>CM040105.1:1832493-4715906 GCA_022496805.1 Pohlia nutans
TGCTCTACCTTATGTGTAATGACACAAGGTTGCCTCGATGTATGGTCTGCAGTGAATGATGACGGCTTGTTTGTGTTTAAATGGCAACCTGCTTGCTTGAAAGACTAAGGTTTAACCCTTTAACGTCCCAAATTAAAATCCCAAATTAACCCCCAAAAAAAATTAAATTTTTTTGTAATGAATTTGGAATAACATGGACTACGAGATGGTATGATTTCCTTTATTTGATTCTACTTATTTTGGAAAATCATGTTTAAGGTCTCACGTTTTGAACTAAGAATGAAACTTGACATAAACAAATTCTGTTATTTATAAAAAATCACAATATCTTAATTTGAAGATCCATTCCGTTCAAATGATAGTCAACTAGAGAAATTTGGATGGATGAAAATTGTACAGCATGAAGTCAAGAGAAAGGTTACAATTTGTCCGTTGTCGTTGTCCAGTATATGGACGCAGGCGCGTCAAAGGGCTAAATCCAGATGGTTTTTGGAGACAAATTGTATTCCCATTTTAATTAATTAGTTGCCATAAGCTTGTACAAATGTGCTTTGTGGGTATGGTAGAGATTTTTGTTTGAATACATTGTAAGTCTAAGTGTCTGACGTGGCTATATGATCCATTTATTATATGAACAGCTTCAAGGACCATGGGGAGGTGCTGGGGGTAATAAATTTTGTGATATGGGCACATCTATCAAACGAATCAAGTTGAGATACTCACAATCTCCAGGAATGGTGGGGTCAATGGAGGTGGAGTATGAGTTGGTTAATATTCCGGTTGTGAAAACATATTGCGATAACTACAATGGACACATATATAAAGAGGTAAGTTTTGTATTCTTTATCATTAGTTCAACGTGTATTACAATACGTTTTCTTCCCCTTGGTATCTTTCTTTGCCAAGCAATAAGTGAATAGTTCTTGTTCTCGAAGTGAATTGTATATCAATTCATTCAATTGTAAGTTGTTGTCAGTGTGAATTTCAGATGGTGTTTGAGCAATTCGAATTCATCACGCACATCAGTGGATATCTGTCGCACACGGATATGCAAGTAGGTGGTCCAGAAGGTGGTAGAGTTACCATTTCAAGTGTAGTATCAATAACTATCCATACCAATATCAAAATTTATGGTCCTTTCGGTGATGAGGAAGGTGAGCCATTTTCTAGTGATATTGGTAGAGTGATTGGATTTCATGGCGGAGGTGGAGCTATTCTTGACAGCCTTGGTGTTGTGATAATCCTTGGTGACTGATGTGATTGTATTACAAATTGCAATTGACAATTAAGACACTACAAGCAGAGGCGTCGTTTTTGAATAGCAAAAAAGTGATCTTCACACAGCGCAGGCGAAGTGAAGTGCAGAGAAGAGGTGGGCTGAATTATGCGTAATGACACAACAGAGAAATTGTGCGCGATTGCTACAATGGGTAGTGATGGCTCACCAAAGTGACGCACGTGGCTGATATGGACAAAGGTTGATCCCATGTGGACATCGCCGTGGTTTTCACCTCTATGGGCATGGAGAGCACGATGCCGTAAACTCAGGTGTTAGGAGAGTGCATGTTCAACGTTGGATTACAAGATGAGAGCTTTAACCCTTAACTGCCCAAGCGTCCATTTTTTGGACGATGTACGTTTTCTCATCCGTCATGTACTTTATGCAGTGTGGATTTTTTACTATAGATTTTATGGAGAATTAGCTTCATGCATGTGTAGATTTTTTACTACCGTACCAGGAAGGCAGGGTCGACACTTTTGTGTCGAATAATTAATAAAAGTTCAAAAAGTGAAGGTCGGCACTTTCAAAAACAATTATTAAAAATCCGGCTATTAATAACTAACATTGAATTTTACTAGCGGCTAAACGTTTTCTTTTGTTTTTGTCTACGATTTTTGTTGACTTCATTTTTGTTGATTTCGACAAAATACTTGATAAATTTATTTATTTTTTCGGCATTTTTTTGGGGAATTATTTTCTGCCGACCTTGCTTTCCTGGTACGGTATAGATTTTATGGGAAGTAAATTTCATGCATGTGTGAACTCGTTAACCCTTTGAGCGTCCATATTCTAGACGTTGGATGATTAGTGACGCGTCCCTTCACCACATATTGTGATGTTTTTCATCCATCCAAAATTCTCTTGATTCTTGTGCTAGTTGATTACCATTTGTACAGTATGGATTTTCAAAATAGGATAATGTGAATTTTTGAAAAATAACAAAAGTGGTTTATGTCAAGTTTCATTCTTAGTTCAAAACGTGAGACTGTAAACATGATTTTCCATAATAAGTAGAATCAAATAATGGAAACCATACCATCTTGTAGTGCATGTTATTCCAATTTCATTAAAATATTTTTTGATTTTTTTGTGTTGATTTTGGATTTTAAATTGAATTTCAAGAGAAAATTTTGCAAAATTAATTAAAAAGTATTAATAATAATTATGATGAATCCAACCGTACAGATGTTATCTTCACATTGACATTTACAACTTTGCTTTGTACATCAACTCCATTTTTATTTTCATCAAACATTTTATAACGAATTTTTAAAAACAGTGTTGAATCGGGATGTTAAAGGGTTAAAAAGGGGATGATTTGTGAATTTTTATGCCTCATTTCATGTTGCGTTGATTCACCAAAAATTTCTAAGATCTTAGTTCAAAAGTGCTCTTGAAAAAGCCAATTCATAAAATTAAGCAACAAAAAAATCTCCAAGAATCGCTACACTTATCATTTCAACCCATCACAACAAAATTTCATCCACAAATTGTGAATATTTTATTCTTAATTGAATTACAAAAGAATTTTGAATTTTAAGTTTCAAATTTTATACTAAAATATTGGTGATAGCAAACATAGATCTAACCACGTGGATAGAATCTAAAATTCGTAATGTACAACTTTTATTCATACATCAAGTTCAAAATATCCCTCTTAGTTGCATTTTATAATGCATCTTTGCAATTCTCCAAATCAAAAGAAGGTTGTGGACATTTAGGGTTGTAGTTTTCACCTTTGCTGGATATAGAGAGTGTGAGGCTGTCAAGCTTAGGTGTTGGGTAAAGGGAGAGTACATAGTCAATGTTGGATTACAAGATGAGAGTATTAACCCTTAAATGACAATGCCAGCTCCACGGGCTTGGTTTTAGTTTGGGAGAATCTTGCTCATAACTTCTACACCAGTGCACCAAATGGGGTTTTTAAAATTCCAAACCGAGCACCTTAAAGAGATCTATACTTCTTTAGAATAAAGCTAAAGCAAATTAAACACAGAATCATGCTTAAAATGGAATTTAAGAGGAGATTTTGGGTGTGGTATCAGGAAAGGAATTGTCGTTTAAGGGTTAAAATTGTAAATTTAGTGAATTTTCTAAGTTTTTTTCTTGTAAGTTCATTTGAGAAATATTTAGGCATTTTATTTCAAATTCAACCGTATGGATGTCTTCTAATACTGATGTCTAACGTATACTCATTAAAGTTTCATTTTACAATACATTTAGATATTGCTCAAAACTTATAGGCATTCAAGGGTTAAACTGTTGTGCTTGGAATTTTTCGAAGATAAGAATCATGAATAAAAGTGATTTGAATTTATTTATTTTATTCAACTCAAACGTAGTTCATAAGAATTGTGAAAGTGAAAAGTTAATCATACTCCATCTATGTCATATAGGTCGATTTAGTTAGCTAGTTGAAATTCATAATTGCCTAAATGAATCATTTTATTTTTCTATTGGTAGAGCGACACACACCCTAGAATATAGGCAAGTAAGGATAGAATGGATAGAATCATATATATGTATATATATATATATATATATATATATATATATATATCCATAAAATTATCGCACTTTCATCCAAATACTACACTGATTATTGCCATTACTGTGAGTCACAGTAATTCATTATTCTCACAGTGATTGTGGTATTAGAACAAAGTGTAATTCTTAGTAATTGAGAATTCTCACAGTGAGTAGTGAGGATTGTGTGTAATGTCTTGCACTAATTGAGGATTGGTGGGAAATCTCACACTAATTTTGTAACTCATAATAATGGCAATAATTGGTGTAGCAATTCTAATATTTGTTTAGGAGGACTTTGGCAATTTCATCCACTTTTTTGTTCATTTTTTCTAATGTAAAAGTAACCACTCCTAAAATTCAGGTAAGATTTTGGCAAAAATTTGCCAAACTTTTTTTGGGTGGTCTGCAGCTTGTGAGCCCATAGCAATAATAGAGCAATAGGAGCCAACACCCTTTTGCAATCGGACCACAGTCTAGTACAATTAGAAACTAAGTTTACGTGGCAATGACACCGTAGTCCAAAAATTCATGGAATACAAATGGCATTCCTTCATTAGTTAGAAAAGTGGATTTAAATGAAGATTCTCTTTCGTTCTAGTTTTCAAAAGGGTGCTCTATTGCACTACTCTATTAACCCCTAACTGCCCAAGCAGGCGTTTTTGGCCTGATGTACAGATTTCATCCGTATTTTCTCATCCGTCATGCACTTTTTGTGGTGTGATTTTTTTACTGAATTTTTTATGGGAAGTTAACTTCATGTATGTGTGATCCAATCGAAAAGGAAATAATTTTTGAAAAAATTATGCCTCATTTTGTGTTGTAGTGTTTCACCGAAAATCTTGAAGATTTTGGTCTAAAAGTGATCATGAAAAAAAAAACTATTAAAATCAAGCATCCAAAAAATCTCCAAAAATCACTACACCTAAAGTACTACATTATAACCCATCACAACAAATTTCATCCACATGTTGTCAATATCTTATTCGTAATTGAATTACAAAGTAATTTTTTATTTTATGTTTCAAAATTTATAAAAAAAGATTAGTGATAGTAGTCATAGATCTAACTGTATAGATAGAATCTAAAATTAAAAATGTATAACTTTTATTCATACATCAAGTTCTAAATATTCATATTAATTGCATTTTATAATGCATCTTTGCAAAACTGCCTAAACTGGACATAGGTGAGGACGTTTAGGGGTTAAGGTAACTATATCTAAAAGCAACCTTTTTCTTAAATCGTCCCTATCTCAATCTTCCATAATAAGTAGATTCTGACACACTACTATTGATGAGAATGTGCACAATTTGAACATCAGAGTTTAGGGTTGCTTTATGGTCAAATTATAGTCAGTACTTTGGAGATTTATAACTTATTCATACAGAGTCCAAATAATGCATGCTAAAGTGCGTTGGAATCTTTTTGAATTTGCTATCAAGACCCACCAAAAATATTTTATGTTTTATGTGTGTAAATAGACTCAGTTGGTAAGGGGGACATTTTAAGGTATAGTTACCTTATGCTATGGCCTGCAGGCACACGTTGGATGAAAAACGATCTGACACATTATTTGGTCCGAGTGGAGTTTGGAACGGTGGTCTGGTTCCACTTGGCGTCTCCTCATTGGCTTGGTGGAGGCGACCTGGCCATTAGGCTACAAGCTGGGAATGTCGCATTTTCAATGCATTCATACCCTTAGGGTCAATGCTTCAACCTGATTTTGAAGCATGTCTAAACCAAAATTTGAAAACCAAAACTATTGACACCCACTAAAGTAGAATGTCTTGAAATGGTTACTACACCCAAAATCAATGTGTAGACTAACCTATAATGGTTAACAGCCAAACTCAATGCCAAACCAATGTGTGGACTAACCTATAATGGTTAACATCCAAATCCAATGCCATTTGTGTATCAACCAATCAAATTTGTAGAATTTGGGCCGGTCTGTGGAATCATATGTTCACAAAATTGGAATAATCTAGTCATTAGTTTTGGGTGACGACTAACTTTTTGCTTTGGAAATTTGTAGAAGTTTCATTTAAAAAAATAAAATTATAGAAAAAACTGCATTCTTCATGATTTCGATTTTCTTATGAAGGAAAAATACCATTCACCTTCTATTCCTACCGCACTCAGGCTAGAAAGCTTAAGTTATCCGTTTCATAACATTCTACCTTAACCCCTAAAGGACCTCACCCCTCTTCAAATTTGGAGAACTACAAAGATGCATTATAAAATGCAACTAGGAGGGATATTTTTAACTTGATGTGTGAATAAAAGTTGTACATTATGAATTTTAAATTCCATCCATACGGTTAGATCTATGATTGCTATCTCCAATATTTTTGTATAAAATTTGAAACTTAAAATTCAAAATTCTTTTGTAATTCAATTACGAATAAGATATTGAAAATTCGTATATGTAATTTGTTGTACTAAGTGTAATGTTTAAATGTAATACTCTAAGTGCACTGAAGTGAATAATTGACGATTTTTTGGTTGCTTAATTTTATAAATTGGTATTTTCAAGAGCACTTAAATTGAACTAAGATTTAAGAAACTTTTGGTGAATCACTTTAACATGAAATGAGGCATAAAATTTTCATAAATCATTTCTTTTCTACAAAGTTCATACATGTATGGAGCTATCTTGCCATAGAATTATGTCGCATTTTTTGGGATTACAAAAGTGGCTTGATTGATAATGAAATCTTACTGACACTTATCATTCATCTTTCATAATATAGATGTTTGATTGATCCTTTGGGGGTTAGAGCATCCCCACCCGGGGTTTTGTATCTGCAAAAATCGTACTAACAATGAAATCTCAAACCACTCAACCTTGGACTTTATACAAATGAGACCTTGCTTGTTTGTAAATGAGCGCCTGAGAATTGCACCAAAAATTTACAAATACCTCTATTCTTGACTGCATTTTACGAATACAAATGAGAAAAACAATGAGTGGGTGCAAGTTTTTGTATCTCCATCGAAGCAGTGAAGTCTTGTTTGTAATTTTTAGGGATACAAAAACACTGATGGAGTTGCTCTTAAACCCAAGGTCTCAGTCCGTCTATAACGTGAAACCCTCAGATGACGTCATTCTTTTTTTTCACAACCAGTGTGCTCTCTCTTCTTTCCTATGTGGCACAAGTTCATGGGGAGCTCTCTTGTGTGATGTCTCTTTGGTTCAACGTGCTATTCCCAAGCTTAGGGACAACTTGAAATTCTAAGTTCATGGGGAGCTCGCTTGTGTGATGTCTCTTTGGTTCAACGTGCTATTCCCAGGCTTAGGGACAACTTGAAATTCTAAAAAGCAATTGAACGAGGGACGGAGGCCCCAGTTGGGGCACAGTTGCAAAGCATATCCCACTCATGCAACGGTGATAGGGCCGCCACGGCTAAAGGGCCCTGTGAGTGGCCGTGGGGTCCAATGCTGCAGCGTGTGTGGTGGAAGAAGGAAGCCCATTGGCAGGCACGGCCACGAGCAATAGCCTTATCCCCATGCCCGCTCGCCCTGCTCACTCGCCTTCAGGATCACCTCCCCTATCTCCTCAGTCCTCACCATCACCGCCTCCATCGCCATCGCCAACCTCAAGTCTCCAGGTATCACTTCCTGCGCTTGTTCATCTCCTTCTCATTGAATCATTTTGCAAACCCTCTGGGTACGCTTGTGAATTCGCCTTTCAATATCATTGCATTGGTATTCATTCTTGTGCATGTTGTAGTGATGCGGATTCTGGTTGAGATTTCGTTAATTCTGAAGGTCGTGAGATTGCTATTTTGATTGACTTGGTGGTGTGTGAATTGGGCAGATTAGTTTGGAACGATGGCCATGGCGACCGCCGTCTCAAGCACCAGCTTCACTTCGCTCAAGAGGAGCACAGTCTTTGGCGCTGGAGTGCAGGGCCTGCGTGTTCAGAAGGTGTCAGCTGTGAAACTCACGGCCGTGCCTTGCGCTTCGGCCAAGCTCTCAACCGATGGCCTCACGCAGCAGGTGGCTGTGGGCGCCAACACCATAGCAGGTGGTCTGCACATTCATGCATTTCTGATTAATATGGATCCCATGCTTGCTTAGCATTCCTCGATTGGGTTGTGAATTCGTCGATGATGACAGGGTTTTATGTACGGCAGGTGCGATGTTCGCTGCAATGGCGACCTCGGAGTCGGCCATGGCGTCGCAGCAGATGATGGCATTGGCAGAAGGCGACAACAGGGCGTTGGCGCTGCTGATTCCGTTGGTGCCAGCGATCGGGTGGGTGCTGTTCAACATTCTCAAGCCGGCGTTGAATCAGGTGGACAGTGAATTTTTTTGTCAGGAGACAGTTTAGCATTTTTTTCTACTTTTCTATGGCTCGAAGAGCAATCCAGGCTCCTTGGATGCTCTTTTCATATTAATATATAGGTAATATCAGGGTAATACACATATAGGCAATACCTAGGTTTAAAGAGGCTACACATCTTGACTCAATGTAGGAAATCTGGCTATTATTCTTTCTTCTTTTTTCAAAAATCCTTTGTATCAATTAGTCAGTCCAAATTTTATGTTGCAATTTGGCTAAAATTAACATCAAAAAATCACTGCAGGTGGACAAGATGCGGAGCGCGAAGGGATTGGTGGCGGGCGCCGGGCTGGGAGCCATGGCGACGTTGATGGCGGCTCCCCACGCTGACGCGGCTCAGGAGATCGCGAATTTGGCAGACAGTGATGCGAGGGGCCTGATCATCATCGGGCTGCTGCTGCCAGCGGTCGGGTGGGTGCTGTTCAACATCCTGAAGCCGGCATTGAATCAGGTGGACAAGATGCGCAACCAGAGGGGCATGATCGGCGCGCTGGGTCTGGGCGGAGCTTCAACGCTGTTGGCGCCGCATGCGGACGCGGTGCAGGAGATTGCCAAGGTTGCGGACTCGGACTCGAGAGGGTTGGTCATCGCGGGGCTTCTGCTGCCCGCGATTGGGTGGGTGCTGTTCAACATCCTGAAGCCGGCGCTGAACCAGGTGGACAAGATGGTGGAGGGCAACAAGCTGAAGGTGAGGGCGATGATCGGCGCGACGGGCATCAGCGCGGCGGCTCTGCTGGCGGGTGCACCCGACGCCGACGCGCAAATGCAGGAAATTGCACAGGTGGGCGCGGATACAAGACCGCTGATCCTGCTGTTCATATTGGCGCCGGCGATCGGGTGGGTGCTGTTCAACATCCTGAAGCCCGCATTGAACCAGGTGAACAAGATGGTGGATGGCAACAGCGGCAAGAAGAAGTAGGACTGACTGGCTGGGATCCACTAGATGCTGCAGGTTCGTGAGAGGATGCAGATGTCTCAAGAGCTGGGTGCGCTCGCCTTGAGACTGGATGGTGTGCACTGTTGTATGATGTAGAATCGGAGGAAATCCTCGTGCCATGGCCCATGCTGAAATCATGGCCAACATTCTAGATGAGAGTGGGTTGTTATCATGGTAGGAGTTGTAATCAGCGCTTTGGGCGCTTCAGTTGGGCAGACTGTATATGGGGTCAATTTGTCGAATCAATTGTACTTTGCTGGCTAGATCAATTTGGGGACTTGTTGCGTCCAATTCTGTGTTCTCATCAGATGTGCTAGTGGGAAGACGATGATGATGTGTAAGAGAACAATCTGGTTGATGCTGATGCAGCGTCGGGAGGTGGCATTCGTCTTCATTTTCACTTACAGTGCTTGTGATTAGAATTTGCTGCAGGACATTCAGTTTGAGTATTAGTAGGAGGTACCATTTGAGAGAACAATGCCAATAAGAGTCATCTAGTACAAAGTCATATCAGATCAGAGCACAGCAAATGAAATCAAGAGTGTATAATTATTTTATCATCTGTGAAGACTGGCTCGTTGGTTTGTGGAGCTGTCACTTGTTCAAATTTGAGCTGAACTTTGCAAAACAAGGTGTCCTGGATTCCTCGTCATGCCGAGTCAAAAGGTGCGCAGAAAGGATTCTGCAGAATGTCATGGTACTAAGTTACATCTCCAGACTTTGGATGGTTTTTGTGGAGGAAAATTATTTAGCGGTGTGCAGTGGATGTGAACTGCCAAGTTCACTGGGCAGAACCTGCACATTTTCAATACTTTCTCAGCCTTTTCACTCTGAGTCCTTGTGAACAGTGCGGTCTGGAGTGGACTATTTGAAACGTCTAGTGATGCAAAAAAAATTTGGAGCTCGAGCACTAAGTTACATCAACCTATTACTCCCATGTTTCCAATTCCGCCCATTCCAAACCAGAAACATCTCACGACTACTGTCATGTGTCATGTGGGCGGAATTGGAAACATGGTTGGTGTACCTTAGTAGAAACTAGTGTGGCACTGTGTCGTCGGCCCAGATGTTCTCCATGTTCACCGTGTTCCCCATGTACCTGTGCATTCCCCACATTCCCCATGTTTTTGCTTTTGCTTTTTAGAATAATTTGTTCATAATTTGATTTATTTATGGTGACAAAACTTGATTGAAAATCCATAACTTTCACACCGTAAGTCCAAAAAGCTATAAAACGACTTTAATGCACCCCTCCACATCGAGAGCTTTCCGACGGCACGAAGAATGACATAAAAAACCTTCTATATTCCATTTTCCATAATTTAATTTAATTTATGGTGAAGAAATTTGATAAAAAAATCCATAACTCTCACACCGAAGGTCCAAACATGACAAAACAAACTCCGTGCACCCTTGACAATGGCACCAAGAACATAGCTGGAGGGCACTTGGTCTGGGAGATCTCAATGTAACAAAACAAAACAAAAACAACCTTCCTTAATGTATAGATGGACGGTGGTCTTTGGGCACCATGGAATAGTGTTAAAGCATGGTCTCCAAGGCCAATATGGGCCTTTGCTCTGACATTATTCCTTGATGCCCAAAGACCACCTTTCTACTAGTGCAGGAACGAAGGTGAAGTATCTCTAGCGTTGTGCGCATGAGGACACATTATTTAGCCGTCATATGTTCACTGATTTCTTTCAGTCTCGCAAAAATCTTTTATACTTGATGAAATATTTCTCACCCTTTTAGAAGTCCGCCAGTTTATAGTGTTTAACCCTTAAACGTCAAGAGGGCTTGGGCAGGGCAGCCCGGAAGGCATCTAAATTTTCGGAGGGAAAAAAAAAAAAAAAAAAAAAAAAAAAAAACGACTGTGCGGGACACTGCTGGCCAGCATCTCAGCTGCCCCAACCTCAAAAACTTGTTCAATTTCATAACTTTGATTGCTTACCAACGATTCCACAATCTCTCAAATGAGGCGCAAATTTGCAATCTAGATCGCTTTCTCAGTAGCTTTCCAGCGCACCAATCCACGCTTGATTTGGTTGAAAAAATCTACTTTTTTCTTGATTATTCTCTTTTAAATAAGCCCATGGGGCTTACCTTGACGTTTAAGGGTTAAGAGGTGATTCACGCTATGGTCGAAGGTTGAGAGTCCGTCAAATTCCACCACTTAGATTACAAAGAGAGCTGAAAATTGACCTCTTAGACTTTAGTAAACATATTTTCAACCCAAAACTGTAAACTCTCGACATAAATTGAGTTTGGACTGCGACGATCTCCCGCCATAGAGTGAACCGGCCCTGACTCGAGCCAGGCATGTACAGTGCATTATCCACCCAAATTTAGAAAATCCAGACTAAGCCGCATTGCATCAATCACCCAAAATTTAGAAAATCTTGAGTAAGCTCATTGCATCAGTCACGCAAGGCAGATATTGGCAAGTAGGCAGCGCCAGGCAGAGGCGAGGCAACCACAGGGCAATTTGAGGGTTAACCCTAACTGCCCAACTATGCATATTTTGCGTGATGTACAGATTTGAACTCCGTTTTCTCATCCATTGTGCACTTTTTGCAGTGTGGAGTTTTTACTGAATTTTTTATGGGAAGCTAACTTTATGCATGTGTGATCCGATTAGAAAGGGGATGATTTGTGAAAATTTTATGCCTCCTTTCATGTCACATTGCTCCACCAAAAATTTCGAAGATTTTAGTCTAAATGTTCTCTTGGAAAAGTCAACTCACAAAATTAAGCAACCAAAAAATCTCCAAAAATCACTACACTTAGAATATTACATTTCAACCCATCACAACAAATTTCATTCTTATATTGTCAATATCTTATTTGTAATCAAATTACAAAAGAATTTTGAATTTTAAGTTTCAAATTTTATAGAAAAATATTGGTGATAGCAATTGCAGATCTAACCATATGGATAGAATATGAATTCATAATGTACAACTTTTATTCATACATCAAGTTCAAAATATCCCTCTTAGTTGCATTTTATAATGCATCTTTGCAAAACTGCTCAATTTAGACAAGGTGAGGACGTTTAGGGGTTAATGGGGCAAGTGCTCGTAAGGCTGATGTGCCCTCATGTGCACAATGCTTAGACATACGAAGCTTTGGGCCATTTCCCACTCCCAACATCAGCTCTTCCCCTATTAACCTTTAAACGTCAAGAGGGTCTTGGATGGGTAGTCCAAAGGAATAAAAATAATTTAGAGAGTTGTCTCCAATAGTCACCCATTGAGTAACTTGAACAACCAATAAAAATTCCTCAAATCCCCACTTGAACACTGAATGGAATGAATAGCGGCACTCCAAAAAAAATTAAAAATCCAATGAGATTCCAGCTCTATAGTGAGATCTTTCAATTTTGGATTACATTTATTTATATAAATTAAAAAAAATTTAATTAAAAAAAATTTAATTAAAAAATTTAATTAAAAAATAAAAATAAAAATTGTTGAAGTGTTGAACAACGTTGGCATGCGTTGCTAGCGCTGGTATGCATCAAGGTCTCAAGCTGCCGGACTCCCTCCCTTCCCTCCCCACCGATTCCCTTTCCAATTTCCTTGGAATGTACAATTTATTAAAACAGGTGAATTTACTAATTTAGCCTCACTTTTTCATCACCTTTCCAAAGCATCAATCCATTCCAATTTTGGTTGAGAAAATCCACTTTTTTCTTCATTATTTTTCCAAAACAAGCCCGTGGAGGTTGCTTTGACCTTTGATCCCTAAAGGACTAGGTAGACACATTGTGTCCAAGAATAATTTTATTACTTTAATAACTTATTTGGATTCCGTAGTTTTGACTTAATATTAACTACAGAATTGTAAATGTCCGTTACGAGAACATAAAATCCTTCAAGATTTGCAATTACGTTGATCGATCCATTTGGAAAAAGCTAAATGTCAACACAGTTTAACTTGGGACATGGTAGTTAAGGAGGTTGGTGACCTGGAGGGCGTTTTCACACTAGGGCATCACATTTGTCCAAAAAAAAGTGTACAATAGAGTTATCCTTAAAGTCACCTTGTGTTTGAATAAGATACCGTGAATTTTGCATTAATGTACTCTTATTTGTTCACCCCAAATAGTTAAAAGGTAGGGAAGAGCTTAGTGGTCTCTCATTATTAGGTGTGTAAGAGCTTGGTGGTCTTCAAACTCATGGAAAACTAGTTTAGCTGTCTTTCTTGACGGCTAAACTAGTTTCCCTTGAGTTTAGAGACCACCAAGCTCTTACGCACCTAACAATGATAGACCACCGAGCTTTTCCATACTTTTTAACTATTTGGGGTGAAAAAATAAGAGTACATTAAAGCAAAATTCACGGTATCTTAATCAAACACAAGGTGACTTTAAGGATAACTCTAATATGTAAAACATGTGCCATTAGTGTATCATTAACACTATATAATAATTACGGAATATATTTAAATATATTTAAAATAAAATATTTTCAAAATCTTTGGAATCTTTTTACATATTTTATATTATTTTAGAATTTTTTGAAATATTTTGAAAACAATTTTGAAATATTTACACATTTTATGCAATATAACAATTAATTTCAATCACAAACACCGGCTCAACGAGCCATCAACAAGTCACTTCACCCAAACATAAATTTTTGAGAATCATTCATTTAAGTCCTCTTTGACCTTTAACAATGAAGTTTTCTACATGAACACCAGTTAAGAGATACAACTATCTTCTTGAAAGCATCACAAGAAAGCGATAATATTTTTATAATGATCATGGTTCTTTAGGGGTTAAGGGTTAAGTGAGTTATTCCATTGAACAAGGTGGACATACGTAATTCCGTCTATATGTGATTATGTACAAGATCCTATTCCGCATCCTATAATTGACCCCAATTTCAACCTGGGTTTGATCTAATACAACTTCACTTCAAATGAACACTAAATGCAGTAAGTAATAGGTGGAATTGGGTGTAAATGGGGCGCTTTTTAGGTACTTCAATGAGATCACAAAGTGGTGATTAAGCAATTATAGCAATGAAGGAAGCAATTTAGAATAGGCAATCAAGTAGTTTCATTGGGTGTAAATGGGATGATTTGAGGTTACATCTTTATTAACTATATGTTGACTTTGAATGATTATAGGGCACTTTTGGGATACTCATAGCTCCTATTTAGGGGCAATTTTGTATTTTTCAGGGCATACCACTTTGTCAATTTATAGAAATTACATATTTTGTCAAAAAAACATGATTTTACTTAGATTTTACTATACTAAGATTTACCTTTCCCTCAAAAATTTGTGCCCCGTTATTATTTTCTCCAAAATGTTCAAATTGCTTAAATGAATGGTAATAGGTACGTACACCTTGTCAAATAGCAATTAAAGTCTCATTAGTGTCTCAAATTGCTTCAGTTTCAAATTACTTTGATTTCTAGTTGAAATTTTTCTTAACTGAAAATGTTATATACAAATTTTAGTCAAGTGGCTGTTAAAAAAAATTGATGCTAATTTTTACTCATTTTTAGGGAATAAGTCACAAGCTACTTTTTAGCCAAATGGCTTCTCCCAATATGGTGAAATTAAACAATTTTATACTATATACAATAATTCTCTACAAATGTATTAGGCAATGTAGAATGTTTTTCCAAAATTGGCTATCAAATCTTCACATCTATGACAATTTTGCTAAAGAGGCTGAAATTCCTTATCTTCACGGGTAGTACCAATTTGCTTACCATTGACACAACATTCCATATAAGAGACAACTTACTATTGACATAACATTCTATTCTAAAGATAGCCTTTCATTGAACATTAGTCCAAAATTATTTTTACTTCGATTTTTGAAATATGTCACATCTAATAGTCCCTTCTATTTTAAAATCTAAGTTTATTTATTGTTATATTTGTTTCAGGGTCCAACCAATTAAGATATAATATGTATCACTTTTCATAAGAATTTATGAGTGTTTTTTTTTCCTGAGGGCTTTGAAATTCAACCGGTCAAGTGCTGGTAGTGTGATTAGTCTTAGGCCCACTTTATACAGAGGCTGGGGCTGGATGGAAGGCTGGCCCGATTCAATCCGGTTCAAGTTTGCAGTTCGGGCCAAGGAAAACCTTGTCCCGATTTCATCAAACCAGCCCAAAGATTTGGCACCAAAATCATGCCACATAGGACGCCACGTAGGAAAAATTGCTTGTTCCGGCCCGGCCCTAGTATAAAGCCCTCGGGCCGGATTTGAAAGAATTGCGCGATCCTATTGGTTGAAATTTGAAGAGTACGGGCCGGCCCTCAATCCAGTCCCAAGTGTAAAGTGGGCCTTAGAGTATCCTGTAGTCAGCACAAGTACAATCCTCCCCCAAAATAATCCATTCGGTAGACTACTGTAGTGTACTTCGGTACTCGGTACGATCCAGTCTCCAAGGGAGCCATTCTGAAAAAATGCCCTCATCAGGCTTCCAAGAACTTCTAAAAATGCACTTATGTCGACATTCATTCAAAGTTCTTACAATGATGAGGACATTTTTTACGATCATCTGCATCAGTGATGTCGGAGACGAAAGAAGTGCTCTACGAATCAACGCCCCTCATGCACATTAGATTCCAGTACACGTTGAATTGCCATCTCCACGATCGGAGCTTCTCGCCTCCGCGTTTCTTCGTAGTATATAACTTAACCTGCAATCCAAGCCCAATGCTGATCGAGAGATTCTGGACATTTCTCAAACTGGAGATCATTCGGCTGGGCCGTGCAGGAGCTCCGAGGGCAATCTCTTAATTGTAGAGAACGATCTGTAACTCCACGAGGAGTTTCATCACTTTCAGTAACAATGGCAGTAAAAAGGATTTATCAAGGTTTAGGCACGTTGCTGCAGCCTTACCTGGAGGACAGGCTGTTGCACCACTTCGCCCTGCCGGAGGGCAATGCGCCCATTCACTACGCGGACTTCGGATGTGGTACGGGCGCCACCTCGCTCACGTACGCCAAATTCGTGGTCTAGACTTTGAAGAAGCGAACGTTGGATTCAGAGAGAGATGTTGTTTGCCATTTCGCCGATCTGCTGTCCAACGACTTCAACTCGTTGTTCAACCAAATCGCAGGTGAAGGAGGTGTGCAGGACAGGACGTGGTTTGCAGCTGGTGTTCCTGGCAACCAATACGGCCGATTGTTTCCTCGCTCGAGTTTGCACGTCGCCATTACCACACTCTCGCTCCATTTCATTCCCGAGGTACACCAATGGCTTGGCCTCTGCATCTGAAGACCTACTTTTCAGTGTTACGGGAAAACAGAGTATACTCGTTCTCCGGTTTCAATTTGAACAAATGTTTTGCAATCTTCGTATGTATACTTACAGACTAGTAAGAAAAGAGTCTTTAAGAACAGAAGGGAATTATACGCAATTGAAAAATTGTGAGAACGAGTATATTTCGTTTTCCAGCAATAGAGGTTCTTAAGCTGTAAGTACATATACAAAAATTGGAATACGTTAAAATTAATACGGAGCTAAAAATCTGAGAGCACACTGAGAACAATGTTTTCGGTAACCTAGCAAATTTGCGATCGCTAGTCCAATTACTAACGGACTTGTTTTTTGCTTTCTTTAGATTCCGGGATCAGTTCGTGACAAGGCGTCGCCCGCGTACAACAAGGGACACATTGGCCCCCATGGCTCGAGCCCTGCGGTGGCCGAGGCCTTTGACGAGGCGTTACAGAAAGGCTTGCGCCGGTTTTTTGAGTGTCGGGCGGAGGAAATGGCCAGGCGGAGTGCTTGCCCTTTTCTGCACGGGGCGACAAGAGCAAGCGCACCCGGAGATTCAGTACCCCGACAACACCATGATTTTCATGCTGCACGTCGAGAAAGCATGGAAGGAGCTCGTGAATGAATAAAAAATTAATGCTAGGGTTAGAACAGTTCATTCTATCAATTGGCCTACGTTTTCAAAACACTTTTTGCTGTTGATTCCCGGTTTCTTCCTCAGTAATGTTAAGAACATAATCTGATAAAAGAAGAATTCCAAAGAACACAATCTATCTTACTGAAAACAAACCTTAATTTTTTTGAAAACGGAATATGCTCAATTGTTTTTGACAAACTCTTTGCGGCAGGGCGTCATAGCGGAGGAGCTTCTGGACTCTTTTAACGTCAACGAATTATGAGTGTCGGTATCACGAAATCGTGCAATTCTATAAAAAGGAAACCATGGTCCAAAAATGTGGAGAGCCAAACGGTTTCCGTATACATGGAGATGCGGGGTATCGAATCCCCGTACCTCTCGCATGCTAAGCGAGCGCTCTACCATCTGAGCTACATCCCCATGACCGTGGCATCTCTCCATTACACTTCGAGAGGTACTCCTATGACCGTATACATCATTATATGTATTTAAAAAGATCAGTTGGGCCGATGTCACTGACAACCCAATCGCCCCTCCAACTGAAGAGTCTTTGCACCAAAGGATGAGCACTCTGTAACACCCATTAGCATTGTTTGTTTTGAGGGCAGTTATTTCCTAAATGACAGAGGGGTATTGGACAAAACGTAAATGTGTTATAACGTATTATTTTCTTATCTTCGATGAAGTTTGGTCCAATAGAGAAAATGAAAAGCATGATGTTTTAAAATTATCCATATAGTTAAATTTCCAAAAATAATTTTAGATCTTCACGTAATGAATTTAGAAGCAATTAACTTCAAAATTTTATCAAAATTACAAATTTAATTTTTAGAATCTGAAATTTAGTAAGATTGGTTAAAACTAGACATTCTATTCTAAAATTTCAAAAAAAAATAAAAATTTCTAAGGAGTGAACATCATTATTTTCCCCAAATAGTAAATTTTATAACACTAGGACAATATTGAGGTTTTTTTTTTTGAAAAAATCTCCTCAATGGAGTTTAACTCAAACTGATATGATTCACATTGGGTTGGAAAGTAGACTTGATTTCCTATTTGAAAACATGTTTTATTTTTTATCAAAAAAAAAATTATCCTTGGCAGCCCGTAAAAAAGGCATCAACCATAAAATGATCGTTTGGTCACTTAGGAGTTAAGCTCTCAGTTCTTGTTGTGGTACTTTTTAAAGAGAATCTCAAGAAGAATCTAGTTGAATTTTCCAGAAAAAAATGCATATATTATCCAATAAGAGAGGATTAGAGAAGAATTTCATCCATAGAAATGAAATTGGACTTAGGAGACAATCAGAAATGAAATCTCATAGAAATGGATGGCATCATATTATGGAAATCCAAGACTTTCAGATTCTACTAAGTGCATAGATTTGAAATCTATGTTAGTGCAATACTTTGCACCCTCATCATGGGAAAAATTAGAAAACTTTTACCAAAGACATAGCAGGATTATTCCTGGAAGATGTAGTTAGGTTGAATACATGGTCATGAAGAAGCACTCCACATGCACCCATCCTCATGGAATCAAGTGACAAAGAATTATTTGAGGGGCCACGTGTTATAAAATGTTTATGTAATGTACATGATAAACCAAGACTGCAAACTGTTTTCCCAAATTAACTTTGGTATTTAATTATATGCATTTTGGATCTTGAATAGCACACATATGTGAAAGCAAGACCTCATGTTAAGAATTCTTTGAAGTTTAGAGAGTACTATTAATACACTGGAAATAAAATTCACAATTTTTCCATTTTTATTTTTATTTTTGAATTTGTATGAATTTTTGAGTTCTAACTACCATACTCGCTATGAAAATCAACATCTCCTGCCGAATATTTAATTAGAGTGCCAAATTGATACAAATATTCTCCAAGATTTGGTGGATATTTTTGAAGATTCCCTTTTTCACCATAGAAAATAGAATGTTTTTGAAAAAAAAAATTCCTGAAAATTTGGGCATCTCTTTTTGTAATTAATTTTTTCCGGCCTTGACGGCTGAGTACGGTAAATAATTCTCAAAATGTTCTATACACATATGCACCTAAGATGTACATTTTGGACTACATATTTTTCAAGCTTAGTATAGGATGTAGGAATAGAAATGGGAAGCTTGTATTTTATTGTCAAGTTGAATGCCATGCATTGGAATATAGATTCAAAATCAAGGATGAGTGTGCCCCCAAGTACATTCGTGGGTAGGCTTTGAAAAGGACATTGTGTAGCATTTCTCTCAATAACGTTTATTGATTACAAAAATTTGAGGGGTATCAAGAAATTCTCACATTTTTCAAATATTCAGTAGAGAGCATAAATATTTCTAAAAAAATTGATATTTTGGAGAAAATCTTATTTTTCACCAATTCTTTTGTAATATTTTCCAAATAAAATTTTCCCATCTCCATTTTACTTCTAAAATAATTATAGTATAATTGAATTTTAAGGAGGAAAGAATTATTGAGACCTTATATTTCAATCCCAATGCCTTTGCATAGTGTCCCTAGCTTTCTCCTCCCCGCAAGATTTATCCAATATATAACAACAATTTCTAATTTTTTTTTACATGAATGTTGATATTCATTCTACTTAAATTGAATACTACCAATTTAAATATTATTCACAAAATTTTGTGTTGAAATATACTTTCAAAAAGTTGAATTAGTTGCATTTACAAAAATTCAAGTGTTATCATCGAATTTATGGGCAATATGTACAGCAATAATAATCCATATTACGTATAACAATAGTCCAAAAATATTGAATAGCCACGCAATTTTATAACATTGGGTTGGAAATTTTTGACCACTTCTACAAAATGGAAGAAGAATTGCAACCACAAACGGAATGAGTGCAAAACTTCCAACAAGGAAGAGTAACCATTGCTCATTGAAACAAACTTGATCATTTTCGGTGATTGTTTGTTGGTCTTTCTTCTGTAACATAAAATTGAATTTTTTTAAAAATTCTTAAATTTCAGCAAAGTTGTATCATTTGTGGTTATGTGACGACTAAGCACTTGTTATTTAAAATGAATTACAAGTTTTTAAAAACAAAATCAATTACAAGTTATTTAAAAGTAAACCATGAACACAGAAAGAATGAGTGTGAAGCTAAAACCAGGGACAATATATAATTTTTACACTTCACTAAAATAATAAATATATTTTAATAATGAAGTTTGGAGAGATATATATATTATTTTATTCTATTTTATTTTATTATTTTATTCTATTTTATTTTTTATTTTAAAAAAAATCTGATTATTTTAATCTACATTAGAGTGTAAATGCAAATTAAAATTATTAGATTCCAAAACATTAGCATTATTATTATTCAAAATCTTACTCCGTTTAATAAAGATTATATATATATATATATATATATATATATATATATATATATATATATATATATATATATATATTAGCAAGATGCATTTGTTGATTTTAATTCATCAATACATTTACAAGAATATCAATTACGATGTTGAAAAAATTATTATTATTTAAATAATGTTTATGCAATGGTTCAATCATATTTGAATAAAATAGTAAAAGTGTATTATGGATTATAATTTCTTTTTATAATTTTATACTTAATATTTCTGAAAATAAGTGAAAATACATTTGGAATTTTTGACTATGTACATTATTCAAATTTGTTGTATTCATAATTTCAATGAATGTTTTGAAAATTAATGAAAGTTGTAAACAATCATTGATAATGTGATTCTTTTTATATTTACTTCATCATTATTTTTATTTTATTTTTTTATCTTCAATTTCACAATCAAATGAATCAATTATGTGCAGGTTGTCACATCAAATGAGTTTCAAGCATTGAACATGCCCCTCGGGACAAACATGCAAACAAATTTAGAATTAGGGTTGGAAAAATTAGGGTTAATAGATTTAGGATTTTAATAGACACTTTGTGAATATGCTTAAATATGGCTTGAAGATATGTTCGAGTATTTTGATATCAATTGGGCAGGCTACTTTTTAACATTGCAAGGCCATTTTAGGGCACATCAAAAAAAATTCATGAGTTTTTTTTGGTACCAATGTGTTTATATGATGATTTGAATCACTTTGTAGTTTCAAGTTTTTTCATTTGAGTAATTTTGAAAACAAATTTCACCTCTAATGTATTGCTAGGAAAATTTCAGCATCCTTTTCAACATTAAAACATTATGATCTTGCAATCCATGTCGCCAAATGACTCCAAATTTAATCAACATCATCTACAACATGTATATTACAAGATTGTACGGTTGAGATTTATATGACTCACTTACATTTAGACCTATAACGCATCAAAAGAAATGATGTTTTTCAGCCCAAAAAAGCTAAGGACGCTTAGGGATTAAATTCATTTTGAAAATGTGAAAATTTATCTCTATACATATTTTTATGCCAATGGTTTTTACGTATAATATGGAAGTTACCGTATGGCCTTCTTTTTCTTTTTCTTTTTTTTTTCTTTTTTTTCATTTTCAACAATATAACCAGGCTTATACTTTTTCTCTTTTTCATTTACTGATTATTTATTGTAAGATAAATTAGTTTTTTTTTTCTTGATCCAATTCTTTTATTTTCTACTGGTCAATTTTTAGTTTTCTAGTTGGAAATTTGTCAAATTTTTAGTATTTGGATTTTTTATCCAATAATATTTTTAAGGTTTAATTGGTTTTTTGCTATATTAGGATTGGAATAGGATGTTTTTGTTTTGATTTTGGTATTTATGGTATCTTTTAAGTTACATTCAAAAAATTCATTTATGAAATTTTTATTTGTCGTTACTAATTCTTTTGAGTTTTTGAATTTTTCAAAAGAAATTTTATCTCTCGATTCTGTAAAAAAAAATTGTAAAATTTTTTGTTTCTCAAAATTTAATAATTTTTGAATAGTTTATGTTTACATCTGAGTTAATAGTTTTTGTATTTATTGTTTTATTGTGTATTTTGTTAACTTTTTCATTATTCCATTTGCTATTCAATTCACATTTTTTTAAATTTCAAAAAATAATTTGTCTTCTCTTCCACATTTTAAAAGTAAGTGAATGTAGCAAAAGGGCCAAAACATAGAAATATCGTGATTTAAAAGAAAAAAATGTAGAAGTAAAAAATGATGTCCCTATGGTAGCTCAAAATTTGACAAATTGAACCTATATACATCAAGCTCTAAACTAACTTTGACTTAAAATTTGTCACTCAAACTATTTCACATTATGAACTTTTCAATGATTTTGGCAACATAACAATTGGAAAAAATGAAATTTGGCTCTTACCACTAGAGGTGATAATTTGATGCAAGTTTAAAAATTAGTCATTAAATACAAGACTAGAATATCTACATATTTGTGATCAAGGTAATCACAATATATACTCTAGAATAGAATACACAACTACACAATTATTTATTTTTCAAATTTAAATATGTTCTTCGATCAAATTTTAATCATCTGCTTGCACAATATATGTAGTCATATCAAAGCTTAATGGTTCTTCCGAAACTAAGTTGTTTGCACAACATTGAATGTTATATTTGGCATTGGAACCTTGTTGTTGTTCAATGCCATAGGAATCAAAATCTGTACAATCACAACTAACGATTGTAGATAGAGATGTTAATGGTGTGCATGAAGTAACAGTGGAATTTGAATTGCCACTATTATCAAATGTAGGTGTTGATGTTTGCGATCTTTGAAGCCACCCCATTACCTCTTCCATGTCCACATGTCCATCTTTAGGGGATGTTGTCGAATCATCAACATTTGTTGGCATATATCCCTGCCATTCAAAAACGATATGTGATAAAGAACATTTTATTTTTTTGGTTTCATTATGAGTAGACTAATTATAAAAGAAGTTTACACTATTGAGTAATTAAATCAATTACAATAGTTATCATTGTTGTAGATTTTGAATTTATATGAAAAGAAATCCTTTAATTGGTACCTCTTGTAAAATAGTTTGACTAGGGTAATAAAAGTCTTTTATTCGTTTTCTTGAGAATATCGTTCCTATCAATTAGAATTCTTCATTAGATTAAAATATTATATTATTTTAATGACGTCCAAATTTTGTATATCTATTCTTTGAAATATGTTTGAAAGATTCCTTGATACACATAATATACATTAATCAATATTTCCAAAAGTAGCATGATAAAATCATTTATGTATAATAATAATTGTACTCAACATTAAATTAAGCAATCGATTGAGTGGAATTAAACTATACTCCTTCCGTCCCATATTACTTAACACTTTTGGATGTGTTTTTTTTTGTCCCAAATTAGATGAAATCAAATTTCAAATGCTAAGAGTTAAAAATTGAGCATAGGCTTTTTAAAATCCTCTCAAAATATACTACAAGATGAAATGTGTTTTTCTTTTTTTTTCATTTGGTAAAATAAATGTAGAAGATATCGAGGATTGAAATCTCCATCTATAATTGCACCTAAAATAAATAAAAATTGATTTTCAATACCTTGCTCATTTTTTCACCACATAAACAAACACTATATCTTGTAGTGTATTTCAAGAGGCTTTCAAAGAGGCAAATAGCCAAGGCTAATCTTCTAACTTTAAGTGGATTTTGCATCATAAACGATGTATAAATTAGATAATTCAACAAGTACCTAAAAGCCTCTAATCTTTTGCCAATTGAAACCTTAGCAAATGTTGATTTGATGCAAAACTATGTGCATAAAGAAAAAATTGGATATAAAAACATTCTATAATTGCATACCATTGAAATATTTTAGTAGTTTCTTAATATTATGCCCTAAACCCAAAAATGACAAGAAAATTTTTAACGTAACCATAATCTTATGCTCTAAATCCAAAAATGTCAAGTAATATGGAATAGAGCATGTGATAAAGGGAGTACCATATGTTGTTTAAACAGAAGGAGTATGTTGATTAAATATCACATTAAATATCTTTCAACTTACGGTTGTGATCTGAGTCGGCTTGAGGAGTATCATCAGTACATAAATCAAGCCGTGAGCAAGACGCCTCAAAGATCATGTTGGTTTTTAAAAATGCCATAGTTGCAGCTCTGAACAAGACCTTCATCCATGGTTGCCAGATGCTATAGAATTATAATTATTCTTATATCTTATTGAAATAAATCAACTTTAATTATTTCACCACCTTTTAATAATTGAAGATAAGACACATGAGCCATAGCTAATCAATTAACCTCTAAAGGACCATAAGGCCACAGGGAGCTCATGTTTTTTTTCCTTGAGTAGGTTTTATGTAGATTTTCTTTTATTCATATTTATTTATTTTTTATTCAACTTATGTAATGTTCTTTACTAATTTCAGTGATATAAAATTTAAATTATAATTTTTACAATATGATCGTTTAAACTTGTCATTTTAAAACCATGAATCCTTGGTCCTTTAGGGGTTAAGAGTTTGAACAATATGTTGCTAATTTACATAAGATGAGAAGGAAACTGGGCTTGGAAGAACCTTTCTTCTTCCTCTTGGGCGACCCGCCTGGCTCGTTTCAATTCTTGTTCATATTGATGACCGCTACCATCATTCCAAGACTCAACCAGGTGATGTTTTATTCCCGTAGAAGATGAAAACCCATTCCCTGCTTTCACTGCAGGATGCGATCTTTTGGTGCATAAAGCATTGTAGCGGTTTTTAACAGCATTGTCTGTCCTGTTCAAAAATTGAACATGGATACAAAAGTCAAATAAATATTGTTCACACCTTAGGTGCTTTGTGAGGATTGGGTCAAAGAATGCAGTGTCTCCAACAACACTACATTCAATAGGTTGTAATTCTGATTTCTGATGATAAGTGGACTTTAAATGTGAATATGCTGAGGCAAATTTATCCCCGTCTCTAGAACCCCGGTGATCTTGAGCACTGTTTATTTGGACCTTGTTTCCTTGGAATTTTCATTTTGGGCACCCTAGGGGCTTTTTTTGGCAATTTTTCTTGCAAATTTGGAGCCTATGGCCTCAAGATACCCTAGGGAGATCTACTTGGGAATGAAAAACCATGGGAGGAGGGGGTTATTCTTTTAGGTGGGCCCCCAACTAAAAACAAAATAGAGGGCAATTTTGTCCCCATGCATTAAAGACCACCGGGGTTCTAGAGACTTTGCAAATTTACAAGCAGAAGAGTGGTTATAGGCTAATGTCAAAAGAAGTGTTGAGAAAATGTCAAAAAAAAAGCAGTGCCAAAAAATTGTGGGAAAAACTATTGGTAACTTTGAAAATTCATAACTAATTACACAGATCTAAAAATTATGAAATGACTTGGGTTATATTTGGCTTTCTTGTCTTTTATAAGAAATTTTATTGAAAAATGTTTTGAGGGGTTCAACACTCCAAAAAGGGCAATAATAGTGTTGAAAAATAAACTGAAGTGTCCAAAAATGAGGATTTTTGCAATGGTTTTTCAACACTTTTATGTCAAAAACCTATCAAAAAAATTTGTCACAAATAACACCCTCTTTTGGTAGTGCTAATTATATTCAATTGTATTACCAGTCCATGACATCCCAAGGAGAGCGAGCCATAAAATAGACTTGCAAAGTAGTTGTGCATTACAATGAATTATTACCTCCCAGGAACCATTTTGGCAATTTCTGTCCAGCGGTTTCCGAATGCATTGTGCCCCTAAATCACCACATAAGAGTCACGTGTCAACAGATGTGTTCACGTGGGCAAGGATTAGTCTCTACCTTTTTTTTTTTTTTTTTTTTTTACACACACGAATTGCATTTTTGCAACTCACGGCAAGTTTTCCAATCAAGCAGTAAGACGATTTCACAGCCGGGAATCAAACCGCCAACCTCTCCATTCGCTTTGGGTACCTTTCCACCATCACCTTGGTAGTTTAGGGTCATCTCGGACCTTGTCACGACCTTCTTGGTGGTGAACATAAAATGACCGTCAGTGATAATTTTGATAAATGACGAGTCAGGATAATGGAGATAATACCTGAAGGAGAAGGTGGTCCTCTTCTGCACTCCAGCTACTTTTGTTCATGCACATGTGAAGATATGTGCGCCACCTATGAGATTGCCAGAGACAGACACACATTTATAAATATTTTTTTCCTGCTGAAATTCCTATCATAAGGTTTTGCCGCCAGTCCAAGCATCAGGTTTGGGCCATCAGGTGCAATATAACCTCGACAACCAGCTTCGCAAAATTAATTCGCGTGTAAAATACTGTAGTCTACCCCTAAGTTAGGCCAAAAAAATTATTATTTTATCCCATATTCTTACAAGAGGTTTGTGCTTAAAATCTCAGAAATCCACGAACTATAATGTCTAGAATCTTAGAAATTACACCATGAAGTAAGATTCAAGATTTGCCTTGAACCCTTTAAGTTGCAACGGAGGAATGATTTGCAACGGTTTTTTAGTAGCAATGCCTAAAACTTTCAAAACTACTCAAAGAATGCCCACGTTTTTCAAAATTTTCATACAGATCTGCCTCAAAATTCTAGACAAGTTAAATAATTATTAAGGCACTTTTTTTGCCCACCCTGGGGGTAGACTACGGGTAGATCCACTTGAAGCTTGTACATCATGAGGAAGAGGGCATGCAATTAGACTAGTACCTCTTTCTGCACTCGCGAGGTGTCTTCTTATGCATTTTGGCTGAGATGATATGCCATCTGCAGTAGTCAGGTAAGTTCATTAACCCGTCAGAAGCAAGAAAATATTAATTATATACAAGTACATCAATCGCAGAAAAATGACACTTGTATATTTGAGGACGTATGCATGCCCATCCTATACAACACTTGGGGAAAAAGTTTAGAAACAAGTTCGCACTTCTTCGTTCCGTGTCGCTTGACAAGCTCTCGCAGGATCTCGTCCTCCTGCTAATGTACATGAACACTCATCAGGACACAGAAATATTTGCTAACAATGACAAACTACACTGCAGTGAGTCTTGGATTTAGAGAACACAATCTGGAGCTGTCACAACGAAGTAGGATACCATTAATCAAAACCTCACTAGAAATCTCATTAATAATTGATGGTGGCTTACATCGGCTTTTTGCTGCGAATTTCAGAATTAGAAAATAAACTAAACCCTCTAAACTTCGTCAGGGGAAAACAAAATATTCTTGTTCTCCAAAAAAAAACTCAGTATAAGACAAAAAAAAGGTAATTTAAAAGCAATCAAAAAACTTCGTAAGAATTCCGTTTTCCAGGACTAAGCCTGTAAATCCCGGAAATAAGAGCAACTCCCTCTGTCCCATAATAGATGATGCTTTTGAAAAAAATAAAAAAATAAAGCAAACTAAAATGATTTTCATC
Organism: Pohlia nutans; assembly: GCA_022496805.1. NCBI lineage: Eukaryota > Viridiplantae > Streptophyta > Bryopsida > Bryales > Mniaceae > Pohlia > Pohlia nutans. The sequence continues at coordinate 1,859,818 of CM040105.1, forward strand.
AAATCTCTAAATACAATAAGTTTATATTTCAGAGTAGCTGTCTATCGAAGTAGTATCATACTGCACATGGTATGTGTGGCATGTGGCATGTGACTCTAAATACAATAAGCTTATATTTCAGAGTAGTTGTCTATCGAAGCAGTATCATACTGCACATGGTATGTGTGGTATGTGGCATGTGACAGCATGGTGATGTTCTTTGATGCAACGAACATATCCTAGCATTGAATTTAGCTAGTTCATATGTTGTTTGTCATCCACACTTGAGCAAAGACAAGCATCACAGACAAAAAAAACACTTATTGTGCACTTGACTTGTGATTTTGTTTTGTTAGAATTTGTAAAACAACAACTTCAAATTGAATAAATGATTTTCATCAAGTAATTTGGGACAAATTTTTTTCTCAAAGCATGATCTCTTATGGGACGGAGGGAGTACTTGACACTCTGTTCAAACCAAAAGACGTGGAGGAAATTGCTTCACCTGCTCACTGAAAGTAACCGGAGGATCTGTGGACTGAGTTGGCGAATCCAAGGGCGTCGCTGCGGACGAGGATGTGACGCCATAGCCATTGCAACCATGCTTGTCACACATTGATTCCGGCATCCGCACTCGGTCGCACAAATACTGCGACGGACTCACGATACGGTGCTGAATGTTGTTGTTATTATTACTGCTGCTGCTGTCCCGGATCATCACCACATCCGAGGAAGCCATAGACAAAGAGACTCAATCGAGTCTTGAGCGCCTGGGCAGTGAGTGCGAAGTGGTGCCGTTTGACTCACCTACAGCGTGAAAAGTGACGCCTTCTTTGCGAATACCGGTAGTCAATTGTAAACTTTAATTGAATGATATTGTAATTTTACGAGGCTCCAATGACCACATCCAAGGAAGCCATAGACAAAGAGACTTGAGCTACTGGTTAGTGCAGCAAGGGTGAAATTTTTGAGTGTAGCATCGCCACTCTACGTTGATGAGACTCTTAAAATGTAAACTCTAATTTAACGAGACTTCATCACGAAGCCGTAGATAAATAGATTCGATCGAGCTTGTGGTTAATGCAGCAAGGGAGCATCACATGCTTGTTTGAAACTCTGAGAGTGTAGCATAGTCACTCTATTTTAATAAGACTCTTTTCCAATTGTTGAATGTAAAGTTTAATTTAACGAGACTTCATCATCACGTCCGACAAAGCCATAGACAAACACACTTGATGGAGCTTGTGGTTAGTGCAACAAGGGAACATGGAAACTCTGAGAGTGTAGCATCGTCACTCTAATCAACGAGAGCCTTTCACAATGGTTGAATGTACTCTAATCTAATCAAGATTACTGACGCAAGGGAGGGAGCATCATATGCTTGATTAAAACTGAGAGAGAGAGAGAGAGAGTAGCATCGTCACTCTATTTTAATAAGACTCTTTACCAATGGTTGAATGCAAACTCTAATTTAACGAGGCTTCATCACGAAGCCATAGACAACGACACTTGATCGAGCTTGTGGTTAATGCAGCAAGAGAGCATCACGCATTTGATTGAAACTCTGAGCGTGTAGCATCGTCACTCTAATCAACGAGACTCTTTGGCAATAGTTGAATGTACTAATCAAGATTACTGGCGCAAGGGAGGGAGCATCATATGCTTGATTGAAACTGAGAGAGAGAGTAACATCGTCACTCTAATCAACGAGACTCTTTGGCAATAGTTGAATGTACTAATCAAGATTAACGGCGCAAGGGAGGGAGCATCATATGCTTGATTGAAACTGAGAGAGAGAGAAGCATCGGCACTCTAATTTAATGAGAGAGATTCTTTGGAATGGAAAGTCCTCCGCCATAGCCAAACATTACCGGCAATAAAAAACGAAGGCGTAGAGAAAGGGAGGAATTGGTTGGACAAGGGAGTCCCATGAGCATTGAATGAGTGAGAGTTAACCGTTTCTGTTCCGGCGGTTGATTTGCAGTGAAGGAGCAGCCAGCATTTCGGTTATGGCCGTGCGATCCGCCATCGCTCCCCTGTTCTCTCTCTCTCAAAACCCTCTCTCAAAACAACCAAAAAAAACACTCATTCTGCCTGACGGTGAGAACGGCCATAGCCAAACTAAGGCTACACTAATTTACCGAAGTCACACTATTTGTATCATATTCTTATTAGTGCAGGTGGAAATCCCCGACTCTAAATCCCCTCGAAGTTAATGCAAGAGGACAAAACATGCCCCCTATTTTGTGCATGTAGGGGCCCATCTTAAAAAATAACCCTTTGGGTCGTACGTCCCAACTTTGCAAATAAATTGTCCAAAAAAGACCTTAGGGTGCCCAAAATGGAAATTTCAGAAAATAGGGCCCATTGGTGAATAATGCTTGCATTTACGTCGAGGGGGGGATTTAGAGTTGGGGGTGGAAATCAAGATATGACGTACGTTGTGAATAATTTTCAAGTGACTCTAATTTTTCGCTCTCACTTCTATACCTGACTTTGTGGTTTGGCATTTTGAGTGCCAAAATGAAATTTCTATGTAGGATTTACTTGGGTCTCAACCAACGTGGAATCGACATGTGGAATTTTTTTTTTAAATTTGAATTATTTTTTGCCGAACCAAAAAGTGAGGTACGGTAATAAAAAAAAATTAGTGTAGTCAAAATCCTATGAATATTTTATCAGAAATTTCATAATCTTCAGTGAATAAATTTACCTAATGCCATTTGAATATGTAAAAATATGGATGAATTTGTTAGATTTTAGATGGTATAATGGACAAGAGTTTATGAATGAAGGTATTTTTATGATTGGTTAAGGAGGGCTACTAAGGTAGTGGACCCAATTTCCGTCCGGGTCCCAATGGCGACCCCTAGGATTGGGGGCTGGGTCCAGAATTGTAGCCAATAGAATTTATAAAAGCGCCCAAGAAGGGGCTTTATTGTTTACTGCACGGGTTTCCTTCATTTGTTGACAGAGGATAAAGGTGTTGGGTTTTAGACTACCCAGTATGCAGATTTAGAAATCCAACCTGTAGACATACCACGTACTCTATGGTCAAGGACTGGTCACTCTACAAGGTTCGCTTTAAAAAATTGTAGGAAATCACAAACATGCTAAAAAATTTGTTCTTTTTGGGGTTGCTCTGGCACCAGCCTTGCGGAGCACTCAAAATTTATAAAAAAATTGGTTCACACTCCCAACTAGCTACAACTGAAATTCAGTCGGGAATGTGGTCCGCTACTTTAACATGTGTTAAGGAGGGCTAGTATTTTGAAGCAAGATTCTGAAACTTCGAATTACACAAGGACAGTTTTGGAAACAACTAATAAATTTAAGTGTTCCAAATCATAATAATCCATAATACAAACATATTTAGATAATACATGATATTTTGTTTATATTTTACAAAATCATGGGTGTAAATAGTTTCATTAATTCAATAAAGATCGAAACTATTATTATCTTGAAACATAAAAAATAAATTAAAAATCATCAAGTTCCAAATACAAGAATCTTTGATACCAAAGCAGAACAAATAAAGCAAAAGAACCTTGAATTTACACATATACATGAGGCAAATTTGATCATGATTGGTAGTAATAAAATTCAAAACAAATCTAAATTTATTGAAACAAAGAACTTCGATTGCTCATATTAGATTTTTAAATCTTAATAGTATAATTGTGAAAAAAATTAAATTAAATTAAATAATTTAAAAGAAGTACAAAGGCTTTTTAGTTGACCATTACACAAATTATGGAATGGAGTAAATCATTTTCTAATATTTACATATTTAATTTTTAACATAATTTTGATTTAAAATACAAATACTTTTCCTAATATATTTTTCAAATTATTTTAAACTAGTATGCAAGTGCACAAATTTAACACTACTTAATTTCATTTTTTGAAATTTTTGTATTATGTTTTTAAAATAAATATATTTATATGTGATCCATAGAATACCGTATTATCTTATACTTTTATTTCATTTGGAAAAAGAAATTAAACTTCCAAAAACAAACACCAATTTTAAAAGTTTGAAAATGAATTGTTGATGCTAGAGATTGCAAGTTGAGTTAACATCATTTACATGTTTTTAATTCCAACAACATTATAATGGCCTAAATTCACCATGATAATGTTAGAAGTACATTTACCGTGTTAATAATTCCTATTAGAACATGTGTTAGTTATGTACTTTGACAAAGTTGTTAGTTAACAACTTGTAGGCGGCGTAGCCGTAGTTGCCGTAGTAGCCGTCATAATCGTCATAGCCGTTTTGGCGGTAATAGCCGTTATGGCGGTAATTGCCGTAGTCTTGTAGGTAATTGACTACGTGTGTTCACACTTGGTGTGAATGGTCTAAGTCACTTAGACCATTGTATAAGAGCTCGGGGGTGAGGCTCTTGATCATATCTTGATCATACCTCTACGGTTGGGTGGAGAGCTCCAATTTCATTTGCATTAGTAAAACTCCTATCTTCATAAACACCTCTTGTTTTTCTACATGGTATCAGAGCTTGGTGCTCATGTTTGCCCTTCGCGGGTTGAGTAGATTTCTTGTGAGGTTGTTTTAGAGGACTTGATCAATCGATCAACTTGAGGGAGTTATTTTGTGTGACTTTACTTGTGAGAACTTAAATCCAAAATTTAGAATCCTCGGTAGCTCTTGAAGAAGCAACGTGCGATTTTTTATAGTGGCAGTAGCAAGAAGAGCAGCCATTTGCAGCTGCATAGACCAGTTGCAGTGGCGCAGCAGTTGCAGTTGGGAGCAGCAGTTGCAGTCGGGCAGCAGTAGCTACAGTTGGACAGTAAACACTGTCGGGCAGCCCCTTCGGGAACGCGTATCGGGAACACGGCACTACGGGAACGCGGCAGTTTTCAACTCTAGCAACTCCAACAACATCAGGGAGTGAAGAAATCAAGAAAGGCGTGAGTTTTTCCAATTCTATTGGACATGCCTTGATTCAGATTGCTGTAACTTCTAAAAAATTGGAAGTTTGAAGTTGAAGTTTTTTGAGGACGCCGGTGGCACAATCCTACACGCACCAAAACCTGTTTTTGGTATTTTGGAAATATTTTAGAATTCCTATAAATATCCAAAGTTACCCATAGTTTAGAGTTTGTTTTACCTAGACTTCATTTCTATCCCTCTGTTATTTTCTTCCATATTTTTTTCTATTTTTGGTACCTTCATTGAAAAATGGCTACCGAGTACCGCATGATAGAGAAGTTTGACGGAGAAAATTGGCACATTTGGAAACTTAAAATTAAGTTCATCCTTATAGACAAGGGCCTCTGGAAAATTGTTTCCGGAAGAGTGCAAAAACCTTTTGGACTTGGAGTGACTCCAGAAGATGTCGAGAAATGGGAGGATCTAGATGAGAGGGCATTGTCATGTATTTGCTTACACATGAAGGATTCACAACTTCTTAATGTTAGCAAAGCCGAAAGCTCTGCTGAGGCTTAGGAGTCTTTAGAGTCTCTGTATGAGCACAAAAATGCGGCCAGTCTTTATTTCTTTTGCAACAGTTTTTCACCATTAAGATGAGCGAAGGAGATAGCATCGCGGTCCACATCAACAAAGTTCGGGAACTTGCCGAGCAACTTGCATCAATCGGGGAGAAGGTTTCGGACCTTTGGATGATTATGACGTTGTTGGGGAGTCTTCCGGAATCATACCAGACACTGGTGGTGACACTCGGGACAAAGGAGCCCAGTGCTTTGACAATGGAGATGGTAACTGCACAGTTACAACAAGAAGAATCGCGACATCAAGGGAGCGGTTCATCCTCGGAGGCGGCACTTATGGTGACGAAAAAAGATAAGTCGTACAACCATAGCCATGGTGATAGTAAATCCTCTCATGATCACAAAAAGAATGCTAAGTGTAGGTATTGTGGTAAGAAAGGACATTACGAAAAGGAGTAGGACCAAAGAGAGAGACTTTAAGTCTGGAAAACTGAAGAAAAGTTTTCAAAAGAACCAAGCTAATACTATTAAAACCGAAGAAGATGACACGGCTTTTGTAGCTGCTTTATCTGCGTCAGTGTCAAGTGACATGTGGTACCTTGACTCGGGTGCTTCTCAGCACATGACCGGATGTAGAGCATGGTTTTCTAAGTACGAAAACCTATCACTAAGTCGGACTGTCACTTTAGGAGATGATAGAGACTTGGTTATCATAAGAAAGGGTTCGATCCCCTTTCAATTTCTACATGGTGATTGTATGGATGTACAAGACATCCTACATGTTGAAGGTTTACGTAAAAACCTTATTTCTTTGAGCAAGTTGAGGGATCAAAGATACCGCATCACATTTGATGATGTAGCAGATATCTTCACGTTCACGAAGGACGGCATTTCATTCTCTGCAGTTCGTTCGGGGACTTTGTACTTGTTACAAGGATCGGTGCAGAAATCATTGGAGGCACATCTATCGTTGGCGAAGCATGGCTTAGAGAAGGCCGACCTTTGGCATCAACGATATGGGCACTTGTGCATCAACAACTTGAAGAAACTCAAAGAAGACAACCTTGTGCGTGATTTTGACATGGGTAAGAATTCAAAACTTGAATTTTGTGAAAGGTGTGTTTATGGAAAACAACATCGAGACAAATTTCCTAAAGATGGCGGTACGAGGGCTACGCGCATCCTCGAATTGGTACATAACGATGTCAATGGACCAATGAAAACATCGACGCATGGAGGAGCTAAGTACTTTCTCCTTTTCATTGATGATTTCACCAGAAAAACCTTTGTGTATTTTCTAACACAAAAGTCGCAAGTCCTTGAGAAATTCAAGGAATTCAAGGCATTTGTGGAGAACGAGACGGGGTGTCAAATCCAAACACTTCGGTCTGACAACGGGGGTGAGTATACAGCAAAGGCTTTCAATGATTTTTGCCGAGAACATGGCATTCAACGTCAGTTTAGCACGCCCTACACTCCGCAGCAGAATGGAGTTGCAGAACGCAAAAACCGGACACTTGTTGAAAGTGCACGGTGTATGCTTCAACATGCAGGGTTTTCTAATGTATTTTGGGCTGAGGCGATCAGTACGGCAGTATATGTGCTTAATCGAGCACCTACATCAGCTGTGAAAGGCAAGACTCCACAAGAAGCTTGGTCTGGTAAGAAACCAACCGTTGAACACTTTCGAGTCTTTGGATGTGAGGCATATGCTCACGTTTCAGATGAGAAACGTACCAAACTGGACTTGAAGAGTGTTAAATGTATTTTCTTGGGATATTATGAGGGATCCAAATGCTACAGACTTTTTAATCCTGAGAAGAAGACAATTGTCAAGAGTTGGGATGTCAAGTTTGTAGAGGTGAGAGAAACTAAGGAAAAGGAAGGGATAGTTGAGGTTAGTAATGAACCTCTAGAACGTATCATCAAAGTTGAAAATTTTGTTGAATATGAGGACTCTTCATCCGAATCGGAGAATGAAGGTGAGGAAAAAGTGGGAGATTTAGTTGGTTCAACTGGTCAACGTCCACTTTCTGTCAAACAAATTCGTTCGGAGGCACGTAAAGTTTCACAAACTCAAGAGTTAGAGTCCATCTCTCCTCCTCCACCTTCCCCTAGAATTACTCGTTCACGAGCCCGAGAGATTGCACGTGCACAAGCGGAGTCAGCTTCAAGTGCTTCAATTCCTACCACGACAGTCATAGATTCAGTATGTATGGCTCATGCTTTTCATACAAGCATTGATGAGCCATTAACTATATCTGAAGCTATGGGAAGGGATGATTCATCGAAATGGAAGGATGCAATGGAATTAGAATTTCAAAGTCTCATCGACAACAAGACTTGGGAGGTTGTGTCATTACCAAAGGATCGCAAATCCATTGGTTGCAAATGGATTTACAAGATCAAGTACAACGCGGATGGATCGGTGGAGCGCTACAAGGCGAGACTCGTAGCGTTGGGATACCTCCAAAAAGAAGGTATAGACTATACCGAGACCTTTGCTCCAGTTGCAAAGATGACTTCAATTCGCACTCTTTTAGCACTTGCTGCTATAGACGATGCCAAGATTCACCAAATGGATGTCAAGACGGCGTTTCTAAATGGAGACCTTGAAGAGGAAATTTACATGGATTAGCCAAAAGGTTTTTCATCCAAAGGCAAAGAAGACATGGTATGTAAACTTTCCAAAACCATCTATGGACTCAAGCAATCACCAAGGGCTTGGTACAAGAAAATTGACCAATACTTTGAATTGATTGGTTTGAAGAAGAGTCATGCAGATCCTAACATTTATGTGTTGAGGAATGCAACACTTTATCTTATCATTGCACTATATGTCGATGATTTGATCATGGTTTGTAATGACTTGAGTTTTCTTTTGAAAACCAAAGTTGATCTTTCCAAAGTATTTGGTATGAAGGATCTTGGAGAGATCTTCTACATTTTGGGCCTGCAGATCACTTGGGATCGGACACATCGCAAGATTCACATCAGTTAGACGAAGTACATTCAATCCATCCTGAAGCGATACGGTATGGAAGACTGCAAAACTTTAGCCACTCCTTTAGACGCCAACAGTAAATTGTCAAAGAACATGGCTCCACTAACTAGTGAGGATATAAACTCAATGGTGAGTATTCCTTATCAGAGTGCGGTGGGTAGTTTGGTTTATGCAATGATTGGCACTCGAGCTGATATTGCATATGCAGTGGGAGTGGTTAGTCAATACATGACGAATCCGGGACCATTACATTGGACTGCAGTCAAACGGATCTTTCGCTACCTCAAGGGTACGATGGATCATGGACTTAGCTACGGTGGGAGTCCAATTTCACAAGTGGTTGGATATTGTGATGCGGACTATGCGGGAGACATTGACACCCGCAAATCTACTACCAGATACACATTCTTATTGTACGGTGGTGTTATCAGTTGGAACAGCAAGAAGCAACCTACAATTGCTTTATCAACAACCGAAGCCGAATACATGGCAGCTACACATGCTGCTAAAGAGGCAATTTGGCTTCAACGATTTTTCAAAGACACTGGATTTCTGCAAGATGTTCCGATGACCATTTACAACGACAATCAAAGTTGCATCTCTCTTTCAAAGAATCCTACATTCCACGCTCGAATGAAACATGTTGAAATTCATCATCATTTTGTTCGTGAGAAGATTGAAGAGGGTAAAATTGACTTAGTTTTTTGTGGGACTCAAGATATGGTTGCAGATGTTTTGACCAAAGGTCTTACACGTGAGAAACATAGTCGGTTCAAGGAAATGATGGGGATCATTAAATTGAACTAGTATCTAATATGTCATTAAGTGGGAGTGTTAGAAGTACATTTACCGTGTTAATAATTCCTATTAGAACATGTGTTAGTTATGTACTTTGACAAAGTTGTTAGTTAACAACTTGTAGGCGGCGTAGCCGTAGTTGCCGTAGTAGCCGTCATAATCGTCATAGCCGTTTTGGCGGTAATAGCCGTTATGGCGGTAATTGCCGTAGTCTTGTAGGTAATTGACTACGTGTGTTCACACTTGGTGTGAATGGTCTAAGTCACTTAGACCATTGTATAAGAGCTCGGGGGTGAGGCTCTTGATCATATCTTGATCATACCTCTACGGTTGGGTGGAGAGCTCCAATTTCATTTGCATTAGTAAAACTCCTATCTTCATAAACACCTCTTGTTTTTCTACAGATAATTCTCTAAATCCAATTTCAGCATTATCATCAATACTTTGCTTCATTTTTTTTTCAAAAACAGTTAGTCAACCATTTAACTAATGTCTTAATCCCTAAGGCCCTCTTTACACTACAGGCGAGAAGCCGTGGAGAAAACCTCACAAGGGCCATGGCTCATCCTTGAGAAGCCAACCTTTGAACTTGACGGCCTTTGGATATAGTGTAAAGTGAGAAGGGGCCACAAAATAAAGTACCGATCTTTTAAAATAAAGTTCTTACATATTTCTTAAAAAATAAAAAATGATTGGTTGTGAGAATTTTGGCCAAACGGCCCCCGGATTTTGCATTAGACCCACCTCTTGAGGTGGGCTTGACGCAAAATCCGGGGGCCTTGAAAAATGTCCACTTTTCTTGCCACTAAGGACAAAAGTGTTGTGCATGTCATTTTCTCCTCCTTTCGTCCCTTGAACTGAAAATTTCGGGTGTAAAGTGACATTCTTTGGTCTTCTCGGTTTTTAGGCCTCCCATTGGCTAAAATTTCTCTCTTCACGGCTTCTCGCCTCTAGTGTAAAGAGGCCCTAAGTGCCTAAAACTTTGGAACATTAAATGAGTGTATTATAAAATGTGATTTCTTTAATTTCTAATGTTCTTTAGTGCTTTTGAATAAAAAAAAGTGTAGTCAAAGATATAATCAATGAAAAGTTTTCTTACTTTTGTTTCAGAAAGTGACAATAAAAGAGTAAGTGTAATATCTTGAATTTACCTTTATAAATATTCACCTCAAAAAAATTCAATACAAATTTCAAAAAGGGTCAAAAAGTGTATAAGATAATAATCACCAAAAATAAAACCCACTTTTTTCAGTGCATGTTTAGAAGGTATAAGGTAAGAGCACCCAATTCCAATAGTGTACCCAATGCCGATAATTTCTAGACATGGTAGTCATTCTAGAACATAAATCTAGGTAGACCATAAATAGCTTATCATTTTTGTCAACAAACAATAAAGGTTCTATGATGTGTTTAGATTTGGGTTCTAAAATGAATGACGTGTCTAAAAATTATCGATATTGGATACATTGTTGGAATTGGGTGCTCCTACCTTATCTTGCATTCAAAATTTCTCCAAAATGTCTATTATCTTCATCTTTTGTAAAGCAAGTTGACCTCACATGGGACAATGTACATGGGGAATGAGAGAGTGTAGAATTATGAAAATTCTTACAATTACAAGGCCTTCAAAACTAAAGAAAATCTCAAAAATTAATTCAAAAATTTCAAAGAAAGTAAGTGAAGATCCAAAGGCAATATCCCAAAAAAATATGATATACAACCTAATGATATATATAATGTTTTAAACAATGTGAAATAAAATAATTAGATACACTAACCAAAATTCTTGTCAAAAAGCGGTAAAAAACAAATGAAAGAAACTTATAATACATGCAGTACAATTTGGAATGATTTATAAGTTATACTCTCATATTTGTGTTGAAAAACATCATAAATTATCTTGCAAAAAAGACAAATGCACCTTAGGTCATTAGGTTGATCATTAGGTCAAAACCACTTTTTGATTGCAAAGACGACTCAATTTGCCTAATGACTCACCCCCTCTATTGGTACCATGCCCAAGTCCCTTTTTACAGTTTTGAGCCTGATAACATTTGAACCCGCTATATGATGAAAAAAAATTACATTTTCACAAAGCTTATACAAGCATGTATCTTCAATAAAATCACAAGCCTGCAATTTTGGTAATTTGCTTAAATAGATCCATTCATAGTATCCTATGGATCATGACTTTACAGCATCCTATGCAAATTCTCAAAAGGCCCTAAGAGAACTTATTGTCCTTTACATGTCTATAACCAAAGTCAATACAACTTCTAAAAATGACCAAAAGCTTTCTTCCTTTTCTAGAAGATAATTAATTGCACCCACATAGCAAAAAAATTCTAGAAATTCCATAGTCATTAGGCCTTCCATAGTCATTAGGCCTTCAAGACTCTTTGTTCCTTGTAATCACTATTGCACAACCCCTAAAAAGCTTTGGTTGTATACGATGACAAGTGTACTATGTGACAAACAAATACCTTGCAGGCAAAGACTTGGAATGTTTGCTCAGTTGTTCGGCTTTTTCACACATAAGTTAGATGGTCTGGGAACTGAATAAATTGCAAACTTTTCTTCTGCACTTTAAATTCCTTTCTATGACATTCCAGTATCTGCATGACATATTTGATGTTGTATACACATATAATTGGAGAATCTCCCCATGTCACATTCTGAACTTTGGTATGTTGGTAGCCAAAGATGTGACATAAAAGAGTTCTAATGATGGCAGTGATGAGAAAATTGTCTCCTGGGTGTATCTTTACAAAAAATAAATAAAGGGAGTACAAAAATGTGTACAAACTGGAAAGAATCCCAAAGTTCAGGGAAAGGGAGTAGTTTGTGCGCTTTCTCCATGGGAGTCCTGAGATTGCAACCCTAAATAAATGCATGGCTTTCAGTCTCTCTCTCTCTTTCTATTGGGACTGCACTGACAGTCCACCATTCGCAGACGACGAGAGCGGATGGTTGTGCTCACCTTCATAGGTGACAATCAGCATTGAGGGATCTTCCATGGACCGCTCGACGTGTTTCCTGGCTGGACAGCCTCTTATGCTGCTGCACTTGTAATACCCTCTGCACATTCCAAACCCGACATTCTTGAGCCAGTTGGAAGACCATCCTTACAAAAACAGAGCGAGAAAGGATGGTGGAACAATCAAAAAGAGGGCGTCGAAGAAGGTGATTTTATTTTAGAGCATGCCCACCAGTACGCTGGTATCCCTATTTTCCGAACCTGATATAGCAACCTAGACCTAATTTTCTTCAAAGAATAGGAGTTTGACTGGTATCCACAAGAAACATGCCAGCCTCGAATACTTTGGTTGGCAAAAAGTCTTCCCAAGTCAAATCGGGACCTCGATTTTTAGCAAGGATACCAGTCATTGGTGGGAATACTCTTAAGATTAGGGGCTGTTATCAAAGTGTGAGCATTCGAGCTTTAGAGCAAGGGTGTGGCCCCTGCCTCCTTGAAAGGTGGTCGCAGTTTCAATTTGCTTGTAGAAGGCAATTGTTTTGGTGAGAGTCTCGCAGTTGTGGGCATGGATTACGGGATGCAAACACGCAGGAATTGCATCACACAGTCTCCCCTCACAACAAGTTCACGCTCTTGCATTTTAAAACTCTTGCACTAGTAAAGAATAATCACGTTTTACCCAATTTGGTAAAAAATGGAGCAAGAATTGCAAGGTCTGACACATCCTATTAAGTATCTAAAGATTCTTTGTAGGAGATGGTAACTGTGAAGCTGAAGAATGTTATGCACATTTTGATTGAAGAGCACACTTAGCACTTGGTAGTTGATTTGAAAATCAGAGGAAGGGTTTGGTACCTTGGGTGTGGTGAGCCTTTGATTGGTTTCTGGCCATACTTGCGCCATGAGTAATCATCCGGAGGAATGTCAGCCAACTTGCTGCTGATTGCTCGCACAGTGATTGTTGTCTTCAAACGCAATTTCCTGTCAAGCAGAAGTTTCAACTTCAGCAACTTCAGAAATCTGAACAAGGCCAATTGCATCAACACAAGCTACATTGAGAAAGTTTGAGTATGATCTTATGTTTATTGCTACTCAAAAACTAAGCCCTAGTCCCTAACATGAAATAAGCTATAGCCTTCAGTATGAAAGGGACGGAGCCTCCTCTAAAGTAACTGTTTAATGGCTTTAGACAGAAGAGAAGACCAAATGCTTCAAGAGAAGCTACATCTATGATGAAGTGAGAAAGTTTAAGTAGGTTCTTACATGTAATGTTAGTTGCTACTCAAAAACTAAGCCCTAGTCCTTCATATGAAACAAGCTACATACACAATGCAGCTATACTATGAAATAAGCTACACTAACTCTCATTGCTTTATACCCGCACTACAAAAGGGGCACAGCCTCTCATAGCATAGCGACATGTTTTCCTATGCCAAGCAGATGAATGACGGAAAGGAGCTTGTCATGCATAAAATGCAGGATATGGCATGGATCGCACTCAGGCCTCTTTAATATAACCTTCTCTAAAACAACATTTAGGAATACTCTACACACTTCTCACACTATCATTGACTGTAACACAGATATCACACATTCATACAATGTCATTCTCTAGTCATTTCGTTGACTGCAACTCACTTATCATACATTCATAATGTCGATTTTTTTCAATTGACTGCAACACACTTATCACACATTCATACCATGTCATTTTTTTGCCATTCCACACACTTAACACTGTAACACACATAACACACATTCATACTAAGTCATTTTCTTTTCATTTCGTTGATGGAACACACGTATCACACATTCATACCATGTCATTTTTTGCCATTCCATTGAGTGTAACACACTTATCACACATTCATACCAAGTAATTTCAATGACTGTGACAAACTTATCACACATCCATACCATGTCATTTCATTGACTGTGACAAACTTATCACACATTAGTCATTTTTGGGGGACCCCAGGCAGTGAGATGAAGGAGGTCAGGGTGAAAGTACCTGCGTTTGGTGCAGTGGCAGCGGCCAAGGATGGCACAAGTGGCACCATTCTCGTCCGATTTGCCAGAGCATTTTTTCCGGGAGTTCGAGGGCTGAGGGCGAGGGGGCAACAGAGAAGGCTGCTCCAGTGATCGCTGGCTATTGCGATCTGCACTCATGGTTGAGAAAGACACGGTGGTCGCAGATTGCGGAGGCCCGGAACTCAGGGAGCTCGCAGGGCTCTGATGGCCCTTGTAACCCCCCATCTCGTACTTGTTGAACAGATGGCTCCCCACGTCGTATTTGTTGAAAGGGTTGGGTGGCAGCACTGGGTGATACCGTAACATATGTTCAGGAAGGCTTGGTTGTATATGCCCTTGTTGATAGCCGTGGAAGAAATGGTGTGCTTTCGGCGTCAAGTGCAGCATGCTATGTGCAGACGTCTCACCAGCTGAAGAAGGAGAGCTTTGCGGAAATACCTGGCCAGTAGACAACATGACTCGTCAGAAAACGAACCTCAAAAGCAAACACTAGTCCCATAATGAATGGCATTTGTGATCATCTCTCAGCCACAACAGGATTTTCAGCAGAATCAGACTGTTTCGAAAGCTTTTAGACAACATCGTACAGAGAATATCTTCCATATGATTCATGAGGAGGTTTTCTTATGGTCACATTAATCAAACGGAGGCCTCTATACGAAACATGAGGAGGCCTCGGCCTCCTCATGTAACATAGGGAGGCCTCCATATGATCAATGTGACCATAAGGAAACCTCTCCATGAATCATAGGGAAGATATTCTCTGTACGATTTTGTCTAAAAGCTTTCGAAACAGTCTAATTCTACTGAAAATCCTGTTGTAGCTGAGAGATGATCACAAATGCCATTCATTTTTGAGTCACATTGTTCATACCTGGTACATCATCCGCTGAAGCTCAGGCGATGGCGGAGGCTTCGTGGGCGTGAACAAAGCAGCTCGCGTGGTCGTCGTCTCCTGCCCCGTCGCATGGTTTTTCCCATGATGGTGATGATCTGAATAGAAATTCGAACTTTCTAAAAACACGCCAGCGTATCCCGCGACAGTCGCGTCACGAGACTGTCTCCTCCGAAACCTCGCATGGCCGGAGCGGCTCAGGAGTGAAACCACCTTCTGGAACTTGGATATGGCGGCCCCGGCCATGACATCGCATTCCTCCGGGGCCTGCCCCGTGAGCGACTGCAGCAGACGCCTTGCGCACTCGATCCCCATCACGGCCGCTTCCTTCACTTCGTAATCCCTGTCTCGCTTCCCCAACGTCAGGTTATAATCTAAAACCTCCATAGCGCCCATCAGGCAAAACCCCCCACTAAAAAAACACACCGACCCGAGTATTATTACTCAGTTCGCCTCCATCCCTGCAACACTTGATGGCCATGGGACAACTACTAATGCACGTCACTGCAAATTGAAAGAAAGACATCTGCAACAACAACATCAACAACCAAATCAGTGACTGTTTTTTTCGCAAATGCAAGCACGAAAAACAAGAAGTTGACACACAACGGTCACTTCCGAGATGCTGCTGATCTCTACGACTAATTCAACAAGCTCCCCGTTAAAAGCAGCATCTGGGTAGCCAGAAGCTCACTCCAGAATAGAAACAAACAATGAGCCAAACCTGCAGCTGGTTCGTCGACTCTCACTCGGCTAGGGTGACGTTGGCAACGCGGAAATGAGTTGAATGAGCCCTACAAAAATCACTGTACAAAAACACCATTCATTCGATCTCTGCACTCGTGGAATAATGAAGCTGGGAGTCAGTACTGTGAGAGAGGGAGAGACACAACAGACACAGTGAGACGGTAGGCGTGGCTATGGAGGACCCCACGACGGTGGGTGCATGAACAGCAAAGAATGTCACAGGGTTGTCTTCACGACACAGAGTTGACGCGGAGTTGAGACTGAAGGAAGATACACCCAAAGTCCCAAATCGCTGTGGAGTTTTTTTTGGAATTGTTAAATTTGGGTTGATGGGTTTTGTTGGCGAATGAAAGAGCGTTCCAACGCAAAAAAGATGGCCTTGTTTGGATGCCGGATGCAAAAGTTATAAAGGGTCAAAGTTTTTATTGACAAAACGTTCTAAACTGAGTACATATTGACTGTAGAAATGTACACATTATGAACATTTGCTGCTTTGCATCGTGAAGCGCGAGCTGGTGCCGGAGGGCGACCGGGACGACAGGTGGCTTTTGACTGGATTGTCCGGTACACTTTGGTCTACAGCCTACTTCAGTACCGTACTGTACAGCACATTTGTTTTCTTGCTTGTTCCTTTTTTTCCTTTTCTTGGCAGGAAACAGATTCAGCTCTTTTTCTGCAAAGATTTTTTTCCCACTTATGTCCGTGTTTATCATTCACCTCCTCACTGCCTGAACTCGAAATAGAAAACCCACTTTGGCGGAATCTAATACTCTATTGTAGTAACTTCCAAAACATATTTATGTTGTTCAAACCAATCATTTTTTGGCTTTTCTATTGGTAGAATGACATTCACCCTGGAATGTAGTGAGGTAGGGGGAAAATGGATAGAATCATTCATGTGTGTGTTCATCCGTAAAATTATCTATTTTTCCATCTAAAATTATCTACAAGGTATTTTCATCCAAATATTGGCGATTTCAGGAAAAAATTGAGAATATTTTGGCTATTTCATCTACTTTTGTTTATTTTTTTAAGTGTAAATTAAAGTAATCACTCCCAAAATCAGGTAAGATTATTGCAAAAATTTGCCAGAATTTTTTTGGTTGGTTCAAACATGGACCATGTGATTTTGATATATTTCGTTAAAGTTCACAAAATGATTTGTTTCAACTCCTACAGAATAATCATTGTGTTTGTGTGAAGACCATTGCAAATACAAAGTCTGTTGGCAGTAGTTTGTTTACATGTAGAAGTGTTCAACTTTGGCACTAATCCCTAAATGTCAGAAGTGGCCGCTTCTTACACTAACATTTTCACTTAGAAAATTGTATCACGAGCACAAGTCAATAAAATGCAAAAGTTCAAACGTGTAAGTTGTAGTATGCAATAAATTTTATAATCCTACAAAAATCTAAAGCATGTTGCAATCATACTTTTGGGATTAGATGGACTTCAAAGTCACCCACCTAAAAACTTTGTTTTAATCTTGTTACCGGTATAGTGAAAGCACTTGAAAAATTCTACGTTCATTTTTTGAAGTCACCACATCTATGATGCATCACTTTGCGTGCATGTTTTTATACATTATTAAAATCTATCTCTATCAACATTGTAAAAAGTTGGTATCCAATTGATATTGTATGAATATCAAGGAATTATTCAATATTGAACTAAATTAGGTGATATCTCCAAGAAAATTAAAGCATGTCGCTATGTTACAAAGTTTAGGGAGAAAAAATTAAATTGATTGCAATATATAAACTTCACATGTTGCTAGTGCATTTTTTACATTCACTATCTCAAAAATTGTACAAAGTGAATACAACAACAATTCCAATTGCAAACTAGAATAAATTATTTTTGGTTATTGATGAGGTTCTATTTCCTCAATTCCATTGCAATTCTTCACATGCTATTGGAATCAACATTTTGTACATTTATTCATTTATCTTTTTATAATCATATAAAAAGTCCAATTTTTATAATTCTAATGAAAATGCTTTTTACATGGTGTGTATCAACATCGATATTAAAAATGCAAATGTAGCAGTGATTTGGAAAAGCAAGCATTGGAATTAATTTTTTGAGTGATTTAAAAAATAACTACAAAATTGAATATCTCAAATCGTCAACTTTGAAATCCAATTGCATACATACATCAATTAATTTTGAGTTGAGATTATTTTTTACATTTTCCAACATGTTAACTGTATACTACAACTTTCATACCTAAAATATTGGATATTATTCACTCATGAATACAATATGGCTTTTTAAAAAAAACAATCATTGTACAATCTTGATATTTTGTGTTCATGACCCCCTTAAAAATATCCCAATATACAAGTCTTTTTTACAAAAGATAATGGGCTTTAAAGTTGGAATATGAAATACTTTTCTCTGAAACTTTTTAAAGTTGAAAAGCAACAATGCCTCTTAAATATTAGAATTAGTTGGAGTTAACAATATTTTAGAATTATGTTATTTCAGTACCGATATTCATTTGCTGATAATTTGACCAATTTTTTTAGTGCTTTTATTTTATAATATATATGTATATACATACATATATACATATATACATATAGATTAAACTTTTAGAAATGTACTTTTTTTAGTACTAAGTTTACAAAACAACACTTTTGTAACTACAAAAATTTATAGAAAAATGTTGATGGCGCATTTTATGAATTCATGGTATTATATAAAGAATTCTAAAGGTTCTTCGTACTTACACATTTCAATTAATTTTGGAATATATTTATATTTATATTTATATTTATATTTAATACATGTTACCAATTTTGATTTTGGATATATATAAAATTTGTGTTGATTTTGAATTTTATCTACACTTGGTCATTCTTGATAAAGTTGTAAGAATCATTGAATTAAAAATTGTCTTGAGTTCAAACTACACAAATTTAAAGGAAATATTTTGTTTAAGATTTACACTTATTAAATTTACATAATGAATATTTATAGATTTGTAAAATTTATACTACACTATTTTGAACTATATTTACAATGCAATGATGAAAGGCAACAAAAACACATTGACGACATTTTTTGGTAAACCACTTGGGTGAAGAATAGTACATGATACATTGTATATGAAATATATGTAAAGTTGATAAAATATAATAAAAAATAATGTAAATTCTTAATAAATCATGGCATGATAAATATTGTAAGAAAATTCAAAGATGAAGTAATTTGAATAGAACCGTTTCCATTCAAATGGATGATATTGTGACAAGGGTTATTAGAAGGGTTTGGGTATTGTGTAATTAATAGAATAAATAGAAAGGAAAATTCAATAACAATCTTTAAGAAAATTGATGTATAACAATAGTCACGTCTAGTAAAGTGACAATTTCAAGCATGCCTACTTTACATTTTTAGAGTGTGCCCACCAATCAGGCTAGTATCCCTATTTTCAAACCTAATAAACCAACTCATACCTTAAAATTTGTCAGACAGCAGGAGTCTAGTTGGTATCCAATAAACAATGTATGAATCTCAAACACTTTGTCTAGCAAAAATATTTCCCAAGTCAAATTGGGACCTTGCTTTTAGCAAGAAATTTGAGGATACTAGTCACTATACTAAATGTGGCTATTAGTGTGTGACACTAAATGTGAGGACACACACTGATTCCAATAATTTGGGATTTATGGGACTTAAGTTTTTAATATGTGACACTAATTGCGAGTCATCCATGTCTTTAACCCCTAAACGTCTTCACCCCTCTCCAAATTCAGCAGTTTTGTAAAAATGCATCATAAAATGCAATCCAGAGGGATATTTTGCACTTGATGTATAAATAAAATTTGTATATTATAAATATTAAATTCTGTCCATGCGGTTGGATCTACAATTGCTATCACCAATATTTTTGTATAAATTTTGGAACTTGAAATTGAAAATTCTTTTATAATTTGATTACAGATAAGATATTGACAATCTATAAATGAAATTTATTATGATTGGTTGAAATGTAATACTCTAAGTATAGTTATTTTTGGAGATTTTTTGGTTGCTTCATGTTATGAGTTGACTTTTTTAAGAGCACTTTTACACTGAAATATTTGAATTTTTGGGTGAATCACTACAACATCAAATGAGGCATCAAAATTTCACAAATCATCCCCTTTCTAATCGGATCACACATACATAAAGCTAACTTCCTATAAAAGATATAGTTAAAAATCCATGCTACAAAAACTCAATGATGGATGAGAAAACTTTGTTTGAATCTTTACATCATTCACTTTTTGGATGGTGGAACATTTTGGGGTTAACCTCTCTTTGTATCAAAATTAGTGTGTATTTGTTAAATATTAAAATGGGAGGATTTAAAATAACTTTATTTAAAGAAATTGATTTTTGTATGTGAGATCATAAATGAAAGAAAATTTTCATTCAAGTCAATTCTCACCACACAATATGAGGTTTACAATTGGTATATACAAGCATGTATACCAATTGTGAGATTTCTCCTAAAAATCCATCAAATTCTTCAAGTGCTAAATTTCAAATTTATTCTCTAAGACACTATTTCCTAATCCTAAGAACAAATAATTAAAACAAGTAAACTCATTTCAAAGTTTACAAAAAATGTCACACACACTAATTTCTTGTGACACTATTTGCCCACACACACTAATAGCCATAATCAATGTAGTAGGAATGCTCTTACAACCTAAAGTCCATTGAATTAAGGTAGAAGCACCAGAAACTGTTAAGTACCAATTGTGGTCACCTATAAAAGTACATGTTTCAACTTCAGGAGTTCCTAATCTAGTTACCACAAGCATTAATTATGAATACCAAGTTAGCAATATGATTGGACTAGAAATGAAAGACAGTTATTGGTACACCTACTAACATCAATAGTGGTCTATGCATATCAAGTTTGAAAATTTATAACAAAATCATACATTGTGAAAAAATTAATAAAAAATTGAATTCGGTTATTAAACCCAAAGTTTTATGTGATGCAATTTTTTATCATTGAAAATCAGCGCTCTATATAAGTTGAAATGCTTAACCCTTAAACGTCAAGGTAAGCCCCATGGGTTTATTTAAAAGAGAATATTCAAGAAAAAAGTAGATTTTCTCAACCAAATTAAGCGTGGATTGGTGCGTTGGAAAACTATTGAAAAAGCAATCTAGATTGCAAATTTGCGCCTCATTTGAGAGATTGTGGAATCGTTGGTAAGCAATCAAAGTTATGAAATTGAACAAGTTTTTGAGGCTGGGGCAGCTGAGATGCTGCAGTGCTATAGTGCTACAGTGCTAGCCAGTAGTGTCCCACAGAGCCGTTTTTGCATTTTTTTCGTTGTTTTTTTTTTTTTTTTTTTCCCTCCGAAAATTTAGATGCCTTTCGGGCCACCCCGCCCAGGCCCTCTTGACGTTTAAGGTTTAAACTGACGACAACTAAGGTCAAGGCACCTAAAACCGATCACTTAAGACATTCACTATACATGGTATAGATGAATTGATATTTTAAGTATTTTTCTCTTTTAGCAATAAGAAATTAAGAAGTTTTCATATTTAATTAATTTTTTTTGATAATTATTTGAATAAGTACAAATTTTCAAAGTGAAAGTCATAGGTTTATCTAAATCCGATCACATGCTCTAAGGTAGGAACACCCATTCCCGCGACTTTAAGCTGGTTATCATACTTCTAAATGAACAGTATGAAAAGCGATTATACCAGGGGAAAGGCAATTAGATATTAATGTAGAATGTATCGACGAAGTCATGTTATTCTAAAATTTGTATACGTTCTCGATAATCAAAGCCAAAAACTGGTTTGCACATTTGATTGTGTCTAAATGGCCCTGATTCCGTGACTTGAAGAAACGCTTGTGACTTGGAGAAACACCCTAAATATGTTCTCAAGCCACAACCACCCATGATTCAAGTGTTTCTAATCATGTGTCCTGTATGTAGACGGGAATAGGTGCAGTCACGGGAATGGGTGTCCCTACCTTAATGTACAAACGAGGGTACATCTTCCCTTTGAAAATCTAGAAATTAGGCAAGAATCTAGGGTGGTTGGTTTTGGGTACCTGGTCAGTTTTAGGTGCCTCGACCTTATACCCCTTACCTTACAGGGCTACTTTTTTTTTCTTTAGATTTTTCTCAAAGAAAGAAAGCATTCAGGTTCAGTGAAACTACTGACTGACTGACTGGTTCCTTGACTATATATAAGCGACTTTGACTGTGACCTAACCCTGTCATGTAGTACTGCATCTACTACTGTATATTGCTTCATGTCAAAGTCTGCTCAGTTGTACTGTACATGATTGAATTCATTGAACTTCATCTTACTCCTCCTCTGCAGCTTGAATGAGTGGTCACAACTCACAAGATACAGTGACTGTCAAAACTGATCAAACATTTGCAAACACTTCATTCAATCCTTGGTGGACAAGAAATGAACACATAAAAATGGAGCTGGTAATTTTATTAACATACTATGTAATAAATAGTACATATTAGAGGAAATACGCCTTCCATATTAGAGCTCTAAACAGATTGAGAAAAATCCAAAGTCCACCTAGGCATTTGATCAGTTTTGCCAACCCATGAAAGATGATCTCTCAATACTTTGTCCACCTCCCTTTTGCTGCTTTTACAGCTGCAATTCTATGTGGCATACTTTCTACAAGCCTCCTACAATCATCTGGTGTAATTGAGTGGAAAACTTCTACCACACGATCCCATAATTCTAATAATCCATTTGGAGGTCTCTCATATTGATTGAGTCTCCGTTTGAGAATTGACCAAAGGTGTTCAATGGGATTCAAATCAGGCGATTGAGCAGGCCAAGGTAGAAGAGCAAAAGGTTGCCGTGAGAACCACTCTTGAAGCATCTTTGTTGTGTGAATGGGAGCATTGTCTTGTTGAAAGATAACACGAGAACGGTCTAAGTTGAACTTGGAAATTACCCTGTGGACATTTTCCTCTAGAATGTCACGATAACGAATCTGATTAATGCGCCCCTCCACTTTGCATATCAATCCAGGTCCATGCATGCACATACACCCCCAAACCATAATCCCTCCACCTCCATGTTTCACTGTTTGACTGATAGTTCGTTCCGAAAGCGGCATCGCCTCTCGTGTCCAACACCAAACTCTTCCGTCTGAGTTGAAGCGGTTGATTTTACACTCGTCTGAGAAGATTACTCGACTCCAATCCTCTATGGTCCAGTGTTCGTGGACACTAGCGAACTCTAAACGTGCCTTTACATTTTTGAGAGAAAGATGTGGTTTTTTGACCTTTGTTTGCGAACGTAAACCAGCTCTATGAAGTGCACGTTTGATAGTATGAGAGCTCACTTTCACTCCCAATACTTGTTGCGAAGACCTTGCTAAATCTGCACAAGTACCCACTCTTCCCCTCACCATTTCTAATACACACCTTCGTTCCTATGCTCTATTCAACTTTCGAGGTCTACCTCCACGCAAGCGGTTTACATCTGAAACATGTACCTGACGAAGGTTATGAACACTTCCCACACTCACATGCAAAGTATTTGCTATCTCCCTGTGTGAATATCCTCTCTGGAGCATCGAAACTATGTTATCTTGAGTTTGTCGAGATAATGCTTTGGGCATCTTGAAACACTAAAGAAGAAGGCCTATACAGTAGCAATAATTGTGTACACAGCTATCAGAGACTAGAGAATTCAAAGTTCTATGAGTGCCAGTGGAAGATCTCTCACAAATCTGTGCACATCACTTCATGAGATATTGCATTTCATGGAGTGTCAAAAGTGATCAAATGAGAGAGATGGTCACTAACCATCCATCTGTCCACACAAATGCATTGCCATCTGTACAATTACGTTGATAAGTATCTCAGCTTATAATAGATTGTGATTAACCTCTAAACCAGAGCATGCCACTTGCCAGATTGCAATTAATGACAATCGAACTTGTAATTATCCAATGTATGATCAGTTTTGACAGTCACTGTACATCACTTTGATATCATTCCTGAAATTTCAAAGCTTGCACCAAACAATGAAACCAACACTTTACAAACTGACAAAAAGAACACATCCACCTGTTGTACAAGTAGTTCACGATCCGTGAAAATCGAAGTAGTTCATGAACCGTGAAAATTGGCGTTTGGTTTTGAGGTTCAAATTTGGGAGCAATAATTATACACCTTGTGCAAAAAT
Source organism: Pohlia nutans (assembly GCA_022496805.1). Taxonomy (NCBI): domain Eukaryota; kingdom Viridiplantae; phylum Streptophyta; class Bryopsida; order Bryales; family Mniaceae; genus Pohlia; species Pohlia nutans. The sequence goes on from CM040105.1 coordinate 1,883,929, forward strand.
CCGATCTTCCTTCCAACATTCAAAAATCTAAGTTCAAAAATGTCCTCGATAAATCTAAGATGCTTTGTTTGGCATTTGCTAAGTTTGTGTGTTTAGATGTCAACATTGAGTATAGTTGAACTATTGTTTCACAATTTATGAAATGTCCTATCCATTCTATTCATGAATAAAATGAAACCCCCTAAAAATATCATTTTCAAAAATAGAGAATACGGTTTGAATGGTTGTTATAATTTGAGCCAAACGCTATTGGATTCTTTTATTCTAGTGATGACTTTGGGTCGGAGTTGGTTTTCAAAAAAACTGTAGTGGTGACTATATGTTCCACTTGTATTGGTGACTACATGTTTTATTTATTCCCAACGCTTATAGGATATGTAAGCAAGATGGCGAGCCGCATGTCGTTAGTCGACAATTCTAGGGTAGGGTTTTCCATGATGTAACCTAACCTTTCACATATTTGGATGGTGTTCCCATGATTGTTCTATTATGTCGCGTCCTAGATGTTTTCGCACTATAGGTGTCTAGGTCGTGAACAAAAATCTTTTTAATAAATTAGCTTCCTAGCAGCTTGGAGAACTTTTTGCATAATAATTAATAAATAGAAGTGCAAAAAAAGTTAGGCAACACCAAAATAATAAATTAAAATTGGGTAGTAACATATAAAATAATAATATTCAAACAATTGGCCTTTTAATCCGTTTTGGGAAAAATAGGCTAATCATTTTTTAGAAATTTAGGCACCCTTTTAATTCTTTAGTTACTGACCAAACTGCTAGGAAGCTACGGTAGTGTAAAGAGACTTATTTAAAGACGTAATATAATAAATAAGGAAAATACCCAAAAATAATAATAGTAAAATGGAAAAATTTAAAATATTATTGGAATACTCTTGGAAACATTCCTACTGATGTCTTTATATCCGCTGGCAAACCACGTTGAATGCATATTTCAGCCACACCGCACACTACATTTTTATTAGCCAACCAAGCTTGCAAGAATGTTTTGAAGAACCAACCAATATTAGGACCATTATTGCAAAGGAACAAGAATTGCAGCCATAAACTTCTAATATCCACCTTGCTCACTAAATGTTTTTCGATTTTTTTTTGAATACAATACCTTTATGATATAGGAATTAAGAAAAAATAATGCCATTAATATATTTTCAATGAAACGTATCAATCAAGGTATTAACGTACTTATTGTGTAGCGTCACGGGATGCAATGTATTACATTTGGTCCAAAAACAATTGTATATTACTTTTGAAAAATAAAAATAAAAAAATAAAATAATAAATAAAATAATAAAATAAAAAATATATATATGTACAATCCTAGAATATCATTTCAATGTTGTTAACATTTTGCCAATGAACCGATTTCAATGACCAATAGAAAATGTTTACCGCCAAAATTTCGCTTGCTATGCAATGTCATACTACACATTTTGAACATCCTACCATGAAAACACCTCCTCGAAGACCATTATGTGAAGTAACCTAGCCTTTCACGTCATTTCAATTTCACGGCTTTTCACTTCGTCACTACAGTGATTATCATATTTAGTCTGAGACCAACAATTAGTACGATTTTTTTTACGTATCCCTGAACTAATTCCAGTAGTACTATTCAAATTAGTCTGAGGAGATAATTCTAAAATATTATTATTTTATTTAGATTATAATATTTAATTTGTTGAACAACTAAAAATAGTAATTTTATTCATATTTTATTCAAATTTGACATTATCAATTCATACTAATTTGGATTTAATTTTTTTTAGTATAGACCACACTATACCTACATTACTTCGATTACTACGAGTTATCTCAATTACTCTGACTCGGATTTTCTTCTTATTCCATAATTAGTCCAAACTTTTATAATTAGTCCAAGTCGGACTAAATTAGATAATGGGTGTAGTGGTGCAGAGTGAAGCAAATCACTAGTCATTATAAACAAACTATACCACTATACATATGGGTTGGAAGTGGATTAGTACGGTTGAAAACTAATTCTATTTTTTCTATTTTTGTCAATATCATTTGGAAAACAGAAACTAAATACATCAAGTGTGATGAACTACTTTGGGCACTAAAGGATTAACAGAAATCCACAGAAATCCAACAAATTTCAGAACTTACCAATTTAAAAAATGTTGAAAAGTGCATTATGAAGCGTCAATTTTACAAAAGCATTAATTAATATAACTAAAAATATAAAATATAGATTATTTCTTTGAAAATAGAGTCAACAAGTTCATTGTATATAATAGTGTAGTTAATATTATATATATAAAGAACATAAAAATATTATATATATATAAAGAACATAAAAATATTATATAATATTATAATATTATACTACTTATTTTCAAGGGTGTTTTCGTACTACGAGTGTTATAGTTTTGAACATTTTTTTTTCTAATGTTGTAAAACAATCAATTTAATGACGTAATATAATAAATATGGAAAATCTCCAAAATATTTTAATATTGTAAAATGGAATCTTTTGGAATCTTTTGGAATCTTTTGGAATCTTCTAGCATATTTTCAAAATATTTTATATTATTTTGGAATCTTCAAGAATAATCTTAGAATCTTCTTAAAAATATCCTTACGATCTAAGTTTCCAAAATATTTTTAGATCTTCATTATAGAATTTCGAAGCAATTAACATTAAAATTCAATAAAATTACATTTTATATTTTTAGGATTCAAAATTTGGTATTATTGGTTATAATTGTACTTTTCATCATAGAAGCAAAACAAAATAGACGTACTAGAAAGAACAACATTAATTTTTTGAAATAGCAAAATTTGTAACACAAGACAATGTGTTTTTTTAAAAGTTCCCCTAGGTGGAGTTTAACTTGGATTGGCATGATTCAAATTGGATTCAAAAGTATACTTGATTTCCTATTAGAAAATAATTGTAATTTAAATGAATTTTTAATATTTTAGTCTTGGGCAACTCATAAAAGCGGGCATCGACCAAAAACTGATCTCTCAAAGCAGTACGGGTTAAATTGAGTTTCGAATCAAACTTTCATCGAACTCAATTTGACCTTTCCGATTTGGGCACAAAAAAAAATTCAATTTTTTTAAAACTTTTTTCTAAGCATAGAAAATTGCCTGCATGATGTAGTGCAAATTTCTTTTTGGAAAAGAAGCTTTTTTTTACATCGCTAAAAACATCAAAAGTCCGCCGAAAAATAAAAAGCAGCTCACAGCCTTCACAATTTTGGCCAAAAAGTAAAGAAGCGAAACTCAGAAAAAATTATATTTTTTTCTCTAGAGATAGGAAAATTCCTGCATGATGTAGTGCAAAAGAAATATTTGGAAACATATTTTTTTTTACATGGTAGAAAAATCGCAAATGGTTACATTCGTTCATAATGTTCAAATAGAAAATTTGACTTGCATCAAGACTTGTATGTGGTGCGGTGGTAAAGGCCAAGGTTTGGAGATAGGAGATCTGGAGTTCGAACCCGGCCACCTACGATGGAGCTTGGTTTCACGGTTGTGGGCTCCACCATGGTTTGGGTAGCATAGTAATTTGACCGGACAATTGTTTTTTCCCGAGCAGCCAAATTTTTTCCTGGGCAGCCTGAAATTATGTTCGGGCAGGGCAAAGAAAATGGGAAAATTTTATATATTTCGTCATGGAATTATTATTATTATTATTTTGAAATAAAATTATTTTGACCACATCAACAATTCCAGATCAACAAATTTCAGTTGGAAAATGACCGGGACAACGCGTCCTAATCAACTGCCGCAATCAACGTTTCTTTGTTGATACGGTCACATAATTTTCTTGTAGTCATACATGAAAAAATACATGACCATAGTAGAGCTTCATATCATCTACGAGTTAACCTAACTACACAAAATTTAATATGGCGAGTAGTCTAACTAGAGTTTGGTAAGTTCTAAGCAAAGAGTCAAAACTTTTTATTGATTGAATCACAAATATCATGTAGTTGGGCGAACTCGGTCCTAGTGGCCCACTTGGCAATATTTCCCCCAATAATCTCTTCATTCAAGTTGGCCCTTTGGGTCACAGTTACTCTCTCATATAGTTGGCCTCATGCTATTTCTAAATATTTAGTCTTAATGAAACTTTAAACATTAATTCATTTGCTTACAACACTTGTTTTGTTAAAAGTGCACATGCTATATGAGAAGTGCACATGCCGAAATTTTTGTAGGTTTGAAGAAAGTAGAGTGATAGTTTGAAGAAGTAGAGTGAAACATTTTTGGCAAAAATTGAATGTACATATATATTTTTAAACACACACTCAACGTTTTCAATGTATGCATGTAGATAATGAAGGAACTGTTTAATTTCACATTGATTTGCATCCACTTTGGTTCACACATTCATAACAACCAGAAAATGTGCAACTTTATTGGGGAATTTGAAAAACATAAATTACAAAAGTTTAGAGTCTTTATTACAAGAATACAATAGCAACATCATTCATTAGGAGGTCATGCAATATTTGTCATCTTTGTATCAAATGTTGTTGCTACTTTGTGACCTCTAAATGGTGATACATTCAAATTCTTTCGTCATCTAGGATCTTCATTTCCTTTTCCGTATATAATCTTGATACACTTGATACAATCCTTGTTCCCACGACATTCTTCTAAGCTGCAAAGATTGACTAGATTAGAAAAAAATTGTTAGATTCCCTTGAAGGCTCCCATAGCCATGCCCTCCTTCAATTTTTTTAAACTAACTCCCTATATACCCACTCAATTCTTCAATTAAAAGAAATAAAAATAAAGATGTAGGCATGTGTCCACCTCCTTTGTGATAAATTTCTCATTCTTGAGAATTTGCCACAAAGGGGGTGGGCATATGTCCACCCTTTCCTTCAATTTTTAAAATTAATAAACAAAAGGAGTAGCTATGTGTTCACCTCCCTCATGGAAAATTTCTCGTTCTTGAGAATTTGCCATAAGGGAGTTGGCTACATATTTGACCCATGCTTCAATTTCAATTTTTTTTAAATAAAAGGGGTAGGCATGTACCCACCTCCCTCGTGGCAAATTTTCTCATCTTTGAAAATTTGTCACAAAGGGGGTGGGCACATGCCCACCCTCTCCTTCAAAAAAATTTAAAAATTTAAAATACTCACCATAGACTAGTTTTGCAGTCTTTTTGAACTCAAAACGAGTTTAAGGTTTTTTTTCCACTTTGAGACACTCTTTTTGATTAACCCTAAGATCCAAATAAGACTTGCTAAGTTGTGAATCTCCTTGTAATTGTATACAAAAAGAATCATTTATTTAAATGAAATACGACCTATACTCATTGCTTAAAAGTGTCCAAATGAGCCTTCGTGGATACCTTAGCTAGATGGAAATCCAGTTGGAGATGCCTTTGTTGGAAAGTCCATCACAAGACGTGGGTCGCAGACGCTTATACGACACAGCCGTGTGACCATTTCAACGCTTGAGCGATGGATCAGCACTTGATGAGTGATAGATCAACATCCTCTTCATCGTATGGCCATTCTCTTCATCGTCGTCTCCATTGTCTAGTTCTTGATTCCTAATCGTTCCTCCTCTCTCTTCTACGGCGCCACCGGTTTCAATGTTCTTGGCCGTTTTGAGATCTCTTTGATCATGCAAGTGTTCCATGCCTCATGATCTGTACCATGATGTGTACATATTACGGTGGATTCTGTTGAGCACAAAGTCAAGGTGATTCAATCGAAATGACACCTGCAGCAGGCATCCAAACTACTTTAACATGATTGCCTGGGCACCCCAAACAATCACTTTGAATGAATGTATGCGTGAACAGTGTGTTACAGTCAATGATCGATATCGATAGTGTGGCGAACTGCGTGTCCAACTATGTTATCCAAGAATGGAAATACTTCAATCGTTCTCAACACATGTTCAGCTTCGTTCTTGGTGATATAGGTTGCATATTTTGCAACCTGAAAGTACAAAAATGAAGAATGAAAAAACGTTCCAATCACGAAAGAACCTTGCCAAACATTGTCTAAAACACTTATGCAAAGAGGTCATATTATGATGATGGAGATCATATTGATGAGGACCTCAGGAGAGAGGAGGAAGGATTAGGGAGACGATGAAGTCAACCGTCCAGGAAGACAACGATGTAGCCTGCTCTTTTAGGGCCAGGCGATGAATACCACGATGAAGCATGTTGTGGGCGGGCTGCCCGACCTCCTTCATTCGTGATTCTCTCCAGCTGATGCTCCATGATTTGGACCAGGCTCTCCTTCAAACCCTAAAACGAGATTCAGCCCTCCGTGATGTTGGTGTGCTCCTTCAACAGCGTTTCCGCCCACCACGCTTGCAGCTCCAGGTCGCAGCGCATTGCATTGTCGTCGTTGTAGAATATGTCCTCAATCATCAGTAGTTCTCAATCATCATGACGATCCATTTGTGTTCGTTGAAATTTTACCAAGTAGTATGCAGCCGCGTGAAATCTGAGTGTTCTGATATGGCCATCACTCACTCTGTTGAGATACTTGTGTGTGAGAATGTTGGGAGCTTGGGGTATTTCGTGAAGGTCGTGTTGTTGAAGAAGTTAGAGGGAAAATGATTTGGTTGAAAAGTTACAGTATAGTACTCGATCATCAATTTCAGTTGCGTGCACTATGCACCTTTCGGATCTGGCACTGCCATTCCTTTGCAACAATCATCAGGCACCAAATCCTTCATTAGTTCATTTAGCTTCACATGCACCAATGGAGACAATAGAATGACACTCCTTGATAGTACTAGTTTGCAGAGTTTTGGGCACTTGAATCCATATGTTTGAAATGGATGCCTTTCTATTTGACGCATATTTAAAAAAAGCTTAGTATATGTGTATACAGAATATAGGTCCTCTTTTGACATCAAATTTAGCCAATGGTACAAATTACACAAAAAAAAGTGCACATGGCTATGTGCACTTTTAACAAAACATGTGTTTTACACTAAAAATTGGATACAATTCAAGAAACACCCCATAATTCATTTACATGAGATATGGTCTTTAGACGACATAAGTTAACTAAGAAAGGGCAATTTATGCCAATACCCATAACATTTAGTAGCATGCATTGTCCATGCCTTGGCTCTATAGTAGATAGTGTGAAAAATTCTAAACCCAACAACACTTCATCAATAGCTAAGTGGACACTCAAGTGGAGGCTCAAGGTGATGAGCAAAGTCCATGAAGGAAAGGCAATGGGCATGAAGACTACTGAATGTTATGCCCATCGGCAAAACTGGTCTCCTCAAATACTTCAAAATAAATAAATAAATATGCTTTTATTATTCTCAAAAACACTTTTATTTTGTGATAATTTCCAAATTTTTTTCAAGTTTCTTATTTTGAATTAATATGTGCTAGACAATGAGAGTTAGGACTTACAATCTATTTGCTTGCATACACCAAAAGATAATAGTGTGTCAGCTCAGGATTGGTAGTCATATTGTAGAAGGCATGAAATGTTCAATACCGTACTTCATAGCAGTTCTTGCATAAAACAATTCTAAAAATAGCTGTCAAACATTTCGGGAAATTATTTTTCAAAAATAAATTGTTAGGGATTAAATACAGATTTAAAAGGATATTCATTTTGCCAAAATCTATTCCTAGACTTTCAAAAAATATTCAACACAAATGTACCAAATCTATTGTGCAGGTACAATAATTACAAATTACAAATGTTTAACCCATAAAAAGGTGAGAGGATACTTTACAATTTGATGATTTATAAAAATATTTTATAAAATAATTTTAGAATAATAAATCAATGACAAAGTTGAATAAAAGTTGTAGATTAACCTTTCACTACCCACGCGTCCATTTTTTGGACGATATAAAAATTTCATCCATATTTTCTCATCCTTCATGCACTTTTTGCAGTGTGGATTTTTTATTGTAGATTATATGGGAAGTTAACTTTATGCTTGTGTGAACCGATTAGAAAGGGGATAATTTGTGAATCTTTTATGCCTCATTTCATATTGCAGTGATTCACCAAAAAAATTGAAGATCTTTTGAACTATTTTGTCAACTCATAAAATTAAGTAGGCAAACTTTTTTCCAAAAATCACTACACTTAGAGTATTTCATTTCAACCAATCACAACAAATTTCATCCACAGATTGTCAATATCTTATTCGTAATCAAATTACAAAAGATTAAAATTTTAAGTTTCAAATTTTATACAAAAATATTGGTGATAGCAATCATAGATCTAACTATATAGATAGAATCTAAAATTCATAGTGTACAACTTTTATTCATACATCAAGTTCAAAATATCCCTTCCAGTTGCACAATATAATGCATATTTGGACTTCTCCAAATCTAGAGAGGTCACTGGGCATTTAGGGGTTAAGAACCACAAATTACATCCATACTATTAAATGTGCAAATATCATCACCAATAAATTTATATAACGTAAATAAAGTTTTAAAAATAAATAAATTTTACCACATTCAAATCAAATTTTGACATTTCAATCTTTTTTAATTTTAATTTTCTTTTTTGTAATGGGCTCAAAATTCAAAATACTGTATATGATGATTAAAATTAAAAATTGAAATTTAATTTTCACTTGCATTATAAAAAACTATCTCCTACACCACTTCTTTTTAGCAACAAAGTGACAAAATACTTTCATTCCACAATTTATAGAAAATTGGTTCAAAAGAATTTTATACATCCGCACAACCAAAATGTTGTTTGATTAGAACACTAATCAAGAAAAAATTAAATGAATTAAAAACAACAACTTGAAGTAGAAACGAATTTTGCGTTCATCATGCTCGTTTGAGCCATTTAGACCTTTAGGGATTAAAACAAAATTTGGCCCAACTTTTCATTGAACAAAGTCCCAAGCCCAAGAGATTTGAGATTCTAAATGAGATCTTAACTCCTAAAGGTCCTTGGTGTCACTATGCACTTAGAACCACCTAAAATGAGAAACATAGAAATGAGGTGAAACGAAAAGTTTTGAAAATTTATTTTGATGAACCAAGTTATGAATCTTAACCCCTAAGCACTCAAATGACCATTTTCTGGTCGCTGCCCGGATTTAACGAGCTGCCCGGAACAAAAAAAAAATTGATTTTTTTATTATTTTAAAATACTACATCAAGTCTACTTTCCAACCCAATTTGAATTATGGCAATCCGAGTTAAACTCCACCCGGAAGAATTTTTCAAAGTAGATCATCTCAACATAGTCTTAGTGTTATAAAATTTGCTATTTGGGGAAAGTAATGATGATCCCTCCATCATTTCTTTTGCTTTTTTGAAGTTTACAATAGATAGCCCAACTTTAACCAATCATACTAAATTTTGAACTCTAAAATTGAAAATTATAATTTATACAAATTTTCAAAGGTTAATGCTTTTAAATTCATTAAAAAATGATCTAAAGTTATTTTTGGAAGTTTGACCGTATGGATAATTTGTAGAGATGATACTCTACATTTTTTCTATTGAACCAAACTTCATCAAACATATGGAAGGCACATATTATAACACATCTATGTTTTGTCCAATACCCCTCGGGCTTTTAGGGGTTAACCCCTAAATGATTGAGGGGTATTGGACAAAACATAGAGGTGTTATAATATGTGACCTCTTTATCTTAGATGAAGTTTTGTCCAACAGAGAAAATGAAAAGCATGATGTTTTAAAATTATCCATACGGTTCAATTTTCCAAAAATAGTTTTAGATCTTGATGTAATGAATTTAGAAGCATTTCACTTCAAAATTTTACCAAATTTTTTATTTTTATTTTTTAGGATTTCAAATTTGGTATGATTAGTTAAAACTAGACATTCTATTGTAAAAATTAAAAAAACAAATTTTCCAAAAGAGAGAACATCATTACTTTCTCCAAATAGTAAATTTTATAACACTAAGATAATATTGAGGTCTTTGTCTTTGAAACGTTTTCTTTGGTGGAGTTTAACCTTTAAACGTTAAGAGGGTCTTGGACGGGCCCAAAAGAATAATTTTTTAGAGAGCTACCCCCAACAGTTGCCACTTGAGTAACGTGAACAATCATTGAGAATTCCTCAAATCCTTTATGAATTGTGAATGGAGTGAATAATGGCATTCCGAAAAGAAATCTAAATTTTTTAATGAGATTCCGGTTCAATAGTGAGCTCTCTAATTATGGATTATAAATTGAAAAAAAAACATTGTTGAACAATGTTGGCATGCATTGCCACCTCTAGTATGCATCAAGGTCTCAAGCTGCATGACCCCCTCTCTTCGTTCCCCATCAATTCTCTTTCCAATTTCCTTGGAATGTACAATTTACTAAAAAATGCATATTTGCTAAATTTAGTCTAATTTTTTTATCACCTTTTCAAAGCACCAAACGATTTCAATTTTGGTTGAGAAAATCCACCTTTTCTACATTATTCTTTCAAAACAAGCCCGTGGGGCTTGCTTTGACCTTTAAGGGTTAACTTGGATTGAGATGATTCAAATTAGGTTGGAAAGTAGACTCGATTTCTTATTTAATAATAAGTTTTGTTTTTTATAAAAATATTTTTTCTTCTTGGATAGCCCGTAAAAATGGGCAGCGACCATTAATTGGTCATTCGGTCACTTAGAGGTTAACCCCTAAACGCTCAACCATGCATTTTTTGCATGATGTACAGAAAGTTTTCCCGATTTCTCATCCATAAAGGACAATTTGCAGCATGAATTTTTTATGCTAAATTTTACATGTAGTAAGGTTCACGGAGGCACAATTAACATGCTGAAATACTCAATTGTCAATTCACCACATTTTTTATTCTCGTGTACTCTTCCATTCTCTTTGAAATTTTTGATGCAAAGTGGAGGATTCTGGTTGCCCTCAGTTGGATGGCCGAGAAGAGTAGTGGATGAATGTAGCTCATACAAATGATGAATTTCGTTGGAATATGGATCTTTGAGGGCCCTACCCATGCGAAAGCAGTGAACAAGCTGATACCAATCTGCAGTGAGTATTCCAGGCAATCTTCATAGGGATTTACACCTCATCCAGGTGTCACGCATCATTTGTTCAAAATTATTCATTCAAAGTTTCAACGGACCTTGTGGACCAACATCACATCAAACAGAACCGAGGCTGTCACATTGGAATGGTCGATCTGCCTAAGTGTGCATTCAATTCCGGATCTCATGAATCAATCACGATTGCCTAGTCGATGAGCATCTACAAGATTCCAGTGACCAAAGCTGCGGCCATTGAAGAAATCGCAATAAATGGAGATCCAAGCTCCGAAGAAAAAATTTGGACTGCCTCGAGCAGATCTATAAATTCTCCTAACGATTGAACTCAAACCAGAGTCTCACCGTGCAAGCACCGGCGTTTACTATGTCGAGTGAGGAGGACTGTGACCGCATCATATTGGACGTTGGGAAGCGCATCATTGTTCAGTGGTGTGCACAGAAAGGTTACTCTGACGCACAAGCGGGCTACCTTGTGCGCTTACTCGACGCCCCTTTTCTGCTCTGACTGCCACTAAAAGCGCCACTCACAAAGAAGATGACACCAGCCGGTTTGCATTTCTTCTGGCGCCACCATGCTAGCCACGCCCTTGGATGGAAGGGCCGAAGATGCGAGGGAGACCCGGACGGCTTCAGCAGCTCAATCAATTCCTGGTTGCGATATGAGTGGTGGACTGATGCAATGCCCGATACAAACGTTGAGGCAAACACCGCTACAAAACGGAGCTGTGGTGGCAAGAGAACCGTTGATGGTGCATGCGGTAGCGCCGATCCACATCCACAACGGCAACGTCTTGGACCTGCACTGTGATCAACAATTCGATGGGGATCAAGAAAGTTCAGAGGATGAAGATGACATACTAGAAGGAAGACAAGAAGACTCCATTCATGGGCTGAGCGAAGAAGAATCAGATACAAACCTGGACGAGTTGACGCGTAGAGAGGGCGGTGGCGGAAGTGACGAAGAGAGCAGTACTGGGACAAAAGATGGAGAAGACGCAAGGCTTCAGACACGCGGCGAGACATCAGTAAGCGGAGCAAAGAGGATGAAGAACACAACAGTGCTAGTGGGCGGTTTGAATGCAGTTGCGGAGGAGCTGCTATCTCACAACAACAGCAGTGAGGCCGATCTGGGTCGTAGTAGCAGTAGTCGCGGAGGTCGTGGGCGTGGATGGGGAAGGCGACAGGCTCGCGTGGCATGCGTGGGCGGAATGGGCGGGGCGAAGCGGTGCGTGGTTGCCACCAATCTGGACTGAATCTGCCAGATCCCGAAGTCAATGCTGACGGCCACGGGGTCACTGTGCACACGCAAGGGAATCTCGCCTCAGATCCATGCGCAATTGAGGAAGCACTGCAACAGCCCGCTAACCGGGGCCGAGGTCGTGCTCGTGGGCGGACTAGTACGGGGAAGGGCCGTAGAACAGCCGAGGCGAGCGGTGCTCAAGCAGAAAAACGAAGCCGGCACAAGCCAATGCACGTAGAAAAATCAATGACGTGGATAAGCTGTGGGCGCAAGAGCAGCAGTCGTACACGCACGAGTCCTTTGTGTTTTGAGGTAAGACACCTGGTCATACACACATATTTTGGGATTGTCCAAGTGCCTTTGGTATCTTTCAGACATTCTTCACGCCAAGGATCATGGCCAGAATTGTAAATGAAACAAATAGATATGCCAACACGGTCAATCAGAAGGGGAAGGTTCGTGGTGGGAAGGGGTGGTGGAAGATATCCATTGATGAGCTACATGCATACCTTGGGATTTGCATTTTGATGGGGGTGAAGGTATTACCAAGCCATCGATCATATTGGCAATCGTTAGTCCCCTTTTTACATTGTCGTGTCATTTCGTCGTGTATGTTTCGACATAGATTTGAATGTATAACGACATGTTTACATGTTGTAGACGATCGTGGATTGCCTCCTCGTGGTGATCCCAACTATGACAAATTGACAAAGCTATGTTGGTTGTTGAGTGATATTTGTAGGAGGTGTGTTGAGAATTGGAATCTCGGTCAATTCGTAACAATTGATGAGATGATGGTGCGTTACAAGGGCAAATATTGTCCTATTCAACAATACTTACCCAAAAAGCCATGTAAATGGGGCATCAAGGTTTGGTGTGTCGCGGATAGTTCAAAAAAGTATGTGTGGGACTTTGAAGTTTACACGGGCTCTTCAATTCGTGATTCTTTGCGGACGGCTAAACATGGGGAGGCTAAAACCAGCCATGAAGTTGTCACCAACTTGATGTCTAGTCTACATGGAAGGCGCCATATGCTTTTTATCGATAATTTTTTTACGAGCGTGAAGTTATAGGTGGAATTGGCGGATTTGGGCACTTTTTGTACTGGGATTGTTCGTTCTGATAGAGTGGAGTTACCGTCAGCTCTAACGGATAAGAAAAGTTGGAGTAAAGAGCCACAAGGAAGCCTTGGATGGCAAATGCACGTCAATGGTAAAATATGTTGTGTCACTTGGGTGGATAAAAAACCAATGATTCTTTTGTCGTCTCACACAAATCCTCTACCCACTACATCCAGATACTGTTCTAAGAACTGTGCGCGGACGGAAGATCCATGTTCCCACTTCGCCAGTCCATTTAGCCTACACCACGTGGATGCGCAGTGTTGATGTTTCGGACCAACTACGTGGAGAATATTCTTGTCAAGTGCGAAGCCACAAGTGGTGGCATCGCTTGTTCTTTTTCATGGTTGACACATGTCGAGTGAACTCCTGGATCATTCACAAGTCGTGGTGCAAGAGTGCCGTCAAGCGGCCATTGGATCATCTAGAGTTCACGATGAAATTGACAGAAATGCTTATGGAGAATTGGGGACAACATCGTGGAGTGTGCTCCACATTCAACCGACGTTCTTGCGTGCATTCTCTTGTGAAGACTAAGAACCGTCATGTATGTCGTTATTGCCACTCTTCAACTTTGACTAACTTAGCATGTCCTCAGTGTGGCGACATTAGCCTTCACCTTCGCAATTGTTTCATGAAGACTCATTTCCCAATCCGCAGGTATGAGAGCCCTGCCCCATTTGTGTTAGTAGACGCATATGATTGGTAGAATTTGTTTGCTTGTAATAGAAACTCATGAACCAATTTTTTATTTTATTTTAAGAATATTAGCTCGCTTCGTACATCGCTTGTGGGATTTGTACTATCCAAACATGGATTGACGGGCTAAATTCACATCTTTTGCAGATAAATCATGGTTTGGTCCATGATAAATCATGGTTTGGCCTATGCAGAAGCCCATCTGGTTTACTTTTTTTTGTCACTGTAGAGCTATTGCCAGCGCATGGGCATTTTTCTAGGACTCCAGGGCCACCACAGCTTGTGATCCCAACGACCACTTACACGGCTGGTTTTCGTCATGTGGACCAAACGGCCTGTGGTTCCAACGACAACCTGGCTCCAACGGCCACTTCCACAGGCGGGCCCGAGGCGAGCAACACCAGCATGTTCTCCACCAGTTTCCAACATAGTGCGAGCAGGTTCTGCCTGGGCCGGTGGCATCGCTGGAGAACGTGCAGAACCTACTCCGTCAGCTGTGGCCCACCCCTTTCATGCTCCGTCTCCACCAAGACGCCGTTGGCCGTGTTTTTCTTCATTTTGCACTGTAGCTTGATTTTGCTGCTACTCCCACCGGCATTCACTCATTCACAGAGGCAGTTGTGCAACTTCGAGGACTTAGGTAGCCCGTCTCCACAACAAGAGATTAGCAATTTTGTACAGTAAGTTCTGTAATTTGAATCTAGCGCTTGCCATGATCTTGCTTTCTGCTCTTTTACAGGCTCACTGAATTCCTGGTTGCATTCTACATCGTCGGTTTGTTCAATGCATGCATAGTTGTGGATCAGCAGGTTTTGATTGCAGTACCCATCGGCACTACTCATGTAGCTACGATAGTGACTTCATTTCTTCATGTACGTTTCTGATTTTGTGTTTCACTGTTTTCTTCTTCCACTCCGGAGTTTTCGTTTTTCCCAACAACTACTTTATTTTGTACTTGCAGTGCTTAGTGGTTGGCGAAGGGAGCTGATTAGACCTGAATTTGCATAGGCGGTCGAAGCTGCACGCAAGCAGTTTAGTCGTCGTGATAGACAAACGTCGAAGTTGGTGTTGGCCGTTTCATTTTTCTCCTTGCTGGCTGCGTTCTTGGTCGTGGCGCGAACTTTTTGGTTGTCATTGCCCGTAGCTGAGCTGGATCAACATGTCAGGCCTGCCCATGCAAAAAAATAAAATTTGGTCAACTGCATTTATTGATCCTCTGTCATTCCACTTCATTCTTCCCACAGACACGGGCACCATGGGGAGGTCACTTCCAAATATTACGTAAAAACGTGCGAACAAGTGATTTTCAACCCCCTATATACTTTTTTTATAAAGTTTGATTTGGCTCCAAATTTTTGAGTGTGGTCACATAATCATTATATCTTTTATTTTAGAAAACTCTTACTTCAATTAAATTCAAGACCAATTCTAAAAACACAATCGAAACTAGCTCTAAAATACAAAAATTAGTTGCATAGTGTATTTATTTACTTCAAAAATTTGTAAGAAATTAATTTGAACAAAAAAAATTCCCAAAAATTCACAATATAAACTTTCAACATAAAGAAACATCCTATAATTTTTTCAAGTTGTTTGATTGATTATTTATAATGTAATATAGGAGGTCAAAGATTTGTTCGCACGTGATACGCATAAAATACATTGAGCGAACTCCCCGAGCCATCGTGTAAACGTCGCAGCAGATAGAAGTTTTGAAGGACCATGTGTTGCAAGCCTTCCAACTTCTTTGAAATGAACCATGATTTTTGCACAATCATGCACCACTATCCAATGCTTTGCAAAGATATGAAACTCCATTTTTTCGCTATTTTAGGTGCAAAAATTAGTGTTATTTCCTTTGTTATGTGCAAAAAAGCAGCACTGCCCGTCCTTTTTGATCCCCCTAATCGCGCTCAGATTTGCCAAAATCTTTTGATCCAAGCGGTGGATCCTCACAAAAAATTGCATACGTCAAGAAGAATCCATGCTCTACAAGATCATGCGGACAGATCTTGAAATAATGTTTACACCGCCTTCTCACATCAGATTGAAATTTCACTCAAAAAGTGCGAAAAAAAAACTCTAGAAAAGGTGAGGACGTTTAGGAGTTAAAAAGGACCATTATGACATACACTCATGTAGTTTTGAGAATCATCTTAGGAGTAGATTGCAAGATTATAAGGTTTTAATTTAATTTCCCTATTTTTTCCCCTCGCCTGTGATTGAAAACTTATGTTTAAATGCTAATATCTTTTATTTTTGTCGAAGAAGTTATTTACCTTTTTTGAAACTACAGTTTGAAATGTTGTTAGCTATTACTATCTAAAGTAACATAAATTTTGAAAATGATTTCATTTATGATGGCCCTTGTATGAGATTGAGGTGTGAAAAAATGACAAATGCACTAAGAAATTTGATTTGGTTTATTTGTACGCAAAATGATTCAAAAAGTGCATAACGGATGAGAAAACGTGGATGAAATCTGTATATCGTTCAATAAATGAACGCTTAGGCAGTTAAGGGTTAAACAAAAGCAACGACTCTTGCATTTTGTAACTACTTCATGAATGATCATTTGGAAGTATGCATCATACTATTGGAAAAATTAAACGAAGAATCATTAAAAGAAAAGTTATACATTAATGAATGTTGCAATTGGACATGTGGCGGCCCGTACAAGTACACTAGCAACCACATTGTGGTCCCCTAGGACATTAGGGGTTAAGTAGAGGGAATACGTAGAATCAAGTCCAAGAAAAACACGACATTTATAGAAATGATTAATAATTTTCTTGGATTTAACCAAATTAAAGTACATGTTAAATTGATCTTATTCATGAACTCACAAACTTCATTCTCAGATCTAAATTTTGCATTGGACTTGGCCATAGTCTAGAGTAGCCCTCAGAACAAAGGCATTTGAATAATATTTGAGGTCCTGAAAAGCTCGATCAGGACGTGACGTGGCTGGATTAGGACATGAACTGAGGTTCCCAAATTCCGTAAAGTCACGCTTCGTTGCGCCATGGCCATGGCCATGGCGAAGGCCGGCCTCTCTGCACTTGTTTTGCTTTGTATTTGCAGGTTAGGTTTCGTTGTAGGCTTTTACAGAGGAGTTTATCGACACTTCATATGCGTCTTTTGAGCGAGTTTGGTATACTGAAAACTTATTTCAATTGTCTGTGGTGTTTTAAAGAAAAATATAAATAATTAGCGTTCTCTGAATTCCGCCTTCCGCGAATTTTGTGTGAAATTCGAAGCATCTTCGGTGCAGAGATTGCAGTTGGAAAGGCGAGCTGCTTTTGTTTTTCGAATGGTGAACATTTGCGCATCTATTATGTTTCAGTGAGTTAGAAATTAGCGATGTCAGTTACGGATATTCTAGGTTTGTGAGGTTTTGTGAACTGTTTGCGACTGAAGTGATTACGTGAGAATGTCTTGGAAATAATTCTTTCTTTTTGCTGAGTTGGAGTTCTGTGAGGTTTGATATTGTTGAAGAGGCTATGCGTGCTGTACGACTACAGCAGTGAATTGTAATCTGGCTAATTTTTCGAGTCGATTTTACCTTCCGATCCTCCGGTATTTGGAGCTAGGGATAGGCCATTTTCCGAGTTTGTTAAATGCAACGGCAATGGTTAGTTCTTGTGTAGAAGAAAAACCAGATCGCCGAGTGTAGATCTTTAAGGTGCCTACGACGTTACGCGGATGGAATAGAATGTCAAGACTTTAGAAGAAGAGATCACGAAGATGTATTCTGGAAATATGGCCTTTCTGAAGGAAAAAATTACAGGCCGAGGTTGCCTAGCACATCAACGCTTTAGTCCCCCTTCACATCAGCCGGCGCTGTCTTTTATTAAAGTAACGCTTTCAAATAAGCTCGTCTCGATGAGTTATGTTTCTTTGAAGTTGGAGAGGTGTGGAATGAACGTGAGCAGAAATAGAAGTTCGCAATTGAGAACTTTCACTGCACGGTGCGGGGGAGATTCTGCTGGTGAGGACAACCGGAGCAACCAGGAGGGATCGCGTCAACAGCCTCGAAGGCACGACCAATCCTCGTATGTTGTCCGAACCTTTATAAATACAATTATTATTCATAATGTAAATCATGTAGAGGTTGCACGACCAGTGCTAGGTAGGACGGGCATCCGGGACTTTTATTATTGTAGTTTTAAAACTGCCTGGTTGCATTACTTGTTTGGTAGTATTTTTCTCTGGTTTGTGGTTATTGGATATGGTATGTATGAATTTTCAAATAGAGGCCTTGTGTTGTTGCAAATGTGGAGAGGGCGAGCTATCCAAAGATGACGATCTAACAAACAGTTCTAGGTCAAATGGATCTTCTGCAAAGAACTCAAATGGAGAAGTGAGCAATGTGTCTGAATTGGAGAGCGCTCAATGGAAGAATGTGTTTCCTTCCTACTTGCAAAGTAAAGAAGATGAGTCAGATGGTGAAAATGATGAACTTGTGCAGGTAATGATGCTTGACTGGCAGTTTGCTTTTACCTGCAGATTATGTTACTCTCTCTTTGCAAACAGTAATGATTGCCAATTGATTTGGTCATGCTGTTGGAGTGGTAATGTGAAATGTATTGGAATTCACGAGGTTCCTAGTTGCTGAAGAATGTGCTACTACCGGTAGCTGATTTAGATAGTAAATGCGTATCACGTTCCCTGTGTGCCGGAGAGCATGCAGTAACTTTTTTTTTGGTATCCGTCTTCTATGCAGGTATTACCAGTGAGCCCAAATGGACAGACAAGAGGGAGAATGAATGGTGTAGCAGCTGCCAAAGCAGCAGCAGCAGCTACCGCATCAGCAAAAGCTCTGGAATCACATGTGAATGCCTTGAATCTGCCGTCTACTCCAGCGTTAGCAACTCCACCTTGCTCGTCGGCTAGACTGCCAACAGAAGGGAAAAACCTGAATGATTTGATCTCTTATGATCCCATTTGGGCAGCTGTAAGGGCTGAGGCTCGATTGGAGGTATGAACAATTTGACGAAATAGTATGGTTCGAGTTGGAGAGTAGCTGGTGAGAACTAGAGGCAAAACTGAAGACATTTTATGTGGTCATCCAAATGTGTAGAGTTGAAATGTGCGCTATGCATTATTTTTATAGGGAAGAGTAACTGAAATTATTGATGATGTGGCAGGCAGAGCGTGAGCCGTTGTTGAGTAGTTTCCTCTACGCCAGCATTTTGGCTCACCCATGCTTCGAGCGGTCCCTGGGTTTTGTTTTGGCCAATCGCCTAACAAGTGCGACTCTCCTGGCTACACAACTCATGGATGTTTTTGACGGCGTCTTCATGACTGACCCATTCATACGGCAAGCAATTCGACTAGATGTTCAGGTGACTAGTGGCCCCCTTATCTTGTTTGGACGGGAAGTTCATATGTCTTCTGTATGTTGTGCAAACCTTTGTTTAATCTTTTGAAGGTCACTGTCAGCACTCTATGCACCCATTGTTAGCCAATGATGTGATATTGTTTCCAACTTTTGTATATCTATTTCTATAGCCCACTGCAGAGTATCTTAGAGTTAAGGTTACTTCATTACAAAGCGGACTCTTGGCGAGTTCTAATGCTTGCAAGGTGGAGCTCTGTTTGCTTGAAATATACGTGTGCCTAAGAACAGAAATATCGTAAAGTTTAGTTGCAACTGTAGCCGTCCAAAAGACTGTGGTAGTTGACTCTGAATATTGAAATTGCTGCAGGCTGTGAAAGATAGGGATCCTTCATGTCGTTTCTACAGCTCTGCACTGTTGTATTTAAAGGTGAGAAGCATTCTAATGTCTAGGTGTCGTTTGTCTTCTTTGTTATGATTTGACACGTACTATGCAATTTCTTGCTGGCTACTCCAGTGTTACTTGCAATATTTTGAACTTGATAACAATTTTGCACCTTGGTTCAAGCAGGGATATCATGCACTTCAAGCGTACAGAGTGGCACATTGGTTGTGGAATAAAGGGTCAACTGTGCTTGCTCTTGCATTACAAGCTCGTATGAGTGAGGTGCATTCAGTTCTGTTACCTTCGTTGCTTTCCATGTTCTAGATGAATGCAAAGTAATTTGGTGCTAGGTCTACCAACAAAATTCTACTTTCTTACGTGATGTGAATGGTTTTTTTTGTTGTAAGCCAAATCGGAATGAGGTCTTTGAATGCCTCTTAGACACTTGTGATATTGATGCTTGTTGCAATTGACATATTAGGGAATGTTTAATGCAGTTAATTTATCAAATTTTAGCTGTCTGGAAATATATTCACTTCACAGACAGCTAAAAATTTGTATCAGCATTACAAGGTCTGTAAACAAGCATCCACAACTTTTTTTTAAAATATTTATTCCTAATCTCCTCACACTTATGCAACGGTTGGGGCAGGTCTTTGCTGTGGACATTCATCCAGGTCAGTCTTGCCTCTTGTTCTTGGTTTTGCCTTGCTGGTTAGCTACATGCAAGTTCTTTCATGAGGAATGTTTATAACGAATGAATGTAGCATACTTTGAAATCTCAGATATAATGGAAGTTGTTGCAATCCACTCTAGCGATGTATATTTTGATGAAATCGCTATCTTGGTCTGTAATAGATCGCATCAGAAATAACTCAGTTTTATCTACTTTATTGCACTAAGTATGGAATGTTTGTATTGGCCGCGTGGATACATCCGGGCATCTCGTTGATTGTATCTGGTTTATTCTTTCATCTCTCTAATTATGAAAAGCACGGACCTTGTGATGCTTTTGGCAGCGGCACGTATTGGGAAAGCTATACTGCTAGATCATGGTACAGGGGTTGTAATTGGAGAGACAGCTATTATTGGTGATCGAGTCTCAATACTGCAGGTAATTGAAGAGGCCTGCACTCGTCATTGGGTGTTATTAGTGACACGTGGAAAAAGGAAACATGAGCTGTCTCTTAACTATCTGTTTATTTCTCTACATTACTACTGGATGGATTTGGAATGCCAATTGTGATTGAACACCCCATCAACGAATGAAGCCATGCCCTTTGTGGACTTTCTGCCCATACGAGACCCAGTAGTAGGGTGTCCTGATGTGTGTACACTACGCGTCGATTGACAATTGGATGCCTATGATTTTCTGCGGTGGATTGGGATTTGTTAGGCCCCATTGTTGTACGTGTTTTCAGTGGCATGAATACAGGTACTAGCAACTTGTTTTGAAGCTGTTGGAATTGCATTGTCCAGGGCGTCACACTTGGAGGAACAGGTAAAGATGCGGGGGATCGACATCCCAAGATACAGGAAGGAGTTCTTATTGGTGCTGGGGCGACAATACTTGGCAACATCGTGGTTGGCCGTGGAGCAATGGTTGCAGCAGGATCCCTTGTTTTGAAAGACGTCCCAGCTCATAGGTTAATCCTTACATTTTTCCAGTATTTGTAAATGTATAATGTTACAGTTCATGTTTTGTTCCTCTCGGTGGAAAAATGGCTGCTTACAGTGAATTGTACGATGACTCATGCTCAAATATCCGGTGAACTGCAGTATGGTGGCTGGAACTCCTGCAAAAGTGGTTGGTTTCTTGGAGGAATCAACACCTTCTGAGACAATGAAACATGGTATTGTTAATTCCCAAATTCTTGTGTAGTTTCACCATGAATTTCTTATCCATGACCAATCAATTAGTAGCATCGCATACAGCGAGGGATTCTTCAGTCATGGGTATTTCGCTTTTTTTTTGGTTTTCTTCTTTGACTCGTGGATCATTCTGCACAGATGCTGCTCAAGATTTTTGTCAGGAGCTGGAAGAGGCAGTGCGTCGGCAGGTGGGAGAGAATTTGTGGGGAGGCGCTGGAATTTAAGGACCTGAGGACCTTTCTGTACAGAGCCTTTCTGAGGTCCTCTAACAATTATCATGAGACAGTATGTACTAGTGCTGGCGCCTCTTGTTTAGTATAAACATGTCAGCATAATAGTTGAATTATCTGTCACCGTCGGTCTTAGGACCGTGGAGACACTATAGCTATAGAACGAGCTTTTGTGTTGTGTACAGTGATTTGATGTGTCCTGTCAATGTGTTCATCCCTCATGAACCTGAATAATAATGATACCTCATTTTAGCAACTTATCTTTACATGGAATGGAAACAAGCTCAAAATTTACTTACTGGTGGAAGGGATTGGCAGTACACCCTGATCTCTTTGTTACTCAGCCTTACAGAATGGGGTTACGCAATTCAAAACCTGCTTTGTACTGTCACAAAAGTTGCATACAAATGTGATAATAAGGAAATTTGTAAGTGCAAAGGATTTTAAATTGCCTTCTTGACTCCCAGGACCTCACTTTCACTCTTTAACCCCTAAACGTCCCAGCGTCCAGTTTCTGGACGTTTGTTGGTCAAACCCAATTTTGATCTTGAAGATGACTTTTGTTGCTAATACACCCAACTAAGAAAATGAAGTTTATTAAGTCTAGTTTGTACTCCACTTTTCAAATCTTAAAAATTCCAATTATTGAGTATTTTATTGCTTGTGCAAGCTTTGTAGCTCAAGGTTTGAATTACACTACATAGGATGTTCACCTTTCGAATTTCAAAATTTAAATAAAAAATTTCTATGGAAAACATATCATGTGATTCTCCATTGTAATTTGTACCTGCTCCCAAAAAAAATATTAATTTTTTAAAGCTTTTTTGTAATAAAATTTATTTTTTGAAGTATTTGACTTAAAAATTTGTTAAAAAGGCCGTATTAAATCAAAAAAATCTGAAAATTTCAAGACTGATAGGAAACATTCAATTCCATGCATGAAAAATATTACAAAATATATTGTGATAAATCTTGAAGGCTAAATTGTGTAGTTTGACTTTCCTACAAAGGAGTGGTACGTTTAAGGGTTAAAGAAAGACGGCTAGTCTAGTGGGACCTCACTTTCACTCTTTAAAAAAAGAGGGCTAGTCTAGTTTTCCATGAGAGATGTCACTGTTTAACCCCTAAACGTCCCAGCGTCCAGAAACAGGATCACGAACAGATTCAAAGCCTTGCAACTTTCTCATACAACTTTGGATGACTTTCGTCCAAATCACATTTGTAAGCCTATTAAATTCTCTACCAATTACAATAAATTTCTTGTGATGGGGATCTGTTGATAATATTGGAGAGGCCTCTAACTACAAGTATGTCAAATTTGTTGGGTAGATTTTATGCTTGGAATGGTCCTCTCATGTACACCTCATGTACATTTGAGCCATGCTAGTATCTATTTTTGAGGCTAGCATCTACTTCTGTTCAAAGGGTTGGTAGGTTTAGGAGTTAAAGAAAGACAGTTAAACTAGTTTTCTATGAGTTTGAAGACCACCAGGCTCTTACACACCTACTAATGAGAGATCATCAAGCTCTTTCATACCTTATAACTATTTGGAGTGCACAAATAAGAGTATATTAAAGCAAAATACATGGTATCTTATTCAAACACAAGGTGACTTTAAAGATAACTCTATTATCATGTACATGTTTGGGTGCTTAGATTGTGTCATTAAAGGAGTTTGGAAATATTAATATTTGATATTACAACAATAAAGGCAACATTGCATAGATCATTCTTTACCAACACTACAAGCAAACTGGTTGCTTCTCATTTGCTATTTTGAGCCATTCTAGGGTTGGTGAGTGCTTTTGGTCACATAGGATAAGAAAAAGATACCTTTTCAGTCAGTGAAAAGTGAATTATGTTAGAAGCAATAGATTTGCTTTTAGTGCAATACAACTAGAGGCCCTTCCAAAGTTTATGCACATGGCAAATGTGAAAAGTAACACGTCAAGTTATCTTTTAAGCTATTACTTTGACATGTTGCATGCGCTTTCAAGCATCCACCAAGGTAAAGTCATCAATCTAAGAGTATTTGTCATTCTATTATTATAATTTGGAAAATTTCATGCCTAAAAAAGAATGTCATGTACTTGAAACAATTCTTAAAACTACACTCGTTCCTCATCATTATGACATGCTTGGAAAGCCCTACCTTCAAAATGGCAGGCATGGATTTGTCACAAAAATGACTTGTCACATGTGTAGTGCTTGAAACAATAGTATCGTTATATTATGGAGTGTCATTATATGGAAGGTAGACTGTATGTTGCAATTGTAATAATGACTAATTAGATTAGTTAGAAACTTGGCATGTGTATTCAAAGGTTGCTATTTTAATCCCTAAAGGACCAAAGATTTATGAATTTAAAATGACAAATTCAATTGATCATATTGTGAAAAAAGTAATTCAAAAGAGACCAAGTTTTATATCACCGGAATCAATGAAGAACATTGCATGTCTTGATTAAACAACAAATAAATTTGAACAAAAAGAAGTTCACATATGACCTACTCAAAATTGTTAATAAAACACGAAGCCCAATTTAGGCTTCTTGGTCCTTTAGGGGTTAATCTAAACCTCTAGGTAACTCTGCTGGGTGATTGCTGGATCTCCAGAGCAATAACTGTGGACGAAAAGCCAACTGTTTATGGTCATAATCTTATTCTCATTTTGGTGTTCAAATCATCTGCATTCCATCTGATTCATCTCGTTAGGAGCAGTGTTTGCAAAATTGGTTAAATTTAGTTTTTTATTTCCTATCAAAATGTTATCCAACTACAAGAAACAAAGAAAATTAGAGAAAATTTTGAAATGTTTTAAATTCAATTTGACATCTTTGAATTTGGTGGATAGTGTAGAATATCCCAAAAATGTTTATTTATTTATTTATTTAATTTCCAACAAATATAAAAGCCAAATTCTTTCTAAGTTCCTCTCCAAAAAGTACCATGCGTGAAGAGTTGGGAGTTTAACTACCCTTCATGAAAAGTCTTGCATCCCATGCAATGATGAGTAGGAGCCAAGAATTTTTGAAAAATATTGGTATTTTGTTGAGATTCTTGTAAATATCAGAATTAGTTCTCACATTCTACTAAATTTCTTACTATGTTAGAATTTCAACTAAAATCTCTTACCATTCTAACAAACCCAAAAACTTGACCGAGGCCATTCCCACTAAGATGAAAACCATTTAATGAACAAATATTTTACTCATTAAAAAAAATCATGGCAAAGATTAGTAGATTTGATTTAATTTATAATTATCGTAAACCTTTTGGTAAGGTTTGAAGGGATATCCTAGACAACAAGAGTACGTGCAATATGTATTGGAAGACAAACCTTATCTCGCGCTTTGTAGAATTTGATTAGAATTTTCGGTTTTCAGCACATGCAAGAGAGCCTGTGAGCTCTCTAAGATCTGCACAAAAGATGTAATGGAATGGTTCATATGGAAGACTTTCAATTTTTGTTCATCAATTTGTGCATTCTTCCCTATACAACAACACTACCATACTCCAAGATCAGCTTCTACACATGCATATAAAATAATTTAGAATTATTAGTGCTACTTAAACTATTTCAAGAGTTACAACCAATACCTATGTGACTCGTGGTATAGACTCCCTTAAAAAGCCCCGTAAAAAGCACGAAGGTAATAAGAGATGAAAAATACTTCTAGATTTGCATTCTAAAATGATATGCACTTCTATTTTTTATTTTTTATTTTTTAATGATAATATCACTTTTACAACAACTTACCTTAGGACATTGTAGTCCACACCACTATATTGATACTTCAAAATATTGTTTCATCCATACTTCAATTTCAAGTGACCCAATCACAAGCTCTATATGTGCACAATATATAGTTGATGGACTAAGCATAATATATCATTAACGGACCAATCACAACCGTCAATTATTTATAATGTATGATAAGTTCCATCACATATGCAATAAAGTACAAAAATATATCTAAATTTAGTCTTAGAGGGTGGTTTGAAAGGCTCAACACACTTTCCAAATTTCAAGTGTCTATTTTCCCTCCACAATATTTTAGGATGCTTTTCATCCATCTTATTTACAGTTGATAGGACTTAGATGGTTTACAGGGCTGCATTAAGGTCACCTCTAGAGCATCCGCATCCTATCATTGAATTTGCAGTTGACTTTGAAAAGTGAATGAAAAGTGCTTGTATTTAATGTTTTTTTTAGGGCAGGTGAGAGAGCCACGAAATATGAGCACAATGTGGTGATACCTCAATACATCCCTCTGTAGCTAATTTAAGGAAGGGCTCGGTATCCTAAATTGATGAACAATAATGATTAGTGATTGTGATTGGTTCACAAATTATATAGAGGGATACACAACAGTTCAAAGGAGTGGAGACGATAGCTTGAGACACCAAATTTTAAATGTGATGATAGTGGTCAAGGGGTGAATTGAGGCGGAGATGCTCTTAGGTGTTGTTGTTGGTCACATTAAATTTTCACGATTGCAGTTGAACACCGACAATACTATAGTACCATAGCTCGGTTGCCAAAAAAGAATCCAAAAAATAAAAAACGTAAAAAATCAGAAATCATGAGGACAAAAAACAAAAATAGAATGAATTATTTCTAACTATATTATGCTATTTATAATATTTTGGGCCATTTAGGACCATTTTTAATCATTTGTTGCTCAAAAATGAAAACCAAAAAATTCATTTTTCGAGGAACGAACCTTATTTTTCAAAAAATATTAAATATTTGTTCGTGGGGCGGCAACCCAGCCATGGTACTATGGTACAAAGTTGGGCCGGGATTTGTATATATGTCATACCTTGGAATAAGCGGATTCAACATCTTGAATGGTTTTATCGTATTCTTCCACATATGCATATTTTTGAGACAAAGATGTGTCGATGACAGCCAAGCGCTTGGTGAGGGCGGCCAACTCCCTCTGGATGTTGGCCTTCTCTTCCTCCTCCAACTGCATCACCTTCTTCATCTTGTCTTTCTTTTCCCGAAGCTCCTCGATGCCTAGGTCAACTTGTGACAACGCAGTCACAATTTCAGAGCAAGACCAGCACCCACACATATTGTTCAACATGATATCATCTACTTCCTTTGTTCCAAAATGACCGTCCAGTCGGTGTGATGGTTTATTTCTAGCCGTAGATTGAGCTCATAAGTGCATAAAAATTAGTGCCCATATTGTACACCTCAATAAGATTCTTAACCCCTAAAGGACCAAGGATTCATGGTTTCAAAATGACTAAATTCAATTGATCATATTGTGAAAAATATAGTTTAGATGAGATCAAATTTTATACCACTGGGATCAATGAAGAATATTGTATGTGTTGGTCAAAATACAAATAAATTTGAACTAAAAGAAGATCATATAAGACTTGCTAAAAAACATGAGGTCCAATTTGGGCTTCTTGGTCCTTTAAGGGTTAAGCTTTTTGGGATTCCTTCATGTGGTACACATGGGCCGGCTTTGTAATATTATAAAAATAGAATAACTATGCTCACCCAAACTCTGCTCACCTACTCTTAAGTTTAAGTTCTCTGACGGAATTCCTTATTCTCCACTTAGATGCTATTCCCTCACAAAATCTCAATGAGATTCAGAGGTGAGCAGGGGGCTCTAGAGAACCTTATGTGTTGCATGTGCCCTTGTAGCTCTAAATATGCGAGGTAATATGTAAAGCTAGTAAAATATTTGCAACAAGAGTAACAAAAATCTACTCAATCACCCGATGTGTTTATTATGCTCAATCACCCGATGTGGTTATTATAATTGAAACTATCATAAATTTTTATATAATATTCTCATTGCCAAATTCCAACACCAATGAATGCGTTTCTTGGGTTCTGTATGCAAAATTTATGAAGGATCAAAGTTTCACCAGTAAATGTACATCAACAATAAATGTTAAAGATAAATGTATCATATTCCTCAACAGACAATCATTTTGAAACAAAATTATGAGCTCAAATTGGACAATCAATTTGGAACAAAGGAAGTGTCTATCTTAATAGTATTCCCTCTATTTTGTTTCAATTCAAACCCAATGGGCACCCCTCTCTTTGGTTCTGGGCTTTAATTGCAAACCAACAACCCCAACACATACACCAGCCATTAAGCTTTTCTACCCAAGTGTTTGAACTTTGGAAGTTAATAGTTGCTTATTGTAACTTTCCAAAATATAATTTTGAAGTTCAAAAATGTCACCCAATTTAATTTCTTTCTATATATACATTTAAAACTTTGTATAGATACATTTTGTTACCTTCCTAAAAGCTTACATTATTGTTGGTTTTGAACATCAGAATGATGATTTAAATTATTTTAAAAAAAGTGTCATATAGGATTCAATAACTCTCTTACATGTGCTTAAAAAATATTTAGGTCCTACTCGTTTGAATTGATTACAAATCTATAACATAGGGTATGATAAATTCCAACTTCTATAGATATAGAAACTACCACTTTTTTTACCATATATGCAATTAGAGGGTTGAATTCTCCTATGTTGTATGTTAATTTGCCAACCTCATGGTTTGACGAGAAACAAGAATGTGCTTGCATGGAATTGAGGCTAGGTAATCAACAAGACCCTTAATTTCTCTTTGGGATGTCAAGCCATGAACAACTCATATTCCATTATATAGTCATGTTTGTTAAAATGGAGTGTTTCAAAGGCCCACAATTGTAACTATCATTCATTTTCACGTACAAAACTCTTCAAATTAGGATGGATATAAATCTGAGATTTTAGATGGGTGTTTAATCCCTAAACGTACGAAGGTGTCCCTGGAATTGACAATTTGAGAAAAAACATTATAAACTACTATTTAGAAGAATATTTTGGAATTGATATACAAATGAAAGTTTTAGATTTTGAATTTTAGATTCCATCCGTACGGTTCGATTCACTAATACTATCACCAATATTTAATTATAAAATTTGAAAGTTAAAATTAAAAATTCCTTCTAAATTTGATTATAAACAAAATTTTAATATTTTTTGAGTAAAATTTGTTGGAATGAATTTGAAATGAGATACTCTTAAACGTGGTGATTCTTTGAAATTTTTGTGTTTCTTAAATCTATGACCTCATTTTTGCAAGGCCACTTTTGAACTACAGTCAATGCAATTTTGGCTTGGTCAACGACTTGACATACTTCTACATTTGTAATTTTAGAAAAATATGTAATCAAGTATGATTAAATCCAACCGTTAGATAGGACAACAACTTGGTGAAGAATCTCTGAAAAATTGGATGACTTTCATCCAAGCATTGATGAGAACGTGAGAAGGGTTTGAATCTGTTAGTCGTCCACTTTCTGGACGCTTTGACGTTTAGGGGTTAAAAAGTGCCAATTATTTGAAATTTCTTCATTTTAACAAACACAATGGAATTTTTTTAGCCATTGTGAAAACTCAAGATAAGAACGGAAAATAGAAGACTCAAAAGTGTGCATGCATGCATGACATGTCACCTGTGTATGCAGCCACTTACGATGAATGAGCTCTGTGTTGTAGACCTTCATTGCTGTGGATCCTTGCGATGCAGATGCCATGCCTGGTGTCATTGAAGGTGGGCTGTCGTCACATGTGCTCTCCTTCTCAGCTCCAGACTCTTTTTGTCGATTACATGATCTCTCTTTTTGTCTTTGAAACAAACTCCAAGCGAGATCCTTGGCATCAGTGCGCATGGCATGCAGCAGCGATCAGTACCAACAGATTGACACTTTGATAGATGCTCCCATCATATCTGCAGCTTCAGCTATGGAAAGTAACTACCTCAATCATGTCATGACATTGCTAACCTCAAATTGAGTCTCATGTATATTTTTTTTAAGCAGTTTTGAATAGTTCCCATGTGTACTTTTTTTGTTCAAATTTATTTATCTTTTGATCAACACATGCTATGTTCTTTACTGATTTGGGTGATATAAAATTTGGTCTCATTTGAATTATGTTCTTCACAATATGATCAATTGAATTGGTCATTTTAAAACTATGAATCCTTGGTCCTTTAGGGGTTAAGCCCTAGACTTTGTACCCTTACTAAAGTTTCCAAGATTTTCTCCGATGCTCGTGGATGCTCTTTGTTTTTATATCTTAAGTTTGTCTTACTTGACTCCTACTAAATTCCCTCATATAATGGCAACAATCGTCTTCCACTCTAATTCCAAGGAAAGTTACTGTATCAATAAAAATCAAACGAAGCAATAAGGGATGCAAAACCTTACTGTTATAGAATGTAATGGTCAATCTTTTGCATAACGTTGTTAAGGAAGTAATAAAGTCTCCCCGTAGTAAATGGGTAGAAGTAACTCTATGAGTCTTAACCTTAAACTACATAAGCTACACATGGCTAAGCTACATTGTTGAGTAAAGACACCCCAACTGCATGGTGAGTGGAAATCATGGTAAAATTGTGAGTGGTGCATTTAACTGCAATCCTAGAATTCACCACTTTATAAGGTGAGTGGGCCAATAATCGACGCCGACCATAACGTGATTCCTATAATTATTTCATGAATAACTCTTCAATGTGCCAAAAACCAACAATCACTAAAATAGTTTGACTTTGAACCACTACTTGGAGTCACCTCATTTGTAGGAACTATGTTATTCAAAGTCACTTTATGATCCTTCAAGGCATATTCAGTGTCAATTTTAGCCCAAGTCTACTGTCATAAATAAACAACCTAGACCTTGGACTTTGAAAATTCATAATTTATTCAATATAACTCCAAAAATTATGATTCAACTTGGGGTAGATTTATAATCAATTTGCTAATCCATTCAAACTATCACATTGCACCTCATATTACTATAAATAGGCGCAGTGCTGAAAGTGTTGGTTTATGGCCCACTCACCTTATATATGTATAAATGCAAATGGATGACAA
The DNA here is from genome assembly GCA_022496805.1 of Pohlia nutans. Classification (NCBI taxonomy): domain Eukaryota; kingdom Viridiplantae; phylum Streptophyta; class Bryopsida; order Bryales; family Mniaceae; genus Pohlia; species Pohlia nutans. The sequence continues at coordinate 1,914,759 of CM040105.1, forward strand.
GGCAGTTCACTGAGTGCTTCTATTGAAGATGGGTGATTCAACATTTAATATATACATATGCTCTCACACCCTTCATGAAATTTTGAAACGCACTCACACAGAGTGAGAGCTAATTAATGAATCAGGAGATCAACCAATTGAAATTGAAATGCTTGCGAATGATTGCACGCAACAGAGATTTTCCCTCTGTTATCCTGCTGTTATTTTGTTGAGTTAAAAGATTTTACGTTCCTTTAAAAAAATAAAAAATCAAAGAGTTCGTCAGTTCTTCTCAGATGCAGAGCAATCGTACTTACCATAAAACCTTGAAACGTCATATATTTCCGAATGCCGGCCTTCAGGAAATTGCAATCTCGAAAGAGCTTCATCGTGCGCACTGACCCATCGCCATTCTACCGAGTGACAAAGCCATCTGGGTCACTTCGGCGTGCTCCAACAAGGTAACTGAAGACAGTGCCAGGAAATCATGGGCCAAGGCAGCGTGGTTACTAGCTGGCAGACTAGGGCTAACGGCTTAGTGAATAACGGTTACCACCACGCAGTCGAAAATCTTCAGGTTACGACGACGTTTGTTCGACTTTTTAGGGTTTCACCAGTTGATTCTCTAGTTTCTATGTATTATAAGGGTTCAATTAATGTCAAATGTTTCGCAAATTGAGAAATTCTGTGACATCGGCAATCCTTATCAAGAGTTTTTAGGTGTCCTTGCTTTACTACCAATCTACCTGAGTCGGCTGCTGTGGTTGAGCAATCATGCTGTTTTAGAACAGATTATCTGAGTGGAAGCTGCCGAATCCCTCGTATACGTTAATGTTTTCGCCCGTGCTGGTTACCCTCGAAAGCAGATCAAGCACCAATCTGTCAGTACCTCCTACCACGGTCGCTCCAGTTTGAGATTAAAGAATATCAATTGCTCTGATCAACAAGGTCGTATGTACATGACATTGGAAGAGAGAGATCAACCCTCAGTGTATGTGAATATTAGGCTCAACACAGTTGCTGAAACGTAGAAAACAATAAGTCATCGCACTTACACGCAATCTATAACACGTCGGAGTTTGGCACTTGCCAGGCTTCTAGGAAAACAATTGACAGAACTACGATATTCCTCTATGTTGGAAATCGAGAGACGGAAAGCGTGCACATCAACGGAACAATTGGTTTTGAAAGATTCCTGATAGAGGCTTCGCAAATTCAAACAGGGAGACTGGCATGATTTTCTTACGTTCAGTACTTAATGTGGCAGTAGTAAGTCGCAGTGCATGTTGGCTTTCTGTAGTTGTGCACAAAATCAAAAGCCGCAGCAGCCAACACCAGCCTTGTCGAGTTTGCCAACATTGCCACGCGAGCAGGGTGTAGAGGATTTCCATGGCTCAAAGGCACAGTGTCCAGAACTAGTATGTTGGAAGAAGAGACAGTAATGCCCGTTATATATGCAGTTGCATACATAAACAGGAGAATGTGTTACAGCAACAGTGTCAAAAGCATCTAATGAAAGCATACCACATCATAAGTTGTAGATGTAAGTTGCTGACAACTTTCTGACCAGCCAAGTTCATCGTGCTAATCCATACCCCGAGCTCACAGTTTGCAGAGGACGCATCTCCCTGAATTAGTCATGCACAAGCGCCATTGCTTATGGTTCTAGTCCTTTAAAAGGTAAAAGGAATGGAGTGAGAGAGAAAGATTGGAGATCCCCAGTCATTGTCAGGTGTTGCATCATTCCTACGAAAACCTCCAATTATAATTAGTTTTTGCCTCATGGGTCCAGGTTTTTCGAAGCGAAACCCTACTTCCATGGTGGCCCTTGCATGTTACTAGCCGGACTTGAAAAGAAGCACAGCCACCTGGCCTAGATAGAAATATACGAAATGCTTCGTTTCGTGAGTGACATATGAACCTGCAGCCATTCAAACATGTGAGAAGTGAATCAGTAGAAATATGCGAACAGATATATTGGCCTTCTGCATCACTTAAGCAGAAAAGTAGATATACTATCAAGTCTCACCGAAGTTGCGCCCAACGATGCAGTGCCATGTTGGGTTATACTTCTTATCAAACTCCTTTTTGATGTACGCTGCTATATCTTTTTCCACATTGTACTTGTCGAGAGCCTTTACTCACACCCAACTCCAACCCCTCCCCAATTCAATCATGTGACAGCTGAATAAGTGCCAGTAGTCATAACAACGTGAGCAAGCTAGTATGTAAACTGATTTGCATGCAGCCTGTAGTCAAGATGGTTGACTTGAATACTGGCTAGGGGTTCGATTGCGAAATTCTGGTACAAGTTTCTGACTCACTGAAATCTTTTGTATCTCGGCGGCAGAACACTTTATAGTGGAATCATGATCAACAGTTTGGATGCTTGACAAGCATCCTTCCATTGGCCTGAGAAGCCAGTGAATATCTTTTTAAGGAGCACCATTTTTTAACAGCAAGCGGTCGCCACAGCGGTTTGAGAATCCCCGACACAGTGAGCCGTAACTTTAAGGGGCGATTTTAAGATGGCTTTCGGGCAATGCCAAGCGAGGGGGAGTATAAAAAAAGCCAAATTTTGACAGCACCGGTTGTGAATTACTAAAGCATCTATTATTTAAGAATGGATTGGGACAAACACCTTGTAAGCCTTGACAAGATTCCATTAAATAGCGCTAAATATGAGAACTGAAAACGAATCACTAAAAGAAGGACAAACACGTGGGGATGTGCTCCATACCGCAGTTGCACACTCAATAGCGTCCTGCTGCATGTCTTCAGTCATGTCGGCATTCTTTATGATAGCCTTTCTCTCCAAAATGCCAGACTTCTCCACTATTTTCTCCGCCATTGTTGAGATCGATCTTCTACTTCCTCAGGTAGTGCGTCCGCCTACGGCTCCTCACCAAAAAAACAAACACATTTCAAAGTCAAAACTCTACGTGTGAGGCAAAAATTCTCAATATACGTCAACCAAAACCAGTGGCAATTGCAGCAGACACTTCGGACGGCACACTTCCGCATATTATACCATGCATATATGACACATCAAGTAGCAGTTTGAAAACTGCAGCAGTAATAAATTATTATTATCATTATGTTAGCATTGCCAATCGTTATGGCACCATCGGATTAGGAGAGTAATACAAACTGGAAAAGCAGTGCACACGTCAATCATGATCATACGGAGCCATACCAAAAGTAATTCAATACAGAGAAGGTGCGACATATAAGAAAACGCTGTAGGTTAGTAGTCAGCGCCATGGCGAAGAATTTTCAGACGCCAACCACAAAAGGATCGTCAACGTCACTTAGAATCAGATAATTTCATGCGCTAATTTTTAGGAAGACGGTTAAAAATCGCATCAACGAAACCCTAGGAGCAGACAGATGTCGGAATCGTGGCAACATCTCAGCAGCAAGGAGTAAGTTTCCCTCACATTTGCTTCAATAACAATAACCAAAACAACCGCAATGCTAAGATTGTGTACAAAATGCAGGTCTACAATTCGATAACAAAACTGTACACAAAGCAGAGATGTCGGAATCGTGGCAACATCTCAGCAGAACGCAAAGCGTCATCGGGTTTCAGCCAAGCGTAAATCTCCCTCTCACATTTGCTTCCATAACAATAACCAAAACAACCGCAATGCTAAGATTGTGTACAAAATTCAGGTCTACAATTCTATAACAAAACCGTACGCAAAGCAGAGAAGTCGGAATCGTGGCAACATCTCAGCAGCCAGGCGCAAATCTCCCTCTCACATTTGCTTCCATAACAATAACCAAAACAACTAACTAATTAGCGAAGAAACCGCAATGCTAAGATTATGCAGGTCCACAATTCTATAACAAAACCGTACACAAAGCAGAGAACGCTTATTCGAACACTAACTCCGCTAAAACACAATTCCATCACTAAGAATGCTCCCAAACCGTTTAACATCATCTCCACATGATCCACAATCACAGCAATACAAAACACATGACTAGCCTACAATGTCAGCAATCAAACGAACTCCACACCGTCGCAGAAACGTCAGAAACGCTAGTGTACAAAATGCAGGTGTACAATTCTATAACAAAACCGTACACGCAGCAAAAAAAAACAGCTTGTTCGAACTTCTTATTCCAATACCGCAAAATTCAACACTACAAACGCTCCTAAACCGTTAAAACAGACAACACACGATCGTAATCACACATCATAGCATTACGGAACACATGACTAGCCTCTGATGTCAATAACAAAAATCAAATGCAACATACGGAACTCCGAACAAAAAAATTCAGAAATTACAAAGAAGTCGGAGAGAAATTACAGAGGAAAAAGGGACTGAGGATAGTCTGACAGCAATGGCAGAGTGAGATTCCAAACATGACATACCGAGTGCCAAATTAAGCAACGAGAGACTCACGGGATGCAGAGCACGTACAGGAAATGCCTGCACGAGAGGGCTTGAGGGATTGGCAACGGAGATCGAGTGAGTAAACGGGAGCGGCGAGAGCAGAGAAGACAATGGCAATGGTGATGAAGAAGCGTGAGGGAGACAAGGCAGAGAAGAGGCGCGCGGGCCCGACGGTCCGACGGACGGAATGGATCAGTCGTGACTGAGCCGTATTATCGTCCACTCTTTTCCATACCTCAACTGCGGCTTCTGACTCTACTAGTTGTCGTTCGTCATAAGTCTTCGTTCGTCACGAGTCATCGTTCGTCATTAGTCTTCGTTCGTCGCCTTTTCTCGTTGGTCGCTGTGGACTCAAGGATTGCTATGAAGTCTGAACGAGGCGTCAGACTGTATGATGGCGCCTGCACAAGTCAAGGAGGACACAGGAGTCGGACAAGCCATTCATTATTCCATTACTGTATGTTACCCTGTATCTGCTTACGTAGAGGGACCTTATTATAAAAGCTGCATTTAAGTCCACATTTGGAAGTCATCCTCTTTGTGCCATTATCGTAACATAACATTCAATAGCTGCTGCCTTCCTCCAACGGAATGAAATGATGTGGGATATTCCACATCACATCAATAGCTATAGGGGCAGGTGGCATTAAGCAAGAGCAACTAACCATGGTGAACAATAATTGAAAGCCCTCATTCAGTCACAATTCAACAGTGTCTTGTAATTATTTATTTGATTCAATAGCCCATTCAATTACAAATCATTGGTCACTTCATATATAAAAGTGGATGAAATCAAAAGGCAGCCTTCTTGAAGGCTACTGAATGTTATGAACACTGTTAAACCCCAGACTTTCTATCCCTACTAAAGTTTCCAAGATTTTTTTCCTATGCTCTTGGATGCTCTTTATTTTCATATCTTAAGTATGTCTTACTTGCTTGACTCGTACTAAATTCCCTCATATAATGGCAAGTCTCATCTTTTATTCTAGTTCCAAGGAAAGTTACTGTACCAATAAAAATCAAACGAAGCAATGGGGGTAAACAATCCTACTGTTATAGAATGTAATGGTACTAGTAGTGTGCATATCAGAATTTTAAATGTAAAGACACTCATACATTGTCCCTGGTTGTTAGGGTTGGCAGCTCATGCCTAATAATTAATTTTAATCAAAATGATGTGAATATTCTTTAACATTTTGTAGGTATTTTCTAAAATCCTCTCATTTAACTTAGAAAATATATTAAAATTAAAGAAAAAAATAGTCTTAAATATTTGGACTTCTTTTTATAATTTTTTTTTGCCAACTGTGACAGCCAAGTACAGTAGTAATCACAACGTGACACAAACATGATGGGTCACATTAATCCCTAAAGGACCGGGGGGGTGTTGAACTTAGCTCTTGTTTTCTTGACTAGCTCTTGTAGGAAGCTCAATTCCTCATTGGTGTGGGGTAATTTTGACGATCGACACTATTGAAATTAAAGAAGACTTACGTAGCTTTTGTATGAAAAAAGGATCAATAAAATCACACAATTTTTGAGAAAATGCCACTGTTGAGAAGATTGATGGAACCCATTCGAGGTATTTTGTACACATGCTGGAATCGGATTGTTCAAAATTTAAATTTTTTATTGTGCGTAGAGATCATCATTTTAAACATGTGATAAAAATTTCACGTAATTTGGAGATGTGAGGAGGAAGATATAAGGGTCTGAAGTGACACCTAGATACCCTCCCTACAATTCAAAAAAATCACCAAAAATCGCTCACTTGATAAATCTCCGATTAAGAAGTACCTACAGATTTAGCTCTCAAAAAGAGCCAGGGTCTCTTTGTTGCTCATCTTACAATTCAAAGCCCAAGAACCCAAATTTCCTCACTTTCTAGTTCCAGAAGCCGCGTGGGGGCTTTATAGTCCTTTAGGGGTTAAAACGTCTTTTAAAAGTTGTTAATCATATATTTTTATTTTTATTTATTTTTATTTTTATTTATTATTTATTTTCATATTTAATTACTTTGTATGATTACAGTTATGTGACTTTAGAGGGTTGGATTTAGAATTGACTCTATTTTATAGTTTTAAAAAATAAATAATAAATGAATTTTTTGAAATTTCTTTTGTGAAATTTTATCACTTCTTAAATTTCTTTGAAGTTTCAAATTTATTACATTAGTTTTGATGGTTGAAAAAATCTTGACCCTTAAATGTCCGTGACTCTTTTCAAATTTGGAAAATTGCAAAGATGCAATATAAAATGCAACTAAGAGGGATATTTTGAACTTGATGTATGAATAAAAGTTGTATGTAATGAATTTTGGATTCTATCCATATGGTTAGATCTATGATTGCTATCACCAATATTTTTTTGTATAGAATTTGAAACATAACATTCAAAATGCTTTTGTAATTTGATTACGAATAAGATATTGACAATGTGTGGATGAAATTTGTTGTAATGGGTTGAAATGTAGTGCTCTAAGTGTAGTGATTTTTGGAGATTTGTTGGTTGCTTAATTTTATGAATTGTCTTTTTCAAGAGCAATTTTGAACTATTTTGAACTAAGATCTTATAATTTTTTGGTGAATCACTGCAAAATGAAATGAGACATAATTTTTTTACAAATCATCTTGTTTCTAATCGGTTCACATATGCATGATGCTAACCTCCTAAAATCTACCATACAAATTTTCACACTGCAAAAAGTGCATGACGGATGAGAAAATGTGGATGAAAATTGTACATTGTCCAAAACATGAACGCCTAGGTAGTCAAGGATAAAAGGGTTGAATGATTTCCATCTATTTTATAACAATTAAAAATTCTTTAAACTTTGGAATGTAAAGAACAAAATTCTAGTGAAGTTATAACTTTGACAAATGATGAACAAAAATGTTAGTATTATTTTATAGTTCTTTTACAAAACATTAACCAAAATAAAAAGGCTTTTAAAACAGTTTAATAAATTTTGTACACAATAATTTTTATATTTATATATGTGATATCTAATATTATATATATATATATATATATATATATATATATATATATATATATATATATATATATATATATATATATATATATATATATATAATTTTGGAAAATCCTTTAAATTGAATATTTAAGATATTTAGAGATATGAAGTTGGTTGATTTTCTGCACCATGAAGAAATTAACATTTTTTGTACAAAAATTGATAAAATTCAGTGTGAGGTTCAAAACTTTGCAATGTGAAAAAGACTTGCCTATAGCTCTTTAAACTTTCAAAGATTTTTTTAATGATTAAAATTCACTCAAAAATTCATAATATATATAAAATGCATATAAAAAAAATTGGCCACTTTATTAGTCAGATTTCATGCCTTGGATTCTTCATTTTATGTGAATTCATTTTTATTTTAAAAATAAAAACATGTTAACTTCATTTTTAATAAATTTATTTAAATTTTGTGTTTAAATTTGTATATTTAATTTTTCATATTTAATTGTTCATATTTAATTAATTATGAATGGCATCACTTTCAAACAACTTCCACCATGTGCCAAGTTAATAATAAAAAAAATTATTGTAGAAATAGAAGCGTTGGTTCCAAAAGCTAATTTGTGCATTAAAACTATGCTTGAAAGTAAAAGTAAAGTAAAAGTGACAATTTAAAAGATAAAGTAAAAGTTCAAGAAAGTAAAATGTAAAAAAATATAATATAAGACCGTGAAGCCAACAAACAAAATATACAATTGAAATATAACAAATATTTTTATACAACCAATAAATGTTTAATGACTATTATTAAAACAATCATATAAGATATGTACTTATTTAATTCTTCATTTTGACTTTCTTTGATATATTTGCAATTTTCATATTTGTAGCATTCAAGAATTAATAGAATATTTTCTCAATATGGCAAGCCAAACAAAAATAGAGGACCCGACAAAGGATGAAGATTTGTATGTTGTGTTGCAATTGAAAGAGAAAGGACCATATGTTACAAACATTGATATTCGAAAAGCATATTATAAACGGGCTTTGGAGATTCATCCTAACAAGTCTAGAGACAATCCTTTAATTGCAACTAAAGAATTTCAAAAATTGTAAAAGGCATATAACATACTTAGTGACAAAAAGGCCCTAGCTTCATATGATGAATTGCAGTAAGTGAAAAAGGAGCAAAGATTGAAGGCACAACATAAGAAAGTTATGCGAGATTTCATGAAAAAGAACAAAAACCACAATGTTCATGAACAAACTGGAAAACCTCAATTTGATGATGGATTTAGGCATATAACATTTGAATTTAAAAATGGTTTATTTGTAGGCATGGGTAGGAAATATAGGTGTAGACTCCATAGGCATAGATATTGTGATCAATCACCATAGATGCCAATATTGTGATTCTGATATTTTCAAAGCCAATGTAGTTAATGAAAAAAGGATGGTTATCTTTTGAATATAAAGATCAAGGTAGTTTAAAATGTATAAAATGTTAATTTTATTATATACATTCAACATTTAAGAATGCGAATTGTAACTTTCCACTAGTATTACCAATTTTTAAATGCTAAAAACTAAAAATATATTAATTTGGTAAATGTTTACAACTTCATGCTTCCAAATTAAGTAATCAAGATTCATTCTAGTCAGGAATGTACAAATGATTTCTATTCAAAACTCACATTTGTTCATTTTCATGCAATTGTTTTTTTAATTACAAGAATCTCTTATAAATTTTACAATACCATTGATAGAAGAAGGGACCAAATTTTGCATGTATTGTAATACTTTATTGCAATTTTAAATACAAACCAAGAATATTAATAGCAAATCAATTATATGTTAGAATTAGATATTTTATAAGAATCTAATTATTTTGACTTTTATTATTTTATAAATATTTTCAAAAGGATGTTAAACCAGTTTTATATCCATTACAAAGTGTTTCAAGCCAACATGCACATTGAATCTTACACCAAATTTGAAATGACGGTAAAATCTAAAGTTTGTTTATATTCATATATCAATTAGAATAATTCAAAAGGTTTATTTAAATTAAATAGATCTATAAGGTAAACAATTAAATAACAATTGATATAATAATGAATAAGTTGAAAAAGGTTGTAACTAGTTTTATACAACCTTGCATTAAACAATCATTACAAAACAATTATGTATGTAAAAAATTAAAATTTATATAAATTAAATAATTTATCTATAAGTATTTGAAAACTTTAAACTAAATTTGATCTAAATTTAAAAAAATTAATTGGCTAATAAAATATATTTGTACAAATGAAAAACAAGGATGGTTTAACAATGAGACTCTATCTTAATCTTCATTATATTTTTCTGTAGAATTTCAAACAAGTCTTTAAAGTTAATTTTTATTATTGGAGTAATATCAATGTATAGATAATATATACTACTAGGATTATAAGATAATATATGTTCTATTAGAATAGTAGATTGTTTGCAAAATTAAAAATTTCCCAAATTATTCAGCATGAGGTGAAAAGAAATATTTTAAATTATTTTAAATTGGATAGTGTGAAAAGGGTCTTCAATAGGAAGTTTACTATCAGAGAGTGGAAATCGTTGGATAGTCTATCCATGGGACAAAGCCAATAATGGAAATATATCATTCCATCTTCAGAATTAGTGACCACATATGTTTTTAGCAAACTATACATGATAAATTATGATGATTTCTTGCATGTAATGCTTCAATAATTACACTATTCAAAATCATAAATTTTAGTCTTCATTAAATTATGAATGCTTAAAAACTGCAAGATATATAGATATAAAATCATTGCTACAAACTATGCACAATAATGTTTTCAATGTTTTTTATTAAATAAATTAGAACTGTATATTTATTTATTTATTTATTTATATTATTAGAATATTTGAGAGATAATTTGTTTAAAAACATTCTAGACATATGAATTTCCAAATTTTAGAAGTATATATTAGAATTATATATTTTATTACGTATATCCCTCTAAAAAATATCCAGTTTTTATACATGGTTCTTTTTTGTGCAAGGAAGTACCCCCCCTAGTCTTTGTCTCCTTGTGAGTCATTTGATTAACAAAAAGTTTAAATTCTAATGTTGCAAATTGAATCTTGAACATGACATTATTTCCCATAACTTACTCATCGCTTTGGTGGCACACTAATTATGTACCCTATTAAATTTCCTGCTTGAAAATTATTGTCAATGTAGCAATTGTATTAATTATAAGCATATTTGTAACTAATGTTTCTTGTGAATCATAATGTTGTGGCATAACTCACACATGCTATAATATGAAGTACCAACTATTGATACTATCACATCAACAATTGATCATTCATGTATATTGAATGTACTTTTAAAAGAAATTGATGATGATAAACAATAAGATTTATAACTCAAAAATAAAATAGAACAAAAATTATGAACAACTTTAAAATATCTCGTGAATTATTAAAATTTAAAACACTACTTTAATATATACCACATATAGAAGATTTGATAGAAAACAAGAATAGGTTCCTATAGGATACAAGATCGTATGATTGTGCAAGCAATTATATTCAAAATTGTTTAATCTCATATCTTGGTAACTAACATAAATGAGTTTAGAACTTGTGAAGTAAAAAGTGACCTATCACATATCATAACCACATAACATGTTTACACAAGATGTGAGAATTGACAATTATTTTTTAAAGATTCCATTTTGTTAAATACCAAAATTTAAAAATATTCCTCAAGATTTTTTTCACCATACAAAAGAACTTTTTTGAAAAAGTATCTCTCAATTATTGAATGTTTCATGTACAACCATTTTATATAGCTACGGTGTATACACAACAACAAATATTTTGTACAAATACAATAATACTTTTGCCTTGGTGTGAGACCATCCTTCCAAAACTTACTTGTGTAATACCTAGTAGTTTCTTATATGAAAAAGTCATTTTATTAGAAAGAAGTGTAGAAGTTTAAAGACAAAGAAAATTCAAAGAAGTTGACAACAAAGAATTTTTTTTTAAAAAAACCAACAAAAGATTTGAAGAAAGAGGTGTAAATTCTTTGTTTGTCTCCTAGTTTTTCTCCTACGCCAAGATTTTCTTTGTAATGCTTGAATTTTTTTATGCAAAGTGAGATAAAAAATTTGAAATAAAATTGATATCAAATTGTTCAAGGAGGTATCTTTATGGTGCATACTTAGGATGATTTTGTACACGGATAGGATTTTTAGGGTTAAGAATGTTATGACCGTATTGTGATACTCCTTTTGTCCGAAAATCACTATCCCTGTCACTGTCCTATTTAAAAAAAAGTTCAGCTTAACATTGCTTTTGCGAAGAAAAAACCATCTCAATACTTGAAAAGTGAACAGGATGTTGATAATGTTACCTCTTGAAGGAGTGGTTCTTTGTGGAGAAAAAAGTCATAATAAAATCCATTTGAATTCAATAAGCCTATGATCTTTGAATTGCAACTTATAAGATTTGAATTCATATGAATTCTAAAATTCTTATGAGCTGCACCCGTTTGAAGTGGATATGGCTTATTTTTTAAGTATGAGCAAAGGAAAATTATTTCTGGATAAAAAATGCCAAAATAGGACAATCGTTTCTAAATAGAGTGAGTAAGGGAGAGTGTGATAATAACGTCTAGAGATCTAAAACCCTATGACCGCGCATCAAACCCTAAAGTATTAAGTTAGTTGTGTTAGAAAGAAGCTCAATAGACCTCTTTGTTTCTACGCACTCTCAGTTTCGGGCGCTTTGCCACTGCAATGCTAGGGGGAGGGGGGGTTGCATTTGCAAAAATTTAGAAATAGACGTGATAAAATATAGGGTGCATTTTATTCATTGGGAGATAAAGTTTTTGCTAAATTATAAACTTGTAGAAGTCTACGTGAGTGAATAGAAGGGGTATTAATTTGAACATCGCTATAGTACGCATACTTACAATAAACATAATTAGAGCTGAAAATATTGACATATACTTACATTAAACATATATTTAGGACGAAATAGATATGTGTACAAAGGTTTTTAGACATATAACTCCTCATATACAAGGTATTTTTAGAAGGAGTAATGAATGCACGTGATTCTCAAACATAACGTAGAGTGCACCCCAAAAAATATTCCGATTATATGATAGCTCCCAATTAAATACCCCTTGATCACACGTGGTTCCCATTCAGAAGTATATATCCTCCCATGCTACAATGCTCCTTACAAGTGCCGTTCGATCGATGTACAACACATTTCTCATGAGACGTAGAGTGATACAATTTTGAAATTGTAATTATTATTTTAGCTTTGTGAAAGGATACCTATTCTTTTGCGACGGTAAGTTAGCTTCATAACATTCAGTAGCTTGTATTGGCTCTACCGTGCCCCACAGTAGATGGTGCAGCATATTCCACACCCAGTAAAACCAAATTTGTAGCTAACAAGATAGGTGGAGTCCCAAGATGATGCATGAAGGAAAGGTAGTGAACATGAAGACTACTGAATGTTATGTTTGAAATTTGTGACATGACAAACTCTCTTCCCTAAACGTTCTATAAACTAATCGGTGTATTCCATAACATTCAGTAGCCTTCAAGAAGGTTGTCTGTTAGTTTCATCCACCTTTATATATGGAGTGACCAGTGATCTGTAATTGAATGGGCTATTGAATCAAACAAACAATTACATTACACTATTGAATTGTGATTGAGTGAGTGCATTCGATTATTGTTCACCATGGTTAGTTGCTCTTGCTTTCATGCCACATGTCCCATAACTACTGATGTGATGTGGAATATCCCACATCATTTCATTGGGGAGATGAAATGATGTAGAATATTCCACATCATTCTATTGGGGAAGGCAGCAGTCACAGAGGCTACTGAATGTTATGTCAGTGAGAGCGACGGACGCTGCAATTTTGAGTACAAAACAATAGCTCAAGGCCGACACTGTATGTGTTGATTTTCCCTTCATGAATATTCCTCTCGATGAGTGCTTCTCTTAACCCTTTAGTGCCCAGGGTACTGTAGCTGGAAGCACTAAATTTCAGTGGATTTTTCCACCATGATTGAGACTACCAGAAATAGAATGGATTAAATTAGAAAGTAATCGTACAATTCTATTCTCAACTAGAGAGCACACATTTTGCTAAAATTAGAGAATCATCCAATGGTGGAATTGGAAGATTATAGTATGTATTTGAACTGTATAATGCATGCTCAAAAATGAGATTTTGGGGGTGTGTGACTTCAAAGTTAAATAGAATTTGGATTAAATTTTCAAAAATGAAAGTAAAGAAGTTCAGCAATGCCCTGTGTCAACACCTCTTAGTTGCAATCTTTCATATCAAGAATAGACTCACACATAATTATTGTGAATTTTATAAGTGAAAGTGACTTATCCATATACGGTTTAGGTCAAAATTTTATACGTTGAAAATTGAAAGGAGTGGGTACATTAGTCAAGATCGGATTACACAAACTATTGGAAGATGAACAAGAGAATACAATCCAAAAAAATAAAACAAGATAACAAACTTCCAAACACAAGAAATATTGCATCGTACATGTGTTGTATTTGTAAGTATTTACTGTATTTTCAAGTATTTGTAGTATTTTTGCGTTTTGTTCATAGGTATTTTGATAGTTGCAGAACTCCAAATTGAAAATTTCTTTTTGTGGAAGGTGTGTAATGTAAATCTGCAAATCTGAACTTCAAAACTGAAGTTCTAATTCTTCACGGATTCTCTGCTATTTGCATTTCCGAATGTGGTCAGTTGGGCACTAAAGGGTTAACCCTTTAGTGCCCAGGGTATTGTAGCTGGGAGCACTGGATTTCAGTGAATTTTTCCACTGTGATTGAGATTACCAGAAATAGAATGGATTAAATTAGAAAGTAGCCGTACAATTCTATTCTCAACTGGAGAGCACACATTTTATTAAAATTTGAGAATCATCCAATGGTGGGATTGGAAGATTATAGTATGTATGTGAACTGTATAATGCACGCTCAAAAATGAGATTTTGGGGGGTGTGTGACTTCAAAATTAAATAGAATTTGGGTTAAATTTTCAAAAATGAAAGGAAAGAAGTTCAGCTATGCCCTATGTCAACACCTCTCTGTTGCAATCTTTCATATCAAGAATAAACTCACACATAATTATTGTGAATTTTATAAGTGGAAGTGACTTATCCATATACGGTTTAGGACAAAATTTTATACGTTGAAAATTGACACGAGTGGGTACATTAGTCAAGATCGGATTATACACACTAATGGAAGATGAAGAAAAGAACACAATCCAAAAAAATAAAACAAGATAACAAACTCCCAAACACAAGAAATACTGCATAATACATGTGTTGTATTTGTAAGTATTTACTGTATTTTCAAGTATTTGCAGTATTTTCGTGTTCTGTTGATAGGTATTTTGATAGTTGTACAATTCCAAATTGAAAATTTATTTTTCTGGAAGGTGTGTAATGTATATGCGCAAAATCTGAACTTCAGAACTGAAGTTCCAATTCTTCACGGATTCTCTGTTATTTGCATTTCCGACGTTGCAGTGACCATAATCTGGCTTGCTGGGCACTAAAGGGTTAACAGAAAAGGGGCTATCAAACCAACCTGGTTGCTTCAAATGAAATTGCTGACGACAGAACATTTGTATTGAATTTTGTTGAGAGATAACTTCACCCTGACATCACACCTGATGACATCGTCGGTTCGTCCTCACTGTGTTGCAGAGTCCATTTCATATTTGATGTAAGTCTTGACGAATACATTGATGTTATTAGTTCAGTCATTTTTCTTGATAAGTATCATGTTATTTTTCTTGATATCATGTTGTTATGATGTTGATATCAAGAAAAATTGCTGAACTAATATATATGTTTATTCTGCAATTACTTGGTCAAGTGTGCATTAGAACACAACGAATCTGGACGAGCATCATATCTTACTAGTGAGACTTGGTCATCAGTTATTGTACAGTACAGTACCCACCAATAAGGGGCAGTTTACACCATGGACCATGGAAGATGGCTATTTTCCATGGTCCGACTTCATGGGACGACTTCCATGGTCCGAGTTATTAAAAAAATCAATTTACAAAGTTTATGGGCCCTTCACTAGGTGTAAACCGAATGTGGATCAAGAGGAATGACTAAAAAGTGGATGTGCTGATTTTTTTAGTATATGTCCAAAAATGGCAGTTTTGGAAAAGAAATTAATCTTTTGTCTTCTTTTGAAATTGCTCATTAAAAAAAAGATTATAACGGCATTTCTCTACCATGGGCCCTTGCTTTTTCTACTAGACCACCTCTTTTGCCTCTCTCAACAGAAAAGCCGTTGGACCATGTTAGTGGATAATGTAGGCCTTAAATATTGTTTTTTGGGGACCTTGAACTCCATGGCCACTTTGACATTTTTTTCCTTGGTTTAAACCGCAATGCTCCCGGGACGAGTTCAACATCCAAACACAACTTTTAGAGGGCCATGGGACGAGTTCATGGTCCATGGTATAAACATGCCCTAAGTTTAAGTTCATTCAGGTTTTCAAAGAATTGAATCAAATACTTAAATTTATAAAAAAATATTAATATTAATATTAAAATATATTAAACCATTTGAAGTGTGAAATATTACTTCTTTGGACAATTTTTGGTGCAAATATTAAAAAAATAAAAAATAAAAAATTCAAATTGAACATTTCTGAACTGAAAACTTCAAACATTGATATTTTAGTAAATATGACCCCCAAAACTCGAGATTTTTTTTGTCACATGATTCTGCAAAGGATTTGCATTCTTTCCATTGAAAGTTTTATAAACCATAAGAAACAAAATTTGTATTCATAGTTGTTTGAATTAACCCCTAAATGCCTAGAGCCCTCTCCAAATTCGGCAGTTTTGCAAATATGCATTATAAAATGCAACTTAGAGAGATATTTTGAACTTGATATATGAATAAAAGTTGTACATTATGAATTTTAGATTCTATCCATACGGTTAGATCTATGATTGCTATTACCAATAATTTTGTATGAAATTTGAAACGTGAAATTCAAAATTATTTTGTAATTCAATTACGAATAAGATATTGACAATCTAGGGACGAAATTCATTGTGATTGGTTGAAATGTAATACTCTAAGTGTAGTGATTTTTGGAGATTTTTTGGTTGCTTAATTTTATGAGTTGACTTTTTTTAGAGCACTTTTACACTTAAAACTTCAGAATTTTGGATGAATCACTACAACATGAAATGAGGCATAAAAATTTCACAAATCATCCCCTTTCTAATCGGATCACATATGCATGAAGCTAACTTCCCATAGAATCTACAGTAAAACTTCCACACTGCTATAAGTGCATGATGGATGAGAAATTATGGATGAAATCTGTACATCGTTCAAAAAATGGACGCTTAGGCAGTTAGGGGTTAAGGGTAAAAAATGAAGGTTTGAATTTCAAATAAAATTAGATTTAAAAAAAATATTTTATTATCAAAACTCAATTGTATGTGGTTCATCTTGTGCCCTACAACTCATCCAAATTAGGCTCAAAGCTTATAATTTTTGTAATTTTTTATTGGCAATTCTCTGAAAAGTTGAATGAAAAATTGAATGAACGTAAACTTGGTGGGTACTGTACAAAGCATTTGATCCCAAACCAAGCTCAAACCTGTGTATCCACTATCACACTGTGGTCACAAGAAGTCACATACAAATGTGATAATATGGGGTTCCAAAGGTGTATAGGGTTTAGATCACCTTCCAGGTTCATGCTACCTCAAGCACTCCAAAATGTAAATGTAGCACCCCGATTTACAGTTTCGGAATAAATTTAGTAACACTTTTTACAAAGTTTAAAAGAAAATTCAGTGATAAATCTTGATATAAACTGTTTAAAAATATCCTAGAAAACATAAACTAGGATGGTTTTTGTACTAAATGTCACATTTACATTCAACAGTACGGATTGTCAGACTGCTACATGGCTCCAGGATGTCACATGCATTTAGAGTGCCTAGGCATGACATTTAAAAGGTCTACCATTTTGAAGACCTGTGGAAATCACCAAAGGGCTCCAAGGCATCAAGGTGGCCAACACTCTCTAAAACGGAATTGGATGTCACCTAATAATAACGAATCTATAAAACAGGCTACGCCAGCCCCAGTGTATTCACATTCCATGTATGACTACACTGACATTCAGCTAAACTCAATACCATTTCATTAAGACAACTTCAATATGACGGGAGCATATTTCCAAGTCAAAAACACTTCATAATGATGGTTGGCATTCATGCGAACAAAAGAATTTGCATGTAGCAGTAATAAACACGATGACTTCACACCTGATAGTGGCCATTGAATAACCTTAAACTACCATGAACAAAAAAAAGGAATGTGAAGCGAGTAAGAGTTGCTTTCAATTGTGAATGCTGAACGACATCCAACCTCTTTCCATAACATGATTTAGGAACAGTATGGGATCCAAAACAACTGCCCAAAACTTTCTGAAACTGCTCAGAACCTAAGCTTGGAGAAGAACCACCTGTTCTTGCCAGTCTTGAACCTCTCTTCCAAAACTGCTTTCGCCCCCTGCCAACATCAAACCATCTCTTATTGACACGTACAGGTGCAATTTTAAATACTCATCTTACCATGGAACAATCAAAATTCAGCAGCAACAACGTGCCATAAAAACAATACTGAAATTCCATACGAAGGATGGCATTGGCGTTAGATTGCTACAAATGAGGGCTAGTAACCAAAAGTAGGAGTGATGAACAATTAAAACCTTTCTGGCTTCTACACGGCTGGCAGTGGACTCCAATTTCTCGGCACTCACAGTGGACTTCAAATCAACGTCCAAAGTGTACCTGCAACATGTAAACATTGTTTGAAACACTAGAACTTTGAGATCTCATACGCCAGATCTCCTAATAAATTTTCAGGTGCAAATGAAAAATCCCAACTAAAACACCCTGCCTACACACATACTTTTAACGAAAGACTCACAGCAACTTCCTTGTGTGAAGGAAAAGATGTGCTTTGCAGTCGACTAGAAACCATGATGATCAATCTATGCGTCTCGGCAAACCCTTCACTACAAATTGAATATACTATCAAATAAAAGGAAACTCGTAGAATCGATACAGACGATACAAATAGGCTGTCTGAGAAGCTACTATCAGAGTGCACCCATTGGTAAGGGTGTTGTCAGCGAAACTTCCAGTTTCCTTTAGGCCTCCCATGAATCAGACATACATGTCACGTAAGGCTGGGATTAAATGAAGGCACAACAATAAACTCCAAGCTCTGTACAATAGATTGGACTGCACGTAACAACAGCCAAATTCAGACTCACGGACATACAAATTCTTGAGAAACGTTACAGTGACAGACTGAAAACCACAGGTACCTGGTGGGCATGATGTGGTTGTAATTCACCACTTTCGTGAAAGCTTTCAGCCTGGAGCGCTTGGCAATGGTCTTCTGTGACGCCTTCTTGATCACCTGCATCCAGATACATAAAGACCAATGTTAAAACAGTAAATTCAATTGAAAATATTCAATTGTATTTTTCAAACTTGACCATGCAGATGTCCTCTAATTTGCATGCCTTGAATTCTTCTTTGACGTTCAAATTTCCAAAAAATAAATAAGAACTCACATCTATCAATACATCTAAAGCAAGTTTCCTGAGGAGCCAAGGTCGTATGTTCTCTTATTCTCAGCTCAACTCGAAATAATAAATCTCGCGATCTTGGATACAGGTTACGTTACAGAAAGATTCCATTTCAAATTAAGCAACACCTGATCATTCCATATTGAGCACTCACAACCCAAAATCGAAACCCTAAAAATATTATCTGCACCTCGTCGTAACAAACAAAAAGTAACAGCCCGTATCCATCTTGAAAACCTAAAAATCTGCTCACTACTCAGGGGACACCAACCCCTCCGGTACAAGTTCTCTCCATACTCCCTCTAAACAAACCCCGTAGATGCTGACTTCTGTATTTATTGTTTGCAACATTTGTCCTATAATGAATACTCCAAACGTGAACCCTGTCCATTTCAAACATCAGGATGGACAATGAGAGTGACACAAAAACTACATATTAAGGTGGATGACCCAATAACCAACGTGCACTATAAAACACCAATATCTCCAACAGGTGTTCATTGAAAGCTTCTAATTCAATACCAGTACTAGATTTGCGTGAAAAGCTTAAAAGCGTTGGTTTATGGGGCATCCACTATACTATTAAAAAATTTAAATAAACTGTTAAGACGGTTTTTTTGGGGGAAAAAAAACAGAAGCGTTAAGTTAGAACACGGGTTTTTTAGTGGGAGAGAGGGAGTATGACATTCACCGAGTATCAACCTGAAATACGCCAAGAGGTACGAACACTATCCTCTCTCAAATTCACCCGCAAAACGCAATCTGTCTAAACTAAGATTTAAAGGACATGTAGAGAGGGTTTAGGGTTTAGAGAAGTGTGGTACCTTGCGGGGGTACTTGGCGATACCGCAGACGATGGCGTGGCCGTAAGGGCGCTCCTTGGTGCCATCGTCGAAGTTCTTGACGATGACTGCCTTGCGGCCGGCGTAGCGGCCCTGCAAGAGCACCACCACCTTGTTGGGCTTCAGGAACTTCACCATGGTGTCTAACTTAACGCCAGAGACCACCGACGGCTACAGCGAGCTCAAGCGAAAGAGAGATGGCGAAAGAGAAAGAGCGCAGGATGACGAAGACTCATGAAGAAGGCCGCACCCCTAACCCTAATTCTCGCCCACGGGGAACTGAAGACGTTCCCACGTTCCCATTCTGGAGAGTACTTTCTATTGGTAAGCGTCTAAAACGCCCAATATGCTCATCTGCACATAGCATACCAAAATTGGGTCGCCACCACAAGGACGAATGTTTAATATTTTATTTAAAAATAAGGTTTATTCCTAAAGAAATGAATTTCTTGATTTTCGTTTTTAGCATAAAAAGATTTTAAATGGCCAAAAATAGCTTAGAAATTGCAAAATATAGCTAAAAACAATTTATTCTATTTTCATTTTTTGGTCCTCGTGATTTCCAATTTTTTACGTTTTTTATTTTTTGAATTATTTTTTGGCGACCTAGCTATGGTACTATGGTAATAGAGCAATGGGAGCCAACACCCTTTTGCAATGGGACCATAGTCATAATGTTCTTTAACCCTTGTAAGCTTTACCTAAGAATAAAGATCGTTGTAGCGGATTTCAGAATATTCGACATGCTATGTAATGCTTTAGCTAAAGAATGATGGTGGAGAGTTGGAAGTCCATAGCAACCTCGCCTCAAGAATCACATGTTCTGAATTTTTTATCTTTCATGTAGTGAGAGCAAAAGGATGAACCCTAAAGAACCTTATGATCCAGTTCTAATTAGAAACTAAGTTTTCGTGACAATGACACGGTAGTCCTGAAATTCATGGAATACAAATGGCATTCTTTCATTAATTAGAAAAATGGATCTAAGTGAAGATTCTCTTTTGTTCCAATTTTCAAAAGGGTGCTATATTGCATTGTTCTATTATACTATGATCACTGAACTTTGCAAAGGTGGCATTTTCTCATTTTACCTTACTTTTCTAATTGCAATACAACATTTTAAATCTCTTGTTCTATACTACAAGATCAATAGTGTCGATTGTGTCAAATTGAAGTCATTTTCACACAAACAGATGATTTGCAACAAGGGGTCTAACTTTTCTACACTACAAAAAATACACAGTGGACATTTGAAGACCATTAGTATTCAAAACCCATAGAAAATTTCCTATATAGCGAGTCCCCTCTAAATTATATTTAGGTGTATTTATTGTTATGCACAAGGCATTTGTTCAACCGCTTTGCATGACGTGGCTCGTGATTGCTTTTCTAATTAATTATGGCCATGCTTAAAGTGCCTTAGGTGGGCACTTTCATTGTAGGCTCTCTATATATTGGAATATTTTGAAAGGTCATCCAAGTTTAGCGAGCCACCATTGGAGATGCTCTGAGTACATTGGTTCTCTAAGTGGGCGTGTTGGAATCTCTACTACAGTGCAATTAAAATAAAATAAACGTCATTGAACAGTGGAGACCATACTGACTGGGTCATTTGCAGCTTTTTGATGAGAAAGACATGTATACTCTTAAGCGGAAGCTGTGAACCAGTTCTTCTTTTCTTTTCTTTTTTTTGTTTGAAACAAATGAATGCTTTATTTCCATTGCATAACAACAATTTACAAACATCACACTGTGAACGAAGAGAGCATGTACCATGGACCGGTTTGAACAGCAGCAGTTTCTTCATTCGTAACTGCCAATGGTCTCTCGTCCCTTTAGATGAGTGGGCTCCCATGGGACCCAATTCAAGGAGTCATCAGGAACAAAGTCCTCTATTTTAATGTGTTTTTTTTCTCAACTGTGAAGTTCTTTGGCTACCATCTCAGTGTCTTCGTGGTCATCTTTGTTTTTGTGCTGTAAATTTGAATTGTTACATGTCATTGCTTTATTTTTGCATGGATGAAATCACTAGACTATTTTCAAAAAATACTAAAATTGACATTAATTGAATGAAAGTGCCTTGTAATAGATAAATTTATGGATGGGCATACATAACATTGTTAAGCCTTAGACTTTGTACCCTTATTAAAGTTTCCAAGATTCTCTCTGATGCTCTTTGTTTTCACATCTTAACCCTAAACGTACCAGGGTGTCCCTGAACACCTTGGTATTGACAGTTTGAGAAAAATCATCATAAACTACTATTTAGAAGAATATTTTGGAATTGATATACAAATGAAAGTTCTAGATTTTGAATTTTAGATTCCATCCGTACGGTTCGATTCACTAATACTATCACCAATATTATATCATAAAATTTGAAAGTTAAAATTTGAAATTCCTTCTAAATTTGATTACAAACAAAATTTTAATATTTTTTGAGTAAAATTTGTTGGAATGAATTTGAAATGAGATACTCTAAAACATGGTGATTTTTTGAAATTTTTGTGTTTCTTAAATCTATGACCTCATTTTTGCAAGGCCACTTTTGAACTACAGTCAATGCAATTTTGGCTTGGTCAATGACTTGACATACTTCTACATTTGTAATTTTAGAAAAATATGTAATCAAGTATGACTAAATCCAACCGTTAGATAGGACAACAACTTGATGAAGAATCTCCAAAACCTTGGATGACTTTCATCCAAGCATTGATGAGAACGTGAGAAAGGTTTGAATCTGTTAGTTGTCCACTTTCTAGACGCTCTGACGTTTAAGGGTTAAGATTGTCTTACTTGCTTGACTCCTAAATTCCCTCATAGAATGGCAAGTGTCATCTTTCACTCTAGTTCCAAGGAAAGTTATTGTATCAATAAAAATCAAACCAAGCAGTAGGGGGTGCAAAACCCTATTATTATACAATGTAATGTATATGGATGATTCTATCCATATTTTCCTTACCTGGCTAAATTCCAGGGTGCATGTCGCTCTACCAAATTCCAGGGTGCATGTCGCTCTACCAATAGAAAAACAAAAAACAATTGGCTGCCACGGAACGAACACAGTAAGGCAACTCAGCCTCACAACAGAAGGAGGAAGACAAGAACATTTACAAGAAGTCAACACACCTTTTTCTGCAATTAGATAAATTAGATAAATCCAAAATCCCAATAATAAAGGATCAATGATTAGCAGTTTCACTCAAAAATAAACTAAAGAACCATACTTGAAAACTTTCCTAATCTAGTGTGCTACATGGCGGCGAACACCAGTAATTCGCTCTATTACCATCAAAACATATGCAACAATCTCAAGCAAAATGTTTACGATCTTTGCATACATGGACTTGATTGTTGTGATGGTGAAATTCCAAGCTGACACTGGCCAGTAGTATGGATGGAGTAATCGGAAAAAGAGGCTGATCAGATGTCTTGAGTGCCGTCCAACCTGCCAAGATGTTTCAAGTCAATAAAGTGAAGCTCTCTGAAAACTGATTTTGGGACTTCAGTTTGCACATTCACAAGGAGGCTCTGTCCCAACCTTCTTTATATTTGTTGTCAATATTTGAACAAGTTTCAAAATTAGTTTTTTATAATTGTATAGATAATATATGTTGTATAGTCTACCCTCTGTACAATGACACTCCATAATATGACAATATTATTGTTTCAAGCAATACACATGTGACAAGTCATTTTTGTGACTAATCCATGCTTAGGTAGGGCTTCCCAAACATGTCATAATACAGAGGGACAACTGTATTAGGATAGTACATTGCTTGAGAAATTGCACTTTTCTTAGCTCAGTTAGCAATGTGTGAAAAGGTGTGTTTTGAACCATCCTAAAAAGAGCAGTGTAAAAAGAAAAGTGGTCCATCAAGGAGTGTAAATCATCGGGTAGTCTGTGTTAAAAGGAATAGAGCCAATAAAGTCTTGAAAAGGTATGATGCAGTCAAATAGCTCTACAAAAGACATTATGAACAGGGTTCATGGAGGATTTGGGAAGAACCAGCAATAGTACCCTCTATTTTACTCATTAGTCATAGGCACTAGATGCCTTAATTGTTAAGCCTGTATTTAGGGGTCTCAATCAATTAAGACATGACACATGTCACTATTTTAACTGAGGTTTTGAAATTCAACCAGTCAAGTGTCAATTTTGATCGGTCAATCTTTAACTAAGGTTGACTCTCCCCATTCAACAATTACGAACTCTACCTCAAGATGATTCATTCAGAAACGTTTCTACATGTTTGAATATAATGCAATTTCCTCCAGGTTGATAAGGTGGTTAGTAACCCTTGTGATTCTTCCCAAGTTTAACAGATTAGAAACTCAACATGGTTGGATTTTTGCTTACTGGAAATAGAGCATCCAAAGTTTCCCAAGCCGCATGTCGAACTGGCCGAGTTGGATACATAGGCCCTCCAGGAGCTGTGAAGGAATACAATGCAGTTTTCAACCGCGTACTTGTAGTTGCCCGCAACTCCACACCTTCAAAATCATGACAAATCCTCTATCAGTTCATCCATGCTAAAGAAACAACTGACCAAGGATTCATGGTTTGAAAATGGCCAATTTATTTGATCATATTGTGAACAATATGATTCAGATGAGGCCAAATCTTATATCACCATAATTAGTGGAATACATTGCATGTGTTGGTTTAATTTTTTTTTTTTTTCAACCCCTAAAGGACAAAGGATTCATGGTTTCAAAATGACAAATTCAATTGATCATATTGTGAAAAAATTTATTTAGATGGGACCAAATGTTATATCACCAAAGTCAGTGAAATGTGTTGATTAAAATCAAATAAATTTAAACAAAAAGAAGTCCCCATAGAACCTACTCAGAACTACTACTAGAAACATGAAGCCCAATTTGGACTTCTTGGTCCTTCAGGGGTTAATGGAGAAAATAAATTTCCTTTTTGACCTACTGAAAACTGCATGAGACCCAATTTCGGCTTCTTGGTCGTGTAGGGGCTAAAAGAGAACTAGTACAATACCTTTCAAAGCCTTCATGCTCGTGAGATAATGAAGCAACACAGGTTCCACCTTCACCTTTTGTAGCTGCAAGTTTCCTCAAATAGACAAAAGATTGAAACATCAGAACATTGTCCGGAACTAGAACATTGTTTTATGACCTTGTCCTCAACGACAAGAAGATGAACTGGCACTAGTCTGAGGGGAGTATTTGTGTTCTCTTTTCCACACTAAAGATTTTTATGCCAGAAATGTCATTTTCTGCAAAGTGGAGATGCACCTGATCTGTCAACTCTGTCACAAACATGTCTGCTGGTTCAACGATGACATTGGCCGACTTGGGAAAGTTCTTCAAATAGTGCGCAAGTTCTTCGGCTGCAAAAATGACAAAAGATTAGTTGTATTCAAACATACTTATTACAGCTGTTCTAGGATACAATAGCTTATTTCTGAGAGTTAACAGAATCACCAGAAATCCCAGTCTAAAACAGGTAACCGGTACCTGGTTCATAGTACAACAGGTATCTAGAGACCAACAAAAGAAGATCTTGTCGAGCCTGTCCATTCAAAAGACAAAAAATGCACTACATCAGCAAACGAGACTTACAAGGCATGACTTCAAACAATTTAGACAAACCAATAATGTCACCTAAGACCTGGCAATGCTATAACGAACCAAAAAGGGTTGAAAATAATTGCACCTGAATGGGAACCCTTGAGAGACGAACAGGGTCCAAGACAACCTCCTCAAATGTGTACTGCAATAAAAACAAGAATACATGAAATAAACGGAACGATAGTCTGCATGCCAAGAAGAGTCCCTGAAGAACATTAAGCATGTCAAGTACATGAAAGCCACAAGGATACCTATAATCCAATTTTGTGTAAAAAGCTTGACATAACAAGCCAACAACGATGAAATTAAGTACACTCATGCCTGTAATATTGAGAAAAAATGGGTAGGCTTACATTGAACATAGAGAAGAATCGCCGTACATTACTTTGCAAATCAATCCTTCACAGCAATGAAAAACAGTCAGTATGGTCACATATGCATAGCAAATACAAAATGCCGACCCTACTTTTTTTAACCAGAGTTACGTCAACCAGAGTTCGTTGACCCCGTTTTGTTGTTTGCAATAGCCGTGTGAGGCCACAACGGTAGAAAAAGTACCCTACGTCGTGGTCAGTTTCGACAAAAATCAACGTGCCACATGTCAACTTGAGGCTGGTTTGTGGTGACGTGGATCCCTCAAAATATGACGTGGAATTTCATTTTCGACACTAGGCTGTCTGAATCCGACCCCCTCACATACGGTATGATGTCAGAATTGGTCGTACCAAAATATATTGCTCGCACCTTCTACGAATGCTGTTGAATACCTCAAAAATCCTTCCGACTCTTCTCTCGGAATTTCAAATAACTGATAGACACATGAAGACAGAGAAATCAGCTGGTCTTCTACTCCATTATATCCCAGTAACTCCTTTTGACAGACAACATGCAACTTTCAAATAGAACCAGATAATTTAACCCAAAAAGTGGCCGCTTCCGTATCTATAGGAGTTGATATAAATCATTCAAGATAAAAAAAAATGCATCAAGAGAAAGAAGTTATCATGTCCTACATTTTTGAAATAGAATTATGTTTTAAAGTTACTGTAATTGACTATTGGCTTCCGAAATGGACAGTTCCGGGTTAACTGAGAGCAACGATAGGAGCAAAATTGAATGGTTTCAAAGGAGCAGAGAAAGGTAACTTACCCATCGGTGGAATAGAAGCGCAAATATTTGCGAAACAAATGATTGACTCCATAATTGGAGAAACAAAGGGAGGATTTCCTTCCCATCCTCTGGAACTTGGGCATAGTGTTGTGCAAAAACTTCATAGAAGCAGACACGTGGTTGACAGCCGTTTGCCGTCACAGGACCGCCATCCTCCACAGTATCCACACTTCCATAAAGCCTCTCTGCAAATCACAATTTTTTTCCATTTCTCGCTCAGAAGAGTGAAAGAAAAAACTGTCATCAACACAAAGAGTAAGACACACACTACAAGAAACCCATGTTTTGCATGACGCATTTCACGTGACGTCAAGTTGTTTTCATGTAAATAACAACATCAAACGTAACGTCAAGACATTCATTTTGATGTTATTCTTAACATGAAAACATCTTGACGTCACCTGAAATGCGACATGCAAAACATGGATTTCTTACAGTGACAGTGATTTCTTTTTGCATATTGTAACGTTCGTTTCATTATGAAGATCAGGGCCTTTCCTACCTTGTGCACGAGGGTCCACTTCTAAGGCGATATCAGTAAAGAGCTGCCGCACTAATTCTCCTCTCTGGGCGGGGTAATCCAGTGCCTGCCATTGCCATACAACAAACCATCAACGGAAAAGAAAAAGATGGAAAATGAACATATTTTTCTTTGCAGCTTTGAATAGGTCATACAGGGACTGTTCTTTGGTTCCGTTACATTTCTTCATTGGCGAACACATGCAACGTTCTTCACTGATTCTAGTGATATAAAATTTAGCATCATCTGAATTACATTTATCACGAAATGATCAATCAATCATGAATCCTTGTTAACCCCTAGAGGACCAAGGATTCATGGTTTTGAAATGACAAACTCAATCCATCACATTGTGAAAAATATGATTAAAATGGGACCAAATGTTATATAACCGGAATCAGTGAATAACTTTACATTTGTTTTCAGGTCATACAGGGACAGTTTTTTGGTTCCATTTCATTTATTCATTGGCGAACACATGCAACGTAATTCACTGATTCTAGTGATATAAAATTAGCCTCATCTGAATTACTTTTTTCACGATATGATCAATCAAATTGCTTACTCTAAAATCGTGAATCCTTGTTAACCCCTAGAGAACCAAGGATTCATCGTTTTGAAATGACAAATTCAATCCATCATATTGTAAAAAATTCGAACAAAAGTAAGTCTACATAGGAACTACTCAAAACTGCTAAAAAAAACATGAGGCTGAATTCGGTCTTTCAGGGTTTAACTATCCTTCACAGTTCTAAAAGTTGAATGTATTGTGAGAATCCAGTACCTTCTGGAGCTTACGATGGACTTCTACCGTTAGCTTTTTCCTAAACGACGAGGGTGCAAGTTGACGCCGCTGATAGGTGCGGCTTCCCATTCTGATTCTTCAACTGCTTCACATGTTACCATTACCGAGTTGCCAGTAACCCTGAATCCACTCCTGAATTCAAAACCGCCTTAAAACTGTCTCCAATTGCAATCTCTCTCCAAATGCAATCATAAGTAGCCCTTGACAATACTGTTACAATCACCTGTTACACAGCATACACGGAGCCAGCTGATAAATTACCATTTCACAGAAGAAGAAAAAAAATATGGCTCCAGCTGGTTAACCCCTGTAAGGACCAAGGATTCATGGTAAAAATTGACCAATTCAGTTTATCATACTGTGAAAAATCAATAATTCAGATTGGTTCAAATTTTATTCCACCAGAAACATAGCATGTGTCGGTCTAAAAGTAAAGTAAAATCAGACAAAAGATGTTACTCTTTTGGATAAACTTGTGATGCACACTGTCTGCTCCGCTACTGTGAACTGTCGGCTCCATATGACCTACTAAAGAAACATATGGACCATTTTAGGTTCTTTTAAGTTCACGTATCTTGACGAAGGGAAAGCAGACACACATGATAAGCATTTGAAACCCCACTCACAGTAGAGAATCAGAACCTCACATAATACATAGATTCAGAGTTGGCCAAGCACTAAAGGGAAACTCAATTCTGAAACTCAAAGAAAGTGGATTGATTCATCAAAGAAAACCCTGAAGCGATCCACGACATTGACAAAGAAGCAATTTAACTACGTCCTAAAAACAGACTCGTTCTCCCTCTTGATTAGGTCTTTCCACAAAAACCCTACAAAGAGTCAAACTGAGCCTCTTCCAGATCTAAGCTCAACCTAATTCCCCTGCCTGCCCTGTTTCAGCACCAAAAGCGCAACTCAGAAAGGAGAAAAGGATGTACCGTCCACTCGCAAAACCGGGATTCGCAGAGAAAAATGAAAGAGGAAGAAGATGGGTTATTCTCGTGAGAAGAGGATGAGGAAGCAATTGACGGTGTGTGGGAATGGTAGTTGCGGTGAGGACGGTCGGCATTCGATTCAATGAGCACATGGGTTGAAGAAAAATGAATTTTCTGTTGCTTGCTTGCAGATTGCGATGAACAACCTGGAGCTCTACTCTACAACAATAATGAAGAGGTGCCGATGACGATAAGTATGGCAGGGAAGATTGCGGCGATAAGAAGCATGACGAGGAATCTATGAGTGAGGCACGGCACGCAGGTGGCTTCCCGGCCAGGCTTTTCCGTGTTGGTTTACTTTGTAAGAGCATCTCCACCGGTGCTCCCTGGCCCTGGCCCTGAACTTTGGATGAATGATATGTGAATAACTTCATTCATCCAGTATCGTACAAGAGGGTCAGATTCGACAGCCTGGTGTTGAAACTTTGAGACGTGCATGTCCCCCAAACGAATCACAAGATGACATGAGGCACTCTTTAACCAAAAAATAATAATAATAGAGTTATCCGTAAAGCCTATCAAAGTTTGAAGAAGATACCACTAATTTTGCTTCATTGTCTTTGATCCTAGGGACGAGGTATTGCAAGGACATTCATTTTTTTATATTCCGTCCATGATTCCATTGAAATGTATTCTCGTCCTTCACTCGTTCTATTCCGGTGAGAGCTCCTCGTAGCATAGCTGCTTGTTGTACTCTTATTGGTTCACTTCAAATAGTTAAAAGGTATGTAAGATCTTGGTGGTCTGTTATTATTAGGTGTGTAAGAGGTGTATAAGAGCTCGGTGATCTTCAAAAGTTTTTTAACTCTTTTCTTGGTGCTAAAAAACTTTTGAAGACCACCAAGCTCTTACACACTCTATAATGAGAGCCCATCAAGCTCTTCCATACCTTATAACTATTTAGAGTGAAGAAATAAGAGTATATTAAAACAAAACATATGGTGTCTTATTCAAACACAATTTTTGTTTTAAGATAACTCTATTGATATAGGGTATTTAGGACATGAAGTTCTTTAGCCTTTTGCTAGACCACACCCTTTACATTGTAGCAACATTGTAGAGAAACTACTAATAAAATAGTCCAACTCTTCAATCCTCTTCGCTTGAACCAGTTGGCATGAAGTTAAAGAAATTTCTTTGTGATTCCTTAGATCCCCTAACAGATGCTTGAGATTCAAGGATGCGACAGTGGGCCTCTAAAGATCGTTATGAAAAAGTCCGGGACTAACAACAAAAATTGCTCTTAGGTAAATCATAATTTCTTTCTGCCTCTCATCCTTGTAACATTCTTCAGCCCTTGCTCAACCACACCCTTTACACTGTAGCAGCACTATAGAGAAACTTCTAATAAAAATAATTAAACTCTCCAATCCTCTTTATTTGACCCAGCTGAAGTTAAAGAAAATTCTTTGCGATTCCTCCAATCCCCTAACAAATGCTTCAGATTCAAAGGTGAACAATAGGAGGACTGAAGAACGTTATGCTCCCTACTACACTAATTATTGCCATTTCTTTAAGTTACATAATTAGTGTGAGACTTTACACCAATCCTCACACTAATTTCAGTACATACGTCTCAAATGTACATTATTGTAAGAATTCTCAAATACTCTCAATTACAGTGACTCAAAATTTTGTTCTAATACCACAATTACTGTGAGAATATTGAATTACTGTGACTCACAATAATAGCAATAATTGGTGTAGTAAGTGTGGCAAATTTCTTAGTGTATTAGTGATGCGCTTGAATTGAACCCACTTGTCACCTTCAATTTTTGTTTTACTTCTTTGTTTTATTTTTATTTTTGGAAAACTTGTACAAAAGAAAGTGAATATGTGCCTTCACTGAGCTAAAGGGTTTTCCTCCTTATTACTCTTTAGGTTGACTTAGTCCCTTATGTATAATATTTTTGAATGTTAATTTTTAATGGGCATGAAATTTGTCACATGCATTGTACGTGAAACTTGTCAAAAACCTATCACATGTATGTATTTTACAATTTAAAATTGTCAAAAATATCATCCATGTACAACTATTTGTCATTTATGTTGAATTGTAAGTTTGTCATTTGTGATGCAAAAGTTGAAGCCTACAACGTATGCAACAAAAAGTAGTAGAGAAAAGTTGAAAATACATTTTCTTTGCATGAGGTGAACAACTTACTCTAGTTCCTTATTTTTATACATAATGTTGGCATAAAGACCATTGCAAATAAAAAAATCTGTTGAAGGTAGTTTAGGCATTCATGCCTCAAGGACATGGGTAGTAAAGTTTGCACTTAGTGCATTCTTTTTAAATGTAGATTTTCACTTCATCCTCTCTCTCTCTCTCTCTCTCTCTATATATATATATATAAAAGGTGAATGTGTACTTGTAATCACTATTGTCTCGGATTGCACTTGAGCTTAAATCTAGTTTCGTCTTGCAAAGTGGTCAAATGCTATCTAATACTCCCTCCATCTCAGAATAATATCGTGATTTGCTTAATTTGGCTGTTTTAAGGCCAGTTTGTCTCCACACTTTGTAACACGCTTTTAATGCTGACGCAGCATGTCTTGGACACCATGCTGATTAAATTGACTGCCTCACATTCCTTCACATTGGTCCTTTTTGTGCATGCCTTTGACTTGTCACATGCCTTGGACACCATGCTGATTAAATTAACAACCTTTTTTAGCAAATCAAGGTATTTTTTTGAGACAGATTTTTCAAGCAAATCACGATATTATTCTGAGACGGAGGGAGTAACACATTTTGATGTACAACATAAAAATCACATGAATATGAGATGTACTATGCATAAAAATCCAATCACAACTTGTAAAAGTTTACAAATTTTGAAATCTATCATTACAAAAACAAACGTAAATTACATGTGAAATTTATGTATTTGAACAAGGAAAGAAAAGTCTCCTAATATCACTTTGCTTGGTGCATATATATCAAGTTATATGCATCCTTGTGAGATTAGTATATGATTCATTCACATGTTTATAAGAAATGTCACAAGGTGATAGAGAACATGTTACTATACTCTAAACCATTTAAGTATTTAACCCTTTTCACACTAGTTTACCTTCTTAATATCACATTACATATACTTTTAGAAGAAAAATGTGTAACAATTGTGAAAGTTGGATAGAGATATCAAAAAAGACTCTTTGAAACTTAGAATGTTTGTTCCCGACTTTATTGGTGAAGATGTGATAATAAAAGTGATATTATCGTAACTTCTAATTGATACAACCTTTCAACAAAATGGAAAGAATTCTCTCACGATGAATATTGGTATTAAAAAGAGATGTTAGTGAGGGTCTTAGAAATGAATTTAGATACACTTTTGGACTAGATTCACTTTGCTAAGATCGTTCCTAATACCAAGTTATTGTGGGTTCTTGTAGGCGAGCAATTCATACCTTGCAAGAGAGAGAGAGAGCTCAAGGTGAGAATCATTCTCAAGATTCTTCCTTCTTAAATTAGGAGGATGCTTACTTAGGGTTTCCTCGACACCCAGGGGGTGCACTCTACATTATGTTTGAGAATCATGTGCATTCATGACCCCTTCTAAAAACCCCCTTGTATATGAGAGTTTATATGTGTAAATACCTTTGTATACAGATATATTCCGTTTTAAATATATGATTAATGTAAGTATACATGAATATTTTTAGTGCTAAGTGTGCTTATTGTATGTATACGTAATACAACAATGTTCAAATTAATACCCCTCCTGTGCACTCACGTATACTCGTACATGTTTAGTACAGTACAGCTCCCGGGCCTTGACATATTACATTCTTGCCAAAGGGTTTTTTTTGGGCAAAATATTGACATATTTCACCAAAAAATAAAATTTGACTAAAAGATGGCTAAAAACCATGAAGATTTTTTGCCAAAAAGCTTCAAATTAAAAAAATATCTTGAATGAAATTGTCAACTTGTGAATGAAAATAGTACAAAATTATGCATATGTGATATTTTCTATCCAACATGTAGATGAATGTAGAAATATGGAGCACCGCTATAACGTTTTATATCGCCACTTTGGCACTTCATGAAAAATGGAAAAAATGCCATGATTCTTATCATGTTCTCAGGCCACTCTTATTCGCTTCCTCTGAATATTACAACACTCTCTATGATTGTATGATTGAGAATTGTAGTAAGAATATGAATGCAACATAGATGAGAGCACTACACGAAAGTTTACAGAGTACCAGAGTCAACTGAAAACAAAATGGAGTTTTGTAACTTCTACGATGAGTTTGCATCCCAATATTATTCAATTTCTGACAAACATTGTTCACGAATAGTTCCATGGTTGGTTCTCTTAGGCTTGGGGGAACCTGTGAGAACTCTCTTCTAGCATTACGGCAGTCATGATTTCCATTCCGTAACCCTTTAGTGCTTAGGGTACTATAGCTGGGTGCATTGGATTTCAGTAGTTTTTTCCACTGTGATTGATACTATCATAAATAGAATGGATTAAATTAGAAAGTAACCGTACAATTGTATTCTCAACTAGAGTAGAGACAAGTTGCCAAAATTGGAGAATCATCCAATAGTGGAATTGCAAGATTATAGTATGTCTTTGAACTGTATAATGCACACTCAAAAATGAGATTTTGGAGGGTGTGTGATTTCAAAGTTAAATAGAATTTGGGTTAAATTTTTTTAAATGAAAGTAACACGGTTTAGCAATGCCCTATGTCAACACCTCTCCATTGCAATCTATCATATCAAGAACAGACTCACACATAATTATTGTGAATTTTATAAGTGAGAGTGACTTATCCGTATACAATTTAGGAAAAAAAATTATACGTCAAAAATTGAAAGAAGTTGGCACATTGATCAAGATCAAAATACATACACTATTGGAATATGAACAAGAGAATACAATCTAAAAAAAAGAAAGAGATAACACACTTCCAAACAACAGATATTTAACTAATTATGAACAAAACGACGAATTTTGGACAAAATGACAAATTCTAAACAATTTGCAAAAAATTTGTAGAAAATGCTCAATTCTGAACAATTGAAACTGTTATCGGTGGGTAGCCTAGCTTGGACACTTTTTGCTTTTTGGTTCGAATGGGTCACTTCTCGGGCTACTTTTTGACATTGCAAGGCCATTTTAGGGCATATTAAATTTCTTCATGAGGCTTTTTTGGTACCAATGGGTTTATATGATGATTTTTAACTACTTTATAGTTCAAAGTTTTTTCATTTGAGTAATTTTGAAAACGAATTTCACCTCTAACTATGTTGCTAGGAAAATTTCAGCATCCTTTTTTAGCACTAAAACTCTATGATCTTGCAATCTATATGACCAAATGACCCCAAAATTGATCCATATGATCTACAACATGTATGTTACAAGATTGTACGGTTGAGATTTCTATAGCTCACTTACGTTTAGACCTATAACACATCAAAAGCGATGATGATTTTAAGCCCAAAAAAGCTAGGGACCCTCAGGGGTTAAATATCAGTTAAACACTAAAAATACAACATAGTACATGTGCTGTATTTGTAAGTATTTGTTGTATTTCGAGGTATTTGCAGTATTTTGGTGTTTTGAGTATAGGTGTTTTGGAAGTTGCACAACTCTAAATTGAAATTTTCTGTTTTCTAAAAGATGTATACTATGAATCTCCAAATCTACACTTCACAATTCAAAATCCAATTCTTCACAGATTTTCTGTTATTTGCATTTTCAACACTCCAGTGACCAGAATGTGGTCAGCTAAGCACTGAAGGGTTAAAAGAGCCGACCAAATGACAATTCATGAACAATGATTGTCAGAAATTGATAATATTGGGATGCAAACTCACCATAGAAGTTACGAAACTCTACTTCTTATTATGGTTAACTCTGATAGAGTAGTAAAGAAATTGACAAAACCTTGGTTGAGGCATACTACCATAATTGGTACATTTGACATTTCTGGATGCTTTGGGGAAGTTGCATATGGTCAAAATGTGAATCACGACTTTATATTCTATTTTTAGGTACCACATGCTATAATATAATATTCTATTAAAAAGTACATTGAAAATACAAGCAATTTTTACTATAATTGGTATCATTTCAATAATATTCTCATTTCATTCTTGTAATCAATATTGAACATCTAAAGGTCCGAGATGATCCTAAACTACCAAGGTAATGGTGGTAAGGTACCCAAACCGAATGGAGAGGTTGGCGGTTCGATTCCCGGCTGTGAAATCGTCTAACTACTTGATTGGAAAACTTGCCGCAGGTTGCAAAAATGCAATTTGTGTGTTTAAATTTTTTTTTAAATATTGAGCATCCTAGGTTAATGTAACTCATTTATAAAAAATTACCTTCAAAATTTATTTGCACCCTATATTGTTTTGCACAATTGTAATTTTTTTGAAAGTCACTTCCCCTAGAGACAGACAGAGAGACACACAGAGACACTGACAGAGAGATCATAGGACGTGGTCACTTCTAGTTCCTGACGGACTCACAATCTTCAGCTCTTCTTGACGCATTAATTTCTCTCTTGAAATTTCAATGAGCTCTTTCTCTTTCAGTGGATCGTGTGAAGCTGGCAATGCAGTAGCCCGTTTCAATTTTCCTGCTTGATCCACCGTTAGTTCATGATGAATTCCTTTGTTCTTGTTCTTCATTCATTTTACCGTTTGTCTCCGTTGTTGCTCTTGTTTTTTCTTCGCTTGACATGCGAGAGGATCAGTTGCAAGTGACAAATTGTGAGAGGGACTCCTAGTATTTCCAGAGCTTCTCAGAGTGCAATCCTGATTTTAGGGTTTGATCAGTGGATATTCATTCGTCGGGTACAGGACAGCCATGCGAAAGGACGTGCTCGGCAGTGAGGACAAGCAAGGTGTCAAGGGATTCATACCGGCATAGAAAGAGGTGCCGACTGACTTTTCATACTGAATTATTCACGAAGGCCTATCGTTGATTGCTTACCGGTAGTTGTTCAAGCTTTTTGTGTCACTCTTAGCAATCAATCACTGGATTTTTTTTCGATTGCGCCTGTCTATTTGTCGATGCTTTCAATTAGTACAATTCATTGGGACAAATGTCATTAGGGTTTACCAGTTGATCTGGAAGTGTAGAAAGAGGAATCAGCCCCTGCGTGCTGTGGAGTAGAGTACCATTAACACTAGAGGATTAACCCCTAAAGGACCAGGACCGTATTCTCACAAAAAACCATGAAAAACGCAGCATTTGGAAGTTGCAGAAGAAATCATATGTTTTTTAGTTTTTTCATCATTTAACCGTAAGATCTAATACCCAACTTGAATTTTCATGTGAGCACAAAATTTGAGAGCAAAATGACCATTAGATTCTTAGATTATAAGGATCAAAGTTGCAAAAGAAGATTTTTTGGGGTTCAAACCGGTGACAAATTTGAACTTTAGAAATTAATATCTTTTTTTTGAATGGGTTAGAAATTCAATGAATGGCAAGGCCATGTTAACAATTGAGTTAAGTCTTCAAATATAAAATCTTGTAAGAAAAAAGCTCATATTAATTTTTTCATAAAACAATTACTAGAAGTGGGTACAAAGTGAAAGGAAAAAGAAAATCATTAATAAGTTTGACATGGAATTGTAAAATGTCAATCTTAACGGTGAGAATGTTGTACTTGGAAATCTTCACCCAATGCCTTTTATTTCATTAAAAAATATTGAAAATTGAGTTTAGAAATGAGCTTCAAAGTTTTTTTTGTCCAAACTGCCCAAAAAACAGATCTCCTCATAACTTTTATCCCATTGCTCAAAATGGGTAGATTTAAAGCTTCATTTGTAGATAAAGATCAACCAATCATGAATCAAAAAAGAAATTTTGAAAAAGAGTAAAAAATAAAAAAAATCTTGCTGCCCGATCTCGCTTCAAAAACTTCAAATGCTTATAACTTTTGCAATACTTATCGGAATGACATGAAACGAAGTGCGACATGTAGACTGTAGTTTTTGGAAGCTACACTGAAATTTTCATTGAAAATTTTAAAAATATGAGGTCCCTGGAGGCTGCCCAAAAAGTGGAACGACCAAAATATGGTCGCTCAAAAATTTAGGGGTTAAGTAATCCGCTTTGAATTATATCTTAAAGCAAAATATTCTAAATGCTTGTAGCAGATATTTTTAATTTTTTGTTTGATAGGAAACCTCGGTTTGCAAGCATGTGAGAAATCAGTTTTTTCCAAGCGTTTTATACTAGATACAGTACTCCATGGGCTCTGGTATGGCATGTAGCAGATGCATGCTATCTCCGAGTTGCCAAATGACGAGGTGTTAGCATGCACCCACTACACAACGTGGCGAACTTATGGAGTACTGTATCTAGCATAGCCTACAACACATGTCACACATTAGTAGAATCTTATTTTGAGGATTACACTATGAAGAGTTGAGAATAGAAAGAGATGAGGAGTTCTTTACAAAGATTTGGAATACACTATAAAGATTGTGTGCATACGAAAATATATTATGGGTTGTAACAGTACTGCTTAGGACCAATCTGAGGCTGCCACAACTGGTCCTGATTTCATGGAGTAGGCTATGGGGTGATTTTTAATCCATAACACAATGGACAATTGACTGTTGTTTTCAAAAATGAATAGGCTTCATAATTGTAATCAATTTATTGTTATGATGATTAGGTCATAAGTGTTGTCATTTCAATGGGCGCAGTCTTGTTGTAGACATCCACCAATGCGTATGAACTTCAACGAGTCATTGATATGTGTATGTGGGGCACCTTTCTTCTCTCAAATTGTTGCGGAAGACAACCTACCAATGCATCGAAGATGCAAAATTGTAAGTTCTTGAAACCTTGTTCAACAATTTATTGTTGAGGTGTTGCTGCAGAATGTGGCTCTTTCATGCATTGATTCTTCACTTTTCGTTTGGTACAGGGAATTCCAATGGAATTTGTGGAAGATCATGGCTCCGGGTTTGATAGAGTAGTAAGATTCGAAGAAGAAGCAGGTGGATTACAAAGTGTAACAATTGGAGGCAACCTCTTTGTAGGTTTTGGATTTGAGTGGAAGGACTTTGTTCAAACATGAGTGAGGCAGTTCCATCAGATAATATTCCTGCTCATGTAAAAGAAGAAAATTTAGAAACTGAAAGAAGGGAAGCCACCCAAGCTCCAAAAAGAGTTGATGATAACGGAACAAATTGCAAGGTGGTTCCAAAGATAGAATGTGGAGGTGCAAAGAGAGAAAGGTTGTCTTAGTGCCGATTTACACCTAGAGGCTGGGCCAATTCCCCTTAAGGCCGATTGCATGAAATTTCAGCCCCTTTTGGACTTGAGGCCGGCCTCAACTACTCATTATAATAAGATTCTAACGGGGGCCAATTCTCTCATATGTAAAGGCCTTGGGGTCAAGAAGCCAAGCCGATTCAATAAATATAGCAAATTTTAGCCCCTCTTTCTTTTCAAAAGATCCGTTTAGATTTCCACATAATCCAACGGATTTAGTTCGTTGAAGAAAATCATCTTTTATGTTAAAAGGGTTTTCTTTTACTGAAATTTGACATTGGCCCCGACGCCAAGAATTGGCCCTCCATTTTTGGTGCACCCAATTCAACGAGCTCGAGCCGTGTCATACCATGCGTTTTTTAAGTAAAAAATTCATATCACCAAATTGGTCCAGGCACTAGGTGTAAAGGGGTTGGGGCCAATTTCAACCTTTTGATCAATCACAAGTGAGGATTTTCAAGCCTCTTACACAACGAATTGGCTTGGCTTCTTGGTGTAAAGCGGCCCTTAATGAAAATAATAAGGGCTCTTCAGTAGCTCTTAATGATTTGGGCGGACAAGTTGTGGAGATTTCACCTCCAAACACACGACTTAGATTGAAAAAGAAATCAGTTATAAGGGAAGTACTTTCGTCATCAGAACAATCTTCATCCTCATCTTCAAATTCTGCATGGCATCCAAGAAGCTTGGCCCACTTTATACACAGGCTGGGGGTGGATGGAAGGCCAGCCTGATTCAATCCGGTCCAAGTTTGGAATTTGGTGTTATGAACTAGTGTGTTCCTAACAGTGACGGTTACTTAAACGGTTAGTCTTTCGTCTTCCTTAAATCCCATGGGAGGAGGGTTGTTCCTCACGCGACATTTTCCATAATACAAACAAGTTGATATCGTTGGCAATTGCATGGTTCGGTAGTAAATTCTCATATGTCAAGTTCATCGATTAGACTGCGTAATCGAGACTAAGGAGCAATGACTAAGGTTCGAAGATCCTGACAAAATGTCGCATCGCGGCCTGTCATGGCTCCTGATTCCTGGATCTGTCGATTGTGGCAGTCTTCGGAACCACGAGAAACACCAAAACTGAATACCGATTTTTAATCGATGCCGATAAGGAGTCACATTATGGATGAAGGTTTTGAGAAGATAAAATTGTTAATAAGAGGAATTTTAGGTAGTTTAAATTATTTCCGAAGTTCGCAATTTAGCCTCTCAATTTTTTTTGATGTAGAACCCAAGTGTTTAACATTGAAGAAGATAATCCAATGCGCATCTACGGAAAAAAAGAAAATTATAAAAAAATTATTAATGAAAATTGGTCATGATTATTAAAATGGAAGATAAAGAGCTATGCCGCAAAGAAGCACCAGAACTGGATTGATTTTCAATTGATGTCGATTTCCCGTTGCTGGCCCCACAGCACGACACGCATCTCGGCCTTGTGTCGGAGGGTGATTGCAAGCTACAGTCTACCAAGTGGGGAGTGCAGCTTGTGCAGCTAAAGGCCATGCAGCTCGTGCACTAGCGTAGTAATGCGCACCTCTCAACTTTCAATTAGATAAAAAATTTCACCATCCCAAATAGGGTTTATGCTAATACTTTCACTTTAGCAATTATTAAGTTAATTTCAAGTCTTTGGGCATTACTCAATAGCCTTTTCTGTTTTTTACTGAGTAGGGGTAATTAGAGCCTTTTTTACATAACATCCTTAGCTAGGTTTTATGAAAAATTCATTTCATATCCCACCTCTGAAATTGAACCATTATTTCATTTCCAAAAAAAAAATCCAAAAAAAGTTTTAACTGCACGAAAATCTTAAAAAACAAAAACATCACCAAACAATTAATTAAAAAATAAATAAGCGTAGTACCCAAAAAAATAAAATACGGTACCTTTGTACACACTTGTGGTATGTTGCTATAAATTTTTGAAGTTCAATTTTGACCCCCTTCTAGCATTTCCCATAAAATAGGTGCACTTTTGACAAGCGACACGC
This sequence comes from Pohlia nutans, assembly GCA_022496805.1. Taxonomy (NCBI): domain Eukaryota; kingdom Viridiplantae; phylum Streptophyta; class Bryopsida; order Bryales; family Mniaceae; genus Pohlia; species Pohlia nutans. The sequence continues at coordinate 1,955,069 of CM040105.1, forward strand.
TACCAAATCTAAGTAGAAATGCTTAATTTGGATAGAAAGATTGAAAATTTGCAAACTTTATTGTGGTAGACATCTTAACTTTAGAATTCTAGAAACAATGCAATTTGTTTCGTCACAAAATTCCATTCCAATATTTATTGATGATTTTCCAAAGATTGGGTAAGTGCACAAATTTGCATGCCGCGACAAAAAGTTTGGGTGACCGTAGCTTGCAACCACCCCCGACCACAAATAGTAGGTTCAGAAGAGAGCAAATTGCGTGTACAGTAATGGACGAGGTTACAAGAAGTGAAGGAAAATTCTCAAAAAGCCAGCCGACCCCGTGTACAGTTATCTAACCCTAATGGACGAGGTTCACAGCGGATGAAGAAAAATTCTCAAAAAAGCCAGCGCTGGTTCCGCAGATCCTGACACATGGATCGGAGTGGGATTGACGGAGAAGGATCTGGACTTGCGGGGCCCGAGGGGGTTGCTTCCGATTTGGCAGCTTTTATACAACAGCAAATCTAGAATGTCTTCCAATCAGCAGTCCCGCATATCGTCCAACAAATATCAGATCGGGCCTTCATAGTGCCCCATCAACCATCTCCATCCAAAGCCAACACGCAGGACAACCAAGTTCCAAGAGAAGAACGAGGAACTAGGGAGTTTGAATCTTGTGAAAAAGAATCGAAGGTGGCTGACCCTGAGAAGTTCTCGGGAAAAAAGGGAAATGAAATCTATCGCTGGTTTGCACAACTGAGACTGGTATTTCGAGGTAAGCCACGAACTTACAACTCGGATGCAGACAAAGTAGCTTACGCTCTTTCCTACATGACTGGTGCTGCGCAGAATTGGGCCATGCTGTTGCTTAAGGCCCTTGATGAGGAGCATGAGCATGAGTTGTTAACCAATTATAGCGCTTTTAGAGAATCAATTATTTCCGTTTATGGAGATCTTGATCGAAGAGGCAATGCAGAAGATAAACTTGGGCGGCTTCGACAAACAAGGTCTATGGCAGCGTACATATCGTCATTCAATGAATATGCAGCTCAAGTTGTTTGGAACGAAGCCAGTTTGGTTGCCCGGTTCAGAAGTGGTCTCAAGGACGAAATTTTGGACTCTATAGCTACCGCAGAAACGCAACCACAATGGCTTCATGAGTGGATGACTATGGCCTCCCGAATTGATGAGCGGTTGTGGGACAGACGTCAAATCGACGACAACAACCAGATTCTTTTATGGTTTGGTCTCCTGCCGCTATATCACGAAATGCGGTGGGAAAATTCCAGCCCTCTTCAAGCACGTCAGGACCTGTCCCAATGGAACTTGGAGCATTACGGGTGACCACCGCTTCAGCGAGGACAGCAGTGGAGCGTTCAGAGTATCAACGCCAAGGCCGTTGTTTGGGATGTGGAGAGGTGGAGCATGTGCGGGCTAAATGCCCCACAAACCCGTCCAAACCTTTGTCACTTGCAGCTACCGATGGATCGATTCTGGGAAAAGCGGGAGCCCGGGATTGAACCAATCACTTCAGTACCCGGGCACTTGTCAAAGTGTCGTGGCAACTGTACCAAAGGAAAATTTAATTGAAGGAGGATTTGGGTGCTCAGAAATGGGATTGGAGCAAGGGGATTGTCACAGTTTTCAAGTGGATGCACCCAATTTACAAGAGTGTAACTTACATGGAGAGAATCCTACGACCGAATTGGATTTACTTTATCTTCGTGCAACTGTTGATTTTGAGGCTCATTTGACGTTGGAAGCTGAGGTGAATTTGGTGGCGGCTCTCATGCTAGTTGATACAAGTGCCACCGGGATTTTCATACATCCTGAATTTGCGCAACTGTGTAATGCCAAATTGAAACCAAAAAGGATTCCCTGAGAAGTGCGAGTGATTGACGGTAGAATTATCAACTCCGGTCTCATCACTCAAGAAGCAACCATTGAAGTCAATATTGGAGATCACCACGAAACGCTTATAGCCGACATAACCAATACAGGTCGATACTCATGTATACTTGGAATTCCTTGGCTCAGTCACCATGATCCCACGATTCGTTGGTCTCAACGTTGTGTGATTTTTGAGTTTCCATATTGTAAGAAGAATTGCAAAGGGGCTGCGAAGACCAAGCAACCAGAACAATCGGGCAGCATCAGTGATCTGGGAGGATGGCACCGAGTGATGCGGGGCGGGCTCACATCCACAAGTTTGGAGTGGGTCCCAGCGGCTCCCAGGGCAATGAATTCTGACGCTGCGAGGATGGCTGCAAGGTCGATGGATCGATAGCCTGCGTAGGTCGGGGTAGGAGGAAAGAAGGGGGGGACTGCGAGGAAGGTGCAGGGGGCTGCAAGGTCATTGCAGAGGGCTGCGAGATTGGAACTAATGGGATCACTCAATCAGAACTTGTAGCACCTCGTCATGCTTTTGTGTTATCTGCGGACTTCAAGCTATCTGCCAAAGGTGCAGAAATTTATGCATTAGAAATATCAGAGCACATGGACACCAAGGAGACCTCACTGCCCTCAGAATACAACGATTTACGAGGAGCGTTCAGCGAAGAGGCTTTTAACGAATTACCTCTCCACAACTCATCAGACATGAAGATAGAATTTAAGGAGGGACAAGAATCTAAGAATACAGGTTTGAGACCCATGTCTCCAAAAGAATTAGAAGAATTACAGAAATATTTGGATGAAAATTTGGGTAAGGGTTGGATCCGTCGATCCAAATCTCCAGTTTCTGCACCCATAGTTTTTGCTCGGAAAAAGGATGGTTCTATCAGAGTATGCATTGACTACCGTAATCTTAATAAAGTCACGGCACGAAATCGATATCCTTTGCCACTTATTCCAGAGCTTACCGATAGACTGGTGGGGGCTAAATTTTTTACTAAACTAGATAACCGTGTACGTATGGCACTGGGCCATGATTTTAAAACTGCTTTTAAAACTCGATATGGCTTATTTGAGTACTTAGTTATGCCGTTTGGATTGACAAATGCACCGGTCCAGTTTCAATTTCATATGTAGGAAATTTTCGGTGACCTTCTCGACATTTCAGTAGTCATATATTTGGATGATATCCTCATTTTTTCAAATAATATGGATGAACACCGACAAGTAGTGCGGGATGTCCTCCAACGCTTACAAAAACATGGCTTGTACGCTAAAGAATCAAAGTGCCAGTTTCATTGCGAATCGGTTGAGTTTTTGGGGATGATTGTTTCGGCCCAAGGGTTGGCAATGTGTCAAGATAAAGTACAAACAATTAAAGATTGGCCTACTCCAAAAACGGTGAAGGATATCCAAGCATTCCTTGGCTTTGCTAATTTTTATCGACGTTTTATTCCCGATTATTCTAAGATTGTGGTGCCCCTTACAACCTTAACCAAAAAGGACAAAAAATTTGAATGGACAATATCAACAGACCAAGCATTTAGAGAATTGCGATCTAGATTTTCTAAATCTCCAGTGCTAATTCATCCTAACTTTGACCGTCCTTTCATTGTGGAAACAGATGCATCTGATTTTGCAACAGGTGCTATACTTTCACAACAAGGAGATGATGGATTCTTGCACCCTTGCGCATACCGAAGCTCGAAAATGTCCCCGGCCGAACAAAACTACGATATATACGACAAGGAATTGTTAAGTGTCGTGCAAGCGTTCCAAGACTGGCAGGTTTATTTGGAAGGATCCCCTCGTGAAGTAAGCGTAATCTCTGATCATAAAAATTTAGAGTACTTTCTCTCTACTAAACAACTAAACCGCCGGCAAGCTCGATGGTCGGAGTTTCTATCATCATTTAATTTTGTAATCCAACATAGGCCGGGATCACTCAATGGAAGGGCAGACGCTCTTTCAAGAAGAAGTGATGTTACCCAAGGACAAAGTCAAGAAAACCGACCTTTTTTACGGTTGGCTGCACTTCAGTCTTCTGAACCGGTCTGGGCTGATTCACGCATTATTGAATATGTGAAGTCCGCCATTAAAGAAGATATCATGTTGCAATCAATAATGTCATTTTTCAAAGGAGAGCTTCATCAACAGCCAATGGACATCCGCCATCGACTTCAAGGCTATAATCTAAGTGAAGGCATTCTCCGTTTCAACAATAAAATATATGTGCCTGATGATGCAGAACTTAAGCGGCAAATCTTACGATCAAGAGATGATGCTCTTGCCGCTGGGCATCAAGGGAGAGCAAAGACACTAGATTTGGTATCGAGATCATTCTATTGGCCTACTCTTCGTCGTTATGTCCACCGTTATGTCGACGGCTGTGACTTGTGTCAACGGTCGAAACCTACCTATCATGCAAAATATGGCCTTATGCAACCAATTCCGGCCGGTCATGCACCATGGAAACGAATATCTACAGATTTCATTGTTAAATTACCACAAAGCAATGGTTGTAATTCTATTATGGTGGTGGTCGACCGAAACACCAAGCTAGCTCACTTTATAGCCACGAGGGAAACAATAGACTCAAATGAAATGGCCTTGTTATATTTGCAGCACATATGGAAGCACCATGGCACCCCTGACCAAGTAATCTCAGACCGAGGATCCGTATTCTTATCTAAATTTATGCGAAGGTTATCTCAACTACTTTGAATTCAACCATCTCCAACCACAGCTTTCCACCCTCAAGCGGACGGGCAAACGGAGAGGGTGAACCAAGTGCTGGAACAATTTCTACGAATGTTTACGACGAAACGCCAAGATGATTGGTCCGAACTTCTTCCCTTGGCCGAATTTTCATATAATAACGCATGCCATTCTTCAACCGGATTCTCCCCGTTTTACGCTACTTATGGGTACCACCCATCTCTATCATTTTCAACGCCAACAACAAGTACGGTTCCAGCGGCAGAGGACCGAATTAGGCATCTACAAGAAGTCCTTGAGGAAATAAAAACAATGATTAAGCTTGCAGGAGAACAAGCAAAACGCAACTACGATCGTGGGGTAAAGCTTCAACCAACTTTTCAAGTTGGAGACAGGGTACTTCTTCGCCATGAGAACATTGCAACAACAGCTCCATCAAAAAAATTGTCTCCAAAATTTTTAGGACCGTTCAAAGTATCAGCTAAAATCTCTGACGTAGTTTACCGGCTACATCTCCCAAGAACATTAAGAATCCACGATGTATTTCATATATCCCTACTTGAGAAATACCGCGAGGACACTATTCTAGGACGCCAATGTACACCACCTCCACCTATTATTACTCCTGATGGCGATGTAGAATGGGAAGTACACAAAGTACTAGATTCGCGTTTCTTCGGGAGATGGAAAAAGCTCCAATATCTCGTTGCATGGGAGGGTTACGGACCTGAAGAATATTCTTGGGAACCTACTGAACACATGGAGAATGCACCTGAGGCCGTCGCAAAATTTCATATGCTCCACCCTTGGGCGCCTAAAATCGATATGGACATAAAAAGGGGGGGTAATGTTATGAACTAGTGTGTTCCTAACAGTGACGGTTACTTAAACGGTTAGTCTTTCGTCTTCCTTAAATCCCATGGGAGGAGGGTTGTTCCTCATGCGACATTTTCCATAAATCAAACAAGTTGATATCGTTGGCAATTGCATGGCTCGGTAGTAAATTCTCATATGTCAAGTTCATCGATTAGACTGCGTAATCGAGACTGAGGAGCGATGACTAAGGTTCGCAGATCCTGACATTCGGGCCAAAGAAAACCTTTTCCCGATTTCATCAAACTGGCCCAAAGATTTGGCACCAAAATTATGCCACATAGAACGCCAGGTAGGAAAATTGCTCGTTCCGGCTTGGCGCTAGTATAAAGCCATTGGGCCGGATTTGAAAGAATCGAGTGATGCTATTGGTTGAAATTTGAAAAGTTCGGGTTGGCCCTCAATCCGGCCCCAAGTATAAAGTGGGCCTTAGAGGAAGAAGGATCCAAGAGGCGCGAAACAAAAGGAAAGAGGGCATTATTCTCTAGTAATTCCTTGGAGGAAGAGAATAATCGAGACTTGGTTGATACAGGCTCTAGTGATTCTGATGGTTGTGATTCAGCAGGGATTGATTTCCAACATGGTGATGATGGAAAAAATAATACCTCTCAAAGTCTTGTTCAAGAGGCTCCAGTTTTCAAGACAATACAAGATTGGACGGAGCCAGGGACAACAAGGTTTCGAACCTATGTATCCGAACGACGTCCTTTAACCCTTAAATGCGCAGATATACGTTTGAAGGAAGTGAATACAAAGAGGTCTTTTTGGTAATGCCAATAAGTTAATGCCCCAAAAATGACTTTTTGAACCTGAATTTTTTTCGTCACACATGCGTGTGGAACAATGAGATGTGGGAATTTTGGTAGAATTTTGTGAGATGATTTAGTTCACCAAAGAATTACTTATATGCATGCATTCTAGAGGAATATCTACACTGGTATTTATACAAATACGTATAAACAACCATTCATCAAGCCACAAAATCTACAAAAATATTCCATTTTTTTTTTAAAAGTCCACAATTCTCTACATTACAATGTACAGAACTTTGATGTTCAACATCCAGTTCAATTCAGCCATTAGCCACAAGTTTTTCACAATATGAGCTGAACCATGGACCACTATGGTCGACTTGCGCAGTTAAGGGTTAACTGAAGCTGAGAAACAAAAGGCCTTAGATGCAGCACGAGACTATCCAGTAACTCATCTGAGTTTTTTGAAACAACTCACGAAAGACTCTTATTACTGTTCTACACGATTTGTAAGTAACTCTTGAAGTACTTTATTATTGTGATATTTAACCCCTAAAGGACTAAGGATTCGTGGTTTTAAAATGACCACTTCACATAGAGAAGAATATAACTAAGATGGTACTAAATTTTATATCACCGAAGTTAGTGAAGAACATTGCATGTGTTGGTAAGAAAGCAAACAAATTTGAACAAAAGAAAATCTACATAGGACCTACTTGAAACTGTTAAAAAGAACGTGTGGTCTAATTTGGGCTTCTTGGTTTGGTCCATTGTAAGCAAGAATTTCAAAAGCAATAGAGGTATTCGTCAAAAGCAGAAATATGAGGTTGACTTGGGACAAACCTTATGAGAGGTAGGTGACAGTGAAGATGTCAGGGAGAGTTTTAGAGACTAAAGTTAACCCCTAACTGCCCAACCGTCCATTTTTTGGATGATGTACAAATATCATCCATGTTTTCTCATCCGTCATGTACTATTAGCAAGGAAAAAAAATACTATAAAAATTGGCAAGATCGCTTCATGCATTGTGATCCGATTAGAAAGGGGATGATTTGTGAAAAATTATGCCTCATTTCATGTTGCAATGATTCATCAAAAAAATTGAAGATTTTAGTCTAAATGTGCTCTTGAAAAAATAAACTCATAAAATTAAGCAACCAAAAAATCTCAAAAAATGTAACACTTAGAGTATTACATTTCAACCCATCACAACAAATTTCATCTACAAATTGTCAATATCATATTTGTAATTGAATTACAAAATATTTTTGAATTTCAAGTTTCAAATTTTATACAAAAATATTGGTGATAGCAATCGCTGATCTAACCGTATAGATAGAACCTAAAATTTATAATGTACAACTTTTATTCATACATCAAGTTCAAAATACCCCTCTTAGTTGCATTTTATAATGCATCTTTGCAAAACTGCTGAATTTGGAGAAGGTTGAGGACGTTTAGGGGTTAAATATCAAGTGGAAGTCAGCATTCCCTCAAAACTCAAGCCCAAAGAGTTTCATCCGCCTCCATTCATTTTTAGAAACTTCCTTGAGAGATGCTCTGTTGGAAGTAGCTGCTAGTTCAACATCCCCTATTCTTGGTCAAACAAGAAATTTCTACCCCCATCCTCATCTGAAGTTCTTGTGGTCTTTCTATTAACCCTTAAACGTCAAAAAAACCCCACGGGTTTTTTAGAAAGGAATAATTGAGAAAAAAGTAGTTTTTCTCAACCAAATCAAGCAAGAATCGGTGCGTTGAAAAGCTATTGAAAAAGCGATCTAGATTCCAAATTTGCGCCTCATTTGGGAGATTATGGAATCATTGGCAAGCAATCAAAGTTATCAAAATGAACAGGAATTGAGGTTGGGACAACATAGGTTGTTTCTTGAAAAGTGCCGCAGTGCTACAGTGCCGCAACAATGCTAGCCAGCAGAGCCGTTTTTTCATTTTTTTGGTTTCTTTTTTTTTTTCTCCAAAAATTTAGATGCCTTCCGGGCTGCCCCGCCCAGGCCCTCTTGACGTTTAAGGGTTAAAGTAAAAAGTGAGCAACACAAAACCTGATCCTGATTGCGCTTTGATTGACGGATAACTCCAGTAACCAATTTTTTTTCTTTGCAGTCTTATTGTTCGTTGTTGAGTTTTGATACCAAATATGTGCACTTGGAAGACCTGTATCAACTTGTATGTAACAAATGCATGTGTTTCATTGTAGTTTCCACCTGAGCCATTTTTCAGTCAACATATGATACCGTATTCACGACCTTCGTATGTGGCATCACTTGTGGACGATGAAAGGAAATGCTGGCGTACAAGAATCAAGGGCAAGAGGGTCCATTGGAAGAACTTTACTCTTGATCATGGTTTGGAAGAGGACGATGTGACGGTGTGGGAGCTTGTATAGTCGGGTACAACATGCTTACGAATTTTTTCGGGCTTGAAATTTCAGCATAGTATGTAGGAACTTTGAGGAATTAAAAAAATTCCTACCAATAGAGGATTAGAGTAGGAATGTTCCTTTCAATTTGTAGGTCCATGGATGCCATATCGAGCACATTACAATTTAGGAGAGGGACATCAAGGGACTCTGTTTTTATGTGGGAGGAGTCAAAAATTCGTAAGCAACTTGTACCCGACTGTAGACTCAAGAGTAGAAAGCTTCAAGTTCTTGGTTCATATCTTCCGTGTGGTGGATGTGAAGGTGACCCTCACGGGACGTCGAGGTTGGGCTGCTCATTACCATGTTGTAGAGGGTACCAAGAAATTATGGTTCGAGGCACGTAAGCAATTACTAAAGGTTGGTGTGGACTTTATTCATACATCATTTTATTAGTTGAATTTTCTTTTGGGAGACTGTTTACAGTAGGGGTTGTCACACTTTTTCCGAGAAGTTTGATTCTTTGGAGATTAAGAACCCTGGGAGAGAAACGTGGAGCCAATCGTGACCATTCTCCTTGAAGAAGGTGTGACTCCCCTTGAGGTTGTGTGAAGAATGAGTATGGACACGACTTGTTGATCTTCTCCAAGGCTTCTCAATCTTCACGCCCATTCTTCACCTTCAGAGGAGAAGAATAAAACTTCTCAATCTTCAGAGAATGGGTCCTCCACAATTCAAGGAGAAAGTGCCAAGTACGCATTTTATGAAGATTGAGAATGGAAAGTCTAAAGAGTACTCAAGGTAGTAGACATACTTTTGTTTATGTTTTGCAGGATCAGGGGAGACGAAAGAAGAAGAAAAAACACATGATCGCCTCTTCAGAAAAGAGGCCTAAAAAAGATGAGGATGTTGAGTGTCGCAAATATTCTCTAGGACATAAGAAAAAAAAAAGAACATTAGCACATAGGTAGCAGGTGCTACTCTCGATGCCTCTTGTTGACGATAACATGTGTATAGGAGTGATTTTTGAGAGATGTATAGAGCTATGGAGAGATTTATAGGTACAAGAAAGTCATGCAGTTTCAAAGTGGGAAGTTGTAGATCAGTCCAGTAGACAACTGCATGTCCATTCAAAGATGAGTCACTACAACAGGATGGGGTTTTTTCCAGGGAACGTTTCCATTGAAACTCCATGCCGGGTGGGTTTGGACATGGTGAATAGTGGCCTCGGCTTCTGCGCCCAATGAGAATAGCTGATATGGTGAATAGTGGCCTTGTTGATGTACCATGTATACTTTTAATCTAGATTATGTTGGAACTTACCTTGTCAAAGTAACTTCAATATGCCACTCACTTTTACCTTCTCAAATGCACTAAAATATACATGTTGGTAAAACCGTCTAGACCTAAATTTCCACAACGATGTGGGCCATAGTGAACATGAATATTGAATACCATAGGTTGCTAGCACCTTGGGCACCTCCATGACCAATAAATAACTCCTACATCACCAAACGACCAATTTATTTAAGCTGCAAATATTTTATAGGATGCCTAGGATGAAAAAATTATTTTGTATAAACAATAAAAATATATTCATGAATATAGGTTATCAAATCTACTTTCCAATTCAATTTGAATCATGTCAATATGAGTTAACCCTAAGCTCCCAGGAGATCATTTTTTTGATTGCTGTCCGTTTTTAATTGGCTACTTTGGGAAAAAAAAATTATTTGAAAAAAAAAAATTAAAACTTAAAGATACTACGACAAGTCTACTTTTCAAGGCAATTTGAATACTTTCAATCAGAGTTAACCCCTAACTGCCTGAGCGTCCATTTTTTAGACGATGTACAAATTTCATCCAAAATTTCTCATCCGTCATGCACTTTTTGTAGTTTGGAATTATTACTATAGATTCTATGGGAAGTTAGCTTCATGTATATGTGATCCGATTAGAAAGGGGATGATTTGCGAATTTTTTATGCCTCGTTTCATGTTGTAGTGATTCACCCAAAATTTTAAAGATTTCAGTGTAAGAGTGCTCTGAACAAGTCAACTCATAAAATTAAGCAACCAAAAAATCTCCAAAAAACACTACACTTAGAGTATTACATTTCAACCAATCACAATGAATTTCATCTGTAGATTGTCAATATCTTATTCGTAATTGAATTACAAAATAATTTTGAATTTCACGTTTCAAATTTTATACAAAATTATTGGTAATAGCAATCATAGATCTAGCCGTATGGATAGAATCTAAAATTCATAATGTACAACTTTTATTCATATATCAAGTTCAAAATATCCGTCTAGGTTGCATTTTATAATGCATCTTTGCAAAACTGCCGAATTTGGAGAGGGCTCTAGGAATTTAGGGTTTAAACTTCATTTGAAAGAATATTTCAAAGTAGACCACATCAACATTGCCTTAGTGTTATAAAGTTTGCTATTGGGAGAAAGTAATCATATGCCCTACACTTCATCATTTCATTTGCTTTAATGAAGTTTGCAATAGAAAAACCTATTTTAACTAATCATTCGCAATTGTAAAATCTAAAAGTGAAAATTATGATTTATACAAATCTTCAAAAGTCAATGCTTTTTAATTGATTAAATAACTATCCAAAGTTTATTTCTTTGGAAGTTTGACCATATTGACATACTTGTTGAAATGATGCCCTATATTTTGTCTATTGAACTGAACATAATAAAAACATACGGAAGTCATATATTATAATACATCTTTGTTTTGTCCAATAGATCAATACCCCTCGAGCCTTTAGGAGTTAACCTCTAAGTGCCAAATGACCATTTTATAGTCAGTACCCTTTTGTTACTAGTTGCCAAGGTTGAAAAAATACTTTGAAAAAAATTAAAAGAAATTTACAAACAAGAAATCAATTGTACTTTCTAAACCAATTTGAATCATGTCAATTTGTCGTAAACTCTACCAAGGAGAAATTTTCAAAGACAAAGACTTCAATATTGTTCTACTGTTATCATTTACTATTTAGAGACACTAATTAATGATGGAACGTAATTTGAAATTTAAAATAAAATGAAATAGAATATATTGTCTAGTTTAAATCAATTATACCAAATTTGAAATTCTAAAAAAAAATATGTAATTTTGGTGAATATAAAATTGTAAATGCTTCTAAATTCATTAAATGAGTATCTAAAACATTTATTTGGAATTTTGATCACATGGATAATTAATAAACATCATGCTTCTTATTATCTCTTTTGGACCAAACTTCATTGAAACTCCAAATGTGACATTTTGTAACACATTTAGGTTTTTCCTTTATCCACTCTATTATTTAGGAGTTTAAACACATTGTGAATAATGCAATCCAACATATCTAGTGAATTCAAAAAACTATACATAAAATAGATGTTAATACTTGTAAAATACAAACATATGAAAAAGCATTGTAGAAATATGAGTTGCCAAGTTTGTGATGTAAACATATGTACCTACACTACGTGCAGCCTACATCTACATACATGTCAATGAAAGTTCTCCACTTGATAGTTTTGTACATCCGTTGTTTAGAGCGCTGTAGTCTACATTCTATGTTATTTTCAAAATGTGCTTACATCAAAATTTTATGTACACTAACCAAGAAAACTGTAAATCCACATTCATTGATGTAGTGTACTAAGATTGTGGGATAATTTCAGACACATAAACTGGTCATCATTTGATAGCTACTGTAATCATCATCGAAGTACAAATGTCCAAATTCTCTACCTAAACTAGGATCAATACTTATGAGGATGGCATTTAACATTCACGAAGAGTTTGCAAACATTCTACACTTTGAAAAGCATGACTTATCACAATAATGGCTCATGTGATAAGAATCTCTTTAGTGACATCTAAATCATAAACATTTTCTAAGTCCATAGACAATTCACAACATTGAGAAGCTGTAGCTATAAACCAGACATTGCACTAAGCTCAATAGAGAAACAACACATAGTACTAATGTAAGCATACATTAAAAAGAAACATCACCAAACATGCTTAGCATTCATCAAACTATCACCAAACATGCTCAGGGAAAGACGATAAACTACATATTGCTTGCATTAGAAAAAAATAAATTGCAATCATAAAAGAAAACAAGAAACAATTGTCATCAATGAAATTTATAGAAATGAATTTTACAAATCACAATCGACCCAATCCGGGTCATAGACTTCATTCTCTTCCAAATCTCTCACAGCAAGGGCATTTGAAAAACCATATTTCTCAATTTCCTTTTGAGTACAAGAAAAAACGCTAGGTTTTATAGCTAATGCTACACCTAATTGGGTGTAGCGCTCATCCCCCTTTGTGCCATGCCAAACATCACTCGGTTTAAGGCAAAACAAAGTACCTTGACGGGGTTCAAAGGTGATTCCATAGTCTTTGATTCGAAATGCTCCCCGTTCGTATTTGGAGCTTGCCACCATTTCTTCACTTTTCTCAAACCAAGCGATCAATCCAAAATCCATATCACCTTTATCTTTGTGATCTGCAATGTAAAAATTCTGTGTTGCCCCCATTGTAGTAAACGGGGTACATCCTAATGTGGCATATGTCCCTCCTAAACCCTTAGGTTTATGTTTCTCCATCTCCTCAGCAATTCCCCTGAATTGGCTTTTAAATCTCGCATATATAGTCTCAGCCACATAGGTGACATAATAATCTAACAACACTAGATCAAGGCTCTCAAAACCAGGTAAACATCCTCCTAGTATCCTATTTCCCTGATAATAACGTCCGAATTTCCCATAACCATCACGTGCTCCAAAAAGCCACATGTGCCCTCCTTTTAATTTTTCTGATCTAGCAACTACACCACCTGTTAAGCATAAATTCTTGATATGCTTTGTTAAATCTATAGAATGATTAGAATAAAATAAATCAAAGGCAATAATGCCTACTAACCTGCCTCCTTCCATGAGTATGGTGGAACTTGAAATTTGATTGTAGTCTCTATGTTTGAGGCTACCTTTCTTTCGTTCCACTTGCAAAATTGATGATATCCATCTTGGCATACGATATTCAGTATCATTTAATCTCCAAAATGATCTCTCATCCTCAGTTGATTTGATAGGCCTGACAATGTAGTCTTGAAAATGTTCTTGAATTTTGGATCTTGCCTCCTTCTTCTTATGACGAGCACAGTTCACATGTTGCAACCACCTAGCCTCATTGACAGCTACTTTATTGCATAATTTGCAATGATAAAGGACGGAACTAGAATTCTCTTCAACAACAATAAGTTTTTTGTTACCAACACTAACTGCTGCATCATTGAAATTCCTCTTTCTAGGACCCCTGACCTGACTACCTTTTTCATCTGTCAAAGTACTCGAAGCCATCCCTGTATTCACCTAATCACAGTAACAACATGTATGAAAGTAAGTATTAGACCTTAATAAATCTAATATGCATAACAATATAACTCTTAAATCTTCATAAGAGAAGGTAGAAAAATCTCAATTAAAATCCAAAATGTACTAGTCACACAAATGACATATTTAAAAATATATATATCAAAATTCTTACCTGATCTTTTGATGTAGGTAGCAATAAAGGCTCTCTAATTTGACTAGGTGTCATGGTATCTGAACTTGTAGCATTAATAAGAACTCTTTATTTGCTGCTCGATTCCTCATCACAAGGAAACTTCTTCATCTTTTCTTCTTCTTGAACTTCATTCTCTTGTTTGCCATGCTTTCTCCTAACATACACTAGTATTGACTTTTGATTTGATTGCTCGATGTCCATAGTCATTGCTTGTGAAAATTCAAAACAAAACAAAGCAATCTATAGTTATACAATGCTTGCTATTCATTCCGCAAGAATCCTGAGAGTTCATTGTCCCTCAGTTGCCTGCACAACAAGAAACTTTTAGTCTCTTGTCAATATTAAAATCAAACTCTTTTATGGTTAAATATATCCTTACTACTTGTACCACTATGTATTAATAGTGTATCTATCAAAATTTTAAATATAAGTTGAGCATTGATACAAGGTGATCACAATGAAAGTGACATAAATAATTAAAAGGCACGAACACTCAGAGTTATGTACCTTATATTTAGTGTTTTATTGGGCTTCTACTCTAACGTCTTGAGAGAATAATTTTAATGTAGATTTTGAACAAGTGAGCGTACTGCCAGGGTTTTACTTACAAAGTCTCTAGGTTGCTCATGTTTCCATATTGAGAAGACAACCTACTCCAAAGCTCATTGAAATTGAAGTCCCTGAAATTATTCAAATGCAATTATATATCAGAACGGGTTAGAGTGATTGAGTAGCCATTGATAGATTGATATATGTTCAAACTCACTTATTCAACATTGAGTTCCAAAAATTAACATTTATAACAATTTCTTAATAGAGCTAAGACTAGATGAAAGAGCTAGAATATATGGTTGAATTATGACGAACTTACAAATTCTTGAGGGTCACAATCTGGCCTATCTACAATGGAAGTTGGCCCCTGATCTTGTTACTCTGCAACAAAAGAAATTAAAGCAAACAAACAAGCGCATGAATTTTCAATTGAACAAGTATATATAAACTCAATGTCAACGATTTCATGACTCTCAAAGCAAAGCATGAAAGTGGAAAAATTATCATTTCAAACAACAATGGATCCTTCTTCGCTGCTGAAGAAAAATAATTACATTCCTAAAGATTAAGTTCTAAAATTTAACCCTTAAACGTCCCATGGAGATAGTTTCCCATCCCATTGATCTAAATTTCAACTTCTCTAAAGAACTCAAACCCATTAAAGGTGTGGATTCATTACAAATACAAACAAAATACACCGTATTCTATTGGCCACTACCGCACGTTTAGACTTTAAGGGTTAAGCGACTTTTTGATTTTCAATAGTGCAACTAATGAAGATTTATTTCCTTAACCCTTAAGCTCACAAAAGAGCCTCATTCGGCCATGTTTGATTGATTTTTAGACAAACCCTAATTTTGATCCCAACTAAAATCCCAACGAAATTAAATCATCCAAATGAAATGATCCCAACTAAGAATCTGTGGCAATTGTCTTGTACTTTCTAGTCCAATTTACAGTTCTACCAAATTGTTAAAATTCTGTTTTTTGCAGCACATCAAAGCTGAGAGCCCTAGAATTCCAATATACACTGCATAAAAAGTTTTTCAATCAAGTTTCTTTTTATGTAAGTTCAAGAAGCACGCAACCTACACCTTGTTGTTCATAAATATTATTTACATTTTTTCTTAAAAAATCATAATATTTAAGGCATTTTTGCAATTACTATGACTTTTACAAGTGAAAAACTTTGAAAAATCTTATAAAATCAATTTCCATTTGAATACTTATGAAAAAAATCAGTGTAAATTGGTTTATGGATATAATATTTGAGAAAAATACTAAAAATATATAATTTATTTTAAAATATGAGAAATTGACAAAGTTTGACAAGATAAATCTAGTGTGGACGCTTAAGGGTTCAGAGTACGACTATTGAAGATGGACCGATGCTTATATCATCTTTTGTTTACATTTCCAATTGCTTGAATAATTTGTTGCAATTATGAAATATATTTATAACCTATGGAAAATCTCTTAAAGAGTATGTAAGCAATTATATGTATAAGAAATGTAACAAGTTGGTGATTAGAAGTTGGTCAGGTTGCATTTGAGAAGGGTAAGGGGAGGAATTTACATGAGGTTGTTGATGAGGTTCAAGTCCATGAAGCGAACCAACTTGGCGATTTCCACTAGGATAGGATGGTAAATATCATTGTTTTCAAGGATCAATAACTCCAAGTACACCAACTTCCCAATCACCAGTGAGATTGAGCTTTTCAATCAGGACATAGTCAAGTTCCTGCATAGATTGCATGTAATCTAAATATATTAATTTATTTCCTCATCAGAGAATTAAAGAGAATCGATATTGCAAGTCACAGATCCCCATCAAGGTCTTTCTATCTTTCAACAACTTGAAAAAGCATTGAATAACAAAGGCCTTTTGATCATCCAGAACTAATGTGCTTATCACCTTCCAATATGATGCATTCGTCTAGTGGCGCTCTAGTAAAGGAGCAGATCCACGGACTGTCTGTTTAGCATCGGAAGAAGCAACTTCAGGAAGAAAAAAACCTAGATATTCAATGCCCCTCCTTACATAGTCAGATCCATCAGGGTTTCCTAAAATGGCAAGGACTGCACAATGGACATGGTGCAGTGTACACAAAAAGAAGAAATCGCACCCTTACATTTTTAAATGATAGAAATATGTTTTGACCATTACAACCTACTATTAGCTTCCAAAGTGGACTCTTTCTATTTAGCTTCAAGTAGGCTAGCAGTACTCATTCATTACAGGTGTGATATAATAGAGTTATGAGTGTTAAGAACTTGTTATTATCACACTCTAATATCAAATTCCAGTATCTATTTGTTATTGTGTACAAATGGGAGTGGACACTTTCCACGTACCAAGTTCCGAACTCATGTACAGTGGTTATCAAAGGAGTAATTATGAAAGAGTTCTGAGTGCGTTGAATTCATTATTATCACACTCTCCCATATATGTAGAGAATATTTGCTATGGTATACACACGTGATTGTACACTTTACACGTTCTGCCAAATTTTGATATCATGGACGCTGGTTAGCAAAGCTAGGTGCGATATAAAAGTGTGAATAGTGTAATTGGAAAAGTGTAAATATAAGAGTTGTGAGTGTAAATAGTGTGATTGGAAAAATGTTGTGATTGGTGGTCTTACAGTAAGATCGCCTCTGTGGTCAACAGAAGTCTCCAGCACCTCATCAGGGTCGTAGCTGTTGCTTGTCACAAAGGGGCCTAAAGCAGAGATGATCTTCTCCGGGTTGCCAATCTCCTCTATGGTGGCATTTGATTTGTTGGACAGACGAACCATGGGCGATGCTACCACTTGCACTGTCCCCTCTTCGGCACTTTCAAATTTGACCTCCACCCCCGCCTCTACGCACTTGGGCTGGCAATAATTCCCGGACAAAATGTTGGCGATCCTCACTTGCTTCCATGTAGGCGAAAGAATGAACTTATAAGGTTGCACGTTTCCTGTCATAAAAAAAGCCCACTCCTCCCCATTACAATACTACACACCTTGCATTCTTTTCCATAACATTCAGTAGCATGCGGTGTCTGTTGCACTGTAGATGGTGCAACATATTCCACACCTAACATGACTCACTACAACAAATGGGGTATTTTGTGACTGGCGTTTATGACTGCGTGCAGTCACAAAATCGAAAAATGTGACTGCAGTGGTTTTGGAGAATGTGACGCGCGCGGTGACAGGGCGGGCTCATTACCGACGAGTCACTTCGGACAGCTAGTCATATTCATAAATACGCCTAAAAACATATACTTAGCCTCAATGTACGTGCCACGTCAGCGTTTGCGCCGCCAACTTGACCGGCCCCCTTGACCAAGACTTTTCTTGACCTGCCCAAAGACGGCTGGTTCATTTGGAGATGATGGCTTACATGGAGGTAGAGCTGTCAAAGGTGTTGATGACCACCACGGAGAGGCCGTGTAGTGGGACGTAGTAACACAACCATGGTGAACGAATCTCGAGCTTCGCAGGACTTTGCTCAAATGGAAAATATGGATTTGGAACATCCTTTGACTACTACACATGACTCTGTAACCGCAATCCAGTGGGACGATATTACTTCAACTAAAGACGTCAGAGATTTTGGAGTTGGAACGGGTACGGTACTTCCATAACATCCTAAATGTCCCCGGTTATAACTTTGCTTTTTTTAGTGAACATACAATTGAACTTTTGATAAGTGATGTCTGTATTGCAAATAAGTGATTGTTTGCATGTAGTAATTGTGATTGATTAGTGAACATGCAATTTATCTATGAATATGACGGTGGCATATGAAGTGTGCATGTTGAACCGTGGTCTTACAACAAATCCTACAGTGAAGAAAGGTCGTCCTCCAATCAATGTAGTGGAGAAAGGCAAGAAGAAAAGACAACATGTTGATGTACAGAGACACATTGAAGAAGGCATATTCTTGGACCTCAGTGAAGATCCAATAGCCCTCTTGGATGCAGCCAAAATATTAAAGCAGAAGGTGGCACGCACAAAGAAGAAGCCCCAGAGATTTGGTGATGAGGTTCATTTGCAAAATATGACACCCAAGACGAGGCTGGTATGAAGACATTTCTATAACACTAATCAACCATGACTATCTATGAAAAATTTGATGCTTCTAAATAACCTTGTACGTCTATGATATTGAATGTGGAAAAGTTAATTACTGTGCTATGATGCATATTTTGTATATCTAATGGAATATCAAAAAAACATTTTTATATTTGATATGTTGTTTATTTTGATGTAACATTAGGTGCCAGTGGCTCTAAATAGGGCTGTTTAAATTATACATCCAGACCACCATGGTGATGCAATTGCTGAAGGAAAAGCCGGTGTGCACTATAAGTTGCCAAAGGGCAAGATGGAAGGCATGGTATGCGACATCGGTGTTCAATGGGTGCATGTGCAGAGAGTGTTCCTCCCAAGAGTGTGGCCCATGTACTTGAAGAAACAGTCTCATGTGATGGTTGTAGAGGATGCTATCACCGATTTTGCAGAAGATGCATGGATTCAGTGGAATCCAGACTATCTTATTGAAATGAAGTAAATTTTGCAGTTTAAATGTGCAATAACGTTGTCTATTACTTTATGGTACCAAATGCATGTAATGTGCACTTACATAAAACTTGTGTTTTACATGGTTTAGGTGAACATCAGGTGTCATCAACGACATGACTAGGGGTTGAACTTGGAGATCCTGCGATAGCGATGTACATGAGAACAACTTGTGATGTGAACTTAACAAATGAGGTTCATCATGGTTGGCGGCTTATTATGTTCTGCTTGGCAATCATCCAAATTCGTCTTCAACAAAGTAGAGCAGTATTGTTTACGTTGCACCCTAGATAGATAGAAACACCAACCCTAAAGAAAGGGCCGGCGTGAGTAAAGTGTCCGTTCGTAATGTCAATGACCCGATGCCCACGGGACAAAGGGACATTGGAACAATACTACTCTCCCCTTTTGAGGATGGACACTATAGTAACCAAAATAAAGTAACAGTAACAGTAACAAACGAAAAACAAGCGAAGTAGTGATGGGTGAGTATTAGTTTGTATAAAGGTGTGTTTAGTGTTAAGTTTTATCGCCAAGTCATGAGTTCTTTGGTTGGTTGGTGAAGGACTTTGTATCACAATTATGTGGTCCGGGTTCGAAACCAGTTGGGCTCGTTGAGCAGTGGTGTGATACACATGGCTTGGTGCTGCTAGTGAGTTATCATGGCAGGAAAGTTGTACCAACCAACCGGCCCCACCTATCCCCTGAGACAAGCTGAGCTAGTGAATTTGAAGAGTGGCTAGCAGTGGTTTTCACCACTACCCCCCCTCTTTTAATGTACTACGTCTGTTGGTATTGTTTGATTGTTTTCTATACGCCTTTTATGTAAAAGGATAGATCCGGCATACTGTATGGCAATGGTATTTATTGCTTTGAATGTGTGTTTTATAGAGGATTCACAGATGTTGAATTTAGTTTCAAGTAGTTTCATTGAGGGGACGTGTGTGGTTCCTCTAGCACCAGCTGTAATGACTAAGATGGGATCCACTTTCCAGCCTTGTTGTATGATATTGTTAATTAGAGGTTGGTATTTTAAACGTTTTCTGCCAATTGTTTCTGGTGAAAATCTGTCGTTTGTGTATGTGAATTCTATAAATTGTATGGTTAGGTTATCATCTGGATTTAGAGGCGGCGGGCTTTGGTATGGGAGACCTTTAATGCATAATATATCTGGTTTGAATCTGGCATTACATTGGCATCTTTGTTGATTACAAGTACATGGTAATAACCATGGCGGAACTGTATTTTCTTGTGGGTTATTGTTGAATGTGCCCGCATTCATGAGAGTGTAGCATCTTGATTTATTTGAGGATAGTATTAATTTTCTTAGTTCCCATACCGCTTTATTGTGTCTTTTGGTTCTTAGTGCATGTATGTGGTGTTGTTTGCATATTAAAATTTCATGTAGCCATGTATCTGCATCTTGTGAGTTACATATGGGACAGGTTTTTGACGGGAATCTGTGTATGCCAAAAATTAATTGTTTTCTGGCATTACCCATGTATTGACCGATTCTAAATTTTAGTATGCTTGTTTTTTGTGCGTCTGTTATTTCTGGGTTTTTCCAAAAGTTATTGGACATTTCGTTATCTATGATGGGGTTTGTAGTCCATTTGTTGATGTTGGGGAAGTGTTCTGCCAGTAGTTCGAGGTTATTTTCACGGTCATGTTTCTTGATGTATTCTTCCAAGCATCTAACTGGACCTTTGTCTGGTCGTTTGAAACGACCGGGCCAGGTATCTTTTTGGAAGTAATAAGGTGTGGTATGTGCATGTTCGTGTGGGTTTTCTGCTGGTTGATAACCTCTTTTCATGGTTCCTTCTTTTGCTAGTTGGTTTGCGTGTTCATTTCCGTTGATTTTGGTGTGTGCTTTAACTTTGTAGATTGTGGTGGGTTGTGTACGCTTTTGTAGCATTTCAACCATTTCTTTTAATATGGTTTTATGTGCGTGGTTATTTTGTTGGGTAGGGTGTTTTAGTTGTGTGTTTAGAACATGTATACAATTGAGGCAATCGGTAAAAATATGTGCAAGTTCGTTCATATATCGAGTGGTGATTAGTGAAAGTGTTTCGTGTATGGCCATTAATTCTGCTCTGAAGCATGTTTGTAGTCCAGGTAGTCTTTTTGATATTTGTACATCTGGTTTTGTTGAGTTGTATATGCCATATCCAGCTTTTTCTTTTTTCCAATGGCCATCATCTGCTTCTTTAGGTGGTAAAAAGGACCCATCTGTGTAATAGCTGTATTGTGGTAGAAATTTTAGTGTCGTGTTTATTTTGAAGTTTGGAAGGGGATCGATCCACGTGTTTTGTAGATTGTTATGGGGTGGATATAGAAGTTTGTTCCATTTTGTGCTTTTGTTAACTTTTGTGTTTAATGGTGTTGGTGGTGCTATTTGTGTATGGTATTGTGTAATTTGTAGATTTACAATTGCTGTGTTTATGGTGTTTATTTGGTTTATTGTGCCAATGTTGTTGTTTTGATGATGAATACACCATATGTGTATTGCAAGTGGTTCGTTCCGGGTTTTGTTGGGTATTATTGGAATTGTTGGTTCATCATATGTAATGGTATCCGCGGCAAAATGTATAATGGCGTGCGTATCTGGAAAGGGTCCGTTATACGGTGATAGGTTTTGGTACCAGTTGGCGTCCGGGATTGCTAAAATGGTGACAGTTTTTGGGTCTTGTTTTGCTGCTAGTCTAGCCCAGTGTATTGCTTGTTGTGCTGTTTCGGCGTCATTTGGGTGAGCATATCCAATACCTTTCCATTTATATTGAAAGGCTGTTCCTAGTGAGCCAAAAATCCTATCTCTAGCAAATGTAGAGAAGAATTGGGTAGATTTCATGGAGCATGTAATTGGTGAGGAAAAGTATGAGTGTGTTATATTAAATGTTGTTATTAGTGTGTCTAGAATGCTGGATGGAATGGTATGGTGTGGTGTTTTTATTGTATTCTTTTTGTGGTTTTTGTGTTCGTATCTTTGGTATAACCAGACTACTTCCGTTTCAAATGTTTGTATAGGAGGTATTAGTCTATGGTTGTTGTATTTATTGTTGTTATATTGTTGCCATAACCATTTTATTCTTTTAGTTGGAATGGTGGTGATATATTTACCGATGTCATTATATATGTGGGTTTTATCATTTTGTGTTTGAATGGAATACCTGTTTGTGTCTATGTCTCTGTCTGGGTTGCATTCAATTGTGGATGTTTTGATGTAGGGAGTTATTGTTGGGGGTGGGATGTGTCTTGTGTCTTTATTTTGTTCAGGTGTGAATTGTGTATTTATTATATTTTGATAGTGTTTGTTTTTAAGTTCTGTATAGTATTTTGTAAGTAGGTTTAGGTTATGGTCTATTACTGTTGGTAGATTTAGTGGAAATAATTCGCGTTGTTGTAACCATTTATTGTATGTTGTGTGGTTTGAGTCTATCCATTGACATAGATAGGTGTTGTATTTTTTTGATATTTTGTATTTGTCTTTAGTTGTGATTGTTTTGTGATTTAATATTGTGTGAATGGGGAATTTTATGGGATCGTTTTTTATGTTTTGTGGTGGGGCTGGTTGTTGTGGAGGTTGAGGGACTTGTACGGGATTTGTTGGTGTTCTTGGTATTATTCTGTGGTTGTATATTTTGTATTTTTCTCTTAGTGTACGGGGTGGTAAGTATATTTGACATGGATTTGGGCAATCTTCGTCACATTTTGGTTCACAGAAGAGTTGTTCTGCTATGTTTAATGCACTCTTGTCTAGTTTAGTTGGATTTACATAGTATATTTTAAATTCTTCTGGTGACATTAGTTTTGTGCCATTCGGAAGGATGATTTGATTGATATTGTAAATTTTGTGTGCCATTAATTTGTATAATAATTTGATGGAGAGTTTCGGGTCTAATAGTGGTAGGTTGTTTGTGACTGCAGATCGCCATTCTGTTTCTAGTTTAGTCATGTCGAGTTGAAAATTCTCTTCTGTGCTTTTAAGGTGTATACCAACTTCTGTTTTCAGAAGGAATAGTGTACGTGTTGTAGGTGATGTCATGCAGTCTTGACGTTTAATTCTTGGGATGGAATTGGCACCTCCGGCTTTGACAAGTATGTGTTGTATAAGTCCTTTATATATTATTCCTAGTCTTCCTTTGTCGTTCAGTGCATTACGAAGTTGTTCTCCAATGCATCTAAGGTAGGCATTTTTTAGAGAGAAGGCTTCGAGTCCAAATAAATCATGGGGAAGTTGAGTTATTATGTTTGCGGTGCTTTTAGGTAGTCCGCATATTATTTTTTGGATTGCAATAATTTTCTTGTCAAGTTTTTTAATGGTTGGTAGTGAGTATGGGACTGCAAAGAAGCTGTAGGCTATGCCTGCTCTGATTACTGTGTCCACCATACTGATTCTTTGTTTGATGGTGGCAGAGCATTTTGATAATTGTTTACATTGGTCTATTATTTTAGTTGTGGTAATATGTGTTTGGAGTTTCCATTTTAGTGATGGAACTAATTGTATACCTAAGTATACATATGGTTGATTTTGATGGAGTACTGGTAATGTCTGGTCTCTGTAATTGATTTTTTGGTTTGTGATGTGGGTTTTAAATTTGTTTGGTGGCATTTTGGATTTATTTGGGCAACCGGTAACGGCGCATTTTGTGACTCCTAAATCCATGCCCGCCCATTCACAGAATTTATCTATTCTGTTCAATTGTATTTGTAGTGATTTTGTATTGTTTGATATAGCTGCTAAATCATCCGCGTATGCTGCAGAGCTAATTTGGATTTTTGATGTACCAAATTTGTAGCCATTTTCCCCTCTTTGTAGCCATCTCAGGAGTGGTTCTAGAAAAATTATGAAAAGATATGGGCTAAGTGTATCTCCTTGTATGGTTCCTCTTTGAATCGGTATTGGTTTTGTTTTGCCAAAGTGTTCACCGGTAAAAATGGTGTTTGAATGGGAGTAGATGTTGCCAACTAGCATAACTGCATCATCTGGGTATCCAAGGTCTTTCATTATAGTTAGGAGCCTTGGATGATCCAGTGAGCCAAATGCGTTTTTGAAGTCTATATAAAGTAGATATATGTCCTGGTTTGTAAATTTTGCATCTTCTAGTGCTGCTATGAGGAGTTGTAATTGTCTTGCTGTACTTCTTTCTGCTCTGAATCCTTCTTGACTATCGTGTAGGATTTGAAATTTTTCACCGTGTGCTGATAGTATGTATGTTAGCGTGCTGGTGAAGAGTTTGTATATTGTGTTTGCAAGTGCTATTGGTCTGTGATTTGGCAATTGTGCTAGATTTCCTTTCTTATAGAGTAGTATGGTTAAACTAATTTTCCATGAGGCTGGGATTTGTTTTTGTTTGTAGCAATGAGTGAAAAATAGTAAGAGTAGTTTTTGGAAGTTTTCGGGCATGTTTTTTAGTATTGAGTTGGGAATTTTGTTTGGGCCTGGTGTTTTGTTGTTAGATAGGTTTTTAAGGCACATTTCATATGTTTCATTATCAAAGTGTTTATAAAGTGGTGTTTGTGGATGTCCTCTTTTTTCTATTACAAAACCATCAAGGTCGTGCCATGGGTATTGTCTAACTCCGCAGGTACATTGTACTGCGTGTTTGGGTTGGTAGTAGCATGTTGGAACTGTAGGTCTATTACTGATTGATTGTTGTATGTAGATTTCATTTGCTATGTCTTCTGGGTTGGTTAATATGTTGTTGTTTCTGTCTAAAATGCAGTCTAGTGGTGGTGTTTCTTGATTTTTGAAGACTTTCTTGTTTATTTTCTTTGGGCTTTTGTCGTATAGTTGTCTGTATTTTTGAATTGCTTTTTTTATACAACTTTGGGTGTATTTTGTGGTGATTTTACGTGCTTGTATTTTTGTTGTTTTGGCTATTTCTACTAGTGATTGGATCCATTCTATTTGGTCATGTTCTTGGGTTGGGAGTGGTGGAATGTTTACATTTGTATGGGTTTTTAATTCTTCAATTATTGGATGTGTTTGCCAGTTTTGTGTATTTTTTGTTATGTAAATTGTTTTTCGAATTAGATGGTAGGTGGATAGGTGTTTTTTCCATGATTTTTGTAGTTTTCTTGGTAAGAAGCCTCCTTGTTGAGCGGTGCGGTTTGTTAGTGTTGGAAGTGGTGGTGCACTACAAGTTTCTTGAATTTTGTCTGAAATTTTTTGTATCAAGTGATCTAGTTTTGAACATGATGTTTGCCATTGGACATCTGTTAGTTGGTCATTTGATAATATTGTGACGAGTTCATTTATTTGCAAAGCATTTTCTTCAGAATATTCTATTTTGAATTTTTCCATATTTTCTTGTGGTATGGGGTTTAGAATTCTTGTTGTTTTGTTTGTTGTTGGAATGGGTCTTGCTAATAAGGCATTCGGTGGTATGTGTAGTGTTACTGGTGAGTGGTCAGAGTTAAGGTTGTGGTTGTTGTCTGTGGTTGATGTGTATAGTGTATTATCTGGTGTTTTAATATAGTATCCATCTATTAGACTGGTTTGATTATAGTTTTGACCCCCTTGTCTGGAATATGGGTAGTTTGTTGGGATATATTCTAATTGGAGATTATTTGTAAATGTTCTCCATTCTATATCTTCCATTTGTGGTGGGGTTGTGTCAGTATTATTTTTACGTCCAATAAGTGCTATGTCTCTATTAAAATCTCCACATAGTATGTATGTGGTATTTGGATGTGCATTGATTTGTTGTGTTATGTTTTGTTGGATCAATGGTATATATTGTGTGTCTTCTACATGAGAGGGCATGTACATGTGAATGATTAGCCAAGTTTGTAGTGGATTATTGTCTATTTTTATTATTTGTAAATAGTGTGATATTTCTTTGGGAGTTGGGATTTTAGTGATGTTGCCGGGATATGTGTATTTTTGGTGTATTAGTGTGAGGAGACCTCCTCTTGTGGGTACGTATGGCATACGTTGTTGCATGCATCTTGTTAGGGTATGTGTGTTGTTAAAGATTAATTTGTATTTTGGAAATAAGTTTTGTATGTATTTGGTGGATTTTGTAGCAGTTATTTTAGTTTCTTGTATTGTGATGATAGCGGGTTCGTCCGGTGTGTTGATTAGTTCTTGTAGGTTTGGAAGGGCTGTATTTAGTGAAGAGGCATTCCATGTAATAAATCTCGTATTATGGTTTGTTGTACGTATTACTTGTGGTTGTACTATGGGTATGTCTGGGAGTGGTGGGGGGTGAGTGTATTCTTGTAATGGTTCATATATTTTTAATGTTTCTTCTAACAGATTAATGGGGAGGAATGGGAATTCATCGATCATGGTTTGAAGGGTTATTGGACCATTGTGTTGATGAATAAAAGCATATATTTCTTTATGAATTGTATTTCGTGGGTTTATTATGTTTTGATTATTGTTTGTAAATTCTGTATATGGATGTGTAGTTAATATGTGTCTTTCTGGTGGGTTTTGGAGTAAGGACATTTTTTCTAGCAGTAATGTTGTCCAATCAGGGTTGGGAATTTGTATTAAAAGTTGATCACATGTTTCTTTTGATGGACTTATTGTAGCTATGAGTGCGTATAGAATTCTTGGTGATGGATGATGTTGATTTTGGTGGATATAATTTGATATGTGTGGGTAGTCATTACTGGCTTCCGTATGATTTGGATGAGTTATATTTAGGATAGGTGCGAATTGCTTTGCTAAATGCTGGTATTCTGTTTGTAATTTAATCGTGCTTGGTATAAAGTATGATTTGGATCTTCTTTTATGTGTAGGTGGATGAGTCTTTAGTAAGTCGGGCATGGGCCTGGAGTTGGATTCGATGTCCCCACATAGTATCAATAATGTGTGTCAAAAGTTTCTTTTTAGGGGAGTTTTTTGGGCTGTTTTTTCTTTTTTCCTTTTTCTTTGTTTATTTTGGACGAGGCCGTTAGGCCGAGTCCATTTATTTTGTTTGTTGGTTTTTTTATTTTTGTTGGGGTATTTGTTTTTGGGGTTTTTGATATATTTTTTTGTTTTGTGTATTATGTTTTTTGTATGTTGTTTGTGTTTGTGAAAAATTATTTTGTCATTTTTATTTGTTTTGGTTTTGATGAGTTTGGTATTGGTATTGTTATTTGTATTGGTGTTTATATTGATATTTAATTTGGTGTTTGTATTGGCATTTGTAGTGGTGTTGGTATTGGTATTTGTATAGGTATTTTTATTGGTTTTTAAATTGATATTTGTATTAGTATTTGGAGTAGTTTCTTCATTATGTAAAAGTGAAAGGTGTTGGGGAAATATTTTATTTTTAAAGAGATGGGCTTTTACTTTGTACTTTGTGCTATTAATATTGGGTTTTATTTTTATATTGTGATTTGTTTGTCTTGTGTAAGTTTGTTGGTGTTTTTTTGTTTCGAACTTGGGGTTCTTGGGGTTCCCAAGTAGCCCAAGTTGTGTCAAACTTTTTGATGTATGTTTTGATGTACATTTTTTTGTTGATGTTTTTGGTATGTGGGTTTGAATTTTTGAATTGATTTTTGAGGTTTTATTTATGTGATTTTTTGGTGTGTTATCTTTGTGTGTTTTTGTGTGGAAAGCTTTGTATGTGGTATTTGAGAGTAATTTGTTGTGTTTTTTGATTATATTGTTGTTTCTTTTGGTATTTAGTTTAGTTTTGTTGTTTTTCTTTTTGTAAAATTTTGTGTGTATATTGGAGTATTTGTAGTATGTTCTTTGTATGTTATAGAGAGGTATTTGTATTTTGGTGTTGTATGAGTTTTTTGGTGTAAGTATATTTTTGTATTTGTATTTTGTACAAATCTGTATTTTGTATTTGGTATTGGTATATACCATTTTATTGTATTTTTTTGGGTAAAATAATACAGTATAAAACTTGTATGTAGGTACTGTATTGATATAAATATTTTTTGGTATTTTTTTGGTATACAGTATACTATACTCTATGTTCCAGCGTATGAATACGCGTATGGGTATGTTCCAACATATGAATACGCGTATGTGCATGTTCCAGCGTATGAATACGCGTATGTGGTTGGCCTTTTGCTCTAGGCTTGCTTTCTTGTCGTTGCACCTCGCTAGCTTCCTTTCGCAGCTGCTCGTTTGGTACCTTCTGGCCTTGTCTTCTCTCCCGCAGCTCTCACCTTCGCAACTGTCCGCCTTGCCTGTTCGGTATTCTCCTATCCCTTGACGCTCGTTACTATCTCCTCCCGTGTTGCAACCTTTGTGTTGTTCAATGCGGCTATCTCCTCGGCTGCCACAGTCTTCTCCGCCGTGGCTGCACTTGGTGTTGTGTAGTTCTCCTCTCTTGTTGCCTTGTTTGCCGTCTTTGTGGCCTCTGCTATCTGCGTCATTTTGCTTGCATTTGTCTACTACGTGGCTGCTATTACCTTGATTGTTACTGCTACCGTTCTGATTGTCTTCGTTTTTGTCACAGCTCTTGCTGCCGTTACCGTCAAAGCGTCTCCAGCCACGGCCTTCGTCTCCGTTTTGATTGCTCTGATCGTTTTTGTACTCGCCCATGTTTTTGTTGCAGCTGCTCTGTCTTCCGCTGCCGCTGCGCTGTCCTCCATTGCCACTGCGCTCTCCTTTGCTGTCGCTGCTCTGTTCTCCGGTGACACTGTTGTGTTTTCCGACGATACTCAAATTTCTCTGTATGCCTTGTTCATCGCTTTGGCCTCTGCTGCAGGTATCATTCTCCTCGCTACTCGTGGTTATCACCACGTTTTTGTCGTGTTTATCACCACATTTTTTAATCTCTTTGTTGCTAGAAACAATGTTGTCGTTAGGGTTAGGGTGGGTAGCACTTACAGAGTCAATGTACTCGTGGTGTTTTTCTCTGGTGTCCCTTCTTGCGCTCTTGTTGCTTCGGTCATGCAGTGTTGTCACTCTAACAACTCTTATGTGTCCAACGCAGAGATCCCTCCTTGCTTGACGCAGTTCGATGCTTGAAGCGGTAGTGTTCTTCAAATGTTTTTTCACACCTGCCGTATTATAACCACTTTTGTACGAGTAGTAGCTTAATCTACCCACTCTATGCTTACTCGCTCTATTACTACCACGAATATGCACTGTTGGATCTACTGTGAACGGATAATATCTAGATCTATACGCTTTGCAGAAACTATGAATAATTGTACGAAGCTCTAGACAACTAGTTTGCTGTCTACTGTCTAACCCCTGTAATAAATCTAACAAATTTGTAATGCAAATAGAATGCAAAAGGATGATTTCAGAATACTTGCCAGTGTAAGCTTTGTGTGGCGCGTGAAGCGCCTTTGTCTCTTCTATACTTGTATAGCTCTTGCGGTGGGTTGACTGGTGTTGCTTTGCGTGCGCCTTGCGATGTTTTGGGTTGCCTTATGTCTAGATCTGCATCAAACACTTGTTCTAATGCGTGTGCAAAGTGAGATCTACTGTGTGTACTCTTGAATCGCAATCACGCTCAATTTCAAGGTTATAGCTACACAACAGTAGATCTAGATTGCACACAGGGACATTACGAATCACAATCACGATCACCTTCGTCTAGCTCCTCACATGAGATCTAGATCTAAAATTTGCAAGTGAACATTATGAATCACAATCACGATCCTATTCAGTCATTTCCCTTGCAACTAGATCTAGGACAAGCGACACAATCTTACTCACAGCAAATCATTCCATGCTTCAGCATCACAGCACGAACACCATTCTCACCACCTGCGACACAGCTCTCAAGCGCTCATCTCTCTCCTTGGGATCTTTTCTCCAACTAAGGTTCACTTTTCGTTGCACCCTATATATATTATCAGGAGTAAGTTTGGTTACTCGTGCACTAGTGTACAATTGTAGTAATTTCCGGCTTTAGATATCCAAAGACAGCGGAATTGGACACGTTACCTAAATACGGGTTTTGGTTTGTGATCACTAAAATCATAGATAGGAAAGCCTTGCAATCATGAATTGCTAAACTATGATCTAGAGACTATGATCTTGGATGTGTGAGGATTTGGTATCTTGAACTTGTAGATCAATTCTGAAATTGGCAAGTTAGAATTCCAAATTCTTATTGTTTTATAAATAAACATACAAGTTTCAGTCAATAACAATGTTTAAGAGCACTGGACCAATTGATGTATGGCCATTCATATGTTTCAATACCACACGTATCACCACATTGTTGCAATTACATTTGCCGAATGAGACAATTTTCGCCCCAAATCAATGGCTACAAACGATCGTTGACGGTGATCGGATGACCACACATAACTCTGCTTTACTGAATAGACCATTCACGCCTCAGTATCATGGCGTCATTGATGAGATCAGATGGCCAACAAAAGGCGTCATTAAATATGACAGCAAATACAATTGATACACGGGGAAGCATATGACTGCAGATGATATTCACAACATCGAGAAGAAGCTGGGTAGTTTAGGCAAGAAAAGAAAAAAAAATTCAATAAAATTTATGGGTTTAAGATATAAGAAAAAAGTTATAAGAAAAAAAATTTTACAAAAAAAAATTTTACAAAAAAAAAATTAGGAAAAAAAGTTTTACAAAAAAAAAATTTACAAAAAAAATTAGGAAAAAAGTTTTTACGAAAAAAGTTTTACGAAAAAAAGTTTTTAAAAAATTAATTAATTAATTTTAAAAAAAGTTACTTAAAAAATTACTGACACAGAAATAGTAAATGGAAACTCTCTTGTTTGATTATGTAGGAGTTCCAGTCGTGGCAACACCTTCGGTCGTAATCCACTCAAGTGGAATGTGACTAAACCACTTACTATTTGGTATCAAAATGACCTGAAAAAAACCCCTTTTTGTTGTAGTGAGTAGCCATAAACATGTATGCTTACATACGAGTCCAACCAAGTGTATGAATAGATGAGTTGGTGTTGTTGAAGTGGTCACGGTGTAGGAGCCTCCAAACTCACATTTCTCAATTAGTTGGTACCTGCAACGTAGAAGCTGGTAACTAGAACGGGATATTGAAGCTTGGAAGCAATCAAATGTGGAAACATTGCCTTTCACCAAACCGGTTGGGTGGAACTGCGGAGATCGGTACAGAAGAGAAAGGAATTAAAATGATGCAAGCGCTCAAGGGATTCATGTGAGCATATCTTGTGAAGAATTCTGGGCCACCCTGTGAATGATTTTGTCTTGTACATAGATTTTGTCTTGTATATATGTAGATATAGTAAATGCTACAAAAGGTGGAGCAACATCAGTAGAGATATAACTGTAAAGTCATGGGTATATTCATGTTGGCTTTCTTACTCAATCCTGTATTTCATGTAACAACCGGAAAGTCTTATGTAAAGTGTGTCTGCCTTGAAATAGTACCCATTTGATCTGATTCCGTGGTGAAGGACAACCACTGTTGACAAATCAAGCTCAAAGTCGGGTGAAACTATTTGGGCCTCGTTTATGCTCCATTTTGTTGTTTCATACTCTATTTATTTTTGGGCACGGACATCGATCCCATTTTTGAATGAAATCCCATGTTTCATGAAAAGACAACATGGCTATACTATGTTTCAGTATGGTTATTTCTAGTATGACAATGTGGTTATTGAAGGCTACAGAAGCAAAGAATGGAGGGGATTCACAAAACCTTTCGTAGTACTTCTTCACTATCATTTTTATTGTATAACACTTTCTACACAATGTAACACTATTGATTGTCATAATGTTATGGAATTCTATATAACCACATGCATTTTGAATGTTTAGACTATTAGTGACATTAAACCAAGGATCTAGACATATATGACTTCTAGTAACATTTATTAAAAAAAAGGTTTAGATATAATGCTCTTCTAGCAACCATGAGTCTCCAACAAACCTTCTATCATGAAAAAATCAATCCAACTAAAAAAATTCAACACAAATTTCACCCCCTTAAATATCATCTAATTTAAAATAAATGTAATTTGTTTTTGAAATGAATGTTTAAACAAATGTATACAATAGTAGTAAGAACTCCGGTCTTCTTTAGAGGACAACGTGAATGAAGTGTCTATTCAACCTACCTTTGGTTCAACGTTCATCGAACAAAGGACCAGTGATGCCACAACATGCTAGATTAGAGCATAGCCAACAGTGAGTGCTACACACCAAATTCACCCGCTATGGTGCAGTGTGAGAAGCTCTCACTTTCCCAACAACAAGCACCAAATATGACCCAAATAAATTTCATGAACAAATTACATACCACCACTTGGGCACCAAATTTTAATCATTAATTTAGGAGAAGAATTTCCTAACTTTTAGCTTCATAAAATGATAGAATGGTCTTGTATAGGAATAGGACAAACCATTTGATGTGCTGGAATCAAGCTCTCTACATCGCAAATGTTTAGTGAGCTAGAATCAAGCTCAACACTTTCAACATACCTTTATCATCCAAAAGTAGCGTATAGCATGTTGGGAGGGGTGCTGCTGGCCGTGCTTGCAGTAGAGAGAATGTGCAATTACAGAGTGTGGCATTTGACTGATTAGAGAAGATGGGATGAATGTACGGCTTCATCCATCCAATCGGGGTTTCATTCGTGACCATCCACGGATATGGTCGTCTTCTTCACTGTGGTGTTCGCTCTCAACCGACTCTGAGTCCCAGAGGTTTTGCAACCTCTCGCACCATGGCGACGCTGCGGGCCTTACCTTCGATTTCAACGTTACTCAATCCATCGCCCGTTCCCCTCCCCCGCTCGCCCCATTCCAGGCTTAGATTACCTCTCATCCCCCGTTCGAATCATGCGAAACTGTCGTCCCAAGCCTCAGCTTCATCGCCAAACCCCACCAAGCTTTGCTTAAGCAATTCCAAGCCCACAAAGCTTCTTCCAAGCGATTCCAAGCCGGAGCAATGCAGCGTTTCAAGTTTCGTTGCGGATCATGCGAGAGAATTGGCCATCGGGAGTCTGGTATTCGCGCTCGTTTGTCTTCCGGACGAGCACGCGCTGGCGTTGGGTCCCGGGGGTCCATTGATGGAGGAGTTTTGGGATAATGTGCGCCGCTATGGATTCTACTTCTTCACGGTGGTGTCCGGCGGGTTGTACAGCTTGGCGAAGCCGCTGCTGGACTTGATGAAGGATCCGTCGACGCAAATCTTGGTGGCCATCGCTGTCACTGGGTCTCTTTATCTCATGTATTTGACTGTTAGTACCATGCTTGGTCTCAATGACTTCGTGTATCAATATGCTCAATAAACAGGGTGCGGTTGAAATCACGGCGTTGAAAATTGGTATGCTACTCCATTTTCCCTGTTCGTTTCTCTCTGTTCTCAATTTTGCGAGCAATGGTGATGGTGATGCTCTCAATTTTCGTAGCGGTAATTGCACTTTCTATCTTATGTACTTAACTGTTAGTAGTCGATTAGTATGCTCAATAAACAGGATGCGATTTAAAGTACAGTGCGTTGAAATTGTTATGCCACTCTGTTTCCTGTTATTTCTTTCTTGGTCGTTCAAGTTTTCTTCTGCTCTCAATTTTTTGAGTGATGGTGATGGATAAACCCTAGCTGTTAAAAATTGGTATGCTACTCCATTTTCCCTGTTCTTTCTTGGTTGCACACATTTCTCTCTGTTCTCAATTTTGCGAGCAGTGCTGATGGTGATGCTCTCAATTTTCGTAGTGATAATTGGCATGTTCTATCTCATCTACTTCCTAAAGGACCAAGAAGCCCTGCAGTTTTGAGTAGGTTTTACGTGGCCTTTTAAAAAAATTAATTTATTTGTTGTTTGACCGACACATGCAATGTTCTTCAGTGATTCCAGTGATGTAAAATTTGGTCTCATCTGAATTATATTTTTCACAATATGATCAATTGAGTTTGTTGTTTTAAAACCATGAATTCTTGGTCCTTTAGGGGTTAACTGTTAGTAGTCGATTAGTATGCTCAATAAACAGGATGCGATTGAAAGCCCAGTGTGTTGAAATTATTATGCCGCTCTGTTTTCCTGTTATTTCTTTCTTGATCATTCAAGTTTTCTTCTGCTCTCAGTTTTTTGAGTGATGGTGATGGATAAACCCTAGCTGTTATTGTTTTCAATCCATTTAGTCATAATATTCTTTGAAAGGCCTCAGGTGCACCTGCATCCATCATTCTGACTTTTAGCTAAAGCTCGTATGCTTGTTTAGCTATCTTGTCATTAATAATGTAGCAAAGAGTCAATATGAGCTGAATGGGAGTTGAGGAATACTTCATAGAATTCAAGTTTAGAAAGTCAACCAGTCTTGGGTTAGTATGTGATATTGATTCTGCTTTGCATGTTTACAAGGGAGAAATGTTATTGTTTTTATGATGCGAGTCAATTCATCAATGTCCGTTTTTATGTTTGTGGCCACATAAAAGGCTTTGTGAATCCCCTCCATTCTTTGCTTCTGTAGCCTTCAACAATCACATATGACGTTGACATACTATACGTAACTGTAAAGTCACAATATAGTCATGTTGTCTTTTCATGGAATAGGGGTTTTCGTTAAAAAAATGGGGTTCTGGTCCATGCCCAAAAATAGAGTATGAAAAAATAAAATGAAACATAAACAAGGCTCAAAGAGTTTCACCTGACTTTGAGCTTGATTTCTCAACAATGGTTGTTCTTCACCACAGAATCAACAACAAATCCAAAGTTTTGGCATTGTATATTGTGCCATGTATGCCACTATGCAGAAGGAGAAGAAGTTTGAATTCAACCCCAATATAAGCCCTCGGGTCAAATTTACTAATCTCTAGTGACCCTATTTGTTAAAAAATTTAAACTTTGGATCGGGACAACAATGGGCTCCAAATGTAAAGTGGGACTTAGGTCCAACTTCCATGGGTGAAGTTTCTCACTAAAGGAGAAGTTTTTAGGGACTTCTCAAACCCATGGAAGTTGGACCTTAGTAAGAGAACAGATGATGTGATATTAGAGAATGGTGACATTAAAGAGAACGGTGATATTAGAGAATGGTGCTTCACCTGATTTGGAAGTCACTCGAAGGGCCGGTGTCGGTGCAACCGTGCCTGAGCTCCAACTAGGGTTAACAACTGAAACCGATAACCCACAAGGGTGAAAAGATTTTTAGGGTTGCTGTTAGGGGACACGCATCCATCAATCAATCCATTAATTGGCACATTATTAGTGAGAGTTCAGTTGGTGTTGCGTAACTGCTGCTGCTCCAGATGCTTCTTCTTCCACATTGTTCCTCTCTTTTCTTACAGATTGTTCCTTCTGGACCCTTCATGTCTGAGATTTCATGCTCGACTCTCAATCAAATATATTGTTGGAAAGTTCTTAAAATGCACTTCTAATACACCCTCTAATTCATAGCATTGAAATTGCAGCAAGCAATCAAATATATGACATTGCATGAACTCCCATATTTGAATCTCACAGTCACAGCAATGCGTGTTCTCAAATTTCCAGGCAACCAATTCATTCGGTCCCTCGTCTTTCTGGTTGTTTCTATTCTACTTTTTGCTTCTGTAGAGACAAGATGGTTGATTGATGTATGACACATCCTTCCCCTTTTCATGTATCATTCCAATTGGAGATTTGACACCCCTTTTAGATGGGTCACTTCCCAATACGGTACATTCTTTTGTAGATGCATAATAGATCTTATGTAGAGAATCCATTCAATTGTATTCAGGCTTTGAGGATGGATGGGTAGTCATTCAAGACATGGCTCTGGTGTTGATTTTGTGACCTAAACAGTGACCAGTTTTGAATAAAGAAGAATTGCATTTTACCGAAATCGAGAGTCGGTGATTTGTATATGGTCTTGAATGAATGGATGATATGCTCGTATGATAATGAGACATATGAATGTGCCTGCTCCTTCTGTAGTCTGGAAAGTGTCGAAGTATACTCATAATTTCATGCTTGAATGATACCGAGAATTTGAATTTACATACGAATGTGCACCGTCTTCCTGATGCCGAGATTGTCAAATGAAGAAATCTTTGAGTGCCTTGAGTGTATGACCCCCAAGTCTGTGAAGGGTGGAGTTGAAGGAGCTTGTGAATGCTGCGGGAGATCCGGGCAAGAGCAGATGTAGTTTTGGCAGCTTTGTATCCTTTGCATAATCTGTTGTTTGTTCATGAGATTTTTTATTTTGCACTACACTCAAGCCTCTTCAATGTTGTCCTCACTTTTTTCTCATGAATGTGTTCTTGCTACAGTCAATGACAGCGTGGCAAGTGTGCAGGATATTCTAGAACGTCATGTGGTTTGAGTTAGACCTCCAGGGTTGTTATAAAGCTGACAGATTCTTGTAGAAATTACCGAGTTTTGGAATGACATGGCTGATGTTATGTTCTGGTAGTCAGTAATATTGCTTAACCCTGAAAGGCTCAAATTGGGCCTCATGTGTTTTTTTTTAGCAACTTTGAGGAGGTTGTATGGAGACTTTCTTTCTGTTTCTTTTTGACCAACACATGCAATATTTGCCACTGATTTTGATGTTATGAAATTTTAGCCCCATCTTAATTCTGTATGATCAATTGAATTGGCTAGGTTAACCATAGCTACTAGTGATTATTGTGATTAGCAACATGGACCTCCTTAGCATGCCCACAGTTAGACCGCTGCAGATGGCTCTACCGAGGTGCAGCAAACTGTCAGCTGCCAACCTGGCAGCCATTGTGGTCCTCAACTTGGGTTTCATGGCCTCAATTGCTGCAGAAGGTATGTGTTGATTGACAGCATCCCCCAACCCTAGCTTCAGTTTTGAACAGTATGGCATCTTTCTTGGACAATGGTTCATTTTGACCAAAAATCCTGAATTAGGCCTCATGTTTCATTATGCACTTTTGAGTAGGTCCTATATAAACTTCCTTTTGTTCAAAATTATGTGGTTTTTTACCAACACGTGATGTTTTTCGCTGATTCCAGTGATATAAAATTTAAATTATATTTTTCATATTTTGATCAATTGAATTTATCATTTTAAAATAATGAATCCTTGGTCCTTTAGGGGTTAAATACTTGTTTTGGGTCCACTACTTCTCATAATGACTCTATTTCATTCATTTCATTGTGTAACAGTGTTTTCGAAGGATTTTGATCCCTTGCTCATAATTGTTGCTTTGTGTTTTTTGCATGTCCAGGTTGGATGCCCACTTTTGAACCAATTTTGGGCACAAGCAAGGGCGGGACGCGCATTCGAGTGCATTCCACAGCAGGCAGTCCATGGTCCTTGTCTGATCATTTCCTTCATCTAGGTTTAAATGGTGCAACCCTGGCTGCTGATTACATTGGGGCTATTAGTGACTCAGTGGTGGAGTCCCAGTTCATTATGCCCAACATCCCTTCGGCCATTGGCACCAAAGGCGTTGTGGAGCTTTCGTTCTCCCGCAGTGGTGACCCATATATTGACATTGGCAGCTTCGTTTTCTATGGTAAAATCTGTGCAATGCTCTCGTTTGTGTGATTTTCAGCTGTTTTGAATGGTTTCCATTATTAGAATGGGCTTTTCTTAAGGTTGATCTTGTCCCATTTTCGACAGGATTCCAATGCACTAAACTATGTATTGTTAGGATATTGTATGAAGAAGTTATAAAATTGTAGATGTAGGTCCCCAATTGTGAGCCTACACTACCCTTGAAACCTGAGTATTTACATCTACGATGTATCTCCTGAAGTATCTATGACTGATAGAACTTAGGAGTTGATCTCATTTCTTATAAGACAGGTATTTGGATGACACTTGCATTGTAAATAAATAACTTTTCAACGCACAGGAAAGGAAAGGGTTCCTTCCTTGCATCAAACTCGATCAGCATTCTCTTCCTTTTTTTTCCATTCTAAGCCATGTGCAATTCTGAGCCCAGAATTCTCATCAGAAATACTCGCCCTCATAGAGTTTTGAAGTCTTGTTTGAGAATCACCTCTTATTATCAAACCCAAGTCCTGTTATATCATTGTAAAGTAAGGGAT
Source organism: Pohlia nutans (assembly GCA_022496805.1). Classification (NCBI taxonomy): domain Eukaryota; kingdom Viridiplantae; phylum Streptophyta; class Bryopsida; order Bryales; family Mniaceae; genus Pohlia; species Pohlia nutans. The sequence continues at coordinate 1,993,265 of CM040105.1, forward strand.
TATGTATCCGCCTGAGTGCACAACACAAAATTACAGCCTGAGTGCCGGCAGGCACGAGTGAAGTAACTTCTGCGTTGTGCACGAGAGCGGGATGCATAATCTGTTGTTGAACCTGAACGGTGTATTGCTAGGCTGTCTCCGAGATTTGCGGAGTGCATGTAACAAGTGCACAGTTCCGTTACGCTTCTTAACGCCCATCTGCATTGTTGCATTTGAGTTAACCGAAATCAGAACCTCAAATTCGAAGTCTATGGTCTCCACAAGTGTAGCCAAAATGAAAACTCATATTGAAAACTCCACTTTTCCTTGGACTTCGGGGCTGTTGTAATCCTATAATAGGAAAAATTCTGTAGCTGACGGAAAAGATGGATGGCCTGGAAAGAAGCTTGCAAGCCACATTAGTCAGCCAACTCATGAATTTGACACCAAACTCCTCTTAAAACTAGTTTTGTCGTTTGACGGCAAAACTAGTTCAACATGTATTCTATTTGGGATTCTGTGGCAACCGTGCCAGTCAACTCGGCTGCCCTTGACTCACCTTCTACTCACCTTACATAACATGAGTTTGTCCTTCTTTTCAGTTTACTCTATTGTTTCAAGAGCAGTTCATGGGATCTTACTTCCCTTGTTTTTGTATAGCGGAGAAACTCACAGGGCTTAACGGACTCTTGTGACTCTTACTGTACAGATGGTGACCGAATGGAACCGGAGGCTTTGTCAGGCTTTGGCAAGGATGGGTTGTTGGCGTTGAATCCAGCAGTCTTTCCACAGTCACTCGACTGGAAGCAAATTAAACCCTCCTGTGGATTCCGAGATGGCACTGTCGCCCCTGCGCAGTTCGCTCTTCCGCAGGGTAGCAACAACAATGCCTCTGCTGAGCTTTACATCCAGTGCGATGAAGGAGCCTCTTCTATTTCCTTAAATGATCAAGAATACTTTCCCATCTCTCCACCAGGTAAATAAATAAACCGACCCCTGCTTTCCTATTGGAATCCTATCTATTGTATTAAATGCATATTGCCACGCAATCTGTCACGACCATGTTTTCATCTGTGTGTGTGGTCACATTTTCATCGACGCGTTTTTTCATCGAAAATCAATGATACCATGTTTTTGAGGCATCTCACTTCATTCCTGCATTCATTGATGTTGTTGCATTGCAACATGCACCTTTCTATATTCTCCTATGTTCATTGTTGCAATGCAACAAGTTTGTGCTAGTATTTGATTAAAATTGGATACATGTACCTATGAAGTTTTACATCATGAAGCTCTCCCTGCCAAAGTCGAAGCATTTGTTCAAGCTGGTGGTTGAAGAAAACATTAGAGAGTGTCAGAGTGCAAGTATTTGCCTCAGATTTTGTGAATGCGAGCTTTTGCAACAAGGACGTGACCTCTGTTTCTTTGAAAGGCGGTGGCAAAATCCTGTGATATCAATTCGCAACCGTTTTGGTGAGAGTCATGCAATTGTGAGTGTGGATTGCGGATGCCGAAACCATGTTGCAGGGTCTCGCCTCACAAGCTGGCGCTCTGACACCCCTATTTTACTAGAGTTTGAAGATTAATACTTTGCATAGAAAGGGGTTTAACTTACCTACGCTTTCCAAAACAGGGCAGAAGCAGGCTCGGATGGCCATGGAGATGTCACCAACGCAAGACTCATTACCTTTGGGATTTGCTTACACGCCAAATGAGGTGAACGGCTTCTCTGCACCTTCTCTTTACACTCAACCTTCTCATAAAGCACTCTCAGAAAATTTAGAACTCGTTTCATGTGGCCTTGTAACGCGGGATTTCTCTGGGGGAATTTGTCATAATCCAATCTCCGAGAAATTTTGGCATAATCCTCTTTCAAAGAGTGCTTTACGCAGGTCAATCCATTTAAACCTCAGGCTCTCTGGGTAGAAAGCCCTTGTTGAAATGGATTGCCCCATACGAATTGCACACTCTGTAATTGCATACCCTAACAATCCAGATGTCAAATTGTGTACAGGAGCCCACCGTGGCAGTGCAATTAGAGAGGGTTGAGTGTGCCAGCGTTTCTCTCATGAGATGTAGTAAATTGATTTCATATGTACTCAGTGCAATTAGAGTGGGTGAGTGTACCAGCGTTTCGCTCCCATGAGATGCACCAAATTGGTGTTGTTCATAATTTCAATGCAACCTCTTCTTGCCAGTGTGTCAAGAGATCATTGGACTAGAAGAGAGGGATTAGAACTGATAATGCTAGCGAGCATTAACTTCTTAGCAGGTAGCATTAACTCTCCACCAAGTAGCAACAATGACTCACTATTTGGCCTTTACACGCATGGGCAACTTCACTTTTTCTTTGCTTTTCTGTTCAACTACCACATTGATCTTAAGATTTGGGGAATGGCCTAATATGTGTACCACCTTTACGCGTCTCACGTAGTGTGACTTATGTTTAACTCATTTTATGTGTGCTAGAAATTCCGTCTTTAACACCATGTATATAGTTGCAGCCACGGTGCCTATAATACCCTCTAATTTTTGTAATTTTCCAATGTTTTCTTCTTACCAAAAAAATATTTCTAAAAAATCACACTATTTTTGGAGGGGGTACGCATATTAGGCCATCACCCATCTAATGGCTCAAAATCGCTTACATTGAGATTATGTCACCCTCGTATGATCTGGTGAATGCAACAGTCAGCAATGGAGTGACATATAATGGCGATGGAGGACCCATTTCTTATCTCATGCGCATCATTATTACCATGCCTGGACAGTATACAGTGACGTCCATGTACCCTAATTGTGCTGGTATGCCAATCCATCCTTCGTCTCCTCAATCTTCAATTCAGGTAAAGCAAACTATTTCCGTCACTTCAAGCATATGGGCAATGGTCTGATATGGGTACTTCCTTCAAAATAGTGTGATTTTAGAAAAATATCCTTTTGATAAGAAAAAACAATTGAAAACTTACATAAATTAGATGGTGTTATAGATGGCATGGCTGCAACTGCATACATGGTGTTAAAGATGAAATTTCTAGCACATATTAGATGAGTTACACATAAATCACACATAGTGTGACGCATCACACTGGTACCTATATCAGGCTGATACCCATATGATGAAGGACTTTGCTCTTTCAAAAAATATGAATAGAAGAGCCAAATATGCTGAGATCAAATTTTCATCACTATGTATGAAATTTTTATGCAAGTTGTACACCACTATAAATGATAGTAGACGCAGATTAGTAACCATAGACATTTAGCATACATCAATTGCTAAGGTAGAAGTAACACTTTCTCTTGGAAACTATGACCTCATGACTCACATAGAAACACATTTCAAAATGAAGACCATTCCTAAAGTGTGTTGCAATTAATTAGGTTAGTCTCAATTAGGTGCTTCTACCTTAATAAATCCAATCAAGTGTATGAATAGATTGATGAATAGGTGTTGGGTAGCAGAGATCAATACACGAGATAAAAAACAGAAAGGGACATTGACATGGGACATTGTGGTTAATTTCCTGGGTACTTTGCAAAAAAAAAGTGAACTACACCGATTATTGCCATTACTGTGAGACACACTAATTGTTTTAAAATGGCTACATCTTTTTACGAAATAAGTTTACGGACATTCTATTACATTAGTAGTACTAATATCTTCAACATTGGTAAAATTATTTGCCTTTTGTAAAAAGTTATAGCCTTGAGTAAATAGTTAGTGTGTCTCACAATAATGGTTATAATCGGTGTCGTTAACTACAACAGGACAATTGCACCATGTCCCATTGTGGGACAGGTAGTGTTTTTTCTCTTGTGACAAAGAAGATCAGGGATCAGTTCCTCTACCTTGTCTCAAATCCATGTGTTATTATTATATACTAGCACATACCTATTGCATTGCAACATTGAACGTAGGATAATATGAACTGGATAGCCGGTCAAAGTCTTAGAGAACTGGATGAAATACATTTGGGATGACGAGATGAAACGTTCGGGATGAAAACGTGACCGTTTTCATGACAACAAGGTTGTGACAGATCGAGTGACGATGTACATTTACTATAATAGATTCACCATGCCCATAAGCTTCGTTTTTTTTTGTTCTGCTGAACAGGTGGAAGCCCGGCTGGGAGCTTCAATGTGTCAGCAGCACCTTCATCACAATACAGCTACGTGAGCACAATCTTTGCAGCCGGTGGGTACACGCCCGGGCTGCCCATACCCTTCACCATCCAAAGTATGGACCAAGCTGGGATCGTGCCCTCGGCGCAAATTCTTGGGCCCTGCCCGTTCTCTGTGACCTTGAACCAAGTGGATCCATCCTCTGGAATTGCATACCCTGTTCCTTTCACTATCAGCTCTCAATTGGGAGGCATTTGGAAGGTCACCGCCGTGCCTACTCGCTTCTTGCCTGTTACTGGTATGTATCCTCTCTCACCTTTCTTTCTCTAATGTCTAATTGCAACTCGTATACACACTAGTAGGAAATGTGTCGTTTTTCACTTACTATAATTGAAAAAGAGGAATGAACCCGCGTTAAACAAGTCCCGATTAAGGGCTCCGTCAGTGCTCGTGAGTGGTTCTGGTCACAAGATGACAAAAATTCAGCCATTGTTCTCCCTTTCGTGGGAATGAAAATGACAGGTATGCTACTAGTGAGATTCTCACCTAAAATGTATATGGTTTGAACATGAAAGCTTAGGGTCGATTTTGGGTAACTTGAACTAAACTTGTACCAAGTATACGTGAGTGCACAATAGGGGTATTAATTTGAACATTGCCGTATTACGTATACATACAATAAACATATGTAGAGCTGAAAATATTGACGTATATTTACATTGAACATATACTTAGGACGGAATAGATATGTATACAAAGGTTCTTAGACATATAATTAACCCCTCGTATACATGGAGTTTTTAGAGGGGGTCATGAACGCACATGATTCTCAAACAAAATGTACCTAGTGCACTCCCCGGGCCTATCCTACCTTGTGAACGGAAGTACACCTAATTGTGACCCATATAGATTCTTGCCTAAGATGTATACAGTCTAAACATGAAAGCCCAGGGATAACTGATCTTATTTTATTCACGAAACGACATCTAATTGTGACCCATATAGATTTTTGCCTAAAATGCATATGGTTTGAACATGAAAGCTTAATGTTGTTTTTGGGTAAAGTAGATGAACCTAAAAGCAACATTTTCTTTGGTCCTGCCATCTTGGTGGACACAAGCAATTTTATTTTTCTTTCAATGAGATTATTAGCATCAAAAAAAAGTTATTCATATCATTTTGTGGTTTTCCAACACTCTAGTGATATTTTGTGTATTTTTAAGATCGAAACTATAGAACTGACACTAAACTCTCTTTAATTAAACATCCTTGAAATATAGAATGTTTCAATTCCTGTTGGTTGTCTCAAATAACTGTGCAATTCCTGTTGGTTGCTATTGAGAATTTGTGATGTTTTTAACCCCTAAATGTCCAACTGTTCAAAAAGTGGACAATGTACAAAATCAAACACAGTTTTCTCATCTGTCATTGACATTTTGCAGTGTGGATTTTTTACTATATATTTTATGGGAAGTTAGCTTCATGCATGTGTGATCCAATTAGAAAGGGGATGATTTGTGAAATTTTTATGCCTCATTTCATGTTGTAGTGATTCACCCAAAATTTTGAAGATTTTCAGTGTAAAAGTGCTCTTGATAAAGTCAATTCATAAAATTAAGCAACCAAAAAATCTCCAAGAATCATTACACTTAGAGTATTACATTTCAATGGATCACAATAAATTTCATGTACAAATTGTCAAGATCTTTTTTGGAATCAAATTACAAAAGTACTTTCAAGTTTCAATTTTAAGTTTCAAATTGTATACAAAATATTGGTGATAGCAATCATAGATCTAACCATAAGAATAGAATCAAAAATTCATAATGTACAACTTTTATTCATATTTCAAGTTCAAAATATCCCTGTTAATTACATTTTATAGGACATTTTTGAAATTCTCCAAATTTGGAGAGGAGTGAGGATGTTTAGGGATTAAAGACTATGAGGTGTCTTTTTTGTGCTAAAAATTAGCTAAAGTAGCTTTAGCACTCAACACTTTAAAAATTCATAATTTGTTTGTATGGTGTTTAAAAAATACATGCTAAGGATTGGTTTTTGATTGCGATCAACATCCAACAAAAAATAATCTATCTAATAATAGGAATCATACTCATATGTTTATTTGGATGTAGCTTCTCCATTGCTTTAGGATTTTTTACATGTTATCATTTTACATTCAATATGTAGAAAACAATATTTTCAATAAAAACTTAGAACATGAAGCAAAAATAATTACAATAGGATGTTTTGTTCACACTACATAACATTATATATCCATTCTATCTCCTCCCTCCACTTTTTCAATAATAAAGGGAAGGAACTTCAATTAAATTGTAGCTTGACACCTTAGGCTTTACACGAGGTAGAGTCCTAATTTTGTGGTAGACAAAAGGACCTTTCTACAATTGCTTAATGCTCAATGCTTTTTACTTTCCATACTTAGTGAAGCTTAGACAATCTTTAGACACCAGGTACATTATTTAATCCATTTGTAAATTCCAAGGATTGTGAAGTCAAGTATCTTGTTCATATTAGGGAATTTTTTACATTTTGTTCTATGTGTTCATTTAAATTGTGATTTTCATATTCAAATTAGAGCTGTTAATTGTGTTTGTTTGGACAAGCCATTGCTAGTGCAAATTGATCAATGATATTAAGGATTGATTTTTTCATTTTTTTTATCCTTCATAATAGAATCATCTGATTGGATAAAAAAATAAATCTCTATTCAAAAACCATACACTCAACCTTTTTTAGATTGCATTGCTTTGGAGATAAATGAGCTTCTAAATGCGCTCTTACGATGAACTCGTACATGTTCACAATTTGACATGTGAAAGTTGTCCAATCAAATTTGTACATGAGAGATTTTTTGTATATATAAGTAATGTGCAATTAGAGAGGGTTGAATGCATAAATTTTATTAAATGACAATTCATTATATTTATTTTGTTTAGCTCATAAAGATAGTTGCAAAAAAAATTAACCACTTGTAAGGTGGCAATTGGTGTGAACATTTTTAGTGCATAGAATATCAAAGTAAATGAAAAAGTTTAATGTTTGTATAAAAGAAGTGGAAAACTTGTAGAATTTTGCAACTTATATGACTCAAGAGCCTTCACCACATTTAGTGTTTTACATTTCACTCATTATAGTATAATTTTGTTAAAAATTGAAAATTTGGAATTTTGTTTTTTAATAGAGTTATCTGTAAAGTTTAGCAAAACATTACCAGAAGTGGGAAAGACAAAGCAAAACTGATTTGCTAGCTTCAAAGGCAGCAAAAACAATTTTTGCCTCTATTCTTTTAGACCAATAAGGTTGCATTGCATTGTTAGGGAGATTCGACCTTACCACCTGGGTGAAAGCACGAAAAAGTGTACCACCTCTAACTATTATGACCATTCAACAATGTAGGGTTCAAAAATACATTATAAATTTGAATTTCGTAAAAATTTAAATAACAATTAAATAAAACACCTATTGTTTTATAAAGTCTTCCAAAAAAATTTGAGAAAATGATCTTCAATAAGTAGTTATAAATTTTTTATTGACTTAGAAGTGGCCAAAATTGAAAAAGTAGTTACATACAATCAACAAAGTTGATATAAAACAAGCAAAATGTATATCAAAACATATTTTTTTCAACTTTCTTTTTGGACAAGGACCTCAATTCTATAATTATCTCAAAGGTCATAAAAATTATATTTATGTTGAGTGTATTTAAGGTCATCAATTTTGCAACCGAGATTGGATTTAGGCATTCATTTTCAAACACTACTTTTTGTAAACTTTTTTGAAAATTTTGTTCTGAAAATTTGGGTTCAAGTACCTATAAAATTTCTAGAGGGCTTCATGAAATTAAAACCAAAATACAATATATTTTGATATAAATTTATGGCCTTTGACCAAAACAATTATGATTTTAGTATAGCAGACTCACTTTTTGGTACATTTTTTCGTGCTTTCACCCACCTCTCCAATGTAGGAGAAGCTCCTCCAAACCTCTCTTGAGTTCCCATGGAGGAATCTCAATGCCCCTACCAACTTGGCGTCAAGCTCTTTTAAAGGAAGGAGTTTGGTGGCTTATGTGAAGAGGTGTCTAAAAAGTTTATTTGAATATCGATAATGTTGATTGGAAGATAAGGTATCCCCTATTTCACTTTGCGGATAACTCAAATATTTGAATTTTATAAACATTTATTACTGGTATTATAAATGATAAATCTAGTTGTACATATGCAATTGGTGGGCCATAATCTTTACTATTATTTAGACATAACTACCAAAATTTCCTATGAAGTTACATTTTATTATAAACTTTCAAATTCACAAACCTCCAAAACTAAAAAATACTTATGACCTTTAAAAATCTATGTATATTGTTTTGCAAATTGTATAAGTTCAATTCTAATGGCATATTTAAAAGCCTTCAATTAAATAAAAAGTATTTAATATTTTAAAACAATAAAATTATTAAATGTCTACTTAAGTTGCATTATATGTATTTATTCATCTACATGAAATAATTATATCATATCAAATGATTGCTTAATATATTACTTCTTGCTATAGACTTCTTTCATTTTCTCTTGTATACAACTATTCTAAAATAGAATAAAATCTTGAATTCAACTCTTAAAAGGTTGAAATTATCATAGTTTCAAGATTTTTTTATTGCATCATTTAGATATTAAAACTCAACACCAAGTTATGTCTAAAGATCTTGATTTAACCCCTAAACGGCAGGAGGGGTAAGGGCAGAACCTAGATGTGTTATAAAATGTTACTTTTGCAACTTTGATGAAGTTTGGTTCAAAAGAGAAAATGAAAAGCATGATGTTTAGTTATGATCCGTAGAGTCTAACTTTCAAAAAATGCTTTAAATACTAAATTAATGAATTTAGAAGCATTTACCATTTAATATTCACAAAAATTACAAATTTTATTTTTAGAATATGAAATTAGGAATAATTTTTTAAAGCTAACTATTCTATTCTAAAAAATTTAAAATTAAATTTTCCAAAGGAGAGAACATCATTAGCTTCTCCAAATAGTAAATTTAATAAACACTAAGAAAATATTGAGGTCTTTGTCTTTGAAAAATTCTCTTTGGTGGAGTTTAACTCGGATTGACATGATTCAAATTGGGTTGGGAATTAGACTTGATTTCATATTTGACAATATTTTCATTCTTTATTAAAATATATTTTTCATCCTGGACAACTCATAAAAAAGGACAGTGACCATAAAATGGTCGTTTCGGTCGCTTAGAGGTTACCGTACTAGGAAGGCAGGGTCGGCAAAAAATAATTCCCCAAAAAAATGCTGAAAAAATAAATAAATTTATCAAGTATTTTGTCGAAATCAACAAAAATGAAGTCAACAAAAATCGTAGACAAAAAACAAAAGAAAACGTTCAGCTGCTAGTAAAATTCAATGTTAGTTATTAATAGCCGAATTTTTAATAATTGCTTTTGAAAGTGCCGACCTCCACTTTTTGAACTTTTATTAATTATTCGACACAAAAGTGCCGACCCTGCCTTCCTGGTACGGTAATCTTGAAGTGACCTTTTGTACCACATAATATTAAGAAAATCGCAGAATTTAAAAATAATATGCACATATTTGAGTACATATAACTAATCCTTGAGTACTTGTAAACTTGCATTTCTTGAGTGCAGATGGAAACTAAAAAAGGACTGAAAAGTTTTACATTCATTGTAAACAAGAGAGATGGTTTTTAATGAATAATATGTTCTGGTTTTTTCCCAAAATTGTTGATGCTACTGAAAATATTTTAGGTTCTTTTTGGAAAAGATCAAAAGTTTTAAAGAATGTTACCAAGGGGCTCACAATGTAATTATAAGTTATACCCACGTACAATACTACTAATTTAGTGCATCAAAAGTCATTTTCAACAAGAATTTGAATTCCATCAATAATTTGGCTCAGTCAATGTTTTTGAAATATATTCAATTCATATGAAGTCAAATAATGCAAGAATAGGTAGTATGGTTTATTGAGATATGAATGTTCTAAATCTTTGGTATTTAGATATAGAAATTGAGGCAATATTTATAAAAATATTTTTAAAATTTTTCAATTGGTTGAAAGTATGGTAAACTGAACCACTTGCAATCCCTGTAAGGAAACAAGAATGCAAGGTTCAAAAATCCATTAATTTTCTTTTTTGGAATATATATTTTATTTTTTTGAAAAAATAAAAGATACAATTTCTAACAAAGTCTTAGAAAAAATTACAGAATTCATCTTCAATAAGTATTTATGTGTGTTATAGTAATGTTAAAGTGGTTAAAATTGAAAAAGTAGTTCCAACCAAATTGAAAAGTAGATATAGAACAAGTTGAAATTGCATTAAATATTTATTTTTTCAAGATTCTTTCTCTTTGGAGCTTTCAAATGCACAATGAACTTAAAGAGTATTTAATTTATACTCATATTGAGCATGATTCAGTTCATCAGATTTGCTCCCAAAATTTGATTTAGACATCTATTTTCAAATGTTACTTTTAGTAGCCTTTTTTAAATATTTTAATTTGAAACCTTGGATTTAAGTACCGAATAGGACAATGGAGGGCACAACCAAATTAGAACTTAAATATATGACTTTTAAATGGTAATTTATAGCCTTTGACCAAGAAGATTGTAATTTCAGCACTAAGGATAATTTTATTGGTTCGATTTATTGTACTTTCACCCAGTTCTATAAAGATTAATTTAATTATTTATTATAACCAAATCCATTTGAATATATATATATATATATATATATATATATGTATATATGTTTTTAGCATGTATTTTTTAGTTTTACAAAATGCAAAACTCCAACCTTTAAAAGAAGTTGTACAATACCTACAAATGAATTGTGTCATTATTAATAATTTTCATTTACTACGGATTGACTATTTTTTAATTTACATGTAATTTAGTGTAATAAAACCAAAATAATTATATGGATAGCTAAATTTTTAAATGTTAAGTTGTTTCAAAAAATTCATTAAATAAGAATATATTTCACATATAAAATTATCCAATTCATTACTTTTATAATGAAAGTCATATTGCAATTTAACATTCTTTGTATGCATTTCAATGCCCTTTTACAGGAACGATAGTATTGGAAAATATTATAATTACAAATGGCAACATTAGTTTTATTCTAAATGCTTTATCCACATCTCAAGCAACATCTATTTTCATTATTAAGCCTGACTTAAATACACTTATATCAGTAGGCCCAACAATTTTTAGTGTTGATTCTCAAGATATTCTACCAAAATATAATTTAATACACATATTATCTTTAAAAGTATAAATTAAAATTGACTCCAAATAAGCTTATGTATGCTTAGGTATATATTTATACTTTTTCTTATATGATTTTTGTGTTTCTTTTTTTTAAAATAAAATTTTGAATATAGAATCTACAAAATTACTCAAAAATTGAATTATATTTTTTAAATTTTCATAAAATTTATAAAAGCTTCATAAAAATTATAAATGAAATTAGTATTTTAAATATAGACTATATAATGACAAAAAATAAAAATTATTGACATATATTTTAGGTCGTTGATCCTAGTGGCACAATTATTCTTCAAGCATCATGCAATTTAGAAAGAACAAGTATTGGATGTTATTTTCCATTAATCCTTACACAAGCTGGTTCATATATAATTCGCTCAACTATTGATGGAGGAACATTACTTGCTGATAATGTTGTTTTAAATGTAATGCCTGGGATGGTGTCTGGACAAAATAGCAATTTTACTTTAGTGGGTATGTCTTCAACAAACATTACTAAAAAAATTGCAGGTGATACAATTACAGCATCACTTACATTAGAAGATGTGTACGGAAATCAAGGAAACACAAATTTCACAGTCAATGGATGGAATGTATCAATAATTGTAGCACTAAGAAATAAAAAAGGAGATGTTGTATACATGAACGTTAATGCGGGTTTGGGAACTACCTCTGCAAGCATTATAGTAACAACCGCAGGATTGTATGTAGCAAATGCATACATTGGTTCTACTAGAAATTTTTTAGCACGATCCAATATATATACTTTTTATGTTCAACCTTACACAATAAATAGTTCAGGTAAAATATCATATAAAATCAAATGAAGATATTTCTATTTTTGAATGAATGAACTAATTTTAATTTTTTTTATTCAATTAAAATTAAGATCTTGATTTTTATTTATTTAAATATACATTTTTGATGTATTAAAATTATTAAAAATTATCATGCGCATTCTTAATTTATATAGGGATGTTATTATAGTGGAATTTCTAATTAATTTTAATAAATTATTATCAAATTATCAGAAATAAAATTTATTTAATAAAAATGATACATACATTATATATATAATTAAAAAACCCCAAAAATTATAATTTATTTTAAATAGAAATTATTAAAAAAATTCAATAGAATACTTTTATTTCAGTATTTCAAAAAATTTAACAATTTTTTATTTTTAATATTTTAATTAAAATATCTATATTAAAATAATTTAGGTTTTACTGGAAATTTGATGGTGGGAAAAATGGTAGCTGGACAACTAACTCCAATATGGATAGCATTATTAGATGTATATGAAAATAAAATTGATGGATCAAAACTCTCTAAATCTATACCTCTTATTATTTATTGGAATAATTTATCATTTAACGCAACTAATAATGGTCGCATTTTTGAACTTTTGCCTGGCATAAATCAAACCATTGTTTCTACAAATATAAGTATTTCAGCTTCATACAATGGTACACAAATTGCAACTTATAATGCTACTTGTTTACCAGGTACGATATATATTTTACATTTTTTATTATGAAATTTCAAAGTATTCTTAAAATAAAATTTTAATTTCAATTCTAAGTCAATAGAATTTATACATGGGGAAATCACTGTCAAAAATTTAAATAACCACGAGAGAACAAATATAGGGTGTCTTTTATTCATTTGAGATAAAATTTATAATTTTTCTTGAAGTAATATAGGGTGTTTTAAAACCAATTTGAGGATATTTTAAGAAAATTATTATAATATATCATGAATATACCCTAAATATACAATAAATAGTATAATATTCAAAATATCTCATAGCCCCCCCATTAAATACCATGTGTTCGCTCATATATCCCAAAATTCACACTAAGTGACTTCCTCGAGAATTTATAAATTATCCGTATTTGGATTCTTATTTAAAATTTGTAATGTACATTATTCCAAAATCTAGTTGTGTCAATTGATTTTGATTGCATAATAATGTTGAATAACCCATATATTACAAATTTTAATATTAAATCAATCAATTCACTATAGGTCCACCTGATGTTATTTATTTTAATATAACAATTTCAAGTCCACAATTTATCGTTGGAGGAAATGGAACACTTTTGCTTTCCCTCATGGATAGTTGGGGAAATCTTATTGATCCGTCAATGAACAATTTGCCTTTTCTGGGAGCTCGTCTTCTTCGTGTTCAAGATGGAAATGGAGCTCTGTATTCAGGAGGTTGTAGTTTATATTATGTACATCCTAATGGTACTACTACAAATCCATATTTATTTACATTTACTTTGCCTACAATAGCAGCTTATTATTTTGCATCAATACCTCTTATTAGTAAAACAATTGAAAGTCAATCAATAATTTGTGCTGTAGCAAGTAGTCCAATAGCACGGATGTGTACAATTAGCGGTGTGACAGGTATTGAGCCTACACCAAATTCAATGTATTCAATTTATGTAACACCAAGAGATATGTATGGAAATATTTGGTTTGGCAATTTTTCTACAATACCTATGACAATAATTGGACCTACTGGCATTTTAGTACCTCAATCAGACATTAGTTTTGCACCTCATTCCATCATGTCATCAATTGTAACTTTCAAAACTCCAAATATCACTGGATTATGCAACATTTATATTGGAGGCCAAGATCCAGATTCATCTTCTACAAAATCATCATTTCGAGTGATTGCTGGGGATTTTGCTCAAGTTATAGCAGAAGAAGTTCGTCCAGGCGTAGTTGAAGAGATGTCTTCATTTTTTTTAATTGCACAAGATGCCCAAGGATATGCTCGGGATCAATCAAGTATTCCTAGTGATCGTCTTGAGGTTACATTATGTAACCAAGCTTCAAATATAATCACATGTGGGCAAGCTACAGTTAATGATCGACATCTTTCAGGAGGCCGCTATTTAGTTACTTGGAGTGCACCTTTACCTCGTGATTATACAGTGACTCTTAAAACACCAAATGGATATCCTTCACCTATAAATACGCTCACTGCCATTACAACTCCTCGAAAAGACCAAATAGTTTACTATCCAAGATGTAATAATGTTCCACCATTAATAGCTACATGTCCACAATTCTTTAATGTCATTGCTGGTGAAAAAGCATCATTCAAACTTGCAGCTTTTAACGAACCTCTAGGTGGACCTTATACAACAATAACATCTGGTGGAAATTTACCGACAGTATTTATGACTGGTGGAAATATAATAAGCCTTATTGATGAAAGTGATGGAACCTATTATCTTTCATATATGGCAATAACTGCTACAATAGCAATTATTACAGTTACAAATGGAATGCCAAATAATATATCTTTAAATGTCATTCCTGGAAGAACAAGTCCATTAAAGTCATATTTCCAACTTAGTTATAACCTTCAAGCAACATATGTAGCAGGAAGTATTATATCGGGAGGTTTTTATGCTCTAGATAGTTTTGGTAATCAACAAGATTATAATTACTATGACAATAAGAAAGACAAATTTCAAGTTTTGGCTCTCAATAGCTATGGAGAAAAAATTAGAGGAGCAAATACATTTCATAATAATTCAATAGGAATGTATGGAGCGGTCTTGTTTTTGAACCGTGCAGGGTCATATATTCTTACAGCAACGTTACATGACTATACTATTCCCATTCTTGGAAGTGATAACCACACCTTAATTACAATAAGCTTTAATGTTACTTGTGGTCCACCTGATTTGGCTGCTGTATCATACGTGCCAAATACAATGCGTTATCATGTTATGTCGGGAATGAATGGAACTACATCCATGTATGCAATCAATGACCAGTTTGGAAATTCGATTCCTCGTTCTTCATTGATTTGTTCATCCTTTATACTTGACAAATGGGGTACTCCTTGGCAATCAGGAGCATGTACAATTTTTGATGATCACATTACATTCAAATGGTTTGATGTATTTCATTCTGATGACATTCAATTTCAAGTGGTTGCAAAACTTGGAGGTGAGGGGATTGCTATTACAAATCCTTTGAAAATTGCAGCGCTTGAACCTTGGCCACCATTATGTTCAATTATTACGCCTAGTGTATTAACATCAACAATGGGAACAAAGACTACAATAGACTTTTTATGTAGAGATAAAAATAATAACTTATGTCATGGTGACCGCTCAGGACAATTTAGTGTTGTGATTGCTCGTTTAGGTGCATCTCCATATGATACACCTATGTATGCAAGTATGGGAAAGGCAACTAATATTACATTGAATGATGGACATTATGTAGCCTATTTTGTTTTAAATCTAATAGGAAATTTTATAGTAGTCCTTAGACTTGGTGATATTCGAGGTGTTATGATTGGGCAACCAATTATCATTTCTTCTTTGCCTGCTAATACATCCGTAGCACTATCATTTTTATCTTTCATTGATCCAGCCAAAAAAATATTACTAATAAATCTCCAACTCAAATTATTGCTGGTGTATTGAATCTCATGAAAATTGTAGGAGTGGATATAAATGGGAATCTGCAAGATAATTCAATGTGTAGTAATACTACAGTTCCTATCATAACAATTTCTACAGACGATTTGGGTTTTGATGGAGCAGGGGCTGGAGTTAGTCCTTTTGTAACAAATCCTTTAGTTACAATAGACACCTCAAATCTAGGTTGTATATATTTATTTAACTTTACACTCACAGCAGTTGCCAAAATCACAAGTTCACCATCGATACCTGCAACCTATACAATACGTGTTTTATGGACTTCCAACCCAAACTCTACATATAGCGACATTGCAGGAAGTCCATTTGCATTTCAAGTTCATCCAGCTCCATTAGATGTTCAAAGTTCTTTACTTTTTATGTCAAGCCGTAGTGCTGGTCTTAAGGGTTTAACTTCAACATTTCTTCTTCAAACTAAAGATGTTTATGGAAATAAACCATCATGTTCACAATCTTTGATTGTTTCGGCAATAGTAGCACCAGCAGGAACATATACACCTCCTTTACGTCGTCTTTTGTATGATAGAAAGTTCAAAGAAACTAATTATATATCACACAACTACAAAATTAGCTACAAATCAATAATGTCCAAAGATTTGAGTGAGCAATTATCACTTATGTCACCAACCATTTCAAGTAATGCTGATACAAGTTATTTTATATCATTTACAGTAACAAAACAAGGGACATATGATTTATTTGTTTATTTGAATGATGAGCTCTTACTACCAATTGATGGATCAGTAGCAACTATTTCAAGTTGTGTTGTAGGCCCTGGAATACCAGACATAACTCAAATAAGACCAATTGGAATTGGCATTAATGATGGAGTTAGCATTGTTGTTGGAAAGCCGATGACACTCATAATTTTTCTTTGTGATACTTTTGGAAATCCTGCTAGTATGACCAATGCACCTAACTTACAAACTAAATATATGAATGGAATATCTAATGCATCCACAATCTCAATATTTAGAAGAAATATTCAACATAACACTCTTGCAATTACTCCAACAAATGTAGTTGGGTCATTGTTTTCTATTTCGGGAGGAAATATTATCTTATCATATACTCCTACATTAGCAGGATTGATGAATATAAATTTGGCTTACAATGACATTAATGGATTTACAACTACAACTTCTCTACTTGGACCTTTTTGTATATCTATTATTGCAAACGGAACTGTTTTTCCATCTGCATTCCATGTTTTTGGACCAGGTGTTGTAGCAGCTGCAACATGTGAAGATGACTTGTGCACTACAAATACTATGTATGTCAAAATTGTTGATGCATATTATAACCTACTTTCACCTGATATTACTGTATGTCAAAATTTCTCTCTTGTAGGATGGAACCCAAACCTTATGATTGGATTTACAAGAAAACCAATTTATGATCATTATTGTGCTATATCATGGAAACTTCTTCCTAGTACTCCACCACCTTCAGTTTCATTTAATGTTAGCTTTACAAATTTTGATGGCAGCAATAATGCCATTCTTGCTGATTCTCATGTTACTACAGTTGATGGAAGTGGATACGAATTCACTGTTCCAATTTTACAAGAAGTAGTTGATCCTGATCCAGACAAATGTATAGCATTTGGTGATCTTGGAGGTTTAATGATGGCTGGAACTTCTGGTCACATTATAGTACAATTGGTTGATTCAGGAGGTATAGCTTTGCAAAATAGTCCAACAAGTGATTTTGTGCGACTTAGTATTGTTGCGACAAATCATATAGAAAATCCACCTTTACCACCAACAGTCAATTCTATTGATAATGGTGATGGAACATTTAGCCTTCAATATGATACAATAAGAACTGGAACATTTACTATTTTAATTCTTGTTGGATATTTAAGTAAACCACTTGGTGGAAGAAATATTGGATATTCATTGAAAGTGAGTTTGATTTTATCAAATTGTTTTATACAGTTGATTAATTTTTATAAAATAATCAAATGATATAAATTTTTAATCAAAATTTTATTTTTATTATTTCATTAAAATCGTGTTAAATTTAAAAACATATAGGTGGTTGCTGCTCCTTCCGTGATTGAAAGTACCATAGTGGTGATGGTTAGTAATGGTACAACATATCGTGTAGGAAAAGATCATGTTCAAATTCAAATACAAGCTGTTGATAATTATCTCAATTTACAAGATCATATACTAAGCCAAGTAGATGTATTTCAAGCAAGGATACTTCAACCTGACAATTCTATTGCAATTATGCCATTAGATCGACATCAACAAATTTCTATAGAAACAGGAAATCCATATGTATATTGGTTGCTTAATTTTTTACCTTTACAAGCAAATGAAAGAAGTACCTATTCTTTCAATATTGTGTGGAGAAACGATACAAATGAAATTTTCATTCCAACTGTAGGACTTATAATTCCAACTATTCCTGGGCCATTATATCCATCAAATACAAAAGTATGAATGATAATATTTGAAAAAATAATACGAACTAGTGATATTTTTACTCTTCTTGATGTAATAATATTTGAATTTTGAAATTTCAAACATATAATAATAATGTTTAATAAACTACAAACAATATTATTTTATATAAAATAAAATAAAAATTTATCATTTAGTACAATAGCTTTCATACATTAATTTTTAGTGATAATTCAATTAATATTAAAATTTAATTAAAATTAGACTTAATTATCAAATTATATATATACATAATATAATACTACCATATTAAAAAGACATGTTTGTAGGAATAGTAGAAATATATGTAATGTAAAGAAATAAATGGATATATTCATAAAAATGTTATAACACATTAATCTATTTACATCAATTTTATTTGAAAATAATTATTGAAAATGATTAGGTATTAGGTTTTGGTTCAACAATTTCAATTGTTGGTCAATTAGCAACCTTTAGCATCTTATTGTATGATGTTTATAACAATGCTGTAAATAATATTCAAGATTTAGCATTAGCAGAAATATCTGCAATATTGTCATTAGGAGTAAATCTTACTTCAATTCAAGCAAATTGTACAATTTCGATAGATCATACATCGATAATTTGTCAATATGTAGCAAGTATACCAGGCCATTATGGCCTTTATAATTATTCGTGTATGATTCTATTTCAATAAGACTTTAATTTATCATGTATTATCAAAATTAAACCTATGTAGACCACCAATCACATAGAAAAAAACTCTTGTACATAGGATCAAACATAAATTATACATAAATTTAATTTTAATTATACTTTAAAAGTATTATAATGAATAATAGAAAAAAGTAAAAAATAGAAGCCAATTCTACATTTCTACTACAATGCAGTCACATTCTTAGAAAAAAATAAACAATTAAAAAAATCTTCTAATAAATTCTCTTGTTTATAAAATCTTTTACTCAAATTTAAGATGGATATATGTATTATTTATTTATTTTTAAATGTTCAAGCATTTTAATGTAATAACAAAATATCAGTCAACATCAAATTGAAGTTAATTAAATAATTATTTTTAATATTATCATGCAGCTTCAACAAAAATCACCACATTGAGTATTATTGTAAAGCCGGGTTTAATTAATGGACCAAATTGCCTTGCTTTTGGTGATGGAATAGGAACAAGTAGTGTATCTCTGTATCCAGGAGAATCAACTTCTTTTGACATTTTAGCTTATGATCTTGTAAATAATACTATTTCAGAAAAAAAGGCATATTTTGAAGTGAAAGGTGAAAATATTAATCAATCAGGCGTTCTTGTACCATAACATGGATTCCCTAAGTATATAACTGAAAACTCTTTTCAAATCCAATATACACCAGTCAAAGCTGGTTTTTATAATCTTTTTGTTCAAAGAGCAAGCATTGATATAATCGGTTCTCCCTTTCAAATTGCAGTTCAGACTGGTCCAATAGCCCCAAATTGCATTTTAGATGAAGAAAGTCTTAGTCCTTGTACAATAATGAGTATGAAGAACATTACTTTGTGGTCTCGCGATGCATATGGAAACATTAGAACAAGTGCACAAGATGTATTTCATATATTTACTATAGTTGACGGATTTCCTCATTTAGGATTAGTTGATATTATGACTCCTTTAGGATTTGGGGCATATGGTTTTAGCTTTCCATGTATGAATGATACATTTATACAAGTGATAAATGATGCAATTCTAGTGTATTCCGGAAAAATTTATACAATAGTTGGACCCGCAGATCCTGGACAAACAACATTATCTCTTGACGATGTTTTCATTCCAGCTGGTAAATATGGACATGGACTTGTTATAACTCGAGATTTTGCAGGTCATCAACTAAGAACTGGACAACAATCTTTGTTTATCAATTACGGCGGCAATAATGGTCAAGAAAATGGCACAATTATGGTTTCCGATTGTGGTGATGGTACTTACAATTTAACTTATATAGTATTGATTGCGGGAATTTACCAACTGCAGGGAACACTCAATGAATATTGGCCATTTTATGACGGGCTTCTATTAGTAACTCCAAGTGAGCCTTATACAGCTTCAGTGTATTTTGATCCTACCGGCTATGTAGTGGGTATTGCTGGAACTTTTCAAATTCAATATTTTGATGAACATCAAAATAATATTACTGATAGTCATGTTTTGGATACTAGTACCTTAAGTATATTTTGCATGAGTTGGGACATTCCTTCTAGAAGTGCACTCTATTCATCTGTAAATTTAGGAATTCAATTTAATTCTACAAATGGTTTTTTAACAATTACATTTCAACCAACAATGGCTGGAAATATATTTGTTAATTTGAAAGTAAATGGTCTTGATGTTCTTGATGACGGATACCCATTTTCTACCAACGTTGATTACCTACCACCACTTGCTTCTAACTTTGATATTTGGGGGGCGGGTATTGAGTCTGGAGCTGTAAAAGGAGAAAATACATATTTTTTTGTTCGTGTACGAGATACATTAGGTACCATAATACCTAGTGAACCAACTGAAATATTTGATGTACATTTTTCACCGGACTCAACTAATCAATATGGAACATCATCAGCCTTTTTAAATAATAGAGTAACAATGTTTACCTATAGTCCTATATATGATTCATATACAATAGTTGTAAACTATGGTGGTAAGCAAATAAGTCAACCTGTGACTTTGATTGGAAAAGATGTGGCACTTTTAGCAAGCATAAGAGATTCTGTAGTACTTGGTCCAGATAGTATTGAAATAAGTACTTCTGTTCCATTGATTTATACTGTTGGACCTTCAGCTACAAGTTTGCAATTTTCAATTCAACCCCGTGATCAAGATGGAATCATTATTACAACACCAAATCCAAATTACTTCGTTCCAAATTTTACTATTATTGTTGGAAATAGACCACCTATTGAGGTTGTAAATCAAATTGATGGTTGGTGGTATCAATTTTCTATTCCACTACAAGAAAAAGTAGAAAATTTATATGTAGAGGTTTCAGGATTTGATAGCGGTGTTTTAACATATGTAAAAAATAGTGGATTCACTATTAATCTTATTCCTGATGTATCGAATGCATCCAATACTCAAGTTGTTCGAAGTACATTAGATCTTAGTAGAATAACAAAAGTAACAGCAGGTCAAGATATTGAAATTACTGTGCAACCTTATGATTCGTATAAAAATAAACAAATTTACAATCTCTATCTTCCCGATGTTTTTTCAGCTATGTTGTATTCAATTCCATATAGTGATGTTGTTGGAACAACATCAATTGGACTAAACAACGGTGATTTTAGTATACTATGAGGCTTAAACCAATTACTATTGGACAATACAATGTAACTATAAACTTAAATGGAACCGAAAGATGTTTTACTTATCAAATAGTAGTGAATGCTTCTAATTTATGGCTTCCAAATATTTTAATGGTAGATTCTGTTTATCCTATGCACGTAGACACCCCTACAAGTTTGCTTATATCTGCAAGTGATAAGTATCAAAATCCAATTACAGATTCAAGTGATATTTATTGTGTTTTTCAAAATAATGTCACATATGCAAAGTATAATACAATAATTGTGGCTTCAAATGATACAACAGGACAATTTTGGATTAATCACACTCCTATAAAAGTTGGTCACTATCACATTGTTGTAGGTGATGCTCTTAGTCGGAATGGAGGACCAACGGTAACTTTAATGGAGATAGGTGTATGGGCAGGACCAATTTCACTTGATAATACAAAAACTTCAGTTCTTACTCAAGTTTTTGAAGCAAGACAATTAGAAACATTTACAATTATTGCTTTGGATGCCAAAAGCAATCCAAATTATACAATTCCAAATGTAAAAATATCATCTGATAATGGTCTTATCAATGTCAATGTAATTTCGCCATGTACAATAAATTCTTCTGTAGGAGTTTCTCAACATACTCCATTGTGGTGTATGCCTGTAGTACCAGTATACACATCACATGTGACTTTTACACCAACATCATATGGAAAAGTTAACATTACAATTGAATGGGATGCTAATACTAGTATCACTTATTATTACATTGCAATTCAATCAAGCACACGACCTATAGCATTAAATGCAAAATTATCACAAAACCTAGGTAGCATTGTTGTGAATTTTGATATTCCTACAGATGCAGGGTATATAAGTTTTGAAGGTCTTTCGAGTACATATGCCTCAGGATGGCAACGTTGTAATAATACTCTTGATTCTTCATTTATGGAAAAAATAGGAACAAATCCAAATTGTATTTTTCAAAATGCAACAACTATGATTATTCAGCTTGGTTATTATACAAATTTAAAGTCTATGGATTCTGGTGGAGGTGATAATGTTTCAATTTCTAATGGTATTTATAGTAAAGGAGATACATCAACTGCAGTTAGTGGATGGATACCACTAGGTATTGTAGACATGTTTCCCCTTCCTCTTGCAAAATTAAATGGTCCGCATATTACAAGTGTATGTGATGATATAATTCTTGATGCATCTGGTTCAGCTGGAGCCATTGGACAACCTTTTTATTATCAATATAATGTAAAAGGTACCACCAACCTTATTAAACTTGCAAAGCTTGGAAAGTATTTAGAAAATTATCCTTCACAGATGATGATTAACATAATTGCTGGACAATTAGATCCAGATCAAACTTATACTTTTAGTGTAACTGTTACCAATTATCTTGGAATGTCCAATACAGCAAAACATGTTGTTCAAACAACTCATACATCTATTCCTCAGGTATAAAATTTATTCAAAAATAGTGATATAAGTTTTAAAATATTTTTATCAATAACTAATTTTTTTGATAATGTTTATCATATAAGCTTTTTAGATTTAAATACTAAAAATCTATAAAAATATTGAAAAAAAAAATTAAACAAATATTAAATAGTATTTAAGCATAAATTTTTAATTAAAAGAATTGAAGTAAAACTCTACAAATTCTTTTAACACAGCTTTCAATTCGAGATCATGTAACATTATTGAATGTTATGAGATGGGATACTATTGAATTAGAAGCAGATGCTCATTTAGCCAATGTAGATAAATATCAACTTAATGGAACATGTGGACAAAGTGAGAAAGTAAAAAATCAAAAAACAAAACCTACGATACAAGCTGCTTTGATGTATGAATGGTCACCTACAGGTCCATCAATACTTAATGAAGATTTAATTGGATGGAATGCCCGAAGTTTGAGTTTGCCTGGAAATATGCTTAAATCTAATACACCGTACACCTTTCAAGCAAAGGTTTGGCCACAAGGATCACCTCAACTTTCAGCTACAACATCAATTTCTATTCAATCTATTTCATCTCCCTTAGCAATTGTGATAGTTGGTGGTAATAGATTTGTAAACATAAGTGAAGATTTATATGTTGAAGCAGCAGTTTATGATCCTGATGATTGAATAGAATTGGGATTTGATCAACCTTATCCTTTTGAAATATCTTGGATTTGTGACAATATTGTTTTAAGCGATCACTTTGATTCAACATTATATCCTAATGTTCCGGGTTCAATTAAAAGAATTCTTTTAATAAAATCTTCGTGGTTTACAATAGGAACAAATTATACATTTACTGTCACTGTATGTTGCTATATTTCAAAATATTTAGTATTACATGTATCTATTTATTTTTCAAACATTTATTATAAATATAAATACACCCAAATTTACAAATATGCATACATATACATTTATATTTATACAGTATAAAATCACTGATATTAATTTAATATTTCTATTTGGGAAAATAATGTTAAAATCACCTTATAATCTATGTGAAATCTTTTTTTATTATGTGTTTAACGTTATATTAACCTAAAATATTAGGCGCTATAAACAATCAAACTTTCATCCTTTTGCTAATTTCATTTCAAAAATTCAACATAACTGCATAATATAACACTAGTAATATAAAATACAAAAAATAAAAGCCATATTCACTTTAATTTAGGTATAAAGCCAAAATAGATATAATGATGTAAATTAATGAATTCAAAAATGTTATACAGGTAGCACGAGCTCCTTACACAGATCCGTCACGAAGTGCAGCAAAAGCATCTGTAACAATTACTCCTATGTTGGATGTGATGACTGTAATAGCTAGTATTAATAATGAAGCAGAGATTCGAACATATGGTGTATCATCGGCACGTATGCTTAAAATCATGTGTAGTCCTGGATTGGGTTTATATGATTGGGTTGTAACATCTGATGGTGATCCTAGATCAAGTAAAGAAATGCAGGTAGTTACAAATATAATAATTTTACTGCAATTGTCTTTTCTATTTATGATTTTTACAAATAATCTAAAATGATAGTATTTATATTTATGATGTCAATTTTGAATTTTTTAATAAATTGTAGTTGGTAAAGCTTGATGAACATACTCTACGAATTAATCCATTGACTTTGATTGGAGGAGCTACATACAACTTTACTTGTATTGCAACAAGTCCAATTGCAACTGGTAGTGGATCAATAGTCTTTACTATTTTACAAGATCCTTCAGGTTCAATATTTTTGATACTTTTACATTATTTCACACATTAATATGATTGATGAGATTCATTATTTAAATAGAAATACCTGTAAATGTAATAACATACATGAATTGCAATAATTATGAGTGTCATTGGAACGTGAATTATTGGGCATTTACAAGGTTTGATTGAAGATAGTATATTTCTTAAAACTTATAGCCAATTATATGAATGTACTAAAAAAGATCCATTTCTAATCAAATGCATTGTTTGTTAAGCAATTTCACTTCAAATTTTATAAAAATTACACCTTTAGAATGCTAACAATGGAGGATTTAAGCTACATTATTTTTACTAAAAGAAATGCTTTCAGCATGGAGATATTTATATTTGAAAATAATAAGCAGCACAAATTTTTCCCATTTTATGGTCGTTTTTAACACTCTTTTGCATATTTTATCCATTTTTATTCACACTAACTAACATTTGTTTCTCGAATCAAAAAAGATAATTCTTAATCTTAATATCCTTCAATCCAACTTTTAATTTGAAAGTAATTAATTATTTTATAACTTTTAATTAGTAAAATTGTAAAATTGGTTTAAAAATTTTAAATGCAAATATTTTCTCAGTAATTGTTTATTTTTCTTTCAAACAATCAGTAGCTTCATTTTCGTTTTGTGAGTTTTCTAGACATATAAAAAATTTATAGAATTTGGAACAAAATGAGCATTATATGAGTCAATTTTTTGGGAATGGATCTTTTTGAGCCGAACAATAACTTTAAAAACGTACAAATATTGTATAATTTCATGAACTAATTTTTAAATTAATTTTAACACCTTACTTGCACATTTTAAAAACTATCTATACGTTATGACATTGTTATGAATTAAAAACTACATTTGTTGCATAAAGAATATAAATCTTGAAGTTTTTATTTTTGAATATTATAGCACATAAAATTAGATTTTTTATAATGAAATATTCTTATTTTATTCAATTTTAATCTAAATGACAAAAATAGTTGCAAAATTTTGAAATATTGTTAATCAATTTTAATTAATTAACCATTTCAGAAAATTATAGAACGTATTTTTAATGATTTAAAATAAATGCTCCAAAGTTGAAATGAAGTAAATTAAAATATACGAGTTTTAGAAACGATTGAACTTTATATTAATAAATATAAATTTTTATTTTTAAAATTAATCTATAAATTTATTTTAGACTAATTATTCCAAATCAAAAAATTTGTATGAAAATGATTAAATATAAACGTTATAAGCATTAATTTTAATTATAGATATTCACTTTTTAAATCATTATATTTAGGTGGAATGGTTGATCTTGAAGTAGATCCACCAAATACAAATGTTGCAGAAAGTACAACATATTCACTACGAGCTTATGGATGGACTCCAGGTGGTAATTTAATAGGATTTTTAAAATATGAATTTCGTTATGTGGTTATGGATTCAAGAGGAAGTGTTGTAAAAGAATTTATTATTCAACCATCTTCTACAGCAAATTATGTAAATAATATTTACGTTTTGCCTGGAATGATTGTTTTTCGAGTTTATATACTTAATCCAGGACCAATCCGATTTATGCCTAATGATGCACCATATGGTGCAATATTTGAATTTCCTCCAATTATAGTGAAGAAAAACAATCAGAAAAGGAAGTTGCTCTCCCTACCATAAATAGTTACAAATTATTACGATTTTGCCAAAAAAGGAATGTACTATTGTGCTCTTGTAAGCATTGATTCATATGCATTTACCACATTTCCAAATCCAGCAGGTGAATTATTATTTTTATATTTAAATTTGATTTTAAAAATTATATCGCATTATATAATAATTATGTGATTAAAAATTACTATATATTGATAATTAATTATTTACATCATAAATGAAATGTATGCAAATTGAATCTATATGAAACGTATTAACAATCAATTTTAATATTACAAAAGACTAAAATCACGGACTAAAATCTTCAATATTATAAATTTTTATTATTTTCAAAATGAAAACTTTTAATTTTACGATAAAATTGTATTTTATATAAGCTTTAAATACATATAGATATACTACTATATATTACTATATAAATAATTATATAAATAAATAAATATTTTATATCACCTAATTTTTATTTTGACATAAATTATTTAAAAATGTAAAATTGTATTTATATTTAAAAGTTATGTAATACTGTTTATTCACATTCAATATACCAATAATTTTTATTTATTTATTAATAGGTGGTTGTGGGGGAGGAGTCAATAAAAAAGTTATTAAAGATATGATGAAATTTATAGAGATTAATGACCCTCAATACCCTACGGCTAGTCATGGAAACATTGTTCAATCAGGATCAGGCCCCTACATTGCCTTTTTGGTTGCAAGTATCTATTCTAGAATGGTTGAACGACCAGGAAACTTAAATTTAGATGAATTTAGAATGGCTCTACATATTTTTTTACAAAAACTTGAAAAGGTAGCTGCATATGGCATAAAAGTACCAACTATGTATAAAAATCCTTCTGATGTATTTTTGAATGCTGGTGATGCATTTGTAAAAACTGTGAAATTGAAGTGTTTTAAAACAAGTACTCAAGCACAAGCCATGATGGATCGCGCTTCTATAATCCCAATTATGTTAGCAGAAATGTTATATCGAAATGTTGGGTTCATTTCACCAACTCATTTTGAACTTCCAACATTCAATATATATGCATTAAGTTTTAAATTACCAGAACATCCATATAATCCATTCGGAGGGCCCATTTACTTAACTCGGCAAATGCAAAATTTGTATATTACTATTGCTGTTGCTAAAGGTGGTGGACAAGAATTTGGTATCACTTTATCGTCTTTTAATAAATTTAGTCCTCTATCTGCATCTGGGATGACATCACTAAATCGCGATAAAAAATTTGTGCAACTTATGGTTGTTTTTGACATCTTGGTTGTTGAATTGACTCCAAATGATTTTCAATCACTCACTATTACATGTACTTGGACAAATCTCTTTCCAATTGGTAAAGGATTAGCATATAAAGCAATTCAAATTGATAAAACAGGTACAACTAATACTGCTTTATTACAAAACATTGTTTCGATGGTTTCAGGGGTTTCATTTGATCTTGTTGGATCTTACTCTCGTATTGCAATAATAAAAGTAAAAGCTGATAAAGATTTTATACCAATTGGATGGTATGGTATTCATGAAAAATACAAACCGCCCAAAAATCCAAAAAATTTAAATACTACACAAACACATATTAGTTATAGGAAAAATAGAGTACAATCAATGTTAGTGTTTAGTAAAAGTGAATCTCAATTGAATGAGAGGACATTTTGGTCATACATTCAAAGGATTTTTTTAACTATTAATTTGAGTATTTTATATGTATGGACATAACAATTTTGTGACTTCCATTTTTTTGAATTGATCTTTACAATTCTCCTATAGATTGAATTTGTTATTTGGAATTGAAATGCCATTTATACAAGTGATGTAGAATTTGTCTTCGTTTGAAAGGTTTTGAAATAGCCATACATTTGAAAAACAAATGTACAAATGTACAAATATGAGTGTAAAATTTAATTGAAAAACAATAAAAGTTGTTGATTATCATGTCAGAATTGTAAATTTTTTTGTGTTCAGATAGATGCTTTGAAGTAAAATTGATTTAAAATAAATAAAACCAATCATTTTGTACAAAGACCTCATATCATATGCATAATTAAGCTTTTGCAAGCTAATGAGTACAACTTTTATACAGACCATTTTGCTTGTAATTTTAGGTGATTAAGTGATTATTATTGTTATTTTAGAAAATTAATTAAAAAATACACTTATTAAATTAGCTTTAAAATTAGCTTTAAAATATACATATAAAATAATTCATGTATTAAATATATTGTTCATAACATTATGTGACAATTTTTAATTTTTAATTTTAAAATTTTAAAAACAAGTCATTTGATTCCTTTTACAACAAAACTGTTTAAAAATAACACAAAATCAAAAATGGAAAAAATTACAGTTAAATTAAGAAATTTCATTTAATCATGTTTTTGCTCATTAAAACGAGTTATCAAGATTTTTTAATTTGTTTTTAATACTAAAAAAAAAATTCAAATACTAAATTTCATGTTTGATATAATTTATAATTATCATTTTGTTAAAATAGCTTTGCAACAACACAAAATTAAAGTGTACATATATATACATATATATATATATATATATATATATATATATATATATATATATATATATATATATATATATATATGTACTAATTTAGGTCCCTACATAAGTTTATGTAAAAAATAAATTACAGCAACCAATAAAATTGTGTATCGTTCTATGACATTTCCATTCAAGCAATAATACTGTGTATAATATGAGTAGGAAAATTCATATTTATCAAATAAAGGTGGGTACAAAATATTTTGTAATGCTTTAAAGAATGAAGTGAATTTGAATTGTGATTTGAATTTTTGAATAATAAATTGTAAAGTGAATCATAAAACAATCCATTTTTTAAATTTTTTTGGAATAAAACCCCAAAAAATTATATTGTGTTTGTGCATTCAATATTTTAGTAGAAAGCCTCGTTAAAGATAATGTCAAAATACCACTTCATTTGAGTTGTCCATAACATAAATAAAATGACATTTTGGTGTCATTTCTAATAACACGCATTTAAGTAAAAACGGACAATATGATAAAATCGGAACTGGAAAAGTAATGGGGAGTGATCCCCAACTCAACAGAGATAGGCCCTCAATTTTTCTACAATGATCTTATTTGTGGAATAGCATCACTATAGAAAAATGAGGGAACTATCTTTGTTGAGATGCACGTTGAGATGGGGAGCACTCCTCATCACTTTTCTAGTCCCGATTTAACAGATTGTCTGTTTTTACTTAAATGCCTGTTTAACAGGATTTCCTACTAGTAATTGCTAACATCATCAAATATATTGTGGCTATTAAAAAATTTGTATGCCACACAAAAATTCAAATTTTCAAATAAATATAAACCTATATTGGAATGACATATCATAACATTCTTGAACACAAAAACACTAGGTTCCTCCTTCTGCAATGCTATCATAGAGGAATAATTACTAATGGACTCCTGCTTTTGTTGGTAGGACCCTTGCCTTTCAACCATATACAACACGCAATTTGCTATTTATGCACTTGGCCAAGTGCGCTCATTTCATAAACATACTTGACTTTAAAAAATTGGTTAAAAAGTTCTCTAAAAACATCAATGTTGTCATTCTACAATCACCTAAATTGTAAATAAATAATTATTTTAATTATTTTTTTAATTTTTATCTTTATTTTTATCTTTATCTTTTATTTTATCTTTTATTTTATCTTTTCTTTCATCTTTTCTTTTTTATCTTGATTTCTTTCTTGTCTCCCTCTGTCTTTCTTTTGTCTTTCTTCTTGTCTTCCTTTTTGTTTTCCTTGTCTTTTTTTTTCTTCTACTTTTTCTTCAGTTGTGGCTGCTGAACCCTAAACAATGGGAGCAAACCCAAAAAAAAAAAAAAAAGAGATTTTTTTTATAATTAATTAATTAATTAATTAATTTATATTTATTTATTATTAATTTTGGGTTGACCATAGGGTGCTGCTGAACCCGAAATGGCAGCCACCAAAACAAAAAAAAAAAAAAAAATCTTCTTTTGGTTGGCTGTGGAGTGTTGCTGAACCCTAAATGGCGGCCGCCCAAAAAAAAT
Source organism: Pohlia nutans (assembly GCA_022496805.1). NCBI lineage: Eukaryota > Viridiplantae > Streptophyta > Bryopsida > Bryales > Mniaceae > Pohlia > Pohlia nutans. The sequence continues at coordinate 2,023,950 of CM040105.1, forward strand.
AAAAAAATAAAAAAATAAAAAATAAAAATATTTCTTTTGGGTTTTTTTTTATAAATTTTCTATTTTTAGCCTTAGGTGCGCAGTCGCGCACCCTAAGACCCTCCCATCTCTCTTCTCCCTCTTCCCTCTCCTCATATATATAAGGGAGGGAGTGGGAGTGGGAGAATGAATGGGAGAGACCCTCTCCTCTCCCCTATATATATGAGGAGAGGGGAGGGAGATGGAGAGGAGATGAACATAGAGAGGGAGATAAAGATGGAAAGGGAGATGAAGATGGAAATGAGGGAGATGGGAGGGTCTTAGGGTGCGCGGCCGCGCACCCCAGCGGCTTAAAATAGAAAATTTTCAAAAAATAAAATAAAATTGGGCGGCCGCCATTTAGAGTTCAGCAGCACCCCATGGTCAACTTCAATTAAAAAAAAAAAAATTTAAAAAAAAAAAGTTTTTTTTTTTTTTTTTTTTTTTTTTGGGTTTGCTCCTATTGTTTAGGGTTCAGCAGCCACAACTGAAGAAAAAGTAGAAGGAAAAAAAGACAAGGAAGTCAAAAAGGAAGACAAAAGAAAGACAAGAAAAAAGACAAGAGGGAGACAAGAAAGAGGACAAGAAAGAAGACAAGAAAGAAATCAAGATAAAAAAGAAAAGATAAAAGATAAGATAAAGATAAGAATAAAGAATAATTAAAATAATTATTTGTTTACAATGTAAGGGATTGAAGAAAGACAATAATCGTCGTGTTTTTAAAAAAAAAGTTAAAAAAAATAAAATTATGCGCTTGGGGACCAAGTGCATGATTATATGGCCAAGTGCGTAAATAGCAAATTGAGTGTTATACCATATTGATTTTTCCAATGTATGTTGAAAATAAAAATACTTAGAAATATATGTGTACTTAAAAATACTACCGTATGTATGATTTCTTCACATTTTTTGCAATAATGAAGAAAAGGATAATGGTTAAAATTTTAATGAAAGCAGCCTTAGTAATTATAAAGAAAGAAAGAACTTGCAAGTTTTCATAGGCTTCTACAACTTGGTAGTTTTTAGAAAAAGACTTTGCCCATTAGATTTTCCATGTCACATTTATCTTAAAACACAATTCATAAACCTAAATAGTGATTGTAGCTTTTCATTAGTAATCCAATCACTTTTTTCTTCTCATGTGGTAGAACTTTGATTGTAATGACCAATAGGATATTTTCTTCACTCTTGTAGTAGAACTTTGTTTCAAATGATCAATAGATTACTTCCATCTCACTTCTTTTCCTCTTGTGTATGAAAAATGTAACATATGCAATTACATGCATCATGGCGCACTTGATGTACATTAAATACTTTGGCACTTAAGAATATTAGATGATTTTTGGTAGTCAACTTTTATTGAATGCTATTGAATCATAAGCATCCACTTGATGTACTTTGGGTTGATCTAAGATCACTCATTTATCAAACTTTCATCCATAAACAACTAAATTTAGCACAAAATCACTTCAATATCTCTAAAATTACCACAAGTTTTCTATAGAAACTAATGGGAGGTGAAGAGTTTTTTGTAACAACCAATGCGGTTGAAGCATTTTGTGTGTCAAGAATGCTCAATTAAGAAAAATCTAGTGTAAATAGTAGCTTACTTTATGATTTCAACTTTGAAAATTTGTAAGATATAATTAAAGTGTCAAACTAAGGTGTGCTATCTTCTTAATTTCTATTCTCAATCATCATGTTTGCAAACAATCCAGAAACATAACATATAAGGTTACGCACTGAAGCATGTGTATAATCCAGATTCAAGCACGAGGGGTGAGTTTGACGTTCCAATCCACGGTTCCCACATTCAATTCGAAGTTCTGGTGCATTTCACTATTATACATTATAACTATGCAGTGCATCGTTACGGGTGGCGGGGTGAACTAACGCGATTTTACAAGGGATGTTTTTTGCAGTGAAAACGAACCCAAGTACTTAACGCCATTAGGAATCACAGATCCTGCTACAAAATCAACTTACTTGTTTTGTCAGTAGAGACGAGAATATACAATCTCGCACCAGAATGTCCAATATCGGTTTGTCATGATGCGTGGATGTGGCTCAACCTCATATGGGAAGGACAGAGTGCAATTGTTTCCACTAACAAATCACTAGTAGGAAATGTGTCGTTTTTTACTTACTATAAATGAAAAAAGAATGAAACCGTGCCACACACATGGGGCTATGTCAATGCTGGTTGGTGGTTTTGGTCACAAGAAGACAAAAATATAAGCATAATATTCAGCCACTGCTCACTGTTTCCTCAAAATGGGGAATGAAAAACGACAAGTCTTCTACTAGTGAATGCTTACATATTTGTCAACCTATATAATCTGTTGATAATCACACCCATTTGCCAGTGAACATGTGTATGCCTTTCTATGTGTGACAAACCACAATTAACCCTTAAACGTTTAGAGGGCCTCGACGGGCAGCCCGGAAGGCATATAAATTTTTGGAAAAAAAAAAGAAAAAAGAAAAACGGCTCTGCTGGGCAGCCATGTGCTGCGGCACTTTTTAAAAACAACCTCAGTTGTCCAACCTAAACTCTCAACTCCTGTTCAAATCGATTACTTTGATTGCTTGTGAATGATTTTATAATCTCCCAAATGAGGCGCACGTCAAGAATCTAACTCACTTTTTTAGTAACTTTTTAACACCCCAATCCTCACTTGTTTTGGTTGAGGAAAACTACTTTTTTTCCTAGATTGTTCTTTCATAAAAAACCCATGGGGCTTGCTTTGACGTTTAACCCCTAAAGGTCCTCACCTCTTTTGCAAAAGTCAAAGCACTATAATTTGTATACTTTAAATATCACATTGAATGATTTATAATTTTTCATAGATAATCATCGACATTATGAAGGTATGACAAAAATTTCAACATGATTGAAAGATATTTTGAATATTTACAAATTTTATGATGTAAACAAGGTAAAAATTCAAAATAAATATGTTTTTGTCAAATTTAATATCAAAAATTATATTTAAGGTAGATAAAAGTTATATTTACATGGAGTAAAAAATTGAAGGTGAAGAAGTTAAAAAAGACTTATGATTGAAGCATCTTTAGAAAGCCCTTTGTATTTTGGACACTCAAAATTCAAAGTTCTCAACGGTGGAAAAGCTTCAAATGAAGTTTATTCTCCAATCCCAACGGTCAAAAGATGTATCATAACTTAACTTAAACATCTAATGAAAACACCAACTACAATAAAGCTAAGACACTTGATTTTTGGGACCTTTGACCAAAAATCAAGCATAATTGGGTTGATTGGTCCTTTAGGGGTTAAGGGTTAAGCATACAACAACGGTGCGTCAAACAGGGCCGAGTATCACGGAGTCAGTTTAGGTTACTGGAGTTGAAGATGTCTGATTAGGTTTTGCTATGACGATTAGGTCTATTGTCTACTCATTGAGCACATGGGACTACAATTGGAGCGCAAATGTAAATGCTGGATGGAAGTGACGAATTCAATCAAGCTGATTCTCGGCGAATAATAAAATTCTGCAAGATGGCTGAGTATCGATCTCTTGAATTGGCTTTATGATAAACCTGAATTCCACGAACAGGAGAGGAACGTGAATTGTTTGCTTACATGGCGAGAAAAAATATCTCCAAGGTCGTCAGATTTCGTGTGTCGTTCTTTGTGTCGAATTCCTCTTCCTTTCATCGAGATGGAAGAGCGCTAGTCCGACCTGCCGAGCGGAACACCACAAGACAATACTCCTCTGTCCCATAATAACCTTCCTGTACCTGGAAAATTGAAGAATAAACTCCGATGATGCAGTCATAATTTTGCTTTTCGTGGATACTCCAGGTAAGTTACAGACATGAAAGATGACAACTGTCACGTAATCCATGGTAGCGGAGCTTTGAGCAACAGGGCAACATGAAGCTTATTATGAGACAAACTGAAAAGGGTTGAGGAAGCTTATTATAGGGAGTAATGATCACTACCATATGAAGGAATTATGCAACAACTGCGTTGGAGATTCAGTCACAGCTTACCCGATTCATGGAGAATTAACAAGATTGAATGCAGTAAATGGCATTTCGTAATTTATGCTTGTCCTCATCACGCCTTCAGTCGATAATTATCGATGGAAGAAGATTTGCACAAGTGAGAAGCTCATACAGAAAGCTTCACGGAAATTTTGTAATACTCTTCATCATGGCAACAGGAAAAACAGTATCGGGTAGCAAGATTGTTGAAAAGCCATAACTCGTTTCCGAACTTGAGATTAATTTCAACCTTACTTTCCTGCACCAATGGCAGTGGCAATGATAGCTACGATCTGCTCTGTGAACATTCTCCGACTACCTGCAGAGAAGCGTCTGACTCTATGGACTCAGTTTCAAGGAAGGGCACGGTTTAGTACAAAGAACCGTCACGCGCTAAAGATGGTGAGGAGAAGATTGTATCTGTGCCAGATATTACCAGGATCAACGTGGCCGCAGGAAAATCACGAAAAACAACCATGTCTGTTGAATTTCAGAGGATACTTCAACCCTAGAGTAGCCGATAAGGAGAAAGAGGAAGCAATGAAATACAGAAGAACAGTGTACGACCACGACGACTGGAGACGGCACCGGAGCAGCACTCGCCATGGCCGCCATCTCCTGTCAATGACAACCTCGCGAGTAGTCCTCGCCATTTGGCCACCAGTGCTAACCCTAAACTCCATAGCGGCGCTCATCACCGGCTACAACGAGGCAGTCACGGCCAAAGCATTACCTCTCTGGATGCCATTACTACACCTCTCCACACTTCCATTATCTTTCACAGCGTCCTGTCTCTCACTCCTGCTCGTGTTCCGCACGAATTCCTCCTACACGAGATTCGACGAAGCACGAAAAGCGTGGGGGACAACCGTGAACAGAACGCGGGATTTGGTCCGGCAAGCTTTAACGTGGATGCGGCAGCCGGCGGATGCGCATAAACTCCAGAGCTTGTTGAATTACGCAGCGAGTTTTCCGTATACGTTACGAAGCATTCTGGTGGAAGACGCGGACATAAAAAAAGATTTATCGAATTTGTTGGAGGCAGAGGAGCTTGAGGCGGTACTGAAAGCGCAACATCGGTGTAATTTTGTGCTACAATCGATCTCGGAAATTGTGCATAACTCGAATATGCAAGAAATGGAAAAGGCGACGATGGATCAGAATATTACGCAGCTACATGAAAGTTTGGGGAACTGCGAGCGGATCTTCGGGACGCCGCTGCCGTTGAGTTACACGAGGTTGACGTCGAGGTTTTTGATTATTTGGCACATCACTTTGCCTATTGCGTTGTGGGATCCGTGCAACTGGATCGCGGTTCCTGCAACTTTTATCAGCGCGTCTGCTTTGTTTTGTATTGACGAGGTCGGCGTGCTCATTGAGGAGCCTTTTCCCTTGCTTGCCTTGCCGGAAATTTGTGAAGGTATCCGGAAAAACATCGCTGGTCTCGTGGAGGCTCACAAGCTTTACCATGAGAGGACGACGAGCCCTTCGGAGAAACCCTAATTAAGGTTCGAGTTTCATGCACCATTGATAGGTGACAAGAAGACAAACATGCCCTAAGGTACGTGCATGCTGTGTCTCGCTTTGCAAATCAAAGAACATAACATTCAGGAGCATGCACTAGTAGGAAATGTGTCGTTTTTCACTTACTGTAAATGAAAAAAAATGAAATCGCGCCAAGCACATGGACTGTGTAAAAAAATGAAATCGCACCAAGCACATGGACTGTGTCAGTGTTGGTGAGTGGTTTTGGCCACTGCATAGTATTCTGCATAGTATTCAGCCACTGTTCATTGTTCTCACGAAATGGGGAATGAAAAACAACAGGTCTGCCACTAGTGACGCAGTGGCTCTGCCTGGGCTTATAGTAGATGATGTTGCATATTCCACACCCAACAGGACTTCATCAGTAGCTAATTGGACAGGTGGAGTTCCAAGGTGATGAAGGAAAGGCAGAGAGCATGAAGGCTCCTGAATGTTATGAAGAGTCCTCGTCAAGTGGAAGCGAAAAAGTTCAGCTTATAAATGAGAATATATTCACATTTGAAGTTGGATTTTGTAGGATAAAAATGAGTGATAGACTTAAGGTCAATCCAAATTGTAAGCTGTAAAGGACAATCATAACAAACATCAAAGATAATAGCCTAGTTACAGACACAATTAGTTGCACAAGAGCCCAAATTTTTTATTTGTGTCTGTTTAACAACCTTTGGTTTGTCAATATAGGGTTCGATATTTAAGTTGAAATTGGGTGTATGTACCTTAGATGAAAAGTAGACAAACATGCTGCAAGTGTCAAGAAATTAAACAATCATGTTGTAGGTGACGACAAAAACTATTTACATAGAGATTGACGAATGTGAATGGACTATTCTTCTTGACAATAGATGTGCTTACAAGTGAAAGACTGCTAAATATGTCCACATCAATGCATTGAATCACATTGCAAGAACTCGATCATATGGAAGTGTTTGCTTTTGGCCAACATTGGTAGCTTACCCAAATCCTACATTGGCCCAGTTGTACTTGGAAGCATGTCTAAAGAAGGAAGTAATGTAGACAACTGTAATTGGTCATGGAAAAAAACTTTGGTTATTTTTTAAGCAAATTTGAGTTAAGAGCACTTGTTTGTTTGAGACCCCATGCCAATGTTTATTGGACAAGTATCGGTGGTTTTCAAAAGTCAGGGTTGCTTACAAATGAAACATATAAGACAATTGTGTTAATAGGTGACATGTGATTTGATTGAGATTCTACAATCCATTGACAACATGAAGAATGTCATCATTGAATAAATGTCTAAACAACTCAATGCAAGCTAAAAAGATGAGATTTTTAAAATCAAATTTTGATGCACCTCAACCACCGTAAAGTTTAAGATGCCAATTCTAGAATGACCAACTATTGATGCTTTCATAATGTTAAATCAGTATATGAAGGTTCATTAACAATTGTAACCATACTAAATATCTACACTTACATGACATAAAATACTTTAATCCAAGTCTAAATTTTTAATTGAATAAATTAATTTTCATATTTTTATGCTTTATGGGAAAATTGCCTAAAATCAACATTTTAAGGCATTGTAGTACAAAATAAATAATATTTTAAATCTTTCAAATTAATCATTTCTAAAGTCATTGGATGTTTTAAACAAATGTTTTGGATGCTTTTAAGTGATTGGGACAAACTCTGATTTTTGTACAAAAGTCTCTTTTAAAATCTTAAAAACTCTTCAATTTTTTAAGTGATTTTTTTTATATATACTTTATGAGTGCATGTAATCAAAACCACATCCGGTCGATTCATTTTTATTGTATTTTAGAGAGGGACTCATTCAAAATTGTCATAAGGGCTTGGGGGGTGCACTGTACTAAACAATACAAGTATATGTGAGTGCACAAAAGGGATATTAATTTGAACATTGCCATATTACGTATACATACAATAAACATATTTAGAGCTCAAAATATTGACTTTTACTTACATTAAGCATATATTTAGAACGGAATAGATTTGTATACAAAGGTTTTTAGACATACAACCTCTTGTATACAAAGGGATTTTTAAAGGGTTTTTCACGGTCATGAACGCACGTGATTCTCAAACATAATGTAGAGTGCATCCCCGGACATAAGGGTTGATTTAAGAGTTAAAAGGGCTTTTCAAAGTACCCATATTAGACCATTGCCCTTTTGTAGCAAGAAGATATTCTTTTGGCACATTCCGACATGTAAATGCCTAACAACAAAACCCTGATTTTCCAACCATATCAACTCCTGTGATTTCCTGGCATCTTGGTAGCATATCTGGGTATCCAAAAGGCCTCAACCCCTTCCAAGTTCCAACAGACCCAACGTCGTCAACTCAAGTCAATGGATCCGTCTCGGTTGTCATACTGGACTCTTAGTCAGCCTTGCGGGCGTCACGAGTCAACGGCAAGCTCCAGAATTCATATCCAAAACGCTAGAATTAATTCTCTACAAAAGGAGAGCTCACTTACATCACCTGATATATAGATCGATCATCCCACATACAGTATATTCGATCACAACCATCACGTACTTCGATCGATATATCAGCTTCCAGTCGATCGATCAGTTTCCAGTCAATCGATCAGGTTCCAGTCGATCAATTTCCAGTTTTCATCAATCAGTTTCCAGTCGATCGATTTCCAGTTTCCATCGATCAGTTTCCAGTTTCAATCGATCAGTTTCCAGTCGATTGATCAGGTTCCAGTCGATCAATTTCCAGTTTCCACCAATCAGTTTCCAGTTTCCATCGATCAGTTTCCAGTCGATCGATTTCCAGTTTCAATCGATTAGTTTCCAGTCAATCGATCAGGTTCCAGTCGATCGATCAATCGCTCCTTCGATTCGATCACATTCTGACGCCATGTCTCACACACTTTCTCACAGCGTGGTGCTCCAGGCCTCAGCCGATGACATCTGGGAGGCTTGCAAGCACGCCGACACCATTCTGTGCGACCTTATGCCGGAGTATTTTGCCAAGACCGAGTTCGTGCAGGGCCATGGCGAGCCTGGAAGCATCCGTGTCATCACCATGGGTCCAGGTATAGTATCGATCACCTTAATTGCAGGGCTCCCATTGTCGTTGTCATCTTCACATGTTATTAATTCCAAATGAATATGAGTCAATGTTCTGAACGAATTTGTTCTTGAGCTCTAAGTACACATACAAAGATTGAAAAAAAATTCAAGGAATTCATGAAACTGTTTTATTCCATCTTCCTGTGACGTTGATACATCGATCTCTATTGCAAATCAGCAAGAAGCCATATCTTTTTCCGTTCACAGGAGAAAACAGAGAGGGACATTGACCCAGGACACGGTGCAAGTGTCCTGTTATGGTATATGTCACGGGTACTTGCAAAGAAAATTGAACTAGCGGGGTAACTATAACAACATTAATGAACATTCTTAAATGTTGCTTAACAAGCTACTGTAGCTGTAACGTACATTGCTTGAGTTACTCCCCAACGTTGCTAACAACCATTCCACACAATGTATGATCCTAGTAACTAGTGAATGTAATCACGGGTTATCAACTGTCGCCTCAATAGTGGTCTCAACAAAGCTTCAGAGTGATCTTCGAAGGAAAGCACTCTGTTCGAATATGTGATGGGTCCAGGTATCGATCACCTTGCAGTCCATTCTTATCGTCATCTTCAGATGTTATTAATTTCAGATGCATATGAGTTAAGAACTGTAGATGATACTACCTAATACCCTCTCTTACATTGACCTTGTAGAACGGAATCTTCCATTTTTTAATGGCTGTTTTATGCCATGGACTGTGTTTCTAAGCTTCTGTTCTGAAAGACTTTGTTCCTGAGCTCTAAGTACACATACAAAGATTGAAAAGAACTGAGGCTTGCAATGAGGATGGTGCATCTAGCTGATCGACTGGATGGTTTGTGCCCAGCGATTGCGCATGCGGGTCAGGTGAAGGAGCGCATGGACAAGTTCGACGACGCCACGAAGACGCTGGGCTACACAGTGATAGAGGGCGATCCGCGGTACAGCTCCTTCAGCGCCGAGATGCAGTTCGTGGCCCTGCATTCAGAGCAGGACTCCGAGGGACCGTCAAGCACGGAAGCCATCTGGACTTGCAAGTACGAGCCCGTGGGAGACCAGGGCCCTCCGGAGCACGTGAAAGCCATCGCCACCCTGGTGCTCAAGACGCTCGAGCGCGCGGTGCACTCCAGGAAAACGCTCACGCACACGGAGACGCTGCAGGTCAGTGATTTTTTTGGTTGCTAATTTTGGCCAAATTGCTACATTTTTTTTTCCTTGTTTTTCTTTTGAGGCACACAAATTGCTTTGCAACCTGCGGCGAAGCAGACGAGTTGCTTTTGGCAACACGTCAGAGAGGAATTTTCAACAGGAAGAGTGCTGGAATTGAACTGCCAACCCCTTCACAAATTTGGGTTGGCTAAATGGTACAAAGGATTTTTGAAAAAAAAAGTAATAATAGCCAGATTTCCTACATGGAGTCAAGATGTGTATCCTCTTTAAACCTAGGTATATATCACCCAGGTATTGCCTAAGTAGCACCTAGGTAGCACATGTGTATTACCCTGGTATTGCCAGTATATTGATATGAAAACAGCAGGGACACATGTAGTATCGGGAACCTCACCTCGGCAAATGTCCCCCTGGCGACATTCTCCAAGGGAGTGCTCCACGGGAGGTTCCCGATACTACATTCTAGCCAAAAGAGCATCCAAGGAGTGTGGATTGCTCTTCAAACCATGGAAAAGTAGCAAAAATGCTAAACTGTCTCGTGACAAATAAATTACTGCTGCAGGCCTCCCCAGAGGCGATCTGGAATGCGTGCAAGCATGCGGACGACATTCTGGTGAAGTCCATGCCGCAGTTCTTCGCGTCCACCACGCTCGTCCACGGCCATGGCGAGCCTGGTACCGTCCGCGTCGTCACCATGGGACCTGGTATAATCCTATGAATTTCCTCCTATAATTCCTTTGTTTTTCCGGCCACGCAATCAAGGCTATGGTTATCAAAAATAATTTTCACAAGAGTATATCTAACTTGCTCTCTAATTTCATATGCCATGTTTTCTATCACCCCTTTGGTAACCAACATACATGAGTTTAGAACTTGACAGTCATGTAGAAAGTGTCTTAGAGCCAAGTTCTATGAGTTGGAGAAGTTGGCCATGGAAGTAGAGAAGAGGAGGGGAAAAGTGGAACTTGGGTTTGTCTCATGCCCGGCCATGAATTTGTGCATGTTCCATGGACTTGAACATGAACAAACTTGATTGGTTTAGGGTGAAACATGAACATATTTGACTGGTCAAGGAGAAGTTGCCATGAAGTTTTCGGCTTGAGAACCCTCTATACTCCATGGCAACTCCCCCACCACTTTTTTCTCAAAAGCTCGCTTGAAATGTGGAAACTTGGTCCCCTGAAGTCCCTAAAAATTTGTCTTTTAGTGACACACTTCACCCATGGAACTTGACCCTTATCACATGTGTACACATACTGGAATGTGAAATTGGAGAGTGTGATGAGAATGAGTTCAGAGTGTATTCTTTTAGAGTTTTTCTAGTTACATATTCTCTGCACATCTTTGAAAATTTCTCCTGTTTTAACCTCAAATCTTGAGTTGTTGATAGTTTGGGTTGATTTTGGATTTGCTAAACGATCCAAGTAGTCAAACTTTTCGACTTCAAAATTTAGCATTGCACTTTAACCTTGAGGGAAAATTTGTACATTGAGAATCTCATTAATTGCACATCATCTAACATCTTCTAAAAAAAATTCTTTAATTGGGTTAGTAGCATTATGGGTTCTAATTCATTTCATCTCAACCATTGAAAATTTTCCACATTAGCTTCGAACCCCCTCTTCAAAACACAAAATGGCCCATAGTCTATTAGAATTTATTGGTTTTTCTTTTCCCCTGAGATTTGGAATTTCAACCGGTAAAGTGCCAATTTTCATCAATCAATCTGTAAGTAGAGGTCAATTCTTCCCATTCCACTGTCTTGAGAATTGAATGTCCATGACTCACATTATAAGCATTGGGATTGCTGCAACAGCAATCCCATTCGCAGGCGAAGTAACGGAGCGCATGGACATGTTCGACGACGCAAACAAGAAATTGGGCTACACAGTTCTGAAGGGCGATCCTCGCTACAAGTACTTGGCCGCCACCATGCAATTCAGCCCCGGACCGACTGAAGGGACCACCACCGCCGCCTGGGTCGCAACTTACGTGCCTGAGGGTGACATGGGCCCTCCTGAGCACATCAAAGCCATCGTGATGCTCGTGTGGAAGGCTTTGACGGACGCTGCCAACACCACTCCTCAGTGTGCAGTTTAACTACACCACCTTTATGGGCTCTCAACTCAAGGATAATAGGCTTTGCAACAACAAAAGCTACATCTATAATGAATGGGAGGATGCTTGAGTAAGGGATAAGCGAGCCAGTTTATAATATATTTGCTACATGAAAATAGCCTCTTGTAGTGTAGTTGTTTGTTGTCTCTGTCCCTCAAGGGGAGAGACTATGAAAATGCTTCGTTTTCAGGGTTGTAACTCCTAGCCAGTAAAGGCACGCCATAAAAGTACACTTGGGGTAAATACTAAGGCAAAGACTACAAGGCTAGCCGCTTGTTCTATTAGCACATGACATAGTATCCCGTATCATTATGATGCATTATGAACATCATGTATTAGTTTACTTGTTGATGAATATCATTTATTAAGCTTTGGATTTCGTGTTGACATGAGTGACTATTCACTCAAAAGCTTCTGGAGGGTGGTTTCAAGATATACAATTTTTATAAAGAACTCATACTTTATGGCATGCCATGTTAGTGTTAAATCAAATCATCGATGATACAAATCATACAAACAACTATGCTAAAATTGGCTTTGTTTACAAGAGACATCAAATAAAACAAACAGACTACGTTTATGAAAGACACTAAATACAACATTAGCAGAAACCTAATGAATACTTGTTGAGTAAAAACCTACTCAAACTTCCTCCCATTCACTGTAGATGTAGGTTCTCTTGATACAAAACCTCCTCCCCTTCAGTCCAGAGCCACCAATAGTGATGAGAAGCATTAGCTACTTACCACCAGATTACTGATAGAGTTAGTAGTGGAATAAGCGAGTGGGGGTTGATTAGGAAAATTTTAATTAATGACATATAACTGTATGCTGCAGTGGGTAGCTAGGGAGAGTATGTACCGCTCTCCTGTCTGCAGACAAAATGCGATTTTAGGGCAAACGATTGTATCAAGTTCCGAGCATTATAATATCTTGTAAAGTAGAAGATATTGTTTGCATCATTTTAACCCTTAAGCATCCACACTACAATTACCCAATCAAACCTTATCAATTCTTCACATTTTAAAATATACTATATTTGTTTTTTTGTTATTTTTATCATATAAGGTATTGTTAAACCAATTTACCCTGATTTTTTTTAAATTATTTAAATAAATAAATTATAAGATTTTTCAAAGTTGTTTTCTTGTAAAAATCATAGTAATTACAAAAAAACTTAGAATAGTATGAAATTTTTAGGGAAAATGTAAATAATAGTGATGAACAACAAAGTGTAGGTGTCATGCTTTTTCAGCTTGCATAAAAAGAAATTCGACAGAAGAACATTTTCTGCAGTGTATACTGCAATTTTAGGGTTTGAGCTTAAAAGTGCTATAAAAAAATGCAGTTTTAACAATTTTGAAGACCGATAAATTGGACTAGAAAGTAGAAGGTAACCCCCACACTTTCTTAGTTGAGACCATTTTCATTTGAAATTAGGAACTAGGTGAAAATTAGCATTTAACTGAAAAACGATCAAGCATGGCCCCACATGGCTCCTTGCATGCTTAAGGGTTAAGCATTTTAACATAGATTGATTTCTTGTGTAATTTCAAAGTGGACCATTATAAATGACAGGCAGACAACTCCATTTCCATTTAAATACCAATGATCATGATACACAGTTAACCAAGTCATGCATACACCACTTGGCAATAAATCCAACCAAGCATATGAGTTGATGTTGGTAATGAGGGTGTGCAATGGTTTTAGTACCCTCTGTTAATGAAATTGAGTGAAAAAACAATTAAACAGTCAAGCCTCTACCATGGGATGACATGACAGATCACAATTTGTCAAGGCAAATAGTGCAGTCCAATACTAGTGGTGTGATCAAGCAAGCATTATAAAAAAGAGGGCTTAGTTGACACCTTCCAAATGATTTCGAGGCCTGTACGTATCTATTTACCATTTTTCATGCCAACACTACTCAAAAAGTGTATTATTTTTCGACACTTTTTTTTGACATTATTCTTGACACATTAATGTTGAAAAACTGTGTCAAACACAGTGTCAAAAACATTTTTTGGGGTTAGTCATTTTTTGGGGACAGTCATTTTTTTGGTGTAAATTATACATAGTTGCACATTTCACACAAAAAACAGTAATGACACACATCAAATGATACGTGTCATTTGAGAGGTGTCAAGTAAACCCCCCTTTTTCTACCTCAAACACAAGCGCCCCTGCTTAATACTTCTGGTCTCTTTCACCAGACATAAAGTTAGAGTATGCAGAGACATAAACTGTATTATCACTTCCTACTTAAGATAAGTCACTTGAATTCTCAGATTCCCAGCATCTGCAAAACCTGATCCAATTCTGCAGCTTCACAAAAAACATCCAACAGTGTATTGAAATTGATATATAGTGTACAAAGTCTAGCTCCCAAAAAGTTTCATAAGTCCTTCACTAGTAGAAAACCCCCAGAAAATCACTTAAACTCTGCCAATTGCAACGCCATAAATATAAACCCTACCAATTGTATAACTTCTGGGGCTAGGGTTTCTACTAGTGAGCTTGTTCTCCCTAAGCTGATTTCGATATACAAAATGCAAGCCACGAATGGTCCCGTCCTCGTTTCCAGTTTGCGGTCCTGGAAGAAGCTGTGATCAACAGTGACAGAGCTCCCTGAAGAAACATAATTCACGTCCGAGACTCATTACGCGGAGGTGCTGGTGGGAGTGAATTGGTGAAGACGGTTGCCGTGCTCGTCGTAGAGAATGAGACCAGAAAAATCCAGCGGCTCGCAGCGCCGGCCTTTGGGAATGGTCCGTTTCCAGAGCGCCGGCTGCTGCTCATTACTCCGTTTCCCCAAAATGGAGCTCCCATCGCTGCTGTAGTCGTAGTCATCGTCATCCAGCTCGTGCATTGGCCGCGGCCCATACTTGCCGAAATTGTACATGGCACACATCCCCATTGCAACCAGCCTCTATTCCACTATCAAAACCAACCAAATCGATGATCTCACACGTACAAACGATCTGTCAAGCTGAAGAATTAGAGTACTAGCGCCAATCGGTGAACCACAAGTGCTGGAAACGCGACTGAAAACTGGGAAATCGATCGATAGCCTGAGCAGGATTTGAAGATTCTCAGAAGAAGACTCCGGCAGCAGCGAGAGAAGAGCACTATGGTTTATATATATAAGGTATCAATGTGACTACAAAGAAGCAGAGCCAAGAGAAGGCAGAGCAACATTAAGAGCACGTAGTACTAGTGCCTGACGAACTGTGGGTAGTGATGATTAATTTCTTATGTTTTTTTCCCTTTGGAAAACTATTACTGGGTCGTAATGTTTGACTTGGACCACCTCAACTTAACAGACTGGCATGATCGATAGAATTACCTTTCCACCGTACCACATGATATTTTGCAATAGGTTTTATGAGATTTGAAGCAACCGTGAAACTACGTTTTGGAGCTCAGCTGTGTGTGGCTTGTCATGTAAGTTACGATTGATTGACCGATTTGTGGCTGTACGTTCGGATGTGGATATGTTGTGTCCTTCCTTGATCGCATGATTTGCTCATTGAATTCTAGCTCGGGAAAAAAAAGCATAGAATATCAATGGAAAGGCGGGGTGCCGGCCATTCTTGAATTGCCCATGATTTGCTTCGTTGAAATTCCAGATTAGCGGCAGTTTTTTGTTTATTATAGTCATATATGCGGTTTCGGATCAAGCTTGACTTGAGTCACGGACTCACAAGCCTTGACTTTGGGGATCTTCGGTCGTTGATGTCAACTTGCTTGCGTTTCTGTGGTTTGCTTTTTCGGTAAAGAAGTAGCTGACTTTTCCGGTCAGAGCTCGTGACGTTTGTCTGTGATGTAAAAAACTGACTACCGTAGTACCATAGCTGGGTCGTGAAAAAACAATTCTAAAAATAAAAAATGTAAAAAGTCGAAAATTATGAGGACCAAAGATAGAAGAAATTATTTTTAACTATATTTTTCTATTTCTAAGATATTTTGGGCCATTTTGGGTCATTTTTAATCATTTTCGCTCCAAAACGAAAATCAAGAAATTCATTTTTTAAGGAACGTACCTTATTTTTCAAAAAATATTAAATATTTGTTAGTGGGGTGGCAACCTAGCTATGGTACTACGGTACAAGTCATTTATTAGTGCATTTAGGTTTCCCCTCCCTAATTTCTCGATATTTTATATTATATAAATATTTATTGTTGTAGTAATTTTCTTTAATAATATATTATTATATTATTTATTAAAATAATATTTTTCAACAATAACATACTATAAAATTATAATACAATATAATACAATAATATATTATAACACATCTTATAATACATCTCAAAAATAAACTCAAAGACACCCATGCGCCTCCACGTATACAAGTGGTAACTCATGAGGTAAATTTTTTGGATAAGGCAACCTAAATTTTTAAGCAATCTAAATGCAGTATTTAGTGTAGACTTTAAAGGTTATCTTTGTATAGGTTAAATTATGTCTATTAGTTAACTATTTGGTACTCCCTCAAATATTACACTAGTAATGGTTAAATTGTAACCAATGATTAAACTTTCCTACTCCCTCTAGTGTTAGTTTGGTATGGATAAAGGTTACTCCTTTCTTCCATAATTATGAGCTTCATGTTGAACTTGGAAAATTCCTAAATTAACTCAATCGTTGCAATCCAATGGTCTGAACTTTGAGCGAGTAGGAGTAGTTAGTTTAAGCATCAGGAAGCTTATTATGGGACAAATTGAAAAGGGGTTGAGGAAGCTTATTATGGGACGTAGGAAGTAACTGCTAACTTTTTACAACAACTAGAAGACTTATCACTTTCAAGTGATATAATTTCAACAATGACAGCTCAAGAATATGCTCAATGCAAAACATATTTTGATTAGGATAGACCACTTGAACTTGGTATTGAGAATGATTTATGGAAACAAACCTTGATCACAACTGAAGAGGAAGAAAAAGATAATGGGGGAAAATTTTGTCACAAGTTCTACATTCAACCCATTGTTCCATATTCCTCTATCATTGCAAGCCTTGTTGGGATTCACTCATATCTAGAACAACAAAATAGTGACACAAGTATCTTAATCCTTAAAGGTCAACCTCAATCCCTCAAGCTTGGTTTTCATAATTTTCAAACGACTTTGACCATGAATTGTTAATAATGGAGAATTTTTTTAATTATAAATTTTGTTTTTTAGACATCATACATGACAAGAATAGTATGTACCTACATTTTTTTAAAGTAAATTATTTTTATATTTTGAGGTTAAAATTCAAAATACTCCTTTATTTCTAAATTAGGAAATGACGTTTAACGGTTAACAACTAAGCTACAAGTGCTTGAGAAGGGCTTAGAAAGCCTTGACTGTCAACTTTAGACTCATCAAACTCCTTTGGCTCGTTAATTTTTTCAATGAGGATTATCTTCATAGTCATTTTCATAGAGATTGCTTTTGTAACAAATAGCATAGTATATCTTCTAGCTGGATATTGGTTACATATTTATAAGTAATATAAACAGGCCCTAAACCTCTAGATATAAGAATTATTAGTTAACTCATGTGTATTGGTTAACTTTTTAGTACTCCCATAGTAGAACATTTCAAGAAGTTTGACTTGTAATGTAAGTGAGGGCCAAATCTAGGCAACCTGGTGTCGAATTAGAATTTTCATGTTAAATTTTGAAAGGTTCACATCATGGCAAACCAATCACAACTTGTAGTACTTCTTCACAAAAAAATATTACTTGTCCAAACTGACCACGACATAGTGTAAACTGAATGGCGTATTTAGTATCCGGGACACTATTTCTCAAATCTGGACACTATTTAATTTTAAGAAAATATCAAGGGTCATGGTAAGAAAAAAATGATTGTAGTGTTTCAATGACATATGGCAACTTTATACTAAACATATTATGCTACCTCATGTCAATCTCATTACTTGAAAATAACATGGCACTCTCAATGAAAGTGGGAATGACAAGTGGCAAACTACTATGTAGTGTCAAGGGACACTATTTCTCTTCACCTTTGAACGAATTGTGGTAAAAGATGTCAATTATCTCCGGACACTAAATAGGCCATTCAGTGTAGTATATGTGAGGGTCAGACTCAAACAACCTGGTGTGGAAACTGAATTTCTATATCGGATTTTGAGAGGTCCATGTCATGACAAATCAATCACAAGATGACATGTGGCACTTCTTCACAAAATAATTATTTATGTCCAAACTGACCACAACATAGTGTACTAAACGTGCAGGTTGGATTCACACAAACTATTGTGGTGTTTCCACATCAGATTTCGAGAGGTCCACATCACCTTGGACCAATTGCAAGATGACATGTGGTATTTTGACAAAATTAATTAATTAGTGGAGAAACTGACCACAACATAGGGTACCATAGTGAAGGTCAGATTCAGATCGCCTGGTATTGTAATTGAATTTTCACATTAGATATGACAAGTGGCGTTTATTTTGATAAAATTTAATTAATTTATGTTAAAACTGATTATGACATGGGTTATGCCTTCAAAAATTTGTTCACTGGTACCTTTGATAATTAGACCAAAATTTTATGCAATTATTATGAATATTCCTAATTGCAAAGAAATTGTTTGCCTCTCCAAAAACATTTATAACAATTTTGTGATTTGAAGATTTGCAACTCACAATATTAAATCCACACTAATTATGATTTTTAGTGAATTAAATTTTCATGTTTACCAACTTGTCTTTGCATTTCCAACTCAGCCAAACTATGGCTTATGAATGATTTTGGAGTTTCTTAATCAAATAAAAAATTGTCTTTATTATCCAAGTGTTAAATGTAAATGTATGTATTTGTGCATTCTAAATCTTTGTACCCTTGTATGTGGATTTGAAAATTGTTTCACTGCACAATCACATTACAAATTAGGAAAAATAGTGAATTGAATATGAAGACATATAGCCTTTGTAAATATTTAGTATTAACATGGCGAATCCAAAGGCTTAACATCCTTAGACTCATCATAAATATTTATGTTGGAGATTGTGATACGAAGATTGATCTACAAAATGTTGCTCATATGTATGCATGTTTATTTATATATATGCATATACCTACATATGTATATTTATAATAATACATAGCTCAACTTTACCTACATATCTCATATTGTTATGTTGAGATATTTTGATTAGTATCATGCACTTTCCTTTAAAGTGTTAATTTTTGTAACAACTGCCATGTTTTCATATACATGTGAAATTTTGTAAACATATTTATGTGATCAAATAAAATATACAAATAATGTAACTACTGGTAGATTTAATTACATTTAATGTAATAATGAAATAATGTAATTAATGTGATCTATACATGTCTCTCGGGCGGTGCACTCCCTCTTCTATTTTGCATACACGTGCGCTCAAGACCTATTTATCAAGGAGCTATTTACCTTGCAGAAAATATTATAAAGTATGGTATTTTCAAAATAGAGGTAAAAATGCTTGTATTTTAATACACCCTATCAGTAATTTTTTTGGGGAATCATTTAAAAAATACCCTATTTTACTTATACTGCATTTTTTTCTTATACCCCAAGTAACCAATTCTTTTGACTATACTCCATTTTTTTTCTCGAAGCCCAATTGTTGTCCATTTTTTTCTTACACCACATTTTGGTTCTTACACCCCATTTTTTTTGGTTCTATAAGCGACATTTATTTTTCAGGAAGGACATTTCTCTTCTTACAACCATGAGTTGTGAAGTTCAGCTACAATGCTAAATTTACATGAACTAAATCAAAACAATAAACCTAAGGCAAAGGCATGCAACTGAAGCATTGTCTTAAACTTTGAAATGAAATTCAAATATGATATAGAAATCAGTTTGTGTTTAGGAACACAATGTAGTTTATGTTAGCAGAATTTAGAATTTCACAAGGTCTCTCCAAGTCCTATACTTCCGGAAAGTATATAAACTCAAACATATACCTGCAACTTGCTAACATCCAAAAAATTTGAGAATGCAAGAGAAACCAAACAAAACTGAAGCTAAACACAGACGAGAATTGTTCATGTGTAAATAGCATACAAAAATGTACAACAACTGCATGCCTTGTCCACAGATTTTGCAGCCAAACTTCACTCCAGAAATCTGCAGCCAATGAAAAATGAAGCCAGAATAAGAACTTGAAATAGACGAAGCACTTTCCACAAATTCACAAGCACTCCACGCAACAAAAGCAAACCAAAGGCACAAGGAAATTTGGATTTGCACATTTCAAATTAGAATTTAGAAATAAATAAAGGACTGTGCACTTTAGAGTTGGAACACATGGACTCCATAAGCAATACAGAACTCCACAACCGTGCAAAATAAGCGAAGAAAGGACTTACCAATGACGCATTTGGTGTAGGGGGGAGATCCAAATCTGATCACATGCGTACACAATGTAGCCACGCTCTGTGATGTCCACGCAAATCGTCCCAAAAGCATCCTAAATGTAGCGCAATTCCCCTAATTCTGCAGTCGACAAGTTCTCGAGCGGCTGCACACGAAGCTTAGTGTCAAGGAGCCCAGATGGTAGCTCCCACGAGTTCCCAAACAGTGCATAATTTCGATCAAACAAAGTCTGAAGCAACTCTTCTGCTGAACACCATGGCCGAACTAGCTGAGACATGTCCCATCTCGCCAACCCGTGAGCCGCGCCTTTAACCCCTAAAAGGACCGTAAGGCCCCCAGGGGGCTTCTGTAGGTAGAAAAGAGCGATTTTCGTGCAATGTCACCAAAGGAGCTAGGATCTGTGTCAAGAGGACCTTGGCTGTTTTTTCAAGCTTGATCCGTGGGTTCTTTCCGATCAGAAATTGATGAAGGAATGAATTTTTGGTGAATTTTTTGAGCAGCGAGAGAGCTTAGAGCTGCTTCGATGGACTGGCAGGGCAGTGTCGTGAGCAAAATCGCACAGTTCAGGAAGAACCAAGAGAAGCTCAAGGAATGAATCAAGCTGTGTCAAGAGTCTGATTGTGTCGGACTGGAAATGGCAAACCACATAAATTTCCTGATTGTATTAGAAAAATAGCAGGCCGCGCGTGCGAAGTTTTGCAATTTTCCCCATCGTCGAAATTGAGCCGCTCTGCCAATTTCAAGAATTCAACAGGAATTGAGCCAATCACAATTTCAGAAATTAAGAGGAATCACAGTAGTTTTCCGTTGAATTTGTGTTTCGGCAGTTTTCCGTTTCGTCAATTTTCCGTTGAATTTCTGATTTCCCGTTTCGGCAGTTGAGAGAAACGGGATTTGTGCAAGATTCTGATACGGGATTTGTGCAAGATCGATTCCGAAAGAGGAATCCCAACGTTGCCCTGTCCAACTAGCCCGTTCGCATTGTGACAGAAAATTCAATAGCCTGAGGTTGCTTGCAAAGCTAAATCCATGATTCTGAATAGTTTCAGAGCGTAACATTGAGGGCAGGGCGACGTTGAGATTTGCGGCAGAGTGAAAATCACAACGTTCAGATTTGAGGCAGAGTCAAGAAATCACGACGTTGAGAGCGACAGAGCAAACAAAGGACGGCGACATCGTGTGTCTATAGGGGATAAAATATGGCCACTACATGTGGAGAGGCTCACAGTGTGTTATCTAAAGCAAGAGTGGCAGTGGCTGTGTGGGTGAGAGAGGAATTACAAAAGACAGAAGACATTGTCGTGGAGCTTGTATCTCTTCTGGACGAGGATGTTCTTCTTGCAGCGCCGCGGCCAAAGGGTGTGAGGCTGCCTGCAAAGCCAATAGCACGGAACCTGCGATACTTGTGGAGGCGTGTGGTGGCGCATCGGTTGGGGTGGTGCCAACGACGGAGCGAGGGAGAAGTGGGATCCTTTCCAGCGAGTGTCAATTCTGTAGTGAGGCGCTTGTGGCCAGACCGAGCAAGCAAGGAGAAGAACGATGGGCTGAGCTCGCAAGCGGTGTAAGACCACCCCTCGTCCTGTTATTATCAACATTTCTGGCACTGGGAGCCCTACTGTGAATGTGGGTTGTGATCATGTTGTTGTTCGTAGCGAGGCTAGAACGTCTTCTAAAGCAGTAGAGCCCGAGTCCACGAGCCAAAAATCCTTGTCCACTTCTGATAATGAAAGTGAGCCGTTGGGTTCTAATTCCCGTTTGCATGGAGTAGGTTTCTCTAATTTATTGCAAGAGTCTCCTCATTTGAAATCGGGTTTGAGATCTAATTCTAAGAGGCCGCTTATTCCATCGTTGTATGTACTTGGGCGTTGTGGTCAAGTTGTGAGGGTCCCGTGTATTGAACTCCCCGATGTCATGTGGTCGGATGCCAATTTTTCAGAGTCTGACTACCTTTGGGGAACTGTCATAAACGAGTATTACGAACCGGCCCATGGCTTGACATTTTTGAGCGTACAATTGTATGGTGTGTTTGGATTGCATGATGTTCCTCATGTCGTGGTAGAATGGGTGGATGAAAATGATGATGTCTAGACAGTGCCCACGCAACAAATGTGGGCTCTTTTTGGAGAATACCGCAGTGACGATGATAGTGACTACTACCCGAGTGACCAAAGAGAGGAGGACCCTTTGGAAACTATGAATAGATTGACTCTAAAAACTAGAACTTGGTTTATGGAGTCTAATAGGGCGGATCACGAACTTGGCATAGGGTATGGGGATTTTGACTATCTTGATGGGTTATCTGAGAAAGAAAGGTTTGCGGAGCACATGTGGAATTCGCCGGTATCGTTTATTCTTCATGTTGAGTGGCGAGGTGGGTCCGAAGGTTTCAAGGACGGATTGGGTGAGTTTGAGAGTTTAGAGGAGTATTTGATGTTGTTTTGGCCGCTAACCATGATGCGCAAAATTGTACGCATGACGAATTTGTATGCCGGTCGATTTAACGGGAAAAATGGCACATTAGGTGGGGCAAAGTGGGTGTATTTGACCGTGTCCGAATTGAAATCTTGGTTTGGAATTGTAATTTTGATGGGCCTAAAAAAAATTCCAAACCAAAGGTTGCATTGGTCCTCTATTGATATGTTCCATTCGCGAAAAATTAGCTCTATAATGTGTAGAAGAAGATTTGAGGACATATTGAGATGTATACATCTTGTTGATAACGACCACATAACTACAAATAAAGATGAACCAAGTTATAGCAAAATCGCAAAGTGTGAGTGGTTAGTGCGTGAGCATAATGCGTTGTATTCTCAATATTGGCAACCCGAGCAAAACCTTACCATTGATGAGATGATGGTAAAGTATTGCGGGAAATATTCACCTATTAGACAATATATGAAGGCAAAGCCCACACAATATGGCATAAAAATTTGGTGTTTAGCAAATAGTGTCTCAAAGTATGTTCAAAAAATGGAAATTTATTGCGGTAAAAGTCAAGAATGTGAGGGTGAAGATCAAAATGCCGGTTACAAAGTGGTGACTAGTTTAGTGAGCGGGTTGGAGCACATGGGACATGTGATCATTTGCGATAATTGGTTTACAAGTCCAATTTTATTTTGGGATCTTTTGAAACTCGGTTTCAGAGCTACTGGGACTTGTAAAACCAATAGGCGAGGTTGGCCAAGTGCATTGACGATTGACAAGAGTAAAGCCCTTAGAGCAGTTCCTCATGGTACAATGTGGTGGCGAATGCACGCATCACATCAATTGGCCGCTGTCACTTGGCTCGATAACAAGCCGGTGACAATTTTGACTACGGCCGTGTCCCCCATAGATGCAACAAATGAGTTGTTTGTAGGCAGATGGCATAAAAATATCGTAAAAGACATCCCTTGCTCGCCCTCATTGGTACATTACCAATACCATATGCGGGGAGTAGATGTGCAAGATCAATTGCGAGGCAATTATTCTGTACAAACATGGGATCACAAATGGTGGCATAGGATTTTGTTACATTTACTAGATACATCTCTTGTCAATGCATATTTTTGTGCCGCGCTCGTATGCAAAGGATGGGTGAAAGTGTGATGAGCAGACTAAAATTTCACTATGAAGTGTACTTCCAATGTGCAGCGCAGGCGTGTCATTCCTCTCCAAGCGGGCATTCCCAACCCGGATGCATTGCATTATACCTTGTTTTGGACGCGCATCGAGGGAAAAGTAACGCGGAAAAGTGTGTTATATGCGGGAAGCGGCAACAGTTCTATTGCCCCACATGTGGAGACATTCCGGTTTGCATGGGCGATTGCTTTGTGGCACGCCATAGTTGATGACAATGTATCATTCGAATGTAATAGTCATTTTTATGCATACTTGAGTTATTATGTATTCACTTCCGGAGCTCAATTTTTGTGTTATGTCATTCTATGTTCTTTGATTTATGTGTCGTGGGTTATATGTTATAGCTATGTGTTATAATTTTATCCTATATTTGGAAGGTTGGGACCGTTGTGAGAGCAGTAAAAGGTTGGGACCCTTGTGAGAACAGTGAGAGGCTTGGGTTTGTGAGAACAGTGAAAGGTCTGTGGCTTGTGAGAACGACGAAAGTTCCGTGGCTTGTGAGAACAATGAGAGGCTGGGGCTTGTGAAAATTGTGGGAAGTTTTAATTTTTTTTGCAACAAAGGACAATTTTTCTAATATATAGCAAGTGCCTGGTCCATGCAATTTTTTTGGGGGGAATGTAAAATTAGAAAGTGACCATGGGCCTTCAACCCCATGGCCCATGAAGGATTCAGTTTGGGCTCACCTAGCTCTCCATGATTTATTTATTTATTTGGGAATTGCAAATCAGAAAGTGACCATGGGCCTTCAACCCCATGGCATGAGTGATTCAGTTTGGGCCGGCTGGCTCAATGCTTGGTGCCATGTTCCATTGAATTTTTATTTTTTTGGAAAGGCTCTAGGCATTCAAGGCCCCTGACATGCACATCCATTGACCTTGGTCATGTGGCCCCACTGCCATGTCTGGCCCTCTCCTCATAAATGAGTCCACTGCCATTTCATGACCGCACTGCCATTTCCTGCTTTTGGCCGGAATTCTTTTTTTTTGAAAAATACTTTGGCATTCATGAGATTGCTTGGGGGAAGGATTTGAGGGCAGAGCACAACCAAGCTATGGATTAGGCAGGAGACCGAGCAGCACTAAGGGGCAGTCCATTTTTTTTGGCAGCCCTTGGACCACTCTCATATGTTGCTCACTTCAAACCCCCATATCTTCCAATCTAAACCTCAGAATTACGTAAAAAAAATTCCACATCAGGGTCATGATGTTCTTTACATGTGGTAAAAATTTCAGATGTTTTGGAGCACTTCTAAGCAATCCGATTTCAGCATAAGTACAAAGTACCCCCTCCCCGAACAATTTCCATCAATCTTCTCAACGGTGGCATTTTTTCAAAAATTGTGCGATCTTGTTGATCTTTTTTTCATAAACAAGCTATGTAAGTCTTCTTTAGTTTCAACGGTGCTGATCGTGAAAATTACCCCACACTAATAAGAAATTGAGCTTGCTACAAGAGCTAGTTAAGAAAACAAGAGCTAAGCTCAAACACCCCCGGTCCTTTAGGGGTTAACGGTGGATTTGATAATCTTTTATTTTGTAAACTTATTATGCAATTTAAATTTGATTTGAGACCCATAGTTCCTAACAAATCCCAGAATTAAGAGTCATACATGTGAAATATTCAAAAATTTGCACACTACCGTACAACAAGTTGGTCTGATCATGCACATTAAAAGCCACAACCAGTACAGCCAGATCCTGAGATTGCGAACTGAATTTCAAATAACTTGGCAAGAGCACCACATATGTCACCAAGTAAAACAAAATGAAAAACTACCTCTGATCACTGACAAATTCAGACAAAGAATTAGCATCAACTTCATCAAGTGTGTAAATTTTGGAAGCTACTGAATATGACAAAGAAACTGTAGAGATGATTGCATCCACATCAATCCAAATGCAATCGCTCTCCACATACTTATACTTTTTGTGGCCTAGATGCTTTTGAAACCAATGCAAGTAGACCATTGCACATGGCAAGATAGATCCCCTATTTCCGTTTTGAACTGCTCTCTTCATCAAGTCGATTGGCTGCCTGCAAATGCCCCACTTGCTGCCCACCTTTACCCTCATTTTTTGCACCCTTCCTATATAAAATATGCCATTGGTTAGTCCTAAATTGATAGTAGCAGGCCTATCCCTGGTTCTTTTTCTAGTTGTCCTCACCGTAGATGCAAAACCTCGCATGTTTTTAAAGTAAACACCAACATCAGAGCCTAGACCTAGCAGCATAGACGTGGTGGATGATGATGCAGCAAGGTAGTCACTGGAGTTATTGAAATAAATAGAATTCTTCATGCAAGTTAGCCTATCTTTGGATAGATAAGGATTTCCATTTAACTGGCTAACTAGTGTGGACTTGTAAATGGAATGACCCTGGAATGTGACTACTGGGAGATCTTTGAAAGATAGTGGACAGTTGGAAACTTGTTGCTCCTGCT
The DNA here is from genome assembly GCA_022496805.1 of Pohlia nutans. Taxonomy (NCBI): domain Eukaryota; kingdom Viridiplantae; phylum Streptophyta; class Bryopsida; order Bryales; family Mniaceae; genus Pohlia; species Pohlia nutans. The sequence continues at coordinate 2,050,321 of CM040105.1, forward strand.
CGCTGAGCAACTCCACAAACACTTGTCGAGTCTCTTCCTCCAAAGCAGGCAGCATGGCCAAATCATCCTCGTCAATGTCATCTTCAAGGACCTAATTAGGGTTAGAATGAACCCATGTTTCTAGTTCAAAATCCGAGCAACTCTCCAATCTTGCTGACTCGCATTCAGCATCTCCATCCAATCTAGGCTGCGGCGTGCATGGAGGCTGGTAAGCCAAGTGGGAAGGGTCCTGCTTCTCCAACTTCCAAGGTGAGACAAACCACAATTTGTTAGCAGCTGAAGCTTGATTGGATGGCGCCATGTTCAGAATTTGAAGCATGGTTTGCGCTTCCTTCAATCCTTCTTTCAAAGCTGTAATAATTTCCACGTCAGTTGCAATCAATGAGTAGTCTGCTAAATTAGCTTCATTTTCCCCCTCTTGAAGTGGATGCAAAGACGACCAGATGTTCTCCGTTTTATTATGGACTCGGCCAAACTTGAGGCCATTGTCACCATAGTCCACACTGGACAAACGATTCAAAGTGTTAGCTGTTTTCACAAGGTCATGAAAATCATATGACAGCTCCATCCCATTCATTCCTCCAATTTTTGAATATATTAGATCCTTTTTTTCCATCGCACGTTGTTTCTACAATTTTCGCCAGTGGCCCCCCCCCCCTTCCCCAAGACATGTCTTGATAGATTTAAATTACTTTTAATTACATTAGTTTTGTCTTATAAGTTATTGAATCTTATGACCTTATAAGCTTCAATCTTATGCTTAAAGTCTTGTGAATTTGTGATTACTGATAGATTTAATTACATTAAGTTTAATAATGTAATTAAGGTGATTTATACATGTCTTGATAGATTTACCTTGAAATTTTTATTTGGAAGTAAATAATCGATAAAGCGTGAAAACTTACCAAAAAATTATCCTCGAGTTACCATAATTTCACCTTGTAAAAGTAAAATCCAGGTAATTTTTGAAGGCTTTTGTTTACTAGATGATTGTACAAAAGTATTTGTGTCAATTACTACCTTGTAATAGTATTGGCCAATAAAATTTACTATCCGGTAGCATGCATTTGTACGCCACAATTATTGGATGAAATTTGGTGGTTGAAATTAATTGGATGAAATTAGTTAGATGAAATGGGTCAATGATATTCAATAGAGTCCAAAAAGTATTATTCACGGGGATATAAAATTTCTAGAAATACACTATAGGAGGGTATTCTAGAGTACCCTCATCCACGCGTGTCACTCTTTGTAGGTAATGTGCCCATCTTGATCTTGAGCCCCTCTACATATGTAAAATCACAAAAAAATGTTAGGTAAAATCACACAAAAATAGTACTTTAGAGTTAAAGTCTTGTACTTTAAAATTAGTTGAGATCCGAGGGCCCCCAATATTTAAGAGATGTAAGATCATATGCTTGAGCAGTAGATGTTACATCATTGTAAGCACCAAAATATACTACAATCATCACAATTATGGTGAGACTCTTTTGCATAAATTTGGTGTTAATTTGGTTCCAAAATCCAGAACTCTAACATAGAAAATATAGTCATGCAATAAACAAACAAAAAAAAGAACTAATTTATGAAAAATAAATCTACAGGATCAATAAGGAATATTGGAATCCAAATTTTTGCTTTAACTTCCAAAACAAAAATGCTAGTGCCAATATTGGCTAGACCACTTTGTTTTTGGACGCCAAATTTTTGGACCAAAATTGGCACCACAACCTCTAATACCTCAAAATATCTTATTAAAAACAACATCGATACCCGAGTAACATAGGTTCAAATACCATTTTTGAACTCAAAAAGTTAGTGTGAATCTTGATTTTTGTTCTTTTAGTGTAAATAGGGTTCTAAATACTTTTAGATTTAGTTGTAGTGTGAATTCTTTGAAGTTTTTTATGTAAAACCTCAAAGTAGTTTGAAAGCGGTTAGGAAGTTAAGATGGTTAGACCGGTTGTGATTTGAAGAGTTACTTTGAGCTTGTAGATGGATATTAAAGGTGTTATGTTTTCCTTTCTCTCTCTCATTTTTTTTTTGAGCTTGGAGCAGTAGCAGATGTGAGATCTGGCTCCAATTTTTTAGTGCGAGTCTACCTTGTTGAAATTTGTGTAAAGACCATTATTTTTGTAATAGAAAGCTTAAAGCAGTTTGCTTGATACAATCTGTTTGTGTTTGTGAAGTGTGTAAGTCCCAGTGATTGGGCAAGTGATTGTGATTTCCTGTGAGAGGAATTATTTGTTACTTCAGTGCTTAAAGCAAATTAGTGTCTATGTTCTTGAAAGCAATTAAGGTTAACTGAAGTGAGTCAGTAGTGCATGTGCTTAAAGCTATCCAGTGTTTACTTGCTTACAACAATTGTTGTAGCTTTGAAGCAGCATTTGTAAATGTGTGTGTGCTTAAAGCAATTGTTTAAGTTATTAGAACTTGAGTGTGTGCAGTTATAAGTTGAACTTGTGGGATGAATTAATTAAGCTTTGAAGCAATTAGTGATATTGTAACTGCTTTAAGCAATAGTTGATGGTGATCAGAGTGTGAGCCTCTGAGCGATAATGGATGTGAATAAGTGAGTGAGTGCAATATTAATTACAATAGTTTTCTAAATTCCAGAGTTAAGACAGTTGAGAAAGAGAAGATTATTTGTGAGGGAGTCTGTTAAATTAACATAGCTTAAAGCTAATGGTGGTTTGTCAATTCTATAAGCAACAGTCCCTGTTGATGTACTTCTGATATAAACAAATTGATCAGGCTTAAAGCAATTAAGTCTTCTGTGTAGGCTATAAGCAACGTGTGCAGGTGGTTAAAAATATTGAAGACAGTGTCCTGGTGTTGTAAAGCCTTGAGCAATTGAATAAGAAGAATGCTATAAGCAAATTAATACAAGAAATGCCTAGAGCAATAGGAGAATCATAACGCTAAAAGCAATATTACAAGCGTAAAGCTATACAGTCGAAATACATTGCCTTGAGCAAATCAATCCCTGGTTCAATGTTATAAGCAATATTTTAATAACTAACATGTAGTTGAGTGATGAATGAGTGATGCTATAAGTAAACATTGTGAGACTATGCCTTGAGCAATTGCAACAGGAAAATTGTTACCTTCGTGCCTTGAGCTATATGTTTTGTAATCCCTTCAGGCTAAAAGCTGCCTTTGTTTATAAGCCAACATACTAGGACTGCATATTTGTATTGTTGCATCCATAAGTCATGGACAGAAACTAGAGATAGGATAAAGAGTGTTTCCTATACCTATATCCAATGGGTTAATTTATCTTTATTTCTCACAATAATCAAACTACAATAGAAAACTACCTTAAAAGTGACCTTAATTACATTACAATAGACTATCTGACATTCCTTAAACCAAAGAACCTCCACTACGTTTCTTTGGGTGGTTTGTCCTCTAAGCTTTTTCGACTAACACCATTGTGAATAAAGTTTGTTGAATTAATTCTCATACCATGTGAAGTAGACTCTATAATAAGGCCAAGTAACTAGTTCCAGAATTGCCTCGCCCTTGTATATAAATGCAGAATGCAAATTTAGAGGCTTATCAAACTTATATGGCCAATATCTACCTACATATCTCATATTGTTACGTTGACATATGCTAGTATCATGCTCTTTACTTAAAGTATTAATTTATGTAACAACAATTGCCATGTTTTTATATACACGGGATACTTTTTAAATACATTTATGTGGTGAAATAAAATACACAAATAATGTAGTTACTGACCAATAAGTATTGCAAAAGTTATAAGGGTTTTTTGAATTTCAATACTTCCACTAAAAGCGGTTGAATCATTTTATTCCAATTAATGAGATAAATTTGATAAAGATTTTTGTTTTACAAGAAATGAAGACAAATACCGGTATAACATTGAAGTTGTTTTTTAACTCAATTTTTAAGATTTTCAAATACAAACAAATAAAATAGGATATGTTTTGCTTACTAAAACATTCTCACTATTGGTTTCTCAATTTCCAGCTAATTTAGGTTCTTCTTTCATCTTATATTTCTTTCCACTTGATATTTATTTTTGAAATTGACTCGGGGAGGTCACTACCATGTATTTAGTGTAACCACGTACGTTAAAAGGGTATTTTAATGGGGACTATCACATAAATGGAATATTCTAGGTATATTCTAAATAGATTCTTGCATTATTCATTACTTGAATTTAAAGTGTCCTATACTATATATAAAATTTTATAATTAGGTAGAATTTTTTCCTCCAATGAATAAAAAGGACTCTATTCTATAGTTTAGCTCACAAGGTTTTCTACTTTTTGCATAGTGACCTCCCCGAGGAAATTGATACTCCCTCCGTTTCATAATAAGAGTCCAAAACCACATGTTTTCTTGCATTAATTTAAGAGTCCACATTCATTGTATTGCCTTCCTACAGTGACTCCTATTCATTCATTGCGTAACCTTCCTGCATTGACTTGCTGCATTTTCATCCCTTTCTATCCCTAGATGCACTCTTTTATGTGTGTGAGGAATCACGTGAGTGCACTGCAAGAGGGAGATTAATTTAAACACTATTGTACTATATATACATACAAGAGGCATATTTAGGGCTAAAAATAGGGTTGTATATTTACATTGGACATATATACATGAACAAATATGAAAATATTCTAACGTATACAAGGAGTATTTTAAAAGGGGTCATGAACGCACGCGATGCCAAGGTTTAATAAAGAGAGCACCCCGAGTTTCTAACAAGACACACGGATTTTGAAGTTGCCATTGCGTTTCATCCCTTTCAACATGGGCTCTAATTTCTGTCTTAACACCTAAAGGTCCCTAGCTTTTTTGGGCTTAAAATCATCATTGCTTTTGATGTGTTATAGGTCTAAATGTAAGTGAGGTATAGAAATCTCAACCGTACAATCTTGTAACATACATGTTGTAGATCATGTGGATCAATTTTGGGGTCATTTGGCCATATAGATTGCAAGATCGAAGTGTTTTAGTGCTAAAAAAGGATGCTGAAATTTTCCTAGCAACACAGTTAGAGGTGAAACTCGTTTTCAAAATTACTCAAATGAAAAAACTTTGAACTATAAAGTAGTTCAAAATCATCATATAAACACATTGGTACCAAAAAAGCCTCATGAAAAAATTTAATGTGCCCTAAAATGGCCTTGCAATGTCAAAAAGTAGCCCGAAAAGTGACCCATTTGAACCAAAAAGCAAAAAGTGTTCAAACTAGACCCGTGCACTAAAATGACTCCCAAACATTCATAACAACATGGATTGACCTGAAAATTTTACCATGATAACTAGACTTCAAGGGGAATTCAACCCAACAAGTTTTATTGAAAACGGACTTGGGATGAAGGAGATACAAGCCCCCGAAGTTGCTGCCATCAAAATTCACAGAACTGTCCAAAAAAAAGATACCTACTTTCAAATGATCACCAAAAATTCAGTTCATCTCGGATTGATCTGAAATTTTTACCACACATTCCATACATCATGCGGGGAGTTTTTTCAAAATTTCAGCAAAATCGGACACGTTTTGCAAAAGTTACAGCACTTCAAAGGTGACTGTACCCCCAAAAACGTCCAAAATATGGACGCTGGGACGCTTAGGGGTTAAATCTCAACTTTTTTTGCAAAGTGGACTCTTATTATGACAGGTAGGGAGTATGAATTATTTTTTGGATAATTTTTTTTAATATATTCTCAACTTATTTTTCAACATGATTCTTAAAATGCACAAGTTATTTCATAGGCTTGTTTTTTCATTATAAAGTTGAAACACAAATTTTCACCTTTGGAAAGAATTAGGAGAATAAGTCAACCCCTAAATCCCTACACCCTTCTCTAGAATTGCATAACAGATGCATTATAAAATGTACCAGGAGGGATATTTTGAACTTGATGTATGAAAACAATTTGTACATTATGGATTTTAGATTATATCCATATGGTTAGATTTATGATTGCTATCACCACTGTTTTTGTATAAAATTTGAATCTTAAAATTCAATATTCTTTTGAAAATTGATTATGAACAAGATATTAACAACCTATGGATGAAATTTGTTGTGATGGGTTGAAATATAATACTCTAAGTGTAGTGGTTTTTGGAGATTTTTTGGTTGCTTAATTTTATTAGTTAATTTTTTCAAGAATACTTTGAACTAAGACCTTAGAAATTTTTGGTGAATTGTTGTAACATGAAATGAGGCACAAAAAAATCACAGATCATCTCCTTTCTCATTAGTTCACACATGCATGAAGCTAACTTGCCATAGAATTTTGTAGTATTTTTTGGATTGCAAAAAGTAGCTTGATGAATGAAATCTTACTAATTTTTATCATCCATCATCCAAAAAATGGATGGTTGCGTGTTTAGGGATTAGCTAAAAGACCGTAGAGTTGGATTCCTCAAAAATATAAAAAATGATGAAGATTTTAACTTTTATTTATAAGAAAATATTTTGAAGCAGCCTCAATACACTGCAATACTTTAGGAGTTAATTAGAGGAGTTGTCGATATTATACTTAAATTTATAATAATATAATCTTTCAATTAGCTTGGATTAATGCTTTTCCAATTAATATTGGTAGAGAAGTTTGCAGGGGTTTTTTCCTATTCAATATGTAAAATAATGTGAATTTCAAACGAATTGTAAATAATTTGAATTTCTTCATTGGAGTTGCCCTCATTTAACCATTTAAAGTCCCAATCCTTTGTAGAAAATTCAAACTATACTTTGATGTACAATTTGCCCTCTGAGATTTATCAAAATATATTTTGTAATATTTTCTATGCATAAAATATATATTTCCTATTAGTCCTAAAATTTCAGATTTTTTGGGTATAAAATGAACTTTTTTCAAATTTTTAGGTCAAATACTTCAAAAATTCATATTTATTACAAAATAGTTCCAAAAAATATAAATTATTTGGAACAAGTGAAAATTACACAAGAAAACCAAGTGATATGATTTCCATTGAATTTTTTGACTTATAAATATTTGAAATTTGAAAGGTGAACATCGTGTGCAATGTAAATTAAACCTTAAGCTACAAAGCTTGCAAAAGTAATAAAATACTCAATACTTGGAATTTTAAAGATCTGAAAAGTAAAGTGTAAACTACACTTTACAAACTTCATTTTCTTAGTTGGGTGTAATAGCAAGAAAATCCATCTTCATCAAAATTGGGTTTGATCAACAAACATTTACAATTGGGATGCATGGTCCTTTAAGGGATAATAAAGGTGTTTTAAAAAAAATGTGAATTTAGCTCTCAATAATGTGGCCCACATGATAAGGTCGAGGCACCTAAAACCGATAACTTAAGCTACCTACACTATTTCTGGACCAGCCATTAATAGGGTGATATTTTTCCCAGGTTGGAAGTTAGTTTTCGCGGAGAATGCAAATTTTTCCATGAATTATTTCCCAATATTGAAATTTGTACAATTTTTCAAAGTGAAAAGTACTTCAAGTCCCAAAACCGATAATATGCTCTAATGTACAAATGAGGTACATCTTTTCTTTCAAAATCTAGAAATTAGGCCAGATCGGTTTTGGGTACTTGGTCGGTTTTAGGTGCCTCGACCTTAATTGACCTCCATGCAGTGAGTGGTCAACTTGGCATTACAAACTCCACTACACCAAAGTCACCATATATTGTGGGTGGATGAATGTTGTGGGTGTGTTATTATAGTAGCCCATAGTGATTATATCTTGTTGTGAAAATTATTGTAGGATTAAAGCATGTTTACCCTAAACTTGACGGCGCAATGGATTTGGTTTCTCCAAACACAGAGAGTCGCAAAGGGTTTTGTGGTTGAAGGTTGGTGGCAGGCAAAGGGTCTAGGATGAGCATCTAAAGGGGTTCTACAAGGATTTCAAGTTTGCAACGTTGACAAGATTTGATGTTGGCATGAATTTTATTGCCTTCATATGATTTGTTTTATATGCTCTAAAGTGCCTTCATTGCCACAATATTTACAATCAGTTCAAAATTGTAGTGGATTTGAAGAATGCAAAGAGACATAAATAATGTTGCTATTAAGAATTTCACACCAAAATATTTATGACAAATATATATACATAAGACATGCCAATGACCCCACAATTTCACTGCACAATTCCATTAGAAATGTAAGGTATCACTCAAGCACCGCATAATTCCATTAGAAATGTAAGGTATCACCCAGTCACCGCACGCCGTGTGGTGAAGGGCTCAAGCAAATTTTCATTAAAAATCATACCCAATGTGTTTGAGGTGCAATAAAAGTTATTGTACATAACATTTCTGAGAGTGATATTTTCAAGGTAAATCCCAGCTTGACATACTACAATCTTTCAAAATTTCAAACAGTGTAAGTTTCTACATCGCGGTGGGAAAGGATTTGAGTATTGCCAGTACGGTCATTGGCATGTCTACCTTTCTTTATATATATATATATATGTAAAATACCTCTCATAAACGCTGTGACTCACAGTATATGATGACTTTGGTATAGTTCACTAAAGTATTTGGCAAGTTGGATTATATCAGCTTGGCTTGCCACTTGACTTGGGCACTTTGGCATATATCTGAGAGCATATATATTGTCATCATCACTAACATATTTAACCACTGTCTGGAAATAAGTGGTAAGGTAGTGATAAGGACAGTAGTAGAATCCAAGCCCATGTGAATTTCGCCTTTCAACATGTATGTGCCAGGTCATTTTTTTCCCAATTTATTATCTTCTTTTCGGAAAACAGATGAAGGAATTCATTGCACCTAGGTCATATTTTCCGTTGACATATAATACGACCAGTAATCTGCGGTTGCCAGCAGTGCATGATCATTTTGGTCCAGCTCAGCTCATTATTGTGGACACACTGTTATAGATGAGTGAGGTCACAATCTCTTTCACCAGGCCATAACTTAACATTCAGTAGTATGCACTATCTCTACCTTGGCTCTACAGTAGATGGTGTGGAATATTCCACATCCAATAGTCCTTCATCAGTAGCTAAGTGGACAGGTGGAGACTGAAGATGATGAGCAAAGTGCATGAAGGAAAGGCAGTTGGCATGAAGGCTACTGAGGGCCTCTTTACGCTAGAGGCGAGAAGCCGTGAGGAGAGAAATTTCAGCCAATGGAAGGTTTAGAAACCGAGAAGACCAATTTCTCATTGGCTGAAATTTCTCTCGTCACGACTTCTCGCCTCTAGTTTAAAGAGGCCCTGAATGTTATATTGTCTGAATACACTGAGGTTCACTATTCTACATCTCTACCAAATTTGAATGTTATATTGTTTGAATACACTGAGGTCCACTATTCTACATCTCTACCAAATTTCCACATCAGATTTTTGAGAGGTCCATGTCACGCTAAACTAATCAGAAGATGACGTGTGGTACTTTTTGACAAAATAAATTCATTAATGTCGAAACTGACAAGTGACCTGGGATCTATGGGATATTTGACTGATGATCAACTGTGAAAAGCCTCCCAAAGCAGCTGTGTCATTTACGTCATATAACACTAAAACTCTTTGGTCCTAGAGCACAAAATTGGAGTAACTTACTTTAGCCCACAATAACTTAAGCCTGAGCAAGCTCTGCACAAACTTTCAACAAAAGTTCTTGAACAGAGAGCGCATTAGTGAGCAAAACAAGTGGCAGAAAACAGATGTACGAATTGTGTTACAGTACTAACTTAATTCTCGATGCCAAAGACTGTCGGCTTGCCTTTTCCTCCTTGACGCCATCTGTGAAAGCTGCGGATTGAGACAGCTAAGGAGGCAGCCCATGTGTGATAGTTAAGCCTTGCCCGGCTGATAACACAGTATAAGTTAACATTTCCTGCCATGTATGGCTGCTAATGAATATGGCTTGGCAAGTACGTCTCCAATAATGTTGCAGTCCGGCAGTGACGACAAGAAATGCTGTCCAAGGATCCCCTCATGACCCCAACATTCCAGTCAAACCCTGTTTGTTGATCTAGTTTTTTGTACCACCGACAAATGTCAGATCCCACATTTTCTACCTGAAAATCCTAAGTGCTGGAGTATCATACTTAGTTGCAAATCCATGGAACCCAATAGTGAGTGGGTTTCAGGCAACAAGAATAACCGCTTATCATTGAAGCTCTCAACTTTGACGATTGTGGATAAGTGGGGTACACGTGAAACCCTAAAAGATGAAATGAAAGAATGTCAGTTATCTTGATTTTACTCTTAGATGGAGTGAAGTGAGTAGAAGGGCGTATTCAAGTGGTAATTCCCAAAAGCCACCTCAGCAAGCAAGGTGATTGAATCAATGATTGAAAGAAAAAAAAAACATTTCACAAGTTCTTGTAGAGACAACATCAACAATACCTCACATAATCCACTAAAGATAACCTAATATGCAATGTGTGAAACTTAGAGAGAGTAACTTTGTCAAGAAGGTCCAACGCGAATGAAGAGTAGTTTGTTGGGGGAATTGCTACCAACTTGGCCACCAGGGTCAAGTTTATGCGTGCTACCTTTGATGCCCTCTTTTGAGGGTACATTTTATGTGTGAGACCTACTAATGATGAGCTTCAATCCCACAATAAAGGTCACTCATGAATTTTAGAGATGATTTTTTATACATGCGTTGGTGCAAATGGCTTCACTATTGGGAGTAGAGGGGCCTATTGAAGAACAAAATACAGGCATATTTACATTGAAAAGCCTACACGCGCTTGAAAAGTATACACATAAAAGTGCTTTCCTCACTTATTTGCAAATAGATCACTTCAACAAGCCCCAACAAGCATATCAATTGACAGAAATGGTTTTTGCATCCAACCAAACATATGTACATGAACACATACACATGTATATTTGAAAGGTACAGTGTTACAAGTAAAACATGATGAAAACACAGAAGCATCTATCGTCAGGTTCTCCAAAGTAATAAAAGCTACGGTACAGCGTTATCAAAATTGGGCATCACATTCTACATGGCATGCAAATCTCTACTTCCAAGGACCTGAAAAATCTTCAGTCTGCTCTCCTCAGACCTGTGGAGAAAGCTAAGAAAATCGGCATTACATATACATTAGTGGATTGATAGGCCATAGCCATTGCAAGCCCTGTTAATTTCTGCTCCTTGTAAATGGAGATGTATATTTGAAAGGTACAGTATTACAAGTAAAGCATGATGAAAACACAAAGCATAGTCACTTCGCCAAAGCATAAAAAGCTAGGGTACAGCATTATCAAAATTACAAGTGCATCATATTCTACATGGTATGCAAATCTCTACAAGCTTCAGTGTGCTCTCCTCAGACCTGTGGAGAAAGCTAAAAAGAATCGGCATTACAAATACATCAGTGCATTGATCGGCCATAGCCACTGCAAGCCCTGTTTCTGGTCCTTGCAAAACGTGCAGAAAAATGTACATGAACACATGCGCATGTATATTTGAAAGGTACGGTATTACAAGTCAGATTCTCCAAAGTAGTAAAAAGCTACGGTACAGCATTATCAAAATTGGGCATCATATTCTACATGGCATGCAAATCTCTACTTCCAAGGCTGAAAAAGCTTCAGTCTAATCTCCTCAGACCTGTGGAGAAAGCTAAAAAAATCGGCATTACAAATAGATGAGTGGATTGATCGGCCATAGCCATTGCAAGCCCTGTTGTTTCCAACTGGAGAAGAACTCGTGGAATCGATCACTCGTCGAGCTCGGGGCCTTCGCGGTCTTCGCGGCTCTCGCGCGGCAGGCGCGGGCAGTGATCGAGCTGATTCCCCGACGCGTCGTACACGATGAGCCCCGAGAACGACAGAGGCCGACACCGTCTGCCTCTCGGGATGGTTCGTTGCCACAGCGCCGCGCCCGCCTCGAATCCCACAGTTTCCAATTCCTGCGACGAGCTGCTCACGTCGCTGGTGCTGCTGCTCGTAGCGCTCCTCGGCGTCAAGCTGTCGCCTTCTTCCTCCGCTCCCTCGCCGCTCGCCACCACCGGACCACGAATCGCACACATCCCCATCACGTAGGACCAAATCCTTGCAAACTCCGCCCACAGCTAGTACCGATCTAGCTCTCTACGTCAACACTGAAATCGTGACACAGTGTCAACACTGAAACCAAGCTTGGACTCCTGTACGTCTGTCGCTAATCAAACTAGTTCGGCCTGAGATCAGATCGAATCGAGCAACTGCGCGGTACTCGGACTAAGCTTAATCTAGATAAATTCTGTTACAAGTTGCGTCAGGAACGAGGTGAGGTTGATGTTTTGTGATTGCAAACTCCGGCCACGGTGTCGATCTAACACGTACTGGAACCAAGCTTGGACTCATGTCTGTCGCTAATCAAACTAGTTCGGCTTGACGATCGAGGAACTGCGCGGACCGGTGATACTATCTACTCGGACTGAGCTTAATCTAGATCAATTTTGTCACAAGTTGCGTGCAGGAACGAGGTAAGCTTGATGTTTTGTGATTGAACGGTGGAAGTGGAGCTAGCTCTACTGCAAATGCTCGAGCTAGGTGGGCTTGTTTCCGAATTGCAGAGACCGGTCAATGATCGATATGACCGTGAGGAACTGAGTGAAGAATGTTGATGAGACCGTCGGATATGAGGGCCGGGGTTCTGGGCAGTTATAGCTTTTTCAGTTCGGTGGTACCGGTGGCTAGAATCTGATATTATCAATTATATAACCGAGTTATTCATTCAGCCGCGGTAGTTGCAGGTTTCGAGAGAATATTATTGTTATATATAATAACTATAGTAGGTCACCGACTACCGTCCGTGACGTGGCTCTGTTAACTTTAGTTCTGCCCCTGTCTGATGGGTTTTCCCACCGACTTTTCCACTCTGAGCGACTGATTTCGTGTTGATTAGAAACCTCATTTCAAATCCGGGTTCGGTGAATACTAAATATCAATTGATTGGTAGATGTGCTTTGGAAAGCGCTTTTCTAGAGTAGTGAGTAGACCCATTTGTTGCTTGATTGAGATGGCTCACATTCAAAGTAAATGTAAGAGCATTCCCACCCATGCACTCTAGGACTAACTCTCTAAAATTATTCATCTATATTTGAAGGGCCCTTGCACTCACACTCCCCCACCCTTGCATGCCCATCACATATCAAAAGTGCGCATCAAATAGTCAATGGACCAATCACAAGTAGAATGTGAGGATATAGTCAACTAAATAGTGATTTGAAGGCCCAATTTCTAACACGCTAGGATCCAGAGTCAAGAGGCATTTTGCAAGGGCCCTTGGCACTTTTCATTTACTTCTTGAGTGTGAGAGACTCTGGGAGGGCATGGGTGGCCATTCTCTAAAGTAATTATATCTTAAAGGGAGCATTTATCTTAACCCCTAAACGCCGGAGAGGGTCCTCCACTGGGTGTTTTTTTTTCACTTTTCTTGAAGTGCAAAAGTGGCGATATAAAATGTTATAGTGGTGCTCCATATTTCAACATTCATCCACATATTGGATAGAAAATATCACATTATAAGATATCACATATAAATTTGTATTATTTTCATCCACAATCTGGCGATTTCATCAAAGATGGTTTTTTAATTTGGTGTTTTCTTGGCGAAAAACTTCATGAATTTTGGCCATTTTTCAACCAAATTGTTTTTTTCTGGTGCAATCTGGTAATATTTTGCCTCAAAAAAAATGCCATAGTCTCCCACCCAAAACTGCCTCGTTTTGAACATTTTCGTTGATGATCTTTAAATGCTTTTCAAAACCTCTTTTTTCACATTCTAACAGAAGGATCTTATACTCCTAGGCCTTATAAACCATCCTTCAAAAATCCAAAACATTTGACTATATGGATGCCAAAATAAAAGCAAATGAAGTTTAGATTTTGAAATTTCAGGCCCTAAAAATTTCAGAGAGCCTTGCTTTCATAAGCTCTCAAACCCAAAAAAAAGTTGAAATGATGTGCCATTTTTGACCCTCCTCAAGATGAGGTAGTCAAAATGCATGACTCAATTTGACAAGATGTTTTATTTATCAAAAAAAAATCAGAGGCCTTGTAATGGGTGGGAGTATATAGGAAAGCAAAAGATATTCGCTAAATTAGATTATTCCTTCAACCCTTTTCCAATTGGAAGAGCTCACAACTCATGGCATGACGCATGTGAGTTAAACAAAAGTTCCTTTGAGGTACCCAATGAATCTTATTGGCTTAGATTTTTTGGCAGGCCTACTTGAAGTGTTGAAGCTACCTTTCAACATGGAGGTGTTTCACTTTGAAAAATTCCCCTAAGTGGAGTTTTGATCAGATGGGCATAATTCCAATTGGTTTGGAAAGAAGACTTGTTTACCCATATTATTATTTTTTGTTTTGAAAAAAAGTTTTTTTTTTTGAGTCTGGGCAACCCGGGAAAATGGGCAGTGACGACAAAATGGTCTTTTGGGAGCTTAGGGGTTAAAGCGTGTGTATCTACTATAGTGTGACATTTCAGCTGTGTAATGTCACACTGCAATAGATACGCACGCTTGAAAGTAACTGCTCCCTTTAAGGTATAGTTATCTTATGTGAAGTTCCGGGCATAAGAGTGTTCATATTGATAGACAAGATGTTGGATCTAGTTTTCTGAATTTTAGCTACTTTAGAGATATTTGAAAAGGTAACATGTCTTTCACCCCTTGAATTATATGTTATTTAGTTTTTGTTAAAGAAAACGAAGAAGTCATGCTTTGAAAGTCAATAGTAAGGAATACCAAATAGTAGGGCATGGTCTTGATTTGGTTTGCTACTACTGTAAAGAGATGCAAAAAGGCTCTTCTAAGGAATAAAAAAAATTATGTTAAAAATGCTGGACCAAACTCTTGCAAACCCTTGTTTGGATGCAAAAATGGGTTTAGTACTCTAATTAATATTGGCATGAAATAGTGCTCTTGTTTTTCCAGCTGCCATCTCCTACTATTTCAATGTACTCTTTATTGACCGTTCATCTAGACCCTTTTCAAATACCTCAAAATGCAAAGCATCATGGTAGCTCCTCCTTGTAAAGAACTACTTGGTAATCAATACCGGAAGGTATATCAGCTACCGAAAGAAAGAATGAGACTACCGTCTAAGGTAAAACTACTGATAGTAACTTAGAAGACATAAGTCAGGAATGCTACGAAAGAATCAGGTAGTGAAGAACATAAACACCTAACTGATCGGTAGACAGGAAGGAGAAGGAATTTTGATAAGACAGATAAGTATCTTGGAAAAAATGAGTCGTGCCAATGGGTTTGGCTCTATTGCTTTTATATCAGTACAACTAGATCTGACAGTTAGGTCAGATCGGTAAAAAAGTATTTCCTAGATCTACCTGTTGGGGTAACTTGGAAAATTACCGGGGTAAAAACTCAGACCAGTAGGCCTTACCGGTAGCTCCTAATTTACGGTTAACACATCATGTTGCGGTGCATTACGTTTTATAGAGGGATCAACCACTTTCAAAAAAAACAACTAAACTCTAGTAGATTCTCATTTGGGAACTTGGAAGTGGTAAATTTAGAGTACAAAAAACAACTTTTCATGAACTTAGCTACTACATTATGTAACAAGCAACCTCTGAGTCATTCACAGTGCAAGAATTGCTTGAGCACATCACTACAATTAAGTTTTCACAAAAAAACCACTTGAGAAGTGAACATGTTGAATTTTGAACTTCTTGAATTTTGACATCTTTTTGCTATCACCTCTTGTCATCTTCCCTTATTCCACCTTTTTTCTTGTGCAACTTGATGATTAACTTTTTGGGGTATCAAAGCTTCAACTTAGCATTTCTTTGTGAAGCAACAAGTATCAAAAACTAAAATTTGAAAACCACAACTGAGTACTAGTGTTGATGTGTAACGTAGGGACTCCCAAAATCGCCACTTATAATGTTGAACATAGTTTTATTATTGTAATGATCAAAAAAGTTCATATTCTTGTAAGTACACGCACATAAGACGGATAGGCGGACGGTTGAGTGATTTTTTTCACCATAAATTGAATTAAATTATGAAAAATAGAATATGGGAGTTTTTGATGTCATTCTTAGCATCGTCAAATAGCTCTTGACGAGTACAGGCACACCAAAGTCTTTTTTTTTTGTAGCTTTTGAACTTACAATGTGGAAGTTATGGACTTTTAATCAAATTTTGTCACTATAAATTGAATTAAATTATGAATAAATTATTCAAGAACTAAAAATAAAAAATAAAAAACATGGCTAAATCACGGGGAACATTGGGTCAACAGCAATTCCACACTAGTATTATTGAAAGCATACTATTGAAAAAATATTATTGAAAGGCCGATGACCACGACAATGCCAACGACAACCATTTCCCTTTATAATTTTCTTGGATAAAACCCTCTATGAGTAATTGTCGACGGAATTATGTAGCCATTGTTTAACATTTTAGGGTGAGGATTTTGGGTGCAAATTGATTGTGGTGGATCACCGGTCACCTCAAATCTCAACGTGCAATCAATTCAAGACCAACTTATGTGCTGGGGAGATGTGTAGTTTTTATTTTTTATTTTTCCCCGCAGACAATCCACACAGGACCAGCCAAGGACAATTGAACGAGCCCTTGACATATCATCTCTGCTAGTCTTCAGCACAAGTGATGTTATTCACTTAGTTATTGCACGAATGCACACTCATGTTTTCTTTCTTTTCTTAAACAACCGGACACTTTTATTCCGTTGAAAGAAGAGAAACATCGCAGAGAACCAAGGGCAATGCACACTCATGTTTCATGGCAAGCACAGAATTAGGTGTTATGGTTGACTCCCACATACAGTACTCATCGAGGGCCTGTTTACATCACGGACTAAGAGTTGTGACCAACTTCTTCTATGGTCACAGCTCTTGGTCCCACTTCCATGGTCACACTTCAAAAAAATGCAATTTTTAATGCCCTTGGGCCCCTCACTAGGTGTAAATAGAACTTGGACCGGGGGAGGAGAGACCATGCACCAAAAAGAAAAGAGGATGGGTTGATTTTTTTAAACATATTATAATTGAAAAAAAATAATGATTCATGGGTCATTTTAGAAAACATCACAACTAAATTAATTAGACCACTGCGAGCTCAAATATGTAAAAATATTTGGAATCCGACTTGTAACTTGTAAGATACAGGCCCCCCAAATTTATAAAAAAACACAATGTTTCAGATCTTTGTGCGCTTATATCTCCCAAACTACAACTCCAAAAGCAAAAATTTCAACGGATTTGAGTTTAGAATGGTCACATTCTACTACCCTGAAATTTTTAGATCACTTGATTTTGACACTTTGGTTTTTTGGCTTTTCTTTTACTGACATGGTTCCCCAAGTTTTGTAGCCGGAGAGCCTCTTTTGCTTCTCTAGTCGCAAAACCTGCTCCTAGATCATAACAATGGATAATGTTGCTGCCACATAGGTCTTTTGGGGACCTCAACTTCAATGGTAATTTTCCGTTTTTTGAATTGATGTAAACCAAAGTTGTCCCAAGACGAGTTCAAGGGTCAATCTTAGATTTTAAAGGCGCATGAGACGACTTTTTGGTTCGTGATGTAAACAGGCCCTCATAATGTGACCTTGGAATTGGTTTTGAGCAAGACAACCATTTTTTATATTTTTCCATTGGTAGAGTGACACGCACCCTAGTATGTAGCCAGGTAAGGGAAAAAAATGGATAGAATCATCCACATATATATATATATATATATATATATATATATATATATATATATATATATATATATATATATATATATATATATATATATATATCTGTGTGTGTGTGTGTATCCATAAGTTATCTATTATAAGGCACTTTCATCTATAGTAGCAATTTAAAAACAACTAGGAAGATTTTGACAATATCATCCACTTTTTTTGCCCATTTTTTCTAGTGCCAAAGTAGCCACTCTCTATAACATTCTTTAGCTACTATTGCAGCACATCCTTTTGCTTGTGTAGAGAATCAACATCTAAACATGGAATTGATGATGTGGAACATGCATAAACTATTCAAAGAAATAGAATTTTTTGAGCTGCCAAACCATCTTTAACTAAAGATGGCTTTGATTCTCCAAAAGATTACGATTCTTGCAACTATTCTGACTTGGGATGATGATTCCCAAGGATGAATAGTGAGGCTACTAAAGAATGTTATGCCAAAATCAGGTAAGAGTCTGGCAAAAATTTGCCATAATTTTTTTCAAGGAGCAAGGCATAATTGACAAAAATGACAGCTACTAACTTTATTTTATTGTTTGGGAAGATGGCAACAAAGGAAACTCGCTCACGTAGTTTGTGTAACACTCACGTCTTTGTTTACTCAATCTGTTCTCACGTAACATCTTAATCCCTAAAGGAGCAAGGATTCATAATCTGTAAATGACAAATTCAATTGGTCATATTAGAGTTAACCGAAAAGTCAACCCAAAGAGGAAAGTTTTGGAAAACTCGTGTTGAATTCCTCTTGAACTCATATCGAAATATAAATAGATAATTAAGATGAAGCCAAATTTTATATCACTAGAATCAATGAAGAACATTGCATGTGCTCGTGAAACAAAAAATACTTTTAAACTAGAAGAAGTCCACATAGCTAAGGATTTACTCAAAATTGCAAAAAAAAAAAAAAAAAAAAAAACATGAGGCCCAATTTGGGCTTCTTGGTCTTTTAGGTGTTAACCCCTAAAGGACCAAGAAGTCATAATTGGGCTACATATTTGTTTTTTTGTTTTTTTATTTTTGTTACAAATTTTGAGTAGGTTCTTTGTTGAGTTTCTTTTTATCAAATTTTTATTTTTATTTTATTTTTAATTAACACATGCATGCAATGTTCTTCATTGATATTTGCAATTTAAAATTTAGTCTCCTCTTAACCCCTAAACATCCTCACCCCTGAGATACATTATAAAATGCAATTAAGAGGGATATTTTGAACTTGATAAATGAATAAAAGTTGTACATTATGAATTTTAGATTATATCCATATAGTTAGATCTGCGATTGCTATCACCAATATTTTCTATAAAATTTAAAACTCAAAACTCAAAATTATTTTGTAATTTTATTACAAATAAGATATTGACAATTTGTGGATGAAATTTGTTGTGATAGGTTGAATGCAATACTCTAAATGTAGTGATTTTTGAAGATTTTTTGGTTGCTTAATTTTATGAGTTGATTTTTTCAAGAGCACTTTTAGACTAAAATCTTCAAAAAATCTGGTGAAACACTGCATCATGAAATTAGGCATAAAATTTTCACAAATCATCAACTTTCTAATCGGATCACACATGCATGAAGTTAACTTCCTATAGAAAATTCATTTAAAAATTCACACTACAAAATGTGCATGACGGATGAAAAAATGAAATTCATTTTTGTACATCATGCAAAATATGCATGGTTGGGTAATTAGGGGTTAATTATATTTTTCACAATATGATCAATTGAATTTGTCATTTTGAAACTATTAATCGTTGCTCTTTTATGCTCCTTTAGGGATTAACTTTTTGTGAGTGGGTGACCCTTAGATCTAACTCATCCTTGAAAAGAAACTTGCGTCTAGGCCATAAACTTGACACTCTAGTTGAAACTAAAGGAGACTTCCATAAAAAGTCAAGAAATTGGGCATCAAAAGGACACCTTATTCAAATTTTGGATGTCTCCAAACCAACTTTCCAATTTTTTTTCTTTTCATAGTCATATATTTCACAAAACCTTGATTTCATTTCAATTTTTTGAATTACATACCAAAATAGTCACAAATGTGCAAACCGTGCAACATCAACAAATCCTAAATGTTGTGGCCTTTCATAGTATATCCATTCAATTTAAGTATACTTGATTAATATCAATCGCTTGTATAGGAATTTGTGACATTTCAACTCTCATCTAGGCCTCTAAGGTCTTTCGAGCTAAACCACATTGTAAAGATGATTTAATGTGGTTTTGAGTTGAGAACACTCTTTCACATAAAATTGTGCTAACTAGCATTGTGAGGACAACTTGCCACAAACTAATTACATGTGAATATCTTTTAACATAACTTACATTGGTAGAGTACATTAGACATTAAAGAGGCTACACATCTTGACTCTGTGTAGGAAATTCGGCTATTTTTCCTTCTGTTTTTTTCAAAAATCCTTTGTATTGATTAGCCAACCCAAATTTTATGTAGCAATTTTGCTAAAATTAGCCAATAAATCACTGCTCAACTCTTTTCTATCGCTAAACTCCATATCTTTTGTTTTGTCACTGAATACGAGGGAAATCACTACAAGAATACCATACCCAAAATGACTGAAATTTGACAATTTTCTGTCAATTCTGACGGCAGAGACCTATTCAAAGCATGCTTTGAGGTACTCAAAGTAATTTATTGTCTAAATTGACAAACTTCTATTGGTATATTTTATTTTTGTCAACTCATGTGAAATTCTCACTACACCATATTTTTTAGTAGATTTGGGTGCACAATTGAGCATAGTAAATGTTATTTTGAAATGGTTCCACCAAAGAAAAGTTAGAACTCCAAGTTATCTTCCACCTCCCAAAAGAAATTTGTGATTTGGAGTTTTTATGCATGAGATATGGAGAAAATTCAATACGGTTGTGAAGAACGTGCATGAGTTGTTTGAGAAGAAAATGTGTTGTGATCAGACTTTCAAGGCTCAATTGTGCATAGTAGACTAGCATATTCTAAGCATTGTCCAACTAAGAATACTTGCACAATCAAGTAAAATTTCACCTCCAATAAGAATTTTGTGATTGAAGTATTTATGCTTAAGTTATGCACATTTTTGTAGAATAGTTTAACCGGTGAATAAGAGAGAACAATGGGAGTTCTACATATTCCATATTCATTGTCAGCACTAGTGCGCTGAATTTTGTATAAAGCACAAGACTTCATCTCCTCCACCCACAATTATGAAGTGAAATTCATATTCATCCATCCCTGACATACCACTTGAAAATGGTTGAAATTTACTTTAAATATCATTTAAAAGACAATTTTTTTATTAATTATAATTTTTAATGTCGACAGTGAATAATAGACTCCAATGGAAAGATTGGCTAAGAAAAGTAATTTACTTTGGGGTAATTTTAAAAAATAAGGCTTGTATAAATCATTGCAACCCGCTTGTAATTCCAGCGTGTCATTCACGTAGAAGTCAAATAGAGGCCAAGTGTCACAACCGTAGCTTCCTCCACAAGCCACCGAAATTCACAGAATTTGCACATAACTTTGTCAAAACTGTATCTAAATTAAATGATTTGAAATGAGAGAGAGATTGACAAAAGACTGTTTAAACTTTGTCATCCTGGACGCAGATCTTCTTATAGTGAATTTATTATCTTTTTAAGAGATGAAATCACAAATTTTGTATGTGAAAATTTGAAATTACTGGGATATTTTAAAGAAAAAAGTGAAGAAATTTTATATCCAATTCTAAATCATCCATAAATGATCTGAATTTTACTATATGGTGTTAAAATATTAGTGTAAAATATCATAGTGTGAATCAAATTTCCATGTCATTCTATAATTAAAAATAATTAGACTGGTTGTAGGCCCAAGATCAAATTACAATAAAATATTTAACTTGGAAATTCTCAAATTAGAGTAGAAACTAAACTTGATAAACTTTATTTCATTAGTTGGGTTCAAATTCAGAAACAATCATTTTTATGGTTAAAATTCAAATCAAGAATAAAGAGTTACATATTGCCAAAATACGCTAGAAAAGCATCTCCTGTGAACCATGGATAAAGCATCCTTTTTTTAGAAAAAATAAATAATATCTCAATGAAGGGGGTACCTACCACTATGATCGGCTATAAACACACTCAAGGAAATAATTGGATGAGAAATTGAAATCATTCATCCAGTATTGTTCGTTTTACTAGTAGAAAACCCTGTTAAAAATGACATCAAAATGTCACCTTGTTTGTATTATGGATGATACAGATAATGTGAAAATCTCCTAAATACTTTTATAGAAACTGAACTAACAAAATATTGTGCGAACATATGGCTAGTGTATTGGGAGTATTTTGTACCATTTTCCATTGGAAGTTTTTCTTGGATGTACTACACACCTACACTACTTCTGAAACTTAGCGAACAAGTACTTTATTCCATCTTTGGTGTAAAGGATTTAAAGTGTCATTTCTTGTAATGAAAAAATTTACACCATTGGTTGTCAAATGCAACCAAAGTTTTTGAAAAAGGGCGGTAAAAAACTTTTCTCTCCACTTCGAATGTTCATGTTTTGCAATCCAAGTAGTGAATTGTCACAAAAAGTTTTCAACACACTCTTTTAGTGGTTTAATATAAGATTGTGTAGGTGGAAATGTAAAAAATAAAAAGAAAAAGAGGGTTGCATTTTATTTTTGCTCAATGCACTAGCAATGACATTCGTTAAACATTCTTGAATCATAAAGGGATCAATACATTCAAACTTCTTTAGTATGACGGTTTCTAAAATGACATACTAGAATGTTTTGCAGAGTCACGTGCCACGCTATCATTGATGTATAGCAAACTGGCTATACATTCAAACTATGTCATAGTGAAAAAAAAAAATTAACTTTATGTTAAAAATATTTTTTGTATCAATCATTAAACGTCCATTGTGATAATTGTGAGTGACACAATTTTTTTCCCCCCCTCAGCTAACTCCATCTCAGAAAGAACCTGGTGCCCCAATTGCCCACCTCCAAGAAGAACTCTGGTCCTCTTTGAGGCAGGCGTAAATAAAGTGTCTATTCAACCCATCCTTGATACGATGCCCATATGGCAAAGGATTAGTGGTTAGGACTACTTGTCCACCTCCATTGCACTATCCAACCATTCATGAGTTTGAAAATGTGTCCACAAGGTAGGTTTGGAGGTGGAGTCAGAGCCGGGCAGTGGGACGCCAATAAAGCATAAAATTGACATTAGAGTTATCCTTAAAGTCACCTTGTGTTTGAATAAGATACCGCGAATTTTGCATTAATGTACTTTTATTTGTTCACCCCAAATAGTTAAAAGGTAGGGAAGAGCTTAGTGGTCTCTCATTATTAGGTGTGTAAGAGCTTGGTGGTCTTCAAACTCATGAAAAACTAGTTTAGCCGTCTTTCTTGACGGCTAAACTAGTTTCCCTTGAGTTTCGAGACCACCAAGCTCTTACGCACCTAACAATGATAGACCACAAAGCTTTTCCATACTTTTTTAACTATTTGGGGTGAAAAAATAAGAATACATTAAAGCAAAATTCACGGTATCTTATTTAAACACAAGGTGACTTTAAGGATAACTCTATTGTATGGGGTGTATTTTTATTGTTAAAGGTGTCCCTCTACCGGGCCCTCTACACAACCCCAATATATATTTTATAATAATAATAATAATGATAATGATGATGATGAAGAATGAAAAAAATAAAAAATAAAAAAAATAAAAAATAAAAAATAAAAAAATGTTCCTTGGGACACTATAAAATTTTAAAGGATGTCTCTTTTACATTAAAAAAAACTGGGATAGCAATCACCCAGGTATTGCCTAAGTAGCACCTAGGTATCACATGCGTATTACCCTATATATATATATATATATATATATATATATATATATATATATATATATATATATATATATATATATAAATGAATATGAAAAGAGCATCCAAGGAGTGTCGATTGCACTTGAAGCCATGGAAAAGTACCAAAATTGCTAAACTGTCACCTCTCAAAACAAAAAAAACAACACTGCGAGTTCTGAGTGCAACAATTTTGACTTGGTTCTGTGGAGATTGGGCAGGCGTTTCAGCAGTCTGCATCAGGGGATCCCTGATGCAACTGCGGGAAGATCCTGTGCAAGAGGGACACGCAGAAAAGTGAGCATGAATGTCAATCGATCCATGCAGGAGCTCTACGTTGAGGAATTTCTATGGCAGGAGACGACCTTTTCTTCCTGCAAAACCAGCAAGCTTGCACTAACTCACAGGTCAAGCCAGCCACCACCATTGCATTAGCATGTGCAGCCACTGACTAACTTGCACAATTAGAGCTAAACTCAAAAAACCACTGCGTTTGTGCAGTCACTGACTCCACAATTAGAGCCTGATTACCACACGTTCCAAACGCTGAAGCCGGCGCCATCACAACCATGGACCGTCAGTTAATTAGTCAATACTTTGCGTCAGGTCCCTGCTCAAAGCCTACATTATTAATGATTAATGGGCAGTAATTAAAAATATCTCCCTTCCTCTGTATCAGAAGACGCATATGATTCCAATCCAACAAAGTTGTACCTGTTCTGTCAATCCGCAAAATTCAAACCACCTTGCACACATGACCCTTCACTTGTTTATCCTATTAATATGTGAAATACTGCAGTATTACCAAAAATACTCGCAACACAAACTTCAGATCCAAAATCTTAGGGCTGAAGCTCTACGTATGCAGAAGCTCCACGGTGTGAACTTGCACTCCCCTAGTCACAATGATAAAGCCATTTACACATAGAAAACATACATAAAAAAGCTCATCTAGACGTGTCATTGTTGACCCCCTAAAAGACTAAGGAACCTTTGTATTTTCCTTGTATAAGTAGACACATAAGAGAATCAATGTAAGAACAGAGTGAAGATGCGAAGAAACGTAACTTAACACAAGAGAACGAAGATTGGTCATGTTTTCAACAACTTCATTCTGTGTTAGCACTTCAACGATCATGTATAAAGTGAAAAAACATACAGTTCTCCAAATGTACAGCAGTCCAACCTTGAGAGGGTTAATCTGCAGCACAGCTAGGGTACTGTAAAATGAAATTCATCGTAGTCTACATCAATCTCTCTCTGCATGTACAGAAGGATGAGTGTTATATGTATAACAACAATCCTCCTAAACCTCCACCTCAAATCTTGGTCGACCATTCACTTGCTAACAAATCCAGATCCATAGTTACGTCAACTCTGATTGTGGAAGCACCAGCAAAACCTATGGATCACCAACAGATCATAGTATGTTCAAATGTACCGGAAGGGTGGATTTCAAATGTACCATGTTTTCACAACTTTATTCTGTGTTAGCACTTCAACGATCACGTATAAAGTGAATAAAATAGTACAGTTCCCCAAATGTCGAGCAGTCCTCAAAGGGGGTTAATCTACAGCACAGCTAGGGGACTGTTAAATGAAATTCGTAGTCTACATCAATCTCTCTCTCTCTGCATGTACAAAAGAATGGGTATTAAATTATACGGAGTATCGTATGAATCTAGTATGTTAACAATAGTCCTTCTAAACCTCCACCTCCACAGATCTTGGTCGATTCACTTGCTAACAAATCCAGATCCACAGTTTCGTCAACTGTAATTATGGAAGCACCAGCAAAGTCTATGTTCAAATGTACCAGAAGGGTGGATTTCAGGCGTTATGAACTCCGGAAGTCTTCTTCCAGATTGCGGTGGGGGCTGAAATACTCGTCGATCTCCTGCTCTTGCGATGGAAAAGTGAGCAGATTGCCATTCTCGTCATAAAGAATGACACCTGCAAATGAGAGAGGCTTGCAACGACGCCCTCGCGGAATCGTCCGCTGCCATAACGCGCCGTCATCATAAAAATTTGAAACCGCCTCGGCTATGTCTTCAAGATCTTGCGATGAAGCGCTGCCAAATCCCGTGTAACTCGTGCTCATTGTTGTGCAGCTACGCGGCGAGGTCAGCTCCATCTCTTCCACTTCTACATCGTCCAGAACCCGCGGTCCACGAATCGCACACATCCCCATTGCCACGATCTCAACCCTCAAGATCAAAAACCCTAAACCCTAGTATGAAAATCCAAAAGATCAGCACTACTCTTCGGATGCGAGAGACGGACTGATGATATAAGTACGAAGAAGCTTGACTCTCACGGGAAGAGGTGGATCTGCACCAAATAATATAATGCAATTAATAGGCAAAATGACGGAGATGGATGTGCACCAAATAGTATTTTCAAATGGAATTAATAGGCAAAATGGTGAGATGACAACCGAGATTTGATCCAAAAATGTACAGTAAACACGTACCGACAGCGTGTGCGTGGAATACAATAATGGAACAGGGTCCCGGGGTGAAGCTCGTGGTGCGCTTTGCAGCGAGGCGTGATGATTTCTTTTCCTTTCAGTGTTGTTTTTGGCACTGAGCTTTGATGATCTTCGATGATTTTTTGATGAGGTTTGATGATATTTTTGATGATTTTTGATGATTTTTGATGATTTTTGATGAGGGTGGTGGGCTGTATTTGGCGTGGCGTGCGTGGTGGGGGTGGGCTAAAGGTGGCGTGGGGGCGATGGCGGGAGCATTGGCCACGCGTCTTTTCCTTTGAAAAGCATTAAACAGTTGGACTTGGCTATCTGTGAATGAAATTCATGTGTGCTTTCGTTACAGTGTGTCCACCGAAAAGCAACCAAATGAGCATAAGTAATGCATGTTATTAGGTTGGTTACTGTAGTGTTTCTTCATCTAAAAGAGATGCTTATTTGAGATATAGCAGCTGTGAAAATGATTTGAGGAAAAAGATTAGATAAAGGTATTAACAATTGGATGCAAAATTGGCGTGGAAGCAAAGTGACTAAACAAGCATTTCAGCATGATGCATGTTCTTAGGGCCACTTCACACTATGGCCGTCCAAGTCGAGAGGCCGTGGGATTGAGAGTCCAAAGAAATCTACTGCAAATAGGCATAAAATATAGTTTTCATTTTTTATGAAAAGAAATCGACGGCCTCTCGACCATAGTAACGGGTCTTGCAAAATGTAGGACCCAAACTTCCTCTCGAGAGGCCGTCACCTTGGTCAAAAAGTGTTGCCATATAAGCATTTTGAAGGTCCATGGCCTTTGGACTTTGGCCTCTAGTGTGAAGGGTCGAGAGGCCGAAACCATGGTTTCTTGCAGTTTGATTGGTGGAAATCGACGGCCTCTCGACCTTTGGCCATAGTATGAAGCGGCCCTGAGTGGCCAAACTTTTTTGAGAGTCCAAAGAAATGGGCTGAAAATAGGCAATAAAATATAGTTTCGTTTTCTAATGCAAAAAAATCAACGGCCTCTCGACTATAGTTTGGGTTTCCATTCCCGTCTGACCCAAACTTCCTTCGAGAGTCCGTCGCATTGGTAAAAAAAGTGTTGCCATGTAGGCATTTTGGAGGGCGACGGCCTTTGGACTTTTGCCTCTAAGATAGGAGGCTCTAAACCCGCCACTTTAAGGGCTGTGAATTTATGAGGACACAGGGAGAATTGAGCATGATTTTTCACTGGGAGACAAATCCAAGCAAAGACCAACATACTTTGAATCAAAAAATTTGGATGTTTCTAAAATTAGTTATGAATTTCTAAAGTTGAAATGACATGGGTTCTAAAGTAGTGCTCTTCACTATGGGTACATCCAAAATTTCAAAATGTTCGTCCTTGGTAGAGTGTAGGTTTAGAACTGTGATGGGTTTAGAGCCCTCTACCTTAGTGTGAAGGATCGAGAGGCCGAATTCATGGTTTCTTGCAATTTGATTGGTGGAAATCGACGGCCTCTCAACCTTCGGCCATAGTATGAAGCGGCCTTTAGGATGGTTAACGTAGAGGCACTTTGAACTGTAAAGTTAAGAACATCTCCAACGGCGCTCGTCAAGGGTTTGACAAAAATGCTAAGGTCCTTTCGAAAATGCCTCTTGACCCTCTATCCTAGCGTGTTTGATAGATGACACTTCAAATCTTAGTTTAGTTGACTATATCCCACATTCTACTTGTGATTGTCCATTGATTATTTAATGTACACTTTTGATGTTTAAAGAGCGTTTGAGGGTGGGGAACTTTAAGTTGAAGGCCTCTTCAAATATAGATGAGTAATTTTAGCGAGTAGCTTTTAGTGTGCATGGTTGAAGATGCTCTAAGGGATTTGGCATACAATTGTTAATGTTGTATCTAAGGAGTAATTTGCTTCCTGCAGGAAAAAAGAGGCCTTGAATAATGCACAATTTTGCATAATTCCTCGTTCAAAGCAAAAAAGTAAGTTAATACCCCTAGTTGTTGAATAGGTGTGTCTATAACGAAAAAGTGAAGTACTCATTCTTGAATATTCGTGTACTCAATTTTGTGAATACATGAACTAAAAATACGTTCCATTGTGTGATGAAATAGCAATGATTGGATGCACTAAATTTGAAGGAGATTAAAAAAAGTTGTTGCAATACGGTCATTTTGCTACAGCTGCAGGGAAGTCGAGATCATCATTCGCGGGGCATTCACGGTTCAAGGTGACTTTACCTTACAGTTGTTATGGTTATATGCAGTGATTCAGTGTTGAGGGATCTCTGGGAAGATGTTGGCAGCCATTGTGCAGAAGTATTACTTTAACCTTCCCAGGTTGTGGCTCATAATCCCAGCCTGCCTGGTATGAAAATCTAAACGCACTAATCGATTTTCGGAGTCATCCATGTTACTTACTAGTACAAACTAAGATTAGCCTGGATCAAATCTCAGAGGAATTTGAGAATGATTGTGAAATCGGGAGCTTATTAACCATTGAAAAGTGGATATAACATTGCTCATTGAATAGAGGTGTGTCTCACGATGAGTGACTAGGGGTATTCACATTGGGCGATGACACCACTGGGAGAGGCACTTGATTCTTTGCTAGTTCCAAGTGGTTCAACAAAGGTAAATTGTGAGTTTTTAGTACTGAAATCTCATTGGAAAGGTGGTGGACTTTCTCAATGAGATTTCAGTAACTTGTTTTTCGGAATGTTTTTGAAATTTTTTCTTCTGCAGGGTCGTGGAGCCAATGGGAGCGTTTGTGCCTTTCGCGTGATCTTAACTCGGGTCTTGTAGCAGTGCCTTTCATGTGATCTTGTAATGTACCGACCAATGGACATTTCCAAGGGACATTTTCAAGGGAGTTCACAGTGCGTAGGTTTTAGGGTTCTTTCTATTGAATAGGCCAAATTATGTAAGCAAACATATAGTGCTGGAAATCACACACTGTGAATACCCTTACTTAAAGATTCTTCTTATTGGTTATTGCTTATTCATTATTTTAAGTTTGTAGGTTAGAGCATCGCCACGCGTCCTTCAAAATAGATGAGGACGGCATTTTTTAATGAAAAGCAAGTAATTAATATTTAGACCTACCAATCCCAACAAATAGCTAATTTTTTTCGTGGTTATACAACTCCGGAAAATATTACTTTTTCTTATACAATTAGTAAGTTAGATAATAAATGATAAAGATTCTTTTTGCTTTTGCACACTAAGCGACAAGTGATTGGTTAAAAGTTAATATAGCAAGTTGCACGGATGGGGTAATCGAGTGATCTACTCTCTACATAAGTAACCCCCACTAGTGATGAAGTTGAACCCCTAAATGACCGATCAACCATTTTCTGGTCTTAGCCCAAACTCGGCCCAAACAGCAGTGACTACCCATGGTCACAAAATGACATTTTTTGAGTTTTGATTTTTTGTCGAAATTGGGGGTAGAGATCATGATCTAGTGTTGTTTGATGCATTTCATTTGCAATATTGAGGTTCACTAAGGAATTTTTTAAAGACAAACACCTCAACAATGTCCTAGTGTTATAAAACTTTCTATTTCGGGAAAGTAATGATGTTCTCTCATTTGAAATTTTTGCTTTTTTAATTTTAGAATAGAATGTCTGGTTTTAACCAATCATACTAAATTTCAAATTCTAAAAATAAAAACTATAATTTTGGTGAATTTTAAATGGTAAATGCTTCTAAATTCATTAAATGACTGTCTAAAACATTTTTTGAAAGTTTGACAGTATAGAAATTACTTAACATCATGCTTCTCATTTTCTCTTTTGGACCAAACTTCATCAAAGTTGTAGAAATAACATTTTATAACACATCTAAATTTTGCCCTTACCCCTCTGTCATTTAACCCCTAACTGCCCAAGCAGGCGTTTTTGGCCTCATGTACAGATTTCATCCGTATTTCCTCATCCGTCATGCACTTTTTGTGGTGTGATTTTTTTACTGCATTTTTTTATGGGAAGTTAACTTCATGTATGTGTGATCCGATCGAAAAGGAAATAATTTTTGAAAAAATTATGCCTCATTTTGTGTTGTAGTGTTTCACCGAAAATCTTGAAGATTTTGGTCTAAAAGTGTTCGTGAAAAAAAAAACTATTAAAATCAAGCATCCAAAAAATCTCCAAAAATCACTACACCTAAAGTACTACATTATAACCCATCACAACAAATTTCATCCACATATTGTCAATATCTTATTTGTAATTGAATTACAAAGTAATTTTTTATTTTATGTTTCAAAATTTATAAAAAAAGATTAGTGATAGTAGTCATAGATCTAACTGTACAGATAGAATCTAAAACTAAAAATGTATAACTTTTATTCATACATCGAGTTCTAAATATTCATATTAATTGCATTTTATAATGCATCTTTGCAAAACTGCCTAAACTGGACATAGGTGAGGACGTTTAGGGGTTAAGGGTTAAATGTGGTAAAATTATCTTGTACCAGTGGAGATGCTCTTAACTTTGTGGTATTCGTGTGGGCATTTTCTCATTGGGGAGAATCTCAAGGACCTTCAGTCAAAAGTTTGAAGATTATGACATTGAAATTGCCATAAATTGTAGGCTACAATATTTATAAGAGACCACACTAGTTGTTATATTTCAAAAATATCACCGGTGATGCAAATGGATCAAAAAAAATTTAAGCGGATGAGTTTACTCATTACATAATTTACACGCTCACTGTTAGTGAAATTTTTCAATGTAATGTTCACCTTAACCCTTAAACGTCGTTGCAGCCAAAATCTGGTAGATGGATGTATCCAAAGTGCAGTATGACATTGTAGATGAAGGAATTGGTTTTCATCCAATTCTTTTTGTGAAGGCTCTTCGTTGGTCATGCCACCTCTTCAAGTTAAATTAAGGTCATTCAATTATTTTTGGATTTTACATGGGGTCCCAACTACACAGAGTCGTAAAAAACGGTTCACCATGTATTGTATTTTGGATTTTTTTTTGCTTAAACTAAATTTAGGCTATCAAAATGAGTTCTATTGCATTTGAACTTAAGTTACAAAAGTGAAGCTTACCATGTCTAATCTCTATTCCACTTAGAATTTTTGGAAAACTTTGAAAATTGAGTGTTTTATTGGAGTTACAAGTTTGGTGGGTATTACCATGGTCTAGCTATTTTTTCTAAATTTAGTCACATCGATGATTATCATTTACCGCAATGTTCTTCATTGTAAATTACACATTTGGTAAGAAAATCATAATTTTTTTAGCTTTATCATAATTCTTTTTAGCATATTTTGTAATTGATATGAATTTTCTTTATGATCATTTCAACAAATCATATGAGTTTTCCGTAAAGTCACCTTGAGTTTGAAGAATCTACTATGAATTTTGCTTTAATATACTCTTATTTGTTCACTCCAAATAGTTAAAAGGTATGGAAAATCTTGGTGGTCTATCATTATTAGGTGTGCAAGAGTTTCGTGGTCTTCAAACTTATGGAAAAAAAAATTGGGCTCTTATTTTGAATGCTTAATGCTCACTGTGTCGTTCTTTGTGATGGTTGTATAATCTTCCTTTGTCCATGTTTAGAGCCCTTGTTGTTTAAACCCACTTGTTGTATCTTTGCTATGCAAAAGGGCCACTCCAAGCCCTTGGTGAACTTAGACGTTGTCGTGGAGAGAGAATTTGCCTTAAGAAAGCACTGGGTTTCTAACTGCTACTAAATCTGGTCAAGAATCATTGGGAGGTTCATCCACAAAGGTTTGATAAACAAACTCCATTTTAGATCATAATATCAAGTAACCAAGATACTTGCATAAAACCTCAGCCTCCAAAGTAGTTGAAGTCGAAAGTAGTTTTCAATACAATTTTCAATTTACACATGAATAAACTTACTTTCATTCAAAGAAGTGCCTTCATCTTATAATGGCTTGAAATAGAACACGCAATAGCTCCATAAAAAGCTACTTCTATATATTCTATAAAAGATAAATTTTACTTTCTAAAGCATATAATACTAAATTCTATGAGCGATCAAAGTTACGGCTTATAAAATTTATGCCAGTTGATCCTCTTCTCACTGAACTATGCGCCATAAATTCACACTTTCTTGGAATCAAACATGTAAAAGCTCTTTGAAAAGCTAACTAATCCATACAAGTACACACCAAATCTAACTATCTCAAATTCTTTGTACAAAATGTTATGATCAATCAAAATCACTACTCATAGTATCTCTTGATAATTCATGACAGCTGATACCTTTCTTCACTCACACAAGTGCCATGGCTTCATATTAACGCTTCTCAAAGCAAGTGATAGCTCTATGGAAAGCTTACAAATAAAGGAACCACTTTTTAAAATCTCAAATCTAAAAACAAAATATTCAGTCCGCAAACCTTCGGAGACCGACCAGCTATATACTAAAGAAGAGGAAGAGTCCGAGGGGAGAGAGAGAGAGTCAAAGACAGAGAGAGAGACCCAATGGTGAACATCAACCCATGCCTCTCCACCTCAACACCTTGTCACTCCACCTGAGGCCCATACCAACTTATTTTTGACTAATTTTTGCAAATAAACAATTTAAATCTATAATTTTTCTTTTTCTTTTTCTTTTATTAATTTATTAGTTTATTTATTTTTGTAAAACAAACTTTCTTGGTCAAAACTAATTAGATTTGACTTATAAACTTAAAGGAAGTTCTAAAAGAAAAAAATTAATATAAAAGTAAGTAACCGGGCTTAACAAAAATTAGGACAAAGAAATGATAAGCATCTTCTGTGCAAGTTCAATCACCAAGTCACAAATTCCCAATCGTCATTGTTTTGATATTTATTGAAGCTAAAA
The DNA here is from genome assembly GCA_022496805.1 of Pohlia nutans. Taxonomy (NCBI): domain Eukaryota; kingdom Viridiplantae; phylum Streptophyta; class Bryopsida; order Bryales; family Mniaceae; genus Pohlia; species Pohlia nutans. The sequence continues at coordinate 2,083,193 of CM040105.1, forward strand.
AGTCTACATGTGGACATCTTCTAATTGAAAAATCTATTTTTTGATTTTTTTAGCGCCTCAACGGATGCATTTAATATTACTTCTGGACTTTTAGAAGTCCATGATTAGTTAAATAGCTGTTACTAATGTAATATTGTTAAATTTGAAACAACATGTTGATAAATTTGAAATGATGAAGCTATAGTAGATTTTACATATTAGAAATGTAACATACATATTACTTTTCGATGTACTCAAAGCATTTATACTGAAATCCAACATCAAAATTTCGCAAAAATCTTACCCGATTTTGGAAGTGGCTACTATGATACTAGAAAAATGGGCACAAAAGTGAATGACATCGCCAAAGCCCCCCAAACAAAATTCTAAAAATCGCCAGCATTTGGATGAAAATACCTTATAATAGCTAATTTAATGAATGAACACATTAGTGCCCGGGAAGTTTTTGGACATAGTCGGTCAAGATCCTAGTGATTCTAAATTCAACCGGTTACATATTGACATCTTCCGATTTTGCTTTATTCATTTGAGGTATATTCTATAGATTCCTCTAAAATGATCGGTAATTCTCCTAAAGTCTCAAACTTCAACCGGTTATTTCTCAAACTCAACCGGTCCATTTGTAACTAACCGCCGGTTCTCTTTGGGCCTTGGAACACATATACATGGATGATTCTATCCATTTTTTGGGCTACATTCCACGGTGGATGTCAATCTAAAAAATATTAATATTAATATTAACAATATTAATCAAATTAAAAATATTTTTAATAATGATAAATAAATAAAAGGCTGTCTCCAGGAACCCCGGATGGAAATTTCCCACCTCTGAGTCAGGAACTTAGACCAAATAGAAGGACGAAGTGACATTACTAGCCTGAGTTATTATTTCTAGGGAGACTAAAAAGGGCAGATGAAGAAATTAGTGACACCTAGGGAGACTAAAAACGGGCAGGTGAAGAAATTTAGGGCACTGACAGATGCATGCATCCATTGATGATGAGCCATCATCAAAAGGATATGATGGCCATCAATCAACGCCCCATTGCAACATAATGGATGATGTCATCCACAGTCCATCACTCTCACTCTGCCCAAGGTGAACTAATGAAGGCTCACTCACGAACAGAATTCATTGCTCACATCCAGAATCTTTCCTTATTCCCAGGATCTGACACTCCTCTTGATATTTTGCTTTTTTCCTCTCATTTTCCATAATTCTGATTTGATTTTTGATTTTCTCTCTGCGTTTTCTGTATTGAGATTTGGAGATTTTGAAATATTTGATATGGGAGTACAAGTATTTAGTTTTGATCTACTGTACCCACATTGCAGTTTCAACACATGCCTATTAAATAATTCTAATTTTTTGAAAGATTTCATGTATATTCTCCGAGAGCCTTTTTTCCACCTTACAAAGTTTTGATTTTCTTTTCCAAACTTTTCTATTTTTATAAATGTTTTGTGGACGGTGTTCGTAGGGTAAGATAAGTACACCACTTTTCTGATTTAATCCGAGATGCACTAATTGTTTTATGATGACTATATTCTTTTTACGTAGGATAAATACTTTTTACCAAATAACTGTGTTTTTGGATGTTCTCTTATATGAGTACTACTAAAATCTTCAATTTTGGTCAAAAAATTTGCCTTGCGTAAAAAGTTATAGTCTTGACTAAATAGTTAATGTGAATTGGATTAAAAAGGATAATGGGTGTAGTGACAAATATTCCTTGTAGTTTTAAGAGTATGGTTTAGGATTTAGGAGTCTAGATTAAGAACTGGAGTCCAACTTAACAACTGAACCCCGTTTTGTAGGGTTGGAGACCCCATTTTCTAGGGTTAGAAAATGGGGTTCATTGTCAATGCCAAGGGCTCCAGCAGTGGGTGGTGGAGCTGATGATGTCTCCCCTTGCTCTTTGAACATTCTACGACCGATAGCCACTACACAACGTTCAAAGACAAGCTGCCGAAACATTGGCCACACCAATGATGTGAACTGTGTTAGTAGCCTTTGGATAGACCGCATGCATTTCTCGGCATCCTGCTCATCCTTCTGCACCCGTAGTACATTTTTGATCAAGTCCCGAATAGGCTGCCTCAATTCCTTTGACCCCAAGGTGCATTGTCTCAGCCCAAGTCCCCACTCAGACTGTTGGAAGTCCAATTCTTCATCGTCGACAAGAATTTCATCAAGAGTTTGCAAATACCTGAATGAAAGAAAAAAAAAAAAAAAAAAAAAAAAAAAAAAAAAAAAAAAAAAAAAAACACCTATTGTTAAACAGTGAATCTAATGATGGTTTAGGGTTTTAGGGTTTAAAACAATTTTGCAAAGAACAATAGAAACCCAAAGTCCCAAACATACTTGATCACCGTATGTGGATCCAAATCCTTCATGGTTTGATCTTCCGTAGTATTTTTCAGTGTTCTAAGCAAGAACATCTGATTTAAGCGTGTATTGCCCTCAGGCAATTCCACAACCTCCGTCAAACTTGTCAGGGCATCCCAATCGTATGTATGTTTCAGTGTGTACTCCCACACGTACACATTGAGGAGAGATTGCACCAGAGCATCTACTCCACCTGCCATAATCAATAAAGTGTAGAAAAAATTATATAGAAGCGAGTAAAGGGTGATAGATACAAAAATGAAAGAATTGTGATACAAACAAGGTACAAACGTGTGTTATATATCTATGATGGCTACAGTTCAAAAATAAAAGTTTAAGTTAAATTCTTGTTTGGATGTAAAAGTTGTTAAGTTGGACTCCAGTTCTTAATCTAGATTCCTAAACCCCTTGTGTTCATTTTTGTTCACTTTAGTTTACATTTTTTTTTCTATAGTCAAGGAACTAGATTCCTCTAAACTTTGATAATGGAATAAGTCTTTTTTATTATTACTTGTATTTAGAAGAATATTTAGATTGGTTTTGGAGCTTCAAATGTTATTAAAGTAACTATACCTTTAAAGGAGCATTTACCTTAAAGCATGCACATCTACTGTAGTATGACATTTTTTTACTGAAATGTCACACTACAATAGATATGCATGCTTTAAGGTAAATGCTCCCTTTAATGTATAGTTACCTTATTTCCACAACAAAAATTTATTTCTAATCCAAACTAAAGTTACCTTCATTTACATTTGTTTAACCTTTTAATGATAATAAGTTTTTATAGAACATGGTGCAAAATTAATAGTCTGTTCTATTAGGAGTACATCTTTTTGAGCTTATTTGTATGTCTTCTAATGGCCACTTCTTTAGGTTCGAGTATGATGGTGAGGGATTAGTAAGTCTCTAATTAAAGGCCCATGTTCGAATCCATGTAAGTGCTATTTGATACCAATTTCTCTTTTATACCATTCTTGAATAGTGCACGGCATTCTTGAAATCAAAGTCTAGGTTCCTTTTTACACCGGTACATTATAGAGGCCGACTATCTTTCTTCATTCAAGTCAAATTTAGAATGTGGTTTTTGAGAAGTAATCCTACAATTAAATCCATTTGCACTCTTGAAGCTCTTTACATAAATTCAAACTCAAATATGATAAAATGTAATGTAGATGAGCCCATTATATAAAAAGCCTTTGTGATTGTCAACAATTTCTCCATCCATGAAAAGAATGAAGTGAGCATCTTCATTGCGCCAAAATGGCCTTGACTCCTACTTTGACCCCTAAATGTCCTCACCCCTCTCCAAATTTGGAGAATTTCAAAGATGTCTTATAAAATGTAACTAAGAGGGATATTTTGAATATGATATATGAATAAAAGTTGTACATTATGAATTTTTGATTTTATTCATACAATTAGATCTATGATTGTTGTCACCAATATTTTTGTATAAAATTTGAAACTTAAAATTCAAAATTCTTTTGTAATTTGATTATGAATAAGATATTGACACTTTGTACATGGAATTTGTTGTGATCGGTTGAAATATAATACTCTAAGTGTAGTGATTTTTGGAGATTTTTTGGTTGCTTAATTTTATAAGTTGACTTTTTTAAGAGCACTTTTATACTAAAATCTTTGAAATTTTGGGTGAATCACTACAACATGAAATGAGGCATAAAATTTTCACAAATCATCCCTTTTGTAATCAGATCACACATGCATGAAGCTAACTTCCCATAAAATACATAGTAAAAGACCCACATTGTAAAAAATCAATGATGGATGAGAAAACTTTGTTTGATTTTGTACATCGTCCGATTTCTGGATGGTTGGACGTGTAGGGGTTAAAGCAACCTATTTTTAACTTTTTCAAAAAATATACTAAACTTGAGTTCAAATGTACCTAAGGTATACGTTCTAGAATAATCTACAATACATGTAACTTTTAACTTTTTTCCCAAAACACACGAATACATTATTACAATGATGCATTTATGTCATACACATAAAGAATAAATTTTGAATCCTATTTTGTGCACATAGATACATACTCATTGAAATAGATCCACTATCCATTTAACCCCTAAACTTCCAATCAACTAAATTTGGTTGATATCATCTAATTAAGTTTCATCCAACTTTTAACACATCTAACCTTATATTTTCTCATCCACCTAAATATTGTTAAATTCTTCACAATGAAATTCTTAAACATATGATTACGGTGAAAATGAGATTAAAAAAAAGCTATAAGCCTTCAAATCTTGCTTAAAGTGTTTAAAATTAAGTTATAAGGCTATTAAGCCCTACAAGATCCTACATACCTCTAATTTAAAGATTTGCAAAGATCCATCATAAAATACAACTTGGATAAATAATATGAAGGTGATATAAAAACAAAGGTTGTAGATTAAAAATTTACAATTTTATGATTTACACAATTGAAATCCGTGTTATTAAATTTACAATTTCTACCATCAATGTTTTTGTATAAATTTTGAAACTAAAAATTCAAAATTTCTTTAAGATTGTGTTGCAAACAAAGTATTGACAATTTTTGAACAAGATTTGTTGAAATGGGTTGAAAATGTAAAATTCTTGGTTTGATGATTTTTAGAATTTTCTATATACTACTTAAGTTTACAAACCTATTTTTATGAGGCTAGTTTTAAATTTAAAAAGTCAACTTTTTTTTTTTATGAAATGTGCTTATAGATTATCATTTTTGGTATATTAGTGAAAATGGAAATCTAGAACATTAGAAAGCTGGCTCTTTTAAAAATTCAAACGAATAATAGAAAAAATATTGGGACTCAATTCTTATAGTGTCTAAATCAAGTGTTATTACCTTAACCCTTAAAGGACATTTCTTAATTTAGAAAAAAATGAATATTTTGAGTTTCAACATCAAAATATAGAAGTAATTTTACATTGTAAAAATGTAGATAAATACTATTTTCTCCTGTATTCTTATCACGGATGATGCTTGAAAAATTCATAAAAACATTTCTCTATTATTAACAATTCATGGTCAAAGTGGCCTATTTGAAGACTACTAAAACTAAGTCTGAGGGGCTTGGTATGATCCCCCGGGGAGTGCACTTAAAGTGAAGATTAGAAATACACGTGAGTGCGTTTTAATAGCATACCCCCTACAATACTTGGCCTTAAAATAGTTTTTAAATTAAGATTTTTTAGGGGCTAAATCATTACGTATATATCTATCATTTGGTATAAATTTAAGGACCAAATGTTTCTAAAATCCTATAAAAGAAATGATAGAAGTTTGCACTAAAATGTGTTTTTTTTTGCTTCAAAAATCAATTAAAAAATATGTACAAGTGATTATTTTTTGAAATTTATACAACAAGAACTTTAGATTGCGTTTAACAACTGCATATTTTTTTTACAATTTTTAGGTGATTTTTTAGTATGTACATAGGGGGGCCAAAAGTACGCACTCACGTGATTCCTAGTCTTAACTTTAAGTGCACTCCCCGGGTATGATCCTTAAGGGTTAAAATATGTTTGTACATAGTATTAGGAATGATCTTAACAAAGCGAATCTGGTCTAAAAGTGTATCTAAATTCACTCCTAAGACCCTTGCCACCCATCCTTCAAAATAGATGAGGATGGTATTTTTTGGATGAAAGGCAAGCAATTAATGCTTGGACCCGCCAAAATATTTTCTTTGCCTCAATAGATAGCCAATTTTTTCCATGGTTGTACAACCCCAACAAATACTACTTTTTCTTCTACAATTAGTAGGTTGGGTAATAAATGATGAAGATTCTTTTTGCTTTTGCACACTAGGAGACAAGTGATTGGTTGGAAGTTAATATAGCGAGTAGCACAAGTGGTGTAATAAAGTGACTTACTCTTTAAATAAGTGGGCCCCACTAGTGATGAAATTTTAATGTGGGATGATGGCCTCATATGGGTACCCCCTCCAAAAATAGTGTGATTTTTGAGATATATCCATTTGGTAAGAAAAAACATTGAAAAATTACAAAAATTAGATGGTGTTATAGGCGCCATAGCTGTAGCTATATACATGGTGTTAAAAACATAATTTCTAACACACATAAAATGAATTAATCATAAGTCACACATAATGAGAATCGTATCACCGGTACCCATATCAGGCCATTGCCCTTTGATGAGAGCATGGCCACTGACCAACCACCACCCTCGTCGTGAAAGGTCCCTGGAAGGACAGTTTAGCACATCCAGAGCAAGTCCAATGGCACACTACAAGGAAACTGGTTTGTTCTCACAACTATTTTGAGCCAATCCAGAGTTGGTGAGTGCAACTAGTCACATGAGATTAGGGATTCCTTGATTCACTACTAGCAAATGCGTCGCTTCTCACTCAAAACAATGTTAGAGTTCATTGTACACACTTGTCCTACGTGACAAATTGCACTCACTAAGTCTTGAGCGTTTGGGCAGTAAGTGTGAAGTGGCACTGTTTGATTCACCTACCGAGTGAAAAGCGACGCCTTCTCCTTGTAGTGATTCAAGTCAATGAAAAACGACCAGTTTCTTTGTAGTGGCATCAACCCCTCTTCAGCCGGCATGCCGTTCACGGCGAGGGTGGCGGCCAGCCAGTGGCCATGCCATAGCTTTAGAGCATCCCCACTCCTACACGCTAGAGATGACTCGTTGAAATTATTCATTTACGTTTGAAGGGCCCTTGCACTTACACTCCCCCACCCTTGCACGCCCCTCACACATCAAAAGTGCACATCAAATAGTCATTGGACCAATCACAAGTAGAATGTGGGGATATAGTCAACTAAATAGTGATTTGAAGGGCCATTTCTTGACACGCTAGGATTGAGAGTCAAGAGGCATTTTGGAAGGGCCCTTGGCACTTTTCATCTAGTTCTGGAGTGTGAAGGACTCTGGGAGGGCTGCGGTGGAGCTGCTCTTAGCGATCACAGGGAAGGAGCGGGCTTGAGATGCTTGTTGGGAGTTGCAAGAAAAGAGAGAATCCGGGCTGAAAATCCGGCACTCTGACACAGTTCACCTTCAGTGTGTGTGTCTGGGCTGACTCAGGAATTGTGTTGAATCCATGATTTTCTTTCAGGTGCCTGAGCTGAGCTCAATTCGTGTGACATGTCAGCACAGAGAATGACACGAATTCTTCACAACAGGTCGGCAGGCGTACTCAAACTTAGGTTCCACTGAGGCCCTCTTCTACTGGTTCCCAAGAGTCAAGTTGTCATTGCTTTCAGCCGCAGGAACATGCACTCCAGGCAGCCTCCAGTCAGTCCAGTGTCACCTCCAGGAACCTCAAATCCATTTGGAATGCTCTCTCTGCAGTGTGCACCCTAACATTCTTGAGCTGCCTTGCCTTGCCTTCGTCCCTTTTCTGCAGGAAAAATCTTGAATCGGTGACAATTTCCAACGCAACTTTATACGTATCGTTTCTATTGTTGAGGAATGATGTCTCTACACTAGGATTGTGGGGAAAAAGAAGATTAAACTAAGGGTTGCTTTACATGACGAGTCAAGGCTAAAGCCAATTCACAGGAAACAATGGCTCAATCCAAGAAGGGAGGGAGCTCTGACACAACTTGAGGGAAGTGAATTGGGTTTCCATTTTGTTTCAACCCAAATGAATTCTCTTTTTTGGGGTTGTGTCAAATTTTATTTTTAGTGCATTAGAATGTAATTTCAGCCTATTAAAATATAAATTTCAAGGAATGGGCTTGACTCCATTATGCAAAGACCTTGGGGTTGATTTTGTGGAATAGACCAATCACATACAAGAATTCATGCAAGTGAGGTCTTCAAATTGGCCTTGGTCCATCATGTAAAGCCGTCCTAAGCCAACTTAACCCCTAAGTGACCGAATGACCATTTTATGGTCGTTGCTTTTTTCAATTATAAAATAGAATGTTTAGTTTTAACCGATCATACCAAAATTCAAATTCTAAAATAAAATTTGTAACTTTGGTGAATATTAAATGGTAAATGCTTCTAAATTCATTAATTTAGTATTTAAAACATTTTTGAAAGTTAGACTCTACGGATCATAATTAAACATCATGTTTCTCATTTTCTCTTTTGGACCAAACTTCATTAAAGCTGCAAAAGTAACATTTTATAACACATCCAGGTTTTGTCCTTACCCCCTTTGTCATTTAGGGGTTAATACACTAGTAGAAAAGGTGATATTTGGGCACCAAGGAATATTGCTAGAGCATGGTGCCCATGTATCTCTTTTCTACTAGTGATCTTCATCATGTACAGGGATTCAACAATAAAATTATTCTAGACATATAGGTATTTAGTAGGGTTGTCCATTTTGACTTTTTTTTCAAGTCTGACCTTTTTTTCCAACTTGACGTGTATTAGACATTTGACATCGTTTGTCAAATTAGATGAGTGTCTAACAGATGGGAGGTCTATTAGACATCTTCAACATCCCGTTTGACACTTTATCTATTGATTAAGACAACCTTGGTATTTAGTTGAATCCCTCACCAGTGGATTGAAGATGCTCTTATTATTGATGTTTCCAAGCCATCTCATAAATCACTACTAACAAAGGGGTCGATTCTCACTCAGAAAAGTGTCAAAGTTCATTGTACACACTTATCCTACGTGGCACCTGAGCAGTGTCTGAGTGCAAAGTGGCGCCATTTGACTCACCTACCGAGTGAAAAGCGACACCTTCTCCTTGTAGTGAATCAGCAGTCAAATATTTAAGTAGACACCATACAAGATTGACTGGAGGCTTCAGTATTATCTTCCTCTTCTCAGGCTTCAGTTGCGCTGATCACCATACAAGTACCTATATTCCCATATATTAGGGCTGAATTACAGACATTTCATGGTAGCTCCTAATTAGTAGGTTAGAGATCCCAGGAAAATCTTAACTTGACCATAGAAATCCAGAACAGAATTACACACCAAGCCCTTGCAAGTGTTGTGTTATTCAACGCTCCTCTTTTGTCAAGTCTTGACAATGAGCAGAAAGTCGAGGCCAAAGACATAGATATTTGGAGTCCATGGGACGAGATGGCAAAACATTTTAAAATGATTAGGTTAAATGATCTTGTCTGTTTAATCATTTTATGGGTCGATGGTATTTGAAACACTTCACAAAATGGTCAAATGATGAAGAAGATAACTCACAAAAAGTGTTGCCATGTAAGCATCTATATGACTATCATTTTATCACTCAGTGGCAAAATTCTTTTACACAAGGACACTAATATGGCCTTTGGTTTTGCTTGAGGTTCAAAAGTTGAAGTCCTAATTTTTCTTTAAAAGACTTTTTATCAACCAAACTTTGTTTGACTCGTATTTTTCTTCTAAATACCAACTTCCACTAGTATAAATACTTTAACACTTTTGTTAACATGATTTATAAAAGAAACCTAGTGGAATAATGTTGGCAGAATCACCAAATGCAGGCCCAATACAATCACCACATACACCTATACTTTTCTAGCCTCCACAAAAAAACCCCTTTAAATCAACATTTATTGTCTTTATGTTGGCCATTTAAATAGTTTGTTATTTCTAACAACTAGCGTTGATTACAACCAATATATGCTATTTGTGATCTATTTGTGATTTAGTTTAGATTATTTTTCTATTTTATGGAAAAAAAATGCAACTCTAAGAGTAAAGTATGTTATGATAACTTCATATTTCCTTTTTACTATAAAGTGTAAACACCATTACGCCATCACTTACACATGGAATATTATGTTGTTAGAGCAACTCCACCACATCACTTGAATATGGAACATGAAAAGGCAATCAGAGGGGCAAGTTGTGGACCACTTGTCGTAACGTCTCCGATTCTTTTGGAATTGTCGCATTGCAACCACAATTCATCACGAGAGGGCGCGGCATGAAGGTAAGAGATTCCGCCATGTCAAAAGAGATGATTTGTTGCGGGAGCTCTGGCGTGTCTTAGAGCAATGTAGCGTCCACCCCGAAATGCAAACGGTTGTAGCGGTGATGCGATGGGGACCAGTTACCAGCACCTCTCCGCATGAGTAACGGACACACGAAGTATATTGGTTGCAATGGAGCTGCTCTTGATTACTTACACATGGAATATTATGTTACACTAGATTTTGTTCACCGACAAGACAGGTAACAAGATACACGCAATTTACCAAGTTTGTTTCATGTACCTCAATTGCAGTTTCATGTACGCTCTAACACCAAGTGCAAATGGACTTTTAACAACTTCTGTCCTATGAGGCCAGAAATAAATTACCTATCCAATAGACCTTTAGCAACTTATGTCCTGAAGGGCAGAAACAAGTTACACATCAAAACCATTGGCTCTATCAAGACCGTGATATGTCCCCTACGTACAATTGTCCAGCGGCCACGAGTATACAGTAATGTAGTACTCATACCAATAACGACAGAAACAACTCCCAAGGCTTCTCATACAAGAAACAGAAGTTACATTGCAAGCAAGTGTTCATCCAGGCCATGAAGCAGCCAGTCAGAAACAGATGAAGTAAACTGTATTTATATAAAGTACATAGACAAGAAAATGAGCTCTAGGTTACATGTGGTGTTTGGTTAAACATAAACTATTTAACAATCAAGGAACAAAATTTATAAACACCAGCTTATCAACACTAAGAAGGGCAGGCTTCCATGTGAGGATTAAGCCGGTGAAAGCCGCTAGAAGACAAGAATCCAAGTCTCAAGAACCACCAATGGTCCACCAATGTTTACAAGAATTGAAAACAAACTTTTGGGTTCACCCATTTCAGTATGGCATCGGTAGCTCCAGTGATTCCAGACCCCATTCGATACATAGAAGGAGGCCCTAAGGACAGGCTTCCATGTGAAGATCAAGCAGGTGAAAACTAGAAGACAAGAAATGAGGTCTCAAGAACCACCCATGCTCCACCCATTTCCGTGAGAATGAAAAACAAACTCTTGAGTTCACTCATTTTAGTGGTAAATCGATAACTTCCAGCTTTGGACTACCCACCACCGATACATGGAAGCATGGCCTAAGAACCTCCAGTTCGAAATGGAACAGAAGTTTACTTCTAAAAATCCAACATCACCATTCTTGGAACAAAAAGTACATCATCATTTCTTAAACAAAAGTAAAAGTCATTACTTGTTTTCTACAGGCTTGAGGTCACTTTCTTCCCTGCCGTAAGGAAGCTGCTATCACACCAATGTACGTATGACGTGAACAGAAGCTCTCGACGTACTCCTGACAGCCACGAGCAATAGCAACGAAACATAGTAAGTGTCTTCCGCATTCTTGGCGCTTCATAAATAGTTTGCCAAACAGAGCCTTCCCATCATGCACAAGTTGCTACAGTTGTGACGTGCATGACTGCAACGATGAACAGGAACCCATTCCAAAAACAGCCACAAAATGAGCCTCATTGTTCTGATTCTTGAGCTTCATCAGAGCTCAAGCTCTGAAGCTCTATGAGAAGAAAAATCGAAGAAATACAAGTATCAAAGAAGCTCTATGAGAAGAGAAAACCGAAGAAGTGGAAAGACAGAAAGAAGCTCGCAATGTATGATGAAAGGAACAACATAATGACTCACTTTAGAGTTGTAAATTACATGATCCTGGGTTGCTTTATGCTAGGCTACACCCCGGCAGCACAGCCTCGAAGGATATATTGTTCTAAACACCATTGCGCACATGCGTGCAAGTAGAGAGGAATGAAGCAAAGAGAGAGCTCTGCCCTAAACTTCACCACCGTATCATCTCTCAAACTCTACTCGTCCAATCTCCAGAGCTGCCAAAACATTACTGCACACCCGAGGTGACAGAGCCAAGAATCAGGGTTCCACCAATATGCTACACAGTGCATATGCATCTGCACGCTCCCATGTACAAGAAAGAATCCCTGCTATGATAAACGCGCTGTTTACCACGTCCCATTGCCGAAGAAAGATGTTCGTGAATCGTGAAACGGGATGGTAGGAGTGCTTTCAATTCTCATTGAGGAGTTTGCCTGTACAAGCATGAGTCGACGAGGTTCCTGTTACTTCAGCTGCTCACGGGGACTTTGTGCTGGTTGATGAAATTCTCGAAATCCGGCGTGTTGAAGAAACTCGTGGGCTGCACTCGCTGGCGCCGGCGAGCCATGGCGCGCGGCTTCCGCGGCGCCGGAGGGCAGAACGTAACGTCCACGTCGGGTATTCTGTGCTCCTTCGACTTGGGCGTCTCGCAACCCCCTGACTCCAATTGCGAAGCTTCGGATACTGTAACATCCAAGGTCTTAACCTCCTTCACCTCTTTTGGAGAGGAAACCGTGGTCCGCACCGGCCATAGAATGGGCAAGCAAACCCAGCTGTCGAGGCTGAGACGTCGCCGTCCCGAACCAATCTCCAGGGTCTCCAGCGGTTGCGTATGCAACATCGGACAAACCGTCGTGGGCGCCATAGCTAGAAATAACTCTACAAACAAGAATCTCCGCACCAACGATGCGAAAGCAGATCACACACCTTCAATAGCTCGAAACTACACTTCCGAAACTATTTCTAATGACATTTTCTAATGCGTCCCCAATTTGAGAGAGGAGAAAACGATACTCCAGGTTCAAAAGGGACTGTGAGATCGAGGAACTCTCCTACACAGAAACAAGAATCTCCGCACCAACAATGCTAACGAAACTACACTTCCGAAACTATTTCTTCGAATGCGTATCCAATTTGAGAAAACGATACTCTAGGTTGAACAGAGTAACTCTCTTACATAGAAACAAGAATCTCCGCACCAACAATGCTAAAGTAGATCACACGTTCAAAAGCTCGAAACTAAACTATTTCTAATGACATTTTGTAATGGGTCCCCAATTTGAGAGAGGAGAAAACGATACTCCAGGTTCAAGAGAGGAACTCTCTTACACAGAGACAAGAAGACAAGGCTAACGATCTGCGAATAATTGCAACCAGAGAAACTAACCGAAACTAAAGAGAGGAGTACACTAGAATGTCAGGCAAAAGGCGGTGAAGTGAGAGCAAAATGAGTGCAGAGGTGGGGGTTTAAGAGCTTGTTTGATGAGGAGCAAGGATTCTGCAGCTGGTGCAGCGGCATATTATAAGCAGACCCTGGATGCTTCTCTTCTTCCCTCACTGTGGCAGCCCACCAGCCAGCCAGCCAGCCAGAAGGGAAAGCGTCGCGGGCGGGGCGGGACGCGTTGGTCGCGACAGTCGCGACGGTCGTGATGGTCGTCCAACTTGAGGTGCCCGTGGGCAGTTGGGCAGATGAGTGGAGAAGAATACAACGCCGCGACGGTCGTGACGGTCGTCCGGCTTGGGTGCCCGTGGGCAGTTGGGCAGATGAGTGGGAAAAAAACCGCGCCGCCATCACTGGGAGCTCGCTCTTGATGAGACTGCCATGATTTACCTTTATTTTGGGCTAAATTTATTTCTTTGCAAGAGCAAGCGAAATTGCTACACTGATTATGGCTAATAGTGTGTGGGCAATTAGTGTCACAAAAATTAGTGTGTGACGCTATTTGTAAATTTGACAAAAAATTAGTGGTGTGTGACACTATTTGTAAACTTTGAAATTAGTTGACTTGTTTTAATTATTTGTTCTTATAATTAAGAAAATAGCCATAGTCAGTGCAGTTCATTACCTGAGCGATGTGTGTTTTCATGATTCTTAAAAATTAAATTGAAAGTAATTGGGAAAAATTGTGACCCACGCAAACATTTTCTGGTTGCTTTCTTATTATACTGAAATTCATATACTAAAATTTAAATTTAAAAAATTGGATTTTTTTAAGTTAAATGATTTAAAATTAATTTGAAAAAGATTTATGAGGTTTTTTAGATTCAATTGTATAAATGATTTCAGATCGTCATGATGAACATCTTCCTTTGCAGTATCTACCTGTTAAAAGTTGTAGAAGTGGTATATTATAGCACATTTAAGTTTTGTTTACAACCCTTAAATCATTAGGGTTTAAACTTTAACCCTTGAACATCAAGAGGGCCTGGGCGGGGCAGCCCGAAAGGTATCTAAATATTTTTGGAGAAAAAAAAAAAAAAAAAAAAAATCGAAAAAAACAGAAAACGGCTGTGTTGGCCAGCCAATGTTGCGGCACTTTTTCAAAAACGACCTATACTGCCCAACTTCAACTCCTATTCATTCTGACTACTTTGATTGCTTGTGGATGATTCCACAAGCTCCCAAATGAGGCGCAAATCAAGAATCTAAATCGCTTTTTCAGTAGCTTTCCAATGCATCAATTCTCTCTTGATTTGGTTGAGAAAGACTACTTTTTTCCTCAATTATTCCTTTATAACAAGCCCGTGGGACTTGCTTTGACGTTTAAGGGTTAAAGTTGGTTGTAAAGTGGGTCAAAGTGTGTACATTCACACTAAAACGGAGGAGAAATTTTCATTAATTTTAGAAGCACGGCTTATTTTCATGTACTATAATATTTCCATTATCATTTATATTCATGGTTTTAAAAAAATTAAAAATTCTAGTATATTTTGTAGTAGGTGTGAATTTTCTTAACGATCTACACTATGTAAAAGATCATATTAACCCCTAAGTGGGCCTGGATACAAGAATACCGATATTGTACATGAGTCGGTTTTTGGTAATAATCCATGATCGGAGCGGTAGAAATTGTTGAAAAAAAGTGAGATTTTTTGTGGAACCTTGTAGAGGGTCTAGAGATGTGTTTGCAAAATCACGTGATTTTTAGACAAAAAAGGTGGGCTCTTAAAAGATTTGTACACTAGAATGCGTATGGACCTCTTGGGGTCACCATCCCACTTAAGGGTTAATGTCAAAATTGCACCAAAATTCATGCTCATGTAGTACACAATTTCAATATACATGCAAACCTCAAAGAAAACAATATTTCTACTGATGTGTACAAATATGTCATTGTCACAAATCATTTCTAATTTTTGCATTCACAAAGAATACATTGAGTGAACCTCTTAGGTAGAATTCCAAAACAAATCCAATATTACCAGCTATATAGGAACATCATGTGCTAATAGATTGACACTTGTTATTCCTTCCCCTTTTTCCCTATGTTACCTTAGTTTTAATATGTTTCTAATATCAAGTCTTACTATGTATTTACAAGATCCCACTATGAATTGTTTTGATGTTTCTTCAAATCTAAAACTATTGTAATATTTATCTTCAAAAATTAAAATACATCTGATATTTGTTTGCTCGTAGTTTCTAATATGACACAAAGTCTACCTCACGAGAATTATGAATAAACTATGGCTTGTAAATGACTTATGTCTTAATATTCTAAAAATACAAATTTGGATACTTGTCTAGTTTAAAGTACAAAATTGAGTTTTAATGTAAAGATTGATTTAATGTAAAATTAAAATAGCTCAATAAAAACTATTGATTCCTCCGATCCAAGCTCAATATTAATGAAATACTAGTCAAGAGAGAATTTTTATTGCAAAAATTGTAGCAAATTTTGTTAGGTTTTAACAATTGATTTAGTGAAGACTTGCACACTTGTCACATTAAAGTAGTCAATGCTGAGCACACAAACAAGTTACACCTTTTAGTATTTGGCACATGTTATCTCCAAAATGATGTCAAATCCAATGTTTTACGTCACTCTTTTTTTTGTCTGAGAGTAACATTTGTATCATATGCCTATAATAAAATAAATACTTACATAATTGCTTATATATGTGATGATTAGCAAGATCAACACTGACAAGTATTTTAATGAAGGCTTTTCTAACAATTGACCTTGTAGTTTGATTTTAGATGGAATCTTGTATATTAACATCAAATACTTATTGCAATAAAGTTGCGAGTAAGGTTTTTTAATTAATGAAATTTTTATTTAAAAAAAAATTGGAATAAAACTTGCTTTTGTTTGTGCCAAAAAAGTAATGATAATTTCCTATCGAACATTTTATATTTAACAATACATTTTGTAGTATAATGTTTGTGTAGTGAACTTTTTATAATTGATTTTTTTACATTGTGTATGTTGAACTTAAATTTCTTCACATTCAATGGTTACATTTATTATATGTGAATTACATTTGGGATGGATGGAATTAAGTTCAACATTCAGCTACTTGGAAGTTGTAGGAATTCATGGTCTTTTCAGGATTAATATTTTCATTTGCTAACAAGGATGAGGGGTGGTTTATACCAAGAGCATATGAAAGGACCAATTGAATTCAATGACAATTCATTATGTGGAATGTGATCATGGAAAGCAAAGGTCCAAGACAAAATAATGCAATGATATTTTGCATGGCAACGAATTAAAATTAACAGCAATTATAGCAAGAGCTTGTATTTATTTATTTTCAAAATTGAAAATGTAGAAAATCAATTAAATAAAACAATTTAATTTTTGTTTTCGACACAAGCGGTAAGCTTTGTTACCACTGCGAAGAGAGAACAAAAACCCCTCCTCAGCCTAGTCATGGTTAGTTCAGGGCATAAAAATTTACGTTTCAGACATCACAATCTCTTTAGAATTTTGGTAGACTTACTTCAAAGAAGTTGTTAAAAAAAAAGTGTCACTAGAAACCATGCACGATTCCAAGTGAATTTTTCATTTGCATAGAATGGCATGGACCATGGCCTTAGTGTAAAACCACTACCTAATTCTCTACCAATCACAATCTTAAGAATTCAAATAGTCCTTTGTTCTATTCTTGGTGTAAATCACCTTTAAAAATTTAGAATTAAACTCACCACAAGTTTCTGAATATCGTAGGTGGAGAACAAGGTTCGTAAATATATGCCGAACATTTTTAAAAAATTATTAAAAAATTAAAATTAATATTTGGTAGATGGAATATTGTTAAACATTTTCGAAGATTGTCTTTTACCATACAATAAGAATTTTTGGAAAAAAAATTCCCATAAATTTTGGCATTTTTTTTTTCCCAACCTGCCCTCCACTTTTCGTGATTTTGTATTGTTTTGTTCATTTCTTTGCTTGATGATCAAAGTCCCTTTTTTGGCTTAGTTTTCAATCTCGAGGAACCACAAAATTTATGAGCATCATCCAAGGCTCTTGAGAGTGCCCACCGCTGTGGGACTTGGAATGTGCATGATGCCATGATGGTCCTTATAATATTTTGATCAATTTTAGTTCGTACAGCTGCTATTTTATGGAATGTCTGCTCGAGGATGTGCTGTGGGAAACTGGGAAAATTTCTGGAAATAGATTTTAGCAGTTTTTGCAGTCTGAATTTCGGAGGCCAGCAGAAAAGATGACTGGTATTTTTATTTTATTTTGAACAAATGGATGCTTTATTTCCATTGCACAACAACAGATTACAAACCTCAGAGTTATTCAGGGGCGGTTTACACTATGACCAAGAGCCATGACCAAGAAAATTAAATCATTTTCATGGTCATGGCTCTTGGTCAAGAGCCGTGACCATGAAAAATCAAAAATGCAATTTTAAATGACTTGGTCACTCTTTGTAGTGTAAAGTGGATTTAGACCGGGACAAGTTTAAGCTCATCATTCTCTCTTTTATCCTCCCCTTTTTCCTCCTTTCTTTTTAAATAATTGAACACTAGCCAATCAATGATTTTTGAGCCCCATGGTCTCCTAGATTATAGTTGAGTCGAGGCATTTGCTTCGACTCAACTATAATCAAGGAAACCATGAAAACATTATCCATTTGGGAAATTTTAGCATTTTTGGGGACCTCAAAGTTAGTGGTCATTCTCCTTTTTTCAAGGTAGTGTAAAGCCAAATGGGACCAAGAGCTCTTTTTGGGCCAATCACAGATTTTAGCGTTGCATGGGACGAGTTCTTGGTCCATAGTGTAAACAGCCCCTCATTGAGTAGAGTAAAAAAATTCCTCAAGAAGAGAGACAAGGTAGAACTGAATTTTTCGCTTGAAAAGCCACAAAAAACGAGTTTTGCCTCCTTTAATTTCGATCAATAACAACGCTTTGCATTGTTAGAGAGATTCGAACCTTGAACCTCCCCAATGCTAAAGAAGCTCTCTTATATCTCACACAAGTTCCCAAGGGAGACTCTCCACGTATCCTCACACCAAGCACATGCTCACCCACACCAAGCAAGTCGGCGCTTCATGTCACATACGGACAGTGAAAGTTATTTACAAAACAAAAACTCCAGTCAAGAGATAGGCTACCTGGCTTTGACTTTACGGATAACTCTATCACACTGTGAATGAAGAGAACATGTTTCGAGTACTTCCCCACGAGTGATTTTTTTGGATTTTTCTTCTTACAATATCTGGACTAGACCTAAAGCTCCTAAATCATTTCCTACTAAGAACAACACCCCAACCGTAACATGAGGCCTAGGAACCATCCCCGTCATACTCGAGGTTCCTATCAAGCAGGGAAGTATTAGCCCTCACAACGTGCATCCGATTGGAAACGAACCGCATTCTCTTTAGTGCTAATAAACACTCTTATGGGGAGCCCACCTCCTCGCTATCACCTAGGTAGTTTAAAGTCATTCCCGACCAAGGATGACTAGTATTTAATGCATTCATTCAATCAACCTTTCATTAAACACTAGAACTAAAAAGGTTGTGTTGTTTATTCAAATTGTGCAAAGTACCTCCTCCATCTCCAACCCATCTTCTTGGCAGAAAATTAGAGTGCAAATGTAAGAGCATCTCCACTAGCACTCTGGATACCACTATGGCTATAAAAAAATGGATGAGACTGTGTTGGTGAACAATTTATTTGGCCCGTGACACTAGATAATCCACTAAAAACCAGGGCCCCTAAAACCATTGTTGCTAGTGTATCTTCTCTTTTTAATTGCACATCATAATTGTACAATCTATGTGTGGTGACTTGTGAGTGGCTCACTTACTACTTTCAAGAGTCTAATTGAGTGATGTTGGTGGGGGAACTACATGGTGAGGTCAAACTTTTTGAATGACATTCAGAGTGCAATCGAGAGTGCTAGTGGAGATGCTCTAAAAGTGTCTCCACCAACTCTCTGGATAGCTCTCTTGCTCTCAAAAAATGGATGTGCATGGGTTGGTCACGGGGTTGGTCAACAATTTATTTGGAGTGTGACACTAAGAGCATCTCCAACGGTGGCTTGCTAAACTTGGATGACCCTTCAAATTATTGCAAAATATAGAGAGCCTAAAATAAAAGTACTGCATCCAAGGCACTTCAAGCATGACCATAATTAATTAGAGAACCAATCACAAGCAACTACATGTACATGTAAAGTGGTTGATCGAAAGCCTTGTCCATAACAATAAATGAATCTAAATATAATTTAGAAGGGACTCTCTATATAGGAATTTTTAAAGTGTTGACCTCATTTTTGAAAGGGCCCTCTTTCCTTTTCATCCCTATTTGGCGAGTCATCCATACTTGAAGTGCCATATTGGAGATGCTCTAAATAGTGTAACCCATTTCAAGGCCCACAAAACGACTCAAGCTAGTGTATATTTTATTTTTAATTGCGCATCATGATTGCACAATCCATGCGTAGTGACTTATGAGCAATGATTTTCAGCTAAAAATAGCCCACTTGCTACACTTAAAATACAATGTCTAATTTTAATGAAGGATTTTTGAAAACATGAGAGGAAAAATAGCCAAAAAACTTGGAAAACATTTAGGTCAGTAGCCAAATTCTACCTAGGTATTACCCAAGTATTGTCATGGTAACACCAAGTATCACCAGGCTATTGTGAAAATAGCTTGTTACCTCAAAAAATTGAAGAAAAAAATATTGTTTGTGAGTGGCTTAGAGCATCTCCACAAGCACTCTAGATTGCACTATAAAGGTCATCCACAAAGTCAGACCTCACCATGTAGTTCCCCACCAACATTACTCAAGTAGACTCTTAAAAATAGTAAAGGAGCTACTCACAAGTCACCACGTATAGATTGTGCAATTATGATGTGTAGATAGATAGATAGAAAC
This sequence comes from Pohlia nutans, assembly GCA_022496805.1. NCBI lineage: Eukaryota > Viridiplantae > Streptophyta > Bryopsida > Bryales > Mniaceae > Pohlia > Pohlia nutans. The sequence continues at coordinate 2,103,498 of CM040105.1, forward strand.
TCCGGTCTTCTTTCGAAGCCGGCGTGAATGAAGTGTCTGTTCGTAATGACAATGACCCAATGTCCATTGGGCAAAGGGCCATTTGTGCAAAACTACTCTTCTCTTTCGAGAATAGACACTTTAGTGACTAGTAACCAATAAAAGTAACCATAAACTGTAGTATGAGAGGATATCGGGTATATTATGAGTTGTGTTGTGATTTGGTATCGCCAAGTTGTGAGTCTAATGGTTGGTTGGGGTGGGCTATTTATCATGATTTATATGGTCCGGGTTCAATTCCCGATGGATCCGTTTGAGTAGTAATGTGGTATACATGACTTGGTGCTGCTAGAGAGTTTATCATAGGCAGGAAAGTTGTACCAACTACCCGGCCCCGTCCCCTGTGACAAGTGTTTGTATTGTGCTCAAGTGAGAGAACAAATTAGTGGTTTGCACCACTACTCCCCCCCCCCCCCCCTTTTTTCCCATTGGATTTATTCTAGGGGAATTGGTTGGTTATTTTCTATGCGTCTTTTATGTAGTAGGATTGTTCCGGCGTGTTGTATGGCTATGGTGTTGATTATTTTGAATGTCTTTTTGATTGAGGATTCATGTAGTTGGAATTGTGTTTCTAGGTTTTTCATTGAGGGGATGTATGTTGTTCCACGGGCACCGGCTGTGATGACTATTAGAGGGGCAACTTTCCAACCTTGGTAGGTGATGTTGTTGATTAGTGGTTGGTATTTTCGGATTTTGTTTTCTATGGTTTCTTGTGGGAATCTGTCATTGGTATACGTAAATTCGATAAATCGGATTGTGAGATTATGTTCGGGGTTAGGTGGTGGGTTGTTTTGGTATGGAAGTCCTTTGACACATAGAATGTCTGGTTTGAGTCAGGCGTTGCAATGGCATCTTTGTTGACCTCATGTGCAAGGTAGGAGCCATGGGGGTATTGTGTTTTTCTGAGGGTTGTTATTAAATGTACATGCATTCATAAGGATGTAGGGTGATTGCAAGCTACGGTCTACCAAGTGAGAAGTGCAGCTTGTGCAGCTAAAGGCCATGCAGCTCGTGCACTAGCGTAGTAATGCGCACCTCTCAACTTTCAATTAGATCAAAAATTTCACCATCCCAAATAGGGTTTATGCTAATACTTTCACTTTAGCAATTGTTAAGTTAATTTCAAGTCTTTGGGCATTACTCAATAGCCTTTTCTGTTTTTTACCGAGTAGGGGTAATTAGAGCCTTTTTTACATAACATCCTTAGCTAGGTTTTATGAAAAATGCATTTCATATCTCACCTCTGAAATTGAACCATTATTTCATTTCCAAAAAAAAAAATCCAAAAAAATGTTTTAACTGCACGAAAATCTTAAAAAACAAAAACATCACCAAACAATTAATTAAAAAATAAGTAAGCATAGTACCCAAAAAAATAAAATATGGTACCTTTGTACACACTTGTGGTATGTTGCTATAAATTTTTGAAGTTCAATTTTGACCCCCTTCTAGCATTTCCCATAAAATAGGTGCACTTTCGACAAGCAACACGCTACCAAATCTAAGTAGAAATGTTTAATTTGGATAGAAAGATTGAAAATTTGCAAACTTTATTGTGGTAGACATCTTAACTTTAGAATTCTAGAAACAATGCAATTTGTTTCGTCACAAAATTCCGTTCCAATATTTATTGATGATTTTCCAAAGATTGGGTAAGTGCACAAATTTGCATGCCGCGACAAAAAGTTTGGGTGACCGTAGCTTGCAACCACCCTGTAGCATCTTGATTTGTGTGATGATGAGAGTAGTTTCCTAAGTTCCCATACCGCTTTGTTATGTCGTTTAATTCGGAGGGCATGGATATGGTATTGTCTGCATTTTAGAAGTACATGTAGCCATGTGTCTGCATTATGATGTGCAATTAAGAATCGCTACTAGAAAATGGCAACTGAATCAACAAAAAATCAACAACTTTTCGTTGTATGCACTATAATGACTCATTTCACTCATATTTGAAGTTTATGTTAGGCATCAAAAAAATTCGTTTGATTTCTTTTGGTTTAGGCACTACAAGAAAAATTGTGACCGAATCAATAAAAATCCAACAAATTTCACAAATTACCAATTTTAAAAATGTTGAAAAGTGCATTATGAAGCGTCAATTTTAAACCGGGATTTAAAAAAAACATTAAAAAAAAGATTAAAAATATAAATTTTAGATTAATTCTATGAAAATAGAGTCAACAAGTTCATTGTATATAATGCTGTAGTAATATATATATATATATATATATATATATATATATATATATATATAACATAATAATAATTAATATGTAGTATTATAATATTATACTACTTATTTTCAAGGGTGTTTTCGTACTACATAACATTCAGTAGCCTTCATGCCCATTGCCTTTCCTTCATACATTTTGCTCATCACCTTGAGCCTCCACTGTCCAGTTAGCTACTGGTGAAGTATTGTTGGGTGTGGAATATTCCACACCATCTATTGTACAGCCAAGGTAAGAACAATGCATGCTATTGAATGTTATGTATAGATGTCATAGTTTTGAACAAAAAAAGTTTCTAATGTTGTAAAACAATTGATTCAATGACGTAATATAATAAATAGGGAAAATACCAAAAATATTTTAATATAGTAAAATAGAATCTTTTGGAATCTTTTCAGAATGTTTTACATTATTTTGAAATTTTACATAATATTTCTGGAATATTCTTTAAATTATCCTTATGGTTTAATTTTCCATAATAATTTTAAATCTTCATTTATAGAATTTAGAAGCAATTAACATTCAAATCATTCTTTGAAATTCATATTGGTGGTAAAATTAAAAATATGTAGTGAATACCAAAAAAAAAGTCAAAAGTTGCCTTACAATAATTGACCAAAAACATTACAATTATAATTTGGTTATAGAGAATTTTAAGGGTTAAAAATGAACCTTAAAATTGAGGATTTGGCAATCTATGTTGCTAACATGATGCTACATCGATGTTTACAAAGATAAAACCTATGATTTCTTTAATAATAAGTGATAAAAGGATGAAAGCATGAAAAAGTGTACCATCTCTAACTCTTACGACCATTCAACAATGCAAGGTTCAAAAATTCATTATAAATTTGAATTTTGTAAAAAATAAAATAAGGTAAAAATAAAACACCTATTTTTTTTAATAAAGTCTACCAAAAAAATTTGAAAAAATGATTTTCAATAAGTAGTTATAAATTTTTTATTGACGTAGAAGTGGCCAAAGTTGAAAAAGTAGTTATGTACAATCAACAAAGTTGATATGAAACAAGAAAAATGTATGTCAAAACATATTTTTATCTACTTTCTTTTTGGACAAGGACCTCAATTCTATCATTATCTCAAAGGTCATAATAATTATATTTATGTTGAGTGTATTTAAAGCCATCGATTTTGCAACCGAGATTGGATTTAGGCATTCATTTTCAAACACTACTTTTTGTAAACTTTTTTGGATATTTTGTTTTGAAAATTTGGGTTCAAATACCTATAAGAACTCTAGAGGGCTTCATGAAATTAAAACCAAAATACAATATATTTTGATATAAATTTATGGCCTTTGACCAAAACAATTATGATTTTAGTATAGCAAACTAACTTTTTGGTACAGTTTTTTGTGCTTTCATCCAATATCATCATATGAAATGTTTCTTCATCTAAAAATATCCCATGAAAATATTTTGCATTGCATGTTCCTACACCTTCGCACAACCATCTTCAATGTTGTAGACATATTCGGAGTGCTCTATGCAAATTAGTCTTGAATTTGTAATGTGTAAACATACCTTCAAAGGGTTGTGGCTAATCACTAGAGCTCTTTTGTTATATTTTTATCAAAAAATACAATTTTGGACATAACACATACTATAATGCCATTGTCAAAGATCAAGTAACTATGGTTAAAGACCACATTGCCAAAATCCCCAAATAACCATTGCCAAAACCCCAAATAACCATTGCCAAAACCTCCAAATAACCATTGCCAAAAACCACATAGTCCAAGTCAAAAATCTCAAAGCCAAAATCAAAAACCAAAATGTTTGGCATACATGACATAATTGCTACACTTTACACTAACAAAAAGGTGGTCTTTGGGCATCAAGGAATAGTGTCAAGGGGTGTTCTCATGGTACGGGTGAGTGAAAAAAGTAGTCTAAAGTGATAGATTTTTGGAGAAAATGGACTTTGAAAAATTCTAATTAATATTTTGTAAATGATGAATGTATGAGATTTTGAAGGTTTAGGGGTATGAGGGATGTCTACAAAATTATATTTTGGCTAGGTTTATTTTTGGACCGATTCCCCGCTACGACCACATTAGTAGAAAATACAATGTAGTGTTTCAACTAAATGTTGTGTAGGAAGGATCGTAAATAATTAGAATTTCATTAGTCAAATTTTTACATGGTCTCATATGACTAAATGTTGAATAATAATGAAATTATATTCTAAAAATAGGATCCTTCCATTCTATGATATTTAATAAGCCTTGAAAACCTAAGAATGGAAAAATGTGCGAGATCATGAAACTCATATGAAGGGTTTAATTTGTTTCTTAAAACAAATGTACATGTGGTGATTGAGTGAAACATGAAATTTGTATACCAAAAATATTGTGAAAAGAGTAAAAACCATTAAAATATCATTTTTGTGGCAAACAAGGTTTTTACATTGTTATTAGAGTTAACCGAAAAGTTAGCCCAAAGAGGAAAGTTTTAGCAAACTCGTGTTGAATTCCTCTTGAACTCATATTGAAATATAAATAGACCAAAAACTAGTCTATGATGAGTTGGGAGACAATCTAAAGCAAGCCACTGTCATTATTCTCCACACCTCGCAATGACTCCCACACCTTCCACCAAAGCTCCAAGCCCATGGCCCACAAGGGGGAAATCTATGACACGACACTATTCAACCCAAGTATAGTTCAAGAAAGAGGTTAGAAGTAGAGCAAAAAGGGAGGTTAGATGGGCTTCTTTTCGGTTAACTCAATTACAAATCAAATTTGATGCATCAAAAATGAATAATTTTGAAAAATAATTTTGATGGACATCATAAGAAGTAAGCTCTAATTGAAAATATTTTCTAATTAAAGACATCTTTACCACTACGTTCACTACATTCACTACTTTAGAAAGTAGCACTTGATTTTAAAGCCTCACTCACCCGTACCACGAGAACGCCACAAAGCATGATGCTCAAGGCCCATACTGGCACCAAGCTAGTGCCAATAAGGGCTTCATTAGGCACCATGTTCAGACACTATTCCCACTACTAGAAACGTCGCTCACGTAGACTAGCAAAAAGACTTACGAGAAGATCTCACATGACGAACTAGATTAGTTGTGGGTCTTTTGGGCATACTTCTCTAGTCTACACGGGTGGTGTTTCTAATAGTGTTTTTGGAGCCCAAAGACCACCTTTTCTATTAATTTAACATACTTAGGACATGCTTCCATGTGAAGATCGGGTGGGTGAAAGCCGCTAGAAGACAAAAAATGAGGTCTTTGTAACCATCCGTTTTGGTACAAACAAAAAACAAACTCTTGGGTTCACCCATTTCGGTGGTGAATCGGTAGCTTCTTGCTTTTCAATATCCACCACCGAAACATGGAAGCTTGGCCTTAACGTACTTGACATTTCAATTTTTGAGTTTGACTATGTGGTCTTTGAACATGGCCACTTAATCTTTGACTAACGTAGGAGCACCCAAAACCAACAGTGTACCCAATTCCGATAATTAGCACTTGTTTCGTTAAAACTGCACATAGCCATGTGCACTATTTTTTAGTAGTATGTGCACTGCATTTTTTTTAATTAAAAAGGGGAAGGGGGTGGGAACATGCCCACCCCCTTTTAAAATTTGCACTACATTTCTTTTAATTTTAAAGGAAGGGAGGTGGGAACATACCCACCCCCCTCTAAAATTCGCACTACATTTTTTTTTAATGTAATGTACATCCAATTTTGGCACTTTATAGGTAAAATATGACTATACTTTCTTCAAATGTAGAAAATTTCAGCATGTGCACTTTTTATATGGCACGTGCACTTTTAACGAAACAAGTGTTAATTCCTAAATACAATGGTCATTCTAAAACGTAAATCTAAGCACATCATAGAGCTTTTATTGTTTGTTGACCAAAATAATAACCTATCTATGGTCTACCTAAATTTACGTTCTAGAATGACTACCGTGTTTAGAAATTATCGGAATTGTGTACACTGTTGGTTTAGGATGCTTCTACCATATAGCAACCTCACATTTGGCAATATATCACTAGTAGAAAAGGTGGCATTGCCAAGGGAAATGCCCAGGCAAGTAGTGCCGAATTCCATGCATGCATAGTGATTTTTCTTGGGCATCTCCCTGCGGAGCGCCATCTTTCCTACTAGTCTACATCATGTCCAAAATTGTATTCCATATCGTGTTTTTCACCGCACCCTAACTTTTTTTGTTTTGCATCATTTGTAACATAAGCTAATATTGCAACCTGCTCTGTCAAGGCCTGTCGGTACCTTACTGAACAACATGAAGGCTGGTGTGCATGTGAGAAGTCATGGGAGATTGAGGGTTTCTATGAACCCAAATGGGTAATTACAAAGCTCCCTCATTCCCGCATCCCCAAATGATGATTTCAAGACCCTCATGCCCCTCCCTCGAGTCTCATTGTCTTGCAATCGAACTCTTCCTCATTATATCGAACTCACAGCCGACGGCCTTACAAGAACCACCATTATAATTGATTTCTTGCTCGGATTCCCCGCACCCATTACTAGCTGCTTGCGCAAGCTGCCCAGGCAACCGACGGCTGTTCCGAGTTTGTATTTACCCTGTCTGGTCTTTAAATGTCTATTTTCAAATCGGCTCTACAACTCGCAGTATTGATGTCATAAGTTTGATTAAGTTAGTGTACTTACCCGCTCCATTACAAGTGCCTGCCTGTGCGCGTTCTGGTCAGTTTAATTAGTGTACCGAAAACCACCCCTCTTCGTGCTTCCCGGCTTCCAAAATCAGATTGATCAGTCTTGTATTCAATTACTCGCTTCTATAGCTGACACCCTGCTCCCGGATTCTAATGTGGACCAATTTTTTTGTTCATTGACTGGAGTCAGCTTTTTTTTTTGGCCAGAATCTTACTTGGATTTTATTTTTAATTTTAATTTTTAAAATTAAAATTAAATAAAAAATAAAATATTGTTTTTTGAAACAAAAATGGCAAGATAACATTCGGTAGCCTTCATGCCCACTCCTTTTCCTTCATGTACTTTGCTCATCATCTGAGCCTCCACCTGTCCACTTAGCTAGTGATGAAGTACTATTGGGTGTGAAATATTCCACACCATCTACTGTAGAGCCAAGGCAAAGACTGTGCATGCTACTAAATGTTATGCAAGACAATTGATGAAAACTCAATGTCAATTCTTTTGTTTTTCTGTTGGATAAGCAACACATACCCTAGATTGTAGGTAGGTAAGGGAAAAATGGATAGAATCATCCACATATATATATGCTCATCTATAAAAGTATTTATTGTAAGGCACTTTCCTCCAAATAGTGGCGATTTGAGTATTATATTTTAAAGAAGAATTTGACAATTACTTCCACTTTTTTGCCCATTTTTTCTAGTGTAAAAGTAGCCACTTCGAAAATCATGTAGGATTTTGGTAAAAATCTGTCAATTTGTTTTTGGTTGACTAAAAGTCTTGGGAGTGGCTACTTTTACACAAGAAAAAATGGATGCAAAGTGAATGGGATTGTGAGAACTCTCTCAAAATTTTACTATAGTTGTCAATATTTGGATGGAAGTTTTTTTTAATAATAGACAACTTTATGAATGAACATACATATATGAATGATGCGAACCAGTTTCCTTTACCTAGCTACATTCCAAGGTGTGTGTCTTTCTACGAAGAAAAAAAAAACACTTTTTTTTTCTCATTATCTAGCTACATTCCAAGGTGCGTGTCTTTCTACCAACAATAAGGTTCTTTAGCACTTCTACTATTCACCTCTGAATTTGTCAGGGAATAGCATCCAAGATACAAAATAAAAGATTCGGTCAAATATCTAAAGCTCAAGTGAGGTTGAGTTGGTTGCTTCTCGCCAATGATATTCCATTGAGCCCATGATCCCTAACACTTTCCGGATTTAAAATAAATAAATCGTTGTTGAGCCTTGATAATTTCCGGATTTTTTATAAAAAGAAAAACTACTAAAGAATCCCACAGTTGGGAAAGGGTGTGATCCCCCACCTGCTTAACTCCTAAGCTCCCAAAAGACCACTTTTTGGTTGCTGCCCATTTTCTCGAGCTGCCCAGGCCCCAAAAATAACTTTTATTCTAAATAAAAAATATAATGTCATAGGTAAACGAGTCTTCTTTCCAACCCAATTGGAAATATGTCCATCCAATCAAAAGTCCATTTAGTGGAATTTTTCAAAGAGAAACACCTTCATGTTGAAAGGCAATTATCTCAATACTTTAGGTAGGCTTGCCAAAAAATCTAAGCCAATGGGATTCATTGTGCACCTCAAAGGAAATTTTGTTCAAATCATAGTCACGAGTTGCATGCCATGAGTTGTGAGCTCTTCCAATTGGATGAGAGTTGAAAGGATAATCTAATTTAGCTAAAATCTCTTGCTATCCTTCATATCCCCAATCATTACAAGGTCTCTGAAAAATGTTAATGGATTGAACATCTTGTCAAATTGAGCCATGCATCTTGTTAACTACTTCAGCTTGACGATGGTAAAAAATGACACATCATTTTTTTTGATTTGAGTGCCCATCGAAGTAAGGCTGCTCGGATTTTTCAGGGTCTAAAATTTCAAGATCTCCACTTCATTTGCTATTATCTTAACATTCGTACGGTCAAATGTTTAAATTTTTTTAAAGAATGGTTTATAATGCATAGGAGTACAAGATCCTATGGTTGGAATGTGAAAAAAAGGGTTTGAAAAGCATTAAGAGATCATCAACAAAAATGTTCAAAATGAGGCAGATTTGGGTGGCGGCCCCCCCTTGGGCGTTTAGAGGTTAAGAACCTTGTAACAAAAACAAAAATAAATAAAATTGTCTGATTAGAGTTTCTATGGAAATTAATTAGTCAAGGTACAATTGTTCTTTTTAAATTGCTAAACTAAGCGGAAGGGTTTTCTTTTGTGGTTCCACACGTGGTTGTTTGTTCTTCTATCAATGGAATAAACATTCATTTGATTCAAAAATAAAAACCAAAAAATGTTAAAATAAAAAAGTTCTTAGATTAAATGATAGAAGAATATTGAAAATATTCATGTCTCGTGAATCTTTACCAAGAACTTGTTCATCATTCATCCATATATTGAATAGAAAATATCACATTAGAAGATATCACGTATCCATAAAAGAAACTCATCTAGAATTTGGCGATTTCATCCAAGATATTTTTTTAATTGTAGAGAAACTACTAATAAAATTATTCAACTCTCTAACTCTCTTTGCTTGGTCCAGCTGAAGTTAGAAAAAATTCTCTGCGATTCCTCCGATCCTCTGACAGATGTTTGAGATTTGAAGGTGAACAATATGGGGACTGAAGGACATTATGGGTGCAATCTAGCACTATTTCGTCCAAAAAAAAGCCTCTTTCCTCACTCTTAAAATTCTAGTTGGCAATATTTTCTATGATTTTTCCCCCACTAGTTGATTTCCACGGGTTTTGCATTCTCTAATTTTGCGCTTTCACTAGTTTTTGACCATTTCCATTGATTCACTTTGCACTAACTAAAAGCTTTTTCCTAACATTTTGACACTTTCCTTCATCTATCTATCTATATGTATATGTATATGTATATGTATTGATTCTTATTTAATTTTGAAATACAAAGTAGTGATTTTATTTTAGGAGACAATTTTTGCATTGTTGCTACTTTTTCATGGCTTGAAGAGCAATTCAAGCTCTTCAAATGCTCTTTTCATATTAATATACAGGTAATATCAGGATAATACACATATGCTACCTAGGTGCTACTTCGGCAATCCCTAGGTGCTATTTAGGCAATACCTAAGTAATACCTAGGTTTAAAGAGGCTACACGTCTTGTCTTTATGTGAAAAATCTGGCTATTATTCCTCTCTTTTTCAAAAATCCTTTGTATCAATTAGCAAGCCCATAATTTATGTAGCAATTTGGCTAAAAGTAGCTAACAAAAATCACTGGTAGAAAGTGGGTGTAAATGTAAAGCTTGATACCATGGTTTTAGGCCCATCATCCTTCTTGGATTAAGGTAGGATGTCCTAAAACCACCAACTTAAGAAATATGGACTCATTTTTTCAAGGTTATTTATGAGAAATATTTTTTAGTCATTTGGAAGAAGATTTCTTACGGAATGCACAAATTTTTGCAATTTAATTCCCAATATTCAAATTGATACAAATTTTCGAAGTGAAAAGAACTTCGTCACCCAAATCAGACCTCTAGGTTTCTCCATGACCACACCATGTGGTACTAATTTTCACTCATAATGATACCCAAAACCACCAACTATTTCTTCGCAATGCTTGGCATGCCATTGGTCTACTTGAATAGTGAAATTGGCGGTTTGAGTCTCAACTGTGGTGGTTTTGAATCTCAACTGTGGTGGTTTTGAGTCTCAACTGTGATGGCCCCAAGAAAGGTCTACAGATCACATTTAGGGGGGTTAACGGTTTTAGGACATCCTACCTTAAGTCACCTCTACATTTGGTGAAGAATTGAATAAAGGTAGTTGATTGCTTCATTCAATAGCAACTGAATTAAATGTTTTCACTTCAGCTTATGATTGGCATTATAGCCAGTTTCCTTAAGTTTGGGGAATGTTTCCTTGATTTTGGGGGCTAAGAAGAAGTCCATGGCACCAGGGTTTTATTGTTTTAATTGCAGCTTCTGGATTAACCCCTAATTGTCCTCACCCGTTTCCAAATTTGGCAGTTTTGCAAAGATGCACCATAAAATGCAACTACGAGGGAAATTTTGAACTTAATGTATGAATAAAAGTTGTACGTTATAAATTTTAAATTCTATCCATACAATTAGATCAACGATTGCTATCACCAATATTTTGTACAAAATTTGAAACTCGAAATTCAAAATTATTTTGTAATTCAATTACAAATAAGATATTGACAATTTGTGGATGCAATTCAATTGTTACGATGGGTTGAAATGTAATACTCCAAGTGTAGTGATTTTTGGAGATTTTGTGGTTGATTGATTTTATGAGTTTATTATTTCAAGAGCACATTTTAACTAAAATCTTCGAAATTTTTGGTGAATCAGTGCAACATGTAATGAGGCATAATTTTTTCACAAATCATCTCCTTTCTAACCAAATTACACATGCATGGATGAGAAAAAAAATATTACCATAGAATTTTATAGTATATATTTTCCTAGCAAAAAGTACATGGTGGATGAAAAAACGTGGATGAAATGTGTATATCGCCCCAAAAATGATCGGTTAAGCAGTTAGGATGCTCCATTACATGATAATATCCTTGAAGAACACAGTCACTTACTCATGGTCAAGTTCCATGCAGGAGTCTAACTTAGCAGGTGAAGAAGCAACAAAACTCTCCCATGCGTTCCATGCACCCAATTAATACCTGGAGACCATAACTAAGCAACCCAAATTAGGCATGGTTCACATAATCGGACATCCAAAAAACTTGTAGAAAAATAAGAGGTGTTTATTAAGATAGGAGTTTTACTAAAATAGGAGCACCAAAAATCAACTGTGTACCTAATGCCAACAGAATTTAAGTATGATAGTCATTCTAGAACATAAATTTAGGTAGATTATAGATAGCTTATCATTTGAATAAACATATAATAAAGGCTCTATGATGTGCTTAGATATGCGTTCTAAAATGATTGCATGGTATCAGGTACAATGTTGGTTTTTGGTGCTCTTACCTTAACGAGAATAGAATTGGAGCTCTTCACCCAACCGTGCATAAGGTTCTTAAACCCTTTGGAAATCACACCCTTTCCCTCATGTGGTATTTAGCATGACTAGATGTGGTATTCAGCATGATCGGCCTTATAATATTATAAAAAAGGAATAACGATGTTCACCTAAACCTTGCTCACCCACTCTTTAGCTTAAGATCTTTGACAAAATCCTTTATTCTCCATAGTGGATGCTATTCCTTGACATAATATGGGCAAGATTCGGAGGTGAGCAATACATGGGTTGAAGAACCTTATGTAGAGGCATGAACAAAATATCAATGAAGAGCTTCCCCCGAGCTCTTATACAATCGGTATATTTAGACCATTCACAACAACTGTGATAGCAATCAACTACCTAGTGAACTATTGTAGTGGCTAGGGCCATAACGGCTTTTACAATTACTACGGCGGCTTCAACAATTCAAGTAGGAATTACTAACACGGTAAATGTACTTTTAACAAAAATAGTCGCATTCCATTGGTTTTTTTAATTATAGATTTTGAATTTAAGACGGTGGAAGTTGCTTATGCTAAGAGAGACTAGTCATCTCACCTTTTGAAGCTTGGCAATGCTTCCGTATAATGATATGGTAAAAAGAAAATTAATTTAAGAGCTTGTAGAAAGTGAGATTGAAAAGCTTTTAGGGGACTTTGTTTGGAATTTCACAAGTTGAGGAGCTTTTTACTTTTTATGCTTTGGAATTTCCTCGTATGAGTAAGTTGAAGAGTTTTTTCTTCCCATCCTAAGAATCGGGTATTGGAAAGTAAACAAAACTAACCAATAATAGAATAATAGAAAGCACAAATGCCACCAATTGTAGGTAGAGCTAAGAATCCTTCTTTTGCAAAGATTGATTTATATCATTTTTGCGTTGCCTTGGGTTTGATTCATGTATTTATGTATGTATACATACAAAGCTTAGATTTCTTCTATTTAGAAGAAGAACTCCAATCCTCTATCAAGGTTGCCGTGAATTGAGAATCTGTTTGACCTACCCTTGATTTGATGCCTACAAGACACATTCCATTTGGATAAGTAAAGTGAAAATTATGAAGGATCTTGTTTTGTAGGTAATTAGAACTTCTTCTTTAAAAAAAATGTTTCAATTTTTTTTCCAAAACGAAATGTTCATAGGGTATAGATTGGTTTCTAAAACATTTTCAGACTTAAAATCAACATGACTCAATTCCGTGTTAGAGTTGTTAATGATTTGGTGTTTCCTTTCATCTTGTTTCTACATCTACTTAACAATATTTTAAGATATAAAAATCGAGTTGATTTTTTAATATATATTTCTCTTAGATTTTGAACTTAAGTTTCTAAGATAAAAAACAAAACCTGTCAAATTCCATAATTCAAAAAAATGAAGTGAAGAGGATTCAAAGTGTACTAATCTAGTTTGGCAAAGTTAAGAAATAAATGTTTTCATACTAGTTTTGTACAAGATCCTACAGGGTTCAATATGAGAACATTTTAATAAAAAATAGGCCCAAAGAATAAAAAATGACAGTATTAGGTTTTTTTTATAGCAAAACACCTCGGTCCGGTCCTCTATAAGTTAGAGAAATTGTCACTATCTTACAAAGGAATTTCAACTGTCTTTAACCCTTTAAGGACCGCGCATCCAAATAGCAGATGTTTGTTGGTCAAATTAAATTTCATCCTTGAAGATGAATTTTTTTGCTATTCCTTTCAATTAAGAAAATGAGGTTTATTGAGACTAGTTTGCACTTTTTTTCAAATCTTACAAATTTCAAGTATTGAGTGTTTTATCTTTGTTGCAAGCTATGCAGCTCAAGGTTTGAATTATAGTGCATAGGATGTTTACCTTTTGAATTTCAAAATTTAAATTAAAAATTTCTATGGAAAATATATCATGTCATTCTCCATTGTAACTTGCACAAGTTCCAAAAACTTATATTTCTTGAAGCTTTTTGGTGATTAATATGATTTTTTGACGTATTTGACCTGAAAATCTGTAAAAAGTTCATTTTGTATAAAAAAATATCTGAAAATTTTAAGATTAATAGGAAACATACAATTCCATGCATGAAAAATGTAACAAAATATATTTTCATAAATCTCGAAGGTTGAATTGTGTATGAAAATGTAGTTTAACCGTTCTACAAAGGATTGGACGTTAAAGGGTTAACTCCTTGATACCATTGATAGAAGAATAATATAAATGTAATGGAGATTAAATAATAACCACTACTCAATATATAGACGTTTTCATTTGTCTTTTTAAAAACTGTGGGTTTTTTCCTTTTACGGAAGTTGGGCCATATTGAGTACTTCCTTTGTTTCATAATAAGAGTAAAAAACCACATGTTTTTTTGCTTCAATATAACCCTTTGACGCCCATGCATCCACATAGTAGACGATGAACAAATTTAGATTATTCTCTTGACTACATACATGTACAACTTTCATTCATCCAAATTTTTTGTGGTTCTTGTGCTAGTTGACTATTATTTGTACAATTTGGATCTTCAAAATAAGATATTATGATTTCTTTTTAATAGCTAAGTTGTAAATGACAAAATTGGTATATGTCAAGTTTCATTCTTAGTTCAAAAAGTGAGACCTTAAACATGATTTCCAAAATAAGTAGAGTCAAATAATGAAAATCATACCATCTTGTAGTACATTATATTACAAATTCATCACAATGTATTTTTAAATGGATTAATTTGGGATTTTTAATTGAATTTCAAAAGAAAATCTTGAAATTTTAATTATACTTTATTAATAAAAATTATGATAAATCCAACCGTACAGATGTGATCTTCACATTGACATTTACAACTTAGCTTTGTACATCAACTCCATTTTTATTATTCATCAAACATTTTATAACGCATCTTCGAAATCAATGTTGAATCGGGACGTTAAAGGGTTAACCCCTAACCGTCCCGACGTCCATATTTTGGACGTTTTTGGGGGACATTCACCTTCGAAGTGCTGAAACTTTTGCAAAACATGTCAGATTTTAATGAGATTTCGGAAAAACAAAATAGATGATGTATGGAATGTGTCGTAAAAATTTCAGATCAATCCGAGATGAATTGAATTTTTGGTGATCATTTGAAAGTAGGTATCTTTTTTTTGGACAGTTATGTGAATTTTGATGGCAGCAACGTCGGGGGCTTGTATCTCCTTCATCCCAAGTCCGTTTTCAATAAAACTTGTTGGGTTCAATTCCCCTTGAAGTCTAGTTATTATGGTAAAATTTTCATATCAATCCATGTTTTCATGAATTTTTGGGAGTCATCTTAGTGCACGGGTCTAGTTTGGACACTTTTTGCTTTTTGGTTCAAATGGGTCACTTTTTGGGCTACTTTTTGACATTGCAAGGCCATTTTAGGGCACATTAATTTTTTTCATGAGGCTTTTTTGATACCAATGTGTTTATATGATGATTTTGAACTACTTTACAGTTCATAGTTTTTTCATTTGAGTAATTTTGAAAACAAATTTCACCTCTAAATGTATTGCTAGGGAAATATCAACATCCTTTTTCAGCACTAAAACACTACGATCTTGCAATCTATATGGCCAATTGACCCCAAAATTGATCCACATGATCTATAACATGTATGTTACAAGATTGTACGGTTGAGATTTCTATACCTCACTTACATTTAGACCTATAACACATCAAAAGTGATGATGATTTTAAGCCCAAAATAAGCTAGGGACCCTTAGGGGTAAAGAGTCCACATTCATTGTGTTGCCTTCCTTCATTGATTTCCTACGTTTTTCATCTCTTTCCATCGAGACGCACGGTTCTAAAAGTTGCCATTGCGTTTCATTCTTTAAAACATGGACTCTATTTCCATCTTAAATCTCAATTTTTTTTGCAAAGTGGACTCTTATTATGAAACGGAGGGAATTTACATCATTTTTTACATTTTGCTATAACTTTGAAGGATTTTCAAAATGTATCGAAACCAAAAACCATATCTCTAGTACAATACTATAGCCTTAAACTAACTTCATAAAGGTGCACCTTTTCAATGCAATTACTATAGGCTACACACAAATTGACATCATGTTTTACGTCTTGCTATAATTGTTTACTAGTTACAATTTTTTTAACATATCAAGGACCGAATCATACATGAATATAAATGAACCTATTTTGTCTCAAACAAGTTTAAAATTGTACTTTTAATTCAAATTTGTACCGAAAGATAAAAAGTCTTATTAGAGTTACCTTCACCCACAGTAATTGCACAGAAAAGTGCAGCGACACTAGGAGAAATGGCGTAGCCATGTGGATCCTTTGTAACCACATGTTATTTGAAACACTAATCCTGATATTTTCAATGGATTTAGTTTACAAAAACGTAATGTTTTACAATAATGTATTTTATTGCTGGCTGGCAAATCTCGTGGACAGTTATTGAAATTGATTTTTTTTATTGAAATGGAATTTATTTGGCCACTAACTTACAGTAATGGATTTGGACTTACAGTAAACATGTTGCATCTCTTCATTTGTGGACAAGTAAAATGGCACTTGGCAGGAGGCAAGGCAAACACTGAGTTGTTCAAATTGCTTGGCCGTGCTTCATGCAACCTGTCATTTGGAGCAGCATCCAAGGTTCCTGGGAAATTTGAAACATGAATCTTTTGATGAGTGAGTTTGAATTTGATGGCAAAGCCACTTGTCCTCTTTGTAAAGTGGAGAACTTGGAACAAAAAACTTCTTTTGGTGAGTTTGAATCCAGTTGATGGCAAAGCCACTTGTCCTGTTGGTGAAGCCATGAATTTGAACACAAATCTTTGGATGGGTGTCCATTTAAGACTGCTCATCGCAAAGCCACTTGTCCTCTTCGGGGAGAATTAACTTAGAATGGACAAATTCGCGTTTGGGACTTGTGGATCAAGGTTGTTTGAGCAAGTTTGTGGGTGTCAGCTGCTGAAGTGGAGGCCACTATTGGTACTGTACCGTAGCCAAGTAGCACCTTCGGCAGAAAATAATTTAAAAAGTAGTTGTTGAAAATTTCGGAATATTTTTTCAAAAAAAAATTGTAAAGAAAAAAATGGATTTTAAAGACTATTCTATTTTGCCAAATCTATTTTTAGAAACAATTGGCGGAAAATTGCCAAATGTGCTACTGGGCTATGATAATTGCATAGACTGCACAGAATATGAACATGGGGTGTCAATGTGCTTGATTTCAACACCAAGGCACTCCAAATGCTTCTTTGAGCATCCTCAATATGACGCACTAAGGGGCAAGTTCCATGGGTGAGATATGTCATTCAGGACCCTTGTTTTTTTCATTTTTTCATGAAGTGCCAAAGTGGCAACATAAAATGTTACAGTGGTGTTCCATAATTCATCCACATATTAGATAGAAAACATCACATTAGAAGATATGACATATCCATGATTTTAGTTTCATCCACCATCTGACGATTTCATCCAAGATATGTTTTTAATTTGAAGTTTTTTGACGATAAAATTTATGGTTTTTGGCCATTTTTTAGCTAGATTTTATTTTTTTGAAGCAATATCGCAGTGTTGGCCAAAACAAATGCCTTGACTCACTACAAGACAAGTTTTTAGGGACTTTGGAAGGATCAAGTTTCACATTTCAAGTGAGATTTTGAGAAAAAAGTGGTGAAGAAGTTGTCATGAAGTATGGAGGTTCTCAAGTCCAAGACTTCATCTCCCAAGCCAATCAAATTTGTTCATGTTTCACTTACAACAAGTCTATGGAATGTGCACAACTTCATGACCAGGTATGTGATAAACCCAAATTCTACTTTTCCCCTCCCCTTGCCTACTTCCATGAGCAACTTCTCAAATCCATGAAACTTGTGTCTAAGGTTGATTGCTTTTAAATCACCAACTTAAGCAATCAAACGTATTTTTAGCAATAATATCTTTGTTAAAATATTGTTCTTTCACTTTACATAAGGTTTAACGATGAATGCATATTTTTCTACAATTTTATCCTCAATATTGAAATTCATACAAATTTTAAAAGTGGAAAGTACACCAGAAGTCAATATCAACACATAGTTTCCCCATGTTCATACTATGTGGTATTAATTTCCGCTCATGATGATACCTAGAACGACCAACTACTTCTTTCCAATACTTGGCATGCCATTGGTTTGCTCGAATAGTGAAATTAGTGGTTTTGAGTTTGAATTGTTGTAGCTTTAGGAAAAGTCTACATAGAGAGTTGGGAGAGTTGGTGGTTTTAGAGCATTCAATCTTAAACGACATACTAACTATAAACTCTAGCAACTATCTCCCCTCACGCCCCAACATAAGCAGCAACTCACGCATAAAGTTGTAGGGCACATATTAGATCTTTATCGCAGTATGTTTTGCATCTCCAACTAGTTGCATGTAGAAGGGCGCCATGTGATGCAAATGGAGTGGGGAGGGGGCAAAATGTACAGACCCTTGGGCTCTGCTTCTTGTTTGCCAAACTAGCTACATGTTGAGTGGTTGTGCAACTACAACATACATGTGCGGGGGTGGGGGGGGGGGGGGGGGGGTGGGGGGCATATTTAGCTAAATCACAAGAGACATTCTAACTACTTAGTTGTATTGCGTCATTCAGATGAGAGCACGGTATATTATCAAAAAAGTGGCTACAGTGACTACATCCATGACCACTTAGAACTCAACGTTTTTGATTGAGCAAAATGATTTGGCATGATGCTCTCAACCTTCTAGCCCTCAAGCATTGCCCAATGTACAATGAGGAGACAACAATTTATCGTTATGTCCACACCACTTTTTGCTAATAGCGCCACCCACACTAATTAATTACTTGAGGCTATAACTTTTTACACAACATAAACATTTTTACCAAGAGAAAAGATATTGAAACTATACATATAGGAAGAACTTTGTAAACATAGTTGGTAAAAATATTCATGCTGAGTAAAAAGTTATAACTTTTTAAATCAATTAGTGTAGATGGCACTATTAGCAAAAAGTGTTCACAACCCAGGCCCAAGCTCCTTGGAGTCCTTCACCCCTTCAATCATTCCATCATTTGCTTCCTGCTTTTCTCTGTCCACCAATTGTCAGATCAGTCTTCCATGTTGAATGCAAACTTTTGTTTATGAAAACTCTTTTCAACATTTTTTTGAGTCACTTTAGCGTCAAAAAATACTATCAAAAACATTATCTAAAATAATGTTGGAAACGATGTCAGAAACTAAGTGGT
This sequence comes from Pohlia nutans, assembly GCA_022496805.1. Lineage (NCBI taxonomy): Eukaryota > Viridiplantae > Streptophyta > Bryopsida > Bryales > Mniaceae > Pohlia > Pohlia nutans. The sequence continues at coordinate 2,122,710 of CM040105.1, forward strand.
AAAAACATCATGTTTTGGTAGTGAAAATTGATACCTCAACTTTTGACAAGCTAGTAAAAGATATAATGGAGACCTTGTCTTGTGAATGTTTTTAGAGGCATTGAGAGGTGGGTGTAAGGGTTTCGATAAAGTTAGGAGACCAATGAGAAGGATCACATATATGGCAAATCACTATTAACCCCTAGCTGCCTAAGCGTCCATTTTTTGGATGATGTACAGATTTCATCCATAATTTCTCATCCGTCATGCACTTTTTGCAGTGTGGAATTTTTATTGTAGATTCTATGGGAAGTTAGCTTCATGCATATGTGATCCAATTAGAAAGGGGATGATTTGTGAAAATTTTATGCCTCATTTCATGTTGCAGGGATTCACCCAAAATTTTGAAGATTTCAGTGTAAAAGTGCTCTAAAAAAAATCAACTCATAAAATTAAGCAACCAAAAAATCTCCAAAAATCACTACACTTAGAGTATTACATTTCAACCAATCACAATGAATTTCATCCGTAAGTTGTCAATATTTTATTGGTAATTGAATTACAAAATAATTTTGAATTTCACATTTCAATTTTTATACAAAATTATTGGTAATAGCAATCATAGATCTAACCGTATGGATAGAATCTAAAATTCATAATGTACAACATTTATTCATATATCAAGTTCAAAATATCCATCTAGGTTGCATTTATAATGCATCTTTGTAAAACTGCCGAATTTGGAGAGGGCTCTAGGCATTTAGGGGTTAAACCCTAAAGGAACAAGAAGTTCAAATTGGGCCTCATATTATTTTTAGCAATTTTACGTAAATCTTATGTGTTCAATTTTTTTATTTTTTATTTTTGACCAACACATGCGATATACTTCAGTGATTCTCGCGATATAAATTTTGGACCCATCTCTCGGTATTTTTTTGGTTTCCGGGTCGTACAACGTTAAGCTACAAAGCTAGCATGTAAGTGAATGATCCCTTATTGAGTGGCATTTGATTCCTTCTTTTGTTTTATTTTTTATTTGAAAAATCTGGCGATCGATCTCTATTTTTTCATACATCGTCTCTTTTTCATTCAACATCTTGGCCTTTTCATTCACTGCATGTGGTTCATGAAGTTCCAGCTTGGTGTGCAACCGGCGCGTGCCACTGCCTTGGTGGCTATTATCATGTTCCCATATGATGATTCTCCCAGTAGATTTCTGTAGCAAGTTGGCTTTGAAAAGCCAGAAAGAAAGAAAACTGTGATAGAGAGGGAAGAATATTGAGAATGTTAAATAATTTTCTCATAAAAGGGACTGAAAATCAGACAATTTAAATTGAGAATTCTGTAGTTGACAAACCACCCTGATATCTATGGATTTTAGGTCAGAGATTGTTTCACCAACAACTAATCCATCAATTCTAGACTGAATATACCGTATGGTCTGTGACATAAACTTACCTCACCTACATTTTTAAGCACAACAAGATTGAGTTGGGTAGTTGTACTGAAATTGAAACTCAAAGTAATGGGCATGCATGACATCTCTATCATAATAATGCCTCATGCAACTATTGGATACATGAATTCATTATTGCAAAATTTAGTGGAATTATGGTCTCTTTTCTGTTGACTAGTAACTACTCTACCAAACTGCCAATGTACACAATGTACTTATTAACTTCTTTTTCTTATGTATTGTACTTAGAAATACATGAATATGGCATACAGTACTGTAGTACCATATCTGGGTTGCCGAAAAATAATTCAAAAAATAACAAACATGAAAAATCGGAAATTATGAGGACACAAAATGAAACTAGAAGAATTTTTTTTATTTTGCTATATTTTGTTATTCTAAGCTAGTTTGAGCCATTTTGAGCCATTTTTAATCATTTTTTTTCTTCTCAAAAACGAAAATCAAGAAATTCATTTTCTGAGGAGCAAACCTTATTTTTCAAAAAATATTAAATATTTGTTTGTGGGGTAGAGACCCTGCTACGGTACTACAGTACTTAGACATGGCCACCGCATACACAAAGCAATTGTTGTATTGAGAGCATCTCCACCAATAACTCTGAATTGCACTCTACATGTCATCCAAAAATTGAGACCTCACCATGTAGTTCCCTACGAACATCACTCAATTAGACTCTGAAAATACTAAGTAATTCACTCACAAGTCACCACGTGTGGATTGTGCAATCCAATGAAGAAGAGAAGATAAACTTACTTCAGTCGTTTTGAGGGCTCTAAACTGGATTGTTGTATTCAGAGTCTTCTTCCAAATAAATTGTTGACCAACTCATGCACATCCATTTTTCAAGAGCCAGAGTGCTAGTAGAGATGATCTAATGAAGTGCATATAAGTGGTCGAGGGTGATTGCATGAAACACATGTACTATTTGTTGCATTTTGATTAAGGACAAGTGATTTTTTGGAATACTTCAAAATTTTAAAAACCAAAATTTTAAAATATAATAAAATAAGGCCAATGTTTAGATGCCGAAGAAGATTATACCCTAGAAAAACCAAACCTTAGAACAATTTTAAAGTATGACAACTAATAAAGGGCAAACTAAGAAAATGAATACAATGACATTCAAATCATTAAAATTTAGAAAAACCAGAAAAAAGAAAAAAACTAAAACTAAAAATTGGCCATGTGTAAGAACTTTTTGAAGAATAGATTTCAACAAATAAATGACAAATAAATGGTTTTCCATGTTCACAACTATGTATGCCTTATTTGTACCCTTGTGGAAAACAAGATATTTACTATTTTTAATTACCCCTTGCATCATAGGTACATAACTATATGGAAAATATACCTTGAAAAGGTGACTTCTAGATTGTTAATTTTGGGTACTCGAAAGTCCTAAAAACCATGAAGATTGACAAGGTGACAAATTAGCAAAATTGCATTTAAATAGTAAATGATTTTTAAAAAAATCAAAAAATATGAACTATAATTAAAAGAACGACACCCACCTTCAACATAAATTTCGGCTTCATTGGTTCATTATTTCAAAAGTTACGATACAAGAATTGTCATACGCATGTGACGCTAAAATAGTATTTCAAAAAAAACTCGCAAGATCTTGTTGATAGCAAAACCAGTTTTCTATGAGTTTGAAAACCACCAAACTCCTATACACCTAATAATGAGAGACCACCAAACTCTTCCATACCTTATAACTATTTGGAGTGAAAAAATAAGAGCATATTAAAACAAAACTCATAGTCTCTTATTCAAACTCAAGGTGAGTGAAAGGATAACTGTAATCAGTTCCACAACTATGACAAGACTCGCCACGCTTGGAGATTCGCCTTGATGGTCTTATACACGGCTTTGGCTATTCCGCAGGATGCTACTCCTTGGTCGCCTTTAACTTGGCAACAATGCGTGCTTGGCTCCAAGTTACCCAGAAGACTGAAGAAAGGATTCACTATGTGGTCCCTCTTTCGTGGCTCGGTAATTTGGGTTAGCTAGCTGGATCGCGACGCTATTTGTTTTGCTAGAGACAAATGGAATCTTCCCAAACTTGAGGTGGTTCTTTGGGACTAAGGTAGGATGTCCTAAAACCACCACCTCCCCCAATTATGACATGTAGACTTTTCTTGGGGCCACCACAGTTGAGACCCAAAACCACCAATTTCACTATTCAAGTAGACCAATGGCACGCCAAGCATTGCGAAGAAATAGTTGGTGGTTTTGGGTATCATTATGAGTGAAAGTTAGTACCACATGGTGTGGACATGGGGAAACCTAGAGGTTTGATTTGGGTCACATGTTACTTTCCACTTTGGAATTTTGTATAAAATTGACAAATGCGAATTAGATGTTGCAAATTTTTGCAATCCTCATCAAAACCTATTTCGAATGCGGTCATATTTTCTTTTCGAATTTAGCACTGCCAAAAATAGGCCAGATTGCTTAAGTTGGTGGTTTTAGGACAATGAACCTTACTTCACTGATCATGTACGTGTGGCCTTGTTGAAGACTCTCAAAGCTTGCGCAGACCCAATATGGGTGTTATGGGTGTTTTTGTATAACATTATGCTAAGTACTCGAAAACTTAAAAATTCTTTTGCGGGGGCTTTGGATGTTTCTTGTCCTTTCCACGGAATAAAGCGTCATGTTGTTAAAAATTAAAAAATTAAAAAAGAAGAAGAAAGGATAAGTGTAATGTCATTAGTAGGAGTGGTTCTTTCTGTCTAGTTCCGGACCTCATAACCTCATAGGAAGAAAATGCATTCATTCAGCTAGATTTGTAATCAAAAATTAATATTCAAATGTAAATCTTTAACGAGATTTTGTATTGTAGCTACTTGAGTTAACCGAGAAGAAGCAAGGACCTCTGTTGGACCTCTGTTGAGTCCATGCGGAGTTTTTGCCCCAATAATATCAATATTTGACACACATAGTGTATGAATAGTTTCTTGGTCCCTTCATGAATAGTCCCTTAGGCTTAGGGGAACTTGTGGGAACTCTTCTTTAGCATTGGGGAAGTCATAAGTTCCACTACCACGGGTGATATAGAGTCTTGCTTTAGATTATTCTTCAACTCACTACAGACTAGTTTTGCATTCTTTTTGAACTGAAAATGAGACTCTAGCGAGTATGAGGTGAGTTTCCACTTGGAGACACTCTTTTCAATTAACTTTACTAACTACAAGATCACGCAAAGTTTGCAATCATCCTATAAAAATGAAAAATGGAAAAAAGAACGCTGGAATTTAGTAGAAATATTGACATGACATGACATTCCGTCCTCCAAAATGACATCACATAAGATTGTTGATGGAACATTTTACCTCATGAAATCATGTGCAAATATTTGAGAATGTGGGAATCCTCATTAAATTTTGGAACCAATCTGAACAAGATGGCTCAGTGTAGTGAAAAAAATACTGGGAGGAATGAGGCAATTAGCCTCCCAAATAAGAGTAAGAATGTCACAGGAAATACAGTTCTGAGCATAAGAATGTCACATGAAATACTTCCTGCCTACGCATCATTTCCCCTGAAGTGCTGTTACGAGGTAAGCTATGGTACCGACATCTCACAGAAAGTGCTCTCTCCGTTGACATTGTTCCACCTGAAAAATAGCAGCCTGAAGAATAACAACTTACCGCAAATTTAAAGAGTTTGTGCAACACCAACTTCAACGTACACAGCAGAAGTTGGATATCAATAACAAAAGCTCCATGCATTTGCAATTTAAACAATGTTCCAGATCTCACAAGTAGTAGCAAAATTAAGCTGGCACACATTGCCAGGACAAGAGTAAAGTTCATCAACATGCACAAATTAGACGGTATCATAACCAACAAACAAACAAGATGAGCCTGTACCATGTAAAATGTAAAATGACAAACGATTGATTTGCCAATCTTCAATTAATAGAAATCAAAATAATGTGTTCAAGTTTCAAATGCGAAACTGGCCACAAAAACTCACAGTTCTAGAGCCTGTCACTACTCTAGTTCGTGACGGTAAATGCTTGTCACAAAGCTTCAAATAATCTGTGAGACAAATCGATAAATGGAGGGAGACAAATCACGCTAAGCAACACAATCAGTGTCGCCCTCAAGTGCGAATATACTCCTGGAATAATGTAACCAGGAAACCAACCTCGAAGGCAAACGTAGCTTGTGTAGTAGAACTACTGCTGGAATCCCTTGCTCTTGTAACGCCTTCCTCAGAACTAAGTTCCATTTCAGAAATCAAGCTAGTTCAGTGTGCTGATGAACTACACTATGGAAGAGCAATACGTTCGATGAAATGAGCAGAACTCCCAACAGGAATTACTATCCTCGCGGATGAATCATAAAGAATGGGGCATCGTAAATATGAAGAAGGTCCACGGATCTGCCACAACAGTAGACGAGTCAAGCTATTGTCGACAACAAAATACATCTAAAACGCCCAATATGGCCATCTGCATCACGGTGGCATTTTCTCATTTTACCTCGGTTTTCTGATTGCAATACATCATTTTAAAGCTCGTGTTCTACACTACAAGATCAACAGTGTCGATCCTATCAAACTGAAGTCATTTTCACACAAACAGATGCTTTCAAGAAGGGGTGAAATCAGTACCTGGAATGAAGTGCCCAACGACCGGGAAATCGGAAAAAAGAGTGTGTCTGGATGACATTGTACGCCGTTCACAACCACCACGTCTAAAGAATAAAGAATAAGCTCTAGTCCTACGAAGTTGCTGAAATCAATCGATCAAAAGAGGTAGCACGGCGACAAGCTAATGCTGGGATTCTCATACGCAGAGGAGCACGCGAGCGCCATGCGGCTCATCCCGCGGGCCTTCTTGGGAGCCGGAGGGCAAACTTCAACGTCAACGTCGGGTATTTTGTGATCCTTGGGCGTCTCGCAACCAGTACCGGCGAAATCGACCTCGCCTTCTGAAATTTCCAAGCTCAAAGCGCGAGAGTGATGAGATGCTTTCGGGGTTGACGTGATGCTGCTGGCAGTGCGGACCGAAGGAAGAGAGACCCAGGTTTCGACGAGGGACAAGCGGCTTCTTCTGCTTGCAAAGGGGCTTCCGAATCCCAGATTCTCTAGAGCCTTGGGTGATTGTGTGTGCACCATCGTCGACGCCATGGATCAGAACAGACAGAAAAACAAGGGTCACACTACGGTGGATCAGAACACACGGAAAACACAGGGATGGGATCAGAAAACGTAGACGGGAAACTAAGGGACCCAGAGATCGAGAGAGGGTGACGAAGCTGTGAGGCTAAGTGAAGAGCGATGGCGGAAGCGCGCGAGTTTAAGTGACGAGCACGGCGAGCGCGATCAACGTCGAGCCACATGGTGCTATAAATAAATATCTGTCTTCCTTCTTTTTTTCTTCTGGTTTCAAATGCGCACTCCCGGCACCGTAATTCAAGGTCAGCGCCTGTGACTGTACAAATTTCATGACTTCTTTGCCCTGCAAACGTAGTCTGTAGTAGAACTGCCTCAGGATAGAGCTCTCAACTGTTTCGGTGGGGGACCACAAGGCTTGTTAGCTGAAATCAATAAGAGCTTATTGGTCTTAGATTTAGTTCCATTAGTGAGTCTTAGGTGTCACCGGCCTCGCCGGAATTGGCGGGGTTGGTTTGTGTTTTATCTCTTCTTGCAATAAAGGGTTTCCCTTTATTTGTGTCAAAAAATCAAAATCAAAATTAATAAGAAGATTTGTTTATGAGTGATTGAGTCTCAGAGGGATGATACATTAGTAAACTTAGGAAGGGTCACCTTGATGTCAAAATGACATCAAAATGACATATGCCACGGTTATGTAGGGATTAGTGCTATTTTGATGTCATTTTGATGTCAATTTGATGTAAGCTTCACATCCATGAGATATAGGTCATTCTAATGTAAGGTTCACATGTATCATTTCCATGTTAAATTTGCATCATCTTGACATCAAAATGACACTAATCCCTACATCACAGTGACATATGTCATTTTGATGTCATTTTGACATTAAGATGACCCTTTCTAAGTTAATTGATGTAGTGCAACTAACAGCGCACAAAAGAACCAAAGGTCTCATCTCGTTTAACCCCTAAGCTCCCAAGAGACCAAAATTTAAGTTTCAAATTTTATACAAAAATATTGGTGATAGCAATTGCAAATCCAACCATATGGATAGAATCTAAAATTTATAATGTACAACTTTTATTCAAACACCAAGTTCAAAATGTCCCTCTTGGTTGCATTTTATAATGCATCTTTGCAAAACCACCGAATTTGGAGAGGAGTGAGGACATTTAGGGATTAACGTATGGATAGAATCTAAAATTCACAATGTACAACTTTTATTGATACATTAGTTCAAAATATCCCTCTTAACTGCATTTTATAATGCATCTTTACAAAACTGCCAAATTTAGAGAGGGCAATAGGCATTTAGGAGTTAATGACACCATCCCGTTAAAAACATTGTCCTGTTTAAATGGGACGTGACATTTGGTCCCATGGTGCGCCATTGGTGACACTATCGTCCCTCTAGGACTCGATCACTTACAAACAAATCTTCTTAGTGATTTTAATTAACAAACCAGTAAGTCTATGGGGGACGGGAAGCCACACCCTAAAGCCTTGGGGTTGGGGCAAAGATCGGTGGAAAGGCACCCCTCGGTAGTCTCCCATCCAAAAAGGTGAAAGATCTATCATGAGCCATAGAAACTTTGGTCCTCTTTCGAAGCCGATGTGGTAAAGTGTATGTTCTACTATACCCACCCATGGTTTAGTGTTCACAGGAGAATTAGTGGGTACTACATGCCTCCCTAATTTCTAAGATAAAGAGTTGTCTGATGCTTCTGATTGCCCTCCAAAATGCAATTTATGCCATTCGTTTAGTGGAAAGAATCTCCAGATGGAAGAAAAGTGTAGAAGGAATTTGTGTAAGAGATAAACAAGGAATTTACATCAGCTTCTTTAGAGGTACAGTGGACGAATTATCCCAACAAACTCATTATTCAAGATGGTCTCAAGACTAGTGTTAGAATTATTATTATTCACCTTCTTTATATTCTTTGATTTCTTTGTTGTCAATTTCTTTGAAACTTCTTTGTGATTTTTTTATTTTTTGTTTTTTATTTTTTTATCTCTAAACTTCCACCAAAAAATTTATAGTAAAATAACCTTATTAAATAAGAAACTACTAAAGATGAAAAGATGGTCTTGCACTAGGGCAAGAATGTTATGGTGTGTGGTGTTACAATGATATTTTTTTATTCATGTGGTTTGGTAAAGATGACTTTGGTCATCTTTGATGTATACTATCAACGAAGCTAAACTAAGGTGTTTTGAGGATATCATCAGGAACTTCAAGGCATGTGAACATGGTGCCATGATGATGTATTGAAATGCAATTAAGATAATTTGGTGCCAACCTCCATACCAACCTAGTATGGATAAAATGACACTAAAATGAAATGTATGCGGCCTTTGGTGTCAAAATGGCCCAACTTTTATGATGATGTTCTTTTCTTTTTTCTTTTTCAAATCGACTATTGTTTTCTCAAAAAAAAAAAATCTTAAAAACATCAGCTATCAAGCGTGTTCTTTAAAAGAGAATCCATTCTAAAAACAAACAATAGTGGCTTGAAGCTGCCTTTCAATTATTGTTCATCTTTTGCAAATAGAGTAGTTCTGTCACTTGTTCCAATGTCCCTTTGTCCCGTGGGCATCGGGTCATTGACATTACGAACGGACACTTTATTCACGCCAGTCCATTTCTTTGGGTTGGTGTTTCTATCTATCTGTCTAGTTCTGTCACTTGAATAGCACTCTGAGTCTACTAGTGAGTCTACCTTCAAAAGAGGGCATCGAGGGTAGTACACGAGATCTTGGTCTAGGTGGCAAAAAGTTTCCCCATACTCTTCATTCACGTTGACCCTGCAGGCCATAGTTTTTTTCACTCTCTATGTCTATTGGAGGATTGAATTCAAGTCAATTATAATGAAGGAGGAAAAAAATTTAATTGTGCAATTAAAAATAGATTATTGTAATGTCGTCAAGCTTTGACTGGGGAAACCAAAATGCTTTATTGTTCAATCACAACTATTTTAACTAATAATAGTAATGACAAATAGTAATAAGATTATTACCCATTAACCCCTAAAGGACCATGTTCATCCCTAAAATTTTATCACTTTCTCGTGGTGCTTTCAAGAAGGCAATTGTATCTCTTAATTGGTCATGTAGAAAAGTTCATTGTTGAAGCTCAAAGAGGACTTAATCATGAAACTGTATATCAATTTTCAAAACAATCTACCGTATACTTTACATGATTATAAGGTTTGATCATGAGTGGTTTTCTGATTTTTTTTAACAGAATCAACAAGTCGTTCACTACAAACATTGTCACAAATTCTAAAACCATGATTAGCGTTTGAAATTTCAAGAGCATACAAAGATGTGTTGTATCTAGGTGCTCACAAAAAATAGCGTTCTAAAACTAAATTTTACAACAATGATTGATTCTCAAAGATTTATGTTTGGTTGAAGTGACGTGTTGGTGACTGGTTGGTGCGGTGTTTGTGATCGTTATTAATTGTACCATTGCATAAAATGTGTAAAGATTTCAAATCTGTTTTTGGAATATTCCAAAATATTCCAAAATAATATAAAATATATTGAAAGATTCCAAATATTTTGAAAATATTATATTTTAAATATATTTAAACATTTTTCGTAATTATTATATAGTGTTAATGATGCAGTAATGGAAAATGTTTTATATAACATTCAGTAGCCTTTGTGACTGCTGCCTTCCCCCAATAGAATGATGTGGAATATCCCACATCATTTCATCCCCCAATGAAATGATGTGGAATATTCCACATCACATCAATAGCTATGGGGGCTGGTGGCATTAAGCAAGAGCAATCAACCATGGTGAACAGTAATCGAAAGCAGTCACTTAATCACAATTCAACAGTGTTTTGTAATTGTTTATTTGATTCAATAGTCTATTCAATTACAAATCATTGGTTACTCCATATATAAAGGTGGATGAAACTAAAAGGCAACCTCTTGGAAGGCTATTGAATGTTATGTACAGTGGAGTGACCCCCAATTGGCACCTCGTGCAATTCCAGGGATAGTGCCCACACTGCTGCCAACTTTGACACCTTCCCGAGGGCTGGAAGATTGTTATTTTAACATGAAATTTTAAAAACAAAATCACTATTATGTTGAAAACATGTGTACCAAATTTCAAGGCCAGAATATTGATACAAAAAAAGATATTCAAGATTTACTAACAAGGGGTAGTTGTAAGAAATGCTTCACAACTGCCAACTTTGACACCCTCCCAAGGATTGAAGAAAAAAAAATTTCCCATGGAATTTTTGGAGTAGGATTATCTTTATGTTTTTTACACATTCAAAAAAATTCAAGTCCAAAAGACCCACAAAAAAATGATATTCCAAATCTACCAACAGGTATAGTTGTGAGAAACAAAGAGGAAAATCGTCTCACAACTTTGACAGCCTCCCTAGAGTTGAGTATTTATTATTTCAACATGAAAGTTTTTGCACGTGTTATCAACTTAAGAGTGATTTTGTGCCAAAAACTCCATTTTAAAATAACAAATTCCCAACCCTAGAGAGGCAGTCAAAGTTGTGAGACAATTTTCCTCTTTGTTTCTCACAACTACACCTGTTGGTAGATTTGGAATATCATTTTTTTTGTGGGTCTTTTGGACTTGAATCTTTTCATATGTGTAATCAACATAAAGATATTCCTACTCCAAAAATTCCATGGGAAAAAAAATTCTTCAATCCTTGGGAGGGTGTCAAAGTTGGTAGTTGTGAAACATTTCTTACAACTACCCCTTGTTAGTAAATCTTGAATATATTTTTTTGTATCAATATTCTGGCCTTGAAATTTGGTACACATGTTTTCAACATAATAGTGATTTTGTTTTTAAAATTTCATGTTAAAATAACAATTTTCCAGCGCTCAGGAGGGTGTCAAAGTTGGCAGCAGGGTGGGCACTATCCCTGGAATTGCACAAGGTGCCAATTTGGGTGTCACCCCACTGTACATATTGTACACTCTTTTCTTTCACAAATGTGATGTCCTAGTGTGAAAACACCCTTCAGGTTATTAACCTCTCTGACTACCATGTCCCAAATTCACCTGTGTTGACATTTTAGTTTTTTCCTGGTAGATCAATCAACGTAATTACAAATCTTGAAGGATTTTTGTGTTCTTGTAACAGACATTTACAACTCTTTAATTAACATTGAGTCAAAATTATGGAATCTAAATAACATATTAAAGTAATGAAATTATTCTTCGACACAAAGTGTCCATCTGGTCTTTTAGGGGTTAACTTGTCTTTTAATCAATTTTGGAAAGATTTCAATACACCTTTACAAAATTAAATCATACTCATGTGAACAATTTCATCACTTTCGAAACGTTATGATTTTAGCCAATCGTAATGAATTTCAAGATTAACCCCTAAATGAGAGAGGGGGTAAGGGCAAAGCCTACATGTGTTATAAAATGTTACTTCTGCAACTTTGAAGAAGTTTGATCCAAAGAAGAAAATGATAAGCATGATGTTTAGTAATTATCTGTACATTAAAACTTTCAAAAAAAAGCTTTAGATACTCATTTATTGAATTTAGAAGCATTTATTGTTGAATATTCACAAAAATTACATGTTTTGAAATTAAATTTTGAAATTTGGTATGATTGGTTAGAACTGGGCATTCTATTAAAATTAAAAAAGCGGTGTTTTCAAAAGAGAAAACATCATTAGTTTCCCCAAATAGTAAAATTTATAACACTAGGACAATATTGAGGTTTTCGTCTTTGAAAAAATCCTTAGTAAACCTCAATATTGCAAATGAAATGTATCAAGTAACACTAGAACATGATCTCTACCTCCAATTTCGACAAAATATCAAAATTTGAAAAATATCATTTCCTGACCATGCCACCATAGACAGTCACTGTTGTTTGGGCTGCAACTTAAAAATGGTCAATCGGTCACTTAGGGGTTAAAGTATCAAAATTGTAATTTTAGTGAATTTCCAATGTCAAATGATAGATAGATAGAAATTCCAGATGTCTTTCGAGGTATAAAATGGATGCAACACCGAGACTTCCCAAGAGATCCTAGTACTATTCCGGTCCAAAGGTGCTTAACTTTGGAATTTTGATTTGATCTGGTGTAGTAGCCTTGGTATGACCGCATCACTACAATTTCAAAAATTGTAAATTCGATTGAAAAAATATTCACTTTTATTTTTTCAAACTTTATCATACTAGTATAATAGAGCAATGGGAGCCAACACCCTTGTGCAATGGGATCACAATCTAGTTACAATTAGAAACTAAGCTTATGTGGCAATGACACAGTAGTCCCAAAATTCATGGAATACAAATGACATTCCTTCATTACTTATAAAAGTGGATCTTAAGCGAAGATTCTCTTTAGATTCAGTTTTCAAAAGGGTGCTCCATTGCATTGTTCTATTAGAGTTATCTGTAAAGTAAAACAAAACATTTTTCTAAGATGAAAGACAAGGCATAACTGGTTTTTTAGCTTGAAAGGCAGTAAAAACAAATTTTGGCTTCCTTTTTTTTTGTGACCAATCACAAAGTTCTATGTTGTCAGGGAGATTCGAACTTTGCACCTCATTAATGCAAGAGAAGCACCCCAACATCACTCAAGTTCTCAAGAGGGAATCTATTTGTGCCTCACACCAACCCTCATGCTCACCCAAAGCAAGTGCTTTGCGGCTTATGACTAACAAGTGTAAAAAAAAATCTGTTTGAAGGCTACAAACTCTGGCTAGCAGACAAAGTAACCCCCTTTTACTTTACGGATAACTCCACTATGTTATGAAGTGTTGTATTTGAAGGTGCCTTTCAACCGAAACGCCCTTCAATTCTTTTTATAAGGCTCCTTCAACCTTGAACAATGAACTCTAGCGATTTTTTTTTCTGGCTACATCACGCCAGATTTCTCTACAAAATATGGCATTTCTCTTTTGTTAAGAATAAAGTGAGAAAATTTTGATTTTTTTCGTCAAATTTTCTCTATTTTTTTTGGTCAAGATAGCCAGATTTTGTAAAGAAAACTACCAAAATATGAAAAAAAGTCTATCAATATATGATTGTAGCTTAAGATTTCGCCAAATATTCTCTTCCAATTTTTTTTACGTCGCCAGTTAGGCTTCAAGAAAAAAAAACAGGAAAAACACTGATGAACTCCATCTAAACTGCCGACATGTAATTCCCAGGTACTGTAGTATTGTAGGATGTATACGAATGAGGTAATGACACGTGTCGCCGGACTTTCAATGACCTTGGAAGTGGGTGTGAAGGGTGGAAGATGATGATCAGCACCAGGGCTGCCCGCGGGCAGAACGGGCACATGGGCAAGCGCGTGAAAAGGAACAGCTGGGTTCGAGCTGGGTGCCGTGATCATGGTGGCAAGTTGCACAGAAGCCACTTTGCTAATTTCTCGCTAGCAGCCACTTGGGATTTTTTAAATTTTTATTTTTAGGCAGGGGCCAGTGAATGAATTTTCCTCACTTGGGCAGTATTTTGAATTCCACTCACTGCTATTGGCCCAAGTTATATTTGGACTGTTTCCAAGAAAGTTCCTTCAGTCACCAACTACTTCCTTTTTATACACTCGTGAAAATTAAACTCTTTTGTCCTGTTCTCCCTGTTTGATTTCTTTGTTTTTTTACTGTGGGTCACACTAATTTAGTCTTGGGACCGCAATTGTTTTCAGAGAAAATGCAACAAATCAAATGGACTTGTGCTTTTTTGTCAGTCCAGTGTGCTCGGTGGCGCCTTGGGAAATTGGTCCCTGGGAGAATCTCAGTTGGATCTCACTTTTACAAGTTTTTTAATTGAATGTGAATTTTGTGTTCTCTCTGAAATTCAGCTCTTAGAGCATCTCCTGCCACACTGCATTTTTTGGCCCGCCAAAATGCCTTTGATCAGTAGGCTTGTCAAATTTCATTGGTGAAAATCAGACGTTTGACTTAAAAACAAACATGACCCCACGGGGCTCCTTGCACATTTAAGGGTTAATGCATTTGGCTCCTTCTTTCAAGTTTCAAAAAACAATTATGAGAATTTTGTTAAAAATTATTCATTTTTAGGACCATGACATTATGGTACTTGATCCATGATCACAAGGAGTTGTTGTGATTTTCACAAGGGACTGGTCATGGGACAAGCCCTTTAACCCCGAAATGATAGAGGGGGTAAGGGAAAAACTTAAATGTGTTATAAAATGTTAATTCTGCAACTTTGATTAACCCCTAAAATTCCTTGACCGTATTCTCACAAAAAAACCATGAAAAACGCAGCATTTGGAAGTTGCAGAAGAAATCATATGTTTTTTATTTTTTTCATCATTTAACCGTAAGATCTAATACCCAACTTGAATTTTCATGTGAGCACAAAATTTGAGAGCAAAATGACCATTAGATTCTTAGATTATAAGGATCAAAGTTGCAAAAGAAGATTTTTTGGGGTTCAATCCGGTGACAAATTTGAACTTTAGAAATTAATATCTTTTTTTTGAATGGGTTAGAAATTCATTGAATGGCAAGGCCATGTTAACAATTGAGTTAAGTCTTCAAATATAAAATCTTGTAAGAAAAAAGCTCATATTATTTTTTTCATAAAACAATTACTAGAAGTGGGTACAAAGTGAAAGGAAAAAGAAAATCATTAATAAGCTTGACATGGAATTGTAAAATGTCAATCTTAACGGTGAGAATGTTGTACTTGGAAATCTTCACCCAGTGCCTTTTATTTCATTGAAAAATATTGAAAATTGAGTTTAGAAATGAGCTTCAAAGTTTTTTTTGTCCAAACTGCCCAAAAAACAGATCTCCTCATAACTTTTATCCCATTGCTCAAAATGGGTAGATTTAAAGCTTTCATTTGTAGATAAAGATCAACCAACCATGAATCAAAACAAAAAATTGAAAAAGAGTAAAGAATAAAAAAATTCTTGTTGCCCGATCTCGCTTCAAAAACTTCAAATGCTTATAACTTTTGCAATACTTATCGGAATGACATGAAACGAAGTGCGACATGTAGAGTGTAGTTTTTGGAAGCTACACTGAAATTTTCATTGAAAATTTTAAAAGTATGAGGTCCCTGGAGGCTGCCCAAAAAGTGGAACGACTAGAATATGGTCGCTCAGAATTTTAGGGGTTAAGTTTGGTCTAAAAGAGAAAATGAGAAGCATGATGTTTAGTGATTATCCGTATGGTAAAACTTTCCAAAAAATGTTTGACACTCATTTAATGAATTCAGAAGCATTTATCGTTGAAGATTCATCAAAATTACAATTTTTATTTTCAGAATTTGAAATTTGGTATGATTGGTTAAAACTAGACATTCTATTCTAAAATTTTAAAAGGAGAAAACATCATTACTTTCCCGAAATAGTAAGTTTCATAACACTAGAACAATGTTGAGGCGTTTGTCTTTAAAAATTTATCCTTAGTGGAGTTTAGCTCAGATTACATGATTCAAATTGGGTTGGAAAGTAGACTTGATTTCCTATTTGAAGATATTTTTTCTTTTTTTATAAAAATATACTTATCATCTTTGGTAGCCCGTAAAAGGGCAACGATCATAAAACGGTCGTTTAGTCATTTAGGGATTAAAAAAGTTTGTGCCGTAGAGAGGTTCTTAAAAAAATATCGATTTATGGACGTGTTAGGAATGAACTTGGACATGTTACCGGGCATCAAGGGTAACACTCATGAACTTGGTATAGGTGACGAAGTTGGCAACATTTGTGAAAATAGAAATAAATATTAAAAATGGAAAAAAAAAAAAAAAAAAAACACCAAAATGAAGAAGATGACACAAGGTTTATTGCATGAAGCTTTCGTAACTAGACGTTTTTACCTTACGAAACTTCCATATTCAATTTAGAAGTAGTTTTATTGCTTCTTCTATCTATAAGCCTCTCTCTTTAGCTTATTTGGTTCCACGAGTCTCTAGTATAAAATAAATTGTAATGTGATCTAAAATGGGCTTTTTTAAACTTCAAAATATATTAGAGCTATTATTTTGTGTATATTGTGAATATTCAATCATCTTCATTTGCTGAATTCAAAATTTTTAACTTTAATATTGAAACCATTAATTGATACTACAAGAAAATTGTAAGAGTTTTTGAAATTAGGCATATTTTATAAACAAGGCATCTCATCTAAAGAATGCAAATGTTCACCAATTTATGATAACCAAATAGAGAAAAGACTAGGATAAAAAGGAGTTTGTTTTTCGTCTATTATATCATGTATATATCATTATAAAAAATCCAAAACATCACATCTTTGTAAGAAGAAAATCATTCAAGTTAATTAGAATTTTAAATTATTTTACATTCATCTATAATATTTTGAAACTTTCAACCCTAAACGTACAAGGGTATCCCTAAAATGGACAATTTGAGAATAATCATAAAACAATATTTAAAGGAATATGTTGGAATTAATATACAAATGAAAGTTCTAGATTTTGTATTTTAGATTCCATCTATACAATTCAATTCCCCAATACTATCACCAATATTTTATCATAAAATTTAAAAGTTAGAATCAAAATTTCCTTCTAAATTTGATTACAAACAAAAGATTAACATTTTTGAGTAAAATTTGTTGAAACAGATTTGAAATGAGATAATTTTAATGTGGTGATTGTTTGAATTTTTTGTGCTAATTAAATCTATGACCACATTTTTTGCAAGGTCACTTTTGAACTACAGTCGATGCAATTTTGGCTTAGTCAAGAACTTTACATACTTCTACATTTGTAATTTTAGAAGAATATGTACTCTAGTATCACAAAATTCAACCATGGGATAGGACAACAGCTTGATGAAGTATCTCCAAAGAATTGGATGACTTTCATCCAAGCATTGATGAGAACGTAAGGTGAGATTGAATGTGTCAGTCGTCCAAAAATTGTATGTTGTGACGGGGTTAAATCGATGCAATTCCAATGGCAACTTTAGATTGTTTTCAAAAATTGTATTGGTGACTATAGATTCTATTTGTGGATTCCCAACGCTTATAGAGTGTCTAAGCGAGTCGGCGAGCTATTAGTCGACAATTCTAGGGTAGGATTTTCTACAATGTAACTTAGCCTTTTACATCCTTGGATGATCTTCCTATGACTGGTCCATTCCGTCTTTGAAGACTATTATATGAAATAAACTAATCTTTCACGTCTTTTCAATTTCATGGTCTTTCACTTGTCACTAATCGTGCGGAGAGAAGCAAAGCGCTAGTTTGATATTTTAAAGGAAATTTGTGAACATCGATGTGAAATTATTTATTTATTTTTGGAATTTACTTGTTTTTGTATCTTTAAAACAAGTGATTGTCGTGACCAATAACCAAAAAATAAAGTAACCACTAGGAAGAAGTCCTATTGGTGGGTGGATATTTGGTTAGGTATAAGTTAGCTATTTTTTAGGTTGCTGAATGCCAAGTCATGCGCTCTATGGTTGGTTGGTGAGAGCTTTCAAGGCTCCTTGGCCTTCACGGCATGTGGGCCTTCTGTTCTTTTTGGGGTCACCCCCCCCCCCATTGTTTTTGTCGGGCCTCTTTGGCTTGGCTTCTTGGGCCTTGTACCCTTCTTTGACCTATGAGTCTCGCAGGTTTTCCTGTTGTTGTTTTCTCTCTCTTTTTATCCCAAAGTGGGTTTTGTGTGAGGGCGTTATATTACAGTTGGGTGGTTCGGGTTCGATACCTGCTGGATTCATTTGACCAATATTGTAATATATATGACACTTGGTGTTGTCAGTGAGTGTATTATAGGAAAGAGTAAACCAATCAATTGCCCACGTCCCGAGACAATTGCTACAATGTCGCAAGTGATTGTCACTTCATTAAAGTTATAAAAGAATGAATGCCAAATTATTAATATTGTGTTATTTTCAAAACCATTTTCAACCATATATGATCACAAAACATTAATATTTGTTTTAAGCTAAATTGAAAGAATTTTCTTTGAAATAAAAATACTTTAACCTCTTCAATCCCTAAATGTCTAAAAAATATCATTAGGAGAAAATTTGGATGTGCTACAAAATATCATGTTTTATACTTTGTAGATATTATCTATACATTTTAACTTATATATAGATAGATAGATACTAACACAGACTTGTTGCAATGCAATAACATCATTGCATGCAAAAATGTAGTGGGATGCCACAAACATGGTATCATTGATTTGGATTTAAACACGTGTTGATGAAAACGTGATCATCCACATGGATGAATTCATCACTATTTGTGACAACGAGGTCGTGACAGATTGCGTGAGAGTGTGCATCTAATATAATAGATATAATAAATCAAAAGCATGTAGCTTTGAATTTTCATTTTTAATACGATTTATTTTAGCCCTTAGAGTTCTTCAGATGCATATGGTAAAAAATTGTCTTAAAAATATTTTCTCAAAACAATGCTTAAAAATACATTCTGATTTACCTTTTTACGTAAATGTTATGATAGAATGCATTCTATATTATTTGTATTATCATAGCATTCTATATTATTTGTAGTTAATTTGTCAAAGTATACTTTAATAAAATTCAAAAGTGAAAAAACCCACCAATTGCAAGATTGTATTAATTGAACTTTAATCCCTAAACGTTCTCACCCTTTTCAGATTTGGCAGTTTTTCAAAGATGCATTATAAAATGCAATTAAGAGGGATATTTTCAAGTTGATGAATGAATAAAATTTGTACATTATGCATTTTAGATTCTATCCATACAATTAGATTTGCAATTGCTATCACCATTATTTTTGTATTAAATTTAAAACTTAAAATTTAACACTCTTTTGTAATATGATTACGAATAAGATATTGACAATCTAATAATGAAATTTGTTGTGATGGGTTGAAATGTAATACTCTAAGTGTAGTGATTTTTGGAGATTTTTTGTTGCTTAATTTTAGTAATTGACTTTTTTAAGAGCACTTTTAGACTAAAAGTTTTGAAATTTTGGGTGGAACACTACAACATGAAATGAGGCATAAAATTTTCACAAATCATCCCCTTTCTAATCGGATCACACATGCACGAAGCTAACTTCCCATAAAAGTTTCAATAAAAAATCCACACTGCAAAAAGTGCATGATGGATGAGAAAACGGACTTCAAATCCGTACATCATGCAAAATATGCATGGTTAGACGGTGAGGGGTTAAAATAAATAAAAATAAATATCTTTACAAAGGAAAATTTTCATTTTTCAAAATTTAAAGAAAATTTCCATTTGTTTTGTAATTGGACGTTCTTCATCGTACTTTGGAAACAGATTTGGAAATTTTAATTGAGATATTTTTAAAAATAATAATAAAGAAATTTAATTTTCGTCCTTCTAAAAACCAGTACATCAAAAAATCATTACGTCGAAAGAGGTGCAAAATGAAAGAAATAATTATATTGCTCATAAATCTAATGTCTCACCCTCCGTGGAAAATGTAAACTGGCTAAAAATAGTCATTATAGACCCTATAATATAGAATGCAGTAAAACAATAATACTTGATTCCTGAGCGATCTAGGAAAGTCACCCCAAATGCTATTTTTAGCCATTTTAGCTTTTCCATGGAGGGTGAGATGTAGAGTTGAGCCATGCCAATTTCCAATTTATGTGTTGAAAATGTTATAACAAGTCATTTACCATAACTAGGTAGCAGTTCTAGCACAAATTTAATTCTAAAAATAGGTTATATAAATGTAAAAATTATATTTTTTAAAATCACAAGAAAAAATTCTTTGATGATATCTGCAATTTTTAGCAAAGTGCCGATTTATTTTTGTGGATTTAATAATTAATTGGCAGCCAAGTGTCGAAACTATTATTTAGTTATGGTATATCCTATGTACATTTTTACTTTGAGTATTTTGAAAATGAAGTTAAAAACAAACGTTATATGTTATTTTTTATTTATAGAAAATACCTCTATTGAATGTAAAACAAAACTCTGCATATTTTTCACCTTGCTAATAATTATGAAATGAAAAAAAGAAATTATTGTGTATATATTCTTCTTATTTTATACAATAAAGTTTTTAATTTTAAAAAATAACATAAAATAAGTTTGATAGGTTCTGTAGAATAAAAAATGACTCAAACTTTAATAATATTTACAACATTTATTGGGATCTTATGAAACAAAATTTTTGATGTAGAATATAGTGTATATAAGCTCTTATAAAATTTCAAAAATTATATATAAAAAGGACATTGCTAGAGGTTGCTCAAAATTTCCTAAAGCTTGGATCTTTGGACTCTCAAGGGATTAATTTTTTAAATAGATTATGGTTGGTTCAAATTTTGTTGTATAATTTTTAGTAAAAAATGGAAAAAAAATTGAGAGCAAAACATCTTTACTTTCTTCTAATAGAAAATTTAATCCTCATATTTGTTGTTTGGTATTCTTTTCAAAACAAAACAATTTCACTATATTATTGGGTATTCTCATGGTACGGGTGATTGAAAAAAGTAGTCCAAAGTTATGGATTGTTTTGAGAAAATGGACTTTGGAAAATTCTAATTAATTCTTGTAAATGATGTATGTATGAGATTTTGAAGGTACGAAGTATATCCACACAATGGTATTTTTGGCTCAATCTATTTTTGAGCTAGTGTCCCGCTACGACCACATTAAATGTGCGAGATCATGAAACTCATATGGAGGGTTTAATTTTTTTCTTCAAACACATGTACATATGGTGATTGGTGAAACATGAAATTTATGTACCAAAAATAGTGTGGGAAGGGCAAAATCCATTAAAATATCATTTTTGCAACAAACTAGTTTGTACATTGCTATTACAAATCAAATTTAATGCATCAAAGATGGGTAATTTTGAAAAATAAATCTGATGGATATTATGATTAGAGAAGAAGTAAACTGAAATTGAAAATGTTTTCTAAGTAAAGACATTTTACCAGATAGATAGATAGAAACACCAACCCTAAAACTTAAGGGCTGGCGTGAATAAAGTGTCCGTTCGTAATGTCAATGACCCAATGCCCACCGGACAAAGGGACATTGGAACAAAACTACTCTCCCCTTTCGAGGATGGACACTATAGTCAACCAAAACAAAGTAATAGTGACAGTAACAAGGGAAATAAGCGAAGTAATGCTGGGTGAATGCTAGTTTGTATAAAGGTATGTTTAGTGTAAAGTTTTATCGCCAAGTCATGAGTTCTTTGGTTGGTTGGTGAGGGGCGTTGTATCACGATTATGTGGTCCGGGTTTGAAACCAGTTGGGCTCGTTGAGCAGTGGTGTGATACACATGGCTTGGTGCTGCTAGTGAGTTATCATGGCAGGAAAGTTTGTACCAACCAACCGATCCTTCCTATCCCCTGAGACAAGTTGAGCTAGTTGTTTGAAAAGAGTGGCTAGCAGTGGTTTTCACCACTACCCTCCCTCTTTTAATGTACTACATCTGTTGGTATCGTTTGATTATTTTCTATATGTCTTTTATGTAAGAGGATAGATCCAGCATATTGTATGGCAATGGTATTTATTGCTTCGAATGTGTGTTTTATGGAGGTTTCGCAAATGTTGAATTTTGTTTCTAGTTGTTTCATTGAGGGGACGTGTGTGGTTCCTCTAGCTCCAGCTGTAATGACTATGATAGGATCTACTTTCCAACCTTGTTGTATGATATTATTAATTAGAGGTTGGTATTTAAAAAAAATTCTACCAATTGTTTCTGGTGAAAATCTGTCGTTTGTGTATGTGAATTCTATGAATTGTATGGTTAGGTTATCATCGGGGTTTAGAGGAGGTGGGCTTTGGTATGGGAGGCCTTTAATGCATAATATATCTGGTTTGAATATGGCATTACATTGACACCTTTGTTGATTACAAGTACATGGTAATAACCATGGAGGAACTGTGTTTTCTTGTGGGTTATTGTTGAATGTGCCCGCATTCATGAGAGTGTAGCATCTTGATTTATTTGAAGATAGTATTAATTTTCTTAATTCCCATACCGCTTTATTGTGTCTTTTGGTTCTTAGTGCATGTATATGGTGTTGTTTGCATAGTAAAAGTACATGTAGCCATGTATCTGCATCTTGTGAATTACAGATGGGACAAGTTTTTGAGGGGAATCTGTGTATGCCGAAAATTAATTGTTTTCTGGCATTACCCATGTATTGACCGGTTCTAAATTTTAGTATGCTTGTTTTTTGTGAGTCTGTTATTTCTAGATTATTCCAAAAGTCATTGGACATTTCGTTATCTATGATGGAGTTTGTTGTCCATTTGTTAATGTTGGGAAAGTCTTCTGCCAGTATTTATAGGTTATTTTCTCGGTCATGTTTCTTTCTGTATTCTTCCAAACATCTAACTGGTCCTTTGTCTGGTCGTTTGATACGACCGGGCCATGTGTCTTTTTGGAAGTAGTAAGGTGTGGTATGTGCAAATTCGTGTGGATTTGCTGCAAATTGATAACCTCTTTTCATGGATCCTTCTTTTGCGAGTTGATCTGCGTGTTCATTTCCGTTAATTTTAGCCTGTGCTTTAACTTTGTATATTGTGGTTGGTTGTGTTCGCTTTTTTAGCATTTTTAGCATTTCTTCTAATATGGTTTTATCGGCGTGGTTGTTTTGTTGGGTTGGGTGTTTTAGTTGAGTGTTTAGAACATGTATACAATTGAGACAATCAGTAAAAATATGTGCAGGTTCATTTATGTATTTAGTGGTGATTAGTGAAAGTGTTTCATGTATGGCCATTAATTCTGCTCTGAAGCATGTTTGTAGTCCAAGCAATCTTTTTGATATTTGTACATCTGGTTTAGATGAGTTGTAGATTCCATATCCAGCTTTTTCTTTTTTCCAATGGCCATCATCAGCTTCTTTAGGTGGTAAAAAGGATCCATCTGTGTAATAGCTATATTGTGGTAGAAATTTTAGTGTGGTGTTTATTTCGAAATTTGGAAGGGGATTTACCCACATGTTTTGTAGATTGTTATAGGGTGGGTATATGAGTTTGTTCCATTTTGTGCTTTTGTTAACTTTTGTGTTTGGTGGTGTGGGTGGTGCTGTTTGTATATGGTATTGCGAAATTTGTAGATTTTCAATTGTTGTGTTTATGGTGTCTATTTGGTTTATTGTGCCAATGTTATTGTTTTGATGGTGTATACACCATATGTGCATTGCAAGTGGTTCGTTTCGGGTTTTGTTGGGTTCTAGTGGTATTGTTGGTTCATCATATGAAATGGTGTTCGCGGCAAAATGTATGATGGCGTGCGTATCCGGAAAGGGTCCGTTGTATGGTGATAGATTTTGGTACCAGTTGGTGTCTGGGATTGCTAAGATGGTGACAGTTTCAGGGTCTTGTTTTGCTGCTAGTCTTGCCCAATGTATTGCTTGTTGTGCTGTTTCGGCGTCATTTGGGTGTGCATATCCGATGCCTTTCCATTTGTATTGAAAAGCTGTCCCTAGTGAGCCAAAAATCTTGTCTTTGGCGAATGTTGAGTAGAATTGGGTAGATTTCATGGAGTATGTAATTGGTGAGGAAAAATATGAGTGTGTTATATTAAATGTTGTTATTAGTGTGTCTAGAATGTTGGATGGAATGGTATGGTGTGGGGTTTTTATTGTATTCTTTTTGTGGTTTTTGTGTTTGTATCTTTGGTATAACCACACTACTTCTGTTTCAAATGTTTGTATAGCATGTATTAGTCTGTGGATGTTGTATTTGTTGTTGTTATATTGTTGCCATAGCCATTTTATCCTTGTAGTCAGAATGGTGGTGATATATTTACCGGTGTCGTTGTAAATGTGGGTTTTGTCTTTTTGTGTTTGGATGGTGCATTTGTTTGTGTCTATGTCTCTTTCTAGGTTACATTCAATTGTGGATGTTTTAATGTAGGGGATTATTGTTGGGGGTGGAATGTATCTTGTATCTCTATTTTGTTCGGGTGTAAATTGTGTGTTTATAATATTTTGATAGTGTCTATTTTGATATTCCGTGTAGTATTTTGTAAGTAAGTTTAGATTGTGATGTATTATTGTTGGTAAGTTTAGTGGGAATAGTTTGCGTTGTTCTAACCATTTAGTGTATGTTATGTGGTTTGGGTCTATCCATTGGCATAAATAGGTGTTATATTTTTTAGATATTTATATATTTGTCTTTTGTTGTAATTGTTTTGTGGTTTAATATTGTGCGAATGGGGAATCTTATGGGATCGTTTTTTATGTTTTGTGGTGGGGCTGGTTGTTGTGGTTGTGGAGGTTGAGGGAATTGTACGGGATTTATTGGTGTTCTTGGTATGATTCTGTGGTTATATATTTTATATTTTTCTTTTAGTGTGCGGGGTGATAAATGTATTTGGCATGTATTTGGGCACTCTTGAGTACATTTTGGTTCATAGAATAGTTGTTCTGCTATGTTTAGTGCACTTTTGTCTAGTTTAGTTGGATTTTGATAATATATTTTAAATTCTTCTGGTAACATTAGTTTTGTGCCGTTGGGAAGGATGATTTGTTTTACATTGTAAATTTTGTGTACCATTAATTTATATAATAATTTGATGGAGAGTTTTGGGTCTAAGTGTGGTAGTTCGTTTATGACTGTAGATCGCCATTCTCGTTCTAGTTCGGTCATGTGGAGTTGGAAATTTTCTTATGTGCTTTTTAGGTGTATACCACCTGATGTTTTCAGAAGGAATAATGTTCGTGTTGTAGGTGACGTAATGCAATCTTGGCGTTTAATTCTTAGGATGTCTTCGGCACCGCCGGCTTTAGCAAGTATGTGTTGTATTAGTCCTTTATATATTATTCCTAGTCTCCCTTTGTCGTTAAGTGCATTTCGAAGTTGTTCACCAATGCATCTAAGGTAGACATTTTTTTAGAGAGAAGGCTTCTAGTCCAAATAAATCATGAGGAAGTTGAGTTATTATGTTTGCGGTGCTTTTAGGTAGTCCGCATATTGTTTTTTGGATTGCAATAATTTTTTTGTCAAGTTTTTTAATGGTTGGTAGTGAGTATGGGACTGCAAAGAAGTTGTAGGCTATGCCTGCTCTGATTACTGTGTCCACCATACTGATTCTTTGTTTAATAGTGGCAGGGCATTTTGATAGTTGTTTACATTGGTCTATTATTTTAGTTGTGGTGATATGTGTTTGGAGTTTCCATTTTAGTGATGGAACTAATTGTATGCCCAAGTATACATAGGGTTCATTTTGATGGAGTACTGGTAGTGTTTGGTCTGTGTAATTGATTTTTTGGTTTGTCATGTGGGTTTTAAATTTGTTTGGTTGCATTTTGGTTTTATTCGGGCAACCAATGACAGCGCATTTTGTAACTCCCAAGTCCATGCCTGCCCATTCACAGAATTTGTCAATTTTATTTATTTGTGTTTGTAGTGATTTTATATTATTTGATATGGCTGCCAAGTCATCTGCGTATGCTGCAGAGCTGATTTTTATTTTTGATGTACCAAATGTGTATCCGTTTTCCCCTCTTTGTAGCCATCTCAAGAGTGGTTCAAGAAAAATTATGAAGAGATATGGGCTAAGTGTGTCTCCTTGTATGGTGCCTCTATGAATCGGTATTGGTTTTGTTTTGCCAAAGTGTTCACCAGTAAATATGGTGTTTGAATGGGAGTAGATGTTTCCAACTAGCATTATTGCATCTTCTGGGTATCTAAGGTCTTTCATTATAGCTAAGAGTCTTGCGTGGTCTAATGAGCCAAATGCATTTTTAAAGTCTATATATAATAGGTATATGTCTTGATTTGTGAATTTTGTGTCCTCTAGTGCTGCTATGAGGAGTTGTAATTGTCTTGCTGTACTTCTTTCTGCTCTGAATCCTTCTTGACTATCGTGTAGAATTTGGAATTTTTCACCGTATGCTGATAATATGTGTGTTAGTGTACTGGTGAAGAATTTGTATATTGTATTTGCAAGTGCTATTGGTCTGTGGTTTGGCAGTTGTGCGGGATTTCCTTTTTTATACAGTAATATGGTTAGACTTATTTTCCATGAGGCTGGGATTTGTTTTTGTTTGTAGCAATGTGAGAAAAATAAAAAGAGTAATTTATGGAAGCTTTCGGGCATGTTTTTAGTATTGAGTTGGGAATTTTGTCTGGGCCTGGTGTTTTGTTGTTAGATAGGTGTTTTAGACACATTTCATATGATTCTTGATCAAAGTGTTTATACAGTGGTATTTGTGAATTTCCTCTTTTTTCTATTACAAAGCCATCAAGGTCGTGCCATGGATATTGTCTCACTCCGCAAGTGCATTGTGCTAGGTGTTCGGGTTGGTAGTAACATGTTGGTATTGTAGGTCTATTACTAATTGATTGTTGTATGTGTATTTCATTTACAATGTCTTCTGGGCTGGTTAGTATGTTGTTGTTTCTATCCAAAATGCAGTCTAACGGTGGTGTTTCTTGATTTTTGAATTTTTTTTTGTTTATTTTCTTCGGGCTTTTTTCGTATAATTGTCTGTATTTTAGTATTGTCTTTTTTATACAACTTTGGGTATATTTTGTGGTGATTTTACGGGCTTGTATTTTTGTTGTCTTGGCTATTTCTACTAATGATTGATCCATTCTTGTTGATCATGTTCTTGTGTTGGGAGTGGTGGGATGGTTACGTTTGTATGGGTTTTTAGTTCTTCGATTATTGAATGTGTTTGCCAATTTTGTATATTTTTTGTTATGTAAATTGTTTTTCTAATTAAATGGTAGGTGGATAGGTGTTTTTTCCATGCTTTTTGTAGTTTTCTTGGTAAGAAGCCTCCTTGTTGTGAGGCACGATTTGTTAATGTCGATAACGAAGGTGCACTACAAGTTTCTTGAATTTTATCAGATATTTTTTGTATCATGTGATCTAGTTTTGAGCATGATGTTTGCCATTGGTCGCTTGTTAGTTGATCATTTGATAGTATTGTGATAAGTCCATTTATTTGCAGTGAATTTTCTTCGAAATATTCTATTTTGAATTTTTCTATATTTTCTTGTGGTATGGGGTTAAGAATTCTCATTGTTTTATTTGCTATTAGTATAGGTCGTGCTAGTAAGATGTTTGGTGGTATGTATAATGTTACTGGTGAGTGGTCAGATTTAAGGTTGTGGTCATTGTCTGTGGTTGATATGTATAGAGTATTATCTGGTGTTTTAATGTAGTATACATCTATTAGGCTGGTTTGATTATAGTTTTGTCCCCCTTGTCTGGAGTATGGGCAATCTGTAGGGATGTATTCTAATTGGAGATTATTTGTAAATGCTCTCCATTCGATGTCTTCTGTTTGTGGTGGGGTCGTGTCTGTTCCATTTTGGCGTCCAATAAGTGCTATATCTCTGTTAAAGTCACCGCACAGTATGTGTATGGTATTTGGATGTGCATTGATTTGTTGAGTTATGTTTTGTTGAATCAGTGGTATATATTGTATGTCCTCTGCATGTGATGGCATATATATGTGAAGAATTAGCCAAGTTTGTAGTGGTTTGTTGTCTATTTTTATTATTTGTAGATAGGGTGATATTTCTTTGGGGGTTGGGATTTTGGTGATATTGCCGGGATATGCGTATTTTTGGTGTATTAGTGTGAGGAGACCTCCTCTTGCGGGAATGTATAGCATTCTTTGTTGCATACATCTTGTTAGAGCGTGTGTGTTGTTGATTTCTTTGTGGATGGTATTTGGTGGGTTTGTTAAATTTTGGTTATTTTCTATGAATTCGGTGTATGGGTGTTTAGTTGAGATGTGTCTTTCAGGCTGGTTTTGTAATAGTGACATTTTTTCTAGTAATAGTGTTGTCCAATCAGGTTTTGAAATTTGTATTAGGAGTTGGGCACATGTTTCTTTTGATGGACTGATTGTGATGATGAGTGCGTATAGTATTCTTGAGGATGGATGATTTTGGTTTCGGTATATGTAATTTGATATGTGTGGATAGTCATTACTAGCTTCTGCGTGATTTGGATGTGTTATGTTTAGGATAGGTGAGAACTGTTTTGCTAAATGTTGGTACTCTGGTTGAAGTTTAATCGTGCTTGGTATAAAGTATGTTCTGGCCTTGTTCTTGCACTCCACTGATCTTCATCAGGAATTTCGGACCCCACTGATTCTGCACTGATTCAGTGCGATTTCCGATATTTCAAGGGTTCGTACGATTTTCGCACTGATTCCGCATCGTTGCGTCATTCATCGCAACTACACTAATATGACACGATGTTCGTACAAGCGGATATAGTACTGATTCGACACGATTGATACATCCATTGAAAACGTATGAATTCAGCACTGTTTATAGTCGTCAAATGTCGTGTTTTAATCGTCTTTAAAACTACACTGATTCAGTGCGTTTTTCGTGCGACATCATCTTTTCCATATCTAGATTTTATTTTCTTTTTATATCTAAATTTGATCAAAATAATATTATTAAAAAATATAAAATAAAATAAAATAAAATAATAGAAAATATAAAATAATTACTTTCCTCGCTACCCACTTCGATTACACGGAAATTGCCCGCACATGCGGTGGGGCCCACCATAGCTTCCCAAGCTCTATCGCCAATAGTGGGATTTGAACTCCCAACCTTCCGGTTGCCAATCAAGTTCCCAACCACCAAACCACCTCAAACTCTTCATGCATAGAATGGAACTCTTTTGGTAATTATCGAACATCTTTTTTCAGCGGACTTTGAATGTTTTTAACTATGTGAAAAAAACTTTTTTCCAATTTTTTTTTGCACTAGATTATGCAGGACGTTTTCTATATCTAGGATTTTTTTCATAATTTTTTGAATTTTTAAATTTTTTGCCAAAATCGTGATGGCAGATCAGGGATTCAGGGCTGTGAGCTGTTTTTTTTTTCCAGCGGACTTTGAATGTTTTTAACTATGTAAAAAAAACTTTTTTTTCAAATTTTTTTTTTGCACTAGATTATGCAGGACGTTTTCTATATCTAGGATTTTTTTCATAATATTTTGAATTTATTTATTTTTTGCCAAAATCGTGGTGGTAGTGAGCTATTTTTTTTTGCTCCTATGATGAAAAGCACAATGATAACCAATAATACCAAATTTGAATTCTAAAAATATAAAATGTTATTTCTTTGAAATTTTAATGTGTATTGCTTCTAAACTCTATAAATGTAGATCTAAAAATGTTTTGGGAAATTAAACCGGAAGTATAATTTAAAGAAGATTCTTGGAATATTCCAAAATATTCCAAAATATTCCAAAATAATATAAAATATTTTGAAATATTCCAGAAGATTCCAGAAGATTCCAAAAGATTCCAAAAATATATTAAAATATTGTACACGGATGTCGTACGACAATGATTTGCATTATAATAGATACTGAAATCGCACGAATATAACAAAAGGCATTAATATGATACGTATACGATACTGAATTCGCATTAACTAAAACTGCACGTTATCCGTGTCTTATCAATCATGTGATGTAGATACACAATTAACGCACGGATTCCGTCAAGCACGACTTCCGTGCGGAAACAATACTTTTTTGATAATCACGGAAAAGACGCTGCATCGACATCTTAGTAATGCATGTCACTTCCGTACTGTAACGACACTTCTAAATGCACGTATGACGTGCGGAATCAGTGTTTAACGATAAACGCACTGAATCAGTGCAGAATCAGTGGGGTCGGAAATTCCTGATGTTGTATCACCGCTGCTTGTTCTCCACTTCACGACACTCTTGCAATGAAAATTTAGGTTTTGACCTCCAGCCTTCTTGTTGTCTCTGCTGCAGGTGTGTGCGTTGTGGCTGCTGCCACATTTGATGTTTGTATCGTTGTTGCGATCTGCGGTGTTGTTCTCTACGTGATTGCCACTGCCTCTAGAATGAGCCCTTCCTTCCTGCTCGATGCTGCCTGTAATGTTTGCAGTTGTTCTACACTTGTTGCGTTTGACGTAGATGCTGTCTCCACATCTACATATCTGCTCTCCTTCTACTTGTACTTTGTCTCCTTGGTAGTTGTTATTGCAGATCTTGATGCGAATTTCTACCTTCTTGCAGGTGCATTGACAAATGCCATTCAACTGATTATGCTCCAATCTACTCACATCAACAATGCCGTGCGATCTATTCCTTGTACTAATGTAGCTATCTCTACGAGTAGATCTAGTTGCTAGACAAATACTCCTGCTGCTACTACTACAAAGACAAATTTTATTGGTATATTTGTTGTAAAAATGCAAATCTAATTGCACTTTGCACTTACTTTCTAACGTAGTGGAAATATACGAAATCTTGACTATTGCAATAAAAAAAAATTGGATAAGATGTTGCCTGAAAGTATGCTGTGAAGGTTGCGCCTTCACTGTCTTTGTCTGCTTCTCAATCTTCTTCTGCTAGTGTGGTGGGTCGAGTTGCTCTAACTCCATAGGCTGCTTTTCTTGTGAAACTAAGTACTACGGTTTGCAGATCTATAATCTGTTGTGCATCTAATGGCAGATCTAAAATGAATGTGCTATAGAATCGCAATCACGCTCTCCTTCTAAGTGCCAACATTTTCTAAATCTTTGCAACAAACTAATGACATCTGAGAATCACTATCACGCTCAATTTCTCCAATGTCTATTACCTTGCGTCCATTAGTTGCAAGTAGATCTAGATCTGAGGCGCCATAGCCAGTGTACACATCTAGCTACTATGAAGTGGAGCACTCTCACCACCAAACGCGGAGCTCTCAGCAGCTCATTCTCCTGTTACTATTATTGAGACGAGCTAGACGAGAGGGAAAGAGAGAAAGAAGAATTGGTCTGACATTTTACCACTACATTCACTACTTCAGAAAGTAGCACTTGATTTTGAGGCCAAATAGGCACCTGTACCATGAGAACGCCTTGTTATAATTATGAAAAATATAAAATATAAAACAATCCAAATTTTAAATTATACAAAAAGTAGAATTATACTCCCTCTATCCCATAATAGATGATGCTTTTGAAAAAATAAATAATAAAAATAAAATAAAAATTAGAATGATATATTAAAATCTCAAAATACAATAAGTTTTTATTTTGAAATAGTTGTCTATTGAAGCAACATCATATTGCTTTGATAGTATGTGTGGCATGTGGCAACACCAAGGGCAACACGGTGATGTTCGTTGTAGTGTGTTCTAAGATGCAACAAACATATGCTAGTATTGATTTTGGCTAGCTCATATGTTGCTTGTGATTTGCATATGAGCAAAAACAAGCTTCACATACAAAAAACACTTTTTGTACATTTCTCTTTTGATTTTGCTTTGTTAGAATTTGTAAAACAAGAATTTCAATTTTAATAAATAATTTGCGTCAAGTAATTTGGGACAAATTCTTTTCTCAAAAGCATCATCTATTATGGGACAGAGGGAGTATTTAGTTTTCCCACCTATTACAAATGTCTAAAATTTAGTAGGGACTGCAAAATTATTTTATAGCTACAAAGGTGTTAAAAATTATGGATCATATATTTTTACATAAATAAAGTAATAAAATCCACTTGAAATCACTATGCTTAACAAAAGATGGTTTCTAGTTAGTTGTGAAAAATAATTGTTTCTAATTGTTGGATTTAATCAACATTGACAATAAGAAAGTTGGGACTTAATTTTGTGAAGGTATTCTATATGTTAACCCCTAACTGCCTGAGCGACCAAATATGGTCGCCCAAAAATTTCAGCTCAAATCTGTGAGGGCAGTTTAATTCCCCTGACCGGTTTAAATTTTTTTACGGGCAGTACTAAGAGTTAAATTTTAGATTTTTTTATTTTCAACCAAAAAAGGTAAATTTTTATTTTTTCAACTCAAAGGCACTTATGTCTCAACCCCTAACTGCCTAACCGACCATATTTGGTCCATCAAAATTTCAAGATTATCAAAATTTCAGCCAATTTAAATTGTCCATATCTTATGCAAAAATTACAATTTTTGAGCGTGATTTTTTTTCCCTTGTAGATATTCAAATTGATCAACCTTTCCAAATAAAAGACTTTAAAAAATATTTATTGATATCCTCTAAAGCCCTCAAAGTGACATTATCTCAAGTCGTCACAAATTTGAAAGTTTCCTCGGATTGAAATCTTTAGGTTTTTTATCAAATAAGATTAGCTCTAACATGAACAAGGTAACCACCATGTAAAACCAATGTTTTTGACCTATCATACTTGATTCCAAGTCAAAATGACTAAACGTGCATTTTTTATGAATTTTCAAAGATAATTCTTATAAATTGATTATTAAATAATTCATAGCATTTCTCCAAAATTAAATTGTATGGATGTTGTCTTATTGTTGTGCTCTACATATATTTAAGGTTTGTAAGTCATAAAAGTTGAGTACAATGAACATCATAACACGTTTAGTTTCTTAAGAAAACCCTTGGGCACTTAGGGGTTAAACCCCTAAGTGCTATTTTTTTCAATGATCATAAAAGATGTAACCCTACAAAACAAATGCAAGATAAATTTTGATCAACTTTGGATAAGATAACCCATCTCTAAATATTTAAATTTTCTTAATTTTTGTATGAGAATTTGTGTTTGTATTTAAACAAGGATGACCATAACCTTCAATCCTAATGTAAAAAATGCCAAAAAATCAAAAGTACAAATCACGTGTAGGATTATACAATGCCATAAGAATAATGTAAAAAATAAGAGAGAAAATGGTGAAATAATAGTATGCCCAAATGAAATGAAAGAGAACCTATAACAATAAAAAAAATAAAAATTCTTTGTGCATATCTTTGTATGTAAAAATATTGTGCATGGAAGTAAATTCATACTAAGAGTGATAACAAGGTGAGTGTAAACAATAACATGATAGGCTTAAAAGGTGTTTAAAACATAATCCACGTGAAGATACATATTACCTACAAGGTTGAGAGGTTATTCACACAAAGAGTAGAAGATTAGAAATATAACCTTCAAGGGCCAAAGGATAAACAAAATGACCCTACTATTTTCAAGGGTTTAAATACTTTCAGTATTCTTTTTCAACATATAAATATTTTGAAAATTATAATTGTGTGAAATAAAATATAAAATATAGAAGTTTAAGATATATTTCATTCAGAATGTCAGACATGTGCCACATTAGGTTAGGATGAAGATTGCCCTCTTAATGCATCTTAACCCCCATGTGACCAAATGACCATTTTATGATTGCTACCCTTGTTTTATGAGTTGCCTATGATGATTTTTTAATTTATTTTTATAAAATATATAAGAAATTTTCAAATAGGAAATCAAGTCTACTTTCCAATCCGATTTGAATCATGTCAATCCGAGTTAAACTCCACCGAGAAGATTTTTCCAAAGATAAACACCTCAATATTGTCCTAGTGTTATAAAATCACTATTTGGGGAAAGTATCGATGTTCTCTCTTTTGAAAAAAAATGTTTTTAAATTTTTTAGAATAGAATGTTTAGTTTTAACCAATCATATCAAATTTCAAATTCTAAAAATAAAAATTGTAATTTTGATAAAATTTTGAAGTTAAATGCTTCTAAATTCATTATGTGAAGATCTAAAACTATTTTTGGAAATTTAATCATACGGATAATTTTAAAACATCATGCTTTTGATTTTCTATTTTGAACCAAACTTCGTCTAAGATAAAGAGGTCGCATATTATAACACATCTACATTTTGTCCACCTTTACTGTGATCGTAACTAGGAAGGTCAAGAAATGTTATGCAGATTGAGAACCGCCGATACCCGGACACCAATTTCAAACAGCCGGATACCGGCACCGTCTCCATGAGTCTGTTGTGGGGGAAGAAAATGGTGATGAGGCCAAGAAAACGATCCTTTCGCTGGACTCTCTGTTTCCTGCATTGCCGCTGGCGCTCATGCAATGCCGTCACTCATTTTTTTCCTGCGGGACGTTGGAGCGTTTCTTCTCATGTGCTTGGAAAAGACCAATCCTCCTGTTTTCAGTAATTTATTTTTTCTCTTGAGATTGATTTAGGCACTCTTTTACTTTGCGGTAATTAATTGTTACGTGATCGATCGATTTTTGATGATCCTGAGGAATTTATGCTTTTCAAGGAGCAGCTGGCACCTTATGGATTATGAGGTGATATTTGCGAGCTGCAATTGAAATCCTCTGTTATGGTGCTGTTATTTGGAATTGATTGGAAATTTTCTCTGATTTAGGAAAGACGTCTTCAAGCATCGTTTTCTCGTTCTTGTGGATCATCAGGTACGGCCCGACTCTATGTCCTATTGCTATTCGTTGAAGGTTCGAAACTGCCTTGGTTATTATTCGCTTTGCCTTTGTGACGTTTCGTATGAACGGTGAAATTAGACGTTCCATTCGTTCGGTTTCTGTTTTGAGAGAGAGAGTTCGGCTTGTCTTTATTTTACGGCAGTAGCCATTGCCGTAGCTCGCTGTCAATGTTCCGTATTGCCTATGGTTTAGTTACCAGAAGAAAGAATTTCATTTGCGGAGCTGAATAAGGCTGCTGGAGCTCCACTGGTTCTTTGTTCCATTTAAACGTTCAAGGTTTGTGTATCGATGATGAGATCATAGAATCTTTTGGATAATTCACATGGAAATTTCGTTCGATTGGACATACTGCTTCTTGATTATTGAACGTCTCGCTACCGTATCAGTGCCATGGTATGGTATGCGAATCTAGGAACCATCGTTTCAGCTGCGGTTACTGGATTTCTGATGAATGTGATTTCATTATGTGTTCATCTAAAAGGCCTGTCGAACGTGACCTTAGGGTTTTCGAAAGATACATGCCGGAGAAGAATGCATTGATTTTTTGGTTGTCAATTACTTCAAGAAGTTTATGTCTACATCGTTCTTTTGATAGTCTGTATCCAAACATCTATGCTTCTTGAAGATCTTTTACAGAGCAAACGGTCGTAGTTGCTGGACCTCGTTTATACGCTGTTATAGTTGACCTTATTAGCTGAATCTCGAGGCTTGAGGCTCGTTGATTCTGCCTTCTAGATGATAGTGAAAAATTCATGCTTGATAAAGATTTCGCGATCAAGAATATCAACAAGATTTCGAGCTCATCTCGTAGGTTTTTTTGGATATTTAAGGTAGTATAGGTAAGTTGAGTCGGAAGGCAGTCCATGGCAGTAGGTAGCTATGGTGGAAATTTATAACGCTCTGACGACAAACTAATTGATACATATCGAATCCTAATTTCTCACTTCGATTTTCTGCTGTATGTCTTAGTAGAATTACCTTCATAATCCTAATCAGCCGATATTTGTGATACTGGCTGACTTTTGCAAAGGACTGTGTAGCTATATTTTGTGTACCAGAATACAGACAAATTTGCTGATAAAGTTTCTGTGTACTCATAGGAAAAAGGCGGTGGATCTAACCGAAAATGTGGCGAGAAGGCGATTCAAGCTTAGGCAACATAATGTTTCTGGTCTCGAGTGCAATGTACCAAAAGAGTACGTTCGAGGAGGTACGCCAAATAATTGGAGTATCACGCTCTTCCATTTCGCTTCTAATTTAGGAATTAAAAGCCTCTCTCATCAGGATAACAACTTGCATATTATAATAATCAGAAGGTTTGTGTTTTTGTAGCCTCTCCAACTCCCACTATTGTCCCTGGGCAGATGCATATTGTTCTCTTGTCGCACCAGTTCATACAAGGAAAATATTGAATCAGCTCTGGATATCTAGATGGTACCGATGTGGCAGCGACGATTGCACCCTCGTCGTTTTAAGATAGATATTATACATTTCGGACTCTTGCGTTTTCAAACTTTGTATGTGAAACCTAACTGATTGCGATAAGTCTTTCTGCATGCAGCGAATTTTGCATGGCGTAGTCTAGAGTGGTTTTGGCTTCAAGATGGAAGACCTAGCCTCGTTTATCCAGACCCTAAGTGAGAAATACGGTCTCATGGACTTTGGAAATGACAAGGTCGACAACACAGGTGCTAACCATTTTCAACAGTACACGCCAACTGCAGATGAACAAAACATCCATAGCCAGCAGAACGGCGATGGTTTGCGTATGGATACCAGCTGGGAGTGCTTGACATCGTTCCTTAATAAACACGACCTTCAGTACGCCAACATGCCTAACTCTCGCACCAAGAAGTCTTCGACGTCAAAACTGCGAGAGTTCAAAGATCAATTGCCACACGTTGACCAAGAGGACGACGACGTCGAAGAAGCAGAGACCTTGAACCGACCAGGGTCGGGCTCCTCTGGCCGAGCCGCCAGTCTTGCGAATACCATGCAGACCTCCGATCTGATTCAAAACGCCTCGTTCTTGGACGAGCTGCAAAACCCGTCTCTCTCGGAGGATCTGCAGAATACCGGAATGACCAAGGGCCGAGATTCCTTGGACGACAACGATCACGGTCAGTCATCGCTCTTGCAGGAGTTTCTTGCTGGTAATGGGGAGAAGGACGTGGATGTTATGGAATTTGCGAAGGAGATGGGATTGTCAAGCTTCGACGAGGACCCACAGAAAGAGGATGCAACTTGGCATACTAATTCCGATTCCTGGTTTCGAGACTTTTGTTCAAAAAGAAGAAACATCACAAGCTCTTCCCAAAGATCGGCCAGAATGGATACGAAAGTTGCTGAAGAAGTGTGCTTGGATCGAGGACTATTGGCCCATGACATATTGATGCCCAATGATATCTTGTTGTCAAGCGGGAGCTCTAGCTCACCGGCTGGAACGGAACTTGATGGCCAGGTGGAGGATTGCCACTCAGCCTCAGCTTCACAGTGTGGAGCTGATGCTGATGCTGCTGTCGCTAGATCGAGGTGTGCTTCGCCCGAAGGTTTTGTGGCGGCTCTCGAGAGTATTGAGCGGGGAAGGGAGAGGGCTGCTATTGTAAATGCCAGAGTTGAGAAGATGCTAGAAGAAAGCGATAGTCATCATGGCCGTGGAGGTCACCATGCAGTGGAGAGCGTAGGTGGAAAATCTGTAAATAGGGTGCGGGAGGATACTGGAAAGATGTCGGAGTTGCGATTTGGAATGTCTGAGAATGGAAGCGTCGGGTCGCTGAAGCAGAGAATGGCGGACATGGACGAAGGAAACAGACTGCTGTTGAGTCAACTCGACAAGAGCAGGTCTCTCCTCAGTCCCTCCAAACAACCCACTTTGTTTAGATCTCGCTCTTCAGTATCAGATAAAAGTGAAGCTTGGAGACAACCGGCGCAAACTAGAAAGTCCATTGAGGAAGTTGGGGACAGGTCCGAGCAGGATGATAACGTTTCCCTAAGGCATCATGATGAAGGTGGCAGCACGATTCTCTTACGCCATAGCCAAGAAAAGGTCTCGTCGCTACACGAGCATGCTTCGCACAAGGGAGCCTCATCTAGGGGGGTGCGAGATTTCAAGCCTGAAAGTAGAGCTTCACCAATACAGATGGAGGAAGACTCCTGTCATGGCGCCAAAACATCTTACTATCCAGATCAAAGAAGACCGTCTTCAAGAAATCAAGAAATTGACCATCAACCAAGCATTACTTCATCAGTTGATCAGATGCACAGATTTGACGTAAGGAGAGATTCATCTGGGGATCGACAAATAGGTCGTAATTTAAGAATACGTATTCCGAATTATCAGCCACCTGCAGATCAATATGACCCTAGGAATCCTGATGGGCAGGGTTTGCCAGAGAATCAGGAAGGGGTTTACAGCACCAGGGAGACATTGACACAAGATCATGAACACTGTAGGTCTCTGTCAGTTTCGCCAAGAGATAAGCAGAGCGATGACGATAGGGAATATGAGGCATGCCAGCCAAGCCTCGTTCATTCGGGTCGAGACCGCCAAAACGATGACGGTTTTTGTGCAAGAACTAAGGAGTACTACAATTTCACAAGTTCTTGGGAAAAGGATTGGACGGAGGTAGAGGAGGAAGAAGTAATTGAGACCACTGATCCAACTCCCAGCAGGACATCTGTTGGTCAATCTAAATGGGAACGGGTGAACAACGTATTATGTCAAAACGGGTTTCCAGCGATTCGTTGTTCAAACGTTTCGGCCTCCGACTTCGAAGAAGATTGTCATCTCGTGCTTTCAGATATCGTCAATACCTATGAGCGCCGAGAGAAGTTAGTTCAGGTAAGCTAATTAACCGAAACATTTTAATTCCTCATTTTATCAGGCTTGAGCATGAAGAGACAAATAAAACATACTTCGCAATGCGACATACTTGGATCACCTTATGTTCTTGCATAGTTTTTAATAGATGTCTACCTTTCCTAAGGAGTATCTCATGCGTCAGCTGCATCTGAAACAGGCGCTTTTAGAAGAAGGTGATGAACTGCGGCAGGTGGAGGAGCGCAACCACATGCACATCCAACAACTGGAGAGCGAGAGGGACGAGGCAAAGCAAAAGTTAGCAGTCACCGAGCGACGAGCGGAAGTTGCAGCTAAAGCTGCAGAGCGCAATTACGCCGCACTGCGGCGAGATTGCCAGAAGTTGGAATCTTCTAATGCCAACCTCATGCAGCGCTGCAGGTACACATACGTCGCACTCAGGATCTCTGTTTATCACTTGAACATTAGAAATTTATGTACTTGCAGAATATCTCGTCTTTCCGTTGAAAACTGGACTCCCACTACAGGCGATCCCAATTGCGCATAATTATGTGTGTACCATATGAAAAAACGTCAACGGCATGCGGTAATTGTCGTAGTATAATTGAAGATGTATAATTACGATAATGGAGATTTTTGGTGCCACGAGTAAATCAAACCTAATTTTTTGATCGATACAACTACTCCCAGAATGTTTCAGGGTAGACACGCGGTTATTTGTAGTTCCCATTTTCTTGACTGACAAGACGATGGGGTTAAGCGGGAGTAAGGCACGACCTTCTCCTCAAATTCTTCATCCAACTGGCATATTACTCTGCCAGTTGTCACCATCTGTGGACCCTTAGTTCTATGGTTGCAACTCACATATCATAAATCTTGGGCTGCTGGGTTCTGGTGCAAGCGACAGCCAGTTAGAACATGCATGCCGGGCAAAAGAGCGTACTTTGCAGAAATTGCAAGACAAGGTGCGCGAATCCATGGTGAAGGTGTGTTTACATCTTTTGGTTGTAAAATCTGTGAGTCAAGCAGGAGTCATGTCATTCTACTCTGAAATCCCTATTTAAGTGATTCCTAAACTTCAATTATATGGATCATATATATCCTTGGATGACCTACAGATAAACTACAGTTATTTGTACTATATTTTGGATGACCTTATTCAGATATTTTAGTTCAAAGGTCAATGTGCTTAAGTTGAGGAACTCTTAATTTGGGTGGTTTTCGAAGTTAAACATTTATATCCCATCGCACAAATTATTGCATCTTGCAGGAAGATCGTCATCGGATCAACGATAAGGACGTCTATGAGAAACTTAAGCACAAGGTTGCATCAGCTCAGCACACAAATGGGGAAGTCTTGGAGCCCAACTTTTTGCAACGTGACTTGAAACCGGCCCAGATTGTGAGTATTCTGATACTGTGAAAATTTTCCCCAGTCACAAAGTCACTACATGATGTAGGCCTTATCAAAATAGTCTTCAAAGAGTGGGCAAAACCCAGTGCGTTTTGGTTGCATCTTGGATAACACATGCTCAGTTATGGACCCGATTGCATTTTGTCTTGCTGCTGTCATTTTCAGCATTCATAGCAGATCCACACCTTGTGTTGCTAAGTCGCTTCATATGCCTATATTTGTCTACGTATACAACAGCCCTTTTTAGTGTACCTCAACAGTTTTAAGCATTCAACTCTAATCATGGTGGAACGCAGGTAGGCATTTATGAGCGACAGAAAGTAGCCCTGGAGACTGAGATATCCAACCTTCGAGCCGAGAATGCACAATTATGTCGCGAGATATGTGAAAAAGAGAACATTATCTTAAACAAGGTGCTTGGAACAGAGGAGACAAAGAAGGCATTAGAGTTGCTAAGTCGCAAACAACAATTGCAGGTATTAATCGCTCCCTATTCAGCTTTATTCAAAGAATGTTCAGTTACACTTGAACGTCTGAAATTGAGTAATTTTTGATAGATATGTTATTCCTTATTCATTCCCAGTGCATTTTTGAAAACTTGACCCTCGTCATGACCAGTGAAGTTCAATGAAACAAGACAGGAGTTTAAATGTGTACGTAGTCTTGTAGGAATTATGGAGAAGTGCCATATCCTGGGACAATCACCACACTCTAAACTTCAATCTTTCACTACCATATGAGAATGAATATGGGTTTCTGAAAATTTATTATTATAATTAAACAGACCAATAAGGAGCGTCTTCCTATCTCGAACATCTACAATTCCATATTTATGCAAACTACAGAACTTATCGACCTTGACTCCGTCGGAAAGTCCTGTTAGTGTAAAATAACAGTTTCTATCGTGTTCGATGGGGATGGCCTGTCAGATTGATGAGAAGGTAAAAGAGATCTGCCGTTTGGAGGACGAGTTGAAAGAGCGGCCAACAATGGAAGAAGTTGAAGAAACAATTCGTTCCGCTTCACGTCAAGAGGAGGCTTCTGTAATATTCTTATTCAACCTACAGAGTTGGCATCTCATACTGAATATATGGCTTTTCTTGTATTTGCGTTACCATTAGAAAATCTTCCTTTGAGATCGATTCTGAAGGATCCTGTAGAGGGTCGATTAGGCTTCAACACGTCTATCAATTGTGCTGCGTCTTTGATTTCAGTAAATTTTCTCGTTTTCTCACGAGCTCTGCCAGTGGGGCACACTTCAGTAGTCAGAGAGAGATTAGTCATAGCCGCTAAATATTTCTGAAGGTCCCGAAAAAAGAAATTATTTACCTTTCACGTCATTAAAATTTATTTAACATTCTTGACGTGGTTTCAGAGGCAGCTCAACGACCGTGCACCAGATGAGAGTTACTTCGAGAAAATTTTGCGGCAAATCTGTCAGCTTCTTGAGCTTGAAGAGCCGTCCTTCATTGTTGTAAGCTCTATTACTCATCCTTGTAATGGAAAGCGACTGATTAAGCGATCTTCTTTAAAACATTACCATCTCGGTCGTATCTTCGATAGCGTGTTTCATCTCTAGACGTTACTTGTCATCGCTCTATTCCAACGATGCAGAAATACAGCTTTTGCTTCACGTCATTACCACAAGAAGATACTCATTCAGTGTCTCATCCTGCGGTAAGGGGATGACTTTGGGAGTCACCATCAAGATATGACACGCAGAGGCTAGAATGTAGTATCGGGAACCTCCCGTGTATTATCCCCTGTAGAATGTAGCCAGGGGGTACATTTGCCGAGGTGAGGTTCCCGATACTACATGTGTCCCTTATGTTAACCAAGACATATCAATAGCAGTGGTGAGGCAGTCTATCACTAACAATAAAGAACTCTGGCCTCTTCGTGAGGCCGACATGAATCAAGAGTCTGTTCATTCTTCTTTTTAAACCCTCAACGAGAGAGAATTATACCATGCTTACTGATTGAGATGTTGTCGCCTTGTGGATCAGGAAACGTTGGAGAGCTTGTTGGTACTCGTCTCAGCAGTTCCACGCATGGAGCAATTCGTGAGTGATGTGTGTGATATTGTCTTCTGCGGCGGGCAGAATTGGTCTGTGCCCAGGTTTCTCCTCTGATGACTATTTCGCAAACATCTCAGTTTTGCAGGTGGTTGAACTTTATGTGAGGGATAAAATTGATGTACGAAACTTGTTCATATTCCTGACACTCTTCACAATGCCTCACTGTAGTGCTAAATTGATGTTTTGGAGCAGCAGTGATGAAGACACTGGGATCAACAGAACACCTGAAGCCGTCCCAGGAATATTGAAATCCTGGCTCCAAAAGCTGGAAGAATCCTCAGAGCTGTTTACCTTCAAAGTAAGCCACACCTTTTTAGTCCATCTTTACTCCACCCCCCAGTGCGGATGTTGACATTGTAATCATGATTGCGCGATAATGCATTGACAGCATGCATTTCTTTATGGCCCCAGCTGAATATATGGCAAAGATTAGTGAGGTTGTGACCTAGATTGAACAATGCTTAGTCTAGTAGTTATTTTTGCGTTTCAAGTGTCACTTCTTTCGACCTTGAGGCCTACTGACATTCATGTCTTGTCATTGCTTGCGAGTTAATCATGTACTCAATCAGCAGCATTATCTGTGGTTGTATAACAGGATACCGTAGTGCACATGCTATGGGAAAGGGCTGACAAGAATTCAGAGCCCGAGCCTGAGATGAATAGTCGCGTGATGATTGGATGTATTAAGAACCTTATTGATGTTGAGCAAGATTACCTCACAACAAAAGCGTCATACAGGTTGGTAGTTTTTTTTTATCCTGACACATTTTTTGCATGACACCTAAATTGGTAAAAGCTTGGAGAATATTTACATTGGACAAAATCCCGATTGTGGGATTTTGCATTTACATTGCTGATCTGGCAACCATTTAATAACAGATCCTTGCCTCAAACATGTTGGGATCTGCTGCTCCCGTTCAAAAGCTCGATAACATAGCAATTTTGGATCATACATTTTTAACATACCCAAGTTACCAGTGATATTATTGATTCTTTTCACGCCTGCAAAATGGCATAATTCAGGTCAAGAATCTACGCATGGGAATTCTGTATGGTGAAGTGACTGGTCTGTCAACATCCTTCAGTTTACATGTACTATACATTTGGATTCATACAGGGTGCCCTGTTTCATACAGTGCCTTAGGTAGTAGCCATTCTTTTGTTCAATAGAGTTAACCGAAAAGAGTGTCAAAGTGGAAAGAAACCTTAAACTCACCTTAAACTCGTTTTGAGTTCAAAAAGACTGCTAAACTAGTTT
Organism: Pohlia nutans; assembly: GCA_022496805.1. Taxonomy (NCBI): domain Eukaryota; kingdom Viridiplantae; phylum Streptophyta; class Bryopsida; order Bryales; family Mniaceae; genus Pohlia; species Pohlia nutans. The sequence goes on from CM040105.1 coordinate 2,166,056, forward strand.
ATGGTTAGTTGAAGAATAATTTGAAGTAAGGCCCTGTACCATCATGGGGTGTGGACCTCGTGACCTCCCCAATGCTAGAGGAGAGTTCCCACACGTTCCTCCAAGTCAAGAGCCCGGACCATGGAAACTATTCATAAACAATGCTTGTCAAAAATTATAATAATAGGAAGAGAACTCCACTTGAACTCTGGCGGGAACTATGGTCATGAACCGGTTTTATTTTCGGATTACTCTAATAAGTGCACTACATTAGAGTTATCCGAAAACAGACCCTGTGATTCCAACTTGTAAGGTGAGTCTTCATCCCAATAATAACAAATTCTAACAAACATTGTTCATAAATAGTCACTTGGTCCCTTCATGAATAGTCCCTTAGGCTTGGGGGAACTTGGGGAGGTCGTGAATTCCATACCCCACGGTGGTGTAAGGCCTTGCTTTAAATTATTCTCCAACTCACCATAGACTAGTTTTACAGTCTTTTTGAACTCAAAACGAGTTTAAGGTGAGTTCAACAAAAGTGGAGTTTCCACTTTGAGACACTCTTTTTGGTTAACTCTATTATGATACTTTCCTTTTTACTCAACTCAGAAATAAAATGTTCTAGTGGCTACTGTAGCTGAACAAGACAAGCAACATGTGCATGCAAAAATATCTTTGTTGTATCTAATACAATTATTTGGGTGGAGAGGACTTGCCAGCGATGCAGACGCTATTGTCAAAGCTGAGCCACACAAGCTACTGCAGCGAATTGTACAGTGACTGTCAAAACTGATCAAACATTTGCAAACACTTCATTCAATCCTTGGTGGACAAGAAATGAACACATAAAAATGGAGCTGGTAATTTTATTAACATACTATGTAATAAATAGTACATATTAGAGGAAATACGCCTTCCATATTAGAGCTCTAAACAGATTGAGAAAAATCCAAAGTCCACCTAGGCATTTGATCAGTTTTGCCAACCCATGAAAGATGATCTCTCAATACTTTGTCCACCTCCCTTTTGCTGCTTTTACAGCTGCAATTCTATGTGGCATACTTTCTACAAGCCTCCTACAATCATCTGGTGTAATTGAGTGGAAAACTTCTACCACACGATCCCATAATTCTAATAATCCATTTGGAGGTCTCTCATATTGATTGAGTCTCCGTTTGAGAATTGACCAAAGGTGTTCAATGGGATTCAAATCAGGCGATTGAGCAGGCCAAGGTAGAAGAGCAAAAGGTTGCCGTGAGAACCACTCTTGAAGCATCTTTGTTGTGTGAATGGGAGCATTGTCTTGTTGAAAGATAACACGAGAACGGTCTAAGTTGAACTTGGAAATTACCCTGTGGACATTTTCCTCTAGAATGTCACGATAACGAATCTGATTAATGCGCCCCTCCACTTTGCATATCAATCCAGGTCCATGCATGCACATACACCCCCAAACCATAATCCCTCCACCTCCATGTTTCACTGTTTGACTGATAGTTCGTTCCGAAAGCGGCATCGCCTCTCGTGTCCAACACCAAACTCTTCCGTCTGAGTTGAAGCGGTTGATTTTACACTCGTCTGAGAAGATTACTCGACTCCAATCCTCTATGGTCCAGTGTTCGTGGACACTAGCGAACTCTAAACGTGCCTTTACATTTTTGAGAGAAAGATGTGGTTTTTTGACCTTTGTTTGCGAACGTAAACCAGCTCTATGAAATGCACGTTTGATAGTATGAGAGCTCACTTTCACTCCCAATACTTGTTGCGAAGACCTTGCTAAATCTGCACAAGTACCCACTCTTCCCCTCACCATTTCTAATACACACCTTCGTTCCTGTGCTCTATTCAACTTTCGAGGTCTACCTCCACGCAAGCGGTTTACATCTGAAACATGTACCTGACGAAGGTTATGAACACTTCCCACACTCACATGCAAAGTATTTGCTATCTCCCTGTGTGAATATCCTCTCTGGAGCATCGAAACTATGTTATCTTGAGTTTGTCGAGATAATGCTTTGGGCATCTTGAAACACTAAAGAAGAAGGCCTATACAGTAGCAATAATTGTGTACACAGCTATCAGAGACTAGAGAATTCAAAGTTCTATGAGTGCCAGTGGAAGATCTCTCACAAATCTGTGCACATCACTTCATGAGATATTGCATTTCATGGAGTGTCAAAAGTGATCAAATGAGAGAGATGGTCACTAACCATCCATCTGTCCACACAAATGCATTGCCATCTGTACAATTACGTTGATAAGTATCTCAGCTTATAATAGATTGTGATTAACCTCTAAACCAGAGCATGCCACTTGCCAGATTGCAATTAATGACAATCGAACTTGTAATTATCCAATGTATGATCAGTTTTGACAGTCACTGTAGCTCATTTTCAGGTCTTCTCCCCTACCCTAGTCGGACTGAAACGGATGAAGTAAAATGTATTTTCATAAACTTGGGGGCAAGGAACTGTGTTCAAGGTTTCATATGTTGATTGTCTCTTTGTTAGTCAAAGAATAAAGTTTGTAAATGTTGACTTGTCAACACTAAAAATTATCAATTACACTGAATAGGGTTTAACCCTTTAGCGCGCCAGCGTCCATATATTGGACGACGAACAGATTAAAGCTGTTTGATTTCCATCCAAAGTGGACAGTTTTCATCCACCAATTATTTTTTTTGGGTTCTTGTGTAAGTTGACTATCCTTTGTACGGTGTGGATCTTCAAAATAGGTTATCATGATTTTTGGAAAAATTACACAATTGGTTTATGTCAAGTTTTATTCTTAGTTCAAAAAGTGAGACCTTAGACATGATTTCCAAAATAAGTAGAATCAAATAATGGAAACCATACCATCGCGTAGTGCATGTTATTCCAATTTCATTCCAATATTTTTCAATCTTTTCGTGTTAATTCGGGATTTTTAATTGAATTTCAAGAGAAAACCTTGCAAAATTATTTTAAAAATATTAATAAAAAATATGATACATCTAACCGTACAGATGTGATCTTCACATTGGCATTTACAAATTTTCTTTGTACATCAACTCCATTTTCGGTTTCCATCAAACATTTTATAACACTTTTTTTAAAAAAGTGTTGAATTGGGACGTTAAAGGGTTAAGGAGACAAAAAATTTAAAAGGACTTACCCTGCAAAAATTACCTCGTTTACAAAATATTTAATTATAATCAACCTTGTGTATATAATAATATAGTAATTACGAGTGTATATATGCAATGGCTTCTACCATAGAAGATATTCAACTATGATCAACCTCGTGTAAGTTAGTAATAATGAGTGTACAGAGGTAATTGGCTTGACTTATGTTTGAATATCTAGTCTCCTTTACAGTACGTTATTACGTGTGTATATCGTGGCTTGAGTGTACACTCAAGTTTTTTACAAAAATGGAAATTTTTTATAGTGTGAAATGTGGATAAATTAGTATGGGTCCCTTTAAAACCCCGATTCAGTGTAGTTGGAGTGGAACAAAAATTTCATTTTAAAATCCAACAATATTATTCTTAAATAAAACAAGTCAAAGTTAGAGTTTTCTAAATTACTCCTATAGAAAAAATAGGTTTTGTGAGCCTTTCACAAAAAAATTCTCCTTATTTTGAGATTGTGTAGGTTCTTGAAATTCTATGGGATGAACCCTATAGGTAAATTGGGTTGTAAATCCCAATTTTAAATTCAATATTTTCAAAATAATCTATGGGGTCCCCAAAATGAAAAAAATCCAAAAATTGGGGCTCTCTTAACCCCTATGACTTGTTTGTAAAAGCGATATGGAGATCCAAAAAAGCCTTTTTCTTGTTTTATACATGCTTTTGTTGTTAAGTGACGTTTTTAGCGTGTAGCTCGGCGGCCATATGTATACATTATAGGAATATTTTAATCACAAATCTATTTTGAGAAATCTAAACATTTGTAAATGACATAATGCAATTTCTCCTAATCAACCAACTGGTTTTGTAATGTTGACAGATGTTGTTTGAAGTTCCAAAGTTGGAAGGTGTCATGGCAATAATGAATTCAGTTTACATCAAATGCACAGAGTACCACAACTTTGCTAGAGCATTGAGCTCAATGCTTGGACTAGAGAAGGAAGAAGGGCCTAATACCATCATCTCAGTTGTTAACTCCATTATGTCACATGGAAGAATGTAGTTTACCAGTGACATCTTTTTGCAAAAAAAGAGATGTAAAATAATGAGCCTGATGAAAACTTAATTGGAATAACAATGGTAGAATTCTTCCCTTCCTTAGGTGGCAACAAGGATTTTGAAAATCCAAGCAGTGGAATGTTTTCACAATCCACCATGTTTTCGCTAAATTCAAATGTAATTTTAGTATCTAATCTTCATTCATTTGTTTCTTTACAATTTTAAATCAAATTCAAATTTCAAACCAATTTAATTTCATTGAATTTTTCAATCTACCATTAATAGATTCATTAATCATAAAGTAAATATGTAATAATATTTAAAATGTCCCAAATTAACCAACAAATTCTTCTACATGATATGTGTCTCTATATGCTATATTTGCTTGTAAACTATCATCCTTTGATAGTAGGGTTGTAAATGAATAGTCTAAAAATAGCATGCACTAGCTTTTAGGGGATTATTTTTCAAAAAAAATTGCAAAGAAGAAACAAGGATTTTAGAAAATACTTGAAGTGCCAAATTTTATTTTTGGAAAATATTAATTATTCAGCAAAGAGGTGTTGAACATGCTATTTAGATATGATATATAGTACATATACATTGGTTTTTATAGGCAAATTTCCATTGTTCGGTTCAAAACCAAACATTTCAACTTGTAGAAGTAGCAATATAAATTACATTCCTTTTGGGTTTTCTTTTTCTTTTTCTTTATTTCTATTGTGGATTCTCTTTACCAATGTTGGTTTGTTGTGCAAAGTGTTGATTTTTTCATACTATTGAAAGATGGACATTGTAGTGTATCATCATGAGACCCATTCAACGATGATTTAAACTACAAGGAAGAAGCTTTGAATACCAAAAGTTGCAATTGTTGATTCATTAGAATTATAAAGACCCTTAGTTTAGATTGGTTTACAATAAGAAAAAATGACACTCTTTTGATAACATTTTACTTTTTATTGCATGACTTTTGTTCATTGTCTTGAATAGTCATAGGTCTTGTTGGTGCTTGATGAGCATAGTAATAGGTCCATTTCTTTATGAATAAACAATACTTCATCTTCTCGTTTTCTCTTTTGGACCAAACTTCATCAAAGTTGCAGAAGTAACATTTTATAGCGCATTTAGGTTTTGCCCTTACCCCCTTTGTCATCTAGGGATTAACCCTTGAATGTCAAGAGGGTCCTAGACATGCCAACCCAAAGGAATAATTTTTTAGAGAGTTGCCCCCAACAGTCGCCCCTTAAGAAACGTAAACAACCAATGAGAATTTCTCAAATGAACAATGGACAGTGAACGGAGTGAATAGTGTCACTCCAAGAAATATATTAAAATTCCATTGAGATTTTGGCTCTGCAATGAGCTCTGTAATTTTGGATTTAAAAATAAAAACATTGTTGAACAGTGCTGGCATGCGCTGCCATCTCTGGTATGCATCATGGTCTCAAGTTGCCCAACTCCCTCCCCTCTCTCCCCACCAATTCTTTTTCCAATTTCCTTGGAATGTACAATTTACTAAAAACATGCGTATTTGCTGAATTTAGCCTCGCTTTTTCATCACCTTTCCAAAGCACTAGTCCATTTCAATTTTGGTTGAGAAAACCACTTTTTTCTTCATTATGCTCTCAAAACAAGCCTGTGGGGCTTGCTTTGACATTTAAGGTTAAGATTAATGGTAACATGCACAAACTTGATCTTGGTGGCCCCGTTGGCATCACTTCCCCCCAATCCTAACAGACTCTTTTGCCCAAAGGGCCACTGGTACTCTCTAGAGGCATCATTTCTATCGGTAAAGAATGATGCCTTTGTAATAGCACTGTAGAAAAGGGACCAAGACAAAAGCTGCTCAAAAATGTTATCCATGCTCGGAGGTGCCTACAGTAATTCAGGAATTGGAGCCGTAGGAAGGAAAGTTCGAAGCAGCACAAAAGACCGGATTATGGGATAAAGTTAGGATTGCATTGACTTTTGCTTCTGTAAGTGGAAACAAGCCAGCTGTGCAATATGATTCAATATTAGTCAACATGGTTATTTCTGGGATGCCATGCAACGGTCACCACTCACCAGGATCCCACTCTACACATACTACACATTTATAATCATACGTATGCGTACAGTATTTTTCCAATCTAAGGCCCACTTTATACTTGGGGCCGGATTGAGGGCCGGCCCGAACTCTTCAAATTTCAACCAATAGGACCGCTCGATTCTTTCAAATCCGGCCCAAGGGCTTTATACTTGGGCCGGGCCGGAAGGAGCAATTTTTCCTACGTGGCGTCCTATGTGGCATGATTTTGGCGTCAAATCTTTGGGCCGGTTTGATGAAATCGGGACAAGGTTTGCCATGGCCCGAACTCCAAACTTGGGCCGGATTGAATCGGGCCGGCCTTCCATCCAGCCCCAACATGTGTATAAAGTGGGCCTAAGGGCCGATTTACACCTAGAGGCCGGGGCTATTCCCCTTGAGGCTGATTGCATGAAATTTCAGCCCCTTTTGGGTTAGAGGCCGGCCTCAACTACCCATTATAATAAGATTATAACGGGGGCCAATTCTCTCATATGTAAAGGTCTTGGGGCCAAGAACCCAAGCCGATTCAATAAATGTAGCAAATTTCAACCCCTCTCTCTCTCTCTTTTCAAAAGAGCCGTTTAAATTTCCACATAATCCAACGGATTTAGTTCGTTGAAGAAAATCATATTTTATATAAAAAAAGGTTTTTTTTAGTGAAATTTGACATTCGCCCCGAGGCCAAGAATTGGCCCTCCATTTTTGGTGAACCCAATTCAATGAGCTCGAGTCGTGTCATACTATGCGTTTTTTAAGTAAAAAATTCATATCACCAAATCGGCCCAGGCTCTAGGTGTAAAGGGGTTGGGGCCGATTTCAACCTTTTGACCAATCACAAGTGAGGATTTCAAGCCTCTTACACAACGAATTGGCCCGGCCTCTCAGTGTAGAGCAGCCCTAAATAGATAGAAACTCCGAACCTCTTTCGAGACCAATGTGAACAAAGTGGTTGTTCATAATGTCAATGACCTAGTGTCCACTGGAGAAAGGGCCATTGGTACAAAACTACACGTCCCTATTGGGAATAGACATTCTAGTGAGCAGTATCAATATCCAAAAATCAGTAACAAGAGTAACCAGTAACAAAGTGACTAGCAACAGAGATAATCCTACTGTAGTGGGTGAATATAAGTCAAATTTTCGTTTGGTTGGTGGTTGTCAAGTCATAAGTGTCGAGGTTGGTCAATGAGGGCGTTGATGGTCATATTCATTATATTGAGACTTTTAGGTGATTTTGAGACGGAATGCCAGTTATTCAAAAATTCATTTCAAAAATAATAATTGAAACCAAAAAAAATTAATGCTCAAATAGTGATTCTATAATGAAATTCCAAAAGGTGGTGTTGTTAAATATTTATAAAAAATATTAGTAAGAAGATAAAACGGTTTATCTTCGACTCGAAGATAAAAATGAGACTTCGAAAAGTCTCAATATAACGAATACGGCCTAACTTGTATGACTATTAGATGGTCGGGGTTCGTTTCCTTGTGGACTTGTTGGAGCAATGTTGTGATACACATGACTTGGTGTTGCTAGAGTTTTGTGGATGGCCATTAGTTCGGCTCTAAAGCTGATTTGTAGTCTATGTAGTCTTTTTGAGATTTGTACTTCTATTTTTGTGGGATTGTATGTACCATAACCGGCTTTTTCATGAATCCAATATTCGTCTTCATGTAGTTTAGGTGGTATAAAAGATCCATTGGTGAAGTAGCTATTTTGTGAGGGGAACTTTAATTGAGTGTTTATTTCATAGTTAGGTAGTGGAGGTGTGTTTTCTAGGACTTGGTTGTTATTAAGTGGGTAGTTAAGTTTGTTCCATGTAGTATTATCGAGTATAGAAGGGATGTTTTGTATGTGGTATTGTGGGATTTGTAAGCTTTTTATTATGGTTTTAAGAGTGTCTAGATGATTAGGTGTGGTGATGTGGTGGTTTTAGTGGTGGATGCAAAGAATGTGTATTGCTAGTGGTTCTATCCAGGTTTTGTTTAATTTTGGGGGGATTGTTGGTTTGACGTATGTTATAGTGTTTGCGGCAAAGTGGACAAGGACGTGTGTGTCTTTGAAGGGTCTTGTGTATGGGGAAAAGTTTTGATACCAGTTTATGTTTGGGATGACTAGAATGGTGATGGTATTTAGGTCATGTTTGGCTGCTAATCTGGCCAAGATCCTTCCAAGACATTATGTTGGTGAGCATAACTAATTCCTTTCCACTTGTATTGGAAGACTGTACCAAGTGACCCGAATACCGTACATGGAAGGCAAGGTCGGCACTTTCATGTCGAATAATTAATAAAAATTGAAACAGTGGAGGTCGGTACTTTCATGTCAAATAATTAATAAAAGTTGAAACAATGGAGGTCAGCACTTTCAAAAGTAATTATTAATAAATCGGCTATTAATAGATAACATTAAAAGAATCCGGCGGCTAAACGTTTTACTTTATTTTTTGTCTATGATTTTTGTTGAGTGTTATGTTTTTATTCTTTTTTTTTTTTGGCTTTTTTGTTGACTTTATTTTTGTTGATTTCGACAAAATACTTAATAAATTTATTTATTTTTTCGGCATTTTTTTGGGGAATTATTTTCTGCCGACCCTGTCTTCGACGTGCGGTATTTTATCTCTTGCAAATGGAGAGTAAAATTGTGTTATTTGGGTGGAGCATGTTATTGGAAAGGAAAAGTAGGAATGAGGGATATTAAATGAGTTTGTAAAGGAGTCAAGTACATACTAGTTAGTAGGGTGTGTTGTGATGCTTTTAACCCTTTCACGCGCCTGCGTCCATATACTGGACAACAAACAGATTGTAACCTTCCTCAATACTACATTTTGTACAGTTTTTCATCCATCCAAATTTATTTTGGTTCTTATGCTAGTTGACTATCATTTGTATGGTATGGATCTTCAAAATAAGATATTGTGATTTTTTGAAAAACAACACAATTGGTTTATGTCAAGTTTCATTCTTAGTTCAAAAAGTGAGACCTTAAATATGATTTTCCAAAATAAGTAGAATCAAATAATGAAAACCATACCATCTTGTAGTGCATGTTATTCCAATTTCATTACAATGTTTTTAAATTTTTTGTGTTAATTTGGGATTTTTAATTGAATTTCAAGACAAAACCTTGCAAAATTCATTAAAAAATATTAATAAAAAATATGATGAATCCAACCATACAAATGTGATCTTCACATGGACATTTACAACTTTTCTTTGTACATCAGTTCTATTTTTGTTTTTCATCAAACATTTTATAACGAATCTTTGAAAACAATGTTGAATCGGAATGTTAAAGGGTCTTTATTAGGGATTTTGGGTTTATATCTTTGGTATAGCCATATTATTTCACTTTCAAATTATTGTGGGGGTGGTACTAGGATGTGGGCGTTGTATATGTTTTTGTTGTATTGTTGCCAAAGCCATTTAAGTCTTGGGGTTGAGATGGTGATGAAGTGTCTACCAATGGCGTCATATTAGTGGGTCAAATTGTTTTGTGTTTGAATAGTATTTCTATTAGCTATGATGTCTTTTTCGGGATTATATTATGAGATGAAGATTTTTGTGAGAGGGATTATTGTGGGTGGAGAGACCCTCTGCCCGGTGGGCACTGAGTCATTGACATTACGAACGGACACTTTATTCACGCCGGCTTCAATAGGGGTCCGGAGTTTCTATCATTATCATATCATGGGTGGAGGGATGGATCTTGTATCTTTGGGTTGTGTTGGGGTGACATGTGTAATTATAATGTGCTTATAGTGTTGTGTTCGATCATTGTTGGTTGGTTGAGTGGAAAGAGTTTGCGTTGTGGCATCCATTTGTTGTGAATTTGGTTGTTTGGGAGTGTCTGCTAACAGAGGTATGTATTGTATGTTTTTGGAGATTTTGTAGTTATCTATGGTTTTGTTTGTTTTGTGGTTAAGAATACACTAGTAGAAAACTATGCCAAAAAGAATCACAGCCGAAATCGATTGCGGTTCTTTTTACTAGCATGATCTTCAGTCGCTAAACAAGTGCATATTTGTTTTTTTGGTTTAGCGACTGCAATTTTAAGAATTTTGGGGCGTATAATATACCGTTGTAAAGGTCTTGAAAATACCTTTTCACAAATATATTACATGCACCAAAATTTTCAAAATTGCAACTGCTAAAAAAAAATATAAATTTGCAGTTGTTTAGCGACTGCAAATCAGGTACATATCACATAACCGCTAAACGACTGCAATTCACGGCCAAAAAGAACTGCAATCAAAATTGACTGCAATTCACGGTTATCTGATATATACCCGACTCTGAGTGTTCGAGCTCGTGGGTGTTGTTGACATAGACTTGGACATTCTGGAATGCAGCTTAGATAACAAAAAAGTTGTTTCACAATGTGTAGTGCATTTTTTTCTAACTTAGTTGAGGTTTTGTAATAAGTTTTTAATTATGTTGGTGTCATTCCCGGGGAGGTCACTCCATTGTCAAGTTGAAAACCACGTGCGAACAAAATAAATCTAAGTTTTCTAAGTTGCATCACCAAAATGGGTCAAAATTTTATCAATTTTTTTTCATGAGTAGATATACTCAGTATCTATTACATAGTAAAAAAAAGATAACCAAATTTGATGATCTTTCTTTTTTTATAAAACATACCGTTTCTAACTAGAATGACGTAGAAATGAACTAAAACAATTACTAAAAAAAATGAAGATGACTAAAAATTTCAAAAAAATATACAAAAGATGTTATCAATGGTTACGTATATGTAGAAAAAATATCATAATTTTTAAAATTATTTATGGCATATAATATAGGGGTAGCAAACTTTGTTCGCACGTGGTGTTCAACTTGACAATGGAGTGACCTCCCCGGGGTGTCATTAGGTTTGTGCCATTGAGAAGGGTAATGTGTTTTATTTTGTGTATGTTGTGTATGAGAAGTTTATGTAGTAATTTTAGGGATATTTTTGGGTTTGAATGTGGTAGTGTACCTATTAACACCCAATTTGCTAATTTTGCACTTGGCCATATAATCATGCACTTGGCCCCCAAGCGCATTAAAAAAAATGTTTGACAAATTCTTTAAAAAACAACCATTTTTGTCTTTCTACAATCCCTTACGTTGTAAAAAAACAATTTTTAAAATTATTTTGTATTCTCATCTTTATCTTTTATTTTATCTTTATCTTTATCTTTTCTTTTCTTTTCTTTTATCTTGTTTTTTTTCTTGTCCTCTTTCTTGTCTTCCTTCTTCTTTTTCTTCTAGTCTTCTTCTTTTTCTTCTAGTCTTCCTCTTTTTCTTCTAGTCTTCCTCTTGTTTTTTTTTTTCTTCACCTTGCCATTTCTGGAGTTTAAACGTTTAAAAATAAATTTAAAAATAAAAATCAGGGAGCAGCCGATGGCTGAATCCAATACAGGCCAAAAAATTAATTAATTAATTAATTAATTAATAAATAATAATAATAATAAATTTTGCTTCCGCTTTTTCCGAGCAGAGAGGGCCCGCGCGCGGATCCACTCTAATTTTCAACCTCCCCCCTTCACTCCCTCCTCTCCCCTATATAAACCCTCCTTCACTCTCCCTCCCTCACACTCTCCTTCCTCCCCTTTTCTTCTCTTGTCCTTCTCCCTCTCTCCTTCCTCCCCTTTTCCTCTCTTGTCCTTCTCCCTCTCTCCTTTCTCCCTTCTCCTCAATATAAAGGAGGAAGAGTGAGGGAGGGAGAGTGAGAGAGGGTTTATGTAGGATAGAGTGGAAAAAAAAGGAAAGGGGAGGAGGGAGGGAGGGTTAAAATTAGAGTAGGGTCCGCGCGCGCGGACCCTCTCTGCCCGGAAAAAGGGAAGAAAAAAAAAAGGTTTTTTTTTTTTTTTTTGGGCCTATATTGGATTCAGCCATCGGCTGCTCCCTGATTTTTTTAATTTTTTTTTTTTTTTTAACGTTTAAACTCCAGAAATGGCAAGATGAAGAAAAAAAAAAGGAAGACAACAGGAAGACTAGAAGAAAAAGAAGAAGGAAGACAAGAAAGAAGACAAGGAAAAAAAACAAGATAAAAGAAAAGAAAAGATAAGATAAAGATAAAGATAAAGATAAAAGATAAAAATAAGAATACAAAATAAATAAATAAATTGTTTTTTTACAACGTAAGGGATTGTAGAAAGACAAAAATTGCTGTTTAAAAAAAAAAAATTCAAACAAATTTTTTTAAAGCCAAATTTGCTCATGGAATGAGTGCACTTGGCCAAGTGCAAAATTAGGGAATTGGGTGTTTATTGCTTGTGACATCTATTCGGATTCTAGTTTTGTAGTATAGAGCTGGAGGTTTTCATTTGTACTTTTGAGATGTATTCCACCGGATTTTAAAATAAATAAAAACAGTGTGCTTGTGGTAGGTGAGCGGACACAATTATGGTATTTTATCTTGGGATTTGTTCCGCACCGCCATGTTTAGCTAAAATATGTTGAATAAGTCTTTTGTATATTATGTCGAGTCTACCAGGGTCATTGAGTGCGTTTTGAAGTTATTCGCCGATGAAACGTAGATAAGCATTTTTAGTGAGAAGGCTTCAAGTCCAAATAATTCATGGGACAATTGAGTGATGACATTGGCTGTACATTTTGGTAGTCCACAAATTTCTTTTTGAATTCCAAAGATTTTTTTTGTCTAGTTTTTTAATTGTGGGTAGTAAGTATGGAACTGCATAGAAGCTGTAAGCTATACCAGCTCTGATGACTGTATCTACCATGTTGAGTTTTTGTTTGATTGTTGATGTCCAAGCAATTTGTTATTTGTTTACATTGGTATATTACTTTGTTGGTGGTGACGTGTGTTTGGAGTTTCCATTTAAGTGAGGGTACTAATTGTATACCTAGATATATGTAGGGTTCATTTTGGTGTAGTACCGGTAGTGGTTGGTTTATTTATTGATTGTTTTGAGTTTGTAATTGGTTTTGGAATATTTTGGAATATTTGTGGATGATATTTGAGGGGTTGAGGATATGCTAATGTGTATTTCTAAATTGTGTAATGGGTGGGGGGGGGGTTTCTATGTGTCTTTCGAGTAGGTTTTGTAGTAAGACCATTCTATCTAGTAATATTGTTGTCCAGTCTGGATTGGGTATTTGAATTAAGAAGTGGTCATATGTGTCTAGTTGGGGGTCAATTGTAGTAATAAGTGCGAAGAGTAACCGGGGTGATGGGTGGTGTTGGTTTTGGTAAATATATATCTGGAAAGGTGTGGATAGTCTATAGTTGCTTCGTGGTGATTTGGGTGTGTTGTATTTATGTTAGGTGAGAATTGTTTTGCTAAGTGTTGGTATTCTGGTAGCAATTTGATCGTGCAAGGTATAAAGTACATTTTACATCTTCTTTTGTGTGTGAACGGGTGTGTGTTAAAAATAGTGGGCATGGGTTTAGGGTTGGTTTTGATATCCCCACATTGGAGGAGTAGGAGATGTAATGGCGTTGGCTTGTGTGTGTCGAAGGGGAGGGGGTAGTGGGTATTGTTTGTGGTTTTTTGTGCTAGAGTGTTAGTACATCTTTCTCGTGTGTGTGTGGTAGTGGTTGGAGGGAGTAAATTGTATTAGTTGTTTTTGGGCGAGGCTAGGAGGCTCAGCCTGTTGGAGGGTTTTTAGGACGAGGCCATAGGATTTAACTTTGTTGAGAAGGAGTTGTGTGGCAAGGAAAGGTCATGGGAAGGCTCTATATTTAGGCAAGATTTTTTAAGGTGTACAATGTGTGGCGGGGGGTTTTAAATACTTTTTGTTTATTTTGGGGGTGTTGGAGTGTGACGTATATATAGGGTTTATTTGTTGGTGAGTATTTTGTGTGGTAGTAGAAGTTTAGAGTGTTGATAATATATGTTTGGGGTGTGGTTGAGACCAATGTTGGTGTATATATTTTTGATCTAAGGGTTTGATTAGATGGAGTATTTTTGAGGTTTGGGTGTGGGGACAAGTACTGTGGAGGTATATTTTGTTAGTAGATTCGAGTGGTTGCAATTTTTGATCGATGGGCCAAACCCGATTGAGGTGGACAAGTTTGGTGGTTTTATTCCGTGTTTGTTGTTTAGAGGCTTGGTCGATAGACCAAGTCTATTGAAGTGAGTTACATAGCTATTTTTTGGAGAGTGGGGTGGTTGAAGTATGTTTAGAGCATCTGCACCCATGCACGCTAAAGTTGACTCGCTAAAATTATTCATTTACATTTGAAGAGCCCTTGAACTTACACTTTTCCACCCTTGAACGCTCCTCAAACACCAAAAATGCACATCAAGTAGTCAATGGACCAATCATATTTGCAGTGGTGTATAACGCAAATTTGTACAAAAATAATTCCAAAAAACAAAACAATTAGAAATTTTCAGAAGTAGTTTTTTGTATGGTGGGAAAAAGAATCTTGACAAAGTTGAGGATTATCCCAGTAAAAAAAAACATAACTCACTATACACTAAACAATAAAAAAATAATGTTAAAGATAACGTATTATCAATAACATAAATAATGCAATTTATACGTTATCTATATTATCAATAAGATTTCCAGATTTTTCATTACACTAAAATTGTGATTTGGTGTCCATGACACTATTTCTTAATATGAAAACTATTTGACTTTTTAGAGATATAGTGTCCCTGTAAAATACTTTTTACTGAAAATTTTAAAATGATAAAAATTTAAAGTAAAACTTCTGGATGTAGTGTTACAATGATGAATGAAAACTTTATAATAAACATAGCATACCCGTCATCACCTGGAAGGAACATGGCACTCTCAGTGGAAGTGAGAATGACAAGTGACAAATTCCTATGTACAGTACAGCAAGGACATTATTTCTCCTCACCTTTGAACAAACCATGGTAAAAGTCATGTCACTTTAATCACATCGAAGAAAAACAATACTCTCAGTGAAAGTGAGAATGACAAATGACAAACTCCTATGTACTGTAAGGACACTATTTCTCCTCACCTTTGAACAAACTACGGTAAAAGACATCAATTCTCTAAATCACGTACCTAAAAAGACGTGTCTTATATTCCTCACGTTTGAAAAAGAAGCCATTGAAGCTCCTTCGTTGTAGGCACAAAACCACAAAAAGGGTGAAATCCCCGTTTACCTGAGAGAGAAAAAGAGGCCAGAGGCTTCATCTTCAACAGGAAAAGCCCTCCGGCAAGAAAAAAGGCGAAGACAAAAAAGGCAGCATGTGCACACAGTAGTGTCAGAAACCCACAACCGGGGAGGCGGGCTGAGATGGCAAACCAGTCAGTTCTGGCACGAAACGGGCGGGCACCAGCTCACATCCAGCCTCGCAACGCAGCATCTCTCACAGTAACTTAGCAGTAACCAGAGTAGAGCCAGCCAGCCTCCTCACCCTGCTTGCTGCATTTCCATCTCCTCGAAATGTGAGCTGGATCGCACCCAATTTCGCGTTTCTGCGCTCCTTGGTTCCATGGTTGCAGCGTTTGGGCACGAGGAGGTGTTCGCTTTTCCTCTCACGATGTAGCAGAAACAGAAACGCCGGGGAGGTGATATTTATTATCGCCATTATTCGATCGCCACTATGGGTATGGAGCAGGCATTATATTGCGATTCCGTCGCGTTGGATATGGACATTGCGCCCTGGGGTGGGCAGGTAATGCCGCTTTCGGGAGTTTGATATGAGAAATGGGCATTAGGTTCAATCAGGGTTGATGGGCGCCGAGCAGTGAGCCTTGTAATCGACGAAGAAGGAAACCGGTTTTGCAAGAACGTGGACACTCTGTGTTTAGAGAGTTTGTTTTTATTTTTTTCTCTGTTCAATTGGACTGACGTTGCTTTTTTCGTCGGCAGGAGTATATGGTGCCCACTTCGTATGGCCACATTTCAGTCACCGTTTGTGGAGATCAAGACAAGCCTGCGCTCGTCACGTACCCTGATGTCGGATTAAATTGTACGCAACAGGGCCTGAATGTTTTGTTTCCGAATGTTTCTGGAACTCGATCGGTCATCGTTTGAGGTTCTGACGATGGAGGCTTGAATGCAGATCTGTCCAGTTTTGAGGGACTTTTCTCCTGCCCTGAAGCTTCCTCGGTGCTCTTCCACAATTTCTGCATTTTTCATATTGATCCACCTGGTCATGAGGTACGCGTTTTGCTCATTTTGGGGAGACGTCGGAGCATTCAATTGTAAAGTGGAGAGAACATCAAGTGATTTTTTTGTCAGGAGACAGTTTAGCATTTTGGCTACTTTTCCATGGCTTGAAGAGCAATCCAGGCTCCTTGGATGCTCTTTTCTCATTAATATATTGGCAATATCAGGGTAATACACATGTGCTACGTAGGTGCTACTTAGGCAATACCTGGGTGATACCTAGGTTTAAAGAGGCTCATGACCAGTAAAGAAGGTTTACATGTAGGAAGTCTGGCTATTATTCCTTTTTCTTTTTTTTCAGAAATCCTTTGTATCATCAATTAGCCAGCCCAAATTTATGTAGCAATTTGGCTAAAATCAGCAACAAAAAATCACTGAGAACATGTACCAGAGGTCTAGATCTCAAGCGTCACCACTTATCCATGTGGGCGATGTTTCTCTCGTATTTGAACTTCAATTTATTTTTGACAGATCGGGGCACCTGAAAGCAATTCTCAACAAACCTTAGTATCCGTGGATGATTTAGCAGATCAAGTGGCGGAAGTACTGGACTATTTTGGGTAAGCATGTTACACATTCTGCTTCATTCTTTGGAGAATTTTGAAAGTCGCAATTAATATCAACAGCTCTGGAATTAAAAGCTGAATGTGAATTTCAGGCTGGAGGAAGTAATTGGCTTGGGAGTCACAGGTGGAGCGTATATCCTCAGTCTGTTTGCGGTATAATCCTTGTTTTAAGCCCTAATTTAGTCTCTCGTGTTTATTTAACAATTTAGTGTACTTCATATTGGAACTTTCTTCTGTTCAATTTAAGGCATTTTTTTGTCCAAAACATGCAATGTCCTTCATCCGACTCCATGATTTTCCACAACATGAAACTGGTCCTGTAGGGGTTAAATGGTTGCAGATACAATTCCTCCAGACATTTGACTTACTAGAAAGTTCTTGGTGGTGTACAGTGCAAGCACGCAGACCGAGCGTTAGGGTTGATTCTAGTGTCACCTCTTGCTCGAAACCCGTCGTGGACAGAATGGCTGCACAATCAGGTCTGCCATCACCTTCCTGTTTCATTTGTTTTGAGGATCTTATACTTGATGCTGCAGATTCTAATCTGAAGACTCACACTAACTTTTGGGTTGATTGTTACAGGCTATGATCAGCCTACTTTACTTCTGTGGAATGACCGGGTTTGTCAAGGAGAGGTTATTCCAACGTTATTTCAGTTTGGTAAGTTTACAACCTGCTGTAATACCACATGTAGTGCGGTAATTTCGTAAATTCTGGTGACGCACATGCTGACAGTAATCTTCTACCTTTTCAGGAAGTTCGTGATGCAGCTATTTCAGAAGACGGGGCAGACGCCCTAACAACAATCCGTCGAGTAAGTAGGCTCGACTTTTTGAGAGAATTAATGCTTGTGATACTTGAGGAAGTCAGGATTTGTCAATTTCAGTAACCCTACGTGCTCAAAGTGGCCACTTCCGAGTCGAAATATATCATTTAGGAAGCGTCATGGAATGATATTTTTATAGCATTGACTGTGGCCGATATACCAATAGAATATACCAATAGAAAGAATATATCATACCCTACATTTTTTGAATGATTGAAATCAATGTTTTGAAACTTAGTATAAATCTGCTATTACAGTAGCATCCAAAGTGAACTTCCTATTTTTCAGTTTGGGCACTTAAATGCCTACACCCTCTGCGCAGTGCCTGATTCCTTGTGTGTTCTGTGCAGTTCATGGATGACAGACGTAGTAAGAATGTGATGCGTTACCTGCAAGCACTTCACCAAAGGCGGGATTTAACAGAGAATCTGAAAAAAATGAAGTGCCGCACGCTGATATTAGTTGGTGATCAATCACCTTTCCATCGTGAAGCTGTGCACATTAGCTATGCCATGAACAGACGATATAATGCGTTGATTGAGGTAAGATGAACGTGCCATGTTTCTACCTCCCTTCTTTACACTCGTTCTTTACACTCCAATATCACATTCCAGTATCTGCAGAGAATATTTGCTACTGTAATTTGACACTTTCCACGTGCCAAGTTCTGAACTCATGCACGTTGGAAGGAGGGGTGATATAACCTCTAAAAGACCAAGAAGTCCAAATCGGGTCTCAGGTTTTTATAGCATTTTTTAGTAGGTTGTACGTTGAGTTTCTTTTGTTTGTTTTCTACCAACACATGCAATGCTTTTCACTGATTCCGATGGTATAAAATTTGGTCCCATCTGAATTATAATTTTCACAATATGATCGGCATGAATCCTTGTCATTAAAGAATTGTAGTTATCTGATTGTTCCACGTGTTTGTTTGTCACAGGTTGAAGGATGTGGATCATTAGTAACAGAGGAACGGCCGCAGTCAATGCTAGTGCCAATTGAGCTCTTCCTCACAGGCTACGCGTTTTATCAACGTCCATTGCCTCTGACTTCGAGCCCCAAGAGCCCTTTGAGTCCTCCTTGCATGCCTGCGGAGCTTCTGTCACCAGAGAGCCTGGGCCTCAAGCTGAAGCCTATCAAGACTCGAGTATCTTCTTAACCTCACTGTGCACTAATCACATAACTTGCCTTACCAGTCAGTGTAAGCTTTTGACAATCTCATGGATAGCTCTTTCTTTCTTACTTACACAATCTCTGACCATAATCTATGTTCTACGTATTTCAGTGCCGCCGATGTGTACCATTACAGTAGCCATGATATCCAGCCTGAGCCTAGATGGGCACGCTATATGAGAACATAATAAGGTGTGGCTAGCATCTCCTCTACTCTACTCTGCCTGTGGTGAGTGGTGACATGCTCTCTGCACAACTTTAGTGACTAAATTTTTTGGGTGTATTCCACCGCATATTTACGACTGCAATGTCTCATTATTTCAATAAAATTTAAATAAATCTGTACAATACACTCTTGATTCTCTTCACGGTTGTCCCTCTCTATTATGACATGTTTGGGAAGCCCTAACCTCAAGGTGGCAGGCACGGATTAGTCACAGAAATGACTTGATACCTGTGGTTTGCTTGAAACAATAATATTGTCATATTATGGAGGATAGATTGTATAACACACTGGTTTGTAGTTTTAATGCTGTTGTTTTGTAGTTTTAATCTGCACTATTTACTTGTGACGGTGGTACAAATTTAACAAAATGAATGAATTTACTAATATCACTTTACATTAAATTGAAAATAGACACTAAATAGAATGAAGAGTGTTGATCCAATGATTTTGTGTGTACGAAAATTACCATAGAGGTAAGTACGGCACTAAAGTATTTGTTTTTTCCCAATTTTTCAATAGGGGTGTTGTAGTGCATTTTAGTGAAGTTTAAGGTAGATCCATTGTTGTCCTTGTTACTATTTGAAATTCCTGTTTTCACTCCCATTAGCATCCTTTTGCATTCTAATGTTGTTATAAGTGCAAACTAATGCACATACTGTATACACTATTGAGGTTGCAATTGGGAGTGAGTAAAAATTGAGGTAAAATTAGTGAAGGGCTATTCACTATTCATGAAGGGCTAAATGGCATGTTTTAGTGGATTCTCCATGCAAATTTTTTGTTTCCCATTCATCTTCAATTGGCTTTCAACTAGTTTGTTGAAAATGCTAATTGGAAGAACTTTTAAGAGGTCATGCTCATCAAAATGGGAAGATGGGAAGATGGAAAAAGAGGATGTGTAAAATTGTTACTCCTACAAGTCTGATAGGACATTCAACTTCTACAAGTTAAACTCAGGGTCTCCATATAAAAGGTGGAACCCTAAAATGATGACATTCTTTTTTCACAGCCAGTGTGCTCTCTCTTCTTACCTCTATAGCACAAGTCTATGGGGAGCTCTCTTGTGTGATGTCATCTTTGGTGGTTATCACCGCACCCTGGGTTTAAGTTATAAACACATGTAAAAGTGTATTCAGAAATCCACTTATACCTTGAGGCAATGCAATTAAGGAGAGCTGAATGTATTTCTAGTTTTTTATTACTAACTAAAATTACAATACACCAATATCTAGAATTAATGGTTCAGCACAAACAAATAAAAAATTGAATATTGTTTGCAATAATTTTATCTCATTTTGGGAGTGGCTACTTTTACATTAAAAAAAATGGGCAAAAAAGTGGATGAAATTGTCAAAGAAAAATACTAAAATCGCCACTATTCAGATAAGAGTGCCTTATAATAGATAATTTTATGAATGATCATATATATGGATGATTCTATCCATTTTTCCTTACATGGTGACATTCCATGGTGCATGTAGCTCTACCAACAGATAAAAAATAAAATTGGTTGGTTTAGTTGTTCCTGACTATTATGACATGTTTGGGAAGCCCTAACTTCAAGGTGGCAAGCATGGATTAGTCACAAAAATGACTTGTCACGTGTCATATTATGGAGTGTCATATTATGGAGGGTAGACTGTACACTTTAAAGTCTTGCCATTTTTACATGCCCGGTAGAAACCACAAGCCAAGTTTCTAGAAAATGATAATTAGGCTCAGGGTAAGTCAGGAGCATCCACTCAGTTACTAGGCCACCAACTTCGTGCAGAAAAGTTCCAGTTATCTTTCATACCAAACTTTATGCAGTCGTCTGTGGAGGCTTGATGGAAGAGGAAAGTACACTCTGAACTCTTTTTTGTCACCCTCGCTTATCTTCCATTCACTCATAACATTCAGTAGCATGCAGTGACTCTGCCTTGGCTCTACAGTAGATGGTGTAGCATATTCCACACCCAATAGGAATCCATCAGTAGCTAAGTGGACAAGTGGAGTCCCAAAGTGATGTGTAGAGTCCATGAACACTACAAGAAGAAGGTGTCGCTTTTCACTCAATAGGTGAGTCAAACGGCACCACTTCGCACTCACTGCCTAGGCACTTAAGACTTGGTGAGTGCGATTCGTCACGTAGGACAAGTGTGTACAATGAACTTTGACACTGTTTTGAGTGAGAAGCGATGCCTTTGCTAGTAGTGGAAGGAAAGGTAGAGGGCATGAAGGCTACCGTATGGTATGGAATATGATGTACCATCTACTCTAGAGCCAAGGTAGAGTCACTGCATGCTACTGAATGTTATTTGAGTTTTGATATCTACATGGAATATTCAATGTTGTCTTACATGTTGGTATCTACATGGAATGTTTAATGTTGTGTACCAATGTATTTTTTTCTTGCAAACCTTAGCCAAATTCTACCTAAGATCCTTCTTAAAAAGTACCACATACAGGAGGTGGGAGCTCAACTACTCAAAAAAAACACAATTATATGTATAATTATGTGATTGGAGAATTTCTTGTGTTACATTCTAGTATCTACATGGAATATTGGAAGTTGCGTACATATGTGATTGGAGAATCTCGTGTCACTACATGGAATATTGGAAGTTGTGTACACATGTCATTGGAAAATCCCCACATATCATGTTCCAAATTGATGTATATAACATTATGTATCCTTTGTAAATTGGTCTCTTTTTGGCGAGATATCAAGAGCTTCTTACATGAATCCAGAAGCCTCACAACCAATGGCAAAATGATACTTCAAGTAAAACTCACTGCTAGCATCTTTGGACGAATATTCTTCCTTTTGTAGAAAGAGATTTTCATCGGTTATAAAATCTTATATACAGTACACTGGTTACTAAACGCGTGACATAAATGAGTTAAGCTTCCTCGTAGTTTCTTGGATTGGGGGACTGGCAGCCGATGGATTCAGGATTCTCATTTTATGCTGCAGCTGCACTCATGTCACTGTGTGTGTGTTTGTGTTTTTTTCTTTTATAAGTTTTTTACACAATTGAAAGAGATTTCATTGCAAAGAAAAGATAACAACACCTCATGTAGTCTACGTATCCTTGGTCGCCAAGCCCAGCAATCCAGCAATCCAGCCCATCTTGTGTGGAATTCTAGCTATCTAGTCAAATCTAGCGAATCTGTACAGAACTGACATTAGAATGCTCTTTTCTGGCAATTCCAACCATCTAGACAAAGCGAAATCTTAGCGTTTTAGAGCTAGCACTGAATCAATATGATATCTTAGGTCTTGATTACCGACAATGGTAGTATAAACCTCTTCATGATCAGAAAATTCCAAGACTTCCTGCAGGACACATTCAATGCGGGCGTCGGAGTTGCAAGCCTTGTGCTCCAAGAAAGGAAATGAGGTACTTGGGCAATGCGATTTCCAGTTGAGCCAAGAGTCTGGCCAAATTACAGTTAGCTACCTCATAGAGATTTCAATTCTTCTTTGCAGAATTTCCTCTTCTTGTTGAACTAGAATCTAAGGGAGCATTCCCACCAGTTGCTGTTACCCTCAAATTTCTTGCTGAAAGTTGAAGTCCCAATTTCACTTCAAAAGACCACTCCAGGCTGGTATTTTGATTCTGGATACTCGTCAAGAGAATCAATTTGAGGTCTAGTACCAGCATCTCCACCAGCACTCTAGATAGCTCTCTGACTGTGGGAAAATGCATGGGTTGGTCAACAATTTATTTGGAGTGTGACATTGAAAGTCTAACTACAAGCAAACTGGTCAATTCTCACTTGTTATTTTGAGCCATTCTAGAGTTGGTGAGTGCATTTGGTCACATTAGACAATTAAAAAGATACCTTTTCCGCGATTTTAGTGAGTAAGAAGTGATCGAGAAACAATGGGTTTGCTTGTAGCGAGTGGGGAAGTACATGGTATGCCGTGTAATTTTTGGATGACCTTGTGAGTGCAATTCAGAGTTGCTTGTGGAGATCCTTTAAGGTCTCAGCTGAAACAACATAGGGATACCAGCCTTGACGGGTGGGAATGCTCTCACTGGTGTAGTGTATTTCCACTACAAGCAGAGGCGTCGTTTCTCACTTAGGAGGATCCTGTTCATTGTTGCTTTTCACTGTACACGCTTGTCGCTACGTGACAAATTGCACTCACCAAGTCCAACCAAAAAATTGGTGAGTGCAAAGTGGCGCCGTTTGACTCAGAAGGAGAAAAAAACGACATCTTCTCCTTGTAGTATATTTCGGACGCTAGCTGCAGACAGATTGAGTAGAGCATGGACGAAGCGAGGGTAACGCTGCGAGCGTTCACAGTCGGCGACCTGCCGGAGTTTGTGGAATGGGCCATGGACGAGGAAGTGACGAAGTTTCTGGTGTGGGACGCGTACACAAGCGCGGACGACGCGCTCAACTGGTTGCGAGCCACGGCCATCCCGCACCCGTGGCTGAAGGCCATCTGCGTGGACGGCAAGGCGGCGGGGTCCATCGTGGTGGAGAGGGGAGAGGGGACGGACGCGTGCCGCGGCGTGCTGGGCTACTGCCTGGCGCGGAAGCACTGGGGCCAGGGCGTGGCCACCATTGCAGTGCGCAAGATGGTGGCCCTGGCGTTCCGAGCCATGACGCCGGCCGTGGCGCGCGTGGAGGCCGTGGTGGATCAACGCAACGGCGCGTCACGGCGCGTGCTGGAGAAAGCGGGGTTTGCGCTCGAGGGCTCCATGGCCAAGTATCTGCTTGTCAAGGCCAAGCTCATCGATTGCTTCTTGTATGCCATCTACGCACCAGATAGATCATAAGGTTCTTTAGCCCTTGTGGTAGTTACCTCCCAATCTGGCCATATTCTGTCAGGGAATAACATACATGATTCTCGAATATGAGATTCTGTCAAATTAGTTAAGCTTAACTAAGGTTGAGTTGGTTGCTTCTCGCCAGTGATAGTCCATTGAGTCCATGCTCTCTGATACTTTTTGGGTTTTTTAATAAAAGAATACTGTAGAGCCTTGATGATTTCTGGATTCTTTATTAAAAAAACTACTACAAATCCACAGATCGAGAAGGGTGTGATCTCTCAACTGCTAATGAACCTTATGTAGATAGATAGGAACTCTGGTCCTCTTTTGAGGCCGACTTGACTAAAGTGTCTATTCGTAATGACAATGACCTAGTGCCCACCGGAGAAAAGGGCCATCGGTGCAAAACTACTCTCCCCATCTATGTGCCACCTCTGGATTTAGGTATGGTAGAGATACCTACCACTCGATTCTGCCCTCATGTACTAATTGTGGTGTACATTCTAGAGCCAAGTGATTAAAACATCATGGTTCTTATAACACTACTGTCTACCGTAGAACACTTAACCCTTTGAGGTCCAGTTTATTCACCGATTTCAAAGATGTGTTATGAAATGTTTGATGAATAACAAAAATGGAATTGATGTACAAAGAAAAGTTGTAAATGTCAATGTGTAGATCACATATGGACGGTTAGATTTATTATATGTTTATTAATATTTTTTAATTAATTTTTCAAAGTTTTCTTTTGAAATTCAATTAAAAATCCCACATTAACAATTTCAATTCAAAAAGTTTGTAACAAATTTGGAATAATATGCACTATGAGATGGTATAATTTCCATTATTTGATTCTATTTATTTTGGAAATCCATTTTAAAGATCTCACTTTTTGAACTAAGAATGAAACTTGACATAAACCAATTTTGTTATTTAAAAAAAAATCACAATATCTTATGTTGAATATCCTTACTGTACAAATGGTAGTCAACTAGCACAAGAACCAAGAGAAATTTGGATGGATGAAAAATGTCACTAGGTGTAGTCAGGAGAAGGCTAAGTGTCTGTTCATCATCCAAAAAACAAACGCTGGCGTGTCAAGGGTTAATAAAGACATACTAATTTCATTGTAATGTATTACAACATTATAAATGTATTTTTAGTACATTGCGACTTCCAGTAGTTCTTACAACATATAATATATGGCCTTCATCCATATGATGCTGACATTTTCATCTTCACATGATGTTTTCTTCCAAAATTTAAAAACACTCTTGAGATCAAAACTGAGTCCTCGCAAACTATCAAAAATACTATGTTTCTTATGCAAGGGAGTGTTATTTCAAAGAATTGCCCTACTAGTCCATGATAAAATCATGCAAATTTTGCATGAAATTAAACAATGCAGCTGATCACAAGTCGACGTTGACACTCACCGGATGAACCCGCTTGTCAACACTAGCGATTGTTACTACATCTGTCGCCTTTACCGTTTTAATAGTATTGAGATTGCTATTATACCGGTGGGCAAAGAAGAGGTACACAGAGAGATTCACCACCGTGAGAACCGTCAACAACCAGTAAAAATAATCGATATGGCTCTCATTCACATCATTTCGAATCCACCCGCCGTCAATAATTCCATGCGACGTCACCTTTGTTACAATCCCCACCAACATACTACTACCAAAGTTCCCGAGCGCCATTGCACTGCACGACATTGCATTGCCTAGGCTCCGCATTGACATCGGCGCCTGATCAATGAAGAACTCAATCTGTCCCACGGACAAGAACACCTCTGTGATGCCCATGAGAATGTATTGTGGTAAGAGCCAAAAAATGGACATTGGCAAAGATGATCCTGCAGGTGGGCAACTGATATATTATAAGCAAGGGTTTTTGACAAAAAATAAAAAATTCCTAGTACAAACTTTAAAATAATTACATAATAAACTTATATCAAATAAGACTATTAAATACGGTATAAAGATACTAAATGAATAATAGAAAAAATTAAAATCTAAACTAAGACAATAATGTATGGACTAATGTTTAAGCATGAAATGTTTACAAAACCTATGGTTTATACTAAATAATTTTCAACATGCATGTCATTACTCCTTTGTGTCACACTCTCTAGCATTGCATTATATTATGTGCACGGAATACTGAATGTTACGTAAACATGTGATTGGAAAAGCTCCACTTGTCATGTTTTGAACTAAATCACATTGGTTGCCAAAGGTGTGATATAAAAGAATTTTGAGTGTGTTAAAGTTGAAAAATCCCCTGTTATTAAATCCTAGGATCCCTATAAAATATACATACTCCTTTTTTCCATATTACTTCACACTTTTGGATGTTTTGTTTTGTCTCAAATTAAATGAAATCAATTTTCAAATGCTCATAGTGCAAAAACTACTAGGAGTTAAAAAAATGAGCCTAGGCTCTTTGAGATCCTCTCAAAATGTATTACAAGATAGTGTTTTTTTGTTTCATTAATGAAACAACGTTAAAATTATTGAGGATCAAATTCTCTCTCCTTTATTGCACTTAAAGAAATTTCAATTTTCAATATCATACATTCTTGCACTTCTTTGATAGTTTGACCAAATAAAACAATCAAACACTTTATTTTGTAGTGCATTTCAAGAAAATTTCAAAGAGCTTGAATTCATTTCCTAAGTCTAAGGAGTTTGTACGTTATAAGCGATGTGCAAATTGAATGCTAAACAAGCACTCGGAAGCCTTTAATTTTTTGCTTGCAAGCTAGAGCTTAAAAATCTCCACTTAGTGCCAATTCATGTGTACATAGAGCTAATTGGATATAGAAACTTCTTGTATTTGCTACATGTGAAATTCTTAATATTATACCTTCGATTCAAAAGTATCAAGTAATATGAAACAAAAAGAGTATATCCTTATTATTAGTTTATTAGATGATTCTAAAAATTAACAAAATACAACTAATAAGATGTCATTGGATTCATCTATTTGAACTCTTTTCAACAAACATAACATTCTTGAACTACCTTGATTTGGTTCCTTTTGTATAGTACTAGTGTAGAGCTAGACATCATCCCTCAATAGTAAAAACGATGCCTCTACAACAACATTGTAATCCTTCAATCTAAATGAGATGGACCAAGCCAAGACACTCAAGAATGTTAAAGAAATAAATAAGAGCATGCTTACTAGTATGTTGGTATCCTTATTTTTTGAACCTGATATACCGCAACCTAAACCTAAATTCTGCCAAAAAAGAAAAGTCTAGTTGGTATCTACAAACTATATACTAGCCTCGAATGCTCTAATTGGCAAAAAGTCTCTCTAAGTCGAACTGAGACCTCTATTTCTAACATGAAATTTGAGGATACTAGTCATCGGTGGAAATGCTCTATACACTAGAAGAAATCTTGTTCAATGTAACATGTCTTTAGTGACTCAAAACATATGTTTAGTGACTAAAAATCAATTTTAGGTCACTAAAGACATGTCACAACGGACATTTGAGTCATTAAAAACAATATTTCTACTAGTGATAGTAGACAAGCCAATGACCGCACAATTCCAATGACCACAAGTTTCAATCTATAGCAGACATACCAATGACCGTGAATTTCACCACACAATTCTAATCAAAACGTAAGGTACCACCCAATCACAACACGCCGTGTGGTGAAGGGCTCCAAATAATTTTCAATTTAAAATCATACCTAATGTGTTTGACATGCAATAAATGTTATTGTACAGTACAAAACATTTTTGAATTTAGTTTTTTCAGGTCGAATCCCAACTCAACATAAAACAATTTTGAGACAGTGTAAGTTTCTACATTGTTGTGGGGAAGTATTTGAGTATTGCATGTGCGGTCATTAGCATGTAATGGTAATAAAAAAGGAAAAAAGTAATTTATCATTTATAATGAGAAAACTAAAGCGACTGAGGCACTGACCAGGGGACGATGCAGCGACGGCGACGAGACGTAAGCGACGGACCTCGACGAGCGCGGCGACGGCGACGGGGACGACAGACACGGCCTGGCCGATTCCAATGCGCTGCAAGAGGGAGAGTCCCCGATTCTCCCCGGTGACCTTCCTCGCCAGCGGCACCACCAGCTTGTCGTACACGGGCAGGAACACACAGATGGACAGGTTCACGAACAGTGGCATGGACGCGGCGGGGATTTCGAACGCGCCGGCGAAGACGCGCCGGTCCAACGTGGTGCCTTGCTTCAGGAACAGCGTGCTCACTTGCGCGTACACCACCCAGAACATGATGTTCGTCACCCAGATCGGCACCATGCGCACCAGTGCCTTCACTTCCTCCACTTGCGCCGCCGTGCATTGCTTCCATGGATCTCCCTCCTGTCCTGGCCTTGTGGCCGCTTTGTCCAGAAACCTGCACATATATTTATGCACAGAATCATCATGTCGGAGATTGATTTTGCCTCCTGACTGTGTCCAGAAACCTGCATATCATGCACAGAATTATTATGTTGGAGATTCAAGGGAGCTGCAAGGTCGCAGGATGCATGGAGCTCGATCAGGTACAGAATACGGAGCTGACATACAGAATATCGATCACGGACCTATTATTTTCCTCTCAAATTTTATCATGTGTCATTCCTGCATTGGTTGAGACACCTTACACTAGAGAATTTTTTTGACGATGAGATCCGGTGCAAGTGTCGTGCTGTGGTTCATGTTCTAGGTACCACTAGTTCAATTTTTTTACTTGAAGTATATGGGACAATGACCACAAGAGAAAAAACTACGTGTCCCATGGTGGAAAACGGTGCAAGTGTTCAGTTGTGGTTAATGTCCCAAGTACCAGTTAGTTTGGAATATTAACCACAATGTGACACTTGCACCTTGCCCCAAGTCAATGTCCTTCCCTGTTTTCTCCTCTGAACCACACTTACACTGTGTCCCAAGTCAATGTCCCTCTCTATTTTCTTTTGTGTGGAATCTACATTTCGACGCTGGTAAAGATGATTTCAATAGATATATCCAGGTGGGCACCTGAGGTTCAATATTGAAACTAGAGGGCAGCTGTTGCTTCAAGAGCTTGATATGATCGATGGGTACTTAGATCGATCACGTACGACGGTTTCATGAAGCTTGTCTCGATGATCGAGCAGTGGTTTCATGAGCCAGAAATTTCCAGGGGATATCAGAGAGTGACTGGATTGAAAATTCTGTGCGTGAGCGATCAGGCAGCCCAGGTCAGGTGAGTATTGAGGACGAGGATGAGTATGCTTACGAGAAACCAGAGGAACTCGAGGCATCGTGAGCGGGCACCCTCCAATTGCGAGCGGCCGCGACGAGAACCTGCGCGACGCGCGTGACGGGGGTGCTGCCCGGGGCGACGCGCTGGTTGCGGTACAGCGGTGCGCCGGCGAAGAATGCGAGCGCCGCGATGGCCGTGACAGCGGCCGGGATGCCGTATCCCCAGGACCACCCGAGGCGGGCTTGCGCGTACACGAGGCCGCTCACTCCCACCAGGTTGCCCGTCGTGATGGCGATGAAGTACCAGTTGGGCGCCGCCAGTTTGCGCTTCGCTTCTGTCGCGTCCGTTGCGTCGAACTGGTCGCCTGCCATGGGGAACACGCACGCCCTGATTCCGCCCGCGCCCACGGCCATCGCGTACAGCGTGCCGTAGAAGAACGCCACCCTTGTTCCCGTTTCTGCTGGACACCAGGTGTCTTGACACTCCCGAGGTTTTAACGATGGCGCTGTTACTGACGTTGCCACCAACACTTGGGCCTGATTGCAAGCAAATTTACTCCTCAGATTCTGTTTATCATGTTAACCCCTAAAGGACCAAGTATTCATGGTTTTAAAATGTCAAATTCAATCGATCATCATGTTGTGAAAAATATAATTCAGATGAGAGCAAATTGTATATCACCATAATCAATGAAGAACATTGCATGTGTTGGTCAAAAACTTATAAATTTGAACAAAAGAAGTCCACATACGACCTACTCAAAACTGCTAGAAAGAACATGAGGTCCAATTTGGGCTTCTTGGTCCTTTAGGAGTTAATGTCTATGATCTCGAACAGAACAGAGGCAAGAATCCTGAATCATAAAGAATTATTCTTAAACTGAACACTATTTCAGACTCATGATTGAACCACAAAACAAATGCTTGCCAAAATCTGTTCACCCCTTTAGACATTTTTCCACTGAAACAAGCTCAGCAACCCACTTTAAAGATGACAGAAAGATTTGCCAACTGCAGAGGGTTGAGGATGAGCTTCTGCAGGAAGACTTGTCACCCACTGTACGTATAATTTGGCGACTTGTGCTCTGGAGGCGATTTGAGCAACGTGATTTGAAAGTTATACGAGCCTGGGTTTAGTACTTCAAGATTCTAGAGCTCGGAGTAATAACACGGGGCCGGATCTGGAAAGAAACAACTGAGAGCTGGACTTTTCAGCTGCTGTTGTTTAACGAAATCTCTTAGTCAGTGCGAGTGAGAATTGATAATCAAACGTTTTGATGAGGCCGGGGTAGGATCATTTGTATGAATCACTGATTTCAGTGAGGTTTGATTGTATAGCTCACCAGAAGGTACACTGACATGAAAATGCCGATCGTCAGGAAGCGACCGAGATAGGAATCAGCGATGATGGCAGCGAGGATTGGAGTGAGGCGCACTGTGCCACTCCAATTGTTGGCGTTTCGCACAGCGACTGGTAGATCCTCACGTAGCACACTCGTGAGGTAGCCGACCAAATTGGACGAAATGGCATTGAAACCTACTCGCTCACATGCTTCACATCCTGCACGTTAATCATACGACATTACCGAGCCATTATTAGTAAACAAATGATAGATTCTCATATCCACTTGCAAGAGTTAAATTTACATAGGCTTACATATGCATGCTTCGTATATATCCTGCCAATTCACTAACATGCCATCAAAGAGCAATCAGAAAAAAAAAAAAAAAGATTCTCAAATCTTTTTATGAAAGTTTTGTCAAAGGCTGCTAATTCACTCATATGCCACCAAAAGAGCAATCAGTAAACAAATCATTCTCAAAATCCATTTATAAGAGTTTCTCAAATGCTGTCAATTCACTCATATGCCATCAAAGAAACCAAATGATTCTCAAATCCATTTCTGAAAGCTTTGTCAAAGGCTTATATATGCTGCCAATTCACTCATAATGCCATCAACGAGCATTCAGTAAACAAATGATTCTCAAATCCATTTATGAGAGTTTTAATTGTCAGAGGCTTATATATAAATGCTTCGTATCCTGCCAATTCACTCATAAGCCATCAAAGAACAATATCAGATTCTCAAAAGCTTATATATGCTGCCAATTCACTCATGATAAGCCATCACTAAACAAATGATTCTCAAATCCATTTCTGAGAGTTTTGTCAAAGGCTTAGTTATGCTTGGCAATTTGCTCATAGTTACGCCAAGTAGTAAACAAATCCATAATAATTTATAAGAGTTTCGTTAGCTATTTGGAATCAATATGAATAGTTACCAAAGATGAGAGCTGAAGCTTTCCAGTTCCCCGTTTTGGATTTGACGGAGGGGCGACCTCGAAAATCCACAGCGCCGTCACCCACCGTCTCATCGTTCACAGTCTCAGGAAGCTCACAGTCAATGGAAAGATCCCGCTCTGAATGGAAATTCGACATGGCAGCAGCATTGAAGTAATGCTGCAGCTCTTGAGGTGCCATGCTCACCAAGACGACACAAGTAGATCGAATCATAATACCAGCTCTTGACAATCGTTTATAACAATATTCTGACCCCATGTATCAATGCATGCAATCAACATTGAACTCATGGCCGCTGTACTGCACTTGTTGTTAACGTATACGTCTATCACATGCTTTTTGACCTCTTCACCAGAGAGATTGTCAACCAGTCATGGTTTCAACTTCTGAGCCCCAACACCATTTGCGCATTCTTAGTTTACAGAGCTCCCACTTGCTTGCTTGCTCAACCATGATCGATGTAAGGTAACTATACCTTAAAGCGTTTACCTTACCAACTGAGCCTATTTACACACCTAAAACAAAAAATATTTTCAGTGGTCTTAATAGCAAATTCAGGAGGATTCCAACGCACTTTAGCATGCATTATTTGGACACCGTATGAATAAGTTATGAATTTCCAAAGTGCTGACTATAGGTTGACCTTATAGCGACCTTAAACTCTGATGTTCAGATTGTGCACATTCTCATCAGCAGTAGGATGTTTGAATCTACTTGTTATGGAAGATTGAGCTATGGATGCTTTAAGGAAATGGTCGCTTTTGGATATAGTTACCTTAATCAGAAACTTGGAACGCTAAGGTAACTACACTTTAAGAATTGAGTATAGTTTCTATTATTAGAGGGTACCGGCCTCATATGGGTACCGGTGTGACGTATGTGTAACTCATTTAATATATGCTAGAAATTCCATCTTTAACATCATGTATGCAGCTACAGCCATGCCATCTATAACACCATCTAATTTATGTAATTTTCTTGTTGATTTTTCTTATAAAGAGGATATTTTTCTAAAATCACACTATTTTTGAAGGAGGTACCCATATGAGACCATTGCCCTAGACTGGAAAGGAGAATTTAACGCAACTGAGTATGTTGTATTTAGATACTCTATGCAAAAGTTATAAAGGTTCAAAGTTTTTTGGTAAATGACCTAAAACAATCACAAATTTAGGTGTTGTATACATTCTCAAATTCAATATTGAAGATTTTTTTAGTGTCCATATAGACATATAAGTAGGCGTTTGTATGGTACGGTCCACTAACTTCTCTTGGTGAATTAACTACATTTTGGAGCACATTTGTGTACTTTGAGCATTTTGTCTAAAAAGCTAACTTTCAAACCAATTTGAAAATTATGTAACAATGATTCATTGAAAAATGAGTGTACCAACTTTTAGATTTATGTACATATTATTCAAAACATAAAATTTTAGAATGTTAAAATGATTTTATGTTGAATATTTTGAATATCAAAACTCCCATTTTAATAACAGTTTTTCCAATTTATGATAAAACTTTGAATGTAAATATATAGTTCATATTTGATTCTATATTTTAAAATCTAAAAATAAGCCAACTTGCATAATTTCATTCTCAAGTACATTCAAAGAAGAAATCTATGAATAATTTTTTTAAAAATAGAGTAACAATTCGTCCCTTCCAAAAATAACACATTTTAAAATTTGAAACTTTAATCAATTCAAATAAATTTGAAAAAATTGAAAGATGTTTTTTCACATATTTGAACACTGGAAAAATTCATAGCTCAAAACTCTATCTACAATCTTTTGTTCTCCTTCTCTTTTAGAATTTAGAGTGCACAGTATGCACTGTGACAATGCACTAGTTTACCCTTTGTTTCATACTCCATGAACCCTTAAAGGTCCAGAGAGCCCTTTCCGACTAGTATTATACAACAATAGTCCATTGTATTTGGCAAGTTCCACACCTCCTATAGGTTAAAGATCGAGTGAAGTTAAAATTCACGTCAATGTGATTTTAGTGACCTATTGGGTTCTCAATTTGAAACTTTCTATTTATAGAAAATGTCAAATATACGCCAACGTATATACTATCTCCATCAGCCCTTTAAGGGTTAAAATATAATGCTAAGTTTTTAATTTTCTATCAGATTTTTTTTCTCTTTTATTGGTACGGTCTATTCTACCACTTTAGATTTCAGGAAGATATTTTTCTCTTTTTGAAATGAATTTTTCAAATTCTCAAAATCCTCAAAACAGTGCACAAGGACAAGAATTCTAGTGGGCAGTACCAGACAAATGTCCAAGTACTTTGTCTAAATTGGGTGTAGTCAATATCCAACAATATATATGATCAAATTTGTTGTCTAATTAGGCAGACATAGGGTTAGATGTCCTAATTGGACACGGACAAATAGACGGACGTGTTCAACGGTCGGACATGGTGGACATATTATTTGAAAAAAAAACATGGATATTCTTTGAATATGCTCAAATCTTTCTTAGTCGGACGGACATGAGGTTCATTGGACGGACATGGTTGGACATGCAACCTCATCGGGCAGATGGACATATTAACCCCTAAAGGACCACGAGGCCACCACGTGGCTTCTGGAACTAGAAAGTGAGGAATTTCGAGTTGCTGGACCGTGAATTGTAAAGTGAGCAACAAAGAGATCCTAGTTCTTTTTGAGAGCTGAATCTGTGGATACTTTTTGATCGAAATTTCATGAAGTGTGCGATTTTTGGTGATTTTTTTGAACTGCAAAGAGGTTAGTTGGGCATCACTTGAGACCCTCATATCTTTCTCCTCACACCTCCAAATTATGTGAAATTTTTTGCACATGTTCAAAATGATGATCATTATGCATGGTAGAAATTTCAGAATTTTTGGAGCACTTTTTATCAATCCGATTTCAGCATATGTACAAAATACCCTGAACAAGTTCCATCAATCTTCTCAATGGTGACATTTTCTCAAAAATTGTGCGATTTTGTTGATCCTTTTTTCATACAAAAGCTATGTAAGTCTTCTTTAATTTCAACAGTGCCGATCATCAAAATTAACCCACACCAATGAGGAATTGAGCTTGTTATAAGAGCTAGTCAAGAAAATAAGAGCTAAACTAAACCCCCCCCCGGTCCATTAGGAGTTAACAACCCTGATTTGTTGCATTGGCATGTTTGAGAATGCCAAAATTGTGATAATCAAGTGCTCACATTCTCTTATTAAATCTAGGATCAATATAGATCTGAGGTTCATAGGAGTGTCAATCTATGGAAATTTAACCCCTAAACGTCCTCACCCATCTCCAAATTCAACAGTTTCACAAAGATGCATCATAAAATACGATCTAGAGGGATATTTTGCACTTGATGTATGAATAAAAGTTGTACATTATAAATTTTAGATTCTATCCATACAGTTAGATCTGGAATTGCTATCACCAATATTTTTGTACAAAATTTGAAACTTGAAATTAAAAATTCTTTTGTAATTTGATTACAAATAAGATATTGAAAATTTGTACATAAAATTTGTTGTGATTGGTTGAATTGTAATACTTTAAGTGTAGTGATTATTGAAGATTTTTTTGGTTGCTTAATTTTATGAGTTGACTTTTTAAAGAGCACTTTTACACTGAAATCTTTGAAATTTTGGGTGAATCACTACAACATGAAATGAGGCATAAAATTTTTACAAATCCTCCCCTTTCTAATCAAATCACACATGCATGAAACTAACTTCTCATAAAATATATTGTAAAAAAATCACGCTGCAAAAAGTCAATGATGGATGAGAAAACTGTGTTTCATTCTGTACATCATCCACTTTCTGGACAGTTGGACATTTAGGGGTTAACCCCTAAATGCCTAAAGCCCTCTTCAAATTCGGCAGTTTTGCAAAGATGGATTATAAAATGCAACCTAGAGGGATATTTTGAACTTGATATATGAATAAAAGTTGTACGTTATGAATTTTAGATTCTATCCATACAGTTAGATCTATGATTGCTATTACCAATAATTTTGTATAAAATTTGAAACGTGAAATTCAAAATTATTTTGTAATTCAATTACGAATAAGATATTGACAATCTACAGATGAAATTCTTTGTGATTGGTTGAAATGTAATACTCTAAGTGTAGTGATTTTTGGAGATTTTTTGGTTGCTTAATTTTATAAGTTGACTTTTTTTTTACCACTTTTACACTGAAATCTTCAAAATTTTGGGTGAATCACTACAACATGAAATGAGGCATAAAAATTTCACAAATCATCTCCTTTCTAATCGGATCACATATGCATGAAGCTAACTTCCCATAGAATCTACAGTAAAAATCCCACACTGCAAAAAATGCATGACGGATGAGAATCTACGGATGAAATCTGTACATCGTCCAAAAAATGGACGCTTAGGCAGTTAGGGGTTAACCATTATTGAAATTTAATGAGAACAGCCCAAAACGTGGGGTGATTGCTTAGCACTGAATCATCTTTGGCTGTGTGAGTGACTCCTGATGTGGAGAAACCACGTGGCAGCAAGACATGGACTTGGTGATCAGCATGCAAGTAGAACTGCAATTGTGCCTATTTGACCTCTGGTTGATAAGGCACAGTAAGGACGGCTTCCCATGGAGAGCCTGAACCTTCATGCTGATGTCATCCAGAATTACTTTCTTGATAGAACATGCTTTTCGGGTGTAGCTTAAATTAATTGAGTGCTTTGGTGGTTGTAACATATTGAGTTGTCAAGTGTTTACAGTATATGTCAGAACTTCTGGATAAAGTTTCCAAGCTTCTGGTCTTGTTTTCTTCACTTTGCAAGACTGGAAGTCAATTCCCAACATGTACCTCATTTATTGTCTCTGCCCTTCCAGGAAAGAGACTACGGAAACGCTTCGTTTTTGAGGAGTTACCAGGAGTTACGCACCTCGACAGTAAAAAGAAGCCGTAAAAATAAATTTGGGGTAAATACTAAGGCAGAGACTTCGCGACTAGCCGCTTGTTCTTCCTACCTTCTAAATATGTTAGGAGGTACCCACATGATGTCACCATGCAAGTTTAGGCTCTCTATGGAAAGCCGTCCTAAGTAGGGTGATTGCAAGAAGCGCTTGTAATTTTAGTTGCAAATGAAAAAATAATTAATCAATTTTTTAAAAATTAAAATCTGTATTTTAGTGTTTTCATCTTTACACTTCATTCACTTTTTCTCATGATATGGCTCTTTTTAATGGAATTCATTAGGCTGACTTTCATAACATTCTTTAGATAGTACTACAGCACATCCTTTTGCTTGTGCAGAGAATCAGCATATGAACAAGGAATTGATGATGTGAAACATGTAGAAACTATTAAAAAAAAATAGAAGTTTGTTCAGCTATCAAATCATCATTAGATAAAGATGTCTTTGATTCTACAGAAGATTGCGATTCCTGCAATAATTATGGCATGCGATGCTGATTCCCAAGGGTGAACAGTGGGACTGCTAAAGAATGTTATGTTACATTCTCAATGAATCCTCAACCAATTGATGCACACAACCAAGAATCCACTGTTTTATATTGACAAAGACAAGGCGAAACGCTTCAGAATGCAGACTACTATAGGTGGAGGGCAGGGACAACAAAAAAAAAAATTCTAAAAAGAAACAAACGTCAAAAAAAATTGGAAATTTATTTTTCGAAAAAAATTCGTGGTGCAGAAAAGAATCTTAAAAATATTTCATCTGCCAAACCTAATTTTTGAAAAAATAAATATTCGACACTGCACTATTAGCATTAACCTCACTGTGTTGTTGGGATGTTTAGCTTACGTAATCTGCTTGTGGCCACAAATTTATCAACTATATGAGATTCCTATAGTAACATAAATTAATTCTTTCTTCACAATAGTGCAGGAAACTTGCTGAGTTTACGTGACCCATGTTGTCACCCCCTCTCTATCACAGCTATTGTCTTCCATTTTGCACCACATCTGTCCAAATATTTACTCAAGGACAATCTGAAATCTGTCTTGAGGAAGGGTTACTTTCACTCTTCACATGCCACCTCACAACTTTCATCGAGTTCGTTTAAAGCACGCCAACAATCTGCCTTTTGTCTCAAGATTGTAACTACTTATAACAAATCAACTTGTTGATGTACGTAAGGTGAGCTGCCCTATTTGTGCCACAATTTGAATGTCACCTTACTTGAGTCATTATGTATTAAAGTCTTGATTTAGGTGGGTGGGTCAATAACTGACGCCAACCTTAAACAAACTCGTATAATTACTTCATCAATGATACTCCGCTATGCCAAAAACCAACAATCACTCAAATAGTTAAGACTTTGTTCAAAGCACTACTTGGACTCACCTCATTTGTGTATACTATGTTTATTCTATGTCTCTTTATGATCCTTCAAGACATATTCAGTGTCAATTTTAGTCCAAGTCTATTGTCACGGATAGGCAACCTAGACCTTGGACTCTAAAAAATTTCATAACTATTTCAATATAATTTCAAAAATTATGATTCAACTTGGGGTAAATTTAGAATCTATTTGCTAATCCATTCAAACTATCACATTGCACCTTAGATTAATACTACAAATAGGCACAATCTTTAAAGTGTCGGTTTATGGAATGTCCACCTCAGTGGTGTATATATCAAAAAAATTAATGTAAGACATTGATACATAGTAACCACAAATAGTCACATGGCACAAGTAGGGTGGTTTACCTTAAATTGAGTAAGTATATGATTCATTCATAAAAAAAAGTTCCATTTAATTAGAAAGGATGTTCCTAGAATTGCTTACACACCAATGAGTGCACACTTATTTCCTCATAACTGATCAATTAGGACTTTACGAGTAGTAATAGGAACTCGGAATAGGAACCTACAATGAAACTTCATATTCTAATCGTGATTCTAATGAATTGTCACCAAAATTGATTATGAGCATTAATAAGAATAATGAAACACCCTTTTTGACCTATGTTCAAAAACAAGTGATTTCACATTACACACTTGTAAAAGTAACACTCTCATTGTTGAATAAACGTAGAAGTTAACTTGAATTTTGAGATATGGATGAAATTCTTTTTGAAAAATTAATTATTTTTATATCAAATAGGGGTAGTGTAATAGTTGTGAGAAATAATAGAGTCTGCTATCATTATTATTTAACATGTATGAGTTCCATGTTCACAAATTGGAGCTTTTTTTAATGTATTTTATAGCTTATTATGTGACCATACATTAATATTTTGTATAAAATACAGTATATTAAGTGTCCAATGCATTAGTTCAAGGAACCAAGTCTCCAAGTTAAAAGTGGTTTTAGAGGTTATAAAACGGGAATGTTGCTTTTGAGGGAAAATGTTTTGGACAACATCACCTTGACACATGGTCATATTCATGACTTGCATGTGTGTAAAGCAAAATTTTGCAAAGGATTTAGAGCTTTTATCTACATTTGGTACCATGGCGAAGTGACCGTATATGTTATTCTTTACCATTCTTGCTTGTTTCATATGTACCGGGATATGTACAAATTAAGAATTTTTTAAAATGCACAGGAATAGAGATATTTAGAAGCTACGGTGTGTTTTTTCTAATTGTCTTCCTCTCATTTCAAACAAATGCACCTAAATAATAGAATTAAAATCATCCTTCAAATATTTGACTTTAGACAAAAGGAAATTAATAGAAACAAGGGGCCAAATACAATTTAGCAGCCCTTGAAGCGCAAAAAATAATTTGTTCATGTGTTTCAATTTAGAACTAAAACAGTGGAACTAAAACTTCAATTTGAGAGAAAAGCCAACCCCATGTTAACCCCTAAGTACCGAGGGTTTTCTTAAGATGCTAAATGTGTTATAATGTCCATCTTACTCAACTTTTATGAGCTACAATCTTTAAATATATGTCAAGCACAACAATAAGACAACACCCATATGGTTAAATTTTGGAAAAATGATATGAACTTTTTAATAATCAATTTATAATAATTTTCTTTGAAAATTCATAAAAAATGCATATTTAGTCATTTTCACTTGAAATGAAGTATGATAGGTCAAAAACATTGGTTTTTTATGGTGATTAGTTTGTTCAAGTTAGAGCTAATATTATTTTATTTAAAACCCAAAAATTCCATTTCGGGCATATTTTCAAAATTGTGACAATTTGAGATGCTGTCACTTCAAGGGCTTTAAAGGAAAATCAGTATAAAAATTTTCAAATTTTATTTTTGGAAAGGTTGATCAATTTCAATATCTACAAGAGAATAAAAAATTACACTCAAAAATTGTTATTTTTGCAAAAATCATGGACATTTAAAGAGGGTTGAACTTTTTTTAAACTCTAAAATTTTGGATCGACCAAATATGGTTGATTAGGCAGTTAGGGGTTAATAGAGTGCATGCAATTATGAATTGTTCTCATTTCAAAAACAAGAATTCAAATGCAATCTTGGAAAAAGAAGCATGTGTTTAATGTGGATCAAAAAGGGGCTACAAAGAGGGATTAGAATTAAACTAAAACACACCATAAATTTACAACTATCTCTAATCTCAATAAATAAAAACTTGCAAATTTTACATAATTATATAGCTATCCTCTAACTCAAATATTTTGTCAATTTAGTGTTGATCAAGTCAAAGCATGAAAGATATTTAAAGAGCTTTTGGAGGATTTTCAAATCTTTGAACTAGAAGATAACTCAAATATTTTTTACTCAAAAATCAAATTTATTATATGATCAATAGACTTCAAAATATCATAGTTTAAACAAGAATACTTGAGTTCAAAAAATGTAGTCATTTGTAAACCAATAAAATTTGATAAAATTTGTAAACGAATACAGTACATAATATATTATTACATTGTTAAGCCCTAGACTTTGTACCCCTACTAAAGTTTCCAAGATTGTCTCCGATGCTCTTTAATGTTCTTTGTTTTCACATTTTAAGCAAGTCTTACTCACTTGACTCCTACTAAACTCCCTCATATAATGGCAAGTGTCATCTCACTCTAGTTCTAAGGAAAGTTACTCTTTCAGTAAAAATAGGCAGTGCAAAATCCTAATGTTATA
Source organism: Pohlia nutans (assembly GCA_022496805.1). Lineage (NCBI taxonomy): Eukaryota > Viridiplantae > Streptophyta > Bryopsida > Bryales > Mniaceae > Pohlia > Pohlia nutans. The sequence continues at coordinate 2,206,546 of CM040105.1, forward strand.
AAATGTAATGTGTGTTTTATAATAGACTATATATATATAGATTCGATTGTTTATGTTATTTTTTAAAAACATCAAAAACTTGTCACTACTCTAAATAGTGTATTTAGTGTGAGATACACTAATTTACATAAACGTGTTGTAAGTTTTTACTGTTGACCAATTTTTTTACCCTCTATATTGGTCAAGATGGGGATCTTTCAATAGTATTGGAATCAATGTCTTTGGTAAATTTTTTTGTCGAGAGTAAAAATCTATAACATTTTCAAATCTTATAATTATCTCACACTAAATACACTATTTAGTGTACTTATTTTTTCAAATTAGAGTGTCTTCACCAATTGTAAAAAAATGGCATTGATATGTTAAAAAATATATAAAATATAACAAGTTCTAGAAGTTATTACCGTATGTCATTATTGAATTCACTTTGTATAATTTTAAAAACACGTCATATTAAAAATAATAACTAGAAATTTGCAACCATTAAAAAAAAATTAAATATGTATTTAGCACCTATTTAGGATAAAGATGTTGATCTACAGAATCTCCTATCAAATAAGTTCATTAAAATTACGTGTATGTAAATTTACCCCACTCACTTTTCTTATGATACTGAAACAATTTCAAAGTTATCTAGAGGAAGTAATTGTTAACAAAAAGATCAGGTACAGTAAATGGCAACAATTTACGGAATGTGTCTGTCAGAAATACCGCGTTCAACTTTTTTGAAAGAACATGAAATTGAATAGAATTGACTGCCAACTGAATTTTACAATTGAACAGAATTGACAGAACAAATCAGTGTAGCATCGGATTAATCTCAGCAACAGAAGTCCTGCACATCAAGCCCATTTGCACGCTTCTTTGACAAGATGAAAAGCAAAAGCTCCGTGAAGCCATGTTGAATTCATTCAAATGATGATAGGTTCCATCACCCCTGGTAGTCTCAGAAGAGCATAGGTAGCACTTCTCTGCATACTAAAAGACCAGGTTACACCTGAATTCAACATATTGAAATAGCTACACCTGTGGCAGAACAAGAAAAAAGAAAAAGAGAAAGAAACACCAAACACCTGAACAGTTGCAACAGTATACAGTTATCAGGTATGATACACGAGTGAATCGCCAAAGTGATTCTCATACGTTGCTGTACAGTACAGTATGTGAAAGCACTACAATTCTACTTGCACAAATCGCCTCCCTGCTTCAAAATATACAGGCAGCTCCAACACATGAAAGTGCAATCAACAATCACTTCATCCTGATCTTGGAGTTCGATACCAAGTCTCGAGAGCCTCCAGCGGAGTAGCAATGGATGAATCCTTGTGATTGAACAACACCCTATCCACACAGAACGACTCACATTAGCAAACTGCAAAGAATCTTCAAAATTCTGAACATTGGTCGCAAGTTGAGAGAATGACAGTCTTAGAATACAGAGATCTACCACCGCATTAATAATTGAGAATTCATACTTAAAGCATACCAAAAGCATACCCATCGTAAATAGGGAAAAAGGGATGTCTTAGAGAAGTCCTCATGAGGGAGGTTGAGTTGAAGGATGGAACTCAAAACTCTAATCCATAAGCCAGATTGTGATTGTGCAAGAGAAAAGGCCGGGTACCTGGGATTTAGATTTCTCTGATTTCACAAATAGCAGACCCAAGGGGTTCCCTTGTTCTTCCATATACGCTTTTCTAGTCTCTATAAGCTCCATGACCCATTCATAAACCTGAATTCAGAGTGGACAAGAAACACAATCATTAGCCCTTGGATGCATGCACTGGATTTCACAAATGATTTCAGCCATGAACGTCAGATGACAGCAGATCCACAATTTATCGTCTTCACTTACTTGGCTCAACCGGAAGCGGGGACGTTCGCGTTGTGGACCTTCCAATTTGACACCTGTTCCTTGACATTCAGGACAAAAGATGCCTGTCTCACTTGTGAACTCAGTCTCGGTTCCAAAGCAATCGTGTCGATCGCTTGCTGGACTAGACTGGACGTTGGGATGTACAGCTTTGCGGCGCTTCAGTTTTCGACTACTCGTGCAAGATGCATTCCACGTTTTGGCTTCGCAGAACACTATCCACTCGATCAAGCAGGCACTGTGGAAAACATGAAAAACCTGCATGATTCATAATAGAGATAGACCTCTTTAGTAGACCGTATGACATAACATTCTATAACATTCTAGAGTAGTAGCTATAACATTCTATAACATTCTATAAAATCCTATAACTACGTTTTATAGCTACATTCTATAACATTCTATAGCTTGCACCCTTTCCACTAAAAAAATCAGCAGCACTAAAATATTGAAGAACAAGCAATTTATTCCATTGCCAGGCATGTAATCACTGTGAAATGAGTCGAACATGCCGACTAAGGACCGGATGAAAAGGAATACAAAATGCCACACCCGCCTTTGCATTCATAACATGAGCTCAAGGTTGCGAATCTGGATTCCATTCTTTAGCTCGTTGTTCATTGAATCCAAGGGTGTTCAGGGAGCTCCTCAAGAATGTAATGGACATGATTTTGGTGAATTTTAGATGATGAGAGAAGATGAGGTCAAAACATACCCCTCGTCGGTTCCGGCTTCCACAAATCATCTGGCCAGTCTTCACGTTCACCAGAGCAGCGACGTCTTGGCTGGCGAGCAGCTTCTGGTGACAAATGAAACATATTCTGTCGAGATTCTTGGCTTGCTTCTGTTTCCAAATCTTCCGAAAAGTGGTGACCGGTCCATCCTTCTCGACGGCCGGCTCGCCGTCGATTGATTCCAGCAACTCGCCGGAGTCTGCTAATTCCATGACAGGCTTCGTTCGGATGGTGAGTGTCAATGGCGCTTTACGACGACGTGCGCCGGTAGACGTCTCCGTGGACACAACAATCTCTCGGGAGACTTGCGTTCGAAGCCTGTCCACTTTGCGCACGCTATTACCGTTGCGAGAGTTACCTTTCGTTTCCAAAGACGGCCAGTCGCCTCCCCGGCCAATTCCGTCACTATACGGGAACACAACCACGGCGTACTCCATTCTCGCCGCATTATTGTTGTCGTTGTTCCAGCTCATCTCCTTTGCGCACTTGTACATCCCCTGCCAGGAAAACCACGACGCCTCCACGAACGGCGTCCCCGTGGATTTTGTCCTCAAAAAAAGCTCCCCGCTGCCTATCCACTTCAACGACGTCGTGGATGCGCCCACGACGATCGTCTCCGTCACGGAATAGTCCTCCGAAGAGGACGACGGCGAAGCTTTCTCCTCCAACTTCGTCGTTGTGGAGGCCAAATTCTTTTTGTCGTCGCGCTTGCAGTCGTCGTCCGAAGCATGCATGGAGTTGTAATGACGAGCATGGCCTTTCCCGTTCAAATGGTCGCCGAGGGCGGAGTCGTTGTAGCATCGTGTGCCACACAAGGAGCAGTAAAAAACCGCGGTCGCGCCGTCGCGGCGAAGCTCGACATGTTCGTGGCCTTGCTGTCGAAATTCACGCAGCACTGCTCTCGCCAATTTCTCTCTCATATTATCGTATCTCCCTTGCTTTTCCCTCTTCTCCTGTCCGCCCTAAGTTAACCACGTATTGGAAAACCACAACAACACCGTAAACAAGAACTCCTATTCTGATGTATTCGCGCTATCGTTCCCATCTCTTTCCACATTAAGATCTGTCCTTCTCTTGCACTCGTCCTACTCGCGCTCTCCATCCCTCTTCTACTCCTACCGTTCAAAAATCACGCAAACTCCTCGAACTCCCGCCTCTTCAGTTCAATCCCCGCTCACAGCCGCAATCCTCCACGGGAAAACGCGATCCTGGTACCGAAAGAAAGCGCTTCGCGTCAGGAACGCAACGAACGCATCCACGCTCGGGAGAATTGGCTCAATCCGTCACACCATCGCATCGACCGATCGACACTCCCCTCCAGTTTCAAAACTTGAAACCCCCTCCGCGACGCCATCACACTAAACGCGCGTGTGAAAGAACGAATGATTTCTGTCCATCTCATCGGGATTCATCCTCATCCACGCGTCCAATTATAGCCGCCCCTTCCTCGATGCCCCTAGATTCCGCCCCACCTCCAGGCCCTCCCGCCAACTATATCTACCATTTCGCCAAGATTGGCCCGAAATCTACAAAATTCGTTGATTCACCCTTCCCAAGACGAGCTTGTAAATGAACAGGCCGGGTACATTTGGCTGTGTTGCGGAGTTTGGTGGGGTGATTGGTTCCATGGACGGAGGATGCTTTTAATATTCTCTCTGCCACCAAAGAACTTACTAATGATTAGTGAGCCTAGTGACTAATGAGATAAGTAGCCCACCAATATTGAAGTATATTATTGGGAGTTGGAATGCTCCTTTGGTTTGGGCTTGTTCTGCCCCCGTCAATTAGTTAGGCTTGTCAGCAGCTGGCTGGGAGGTGATCATATAGCCACATGTTGTTTTTGTGCATATGATCGGGGCAAAAAGGTTTGTTTGTATGGGAGTGGTCTTTCCAAGGGAATTTGCTAAGAGAATCAATTGGGTACCTTGTTTTGAGTTGGATCAGTAGATAGTGATGATACATTTTACATTAAAAAATCAATTCAGAGTATATGCCAATCAACCATTTTACAGTTGGAATTTTTTGAACCGATTTTACAAATAATAATATTAACAATTTTCTAGTAGGGAATGAAGTCTACAAAGCATAATAGAACAGTGCAATGGAGTACCCTTTTGAAAATTGGATCAAAAGAGAATCTTTTTTAGATTCACTTTCTAAGTACCAAAGTACATAATTGGATTCGACAATAGGGTGCCGAATATTTAATTAATTTCCTTAAAATAGATCAGCACTTGTACTTTTTGAAAATTTTCTTCTTTAAATTTGAAAAAAAAATGAAAAAAAATTCCTAAAAATTTGGCCCTTATTAAAATAATATAATTAGTGCCAAAGCCAATCATGTACTACAGTAATGAAGGGATGTCATTTGTGTTCCATGAATTTTGGGACTACCCTATCATTGCCACATAAACTTTGTTTCTAATTGTAATTAGATTGTGATCCCATTGCAAAAGAGTGTTGCCTCCCATTGCTCTATTATGCTATGTACTTTCCAACCCATTTTGAATGTTCCCTATTAGAGCAAAACTCTATTTTCAAAGTGAAATATATCAATACTTTTGTAGTGTCATTAAAATTACTATTTCAAGAAAAAAATCTATATATAATATGGTTTTTTTAACATGTATATGATGTCAAATACCTAAAGTAAAAAATGAAATTTTGGTGGCTTTTGTAAGTTAACCCTTAATCCTTTAGTGCCCAGGGTATTATAGCAACGTGCATTGGATTTCAGTCATCTTTTTCTGCTCTGATTGATACGATTATAAATAGAATGGATAATATTAGAAAGTAAGTGTACAATTGCATTTTCACCTAGAGTGGAGACAATCAGCCAAAATTAGATAATCATTCAATGGTAGAATTGCAAGATTATAGTATGTCTTTGAACCGTATAGTGCACACTCAAGTATGAGATTTTGGACGGTGTGCGACTTCAAAGTTAAATAGAATTTGGGTTAAATTTTTCAAAATGGAAGTGACGTGGTTTAGCAATGCCCTATGTCAGCACTTCTCCATTGCAATCTTTCATATTAAAAACAGACTCAAACATCATTATTGTGAATTTTACAAGTGAAAGTAATTTATCCGTATACAATTTAGGACAAAAAAATTATACATTAAAAATTGAAAGAAATTGGTATATTGATCAAGATTGGAATACATACACTGCCACTATAAGAAACCCGCGTTTTTGGTGATGTCTTCGGAAGACGCAGAGACATCTGTGTGATGTCTTTGCGGTTTGAGTGGATGTCTCGCACAACAGAGGGATGTCTCTGCGTTTTTGGACATAATTTGAAATCTCAGGGTTCGGCGAGGTGCGTGTTTCGGAAAGAACGCGTAGATGTCTGCAGACATCTGCGCGTTTATGAGGACATGACGCAGGACATCCGGAAAGACGTAGGTTTGCCACGTTGGCACGGGATTCTGGATTTACCGAGGGTAAGTGTCTGAAATTTACTGGAATGCGAGGTGAATTGCTACCCGATGTAAAAAATTCAACATAATGGGCAGCGGTTTGCAAGAGCGGAAAAAAGAACTGGTTCACACTATTAAATACTCTTTCCTTTTTGTCCAATATACTTTAATTTAAAATCACCACATAATTTGGATTATTGATTTTATATTCGATATCTTGTAATCGCCATATTTCTGATTCGTCCATTCTTTAAAATAATTTTAAATTATAATATTGTAATATTATATTAGTATCAGAATAATATAATAATATTAAAATAATAATAATTTTTGAAAATATTATATTATATAAGGAAAAAATTATATAAAACTGATTTTTAATATTAATATATTAAAAATATTATAATTTATTAATATTATAATATTAATAATCCTCGTCGGACAAAAATAGACTTTTATAATATAGGAGGATTTTCCAACATTTATGGTGGAAAATACACGTGGATATATTTTGGAATTTCCTAATTTACAAAACTTAACCTACATGGCACGGAAAAATCCACGTTGGACGAACTGCTACAACATACTGTGTTTAGGCCATCGTCCGTAAGACATCTCGTTCACGATGACTTCGATGACGTGGGGATGTTTTCGTGGACATCCCTTGGGATGTCCACAACGACGTCCTCGAAGCGCAACGATGTCTCCGGTAGTGAACTGCAATGTCCCATGGTACATCCCCATTATCATTTACTATGCAATAGTGAATGCTCACATAGCCGACGTCTTGGAAGACAGCGCAGAAGCACATAAGTCACGGTCGGAGACGTCACAGACAGCGTCCCATCAAACAGTTACACGTCTCCCGAAACATTGGAGCCTCCTGACCCTATAAGACATGCGGGATACTTCTGAGCACGTCGCAGCGAATGTCTACATGAACATCCACTAAGACATAGTAGGCGACATGAGATACAACGTCCTCCCACGGATGTTTCAGTTCACGTAAACTATGTCTGCGCTGACATCCAAGATCTGTGAGAAGTGGCCCGTGATGTCGCTCTCCGAACGTCAACTGGGACATCCCGGGGACCTCCGCATGTTGTTCATGACATGTCCGCGAAGACATCCGAAACAGACGGGCCCGCGTCTCCATCATTGTCTTCTAGGATGTCCAAGGAGATGTCCCATCAGACATCGCTGCATACATCCTTCATGCAGTAGGGCGTCTTCGCACAGACGTCCACTGTGACACGGTCTAAGACGTCTATAGACGTCGGGGATGACATGGCACCGTCTCAGAAGTCACAAAACCGGACATTCTGGACAACGTACACCGAAACATTTGGGATGTCTTCTGGAACATACCAGTATGGCGTGGTCTAAGTCTTACGGGATGCTTCTACAGACGTCGTGATGGGTGTCTCTCTAAACACCCGTGAAGACATCGGGCGCGACATTAGAGACCTGGGATTGCACGAAACGTCTCACTCGATGTGCACAGTGTCTCCGCGATCATCTCTGATGTCACGCTCCGAACGTGGGCTGGAACATCCCAGCGGACATTTGCACGTTGTTCGTGATGTGTCCGCGATGACATCCGTAATAGACGTGCACACGTCTTCATCATTGTCTTCTAGGATGTCCACGGTGATGACAGATCGAGCGTCCGTCTCTGGGCCACAACACGGACATCCTTTATATCCCTTACAGCATAGGCCTGAGATGAGGCTGTACGCTGGAAAATCGGAAATGGTCCACATCAGCAACCCCCGTAGGTTGAAGCGTCGGGACCCGAGTGGTTGGGTGAAATAGTGGGCCGCGACACCACGCCAAAGTTGATGTAGCTCTTTCAAAAGTGGCCGCAAGAAGACATCTATGTTTGTCGCCGTTGCGACCGCTTCCTCGATATCAAGATGTACACCACGTTGAAGTTCACCACGTTGAATCCGTACCTGTCACATTCAATGTTGGAGACTAGAACATCACGTGAGGCTTTAATCCATTCGCAGAGCAACACCGTCGTGCATGGTATGGTTCACCATATTGAGGGAATTCAGAGTTGTGAATTATCATGCCTTTTGGTGCACATTTGCGCACATTGTGCATTTATAATTTTATTGAAAGAGATAACTTTTAATCCCCTTTAAAAAAAATTAAGAAATATTACAATGAAAAATGAAGTGAACTAACTTTTAAATTTATGTATTTATGAATGATAGAATTAAATCCTAGTTTGTCTAAATGATTTAATCTTGAAGATTTTGAGTATAAATTAAAACTCCCATTCTAATACCACTTTGAACAATATAGTTAAACTTTGAATGTAAATATAGTTCATGTTTGGTTCTATATTTGAAAATTTGAAAATACTCCCACTTGAAATTTTTTGTTATGAAGGAAACAAAAATAAATAAAATCCATCAAAAAAGTATTTTAGAAATAGTCAGAGAACAATTTTCGGCAACATATATTTTAAAATTAAAATTTCAATAATTTGGAAAAACTCGGAAAAATGTGGAACATATTTCTCTTCACATATTTCTCTTCACATAGCTCAAAGTTCCATGCACAACCTTCTTCTCTTTCATAATTTTTGTGTGCAGTTTTGCACTACAACAAGGCACTAATGTTTCACATAAACATTAATTTGGATTGCATGTTTGTTACTTTTAACTTCTTTTGTTGGCATTGGTAGAAGGCATCACTTAGTTGTAGTAGTTCAATTTTTTTTAAACTTCTACTACCAATTTCTATTTATGAAGTTCTAAAAGATTAAAAAGAAGAGCAAAATTTTGCATTGTAACAAAAAAATTGGTGAACCATACCATGCAAAACCCATACTCATCATTGAAGTTTCATCATGTTCATTACAACGTTTTTTATTTTTATTTTTAAACTTAGGTACTTTCAGAAACTTCATATTTCTTAATATACTGAAAAGCATTTAGACGCAAGTGTAAGATGTTTTATTTGTCTAAAAATAAAATTGTGCTTGTATCAGAGTTTATTTGATTAGAAACTTGTAAAAATTTCTTTTAATACATTTTTAGCCAAGTTAAACGCTTTTAGAAAAGCAAGACGTCTCAGTAATATGAAGTCTTTAAATTTATGTGAGTGCAAGATGAATTCAAAAATTACAGTCAATAGCCAACATTGGAACATTTGGAAGGACATCAATGATGACATCCCGCTATCCATGAAGATGTCTAGGATGACGTCCATAAAGATGTCTAAGATGACGTCCATGAAGATGTCTAAGATGACATCCATGCGTCCCTGCAAACATCTACTGGGATGACTTTCATCGAGTTCACTGGATGAACAGAGGCGGCTAGGGTTAGCTGTCGCAGCCATAGTTAGGTCAGGAGACCTTTAAGTAGAATTCAAGGCTGCACAAAGCTCATTTTGCCTTCATTTTTCCAAGAAGTTAGAGTTTAGAGTGTAGAGGTTCTCAAAAGTGTTGCCATTTATTTTTAGAATGATTGTAAACTATAGTAAGAGAATAGTAGTTGTAGAGAGAGCCATGGAACATGCACTGCTTGAGAGATGGGTGTGCAACACTAAAAGGTTTCTCTTTTTCTCTCTCAGCGGACACAAGTGAGGATGCTACGCCGCCTTGGAAGCGTGGCGGCAAGGTCAAAGTCGGGGGAGGGGACAATTTGATGAAGAAATCGGTGTTAGTGGATTTCAAAGGCGTCATGTATGACACTATGAAGAAGGTGTTGTTGTGGAAGAAACCCTAAAACTTGTAGTGTTTGATTTGTTGTGGATGAAACCCTAAAACTTGCAGTATTTGATTTGTTGTGAATGAAACCCTAAAACTTGTAGTATTTGATTTGTTGTGGAAAAAACCCTAAAACTTGTAGTATTTGATTTGTTGTGGATGAAACCCTAAAACTCGCAGTATTTGATTTGTTGTGAATGAAACCCTAAAACTTGTAGTATTTGATTTGTTGTGAATGAAACCCTAAAACTTGTAGTATTTGATTTGTTGTGAATGAAACCCTAAAACTTCTAGTATTTGATTTGTTGTGGATGAAACCCTAAAACTTCTAGTATTTGATTTGTTGTGGAAGAAACCCTAAGACCTGCAATATTTGATTTGTTGTGGAAGAAACCCTAAAACCTGCAATATAATCTATCACATGTTAAGGTATGTGATATTAACATGGAATTAGGCAAGGTTTTTTGTTGTACAGCGTAGGATACAACACTCACTCCGAGCAGGAGGACGACGAAGAAGAGGACGAAGAGGACGGAGAGGACGACGATGAGGAGTCGGAAGACAAGGAGACACCGCCTCCTTCTCAGCGGCGGCGCGGCAATGTGCAGCAGGAATGGGAGAAGAGGCCGCTGTATGTGGATGAAAGAGGAACTCCGTGCGGGGCAGTGGTGGGGGCGTTCGAGACTGAGTTGCGGCGCCTGTCGAGGGACTTGGATCCCGGTCACAATTGGGCAAAACAACAGCGTGCGAAAGATTCATGAAGCGCTTGTGGTCAAGTACAACCATCTTATTTGTCCCAGAAACTACGAAGCCTTACTGCAGAATGCAAACAATGGATCTGTATGCGCAGTTTGTGCTGTTGCCTATCACATAGGGGAGGTACTCATTGGACATTGTATACAAAGGATTCTCCATGTCTTGGAAGTGATGTGCAGATATCCTCTTGGACGTTAACGAGTGTTCACGGAGACGTGTAAGGATGTCTTATGAGACGTCTGAGGATGTGCATGGAAACATGACGACTGTGACAAGGGGACGTATTCAATCAGAAAGCTCGAATATATGAATTGCCACTGTTGAATCGCCTGAACTGTCCCTGTTGTTGACGTGAATGTGTCTTATGTCTGTTGAATGACTCTTGTTGTTTGTACGTCTGTTTGCCCGTGAATGACTCTGGTGCTACCTCTGTGATGCGTGAATTTGCAGGATGGGAGGTGAGGGGCGATCAGGGCCGGAAGACAGTACACGAAGGGTGGATTACCATTCGAATGAACAAGGCGTTCACGAACAGACGGTTCAGGCTCAACCGCATGATCGACGAGAAACAAAATAAGCCACCCGAACTCACCGAGAAGCAGTGGAACTATCTTGTCTCGAAGAGGGCGACTGCGGCATCAAAAGAGAAGTCGGCGCAGATGCGGAAAGTATCGAAGGGCAAGGGCACACGGTCGACACAGATGGCCGCACTTCGAGAGGGTGCGATAGTGAAACTGGTGAGTCACATTTTCTGCAATGTAGGATGGACACTGCAGCTTGCTGTTTGGGTGTTTGGGGAATGTGTAGAGCTGTTTTGTAGAACTTCATGTCATTCACAGTGCCTCTAGGGACATCCATGTGTTTGCAATGGCGTCTTCAGCAGAGTAGGTGACATCAGTGAATGTCTTAAAGAACGTGAGGATGTTTAACAAGACGCATTGATGCCGTCGCGGACGTAGGTGGATGTCTCAGGCGATGTTCACTGCGACATCTATTGCAAACTAGAGGTGCTTCCGGCTGTTCTTTCTCGTACTGGCTGCAGGGACATGGCGAAGAGTGCGGAGAGGCCAACGTCGGGAGTTCTAACGTATATCAAATTTCTCTCAGCCACTTCATTCACTGTGTGCTGACTCGTGTACCCCTTGCTGTCTTGCTATGGTTTTTTGGTTGGATTGTGGGAGGCTCTGGAGAAAGGTCGAGCACCATTTGAGTCCGAGATCAACGACGAGATCGACGACCAGTACGAGCGGCTTAACTCGTCGGATAAGTCCGCAGCAGATGCAGTCGAAGAGGATGACGACATTGACAGTAGGATGGAGGACCTGGAGGCGCGGCTGGAAGCGAAGCTAACGTCATCCAACAATGCGCTCCAATCGAAGATCGAGGGCATGTTCAGGCAGCTCATGGCCGGGAAGCCGTCGTGCACGAACACGACCCTCCCGCAGATAAAGGATGCGCCACTGCCAGCAACCCCGGTGTCATTGCAGGTCACTTCGACGCCGACGGCCATCACCGAGCCGCGTAGGACACCCTCGCCGAACCACGGTGCATCGGGCGTGTCACAGACGTCATTGCCCAGGGATGACGAGGTCGGTGCTGCGGAGGAGGTTGGAGGAGGGCAAAGGAGGGGGCACAATGGAGGGAGAGGCAGCTGTCACCGCACTCGTCGCCGAGCCGGTTCACCAAGAAGATCCATATGCGGTGGAGTAGACAACGCCGTCCGCTGAGCAGACACAGCCTGCGGTCCAGAGCGAGCAGGTAACGAGCTGAGAGTAGATATGGTAGAGCAGTGACGCGTAACCACGTCTGTGACCACGTTTGTGAAGATGACTTAGGAAACGCACGGACGTCTGCAGAAACATCCCCGCGTCACGTCGGACATTGCACAGACATGTTTTGGAACACTGTGATGTCTTGTTATGGAACTCTGTCTAGGCAATTGGGCATGGTGTTTCTTGAATGCGATGTATGTTTTCATGTACAGACGTCATGACTGTGAAGTGTATGGAACTGAAGTTGTAATGTGCGTGAATGAAAGCTTGGGTGATGACAAGTAGGGGAGGTACACTGCATGTCTCGACATGGGTGGAGAGGGGAGGTGAGCAGTCTCTGCTCTGCATACCATACTTGATTGTCTAGTGTGAATGCGTGCATTTGAAGTAGTAGTGATGAATTGGAAGTGCAGGAGGTTGTGGACACACCGGGGGGTTCCGCGGCTACTGTCAGGCGCAGTACTAAGCCCGACAGCATAACAAAGGCAGTTGCAAATAGTCCAAAGCCTGCAGGATTGTCTAAACCTGGGAAGAGCAACACAACGAAGCCGACGGGGGCATCCAAAACGACCAAGGCAGATTCAATAAAGCAAGCGGGCCTGTCGAAATCGGGGACTGCGGCTGAGAAGGTTGGGAAATGTAGATGCACTGTCATGATTGGACGTGCATTTACGCTTCACGTGAATGTCTGAAATTCAGTATTTCGCGTTGAGTAAGGCAAATTATGCAATGTCTAAGTGGTTTTTAGATTGTCATATACAGTATACTGGGACATTGCATGGAAAGAGTCCATGACATGATGTAATTGCACAAGTGCAGGGTCGCACGTCAACAAGAGCGGAGGCGGCCAAGAAGAAATGAACATGCAACGTGAATGACACGCAGGTGAGCCACAACATCCCGGAATGAACGTTGAGGTACAACATGGACGATGGGCACGACGTCTGCGCAGACGTCAATTGAGACGCTGTCGCGACTCCAGGAGCGTCCGCTTGTTTGATAGAACATCCCAGGAGACGTCTTCAGCTGTGATGTAGCTTGAAGTATTTGCTGGGAGATGTATAGAACGTTGTTTTCGTATGGGATGAGGGGCCAGCGGTCATGCACGTGTACAACGATCCATGCATATATAGAATGTCCCAAGTATGAGGAATTATGTAGTTCATGGCCATCGCCTTGTTTAACCACAATTGTTGTTGGCATATGTTCATGTGCAGCCTCAAACAAGCGCGGATGACAGTACTCATAATTTTGGGAGCACCAAAAGCAACCGATGACATTGGAGCGTGTGCAGCTAGTGGATGCATAGTACACCGACGTGTGGTGGACGGGCCCATAGATGTGCACTATGCGCCACATGAGGTCACGGACTGAATAGTTATGAGTATTGAACTGTGCTGTCAAAACGTTTTATGCATATGCAATGCCAGTACGTATTTGTGACTAGCAGGCATCACTCCGATGGTACAGTACAACTGCTTTTAAATGTGACGTATGGATGCTCTCCGAGACTACTGCATGTCACGCGAGATGTATTGTTCTGCATGTTGTTCATGACGTGGGGATGTTGGGGTGGTCGCGAAGGATGTCTCGGTTGGTGACGTGAATATACTTCGTGCGACGTCTACATATAGCGGCAGCTGTCTTTTACAAAACGCGGTAAAGGACGTCAGCATGTTTTATGGGTCGACTATGTGATGATGATTCTGTGTTTTATAAGATGTTTGTGAATGACGTCAGATGTTTGAGGGAACGCCTTTGTGATGACGATGATGTCTTCCGTGACACGTGTTACGAGATCTGGGGATGTTATGTGGTACGACTCTCTTATCATGATGATGTCTTCCACAAACAGTATTCGTGACGCAGTGCATGTTCTGTAAGACGTCCCCGAGAACATAGCCACGATTGCAAAATGACGTGACCATGCAAAATGACGTGAGACGTCCACTTTTAGCGCGGCTGTATCTGACAACACATGGTCCAGGACGTGAGGATGTTTTCTGGGTCGACTAAAGGATGTCCATGCTCATGTCTTTTGTAACATGTTCAAAAATGACGCTCTCGCACGTCCGCGTCTATGCACAAATGTCTCTTGAAACACAGTGATGTCCCGGGAGACGTCCACGGAAACATGAGGCGGAACTGAAAAAACCCAGGCCTCTGCTGACGTGGCATGCCACGTCGGAATTTCCCGGGTCCACGTCGGATTTTCCCGCCGCCACGTCGAAATGTGGCGGGCCCATTTCTCCGTCCACGTCACCCATGGGGAGGATGAATTCCATCGCCGACGTGGCACTGCCCGTCCATTTGCCGCTGATGTGGCGTTGACGTGGCACCGACGTGTCACACCTTTCAGCCTCCGAAATTCGGTAGACATCCAAGGATGTCTACGCGTTTTTGCTCATGTCTTCTAGACATCCCACCATGTCCCCATTATTAGCCATGCTAGAAGATATTACAGACCATGTCTACAGGTTGTGTGCAAGACATCACCAAAAACGGAGGTTTCTTATAGTGTGCTGAAACATGAACAAGAGAACACAATCCAAAAAAAACAAGATAACAAACTTCCAAACACTAAAAATACTTTATAGTACACGTTTTGTATTTGTAAGTATTTGCAATATTTTAGTGTTTTGAACATAGGTGTATTGATAGTTGCACAACTCCAAATTAAAACTTTATTTTTCTATAAGATGTGTATTAGAAATCTCTAAATCTGAACTTCACAATTCAAAATTCAATTCTTCACGGATTTTTTGTTATTTGCATTTCCGACACTCCAATGACTAGAATGTGGTCAGCTAGGCACTAGAGGGTTAAGTGTTGAGGCGACTCAAAAGTAGTCGTTCCAAAAACAAAAGGTGTTGTAAAATGAGTTAGGAGTGTCCAAATTGAGTGTTTATTGGGCCTAACCTATTTAAAATCAAATTTTGTATAAAAATAAGTCATTGGATTACTAAAAATACATTCACAAAAATAGCTAAGAAAAATGAAGAAACTTATTTGTAACTACCACATTATTTTCCTTCTCATAATTCTTTTGTCTCTTCAAAATAGATTTTGACTAGTAAGTTTAGCCTTTATTTTTGCGTTTGACTTTTTTTTAAATATGAGTTTTTAGAATCAAAATTAAACTTACAATTATATACGCCTTTCACAAAACGATTAACTTGAGTTGTACAGAAAGATCGTAGTATAGAATTAGGGCTTGCCATTTATAAGGTTGGAATTTTTTTAAAGATTTTAATTTTTATGCGATTGAATAAAAATATGAAATTTGTGACATGGTGAAATTGTACCAACATGTTTTTTCGTTTTTTTTATAATTGTAAAGATTATAGTTTTATTAATAATTAATTCAAGATTCAAAATGCATTGAGGGTGTTTTCACACTAGGGTGTCATAATTCTCAACAAAAGAAGATTCTAATGTTATAAAGCATTTGCATTAATAACATAATATAATAAATAGGAAAATACCAAAAACATCATACTACAGTAAAAATGGAATATTTTGGAATCTTTTCAAATACATTTACATTATGTTGGAATCTTTTAGAATATTCTTTAAAATATTTTAGAATATTCCTGATCATGTCATTTGATCCACTTGCAAACCATATCAAATGTTTATTCCGGCCACACTACAGGCTCTGTTTTAATTAGGCATCCAAGCTAATCCTAAACATCCAAGCAAATGTTTAATCCGTTTTTGGGGAATTTGGCATTTTAAAGGGCAATACCTTTATGTTATAGGAATTGAGGAAAATTATTGCCATCACTATAATTTCAATGAAACATATCAATTAAGGCGATAAGTATTTATACTACAACGTCACCAAATGCAATGTATTAGATTTTGGTCCAAGTAGTATTTTATATTATTTTTAAATTATTAATATACATACAATACTAAAATACCTTCTCACAGTGGTTAACCCCTAAACGTCAGAGCATCCAAAAAGTGGACGATTAACAAATTCAAACCCTTCTCACGTTTTCATCAATGCTTGAATGAAAGTCATCCAATTTTTTGCGGATTCTTCACCAAGTTGTTGTCCTATCTAACGGTTGGATTTAGTCATACTTGATTACATATTTTTCTAAAATTACAAATGTAGAAGTATGTCAAGTCGTTGACCAAGCCAAAATTGCATTGACTGTAGTTCAAAAGTGGCCTTGCAAAAATGAGGCCATAGATTTAAAAAACACAAAAATTTCAAAGAATCATTAAGTTTAAGAGTATCTCATTTCAAATTCATTCCAACAATTTTTACTGAAAAAATATTAAAGTTTTGTTTGTAATCAAATTTAGAAGGAATTTTTAATTTTAACTTTCAAATTTTATAATTAAATATTGGTGACAGTATTAGTGAATCGAACCGTACAAATGGAATCTAAAATTCAAAATCTAGAACTTTCATTTGTATATCAATTCCAAAATATTCTTCTAAATAGTAATTTATAATGCTTTTTCTCAAATTTTCAGTTCCAGGGACACCTTGGTACATTTAGGGGTTAACTTTCTGCCAAAAAACTAATTTCAATGACCAATAGAAAATGTTTCCCACCACATTTTGCTTGTTATGTGATATTACATTACACATTTTGGACGCCCTACCATGAAAATACCATTGAATGAGAGATGCATAATGTCTTTAAGAAAATTCTCAAATCCGAGTTTTTTTTTTTTTTTTTTTTTTTTTTTTTTTTTTTGCAATTGACATTCTAAAAACCACCAACCATCAAATCCGAGCTTTTTTTGGTCTTTTAAAAGTTATTATTTTTTTCAAACAACCTTCCAAGTCCCAACCTCTACTGCTTTCTTTTCTCCATGTATTGTACGCAATTTGTTGGACGATCATTGGTCAAAAACAATTTACAATGGTTAAAGAGTCATCCATGGCTCCTTCACAAGGGTGAACGCTTTTTTTCCTCAAGTAGTGATGAATGAATGATATCAACATTGGTTTTGAAATGTCTTTATATACATGAACAATTGTAACAAAGGCATCAACTTTATTTGCCACTTGATGGCAAAGAGTTCTAGTAGGTAATTAAAGCGACATGGGTTTGAATCTTGTATTCACTTTAACTAGGGTTGATGTAGAAGTAATCTATTGACATCCAATATGCAATCCAATTTGGAATTGTTTGTTGTTTGTTTAGGGGAGGACGATTACCTTAATTCTAGCTAATGCTACCATCTACCATTTTTTTGATACATTGGTTGAATCTATTATATAGCACAAGTGACTAAGTCTTTTGTAGATCACGCTTGCAACTCTGCACAAAATTGCTAAGTCCTTTTTACAAATATTGATGCATTAAACGCTTTCACATATTCAACAAATATTCAACAATTGTTGAGAGTGGTGAAGGACAAATGAACATGTTTAAAGGATATATTTAGTGTGTTCCATTCAACAATGAAAGTAATGGTTTGTCTAAAAGAATGCACTCAAAATCATTCCAACTACTTTTAGAAAAAGTTTATCACAAAAGGTGCTAGAAGGCGCTTTAATTTATGTCCCATGGAATGACAACAAATGTTCTTTTAAACTTTTCAATACAATATGGATTGTGCATATACACCAACCATGATTGTTTGTGATTACTAGGGATGGTAGTTCAAAGCAAAATTTCTAAGCACATTCTATTTTAATTTTTTTTTTAACATTGGGCCTTTGAAGGCCAAACAATCAAGTTTTGAATGATAAATGAATTTAAACACATCACATGCATGTGTAAACTTGTTCTTTGCATTTATCAATTTTTTTTTAAAGATTTTTGTGTTATTTTTCAAGTTGTTGTACTATACAGATTTCTAAAACTTTTTTGTACGAATATTCTATAGTTTGAAGAATAAAAGTATGTTTTACATTAAAAAGTGATTTTTTTAATTCCAAAAATGGCCCTTTAAAAACGGTTTTAAAAGTAAGTATGATATATATTTTTTTAAACCGTCATTTTCTACAACTACAACAGAAGCAAGACGTGAGCGGGGAGGGGGTAGGAGTGTGGACTGAGAAGAAAGCTCCATTTGGGCAATACATATGCATATGTGAGAGGGTGAAGCATTGGCCTTATTTTTTGCCTCAATGATGAATTTTATTTGATGCCTTGTTTCTAACTCACTATGTGCAACATAGCTCGGTCATTAAATATTTGCGTCTCAAACTAGACTTGCCCTCATTGAAATTGCAGGGCATCTCACGTCGTTAACTCATGGAGGCTGCATTTTATTTTGGAAGTCGGCGATTTAAGTTTTCATTTACTCCATTCATAGCTATGATTTTGAGTTTTTGTGTCAAGGGACGGCTATTGGATTTTGGAGTCGGATTTTTCTGTGAATCCAAACCGTCTTTTAGTCAAGAGTACAAATATTGGTGTTGAATTGTCACGGTCAAAGCTTGGCATAGTGCAAATTTGGTCTACCACCATAGCTTAGTGTGGTTGGCAAGGTGGCTGGCCTTTGATGAGTTAGGTAATTTTAGAGAATTTTTGCCTTATTTTTTTCCCAATTGTCTTTAAAATTTTGGTATTTTTTCCTTATTTGTGAGACTTTGTAAATGGTGACGTTATTGCACTAGGGAATTTCAGACAATCTGGCACCTTAATCGATGGATTTTAATCATATTTAATCCTTTAACGTTTCGATTCAACATTTTTTTCAAAAATTCGTTATAAAATGTTTGATGAAAACAAAAATGAAGTTGATGTATAAAGCAAAGTTGTAAATTTCAATGTGAAGACAACATTTGTATAGTTGGATTCATCATATATTTTATTAATATTTTAAAATTAATTTTGCAAGTTTTTCTCTTGAAATTCAATTAAAAATCCAAAATTAACACAATTAAATTAAAAAATTTGTAATGAATTTGAAATAACATGCACTACAAGATGGTATGGTTTCCATCATTTTATTTTACTTGTTTTGGAAATCATGTTTAAGGTATCACTTTTTGAACTAAGAACGAAACTCGACATAAACCAATTGTGTTGTTTTTTGAAAATTACAATATTTTATTTTGAAGATCCATATCGTACAAATGACAGTCAACTAGCACAAGACCAAGAGAAATTTGAGCAAATGAAAAATTGTACATGATGTAGTGTTGAAAAAGGTTCCAATCTATTTGTTGTTCATTATATAAACGCAGGCGCGTTAAAGGGTTAATCATAGACTTCTATCAAATTGATCATGGATTATTGTTAAGGATTTTGGTCATGTATACACTTTTTGGTAGTCAAAATACTCCCTCTACACTTACTTGATCCATGGATTTGCATCACTGTCAACATACTCCCTCTATAATCACGAGATTAAGCTTAATCCATTAATTTTGATGAAATCAACACATAATCCATGGACTTCAGTTAAAACAAAGTCTTTTTGTGGGATGGAGGGAGTATCTAATGGGGTTATTTCACTAAAGAGAAATGTAGAAGTTCAAAGACAAAGAAAGAACAAAAGGAAATTGACCAAAAAAAAATTATAAAAAAAAAGCTAAAAAAGCAAAGAAGATGTAAAATTCTTTGTTTCTCTTTCACAAAAAAATTCATTAGAACACTACACTACTTTTTGCTAATAATGAGGGTGGATTTATAGTAAGGGAGGGTATCAATGAAGATGACACTAAAATATAAAATCACTCCAAAATGAAGATTTCAGCCAATTAGTAAAAAATTCAGCCCTCAACAATTTCATGATTTTGCAAAATAAAGTGTGTTTTTGAAATTAATATTACACGCACGCACTATTAGCAAAAAGTAGTGTACTAGTAGTTAAGATCAAATTGTACATGATGAGGTATAAATTTGGAATCAAATTGGTATCAAAATTACACAACAAGGCATTTCTATGGCACATTTCGGGATTCTGTAAGTCACGAATGGCATATACCCGTATGGCCCAGTTTATTGATACCCGTAACGAACCCGAGTTAAACCCAAACACGGGTATAAACCCCAACACGGGTATAAACCCCGATATCTGAGGAACACCTGTACAGTACAATGATATACACTGAGACGTACACTACACCGTAGCATACAACGACGGAGTGCTTGAGGACGCAGCTTACTTAGGGTTCACAAAATTTCTTCTCGCACTCTCGAGCTTCATCTCCATTGCCAGTCTTCACACCAACCTCTCCTACACAGAGTTCTGCCGTTTCAACGACAGCTTATTCAAGATGAGCCGGGGATCGGGGGCTGGCTATGATCGCCACATCACCATTTTTTCCCCGGAAGGCCGGCTCTACCAAGTCGGTGAGTGCAAGATCGGTTGGTTCGGTCCGGAATTTCGATATTTCTAGGGTTTGATTCGGAGCGGGCACTAATTTGTTGATATTAAGGTTTCTGGTGTCTGATTTTGTGCGCGATTTTTGATTGTAGAGTATGCCTTCAAGGCTGTCAAAGCTCCTGGCATCACGTCCATTGGCGTTCGCGGGAAAGACTCAGTCTGCGTTGTCACGCAGAAGAAAGTCCCGGTGAGTTAGGGTTTCGCCTCGGATGCTATTTCAATTGATGATTGTTTCTTTCTGAGATAGCGTAATCAGACCTTAAGCGATCAGCATGCAGTTGTCCCTCTCTGTTAGGACATGTTTTGGAAGCCCTAACTTCAAGGTGGCAGGCATGGATTAGTCACAGAAATGATTTGTCCCATGTGTATTGCTCTGGTGTTGAGGTGGTGTTCATAACATGTACTCTTTGAGGTGTCGTATTTAGGTGGGTGTTGCAATTAGGTAGCTCTAACTTATCAGGATTTTTTTTTGTTTTGCAGGACAAATTGCTTGATCAGACAAGTGTCACTCATCTTTTCGCTGTCACCAAGTATGTTGGTCTTCTGACCACTGGCATGCCAGGTGAGACGTGCTCCTATGTTGAACTACATAATCTCTTGACGTGTGTTATGCAGTGAGCTAGGTTAACCCCTAAAGGACCAAGAAGCCGAAATTGAACTCCATGTTCTTTTTAATAGTTTTCAGTAGGTCCTATTTGGACTTCCTCTTGTTCAATTATTTATTTATTTATTTTTGACCAACACATGCAATGATCTTCACTAGTTCTGGTGATATAAAATTTGGTCCCATTTGAATTATATTTTTCATAATATGATCAATTGAATTTTTTATTTTAAAACTGTGAATCCTTGGATCTTCAAGGGTTAAGAAGTCTGCGTATGAGCCCCAATAATGTTTCAGCTAATGCGTTGCTGTTCACTTTGTCCATCTACCTCAGATTGTAATTTTTTTGTGTGGTGTTGGATCATGCAGCTGATGCCAAGTCTTTTGTAGCTCATGCTCGAAATGAGGCAGCCGAGTTCAAATTTAAACTGGGTTATGAGATGCCTGTTGATTACTTGGCAAAGAGGTGCGCTGATTCACTGGCACCAACTAACTTCAAGTGCATTTTCTGTCTGTACCATCAATTTGTATATATGGTGAGTTTAGGAGATGGAAGTGAGGGATGAACACCCATGAGCATGTGAGTATAGTTGGAATCAGATGGTAATTTCAGTCTGACTATGTATATTATCCCATCTTGTAGCCAAGAGTGTCTGTTTATATCTGCATTCCTTAAATTATATTCTTGCATTTTGTTTGAGAACAGGCTTGCTGATAAGTCACAAGTCTACACCCAGCAAGCATACATGCGGCCACTTGGTGTTTGTGAGCAATTTCTTCCCTCTTATGGTGTCGGTTTTTTGTTTCATGATGGTTTAACGACTGAAACACAGTGGCTTTACATTCTCTCTACAGAGAATTTAGACCGTCATTATATCTTCCAAAACACGAGAATATATAGAGAATTTCTAACTTTATTGGACCCTACTGTACTTCAATACTCCTTGTGAAATCTGAACTGCGATGAGCATTAAAGATGGACTTAACATCAGTTTCATTGCTTTTAGAATGGTTCGTTTTTGTCTTCTATGTACATCATTTTTTACCCTGTATAAAGGTTATTTGATAACCAAATTACGTTGGGACTTGGGATATAGATTTTTTTGTTCCTGGAGTGTCATGGTCTCATTGTGCTGAATAGATGTGAATTGAAGTATGGCGGTATAGCATTCTCATACCTTCTGTGACAGGCGACTGATTGTGCTATTCTTTGTCTGGCACCTTGCAGCTGCTATGGTTATTGGCATTGATGACGAACATGGTCCACAATTGTATAAGTGTGACCCGGCTGGCCATTACTTTGGCTACAAGGTGTGTACTTGATTACCAAATTGCCTTCTGTAGGATACTGATCCATTCCAGTAGTAATGCTTATGTACCATGAGTTGGATAGCCATTGTCCTATTACTCTTTCCGATTAACTTTATGCAAACGCTCTTAATGCAGGCAACCAGCTCTGGTTCCAAGGAGCAAGAAGCAGTAAATTTTCTGGAAAAGAAGATCAAGAATAATCCACAACTTTCCTTCGAGGAGACTGTGCAAGTATGTCCCAAACTGTTTGCCATCAATTCCTATTGTCAGACTTTGTAGGTTTCTTTTTTACATTGGTTGCTGATGATATCTTCCTTGCTTGTGTGGGATCCAACAGACTGCAATTTCATGCTTGCAATCAATTCTCTTGGAGGACTTCAAGCCCACTGAAATAGAGGTATTCCTTCTCCTTCGACTTTTGTAGTATTGGCCGGCATATGTCCTCCCATCACCATGGAAGTAAAAGATCACCTCTTGGAGTATAATACTTAAGGCTGTAAAATAAGGCTATAAATACTTACGGTGCTGTGCATATATTAGGCGGTACAAAAAATCTCATAAACAAGTGGATATTTAGATACATTGAGTTTCTCCAGATGTACTTTTTTGAAGGCTTACACTGAAGCTGAGAGATGGAATTTGGAGATTGCTGGGAATAAATGTTTTGAGATCGACAAATGGATCAGTTGTTGCTGAAACCACATGTCATTTCTTCTCCCGCTAGTGCAGCTGTTGAATGGTCTTGGTAGTCGCTCAAAACTTTATGAATTTTAATATCGTCTCACTTATGGCACTGATAGGTTTTTTTTGTGTTACCTAGCATCATACATATGTTTGAGCGCTAATACTGTTTTGGTGGGATCACAGGTTGGAGTGGTCAGTGCTGCCAAACCAGAATTCCGTGTTCTTTCAACAGACGAGATTGACGAGCACCTCACAGCCATTAGCGAACGCGACTAGTTTATCCAAATCGAGATTAGGCTGTTGACCTTTGGAATCAATTCTACCCAAGTATTTTCCAGTGGATCTGCAGTGGTTGTATGTCTTGTTGGTTGGTCTTCTAGGACGTGACCACATGGTACAGCTCTTGTCTTTGGGTTCAACAGAGGTTACATTTGCACAGCATCAAGCTTGTAATCTTTTACATATGTGATATTGTCAATCTGTCACTCGTCTTTGCAATTCTGGTTGTATTGTTATAATTGATACAATTGATGGCCTGTATGGAGAAAATCGTCTGCTCCGAAACCAGACACGGAGCTGGTAGCTTCCTCTTCAAGTGCCATATCGAGGGCTTTTGTATTGAATTTAACCCTTCGGAGCCCACGCCTGTTTTCAAGAGAGTATTGTTTTTGGGACCCCTGCCTAATTGAGGATTGTTAGGTCAGTACAAACTAAATTTATCATTCAACTGTACTAAGCAGAATTCCGTTTGAAGTTGCACTCTGGCTAAATTTAGGATATACCCAATGGTGGATCTGTGAGATTGTCTAGAGTCCAGACCTCATCACTTAATTGCACTTCCTTGGAGCTGTGATTATTATCTGTCAGGTACATGTCAGGGTTTTTTATTATTTGCTGATATGGCAATACCCTCGATGTGAGAGGTTTTTATTCACATTGGATTTGATGTGGTCGTAGTATAGTGGTAAGTGTTCCTAGTTGTCACGTGATTCCTGCTTGTCATGCGGGTTAACCGGGTTTAGTTGAGGCACTTTCAGGCAGACCTGTAACCGTGCACCGGTGGTCTAGTGGTAGAATAGTACCCTGCCACGGGACAGACCCGGGTTCGATTCCCGGCCGGTGCATTCAAATTTCTTTCCACCAGTGGTCTAGTGGTAGAAATATTTTTGGTCTAGTGGTATGATATATGAGTGGAGAGGACCGCGATGAGCTCCAAGAAGCGGCGATGGCGGGGGCGATCGACTCCTGCTTTTGCGTGATCTTTATTCGTTTCATGTAGTGAAAAGATCGTAGCTCTATTTCTTTGCAGTCGTCTTTGTGAAAGGGGGTTTTTAGAAATTTCTTTCCGGGTGTTTGCTTCTTTAGCGGCGAATATGTCTCATTCCTTTCGTGCAAGGGAGGTTACTTCTGATGTTCCGATGGGCGAAGCGCAAGATCAGGCGTTCATGGCGGGAGGAGCATGGAGTGGCGGCACAAGGGTTTCGTGAACTATTCAAGACTGTTAATGAGGACGCATCCAAGGATGGCCGGACGCACGCGCATCTTTCTTGCGGGGTTTCTTTACCTGCGGGAGCTGCAGCACAGTCAAATTGTGATGATATTCCAGAGTTAGTTCTTTCCACTCAAGAACTTGCGATCTTTGAGTCCTTCCGTTCCGCTGCGACTAAGCTCACAGTTCTAGGACAATTACCGGGTCCCAGTCCGGGTTTCCCCGCTCTCAGAGAGTGGGCGAAATCCACGCTCCACGAATCTTTCAAAGCCTGTGCCCTTATTGGGAATGGATTCTTTGAGGTTTCTTTTCATATTGAGGAAGGAGCTCATCACGCTTTATCCCGAGCCTTCTTCTTTGACGGTAGAGAGGTTCCGTTTTCACCATGGAACCCAAACTTCTCTCCGGAAAACCCTGCTTCATCGTTGTCACTGGAGTATCCGATTTGGATACAATTCTTGGGTTTACCACTACCCTACAGAAATGAGTCGTGTATCACCATTCTTGGTGGTAAGTTTGGAAAGGTCCTCTTCTTCGAGGATTCTTTGTCGTATGTCGGAAAGACCTCCGGTCTCCGAGTTAAAGTGTTAGTTAAGGACGCCACCAAGATTCCTGAGAGAATAAGAATAAGAGGTGCGACTTCCGATACTTACACAGAACATAAAGTCCTCGTTACTGGTCATCCGAACCAGTGTGCGCGCTGCGGAAAGCTTGGTCATAACTCAAAGAACTGCCCGGAACTCTTACCCGACGCTAAGAGAACCGCTAATGGCACTTCCATGACTAATGCACGCAAAGACAGAGTAGAAAATCGCAAAAATCCCTCTAAAAGGGTTAACACACCACCAAGAGGTCGATCTAACGAGAGAACTCGATACAACCGAGAACGTCCGTATCCGTCACGTTCCAAGGAACCTCGGAATAGATCTCCTGTACAGAGAGATAGGTTTGCGTTGCATCGTGACCAGGAAGCTCGCCCAGTATCGGGAGGGCAGCAATTCAGACATAGAGATCCGAGAAGGAAAACTGCGTCTGAACTGGGTGTACCAGTTGATCAGGTGGCGCCACCTAAATTACAAAGACAGAACTCACAACTACAGTGGCGCCCGAAACCTGTCAATTCACTATCTGCATCAACCCCAGCTGTATCAGAAGAAGTGGATTCCACCCCGCGAGAAATTAAAATCACGACAAAAGAGAGATCAGAAAAATCTGTACAACAACCAGAGGTTGTGCCAGAAAGTACCTCTAAGGTACTCATAGGGGGTACATCGTTGACCCCAGTCCATAGAGTCCCACGCGAGGAACTGACACCTCTGTCACAGGTTACTAATACCCCTCCAGAGGAATTCCCCTCATTGGTTTATCCTACGGATCCAAATCAAACTCTCCCACACGTGGAGAACAAGACCAAGGATATAGTACAACCTACGTTTACTTTTGGATCCTTTGAGCCGCCTACGGCTACTAAAGCTTTGCCACGTACTCCAGTAAAGCGTAGAGAGACAAGACCTACCATTAGGGGACGGATCATTAACAAAGAGCCACAGTTTGGCTTCTTATGGCGAAATGATTCTTCAAGGCAGAGGGAAGACAATGCCAACATTCCCTCCTCGCCACAAGGAGAGGTACAAAATTCCTTCAATGTTGCATTGAAACGAGGTCATAGGACATCCTCCATCCCAAAGACTTTCTGGGAAGCTGTAGAACTTGCGCCAAACTCTCATTCAACTGTAAGAAGGGGTCGTATATTTTCGATCCTTCTTACCTGCATTGGAGGGGACCAGAATTCTAGCGCCTTCAGGGTTTTGTCAGAAAACGATTCACCACTGAAGCATCCCGTTGCAATGAGGCAACTTACAGTGCTAGAGAGCCAGAATCAGTGGACTCCCGAGGAAGCGCGTCAGCTTCTCATTAACGAAGCATCTCTCTCCCTACGCAAGGTTGTGGTTAATAAACACAACCTCAGCAATCCAATTAGGCAATGGGAAGATGCCACCTGGTACTATAGATGGATCGAAGATGGACAAGGAGGCAACCACTGCGTTATCCTGCCTATTGTAGCAATTACTATTGCTGACCTCCCTCTTCAAAAACCTGAGAGACACAAATGGATACCATTAGCACCAGCTCTCAAAACGCATCTTATGGTCACCGCACAGAAAGGTAGTCTTCAGATGCTACCTGAGTCACTGATTGACCAAGTGACTTCCCTTTTAGGGAATCACCTTTATGATCCAGAACCATCCCCACCGAGGCTAGATCTCAAAAAAATGAAAGCAATGACCTCATTCGACTTTAGGGGTAAGCATCCATTGGGATGTGAAGAGGGCTCGGACGATGAATGGCATGTGCAAAACCAGCTGGACAAGATACGTAACATCAATCCCGAATGACTGTTACAGAGTTGGTTTTAGCTTCCTGGAATGTCCGTACCTTAGGGCAGGGCATCCAAGGAATTAGAAAAAGATGCGATTTACGGAATTTTTTAAGAAAGGCTGAACCTCAGCCACAGATTCTCCTCTTTCAGGAGCATCACTTCCATTTGGAAGACTGTTTAAAACAAACCACTCAACTCCAGTTCAAGGGTGGATCCAGCTACTGGAATAACGCACTTTATGACGCACAGGGTAACAGATTCTTTGGGGGTACTGGAATATCTATCTCACGAGAACTGACGAACCGGGTAGTATCCAGTGTAGTTCTCGTTGAGGGGAGGGCACAATACCTGATTCTTGATATTCATAGGCTTCACGTAGGTATTTTAAATATCTACGCCCCCAACACGACCGGTACACGTACCAAATTTTGGAATCTCATCACACAGCATGACTTTCCGGCGGCAGAATGGATAGTAACCGGTGACTTCAATATGACTGAAATGGCAGAGGATCGAAGTCAGGGTTTCAACTCAAAAAATATGACTAATAGGGAGCAAAATGCGTGGTCTAGACTAGCTTTATCCCTGGGAGTCGAAGATGTGTTCTACGCAGAAGAATACCGGAAAGTTGGTACAAAACGATTCACATGGAAAAGAGAGAACCCAACTCACTGTTGGTCTCGTTTAGATAGGTTTTACACTTCTGCGGAATTACGAGCTAAGGGAGGTCGACATGGAACATGGCCACATTTAGACCACCTCTCGGACCATGCAGGTATCTTTCTGAGCATACCTTTTGCAAAAAGGAAGAAACCGCAGCATGCCTTCTTTAACAAAGGCCTCCTCAGTAACGACTCTGCCATGTCTAGCTTTTCCTTGGCATGGAAGGATGCAATGTCCTTCTCAGAACCTCACAATAAGGGTACTAGAGTGGTGGTGGCCCTGGAACAGATTAGGCGAGTCAGTGCCAACATATCAACAAACCAAAAAAGAGAAGCCAGAAACATATACAAGGAACAATTCAGGGAGGTAGAGGAGGCAGAGGCTGTACTCGAAAATGACTGGTCAAACATTGAGGCTTGGGAGAAGCTCAATTCAGCGCAGGCGGCACTTGAGGAGATTAGACTACAAAAACTTGAGGTCACAAAAAATGCCACTGTCGCTAAATGGATCCAAGTGGGCGATCGGTGCTCCAAAGAGTTCTTCGAGTTTCACAGGGACAGAAAAAAAAAGACCCTCATTACAGAATTGATGGATGGTAGCCGTTCTTTGACCACAGAAGCTGACATCACTGCACACATCCAAGACTACTATAAGGCACTCTATACGAATGACTTTGAAGTCGAAAACAACATTACGGCGAGAGAGCGCTGCCTAGCAAGTGTTCCCAGATTGGTCACCCAATTTATGAACGAGAGCTTAACCGCTAAGATCTCTGTGACAGAGGTTCACAAAGCTCTTACTGATCTCCCGACAGATAAAGCACCGGGGCACGACACAATTCCGAAGGAACTCTTCCAGGAACTGTGGGATGACATAGGACAGGACTTTACGGACTTCGTCTAAGAATCCATGGACTTAGGCCTACTACCCAGATCAGTCAAATTCGGTTTGACCTCACTGATATCGAAGGCTGGGCCACTATCTTCGATCAAGAACTTTCGACCTATTTCAGTTCTCACGACCTCTTACAAGATCACAGCCAAGACGCTTGCTAATAGATTGCAACCTATCCTCCCATCTTGTGTACAATCTACACAGACGGCTATTGTAAAAGAGAGAAATATACTGGATAATGTGTTTTTAGCCATGGAATCCATTCACTATGCCCGGGAATCTAAACAAGATACAGTGATACTCTTATTAGATTTTGAAAAGGCGTACGATAGAGTAAACTAGTCTTTCCTAGAGGCTACTATGATTAAATTAGGGTTTTCCGAAAAGTGGGTGTCCTGGACATCTTCACTTTACAAAGAGGCGGAAACCTCAATTCTGGTCAATGGGAGAAAATTGCCACCATTTCAGGTTCATAGATCAGTTCGCCAGGATTGTCCTCTGACACCATATCTATATCTCTTCTTTTCAGATGTGCTTACATACATGGTTAATGATCCAACATACGGAGTCAAGGGACTGAAATTACCTGATGGATCGATAGTAAGAATTCAGTGCTTCGCTGATGATACAGCTATGTTTCTGGAAGGTGACCCTAATAACCTGCAGAGGGCGTTTGAAGTAATAGAGCTCTTCTGCCAAGCATCGGGAGCCAGATTAAATTGGCACAAATCTAGTGCATTATGGGTGTCAGAAAACCCTCGTACCTGGTCATGGGGTTTAGACAAAGGACTCATATGGCTTTCAGAAGGACATGTGACACGATACCTAGGGTTTCCTTTTGGTAGTAATCTTAATCAGGCTGAGAAGGATACCAAGGTTCTACAGCATGTACGCTCACAACTTAATACATGGTCAAATAGGACACTCTCCTTGGCAGCTAGAGTGCTGGTATCGAATCAAGTTATCTTGGCCAGCATTTGGTATCTGGCCAGTTGCTGTGATTTTTCGAAGAGAGTACTACTTAGGGTTAGGGCTTTGGTCCGGAACTTCATCTGGAGTGGGCGAATAGAGGGGCAGCCTAGGGCGAAGGTTGCCTGGGATACTGCGATCATTCCTACCATTAAGGGTGGAATTAAAATATTTGATCCACTGGCACAGACGCAGGCATTATTAGCTAAATTGATGGTGCGAGCTTTGGTACCTGGTCCAGAGCCCTGGAAGACCCTTGTTCGTCACAGAGTTGACAATTTGCAGATGCGCAGAGACGGGGATTGGGGGACGACAGCGGCTTGGCTCACCTCAGCACCCCGCATCAAGCCACAGGGATCATCTCTCTAGCAGGCAACTTGGAGCTCGTGGATGGCAATCAGACCAGGCATTGCAAAAGAGAAAGCCAACACCCAGGTTGAAAGACTCCGACAGCACATCTACCTCAATCCCGAGATAGTACAAGACAACTCGCATCCATTTGGCATTGAGAGACACTCGAGGTTTCGCAATTGGTCCTGTAAAGGCATCAATCAGATTGCACACCTCAGGACACAGAACAATCAAAGCTGGTTGGACATCACTGCACTTCAGCGTTTAACGAAGGCATACAATCTTGCCACAATCAGAAGATCAGTAATCCAAGCTACGGAAGACTGGGACCTTTCACTCCCTGAAGACATTAAATTGGGGATGTGGCTTCAGGATAGAAACCCTGTGCTTCAAGGGATATTTTATCACCTTGTTGAAGCAACAGCAGATCATTGGATTGCAGAGGTTTATCAGAGAGAGCCAAAATCTGAGCAACTTTTTAAGGAACTGGATTAGTCTCCTCTCATACTACACGGCAATTTGACTGAGGCTCGAATTATCATTAAATCTACCTCAGACAAGGTTATCGAATTCAACCCAACGGAGCCAGTAGATCCTTCACAGACAGTATGGGCTTATAGATCAGGGGCTATTAAAGACCTAACTTTTGACCCAAAAGAATGGAGATGGCGCAGACAAGGCATGCTTAAGGCGACCCATTTCTTTGATTACACGACAAAACGAGGCTACAGAATTATTGTGAAGAAACAACATAGACAGCTTCAATTTGACAAGTGGCTACAAGACTGTGGTTACTCTGATCAACAAAGGAAGAGCTTCTTTAAGAGACTCTGGCACCCCTGGCTCCCCAGAAAAGTGTCCTCAATGGTATGGCTAACAGTAGCAGAGGGTTTACCAATTGGAGCCTGGAGAGTGCGGATAGGTCACACTGGCATTTGTCCACTGTGCACTGGCAACACAATACAGACAGCGGAACATGGACTATACTCTTGTCCAGCGGTGGCCCCAGCTTGGGAGAAGCTTCGACTTCTCACAACAAAGGCACAATATCCTCTCCCGCTGCGTTCATGGCACGATATTCTATATGGTGAGCTGGGAAGACCTCCTGCGAGAGGACAAGTAGCTGGAACCGATCCTCCTGAAGAAGATATTACCTGGGATTCAGGTACTTCCTGCACGATTAACAAGGGCACTCCATGGCACATTATACGCTGTACTCTTCTATGGTTCATATGGTGTCAACACTGTGAACACGACATGAAGAGTGGAGTCTTTCACATCGGGATCGCACTGTATAAAGCATGGCAATGTACAGTTCAAGTTGGCATGGCAGCATGGCGTCAACTTCAAAAGTTTCGTAAGAAACGTGATCCTTCCAAACATTCAAATCTGGAAGCTACTTTCACAAGGATATGGAGTCAAGGTGATATTTTTTGCTCCACTACGGGAGGTAAGCCTCGTTGGAATCCAACTCCGCACAGGGATTTCCTCACTCGTGAATATGCTAACAGATATGCATCAGTGCGTATTCAAAGACAAGCAACAGATGAGGAAGAGATGCAATTATCTAACTCAGAGGAGACGCAGTCACTCAATCTTTCAGATCGTTCCCAAGGTTACGTACCTCAGATGCTCCGCCAGGACGAAGCTGAAGTACTTGCAGATCGCATTATCGAACAGCTCCTCGAAGACATTGAAGACGAAGTTGATTTGGAGCAGGGTTCAGGATCGGGCGATCTGACTCCTAATCCGCCACTCCAAGCAGCTGATCTCCTTGACTTCCCGGAAGACATTCAGTCACCTCGGTTTTTGGCCTCCCAGAACGAGTTCTGGACTAACTGGACCGCCTAGGGTTTTCAGATTCGGCTTCACGGACTCCTCTGCCTCTGGCCTCTGCGGAGTCCTCTCAGTATCTATCATTTTGATAAGATTGCTAGCTTAGGCATTGTATGAGACTCTCAATGGGCTCTCCCTTCCGAGTAACTCTCTCGGCTTCACTTCTGCTTTGCCTAGTTCTGGGGCTTCCCCTTCTGTCGTGATGGACTCTCTTTCACTTAGCTTAGGCTGTTAGCTTAGGCTCTGGTCTGCCAGCGATGGCTTTCCCTTCTGTAGTGATGGACTTTCTCTCACTTGGCTTTGGCTGTTAGCTTAGGCTCTCGCCTGCTAGCGTTGGCGGCCACTTTTGTGACTCGGTTCTGAGTCCGTCACCTGGAGTCTTCTTCGGGTTCTAGGGTTTGACTTTTGTTGACCCTGCTTCTGGCGTTCCCTGCCTTTGTACCGGAGGTGTTTTCCTCCTGGAGCTTCGGCTCGTTCTTTTAATACATTTTCCTGAAATGGGTTTTGAGGTCTAGTGGTAGAATAGTACCCTGCCACGGTACAGACCCGGGTTCGATTCCCGGCCGGTGCATTCAAATTTCTTTCGTTTTTTCAATATCTTTGCCAGAAGAGTGATTTTCATTTGTGTACCAACAACAATGAAGCACTCTTTTCAACCCCTAACTGCCTAAGCGTCCATTTTTCATGTATAGATTTCATCCATAATTTCTCATCCGCCATGCACTTTTAGCAGTGTGGAATTTTTACTGTAGATTCTATGGGAAGTTAGCTTCATGCATATGTGATCTGATTAGAAAGGGGATGATTTGTGAAATTTTATGCCTCATTTCATGTTGTAGTGATTCACCCAAAATAATGAAGATTTCAGTGTAAAAGTGCTCTAAGAAAAGTCAACTCATATAATTAAGCAACCAAAAAATCTCCAAAAATCACTACACTTAGAGTATTACATTTCAACCAATCACAAAAAATTTCATCTGTAGATTGTCAATATCTTATTCGTAATTGAATTACAAAATAATTTTGAATTTCACGTTTCAAATTTTATACAAAATTATTGGTAATAGCAATCATAGATTTAACCATATGGATAGAATCTAAAATTCATAATGTACAAATTTTATTCATATATCAAGTTCAAAATATCCCTCTAAGTTGCATTTTATAATGCATCTTTGTAAAACTGCCGAATTTGGAGAGGGCTCTAGGCATTTAGGGGTTAAGACACAATATGTACCATGAAGTGCTACCACCATCAACACTTGTGACGGGCTTTATAGAGGACATGCTAGTAAAGAGAACTTCAAGGGTCTCCATATTGATATATTTGAATGGTAGTTGATGACCAATACCTCTTTCTTGTTTGGCCCCAAGTCATTTTGTCATGAACGTTTTTGTGTGGTTCCAACATTCATTCTTGTATGCCACAATGGTGCTTCTATTTGGCTATTGAGTAAGTTTTAAACAATTAGATTACTCTTTTGGCTTACTATAGTAGGATTTGTTCATAGATTTGAAGGTCACCCTACTTGTGAACACATAAGTAGAATATTTTTCCAATGCCTCAAAATCATACATGACAAAATGACTTGGGGCCAAACAAGAAAGAAGTATTGATCAAAACTGTTCAATTACCATACAAATATATCAATACAGAGACCTTTGAAGTTCTCATTACAAGCATGTCTCTCAGTGTGATGTCCGTCACAAGTTCTGATAATGATAGCATTTTGTTGTACATAGTGTATCATGAAAAGCTCTATTGTTGTATAATTTGACAACTTCAATGTAAAAAATCATCGTGCCATAAAACTAAACTTGATTACCTTTCTAACCCAATTTATGATTTTCAATTCCATGGATTTTTGAACTTGTGGCGTCATTTCCAAATTACAGGTATAGTGCTGATTTTTGCAGGAGGCGGGGGGGGGAGGGGGGGGGGGGTGTGTGTGGACGAATGAGAGTTGCCTGGTACTGTACGACTCTAGAAATTACCATATGTGGTGGTGTTTAACCTCTAAACGTCCA
Organism: Pohlia nutans; assembly: GCA_022496805.1. Classification (NCBI taxonomy): domain Eukaryota; kingdom Viridiplantae; phylum Streptophyta; class Bryopsida; order Bryales; family Mniaceae; genus Pohlia; species Pohlia nutans. Next base: position 2,240,356 of record CM040105.1, read on the forward strand.
ACTATCCAGAAAGTGGAGGATGTACAAAAATGTTTTTCAAAGATTTTAGTCTAAATGTGCTCTTGAAAAAATAAACTCATAAAATTAAGCAACTGAAAAATCTCCAAAAATCACTACACTTAGAGTATTACATTTCAACATGTCACAACAAATTTCATCTACAAATTGTCGATATCTTATTCGTAATCAAATTACAAAAGAATTTTGAATTTTACGTTATAAATTTTATAAAAAAATATTGGTGATAGCAATCACATATTTAACTATATGGATAGAATCTAGAATTCATAATCGGTACAATTTTATAATACATCAAGTTCAATATATCCCTCTTTGTTGCATTTTATAATGCATTTTCGCAAAACTGCCCAATCTAGAGAGGGGTGTAGACGTTTAGAGGTTAAGTTGGTCATAGTTCATTCATGAGGGGTTTTCGATCATATTGGGCCTACTGTTGTTGTAGTATAGTGGTAAGTATTCCCCCTCTTTCTATGAAACCTTTCCCCAACTTGTGTACATATCTTTAGTAAAAGACACTAGAAAGTGTTAGATGTGAGTATTTGCCCCAATTGTTGTGCGTGCTTTTGTAACGAGCTTTCAAGCAAGGACAAGGTCCCTATCTTCTTAAAGGGAGATGGCAAAATCCCATGATTTCAATTTGCGAGAAGAAGGCGCTTATTTTGATGAGAGTTTAGCAATTATGAGTATTGATTGCGGGAGGAACCGCATTGCAAAGTCTCGCCTCACAAACTCACACTTTGACACCCCCTAATGCATATCTTGGGATTTGAGCGACTTCCAAAGTATGCATCTGCAATATTTATTAGATCTCCACTTAGTATAAGCACACTATTTCAAAACTCTACACTAATTTACGTCCAAATCTCAAAATATCATACATACGAAGTCGTTGTATCCACAACGTTATAGAAGTAACTTTAGGAGCACACTATTTTCAGTACCACACAAAAGCAACAATTATGAGTACCTTGTGATGCATCCAAACTAGGTGGGTTAGGTCTTTATGAGGAAGAGGTGTAAACTTCTGAGCTGTGAGTGGGAACATGCACATTGTAAATAGGTAACTAAGAAACCTTAGTGGAAAAAACTCCGAGAGAGCAAGTTAAATTACAATACGGTAGGGATTCCTAGGACAATATATTCTAATTTCCTAAGACAACATATTCCTAAGACAACATATTCAATACAGTCTTCTAAGACAGCATATTTCAGTTTTTGAATTCAAAGTTCAAAATAGACCGTGGGATGCCCAAAACAAAAAAGCCAAAAATTTAGGCTTCTCCAAATTTATGGACATAGTAAAAATGCTCCTAGACATCCTGCAGAACATACCTACAATTGCCACGAACTAAAACCAATTTACCAGAAAGCACATGGAATGACCAAAAGTCCTCTTTCAAATGGCAATGTTAGGAACAACCTTCTTTAACCCTAAAGGACCACGGATTCATGGTTTTAATCCTTAAAGGTTTTAGGGCATAGTAGATACGTTGCCGTATATTTAACATTTGTTGTAAGTAGAAAGTTCCAAATTGAGATCCCAATAGCTTTTAAGACCATGTAGACATGAATTTTAACTTTTCTTTTAATATGAAACCCATAGGAGGTGTAGAACCGTTCCAAATACAATGAAATACGGCCGTATAATACTGGCCGGAATGGCCAATCTGGACCTTTAAGGGTTAAAACAAATTCAACCAATTATATTGTGAAAAATATGATTTAGGGCCACATTAAAAATGAAGTCGAGGTCACTTTTTCTTGGGGCTAATTCAATCAATTTCAACCCATATTGGCCTTAACCCCTAAGCATCCTTAGCTCTTTTGGGCTTAAAAGCATCATTTCTTTTCATGTGCTATAGGTCTAAATATAAGTGAGGTATAGAAATCTCAACTATACAATCTTGTATTATACATGTTGTAAATGATGTGGATCGAGTTTGGAGTCATTTGGCCACATAGATTGCAAGATCATAACGTTTTAGTGTTAAAAATGAATGCTAAAATTTTCCTAGCAACACATTAAAGGTGAAATTCGTTTTCAAAACTACTCAAATGAAAAAACTTTAAACTATAAAGTGGTTAAAATCATCATATAAACACATTGGTACAAAGGCCATTTCTCCCATGTCTAATGGTCGGGGCTAAAGAGACATAGGAGGATGAAGGGAAGTGGAGACCAGAAAGAGCTTTTCAGATCTACAAACAATCCAAGGTTGATGAATGCTGAAAAAAAAGTGTTCTTCAACAAAAGAATTATAAAAACAAAAAATTACTAAAATCTAAAAACAACCCCAAAGACACTAATTGCCATTCCAATTCTTTGAGTAGGGGACATGTCAGACCTCACCGTTTTTAATTTTAACCCCTAAACGTCCCAACGTCCCAACGTCCAGAAACTGGATCATGAACAGATTCGAAGCCTTGTAACTTTTTCATACAACCTTGGATGATTTTCATCCAAGTCACCTTTGAAAGCCTATTAAATTCTCTACCAATTACAATAAATCTCTTGTGATGGGGAGCTGTTGATAATATTGGAGAGGCCTCCAACTACAAGTATGTCAAATTTGTTGGGTAGATTTTATGCTTGCAATGGTCTTCTCATGTACACCTCATGTACATCTAAGTCATGCTAATATCTACTTTTGACACTAGAATCTACTTCTGTTCAAAGGGTTGGTACGTTTAGGGGTTAAAAATTGATTTCAAAATTTTGGCCTCAAATCTTGGAGTAAAAGGTTGGGGCTGATTTCAAAATTTGGACCGATGAGAGGTGAGTATTCAAGCCTTCTTACACATCAAAACCGCCTCGACTTCATATGTAAAAGCAGGTCAAGAAAGAAAGAAAATTTGGACAAAAAGAAGTGCACAAAGAACATGAGGCCCAATTCGGGCAGGTTAATTAGTAAAAGAATATACAACCTTGCCTGCACATCAAGGTGATGGGAAATTCCATAATAGAACAAGGGTGGCATAATAAATAAATGTGCTGACCTGTACGGGGGGCATTGGCTGCTGCTGGATCTTCTTCTTCTATGAAACAGGTGATAAGTAACAATGCCCAAGTGCATCAAATGATCCTCTCTCTACTGTACTGTACAATGAGGGGGGTAAAACTAAACTACAGAAAGTGGGATGAACAATAATATTACCACCCTATTTGCCCTTCTTCATCTTCTGTACAAATGGTGAAACTACCCAAAAAAAAAAAAAGAGGTGATAATTATAACTTAAGCCTAACATCAAGGCTTCTTATGTGCCACATGAACCTCCAGCCTTACGGTCTGGATGATAGCCCGGGGCTTTACATGATGCACAGGAGCCGTAGGATTTAGGGTTTACAGTCCATCCAACGGCAGTTAAACCGGATCTTCTCATGACCTTGGACGTTTTGCAGCTTGCATGAACGCTGCAATGACCTGTGCCTCGTCCAGTTCCTTCATTACAATCAAACCCACATAATCAGGACAATATTATATAATACATATCCTAAATCATGGTCAGTTTCGACGTTAATTTTTAATTTTTTTTAACTTGCCACGTGTCTTATTGTGATTGGTTTAGGGTGACGTGGACCTCTCAAAGATTCAAGTTTGAAACCATGCTGTTTGAATCTGACTCTCACATACAGTTGTTGAGGCAATTGCCAAAAGTGGTTGTTTCTATAAAGGAGAGGTACCCATTGTCCATAATTACTTCATAACTAATTTGAAGTTGCGTTTCATGGATCCAAAAGCCAACACAATGCTACCCAAAAGCTAACATAGTGTTGGCCAACAAAGAGCTGCCACCTCAACAACCACTTGGTGTAGCTTTATGTTCAGGAATAAAATCTCATTATTGTCGGTTATAGGTGAACCTATACTCTATAGTAGTCATGGGTTCAAAAGGACTTTTCACTTAACTTGTTTTTTTGAGAATTTTTTTTAAAAATAAAAAAAATACCATTCTACATTATCTTTGTTTCTATATGACAGACAAATATCTCATTAGTGAAACTTCAACATTTTCCATGCGAAAAACCTTATTTTATCGGTTATAGGTACTTTTATCTTAGATTTAATTGAAATAAATCATTCGAGGTAATAAAATGTACCAAAAGAAAAAAAGAAATCACACCCTGAAACATGTTCTAAAAAATTACTATAATCGATGACTATTAGTCTTCCCCCAAGTAGACTTCCTATTCTTTCATTGGGCACTTGGGGGTTAATCTGACAGACGATCAAGCTGCCGTGCACATCACGCTCACAAAGAAAGCTGCTACACTGTCTACTATTTCTGCACGTGCTGAGAAAGTTCATAAACCCACACCTATCTTACACATACTCATTACAATACTTAGTAATGTACAAACTGTTGAGATACAAGCGAAACTACCATAACATTCTTTAGCTAGTACTGCAGCACACCCTTTTGCTTGTGCAGAGAATCAGCATCTGAACAGGGAATTGATGATGTGAAACATGTAGAAACAATTAAAAAAAACAGAAGTTTGTATAGCTGCCAAGCCATCTTTAGCTAAAGATGGCTTTTATTCCCCAGAAGATTACGATTCTGGCCTGCAATGCTGATTCCCAAGGGTGAACAATGGGGCTGCTAAAGAATGTTATGACAGCTCTAACTTACCCCGAAAGCCTAATATTGAACCTCATAGTTTGTTTGTTTTTTTAACGCAGTTCAGTTCTTTCGTCCAGTTATATTTATTTCTTCACCAACTGAAACATAATTTTTACAATATAATGATCATATGAATCCTCAGTCCACGTAAGTCTTCTCATGACCCCATGAAAGATAGTTTAGATCTCTTTCTGGGGGTATGTACTTTTTTATATTTTCCTTTTTTGTACTAGACCTATGAGAGATTGCACAAGTGTGAAAAGGGTTAACTCTCACCTGAGACATGAAGTGTCGACCAACAGCATGCAGAAGCTGCTCCTTAGTTGAATTAGGACCCACTTCCACCTGCAAGGAGAATATTAGTTAAGAAAAATCAGTACACATTAAATCCTTTGGCAATTGAAACTAAATCCTCATATTGCACTTTCCCACCTCTTCCAAATACCCTGCCATTCAGCAAATGAACCTTTTTTTCCCCTTGAAAGAGAGGACATACAAGCTTTTGAGTGAAGTCACTCAATCAGTTTGGAAAAAGCTTGGGATTTACTTTCTACTTTTAAAATGGTGTTCCAATCTTATATTACACTAACACATGGTGTTCGAATTTACTCAATCAACAGGTGGTTTGGAAGCACCTTTTTGTTTGCTAAATGGAGTTCCAATCTTATGATAGGCGTTCGAATTAGCAGAAAACTTATAAAATAGTGTATCATACACAAACTAGAGAAAAATGTTTACATGAGGATTGTTTACCAGTTTAAAATGCCGTCGGTATCTCTTCAGCGCGGCAGTTTCCAGCTTACTAAGATCCACCAACTGTGTGACCAGGAAATATGTAAACAAGAACGTCTCAGCACAGTGTAATAGACAATGGGGCTCTCAACTAAAAGGCCATTGTAAACCCAAAATCTATATCTGGAAAAAATGAGAAGTTTATCAGTATGATTTCGATTATATCTTTGCAGGAAATTGCAGGAAAAAACAGACCATTCTGTATCTGAATCTGAAGAACTACTACTTTCCAAACGCAGGCTTGAGACTTGAATTGCAACATGATGTTGTGTAAATAAAGATCGCCATACACAACAAATCGAGTACCATAAACCAGTGTAATTGATCATCAAGAGTATGTACGTTCTGCATTCTTGTTTGGTTTTTGATTGCAGATTTGATGGTGGTTTATGGTACTCGATCTGTTGTGTATGCCATCTCGAATCGGCCACCTCATTGATTGCCGTGCTACATCAGTGGCCAATGATTCAGTCATTGTTGTTATAGCACTGAATCAGTGACCATATTGTGTTGCTTTCGTGTCATTGAGGGGTTTGAGGGAGCCAAGGAAATGACCTGGGGCTTCCATACCGGGAGATAGGTAGGACTGGTTTCCTCGTCCGCCTCGTCCCGCTTCTCGAACATCCGGTTGAAACTCGCATGCTCAAGCACATCCTCCGTGCCACTTGTGTTGCGTGCCATTGGCAACGACGGCTTCCGTGGCTGCACCCTGGGCTTGAATGCATTCCTTGGACCATTGTCTTCTACATACATACACTCATTATTTCAGTCAAAATATTTAAACAAATTCAAAACTAATCTACAAACTTATGGTATGGCACTAAGGCTGGGGCTGGATGGAAGGCCAGCCCGATTCAATCCAGCCAAAGCTTGGAGTTCGGGCCAAAGAAAACCTTGTCCCGATTTCATCAAACCGGCCCAAAGATTTGGCGCCAAAATCATGCCACATAGGATGTCACGTAGGAAAAATTGCTCGTTCCGGCCCGGCCCTAGTATAAAGCCCTTGGGCCAGATTTGAAAGAATCGAGCGATCCTATTGGTTGAAATTTGAAAAGTTCGGCCTGGCCCTCAATCCAACCCCAAGTATAAAGTTTGCCTAACTCAGGCATTGAATCTCCTGGATTACAATGCGATAAGAAGGAACATTGTTTTCTACAACCCTAGATACATATTTACTGTTTCAGTCCATCACTCCAGTCTTCCTTGTTTTGAATTTATTTAAAGCTCTGACAAATAAAGACACAACTTTCTATTCTACAAACTTATGGTATGGCACTAACTCAGGCATTGATTCTCTTCCAATGGAAACGTTCTACGAAACCTTCAACTGGTGATCTATATTCCAATGGAGCAACTTCAAAGTGATTTCAAATAGAGATCGCATAATTGAGGGAAAAAAAAAGAAGAGAGAGAGATTAATAACCAACCTAGACTTGTCCCACTGGAAAACGGATTGTCTTCATTGTCGTCATGCTCTTCGTGACCCGAAGGAGCTTCAATTACACTCAACGCATTTCGCTGCAGCTTGACTTCATCACCATTTGTGAGGACCTGAAAAGAGGGAACATTACAATCTCTACCGCATTAATAAATAAATCTTCATCCCAATCTCACTCTTGAAAACTGAGGCAAGAGAGAGAGATCAATTCTAAACTGAAACTTCTCATGTACACTGAGATTTAGTAATTGCAAAAGGCTAAGACCTCCCACATCATTAAAAGGTAATCTCGGAGCTTAAATAAATACATCTAGTCTTAAATCACTCTTGAAAACAAGGGCAAGAGACAGATCAATTCTAAACTGTTGGTTTTGCACCTTTCCAAACAGACTGAGATTTAGTAATTGCAAACGCTAAGAGCTTCCACATCATTAAAAAGTAAGCTCTACCGGTAACAAGGAGCTCAAATAAATGCATCTAGTCTTAATCACTCGGGCAAGAGTCTAGAGATCAAGTCTAAACTGTTGGTTTTGCACCTTTCCAAACAGACTGAGATTTAGCAATTGCAAAAGCTAACATCCTCCCACATGATCATTAAAAAGTAAGCTCTATTGGTAACAATAAATACATTTAGTCTTAATCAGTCTTGAAAACAAGGGAAATCTGAGAGAGATCAGTTCTAAACTGTTGGTTTTGCACCTTTCCAAACAGACTGAGATTTAGCAATTGCAAACGCTAACATTCTCCACATGATCATTAAAAAGTAAGCTCTATTGGTAACAATAAATACATCTAGTCTTAAATCACTCTTGAAAACAAGGGAAATCTGAGAGAGATCAAGTCTAAACTGTTGGTTTTGCACCTTTCCAAACAGACTGAGATTTAGCAATTGCAAAAGCTAACATTCTCCACATGATCATTAAAAAGTAAGCTCTATTGGTAACAATAAATACATCTAGTCTTGAAAACAAGGGCAATCTGAGAGAGATCAATTCTGAACTATTGGTTTTGCACCTTTCCAAACAGACTGAGATTTAGCAATTGCAAACGCTAACATCCTCCACATGATCATTAAAAAGTAAGCTCTATTGGTAACAATAAATACATCTAGTCTTGAAAACAAGGGCAATCTGAGAGAGATCGATTCTAAACTGTTGGTTTTGCACCTTTCCAAACAGACTGAGATTTAGCAATTGCAAACGCTAAGAGCTTCCACATCATGACTTAAAAAGTAAGCTCTATTGATAATGATAAACTCTAGATAGAGGAAATGACAAGAGGAGTGAGTACCAGCCAGTGCCATCCTCCGAGGCCAACAGCCTTAGTGACAACGCCATGGAGACCCACAAGCACAGACTTGGTGCGGTTATTGCCAGTGACGAGCACTTTGGTGTGGCGGGGCAGAACTGCCAGCCCCTCTTCACCACTGTCCTCCCCGGAACGGTAGTGCACGGCCGCAGGGCTCTCTTCAGCATCCAGCATTTCCACTCCCAATCAACACTCAAAACCCAAAAGACCAGCTCTCCCCGCTGTATATATCTCCAGGGCTCTCAATAGTACTCTCCCCTCTTATGTCATGATCTCTGTCAGTGCACCAATTGAGAAAGAATATTCTCCTCAATCAACACTCTTCAATGGGGCTGTTTTTCAACCCTCTTCGCTCACGGTATGCTTGAGTAAGCAGGATCCTTCCATACCCCACCCTCATTCATACTGATTGCAGAAAACCTGAATGATCAGATCACACACAACACGCTAGTATTAATTAATTAATTAACCATGCACAAAACTAGACTACCGACACTTACCATGCATTGACAAAAATGTTCTAGATTGCAATGTTCTATAAGAGCGTAATTTCCACTCTTAACTTGAGACTACAGATCACGGAAACTAGAACTTTCCAATGTCGATAGCGGCTCTAATTTTCACTGTTGCTAACCCCTGTTATGACCTTGAGATCACGGTCTAAACAGAAATCTTCGCTTTTCAATGTAGAGTCTATTGGTAGAGGCGCTCTAAGAGAGTAATTTTCACTGTTTATAACTTGAATGAGGCTAAGGATCACGGAATACAGAGCTTTAGTGAATAGTATTGAGAAACTAGAACTTTCCAATGTCGAGCTTATCGATAGAGGCTCTCTAAGAGAATAATTTTTTCACCCTGTTATAACTTGAATGAGGCTAAAGATCACGGACTATACAGCAATTTTCGGATACTAGAGCTTTGTCTATTAGTAGAGGTTCTCTAAGAGAGTAATTTTCACTGTCGCTAACCCCTGTTGTAACTAAGGATCACGGAATAAACAGCAAACTTCGGAAACGGAAACCTTCAATGTAGAGGCTCTCTAAGAGAGTGATTTTAACTTAAAGATCACGGACTATACAGCAATCTTCGGAGACTAGAGCTTTTCAATGTAGAGTCTATTGGTAGAGGCTCTCTAAGAGAATAATTTTCACTGTTGCTAACTAACCCTGTTATAACTTGAATGAAGCTAAAGATCACGGAAAATCTTCTGATACTAGAGCTTTCCAATGTCGAGTCTATTGGTAGAGGTTCTCTAAGCGAGTAAATTTCCCTGTTAAGTTGCAATAAGACTCAAGACGGAATAAACAGCACTAGTAACGGACAATCTTTGGAAACTAGCCGATTTTTCAATGCCAACTAGTGTCGAAGAGCGTAATTTCACTGTTGGCTAACCCTGTTAAGTTGTAATGAGACGCTCAAGATCACAGTCTAGAATATAACACCACTAGAATTTTGTTTTAACAATCGCGGTACCACACCTGCCGAATCTGTGAAAGAAGAAATAGTGTAAACTCACAGCACACTCTCAATTCGAACAGGGAAGCGCAGTTTCAACCTTCGTTGCGGTTTGCTTTCGGAGCATGAACTCAGTCTCCCCACATTTTCAGATTTCTCCTGTCAATCGAAAACCAATGAACCCCAAAATGCAAACTCACAAACGGAACTCGTTTGATCCCACCACGACAAACATAAAAAGACACAACAGAGTCTAGAATTGGTGTGTAACTAGAAGACGAGAGAATTGATCGTTGCGGTAGCAAAAGCAAGCAAGCAAGCGAGACGACCAGTATTGTTGAAAGGAAGAGCAGGGAATCTGGGAGAAGGTGGAGCAGCAACAGAGCCTGCCATGATGAAGGAAAGAAAGGCAGGGCAGGGAAAGAGAGACGAGCTGTCTCCGCTGACTGGCTCCAATGTAACTTGCCTTGAAGGAAATAAAATAATGATTTTAGAGGGGCTAAAAATGAGAAAACTACTACAGAACTGTTGCGGTAAGTTAGAAAGGTAATTGAGTAATAAGTTAAGTTGGGAATGGGAGACTAAATGGCAGTGAGTGAGCAATGGACGGTTGGTTGTGTTCGTGGTAATAAATGAGGAGAGGTAATAATAGAATTGTTGCCATGGCTGACAGCCGCCGCTGGAGGTGGGCTCCTCCTGCCTTTTCGGCACAGTGCCGCCCCTGCAATGCGGCCCTTTCCCTTCCACCTTGCTATTCTCACTCTCCGTTCTACTATTCTCTTATGGTGGATGTACCTATTACCATGCATGTGTGAGGACTTCATATCAAAGTGTGTCACAAATTTTTGAGGGAAAAATAAATCTTAAGGTGGTTACCCCATTACCAATTGGCTCCTTTCACCAACAGCTAGTGGCATTATCCACAATCAATGCTGCAATGATGTTGGTTGTAGCTTGAGTTACAGTTGGTAATGGGTTCTCTCTTGTTGGTTTTAGTATATGTAAGTGTGGTTATGGATTCGTTGTTGTTGGTTTAAGCATCTTTAGTGTGTGCAATACAAATCTTCTCTAGACAAAAAGAGGTGTACCTACATGACGTGAATGGGATGCGTCATACTTCAACTTTGAAAATTTATAACTAATTCATTCTTCATCCAAAAATTATGTTTCAATTTGTGTTGGAATCTATTTCTTCTTGCCTACCTCTAAAAAATAATAATACTAAATAATATCAATGCCTCATATCCGTATTTCTTATTTAGTTGGGAATGGGGTAACCACCTTACGTGAATGCAGTCCTCAAGTATTTTCACAAATGTGGAGAGAAGAAGCAAGCGGCCTTGGCGAAGGAGTTCTTGGCTACTTGGTGTATTGATGATATTTTTTGCAATGGTAGTATTTTCTTAGGCAAAGAGAACTTCGCTACCACTCTCAATTTCCTGCCGCCCCTTATTTGGGACTCCGGGTGATTGTTCTTTTCCTTTTTCCTCGCATTTTAATGGATTGGTTTCACTCTTTCGAAAAAATAAATAAATAAATCTTACATAAGAGCATCTGCACCCATGCACGCTAAAGTTGACTCGCTAAAATTATTCATCTACATTTGAAGAGCCCTTGAACTTACACTCTCCTACCTTCAAACGCCCTGGTAAATACCAAAAAGAGTACATCAAATAGTCAATGGACCAATCACAAGTAGAATGTGAGATACAATCAACAAAAACTTAGATTTGAAGGGCCATCTCTTAACACGCTAGGATTGAAGGTAAGGAGGCATTTTTAAAGGGCCCTTAGTATTTTTCATCTAATTATTGCGTGTGTCAGAGTCTTTGACGGCATGGGTGTGGATGCTCTAAGGTTCTTTAGCCCTTGTAAATTGTACCTTGGAATAAGAATTGTTGAAGAAAATTCATTGTAGTAGATTTAAAAATATTGGACATGCTACGTAATTTTTTAGCTAAAGAATAATAGTGGAGAGTTGGAAGTGGCAATAACCCTGGCTCAAGAATCACATGTTTTGAATTATTATTTTTATCTTTTATGCAGTGAGAGCAAAAGGGTGAACTTCCTTTGCAAGGGCTAAAGAACCTTATGTAGTTGGGTTGAATCAAACATAGCATAATAGAGCAATAGGAACCAACACCATTTTGCGATGGAACCACAATCTAGTTACAATTAAAAACTAAGTTTACGTAGCAATGACACGGTAGTTCCAAAATTCATAGATACAAATGGCATTCCTTTCATTCCTTAGAAAAGTGGATCTAAGTGAAGATTCTCTTTCAGTCTAGCTTTCAAAAGGGTGCTCCATAGAATGAAATAGACTGAATTGTATTATGCTATGAATGAAATCATATATTTTTTTCATCAAATTTGTAAATTTTATAAGTGGTTTGCCTTGAAAATATAAAATTGTCTCTAGGTGGGATCATTTACGAGCATCCCAAAAATGCTCTATTAATAATCATTTAAGATCATTGTGTAGTTGATGAAGAAGTTACCTTAAACCGCACCATGTACACCCATTTTCATCCATTTACAACCCAAGGAATTTCTTTGATCGTTGTGCTTAATTGCTTTCTTCATTGTCTTAATCACTCAATCATCACTTTGTGATCTTATTTTCATTCACTAAAATATCTAAAATTGCTCTATTTACATACAATTTCACTTATCATTTACTATATTTAGTGTGTGTACTTGAAGTGAGGTGGAATTGGGTCAATCTCAAGGTGGAATTGGGGGTCAATGATAGAGTGTTGAATTGGATCTTGGGTGGTTTTAGGTATATTTACCTTAGAGCATCCGCACCCTACACTAGTAGAAAAGGTGACACTGCCGAGGGAGATGCCCAAGCAAGTAGTGCCCAATTCCACGCATGCATAGTGATTTTGCCTGGGCATCTCCCTGGGGAGCGCCACCTTTTCCACTAGTGCTATCAGTGAATTCGTAGTCGACTTTGAAAATTAGATGAAAAGTGCTTGTATTTAATGCTAAAATTTTAGGGTGGGTGAGAACCACGGAATATGATAACGATATAGCAACACCTCAATACATCCCTCTATAGTTAATTTAATAAAGGGCTTCGTATTCTAAATTGATGAACGACATTAACAATTACTCAAGTATAGTGATTGTAATTGGTTCACGGAGTATATAGAGGGATACATAGTGGTTTAAGGGTGTGGAGACGATAGCTTGTAACACCCAATTTGGAAGTGATGATAGTGGTGAAGAGGTGAATTGTAAAGGGCAATCACTAGTGTTTGCCAGGGCATTGCGGGAATAATGCCCCAAGGGGTTTTTTCCGCAATACCTGTACAAACGGTGATTACTCATCGTAAAGCACGATGGGACAAGACATTAAGCTTGGATTTTTGGCTTCGAGGCCAAGTTGGTTTGCTTGAATGATAAAGTGAAGGTTTGGGTTTGAAACCGAGCTCCGCCCACGTGCTTGGGTGATGGCCTGATATGGGTACTCCCTCCAAAAATAGTGTGATTTTCGAGAAATATCCTTTTGGTAAGAAAAAATCATTGGAAAATTACAAAAAAATAGATGGTGGTATAGACGCCATGGCTGCAGCTATATACATGGTGTTAAAAACAAAATTTATAGCACACATAAAACGTGTTAGACATAAGTCACACATGGTAAGATGCGTCTCACCGGTACTCATCAGGCCATTGCCCGCTTACGACATGAATTATGGATTTTATTATGAATTTTTTCTCCCAAATCGCAGCGTGGGAAATTTTTGCGATATTATGCCACCGACGTTGTGCTGAAGGAAATTTCGGCCGAGTGCTTTACGAAGGGAGAAGGGTGCAGATGCCCTAAGTGCTCTTGCCTTCCTCCTTTTCCCCCACGCTCCCCCACAATCTCTCCACTTGCCTGCAAAGCTACAACAACTGCAACTGCCAGGATCTGGTGCTCCTCATCATTATAAGGTAGCAACACCCAAAACCGATCACTTTTTCAATAATGGTCAAATCACACAATAAAAAAAAATTGAGATTTTATTTATTTTATTTTATTTTGGAGCAAAGATGCTAAATTTCATTATAAGAAGAGATTTTTTTCCAAAAATTCAACCTAAATAATTTTGTAATTTTTTGACACCGGTAATATTATAACATTCTTGATCCTACAAAATTTCATTTTTGTAGTAGAAAGGGGGGTAATTGGGCACCAAGGAATGGTGTTAGAGCATGGTGCCCAAGGCCCATAGTAGCGCTAGCTTTCTGTGGATATGGGCCTTAGGCACCATGTTCTAGCACTATTCCTTGGTGTCTAACTACCCCTTTTCTACTAGTGTGGAACATTATTCAATTTGCTGTGAAAACGCTTTTTTGCACAACTTGGTATCAATTTGATTTCAAGTTTTAATCTTGCCCTTGTACATTTTTATCTTGAATGTAGTTATATTAGGGAGAAATATGGAAGAAAATTTTGTGTGTAGGAGACAAAAAGAAAAGGAGGCAAACAAAGAAATTTACACTGCCTTCTTTGACTCTTCTCGTTTTTTGAATCTTTTGTTGTTTTCGTTTTTGAATTTTTTTTTTGTCAATTTCTTCTAATCTTCTATATCTCCTTATTTGTCTCTAAGCTTCCACATTTATTTCAAGTAAAATAATGTTTATTAGATAAGAAACTACTAGATATTACCATGGGTATTACATAGGCTTTAGAAGGATGGTTCTCACACTAAGGCAAGAATGTTATGATTTTACGAATTTTCAAAGTTGAAAGCATAGTGCACCTATATATGACATTAGACTAAATCTCTTTCTATACTAACCTATGAACATTTTTAGGGATAGGAATTTGGGGAGGTCGTTTTTTGGTTTTTCTATTTTGAGTCTTATAGATGTTTAAGAACGGGCCTACAAAGCTTTGCCTCAAAAACATTCCTAAGAGCAATCAAGAGAACTCCCACTATATTTTCTTTCAATGAACACTTTTAAGACATGAAATGCTTTAACTCTCATTGATTACCTTAAAAAATATGTTTTAACTTCTATTGGTTGCTTTTGAAAACTTAAAGCGGAGAGAGATAATCTTTTGCTTGTCCACGTTGGCCCTTTTAAGAGATTTGTTAAGTAATGAAATGTTAAGGCTTTGCGATTTTCTGCACAAGCATAGTAGATCTTATAAATTTATTATACTTATTTTAGGTTCTATGTGAAATCATTGAGATTATAGAGTATGATTGTTTTTAAAATTACATGTAAAATCACTTTGAGTATATAATTGAGTATAAAATATAATGGTTTTTAAAATGTAAATTTCATGCAAAACCACCATAACCAATAGACTACTAATTAGGTAAAGAATCAATTAATTTTTTTTTGGCCTAGTGGTAGATCATCTCTATTTTTTAAATAAACTTTTAATGACATTTGTAGAAAGGATAAAGAAAGATTGAATATTAACTTCATTTGGAAATATTTGGATTCATTTTTGAAAAATACTTTCTGAATTTAGTGTAATGATGAATTATCGAGTTTTCAAATACAAAATTCAACAAGCGCTAATGTCTTGATTGATTGAAGGCTTATTTACATGTTGTTTTAAACCACATAATAATTTAAATCAATTTTTATGCCTTGTTGTAAGATTTCACTTTTTAATATTAAAATGTAGAATTGGATGTCTTTTAGTACTGAGCATGACTAAATCACAATATCTAACTCTATATAGTGATTATTGATTTCAGACCAAATACTAAAACTTTGAGTAAATTGGCCATACTTGTGAAGATATTATAATGTATAGATAATATATTTACATTTAATCATTTTAATATACAATAATATCAAGTTAGTGTCAATGATACTAACATCATACTAATATTAAATTAACATATTTCTATTACATTTACATTAAAAGAACATTAGTTTGAGGTGACATTTGTGCAACATGAGGACTACCACACATGAATCCAATGTTTGTCAATGTAACTTTAAAAACTTTGTCAATCTAATTGGGGTTGTGGGGTTTTTTGTAATACATTGTGGTTACCTTGTTATTAATTAGGGGTAGCTTTTATTATAGTAACATAACATTTTTTATTTTTAATCAAAATCGTCATATATATTTAATCATATACTATTATTTTCCCTATGTTGTCAATCGAACAAGACAATGAGTGTAGTGATAAAGAGATGTCATAATCAAGTACTTGCATTTGAAAATATATAGTGAATTAGGCAAAGTGATTTTAAGTTTTTATCAAAATTTTATCATTTTGAAACGAGATTATGAGGCTCAATATTGCAACTGGAAAAATTCAACAATATAAGACAATGTGATTACAAGTTTTTATCAAAGGTTTAATAAATTAAAACAAGACTTTAGGCTTAAAATCTCAAATAAAAAAAATTAGAAACAAAAAAAGTAGAAGCATGGTTGAAATCATGAATTTTGACACCCTATAGAACTACTTTAAAACGTTTTGGACATATTCAATGTTTTATTGTCTTGTCACTAACTTATTCTCTTACTTCAATTAAAAAATATAGATTATACTTTTATACTATTTAAAAAATATGATGGTTATTTTCATTGCAAAAGTGGAATGCACTTTATTATAAAAATTTAGGGTATGATTTATTTTGTATCTTTGTATTTTTTTTTAATTCCCTCTGAAACCTCTTAGATGATTTATTTCAACTTGTATAGATATGAAAGTATTAATTCTTGACCATTTCATCATTTAGAGTCTAATAGTAATTAATAATACAAAGAAAATGAAAGTTAACAGTCTCTTCATCCCATTTCTTTTTAAAAAATTAAATAAAAAATAAAAAATCATCAATATGATAACTCCACATGTATCTATCAACACTCCATCTTTAAAATGACCATCATCAATTGAACTAATACATCATTTTACCATCCATTCAAATATGGCATTTGATGATGGCATGTTAAAATCTACATATTCTACAAGATTGGAAGTAGGTAACAAATATCAATATGTCTCCAAAAAAAATAAAAAAATTCGATGCGCAATGTGAATATGTTCAATATACATGTAAATTTACATTCCATATTTAATATGTTACAGATTAATTTTATTTGATGTCATAATTTTTTAATAATGACAGCTATTATCATACACAAAAGCAAGGCCATAAGATTTTTTTGACTATTATACTATTCTTCACTTAATGTCCATTCCTTTATAAATAAAAATACTTTAATGAAATGCATCAATAGTACATCATTCAATGATATTGCATGTGTACGTGTGTTTATCTATCTGCTTATTTATCTATTTATATGATTGTCTATCTATTTGACCATCTATTTAACTGATTGATTATCTAACCATCTCATACTATATATCTATGTAACTAACTATATGACTATGTCTCTATCTATGGTTGTCTAAACTATCTCTGACAATCTATCTATCCAATTGACTATTTGACCATCTCGGACTATATATCTATCTAATTGATTATCTGACTATGTCTCTATCTATGATTGTCTGAACTATCTCTGACTATCTGTCTATTCAATTGACTATCTCACAATCTCTCTATCCATCTAACTATCTCAATCAATCTAACCATCTTTCTATCGATCTAACTATCTCTATCAATTTAACCATCTCTCTATCCATCTAACTATCTCTGACTATCTATTTATTCAATTGACTATCTGACTATCTCTCTACGGATTTAACTATATTTGACTATCTATCTATTCGATTGACTATTTATCTATTCAATTGACTATCTGACTATCTATCTATTCGATTGACTATCTGACTATATATTTATTCAATTGAATATCTGACTATCTCTATCAATCTGACCATCTCTTTATCAATCTAACTATCTCTATCAGTCTTACCAACTCTCGATCAATCTAACTATCTCTATCAATTTGACATGGGGTTCTTTTTTTTCACTCTATCAATCTAACTATCCGTATCAATTTGACCCAGGGTTTTCATGGACAATGAAGTGTTAACATAAAGAATTAACGTTTGCAAATTAAAACTATTTTACACGCGTCTATGACATGTCTCACAACAACGATGATTGTCATTGTGAGCCAAGGGGGAAATGTCATGATGTTTTTCCACTTTCTATGCGAGAATTCCTATTTTAAAGTGAGACGTGGCGAACAAGTGGTTGAAAGATCACATCAACGTGATTTCCTGTTAGTGATAAAGTAGTTTAGTAAGTGCATTCATTTCTACCAAACTACTTAGCACTTAAACCTAACTACTTGTTTACTATTACAATATTACAATATCCGAGGGTTAGCATAGAAAAATAATAGTAGCCATATAAAAATAGAAGTTTACATAATGAAGACAGATCTCAAACTGTTGATTTGACTGAGCTTGGAGGACATTATTTCAATATGTCACTGAGCTTGGAGGACATTATTTCAATATGTCACATCAGGAAGTTGAACCACGAGTAAAGAGAACCTGTTAATTTCTTTTATTATGCTTTTGTTTATTATTACTGAGAGTTTGTTATTTTTCTTTGATTTATTAGTTTTAACTTTCATTTTTTCACAAATTATGCTCAATTGGCAACTTATAGTATTTTTTTGAAACCAAATATTTTCATATTCATCCATACCTTGGACCTAATATCACTATTCATCCATTTTTTGTACTACTTTCATCCAAATTGGCAATTTCATTTAATATTTATTAAAATGATTGAAATTTGACTTTTTCATCCAAAATTCTTTCAAATTACATATCGTTTGTAGCACGAGAAATAATTTTGTACCCAAAAAAAGAACGTTATCTGACCATCTATCTATTGACTCATTGCTATTGAAGAAGAATCATTTTTCAACATTGTTGAAATGAAACCCATACTCCACATTCAAAGTATTTTCCCCTTGATTTGATTGGTGATTTGACAAAGTATTGTGTGAAATACTGAAAGTAAAAATTAATTAGTTTTATCATTGTAAGAGGTTGAAGTGATAGAGAATGATTGGTCAAAGGTTCATGGTGGTAAGGGCCTATAATTGTTCTATATAGCAATATTGTTGATTCAAGGTTTATTTGGTTCCAAACTAATTTAAGATTGTCTGGGGTCCAAAAAACCTTAGATGAGTTTGGACCCAAACTCTTTTAAGGTTGACTTGGCTCAAATTTACTTAACCTCTAAACGGCCGAGGGACGTCCCCCATTCAAAACTGCCTCATTTGGTCATTTTTATTGATGATCTTTGTTTGGTTTTCAAAACACTTTTTTCACAATTGAAGCGTAGGATCTTGTACTTCTAGGTCTTATAAACCATCTCTCAAATTTTCAAAGCATTTGACGGTATATATGTTAAAATAATAAAAAATGAAGTTGGGATTTTCAAATTTTAGGCCCTAAAAAATCTGGGCAGCCTTGCTTTGATGGCCTTCCAAACCAAAAAAAAAGTTGAAATGATTTGCCATTTTGACCATCTTCAAGATGAGTTAAGAAGATGCAAGCCTCAATTTGACAAGATGTTAAATTCATTAGCATTTTTTCAAAGACCTTGTAATGAATGGGGGTACGAAGAAAAAGGCAAAGATTTTGGCCAAATTGGATTATCCCTTCGACTCTTGTCTAATTTGAAGAGCCCACAATTCATGGCATGCAAACTATATGAGTTGGATAAGAATTCCTTTGAGGTGTATTCCTTTAAAAAACCATCAATCAAGTCTATGTCCTTTTTCGAAAATATAAAAATAAAAATAAATAACAAATAGAACCGACTTTTACATATCTTAGCTACTACATCAGGAATTTAGGACCCCACGGATTTTAAATGATTTTCGTACGATATCCGATATTTCATTTGTTTGTACATTATTCGCACAGATTCTACATGGATTTTGCACGAATTCTGCACTTTGCTAGATAACAAAAATAGTGAATGCAGAAGCCGTGCAAATTCAGTGCAAAATTAGCGTGAAATCTATACGGAATTCGTTCGAAAAATGCACTAACCCATGAAATATCGGACTTCACACAGAAATCGTTAAAAATTAGTGAGGCCCTAAATTCCTGATGTAAGGACAAACCCCATCCCAACCATACACACTATGAAAGGAAAAAAGAAAACAAAAAAAACAACAATAGTAAGTTGATTTTACCCCTCAAGGCCCAAGAGGCCTAAAAATGGCTCTTCTCTTGTCAAACTTAGTTTTCATTTTGAAAACAATTTCTTTTTTATTTCAGTTGAACTACCAAAGTAAAGATAATCAAGTCCAATTTCTATTCTACTTTACTATTTATCAAAATTCCAATTATTGAATCTATTATAGCAATTATCAACTCAATGGGTTAAAAGCCAATTTGTTCTTCAACCGAGTCTTCAACATAGTTATCCTATTTAAATTATCAGATTAAAAACTTTATTTGAATTTTAAATACACTAAAGTGTGTTTGATTTTTATTTACATCCAAGGTAAAAATTTCATCAATTTTGGATACTTATTGTAATTAAGATGATATTTTGAAGACATAAAGCTTAAGAAAATCATAATAATTTGAATTTCCAAAAGAAAATTATGAAAAATTCAAGATTTATAGTAAAAATATAGATTCATCTATGAAAAATACTTTCAAAATGTTTTTCTCAAATTTAAAACAAGAAATTGAGCTACAGAAAATCATAATAATATGAATTTTCAAGAGAAAATTATGAAAAATTCAGAAAATCATAATAATATAAATTTTCAAGAGAAAATTATGAAAAATTCAAGATCTATAGTAAAAACATAGGTTCATCTATGAAAAATACTTTCAAAATGTTTCTCTCAAATTTAAAACAAGAAATTAAGCTACAGATCGAAGTTTGACTACATTGAGAAGGGGGCAAGGACGGGTCTCACATAGAATCAAACTCTTGGAGCTAGGGCCCAAACCGCAGGATAATTCCTCACTCGGGGCCGATGGGCGCCGCCACGAAAGTAATTGGCCGTCATCCGTCACGCCAACCTCGCTTCATCCATCCAGACGACATAATTCATCCATCCACGTGGAGTGGACAGTTGCCAAATCCCATCCTTGATTTGAATGGCTGATGAGTGAGCGGAGATGCACATCCTACGGTGCACAGTAACAACAACGAACGGCCAGGATGAGACCTACTTTAACTGCAGTTACTTACTCAACTACCCCCACCAGTCTAGTCTAGTAACAGGACATCAGTTGAGAGTGGAATCCATTTGTGCCCAAAAGTTTTAAAAAGGTACTCCTGTAGTGGAGGTTAGTTAATAGATTCCCTCCTTTTTTTCCACCATCCCTTTCCTCCATTCAAGTAAGTCTACTCTGCCTATTTTTTCAGTAACCACATTCTGATATTTTTGCATTTATTTATGATCTCCTGCTCTACATAGTAGCATACTCTACATAGTAGCATAATAGAGTAATGGGGGAACACCCTTTGGCAATGGGACCACAATCTAAGTTAGTTACAATTAGAAACTAAGTTTAACCCCTAAAGAAGGTTCCATGCCAAAAAGGGTTGTAAGTGTTCTTCCAAATGATATTTCACCACGAAGACTATGGTATTGATAGAAACTGCCATTATGAAAAATGGAGCCTACAATAAGAACTATTTTTTATTTTAAAAAATTAATAATATGTGACGTGGAAAAAAAGATATGGTTACTCAAAGGGCGTATTCTACGTATTTTGAGTCATGTATTGGGAATTGTATGGCAAAATATGATGTATACATAATTGTTTTATGATCCCACAATGGATGGAAATGCTCTTGAAAATCACCATATGCACAATGCATGGATATGCGCCTCGGCCTCAAAAAAATCTCCCTTCTAAATTCACACTTTTACACCCCTTAGCATCACTTGTATGCTGATTCTACTAGCGTATAAAACTACCCCAACATCCTTTAGGGATTAAGTGACAATGACACGATAGTCCCAAAATTCATGGAATACATATGGCATTCCTTCATTACTTAGAAAAGTGGATCTAAGTGAAGATTCTTTTTCAATCCGGTTTTTAAAAGGGTGTTCCATTGCAATGTTCTATCCATATAATAAGGAAGAAGGGTGTTTTTTGTGTGTCTGTCAGCGCATGACATTTTACACATGGAATAAGTGGTTATTTGACTAAGTTCCGGAGTGGAACCTGTGAGGTTATTTCAAAGGTTAAATATCTTCTTAATAAATGATTTCAAAGGTTATTTCAAAGGTCATTTTAAAAATGGAATAAGTGGTTATTTGACTAAGTTCCTGAGTGGAACCTGTGAGGTTATTTCAAAGGTTAAATATTTTCTTAATAAATGATTTCAAAGGTTATTTCAAAGGTCATTTTAAAAATGGAATAAGTGGTTATTTGACTAAGTTCCGGAGTGGAACCTGCGAGGTTATTTCAAAGGTTAAATATCTTCTTAATAAATGATTTCAAAGGTTATTTCAAAGGTCATTTTAAAAGTTATTCAAAATACCAATTTTAAACCTCAATGTTGACCTTTGGGGAAAAATGACTATTATAAATACATTGAGTTTATTTTTGAAATTTTGAGATATTTTATGTGCCGGTGGCCGGCACGGGTCAAGCTAGTTATGCTATATGAGAGCATCGCCACCGTGTCTCTTGAACATATCCGCTATGTTCAAGTGGCGTAGCTCCAATCCTATTTATGTCACACCATGGATTTTTCAAACAAAAGTAGTTAACTTTGGTCACTTCAAACATGACCCATGTCCTGGTAGGATGTAGGAACGAGAGCATTTCTTCAAGTAGTCTTTAACTCCACAATTATGTCCAAATTTCTTGTTCGTCACTCTATTCGTGTAAAATTCATATATAGGGTAGGCCTTATGGTATAATCAAGCATGCGAAGAGTGTTGTGAAGGAGTATGATTTTGAAATAGTACTTCAACAAACAAGATATGGTAAGTTAGTTTGATGTTCATGAGTAGCGATTATCTAATAGTGTAGGTGTGAATAAAAATCTTGCATTGTGATTGATTTATTTTCAATATGAAATTTGTACTTTGTTTCACATCTTTGTGGAATTGAGTACAAAGTGACATGTTGCAAGTGTCATGTTTGGATTTTAGAATTTCATTCACTCATATTTATGGTATAGGTTTTTGAAATAGACATGAGTTGTAGTGTTTGCTTATGATGACCAAAGTGGTTATTTACAAAATTGTTTCAAAGGTCTTTTAGAGTGTTTAAAAAGTTTTCAAAGAACTTTTCATTGTTTTGCAAATATAAAAAGTTAATTGAAACATAAGGTTTAGAGTTATAGGGTTACAATAGTATCCAACAAGTATTTTCATCTTTAAAATTTATTTATTTTAAGGTTTTGATGTGATCTACCCCATATTTTCAATGATTGCAAATCCAATGGTGTAATCAGAATCTTACAACAAATGCTTAGATGTGGATGATTTTCATAACTACTATATGTACTAGGAATACCAAAAATTTGTGTGATCTTTTTTGTTAAATTGATTGAAGCCACGCTCTATTAAAGTGGGAACCAAAGTGCATATCCAATTGCAATATGTTCTTCCATACCATCCAATTGCTTGAAGAGTTTGAGTAAAATCATTTCGAATACAAATGGAAGATTCATTCTTATTCGCCCCTATAATTTCTCACTATAAATCTTGAAGCTTGTTGTGAAAGTCTAGCAAGATGTTGATAGGAATTTTTTGAACGTCAAAGGCGTCTCCTAATTGTATTTGGATGCCTCAAAGAAGTATAAGTTCAAGACTACTACAAATGCGACATGCATCGGAAACTTAAAAACGTAAGCATCACATGATAGAATCATCTATACCTTCCCAAATTTGGAGCAAGTGGATCATTTCAACGGGTCTTGTACGCATTGTCAACATTTTCCTTGACATATCATCAAGACGATCTTTTGATCTCATAGAGAGGACTTCGTGGCATAGCTCTTGGTAGATATTTACCTTTTTGATCCCTCTTTCAATCATTATGTTGAAGTCCACCAAACTAAAATCGTTAGTATTGCACATCTCGTACACATGTGCATTTCTAAACCTTTGAGCACGATGTTGTTGATTACTATATTTGTATGTATTCACAGTCCTTGTTTCATATACAATTTCAATATCAAACCAAATTTGTCAATAAATAGCATAATAACCCATTGCTTCAATGTAACGTTGAATCAAATAGGTTGATCCTAGGCTCAACGATTGCTATGTCCTACTTCATTCCAAAAAGATTGATTCCAACACCTTCTTGCACTGCACTTAAAAAGCACTTGTGCCCTCGCTTGTGCCAAAGTTCCTACATAAACATTGATTTGGTTTTTGGATAGAACTAAATGATCTTTGTTCCTCGTCAACCTAACCTTTTTATAACCTATTTTATTCAACATTGTCACCAACGTATATCTTTACGACTACATGGTAGGAAATTGCATGCATCAAATCATGGGAAGTTCACGAGAAGTTCATCAAAAGTTCAAACTTAAAAAATTTATCACAACAAAAACAACTTAAAGAAGGGGTGAATTGCCAAGAAAATGAAATCAATATCTTTGAAATCGTTTCAATACTTGATTTGGAGAGAACTCAAAAGATAGAGGTTTGAGAGACATGTTAGGTTTGGAGATTTCAAAGACAAATTAGATTTTGAAAAAGGCAATCCAATATATATTTACAAGGAGGTTGTTGTTTTTATTTAGTTTTACTTTGGTCTCTCTTTGGTGTAGTTTAGATTACATTTGTGGCTCAAAATTTTATTATAGAATCAGAGGCCTGTGAGGATCGCTTTTACAAAATTAAGGAAATGTTTTATTCTTGTTTACATTTCATTAAAGTAGTTTAATTGCTTTAGGTTTTGGAGTAATAAAAAGAGACAATTACATTAGTTGAAAAAGACTTGAGAGTGTGTTTTGAGTTGTTATCTAATACGGATGAAGCTGATAACATAAACTGATATTCGCATTTGACAATGAGTATATGTTCTTGACATTAAATTCATGAATGGTAAATCAAAAAACTTTCAAATTTGTTATATCTACATTTTACAAATAGAGCCACATGGATCTTCAATTGAACTTCGGCCATGCATGATTTGATATAAATTGCACTTTATCTAACCATTGAGAACACTACATGTTAAAGATACTTTACATTATCAACCAATGCCGTGAAAATTTGGAGCTATTTCAAAACAAATTTGGCTTCAAGGCTAAGAATAATAAAAATAACAAATCCTTGATACAATCTAGAGTTGGCCTTTTATTCTTGAAAAAAACATTCTCTCTCTTGGGGCTAAATAAAAGAAAAATTAGTTCATGAAAAATAATTGTCAACTCACCAAGATATAATTTTTAGAAAATGCTTTTGACACTTAGTGTAAAAACCTTGAGGTTGTCCTTAACTTTTTCAAATAGAAAGAGTAAATCTAACATATTATTAACCTCAAATCCTACTCTAAAGTGACCTTTAGACTACCAAAATTGCGTGACTCTATTTGAGGTGACATCAACAAAGAATTCATCAAATCAGTTTAGTTTGCAAGGAACTCATTTAATTCAATTTATTTTTGATTTGGAATTATCCCCACATGCATATTTCAAATAAAAATATCATAAACAAAAATGTAGATATATACAAAAATACTTATTTTCAAAAATATGTATAGGGATTATGTCTTGCTTTATAATTCAATTAGAAGTTCAAAAAACCGGATTTCTCTAAATCCCCCGGTGGTCTTGAATGAATGGGGACAAAAGTGCCCCCTATTTTTGTCCGGTTCAAGGCCCACTTTAAAAAACAACCCCCTCCTCCAATGGGTTTTTATTCCCAAGTAGGTCCCCTAGGGTAATTTGGGGCCTCCAGCCCCAAATTACCAAAAAAAATTGCCAAAAAAAGCACCGAAGGTGCTCAAAATGGAAATTCCAGAAAAAAGGAGGGGTGGATGAATAGTGCCCGCATTCAAGACCACCGGGGGATTTAGAGACGGGGCAAAAAACCTCTTTCATTCTTTCGCCAAGGCTTTGGCTCTTGGTTCACTATGATGTTTTTTGTTCTTTCAATGAAATAAAGCGTCATGTTGTTTAAAATTAAATTAAAAATACCTCATTCAAGAACCTCTTGTTGACTTCTAGTTCATGGAGTAGATTGAACCTTAGTAAGTTAATTCCTAAAATCTTCAAAAATAAAAAGTGGTAAACTTAAGGGTTTTAGAGGCAACCAAAAAGCGATTGCTTGAAAATCTCAATAGTAGTGAAATATTTAGACTTTTGTTTAAACATCCATGTTTTCTTGAAAATGACAGTGGTTTCTGGAATGATTTGGTTATTGAAGTTGGGTTTAATTTACACAAAAATAATTCCAAAAATGTTAATCAATTGTTTATTGTGACAACTTCATCATTTTATAAAATATAGAAATTTGTCCAAAAATATATTTTTGACTTCTAGTAAAAGGGACCTACATAATTACACTCGTGTCTTTTTTTTTCTTTTTTTTTTTTTTAAACAAATGGATGCTTTATTTCCATTGCACAACAACATATTACAAACATCACGCTATGAACAAAGGAGCATGTTTTATACTCGTATTTTTTCACCTTCATATAAAATAAAGGGTTTTGGCTAGTATTCAAAAAAATTGATATTTTAATAATAGAATATATAATTTGGAAAATTTCAAAGGTATAGCTTATAAAATTTTAATGAATAAAATATTTTGTTTTTGAAGTTTGGATATTTAGTTGTATAGGTGATTTCTTGACATAAACACTTATATTTTTCTTTTTGAAAAAACTCCAAAAATTTATGAAAATCATATATTATACCATGTGACATTTATGAATATAGCCCAGTGTTAGCCCTCCCCACGTATATTTGAGATGAAAAATCCAATTGAGATTGGAAACTCAACCCTATGTGCATGTTGCATTCAACCGAAAGAGACTATGAACCACATCTAACTTTCAATTACCTTTCCACTTAATGATCTAATTCATTGTATGCGGTTTAAAATATAAAAAAACATTGAAATCCAAGTTATAATAAGATCTACAATTAAGGCATACAACTATATTAAATTAAGGTTGATTTTGTTTTGGCAGTGTAGGGCTTGGTTAGGAAATCCAAACCAAAAGGTAGGTCCAAGTGAATCCATCTTCAACTCAACTACATGTGCAAGATATGCCTTTCTTTAATTTGCAATGAAGGTCTTTAATCCTTTAATGTTCATATCCACCACCGATTTCAAAGATGTGTTATAAAATGTTTGATGAATTAAAAAAATGGAGTTGACATATAAAGAAAAGTTGTAAATCTCAATGTTTAGATCACATTTGTATGATTGGATTTATCATTTTTTTTTATTAATGGTTCTTAATTACTTTTGCAAGGTTTTCTTTTGAAATTCATCTAAAAATCCCAAATTGACGATTTTTATATTAAAAAAATTATAAAAAATTTGAAATCATATGGACTACGTGATGGTATAATTTCCATTATTTGATTTTACTTATTTTGGAAAATCATTGTTAAAGTCTCTTTTTTAAAACTAAGAATGAAACTTGACATAAACCAATTTTACCATTTAAAAAAATCACAATATATTACTTTGAAGATCCATATCATACAAATGGTAGTCAACTAGCACAAAAACCAAGGATGGATGAAAAACTGTACGGGATGTAGTCAAAAGAAGGGTTACAATCTGTTCATTGTCCATTATATGGACGCATGTGCATCAAAGGGTTAAGAGTTAGTGTTTGAGGGCATTTTAGTTGTTCAATGTCCAAATATAGATTAGTTTTCAATGTATACCATAATTTATTTGCACTTCCTATAATGATATGATGAAGTTCTAATTTTATGCATACAAAAAGATTGTTTTCACAATTTTAAGAGATGGAGTGGAGATGGCAATACATGTAATAGGTCACATGCGAATATCACAAATCATATAAATACTTGAACATTACTTTCAAAGTAAATTTATTTTAAATTCCTCAAAAACAATTAAATCTTGTAAATTACTCCATTGATTATCCCATGTAGTGCATGTGGTACAAATTCTTGAAGCACGCATTAATTAAGCCAAATCTCAAAATTAGTGAGGGTTGAAATTTTTACTGAATGGCTGAAATCTTCATATCACACTATTTTTACATCGTAATGATATTTAGTATCTATAAGGTTTTTTAGCAGTTGGGAGATCACACCCTTCTCGATATGTGGATCTATAGTAGTTATTTTTAGAAAGAGTCCAAAAATCATTAAGGTTATACAATATTCTTTCATAAAAAAATCCATTAACCCCTAACTGCCTAAGTGTCCATTTTTTGGACGATGTATAGATTTCATCCATAATTTCTCATTCGTCATGCATTTTTTGCAATGTGCAATTTTTACTGTAGATTCTATGGGAAGTTAGCTTCATGCATATGCGATCCGATTAGAAAGGAGATGATTTGTGAAATTTTTATGCCTCATTTCATGTTGTAGTGATTCATCCAAAATTTTGAATATTTTAGTGTAAAAGTGGTAAAAAAAAAGTCAACTCATAAAATTGAGCAACCAAAAAATCTCCAAAAATCACTACACTTAGAGTATTACATTTCAACCAATCACAAAGAATTTCATCTGTAGATTGTCAATATCTTATTTGTAATTGAATTACAAAATCATTTTGAATTTCACGTTTCAAATTTTATACAAAATTATTGGTAATAGCAATCATAGATCTAACCGTATGGATAGAATCTAAGAATCATAACGTACAAATTTTATTCATATATCAAGTTCAAAATATCCCTCTAGGTTGCATTTTATAATCCATCTTTGCAAAACTGCCGAATTTGAAGAGGGCTTTAGGCATTTAGGGGTTAAGTGTCAGGGAGTATGGACTCAATGGACTCTCATTGACAAGAAGCAACCAATGCAACCTTAGTTGAGCTTAACTAATATGACAAAATCTCATATTCCGGAATCCCGTATGCTATTCCCTGACAAAATATGACAAGATTGGGAAGTGAGTACCACAAGGGCTAAAGAACCTTATGCCGCCTTCACTAATTTCCCACACTTACTATAAACCCCCCCTCACTAAATGGGATAATTAGTGCAGTTTTTTTTTTTTTTTTTAATTTTTAAAAAAAAACTTTAAATGAAAAAAAAGTAAAAAAAGTAAAGGATTTGATGCAATTGGATGGGCAGTGTAAGCAGTAAACTGAATGAATCCCTCCCCAGATGTGGGTCTGTAGTACGTCTGTACCTTTTTCAGTTTGTGGTTGGTGAACGATGGATGATATAATATCCTCTGAGACCTTTTTCCATGAAAGCTTTGCCAGATTCTTCTATTATCTTAGTCTGCTTCAAAAGAAAGCAGGGCTAATTTTTGCGCCGGACAATGGGTGGTTTTTGGGCACCACAGAATAGTGTCTGAGTATGTCCAAGCAACCATTTTTTAATTTAATTCAATTTTTTTCAATTTGGTTGAGTGACACGCACATGAGAATGTAGCGAGGTAGGGGAAAAAATTAATAGAATCATCCACACACATACACACACATATACATATCCCATATTCATTGTTGTCACTAGTGCCCTAAATTTTGTATAAAGCACAAGGCTTTACCTCCTCCTCCTTGCGAAGTGTAATTCACTCTCATACATTTTTGACTTACCATTTGATTATGGCTGAATTTTAATTTAACGGTACAGAAAAAAGTTTAAATCTTGTAGATTAATGCCTAAGGTACGTGTCAAGTAGAGGGAGGGGTATTGGGGGTGTTCCTTCCCATCCGGTCTTGCTTTTACGGTTTGCAAGACTGGAAGACTTGAACCCTAACGGGACGTTCATGTTACAAATTTAGGGTCTCATGGAAAGGCATGGAAGGGCCCCAACAAGAAAGTTCGGGTCCAGCATAGAAAATCGTCCTTACAAGGGCTAAAAAACCTTGTGACGACTTCGTCTAGATGAGTATGATTCTTGTATAAGGTGATGATCCAATAACGGACGTGTACTATCTATAATTATACATTTGAGCATGGCTTGTCTCACTCGACCGTTCCGGTCTGGAATCGGTTGAGCTGAAAATCCATGCTCATAGAGGTCACGACTATTGTACGCCTTCTTCTTCTATGACGCTCCTTCTACAACAATGTGCCTCAATAGCACGGGTCCAACTAGTAAACCAACATTTTTATAGAAGGTGATGACTCAATAACCGGAGTGTACTATAAACCAACAGTATCTCCAACAGGTGTTCATTGAAAGCTTTAAATTCTATACCAATATTAGATTTGCGTGAAAAGCTTAACCGTTTAGCGTGCGAGGAGCCCCGTGGAGCCATGTTTGATTGTATTTTAGTCAAACGTTGATTTTACCTAGTTCCTAATTTCATATGAAAATAGTCCCAACTAAGAAAGTGTGGAAGTTGTTTTCTACTCTCTAGTTTAATTTATTGTTCTTCAAAATTCTCAAAATTGCGTTTTTTTACAGCACTTTAAAGCTCAGAACCCTAAAATTCCAATATACACTACAAAAAATTAAAATTCAATCAAATATCTTTTTATGTAAGCTCTAGAAGCATGCCACCTACACCTTGTTGTTCATCACTATTATTTACATTTGTTTCTAAAATTTCATACTATTTTAGACATTTTTGTAATTACTATGACTATCACGTGAAAAACTTTGAAAAATCTTTTAAAAATTCATTATATTTGAATAAACATAAATTTTTTAGTGTAAATCAGATTAACAATAATTTATATGAGAAAAATAACAAAATTTATATTCTCAAATTTATATTCTCAAAATTTATATGTGAACAATAATAAAAATATAATGACTTTAAGGTTTGACCAGGTAGATGTCGATGCTTAAGGGTTAAAGTGTTGGTTTATGGGCCATCCACTACAGACTCTTTTTTCCCGTCTCTAAATCCCCCGGTGGTCTTGAATGCGGGGCACTATTCATCCACCCCTACTTGGGAATAAAAAACCATTGGAGGAGGGGGTTGTTTTCTAAGGTGTGACCTGAACCGGACAAAAATAGGGGGCACTTTTGTCCCCATTCATTCAAGACCACCGGGGTTCTAGAGAAATCCCTCTTTTTTGAGACAACTGTCTGATGTTCATTTCAAGCTTGAGGAAATAAAACATTACAGCAGGTGTAAAACTGCCAGTGGTCCAGTCCAATCAGCAGTGGAATGGTACTGCCCAAGTTTGTCAAGCTGATCAATTGAAGCAACCAGTACAAAATTCTGTCTGTTGGTAGTGTAGGTGCTCACATGTGATGTGAACTATGGCCCGCCCCGGCACAGACAAAGGAGTTGAAAATTTTACTTGAGATTGCAAATTCAATCTTGTGTGTATGCGGGCACAATTGAGTTGAGTTTTCTACGATATGGGATTGACTTTCAAAGCTCAACCACATAAGAGAATGAGTCGTAACGCAGTACTCCATGGTGAGTTTCATAGAGGTGGCACAACGTGGTGGGCTGATCACTCATGGGTTATTTTTCATAACTTGTGCCTTCCTCTGTGAATTACCACACTACATTTTGCCAATAGTGCCACCTAAACTAATTGATTTATAAAGGTTATAACTTTTTACGCAATATGAATATTGTTACCTACTATGTTTACAAAGTTCCTCCTACATGCATAGTTTCAATATCTTTTCTCTTGGTAAAATTATTCATGCCATGTAATGAGTTATAGCCTCAAGTAAATAATTAGTGTAGGTGGCACTATTAGCAAAAAGTAGTGTAGTTCACTCTATGCAAGTGTTGAAGGACTAGTTTTCTTTTTATAGTAGTTCAAACAATGTCAATTCTTAGTTGTAGGTTAAATCCCATAATCAGCTCAGGACTCCCATCCCTAGCCGGTTATGTAGTCCATAAAGGCCTTTGAATCACCATTCCGCTCCATGGTTTAAACTTAACCCCTAAGTGCTATAACTAAAAATAGTATGATCCATTTTAAAACTCATAATAAATAATAGATTAAACACAAATTGCTAAAACTATCAATCTATTTGAAAAATTATAAAATTGCTATAACTATCAATGTATTATACAATCTTTTTTGAAGCTCTCTTTTAAAAGCATTCATCATTCACCTTGTGCATACCTGAACGTTTTGGCATAAAATCATTGTGTATGGCTTCAAAAGTACATTCAGTAATAAAACTTATAATTAAGGCATGGATCTACATAAAACTTAACTCAATCAACTAAGTTACCATTATGTTTTGGTTTTAACTCAATAAATAACTTAATATAAGACTTGGTTAGAAAATCCAAAAAAAAAAAACCCAAACATAATATACTACAATATCTAATACAAATGACCAATATAATCCTAACCTCAATATCAATATAATTCTTGGGGAGTTGACCAACATTGACCCCTGGCTACCATTGTAAGCTGTCAATTTGCGTATCACTTCAGAAATTCCATACAAGTCAAGCTAAAATACAATAATGAAGTCATTCCTTGCATGAACAAGAGCCAGGTGGATTTTCATCCATCCAAATTATCTTTAGTTCTTGTATTTATTATCTAACACTTAAGAAAACACTTCAAATAAAAACATATAAAAATTATATAAACACATAAACACATAAACATATAAACATATAAACACATAAACACATAAATTTATAGACATATAAATATATAAACATATAAATATTCCAAAGTTGCTCTATACTAATATTTTGTAAATAGTAAGTTGGAAATTTGCCAAGCCAAAAAACATGCATTTATTAATTCAAAAGGCGATCATCGTAAATTAACATTGCAAATTGATAAATTAAAAATTAATAATATTAATCAGTATTAGTATTTTTTGTTTACAAAATCATTGTAACAAATTATAATAGGAATGGAAGACATTTTGAAATTGTTTTAGATTTTATTTATAAATGTTGGTGATAGCATTGGCAAATTTAACTGTATATATGCAATTCAAAATTCCAAGAGGAGGTGTTGAAGTAGAAGATTTGTGCTCCAAGATGAGTTGTGAATCCAATAATGTAATTTCAACGTTCTATGTATTTTAGACAAGATTGTTGACTAGCCTTAGAAAGCATTTGAAGTCACTAAAAAGCCCTTTAAGACCTCTCGGGCAATACATGCGACCTTGACTTTTAGTTCGGGCATGTTGCTAATGGTGACGTCTACTACTGTCTCGGCAGCTTACAAACGTCTTTTCATTTTTGTATTGTACCTCACCATGTGTCTCGATGTTGATGTGTAAGTATATTGTGGCGGATTTTGCCAAGATACTCACTATGTGTCCTTAGATGATGTGTAAACACATGACAATGTGTATCCAGGTTGATGTGTAAGTACACTATGGCAGATGATGCTAAGATATTCACTATGTGTCTTCAGGTTGATGTGTAAACACATCACAATGTATCTCCAAGTTGATGTGTAAGTACACCATAGGAGATGATGCCAAGATACTTACTATGTTTCTTCAGGTTGATGTGTAATGACATTACAATGTGTCTCCAAGTTGATGTATAAGTAAACCATAGCAGATGATGCCAAGATATTCACTGTGTGTCTTCACGTTGATGTGTACATACATCACAACGTGTCTCCATGTTGATGTGTAAGTACACCATGGTAGATGATGCTGAAATATTCACTATGTGTCTTCAAGTTGATGTGTAAATACACCATGGCGGATGATGCCAAATACTTACTATGTGTCTTTAGGTTGATGTGCAAACACATCACAATGTGTCTCAAGATTGATGTCTAAGTATACCATGGCAGATGTTGCCAAAATACTCATCATGTATCTTCATGTTGATGTGTAAGTACATCACTATGTATCTCCAAATTGATGTGTAAGTACACTGTGGCGGATGCTTCCAAAATATTGAAAACAACTTATATGCTTAATGATGGTTTACAAACACACGATGTTCTAGCGAGGTGAATAGTTTATGTTTAGTCGTTGTCTCTCATGCCAACAACTTCTTTTATGACATATAAGATTCGCAACACATATTAGAATATATAGACATTTGCCCCCGGCCATGAGTATTGATAATCACATGTGAAGTTCCTGTCAATGTCCCATACTTCCAATAAAGAGAATATTTTATTCCCAACATTTTTATACATTGGCATCGAACAAGCCATGTGTGCATTGCAACCAAGGAGATTGATTGGTCACAATCACATAAAATCCAATACATTAGGACTAGTCATTACTATTCGTAACTACTAAACATGTTCATTCACCATTGTCCATGTTACTCACAATTGCCTTCGAAGGGCCTTTTACATACCCCAAGAGCCTTCTAATTAATGATTTGAAAACTAAGAGAGGGTCACGTAGTATGGATTGTAAACTTTGACAACTCACACGGTAAGATAGCACATAGCCTTCTCCAAGCCCATAAACATCCCTATCTACAAGTGTTTTTTATAATTTTTATAAACAATGAAATTTATGAGGCTTATAGTTACAAATGCTTTTGGATTAGAAAACAACAATGGGTAATCTTGCCATAATCTCTATACATCCTTGGCCTTTGTATGTATGACTATTGTATCTTTCTTTATATAATTTGTCTTGTGTACTAAAATATAATTATGTATTAAAGTACTTTGTATATCCAAGTATACAGATGTATTCAAATACTTTGGTGTAGTCAAATATGGCAACAACTACGTGTTTGTATGCAAAAATATATCGCCATCGTGGAACTTCATGCTATTTAAAGGTTGATCAATGACTTATACTCACATAATAGTAACACCAAATTACCCTTCAAATTACATTTTATAGTAACATCAAATCACCCCTCCAAATTGCCTTTTTTTGCAGTAATACCAAATCATCATGAAATGAGGCATAAGAATTTCACAAATCATCCCCTTTCTAATCGGATCACACATGTATGGAACTAACTTCCCATAAAATCTATAGTAAAATATCCACACTACAAAAAGTGCATGACGGATGAAAAAACATGGATGAAATATGTAAATCGTCCAAAAAATGGATGCTTTGGCGGTTAAGGGTTAATCCATAAAGGACCAAGGATTCATGGTTCTAAAACGTCAAATTCAATCGATCAAATTGTGAAAAATCAAATTTAGAGGGAACCAGATTTTATATCACCGGAATCATCAAAAACATTCTATGTGTTGGTAAAATAAAATGGATGCTCACATAGAATCTACTAAAGAAATGCTAAAAGAAAGAACCTAAAAAAACACGAGGCTCAATTCAAGCTTCTTCATCCTTGAAAGGTTAAGCATACAATCATGCACTTTATAACATTCCATGTATTAGCAGGTATGGAATTCCTGCACTAAAAATTTGCACAACAATAGAAAGTGCAAATTAACCCCTAAGCTCCCAAGAGACCATTTTTTGGTTGCTCCTCTATTTTAATGGATTTCCCATAACAAAATATATAATTTTTTGCAAAAATAAAGAATATAATTTTCACCCTTAAATGACAGAGGGGATAAGGACAAAACCTATTTGTATTATAAAATGTTACTTCTGCAACTTTGATGAAGTTTGGTTCAAAAGAGAGAATGAGAAGCATGATGTTTAGTAATTATCCGTACAATCAAACTTCCAAAAATAGTTTCAGATACTCATTTAATGAATTTAGAAGCATTTACCATTTAAAATTCACCAAAATTACAAATTTTACTTGTAGAATTTGAATTTTGGTATGATTGGTTAAAACTAGACATTCTATTCTAAAATTCAAAAAAATAATTTTTTCAAAGGAGAAAACATTATTAGTTTGCTGAAATAGTAAATTTTATAACACAAGGACAATATTAAGGTTTTTGTCTTTGATAAATTATCCTCGGTGGAGTTCAACTCGGATTGACAATATCAAATTGGGTTGGAAAGTAGATTTGATTTCCTATTTGAAAATATTTTTATTTTTTACAAAAAATATATTTTTCATCTTGGATAACCCGTAAAAAAAGGGCAACGACCATAAAATGGTCGTTTAGTCACTTAAGGGCTTAAATACTACATCAAGTCTACTTTCCAACGCAATTTGAATTATGTAAATCCAAGTTAAACTCCATTAGGGAGAATTTTTCAAAGTGGATCACCTCAACATTGTCTTAGTGTTATAAAATTTTCTATTAGGAGAAAGTAATGATGTTCCTTCCATCATTTATTTATTTATTTTTGAAGTTTACAATAGATAAACCAATTCAAAACCAATCATGCTAATTTTTAAACTCTAAAAGTGAAAATTATAATTTATACAATTTTTCAAAGGTTGATGTTTTTAAATTCATTGAAAATATATCTAAACTTTTTATGGAAGTTTGACTGTATAGATAATTTGTAGAGATGATGCACTACAATTTGTTTATTGAACCAAACTTCATCAAACATATGGAAGGTACATATTATAACACATCCATGTTTTGTCTAATGTCCCTAGGACTTTTAGGAGTTAATTACAACCTACCGTGCCAATTTTTGAGTAGATGTGTCACAAGATGATAGGCAATTCACTCATGGGTTAAAACTCATAACAAAGCTGTTCTTTTGGAACACCAAATCAACAACAACAACAAAAATACAAAAAAAACAAAAAAAACAAAATTTAGACAATCTAAATTAATCCTTTGAAGCGCATTCGTCTACATAATAGACCATGAAAAGATTCAAATTATTCTTTTGACTACATACATGGACAATTTTCATCCATCCAAATTTCTCCCGGTTCTTGTGCTAGTTGACTATCATTTGTACAATATGGATCTTCAAAATAAGATATTGTGATTTTTTTAAAAATAACATAATTGGTTTATGTCAATTTTCAATCTTAGTTCAAAAAGTAGAACCTCAAACTAGATTTTCCAATATAAGTAGAATTAAATAATGGAAATCATACCATCTCATAGTGCATGTTGTTCCAAATTCATTACAACAAAATTTAAAAAAATTAGGTTAATTCGGGATATTTAATTGAATTCCGAAAGAAAATTTTGAAAATTTAATTACAATTTATTAATTTTAAAAAGTGATGAATCCAACCATGTAGATGTGATCTTCATATTGACATTTACAACTTATCTTTGTACAACTCCATCTTTGTATTTCATCAAACATTTTATAAAGAGTTTTTGAAAACAATGTTGAATCGGGACGTTGAAGGGTTAACCCCTAAATGTACCAACCCTTTGAACAGAAGTAGATGCTAGCCTCAAAAATAGATATTAGCATGGCTCAGATGTACATGAGACATCAAGAACTTCAAGGCATGTGAACATAGTGCCATGATGGTGCATTGAAATGCAATTAAGATAATTTGGTGCCAACCTCCATACCAACCTAGTATGGATAAAATGACACTAAAATGACCTGTATGCGACCTTTGGTGTCAAAATGGCACCATAATAGTTTGGCCCAACTTTTCTGATGGAGGACCATTGCAAGCATAAAATCTACTCAACAAATTTGACATACTTGTAGTTGGAGGCCTCTCCAATATTATCAACAGGTCCCCATCACAAGAGATTTATTGTAATTGGTAGAGAACTTAATAGACTTACAAAGGTGACTTAGATGAAGGTTGTATGAAAAAGTTGCAAGGCTTTGAATCTGTTTGTGATCCAGTTTGTGGACGTTGGGACGTTTAGAGGTTAAACGAGCGCCCATAAGTTAACTGCCGGTTATATTGTGCATAAACGGCTGCCACATCACTGGAGTTGTGTGTCTTGATATGGATTGCTTGGAAGCTCAGTTTGTTGTGTTAAGGTAACTATATCTAAAAGCGACCATTACCTTAAAGCGTCCATAGCTCAATCTTCCGTAATAAGTAGATTCTGACACCCTATTGTTGATGAGAATGTGCACAATCTGAACATCAGAGTTTAGGGTCGCTTTAAGGTCAACCTATAGTCAGCACTTTGGAAATTCATAACTTATTCATACGGTGTCCAAATAATGCATGCTAAAGTGCATTGGAATTCTCTTGAACTTGCTATTAAGACCCACTGAAAATATTTTTCTGTTTTATGTGTGTAAATAGGCTCAGTTGGTAAGGTGAACGCTTTAAGGTATAGTTACCTTACATTGGCATCATTCACATCAACGTGAGGTTTGGTGAGGGCAGGGCACGGACAACAGACGACTCCGTCATAGCACGTCCACACCTGACGTTATGGGCGCGGTGTTAGAGGATAGGAGCTGCAAAAAGTAAGGGGACGTGCACACCAGCGGTTGTTGGTAATCACCGAGCCGACGTGCCTGCCTACATGGCAGCGCGTTAAGAGCGGTCTTAGAATAAAAGGGGGCCATTGCTTTATCTCCACTACGAAAGTATTGGCGGATTTGTAGT
Source organism: Pohlia nutans (assembly GCA_022496805.1). Classification (NCBI taxonomy): domain Eukaryota; kingdom Viridiplantae; phylum Streptophyta; class Bryopsida; order Bryales; family Mniaceae; genus Pohlia; species Pohlia nutans. Next base: position 2,278,333 of record CM040105.1, read on the forward strand.
AAAGTAAAATCCTCCATTTTTGTACATCTGCGGGATCCAAGCGGGGTCTTATCTAGTTGAGGTCAAGGTGGCGTTTTACATAAGAGCGCTCTCAGGAATTAGGGGATTTTTTGCGGAATCCCAGGAACGCGCACACAGCCCGCGACCTTTGCAACAGAGTATAAACTAGGAATGAAGAGGAGGGAGACGTACCTTTGCGGCGGCGTTGCAGTTGCAGGTACGCTCCTGCTCCTTGACTCCTTCAATTTCCCTGTTGACTAGATCAAGTGCATTGTAATCATGATGCAAATTCCGGTTTGGTTTTGATTTTTTATGTTTCTTTTTTGTTTCTATGACACTGTAGAAATGATATGCTGCCTTTAACTCCATTTTTTTAAAGCCGGTTTGCCTTCATGAGATTGACTGTACAGTACCGGCACCTCTGTAGTGCATATTTCTGTTTGTGCACTGTTAAAGCCGAGTTTAGCTTCACGACAGTGAGTACATGGATTCGGCATTGTGAATCACTGCTCCAGTTTCATTGACTGGACAATCCCCTCCTCCTCATAAGAAATCCGAGAGCTTATCAAAATCACCTGCGGAACTGTACATTTCGTGCACCTAGATTTGCAGAATTCTTACATCAGTTTTGAGCACTGCGATCTGATAATTTTTGGGGAACTTTTGTCAAATCTTGTGCTCATTCACAATGGCAAATCAAGGAAATGCTGCGCGTTACAATGCTCCAATGCGGCTGGTTGCAATGCCCGTCGATGGTAAGTCCCAATCACATTCCTGCACTGCTGTAAAATTCCTTTAATACATGTATTGTTAAATTTACGCTTTGTTTCTGTAAAGAACTCCTCGTAGTACAATGGACCTGCACAACACAAACACACACTCCGATGATTCAATGAGAAACTGTTTGAAAAAATAAAATTGTTGTACATTGCATTATTTAAATTGTTAGTGAATCACTTCGTCAAATATATGTTAGAGTCCTCGCAGTACAATGGACCTGCACACCACAAACACACACTCCGATGATTCAATGAGAAACTGTTTGCCAAAATGTAAATCACACAGACACGGTGCTAAAAAACTCTATGTGTTCATTTTTATGCTTACAAACTGTATGTGTTCATTTTTATTCTAGCAAACTCTATGTGTTCATTTTTATGCTAACAAACTGAATGTGTTCATTTTCAGGCTCCATTCTACTGCCAAGTTTCGGAGTTACACGTCTGATCAGCTGTCCCACAGCCAACGTTTCAGGTGTACCGCGGGTTGCAGCAGTGGCATCGCCAATGGCAGGTTCTAGTCAGTCAAAGCGTGCTCGCAAAGATCGAGGGCCCAACTGGTTGCAGGCAGAGATTTTTGCTCTCATCACTGCTAAGCGCGACATGTTCCTCGAAGAACTCGACACAGTTGACGGACGAGATCTAATGACACCCGACAGCAGTAAGTGGCTACGAGTTTCACATGAAATTATGATGTTGGGAATTTCACCGTGTCTGCGTGATGGACCTTCATGCAAGACTAAGTGGAATCAACTGATTCCCGATTACAAAAAAATTTCTGACTATTTGAGCCGCACGGGGAGAAACGCACTGGACTATTGGGACCTCAGTACTGCTGATCGAAAATCAGAGGGCCTACCACGACTATTTGCTCAGGACGTATACGAGGCTATACACGAGTGGTACGGCAATCGTCCCCAGATTCAGCCCCCCCCACGTTCGAGACCTGCTGTCTCCTAATGATGCAAACTACAGACAAGTTCAGCATGAGAGACACCAAGACATGGACGAGGTTCAGAGTGAACCGGAGACAGAAGACCCTCTCGACATTGCTCAACCCGAGCCGGTGGATACAACAGAAGAGTCTTCACCGCCGCGGTCCCCACGTAGGAGTGCCTCCACAGCTTCGCGCCCTGCACTCCAACCGGATGTCTCCGGCAGTCCCTCACACCGAGCATTCACCGGCCTGCCACCGGGAATAAACCCCCAGGTAATCAGTTCATCAGATACTTCGCAATACGCGGTTCATCGGCGCCCTGGCAACACCGCTGTGAGACGGAAGAGTGTCTCAGGTCACACCGTCATCGCGGAAGCTACGAAAGCAACTGGCGCAATAATGGTTGCGCAAATGCAAGAGATTGCAGATGCGAGCCGTGATTTAGAGCGTTCTAAAATCGATGTTCAGCTTAAGTTGTTCACAGAGCAGATGGCGTACCAGAGAGAAAAGGACAGGAGGATGTATGAAAATGCGGCAATAGCAAATGAGAATGCCAGATTGGCCATCATGAAGCAGGGAGAAATGGTTAGTTGCCTTGCACAACTTTCCACAGTTCTTAGCAATGGTTTGACCATGTCAAACGGGAGTACACATGCCACCACATCACAGGTAGCTCAAAACCACTACGCTACAGCATCTGCGATGCTCTACTCCACAAGCCAGCCCAATCCTGCTCTATTCCCGATGCGTGGATACCATGGAAGCGGCATTCCACCAACACCGAGCACTGCTCAAAGAAGTGCTGCCTTTACAGGCATTCCTGCAGCACCGGCCTCTGCTGAAACTACATCTGCAAGTGCTAGCATTCAACCTGCACCGCCCTCTGATCATACTACAGTTGCTAGAACCGAGGACTCAAGCCAGGGCGCCAAGAACTCAAGCCAAGGCGCTCACACCATGCCCAGCCAGTAAATCATGTGACAGTCAAGCCTCAAGATCGATAGTGCTTGTAGCACTCGTGCTTTTGTAGTCTGCATAAATATTCTCACGTACTTGTTAGAATTTCTAGTGATTTCTAATTGTACATGGATGTACTTTCAATGATGCATTGCATTTCAAGTTATAATTTCTGGAATGCAATTGCAATTTTCAAATTAAAGAAGAGGCTTGACACCAGACACTGTCCATGTGAAACTCGGAAACATATCTACTGTTTCAAGTTCAGACTTGACACGATGACCATGTGTACAAATAATATAGATTGTCTCTATGTTTAACGTACAAGACATGTAGTACCAACAACACAAGCAATATACAACATTAGCATCAAAAGTATACAATATTAGTGAGGGAGATTGAAATGGTGTACCTCTTCTGCTATGGTTGTTGACGACGCTGCATTGTGAGGAAAACACCCAGCTCCTGCCGCTTCTCGTTGCCTCTAGCTACAGCTGCGGCATCCCGTATTCCTTCCCCTGCGTCTGCTGCCCCTACATCTTCATCAACGACTGCGCCATCCAACCCCTTACTACGAAGTATCTGTAATAGTTCCTCAACCTCTTCGTGAGACTGGCCAAGTAGTATATTATGGAGTATGGCACAGCAAAGAATCACATCAGGCAAGAAAGTGATGTGTAAATCGGATTTTAGTAATAACTCCCTGAATGTTTGCTTCAGAATTCCGAAAGCATTTTCGACGACGCACCGCCCACGTCGCAATTTTCTGTTGAACAATGTCTCGGACACAGATAGCCGGGCTGGAGTTTTGTGCGGCACCATAAGCCAAGGCAAGAGAGGATAACCCAAATCCCCTATGATATATGGTGAAAACCCAAGTATAGACTGGTTCCCTCCCATGAGGCTGTTACGCATACCCAAAGTATAGAGCGATGATCGTCTGAGCATACGCGAGTCATTCGTAGACCCGGGCATTCCTAGGTATAAATCTAAAAACCTCTTGTCACTATCAACAACGGCTTGACAATTTAGCGTGTACCCACCACTCTTGAAGTAGTAGTAATCTGATGGTACAAAATTAGGCTTCGCAATAGAGACGTGCATCCCATCAATAGCGCCCACTACTCCAGGTAGACCACAAAGTTCAAAAAATTTAGACTCTGTTTCGCGCATTCTCTCTCCTGTGGGCCATGTTATTTCTGAACGCAAAGTATCATTGACTGCGTTCACTACATCTCTCAAAACTACGGAAACAGTACTCCTCCCTATGGCGAATAGTTCACTACAAACGGTCGTGTTCACACCATGTGCGAGTTTAAAGAGAGTGCACGCTATCCGTATTAGCACGGGAATAGCCAGCCGATACCTCGTATTCTCTCGGTGGACATGAGGCTTGAGTACATCAGATAATGCTATTACGGCGGGTTTAGTCATCCTAAATAGCTGGACCCATCTAGAGTTATCATACTGCTCTAATAGGAAACGTGAAAACCATGTTGTAGATCTGGGCTTCACCCAGTATCCCAAATCCTCGTCCAAGAAGTTGTAAACTACGCACAATCGAAAATGGTGCAAGGTCGCACGCATTTGGTTATGGGCATCATTGAACTTGCCCTCCACATTCTCTACAATGGCGTGAAGGGAATCTTCCTCATCATCATCCGATTCAAGAAGAAGTGGCACCGATAGAGCTTGTGCACAGTTCAACAACAACAACAGAACCCACAAACTGAACGCTACTGCATTGCTTGGCTGTGACAAAGTATCCATTGGAACTGATGTACAGCACAGCCTTTCCGTCTCTCGACTTTGTGATCTGAAAATCATGCTACAACTGTGTGACTCTTACAGCTAAACCCGAAGAAAATGAAGGGACAAGGCTAAACCCTAAAAACAGAGCACGAAGTAGAAAACCGCACAGCATTTTCAATGATTGCATAGCAACGGTACTGATATCGCAGCACAATAGGCAACGCACATTGAAACATTTCAATCCATTCCAATACATAAAACCCTAGACATACATAAGCTATGAACCGTAATCATTGTCTACAGAGCCATGAATGGTGGTAAATTACATCAACACATCTACATTGGCAGAACCGTATCCAAACACACAATACTGGAGGAGAAAACATACCTCTTGATGGGCTTCTTCGATAGTCAAGACGCCGGATATCCCCTAAAACCGCGTACAGCACCTTTGTACCTTGAATTCCGAACAGAGCTCAAATTATTGTAACCATTTGGCAAAGAGCCAAAAAAAGAAAAAAAAAACCTTCATACAAAATCAGCCCTGATCGGATAATGGAACCCTAACCAGAGGTCTGTGCACAAAAACATCCTGAAAGTGAAACAAAAATGCAGAAAAAGACATGAATTGAAACAGTGCACGTACCTTTGAGAATGGTGATGACCTGCCGCTCCAGCAGCTCCTGCCGCAGCACGCGATTTGTGGGAAATCCTAATTTCCGAGAGCAAGCCCCACTCACGATACCAAAATCGTCAGCAGCAGCGGCGAGAACCCGCAGAAATTAGAAGCGCACCGTGAAGCTTGACGTACACAAATTGGCGAACGTCCACAGGGGAAAAAAAAAACCAAAACGGTCTCGCACAACGACCGCTCGAAAAGCTTCACGAATACACAGAATTCGCACAACCTCTCACTACAAAACCCTGTACAACCGGATCGCCGTTACTATCTCCACTGCACTCCGCAGAAATCGGCGAACACTACAGCGCGTTAACCTAGAACTAAAAACGCAGCATTCGAAACACCTACAATCGCGAAACTACAAACGGGAAGCACCGCTTCCACAGAAAACCCATCGATAATACAGGAGAGTGCACGACACAAGAGAATTGCACAGGAAAACGAGCAATGAACGAGAATGATTTAAGTACAACAGAATATAGTGAAAGAGGGAGGGAGGGCAGATGACAAGTGACCACAGTGACAAAACAGGCTTGCTAATACCAAAACTACGCACTCAGCAGGTGTGACAGGGGGTGTTCGCGCACTCATTATATTAAATGACAGCTAGGCAAAATAAAAGATAAGACCTCCGTATGTGGACGCCTGATATCGTATTAGCCCCGTATAATACGGAAACCGTATAACCCGCGCTGCCCCGTGTGAAACCAACTACACAGAAATAGAGAACCGGTCTTAAGGGACATTATTAAAAATTAAGTAAGGCCAGGTGTGGACGTGCCTTCAGTCAGGCACCAGCTGGACTGTATCAGTGCCACTTCCATTGTTGGAGGTTCTCATCGCTCGTCATGTGCCACACTTGCATCCTTCAATAACTCTTTCGATGTGCATGACATTCTTCACCTTAGAGCATCTCCACCGGCACTTTGGATAGTTCCCTGTCCCCAGAAACACTAGTAGGAACGCGGGTATAAGGAGAAATGTAATATTGCAATTAATTTCACGTTTAAGGCATCTAAATGTGCATCTAAATTTAAATTTTACCAAAACAGACCGAATAAACGGAAAATAAATGATAAGAATGAATATTGTTAATGAATGACACTTTTGTAATATGGGAACTTGGGGAACACATTAATGCTACTGAAAACTTAACCGTTGGGTACCATTGGGAACGTTTCCTTAAAAAGGCGGTTTTCTATGGAATTCCCTGATTTGGAGGATTTCCGTGTCAGAGTCCTCCAATTTTCAACTAAACTTTTTTCAGCCGGGGTTTACATATGCATAACATCCTTGACCTTAGAGCATCTCCACCGGCACTTTGGATAGCTCTCTGGCTCTGGAAACACTAGTAGAAATGCAGGTGGTGCTCCCTAGGCAAAATCACTGTGCATGCGTGGAATTTGGCACCACTTGCCTCGCCAGTGCCACCTTTTCTACTAGTGAAAAATGGATGTGTATGGGTTGATCAACAATTTATTTGGAGGGAGACTTAACATTCATTAGCATGCACTGTCCTTGCCTTGGCTCTACCATAGATGTTGTGGAATATTTTACACCCAAAAATACTTCATTAATAGCTAAGTGGAGAGGCGAAGGCTCTAGGTGATGAGCATAGTGCATGAAGGAAAGGTAGTGGGCATGAAGGCTACTGAATGTTATGGATAATGTTTAATGTGACTCAACTCACGGCCCCTCAAAACGACTCAAGCTAGACAATGTATTTTCTCTTCTTAATTGCACATCATGATTGCACAATCCATGTATGAGGGGCTTTTTAGAGTCTAGTTGAGTGATGTTGGTGGGGAACTACATGGTATGTCCTTTCATTTTTGAATGACCTTCAAAGTGCAATTCATAGTTGCTAGTGGAGATGCTCTTATAGAATCTCATCCATGTAGAAAATTACCCAATGCACAACTTGATACCAATTTGATTCCAAAATTTTATCTCACCTTGTACAATTTAATCTCGAGTGGTAATTGTATTAGAGAGATGTGGATGAAATCTTCCTGTAGGAGACAAACAAGCAATTTTACACCACTTTATTTTTATTTTATTGTCTCTTTTGTCAATCCTTTGTTGTCAACTTCTTTGAATTTCCTTTGTCTTTAAAATCCCACATTTATTAATAAAAAAATAACCCTATTAAATAAGAAACTACTAGATATTACAGGGGCTCTATAAGAATGGTTTCCGCACTATGGCAATCATGGTGTAAAGCACAAATAGTTTTATGGTTTTGTATTCCGTTTGGCCACTAGAATTGAATGAAAATTGGCTTAATTTCTTTTTCATAGATGAAATCATGTGTCTTCTATATGTGATGTAATCATTTTTCAAATCATTTGATGAAGATTTGGAAAAACCTTGATTTTTGAAGAAAAAGTGACAAAAATTCATATCAAATTCATTATATGCTCAATAAATTTGAATATTTCACCATATGTCTATATTAGCAAAGAACATCATATTGTAAATCAATTTTCTATGTAATTCTACATTTGAAAAATCAAAAGACCGTGCTTATAGTAGAGGCTTATAGGCCCTAATTTGTGTTATTTATTTTTATTGTGATAACATATTAAAATTTAGGAAATTTTCAAAATTATAAAGTACAGTAAGAATTAGACTTTGTAAACCTCATTTTATTTGTTTACCTCAAACAAAAAAGAGATAGTTTTCAAGGTCGAAATTGAGATTGAGCACAACAAACAAAAAAGAGATAGTTTTCAAGGTCAAAATTGAGATTGAGCACAACAAACAAAAATTCCAAAACACACTACATAATATGCTCTTTCCAACCTCTTTTGGAATTCATACCCCATGTAAATTCAAAATATAAATTCAAAATTAAATCAAATTCAATAGCATGAATATACCATTCACAAAGCTTCACCAAAATTTACTGGATGAAAAAAACTAAAATTCTACATGTAGCAATAAATTCTAATTCATCCAAAACAAACAAGAAAAGACATTATCTATCTTTCTAGGTGGTTCAAGTTTAACCTAAAAGAATGAGCCTATCATTGTGCTCACCAAACATGCGAACACACCATAGAAGTTAGAAAACTCCTCTTATGTTTTTTGATTACTCTATTGGTACTCCCATTTCAACGTTGAAAGTACTCAATATTGAATATTTTGCCTCCTGTTTTGAAACCCATTGTTGAAGTAACTATAAATAGATAGCCCTTAAAGTCTCATTCAAGTTAGTTATTTATTCAACCTCATGATGTTATAACATTTTGAGCAATCTTGACTTGGTTCCTTTTCTACAGTGCTACACTAGAGACATCATTCCTCAACAGTAGAAATGATGCCTTTACAATAATATTGTAAATCTTCAATTCAAAAAAAAATCATGTAAAAAAGGGACCAAGCCAAGACAGTTCAAGAATATTATAGTCTTTATGTAGTGTAAATTATTATTTTGAGTAGAAATTGCAAACACAGTAGAAAGGGCTTCTACCCAGTCAAAGCATACCTGAATGTGAGTTAGCCAGGAAGAAAATCTCACAGAAAATATATGACTGTTGCTAGAAGGAAAATCAACCTCTAAAGCACCAGGAATTCATGGTTTTAAAATGAAAAATCATAATTTAGATGGAAACAAATTTTATATCACCAGAATTAATGAAGACCATTGTATGTGAACATTGGTAAAAACTAAATAATATTGAACAAAAGGATGTTTACATAGGACTTACTCAAAATGGCTAAAAAATACATGTTGTTCAATTTAGGCTTCTTGGTCTTTCAAAAGTTAACTCCAAACTACTCAAGCGTCCATTTTTGGGACAATGTATAGATTTCATCCACATTTTCTCATATGTCATGTACTTCTTGCAAACAAAAAGAATACTACAAAATTCTATTGCAAGATAGCTTCATGCATGTGTGGTCCGATTAGAAAGGGGATGATTTGTGAAAATTTTATGCCTCATTTCATGTTGGAGTGATTCACCAAAAATTTCGAAGATTTTGGTCTAAATGTACTCTTGAAAAAATAAACTCATAAAATTAAGCAATCAAAAAATCTCCAAAAATTACTACATTTAGAGTATCACATTTCAACCAATCACAACAAATTTTATCCACACATTGTCAATATCTTATTTGTAATTGAATTACAAAATAATTTTGAATTTCAAATTTCAAATTTTATAAAAAAATATTGGTGATAGAAATCGCAAATCTAACCATATGGATAGAATCTAAAATCTACAATGTACAACTTCTATTTACACATCAAGTTCAAAATATCCCTCTTAGTTGCATTTTATAATGCATTTTTGCAAAATTGCCGAATTTGGAGAGAGGTGAGGACGTTTAGGGGTTAATATGGGTTTGCCCCTAATGCTAACAAAGTGCTAATTAACTTTTTGTTAACAGTCATCAATTGTCAATTGTATAGTATAAAAAAAATGCAGAGAATGTGTTTACAGTTTAAGAACCAAAAAGTCCAAATCAAACCTCATGTTTTTTATAGCAGTTTTGAGCAGGTCTTGTGTAAACTTCCTTTTGTTTAAATTTATTTGCTTTTAGATCAACACACAATTCTTCACTAATTCTAACGACATAAAATTTGGTCCTATCAAAACTAAATTTTTCACAATATGATCAATTGAGTTTGTCATTTAAAAACTATGAATCAACCAAATATATATATATATATATATATATATATAACTCTCTCTGGCAAATCGTTGCTACAATCTTATATGATTTTTGGAGTGGCTACTTGCATACTAAAATACACTAGGCAAAAAGTGAATGAAATCACCAAAAGACTCCAAAAATTTCAAAACCCCCAATCTTTGGCCAAAAGAGCCATATAATAGATAATTTTATGGATGAACACATGCATATGGATGATTCTATCCATTTTTTCCCTACGTCTCTACATTCTAGACTACATGTTTCTCTACCAACTTAAAAACAAAAAAAGTTGACTGGTATGAATCTTTGGTCCTCGATGGATTAAGGTAAATTGCCCTATTTGTGCCACAATTTAGAATTCACCATATTTGTATCACTATGTACTATTATTGTGCATATCAAAATTTTAAATGTGAGATACTAATACATAGTAACCACAAAGTGGCACAAATAGTCACATGGAACAAATGTGGATCAAGTAGTACAAATAGCTAAGATATATGAAGTAGAGGTACTAAGGGCCACTTTACGTATGAAGTCAAGCCCCTTTTTCCTTGGGCCCAATTCAACCAAATTTCAGCATGTATTAGCCTTAAGTCTAACCTCAAGTACTAAATATGATAAGATTATAATAGAGCCCATTTCTCCCATATCTAAAGGCGTTGGGCCCTTTGAGACGAAGGAAGACGAAAGGAAGAAGAAACCAAAAAGAGTCGTTTAGATTTGCAAACAATCCAACGGTACTAATTGTTGGAAGAAAAAAAAAAAAACACTTGACATCTAAGAATGTACTCAAGCCCACGAATTGGTCTTTCATTTTTGGTGGACTCAATTCTTTGAGTTGGGCCCACGTCAAACTTTGTCGTTTTCAATCAAAAAATTCATTTCAAAAATCTAGACTCAAATCTTGGTGTAAAGGGATTGTTGCTGATTTCGGGATTTGTACCAATGAGAGGTGAGGATTCCAGCCCATATCAAAACAGGCTCGACTCCATATGTAAAGTGGCCGTAACTCTCTTGAGCAACATTTCCAAAAACCATGGCATGGAATACTCAACCTGAGACGCAAAAAAAAACAGTATTCATGACCCTCAGCAACGCTTGGAATTACATCTTCTCACTGCCGGTCAAGCTGGAATGCACATTGAGGGTCTTGTACAACAAGCTCTAAAACTCTTTGTAACACTTCATGAAGGAATCAGCTGTGAAGAAAATCAGAAAGGCAAAAGAATAACCTTGGTCCTACAATCAACGCGAATGAAGAATCCGCAAATAGCAAGTGCTACCCTTGGTGCCTTGTTTCAGACCAATGTATGGGAGATCCAACAATTAGTGTAAAATCAGCCAAATGGAATTGCCAAATTATCGGTTGAAACTCATAGTTTTAATCCGGATAAAATTTGTGATACTTGGTAGGTGACACATAGGTAATAACCGGATGGGTTCTTGTCTAAAACCGGTTGCTTTTGTAAAATATTGGATTTTTGCTGGTTCCCTTGGAAAACTCCCCGTTCAGTGTTTCAGACAATACGACAGTATGCTAGCCCCGGGAACCTGACAGTCCTCACATTATGAGAGGACTGTGAGTGCAGGCCTCTCCCCTTACGTGCCAAAATTTCAAGGGAATACATGAACCCAACCTCAAAACGCGCAATTGATAAGAAATGCCATGAGGTTCAGTATAATCGAAGTAAAAAGGGTTGTATCAGAAATTAGCCACAAAGGAAGTGAAGAAAAAAACCAACCTTTATCTCACTCATGTTCTAGAGAGTGGACACTAATTTGGCGAAAAACAGTCCAGCATGAAGCGAACATCCACAAAGACAATGCAGTTGAAAAAAGTCAACCATCATCTCAGGCTCATAAAAGCTCACGATGATCTAGAGGGTAAGCCAGGTGGAAGACAAGATATCAAGAAACAAAACTTTTTCAATCACGTTGATTAACATCATTCAGCTCGAGTTTTCAAGGTCAATCACATACGATGATTATAACCAGCGTTTTTACAGTACAGACAAAATAGCTCTTCGACCTCGACATTCTGCACTGCGCTGAATGAAATAACCCAAAGCTCAATCAACCTGCAAACATGAAGTTGACAAAGAGTGAGACAAAGCTGATTCGTATCTACGCTGCAGTTCCATTCTCTTGTAATAACCGTCCATCTTTTTCTTGTCACGTTCATTAGAAGAAATTGGTCTCCTGTATTCACTATTGCACAAACCCTACAGAATATTGGTTTTGCATGATGGCAAATGTACCACGTAACAAAAAAAAACCTTGCTGACTCTGAAGAAAACTTGATCCCTGAGTAGTTGACCATCCATGTGTCAAAAAGCCATATACTTATCAAGATTTAAACACTGACAAGATTCATCAAAAACAGAAAAGGTCGTAGATGATTTAAAGATGCCTGGTGAAGAAAAGAAAGTGCTGATCAATAGGACATCAACAGTGAAGAGAGCACCTCGTAGGCTAGAACAGCTTCAAAGCCAACATTGAATTCTTCAAAGTTGTCACACCTGATCCATCCAGGAGATCAGTTCCTCAATCACTCACCCAGTGTTCAAAACTGCAGTCACGTTGGAGAGTAAGGCGGAATTGCCGTCTTTTCAGGTTTCCCAAGCCGTTGTTGACGTGCCTTTAGCCGAGGAGTTAGTTAGGTTGCGAGCCAAGCTTGCAGCTGAGGCTATTGCTGCTTTTGACGAATTCAATGACACGAATCGGAAGCAAAAATTGAAAAAACAGACAGCAGTCCATCCTCAGAGTGCTCTCAGAGACGAACTCCCCAGCGTCAACTCCAGATCATCAGCAGCAGGCAATTTCCTCTTCACCCCAGCAGCAGCACCCCCATCCAGCTCCCACAAAGACCCCAACCCCTGCACGGTGCGCAACTCACCAAAGGAGCCCTTCATCCTCGAAAAAACCGGTGAAACAGGTACACTGATAGACTTCTGCATGGGATTCCGCCATGGATGTGAGAATGTGACCTCCTCACCACCACTTCTCACTCTTACCCCGTTTGTCCACTTGCCGGAATTCAACCCGCAAACCGTCGCAAACTCCAACCCACAAGGCTCACAACGCTCTTCTTCAACAGGAGTGCGAGCACCTGCCACGGCCACACAGGCAAGTGAGCCTACATTGATGGCCAAGGATTCATGGTTTTAAAATGACAAATTCAATTGATCACATTGTGAAAAATCAATAATTTAAATGAGACCAAATTTCGTATCACCAAAACCAGTGAAGAACATTGCATGTGTTGGTCAAAAAAGAAAGAAATTTGAACAGAAGAAAGTCCACATAAGACCTACTCAAAACTGCTAAAAGAACATGAGGCTCGATTCAAGCTTCATGGTTCTTGAGGAGTATCAAAATATCTTTGCAAAAAGGGTGCCTAAACATAACCTCTTCACCAGTTTGTAAACGCCAATTCACAATAATCGAACATAGGTATTCGTGAACAAAAGAAGTACAAGCCGTCTTCGCTGGTTTTTACAGGTATTCTTGGGAGGGTTGTGTGTGGCGAGGCTTACCGTCCGGAGTGTCACAACAACCAGGTCGGAGATGGGACTGATTGGAAGCAAATGGGTGCACATCCCAATCCGGCTTTGCGGGCATGCCTCGGCCCATGGGGGAGCTCAGAGGAGGCGTCACGGGCGCACTGGAAGAGCAGGGTGTGGTGGAACTTGTGCTGGCTGTCCCACTGCCATTTGAAGATGACAACCCTTTCAGCCATGGGATCAAAGAAGTGCCGTCGTTCGGGTATGCACTCACACTGGTTCTAGGACTGGCTCCCAATGTGCACATCTCCATGCGTTCCTGTTGTTGCTGATGTCCCGTCGATGGCTTGGAGCCCTGCATTTGAAACCATCCAAACTGAGATGCCTCCATTTCACCTGGCTCCTTAACCCTAAAGGACCACGAAGCCCAAGTTGGGCCTCATGTTCTTTTTTAGCAGTCCTATGTGGACTTCTTTTTGTTCAAATTTATTTGTCGTTTGACCAACACATGTAATGTTCTTCACTGATTCTAGTGATATAAAATTTGGTCTCATCTGAATTATATTTTTTCCAATATGATCAATTGTATTTGTCATTTTATAACCGCTGTCCTTTACGGGCTAAACTATCACATCTGTAATTTCACTCAATGCCATTCAAGTAGCAAACTACCACATACTAATATTTCATTCATGCAAAGTGCCTTGATTTTAACCTTCTCATGCAATATCAGGAAGTTTAGAATCAGTCCCACTTTACACATGGCCACAACAATATGCTAAGTCCAGTCTCCCCATTGCCGGTCTTTCCATTAGAAGGTGAAGAAGGTCGGGACGACAATAAGAGTCAAGGCCAAATCATTTGTCAATGACTTGGTAATATATTTGAAAACAAGCCTAACTCAACGCCAAGGAGAGAATTTAGTTCTCCAAGGATGGAAAGGCTCTTTGCCATGCTTCCTCCAAAATGGCCTCAAGTTTTGATGGTCCTAATTCCTTCTGTGTAAAGGAGCCTTATTCTGCTGCACCATAATGACTTTGAAAATTCGAAACTAATTCCACAGAGCTTCAGAATTTACGAAGCGATGGATTTCCTTTCGCTCTTGGCAAGAATAACAAAAGATAAAAATGAATCCTCACCATTGTGCACATAGGTCTGGACATGGACATTGATAATGACTTTGAAAATTCAAAACTAATTCCATAGAGCTTCAGAAATTACGAAGCGGTAGGGTTTCTTTCGCTTTAGGCAACAAGAGCAAAAAAGCTCAAAATGAATTCTCACCCATTGTGCACATAGGCCTGATCAGCCATGGACATCGCCATAGCAGGAAGAGGACAGACACTAATTTAGTAGAGAAAAGGGGGAATACATACAGACCTTGCGGTACGTGGAGCCATCGTCCTGGACGGTCCAGCCCGCTTCAGTGCAGAGCGCCTTGAGCACTTCGTTGTTGTCGCAGTGCTTGGGCAATTTGTAGTTCCCATACAAACGCAGCCCGGCGAAGATCTTGGCGGCGATGGCCCGCCGACGCCGCTCCCGTCGCTTGTTGTTCTCGCGTTCTTTCCAACTGGGCAACCGCATCGTCCCCCCGGACCCCGTCATCATCCCGGCTCAATCCGATCCAGGATCAACCCCTCCAACCCATCAACGGATTGATCCAACACCACGCACCTTCATTAACACATGCAACCCCAACCTTGAAATACTCTCACAATAATGTGGTACATACTATTAGAGTGCTGCTGCCAATCCTTGCATGATGGAATTAATCCCTAAGCGTCACGCCATCTGCATCACACGGTAGCGTTTCATTTTCTCATTTTACCTCGGTTTCCTGATTGCAATACATCATTTTAAAGCTCTTGTTCTATACTACAAGATCACCATGTGTCGATCGTGTGAAACTGATGTCATTTTTCACAGAAACAGATGATTTGCAGCAGGGGCTCAAATTTTACTACACTACAGAAACATACACAGTGGACGCTCAGGGGTTAAGCGATGGGATTGATTGAGTGGGAAACTTACAGTGGGGTGATCGCTGAACGCGGCTCCGCGGAAGGTGTCCATGCATGAGAGGTGCAAGGCAAGCACGGAACGTACACAAGAGGCGGTGAAGGAGCGAGCTGATGATGATGATGAGGATAAGCATGCAGGAAGTGAAGTGAAGTGAAATGGCAGCAGAAATGGTGGCTGGGAAAACAGCGCAGCAGACACGAAAATGAAGTGCAAGAGTAGAGCGGTCTCTCTCGCGCGTGTAAGCTTCGTCGTCGTCACGGAAGGGTCGCTTTCCATGTCGGGGCAGCTGTGACTGCCAATTCCTCATTCATTATCACTGCACAACTTACGTTGGGTCCTCCCGTAATTAAGAGCATCTCCACCAACAACTCTGAATTGCACTCTGAATTTCATGCAAATTTTACAGGGCATACCGTGTACTTCCCAACCAACATCACTCTCAATTAGACTCTGAAAACTCCAGCGGTTGGTTACTAAGAGCATCTCCACTAGCACTCTGAATACCGCTATGACAGTGGAAAAATGGATGAGATTAGGTTGGTGAACAATTTATTTGGACTGTGATATTGAAAAATGTAACCAAGTCCACGGCCCTCAAAGTCACTTAAACAAGTGTATTTTCTCTTCTTAATCGCACATCATAATTGCTCAATCTATGCTTGGTGACTTGTGAGTGACTCACTTACTATTTTCAAGAGTTTAATTGAGTGATGTTGGTGGGAAACTACATAGTGTGGTCTGACTTTTTGAATGATCTTCAAAGTGCAATTTAGAGTGCTAGTGGAAATGCTCTAAATCTAAATAGCATTATTAAAAGCACAACTAGAGAAACATGCCCCAAAAGACCTACAACTAGTCTAATTCGTCTAGGAGTTTGTCATGTAGGGTCTTCTCGTGGCTCAGAAAACAATGTAGCTAACAGCTACGAAAACTAACTGAAAGAGAAGAGTGGTCTCTCACGCGTGTGAGCTTCATCGTCATCACGGAAGAGTTGCTTTCCATGTCAAGGGCAACTATGACTACCATTTCCTCATTCAATATTGCTTGCACTATATTGGGACATGAGAGCATGTCCAGCAGCAACTCTGAATAGCACTCTGGAGGTCGGCCAAAAAATTACAGGGCATACCATTTACACTGTTTTGTTCAATTAGTGTGACCTCTAATATAGTGTTACATAATATAGTGTTACATAGGTATAGTAAATCATATCCATCAATGAGGATCCTACGTGAACTAATTCTACTTTCAGTCAAATTTAAAAAATAAAACTTGGGGCCATCTTCTGTCACCAAGTGTCCATTGTTGTACATGATCAACCAAATCTTGTTCAGAGTACTTCGAGGCAACATCTTCAGTTCTTATTTTACTATATAGTGTTACCGTAGGAAGTAGTGTGGGCCACGCTTGATGAACAAAACGGTGTTCATCTAGTGCCACCAACATCACTCAACATCACTCAATTTCACTCTAAAAAAAGTAATTAAGTCATTCACAAGTCACCACGTATGGATCGTGCAATCACGATGTGCAATTACGAAGGGAAGATATACTAACTTCAAGAGTTGTTTCGAGCTGAATGTTTAGTATTTTGTTGAAATGATACGAATATTCTATAATATTCTATAGGTATTTTTTGAGATTCCCTTTTCACCCTAAAAAATAATATGATTTCAAAAATATAATTTTCCAAAAAAAATCGACCTTCCCTTTGTAGAATTATTTTTAGCCGATCTTGACGGTTAGGTATGGTTTTCTCCAAGATTTTGCTTTTTACCATTAAAAACTCACTTTTTGGGATATGGTAATGCATAGCATAATAGAGCAATGAAAGCCAAGACCCTTTTGCAATGGGACCAGAGTCTAGCTACAATTAGAAACTAAGTTTATGTGGCAATGATCACAGGGGTCCCAAATATTTTTGTCGGGGTAAAAAGTGGATGGTTTGGCCTCATTTTTTACCCCATTTAGCATTGTGTTCAAAAGTGTAGATTGAGAGTCAGGGATCAAACTTTGACTCCCTTTCTGGAACCTTTACCTAGGCAAAACATGATTTACCAGGATAAAACCATGGTGCTTTTGACTAGAATGGGGGCAAAAAAAAAACTGCCCCAGGAAAAAAATCCCTCACTTTTACCCCCATCCCAAATTTGGTCCCGGGGTCAAACTGTGAGGGTTCCCTGTGGATACAATAGTCCCAAAATTCTTCAAAAACAAATGACATTCCTTCATTACTTAGAAAAGTGGAACTAAGTGAAGATTCTCTTTCGATACAATTTTCAAAAGAATACTCCATTGCACTGCTCTATCATGCTATGTGCATGGGCAATAAATGGTTAAAAAAATTCACTAGATTGAGATCATGACGTACACACCTCCACATCAGCAGAAAACGTAGATCTGCTCGTGACACAAAATCTACCAACCCCCCAAATGTACAAAAATTATAGATGTTCCCCCTCTCACTCTTTGTCTCATATGTCATTACACCTATTATCGTATTTTGTCTAAGACCAACAATTAGTCCGAATCTTTTTACAAATCCTCGAATTAATTCTAGTAGTACTATCCAAATTAGTCCAAGGATATAATAATAAAATATTATTAATTTCTTTAGATTTTAATATATATTTTTTCAAACGACTTAAAACAATAACTTTTATTCATATTTTATTCATAGTTGGCATGGTAAATTCATATTAATTTTGATAATTTTCTTTAGTATAAGCCACACTATACCTACTCAATTACTCTGACTCGAACTTTTAGAATTACTCCGCTTTCGTTATTAGTCCGAGTCGGAGTGTACTCGAAATCTACCAAACCACCAGATGTCGAAAGTACGTAACCAGCTCTGATTGAGCGCAAGTGTCTGCTTGGACTTGTTTCATCCACGAGCAGCACAATTTGTTCATAATCATACAAGATTCATCCTTGAAGACAGCAGTTACAGGATTTTTCATCCGGGAACAGAGCTGGTTACGGCCGGTAACCCTCTCGCCGCCTCAAGGCGGCTCGAAGGTTACCTAGTCCGTAGATGTTCCTCTCTCGCAGTCTGTCCCTGTGCGCCATCTGTGAGCGTGTCGCGGGTTTCCTTTCCCCCGAGCCAGAGCGGTGCACCTGCCGCACAGAAGAGATTGCTATGATGATTTTTTAATTCATTTTTCGACACAAATGTAGATTCATCAGAATTTGATTTGATGATTTTGAGATAGGTTTTCTGTGGCCTCCTTGGAATGCATAAATTTTGTGCGAGTAGCCGACTCTTTGCGCGAGTAGAGTACTCTGGGGTTCAGTTGTGGCAGCCAAGTGAGGGAATTGGGATGACCTAGCGAGCTGGATGTCGGTGAAGGCACGTAGAGATGACGCAGTAGAGCTTTGTGCGAAATTTTTGATTGATTTCTTGGGTTAGCCCGACCGTGTTAGGTCGCATATTTCTCTGATTCCATTCAGAAACATCGAGCTCTGCATCATGTCATCTGAAACTTCTGTTGTGGCAGCCAAGGAAATCGTCACTTGCGCGTAGAGGGTTATTGCCATTGGAGATGATTCCACGTCTCAGATGAATCAGGCATCGCAATTCATGGGAATGTGACGATCCTGGAGGAATCGGTAGCACGATAAGGATGCTCACCAGCAAGAGCAAGGTTAAAATTCCAGATATTGTTACCATTGGCAGAGTAAGTAAGCACTCATACTCTGGAGCTCTCTTTTGTCTACTTTGTTGATGGTCAAGTACTGCTAAGCATGTTTGAACCCAAACTTCCGACATTGGCGTATTGTAATTTTTACTGTTCAACCATTTTGAACTTTTCAAAGTGTCTGTCATGGTGAATTGATTTATCTAGGATGGAATTACTGTTCCGTTATACAAGGCCAAAGCCCCCGACTTTCCCACCAAGGCAGCCCTAAAACAGAAGCTCTCTCGAGACTCTCTCGGAGCCCAGAGCGGGGCGCAGGCCGTGTGCGGGTCATTTGATTAATTGCTGCCGTGTTTGGGTTTGTGCAGATTACATGTGCCGGCCTTTCTTCTGTTCTGCTTATCACGAGTGACGATCGGGAGCGAGTCAGGTTCCACTTGCTGGGCTTCGAGGGGTTCGGTTTACCGACAGGTCTGATCGGAGGGTTACAGGAACTGAACAAGTGCGTTGAGCAGCGCTTCACGATTAGGTCACATATACGCTTGCTCTCCAATACTAGTAAGTCTTACCTTGACTCATAAACGTCCACTGCTGTACTTTTTATTGATCAACTGAACGACTTATTTTGTCATGCATCTTGTATGAATTACAAGAGTGACTAAATAAGTGTGACTAAATAAGTGGGCAAACAGATAACTTGTCACGCATGGTGAATGGAAATAGTTTGATACACAACGTTATTTTGAAGGAACACATCTGAATTCTCTTGTTCTTCCCAAGGTAATTCTTGAAATTTAATCCTGAATATGTTCTTGAATGAGCATTATTTTACTGATTATCATCCCTGAATAATGAAGGCTAGGAACTAGGGACACACTCAATATTCTATTGCAATTTTATGAGTTCGACTTGTTCTATAATTATCTACTGCAAGTACCTAAACCAAGTAGACCGTGGTGGCATTAATCATCACCTACAGGCCAAACCATATGCTCATCCACCCATTTACTGAAATCTAACTACTATGGACGTGCATTAACACTATGAAGAGTAGAAGCTGGATAACAACTTACGAGTAACACTCTTGACATGGTTTTAATGTATATTTTTACAAAGTATAAACACCGTAACATTTAGAGTAGAATAACAATAAACCAGGTAACACTAAAGGAGGGTCGACTGTATAAAGTTGGTGTTCCTACTGAGTCACGATGCAAATAGAGTAAGAATCTGGAAGTGTCATCTATAGCTTCGCTCTTCTTTCGAGATCCCTGTTTTGTTCCCTGTCCAGCGGCACTTAATCATCCGCCATGCAGCCAAGTAGCCGACTCTCTGATCAACGAGTTTGAAAATCTCGTCTGAAAAATTCACTAAAGATTATCCAATACAGTAATCAGCTGATGATTCCGGTGGGCTTCTGCAGGATTTTATTTTTCTGCATAGGCGCTCTTCCCTCAATTTTGATCTCCGATAGAACATGTAGGCAACGTCGACCTTGATCTATGTGGGAATCCGCCTTCAGCTTCGTCAGAATCTCATGACGTCCTCACTGCCGTTACCACAGAGCTCTGTTCGTCAAGCAGCAATGTCAAGAAGAGTCCACACGAATGAGATTTAGTACCTACAGATGTTTGTAGAAATGCTTTGGAGGCCAACATGGCAGGGCATGAATGGGAGCCTCCAGCAGTCCGGCGGTATGTTTTCTTTCTCTGCTTTCGACATGGATCATGCCAAGCTTGCAATGCAAATCTGCCTTACAGTTTACAGTAATTTTCAGTGAGTTTAGATTCATGGCAAAAGCCACTGTGTGTGATCAAGCATGGTGTTGATGTGTGCAGATGCCTTCCGGAGCTCTTTCCCAAGCACACCATATTTCTGAGTCACAGCGGCCAGGAGAAGGCCTTTGTGGAGCAGCTTTGCGAGGACTTGAAACGCATGAACTACTCTCCTTTCTTTGATCAAGAGCCGGACAGTTTGCCGAAAGGGGAGAGGTTCGCTTCTTTGATTCTCCAAGCCGCAGAAGAGTGCTGGCTGGCAGTGGTTGTGCTGTCGAAGGGATACCTGACTTCCAAATGGCCCATGTTGGAGTTGAGTGCCTTCGTGAAGGCCAAGAAGACAAAGAATCCGAAGCTAAAAGTGTTGCCCATTTTCTACAAGCTGTCGCCAGGTGACCTTGATGCAGAGAAGGTGAAGAAAGAATGGGAGAAGTCTTGGAATCTATTGGTCGAGGAGGGAAAGGTTGTGGCAGAGGAGGTTGCGTTGTGGACTGATGCTGTGAGAGAGTTGCGGGGGTCCAATGGGGTGGAGTTTAGCAAGTATGGGATTTCAGAAGTGAAGTTCAGGGCAGCTGTGGTGGATGTCATCTGCAAATGTGTGTCTCCAGTGATGAAGTATAACACTGATCGCGTGCAAGGATACAAACGCATGTGTGAGGTTTGTTGCTATAGGCATGTACCTCGAAGGCAGTGTAAAAGCCATGTATGAAGCAAATATCTCAGTTGTAGCATGGGATGTTAGGATAGTGCGAATTGAGAGCTTTATTGCAGGGCCTTACATGTGGGTGATACTGTGCAGATACTATCGTCAATGTTCGAGGCTGAAACGGGTGAGGAAGATATTTGCAAAGAGGGACGATTGTATCTAGGATTGTATGGCATGGGCGGTTTGGGGAAAACCACATTATGTGGGGCTATGTGCAGCTATTTCCAAGCCGAATTTCGTGGGCGGGTATGTCATGTGGAGTTGCAAGGCGATGGCGAGAGTGAGCGGGTTGCAAGGTTGAAACATGCAATTGGGCAAATCTCTGGTTTTGACATCAAGATTGTGGATATGATCACCTCGGAATCTCAGGTAGTAGGTGTGGCAGTTGGCAGCGTGCTTTTGGGAAGTATGCATGCAAGAGAGTCCATGAAGTTGTTGGTTTCTGAGTCATTGTAGATTATTTATTGGATAACTCTATGATTTAAGTCATGAGTTGGAATATAGTTGTGTATGTTATGCTTGTTGGAAATAGGAAATCTTCATATTGATTGCAATTGGTTGATTGGGGTACAGGGATTGGAGTGCTTGAAGAGCCGATTTAGAGACCAACCACCGGTGTTCATTGCTGTGGATAATGTTGGCGATTCTATCAGTTGTCAAGAAGAAGCACGAGCATATTTAGAGGCGGGAGTTGCACGTGGGAGCAAGGTGATGGTCACATGTCGGAGTGGAACAATATTGAAATCCATACTTGGAGATGGAAAGTATTGTAAGGCCATTCCAAGGTTGGAAGCGCTTGAAGCAACAAAGTTGTTCCTTTCAGTGGCTGCTCCCAGGAAATCAATATGCGATCTAAAACCTGAGGAGGATGAGATTGTAAAAGCATATCTTGGGGAATGTGAGTTTGCAGAGTATGGCTGTCCAAGGAAACAATATCATCCATTGGTTTTGAGAGCGGTGGGAAGCTTTTGTCATGATGTGGACGAGGATAATATCATGATGTGGAATGAGGGTTTGGTTGAAGGGGGCGTATTGCAAAAATCCAGAGAATCGAAGCGTGTGAATGATATACTTGGTCTCAACTATTATAAATTGCCTGAATTACAGAAATCCATATTTATGGATCTGGCCTTGTTGTTCGAGCGAAGACTTATTTTAGGGAATAGATTGGTGGATTTGTTACCGGGTTGGTGGGAGGAGGGGACTTCATTTGAGTGGGAATATTCCATAATTGCCAAATTACATGGAATAACCCCATTTGATGCAAAGATGAAGGTGGGTGCGTTGTACGTTGAAGTTTGAAGTTTATTGTTTGGCCCAAGTTGCGAATATGGTTGCATTGAAGGATGTATTTTGCAGTGATCTGAGTTGTATTGTGCTATTCAAATTCTTGAAGTGTAGAGTTGGGGTTTTTGAGTTTGATGTTTGCATGATGCTTGATATGCAGTTGAAGGAACTACAACGGAAGTCATTGATTTATGAGACGGGCTCAACTTTGTCCATGCATGACCTGTATATGGAATTTGCAGATACGTTGGTGAAGAAGGAAGGTAGCAAGGAAAGAAAGTGGTGGTTGCATTCTAATTGTATGGTTGGTGGAGACAACGTTGGATTGAAGAGATTGCTTGTGGGTCCTCATCGTGGTTATCGGTCTGAGATCGTGAGGAATCCGGAGCAGATGTGGGAACATCACAGCCTAGAATGCCTGTTGGTGGTCAATTGTGATATTCGAGGGAATTACAGTTTGGATATAGGGAGCTTGAAGAGTCTACGGGTTTTAGTGTTGTATTTATGTCAGGGCATTGTGGAGATTGGTCGCCACTGTGGCAAGGGAAGCGATGGACTTCCGTGCTACGAGAGGACTGGTGGTCTGCGACAACTACAAATTGTAAATATCGAGTTCCTGGGTTGGGGGGTGCGATATCCGTTTTTAAGGCACTGTCTGCATGTAGAGAGATTAATAATAAGGCCTTGGTTAGAGTACATTTTGAGGGAGATGGAGGTATTGAAGAATTTGAAGGGTTTGGAAGTCCTTTGTCTTCGTGGGTATCCTTCGAGGGTAGTTGGTGACGTACCTAAGGATGTTGTAGATAAATTATTGAGTGTTGTAGCAGTTCTCAAGAACCTCAAAATTCTTGATGTTGAATTCCCAGACCTATCGGGATTTCAAAGATCTGGCACAATCGATTTGAGCCCACTTGGAGTCTTGACATCTTTATCTGCGTTGTGTCTTCGACGACTGCCCAAGGTTATTGTGGAGTTGAAAGGGCTGGAGAGTTTATCAAAATTGACAACACTACGGTTGAATCATTGCAAAGGGCTTCGCGAGGTGAAAGGGTTGGATCAGTTATCACAATTGTCTATTTTGGACTTGTGTAATTGCGAAGAACTCTGCAAGTTGCCGAATGTGCCGCCCAGTTTAACTCAAATCTGTTTTAGGCACTGTTTTAAACTTGACGAGGCCTTCATTCTACAAGCTGCAGAACGGTTGAGGGGAATTGCGTATGATGATCATTGGGGGCACAAGGTAATACACTGAGGGTAATACACATGTTGATATTCCGAGATTAGATTTTGACATTAGTTATTTTGTATGGTACTTACTGTTAATTCTAATTTACTTTAATAATTGAGGTAGAATGTCCTTCTATAGTTCTAATGTATGCTTTTGACGTGAGAGATATTGCTATGGTGTCCTTAGTAGTATTTTAGTTTTAGTGATTGAGTGGATTCTTAAATGATAGTGTTGTTGGTTTATGAACATTACAATGATTCTAGTTTTGTTTTATGTTTAGAATAAGCCTTGTGGATCAATTATCATGATGTATATTACTTCCTATATTTTGGTTAAGGAGCAATTATTTATAATTTTTTTGATATTTATACTTCTATAATATAGAAGTACTAGAGCAATTTAAGTTATTTGTTACCAAGGAGATTTGAAATTGGTTCTGAACAACGTAATCAGTCTGTTATATACAATAACAAAATGACTTGAAAACTAAATAGCTAGAAACCCATTTGATAAATTTTGTGTTGTTGTGCTTAGAAGGCTAATTTGAACACATGTTTTTTCTTTCACTGTGCAGAATTTTTTAGAAGTGTCTTGCAACGACGAAGACTGCGAGGTATGTCTAGAATACGGGTCATTGGATGACATGAGTGATCCCGAGAGTGATTTTGAGAATTGTGATTTCATGAGTGAGAGCAGTTTGATAAGCTTATCGAATTGAGGACTTCTGTGTGGATATAGGGTTTTGGGAGGATTTTTGGAGGATTTCGTAGCAACACACGAATTGGGTTTTACTAGAAATGCGTTAGCTACTTGACTGTGACTGTGAAGCAACTAGTGGAGGCATTTGAGGTTCTCCCAAGTTTTTAGAGAGATTTTTTGATACACCGGTGGGTTTCACAATAGGGCATTATTTGTCAACCTATGGCAACAATTATGGTGAGAGTGGTAGTGTTTGAGAACAGGGATTGAAGAACAATTCCATTGGGGAGCGTGAAGTGAAGGTTATGTGTGTCGCAAGTGCAAAATGCCATTGTTCTTTTGTTCGTTCAGTTGACTACTCTGTTTTGAAAGAAATGATATCTCCTTCAATGGTCATTTCTACTGCACACAAGTCTTAAATTCCAAATTCTTAACCATTTCGCGTCCCGATTCAACACTGTTTTCAAAGATTCGTTATAAAATGTTTGATGAAAAATAAAAATGGAGTTGATGTACAAACCAAAGTTGTAAATGTCAGTGTGAAGATAACATCTCTAAGGTTGGATTCATCATATTTATTATTAATATTTTTAAATTAATTTTGCAAGGCTTTCTCTTGAAATTCAATTAAAAATCCAAAATCAACTCCAAAACATCAAAAAATATTGTAATGAAATTGCACTAACCTTCATTCCAAGATGGTATGGTTTCCATTACTTGATTCTACTTATTATGGAAAATCATGTTTAAGGTCTCACTTTTTGAACTAAGAATGAAATTTGACATAAACTACTTTTGTTATTTTTCTAAAATTCACATTATCATATTTTGAAGATGTCCATACTGCAGAAATGGTAGTCAACTAGCACAAGAATCAAGAAAATTTTAGATAGATGAAATACATCATTGTATGTGTTGAAGGGATGAGTCAAAAATCATCCAACGTCCAGAATATGGAGGTAGGCGCGTCAAAAGGTTAACCCACAACTCATTTATGTTAAGTGCACATAAACATTACTATAGCTGTTTATAAGCCATTTCATTTCAATGCATATACTTATGAAAATAACATCTTTCGGCCATTTAGGCACTTAAGCAATGAATTTGTTGATGTTAACACGGGAAAGAAAAGTGCACTTTAACCCCAAAGGACCAAAGAGACTATTTTTTTTGTCGTTTCCCTTTTTCAAGGCATGCCGAGGCAAATAATAATATTTTTTTGAATGAACTCAAATAATTTTCCAGTGGAAAATCAAATCTACTTTCCAAGTCAATTTGAATCATGCCAGTCTAAGTGAAAGTCATTGACCCTTTGACCCTTAACTGCCTAAGCGTCCACTTTTGGACATTGTACTGATTTCATCCATATTTTCACATTCGTCATGTACTTTTTGTATTTTGAATTCTCTGCTGTTTGTTTTTTGGAAACTTAGATTCGTGCATCTGTGATTTGAATAGAAAAGGGATGATTTGTGAAATTGTTATTGCTCATTTCATGTTGTCGTGATACATGCAAAATTTTGAAGATTTCAGCGTAAAACTGCTCTTACAAAGGTTAACTCATATCCATAAGATTCTCGAACTTGCGATTCTGAAGCCCCACTTGCAGCATGTTGTTGGTGTGCATCAATATGACCGCCTCGATACGGGGCATCTCGATAGTTGTTGTAGAATTGGACATGCGGTCTGATGTGTCGATCAAACCTCTATCAACCTTGGGGGTTGCTTTGCCGGTGCAACTGAAGCCCCTTTGCCTTGTACCGGGCAAGGGAAATTGGCAGCGCATGCGCGTGTGCCTGTCGTCCGACACTAGTAGGAAATGTGTCGAATTTCACTTACTGTAAATGAAAAAGGAATGAAACCCCGCCAAGCACATGGGTTGTGTTAGTGGTTTTGGTCACAAGAAAACAGAAATATAAGTATAATATTTAGCCACTATTCACTGTTCCTACAAAGACGGGAATGAAAAACGACAGGTCTGCTACAAGTGCGACTTGGTCATGCTGCATCACCAACTTCTGGCACAGTGTGCTTAGGAGACGTAGGATCCCTTTCCTCACTTCACCCTCACCGTCGAGGGTGACGGGTAGTACTCCAGCAGTGCCAAAAATGAAATCCCCTTGATCCATACTACTCGGTACTTATGTGGCCTCGGCTGTGAAGCTGAGGATATCGTCGATGGTGTCAAACCAAAGCCATTGTGTAGCTCCAATACCCGTGCTGTTGGTCTTTTTATACTTGTAGTAATGTGTACGGAGCTTCTCCCACTTGTCAGTACTGTGTACAGATCTTCTCCCACTTGTCATTTTGAGTAGTCCTGTGTGGAGTCTCTTCTGTTCAAATTTATTTGTATTTTGACCAGCACATGCAATGTTCTTCACTGATTCCGGAAATATAAAAATTGGTATCATTTGAATTATATTTATCACCATATGATTGAGTGAATTTGTCATTGTAAAACCATGAATCCTTGGTCTTTAAGGGGTTAAAGAGATGCAGACTCATCAAAATTTACAGGAAAACGTGTGCTTAAAACCTTGTTCAGTAGCAAAATGAGATGCTTGTGCTTGCAATTTTCTAGCAAAATCCTTCTCAAAGTGTCTACACCTTTTGCCCATCAGATCCCTGGCATCCAGTACCTGAAATGTCACACATCATTACCAACATCAACACTTCGCTTCATAAACATCAGTGGAGATACTGATGCAATGAGGTTAGATGCAATGAATTCTGGACAAGTCTAATAGTTCCTAAATTGACACTTGTGAGCTAGCAAAAGTAGCACTTGTGCACATTGTTCTCAGGCATATTGATTGAATCCAAATCATATCCCGTATATTTATCTGTCGTTACATGAACAGGAAAATGGATGCACTCACAGAACAAGCTAAGAATGCCAGGCTCACAAATACATTTTGCTTATTGTTTCAACAGGGTAAGAGGCAAACTTGGTATTAAAAATTAACCTCAGTACCATTTTTCCTACATAAAGGACGCCTAATATTGCAACTTTTAGAGATAATGTTGCCTTTAAAAATAAATAGTTATCTTAGGTGTCTGAGTGAGTAAACTTGACATGAAAGGAGCTCGGAAAGAAACACATAATCTCACTTTGAATCACGTATCAAAAAAGTACCTTCCCAAAAGGATTGGTGACATTAGAGTTTGACCGAAAAGAAGCTCTCAAAGAGGAAACTCAGCTCAAAACTCGTGTTGAGCAGAGAATATGTGCAAAACTGAGACTAAGTTGAGTTTCTAAATACTCTAAAACAAGCACATGACAATGTCTTGGCTGAGGGACCCTCAATTGCGAACACGTTCCCCCAACCCTCATTTGCTATTTAATTGCAGACCAAGTTACTATTCGCTAAGAATATGTGACAGTGGATCATATTTTTAGTGCCAAGACTCATGTTTGACTCCTGTTGCAACCTCTCTTCTTTTCGGTTTTCTCTATTGGCATGGAAAGCAAGCATTGGTAACTCCCAGGAGATAACATGTAGCCAACCCTTGATCGCCCATGAAGGAATCAAATCACATTGCAAAGCAATCACAATTAACCACATGAGATCATAGTTTAACCCTTTAACATCTCAATTCAACACTTTTTTAAAGATTCGTTATAAAATGTTTGATGAAAAATAGACATGGAGTTGATGTACAAAGCAAATGTGTAAATGTCAATGCGAAGATAACATCTGTATGGTTGGATTCATCATATTTATTATTAATATTTTTAAATTAATTTTGCAAGGTTTTCTCTTGAAATTCAATTGAAAATCCAAAATTAACACAAAAAATTAAAAAAATATTGTAATGAAATTGGAATAACATGCACTACAAGATGGTATGGTATCCATTATTTGATTCTACTTATTATAGAAAATCATGTTTAAGGTCTCACTTTTTGAACTAATAATGAAACTTGACATAAACCACTTTTATTATTCTTAAAAAATTCACATTATCTTATTTTGAAGATCCATACTGTCCAAATGGTAGTCAACTAGCACAAGAATCAAGAGAATTTTGGATGAATGAAAAACATCACCTTATGTGGTAAAGGGACACGTCAAAAATCATCTAGCGTTCAGAATATGGACGCTAGTGCGTCAAAGGGTTAACCCCTAAAGAACCAAGGCTGATTTTTCAAGTTCAGTCAGCTCAGTGTGAAATGAGTATTGATCCTCAATTTTTGAGATGTTTTGTGGTGGTTTTACTCTTTGTAACGAAGATGGGATGGCAATTTGGGTACGTAGGTGATGTTTAGATCAGAAGGTACAATCATGCAAAGGTGAAAAAGTTCCAAACTCGGGCATAGAGCCAAAAAAAGAAGTACAACTAACTTTGTAGCTTATAATCTTACTATTGAGGAACTTTGAACGGTTGAAAATTTGTAAGTGCTAATAAATTCAAGTTGGTTGAAATATGCTAGGGTTGGATCAGTCAAAAAGGTTTTTTCAGATCAAAAACTATTTACCTTTTTCTAAAAAGGGATACTATTAGGCAGCTTTGGAGTGTTTGGAGAGAAACATAGTTGTGGTCCTTTAGGGGTTAAGAATCAAGTGACGTTGTTAAGTCACCTAGTAAGTAAAATCAAAAGCAACTTCAAACCTTTCTACATTATCCTTCTACATTTACACCTTCTTACCTACCAGAAGCCTAAATTGGGTCTCATTTTAAATTTTTAGCATTTTGAGTAGTCCTATGTGGAGTTTCTTTTGTTCAAGTTTATTTGATTGTTATCAGCACATGCAATGTTCTTCACTGACACCAGAAATATAAAAATTGGTATCATTTGAGTTATATTTATCACAATATGATTGACTGAATTTGTCATTTAAAACCAAGAATCTTTGGTCCTTGACCCCTAAAGGTCCTCACCCCTCTCCAAATTTAGCAGTTTTCCAAAGATGTATCATAAAATGCAATGTAGGGTGGTATTTAGAACTTGATGTATGAATAAAAGTTGTACATAATGAATTTTAAATTCTATCCATATGGTTATATCTGCGATTGCTATCACCAATATTTTTGTATAAATTTTAAAACTCAAAACTCAAAATTCTTTTCTAATTCGATTATGAATAGTATATTGACAATTTGTGAATAAAATTTGTTGTGATTGATTGAGATATAATACTCTAAGTCTAGTGTTTTTTGGAGATTTTTGGTTGTTGAATTATATGAGTTGAATATTTTTACAACATTTTTACAATTAAATCTTCAAAATTTTGGGTGAATCACTATGACATGAAATGAAGCCTAGAAATTTCACAAATCATCTCGTTTCAAATTGGATCACACATGCATGAAGCTAACTTTCCACAAAATAATTTTCACACTGCAAAAATTCAATGATGACTGAGAAATTTGTGTTTGATTCTGTCTATTGTCCACATTTTGGATGGTTGGACGTTTACGAGTTAATCCTGTAGTGCCTAGGGTACTGTAGTTGGAAGCACTGGATTTTAGCGGGTTTTTCCTTCATGATTGATCCTTCCAGAAATAGAGGAGTATTAAATTGGAGAGTAACCTTATAATTCTATTCTCAACAAGAGTAGAGACATTTTGTCAAAATTAGAGAATCATCCGATGGTGGGATTGGATGATCATAGTATGTCTTTGAATAGTATAATGCACACTCAAAATGAGATTTTGCAGGGTCTTTGACTTCAAAGTTAAATAAAATTTGGATTAAATTTTCAAAAATTAAAGTGAAGAGTTAGCAATGCTATATGTCAACACCTCTCCGTTGCAATCTTTCATATCAAGAGCGGACTCACATATAATTATTGTGACTTTTATAAGTGAAAGTGACTTATCCAATCATATACGGTTTAGGAAAAAAAATTATACATTAAAAAATAAAAGGAGTTGGTACATTGATTAAGATCGGAACACATGCACTAATAGACCATGAATAAGAGAACACAATCCAAAAAATTAAAACAAGAAACATACTTCCAAACATAAGAAATATTGCATAGTACATGTGTCGTCTTTTAAAGTATGTACTGTGTTTTCAAATATTTGCAAAATTTTCGTGTTTTTTTCATAGGTACTTTGATAGTTCCACAACTCCAAATTGAAAATTTATATTTTTAGAAGATGTGTATTATAAATCTCCAACTGAGAACTTCACAATTGAAAATCCAATTCTTCACAGATTTTCTATTATTTGCATTTCCGACACTGCAGTGACCATATTATGGTCAGCTGGGTTAAAGAGATGCATACTCATGAGAATTTACAGGAAAACGTATGCTTCAAACCTTGTTCAGGAGCAAAATGAGATGCTTGTGCTTGCAATTTTCTAGCAAAATCCTTCTCCAAGTGTCTACACCTTGTGCCCATCAGATCCCTGGCATCCAGTACCTGAAATGTCACACATCATTACCAATTTACCATTTACCAACATGAACACTTCGCTTTATAAACATGAGTGGAGATACTGATAATAGAGCTTCCTACACTGCTGCACCCGCGTCACTGAGGCGCAGTTTGCAGGAGGGGGCCTGTGGGCGGCTCGGGTGATCTGAGCCCTTGGTGAATGGAGATGGATCGCACGGCCAATGAGGTCCGAGGTGGCAGTGTGTGAGCATGTTGAGCTGGATGCCGGTTCACGGGTCCCAGCGGACACGGGCCTGACATCCCTTTGAGATGCTCCCAGCCTGACATCCCCTTTCGCAGTATAATTAATTGCTCCTTCAAGCCTGACATCCGGCCTATGAGAATATGATTAACTTAATTGCTCCTTCAGAATTAGTTGCCCAAGGCCATGGCTCAAACACAAAGGCAATGAACGACCTAACGCAATGGGGACATTGCATGTACTTTACCTCATTTTTGAGGGTTGATTTCAATGCTTTCTTTTTATTCTTTTGAGATTTTTTTTTATATACAATATAGTGTACACCAAAATGAAGAAAAAAATGTAATTAATTTCTTTAATAGATCAAATTGACATTTTTAATTCATTGCTACAAAGTAGCTTATTAACCCCTAAACGTCCTCACCCCTCTCCAATTTTGGCAGTTTTGCATAGATGCATCATAAAATGCAATACATAGGGATATTTTAGAGCTTGGTGAGCTTGATGTATGAATAAAAGTTGTACATTATCAATTTTAGATTCTATTCGTACAATTAGACTAACTGCGATTGCTATCACCAATATTTTGTATAAAATTTGAAACTAGAAATTGAAAGTACTTTTGTAATTTGATTACAAATAAGGTATTAACAAGACGTACATGAATTTTTTTTCTAATTAGTTGAAATGTAATAGTCTAAGTGTAGTGATTTTTGGAGATTTTTGGTTGCTTAATTTTATGAGTTGAATTTCTCAAGCACACTTTTACATTGAAATCTTTGAAATTTTTGGTGAATCACTACAACATAAAATGCGGTATAGAAATTTCACAAATCACCCCTTTTCGAATCGGATCACACAAGCATGAAGCTAACTTCCCATAAAATATATAGTAAAAATTTTGTAGTACAAAAAGTCAACGATGGATGAAAAACCTATGTTGGATTCCGTCCATCGTCTACGTTCTCGATGCTTGAACGTTTAGGGGTTAGAAGGTGCTGCCAAGACCATTTTTTTTTGTTTGATTCCAATTTGGATAATGGAATGTACCTAAAATTTAAATATCAAAAAACCAAAAAAATAATATTCAATTGACAGACATTAAAGAGAATAACAAAATTGAACAAATCCTCATGGAATTATGCATGATTACAGTTTAGTTCAACTCACAAAATTTCCAAATAGTTTAATGTGTATATCTCATTTAATATTGACTATGTTAAAAAACAAGCAACTTTATTAAATGGATTAGGACATTCTAGAGCGGGATGATTATATATATATATATATATATATTTGTTGAAAACCTAATTTAGGGGATCAAAAGACCATTTTTTGCAGTGAAAAGCCTCTCAAGGCCTCTTCATATACTCAAGCGTAAAGGGCATTTGAACAAAGGTTCATGAATCAAAGAAGTTTTTCAAAAGGTAGTTATCACAAGAGAGGTTGACGTTTACGAACAAAAAGTTGATGAAGAGGTTCATGAAGGGCACCTATCACTAAAGAGGTTCATGTTTAAGAACTAAAGGTTTGTAAAGAGGTTCATGTCTAAATTTAAACCCTAAATGTCCTCACCCCTCTTTGAATTTGAAGGATATCAAGGATGTCTTATAAAATGTAAGTAAAAGGGATGTTTTGAATTTGACGTACTAATAAAAAATTTACACTATAAATTCTAGGTCCAATCTATGATTGCTAACAACGATATTTTTGTATAAAATTTTAAACTTAAATTCTAAATTCTTTTGTAATTTGATCACAAACAAGCATTGACAATTTGTTCATGAGATTTGTTGTGATGGGTTGAAATGTAATAGTCTTAGTGAAGTGGTCCGATTCGAAAAGGGGTGATTTGTGAAATTTCTATACCGCATTTTATGTTGTAGTGATTCACCAAAAATTTCAAAGATTTCAATGTAAAAGTGTGCTTGAGAAATTCAACTCATAAAATTAAGCAACCAAAAATCTCCAAAAATCACTACACTTAGACTATTACATTTCAACTAATTAGAAAAAAAATTCATGTACGTCTTGTTAATACCTTATTTGTAATCAAATTACAAAAGTACTTTCAATTTCTAGTTTCAAATTTTATACAAAATATTGGTGATAGCAATCGCAGTTAGTCTAATTGTACGAATAGAATCTAAAATTGATAATGTACAACTTTTATTCATACATCAAGCTCACCAAGCTCTAAAATATCCCTATGTATTGCATTTTATGATGCATCTATGCAAAACTGCCAAAATTGGAGAGGGGTGAGGACGTTTAGGGGTTAATAAGCTACTTTGTAGCAATGAATTAAAAATGTCAATTTGATCTATTAAAGAAATTAATTACATTTTTTTCTTCATTTTGGTGTACACTATATTGTATATAAAAAAAAATCTCAAAAGAATAAAAAGAAAGCATTGAAATCAACCCTCAAAAATGAGGTAAAGTACATGCAATGTCCCCATTGCGTTAGGTCGTTCATTGCCTTTGTGTTTGAGCCATGGCCTTGGGCAACTAATTCTGAAGGAGCAATTAAGTTAATCATATTCTCATAGGCCGGATGTCAGGCTTGAAGGAGCAATTAATTATACTGCGAAAGGGGATGTCAGGCTGGGAGCATCTCAAAGGGATGTCAGGCCCGTGTCCGCTGGGACCCGTGAACCGGCATCCAGCTCAACATGCTCACACACTGCCACCTCGGACCTCATTGGCCGTGCGATCCATCTCCATTCACCAAGGGCTCAGATCACCCGAGCCGCCCACAGGCCCCCTCCTGCAAACTGCGCCTCAGTGACGCGGGCTGCTGCACCTTCTGTACTATGAAAAGATCCCGATTCATAGAGAACCAAAGCCTAAAAATTGAAGAAAATGAAGACAAGTGCGGATGGAATCGCAAGACGTGAAGGAGAAGTACCTGTATAACAACATCCCGGGAATCTATCACTTATAATATGATAGTTCAGTTTTTTACAATTGACTGTTTCCATGATACTTTGCGGAACTCTATTTCACGTGAAGTGACCTCAGCGAGAAATGGGAGGAATCAATATTTGCAATTATCGAGCAGAAGAATCAATAGAAAAATAGCTATGAATGTCGCCAAGGGCTACGAATGGTACGTACAGACAAGTATCAGTCTTGCAGTTTGTGGTGGAGATCAGATTCTCCGACTGTACAGAATGATATTAAAATGATGAATAGCTTACCACAGGCCTAATCTACGCATAAACAAGTTCCTAACAAAGGGTCTCCAAGATGACATGCATACTGTTAAGAAGTGACTCAAAATACATTGAAATGGTCGCGAGTCTAGTTATTCTTGGCGTTCTTAAAATCCCGGGCCGATTGCCTACAGAAGTGCTCTTCTCGTATGCAAAATTTCTTTCGCACCGACCGCTGGTTTCACATGTGGTGATTTCTTGCTTCGGAGATGTTTCGTTGAGGGTTTACAGAAGGCGCCGATGGAGGAGAACTCGGCGACGGTGCTTGTTGCGAGGCGAAACTAAGCTACGGCGGTTCTTCTCTTGTGGAACTTCTTGATGCTCAGAAGCGCCATTTTCCTCACTTCTGCGAGTTCAGGTCTGTCTCTTTCTCTTACTTTCTATCTCTTGCCTTCACAATAATAATGTACAGGAGGCGGAGAAGCAAAACAAACAGAATTTTGGAGGTTTGCCGCCGGCGGTGGACAAGGTCAAACCGGTGTGCAGATGGTGGCTCATTTGATTCATTGCTGCGGTGTTTGGGTCTATGCAGATTGCAAGTGACGGCCTTTCTTCTATTCCGCTCATCACGAGTGACGATCGGGAGCGAGTCAGGCTCCACTTTCTGGATTTCGAGGGGTTCGGATTACCGACAGGTCCGATCGGAGGGTTCCAGGAGGAACTGAACAAGTCGGGTGAGCAGCGCTCCGTTTAGGTCACGACTATCTGCTGTTGTACATTCGCTTCCTCAGTGGCATTCTCTCATGTCGGCCGTGCCTCTGCGAGGTACAGCAACCCATACCCTCTTGCCTAAACCCTGAAGGACCGAAAAGTGGACTTCCTTACGCTTGCATATCGTTTTTTCAGTTCGTACTTTTTGTGGGCAGTGTTGATGTCTGCACGTTGATCTAGAAACTAGTCGCACTGCCTTACCGTCTATTATCATGTTTTTTATTATTGGCTGTTTTGAGTAGGTCCTCTCGTAGTTATTTCCTGTCCACGTCATTTGCATCATTGCATCTGTCTGCGCAGTAACAGTTTTGGAGAGAAAAGGAGGTACTGAATTCTCTTTCTTGTGTG
Source organism: Pohlia nutans (assembly GCA_022496805.1). Taxonomy (NCBI): domain Eukaryota; kingdom Viridiplantae; phylum Streptophyta; class Bryopsida; order Bryales; family Mniaceae; genus Pohlia; species Pohlia nutans. The sequence continues at coordinate 2,313,841 of CM040105.1, forward strand.
ATGAGAATTTTGGGATAGCACCCAGCGGTAGCATGTAGAGCATCTCATTGCCGTAATGAGAGGTACAGTGATGTGGCCGCCATTATTTTCATGCTGCAGGGATACTATACACAACCTGCAATGGGCTAGGACTCGTGCACGTTGCAGAAAGAGAGACAATCCGAAAACCTACACTTCGGTTGTTGCGGTTGCTTGCACTGTTTGAAATGGAAAGAGGTTTTCAGCAATGCATACCGATTGCGATCGGTTTAGGTCTTGGGTTTCTAAGTCAAGTTTTAAGATTATGAATACGGTGATTTTCTTACGATTGCGCTCTCTGGGTGTTCCCTTCATCTAATCTTTGCTCCATCATCGTTCAAAATAAGTTGAATATTGAGGCTGAACTACTTCGCTTTGGAGACAGAATTTAAAAAAAATGTTGGAACGCTCATAGAGTTGGAGAGTTAGAGATTGCCCTTGCTATCATTCATATGAGTCATTTGACGTTGCTTCCCTATGGAAAAATCGTTTTTGCATTCCCTGCAGTTGTATATTATTGGGTCAGTTTTTAATACCAATTTATTGACTCCTGATGAAATGCAATCTTGTGATGTCTTTTGATGCCTCTAAAGAAATTGAACAAAGAAATTGAGGTACTAAATTGAATCTCAAGTACTGTATTTCTAATGACCTCTCAAGTCATCGTGGATGTTTGGGGTTAACATTCATCATTCAATCATGTGGAATGTCCAGAGGCTTCTTATGTATTCTATTTCCTTCGTATTACAGACGTTTTGCTAGAGCGTGAGATATACACGTTTTGCGTGGATCCAGCGGATTCGCAAGCACCTACGACCAGCTGGTGAGTTCTCTATTTTTGATTTTATGTCATTTGTAGGTTATTGTATGAAATGAAGTCCGAAGGCTTTGAATATGAAGAAGGTGACATATTCTATGAGTATTTTCTGGGACTCTCTCTTCAACGTGGAAAATACTATTTTTTTCAAAAACATTATTTCCGTAAATAAAATCAAGCGTCTCTTTGTAGAAGTATTTATTCTCGATCCTGACGGCCGAATATAGTGCTCTCCAAGATATCGTTTCCCACCATACCATCTGAAAAATAAAACTTTTTGAGATTTGGTAATGCAATGGGGAGAAATATAGTTTATAAAAAATCACTAGGCTGAGATCATGATGCATTCATCCATAGTGTCTCGGGATTCGCAGTGCCCACAGCGGGGCGCAAGCCATGTGCGGCTATTTTGATTCATTGCTGCAGTGGAGCGGTCTGTGCAGACTGCACGAGCTAGACTTTCTTCTTTTCTGCTCATCACGAGTGACGATCGGGAGCGAGTCAGGCTCCATTTACTGGGTTTTGAGGGGTTCAGTTTACCGACAGTTCTGATCGGAGGGTTACAGAACCTCAAAAAGTCAGTTGAGAAGGGCTTCATTTAGTTCACGATTATCTCCTGTACTCTATACGCTTGCTCTCCAATGCTATTAAGTCCTGCATATGAAGTCTGAATCATAAAGGACCACTACACTACATTTTTATGATCCGACGGGTCCCAATGAGCACCAGGGATATGGTTAAGACCCCTCGTGCGACCCACCGACGAGAACCTTGCAGACGAGTCTCCATAGAACTTTGGACTTATGATCATAAAGTCGGTGTTGCTACTAAGTCAGGATGCAAATAGAGTAACAATCTGGAAGTGTCATCCATAACTTCGATCTTCTTTTGAGATCCCTGATTTATTCCCTATTCAGTGGCGCTTAGTCATCCGCCTTGCAGCCAACTAGAAGACTCCTTGATGATCGGGTTTAAAACTTTTGATCTGAAATAATTCTAACCATCATCCAATACAGTAATCATCTGATGATTCCGGTGGGCTTCTACAGGATTTCATTTTTAGCACAGGTCCTTCGCTAAATTCTGCTCTGCAATAGAACATGTAGGCAACGTCGACCTTGATCTATGTGGGAATCCGCCTTCAGTTTCCTTACAATTTCATGGCATCCTCCTGCGGTAACCATAGACCCTATTCGCCACGCAGCAATGTCAAGAAGAGTCCACACGAATGAGATTTAGTACCTACGGAAGTTTGTAGAAACGCTTTGGAGGCCAACATGGAATGGGAGCCTCGAGCATTCAGGCGGTATGTTTTCCGCCTTTGCTTTCGACGTGGGTCATGCCAAGCTGACAATGCAGTTCTGCTTTTCTGATTTGAGTACTTTTCACTCAGTGTCATGTCAAAAGGCACTGAAGGATGCAGATCCACTGTGTGTGATCAAGCATGGTGTTGATGTGTGCAGATGCCTTCCGGAGCTCTTTCCCAAGCACACCATATTTCTGAGTCACGGTGTGATCAAGCATGGTGTTGATGTGTCTAGATGCCTTCCGGAGCACTTTCCCAAGCACACCATATTTCTGAGTCACAGCGGCCATGAGAGGGCCTTTGTGGAGCAGCTTTGCGAGGACTTGAAACGCATGAACTACTCTCCTTTCTTTGATCAAGAGCCGGACAGTTTGCCGAAAGGGGAGAGGTTCGCTTCTTTGATTCTCCAAGCCGCAGAAGAGTGCTGGCTGGCGGTGGTTGTACTGTCGAAGGGATACCTGACTTCCAAATGGCCCATGCTGGAGTTGAGTGCCTTCGTGAGGGCCAAGAAGACAAAGAATCCGAACCTAAAACTTTTGCCCGTTTTCTACAAGCTGTCGCCAGGCGACCTTGATGCAGAGCAGGTGAAGAAAGGATGGGAGAAGTCTTAGAATCTATTGGTCAAGGAGGGAAAGGTTCGGGAAGAGGACGTTGCGTTGTGGAGTAATGCCGTGAGAGAGTTGCGGGGGTCCAATGGGGTGGAGTTTAGCAAGTATGGGATTTCAGAAGTGAAGTTCCGGGCAGCTGTGGTGGATGTCATCTGAAAATGTGTGTCTCCAGTGATGAAGTATAACACTGATCGCGTGCACGGATACAAACGCATGTGTGAGGTCCGTTGCTACACACATTTACCTTGAAGGTGGTGTAAAAGCCATGTATGGTGCAAATATTTCAGTTCTAGCATGCGATGTTAGGGTGGTGGGGTTTGAGAGCTTCATTGTGGGGTCTTACATGTGGGTAATATTGTGCAGATGCTATCATCAATGTTCGAGGCGGGAACGGGAACGGGTGAGGAAGATATTTGCAAAGAGGGACGATTGTATCTAGGATTGTATGGCATGGGCGGTTTGGGGAAAACCACATTATGTGGGGCTATGTGCAGCTATTTCCAAGCCGAATTTCGTGGGCGGGTATGTCATGTGGAGTTGCAAGGCGATGGCGAGAGTGAGCGGGTTGCAAGGTTGAAACATGCAATTGGGCAAATCTCTGGTTTTGACATCAAGATTGTGGATATGATCACCTCGGAATCTCAGGTAGTAGGTGTGGCAGTTGGCAGCGTGCTTTTGGGAAGTATGCATGCAAGAGAGTCCATGAAGTTGTTGGTTTCTGAGTCATTGTAGATTATTTATTGGATAACTCTATGATTTAAGTCATGAGTTGGAATATAGTTGTGTATGTTATGCTTGTTGGAAATAGGAAACTTCATATTGATTGCAATTGGTTGATTGGGGTACAGGGATTGGAGTGCTTGAAGAGCCGATTGAGAGACCAACCACCGGTGTTCATTGCTGTGGATAATGTTGGCGATTCTATCAGTTGTCAAGAAGAAGCACGAGCATATTTAGAGGCGGGAGTTGCACGTGGGAGCAAGGTGATGGTCACATGTCGGAGTGGAACAATATTGAAATCCATACTTGGAGATGGAAAGTATTGTAAGGCCATTCCAAGGTTGGAAGCGCTTGAAGCTGCAGAGTTGTTCCTTTCAGTGGCTGCTCCCAGGAAATCAATATGCGATCTAAAACCCGAGGAGGATGAGATTGTAAAAACATATCTTCGGGAATGTGAGTTTGCAGAAGATGGCTCTTCAAGGAAACGATATCATCCATTGGTTTTGAGAGCGGTGGGAAGCTTTTGTCATGATGTGGACGAGGATAATATCATGATGTGGAATGAGGGTTTGGTTGAAGGGGGCGTATTGCAAAATCTAGAGAATCGAAGCGTGTGAATGATATTCTTGGTCTCAACTACTATAAATTGCCTGAATTACAGAAATCCATATTCTTGGATTTGGCCTTGTTGTTCGAGAGGAGATTTGTCATGGGGGCGAGATTGGTGAATATTTCAAGGGGTTGGTGGGAGGAAGGGACTTCGTTTGAGTGGAAATATTCCTTCATTGCAAAATTACATGGAATAACCTCATTTGATGCAAAGATGAAGGTGGGTGTGTTGAACCTTAAAGTTTGAAGTTTAATGTTGGGCCCAAGTTGTGAATATGGTTACGTTGAAGCATGTATTTTGGAGTGATTTGACTTCTATTGTGCTAATCAAGTGCTTGAAGTGTAGAGTTGGGGTTTGTGATATTGATGTTTGCATGATGCTTGATATGCAGGTGAAGGAACTACAACGGAAGTCACTGATTTATGAGACGGGCTCAACTATGTCCATGCATGACCTGTATATGGAATTTGCACATACGTTGGTGAAGAAGGAAGGTAGCAAGGAAAGAAAGTGGTGGTTGCATTCCGATGACATGGTCGGTGGAGACAACGTTGGATTGAAGAGATTGGTTGTGAGTTGTCGTGGTTTTCCTGGGCCTGAGATCTTGAGGAATCCGGGGCAGATGTGGGAATATCACAGCCTAGAATGCCTGGTCGTGGTCAAATGTGATTTTCCAGAGAATTACAGTCTGGATTTAGGGAGCTTGAAGAATCTACGTGTTTTAGTGTTGTATAGTTGTTATGGCATTGTGGAGATTGGATGCGACTGTGGCAAGGGAAGCAATGGGCTTCCTTGCTACGAGAGGACGGGTGGTGATGAGAGGTGTCTCCGACAACTACGAATTGTAAATATCGAGTTGCTGCATTGCGTGGTGGGATATCCGTTTTTAAGGCACTGTCTGCATGTAGAGAGATTAATAATAAGGCCTTGGTTTGAGTACATTTTGGAGGAGATGGGGGTATTGATGAATTTGAAGGCTTTGGAAGTTCTTTCTCTTCTTGGGAATCCTTGGTGGGATGTTGGTTACGTACCTAAGGATGTTGTAGATAAATTATTGAGTGTTGTAGCAGTTCTCAAGAACCTCAAAATTCTTGATGTTGAATTCCCAATGCTATCGGGATTTCAAAGATCTGGCACAATCGATTTGAGTCCACTTGGAGTATTGACATCTTTATCTGCGTTGTGTCTTCGACGACTGCCCAACGTTATTGTGGAGTTGAAAGGGCTAGTGAGTTTATCAAAATTGACAGCACTACGGTTGTGTGATTCCATATGGCTTCGCGAGGTGAAAGGGTTGGATCAGTTATCACAATTGTCTATTTTGGACTTGTGGGGTTGCGAGGAACTTTGCGAGTTGCCAAACGTGCTGCCCAGTTTAACTCAGATCTGTTTTAACCACTGTTTTAAACTTGAGGAGGCCTTCATTCTACAAGCTGCAAAACGGTTGAGGGGAATCGAGTTTAAACATCGTGGTTGGCACGAGGTAATACCCCGATGGTAATACACATTTTGTTGATATTCCGAGATTAGATTTTGACATTAGTTATTGTGTACGGTACTTATTGTTAATTCTAATTTTACTTTAGTAATTGAGGTAGAATGTCCTATAATTTTAATGTATGCTTTTGACGTGAGAGATATTGCTATGGTGTCTTTACTAGTATTCTAGTTTTAGTGATTGAATGGATTCTTAAATAATAGTGTTGTTGGTTTATGAACATTACAATGATTCTAGTTTTGTTTTATGTTTAGAATAAAACTTGTGGATCAATTATCATGATGTATATTAGTTCCTACATTTTGGTTAAGGAGCAATTATTTATAATTTTTTTGATATTTATACTTCTATAATATAAAGGTACTAGAGCAATTTAAGTTATTTGTTACCAAGGAGATTTGAAATTGGTTCTGAACAATATATTGAATCAGTTATATACAATAACAAAATGACTTGAAAACTAAACAATTTATTGAATCTGTTATATACAATAACAAAATGACTTGAAAACTAAACAGCTAGAAACCCATTTGATGGATGTTGTATTGTTGTGCTTAGAAGTCTAATTTGATCACATGTTTTTTCTTTCACTGTGCAGAACTGTCTAGAAGTGTCGTGCGACACTTATGGCTGCAAGAAATGTGATCATTACAGGTTATCCCGAGAGTGATTCTGAGAATTGGGATTTTATAAGTGAGAGCAGTTTGATAAGCTTATGGAATTGAGGACTTTTTTGTGTGGGTTTAGGGTTGTGACAGGATTTCGTAGCAACGCACGAATTGGGTTATACTAGAAATGCCTTAGCTACTTGACTGTGACTGTGAAGCAACCAGTGGAGGCATATGAGGTTCTCCCAAGTTTTTAGATAGATTTTTTGATACACCGGTGGGTTTCACAATAGGGCATTATTTGTCAATTCATGGCAACAAATTGACCCGAAAACTAAATAGCTAGAAAGCCATTTGATTGATTTGATTTTGCCATTTGCTGTACTTAGAAGGCTAATTTGAACACATTTGTTTTTTCTTTCACTGTGCAGAACTGCTTAAAACAGCGTTGCAACTCGCCATATTGCAAAGAATGTGTAAATCATCATAGGGATCATGGATGCCATGAGTGAGAGGAGTCTTGCATAATGTGCCGGTATCCTAGTTGGGGAGAGGACAGTGGGTACCCAGATCTTCTTAGGCTTTAACCCACCTTCATACCTTAATCCCGTGTGTGCGATACTCACGTGAGCAAGGGCTTCAGCTGTGGGGCGTGCATGATGCAGAATGAGGGCAGTATACTTCATGAGAGAGGCACAATGGTTGACAACATCAAGTGAATATTCTTTGTTCAAATTCTTCCAGGCTATAAAAGTGTGCTTGTTTAGTTATCCAAGGTTTCAGTATAGTTTTTGACGTTGTGGTTTAGATTTCAGTTATGCTCTTGTAGAAAGGATACAAAGGCATTGATAGGTAGCAGGGATTTGTGAATATCACCTAGACTCTGAGCAGTGCTGAGGTGGTCGGTTTGTAATTTGGCTGGTTTGTATTTGAACTGTCTTGTGGTGGTGGTCGTTGAAGATGATTGATGAGACTTGCTTAGTTATGGTAACAAGCTGCAGTGTAATCGTGTGCATTGCAGTACATGTATTGCAATTGAGCAAAGTTTTGTTGTTCCTGATTAGATAATTTCTCTACCTTCATCAATCATGTTTGAATGCAATCGCCCTCCCCCCAGGAGTAGTGTTGAAATAAATGACAACAGGGGAATGGCGTGATATGGGTATCACTTTTACAAGTCTCACATAGTGTGACTTATGTCTAACTCATTTTATGCGTGCTAGAAATTCGGTCTTTAACACTATCTACATAGTTGCAGCCATGGTGTCTATAACACCCTCTAATTTTTGTAATTTTCCAATGATTTTCCAGAAAGATATTTTTTGAAAATCACACTATTTTTGGAGGGATTACCCATCACCCAACAGCTATGCTAGATGAACCTTGGATAGCCTTCACAAGTGGAGCTTTCCAGAGTATACTCTTTTCTTCTATTTGTGAATATCACCTAGACTCTGAGAAGTGCTGAGGTGGTCGGTTTGTAATTTGGTTGGGCTACTGTGAAAATTGAAAGCTCCCATTAGTTGAATATCCATTTTATAGAGTTAACCCCTAAACGTACGGACCCTTTGAACACAAGTAGATGCTAGCCTCAAAAATGGATATTAGCATGGCTCAGATGTACATAAAGTGTACATGAGAGGACCATTGCAAGCGTAAAATCTACTCAACAAATTTGACCGACTTGCATTTGGAGGCCTCTCCAATATTATCAACATCTTTCCATCACAAAAGATTTACTTCAATTGGTAGAGAATTTAATAGGCTTGCAAAGGTGACTTGGATGAAAGTCATCCAAAATTGTACGAAAAGGTTACAAGGCTTTGAATCTGTTCATGATCCAGTTTCTAGACACTGGGACGTTTAGGGGTTAAGGTGGAGGCACCAATACCTGTTAGTTTAAAGAATTCAACCTATTAAGAGCAATGGATTTCAATGATAAAAAATTGTAGCACATTGGGTTTAATAACCAAGCCCAATTTTTAATTCATTTTGTCACAATGTACGATTTTGTTATGAATTTTCAAATTTAATTTGCATAGACCACTATTGATGTTAGTAGAGAACCAATACTCGTCTTTCATTTCTAGTCCAATTAGTTTGCTAACTTGGCACATATAATAGAGTTAACCGAAAAGTTAGCCCAAAGAGGAAAGTTTTGGTAAACTTGTGCTGAATTCCTCTCGAACTCATATTGAAATATAAATAGACCAAAAACTAGTCTATGATGAGTTGGGAGACAATTTAAAACAAGGCATTGTCATTATTCTCCACACCTCGCTATGACTCCCACACCTTCCACGAAAGCTCCAAGCCCATGGCCTACAAGGGGACAATCTATGACACAACACTATTCAACCCAAGTATAGTTCAATAAAGAGGTTAGAAGTAGAGCAAAAAGGGAGGTTAGATGCGCTTCTTTTCAGTTAACTCAAATTGATTACCAAACCGCTACAACTATTACTTATGATTATTCAATTGGGAACTTACGAAGTTAAAATAGGTGCTTGCATAGATGATTGGAATTGGTCCCTAACAGGTTCTGGTGCTTCTACCTTAGATGACATCTTTTTGGTTGGGAGGTAGTAAAACACTAGTTGAATTGTGTATCAGTAGTCTGCATTGTTTGTTTTTTACCCTTTACAGCCCACGCAAGCACATTGTGGTTGCATAGGCATGTTTTTGCAACCTACCCTTAGATCTTCTCCAAACCAAGCATCAATGGTTGAAGTTCAAATGTGGAGCTTCGTCCCAAGCACACTCTTCAAAAATGAAATTTTGATTTGGAGTTGTGAAACTATCAAAACACCTATCTACAAAACACCAATATATTACCAATACCTCAAAACATAACAAATTCAGACAAATACTATACATGTATTATCACTACTAGAAAATCCAATTGTTCTGTTGATTCGGTCGCATTGATCAAGGACACTTTTTTGTTGATTTTGACAACAATATGTTGATTTGAACAAAAACGCGACCAAACCAACAAAAAAGTGTCCCTGATCAATGCGACCGAATCAATAGAATAGTTGGATTTTCTAGTAGTGTATGCAGTACTTTTTTTTTTCTTCGAAGTTTGTTATCTTCTTTTATTTTTTGAATTGTGTTCTCTTTTTCATGTTCCATTAGTGTATAACACTTGTTTCGTTAAAAGTGCACATAGCCATGTGCAATATTTTTTAGTGCCATGTACATTGCATTTCTTTTTATTTTAAAAGGGGGTTGGAGGTGGAAACATACCCACCCCCCTTTAAAATTCACACTACATTTTTTTTAATTCTAAGGGGGTGGGCAAGGGGGTGGGGGGGGGGGGGGGGGTGGGAACATACCCACCCCCTCTAAAATTTGCATTACATTTTTTTTAATGTAATATACAGTACATTCAATTTTGGCACTTTATAAGTAAAATATGACTATACTTTCTTCAAACGTACAAAATTTCAGCATGTGCAGTTTTAACGAAACAAGTGTTGCATATATCAATGTACCAACTCCTTTTATATTTATACGTATAGATTTTTTCCTAAATTGTATAAGGATAAGTCACTCGCACTTATAAAACTCACAATAAATATGTGTGAGTCAAGTCTTGATATGAAAATTTAATCCAAATTCTATTTAACTTTGAGGTCACAGACCTTCCAAAATCTTGTTTTTGAGTGTGCATTATACAGTTCAAAGGCACACTATGATCTTCCAATCCAATTGTTTGATCTTATCAAAATTTAACCAACACTTGTTTTATTAAGCTATGTTTATATTTATACAATTAAATACTATTAATAATATCCTCAATTTCAATAGAGAGAGTTTTAAGAACTAAATCACCAAAAATCTGTGGTTTCTCTAGAACAGGGCTAGGGAGTTAAGAGTTAAGACAATGTTTTTTATTTACAGTTGTTAAGTACCTGACAAGAATTTTAATGGCTTGAAAAGTTTTTAGTCGTTATTGGGCAATAACCGGAGGATTTTGTTGGTAAATTATTGAAATTATATTCTAAATGTAAAATTCAAATATAATTAATAGTTCTAGTGACAACTTTAGAAGGAACTACAGTAGTTTTTGTTGTACTAATGGTGAAGGGTGATCTTTCTTTTGGCATCCTTTTCACGGTACGTGGTAGATCTACGATGGTTCTAAGTGGCTCACAATGCCAATTCCAAATGGTACACGATATCGATGATAATTCGATTGAATTATTTCACATGCTTTTATGGTTTTACACAATTTAGGGCTTCACTTTATTTATGGTTTTACATAATTAAGGATTTTGAATTTATGAAAATTGCTTTTTATTTCCTATACACTATGAGTCATTAGTGTAATGTAGTATTTGTATTTAGACTAATTTAGAGTTTGACATAATCTAAGGTTTCATACGATTTAGAAGTTGACATCATGTAGGGTTCTGCATAATTTAGAGTTTGGGTGTTCTCATGGTACGGGTGACTAAAAGGTTTCAAAATCAAGTACTACTTTCTGAAGTAGTGAATGTAGTGAACGTAGTGGAAAAATGTCTTTAATTGAAATAATATTTTCAATTAAAACTTTCTTTTTATCTAATTATAGTGTCCATCAAATTTTCTTTTCAAAAGTATCCATTTTGACTGCCCATGCATATTTTGCATGATGTACAGAAGTAAACTTCGTTTTCACATCTGTCATGCACTTTTTGCAGTGAGAATTTTTTACTAAATTTTCTATGGGAAATTAACTTCATGCACATGTGATACGATTAGGAAGTTGATGATTTGTGAAACTTTTATGCCTCATTTCATGTTGCGGTGTTTCACCAAAAAATTTGAAGATTTCAGTGTAAAAGTGTTCTTGAAAAAGTCAACTCATAAAATCAAGCAACCAAAAACTCTCCAAAAATCACTACACTTAGAGTATTACATTTCAACCCATCACAACAAATTTCCTTTACAAATTGTCAATATCTTATTTTTAATCAAATTACAAAATATATTTGAATTTTAAGTTTCAAATTTTAGAGAAAAATATTGGTGATAGAAATCATAGATCCATCTGTATGGACAAAATCTAACATTCATAATGTACAACTTTTATTTAAACATCAAATTCAAAATATCCCTCTTAGTTGCATTTTATAATGTATCTTTGCAAAACATCCTTATCAAACGGGTGTTTGGTTGTTGTTGTGGAAGGCCTTTTGGTGTTGCTCTGAATCTATGGTAGGAGGTTTTGCAGGCGGAGGACATTTGAATGTAGTTATGTTCTTTTTGCTTTTGATGGATCGGATTACAAAATTTCATTCGACTTTGGTTTGTAGAGAGGATGGAAATCTCACCTCTGTCAAGATTTGAAGGCCAACCTGACAAGGCAATCCAAACGACTCAATGAAGACTATTTTTAACTTCCAGATCTACATTTAAAAAAATAAATGACATATCTAGCTCTTGAACAACAAGGCTTGCATTGAACTCCGTTGCCGCTTCCTAATGCATTAGATATTGTTTTGTGAGATATAGGGTTAGAAAACTCGCACTTGTCGGCTTTGCAATCTGGGCCATTACTCTCTCATTTGAGCTTGATATTTATGTTTTTACAATCTCTTAGTAGAATTCGGTAGAAACAATGAGTATTCACTCATTGAAACGTGATTAAATTATATCTCGATATTCATTTCATTTCGTATCAATTAAAATAGTCTACTATTTTAAATTTCTACACATGATAATTTTTATACTATTACATTACTATACATACTCATCATTGGTAGAGCAAAGAAAAGTGAAGCCTTTGTATTTATAATAATATTTCGATATAGATATATTAATAATTATTATAATATTATATCATTAAATTATTTATTAAACATATATTATAAAATGAATACAAATATTAGTCATTGATACTATGGTGTTCGTATAATTAGTAAATCATGCGATTTGCGCCTCATCTAGATGATGTGCAAATGCACCAAGAACGGTTCCAAGAAGTCCCATGACCTTAGGTAGTAAAATTTGTTAATTTTTTTTGCTAATGGCTATTTTTACCTACAATGTACTAGTAGCACAAGAATTTTGTTTGATAGAAATCCAGCTAATTTTAGTCATCACTGGGCTGGGCCTGCAGACAGTGACAAGAAGAGAAACCCTTGCCGGATTTGCAATTCCTGTTCATTTTGCTGCACTTCTCCAGACCCTCCGTCAAGTTTTCCCAGTTTTTTTCTATTCTCTGCTTCTTCCTTTCGCATCATGTGAAGCACAGATGCTTGGATTGCGTGTTGCAGTGACGGCGTGCTATATCACAACTCCCTTTTCACGTCAACTTCAAGTTAGGGTTTCACGACGACCGACTCATCGACTCAATATTGATTGCATTGTCTTGCGAGAGCATTGCGATTACAAGGCGGTTGATATGAGCTGCTGGCTTTGGACCGCCAGTTGACGGTTTGTTCCAGAACACAAGCGGCGGGCGTGGAAAGTGCGAGAGTTTTAGGGTTTAGAATCCATGCTGTCAGAGTTTGGGATTCAATGCAATGGTTTTGAGCGAGTGCGAGAGTTTTAGGGTTTGGTGGGGACTAGAGTTTTAAGGTATGTGAGGAGGAAACGCTGAGGACACCTGATGGCAGATCCGCCCCGTTCGCAATTAATTTTTCTTGGACTATTACTTCATGCGGAGTCGCAGCAATTAATTGGACATGTGAAATTGAAAGGGCGAGGTAAAGGAGGAGGGGAAGTATGCTGAGTGTGATGCGGGTGCACCTTCCGACCGACATTCCCATCGTAGGGTGCGAGTTGTCTGCGTACGTGCTCCTGCGTCGAGGCGATTCGAGTCTTTCTCCCGAAGATGTCACTGAGGCTTCGTCCACCGACGGATATTTCCTACAGTGCACATGGTACGGGCTTTAGTTAATGCTTGGGAACAATCTTTCTTTGTGCTTTTTGTCCAAATCAATGAGCACGCTGCAATTTCATGTAAAATTGTCACAATTTAGGGTTTCATTTCTTTACTTTGAGCTCGGCGAATGTCTAGTTTTCAATGAACTTGCACTGGGCGACTCAAATCTGTCAAGTTATAGGAGCGTAAATCCACTGGCGTCATACTTTTGTTGAGGCTTCTGGCTTTGCTTACTTATGACTCAATAAGGTCTTTCTTATGTTTGAGATTGGTACACTGACTGTTTGATAGTTTTGTTTTTCTTTTTGTCCAAATCAATGAGCACGCTGTAATGCACTGTATCTGCGTAAATGTCACAATTTAGGGTTTCGTGTCTGTACTTTGAGCTCGGCGAATGTCTAGATTTCAACGAACTTGTACTTCAATTTTTTGTCGACTCAAACCTGTCAAGTTATAGGAGCTTAAATCCACTGGCTTCATACTTTTGCTGAGGCTTCTGGCTTTGGTTACTTATGACTCAATAAGTCTTTCTTATATATGAGATTGGTACACTAACTTTTCAGAGTCAAGAGGAGCACTGTTATTTATTGTAAACAGAAAAGAACTATTAGCGTTTTGCTCTGAGGTCAGATTAACTACGGCAACGTCTGATATACTTACACACCACTCAAATGTTATAATTTTTATTTTAGGAGACTGATCTGTTTTCTACTTGTGTAACGAATAGGTTTCGGCAACAGAGTGAGCACAAAGCTTTGCTAGTCTGCTGTGTACATCCAGCAGAGCGTGCTACATTGCAATGCATGCAATGCACGAAATCAGCTCTTGCCCAGTCAAAGAGCTTGCATTGTACGCAGAAGTGTTTCCAAGACTCATGGCGGTACCATGTGATCATGCACCAAGAGGCTGCCGTGAAGCCACAGAATGGCTTTGAAGAAGATGAATCATCTTCATTCACTTTCAACGCAAGCCCAGCAAAAGCATCACGGACACTGGATGTTGGTGCTGCTAATGGATCCATTTTCTCTAGCCCTGTTCGGAAGGCGTCCTACAATCAAGAGCCTGGTGATATGTGGTGTGAGGTTGGGCAGGGGAAGACTTACACGCCCACAATAGAGGATGTGGGTTACATTTTGAAGATAGAGTGTGTGGTTATCGATGGCAGTACCGGAGGCCCGGCAGATTCAATCCATCAGAGGCAGACGTCTCGAGTCATCCCTGCACCATTGCCAACCCCTCGGCGTTTGATGTCTGTGAACTCCATGGAACCGGAGGAGATAGAGGGGCGAACTGCATCTTCGGGAACTTTCACTGTGCTGTCATATAATGTTCTTTCGGACCTGTATGCTACCAGTGAGCGGTACAGCTACTGCCCTCCGTGGGCATTGGCATGGACATACAGGAGGCAAAATCTTCTGCGCGAAATTGTATCTTACCGGGCTGATATTTTGTGTCTTCAGGAGGTATTTCTGTTTTCCATGTTCTGATTAGCCATCTTGGTCATGTTCAACATCACAATGTTGGCAAGTCACGTTTTTCAATGTTTTGCGCAACCATGTATACACATACAATAACAATACGTTAAATGTACAATACTCTTATGTTAACAATACGTTCAACATACGATAAATGCACATCCTATGTACTGTTGTTAACATATGTTTAACGTATATTTATTGTATGTTTAACGTATTGTTATTATATGTGCGTACGCAAAACATCGCAAAAAACGTGACTTGCCAACTTTGTGATGAAGTAGGGACAACAATTTGAGTGGTTACACGTGCTCGCTTGATTGTGACATCAATTTGAGTGGTTACATGAAGTCTTGGTGTCAACATATTATTTTGTGTTGCTGAAGATAATGAAATGGTGGGATGGGGCTGTAGGTTCAAAGTGATCATTATGAGGAGTTTTTTGCACCTGAGTTGGAAAAGCATGGCTACACAGGCGTCTACAAGAAGAAAACGAGCGAGGTGAGGCCTGCTTCTGTGCAGTGACTGGTATCTGACGTTGTATACTTGACAATTTCACCAATGATGTAGGGAATCCTGGAGAATTTTATTTCATGATCTAGTATGGGATATGGAGGTTATGCAACTGGAGCACTTAGGTAGAAGTGTGTCCAGCGTTCCCTTGTCTTGTTTACGGGAGGTGTATATACATGTTAGAATATTATAGGAAAAATTGTTTGTGAACTGAATAGTTTTTGATACTGGATAACAGATTTACACGGGTTCTGTTTATGTCATCGATGGTTGCGCTACGTTTTTCCGGCGGGACCGGTTCAAATTGGTGAAAAAGTACGAGGTATGATAAAGGATCCTGCATATTTATTTAGCTTTGTTAGGTCCCATTTTACGTCTGCCAGATCCCGTTAGTGACATCTTTGACAGAGAAGCCTAGAGGGAGTATCGAGTTGACGCCTGACCCTGTGTTTTCTCTTTGATTCTTCTTTGGTTCCAAAAGTGATTTTTTAATTCACCAAGAATAATTTTGTTTCTGCCGTCTTTGAATGTTCACTGGATTCTCATTACAATTAATTTTTTTCATCTAGCTCATAAAAGCATTGATCAGTACCCCACAAGTAGAACATGTGGCGTCCGTCATTGTGTAGGTGGAGCAAATTGAATGCGTCTTTTTGTCTGGATTCGAATCTAAGGGGAATGTATGTACTGAAGTGATTTGGACTTTTGGAGGCCTTGAGAAACGACCATGTTAACTGATTCTGCTGCCATATATTATTGGATATGCAGGTGGAGTTTAACAAAGCTGCTCAATCTTTGTCAGAGGCTTTTGTACCAACAACTAAAAAAGCAGCTTTGAGTCGGCTTTTAAAGGTTTGTTCACTTTAATATACATATTTTCAAAATGGTTGTGATGGAATGTGTTTACAGCGAGGTTATCAATGTAATGGCTGCTGTCAACGAAACTGTAGTGTCCGACGCTTTTACTTAATATGTATCTTTATCTACGACGTGCTGAAATCCCACGCTGATGAATTGGCGTGTGGTGTTTCGTGCAGGATAATGTGGCTTTGATTTTAGTTCTGGAAACTTGTGACGCTGGAGGTCTTATAGACGCTCATGCAGCTTCTGGCAAGCGTGGGCAGCTCCTTTGCGTGGTGGGTGTCTATGTTTTCTTGAGTATGGTTACATGCACTTTGCTATTTCAGCCGCTCCGAATGTGAGGATTTCTTTAAATCTTTAGTTCTTGAATTGGTGAATCATGATTACCTTGAGGTCACATATTCACCAGAGTTCAGTACTGTAGTCTTTTTCTATGCTGGTGAAACATTCCATAGAATACTTTAGGTTTGTTTCCTATACATGTTTGGTTTCTTTTACTTCAACTTATTTTCTATGTTGTTGCTTGGTTGGCGTGCTTTTTGGGTAGGCAAATACACATATTCATGCAAACCAGGAACTCAAGGATGTAAAACTCTGGCAGGTTTGTTAATGCTCGGCTTTGAAAATCTCAATTTTCTTTGTTGTAGATGAGGGTGGGCTAGGCCTACTTTCCTTTAATTTATTTTTGGTTTCAGTTTCTTTATTCTATTGTTATTTTCATCTCATTTTGTTTTCTGTTTTTCAACTTCCTTGCTTAGATGAACGTGCGAATGTATTTAGTTTATGGCGCATACTGTGTTCAGGTTCATACACTGTTAAAGGGACTTGAGAAGATTGCTGCTAGCGCAGACATTCCCATGTTGGTGGCTGGTGATTTCAACTCTACTCCTGGCAGGTTTGTGCTTTTAGCGGAAACAGTCAAGGTTCATGATATCATTTTGCACTCGTGAAATTAATGATTGTTGTGGGCCTAAACCTTGACAAATGGGGATGCTGCAGTGCACCTCACTCTTTGTTGGCAACAGGCCGTGTGGATCCTGCCCATCCAGATTTGCAAGTTGATCCACTGAACATTTTGCGGCCTCCAAGTAGACTTTGTCATTCTTTGCCATTGGTGAGTATCTGTTTTGGTAGTGCTTCTTTCATTGCATAACTCGAGCACAATTTATTTGCTGTTATGTTCATGACATTTAACATTTGCACATCGTACTTTTGGAAAAGACCTGTAAGACTTAGCTAGTATTGAAAAGTTGGACATCGAATTGGGTTATAGTAACTGACTTACTTTGTATTTGTATAGGTGAGTGCTTACGCATCATTTGGGAGGATGAATGGGATAGGCCCTACAACTGAGAAACAGAGGCAGCGAATGGATTTGATCACCTCCGAGCCACAATTTACCAACTGTACCCGAGATTTTTTGGGCTCTCTTGATTACATTTTCTATACCGGTACGAATCATTTTCATTGTTTGTCACGAGTCAATGGTGCCGAGTAGAGTGTCGCTTTGCAAAATATAGGGTTGAGCCTTTGAATTCATGGTTAACAAACAATCAAATTACATGATGGGTTTGTGACATTTGTATGGTGTGACTCCGCAGCGGATTCCCTGAGTGTGGAGTCACTTTTGGAGCTGGTGGATGAGGACAGTTTACGAAAGGACACTGCGTTACCCTCTCCAGAATGGTCATCAGATCACATTGCATTGCTAGCTGAGTTCCGTTGTAAGCCTCGCCTACGTCGGTAGTCCAGCTTTTGGCTCTTAGTGCAAATTTGCAGCTCGTTCTAGAATCACTTGCCTGGAGGCACTGCCTGCCTGCCTGAGACGTACATTTCGCCCAGCTTCTCATGCAACAGAGTCCCGCAATATCCATCCAGAATTTATGAGTCTAACCGCAGCTGAGTTGTGTACTTGTAAGTTATTTGTTCTTCGGAATTGAAGAACACTCGGAGGTTCACGAATGTCCAGAAATATTGGCTCCTGCCCCCCTTCTTTTATTTTCAGATATCTCTTCAAAGGCTGAATTAGCGAGCTGATTCTCAACCAGCTTCCTGTACATGCCTTCAGGAGCAGCCTACAATTTGGAGGTAATTATTGTTCTGTCTTGGACCGTGGTTTAAGTCACTAGTTTTGTTTTACATTTTTCCAGATCCCACGTTTCCTGTTGGGTTGTTTCATATTGGTTGGAGCTTGACTCCTGTGCCTGCAGGTTTTCAGCCTGTCTAATAACAAGGTCCATCGTATCTCGACAGGTCTCTTCTAGTTGGCATTGCCTCAAGTCTAGTATGTTGCCTTTCGTCATTGACAAAATGATGAGCTCTCAATCAATGATGCAATCGATCAGTGGTAGTCCTGGCACAACATGCACTCGCTTCAGTGCATTTGCATTTGTTAGTGCACTAGTGCCGGAGGTGCACAATAACAATTGCAAGTGCAATGAAGGCAGTGCATAGTGTGTAATAGATTCAACATTTTCCTTGTTCGCTGTTTAACTTTTGTGCTATGTTAGTTTTTTAATATATTCCAATCAATGGTAGTGTGGCATGTTGTATAGTGTTGATAGACCACATTCTTAATGCTTTCGCAAAGTCTTCTTCGCATCTTGAATTGTTCATTGCATTGTTTAGTATCTTAACCCCCAAAAGCCCGAGGAGTATTGAACAAAACATAGATGTGTTATAATATGTGCCTTCTGTATGTTTGATGAAGTTTGGTTCAAAAGACAAAACGTAGGGCATCATCTCTACAAATTATCCATATGGTCAAACTTCCAAAAAGAACTTTACATATTTTTTAATGACTTTAAAAGCTTTAACCTTTGAAAATTTTGTATAAATTATAATTATCACTTTTAGAGTTTAAAATTTAGCATGATTAGTTAAAATTGGTCTATCTATTGTAAACTTCAAAAAAGCAAAAGAAATGATAGAGGGAACATTACTTTCTCCAAATAGGAAATTTTAAAACACTACGACAATGTTGAAGTGATCCACCTTGAAAAGTTCACCCTGGTGGAGTTTAACTTAGATAGACATAATTCATAACTGAGTTGGAAAGTAAACTTGATGTAGTAATTTAAAATTGTTTCAAATGTTTTTTTTCTGGACAGCCCGTTAAAAACTAGAACAAAAAATGATCTCTCGGGAGCTTTGGGGTTAACGCTTGAGGTCCCATGTCTTGGTTTCTACAAAAAAAATTAAGGGTTCTTTTATTTTTGTGTATGAGTATGTTTCATACGTATATGTAACTATACAAATTGTTAATCCCTAAACCGCTCTTATGAATCAAAGTATTCAATTCCAATTGCTCCATGGATGATTTTCATTCAATTCTTTTTGTGAAGGATTTTTGTTGGTCATGCCATCTCTTTAAGTTAAATCTAGATCATTAAAGCTATTTTTTAATTTTACATGACGTCCCAACTACAAAAAGATTTGTAAAAACAGTTCACCATGTAATGTATTTTGTACTTTTCTAAATTTTTCTACTTAAAACGAAATTTAGGTCATGAAAATGAATTCTATTTGCATTTGAAGTTAACTAAGCTTACCAAGTTTACTTTCTACTCTACTTTGAATTTTTGGAAAACTTCATAGATTGAGTGTTCTATTGGAGTTACAAGTTCAACATGTATTACCATGGTGTAGCAATTTTTTTCTAAATTTAGCTACACAAATGATTCTCCTTTATTGAAATGTTCTTCATTGTAATTTACACCTTTGATAAACAAATCGGAATTTTTTAGTACATTTTGTAATTAATATGAATTTTCTTTCAAATCACTTCAAAAAATCATGGTAATTTCAAATTTTCACCAAAATTTATGAAAAATTCATGATTTGTAGTAGACACATGGCTTCATGTACTAAAATAGATCTTCGGTACACTCAGAACTCTCTTATATCACCTCTTTGTCAACCAATCACATATATTCTCTGCACATACTGGAAGGTGATATTGTGATACTAGAGGGTGTGATAATAACAAGTTTAGTGGGTACTTTTATGTAAAAGTGATAACTTTTCACCATTTATGGGCCAACAATCACGTCATCAATGCACAAATTCGCTGCTACAAGAAGTAAACCAGGTAGCCCGTGACTGTCGGTGAAACAAAGTTGATGCAGTAGACGTCAAACATGAAATTAAACATCTCGCCAAGTCTAAGAACCAGTGCAAAAATAGTGCAAAAGACGACGTCCGGCACGAACGAATTGAAAAGAACTGACACGCCTTTGGACATAACCTTCTTGGTAAAGAACAAGGACACTAACTTTCATCATTTGAACAGCTATTTGGACAATAAACAACCAGCTTCATGCAAAGGGCAATTGAAGGACTCTACTGTCTACCAATGTACTACTCTTTAATTTCAGTTCGGAAGCTTGGAAGCAGTTTCAGAGTATATGGCAAACAGAGGTCCGCAAGGGTGGCATGTATACCCAAAATAATACACTCAGACCTCTTCAATATGGCCTTCTCTAAAATGACATCTGGAATAACTATCCGATTGTAGCACACTTGAATTGCTACACATTGAAACTATGTCAAGGTGAAGACGTTGGGATCCCCAAGTGGCAAAAAGTAAAGAGGTTTCATTGAGTAAAAGACTGGACCTGGGAAAGCACGGGCTTGAATATCAGCGTATTTTACACGAATATTGCTCTGAATGGCATCCGCTTGAGCTTCCGCAGGGGCGATGGAATTGGGGCAGTCACCATTTGCCACTCTCTCTCTGGACACAAGTCAGGTCGCGTAAGCTCTCCTCCATAACTTGCGCAAACTCGCAATGAAACCACTTGCAATGGTTTTCTCAGGCTACTGTAGGTAGGTAGGAGGCAGCAGGAGCCAGGCCAGTGTTTTTATCTTGGAGCCAAGCCTTAAAATAATAATACCCTTTTCATGGCGTGGATAGGTATGATAAGGTAGTCGACGTATTTAACGTGCCATTCACAGGTTCAGCTCTGAACAGCCTTACTCTTTCATTCTCCAGCTGAATCAGATGAGTGCGCAAGCTACGCTCCTCTACCTGCTCCAACCACAATTAAACAAGTGACCTACTTAGTACATTTGATGAAGAGGACAACAACGTACGTTATACTCTTTCCAATAAATGCTACATGTGGAATATGGCATGCCAATGGTATTCGACTACTCCCTGTGTCTGGTAGTTTTTGACATTTTTTTCGGCAATATTTGTCCTATGATTTATACTTCAAACGTGAGCCCTGTTGACTTCAAACGGGGCGGACAATGAGAGTGACCCGAAAGCTACATACTTCCATTAAAGATAGACCATTTTTCAAGTAGTGAGACAAAAAAATTTGGAAAAAAATGCGTTAAGTTAAAACAAGCCAAAAGCTAGGACAGTTATTTCCAGACAGAGGATGTATAACTAAACACTCAGCACAACCGCTCTAATGCGGGTCGGATCTGAATCGAGTCAACAATCTGTTGTGTAGTTGGTATTTACCTCTAAAGACGCAGCGACAGACAAAAGGTCCCCACACTCCTCTAGCAAAGCCCTCTCTTGCGCTGCTGTCTCTGCCAACTGTGATAGAAGCGCTTCCATGCTCTGTGTCTGCATAGAAAGAGAGAGCTTATAAACACTCTGCAACAAGAGTTGAAAACCCGCTTGAGACTGAGCTACAAGGGCAATATGCGCTTTTGATCAATCACTACCCTCCATAAACCAGATGTGTAAAAATGTATTCACAGCTACATATTATCATGCTATTATTTTCTCTGAAAGACGGTCTCACCTTTGGTAGAAGGAAATGCACAGATCCTTCAACCGCATTCAGTACATCTACTGCCGAGTTCAGAGCTTCCTTCACAGCTTGCACATCCGCCTGCAAATTTACAACAACGACAGCAGGATCATCAGAGATAGAGAAGCTCACAACCTCCATTCAGTAATGAACTGAGAAAAGATGAAGATTTTCTTCCAGTCCTACTTATATCACAACATATAATTAACAGAGCAACAGAACCACAGCTAAACTATCCTGCATTTGGAAGTTCACCCCAAAACTATTAGATAGTATTGGAGTGACTCTTATGACAATATTTACAGACAAATTATGTATAATAAGATAAACAAGCTTTAATTTGCTACAGTCTATTGTCTACACCAAGGAAAGATTCTAACACAACCGTGAGTGTGATGGTTTTGGTCACATCAACAGCACTAGTTACATGAGAATCTCCCTCACCCGAGCACCTCCAGTCACTGGGACTCTCAAAATTGCAGATTCCAGAGCTTCCATGCATCCCGTCAACGCGTTTGAGTGCTCTTCTTCTAGTGTTTCCCAATCTTCTAAATGAGTTGCCTGCAAGAGACATCATACCTCAATCATGAAAAACGCATACAAATATTAAAGGCTAGATGTTTTAAGTGGCGTCAAACAAAATGAGTATAAGAATTGCTGAACATGATATGGTGTGACTTGCAGGCCAAAATGACCTTTTCTTACATGAGTAGATAAGATAGAACGGAGCTTATGAGCCTGCCGTGCTCGCTGAAGTTTAATCCGCTGCATAGCTACTGACGTGCGCAATTCCGAGGTTTTGACCCACACATTGTACAGCTGCCTCTGCAGTATCCAAACCACAAGTCAACAAGCAAACAAATATTGCAGCCAGGAATGTCATACTCTAACCAGGGTACCATGAATCACCAAAACTCGCTGATATGTTAAACTGTTCACCAGTTTTGATCCCAGTGTTTGAAATTATATGAGCTTCCCATTTGCAGACGTCACCTCCCACTCATCAAGAGACAGACACAAAGAGAAACAATGAAATCAACTCCCGGCTTCCAATCTCAGTGTGAGATAACACGTGAAACAAAACGCTTGTATAGTGACTTCGCACACCAGTGAAATCTGACTTAGTATTCCAATCAAAATTTAACCTAATCTTGAGCAAGCCCACCAGTGAGGCTGGTATCTCTATTTCCGAACCTCGTAAACCAGCCCAGACCTAAATTTTGCATAGGATCGTTTTTAATATATCCATAGGTGGTAAAGGAGGCTAGGAGCTATCAATCTTACAATTTATGCGAGACGAAGTTTAACTGTTGTGCTGTCTGTACTTGCTAAATCACCTGCTTTGAACCTCAAGTATTTTACTCTGCAACTCTGCTGCTTGTTTATTTCGAACCTTACGTTGGTGAATGCAACTAACCTTTGGGAGTTAAAGTTTTAAACCGTTTAAAAACTCTTAAAGAGAAAGAACTCAGAGTCACAAGTTGGCTTAAAACTCAGTAGAGTTATCCTCAAACTCAAAACTATTTCAGATTCGGGATTAAAGCACCCAAAAAAAGGCTTGTCAACACC
The DNA here is from genome assembly GCA_022496805.1 of Pohlia nutans. Classification (NCBI taxonomy): domain Eukaryota; kingdom Viridiplantae; phylum Streptophyta; class Bryopsida; order Bryales; family Mniaceae; genus Pohlia; species Pohlia nutans. Next base: position 2,337,092 of record CM040105.1, read on the forward strand.
TATTGACGGCATGACTCATTAGATTCACCCTTCCTTTTTCACTGAAACAAGCTCAGCATTCCGGCTTGGAATGACTTTAAGTATAACTCTAGTGAAGCAATAACTTTCAAACTGTGAGAGCATATTGTTGTTTCTGTACCTCAGCGGCTGCTTTTTGAGCACTCGTGACAGCTTCAGCGCGTGCATTCACGAACCTCCATTGCAGCCAGCGATTGTGAAGAATCCTGAGGAGCTGCGCTTCTTCCTGTTGTGTCAATGCCTTCCTCCCTCTACCTCCAATCCCAAAGCTCAACGTAGTCCCGCCCACACTACGAGCAGTCCCTGTCAATGCTGCACTCGGCCGGGACCTCTGCGGACTCGGCAACCCCCGCAGTGGCGACGCACCCTTCGAAGCATGCGAAGGTGATGACGGCGGGTGCGGCGTGGACGGAGCAGAGTGGCCTGAAACCCGACCAGGTGAGAGCGCCCACGCCGATGTCGTGCTCCCATTCATACTCTGATTCATACTCTGGTTCAGAAGCATGGGCAATACCTGTTCACAATCCAGTTCAACATACATAATTTGTGTGAATAGACCAAGGATTCATGGTTTAAAATGAAAAATTCAATCAATCATATTGTAAAATTATAACTCAGATGGGACCCAATTTTATATCACCAGAATCAGCGAAGCACATTGCATAAGTTGGTAAAAAAATAAAAATAAAAATTAACAAAGGTAAGTCTACATAGGACCTGCTCAAACTGCTAAAAAAAACATGAGGCCCAATTCGGGCATATTGGTCCTTTAGGTTTTATGATTAGGTGATGAGCTCAAGAATGCTCGAGCTACTCCCATCCATTCATACTGTGGTTCAAAAGCATGGGCAATACCTGTTGGAAATATATGGTTCAACATAAGTAATTAGTGTGAATAGGTATAAGCTATTATTCTCATGATTAGGATTAGATGATGAGCTCAGGAGTATACATATGAAAGGAGGAGAGTTTCAAAGTCAATTCTTTATTGACGCAGAGCAGAATTGCGTGCTACTCGCTATCATTTTGATCAATTCACATACCTTACTAGTGCGTCGCACTGTCTTCACAGGGGCAATGACAGGAAGATCCGACGACGCATCCCGACCCCCTTCGGAAAACCGGCGTAATCTGTTGTTCATATCCTGCCACACACGAGCCGGGACCGTGGATCCCCGGACCGTGGATTGTCTACTTCCTGGTGCAGAGGAGCCACCCGAGGACACGCTCTCCGTATCCTCAGTATCAAGCGCTGCAAGTGAATCCACTGTCGCAACCGAGTCCTGCGAAAGCCGGCGCACATGATGATCTCCTGCGCCATAGCTCGCACCATTGCCACCATTGCTCGCACCACTGCTCGCACCGTTGCCTGCACCATTGCTCGCACCATTGCCTGCACCATTGCTCGTACCATTGCCACTATTGCTCGCACCATTGCGAGTGCCATTGCGAGTGCCATTGCCATTGCTGGTGACTGCTGCACTCTCTATCGTCGTCATCGTAGTTGTTGATGTTGGTGTGCCTGCTCTGGTTCTAGTGGGAGTCCCGGCACGCCGCGGCGCTACGGGTGTCGTGGTGCGAGCAGCAACAGAGGCAGCCTTGGTTCGAGAGGACGGCGTGCTGGGACGCGCGGTTTGCATTGTGGATAATCGTGCAAGAGATTGTCGTTGCTCCTTGTCCAGATCCATGCTGCGGCTGAACGCCTTCGCCGTACTCATGCCAGGCCATCTCTGCTGCGAATGTGAAGAATTTTCCGCATTCGGCCGCGCATTCTCTGAAGATTCAATACTCTGTCGTCGCACCGGCGAGCCTCTCCGCACCCCATTTCCTGCAGGTTTCAATGCATGACTGGTTGTCACTTTCTCCCCATTTCCTGCAGGTTTGGTTGTCTCTTTCTCCCTGGCCCCCTCGTCACTCACATTGTCACTCACACTGCTTTTGTCATCCGCGCTCGGCTTCATGGAGGGCCACAATTCAGGGGCTCGCGACTGCGGGGCACGAGGTTTTGAGTCCGCCGCGGTGGCCGCGGGCCATGGCCGCCTCCTCTCGGCTGAGAACGCGCGCTTGGTCGCGTCCGGCGCGTTGTTGCTGCTGCGGCTCAAATTCGGAGACGGGTGACGGACGTTGCCGTCTGTGCTGGTCCGCGTTCTGACGGGCGATGGTTGGCGAGAAGACGGGGAGGGTTGTCTGAGAGGCGACGGATTACGAGCTGGCGACGGATTGCGGCTCTGCGAGGGGGACGGATTGCGACTGCGAGGGGACGGAGCGGCATTCGTCGTCGTTGTTGTTGCCGTTTTGTACCGGGACGTGATCTCCATGTTTCGCATTTTGCGCACCGGTTTGACCTTCTCCATCGCCGGCGGCAAGCCTCCATAATTCTGTACGTTTTTCTTCTCCGTCTCCTGCACATTATTATTATGAACTGTAGGCGGGGACGACGGCGCCACCGCGGCCACCATGGTCTTCGTTTTTGCCCCTCGAAACTCACATGCCACTCGTCTTCATCCAATGCAAGCCCTAATTTGGAGAGAACTAACGTGAGATTGCATAAGCAGCTTTACCTTGCTCTCGACCCCCGCGACCTCCATTGCTGACGACGATGTCTCCACGGAGCTCCGCATCCATCAACCATCTCGCGACCTAATAATACCAGGCGTGCTACTGACCCCAAGAAATCAATCAAAAAATTCTCACAAAGCTCTGCGTCGTCTCAACGTCAGTGAGTTCACTGACATCCAGCTCGCTCACTAGGTCATCTCAATTCCCTTGGCTGCCACAACCCCAGAGTGCAAAGTACTCTATACTGCTCGCGCAATATTATTGTTCCGATGACTGCACAGAAAGGCTAAGTGAGAGGCGATTTGGACGAGAAACCCAGCTCGGGAATGGAATCAGAGCACGAGATCGCGGCAATGCAGGTGCGTTCCGGCCATTGAAGTTCGCAATCTCAAAATCATCGCAATCTCTGTTGTGCGGCAAGTGCACCGCGCTTGGCTCGGGGGAAGGAACAGCCGGGACACACTCACAGAAGGCGCACAGGGACAGACTGCGAGAGAGGGAAAATCTACGTCATTTCTACATCTGGTGGTTTGGTAGATTTTGGGTCGCGACGCGAAGATCTACGTTTTCTGCAGACGTGGGGGCGTACGTCATGATCTGGTTACAAGTCAGCCTGGTGAAATTTTTTAACCATTTTACTGCCCATTGAATTAACGTACCCAAAAAAAATCGATTTTCTTTTATATATATATGTATGTGTATGTATGTGTATGTATGTTGAAAAATGAAATTTTGAAGAATATTGAAGGATTTGGTATTTGTCAAAGTAGAATCTTTCAAAAAAACTAAGCTATTCAACATGTATGTGTTGAATATGCTATGTACACTAAATAGGGGTATTTAGAGGACTAAAAAAATAGGGGGACTTAGGGTATGTTTCTATGGGCAACCCAACCCGTCATTGACGAATGGGTTGAATAGCTTCTACGCTAATTTTTAGAGCCTATCCCACAAGATAGATAGATAGAAACTTTGGACCTCGTTCGAGGCCGGCCTATCCCACCATAAATCATGTTAAGTAGCATTACGGGTCTTTCGCAACAACTATAGAAAAAAAATTGACCTGGAAGACCCGACGTTGATTGGAAATGAAGTCAATATTGTGCCATACATTGTCTTGAAGGCAATTTTCAACCAAATTCATGCATCATTGCAAAGGTTGTTTAAGTTAAATGCGCTTTCCAAGCAAGCCTTGATGGCATGATATTTATTTTGCATACACATGTCACTAGTAGAAAGGTGCATAGCATTATAGAGCACAAGAAGGGAGCACCCTTTTCAAAGTGGATCTCAAGGAGAATATTCACTCTTTTAAGTGATGTATGAATGTCACTTGTATCCCATGAATTGTGGGATTTCTTTGTAATTGCCATGTAAATTTAGTTTCTAATCATAACTAAATGTAATCCCATTTGAAAAGGGTGTTTGCTCCTATTGCTCTAGTATACCACGTGTAGTTACTATTCCTAATTGAGAAAATTATGTATGGGTAGGGTCTACATGGTTGCATTTAATTTCATTTCCGAAGAGAATTTCTATAGTGGTCACATCTTGTTGATGACGGGTTGGGATGGAAACAAGCCTTTACTATGTAGAGTTTATGATTCGTAGTACTAAATTAGTGAAAACAAATATGATTCTTAGTTCTAAACTTTTATTGTTTTGCATGTACATTTAAAAATATATAAAATAATTGTGTTTTTGTATAGTAACAATAAATATTTATATAGTGTGAAATGTTGATAAATTAGTATGAGTCCCCTTGATACCTCTATTTAGTGCAGTTATAGTACACTCCATTAATATCACATTCTAACATATGCAAATAATATTTTGTTGTCTATGTATAGGTTATTGGACATTTTCTACATACTAAGTTTTGAATTCATGGATATTGACAACCAAAGGTGTGGCATAAATGAATTTTCAATGTAGTGATTTTTTACGTATTAGTATAAATCCTTCAATAGCGACGTGGACAAAAGTGTCCATTTCTATCTAGAGGTGTTCCGAGAGGTGTTCAACTGGATCATTTAGAAACTTAAAGAAAGGGACAATTACTATACCAAAGGATAGAAGAAAATTTTCTTTACAATATAGGATAGTGTCTAAATGGACAAGATTGTTCATTTCCATTTTAGAATACAGGACGTTTAGCATACCAATAGAAATTTTGTTCATTTACAAAAATGAATAGTATAGATATACTTAGAAAGTTTTTGTTTTGAGATATTGAAATTTAACCATTAAAAGCCCAAGGGGTATAGAGCAGAACTAAGATGTATTATAAAATGTGACATCCAAAACTTTGATGAAGTTTATCCCAAGAAAGAAAATGAAAAACATATTGTTTGAAAATTATTCATACGATCAATTTTTCAAAAATGGTTTAAAATATTAATTTAATGAATATATAAGAATTAACTTTAAAAATTTCACTAAAACTACATTTTAGATTTTTAGATTTCAAAAATTGGTATAATTTGTCGGAATTATATTTTTCATTCAAGAAGCAAAAAAAGAAAAGGAATTGATGAAAATAACAACATTACTTTCTCCAAAGAGTAATTTTTTTAACACTAGACAATGTAGAGGTGTTTATCTTTGAAACATTACCAACACGCAATTTGCTATTTATGCACTTGGCCAAGTGCGCTCATTTCATGAGCAAATTTGGCTTAAAAAATTGGCTAAAAAGTTCTTTAAAAAACAACAATTTTTATCTTTTTACAATCACTTACATTGTAAACAAACCATCCATTTATTTTTATTTTATCCTTATCTTTATCTTTTATTTTATTTTGTTTTTTTGCTTGTCTTCTTTCTTGTCTTTCTTCTTGTCTTCCTTCTTGTCTTCTTTCTTGTCTTTTTTCTTTTATTTCTTCTTGTCTTCCTTCTTGTCTTTTTTCTTGTCTTTTTTCTTTTCTTTCTTCTTGTCTTTTATTTTCTTCTATTTTTTCTTCATTTTTTTCCGTTTTTAGCTCTTCTTGTATAGACATGGATCCCACATTCGCATCAAGTTTTTTTTTTTTTTAGGATTTTGCTTGCCATTCATGCCGCTAAACCCTACCAAAAATATTTTATTTTATTTTTTCCACCACTATTTAGGGTGCAACTGGCGGCTATATCCACCTTGAATGTTTTTTTCTTTTTTTTTTTTTTTTTTTTTTTCTTCTTCTTTTTTATATGGGGAGAGGAGAGGGAGAAGGAAGGGATAGGGTGCACGGCCGCGCACCCAATGGCCAAGAATACCAAAAAAAAACAAACAAACAAACTCTTTTTTTCTTCGCCGCCATTTAGGGTTTAGCTGGTGGCTTTACCCACCTTGATTTTAATTTTTTTTTTTTTTTTTTGGTAGGGTTCAACAATACAAATGGCAAGCTAAATCCTAACAAAGAAGGGAAAAAGAACAAAAGAAAAAAAGAAAAAAAAAGAAGAGACCTGGTGCGGGTGTAGGATCCGCGGCTGCACAAGAAGGCCAAAAAATGGAAAGAAAATAATGAAAAAAAAGTAGAAGAAAAAAAAAGACAGAAGAAAGGCAAGAAAGAAGACAAGAGGAAGACAAGAATGAAAACAAGATAAAATAAAAGGTAAAAGAGAAGATAAAATAATAGACAAAAACAAGGATTAAACAAGTGAATTTTATGTTTACAAAGTAAGGGATTGTAGAAAGACAAAAATTGTTGTTTTTTAGAGAATTTTTTAGACAAGAATTTTAAGTGCATGATTATATGGTCAAGTATGTAAATAGCGAATTGCGTGCTTGTTGTGGAATTCTACACACCTTTAGTGGTGAATCCATCCCTTGTCGTTGTTGTTTGGTTGAGAATTTTAGTTTCAGATCATAAAAGGCCAGTAACATTAATAAGACTCATATTATTTTATACTTCTAGTAGTATATATTATATATAAATTTATATTACTCCAACAATAGAATGTTTATTTTCAATTTAAAAAATAATAATATAAAGAAGATCAAGATACATCACAGTTATATTGTCCTTGTTTTAGTGGTTGTTGCTATTTTAAAACCTTAATCGTATCAAATTAAATTAGAATTGTATATTTATGTAATTACTATCTAATTTTGAACAACACTTGATGGTTATTTGGTGAGATCAAAACACTTATCCTCTTCTATACAATGCAAATGTCATTGTGTGAACTTTTAACCTCCCATTTTTTATATTAAAATAAAAAGACTTGAAGTAAACATGAACTCCGTGTGAAACTAGATCTTGGTGATCACACTCAAAAAAACACCCTCTTCCAAATGAATATATAAGTAGATAGTTTTTTTTTCACTTGAAATACGTTGTCACTTTCCTTGAAGCTTTCTAAATAATTCATTTTAATTAGTTTCCATAAATATCAAATTTGCCACGTTGGCTATTTTAGTTTAAACGTTGAAGGCTTCAATGTCTAAATTAAAATTGATAGTGCACTTTAAACCTCAATTTTCAATAATAATTTCTTTTAAGTACACATACACCATCAAATATTGTATAGCAACACTTATTTCTTCTAGTGGTATACAAAATGTTCCTTTTCGGAAGCTTCCAAATGGTTTATTTTGAGTTGTATAGATATGGGTATACTCACTTTTATCTATTTGTGCACGTAGAACTCCTAATTGCTTAAATTACAAATAAAGAATATATTTCATAAGATAATAAATTTCAAAACACAATTTTATCATTGAATATTGTATGACATGATTTCTTCCTACTACTGATATATTTTGTTAGCTTCCTTGAAGTTTCTTTACTGATTTATTAGGACTTCTAACAATATAGAATGGACCATTGTTTGCTATTTGGCACTTAGGGATTCACCCTTTAATGCTTGAACTAAAAGTAGGAATTTTTCTTTAAAAACTCATCACCAATTATAGTAACTTCAAAAATATAGAGTATGAATTCCTCTTTTAATTAAAGTATCATACTAAGTGCCAAATTTCTTAGAGTATGAATTCCTCTTCACACTAGAGTATGAATTCCTTTTCATAAAAACTTCTTTTATTTCTAAATGCCTATTTAGGCCAAAATATTTGTTTCTATATCTATAGGATTTCAAGTGAATAATTTGGAAACTTCTAAGAAGAGATATTTAACATAAAAGTAGAAAAGAGAAAATTTTGAATGATATAAATGCATTTAGAAATGCTTACTATTAAATGTTGAGGAGAAGCTTAGAGACGTTTAATATGTATCTAGAATATTTTACAATATTGAATGATATATATGTATTTAGATATTATTATTATTATTATTATTAAATATTTAGTTTTGAAGTAATTTTTTATTTTTAATTGAAGCATTAAAAGGACAATGATATGATTCAACTCTCATAACTATAAACATGGTCACTTTTGGTCGGAGTTTCTAAATTAGTGCTACTAATGTAAAGTTTTGTGGACCCTCATCGAAATGTTGGCCTGTATTTAAACTCATGTAAGCCTCCAAAATTCCATGGGTAATTCTTACAAGTAATTTTTTTTTTAAATCTTAAAAAAATACCCATGAAATCCCATTGTGGAAAAAAAAAAAAAAAACTTGAGCCTCCCTTGAAAACATTTGTAGTACTAAGGTGAAGGCACCTTAAACCGCCTACCTCCATTCTCGCCTTATTATGTGCCCCCAACTATTGTCACTCAAGGAACATAAATATGACTATTTGAAATCTCCAAGGAATTTATAACCAACCATTTATCATCTACTACTTTAAACACCATTTCATGCATTTTTTTATCTTGTAGTAAAACCATCAAACAAAGATTGTTTACAAAAATGAATTGGTCTCTATATTGCAAATGGATTAACATTTGAGTCGCGAAGTATAAAGTCATTAGATCCAAGTGAAGGTTTAATTTCACAACTACTATACATACTATATGTACTCTACGTAAAATCTCAAAAAACTATATATTAATGTAAACACATGCTAGTGTTCGGTGTGTTCGGTGTGTTCGGCCCATTAGTCCATATTACAATCTGTATCTGCCTAGGTCGGCATGTTCCAAAAAAAATTAGCGGATTGACTTCCGGCTACCGCCACTCGTCTCAATTGACTAATTATTTTTTGGAACATGCCCCTCTACCTACTGTAATACCATATCAAGGTCGCCAAAATAATAATTAAAAAAAAGAAGTAAAAATGGGAAATTTTGACAAAAATAAAATAAAATATTTTCAACTATAGTTTGCTACTTCTAAGCTATTTGGGCCATTTTTAATCATTTTTTCTCAAAAACTAAAATTTAGAAATTCATTCTTTGAGGGATGAACCTTATTTTTCAAAAAATAATAAATATTGCACCCTGCTATGGTACTAGGGTACGTAATTCCGTTTGAGTAGAAGAGTGGAGCGTGGGCTAATAAGAAACGCTCGAAACCAGCCTTTGAAGGAGCTGCCCTTTAATATCGGGTTAGGGTTACGAAAGCTTGTTTCCCGCCTGCGTGACGCTTGTCCTCTTTATCACCGCACTGCTCTGGCTATGGCGGTGGACGACGCGATGCTACTGCCTTGATGTTCAAGTAAGTCTCTCAGTCAGAAGCCCGTTCTCTCGTCCGCCATTGAACCCCTTCACACGGAAAGGACAGATTTTCGGCATCGTCCTCAGCGGTGTATTAAGCCCCCGACGACCAGCTAGGGTTTCTCTTTGAAGGAGAATAGGCGCTTGTTGTGAGCGCGAGAGGCTCTTACATGTTGTGAGTGCGAGCTATGATGATGGACCCGCAGGCGCCACCGCTGGCGCCACCGCCCTTGCAGGCGCCACTGCAGACGGCCGCGGCAGCTGCAGCTGAGGCCGAGGCGCGCTTGGATGAGAAGGCGCGGAAGTGGATGCAGTTGAACACCAAGCGATATGGCGAGAAGCGGAAGTTCGGTTTCGTGGAGACGCAGAAGGAGGATATGCCTCCCGAGCATGTGCGCAAGATTATCAGGTGCGGGGGTTTTGGATGAATTAGGTTTTTGATCGTGTTGTTTTGTTTTGGTCGGTCGCGTTTTCATAGGTAGCTTTGGGGCCTTAGAGCGAGCAGTAGTTTTGTTGTCGATTTGGTCGAGGGTTTTGCATGTGTCAGCTTGTCGGTCCTTTAATTGGTGCGTTTGCTACTTTGGAGGTTTTTGATTGGGTATTTTCTGTTCAGTGAGGTTTCTTTGAGTCATGTACTGGAGCTGACAACCTAGTGCATTTCTAGGGACTTAGTGCTTATGGTTTCTTTACGGGGAATATATCAGGGTTAAGACATACTCCCTCTGTCCGGAAATAACTGTCCTCGTTGTTTTGACATAACGCCGTCTCAGTACTCGAAGAATGGTCTATCTTTAATAGTAGTATGCAGTTTTTGTGTCACTATCATTGTCCGTCCCGTTTGAAGGGGACAGGGCTCACGTTTGAATTATAAAATATGGACAATATTGCAAAAAAGAAAATGGCAAAAACTAGGACAATTATTTCCGGACAGGGAGTATGTATTGAGCATTTTGGATGAAATTGTATCGGTATGAATCTTATTTTGTGATAACAACTGGTTCTTGATCGTGCAGGGACCATGGTGATATGTCTTCAAAAAAGTATCGTCATGACAAGCGGGTGTACTTGGGAGCCTTGAAGTTTGTGCCTCATGCTGTTTATAAATTGTTGGAGAATATGCCAATGCCATGGGAACAAGTTCGAGACGTGAGGGTGCTCTATCATATTACTGGTGCTATCACGTTCGTCGATGAGATCCCATGGGTGGTCGAACCTATTTTCCTAGCTCAGGTAAGGGTCTCATCTGAGCATTTTGTCGTACTTTTACCTTCTTAAAGTATCTTTCTTTGATGCCATTACGTCTTCGGACATTACGAACTTGTGTTGCGTTTATTTTTGAGATTATCTAGTTTAGTATGGCAGTGAAAATGGTTGCGAATCTTGTGGATGTGAGATGTCTTTCAGCTGACCGACTCTTCTTCCTGTTTGCAGTGGGGTACCATGTGGATTATGATGAGGCGAGAGAAGAGAGACCGACGCCATTTTAAGCGCATGCGGTTTCCTCCATTTGATGATGAAGAGCCTCCTTTGGATTATGCTGATAATCTGTTGGATGTTGACCCGCTGGAACCCATTCAGTTAGAGCTTGACGAAGAAGAGGACTCTGCTGTATATGAATGGTTCTACGACTATAAGCCTCTTGTGAAGACAAAGCTGATCAACGGGCCCAGTTACAGGCGTTGGCATTTATCTTTGCCTATCATGGCCGCTCTTCACCGTCTTGCTGGGCAGTTGCTGAGTGATTTGATAGATCGGAATTACTTTTACCTATTTGATATGGAGTCATTTTTCACAGCAAAGGCACTCAACTTATGCATTCCAGGAGGTCCTAAGTTTGAGCCTTTGTATCGCGATATGGAGAAAGGGGATGAAGACTGGAATGAGTTCAATGACATAAACAAGCTCATTATTCGCTCTCCACTGCGTACTGAGTACAGGATTGCATTCCCGCACCTGTACAACAATCGTCCTCGAAAAGTGAAGCTGGGCGTCCATCACACTCCAATGGTTATGTATATCAAGTCAGAAGATCCAGATTTGCCAGCCTTTTATTTTGATCCATTGATCCACCCAATCGCTTTTTACAAAACTGATAAGCGAGGTGAGAAGAGGGGTTTTCAGGAGGAAGAAGATGAAGACGACTTTGTTTTACCAGAAGGTGTTGAACCCTTGCTTCAGACTGTACCACAGTACACTGACACGACTGCTGCTGGCATCGCCTTGTTGTTTGCTCCCCGTCCTTTCAATATGCGGTCAGGTAGGATGAGGCGAGCTGAGGATATCCCTCTCGTGTCTGATTGGTACAAGGAACATTGCCCTCCGACTTACCCAGTGAAGGTGCGTGTGAGCTATCAGAAGCTGCTGAAGTGCTATGTTCTGAACGAGCTCCATCATCGGCCTCCGAAGGGTCAGAAGAAGAAGTATCTATTCCGTTCGTTGCGTGCAACTAAGTTTTTCCAGACAACAGAGCTGGACTGGGCTGAAGCAGGTTTGCAAGTGTGCAAGCAAGGGTACAACATGTTGAATCTCTTGATCCACAGAAAGAATCTGAACTACCTGCACTTGGATTACAACTTCAATCTCAAGCCTGTGAAGACTCTGACCACTAAGGAGAGGAAGAAGTCTCGTTTTGGGAATGCTTTCCATCTATGTCGGGAGATTTTGCGACTGACCAAGCTGGTTGTGGACGCCAACATTCAGTTCCGGCTTGGAAATGTTGATGCTTACCAACTTGCGGATGGTCTACAATACACATTCTCTCATGTTGGTCAATTGACTGGAATGTATCGCTACAAATACAGGTTAATGAGACAGATTCGAATGTGCAAGGATCTGAAGCATTTGATCTATTATCGCTTCAACACTGGACCTGTTGGTAAGGGGCCTGGCTGTGGATTTTGGGCACCTATGTGGCGTGTGTGGTTGTTTTTCCTCCGAGGTGTCGTCCCTCTCTTGGAGAGATGGTTGGGCAATCTTCTCGCACGGCAGTTTGAAGGTCGTCATTCTAAGGGAGTTGCTAAGACTGTGACCAAGCAGCGGGTGGAGAGTCACTTTGACCTCGAGCTCAGAGCAGCAGTTATGCATGATGTCCTTGATGCTATGCCGGAGGGTATTAAGCAGAACAAGGCTCGTACCATTCTTCAACACCTGAGTGAGGCTTGGCGATGCTGGAAAGCAAATATTCCCTGGAAGGTTCCTGGGCTGCCGGTGCCAATTGAGAACATGATTTTGCGCTATGTTAAGTCGAAAGCCGATTGGTGGACCAATGTGGCCCATTACAACAGAGAGCGTATTCGACGAGGTGCCACCGTGGATAAAACTGTCTGTCGAAAGAATCTTGGACGTCTTACGCGCCTTTGGCTTAAAGCTGAGCAGGAGCGCCAGCACAATTATCTCAAGGATGGGCCTTATGTCACTCCCGAGGAGGCTGTGGCCATTTACACTACGACTGTACATTGGTTGGAATCCCGCAAGTTTTCTCCCATCCCTTTCCCTCCCCTTTCATACAAACATGACACCAAGCTTCTCATTCTTGCCTTGGAGCGTCTCAAGGAGTCTTACAGTGTGGCAGTTCGTTTGAATCAACAGCAAAGGGAGGAGCTCGGGCTGATTGAGCAGGCGTATGATAACCCGCACGAGGCTTTATCTCGTATCAAGCGGCACTTGCTTACACAAAGAGCCTTCAAGGAGGTCGGAATTGAGTTCATGGATTTGTACAGCCATCTCATTCCTGTTTATGAGATCGAGCCTTTGGAGAAGATCACTGATGCTTATCTTGATCAGTATTTGTGGTACGAGGGTGACAAGAGGCACTTGTTCCCTAACTGGATCAAGCCTGCAGACTCGGAACCTCCTCCTTTGCTAGTTTACAAGTGGTGCCAAGGGATCAACAATCTGCAGGACATTTGGGATACCGGTGACGGGCAATGCGTTGTCATGTTGCAAACCAAGTTTGAGAAGTTCTTCGACAAAATTGATCTAACGATGTTGAACAGGCTTCTTCGGTTGGTTCTTGATCACAATATTGCTGACTATGTGACGGCAAAGAACAACGTGGTTTTATCCTACAAAGATATGAGCCACACGAATTCATATGGGTTGCTTCAAGGACTCCAGTTTGCATCATTTGTAGTCCAGTATTATGGGCTGGTGCTGGATCTTCTGGTTTTGGGGCTCACGCGTGCCAGTGAGATTGCGGGACCTCCGCAGATGCCAAATGAGTTCATCACTTTCTGGGATGTGAAGGTGGAGACTCGTCATCCTATCCGCCTGTACTCGCGGTACATTGACAAAGTTCACATCCTTTTCCATTTTAGTCATGAAGAGGCGAGAGATCTTATACAGCGGTATCTGACTGAGCATCCTGATCCGAACAATGAGAATATCGTGGGTTACAATAACAAGAAGTGTTGGCCCAGAGATGCCCGCATGCGTCTCATGAAGCACGATGTGAATCTCGGTAGAAGTGTATTCTGGGATATCAAGAACCGTCTTCCTCGGAGCATTACCACTTTGGAATGGGAGAACTCTTTTGTGTCAGTGTACAGCAAGGATAATCCTAACTTGCTGTTTAGCATGTGTGGATTTGAAGTTCGTATTTTACCAAAGATCCGTATGACTCAAGAAGCATTTGGCAGTAAGGACGGCGTGTGGAACTTGCAGAATGAGCAAACCAAGGAGCGAACTGCCATGGCGTATCTTCGGGTGGATGATGAACATCTGAAAGTCTTCGAGAATCGTGTCAGGCAGATTCTCATGTCTTCTGGTTCCACGACGTTTACCAAGATCGTCAACAAGTGGAACACTGCTCTCATTGGCCTTATGACCTATTTCAGGGAAGCAACAGTTCATACGCAAGAGCTTCTAGATCTTCTGGTGAAATGTGAGAACAAGATCCAGACTCGTATCAAGATTGGGTTGAACTCCAAAATGCCCAGCAGATTTCCTCCAGTGATCTTCTATACACCCAAGGAAATTGGTGGTCTTGGAATGCTTTCCATGGGTCATATTTTGATACCTCAAAGTGATTTGAGATACAGTCAGCAGACAGATGTTGGAGTTACTCACTTCCGAAGTGGTATGAGTCATGAAGATGAGCAGCTTATTCCCAATCTGTACCGGTATATTCAGCCTTGGGAGAGTGAATTTATCGACTCGCAGCGTGTATGGGCAGAGTATGCCTTGAAGAGGCAGGAAGCCCAGGCTCAGAATAGGAGGTTGACTTTGGAGGATCTTGAGGATTCTTGGGACAGGGGTATACCACGTATTAACACGTTGTTCCAGAAGGACCGTCATACACTGGCTTACGACAAAGGTTGGCGTGTACGTACTGATTTCAAGCAGTACCAAGTCTTGAAGCAGAATCCTTTCTGGTGGACACATCAACGGCACGATGGTAAGTTATGGAACTTGAACAACTACCGTACTGATGTTATCCAAGCTCTTGGTGGTGTGGAGGGTATTTTGGAGCATACCCTGTTTAAGGGAACATACTTCCCTACATGGGAGGGTCTTTTCTGGGAAAAGGCATCAGGCTTTGAAGAATCCATGAAGTACAAGAAGCTCACAAACGCTCAACGTTCTGGTTTGAATCAAATTCCCAACCGGCGTTTTACACTTTGGTGGTCCCCGACCATTAACCGAGCTAATGTGTATGTTGGTTTTCAAGTGCAACTTGATCTCACGGGCATCTTCATGCACGGGAAGATTCCCACCTTGAAGATTTCTCTCATTCAGATCTTCAGAGCACATTTGTGGCAGAAGGTGCATGAAAGTGTGGTGATGGATCTCTGCCAGGTCCTCGACCAGGAGCTTGATGCTTTGGAGATTGAAACAGTGCAGAAGGAAACAATACATCCTCGAAAGAGTTACAAAATGAACAGCTCTTGTGCAGATATTCTTTTGTTCGCTGCTTACAAATGGCCTATGAGCAAGCCAAGTCTTGTTGCTGAATCTAAAGATGTCTTTGATCAGAAGGCAAGCAACAAGTACTGGATTGATGTACAGTTGCGGTGGGGTGATTATGATTCTCATGATATTGAACGGTATACTCGAGCCAAATTCTTGGATTATACCACTGACAATATGTCGATCTACCCAGCTCCCACCGGGGTGATGATTGGGTTGGATTTAGCCTACAACTTGCATGCTGCGTTCGGCAACTGGTTTCCTGGGTCCAAGCCGCTCTTTGCACAGGCTATCAACAAGATCATGAAGGCCAATCCGGCACTGTATGTGTTGAGGGAGCGTGTGAGAAAGGGGCTGCAGCTGTATTCATCTGAGCCTACTGAGCCTTATCTGTCATCCCAAAATTATGGAGAGCTTTTCAGCAACCAGATCATCTGGTTTGTCGATGATACTAATGTGTATCGTGTAACCATACACAAGACATTCGAAGGAAATTTGACCACCAAGCCTATCAATGGCGCCATTTTCATTTTCAACCCAAGAACTGGGCAGCTTTTCTTGAAGGTCATTCATACCAGCGTGTGGGCAGGACAGAAACGTTTGGGACAGTTGGCCAAATGGAAAACAGCTGAAGAAGTAGCTGCCTTGGTACGTTCCCTTCCTGTTGAAGAACAACCTAAGCAGATCATTGTGACACGAAAGGGAATGCTCGATCCTCTGGAGGTACATCTTCTGGATTTCCCCAACATTGTCATCAAGGGTAGTGAATTGCAGTTGCCATTCCAAGCTTGTCTGAAGATTGAGAAGTTTGGCGATTTGATTCTGAAAGCGACGGAGCCACAAATGGTCTTGTTCAATATCTACGACGATTGGCTGAAGACGATCTCGTCATACACTGCGTTCTCTAGGCTCATCCTGATTCTTAGGGCTCTTCATGTCAACAATGAGAAGGCTAAGATGTTGTTGAAGCCCGACAAAACAGTGGTCACTGAGCCGCACCATATCTGGCCCAACCTCAGTGATGATCAGTGGATGAAGGTCGAAGTTGCTTTGAGGGATTTAATATTGTCAGACTATGCAAAGAAAAACAATGTGAATACATCTGCATTGACACAGTCAGAGATTCGGGACATTATCCTCGGTGCTGAAATCACTCCTCCTTCACAACAACGGCAGCAGATTGCTGAGATTGAGAAGCAGGTTAGTGCTTCAATCTGTTGTGTATTCTTCTTTGATTGTCATTGTGCTATCTTAAATTTCAGGCCTTGGTTTTGGGTAGTTTATTAAAATGGTAGGGGTAGCTTTTATTAGTTGACCTATATTAGAAACCAAAGAATTTACGTGATAACTCGCACCTTGGCATGCGTCATGTTTACAGGCGAAGGAAGCCAGTCAGTTGACCGCAGTCACAACCAAGACAACGAATGTTCACGGAGATGAATTGATTGTAACAACATCGAGTCCTTATGAGCAAGCAGCGTTTGGTTCCAAAACAGATTGGAGAGTGAGGGCTATCTCTGCCACTAATCTTCATCTGCGTGTCAACCACATATATGTGAACTCAGATGACATCAAGGTTAGCATTCTGCACATAGTTTATTGATCAACTTACAAGCCTTAATTAATTCTTTCAATATTTCCTTCTCTCTTTGGAGCTGTAACGTTCTGTTAGACTGACTGGTTGTGGTTGTTTGTTTGGTATGCAGGAGTCAGGATACACTTACATCATGCCAAAGAACGTTCTGAAGAAGTTCATTTGCATTGCCGATCTGAGGACCCAGATTGCTGGGTACTTGTATGGAGTGAGTCCTCCTGATAATCCACAAGTTAAGGAGATCCGGTGTATAGTAATGCCTCCTCAGTGGGGTACACATCAGCAGGTCCATCTTCCTGCTGGTCTACCTGAGCATGAGTTCCTGAATGAGCTTGAGCCTCTTGGTTGGCTTCACACTCAACCCAATGAGCTACCGCAGCTCTCACCTCAAGATTTAACTAGTCATGCTCGTGTGCTGGAGAACAACAAGCAGTGGGATGGTGAAAAGTGCATCATCTTGACCTGCAGCTTTACTCCTGGATCTTGCTCATTGACGGCTTACAAGCTCACGCCGACTGGTTATGAATGGGGTCGGGCTAACAAGGATAGCGGCAGCAACCCCCATGGTTACTTGCCCACGCACTACGAGAAAGTACAGATGCTTCTGAGTGACCGGTTCCTTGGGTTTTACATGGTAAATTTCGCTCCCTCTGCTTCTTACAGCAAATCTTATTTCTGCTTTTTCTGGCACACAACTCATTTGCCTCAATTGTTAAAATCTCTAGTATTTTGATTTTCTACATTGGAGCGATTACTGACTTCTTTGCTTGTTGATTTGATTAATCAGGTTCCAGATAATGGTCCATGGAATTACAATTTCATGGGTGTGAAGCACTCTGTCGGAATGAAGTATGGAATCAAGCTTTCAATTCCAAGGGAGTTTTATCACGAAGATCATAGGCCAACACACTTTTTGGAGTTCAGCAATCTGGAAGAGAAGGACGCTGCAGAGGGTGATAGGGAAGATGTGTTCACCTAGTGAGTTGCAGTAGCTAATATGACCCTGCATGCTGCCTATTACATATAGCATATTTGTAAGGCGGCGGTAAAAGGAGCAACAGCTGTGGGATTTTCTAATAGGTGCAGCTTCGCACCTTTCCATGACTCCGTGCTTAATGAAAGCCTCGAAATTTGTATAATAGAGCACTTGCCTTCTCTTTGATGTATTCAATGCTACTGTTTTTATGCCTGCTTTACTCTGCTGCATGTTTCTTAGGAAAAGCGCCAGACTCTCAAGATTTTTTCATGGAGAACATATTTCAATTGCTTCCGTCCTATCCCAGGGTAGCAGAAGGCTTTTGTGGCACTGAAGTTCGGAAGGATGAATGTTCTTGTGAATCGGCACCTCTGCAGGTTAGTGAGTTGCGGTTTCCCTCTGAGAGTCAGGAGCCTTAGAGGAGATCGAGGGCGACTGTGCACAAGCGCAGGGCACTTGAAAATTGTGATGCTGATGGTGTTACCAGAATAGATGTACTAGATATTAAATTTTAGTTTATGACTGTTGGATGCAAGTAGAATTTTACCGAATTTCTGAATTAAGTAGACAACAGCTCCTTTCCTTTGGAACTATGGATACAATGTTGGATTTTAAGCATTTTTTGTATAGACAACAAGAATTTTGTCCAACGGGCAGTTGATGATGGATTTTGAGATCTCTTGCGGTGACAGTCGGAGTTTACATACACGATTTCGACTTTCTATGTTCTTTGACCTTTGTGCAATAAAAACTCTTAACCCCTAAACGTACCAGGGTGTCCCTGGAATTGACATTTTGAGAAAAATCATTATAAAGTACTATTTAGAAGAATATTTTGGAATTGACATACAAATGAAAGTTCTAGAATTTGAATTTTAGATTCCATCCGTATGGATCGATTCACTAATACTATCACCAATATTTAATTATAAAATTTGTAAGTTAAAATTAAAAATTCCTTCTAAATTCGATTACAAACAAAGTTTTAATGTTTTGAGGAAAACTTGTTGGAATGAATTTGAAATGAGATACTCTTAAAGGTGGTGATTCTTTGAAATTTTTGTGTTTCTTAAATCTATGACCTCATTTTTGCAAGGTCACTTGTGAACTACAGTCAATGCAATTTTGGCTTGGTCAACGATTTGACATACTTCTACATTTGTAATTTTAGAAAAATATGTAATCAAGTATGACTAAATCCAATCGTTAGATAGGACAACAATTTGGTGAGGAATCTCCAAAAAATTGAATGACTTTCATCCAAGCATTGATGAGAACGTGAGAAGGGTTTGAATCTGTTAGTCGTCCACTTTCTGGACGCTCTGACGATTAGGGTTTAACTTTGTGTTAATTGTTCAAGGATAGTTTGTCTTTTCATATGCACAGGATCCACTCATGGGTTTGAGTTTTGAGAACATGGATTGGAGTCTCTTTGTCTACCTAATCACATGTGATTGAACACTTTCCACATGCCAAGTTCTCAACTCATGATTAGACACTCTACAATCATTAATATCACTCTTGGTACACTATATATTGTGGGTGGATGAATGGCCGGGTATATTCATCATTTGGACACATTCTCATCTATTTGAACAAATTTTCATCAGACTTGGATGAGTTTTACCATAGTATTTTAGAAAATAATTATTGATAAAGCCACTCTTAAATACCGTGGGCCATTGTATATAGTGATTTCAGTGTCATTACAAAAATTTTGAAGCCTCCAAAGGGCTGCGAGTTCAGGTAGCACCTCATATATAGAAATGAATAAAAAATCAAATAAATAAAAAATATTAAAAACATTATTAAATTATTAATTTTGAAAATATTATAAAAAAACTTAAAAAAAACCAAATCCACTACGAGGTGGCCATGTCAGATTTGATTTTTTAAAAATTTTTTTTTTTTTTTTTGCATGGCAATTTTGGCCAAACTCGTAGCCGTATGGAGGCCTCAAAATGCTTGTGATGTGTACTACCTCGCACCTTATTTTGTAGTAGATTCATGATGCATTCCTTATAACGGACATGAGTGGCTAATGACGTGTGAGAGTGGCAATTGCTAGCATATTTACAAGAAAAAAACATGATTACATGTGTCGTTGGTCAGTTATACATGCTGGTCATAAGTTATTTCGCCCATTTTCAAGGCAAGTTTGAAACACTAGGGTTTTCATGTGAATCTTTGTTTTTTAAAGATAAATAAAAAGTGAGTTCAATGCACAAAATAGAATATCTCGTTGAAAGTCTCGTCTTGTTGAAGATATCTTGTAATTTCCGAAGTTGTTCTAAATCTCAACGCCTCCTTTCAATACAATGCTTTACTAGAAAAATTGCCCAAGTGTGGTGGATACCTAAGTAGTTTAAGACATAGTAACATGTCATTTGCCAAGCAATATATGTGATAAGCTACATATAGCTCAAAACTATAGGTTAGTGGCTTGTTTAGTATTAATGTAAAATTTAGAGTCACTTGAAAAGTATTCATAATAATTTACATTATACTTAAATTTTTGCTAACTCTAATATTTAAATATGTTACATATAGTGTGATTTTGGTACATTAGTGTTACACACTCTAATATGATAATTTGGAATACACTTTCACCCTCTACAATAGTGCCAAAAGCCTTTTCATTCTTGATACAAGGCCTTTTATTCCAAACAACAATCTCATTTTATTTTATTTTGTTCTTCCATATTCTAGTGCAATTAGTTTTTTACAAAGAAGTACCAGGTGCATGCTCTCTACATTGTAAATAATATGGGGCACAAATGTGCAATCAAAAGTCTTCCAAAGTCAAATGAAGACCTCAATTTTTAACAAGAAATTTGAAGATAGCAGGAATCGCTACAAGGTAATCCATTGTTTCGGAGAGTCCGAGAAAGTGTCACTTCTCACTCATGATATAACATTGTAAAACTGTAGATGCTTGTCCTATGTGACAATCTGCACTCACTTCTTTTGACACACAATGAGAAGTGGCATTGTTTCACTCAAAAACCATATGAGAAACGACATCCTTTCCTTGTAGTGAATGAATACTCTTAGGACCCCCTTCCATGTATCGATGGGGAGACCTAGAAAACTAGCAGCTACCGATGCACCACCGAAATGGGTGAACCTAGGAACTCGTATGAATTCCATTCTTACCGTTAAAAGCCTCGAAGGCCGATTCGGCCAATTTGGAGGTAGGCTTAGGACGCAGAATCGGCCCTGCCTGCCGATTCTGCACGTTTGCAGAGGTAGGGCCGATTCTGCACGTTCTCCACAGTCAGGTTCCCAATAATTGCAAGTTCTCTCGGCTTTTAACGTTAGAGAACGCGCCGTGTGGGGCGGATTCTGTACAGGAGCTCGCCCATGAGCTCGCCCTCCCGGGCTCGCCCACGGGCTCGCTCCTGTACAGAATCCGCCCCACACGGCGCGTTCTCTAGTACAAAATAGGTGCCGCTGGATCATTGGTGGTTCTTATGACCTCAATTCTAGTCTTCTAGCGTCTTTCACTTGCCCGATCCTCACATGAAAGCCTGCCCTTAGTAACTTTCCATTAAACACTGCGCGTCTGCGCCGCCCTCACCCTCCCTCGCACGTTTCCCACTATACTATGTCCATCTGCATGCGATTGAAAGGCAGGTTTACGTTTAGGGTTTAGGGTTCACAGGTTGGATGCAATATTGTTTCTCACGATTCATTCTCCAGAGAGCATTCTGCATGATTTGCAGTACTGTTGTTATATAAGTACAAGGCGCGCGATGGATCCTGCAACCACTTCCCACACAACACGGTCAAGTGTGGCCACGGCTTCTGGAAATATTAAGCACAAGCGCACCGACAGTAGCGATTTGGAGCTCGGCATCCTTGAGTGCTTCATTTGCAACAAGCCACTCTCTTTGCCTGTGTCGCAGGTAATTGCATTGACGATCGAGTCCATTCACTCTTGTCAATTCTGTCTGAGCTCAGATGCTTGTTGAATTCTCTATGATCTAGTGACAAAGTGTAGGACTCTGAATCAAAAGACTGTTTCTGCAGTGCGCGAGGGGTCACACCGCATGCTCAGCTTGTTGTCAGCTTTCTCCATCCAAAATCAAGGATCCATCCCGATCCTGGATGTCCGTCTTCAAGTGTCCGTCTTGCCAATGTGAGATGTATGGAATTAGCCGCAACCTTGCAAGGAAGCTCGTCAGCTGTAAGAATGCTCGCTATGGTTGCAAGAAGATGATGGAGGGCAAGGAGAGAGCAAAACACGAGATGGAACACTGTAGGTATCAGCCCTTTCCCTGTCCAGTTCCAGGATGCATGCAGGAGGGCTCCAGGCATTCCATCCCCCTCCACTTGACAAAGGAGCATGGAGTGCCAACAATCAAACCGAAAAACTCGGGAAAGGCGACGTTTACAATGAACTCTGACGCGCACAGCCCACGGTTTGTGCTGGTGGAAGGTGAACATCTTTACCCCGGATGCACTCTACATTATGTTTGAGAATCACCTCCGTTCATGACCCCTCTAAAAACCCTAAAATATAAGCCCTTAAATACAAGGGTTTATTCGTAAAAACTTATGTCTACATATCTATTCTGTCGTAAATATATAAATATATGGCTATTGTATGTATATGCTTAGTACAACAATGTTCAAATTGTTGTACCCCTTTTGTGCACTCATGTATACTTTCACAAATCTAACATAGTGCACCCTGGGGTTTGTGATGGTGAAAGGTGAACGTCTTTACCTTGTGCATCATGAGATTGATGAGCTCATGGGAGATGTGTTCTTTTGCACTTACTTCAAGAGAGGGTGTGAAAGATTGTACGATCTCAGTGTTAGAAAACATCCTGGGAGGAAAATGATTACCATGGTTGAAGCAGAAGCTGAAGATGTTCGGTGCAAGGACAAGTGGAACACATACTTCCTCCTTTTCCCTTTTCAAGGCGATGCACAGCGGTACCGCTCCTATTCCTTGGTGTTGAAAAACTTCCGTTGCCCGTCGGACGAGGAAGCCTACTCCCCGAATTACTCTGAAACGGAGTTCAACCGCAACTCTGATACCGGTTCGGATTCGGATGCTTCAAATGGATGCGATAGTGGAGAAGAGTGAGTTTTTACAACGGTATGTACAGTGCAATAATTCAGCACAAGTTTTTATATGAACTCAAGTTGTGCATGTGCAACTTTTAAAATAGTTGGAAAACAATCTTTTGTATATAAAAGGCAATGATTCTTGACCTCTATCGAAGTCATTTTTCAATAGCAGAGGACCTGCCATTGAAGGTTACAGGCCATTCATACAAGTTGGAAATGTATGCATTGCCGAACATAGTAAGCACATGTTTCACTATTGACTCACTTGACTGGAGAGGATTTCATTTGAAAATTATTTAGGCCGAAGTGATTGAAGACACCCTCATCAACAATTAGTAATATGGCATTTTCAGTGGAAGTGGGAATGACAAATGGCAAACTCCTATGTATTGTGGGGACACTATTTCTCCTCATCTTTGAATGAATTGTGGTAAAAAATATCAATTCTTGCTGAACACTAAATCACCTATTTAGTGTAGTAGAAAAGCAGTACTTGGGCATTAAGGAATAGCGTCGGAGCATGGTGTCCAAGGCCCATATTAGCACCAAGCTAGTGCCAATGTAAGCCTCGGACACCATGCTCTGACTCTATTCCTTGGTGCCCAAAGACCACCCTTTCTACTAGTGAAAATCAATTGGAGATGAACTTTCCATGTGTGCTAGTGTAAATGGTTTTGCAAATGGGAATAGGGGATGTACATAACCATAAAAGAAGGGAAGTTTACACTCTGAAGTCTACACAACCATAATTAAAATAGGAAGAAAGTCTATGCACCTATGGGAAGGTAGTACATACATATAATTGCTTTCTCCAATCAATTGTCATTGTCACAACATTGGAGCAACCCAATAAATGTCAAGCCATGAGCTTCAACACATATGATTACTATAACGTTCTTCAGCCCTTGTTGGACCACCCCTTTCTCTACAGTGCTACTACAGTGTAAAGTACTAATAAAATAATTCAACTGTCCAACCCTCGTTGCTTGGCCTAGTTAAAGTTAAAGAAAATTCTCTGTGATTTCACCGATTCCTTGACAAATGCTTGAGATTCGGAGGTGCAACAATGGGCCTCTAAAGAACGTTATGACTACTACTCACATCCTAGTAGTACCTAAATGCATTATCCAATTGAATTCCAAGAGCTTGATTGTTCATTGATATAGGAACCTAATTTTGTGGCTTTAGATTTCAATGCACTAAAATATGTATTGTTTGAGTATTATATGAATAAGTTATTTATTGTTGAACCTTGAAGTGGCTTAGTCACAATCATGAGCCCAAACAACCCTTAACCATCAATATTCGTATCACATAAAAGCATCTTTGATTGTGATAAAACCTAGAAATATTTCATTTTTTATGAACCACATGTTTGAATAACACTTCTGCATGCATACTTTCTACGTGTGCAGAGGCTCTACAATATAGTGAGCAGACGGTACATCAAAAATTAAAATCAGCTCTGCAGCATACGCAGACGATCTAGCAACTATATCAAATAATACAAAATCACTACAAATACAACTAAACAAAATTGACAAATTCTGTGAATGGGCAGACATGGACTTGGGAGTCACAAAATGTGCTGTCACCGGTTGCCCAAATAAATCCAAAATGCAACCAAACAAATTTAAAACCCACATGACAAACCAAAAAATCAGTTACAGAAACCAAACACTACCAGTACTCCATCAAAATGAACCTTATGTCTACCTGGGCATACAATTAGTCCCATCACTAAAATGGAAACTCCAAACACATATCACCACTACTAAAATAATAGACCAATGTAAACAACTATCAAAATGCCCTGCCACTATCAAACAAAGAATCAGTATGGTGGACACAGTAATAAGAGCAGGCATAGCCTACAGCTTCTTTGCTGTCCCATATTCACTACCAACTATTAAAAAACTTGATAAGAAAATTATTGCAATCCAAAAAACAATATGTGGACTACCTAAAAGCACTGCAAACATAATAACACAACTACCTCATGATTTATTTGGACTAGAAGCCTTCTCTCTAAAAAATGCCTACCTTAGATGCATTGGTGAACAACTTCGAAATGCACTTAACGACAAAGGGAGACTAGGAATAATATATAAAGGACTAATACAACACATACTTGCTAAAGTCGGTGGTGCCGAAGACATCCCAAGAATTAAAAGTCAAGATTGCATTACATCACCTACAACACGAACATTATTCCTTTTAAAAACAGCAGGTGGTATACACCTAAAAAGCACAGAAGAAAACTTCCAACTCCACATGACCGAACTAGAACGAGAATGGCGATCCACAGTCATAAACGAACTCCCACACTTAGACCCAAAACTCTCCATCAAATTATTATATAAATTAATGGCACACAAAATTTACAATATAAAACAAATCATCCTTCCCAACGGCACAAGACTAATGTCACCAGAAGAATTTAAAACATACTATCAAAATCCAACTAAACTAGACAAAAGTGCACTAAACATAGCAGAACAACTCTTTTGTGAACCAAAATGTACTCTAGATTGCCCAAATCCATGCCAAATACATTTACCACCCCGCACACTAAAAGCTAAATATAAAATATATAACCACAGAATAATACCAATAACACCAATAAACCCCGTGCAATTCCCTCAACCACTTCAACCACAACAACCAGCACCACCACAAAACATAAAAAATGACCCCATAAGATTCCCCATTAGCACAATATTAAACCACAAAACAATTACAACAAAAGACAAATATAAAATATCTAAAAAATACAACACCTATTTATGCCAATGGATAGACTCAAACCACATAACATACAATAAATGGTTACAACAACGCGAACTATTCCCACCAAACCTACCAACAGTAATACACCACAATCTAAACTTACTTACAAAATACTACACAGAATATCAAAATAGACATTATCACAACATGTCAAACACACAATTTACACCCGCACAAAATAGAGACACAAGATACATCCCATCTCCAACAATAATTCCTTACGTTAAAACATCCACAATTGAATGTAACCCAGAAAGAGATATAAACACAAACAAGTGCACCATTCAAACACAAAATGACAAAACCTACATATACAATGACACCGGTAAATACATCACCACCATTCCGACTACAAGAATTAAATGGTTATGGCAACAATATAACAACAACAAATACAACATCCACAGACTAATACCTACTATACAAACATTTGAAACAGAAGTAGTTTGGTTATACCAAAGATACGAACACAAAAACAGTAAAAAAGGTTCAATAAAAACACCACACCATACCATTCCAACTAACATTCTAGACACACTAATAACAACATTTAATATAACACACTCATACTTTTCCTCACTAATAACATGCTCCACGAAAACCACCCAATTCTACTCAACATTTGCCAGAGACAAGATTTTTGGCTCACTAGGGACAGCCTTTCAATACAAATGGAAAGGTATCGGATATGCACACCCAAATGACGCCGAAACAGCACAACAAGCAATACATTGGGCAAGACTAGCAACAAAACAAGACCCTGAAACTGTCACCATTTTAGCAATCCCAAACACCAACTGGTACCAAAATCTATCACCATACAACGGACCCTTTCCAGATACGCACGCCATTATACATTTTACCGCAGACACCATTACATATGACGAACCAACAATACCACTAGAACCCAACAAAATCAGAAACGAACCACTTGCAATGCACATATGGTGTATTCACCATCAAAACAACAACATTGGCACAATAAACCAGATAGACACCATAAACACAACAATAGAAAATCTACAAATTTCGCAATACCATACACAAACAGCACCACCCACACCGCCGAACACAAAAGTTAACAAAAGTACAAAATGGAACAAACTAATATACCCACCATACAATAATCCACAAAACATTGACATAATACCCCTACCAAACTTCGAAATAAACACTACACTAAAATTCCTACCTGAGTACAGCTACTACACAGATGGTTCCTTTTTACCGCCAAAAGAAGCAAATGATGGCCATTGGAAAAAAGAAAAAGCAGGATATGGAATCTAGAACCCATCTAAACCAGATGTACAAATACCAAAAAGACTGCCTGGACTACAAACATGCTTTAGAGCAGAACTAATGGCCATACATGAAACACTTTCACTGATCACCACTAAATACATAAACGAACCTGCACATATTTTTACTGATTGTCTCAACTGTATACACGTTCTAAATACACAATTAAAACACCCAACCCAACAAAACAACCACGCCGATAAAACCATATTAGAAGAAATGGTAAAAATGCTAAAAAAGCGAACACAACCAACCACAATATACAAAGTTAAAGCACACGCTAAAATCAGCGGGAATGAACACGCAGATCAACTCGCAAAAGAAGGAACCATGAAAAGAGGTTATCAATTTGCAACAAATCCACACGAATTTGCACATACCACACCTTACTACTTCCAAAAAGACACATGGCCCGGTCGTACCAAACGACCAGACAAAGGACCAGTTAGATGTTTGGAATAATACATAAAGAAACATGACCGAGAAAATAACCTAGAAATATTGGCAGAAGACTTTCCCAACATTAACAAATGGACAACAAACTCCATCATAGATAACAAAATGTCCAATGACTTCTGGAACAATCCAGAAATAACAGACTCACAAAAAACAAGCATACTAAAATTTAGAACCGGTCAATACATGGGAAATGCCAGAAAGCAATTAATCTTCGGCATACAAAGATTCCCCTCAAAAACATGTCCCATCTGTAATTCACAAGATGCAGATACATGGCTACATGTACTTTTACTATGCAAACAACACCATATACACGCACTAAGAACCAAAAGACACAATAAAGCGGTATGGGAATTAAGAAAATTAATACTATCCTCAAATAAATCAAGATGCTACACTCTCATGAATGCGGGCACATTTAACAATAATCCACAAGAAAATACAGTTCTTCCATGGCTATTACCATGTACTTGTAATCAACAAAGATGTCAATGTAATGCCAAATTCAAACCAGATATAATATGTATCAAAGGCCTCCCATACCAAAGTCCACATCCCCTAAACCCCGATGAAAGCCTAACCATACAATTTATAGAATTCACATACACAAACGACAGATTTTCACCAGAAACAATTGGCAGAAAAATTGTAAAATACCAACCTTTAATTAATGACATCATACAACAAGGTTGGAAAGTAGATCCTATCATAGTCATTACAGCCGGAGCCAGAGGAACCACACACGTCCCCTCAATGAAACAATTAGAAACAAAATTCAACATTTGTGAAACCTCCATAAAACACACATTCAAAGCAATAAATACCATTGCCATACAATATGCCGGATCTATCCTTCTACATAAAAGACGTATAGAGAATAATCAAACAATACCAACAGACGTAGTACATTAAAAGAGGGGGGGGTAGTGGTGAAAACCACTGCTAGACACTCTTTTCAAACAACTAGCTCATCTTGTCTCAGGGATAGGTAGGGCCGGTTGGTTGGTACAAATTTTCCTGCCATGACAACTCACTAGCAGCACCAAGTCATGTGTATCACATCACTGCTCAAACGAGCCCAATAGGTTTTGAACCCGGACCACTTAATTGTGATACAACGCCCTTCACCAACCAACCAAAGAACTCACGACTTGGCGTTAATAACTAACCCAAAACATACCTTATACTATCTAGCACCTAACCATCATTAAATTGCTATTCTTTGTTACTGTTACTGTTACTTTGTTTCGGTTACTATAGTGTCCATCCTCGAAAGGGGAGAGTAGTTTTGTCCCAATGTCCCTTTGTCCAGTGGGCACCGGGTCATTGACATTACGAACGGACACTTTATTCACGCCGGCCTTGCATAAGGGTCGGTGTTTCTATCTATCTATCTAGTGAGCAGACACTTGTTACCTATTTTGTGAATCTGAAATCCCTTACTTTCAATGATAAGACCATTTGCATTAACACACATAGAAAATAGACATATAAACAAATTTATCTCCATTATAACAAATGATTTTTCTGCTTTTTAGAAAAGGACTCTTACAGGAATAGGCTTCCAACTTAGTCTCTAAGTTCTACGGAGTATTGTACACAAACTTTATTATCATATTGCATATAGTGCTAAATCAATTATAACCTAAACTACCATACCCACATAGCACATTTGTACAAACTATGACAAATGATTTACTTAGTTTGGTGCCACCTAGATTATTTTATAAATTTCAACAAACTTAAAAAAAGATAATTATTTTTATAAGAACCTGTTAAGCAGATACAGTACATACCTTCGGCCATTTAGAGACCGTGCTGGTGTAGCTTGCATCTATGACGATGACATCAAAGTCCTTCCCTTCAGTTCCACACTCCAATCTCCAACCTCAAAACCTCACCTACTGTAAGTCAGTCTCCCGACCTCCTTTTACTTGTCACCCGTAATAATAGTAACGTTGATCTGAGAGACCATCGTGAATTGAGAGTCTGTTGGAGGTAGTTCGACTATCTACATTACTAGCAAAGGTGTCGCTTCTCACTCAAAACAGTGTTAGAATTCACTGTACACACTTGTCCTACGTGACAAATCGCACTCACCAAGTCTTGGACGCTTGGGCAGTGAGTGCAAAGTGGCGCCGTTTGACTCACCCACCGAGTGAAAAGCGACGCCTTCTCCATGTAGTGCTATGCCTCGGGGACAAAATACTTGTCACCCATATCAAGGCCCATAATTCTCCACCTGCTGTTTATCTTGTAAGAATACGGATGAATGAGGGCATGGCCGTCAAAAGAAGTAGCAACGGCGGACAAACAACTTAATATGGGTGATCACTACAAAGGCATTCTCTCGTCGACATGCAATTTCAGTTAAGGTAAACATACCCATTACCATCCATTTAACATTTTTGCCCTCATATATCATGTGTACATTTGTGTTCTAGAATGTACGCTACCAATACTTTAGGGTGGAATTCGGTGTTGGGTGGTAATGGGTATATCCACCTTAAATAAGGTGGAATTTAATTAGCTTCATACTTCTTTCATTACTTACAAATTAAGAAACACAAAACCAAAACGATGAAAGGAAGTTGGTATAAACTCAGCTGTAAAAAAACATTTGAAGAGGAGCTCAGTAACTCCTGCACCTTGTGCTCTCCACTCAAGCTGAGTTTCGCCACATCCAGAACTAAAGGAAGTACACCTAATTGCGACCCCTACTTAAAAAGTGACCCTACCCAAAAGCAACCCGTACATATTCTTGCTCCAGAGTTTGAATACAAGAGCTTAGGGTCGCTTTTGAATACACTTGTAATCACCACTTTGAAAATTCACGGTTTATCCATACAACATACCAAAAAATCCTGCATTGGAATTCTTTTTCAATTGTAAACAAAACCCAATAGAAAGTACAACAATTTAATAGTAGCTACAATCATATACGATCGTATCACTCTATGTACAATTTTCTTAGAATCTGTCATGTTGTGTACACATCCAATTGCACAACTTTCACTCATTTCTCATTAGAAATGGTTGAGTGTACACACCTGAAAGCTGTATTCGCAGTCATGGCCACCTTCATCTTCAATAGCCCTTTCATTTTCAGGTCTTCTGAGTTGAAAACTGGCACGGCCCGGAATCGGATTTACACAATACTAGTCACCAATATCATTTAGAATCCAACAACTCCCTGTCCCTTCACAGATTGACAAGAAGGCATGTGCATACTTGCAAAAATGTTGTGTCGTAATTATCAGTGGTACAACTCTGAATTGAGTTACATTTGAAGAACCGGCACTCATTTTGTGCAACAGGTCTTAAATCAAAAAAAGAAAAAAAAGAAAAGTTTCAAAATGGTAAGTAAACATTATCATGGCTCTAAAATGAAGACAGACGTCTGCTTCAGGATGATTGACCAATCCGGGTTTGAAAATCGTAACTATACATGAAGGAGGCTCAATCAATTTGGGTTGAATACATCTAGAGCTTGTGGCCGTTTTCCAACTTGGAGGCCTTGAGGTCACCCATGGGCACGCCGCCGTGGGCCAGAGTCTCCGGATACGGCACGTAGCGCTTCCAGAACCAGTGCTTGGTCCACACCAGGTCCATTTCTTCGATGGGGACGCCCTTGGTCTCCGGGATGAAGAAGAAGGTGAAGATGAACATGATCACCACCCAGGCCGCGAAGAACAGGAAGATGCCCCACTTGAAGGCGCACAGCATGGACAGGAACACCTGCGCGATCAGGAACGTGAACAGCATGTTGGTGGACACCGTGATGGATTGCCCCGCCGACCGCGTTTCCAGTGGAAAAATCTCACTGGGAATCAACCATCCCAACGGCCCCCACGACCACGCAAACGAGGAGACGTACACGCAGATCAACGCCACCGCAATCCATCCCAAGTATGATTCCATGAAGTCCCCGTGCAACCCTTTCGCCAGAATGATCGCCACCGCCACCTGCACATCAGCCCATTCGAATAATCAGCATGATTCAATCTGCTACCCCTCGTGCACACTCAGATTGCTATTCAATGTAACAAAAGTAGGAAACCATCCAAATGATCATTCCAGACCGGTGATTTTATTTTTTTTCAGGAGACAGTTTAGCATTTTTGCTACTTTTCCGGCTTGAAGAGCAATCCAGGCTCCTTGGATGCTCTTTTCATATTAATTTTATATGGGCAATATCAGGGTGATACCTAGGTTTAAAGAGGGTATACATCTTGACTCCATGTACATAGGAAATCTGGCTATTTTCCCTTCTTTTGTATCAATTAGCCAGGGCTCCCAAATTTTTGTGTAGCAATTTGGCTTAAATTAGCAACAAAAACTCACTGGTTCAGGGAATTTGGAAAGCGAAGACTGAGGAAGTGGAAGCCATACCTGAGCGAGGAACATCTGGACACAAGCCTCGAGGAGGAGGGCGCGGCGGCCGACGCGATCGACTACGACGATGGCAACAACAGTGGCGAGCACATTGACAGCGCCGACGATGACGGCGGAGTAGAGGCTCGCGTCGCTTTTGAATCCCAGCGTTTGGAACAGCACGGGCGCGTAGAACATGATGGCGTTGATGCCCGTGAACTGCTGGAACAGCTGCATGATCATGCTGATGATGAGTTGCGGGCGGCTCCGCCTCCTGAGGATGTTTCGGAACGGGTCCTTGACGTTGGCCGCTTCGTTACTAGCAATCAGGATGTCGTCAAACTCCGCGTCCACGTTCTCCACGCCGCGAATCTTCTGCAGCACCTGGCGCCCGCGCTCCAGCTTGCCGCGCTGCACTAAGGAATTCGGCGTATCAGGCAACAAGATCCCCCCCAGCGTGATGAAGAGCGCGGGCAACCCGGCGATCCCGAGTGAGACGCGCCAGCCATTATGCGCCAGCTTTTGCGTGCCGTAGTTTACCAAATTGGCGAACAGGATGCCGATGGTGACCGCGAGCTGGAACAGGATGTTGAGCGCGCCACGCCACTTGGACGGCGCCATCTCCGAGAGGTAGAGCGGCACGGCTTGATTCGCGAACCCCACGCCCCAGCCCAGCGACACGCGCCCGATGATGAGCATGATGATCTCCTGCGCCGCGGAGGTGAGCACCACGCCCAGACAGAACGCGAACCCCGCGATCAGCATGGTCGCCTTGCGGCCCCAGTTGCGTGTTGTGTATGAGGAGAAGAACGTCGACACGAGCGCGGAGATGTAGAGTGACGACGTGAACGCCTGCAGCTTCTGGTCGTCGTACTTGCAGTACGCGCTCTCTGTCGCGGCCGCCGCATTCTTCTGCGCCAACACCTTCG
Organism: Pohlia nutans; assembly: GCA_022496805.1. Taxonomy (NCBI): domain Eukaryota; kingdom Viridiplantae; phylum Streptophyta; class Bryopsida; order Bryales; family Mniaceae; genus Pohlia; species Pohlia nutans. The sequence goes on from CM040105.1 coordinate 2,369,614, forward strand.
GGAAAAACTTCGCCAAAAACTCGTCCATGGACGTCACACCACCTACACCATTCAAACCCACACATCAATCACCATACCTACAGACCCCAAATCCAGACCCCACAATTGTTACAGTTTCCGAAAATCACCACAACTCTGATCAATCTTCCTTGCGAAAATTTCCAACTTGCATACAGCACCTAATCTTCTCCTCACGACAGTTTCCGAAAATCACCACAACTCACAATCATCCTTGCGAAAATTTCGAACTTGCATACAGCACCTAATCTTCTCCTCACTACTGCACGCAGCCATAACTTCTGATATTACGATACCAAATTCATTCTAGAGAACAGAACATGATAGTCTAGATGTGATCAAAGAGTAGAAATCTCTACCTGATATTCCGACATCGTAACCAAACATAAGCCCACCCGACGCGGCGACCACGCACACCATACACACGAAGAACGTCGTGCGACCGGGGTAGTGTTTAATCTCCCCGGCCGTGACCACCCCTCCTCCTGCCATTGTGCACCTTCTTCTTCACACACACACAGACACAAAATGGAACTTGTTCCAGTGATCGACACCGCGATTGAAGAAGAAACCAAACTGGAAACTGAGAGAATGAATCAATGCTCCCCGGACAGGCGAGGAGGGAGAGCAAGCGTTCTGACAGGAGTCATGAGTAGATGATTCTTCTTATAAGAAAAGCAAGCAGGGTGCCATACTTTATCTCGATGGGGATGCGGATAGTTGTCTCAGTTAATGCTCGACTGATTCTCATTACTGTATTTACTGCATGTTCTTTTCTTTTCTTTTCTTTTGATTTTTGGGTAAATTGTAATAGCTGCATGTTTTAATAGTGACTGTGATGGCCGGGGTGTGATTGGCGTTTCGTCATTGGCGGGATTGACTGCAGAGCGTGCACCAGGCTGCGTTGGATGACCGTGATACGCCCTTTTTCCCTTTACGTGGCTGCAGTTTGAGGTTTCAAACTTGAGTGCGTGAAAGGGAAACTGAACTCTTAGTGTCAAAGCAGAAAAAATTTAAAAGAAAATGGGAAACTGGCCGGTGCTCTTCTCACAACTGCAACGTGTCAGTGGGATGTCTGTGTGTGAGTGTCTGACCACGTTGGATGAAAAGGTGGCCTTCGCTGTTCATTTGGGTGTCAAAGAAAAGAATGACGATAGTTTAAGAGAATCTGCTTGGTCCAAAGTCCAATGCATGTGCCGCTAAGAGCTTGGTTTCCATGAGCTCCTACAAACAATGTACGGGGAGATCCAGCACTCCTACAAACAATGTACCGGGAGATCCAACAGTTAGTATAAAATCAGCCGAATGGAATTGTCAAATTACCAGTTGAAACTCATAGTTTAAGGCTAAAATCCAGATAAAATTTGTGATACTCGGGTGCTACCTAGGTGAAACATGGGTAACAACATGATGGATTCTTGTCTAAAACCAATTTTTTTTGTAAAATATTGGATTTTAGCTCGTTTCCTAGGAAACCTCCCCATTTCTTGCCTACAAATAAGTTGTTTGCGGCTGTGGCAGACTGGCAGGCCCCCTTCAACCACCCTCCAACCTGATATATAGCCTTTTTTAGAAAGTATTTGCTGCTCATCTACTTAGATAGACGATTATAGATACATGCTCTAAGTTATTATCTCCTTATTATCACAATCTCTAGTATCACAGTCTGGGGGATTCTAAGTGTGCTTGTGGTTGGACAACTTTCACATTTCAACACATGTGATAAAATTTCTTTGAATCTTGATCATGTGGTATAAAAAAAGGTTCACAATTTTACATGTTATTGTCCTAAAATTAATTCTTACTCGAATAATTTATAGTACACTATTTTGTGCTTCATGCTAAACCATATAATAATAACAATCTGTTTTTGTCAATTTTTTGCAATTCCCCATATATATGTAAGTACATTTAAATGACTTTTTTGAAACAACATCTTAGAATATAGTAGTAGAAATATGGTCTGTAGTAATTGGTCATTTGTGACTTAAATGATCATAAAGGTTTACAATTGAGTCAATAGGGACCAGTCACCATGGGGAGTGCACTTGAAGTTAAGACTAAGAGCCACGTGAGTGCGTACTTTTGAACCCCCCTCCCTTTCGTCTCGGGCCAGTCACTAAGACCAAATTTCTACTCACTAAAATTGTGATTTAGTGTACCGGACACTATTTCTCAACACATACACTATTTAGAGATATAGTGTCCCTGTAAAAAAAAATTACTATAAATTTTAAAATGTTAAAAACTTCAGGTAAACTTTGGATGTAGTGTTCCAATGAAAATGACAACATTATAACAAACATGGCATGCTAGTTCATATCACTCTCATCACTTGGAAAGAATATGGAGCATGACACTCTCAGTGAAAGTGGAAATGACAAGTGACAAAATTCTTATGTACTGTAGGGACACTATTTCTTGTCAGCTTTGAACAAACTATGGTAAAAAAAACATCAATTCTCTAAATCACAATTTCAATGTAGTGCACCTATCATAGTATGATTGCTTGTAGCTCATTTGTCACAGATTCAAACTTTGTTATTGTACAAAAGTCAGAAATTCAAGTAGTAAGATTAAAGAGGTTAAGTATAGCAATCTAGTGCAAAATTATTGATAGTTAATTTCTATTATGACTATTTGTTGGAAGAAACCCATTCTATTTGTTTAACCCTTTAACGTCCCGTTTCAACACTATTTTCAAAGAGTCGTTATAAAATGTTTGATGAACGACAAAAATGGAGTTGATGTACATAGCTAGGTTGTTAATGTTAATGTGAAGATCCCATCTGTACGGTTGGATTCATCATGTTTTTGTTAATACTTTTTTAGTTAATTTTGCAAGGTTTTCTCTTGAATTCAATTAAAAATCCCAAATTAACACCAAAAATAAATAAATAAATAAAATTATTGTAATGAAATTGGAATAACATGCACTACTAGATGGTATGGTTTCCATTATTTGATTCTACTTATTTTGGAAAATCATGTTTAAATTCTCTATTTTTGAATTAATAATGAAATTTGACATAAACCAATTTTGTTGTTTTTAAAAAAATCACAATATCTTATTTTGAAAATCCATATTGTACAAATGATAGTCAACTAACACAAGAACCAAGAGAAATTTGGATGGATGAAAAACTGTACAAGATGTAGTGTTGGGAAATGTTACAATCTGTTCATCGTCCATTATACGGACGCAGGCGCAGGTTAATTTGGTACCTAGGACCAACTTGCACCTAGCTTCATTGGTTGTAGTTGAAAGCTCTCAATGGAATTACCAGGGGAATGGCCAACGTTTGACTCTCTTGGACCATGACTGTAAATTTTCTTGGATGTGTAAGACAGGTGAAATTTTACCTTATCCCACATTCAACCAGCTCACATGATAGAGACTGACTTGATGAGCTTATCAAGAATTTCCAGGAGCAAATTATTCACACTCTTGGCAGTCACACATGTCACGATTAATTGTTGAACTCCTCAACAACTGCAGAAGATTGAGACAGTTGGATAGGATTGAAATTGGCCTGGGTAGAGAACAATGACCAATCTCTTTAGATAAATTCCCATTTGGGATTAAAAAATGGCCAGTTCCATGATTTAACATTATTTTCAGATCATGGTTGAAACATCCACTTGAACAACCATTGACATACTATTGAATGTCAGAAAATTCTATACTTATCTTCGATCTAAGGGCCGCTTCACACTATGGCCGTCAAGTCGAGAGGCCGTGGGAATTGAGAGTCCAAACTTTGTTGAGAGTCCAAAGAAATCTACTGAAAATAGGCATAAAATATAGTTTTCATTTTTTATGAAAAGAAATCGACGGCCTCTCGACCATAGTGACGGGTCTTGCAAAATGTAGGACCCAAACTTCCTCTCGAGAGGCCGTCACCTTGGTCAAAAAGTGTTGCCATGTAAGCATTTTGAAGGTCCACGGCCTTTGGACTTTGGCCTCTAGTGTGAAGGGTCGAGAGGCCGAAACCATGGTTTCTTGCAATTTGATTGGTGGAAATCGACGGCCTCTCGACCTTTGGCCATAGTGTGAAGCGGCCCTAATGAACTACCCCCAACAGGCTCTTTATTCATGATGGTCTCCTTCGATCACATACGATACATCAGCCTCCAAGTGCAAATAATGAGTTCGTTGAGGTAGTTCGTGTATCCATGCCTCAAAAACAGGGTACACTAATTATCCCATTTAGTGTGTGTCATACTAATTTCCAAGGCACGCACTGTTTTGTTAGATCTCAAAATTAGTGATGGCTGAAATTTTTACCAAGTGGCTGAAATCTTCATATCACGCTGATATTTAGTATCACCTTTACTAATTTTCCACACGCACTATAAACCCACCCTCACTAAATGGGATAATTAGTGTAGCAAGGTATATAAATGAGAAATGTATCATAGTCTTGCAAGTACGAAAGAAAGTATACCATCATTCAAATTGTTGTATTTTTGGAACTCCACCTTGGCAAAGTTTATGGATTCAGTACCTTCGCACTAGTCAGTTGAAATGTACATTTCAGGAAGATGTCGGTATGAGAGAAGCACAAAGTTGAGTGTAAATCCTGGGATCATTATGCATGGGGCTACACTTTAGCTGCATGTGGAGGCAGGGCCGGACCGCCGGAGGGGTGGTTTGTTTGATTGCTGGAAAGGTGTACCCCTGTACGTGTGTTGATGCCAAGGAGCCGTGAGTCATTGCAGTCCCCATCCCACATTTAAGACTTCCGTTTGACTCCCAGGCATTGCGTCACGATCGGTTATCCAATCTATATCTTGAATTGCCTACGTTACGTTATTGGTTTCAGGATCATGAAGACGAAACCATCCACACAATTGACATTTCTATTCTCTTGAAACTAATTTTATCTATCTAACCTGGCACACACAAAAAAATAAAATAAATGAATAAATAATCTGTCATAAAAAAAATAGAGCACAAAAGCTTAGGGGCGGTTTACACTACGGACCAAGAACTCGTCCCATGCAACTCTAAAATCTGTGATTGGCCCAAAAAGAGCTCTTGGTCCCATTTGGCTTTACACTACCTTGGAAAAAGGAGAATGACCACTAACTTTGAGGTCCCCAAAAATGCTAAAATTTCCCAAATGGATAATGTCTTCATGGTCTCCTTGATTATAGTTGAGTCGAAGCAAATGCCTCGACTCAACTATAATCTAGGAGACCATGGGGCTCAAAAATCATTGATTGGCTAGTGCTTAATTATTTAAAGAGAAAGGAGGAAAAAGGGGAGGATAAAAGAGAGAATGATGAGCTTAAACTTGTCCCGGTCTAAATCCACTTTACACAACAAAGAGTGACCAAGTCATTTAAAATTGCATTTTTGATTTTTCATGGTCACGGCTCTTGACCAAGAGCCATGACCATGAAAATGATTTAATTTTCTTGGTCATGGCTCTTGGTCCATAATGTAAACCGCCCCTTAGATGGGATATTCTACCTTTTGTAATTATAAAAAAATAGAAAGAGCTGTATTATTTTGGATTTTAAGGATAATTCTAATGTCAATGCATTGTTGAAGTCTGTTCTAATCACAATCATGGGAGATTTTCTTAGCTTAAAACACACATTTCATTAAAACTGAACCACATTTCATTAAAACTGAACCACGTTTCATTAAAACTGAACTACTAGACTCGAAAAGTGATGGGAGTGTTGTTCTTCCCAATAGAGATAGGTCCCTATTTTTTCTACAGAGCTCTTACTTGTGGAATAAGAGCATTATAGAAAAATTGGGGACTTATCTCTATTGAAAAGGGCAGCACTCCCCATCACTTTTCTAGTCTGGTAGTTCAATTTCAACGAAATTTGATCTAGTTTTAACGAAATGTGTGTTTTAACCCTTAAAGGTCCCATGGAGATAGTAGATACATTGGCGTATATTTGACATTTGTTGTAGATGGAAAGTTCCAAATTGAGACCCATATAGCTCATTAAAATCATGTCAACATGAATTTTAACTTCACTTGTGATCTTAAACCCATAGGAGGTGTAGAACCATGCCAAATACAATGGAATCTTGCTATATAATACCGGTTGGAAAGGACTCTCTAAACCTTTAAAGGTTAACCAGCTAACATCTTATAGTTTCTTAGACAAACCAATTTTTTGAAGCATTCTCCCGGCTAGGCCTTAACCCTTTAGTGCTCAACAAACCAGATTATAGTCATTGCAATGTCAAAAAAGCAAATAACAGAAAATCCATGAACAATCGGATTTTGAATTATAAAGTTCATAAATTTATAATGCACATCTTCTAAAAAAAGAGATTTTCAATTTGGAGTTCTGCAACTATCAAAATACCTATGAACAAAACGCAAAATACTGCAAACACTTGAAAATACAGTAAATACTTACAAATACAACACATGTACTATGCGGTATATCTTGTGTTTGGAAGTTTGTTATCTTGTTTTATTTTTTTGGATTGCATCAATCTCTTGTTCATGTTCTATTAGTGTATGTATTCCGCTCTTAATCACATATACCAACTCCTTTCATATTTTAACGTATAAATTTTTTGTCCTAAACTATACATGGATAAATCACTCTCACTTACAAAATTCACAATAATTATGTGTGAGTTCGTTCTTGACATGAAAGTTTGCAACGGAGAGCTATTGACATAGGTCATTGTTGAACCTCTCCACACGGGGGGTGACTCCTTGGGAGGAGTTGTATATCACGTGCGACCAAAGGGTATTATTGTTGGGGGTATTTTGATGGCCTGGACTAATTAAATGGACCATTCCATTACCTAATTATCTAATTCTTCATGTTTTTAGGGCCCATATAATTACTTACAATTTCTAAAGGGGGGTAATATTTCAGCCCCTTAATTTATTTTAACAAATTAAAGTAAATTAGAAAAGTGAAATTCTAAGATTAAAGACAAAATCTTTCACACATTTTGAGTGCCCAAAACTAAGACTCTAAAAGCTATTACAGAATTGGCAGACGTCTACACATCCATCCGCTAGACCGCTAGAAAAAAACCAACATTCATCCATGCCTCGACAACAACTACATACAACTGTAAAGTCCCTAGTTTTATCTTCAGCCTAAAGCCTTTATCCTAGACAGTATATTAGATGTAAAAATACAAAATTGGACATATTATCTAGAACCTTATATTAGTTATAATCCAACTTCCCAAATTTTATCCGTCCTATATTACCTCTAAAAAATTTCAAAATTTTAGGTCATAATAATTAAATACATCATATCTTTGGTTGCACCATTCCAAGTAAAATTTTCTAAGTAATCCCCCCGGGCCTCTCCACTTTCATTTTAGAAAATTTAACTCAAATTCTATTTAATTTTGAAGTCACACACCCTCCAAATTTCATTTTTGAGTGTGCATTATACAGTTCAAAGACATCACAAACTTGGCAAGTCATGTTTTTGCAATGTTTTACGTATGTTGTTGAGATGATCAGGGGTGATTACATTCAACATACGTTTTACATATGTTTATCGTATAAAAAACGTACGAACGACATATTACAAACATGAAAAAACACACCATGATAAAATTTACATGTTTTTAATATGTCCTTCGTATGTTTTTTTTACAATAAACATACGTAAAACGTATGTCGTGCGTAATCACCCCTATTCATCTCAACAACATACGTAAAACGTATGTCGTACGTAATCACCCCTATTCATCTCAACAACATACGTAAAACATTGCAAAAACATGACTTCCTAAGTTTGTGATGGATATACTATAATCTACCAATTCTACCATCGGATGATTCTCTAATTTTGGCAAAATGTCTCCATTGCAGTTGGGAATACAATTGTAATGGTTACTTTTAAATTTAATCCATTCTATTTCTGGTAGTATCAATCATAGTGGAAAAACCTAGTGAAATTTAGTGAACCCGGCTTCAATACCTTTAGAAATAAAATTGTTAAGAAAATAAGGAATATTCTCTGATTTCTCCCTCGAATTATCAGTTTTTTTCCTAAGATTTAGAACTGTCTCAATAAGGCAATTCTAAATTTCAACCATCTAATCTGTAACTAAAGGTCGGTTTTCTCAGACATTAGATTTATCCAAAAACAGACCCTATGATTTCCAACTTATAATGTGAATCACCATTCCAATAATAATATATTCTAACAAACATTGTTCATGAATAGTCCTTTGGTCTCTTCATGAATATTCTCTCAGGCTTGGGGGAACTTGTAAGAACTCCCTACTAGCATTGGGAAGGTCGTGAGTTCCATACTCCACAGTCGTGTAAAGCCTTGCTTTAGATTATTCTCCAACTCACCATAAACTAGTTTTGCAGTTTTCTTGAACTCATATTGAGTTCAAGGTGAGTTCAACATAAGAGTTTCCACTTTGAAGACACACTTTTCGGTTACCTCTATTGGGTTTTCTGATTCTCACGAAGTCTCTATTCTGGTCCAAAACAGATCAATCGTCGAATTGTCAAGGCTAAATAACACATGTGGTGGATCCGTACAACAGATTTTTGTGTGACAGGCATAGAGGTTTACTTTTTGACCCCATGAGGAAGTTGTGCAAGCCAGATTTGCTGCATTATTATACAGCCAGTTTACAGGGTATGCACCTCCAGAAATGCATCCTCTAGTGACATCAACTTAGCCTGCCTGACAAGTTTCGCTGCCCCTTTTCAGACTCTGTGCTCACCATTCAAATTACATTAAATTTAATTACGTGAGGGCAGCCCCTCGCGCATTCTTCCTGATCTTGACACCTGGATTACAAGCTGGATGATTTTGGATCATTGCAATGGACCCCATTTGACATATTCAATGGCCCAGTCAAATTGAACACATGAGAGCATGATCGAACTTTCAGGATGCCATGTTCTTTGAAACTTCCATCCAGGACATGTCACTGACAAAAACAGAATCATGTTGGGAATTCTTTCCCTTTTTTTTACATTTGCGAAAGTCATTTTATTGTAGCAGTCAACACAAGAGTATAAAGATCCATCCAGAATTGGAAGGTATATCTAGGGTAGCATGCGCCACCTTGGTCTTCGTGGTCAAGTTGGTAGAACTTCCCTAGCAGACTCTTCATTCACGTTGGCCCTACTTGTCAGAGTTCCTCTCTTAGAAGGTATAATTCTTTATATTGAAGAATTGATTTGAGAATATAGAAAAAAGAATTAAAGGAAAATCAATCTAATTTATACTCTTTAAAAAATTGTTGAGTGAAGTTCCGTACAAGATGAAAGGAAAAACTATATCATTAAAAGTATTAACATGGAATTGAGATTTTTCAATCCAAACGATGAGAATATTATAGCAAGGATTCTTATATATATATATATATATATATATATATATATATATATATATATATATATATATACACAATTTATTGACAATGTTCTTTTTGATCTATACATTAACCCCTAACCGTCCCGACATCCATATTCTGGACGTTTTTGGGGGTACATTCACCTTCGAAGAGCTATAACTTTTGCAAAACGTGTCCGATTTTAATGAAATTTTGAAAAAACCCCCCTCATGATGTATGGAACATGTGGTAAAATATTTCAGATCAATCCGAGATGTATTGAATTTTTGGTGATCATTTGAAAGTAGGTACCTTTTTTTTGGACAGTTTTTGTGCATTTTGATGGCTGCAACTTTGGGGGCTTGTATCTCCTTCATCCCATGTCCGTTTTCAATAAAACTTGTTGGATTGGATTCCCCTTGAAGTCTAGTTATCATGGTAAAATTTTCAAGTCAATCCATGTTGTTATGAATGTTTGGGAGTCATTTTAGTTCACGGGTCTAGTTTGGACTCTTTTTGCTTTCTGGGTCAAATCGATCACTTTTCTGGCTACTTTTTGACATTGCAAGGCCATTTTAGGGCACATTAAATTTTTATGAGTTTTTTTTGGTACCAATGTGTTTATATGATGATTTTGAACTACTTTATAGTTGAAAGTTTTTTCATTTGAGTAATTTTGAAAACTGATTTCACGTCTAATTATGTTGCTAGGAAAATATAAGCATCCTTTTTTAACACTAGAACACTATGATCTTGCAATCTATATGGCCAAATGACCCCAAATTTTATTCACATGATCTACAACATGTATATTACAAGATTATACGGTTGAGATTTTTATACCTCACTTACATTTAAACCTATAACACATCAAAAGCAATGATGATTTTAAGTCCAAAAAAGCTAGGGACTCTTAGCGGTTAAGACAGATTGTTTGTTTGTTTTGCTTTGTTTATTACGTTCAGATCTCTCCAACCGTACACCTCCTTGGTTGCGTTTTTAGTACCATCAGAAAGCTCTCAACGAGGAGGGATACACGAAGTTTGTTTTGTTGCGTTCAGACCTATCGTGTGAAATTTATAGATCATTAATTGAATTTGTCACAATAAATTGAATTAAATTATGAAAAATGGAGTAAGGGGGTTTTTGATGTCATTCTTGGCATTGTTGGGAAGCTCTCGACGAGTAGGAGTGCACTAAAGTTGTTTTGTAACTTTTAAACATACGGTGTGAAAGTTATGGATTTTCAATTAAATTTTGTCTCCATAAATTGAAATAAATTATGGATAAAGCAAAAGCAAAAGCAAACTTACATGGAACACATGTGAACACGGAGAGCACAAGAATGCATGCTTGGAGAAGTCACTGTCAAAAATTTAGATAACTATGAGAGAACAAATATAGGGTGTCTTTTATTCATTTGAGATAAAAATTATAAATTTATAGAAGTAATATAGGGTGTTTAAAAACCAACTTGGGAATATTATAGGAATATTTCTATAATATATATGAAATGTACCCTAAATATACTATAAATAGTAGAATATTCCAATTGTTTCATAGCCCCCATTAAATACCCTTTGTACGCTCATATGTACCCAAAAATTTACACTAAGTGACTTCCCCGAGAATGCATGGAAATACGGGGAACATTTGGAGCAATGGCACATGGCCACACTAGTTTTAATTAAGGTTTTAATGCTTTCCTAACTACTCAATGTAGACAAAATAATGCTTATAGTAGCATAACTTTTGCTTCTAACCACTACTTGAAAAAAAAATTACACTCTCACAGAGCGTGTTCGTTCTCGTACATTCAAATATTTTTTCAAAAAAAATCACTAAAATTTGACATCATAAGTACCAATCCAAACTCTCAGTTGTTCTTCCAATGGGAAAATGGCCTTTTAGAGGATAACCCTTTAGTTCCCAGGAGACCACTAATTGTGGTTACTGATGTGTTAAAAACGCAAATAATAGAAAATCTGTGAAGAATTGGACTTTGAATTGTGATGTTCAGATTTGGAGACTTATTATACACATCTTCTAGAAAAAGAAATTTTGAATTTGGAGTTGTGCAACTATCAAAATACCTATGAACAAAACGCAAAAAATACCGCAAATACTTGAAATACAGTAAATATTTACAAATACAACACATGTACTATGCAATATTTTTTGTGTTTGGAAGTTTGTTATCTTGTTTTATTTTTTTGGATTGTATTTCTCTTGTTCATATTCCATTAGTGTATGTATTCCGATCTTGATCAATGTACCAACTCCTTTCATATTTTAACATGTAATTTTTTGTCCTAAACCATATATAGAAAAGTCATTATCACTCATAAAATTCGCAATAACTATGTGTAAGTCTGTTCTCGACATGAAGATTGCAATGGAGCGGTGTTGACATAGGTCATTGCTGAACCTCCTCACTTTCGTTTTTGAAAATTTAACCCAAATTCTATTTAACTTTGAAGCCACACACCTTCCAAAATCTCATTTTTGAGTGTGCATTATACGGTTCAAAAACCTACTATAATCTTCCAATTGAACGGTTTGATCTAACCAAGGTTTAACCCCTAAAATTCTGAGCGACCATATTCTGGTCGTTCCACTTTTTGGGCAGCCTCTAGGGACCTCATACTTTTAAAAATTCCAATGAAAATTTTAGTGTAGCTTCCAAAAACTACACTCTACATGTCGCACTTCGTTTCATGTCATTCCGATAAGTATTGCAAAAGTTATAAGCATTTGAAGTTTTTGAAGCGAGATCGGGCAGCAAGAATTTTTTTATTTTTTACTCTTTTTCAAAATTTCTTTTTTGATTCATGATTGGTTGATCTTTATCTACAAATGAAGCTTTAAATCTACCCATTTTGAGCAATGGGATAAAAGTTATGAGGAGATATGTTTTTTGGGCAGTTTGGACAAAAAAAACTTTGAAGCTCATTTCTAAACTCAATTTTCAATAATTTTTAACGAAATAAAAGGCACTAGGTGAAGATTTCCAAGTACAACATTCTCACCGTTAAGATTGACATTTTACAATTCCATGTCAAACTTATTAATGATTTTCTTTTTCCTTTCACTTTGTACCCACTTCTAGTAATTGTTTTATGAAAAAATTAATATGAGCTTTTTTCTTACAAGATTTTATATTTGAAGACTTAACTCAATTGTTAACATGGCCTTACCATTCAATGAATTTCTAACCCATTCAAAAAAAAGATATTAATTTCTAAAGTTCAAATTTGTCACCGGATTGAACCCCAAAAAATCTTCTTTTGCAACTTTGATCCTTATAATCTAAGAATCTAATGGTCATTTTGCTCTCAAATTTTGTGCTCGCATAAAAATTCAAGTTGGGTACTAGATCTTACGGTTAAATGATGAAAAAAATAAAAAAAAACATATGATTTCTTCTGCAACTTCCAAATGCTGCGTTTTTCATGGTTTTTTGTGAGAATACAGTCAAGGAATTTTAGGGGTTAACCGGCATTTGTTTGATCAAGTTATACTTACTTTTATACGGTTAAATATTATTAATAGCACCTAGAATATGAACAGAGAGAGTTTTAAGAAAAAATCACCAAGAAACTCTAGTTTCTCCAAAACCACTTTGGGCACTAATGGGTTAATATTGTCTCAAGACTCTAAACTCGTTATAAAATTTTCAAAACATATTATTATAAAATATTGATGTTGCATAACATTAAATTATAATACCTAACATTAGCACTTTTGTAATGCTATAAAATAATATGTTCTATTATTGATTTTATGTTATTTATATTTTATAGTATAATTCAAATAATTCTATATAAATGTGATGATAGTATATTTGATGTCATTAACAATACATTTTTGAGTCAACCAGAGAGAACTTGATGGGCGGCTGTAGACATATTGAATCTGGATGTACTAAAACAAAATTGCCGCTTCGCACGGCCAAAACTTGAGATTTGTGGAACTCGTAGCATCTTATAGAAATCCAATCTGATCAATTGTTTATGAGATAATATATGTGAGCGTTCGTCAAGTCGAGCCCATTGAACCTATAATTTACCGCAATGGTTATGCCTTTGAGAACTAATGAGATATCAACACAAACTTAGGAAGTCATGATTTTACAATGTTTTATGTATGTTGTTGAGATGAACAGGGGTGATAATTACGTTTGACATACGTTATACGATAAACATACGTAAAACGTATGTTGAACGTTATCACCATATGTAAAACACTACAAAAACATGACTTGCTAAATTTGTGATGATGAAAATAGACACTTTGGTGCACATGGCATTTAAAGGTTAACCTTTTCACAACTACCCCGTTCGTCCCTCCATTAGATCCAACATTCAACAAAACATACAATCTACAAAAATAATGATTTACTTCTTGAATTTTCTATGAATTCTTGAGAAACAATGTGTATTGGACTTGTTTCGTTTTGGTCTTGAAAGGGTTAAATGTGATACAAAGATAAAATGAGATTCCAATTTGCATTGAATGGAGTCATTGACATGACATGCTTTAGTCTAAATTCAGCTTTTGAGGCATGAACCACTCTACAATGTGCTTAATTTTAGAGGGTTGTATCTATGAATAAAATGGAGCTTTGAGTGAATTTCAAAATGCTTGCACTTTCTAATCTAGTATAAAATCCAATCATGTAAATGACACTTTGGGTTTTCAATTTCTGGATTCAACAAAGTTTGTTGAAACTATCAAAATCAATCATTTCTCTTTGGTTTACTCAGAGATTGCTTGTTAATTCAATATTATATTAATGAAAGAAATTTCTTGCAAAGTTTAGACTTCTGAATTTATGACATTTTTTTGTTAACCCTAAGTGGACATAGGCCTTCCAGAGAGGTAGCCTAAAGGAATAAATCACTTCCTCCCTCGCATAACATTTAATTCCCTTTCTCTTGTTCCATATTGGACAAGGAAGATAGCTTTTGAAAGCTTCACCCTCCTCCCCTCGCTTTAGCTCGCCCCACAGTCATTGAAAATTTGAATTCTCTCTCAAATCCTCCCGTGGAAGAGATTTGAGATTCTCTTTGTAGAATTTTCTCCTCCCACAGGCGCAATTCTCTTGAATTCATGCGACAAATTAGTCCACGGCCTCAACACTCCTCGTAACTACAATTTGATTCTCTCCGAGTCAAACTTGATTGACCAAAGTAATAGTTATACTTAAGATTCTCTCGCAAAGAAGCTCGAGGGATTTTTAAGTGTTCATTAAGGATTAACTCTATATTATCACACACCCAATTTAACACTTCAAATTATTTTAAAATCACATGCACTTTGGTTTACTAATTAATGATTACTAACTACGGTCAATGGCTGGGTACTGGTCCAAGTCATATAATCTACTATAAAGAAGAGGCACGAAGGGTCGATTTTGCTATCTATGACCTTAACCCTTTAGTGCCTATGGTGGTTCTAGAGAAACCAAAGTTTAATTAAACAAGTGCCGGTTAAACCTTCATTAGATCAAACCATTCGATTGGAAGATTATAGTATGTCTTTAAACCATATAATGCACACTCAAAAATAAGATTTTGGAGGGTAGGTGATTTCAAAGTTAATCCTTAACCCCTAAGCGTCCCGGCGTCCATATTTTGGACGTTTTTGGGGGTACAGTCACCTTTGAAGTGCTGTAACTTTTGCAAAACGTGTCCGATTTTTTTGAAATTTTGAAAAAACTCCCCGCATGATGTATGGAATGTGTGGTAAAAATTTCAAATCAATCCAAGATGAATTGAATTTTTGGTGATCATTTGAAAGTAGGTATGTTTTTTTTGGACAGTTCTGTGAATTTTGATGGCAGCAACTTTGGGGGCTTGTATCTCCTTCATCCCAAGTCCGTTTTCAATAAAACTTGTTGGGTTGAATTCCCCTTGAAGTCTAGTTATCATGGTAAAATTTTCAGGTCAATCCATGTTGTTATGAATGTATGGGAGTCATTTTAGTGCACGGAACTAGTTTGGACACTTTTTGCTTTTTGGTTCAAATGGGTCACTTTTCGGGCTACTTTTTGACACTGCAAGGCCATTTTAGGGCACATTAAATTTTTTCATGAGGATTTTTTGGTACTAATGTGTTTATATGATGATTTTGAACAACTTTATAGTTCAACGTTTTTTCATTTGAGTAATTTTGAAAACGAATTTCACCTCTAACTGTGTTGCTAGGAAAATTTCAGCATCCTTTTTTAGCACTAAAACACTTTGATCTTGCAATCTATATGGCCAAATGACCCCAAAATTGATCCACATGATCTACAACATGTATGTTACAAGATTGTACGGTTGAGATTTCTATACCACACTTACATTTAGACCTATAACACATCAAAAGCAATGATGATTTTAAGCCCAAAAAAGCTAGGGACCTTTAGGGGTTAAACATCAAAAAAGCCCCACGGGCTTGTTTATAAGAGAATAATGAAGAAAAGTGGATTTTCTCAACTAAATATTAAATGGATTGGTTCTTTGGAAAGGTGATGAAAAAGAGAGGCTAAATTTAGCAAATGCCCCTAAATTAAACAATTGTAGAACAATCCACAATCAAATGAAGGAATCAGAGAAGGAAGGAGCTATTATCGTGCAGAAACTGTGGATAGAGACAAAGCATGTTTTATTTTTAAAAAGAGCAAATATGTTGGCCAACTGCACCGATTGTAGGCTAGCAATTTTTTGTTTTTATTTTTTTGGGATTTAGCTTTGGTTTTTGAAATCTAAACCTAGAAATTTGTCTTGCTGCTCAAACTATATTGTACATTTGACTTTACTTAATAAGTGCAATTTCCAAACTTACTTAAGCTAAAGTAGACTCCCTCCAAATGATTGGGTTCATTTTATGAACTTAATTATTGCGTACCAACTTCATACAAAGGAGATTGGGTTGTTGAAACCCTGTCCTCCCTCGACGTTTCAAAATCTGCTTTGAAGGACTTAGTTATGAGATTCACTTTTATAATACTCCTGCAGAAAGTATTAAATTAGCAGCACGTTAAGCTTTGTGCTTTAAATGTACCATACATGCATGATGCAACAACGATCAATGCTAAAAGGGCTTTTTCCCAAGCGGCGATATTGTAATCCACAACAACACAGTCTACTTAGGCAAACCCTAAGCTCGCAAGTAGTCTCTTTTCCTCTTTTCTTGGTTGCATATTTGTGAAAGTTGTTGGTGCTCCAATTCTGTTGAACGTGGATAGGGAGTTTTGAAGCGATGGCACCGGGTCACAGAGAATAGTCGACATCAGGTGGTCCAGCATGGAGGGCTCATTAGATATTGCTTTCGAAGTTGCATTTGTTACCTTTGATTTTTTTTCTCTTGTGAATATACAATAACAAGTAGTGGTATGTTGCAGACAAGTCATATACAACTTAAAACTGACTACTTGTTTGTTTTTTGTTGTGGACACAGGTGAAGGATACCACCTCTTGAGAAATTCTCAAATTTCCAATTCACGGACTTGGAGCTGGAGCTTTGTTTGCTACTAATGTTCTTTTCTTACAATTTACTCTCGTTTGCTATTATAGCTTTCTTTTGGGATTGTCAATCTTTTTCAAGCGATTTGGCGTTTAAGCAATTGTTGTTTCGCAATTGTTGGGGGAATTATATTTTTTAATTAGTGGATTCCAAGTAGCAACTTACACTTAGGATTTGCATTCCACTAGTTTAAAAGTATTGGCTTGAACGTGAACACTTTTGTGATGTTATGTAATATTGGATTGTGTTTTAATTCTTTACTTAACCTGGAAGCTTAGAATGTGAACAGTTTTGTAATATTGGATTTTGTTTCGATTCTTTGCTTACCATGTAAGCCTAGAACATGAACAGTTTTGTGATATTGGATTTTTTTTGAATTCTTTGCTTACCGTATAAACTTAGACTATGAACATTTCTGTGATATTGGATTTTGTTTCAATTCTTTGCTTATCCTATAAGCCTAGAACTTGAACAAGTTCTATGATATTGGATTTTGTTTCAATTCTTTGCTTACCCTGTAAGCTTAAAACGTGAACAGTTTTGTGATGTTATGTGATTTTGCCTAAGGTTTGGAACCCTAATTTAGTAGTAAACACAAATTTCTTTACTAAATTTGTTCTTATTAGGTAAGGTGGGAGTTTGATTTTTGAGATTGTTTAGAATATGCTTTGAATTTTCAAAGAAGAAGGAACATCCCTTTATTTTTCAGCATCTCCTACACACTTTCGGAGATGCTCTCCGGGTTGCCCTTCAAAGCCCCCTCTTGACGTTTAAGGGTTAAATAGAATTTGGGTTAAATTTTCAAAAATGAAAGTGAGGAGGTTCAGCAATGACCTATATCAACACCGCTCCGTTACAATCTTCATGTCAAGAACGGACTCACACATAGTTATTGTGAATTTTATAAGTGATAATGACTTATCTATATACGGTTTAGGACAAAAAATTACATGTTAAAATATGAAAGGAGTTGGGTACATTGATCAAGATCAGAATACATACACTAATGGAACATGAACAAGAGAAATACAATCCAAAAAAATAAAACAAGATAACAAACTTCCAAACACAAAAAATATTGCATAGTACATGTGTTGTATTTGTAAGTATTTACTATATTTTCAAGTATTTGCAGTATTTTCACGTTTTGTTCAGAGGTATTTTAATGGTTGCACAGCTCCAAATTGAAATCTTATTTTTTGATAAATGCATATTACAAGTCTCCAACTCTGAACATTACAATTCAAAATCCAATTGTTCATGTATTTTCTGTTATTTGCGTTTCTGACACATCAATGACCACAATGTGGTCTCCTGGGTACTAAAGGATTAAAGCATAGATAGAAAAAATAATTATTCACGACACTCTCTTCCGAGGACTCTTCAAACCAAGGTTGTAATTGTTATTATTATTATTACTAGTGTGGCCATATATTGTTGGCCCACTGTTATCTCTTTAATTTAGCCATGCTTTTACTTTTATTTTATTTTTAGAATAATTTATTTATGATTTAATTCAATATGTGGTGACAAAATTCAATTAAAAATCCATAACTTTCACATTGTAGGTCCAAAAGACACGAAACGACTTTCACCCCTTCTTGTCAAGAGTTTTCCAAGAACGCGACTGGCAGGCGCATGGACCAAGAGATCTCAACGTAACATACCAAAAAAAAAACTACCTTATTTACTATATAGGCTGTTTTTATAATACAGTTTGATCAACTAATTAAGGTGTGATAAAGAGTTCTAAGTGAATTGTCTCATTATGGTGAAGATGCCTTCCAAAGTCACCCAACTTTTGCATTTTATGTGTTGCTAACATCATAACATAATAGAGTAGTCTATGAAGTCCCCCTTTTCCATAAATGGCAGGTTCTGTGCATTCGTGGTCATTGTCTTTATAAGCATGGCTATGACCATGGGCAGTGTCAACTTCCAACAAGTAAATTACCATGGAACCTACAAAAATGGGAGGGTTGAAATTCTAGGCATGGCTCTTCAAGGGAGAACCACCTTTTTCCAATGGTATGACATGTTGTAGAAGGTGAAAACTGAATCACATTAAAATATGCTCATTTGATCCAGTTCCAAAAGGAACATCCTTAACTATTCTATTATTAGTTGGTTCACACTTCCTATTGGTAGGCGCAAGAAGTGCCGAGAATAGAATGTAACTGAGCTCTTGAGAACCCTCCATACTTTTTGAAGCAGGAAACTTAACAGCCCATTTAACCCCTAAAGGACCACAACTATGTTTCTCTCCAAACACTCCAAAGTATCCTTTCTCATAAAAAGACAAATAGCTTTTGATCTAAAACCTTTTTGACCGATCCAACCGTAGGATATTTCAACCAACTTGAATTTATTACAACCTAAAATTTTTCAACCGCTCAGGGTTCTTCAATAGTAAGATTAAAAGCTTCAAAGTTGGTAGCATTTTTTTTTTGGCTTGTTGCCCAAGTTTGAAACTTTCTGGAAATGCCCAAAATGCAAAGTTTAGTCTCAGATTTGGTAAAATGAATTTGGCAGTTGTGTATATGGGGGCGTTAGCTCATTGTGTACAAAAATTGAGATGCATAGCTCATTGTATGAAATTTTCAGGAGGTGCCCGCAATTAGGTTTTTCACCTTTACATGATCTTTTGATCTATACATCATCTACGTACGCAAATTACCATCCCATCTTCGTTACAAAGAGTAGAATCACCACAAAAAATCTCAATAATTGACAATCAATACTCATTCCATACTAAGCTGACCGAACTTGGAAAATTAACCTTGGTCCTTTAGGGATTAACTTGGCAGGAGGCCAAAAGTTTTGTAGGCAGGAGACCTATTTGATGATTTTGAGGCCAACTTCAGTTGATTGATGCTTGTAGTGATGGTAGGCGGAGACCTATTGACTTGCTGCTGTATGTGGGAATGAAAAACTCCGCCTGCCAGCAGGAAGTGTGAACCACCCTTATGTCATGTTATCCCAGATTACATGTGCCAATTGTCCCATAATATCAGGTGACTTTAAGACCTGCCACGTGTCATTTGAAAGAATCTTGGGAGAAAAGTGACATGCAAGCTTCTGGATAGAATCCAATCTACAATTAAGTTTAGTGGATCCTTGCTGGGGCTGCTGAACTTGTGCATGAGCCTGGCAGCTTTTCTCCTGGAGCTTCAAATTATCTTCACTTAGTTGCATTTGTCTCATTGGACCAAAAACTGCAGACACAAATTCAGCCAGACACATGTGCATTTCAGAGTTCAGGAATATGGGTATTCAGAGCAACTCCAGTCGCAACTGGACACGGAAACGCCCCTGAAATCGGGAATGTTCCGTCCCGAGCTCACGAAGGCGTTAAAACGGCTCCCCAGTCACAACACGGTATAAGAGCCACTCCCCATGAAGCACCCGGCCCCGTTCAATGTAGAATCTCCTCTCAATCTCCTTTAATAAAAGTGAGAGCGGGTTCGTGAAAGACTATTGGCCTTGGTTTGAGGAAGTGCCAACTGACCCGTCCAAATTGCTCTAGCACCCGTTCTTTAATCCAAAGCAAAAACTAAAATTAGTTTATTCTCTCTGCAAAGAGCGGGCCAGGGTCTCCCTAAGAAAGGTCATACGTGGAACCGGAAAGATTATCTTGCCGGCACATAAAAAATTGAAGTGGATTCAGGGCCTGAATCCGCTCTGACAAACTTGATCAAACGCACCTTGCCACGACTTCTTGTTGTGATGCTCTCATGTTGTGATTGAGGAGTTGCAATGTTTACGTTTGTGGTACCATCGCAAAGTTGTTTATCGTGAGTGGATTGGGGCATGGTGAAGCACTTGCACCTGCGGTTGCACCACCCTCCTCGATGACCCCACATACAATGTCGAGGAACATGGGCTCTTTCCAGTTAATCGATTGGAGTTGCTCTCACAATGGTTCTTCTTACCTCCTAGAAGCCCACTTCATGCCTCTATCCAGTAGTCTATAATCTAAAATTTAGGAAAAAAAGAAAATTGGGGGGCACCATGGGCATTTGCTCACCTTTTTTCATTTGTGCAACAAGTGGAAGGCAACGAGTGAGGCAACCAATGGCACTTTGAATACCCCTAATAATCATGATTCTAATTATGTATGCTTTTATTAGCTTCCAAGTGATTAATGTGATCATATGGTTTTTAGACATAATGCACTATAGACGGCAGTTTTGGTATGGTTTTGAACAAAAAGCCCTCTTAGAACATTCAATAGCCTTCAAAAGGACTATCCCACTCCCAATGAAATGATGAGGAATATTCCTCATCACCCATGAACCCATCAGTAGCTATGAGGACATGTGGCAGTCCTTGTGAGATTACTACTGAACATTTGTTAGGTAAGCATTTCACTACAATAACCATTAATAGAATGTAAGTGTAGTAAGTAAATTAAAACTACTTTAATAAAAGTAAGGAACTGAAGTCACTACAACTGAGGCAGCATAAGAGCATGCCCAGTACCTGTAAATTTGTTGACCCAACGTCAAGATAAAGGGCGGTTTCTCCCTTGTTCACCCTAGCAACAGTGACGCCAACCCCAAGATGATGCTCAACGCTATTAAATTTGATTTCTCCACGCCAAATACTACTGTCTTAGCGGGTGTTTTTTTTCTTGCACTAAACTTAATTAAGAGTTGTGGGGGATCCAGTAGCCAGCAGTTGACTGACAACATGATGAGGCGCAATTTACAATGCTCTGACAACAGGGAATAACGTGTTGGCTACAATATAATATTGGGTGCTGTTGGGACAAACATGCAAACCCCTCCCCCTATGCTTATGTTCTTCCAATTTAAAATGGCGTTGTACCATGAATTCATCAAAACTGCTTAGATCATGGGTACAACGCCATTTTAAATTGGGAGAACTTGAGCATAGGGGGAGGGGTTTGCATACCTGTCCCAGCAGCACCCAATATTTTGTTGTAGCCAACACCTTATTCCCTATTGTCAGAGCATTGTAAACTGCGCCCCATCATGTTGTCAGTCAACTGCTGGCTACTGGATCCCCCACAACTCTTAATTAAGTTTAGTGCAAGAAAAAAAACACCCGCCAAGACAATAGTATTTGGCATCGAGAAATCAAATTTAATGGCGTCGAGCATCATCTTGGAGTTGGCGTCACTGTTGTTGGGATGAACAAGGGAGAAACTGTCCTTTATTTTGACATTGGGTTCAAGAAATTGTTGTTATTCGCAATGCTCTAAGAGCATGCCCAGCAACAGGTGTTTTGAAGGGACCAACGCCAAGATTTGGTGTAGTCATCTCCACTTGCTTCAAAGTTTGGCCCAACAACTATCCACTAACGCTAACAAATAATATTTGGAGCCAAAGTTTGAGGTTTCCCCGCCATCTACAGAAGCTTTGGCGCAAGCAAATTTCTCACACCAAGCAAGCATCTTTGTTCAATCAACAATTAAATAACGAGCTTGAAGACTATTCACTGGCTCGTGCTTGAAGGTCATCAAGTTACTTTCATAAAATCTTCTTTTTATAAGTTGCATTGGTGTTCGCACAAAGAGTGTTGTTGGGCTACTTCTTGTTTAACCCTTAAATGTCAAGAGGGCCTGGGCGGGGCAGCCCGGAAGGCATCTAAATTTTTGGAGGAAAAAAAAAGCAAAAAAAAAAGAAAAAAAAGAAAGCAAAAACGGCTCTGCGGGACACTGCTGGCCAGCACTATAGCACTGCGGCATCTCAGCTGCCCCAACCTCAGAAACTTGTTCAATTTCATAACTTTGATTGCTTACCAACGATTCCACAATCTCTCAAATGAGGCGCAAATTTGCAATCTGGATCGCTTTTTCAGTAGCTTTCCAACGCACCAATCTACATTTGATTTGGTTGAGAAAATCTACTATTTTCTGGATTATTCTCTTTTAAGTAAGCCCATGGGGCTCACCTTGACGTTTAAGGGTTTACATTCCTCTAAGTTAAAAATGGCCTTCAAATTAATGTTTGGCGGACATATTTGGTCTGGAGCTACTGGGCTTGCTCTAAGAGCATGCCCAACGACAACAATTTCCTTAACCCAACGTCAAGATAAAGGGCAGTTTCTCCTTTGTTCACCCCAGCAACAGTGATGTCAACCTCAAATGATGCTCGACCCCATTACATTTGATTTCTCCACGCCAAATACTACTGTCTTAGCAGGTGCTTTTTTTCTTACACTAAACTTAATTAAGAGTTTTGAGGGATCCAATAGCCAGCAATTGACTGACAACATGATGGAGCCCAGTTTACAATGCTTTGACAACATGGAATAAAATGTTGGCTACAACATAATATTGGGTGTTGTTGGGACAAGCATGCAGACCCCTCCCCCTATGCTTATGTTCTCCCAATTTAAAATGGCATTGTACCCATGAATTCATCAAAACTGCTGGGCCATCAGTAAAAACAGGGGGCATCATTCTAATGTGAAAATGGTATGAAACTTGCATGGACCTTGACATTGAAATCACACAAGATCTAGCATAGACCTTGACACTAAAATCATACGAGATCTATGGTTGCTAGAGTTTACATTAGAATAATGGCATGATTTCTATGTTAATATGACACAGATCATCAAAATAATTAGTACTTAGCTCCTTTGTGTCAATAAAAATAAAAATGTAATTTGTGCTTGCCGATACAACATGAACCTCATGTTACAGAGTGCATGAGTTTTGTATGAGATCAATGTCAGAATGATGTTGCATGATTTTCATATGGAAATCACATGAGAATTTCCTGCCCAAAGTTTACTGATGGCTTGCTCTAAGGCACTTAATAATTAGGAAAACCACACATTGCAAGGATGTGCATGACATGATGGATCACTTAATAATAAACAAACTATTGCAAGGAAGTGCATGTGGGACCCCGACTCTAAATCCTCCCCCCCCCCCCTCCCCCCCTCCGGAACATTAATGCAGCCATTGTTCACCTATGGGCCCCATTTTCTGAAATTTCTATTTTGGGCACCCTATGGTCTTTTTTTGGCAAATTTGGTCTAGGGGGACCCCTTGGAAATTTTAAACCCTTGGAAGAGGGGGTTATTTTTTAAGGTGGGCCCCTACATGTTCAAAATAGGGGCAGTTTTTGTCCTCTTGCATTAATGTCCGGGGGATTTAGAGTCTTTCCATGTAGGAGGCCACATGTGGTTGTGCTCAAATAAACGAATTAATTGTTATGATGCGCTTTTATCAAATTAAGTTAAAGCCATGCATAGATGTGATTTGACACTCAAAGAGTATCAGTGAATTTTAGTACTATAGTAGTAATTTAGTCACTCCATGACCTGGATGAAACTAGGTCACTCTAAGAAACTGGATGAAACTAAAAGGCACCCCTCAAGAAGGCTACTGAATGTTATGCTAGTTTTATAGGGATTAAGCAATAAAAAAACCGTGTGGTTGAATTCTGGCAAGAATATAATATATTCATATTTGGTGAAAACACATGCAGAGTGTGAAGAATATCATTTGAAACTCTTTTATATCACACTTATAGTAACCAATATCACATGAGTACAAAATTTGACATGTGGAAAGTGTTCAATCACACGTCTCAACAATAACAATTACTACTAAAATGTGATATTGGAGAGTGAGATAATAACAAAGTCTCTAGAGCCCCCGATGGTCTTGAATACATGGGGACAAAATTTTCCCTATAGTATTTCCAGTTGGGGGCCACCTAAAAAAATAACCCCCTCCTCCTATGGTTTTTTATTCCCAAGTATGTCCATTTAGGGCCCCAAACTTGCAAAACAAATTGCCAAAAAAAAAAGAACCCCTAGGATGCCCTAAATGGAAATCCTAGGGAAAGGGGGACCGAATGAACAGTGCCGGCATTCAAGACCACCGGGGGTTCTAGAGACAAGGAGATTATAACAAGCTCAAAGTGTACAAAAATGTCTTAGAAAAAAATACCTAAGATCTCAAGGATTAATGTAAAAGAAGAATATTCTCCATGCAAGTGCTGGGCCACACAAGTTGACACATGTTGAAACCTTTTAAGACACATGTGTACAACTTGAAGTTGATGACTCACCCTGACTCTGAATCCCCCCTTGACGTTAATACAAGAAGACAAGACTTGCCCCCTATTTTGTGCATATAGGGGCCCACCTTAAAAATAACCCCCCTCTTCCAAATGTTTAAAATTCTCGAGGGGGTCCTCCAAGACTAAATTGGAGCCATAGGCCCCAAATTTGCAAAAACAAAATTGCCAAAAAAGACCCTAGGATGTTAAAAATGGAAATTTAAGAAAATGGAGCCCATGGAGCCCAAAGGAGGGGGGGGGAGGGGATTTAGAGTCGGGGGATGACCCATTTCCACTAAAAAAAAGTGTTGCACCTGTACTGGTACATCAGTTGAGATTTTTTAGTTTTAAAAAAAAAAGAATTTTGACAGATATGAAGCATTTTCTATTTTTTGGAAATAGTTCGTCGGTTGGCTTCATAACATTCTTTAGAGCAAGCCCAGCAGTTTTCATGAATTTATGGGTATAACACCATTTTGAATTAGGGGAACATGAGCATAGGGGGAGGGGTGTGCATGCTTGTCCCAACAGCACCCAATATTATGTTGTAGCCAACACCTTATTCCATGTTGTCAAAGCATTGTAAAATGCGTCCCATCATGTTGTCAGTCAACTGCTGGCTACTAGATCTCCCAAAACTCTTAATTAAGTTTAGTGCAAGAAAAAAGGCATCTGCCAAGACAATAGTATTTGGCGTGGAGAAATCAAATTTAATGGCGTTGAGCATCATCTTGGGGTTGGTGTCACTGTTGCTGGGGTGAACAAGGGAGCAACTGCCCTTTATCTTGATGTTGGGTGAAGGAAATTGCTACTGCTGGGCATGCTCTTAGTTAGTACTGCACACACCCTTTTGCGAAGAGAATCTACATTTGAACATGGAATTAATGTTGTGGAATATGCAGAAACTATTTAAAAACATAAATTTGTTGAGTTGCCAAGCCGTCTTTAGATAAAGATGGCTTTGATTCTCTAAAAGATTACAATTCCTGCAACAATTATGGCATGTGATGCTGATTCCCAAGGGTGAATATTGGGGTTGTCAATCCTATAGGACCAGGTGGACGCATTGTGTCCAAGAATAATTTCATTACTTTGATAACTGATTTGGATTCCATAATTTTGACTCAATGTCAACTACAGAATTGTAAATGTTCGTTACGAGAACTCCTTCAAGATTTGCAATTACATTGATCGATTCACCGGGAAAAAACTAAAACATCAATGCAAGTGAACTTGGGACATGGTAGTTAGGGAGGTTGATTACCTGAAGGACGTTTTCACACTAGGGCATCACATTTGTCAAAAAAAAAGTGTACAATACATAAAATATTTGCCATTACTATATAATTAACACTATATAACAATTATGGAAATGTTTAAATATATTTAAATGAATTTATTAAAGAATCTTTGGAGTTTTTATTATTATTTTAGAATATTCCAAAAGTATTTTTCAAATCTTTACATATTGTAACAAACACCGGCTCAACGAGTCACCAGCAAGTCACTTCACCCAAACATAAATCTTTCAGAATCAATCATTGTTGTTGTATTTAGTTTTACAACACCATTTTTTGTGAGCACCTAAATACAATACATCTTTATATGCTTCTGAAATCTCAAACGCTAATCATGATTCTAAAATTTATGAGAATGTTTGCAGTGAATGACCTGTTGATTTTGCTCAAAAATTTCAGAAAACAACTCACGATCAAACCTTACAATCATGTAATATATACGATAGATTGTTCTAAAAATTGATACACAGTCTCACGACGAAGTCATTTTTGAGCTTCAATGGTGAAGTTTTCTATATAAACACCAATTAAGAGATACAAGTAGTTTTTTGAAAGCATCACGAGAAAGTGATAAAATTTTAGGGATTTGCATGGTCCTTTAGGGGTTAAAGAATGTTATGTTCAAATGCTTTTGGCATTGGGAGTTTTTGCCATCTAAAAAATTGGATTATATAGAAAAATAGTTGGCATGCTTTGTGATGCACAATTAACCCCTAAAGTACCAACCGAAGTAGTTCGAATTAGGTTTCATGTTTTTTTTTTTGCATAATTTGGAGTAGGTTTTATGTGGGCTTTCATTTGTTCAAATTGATTTGTTTTTAAATCAACACGTGCAATGTTCTTCACTGGTTTTGGTGATGTAAAATTTGGTCCCTTCTAAATTATACTTTTTAACATATGATTGATTGAATTTTTCATTTAAAATCATAAAACCTTTGTCCAATCACAATCAATCATACCAAATTTCAAAAAAATCAAAACATCATTTCTGGTGAAATTTTTCGTTTTTTTTCAAAGGCAAATTTTTTCTTTAATGTCAATTCACAAGGCGGCTTTTTTTTTAAAGTGACTCATCAAGAATATTAATATGTTCAAATGTGTCGAAATCTATGACCATAACATTCTTAAGTTGTCTTAGCTTGGTCCCCTTTTTACAATCCTTTTTTTAAAATCTCAAATTAGAGGTTTACAATGCTACTGTAGAGACATCATTTCCATTGTTGGAGTGATGTTTCTACATTGGCACTATAGATAAGGGACCAAGACAAAGCAATTCATCAATGTTATAAGTGTGGTTCTATGTGAGTACTTTTTTGTGAACATAGGCTCCACAATGTCAACTTACCTTGGAATTTACTGCTATTTATTTTGTAGTTGTGTAGGTACACCATTTTCAATAGCAAAGTCATTTACACGAAGAAATCTTCTGATTGCATTGTCCTAAAGGGAGGGCATGAGACCGTATCAACAACAATCAAGAGCACCAAGGTATAAAGGTTAATTACCCTATTTATGTCATGTGACTGTTTTAGCCACTTTGTAATCACTATCAATGTATCAGTGTCTTACATTTTAAATTTTGATATATGTACATTGTTAAAATATAGTGGCATAAATAAGGTGACTTCCAAATTGTGGCACAAACCTAGTAGTTTACCTTTGATAAGGAGTGCAAACATACAAAGGTATCTCTATTTTGCCTCTATAAAGAAGAATGGAATGAGCTTGTTAACATCAATAAATAAATTCTTGACGAAGTTACGTTGAAATGAGGTTCATCCAACCTATCATAGACACAACTGCATATTCACAAGAATAGTTGTAGAAATAGGAAACACTACACTAAATAGTATATTTAGTGTGAGGCACATTAATTGCGAACATCACTCTAAATATCAAAAAACCTACTTTTGTAAAAACACTAATTGTGAATTCTCACACTATTTATGAAGAATAGTAACATTTTGACATTGTGATCTTTTGAGATATGGATATTTAGTGTGAGTAAGGAATGAAACTTGAGATGAAAGTTTAGATGGAAAAACTGAAATTTTAGAAATGGAATGAATCGAATTGGATGATAACTGAAATTGGATGATAAGTATGATTATCATCCAACACTAATTACCCACAAATTGACAATTAGTGTTAGACAAGGAGTAGGGGTAAGCACATTATTCATCACCTCACACTAAATATACTATTTAGTGTAGTAGAAAAGGTGGCATTGTCGAAAGAGTTGCCCAGGCATGTGGTGCCCAATTCCACGCATGCATAGTGATTTTGTCTGGGCATCTCCCTAGGGAGCGCCACCTTTTCAACTAGTGTAACCATTAAAGGAAAAATACATTTTAAGAAATTAGCTCACCATTTATAAAAGAGGCCTATTCTTCATCATGTGGCACTTAATGGAAGAGTTGGAGATACTTCATGCACTTCTCATAACATTCTTGAGAAGTTATCTGAATACCCTTGCCAAAAGAATCTAGATTCTTTTTGCAACATCTTAAATTCAAGATTGACAGCTTTGCCTATGTACATAATTTTTTACCCAAGTAAGCTATGAAGTCTATAGTATCTATCAGATTGTCTAAATAAATAAAATTGTTGTTGTGCATATTGAAGAGGCCAAGAGGGTGTAGCCTTTTTTTTAAATTACAAATTAAAGTTCTTTAAAGTTTTTAAAAACTTCATGTAAGGCCTCTTGTAAGATCACATCAGTAAAAACAGGGGGCATCATTTTAAAATAGGGGCATCATTTTGATGTGAAAATGGTATGAAACTAGCATAGACCTTGACATTAGAACTGGCATGGACCTTGACACTAAAATCATAGGAGATCTATGGTTGCTAGAGTTTACATTAGAATGATGGTATGATTTATATGTTAATATGACACAAATCATCAAAATAATTAGTGCTTAGCTCTTTTGTGTCAATAAAAATAAAAAAGTAATTTGTGCTTGCTAGTACAACATGAACCTCATGTTACAAAGTGCATGAGCTTTGCATGAGATTCATGTCAGAATGATGCTGCATGATTTTCACATTAAAACCACTACATTTATCTGCCCCAAGTTTACTGATGCACTTCATTTGAGTATCAATTTTTCCTTTAACGGTTTAACCCATACGCTCCTAAGAGATTTATTTTTGGTCGTTGCCCGTTTTTAGCGAGTTGCCCATAACAAAAAAATAAGTCTTTGAAAAAATCAAAAAAAATTTAAAATAATAAATCAAGTTTACTTTCCAATGCAATTTGAATTATGTCAATCCGAGTTAAACTCCATCGGGGAGAAATTTTCAAAGTGGATCACCTCAACATTGTCTTCGTGTTATAAACTTTGCTATTTGGAGAAAGCAATGATGTTCCCTCCATCATTTCTTTTTCTTTTTTGAAGTTTACAATAGATAAACCAATTTTAACCCCAGGGGGTGCACTATACTAAATATGTACAAGTATACGTGAGTGCATAGAAAGGGTATTAATTTGAAAACTGTCGTATTACGTATACAACATTGAATTAGGAATTTTTGCACTTGGGGGGTATGACAATGCACTTGTCACCCGTCGAACAGAAATGGACCTTTTTGAAATTGCGAGGGGGTATAATTTTGGTATTCGTGGGTTTTGCGGGCCGAGAATTGACAAAGTGTTAAAGTGGGAATTTTGGAGGTTTCAACTTACTGTAGTCATGCAAATTTGCTTAAACATGCATTAAATGTTGCACTGGTACTTCATTTACTAGAAAATAAATTTAGTATATGTGACACTAACATAGTAGTTCTAAAATTCATAGTATACAAATGCCATTCCCTCATTACTTAGAAAAAAGAATCCAAATGAAGATACTCTTAAGGTCCAATTTTTAAAAACGTGCTCCTCTACACTGCGGTATTATGATATGTACGTTCTAATACTATATTTATTTCCTTGTTGATAAATCAAAAAACTTCTTAACCCCTAAAGGACCAAGTGTCCTAACTAGGACATTTCAAGGTTCGCTATGGTGTTAATTATTGTTTTTATTTTTTGAAGTAAATTATATGAATTTGGTATATCATTACAAAAATGGTGATCTATTTTTTTTTATTCTGACTTTTTAAGTGGAAGTTATGGAGCAAAAAGAGTTTTTTTGGGGAGAATGGGCAGTGTTGGCAAGGCTTAAAATAAACCTTAGAAATTATTATTTTTCAACTTTAACCGCAAGATCTTCTTTTAGATTACAAGGAGAGTGCATGGTAAAAAATTTATAGAATCTGACGGTACAGATTCTAAGATTATAGCGTTTGAAGTGAAAAGATGAAATTGTTGTCTTTTTTGATATTTATTGACCGTCTTTGAAGACATGGGAAAAATTGTTAAATTGATCAAAAAAATATCTGACATTTTATTTAAATGTTTAATTTGGTATTTTCTATCAGGAGAAAAAAAACATGTTCACAAGAAAATGAATTAAAAAAAGTGAAAATGATGATAAAAACCGGAAAAACCAGAAAAACCGGCGGTCCTTTAGGGGTTCAGATTCAACAGGAGACTCTCACTAAACGTGCAATATGATAACATTCAGCTACTCAATACCTGTCGAAACCCTCTTCCCATCGATCAACCGACAAACAAGTGTTGACCAGTTTCTAAACTTGATCAAGTAGAAAACATCCACTAGATTGTAGT
Organism: Pohlia nutans; assembly: GCA_022496805.1. NCBI lineage: Eukaryota > Viridiplantae > Streptophyta > Bryopsida > Bryales > Mniaceae > Pohlia > Pohlia nutans. Next base: position 2,400,493 of record CM040105.1, read on the forward strand.
GACTGGGCTCAAATCATCAGTTCCCACTTGCCTCTAGGCTAACTGAGAAGTCAGAAAATCGCGCTTTCTGTGTCGTCTATGTGGAAAACCAGCGCTGGAAACACACTGTGGCAAACTCGTACCAGGGAAAGCTAGCAAACAACTCTAAGGCGCTGAAACAGATTCCAAGTAGCAGTAGTACTATTCTTACATGCTTCTGCTTTCTCGGGCCAGGAGTGATCCGGTGAGCTCTCGACACGGAAAAGAGGCTTCCAACAAAGGTGTCATCGTCGGCTTGTGATACAGTGATACGGACACCGGGTGTGTGAGTATACTTATCGGCAGGGAAAGACACACAGGTAGAAACGTAACAACAACGACAATGACGGCAGGTGCAGTAAACCAAACAATCACGAACTGAAATGACTTGAGCCTGATGAGTGTACTATTAAGCACTTGCCTCCTGGAGTGAAGGGGAGAATGGGGTTTTGGCCATAAAGACTATCTCGATCTTGTGCACGAGTGGGGTGTGTTGTGTGTGTGTGAGAGGGGTTTGGTTACCGCAACTTGTTGGTTGCCTGGTCTGGTCCCAGGCTGCTGCAGGGCAAGAGCAAGAGCGTCAGGGCACTGTAGATGGGAGTGAGCGGTAGGATGAGTGGGAGATAGAGAGTTTTCAGTAATCGCGGTATTCTGTTGCTCCAAGTGTCGAAATCCTCTCCCACCACGTTACGAGAGGGTGCGGAGCGCCTTTGATTCCCTGTGAAGTCCCTGACCGGTTGGCCAAGGGCTAGCCGGTTCAGCAAGAGCCTTGGCCCTTCTCAACCCCGCGGAAGTCCGCGGGGTTGAGAGGTGCGTCTTTTGAAAGAGCGCGCCCAACTATGAAATGGCTTTTTTAAAAGCCCATTCTAGGTATTTCTAAAATTTAATGCCCACCCCACCTCATACTCCACATATTTCACATTTTACCTCTCAAAAGTAATGCTCTCACTACTATTTCTTTTTGCAAATGACACTAGTTAGGGTTGTAAAGTTCAATATATAGGCATCGTATATGTGATATTATTTTCACCAAAAAAATTCAAAGATGATTTTAACCTTGCTTTTTTTAATTCTTTGTAGGTGTGCTTGAATGGAATGAACATTGTGACGCATAACAAGTTGAGGTGAGCATTATTTTTGAAAATCCGTTTTTTTTCGAAAACATCTCATTAAGATGATGTTTTCACGTCGAATCATTTAATCTCACTTTTAATTAAACATAGTTATGTACAATTGCATTTTGAACATCGAATTTGGATCAAACATATAGGCTCATCTGCTAAATTTAGCATATTTAGGCCTAGGAACACAAATTTCTCATAAATTTCATCAATTCAAGAAAAATTGAGTTAGGTCCCCTAGAGGGTAAAGGCACCCAAATTCTATGTTGGGTGTCAAAATTTTCTCTTTAAAGCTACTAAATATAGCATAATATACTATGTACATGATAAAATTTGATGTAGATTTCTGCAATTCAAAAAACAAACACCACACTAGGGCCCCTAAAGGTTAGGGGCACCCAAATTTCATGTTAGGTTCCAAGATCTGAAGTCAAATGTTGCTAAATTTAGTAACTTTCCCATATTTGCTTGAATTTGATGTAAATTTCCGTAATTCAAAAGACAAATAACACATTAGGGCCACTATAGGTCATGGGCACCCAAATTTCATGTTGGGTTCCAAGATTTATAGTCAAAAAATGTTGAATTTAGCAACTTTTGTCATACATGCTTGAATTTGATGTAAATTTCTACAATTCGAAAAAATACCATGCTAGGGTCTCTAAAGGTTAGGGGCAGCCAAATTCTATGTTGGATTCCAAGATTTATAGTCAAATTACTAAATTTTAGCAACTTTGTCATATATGTTTGAATTTGATGTAGATTTCTACAGTTTAAAAGACAAATACCACGTTAGGGCCATTATAGATTAAGGGCACCCGAATTTCATGTTGAATTCCGAGATTTATAATCAAAGTTGCTAAATTTAGCATATTTTACCATACTTACTCGAATTTGATCTAGATTTTCGCAATTAAAAAAACAACACGGTAAAGCCACAAGAGGTTAGTGGCACCCAAATTTCATTATGGGTTCCAAAATTTAAAATTTAAAATTGCTAAATTTAGTGGATTTTTCTTCACATGCTTGAATTTGATGTAGATTTCTGCAATTCAAAAGGCAAACACCACGTTAGGATCCCTAGAGATTAGGGGCACCCAAATTTCATGTTGTGTTCCAAGATTTATAGTCAAAGATGCTAAATTTAGCAGATTTCATCATACTTGCTCAAATTTGATGTAGATTTCCACAATTCGAAAGTCAAACAACATGTTAGGGCCACTAGAAGTTAGGAGCATCCAAAGTTCATGTTGAGTTCTAAGATTTATAATTAAATACGGCTAAATTTAGCATATTTTGCAATGCCCACACGAATTTGCTGCGGATTTCCGCGATTTGAATGCAATACAGAACATTACGGTCTCTAGGAATTACTAGCCTTGGAATTCCATCTTGGGTTTTTTTAAATTATAAAAGTAATTTGTTAAATGTAGTTGTTTAGTTAAAGAAGTCCAAATTCGACTTAGATATATTCAACGTAAACCTCAAGTCCAAATTTGAGGCTCTACAACTTCGAAGCTCCTTATATTTGATTTTCGGTGCTATAAATTCAAAGCATGAGCTGTTAAATTTTATTTTATTTCTTAAAAATTCTATTCAATGTGGATTATTTAAGTTTCACTCTCGAACATAAATTATAGGCTAATATTGTATATGTTTCAATATTTATGTTTCAGTCTGAGTGGTGTGATATATACATGGAGTGACTACTTGTATGGAGTTTACAATGCCAACAATTGCCATGACCCTTAGCAGATTATCATATGACGAATGAAGTTAATGGATTATACCAAGACCTCGAGAGACTGAAATATCGTTGTTTAGGAGAAGAGGGTAACTACACATATGAGCATGTCGGCTCTATTTTAGAGGGTGATTTAAACGCAGGTAGCATTATTTCTCTGGTGGCGGAAGCCATGGCCATAAGAGCGTTGGATTATGCTGATCATCAGACCCCTTTAAAGATTAGAGCACTACTCGAGGAGCAACGTTGGAGAACAAGACATGAGAGGAAGTAGAAACTCAATCCCTTGAGGTGATTCTTGAGACTAAAAAGGTAGAGTAGTATTACAGATCAGGAAAGCACTCAAGGGAAAACTCTTTGATGTAGCGGGATAGTGTAAATATTATTTACTTTATAGTGTGTGCCTTCATTTCTATATGAAATGAAGCATTTAATTTGGATTTTCTATCAAATAGTAATAAAAAAATAGTGCACATTATATTTAATTTTCTTTTTAATACTTGACAAATTTGATATGAATGATTGTCTTATTGTTATTTTAAAAATGAAAATATATGAAATTTCATGGGGGTAAAATTTCAAAAAAGTGTAAATTTTGCACTATCATAGCCATCGGACAATGCACTTGGCCAAGTGCAAAAATTTCTAATTCGGTGTTATACATACAATAAGCATATTTAGAGTTGAAAATATTGATGTATACTTACAATAAACATATATTTAAGATGAATTTAATTTGTATACAAAGGTTTTTAGACACATAATCCCTCGTATACAAGGGGTTTTTTAGAAGGGATCATGAACGCACGTGATTCTCAAACATAATGTTGAGTGCACCCCCCCCCCCCTTCGAGATTTTAACTTATCGTGCTAAATTTTAAACTCCAAAAGTGAAAATCATAATTTATACAATTTTTCAAAGGTTAATGCTTTTTAAAACATTGAAAAAATATCTAAAGTTTTTTTTGGAAGTTTGACTGCATAGATAATTTGTAGAGATAATGCCCTACATTTTTTTTATTGAACCAAACTTCATCAAACATATGGAAGGTACATATTATAACACATCTATGTTTTGTCCAATACCCCTCGGGCTTTTAGGGATTAAAGTATGGTATTGTGCACTAGTGTATATATCATCACTAGTAGAATTATGCGCCTCACTTCCAATCCTTGAGGCTTGCTCTAAAGTAAATTGTGCCAATTTGACTATGCCTAAGTTTTCTATAGCACTCTCGGGGAAGTCACTTAGTGTAAATTTTGGGTACATATGAGCGTACAAAGGGTATTTAATGGGGGCTATGAAATAATTGGAATATTCTACTATTTATAGTATATTTAGGGTACATTTCATATATTACAGGAATATTCCTATAATATTCCCAATTTGTTTTTAAACACCCTATATTACTTCTATAAATTTATAATTTTTATCTCAAATGAATAAAAGACACCCTATATTTGTTCTCTCATAGTTATCTAAATTCTTGACAGTGACTTCCCCGGGATAGCACTCTTGGAGGGTATGATCTCAATAAGTGTTCTAATTTTCTCCAATTTGTTTTTATTTATACACCATCTTCACATGCAACCAAACAACCTTATAATGATTTAGAACTTCTTTCCGCAAATTAATTTCCATCTTTGGTTGTGTTCATTGTTTGTTGATGAAACATTCAACATTTTTGTTAAACTGGGACTTTTAACTTGAAGACAAATAAGATCCTATTAAACATTGCTACCACGTAAAATTATACCGGAAATGACTAACTAAAGCATCTCGATTCCAATACTATACAAGATACAACTAACCCCAACTAACATGAAGATAGAAAACACATAATACCAAACTAACATGATTTTGGAATAGTGAAAGAAACAAACTAAAACTTCATTGCAAAAAGAATCGTCAATTTACTTATTTTTATTAATTCACCAATACTTACCCACGAATGTTTTAGATCTTACCTACAATGAATAACTTATAAATGATTTTTTTGTGTGTTAGTCAATGTAAACAACTTGGTGGATGGAATATATGAGCCTACACAACCACAAAATTGGAGAGAAATTTCAGTGTGGAACAATCTCCATAAATAATATAATTAGCTAGTCAAAGAATAATGTAATGAAAGTCCAAACTATCAATTCAAACATTCTTGGACCAACATTTGTTCAACCTTAAGAAAATTGTTAATGTCGCCACACACATACCTATTAGTGCATAAACATATCAATTTGTTCCTAATTTTTTATCTCACCTTGTACAATTTTATCTCAAGTAGTAATTGTATTAAAGAGAAAGAGTAGTCTTGCACCAATGGCTCTTTGTCCAATGGGCATTGACTCATTGTCAAGACAAATAAACAATTTATTCACTTAGGCCTCGAAAGTGAACCGGAGTTTCTATCTATCTATCTATCTTTATGTAAAAAACAAACTAGGAGACAAACCAAGAATCTTACACCACTTTCTTTATCTCTTTTGTCTTCTTTTTTCAATCTTTTGTTGTCAACTTCTTTGAATCTTATTCGTCTCCATTTTGTCTTTAAAATTCAAGAGAGAGAGTAACTCAGGTCCAAAGTGCAATCATAAATGGAGAGTTTATTAGGACAAGTGTTGCTAATTAGGCCACAAAGACCAAGTTTGCGTGCTACCCTTAATGCCTTAAACTTCCACACTTCTCTTTCAAAAATTAACTCTATTAGATAAGAAACTACTAAATATTACAGAGGCTCTAAAAGAATGGTTCTCACACTAGGACAAGAATGACCAATTGCATAACATTGTTAAGCCCTAAACTTTGTAACCCTACTAAAGTTTCCAAGATTCTCTCCGATGCTCTCCGATATTCTTGAATGCTCTTTGTTCTCACATCTTAAGTTTGTATGACTTGTTTGACTTCTACTAAATTCCCTCATATAATGGCAAGTATCATCTTTCACTCTAGTTCCAAAAAAAGTTATTGTATGAGTTAAAATCAAAACAACCAATAAAGAGTGCAGAACCCTACAATAACATTCAATAGCATTCAGCCACTTTGCCTTTGCATCCATCATGTGATTTATAGTGCATCATGTGAATCCCATCCATGTAGTGCATTAAGTGCAACCCTTTATTTTTCATTTTTCAAAGAGTAGGGAAGGAAGCAGGAAGGTCATAAACCATTGTCAATAGAGGGACAAAAGAAGTGGCGTAGTGTTCAAAGAATTTTTTATTCAAGTTGCCCATTTTTATTACTTATAATGCTGCTCTTTTTAAAAGTGAGGGACATGTGGAATTTTTCAAAACCCCTCCACCTATGAAAAAACATGAGTAGCTATTGATTGTTCTTGGATGATAATACAGAATATGCTTCACATTCTCCTCAAGAGGAAGGCACAGCTAGCGAAAGGCTACTGAATGTTATAAAATGTTATAAAATGTTATAAAATTTTATAGAATGTTATAGGATATTATAGAATGTTATGTCACGGTGACTGTTATAGAATGTAATGTCACAGTGACTGTTATAGAATGTAATGGGACATATGGAACATAAGAAAATCTCAGATCAATTTTTGAAATCTTTTCCTGGAAACTACTATGTCACACAAAAGGTACTCTCAAAGACCTGCAAATCCCCAAATTTTGAGACTAGGCCTAGTACATGTCCACAAGGTCAAAAGACAATGAAGCTCATGCAAGGACATCCGTAACACCGTACATTGTGGTCATTCATTTGGATACCTTGATAAATGAGAGCAACAGACTCCTCAGTCAGTGGCGTGTGTACGCAAAAATGTACAATACCAGATCATGCAGTACAGTAGCCCCCTGGGCATGATATGTAAATTTTACACATGAAGTCAATCCATGATTTTCAAAATGGAATTTCATTCACAAAAATTATCAGAATCCAAAATCACAAATTGCATTGGATACGTATTTGAGTCTAGTATCAAGAATTGTCAAAAATTGGGACATTTTGGGATGAAATGCTAAAAACATTAGAAATCCACTTGGAAATTCAATAGTTTTGGATTGATTATTTCATACGTTGATATCTTCGTGGCATTCATACCTCAAAACTCATTATTCTTTTTTTCACATGACTCTAGAAAAAATTTGCATTCTTTCCATTGTTACTCAAAATTTGTATCCATAATTGTTTGAATGAGGGTAAACAATGGAGGTTTGATTTTCATATAGAAAAAAATTAATTTTGGATCAAAACTCAATTATATGTGTTATGCATCTTGTGTACTACATGTCAAAATTTGGATCAAATATTCTAATTTATGAAGTTTTCATGACAATTCTTTAAAAGACCAAAACTACGTATCAGTATCAGGGGCTAATGTACTCGTGGGGTCCAACAAGTCTGCATAATTTTTGTATTGTCATCGATGTTTATACTTCTCATTTGCACATAAGTGGTTGAATGAGCATGAAATTTTGAATACAACATTGCAACTTCAAGAACAACATATGTGCAAAATTTGGTACCATGAAAATAAAGGGGGGAAAAAAACAAAAAACAAAAAGCAAAATTTAACTTTTAATATGTTAAAATTCACAGCAGTTACATAATTGCTTTTTACAATATAAAACTTGGATACGAAGTAGACGTTGTGATGCTAAACAATATGGTTCATTTCAAATATGAGATAGAGAGCTAGCCTAGATAGGTGATAGATGATATAAGTTTTTTGATACAATTTCAATATACCAAATATAAACAACTTTGACATGACTACCAAATGACTATTTTTTAGAACCGATCGCACCACGTGAAAGTTGTTTGAGTTATTTACATGACAACACAATGCAACTATCCACACTTTAAAGTTCAAATTCATATAATAATTTCAATTTTTCATTCAACAATCTACTATTTAGTACTACCACCATTTGCCTTTGATTACGGCTTGCATTCTTGTAGGCATGTTAGAAATGTGGGTTTGCAAATGTTGTATACTCATAGTCGTAGCATTATTTCTACCATTTCTTCTCTATTTCTTGGTCTAAACTCACGTTGCAATAAATCCTTCACCACACATCTTCAATTGGGCTTAGGTTAGGTGAATTTGCTAGCCATATCATATAATATGCTATAATTTTGTTTTCACTTCCTTAGTAGAGTACTACGGTAGGGGAGTACCAACAATTTTTAGTAAAAAACAAACACAATTGAGAAGTAACTCGTACTTGTGAAATGGACGTTACACACTTTTTTTCAATCTCTTGCACCACTTTGAGTGTTGCACATTGCCTAAAGATTGTAAACTACATGGGGAATAACCCCACTTCATTGTTAAACTCTAATAAGGCTTTATTGCAATGCTATATTTGGTCACAACTTTAGTACACTCTAAGATGACTTTTGACCCCCTCTTCCAAAGTGGAGCTTTACTCTTTCTTCCACATGATTCTATCTGAAGTGTAATTTGTGGTCTGAGTTAGTGCCCTCTTGCAAAACTGGTTGTGAAAATTGGATATCTTGAGTGTGAGCAATGTTGATTCAAAGTGCCAGTTACAATCACAGAACTAAGACTTCAAACACAGAGATTACACTCACTTTTTGGACCCCACCGTACAGTATCATGATATACCAGTACTACTGTGCCTACAGAACTGTACAGCACAAAGTTAGCAAGTCCAGTAGATTTGTATCCCACCACTCCTGCATGGCTGCATCAAGCTCAACAAGAGGAAAGTTCAGTTTCTGTTGACCTTCACCAAGGAGAATAAGTTAACTCATATTGCAAAGAACACGTGTCCCAAACTGAAATGTTTCTCAGTGGGTGCCTCAGAGTATCTCAGTGACCCACACCAGAGGATGAGCATCTTCTACTTGCTTTGAGCATTTCCAACGGCTTGCAAATGTTCACCTCGCCATCAACTACACGTACTTTTCGAGAGGTTATAGTGTTGAACTAAAAATGAATATTTTTACTACAAGTATGAAAACAACACAAATTTTGTGTAAACAACAAGAGAAACAAAAGAATCGTGAAATGCCAGAGTACTTCACAACCCCGTCATTCACCTAAGATTTGGCAAGGCTGCTAAGAAAAATTGCATTAGTGTAGGGCACACTAACGATCACTTATTTAAAGGGGCCAAGGAATTTAGAGAGGTGTCCTCTCTATTACTGCTACCTTTTCGTCCAAATTTGGCAGGGTCAGGGTGTTCCCAGATAGACTAGAGATGATCTACAGTGGGAACTCCAGCCTTCAGGTATAAAATGAAGGTTGCAAATGAGCCTGAGAGAAGAGGACTGTTGACACCAAGTTAAAACGAAACTCTCAATCACTATTGAACCCACAAAGTGCATGTGCATAAGCATTTCAGGACAGTCAACCGTAATTCAAATATCACATACACGAGAAGATGGAAATCAACGAGCTCTGGGCCTTCCACTACAAGGGGTGAACATACTCGCATAAACAAAATTTTATAAGGAAACTGGAACAAAAGTCATCTCCTCCTCAATCCCACAGCTATTGATTGCAACAGAGCACTACGGCCCCGCTGCCAGCGACTAAAAACCCGGCTGTGTCCATTCTCATGACCGTCGTGCCACAAAAATTTTGAATTTCATGACATCAATTTCGTGACTAAATAAAAACGTAGAAACCTCATGCTCTTTTACATGATTAAGTAATTTCATTTAGGGTGGCATTTAGAGTTTCGTGATTAATAAAACCGTAAAAATTTGCATAAGGATGTGGAAATGACGACCAAAAACAAAAGATGAGCCGTTTCAGTCCAAAAGTTCTGATAATTCCAAGCACGACTACACAGAACAGGTCATAGAGAAGAAAATATCTCATCTTGAACTTCCACCTTACACTGAAATCAAGGATGATGAGACAAATTATCGACACGAAAATCTCAACAAAAACAAAATCGAACCAAAAGACAGACTGAAATAGCATCCATCACAACTGTACCCCAGCTCGCCGAGTCAAGTTTTCAGATCCCTAAATGATCAACTTCTCATGGTATTCGTAAATATGAACAGATACCAATCCAATTATACGTTGCCACCCTAAATGATTTCATGCGAAGCACGTCAAATGAAATCACTCCAACTAGTACCTGAGAGCGAGAAGCTTCCAGAGACCTGCTCATCTTAGCGAATAGACCCTGACGAGTAAACATGCCCCATTATATTGAAAAGCAATTCGAAAAAATCGAGACATCCTAACAATTGAAAGAATTGACGAGGAAGGGTTCGACGTTTTGCTCAGATTTTGGGGTCACCAGGATGCGTGCGCAACATTCGTGTTCTACACAAAGTGTGAAAATAAAACCGGCGTTGCAATAAATTGTTACGCATACGTGCTTCACAAAGGAAGAGCCAAAAACCCTAATTCTAAAATATCGTACCTAAGCCTTATTTTCCTTCCTCAGCTTTCCCAGCTCCCGACGGACAATAGAGCTCCTCTTCACACGCGCCACCATCACCTTGAACCGGTCGAAGTCCGTCATCGCAGCACGCCGAGTGCGCACAGCCAGCTTGCGGCCCCAGGCGCTCGTGGTCCACTTCTGGTCCACCTCGGCGTCCACATATGCCTTCGTCAGCACCTTCTTGGCGGGCGTGCGGGGCAGGCCCGGGATGGTGATGTCGGTGAGCGACAGACGCTTGAAATTAATCTGCGTCCGAACCATGTTGGGGGCGTCGATCAGCGCCCTGTTCTGGTCGATCACGTCCACAATCACCACCAACTTTCCATAATCGGGGCCGTAGTTGATCAGGGCCACTCTCCCAATCTCCACAAACCTGCGGAACACCATGGCTGCTGGCTAAGCAGGTCACGGGCGTGGCGGCGATGGCAATGGCCTTGCTGCGAAAGAGAAACAGATAGAAGCTGGGTCTTCCAGTTTAGGGCGAGCCCCAAACCCTAAGTCGACATCCTCAAATCCACGTCCCAGAACGCATTCACCCAGTTCATACTAGAGCCCCAACATGTTCATTGAACTACGTGGCAACTGTTCTTGTGTTCAAACTTCAAATTGATTTTAGTTGTCCATTTAACTCATCAAATGTTAACCCTTTTAGTGCGCCAGCGTCCATATATTGGACGACGAACAGATTAAAACTGTTTGAATTCTATCCAAAGTGGACAGTTTTCATCCACCATTTTTTTTGGGGTTTTTGTGTAAGTTGACTATCCTTTGTATAATGTGGATCTTCAAAATAGGTTATTATGATTTTTGTAAAAATAACACAATTGATTTATGTCAAGTTTCATTCTTAGTTCAAAAAGTGAGACCTTAAACATGATTTTCCAAAATAAGTAGAATCAAATAATAGAAACCATACCATCGCGTAGTGCATGTTATTCCAATTTCATTCCAATATTTTTCAAAAAGATTGTGTTAATTCGGGATTTTTAATTGAATTTCAGGAGAAAATCTTGCAAAATTATTTTAAAATTATTAATAAAAATTATGATACATCCAACCGTACAGATGTGATCTTCACATTGGCATTTACAAATTTTCTTTGTACTGTATATCAACTCCATTTTTGGTTTCAATCAAACATTTTATAACACTTCTTTGAAACAATGTTGAATCGGAACATTAAAGGGTTAAGGTACCATACCCGGAAGGCATGGTCGCCCAAAATAATTATAAAGGAGATGCTCAAATTTTAGGAAATAATGTTTTTTTTTTTTTTTTAAATCTATTTTCTATGGTGAAAAAAGAATCTACAATTAGTATACAAGTATGTATGTGAGAATTATTCTAAAATTCAACAAATTCTTTAATTTATACTCCCTCTGTCCCAAAAAAACTCATGGTTGCAAACAATAACAAAATTAACACCAAAATTATACTTGCACTTTTTCCCTTTGGCCACATTTTAGATGACCTTTATCTAGATCATGTTGTTGAAAGGATGATTTTCTTAGCACTTTACAGTGGGACATTTCAAGCTCGGAAAATTTAAGGGGAACACATTTTTTTGAAATCTCTAGTTTGTCGACATTGTACTTTAGATCATTTTTTTCCTTGCACAAACAGTCACCCTCCATCCCAAAGGAACGGATGTGTGCGATTTTGGAAATAGCTGAATGAAACGTCCGCGGTGGAGGGGATGGTCAAGTGGATGATAGCTCGTGGAGCTATACCGATGGCATCTACTCTTCCTCATAAAGTCACAATACTAACCGTTAAAAGTTACAAAGTGTTTATAGAATTGACGATTTGAAAAAAATTGATCATAAAATAATATTTGGAAGCATAATTCGGAATTGATTTAGAAATGAAAGTTGTAGATTTTGAATTTTAGATTCCATCTATCTAGTTAAATTCAATAATGCTATCACCAATATTTTTATAATAAAATTTGAGAGTTAAAACTAAAAATTCATTCTAAATTTGATTACAAACAAAATATTAACATTTTTTGAGTAAAATTTGTTGAAATGGATTTGAAATGAGATTCTCTTGATGTGATGATTTTTTGAAATTTTTATGTTCCTTGTATGTATGACCTCATTTTTTGCAAGGCCACTTTTGAACTAAAGTCAATGCAATTTTGGCTTGGGCAATAGAGTTAACCGAAAAGTCAGCTCAAAGAGCAAAGTTTTAGCAAATTCCTCTTGAACTCCTCTTGAACTCATATTGAAATATAAATAGACCGAAAACTAGTTCAAGATGAGTTGGGAGACAATCTAAAACAAGCCACTGTCATTATTCTCCACACCTCGCAATGACTTCCACACCTCCTACCAAAGCTCCAAGCCCATGGCCCACAAGGGGACAAGTTATGACACGACACTATTCAACCCAAACATAGCTCAAGAGAGCTCAAAAGAGAGATTAGAAAGAGGTTGAAAAGGGAGGTTCCATGGCCTTCTTTTCGATTAACCCTTTAACGCGCCTGCGTCCATATAATGGACGACGAACAGATTGAAATCCTTCTCTTTACTACATCCTGTACAATTTTTCATCCATCCAATTTTTCCTTGGTTCTTGTGCTAGTTGACTACCATTTGGACGGTATGGGTCTTCAAAATAAGATATTGTGATTTTTTGAAAAATAACAATAGTGGTTGATGTCAAGTTTCATTCTTAGTTCAAAAAGTGAGACCTTCAACATGATTTTCCAAAATAAGTAGAATCAAATAATGGAAAGCATACCATCTCGTAGTGCATGTTATTTCAAATTCATTACAACAATTTTTAATTTTTTTGTGTTACTTTGGGATTTTTAATTGAATTTCAAAAGAAAACCTTGAAAAATTAATTTTAAAAAATTACTAAAAAATATGATAAATCCAACCATACAGATGTGATCTAAACATTGACATTTACAACTTTGCTTTGTACATCAACTCCATTTTTGGTATTCATCAAACATTTTATAACGGATCTTTGAAATCAGTGATGAATTGGGACGTTAAAGGGTTAACTCTAATATTTCACATACTTCTACACTTGTAATTTAAAATATATATATACTCTAGTAACACCAAATCCAACCATTGGATAGCACAACAACTTAATGAAGTATCTCCAAAAACTGTTTTATGGTGAAAATGTTCATAAGAAGGGAGATTTGAAAGAACCAAAAATGTCATCAAAGGCTAAGAGAAGTGCATGCTCAACAAAATGTGCAGCCCTTGGGAAAGAAAATCAGGGGGTATCGGAAGCTTTTTGTGGGACAGATGGAGTACAGTTCATGCGGCCCTTCCGAGCTGTGGATTCACAAGGCTGCACTGCGAGCTCAGAGCACTACGGAACCGCTGCCTGCGACAAAAAGTATTAAAATCAATTTTGTGACAAAAGCAATAACATCATACCCCTTTCGATGAAATTTGCAGAATGATGTGAAAACGCCAACAACGATGAGCCGTTTCATTCCTGCATGATGTAGAATTTCTGATAATGCCAAGCATGAGTACACAGCGCAGGTCATACAGAAGCAAACATCTTATCTTGAACTTCCACCTATAAGTTACAACACTCAAAATAATGAGACGATGTATCGATGTGAAAACTAAAACTCTGAAAATGAAAAAAATAAGAGAGACTTAAGTATCATCCATCGTATCAGTAACCGAACTCGCCAAAACCCTAAATCATATACTTTCAATGTATTCGTGAACAGATGCCAATCCAGTTCTGTATTTCCACCCTAAATGACTATGTGCAAGCAAATCTGTATGCACCAAATGAAATCACTTCAACTGGCTGCTGAAAGCGAGAACCCGCTCGTCTTAGCGAATAGACCCAGACGAGTAAACATGCCCCATTATATTGAAAAGCAATTCAAAGTTTTCAATATATTAGAAAAAACGAACCATCCCAGCAATGAAAAGTATCGACGATTTGGCAGATTTCGGGGTCACCAGGATGCGTGCGCAACATTCGTGTTCTACACAAAGTGTGAAAATAAAACCGGCGTTGCAATAAATTGTTACGCATACGTGCTTCACAAAGGAAGAGCCAAAAACCCTAATTCTAAAATATCGTACCTAAGCCTTATTTTCCTTCCTCAGCTTTCCCAGCTCCCGACGGACAATAGAGCTCCTCTTCACACGCGCCACCATCACCTTGAACCGGTCGAAGTCCGTCATCGCAGCACGCCGAGTGCGCACAGCCAGCTTGCGGCCCCAGGCGCTCGTGGTCCACTTCTGGTCCACCTCGGCGTCCACATATGCCTTCGTCAGCACCTTCTTGGCGGGCGTGCGGGGCAGGCCCGGGATGGTGATGTCGGTGAGCGACAGACGCTTGAAATTAATCTGCGTCCGAACCATGTTGGGGGCGTCGATCAGCGCCCTGTTCTGGTCGATCACGTCCACAATCACCACCAACTTTCCATAATCGGGGCCGTAGTTGATCAGGGCCACTCTCCCAATCTCCACAAACCTGCGGAACACCATGGCTGCTGGCTAAGCAGGTCACGGGCGTGGCGGCGATGGCAATGGCCTTGCTGCGAAAGAGAATCAGATAGAAGCTCGGTCTTCCAGTTTAGAGCGAGCCCCAAACCCTAGGTCGAGGTCCTCAAATCCACATCCCAAAATGCATTCACACTTGTCATACAAGAGCCACAACTTGTCGGTGTCTATTTTTCCTCTTTTCTTCTTTGCTGATCATACTGTAGTCTCCTATAGCAGAGCATAAATTTGACCAGTAACTCTCCTTCTCACAAGAAGATTCTGGGACAAGATTCTTGAGCTTCTACTGGTTATGACGTCAAACTCTCGAAAGTTTCAGTTAACTTTTCATAAGTATGAAGTTCATATATGTATTGAATCTTGAACATTGTAGAGTTACAATGTTTAAGAGTAACCTAACTACCTTCACCAAAATCTAAGAGACTTTAAACTTTTAATCTCGAAACCGCTTGTATCTCTTTCTATCGACCACGTTGCCCAAACCGCGTCAAAATCAATTGATGTTGATGGCATGTTTGCCATAGCTATCCTCATGTGAGCTTCTAAAGTGTCTAAACTTAAATTACACATAACGGACAATTTGATATAATTGAGTAGAGAAACCTCTCTCACAACAAGAATCCCTAAACAATAATGAAAACCTAAATGAACTTAACAAAGCTTAACAAAATAAGGTACAATTCTAAACGGGGAGAATCAGAGAGGCAGTTGGTCTCAAAAGCAAGGCTCAAAGGGGCGATTAGGGCTTTGGCCATAGAATCTCATTGCTGCAACCATGATGTTTGGTACCCTAATGGCTTGTTGGAATTTGTACAGAGGGGACCAGATGAACTGAAAAAAAAGACTTTTCATTTTGAAAAGATTCCCTCATTTTCTCTTCTCACACTAGAAAAGATTCTCATAAAATCTCATTTCATTAAAAAGAATTTTGCTTTAGAACAAGCCACGGCTTGTCATATTTATGCCATGTCCTATAGTCCTATCTCCAAGGCAAGGCATGAGTGAAAGTATCATTGGCAAAATTTTGCGATAGTCTTACTATGCTTTTTACCTAGCGAATTTACCAAAGGAATTTTTTTTTAAAAAAAAACTCCCGATCGATCTGGCCATTGCTACCTTAGCCGCCACTGGGTCCGTCCCATCATGTCTTGTATCCATCACCCGGGCTTGTCCCATTGTCTCTTCTCCGTTTCAGTTTCAAACGACATGTTTGCCCTCCCATTATAGCTTACTCGCTAGCCTTTGTGAGTTGTGGCCGATGAACAATTTTTTGTGAGCGTCAGAGTGGCACCTATGAGTTTCGCAAGCGGCACCAGTGATTTTTGGATCTTCCAGCGTGCGGTGCTTTCATTTTGGGTTTTTTTTTTTTTTTTTTGTAGGTTTAGACTCATTGTGCGACGAGCGCATAGCAATTTTTGGAGCTTGGAGTTCGGAGAAGGGACATGGAGTTATTGGATTCTAAATGATCTTGGTGACTAGTGTTGTGTTATTCGGATCCTGGGTTGCTAGTTTTTAGCTTAGCGGACTTTGAAATGAAAGGGCACTAGAAAATAAAGGTGGGCTATGACTGCAAAAACAACTTTAAGGTATGTACAATACACTCAACAATTTCTAATGACAAATGAGCTTCATGCAAAAAAATTCCAACTAGATGTATACGCAACATGACAAATTCTATAGAAAAATTGTAAATATAGTGTCATTGGAGAGGATTGACTGTACATCTAAAATCGTCCAAATAAACATATGATTGTTTAAGGAAAGTAGTTTGTTTTGTTTTGTTTGTATGTAACGTTAAGATCTCCTCAATCGTACACCTATTGGTTGCGTTTTTGGTACAATTGAGAAGTTTTAAACGAGGAAAGCTGCACTGAAGTGGTTTTGTCACATTTGGACGTACGTTGTGAGAATTATGGATTTTTGAGTGATTTTCAGCACCATAAATTGAATTAAATTATGAAAATGGAATATAAGAGTTTTTGATGTCATTCTTGACATCATCAGAAAACTCTCGGTGAGTAGGGGTGCACCAAAGTCGTTTCGTAGTTTTTGAACATATGGTGTGAAAGTTATGGATTTTTAATTGAATTTTGTTATCATAAATTGAATTAAATGATGGATAAATTATTCTAAAACAAAAAAGCAAAAACAAAACATGGGGAACACACTGGGAGCACGGGAAGCATGTGGAACATGGGGAACATTTGGACCAACGGCACATATCCACACTAGTTTATACATTTAGGAAGGTAGTTTGTTTGTTTTATTTGTTACGTTGAGATCTCCTAAACCATGGGGTCACCATACACATTCTTGGTATTTTCGGAAAGCTCTTGACGAGAAGGAGTGCACCAAAGTTGTTCCACGGCATTTGTACCTACGCTGCAAAAGTTATGGATTAATAATAAAACCTTGTCATAATAAATGGAATTAAATTATGTATAAATTATTCTAAAATAAAATGATAAAATAAAAAGCAAAAGCATGGCTAAAAGGGGAACACTTGGGGCCGATAGCGCCACACTAAATTAGAAACATTCTAAAAATAGTAAACACTTGTAGAGAATGGAGTCATGACTAAAAAAGATGAGTGTAGTGTGTTCGAGGGCCTAAATTTGGAGTGGCAGCCTGATGTGATAGGTGAAGGAGAGAGACTCGAGGGCCAGGCACACACGCACGCCCTCGTCACCCTTCTTTTCTTTTCTTTTCTTTCCTTCCGTTGTGGAGGAATTCCACTTCAACGTTGTTGTTTCTTTGTTGTATTGTAATCATAATTTTAGCCACAGCAGTAGCATTGTGCAGTCTTTCTCTTGGTGGCAATTGTCAGCCCTAACTAAGCAAAGCAAGCTTGTGATCGTCCTCTTTAAGTGCGCGCTGGCTGGCATTTCTTTTTGTTGCGGGGCGCCGGTCTTCGAGCTCTCCGTCCCTTTCATTCTTCCCGCATGCGGTGTCGGTATGTGCGGAGATTCCAACTGTGTCTGTAACCGAATCCCTCCTGCTCGTTGATTCTTTTCGTTGGATGCCGGAGAATTCTTCTGTGTTGGTGGTTTGATTGAACCAGGAGGCGCAGCTTGTTTCGGACTTTTGCACAGGTGCGTCTGTAATTCGGCTTCGTTAGGGCACGGGAGTTCTCTTGAATTTGGTTCTTGTGTGATTATGACTGATTGAGCTATGATTATTGCAATTAATGTCACTGGCACAACTATGATTGCTTTTCTTCTATGTCGTAGGGCGAGCTTTTTGGATGTTCAATCTTGTCAAGATTTAAAGATACTCAGTTTTAAAGTTTTAACACAGACACGCTCCTCCATGTGCATGCCAACCGAATTTAGGTCAATGCACGTAATTTCTGTTTAAAAAGAATTCTAAATAGAGCGATTCTTTTCTTCTCTCTATCTCGTTGGACTGAGAAAGTAGAGAATCAAGTCAAGTCCCTTGGTTTGGGAAGTTTCAAACGCAGAGCATAATTAGGGTTTGGTGGTAACCTTTTTTGTGCAGGATCGGGCAAACGCCCTCCAATGACCTATGAACCCCGCGCAGAAGACACCTCGTCACGGTGCATTTTATTGCAGCTAGTTCGTGGTCCCTTTCCATCGAAGGAGTGCACTTATGGCCACCGAGGATCCTTCTGTTGTTCGTGTACTGGATCAAACACATGAGTTTCACCGATCCTCCCATGAAGGCGACCATGGTTGGACAGCCAGGCCCACACCAACTGCAGTTTCGAAGCGAAGAAGGCACGGATGGTCTGTGGAAGACGTTGATTATGACCCGTTTCGTCCCTGTGATATGGAAGAGAGCAGGGCGGGATCCACGAGGCCTGAACTGCCACCTGAATATGGTACTAAAATTAGGTTTAATGAGAAATTCGATCCTCACAGGGCGTATTCGGGTGATGGCCGAGATCTCCAAAATGGAATTAGTAGAATTCAGTTGCAGCGGCTTGGCCCTCTAGAGGATGGCTCTCGACTCGTTTTGAGTTCCCCGGTGGAAGGTGTCAAAAATTCATCGCGAATATCTACACATGCGGGAAGGCCTGATCATATTTCGCAGAAGAATGTATCTCCTCTAGCAGCGCCGGCAATTTTAGTGCCTTGTAAAGAGACAGTTGGTTTAGAACGGGATGCAAGTGATGCAGGAGCAGCAGCCGGTGACAACCATGAGAATGGTTGGTTCTATTGTAACGCATATAATTATTTCAGCGGTCCTTTCACTCTCGAGATTCTTCGTGAAGGCTTTAATGTCAGTTTTTTACCGGGTGAGTTGGTCGTATATTACCGTCAAGACGGTGTCTACTCTGCACCTCAGGAATTGAAGATGCTTATTGATGCGACAACTGTTTCGTCGCAGTTTGTCAACTCGAGTCAGCAGGTAAAGACTCCCCGCAATTTGTATGTAGTGCATTCTGACATACTCGAATGATTTTTCTGCGCTGCTCTTAGGGATTCTGGTGATCTCTTCAGCATGTAAATTACAGGATCTGATTTTTCTCCGTTGTCGTCTTGATTTTGTTCATGTTTCGGTTGATAGAAATGGCACTACACTCACCAGGGTGGTAGTTTTTTTGCTGGGCTATCGCGTCTCATGCTCGCATTTGCAAATTTTCTTTCTCGAAGTGCGAAGAATTAGTCTTCAGAGCAATGATACCTGATATCCAATTCTGTGTTAATCAGGTTTGGGCTGAGCAGTGCTGGGAATACTGTGGGGCGGACGGTTCCATGCAAGGACTCTTTTCGCTTTGGCAACTAGGACAATGGCTTACATCGAAGCACCTTTACGATTCTCTCGAGGTTTTACATCTTCTATTTTGCTTTAAGCTCATCCATCTGCTGGCCAGTAGAACGACGCTATCAGCTCGTCTTCAATTTTAGATATCGCCTCATTATGCAGGATGACAGCATGTGTTGACAATCTGGTTTAATATACTTGTTGCTGAGGCTGATCGTGTGCTTGAAATGGTCAGCTCATGCTATATTGGTTGATAACTTTCTCTTAGTTTAATCTCTTGGGTCTGGTTGCTATGTGGGAAACCGCTCAAGTTTCCAATGTGGTTTATGGATATGGAACTGACGTTACCAATGTTGTATATGTAGATCTTTCATTGTGGAAAGCTTGTGGCACCTATGCCCCTCGGGCAGTTACTAGAAGCAGCAAATAACGGGATCCTCTTTTCGAACATACCCTCAAAAGATCGGAACACCTCTGTACAAGATGGCGGGCCAAGTATCCGGTTATCCAATTCTCAAATCAACCTACGATCCAGTACACTAGACGATGCCAGGAAAACGATTCATGCTCTTGTTTTAAGGGCGGCACAAAGAAGCTTGGTTGATAGGGCTATTGCTGATTTTTTGCAAGAATGGATGAAGGCTCCCAAAATAATAAAGACTTCATCAGATATTCCTGCTACCGATCATCCATCTAGATTTGTACAAGGCTTAGAAATATCTTCACCAAGTCCAGATATGCCACCAGGGTTTGGCGTGGTAAGTGTTCTTTGCTTGCCAAGATTTTTGATTGGCTAGGATCATCAAGTTAGGATCTGAGCTGTTGCATGCAATCGTGCCTGCGGTTTTGGTTTTTGATGTCTTTGAATTTAATTGCAGGGTCCTAATGGAAGACCGGCAGTACCTCCTAAACATTCTGTACAGAAAATCACTGGCATATGCGGGAGTATTAACCATTCTACTCACGTTGGGGACTATAATAAAGCATCTAAGTACATTAGTGTTTCCCCAAGTTCCAACAATGTGGCTTCAACTCAAGCTCAACCAGTTCAGGTATTCTAGTACCTTTCCACTTGATAGGTAGTTGAGGTTCTTATGGGACTGGGAGGAGACATCCTCACCTTCTTTCAACTTGCATTACTTGAAGCTTGGCAAAGCTCATGATGCATCTGAAGTCTTAGTATTCTTCTCAATCGACAATACTTCCCTTACAGTTTACATCTCATTGGATATCGCTGTGATACTCGTTTCATTTGTGCAGTCGAAACAGGCGGGTAGCCCTCTAGGAGATCATGAGACGAATGCTATGCCTACTTCTCCTCTTGTGAAGGATCATGGTTGTCACGGGTTCACAGGTACCTTCAATTTGGACTAAGCTACCCAGTACGTTTTCATGTCACTACACTGGAGATAATAGCAGAGTGTCTTTGAATCTTCTGCTTATGATTTACAACTATATTAGTATTGAGGATTTTTGTGTAATATTTTACCAATTGATTTTTTGTATAGATAAATGCAGTAGTGAGATTACTCCTGATTTGAAACTATTTCTTGTATGTCGACAGCTTTCAGTGGACGCAAATTTTGAAAATTCTTTTAGCTGTTCAAATTGCCATAGGATGTAAAGCTAGCTGTATTGGATGTAAGAAGATGTTAACATTTGTGTGCAATGTCCTTATGCTTGTAGATCTTCCCGATCAACCGAATCAAGGAAGGAGGACGGACTTAGCTAAAGCGGAATCTCTTCAGTATGACTCTAAAAGTAGTGCTCATCTTGACCTCGGTTCTCCCAAGAAGGTTTCAATTGCTAGGGGGAATTCCACAAGAAACGAGTACAGTTTTCTTAAACTAGTTTCGCCTCCAAGTGACGTGGATAATCTCGATTCTCTTGCTCGATCTAAGAAGCAAGCAGATGAGAAGCCTGAGAGATCTACAAAGCTAGTGAATGGAAAGCCTGAGAGACATATTAAGCTGTTGTATGAGAGACCCAAGAAGCAAGTTGAAGAGATGGCCGAGAAGCAAGGGGTTGAGAAGCATGAGAACTCTAAGACGCAAATGGGCGAGACGCTTGGGAAATTTAAGAAGCAAGTGAAGGAGAGGCCTAAGAGACCGAAGAAGCAAGGAGATGAAAAATCTGAAAGAAGTAAGAAGCAAGTGGTTGAGAAGCCTGAGAGAGTTAAGAAGCATTTGGAGGAGGTACCTGAGGAACGTGAGAAGCGTGCTGTCAAGGTTCCTGAGCAACCTGAGAAGTCTGAAAGAAGTAAGAAGCAAGTGGTTGAGAAGCCTGAGAAATTTAAGAAGCATTTGGAGGAGGTGCCTGAGGAACGTGAGAAGCGTGCTGTCAAGGTCCCTGAGCAACCTAACAAGTCTGAAAGAAGTAAGAAGCAAGGGGTTGAGAAGCCTGAGAAATTTAAGAAGCATTTGGAGGAGGTACCTGAGGAACGTGAGGAGCGTGCTGTCAAGGTTCCCGAGCAACCTAACAAGACTGAAAGAAGTAAGAAGCAAGGGGTTGAGAAGCCTGAGAGAATTAAGAAGCATTTGGAGGAGGTTCCTGAGGAACGTGAGGAGCGTGCTGTCAAGGTTCCCGAGCAACCTAACAAGTCTGAAAGAAGTAAGAAGCAAGGGGTTGAGAAGCCTGAGAAATTTAAGAAGCATTTGGAGGAGGTACCTGAGGAACGTGAGGAGCGTGCTGTCAAGGTTCCCGAGCAACCTAACAAGTCTGAAAGAAGTAAGAAGCAAGGGGTTGAGAAGCCTGAGAAATTTAAGAAGCATTTGGAGGAGGTTCCTGAGGAACGTGAGAAGCGTGCTGTCAAGGTTCCTGAGCAACCTGAGAAGCTTTTGGACGATGTTCCTCAGAAATATAAAAAGCGTGTGGACGAGATGCCTGATAAGCATCAGGAGCGCATGGACGAGGTTCTTAAGAAATCTAAGAAGCACTTGGACGAGAAACCTGGAAGGAATATTGTCAAAGATGCTGATGATCCAAGCACTAATAAACTCAACCATGTCAGTACTCTGGAGTCCGATCCGTCAATGCGGGGTCAAAATGCCTCCAAGCTTGCTCAGCGCAAGAGGAAAGAGTCGAAAGATCCTATTAGCGGTGGAGAAAGTAGCCATATTTCTAAGTTTTCTAAGAAGCCTAGATTGAACCCAGGTGATGCACCTATTAATAAAACTAGACTTTGGAATGACGCAATAGAACTGGACGTCACGGCCACCGTGATGGTGGATATGGAAAAGGATCCAGCAGAGACGATGAAGAAGGTCAAGAAGAACAAAAAGAACATGAAAGAGCTTCATGTAGCAAACAGTACCGTACAAGATCACTGTGTATCTGTGCCTTCGCAAAGAGAGCGGCTTCGGAAGCTTATACGAGGTTCGAGAAAGCAGAAAGTTGACATAAGGAGTAAGACCATGGCAGTTGAACCTGGAAATCCTCCAGTTGAGAAAATAGGAAAGACCTTGATCGTTGAACCTCAGAGTATTCCAGGTGACATCAGGAGTATTACTTTCACGGTTGAATCTGAAAATATTCCAGTGTCCAAGAGAAAGCTGATTAAGAGGCAAGCTTATGAAACAGAGAATGATGACGTGAATCACAAGATTATGTATGAATCCTGCAATTTTGTTGGTGTGGAAGCTGGTGAGGACGTATTCCATGTCAGGAAGAGACTGAAGAAGAAAGAGTTTGAAGAACATGAGAAGCCAGGTTTGGTACCAGCTGACGAGACAATGCCCATTTCCTGTGAAGAAACCAGGGAGGACAATGATAGTGGAGTTAGAAGTCATTTCACTTGTACCAAAACGATTGACGTTGATGTCAACAGCCCCACATCGCGGCCTTCTACAGAATCTAAAGAAGTGACTGACGCTTCACTTGAGCCTGAAAGTTCGGATGATAGGAACCTTGTTTGTCTGCAGGTTGTTCGTACGCCCAACTTTGTGAACCAAGAGCATGAGGGTTCAGGTCAGGGCATGCCTCTTGGCAAAGATGGGCACTCTACTCTTGTGAAGAAGGCAATTGTCAAGAGGTACACACCCTTAGCAACAAAAAAACAGGAGAAATCAGATGCTCTAGTTCGGCATGAGAAGCCTGGTCTTAGTGTGCGGGGAAAGGTGAGGCGTTATCCGAAGGAAGGGTTTCGGGAGATTGCTGCTAAATCTGAAGACACGCTCATGTTGGACATATGTGGTCCTGGTCGTTTATCAGCTTTGAAAGAGCAAGGGTCTACTTTATGGGACCAGTCAAGCGAGGAGCAGGCAGACATCATTGAAACGGAGCATGAGAATGAATGTAAAACCCACAGAAAGTCACAAGACTCAACATGCACGGAGGATCCCATATCACAGAGCTGCAAGAAAGTTTTTGCCAGGACTAAAAATGTTAAGTACAGGAAGACTGGGAAGACTGGGTTGGCAGTACACGGAATCACATCTGCTGTCTCAAGCAAATCAAACTGGTCAGCAGCCAAGGAGTCAAAGACAGTTCCGTGCATGAAGTTGAAGACGGTCAAGCATTCCATTGCTAAAAAGGAATTTAGTGCGTTTGATGACTTCCGAAATTCGGAAATGAAGCCTCAGGATAGTGGAAAGTTAGCGAGTAGTGATAAATTACCAGCGGTCCCAAATTCAGTGGGTTGTGCCCGATGCAGTATTACTGGTTGGGAGTGGCGCACTTGGGCTCGAGATAGAGCGAAACGAAGATTGCAAAAGAGGGTGAAAATAGCTATTAAAAAAGACGTGAAGCAAGAGTTAAAGAAATTCAGGAGAGCCACTAAGAAAAAAGAGCCTAGTGTCAGCAATAATACAACCACTGCTGGCATCGCAGGTCTACAAGCTGCCCGCAAGAACCGGGCGGACATGCGAAAGCTGGCTGTTGGTGCTGAAGGTTCTGACTTGCTGAGATTCAACTTGCTGAAGGTAGCTCAAGATGGAACTTACAAATCTCGACCAAGTTTACACAGGATTGATGAGCTTCTACAATGTTTATTAGGTTTCTTTTTACTCGGGGCATGCTAAAGCTGAAATATACTGGGTGAAGCTGGCAAACTACGAAGAGTGTTCACAGTTGATCTTGCACCACCTGTACCCTAAACCGCTAAGAGGTACTGAGAGTGGGTGTTCTTGATTTTTTCAGGCTCGCAAGAAACAACTCAAGTTTCAGCGGAGCAAGATTCATGATTGGGGTTTGGTGGCTGCAGAGCAAATTGACCCTGAAGAATTTGTTATTGAGTATGTCGGGGAAGTCATTCGGAACAGGGTACGCATTCTCTTTTTTTGTCATTGGTTGGTTCCAAGCATTCTCTTTGCACTCGGGACACTTTGAACATTTTTTCTGCGCATTTCAAGGTAATATCAAATGTATTGAGTGGTGCACCGAGCACGCCAGATACTGTGGGTGTAAAATCGTCGATTGCATTGATTGATGGACATTATTACTGTGGATTTGATATCTCCTGAAGTTTTGGGAGTTCAAGTCTTCAAGGTGACCGTGGCTCACACATATGTTGTAATGGGTGTAGTTGACTAATTGGAATAGATTAATGTGCATCAGTGATGAAAGTGATGACCATTAAATCCAGGTTTCTATTGTCGCAAGTGGCGACTTTTGACCGACTCAAATTGCACAAACGGATTTCTGTTGCTTTTAATGAGAAAGTAAAAGAGGTGCATGAGATTAGTTATCCAGCTGTTAGTTGTTCGTAAAAAGCATGGTGGAAGGCAATGCCTTTCTGACTTCCAGTCTGCAGATATGCTTATTTTTTATCCATAAATGTGGAAAGAAAAGATCATGTAAGTTTTGTTTCTGATTGTTATTCTGTGCAATTATCAGGTCACAGATATTCGAGAAAAGCGATATGAGGCGATTGGTATTGGAAGTAGTTACATGTTCCGCGTTGATGACGAGCATACGGTAAACTTCATTATTCTTGTACCTATATCACTGAGTCCTTACCTTGTTTATATTTCATTTTAAGTTATACAAGACTATGTCACGAACCCTCTTTACCCTGCAATACGGTGTACTGCAGCAGGTAGGCGACTATCTCATTTTGTAGTATGCACACCTTTCGTTGTGATTTATCAATGTTCAGTACGTGAAGTAATGCTTGTTGTGACATGCATGCAAAAGATAATCAGTGTTTTACAGACATCAAGTTCAGTTTATACTTGATTCCTTTCAGACATAATTGCAAATCTTAGTTGTGCTTGCTTATATGTCTCTCAGCTGGATGCAACTCGGCGTGGAGGCCTAGCACGATTTATAAACCATTCTTGTGATGTAAGCATCCACCCTCTTTCACTGTGGCGGTCTTGGCTGTGTGAGGGGTCAGTTAATTTGAAATTAAATGTGGATAGTAGCTGTTGAAATAGTTGACTGAAAAGTCATCGTGCACAGAAACGTATGTAAATTCCAGTTTGATATAATTACAATCTACACCTATTGTTAGAAACATCACTAAAATAGATGGTGTTGAAGAATCATAGGACTGGCTTTTCTTTGGTTCTCATTATTGGAAGGGCATGTGTGTTTAAGTACCAGAGTGGGTCCCTGCTCTGCCCTTCTTTTCGAAGTTTGTAGAGTTTGAAGTACACCTATAATTCTCTCGGGAAAGCCTGAATATGCACATATTGACTTCTATACGTAGTGCACTGCCTAATGAAGTCTGATAAACTTGATAGTAGGCCATACTCAAGAACTAATAAGATCCCTATTTCGACAAGTTTTACTATTCCCCAAGAATAGCTACCCAACTTACGCATAACTGGAGCTTATAGCCGATGATTTAGCAGTGTCAACAAAAAGAAAGCTATTAAATGATTTTTTAACGTCAAGGGGCTGCATTCTTGATAAGGGTAACCCTCGATTTGGTCACGACAATACGTTTTCGGTGCCGGCAATGTGGACTTTTGTTGGTTGCCTTCTTACCCAGTACTTTATTTTATCATCTTGTTTGTATGCAGCCAAATTGCTACACGAAGATTATTACTGTTGAAGGTCAAAAGAAGGTTGTGATATATTCCAAGCAACGAATTATGCCCGGGGAGGAGCTGACGTATGACTACAAGTTTAGTCTAGAGGAAGTGAAGATACCCTGCTTCTGCGGTGCTGCCAAGTATGTCCTCACTTAAGTGGTGTTTGATTCATTATTTTAGAATGCTTGCTAGGTTATTACGTTGACTGTCAATGTAATTGGTTTGTAATTGGGTTCCAATCATGTGATCTTTTGGAATTACCGCCCGATCTACATGAATTTGTCTTGATACAGATGCATCTACAATGTGCTTCACACTTGCATCGTAATATGCCCTGGATCCAACTTTTGCTCATAAGCGTTACTGATATTTCACATTGTGTGGCAGATGTCGGGGCTCCATGAATTGAGGAGCATGTAGAGAATACTCGAGACTGTCATCTCTGCCGATTAGAACATATCTTACAAGGTATGTGATCAGAAATTAGTATGATTGCATTCAGTGCATCTTCTAGGAGTTTTCAGGAGTTGTTTTCAGTTCCTACAGTTTCAATCAAACCAAGTTGACTTTTAGATTTACAGCCCATTGATAACTCTTATTTAGAGTGTCGTCTGCTTTTTCAACGCCATTCACTATTTAATCGCCTTGTTTTCTCTTGCAGATTCCATTTCAGCTGCTCGAAGGGCATCTATTTCACAATTTGGAGATCGTAGTGCAAAGGCTGTTGGAGGCTGAGCTTGCTCAAACCACTCATGATTTGTGAGTTACTCATGTATAATAGAGCTCAGAATAATAGAGCTGCGCTGGTCTTCTGAAGTCTACCGTAATAATGTAATGTCTTCAATTTTTCTTCCATTGGCGTTGGCTGTTCATGCTTTCAGTGATAACCAAGTTGTCCTGAAATTTTCATGATGCGACTCTAAGGACAGAAGCAGTAGGAGCTGCCAGAAGACACATAGGTCCGTTGTGCTTGCATATTGCTGCACAACGATTATCGTTCAAGACATTAGAGAGTTGGCTGTTGGCTCTACCCAAAGCAAATGAGGTCTGCTATGGGATTAAAGGCTTCCTATGCAGCTGCAAGTCATGTCAAGGTCAGTGGCTTTAAGTCTATTTTTGCGAGACGAGAACACAGTTGAAAGTTAGGAAAAGGATCTGTAGCAAATCTTCAATAAAGAACCTTCTCTTGAATATTTTTACGCATCCAAACTTACCGGCTGGAATTTAGCTTGTTATCATAGTACGATCATTCCAAGCGGACCAAGCCCACCTGGAATGGTCAATACATCTCTCTAAACCCTAAACCCTAATCCTCTGTATCTTGGGCATCATTAGCAGATTACACCAACTAAGTTAGTTAGAGCATTCAGTGCACCACTGACACTAATCATACTTTTTCAATGGCAGGTTCATGATGTAGGTAGAGGATAATAAGTCGGTCGTCAACGTCGTGTTTTCTGTGGGTGAGGCTCTCCCTCGTCTGTTCGAAGTCTATATTTCGTGTATTATATTATCAATTTAAGGTAGGAGCACCTTACTCTGACGTGGCTCTTATTCCGACACGGTCAGCTGTTCTTTATTCTACTACAAATGGTCTTTATTCTAGTCTTTATTCTAACAATTTGTTACATTTAATAGATCATAATGCCAAAAACCACATTGCCAAAGCGAAAGATCACATTGTCAAAGCCATAGACCATGTAGCCGAAGTCCAAGACCACGTTGCCGAAGTCCAAGACCACGTTGCCGAAGCCGAAGACCATGTTGTTGAAGTTCATGGTCATTCATTATGGCATTGTGATCTATGGTCATGGCAACATGGTCTTTGGCTTCGGCAATGTTGTTTTTGGCATTATGATCTAGTAAATGTAACAAATTGGAGTTATCCTAAAAGTCAAGTGGTGTTTGAGTAAGATACCATGTGTTTTGATTTAATGTACTCTTATTTGTTCACTCTAAATAGTTATGAAGTTTGAAAGAGCTTGGTGGTCTCTCACTATTAGGTGTGTAAGAGCTTGGTGGTCTCTCACTATTAGGTGTGTAAGAGCTTGGTGGTCTCTCACTATTAGGTGTGTAAGAGCTTGGTGGTCTCTCACTATTAGGTGTGTAAGAGCTTGGTGGTCTTCAAACTCATGATAAACTAGTTTAGCCGTCTTTTTTGACGGCTAAACTAGTTGTGCATGAGTTTGAAGACCACCAAGCTCTTACGCACCTAATAATGAGAGGCCACTAAGCTCTTCTACATCTTTGAACTATTTAGAGTGAACAAAGAAGAGTATTAAAGCAAAACACATAGTATCTTGTTCAAACACAACTTCTCTTTTAGGATAACTCTATTGTATTCCACACAATGAAACTTGTTTGCGTAAACCAATCATTGCATCCCAAGTGTGCATGTATTCATGTTCAAGAATGAATGGTTCAAGTACATCTTCATGCTATTTGAAGCCTTGTCAACAGCATCATACCATGCATGGGTATGGTGGAGATCATCATCCAATTCATGTATTTGTGACCAATCTGTGTAACAAAGCATGAATAATTGAGTAAGTATCATTTTGCGAATGTCGATGTCATCACCTGGAGGGTTGTTCGGTTATGGGCCCCCTAAACTACGGTGATGGACCCTAATCCACGGTCATGGGCTTTGTTAGCTCAGTTGGTTAGAGCGTCGTGCTAATAACGCGAAGGTCACAGGTTCGAAACCTGTACAGAGCAACTTCCCTGCCGCTGAGCTTTTTTCTTATGAACGGTAAGGTAGAGGGCTCCAAAACCAACAGGGTTCTAATTCCAACAGAATCTAGACCATGTATTTATTTTAGAACACAAATCTAGGCACATCATAGAGCTCTTATTGGATGTTGACCAAAATGATAAGCTATCTATGGTCTACCTAGATTTAGTTTCTAGGATGATTATTGTGTCTAAATTATGTTGGAATTAGAACCCTGTTGGTTTTAGAGCCCTCTACCTTACAACATAGGAAGTGGCCGTCCGTCAAAGTCCCCCAAAGAGGATAGACGGCCCGAATTTGGTCCCCCAAAGTTCCTAAAAACTCGCCTTTTAGTGATATACTTCGTCTATGGAACTTCGCCTATGGAACTTGATCCTAATGCTTGTGATGCCGTGAAACATGTGCTGTTAGAAATCTCTTAATTAACCACTAAAAATACCACTTTTCAATTGCTTCGAATACCTACATTCACTTATCTTATAATTTATTAATTTAAAATAAAATAAAAATATAGACTAAATTTAAAGATTTTTGATAATTTGATCAGGCTACTATAAATTTCATAAATCATATTTAGACTAACCGGTCGAGAAGAACGACGGTTCCACTTGGAAATCGTCGTACATGGTATAGTAGCGCCATCACCAGTGCCACATTCCAAATACCGTCTCCGCAGGTTACGATACCAGAAGGTTCTTTAGTCAGTTGGAGATCACACCCTTCTCCTCATTTGGTATTGTTGTATGGCCGGCCTTATAATATTGTAAAATGGAATAACTATGCTTACCCAGAGTTTGTTCATTTAGTAGAGTTAACCAAAAAGAATGTCTCAAAGTGGAAAGAACCCTTAAACTCACCTTAGACTTGTTTTGAGTTTCCCATGTTTCCTCAAGCCAAGAAACCCGATCATGGAAACTATTCATGGATATTTCGCATGCAAAAGGTATCCGACAACGATGGTTACCCAGTGATGAATTCTTATAAATGGGGGCTTCAAGTGGTCCGTGACCACTTCAGGTCTGGAATGAGTCGTCCGATATGACTAAAATTTATAGAGTCGTATTCTACTCCATCCAATTTCAATTAAATATATTGAAAATAACTAGATAAACATTGAGTTTCATGTATGAATTAAATTTGGCATTTTATGATCCAACGATGCCAAAAACAAGTATTATTAAAGTGATTGTAATTCATTTTTACCTTATATAAATGATGAATTATAGTAATAAAATTACACAAACAACATAAATTTGCTAATTAATATTTATAAATTTTGGTTTGATTATAATTTGAGTAAAAAAAAATGTTACTTTTTTTTGTAAGAAAACAAATATTCAACCATGAAATCAATACCCTCTTTTTAAACCAAAAAAAAAAGATTTTAGTCAGACATGGATAATCAAAAACATAACTTGAATTGTAATTTTCCAGAACACTAAGTTTTATAAATTATGAAAATCATAATTTTTGTAATATCTTAAATCATCTGAACAAGAATTCAATCATTATTATTTTTTGAATTGGTAGGATCATCTACCAGCTTACTTCCATTTAATGCCAGTAGAATTCAATAATAAAGTTTCACTGATTTAATGGTAGGGGACTCTCTAAAATAACATT
This sequence comes from Pohlia nutans, assembly GCA_022496805.1. Taxonomy (NCBI): domain Eukaryota; kingdom Viridiplantae; phylum Streptophyta; class Bryopsida; order Bryales; family Mniaceae; genus Pohlia; species Pohlia nutans. The sequence goes on from CM040105.1 coordinate 2,431,341, forward strand.
ATTGATCTTTACAAGGAGTCCATTGTGGGTGTGTTGTAACAGCAGATTGTGGATATGAACTCTGATAAATTGCATAAACACTCTAACCTGTCGAGCCAATTCTCAGACTACACTAAAAATCTTTCATTTCCAAAACTAAACTATATTCTAGCCAACTAAACTATATGACATGATTCTAGCCAACTAAACTAGATTATAGCCAACTAAACTAATTTCCAAAACAAACTATATTCTAGCCAACGATACTACATTCTAGCTAACTAAACTATAAATTATGTGACTATACAAACTCTGTACAAATAATTTCATCATTGCTGCCCAAGTGGCCAAGCTTTGCAATCGATAAGATATATGTATGTCTGGAAGATCGATGAATCCTCAATCAAGATGCAACGATGCCTTCTCGGATGAAGCTCGGAACATCATGAAGGCGTCCATCGCGAACATGGTAGAATGTTGGATTCATGATGGAGTGTTCAGATTCGATTAGATCAGATTGAGGATTAATGGAAGGAGGAGGAACTTGATCTGCTTCGATGCGAAACTGGTCGAAGGCGTCAAGGCTGTTGAGCACACCAGCTTCGAAATTGGTCAACCGAAACTCCCGGTACTCGCAGGGGCGGTAGTGAGCAGGGTGAAGGTCGTCAATCAACTCTTCCGCAGGCGCGATAATCGTGTCGAGACTGGGGTTGATCCCCGTCGTTACCGACATGCGGCGCCTCTCCCCGTTTACCACTACCCGGTGCTCCACCGCCTTCACCGCGTCATTTGTCACCACCTGATCGATCATACTAGGAAATTAATATAGATTTTTCTTACATGACTATTTGATGCAGCCTCACAGGGAGCTCATAATGGTTTCCCTGTGTGCGTTTCCCTTTTAGTCTCACTTTTCCCACCGAGTCTCAAGAGTTGACACCTGTTAAACTTTCCTTTTACAAGCAGGTGAGTCAACATCAAACTGGTGAATAAGCAGCTTTAAGACTCAATGGGAAAAGTGAGACTCGCAGGGAAATCACACAGGGAATCGCATCTGGCTAGAACTTGTGAATATATACGGTATTATCCTACGTCATGGTTCTGTTTCGACATCATTAATTAACTATTGTATTAAAAGTGACACGTGTCATCTTGTGATTGATTCCAGGTGACGTGGAAATATAAAAAAATCTGACGTGGAAATCTAATTTCGACACCACCCTCTCGTACAAGCAAGCTTCACGTACTTACAGGTATTCTACAAGCAAGCTTAAGGACACGGTCGGGGTCCGTCATGCATCCGAGCAATTAATTTCTGCAATACAGTTACTTTCTGCTGCTCACGTGTTGATTAATTGATTAATTGATAGATTGAATCAGAATCCTTAAGTTGTAGGCTCCTGAGTTGAGTGCCTTGTAGATAGTTGTCAAACGTAAATTATGAATTGGAACCGGTCTAGCTACGGGCGGCGCGACCTAAGAGGCTCCTAAAACGCACTGTAAATCTAGCACTGTATAAATTCAGAGGTGGTAGGGTTGAGTACAGGCCTGAATGACGCTGCCCATGAGGACGACAATGGCACTTGGTGTGGGGGCGACCCCGTACCAATGACCATCTTTCTCGACTTGCAAGCCGCCAGTATCATCTTGCACGATAGCGGTGACGAGACTGCTGTCCACGTGACTTCGCAAACCCATCACCATTTCAGGTTGGGAGCATGTATCGGTATAAGAAGCTCGAAAGACTTGCAGCTGGTTTCCATCTAGTAATTCAGAGGACAACTTGCGAGTTCCCGACACAGTTTTCAGGCATGACGAAAGCAGGACTTCCAGAATCTTTGCAAGTATGCTGTGGAATTCATTACAGTACTCCTCAATTGCTTGCCTGCGTCCATGAAACATAATAAAATAAATAGTACGTATATTTTAGTTCTAGTCGATGACGATAACACTTCCCGTTCTTGGCATGCATTCTTCCTTTAGAGGCAAGTATGAATTAGTAACTCATGACCTTGATTTGAACTGTACATGAAAATTTAATTTTGTCTGAATGCAATATTTATATTAGGTGACGGATTTCAAGAAGAAACTGAGTGATACAGTGTTACAGTACCTGAATCCGGCAGGTCTTGATGGCCATGTATCCACGGGTCCGACGAGGTGGTCAGGCTGGAGAATGTACTCTATCTGGTTGCTCCAGGCTGCTTGCTTCTGGAATAGCTGAGAAAATGGCACGTACCCTTGCAGTCGACCAATTTTATGATCTTTAGCAATCAGTTGTTTCTCCTCCTCAGGCATGGAGAAGAAATCTTTAACTACTGTCATGAGACTCTCCAATACTGAATTCGGTATTCCATGGTTTACGATCTGCAAGACCCTGAATCGTTAGTTTGAGAGCATACAGTAGCCAAAAGTAACGCACTATTTTTTTCAGATAGTTCATCTTCTCAACACAATGTAAGAATGACATCCTGTGCTTAATTCACATAATATAATTATTATAATATTCTTCCATGAGGATACTGACTGTATATTGTTATGCGGCTACCTGAAAAATACCCCAAGTTGCTGCAGCATCGACTACCGCAGCCATGGTCTCTCCTTGTCGGTCTTCGTCTAGGAGGCCAGAAATGTCAATGACGGGAATTTCGTGGCAAAATTCGTTGTGAGGTATCAGTGTCAATCGCTCGGAGAATGGGACCAGAAGTTTCGAATCTGAAAGCGTTCGTTGTTTTGCAGATTTAGACTGGATTGCCTCACTTAAAAGCATGGCATCAGTCTCATTCCCCACTACCAAGCTGTCCATGGCTCTCATCTCGTCCTCAGTAATTGCAACCCAAATGGGGTGCGACATCTTCACTGCAAGATGCCAATTCTATTCAAGTATCAGTGATGAAGTTACACGAATTCATTCGCTTAAAATTTTAAGTTAGAATTGAAATAATCTGAAAATATTGCGACGGACAGAAATTATTTACAGTCAAGAGAGCTCGTATTAAACCTCAAAATGAATCTGAAGAATGAGCTACACTTTAACTTCAGATAGTTTAGCTTCTCATGCACTGTAAAATTAAATTTCACGCTTGAACAACTTCGCTCATGCAGTCTGCACGAATTAGTCCCTTGTCACATCGCAAGAGAAATTTAAAGACATTAAATCAGATGTACACGGGGACACATGTAGTATCGGGAACCTCACCTCGGCAAATGTACCCCCTGGCTACATTCTACAGGGGATAATACACGGGAGGTTCCCGATACTACATTCTAGCCGAAATGGTGATCTTGAACGCAATATAATCAACAACGTATACAGTATGCTGCACCATTATTCATTTGAGCAACTTTAGGACGAAAACTAGATTGATGGACATCGTCAACTCAAGGACCGTAGTACCTGAATCGAAGTATGTAAGAGAAAGTAACCACTTTTACACTTGGTGCAAGGTAGACTGTCGGGTTCCAACGCATTACCAAATAGTGGGACTGCTGGTCTTCAATATATATTGCAGAGTGCCAAGCACGGGCTTAGACTACTCTTCTACAAAACTGTTAGAACTTAGAAACCTATGATATTTCTGACTCCATGATTCTACCACCAGCCGAGGTCCTCCAGAGTTAAGAAAATCTAACATAGCCTGATCCTAAGCACTGGCTCTTTAGATAAGCTAGAATCTCACTGGCGCTTACAGTAAGAGAATCATACACATGGCATATTGGCATGGCATCCATATTCGTGATGACGCTGTTGTGCATATCCTGCCATCTTGGCGTGCACGGGTCTAGAACTTAGTTACTCTTAACTTCCAGGAATCATGATCCTCGGGATACGAAATCGGTAACAAATTGAGGAAAGCCATATATGCACGCGAGTCACCGCAGATTCTGCACACACAGCTTGGTCCGTGCCACGTAATTTTAAATCATGGGTTAGTTGTGGGGGATGGAGGATATACTGTGATTCCTAACAACATGCATAGGTTGCTAATCTGCAAGGTTGTGTTCAAAATGTTGACACTCGCTTGTGGCCGGAGACAATCAGTTTTAAAATTATATAGGTACTCCAGAAACTTTCAAACTCGGTGACTAGGTACGGCATCCGTCGACGGAGTTTCTATCGGTAAATAGAAAATACACTTCTAGTTCAACGGTCGGTATGTATCCATTGGTTTCAGGATTTCCAAATCATCTTTAAGTGGTAACTGTCGGTTTTTGCAATGTAATAAGGAGTCACTGTATTTAGGAGGTCAGAAGTTGTTAGACTCAAAAAATTCTCTCCCACGTGGACAGGAGTAAGTCTGCTCAAATCATTAGTCGACGCTTGTAGCCGGAGGGGTTTATAAAAAATCTAGGTACTCCAGAAACTTTCAGACTTGATGATAAGACCACGTCGGAGAGAATCTAAGAATCTCGCCGTCCATCTGTCGCCAGATTTCAATCGGTGAATTAAAATTATATATTCCTGTGATTTTGCCACCCCTTCTGTGATTTACACAGGGAGATTTGATGGACTTAGCCGAGGCTAGTTACGCCGCAGCATGCGATGGCCCCTTTTAGCCCCGTAGCACAAGAAACCTTCCTGTGTGTGTCAACTGACGGTAAATTTAATCCATTGATTTGAGGATTGACGGACTTTGATTAGACGTGTACAGACAATATTTGACTTGAGAAAATTAAGCTTTGCCACTCACGAGTCACTTCTGTTAGCTAGCACTGTTACCTCATTTGAATTCATAATAAATAACTGTGACATTTGGAAGCTGGAACATATATACTCGTTCCACTACTTGAAGTCTAACATAGTTTTGGATCAGTCAAGTAGACAACAGGCGGTGTCAGTCAGTACACTTAGTAAGTTGTACACTGAGTTGCATGTTCTGTCCACCTGGTGTTGAGAGAGTATTAGCCAGATCATCCACTCGAACTTTCTCGCTGAACAAGTGCATCATGTCCCTTTTTGTTTGGAAGCAGGATTAATTTTCCCTTAGACTCGATTCTTCTTCTAAGTTAGTTAGCACTAACTGTAAGTTCTTTTGTAGCTGTGTTAGAACCAACCAGCATGTCATTTAATCTTGACAAATCTGACACCAAGTCTCCTTACACCAGCTTCTCCAATTGATTTGGAAGTCTTAGATTTAGACTCTTGATCATCATATCTCCCACGGGCCACCTCGCGGTCGGGAAATTTTTGGATCAGTCGTAAAATTTCATCAGCGTGAGAAGATGAAGCCTTCTAGTCGTCATTGCCTGCCAACTGAAGGGGAAGATGATCTCGAAGGTTTGAAACAATTGTAACGTTTTGAGTTGGTGTTCAGAGCAAGTACATTGAAGGAATCTTATTTTCCATTGCTAAGTAGTAGAAGTCTAGTGCATCCTTCTTGCTAGCGGCATCTTTGTGAAGAGCTCTGAATTTTCTTTGTTTCTTCTCATTCAGGCCTCACTCTGAATGGTTTTAAGAGCTCATGCACAATTTATCGTTTGCAAATTAGCGCAATAAGTTTGCATAGAAGCCACGTGACGACTGAAATAAGCTGAAGTCAGCGTTGAGATGTGTAACAGATTCAGGAAATTTGGGCTGAATATTTTTGTGTGGATTTTATAAGATGTCATCCATACCTAGCTATGTACGTTGATGTCTAAGCCTAATGGCAGAAACCTTGTTTCTGCCATTAGGCTCAGACATCAACCCCGGGTCAATTTCTACAACTTTTGAAAAACACATCACTCTCGGTCTACACAGGAAGATTTAGTGGCGTTAGCCTCTCTTTTAGCTCGGGATTTCTTAACTCAGAGCATTCTCAGAGCATTAGTCCCCAAAATGTAGCACTTGCCCTCGCTAACATAAGGTTCATTAGTAGTTAGTTGAGTCCTTACTTTTCAACAGTAGCATTGTAGATACTTCTATAGTGTCTCACCACCCAACTTCTTTAGTTAAAGATGATGTGGACTTCCAATGATTTGGAATTTGCTACAGTGATTTGGGAATAGTAGCCCAAATTTTGTGGTGTTGCACACAAGGGCTAAAGAACCTTATGAAAGTACCCCACTCATGGAGTTAAAGTTTGGATGATTAGCCCAGGCTATTAAACCCCATTAACGTCCATTAGCCCTGAGCCTAACGTTGCGAAATCTATGTTGGTTAGGTAGCGCTAGGATCGTGTCACTTGAAAATATTAGATATTGGGTTGAATGTCAGTTGAATCTCGGAACCACTATTTGTACGGGAGCTGATTGATTTCTATAGCTCTTAGAAGTAGGACAACTTCCCATGCCAATGAAATAATCTAAAGAATATATATGCAAAGTCTAAGATAATGGCTTCGCTGTCGATGAAGCCAACAAGCACAAGTGAAAGATTGGAGGATGATTGTATGAGCCTTTCAACTGATGAAGCAAGTGACGATGATGATGAAGAATGTGTTGAAAAAAATCATGGCGTGAGACTTGACACTAGTGTGCACAACAAAACTCTGCAGCACACAAACAGGTGGGTAACATCGTGATTTGCTAGAGACTTGGTGCAAATGGTTGGACTAGTATGATTTCAAAATGTTTTCATTTTTACATGTTTGCCATAATTAAAAATCATTCTATTATCACTTCAAATTTTTTACTACTGAGCAATTAAAGTATGGATTTCATTTCTTTATTTTGCATTTCTTGACCTCATATTTTTGCATTTCTTTGTAATGACATAGTGATGACAATCTCAAACCGAAGCACAAGGTGTTTTTAAGCCATAGTGGTGTTCAAAGAGACTTTGTGGAGCAACTGTGCGTGGATTTGGAAGGATATGACCGATATCCCTTTTATGCAAAGCGAAGAAGTAGCTTACCAATTGGAGAGCCATTTCCACAACTTATTTTTGATGCTATACAACAATGCCAAGTTGGTGTGTTGGTATTATCAGAAGAGTTCTTTACAAAGGCTAAATGGCCAATGGTGGAATTAGTTGAAATGGTGAAAGAACTAAAAAAGCCTGCTTCAAGCATAAAAATCATTCCTGTGTTTTACCGCATTTCACGAGAAAAGTGGTTGGATCCAACAAACCGTGCACAATGGATTTCACAATGGGAAGAATGGGCAAGTCAAGACGGAAGAATAAAGATTGAAGAATGGAAAGAAGCTTTGGAAATATTGAAGCCAATACTAAGTCTTATAATGACCAATGGAGAAGTTGATCTACGAAAACAAATTGTACAAGCAGTTTGTAAGTTGGTTGATTCAGAGACAAGACTGAATGATTCATATATACAAGGAAGATTGCGATTATGTCAGGTATTTGAAATAAAATCTTAATGTGTACTAGAATTTTCTTTACGTTGCAAAAGTTTTAAAGGCTTTGTAACGTTAGTAAAGAGTTTTTCTACAATGTTGTATTTATAATCATGTACTAAAATTTTATACGGTTTTAAATTATGATGATAATTTTTTAAATAATGTATGTGGATTAAAATATATATAATTTATGTTATTATAACTTATTCCACATTAATTGAAGTAACTCTTTCCAAATGGTGTATTTTGTAGATTGTACATGAAAAGATCAATCAAAAAATACAACGCAATGGAGTTCGTGTGATTGGCTTATATGGAATGGGTGGCATTGGTAAAACCACTATTTGCAAGGCTATGTGTAATGAAATGTCCAAAGAATTCAATGGCAAAGTATGTCATATTGAACTTAAAAGTTCAAGTGAATCTCTTCAATTACTACGTGAAGTATTGAAAAGGCTCACAAACATAAGGCCTCAAATGTTGGATGGATTAAACATTGACGAGGTATGGATATATTTTCCTCTCAATTTTCATTTATGATATTATATACAGTTTAGAATGTTTTCTTTAAAAAAAAAAAAATTCGAAAGAAAATATTTTTGTAAGATGTATTGTTCCTGATTTCAATACTATACAAAATTATGCTATATTGAATACTAGGTATTTCACTAACATATACAATTATTATGGAAATTGCAGTGTCACGACCAACTAAATAGATGCATTGTGGATCATCCGGTGTTTCTTACAATTGATAATGTTTCAATTGACCATGGCATCATTAAGCAAGCAAAGACTTATCTTGGAACAAAGTGGAGTGAAGGAAGTGTGGTAATTGTGACATCACGTTCTTTAGATGATTTAATGTATTTGAGAGAATACATCAACGAGAGTGATTGTATGGAGGTACCAAAATTAACAAAAGACGAAGCAAAGTCTTTGTTTCTAAATCATGCAAAGTCGACAAGCAATTATGATGCCACAATTAAAATGGACGAGCAACTTGTGAACCATTGTGTGGAAAAGTGTTGCTTTTCTAAAGGCACATGCAAAGATGATCATCATTACATTCCTTTGGCACTTGAGGTACTACGTGACGAGCTTGCATATATTGGATATGATCCCAAAAAATGGAATGCGTGGTTAAAGAAAATTGATACGTTTGAGATGGAATTATCAAAAAATAAACATCCAATCTTCTCTATCTTGAGGACAAGTTATGATAGCTTGAGTCTTAAAGCTCAAATGTTGTTTATGGACGTTGCTCTATTTTTACCATGTGAACAATATCAAAGTTGGCATTGGGGATGTTTTTTGAAGTGCAACTTGTTAGACTGGCTTGGCATGGTGCATACACCAAAAGTGGCCAAAGACTTGTTGGATCAAGTAAGGATTTGCATTGTTGTACCCTTGGCTTTTCAAAAAGATAGAATATAACACAACTTTTCTTCATTCATGTATCATTGTAAATCCATCATTAGTATTTGATGAGTTGTTGACATACGAAGGTGTGCTGTTGCTTACAATATAAATTTTAAAAAATCTTATATTTTTGGACTTTCTTTGCAGCTGAAGAAGAAATCACTTTTGGAGGACCTGAGTGATGGGCAATGGACCAAAATTGGTATGCATGATCTTTGGCGCGAGTTTTGTGTTGCTGAAGCAAAAGACAATAAGATTGGGACAGTGTTCTTGGAAGAGGAAAGCAGTGAGCTTAATTCTTCCTTGGGGAGTATAAAAAGAATGTGCTTTTTAAATGAGGGATGGAAAGGTTTGGAGCACGTGAGTTTCAAAGCCTGTGTGGATGTTTCAGTGTTGAAGATGAACATCCAATGGTTTGTGGAATCATCAAAGATATTTTTGGATTTTAAAGGATTAAAATCCCTCAAGAGCTTGGAATTAAAGGCAAACAAATTCCTAATCAATTGTGATGGATTCGGATCGTTAAAGAACCTTGTGGTTTTCAAATGGTGGGCTGATAAAGCTTCTTCACCATGCATTGAAGAAATCGAGAGTTTAACAAAGCTCCAAATTTTGGAGATCAAGGGTTTTGATGGTGACAGACTGCCAAATATAAGAAAGTTAATAGCATTGCAAGTGGTGTGCTTTGCACATTGCGACAATGTGGTGGCAATAACAGGTTTAAGTTCAAAGTTATCCAACTTGAGATCCCTATGTATAAGCAGGTGCTCGAAGCTTCAAAAGTGCCCAGGTTTGGGTGAATTAAATGCTTTGGAGGAGCTCGATTTGTGGGGATGTAACAAGCTCCAAGAGTTGCCCTCCCTACAGCAATTGATAAAGTTGAGCCATTTGAACATTTCTGAATGCGTATTGTTGAGACAAGTGCCAGATCTAAGTGATTCAGCCGCATTAAAGGAGCTTAGGGCCAAGGGTTGTTCTAGACTAGGTCATTTGCCTCTTCCTCGGAAACTCAAGAAACTAGAAGTTTTGAGGTGCACGGATTTGTCAAAAGTGAATTCACTAGATCTAGGTGAATTTCCTCGATTAAAAGAGTGGACATTTGGTTGGTCAAAGGCATTGATGAGCGTAACTTGCTCAAAATACATGTGTGCTTTGACAACAATTGACCTTACTCTTTGTTTAAATCTGGAAGAACTGCCAGATTTGAGTAACTTCCCCAACTTGGAAAAACTCATCCTCCAAGGTTGCGCAAGTTTGTTGAGCTTATCTAGCAGTGGACCATTGCCTGCATTGAGGGTTCTTGATCTAGAAGGGTGCAAAAAATTGAGTCGATTGCTAGAGCAATTAAGTAGCTCAATGGATCTTGAGGTGCTTCGTCTACAAAAGAGTGGAATAGTAATGAGTGAAGAAGATATTACAAAACTCAAAGCATTTTGTAAAATGCTTGTAGTGTTTCCTAGATCTGCTCCATCAAAGTATGGCGATGGGCCTTATGGTGTCTCCACCAATCTCACTGGTTCAAACATGGGAACTGGTATACAAAACCAATATCGGTCACGAAAGTTGTGGGACCCATTGCCACGAGAGAAGGTATGGTTTCATTTCTATTTTTTTTGTTTATTAGTTGATCATTATGTATAGAGGTATTTGATAGTGCAAAATACAGTTGATAATACAATAATATGTACTAAAAAGTGTAAAATTTCAAGTGGGAACCTTATTGACTAATTGAATTTGGTGGCCATAGGTTACAAAAATTATTTACTCCAATAATGGGTCACGGCTTCAGACACAAGGGGAGATGAATTTGTTGGCACTTACATCTAGTGGCTTGCACAAGCGTTGGGATTGGAAAAATCAGGTACCTACAAACTCGAAGTGTGATGCAAAGTTGATGTTACTCATTGTGTATGATTCTACTTTTAATTGTTTGCTTACATCGATTTTTTCTAAAATACAGTCACATCAACAGTTTTTGGAATGACAAACGTAATGAATTTAGGAGATGTTTTTGTTGATGTTTCTAAAACGAATCTATAATTTTTTCATGGAGATACTATTCAAAACTTATTTATCAAAAGTTATATATTATTTATTTAATAATGCACATATTTTTCCTCAATTATTTTGGCAGGCTATTGTAAGTGTTGCTCCACAATTGTGGCAACCAGTTGGTGGTGTGTTGATGATCAATGAAATCAATACCACATCTGAAGAAGTTCCGAATCGGCCTTGTTCCATGGCGCTTTGCAATGATAATGATCATTTGTTATCTGCCTCAGGGGGACATGTTTCTTTTTATACTATGATGACTGATAAGGTAAATCTCACAATTTTATGTGAAGCAGTTGTATGAGAAGGCTGAAACCATGTCAACTCTTGGAACATCAAGTAACTTGTCAAAGTCTGCTAACAAAGAGTGTTTAATTTATCTAGGTTAATCAAGAAGTTATACTACAATCTTTACCTTCAACGGCCACATTTCTGGCGTACTATCCTCACGACGATGATGTCCTTGCCATAGGACTGGAGGATTCAACAATTGCAATCATGAATGAATGGGAAAATCAGGTTTGTAATCATATCACCCCGTTCCTTGCCCCTCATCTTCATATTTTATTTTTGTAAATTACTGGTTTTCAGTACAGTATCTATTTAGTGGATAATGTGTGTCAAGAACAAACATGTGACTCAATCTTGTATCTTTTGTAGGTGTTGTGCACATTGAAAGGCCATCAAAGGAGAATCATTGGCTTGGCATTCTCCAAGTTCTTGAGAGTGCTTGTATCACTTGGAGAAGATGATCAGGTACATATATACAAGCGCACTTGAATTGAAGCTTGTTAGTAATTGCCAGAAATTTTTATGTTTTAACATAAATTGATATAATTATATATATATATATATATATATGGTTAAGTTGTCGCACATTGCAACTAAGATTGCAAACAAACATTGTTTCTAAGACATTCTCTTCTCTGCAGTTGTATGCATGGAGAACAGATCAATGGATAAGACGTCGGTTAAACTTTGTGCAATATCAACCTGATGGGAGAGTACCATGCATAAAGGGCATCCGTGTTCAATTTCACCACGACCAAATTCGCCTTTTGGTTGTCTGCAAATCCCAATTGGTTGTTTATAAAATTTGTGAACAAGATGATGCTTTGGAGTTGGATCGTCTACGTCAGGTTTGCTCTTTTCTGCTTCTTTCACTTCAATTCTCTTTTATTACTACTACACCCATTGCATGTTCATATTTGGTAGGCTAAAGCTACCTTGAAATGGTTGACCAACATAGTTGAAAAGAAAATTATAATGTCTCAACATAGATTGCTTTTATGATCATAAATTATCAATTGCAGGTTTGTGCACGATTGAACAAGACACCATTTGACAAGATTATGGTCGGTTTTGTGCAGTGGAATCTTAAAAAACCTTTTACAGCTGCAATTTCAGATGCCACTTACTCCTGTGACAGCCAACTTGTTTATGTCAGCTTTGTTGATGGCTCTGTCGGTATTTTTGATGCCGAAAGCTTTTCGTTGCGAAACCAATTTGCCGCACCTTTACACAAACCTCGAGTGAGCGGGTAAGTAATCTACACCCATATGATACAATCTCAACAGAAATAATTTCCACTTACATGCAAAGATTATATATTTGTATATAAGCTTGTTTCATTATCATCACCAAAAATCATGTATTGACATTATTGAGGTGTTTAATTTTTGAATAGTTTTCATTTTTTCCTAGTTGTTAGAATGCATCAACTGAGTACTTTCAAGACACATGACTTATATTTCCCTTGCTACTGCAGACCAACAACTTATCCTACCACAATTGCTGCAAACCCTCGAAGGCGAAACCAATTTGCATTGGGCATGAGTGACGGAGACGTTCTAGTAATAGAATATAGCCACGGCACCAACGAAGAGATTCATGAGAGTGCGGAAGGAGTGGTGGACGACGACAGTGACAACGAGTCAAGAATGGAAGAATATGGCATTGCACATTGTGGGTGCTTTGATTATTTTTTAAGTTTGAAATCCTCCCTCAAGAGATCATGCCGTGCTATATGTTTACTATTTGCGAGATGGCTTACACAAGTATGCCACGATTCAGAGACATTTGAAGAGCCTCTGTATAGAAAATAAAAATCGAGGTGAGATGAAGACTCGCTTTGCCTCCCATATTCTAAATAAACAAATCTTCTAAAGTCGGCGAGTAGGCCAAATCCCAGGTTGAGGCATAAAGCCTCCTGGTGACAGAATCCCAACCATCCCATTTGTCCAACTTGGACAGCCAGATAGAACTGCCTTTCTTACAAGGCTCGTTTTTATGGTTGTCTAAAGGGAGTGATCGCTCCTTGCGAGGCGGGGGTAGATTGGCAGTGAAACCACCGTTCAAAGAAGAAGGCGTCGATTCGAGCGCTTGCAGAATAAGTTCTAAGAATTGAGCAACATGCAAATTTTGGAGTGTTGTGCTCAAACTATAGTGGAGAAGGGTTTTTTTTTTGTTAGGATAGAACTGGAGATGTGTATCTGGATCTGAGATATCTTTAGCTTTAGGTTGAGTTGTTTTGTGTCCCTCATAGAAGTGAATTTAGATCATTGAACTTTTCACCGTAGTTATAATGAGATTGTTGCAAACAGCCTAATTTGCTATATATGCAATGAAATTACAAAGTTGTAGTCAAATCTTGAGCCTGTGGTATTGACAATGGTTTCTTCAAGTATCATGTTGTTAATGTGATTTAACCCCTAACCGTCCCGACGTCCATATTTTGGACGCTTTTTAGGGTACATTCACCTTTGAAGAGCTGTAACTTTTTCAATTAGTGTCCGATTTTAACGAAATATTTGGAAAGCAACCCACATGATGTATGGAATGTGTGGTAAAAATTTCAGATCAATCCAAGATGCACTGAATTTTTGGTGATCATTTGAAAGTAGGTACCTTTTTTTTGGACAGTTTTTATGCATTTTGATGGCTCCAACTTTGGGGGCTTGTATCTCCTCCATCCTATGTCCGTTTTCAATCAAAACTATTGAGTTGGATTCTCCTTGAAGTCTAGTTATCATGGTAAAATTTTCATGTCAATCCATGTTGTATTGAATGTTTGGAAGGGAGAAAGCAAGGTAAACTGGACCATTGAATTACATCATGAAGATTCAACAATACAAGGTTAAAAAATGCATATTAAATTTAAATTATTTTACAAGAATGTAGTAGATATGTTGTTCTAAAAAGTCAAACAAAAAATATTGAAAAATAAATCTTTAATGAATTTATATATGTTTATACAACTTGATTTGTTTTTAAAAAGAAGGCAGTCTACAATCACATAAGTTTGAAAACAATAGAGTACAAGAGCATTAAATTTTTTTTTTTCAAATTTTTTTTTGTCTACCCTCAATATCATTACAAACTTCAAAAATATTAAAAATAATAATTAAGTTGAAATACTTCAGGTCATGAAATTTACGTTTAAAACCACTTTTATACAATTTTTTCAAGTACTACTTTTAGTAAATTCTTTAGTAGATTTTCTTTTGAAACTTTGGATTTAAGTACATATAACAACAATAGAGGGCGCCATGAAAAAAAATAAAAAATAAAAGACAATTTTGTATTTTTTTAATAGCCTTTGACCAAAACATTCGGATTTGAGTATAGCGGCGGATCTTTTTGGTCAAAAATACTATGCCTTCACCCGGAAGTCATTTTAGTGCACGGATCTAGTTTGGATACTTTTTGCTTTTTGGGTCAACTCGGTCACTTTTCAGGCTACTTTTTGACATTGCAAGGCCATTTTAAGGCACATTAAATTTTTTCATGAGTTTATTTCGTATCAATGTGTTTATATGATGATTTTGAACTACTTTATAGTTGAAAGTTTTTTCATTTGAGTAATTTTTGAAAACGAATTTCACCCCCAATTGTGTTGCTAGGAAAATTTCAGCATCCTTTTTTTACACCAAAACACGATGATCTTGCAATCTATATGGCCAAATGATCCCAAAATCAATCCACATGATCTACAACATGTATATTACAAGATTGTACGGTTGAGATTTCTATACCTCACTTACATTTAGACCTATAACACATCAAACGCAATGATGATTTTAAGCCCAAAAAAGCTAGGGACGCTTAGGGGTTAAATTAATTTTCAACTATTCAAAGCGAAAATGTCTTAGGTGGATTTTCAAAGGAAAATTGCACTATTTCTCTAGATTTGAATCTTGTAAGTATTAATCACTTACTAAGTTGTCTTCAATTTGCATTCCAATTCTTCCTAAATCTTTGTAGCCATATTGAACAGAACAAACATGTTTAGCCGGCCAAGGTCTTGAACCAAAGCATATGTGAGGACATCACAGCCACGAGATTTTGTGATGATAGGCACTACACCCAGGTGTAGAAATTGGTTGGAATAATTTGCTCAGTCTCCCTCCATTGTTGCTTAACGAGTAACTTCTACACTGAAAGAGTACCTCTTTTATTCTTAATCACAGCATAATTCCTAACGGACCAAGAAGCCCAAATTAGCCCTCATGTTTTTAATTAACAGTTTTTATTTAGGTCTTATGACCACGGACTTCATTTTATTAAAATGGGATAATACTATATTTTTATTTTTGTTTTTTTTGTTTTTTTAACTAAAGCGTGCAATGTTTGTCACTGATTCTGCTAATGTAAAATTTGGTTATGTACATATGAATCGTATTTTTCATGATATGATTGATTAGAAGATTGTTTAGGTTGCGAAGGGTTGTACATACCCTTAGAACGACCCACGTCATGGAACCTATTCCTCAAATTCAGATAAAGTGAATACATTGGTTTCATTGTAATTGTAGCTCAAAATAAACTTGGTTGAAAATTTTAACTAACAAATATTTAACTAATTATGGACAATTTGCAGAATTCTAGACAAATAGGTAGTAAACAATGCCCCAAACACACTCGTAATGTATGGGCGGCCCACCCATAAAGGCATATAAACTACAAAGCAAGTTTGTTTTATCCACTTCAGTGTCAATAAATAGTCAAAAACTACAATATTATATTGTAACATCTACTACAAACACATGTCAATCTAAAAAGAAGATAAAAGCCTCAACCACATAATCTGAAATGGGGAAAAAATTAGACACAAAAATATACAACGCCCATACTTTAGAGGAATTTACTAAAGTATAGGCGGATCCACCCATACGTAACATTGGTAAGTTAATATGCAACACAACTACATAATTGTATTCTAAACCCTAGACTTGAAACCCTACAAACCAAACCTCAAATTATTAATTAAAAACCCTTACCAATTACCACATATAGTAGAACAAGGACAACCATCGAGACAAATGTAGAGACCTCAAGATACAATGATTGGATCCTTCATCATTAACCAAGAAGCTTCATCTAAAGGTCCATTGAGTCGGCCGACAACCGACTCAAAGGAGTCTTTGTATCCTCTAGCAGCCCATACAATGATCAAAAAACAATGGAAGATGATGAGAGATTAAACATGCATTCATCACTTCCGGAATAAAGACCAGATTAGGTCATGCAAGGTGCAGAAAATGAAACACATATAGGAACTAATTGATAGATATCAATAAAAACTACTCAATGGGTAATTGATAAATTAAATGCTATAAATTTATAGTGATCCAGTACACAATGTATCAACCATGAATACTATGAGAACTACAAACCCATAACCATTGATTCCGAGCATTAGACATAAGTGCATCGGCTGTCAACCGGTACTCCACAGGTATGAACCTCTGCTACATTCCAATCCTTAGAATAATACTAAACCTCTAAATCAGCCACAGTAACTATTGGTAGAAGCTTAAGCAACTTCTTGGAAAAATCATGTTTCATAGGTACTATCCACTATATGTCAAAAGAACCAATCATGGACCTATAAGGACATACATGGTTCTACTAATTACAACAAGTGTTCAAGTCAAAAAACTAATTCAACTCAAAAAAATGTTTGTATAGTCTTCAAGAGATATACTGCTAGTTCCTTGAAACTACAAAATACGGGGGAAGAGGATAACCCCATAATTCCTCTATTTATGATAGCCTCCTCTAGAGTGGAAAAATCAACACCGCTAGCGCCCTTGTCACCGACCTCGTCCATCCAATTCATCCACTCATTGAAGTAAGTTTACAGCCGATTAGTTCCAATCTTCAGTCAAACAAATTAAACCATGGATAGCCCATGATAACACTAGAAGAATAGTGGGATTCTATGACTGGTTGTTATATGACTAGTTGGCTACAACTAGTTAAGGAATTAATTTAAATTGATTTAAATTGATTTTTCTTAATCGTTAATCGCAAAAATCGACAATAATTGCTCCTATAACTGGTGTAGTCAGCCATACGACTGTTGCAACGACTACCTCGTATAAAACGGTCATTAATAGCTCGATACTAGTACAAATACGATCTTTGGTGTAAGCATCATTCTTGTAGTTATGGAAACGACTATAGGTACAACTAATGTTGATATTTTCCTTTCATTCTTTAGACACATATTTTTTCTACATTATACCATATACCAAAATGAACCAAAATATGTAATTTATTACCTAAATTGTCCAAATTAACATTTTTTTCATTGCAACAATGTAGGTCATCAAAAAAAGCTAAAAAAGTCCAAAGTTCACTACGAAAAAAAAAAAAAAAAACAAACAAACAAACAAACAAACAAACAAACAGCTCCTAGCCATCACAATTTTGTCCAAAAAAAAAATTCAATTTTTTTGAATTTTTTTCTACATTTACAAAAATTCCTGCATGATCTACCACAAAAATAAATTGAAAAAGAAAAGTTTTTAAAATCGCTAAAATGTCCAAAGTCTGCTTCAAAAAAAAACACAGCTCCCAGCCATCCCCATTTCGTCAAAATAAATCAAGCTTTTTGAATTTTTTTCTACATATACAAAAAAGCTTGCGTAATATATTGCAAAAAACAATTCTAAAAAATAACTAACACCACTAAAAATGCCCAAAGTTTGTTGTGAAAAATGAAACAGCTCCCAACCATCACAATTTTGAAAAATTAAATAAATAAAAATAAAAAATGAAATATTTTCTACATATACAAAAAAGCCTGCATGATCTACTACAAACTATTTTTCCCATAATTTACTGATTTTAGTCATTTTACAAAGAACGACTAAAATCCAATCATATTTTTCAGTCACAGAATCTCATTTTTGTTCTAGTGTAAGCCTCAGCAATTGAAGACCCCAGCTAGCAGATAGACGACCGTCAGCAATAAATGGTCAACACCATAAATGCTCCAATCATCTATAGAATACATGAATGGAGTGAATCATGAGCAATTCCAAATAGTTTGAAAGTAGCTCTAAATTGTGAGAATCAAGATGTCAAATGGACAGAGAATGATACACTAGGAGAGCACATGATCGACTAACAGTACTAACCACAAGCGCATTCATCCGTAACAACGATTCCATCAAAATCGCCAACAACAATGAGTCGCATCTGCAAGTCAACATCTAAATCTTAAAACAATGGTGAAGCATAACCATGTGCAGCAATTTCCTATCATCAAAACTCTAATCGGCATCCAGTCGATCGGCCGAGTTTGGTCTACTTAGCTTGAAAAGTGGTCCACAATCCCCCAGACCAATATCGGTTGCTCGCTGACAACGAGTTGTACTGCGATAGCGCACATGCTAAAGTGTCGTTCAGTTGCTCGCAATGCCTCGCATACAACGAAGGGTGATTCATGGTTCACTAGCCATTCTATCACGATCATCAGATGTCATAACACACTAAGTATTGAATCATCTGCATCTATTCTATCTTCCTTCCATACTACCGTCACTTTTTGAAGAGAAGACAATAGTATGAACAACGTCTAAAGTGGATGCAGATGATTCATTACGCTCTTTATTACAAGATCCGATCACATGTTGAATTGCTAGTCAAAAAATTGAATCATGGCAAGCAATTGATCGCTACTTCAACAAGTGTGCACTCGCAGCAAAACTTGTTGCCAACTCGTTGTCTCCTCATATTACCAAATCCGTCATCAGTTATAAATAGTGCCTACATTTCAACATCGCATTTTGAATACATCTCGGTTGATACAATCAGCGTCACAATGAGGGAGTTGCGTATTGGAGTGGAAAGTAATGTTGATTATCTCCGAACAGGACTAGATTAGGATTGCAAAGTATCGACAGGCCGTCGATACCTTGCAACATACATTGTCAATGTTGGTAGAATGTGACCACATAACAAAGCACAAAATTGGCTATTTCGGTATACAGTCACCTAGCAAGGTATGTCGAGAGTATCAGCAGGACTTCCATCGATTCATCTAAAGACAAAGCGATGGTATCGGCGGCCAGTCGACGCAATGCACAACCCAAAGTCATCGTTGGTGGCTAGCCGATATAGTTGAATGTCATCCGCCAATACAGTCAATACCAACCGCCGATACGTGACAGCTCGATCTAATAAATGGTGAGGACAAGTGGACCAAATTAATGGTGAAGAAAATTGAATCATGAGAATTGGAAGCCACATAGCTAAACCGTAGTCCACAAATTAGAAGCGCTCTAGAAGCTCCCGCTACAGTACTAATAACTTGTAGAATGGCAACTAGGAAAGTTGGAGAGAGCAGGGACATTGGAGAGAGCGAGAGCTCAAAGTTTAGAGTGAAGAAATGAGAATGAGAGAATGGTAGAATAAAATGTCATTTAAGAGGCTCCCGCTAAATTCTTGTTGGCACAAATTCAAGCAATAGGCCAATAACCAAATGTAGGCGCAAAACCCCTTTTTGTCAATGAGAATGGTAAATGGTCAAGATCTGCCATCACTAAAGTTAATGCACCGTTTCCTTTGGTGAGGTATAATGATTCTTTTTGGTGGAATAGTCATGTAGGCATCTAAGACGTATCTACATGGAAATAATTCAAAATATTTTACCCCTACCATAGTATTAATTGCTATTGAATATGAATATGTCATCAACTACTTTGGCTATGTCATTTGACTTTAAAGGATTCTATATGACGTTTATCTAACATTTCTTTGGTTACTTATAAGATTTGACGATTTGTGATTTCATCCATCCGTCGTTCATCTAGGGCTCATCCAATGGACCCATATACTCCCCCCACCCCCACCAACTCGGTCATTCCTTTTCTTCCGCGTGCTCTCAGTCTCCCACGCTCTTTTCTTTTGCGCAATCTCTCCCACGTTATATCTCTGAAATTTGTTATCACTCACTGGCTATCGGTTGGTAGCTGCTGTTGACTGGAGGCAATCCTAAATCCGTCAAATCTCTTTAGCAATCCGCCGATACCATTCTCTAGATTTCTCTCAAGAAAGTCATTTGTCAACTCGATTGATCCATCCACCAATTCCAGGAAGCAATCCAACAGGCAAAAAAACTACATTTTATGTAGGGTATCATGTTCAACATCTCTACTCGTGAAGTTATTGGTTGGCTGCCAATGTTTGGTTCGATCACAGTTGTCCTCCGATTGTTGGTTTTGTCTTGATTGTCCGCCAATGCATGTCTCTTCTGTCGGCTGTTAGTCGATACCTTCATCGATGTCGGATGGCCGCTGATACTATAGTAGATGTCGTCGGACTGCTAATGCCAAACATTTTGTAGTCTAGGGAACATGTTGTTAGTCATCCAAAAATGAGGCTCCAGTATCGGTATTGACAGGCCGCCAACAGTGGGTCTTGCATTAGTTACATAGTGCTTGAAAAATCTCTTCTATCATCAATTCTCTGCTCCAATATCGGCAGGCAGCGATACATATGCTAAGATTAATGTGAGTGATTAGGTCATTCTTGCATCATCGTATCTTTTGTTACCTATAGCCTTTATTCTCATTCAAAAAATATGGGGCTTCTCTAGTTCCACTCGACAACAAGAGCCCTATCAATGTATCGGTTGTCCGCCGATACTACATAATATGTGGTCTCGTGTCATGTCAATCATCATCTTTATTATTCTCAACATCATAGTAGTTGTACTATTGTGCGGACGATGTAGTACTACGGCGATGATGACTTATCCGAAGATAGGGACATTGAAATGGTTCCGGGACTTGTTGTTGCTTTCATCTGAAGGCATTGTCCCAGGTACACACAAACCTAACAACTACGCAACAAAGGAGGAATGTCATGCTTATTGGGGGAATCCCCCCAATAAACATGCAATTCGCTATTTACGCACTTGGGCATATAACACTACTAGAGAAATGGGGTTCCTAACCCGCACAAAATCAACAGAAATTTTGTTAGTTCTGTGCGGGTTGGGAACAGTTGATTCCGGAAAATCAACAGGAACTTGTTGGTTTCAAGAGAAAACTTGTTGGTTCTGTGCAGATGACTAAATGTTTGCTACGTTAAACCCATTCTCTGTTGGTTCCAACAGATGTGTCTTGGTTTTGTCTTGGTTTTTACGCACTCTCTAGTAGTGTAATCATGCATTTGGCCCCCATGCGCATAAATTTTTTTGTCTTATTTTTTTTTAAATGGCAATTCTTGTCTTTCTACTATCACTTACATTGTAAATAAACAATTCATTTAATTGTGTTTTATTCTTATCTTTATCTTTTCTTTTATCATTTCCTTTATCTTTTTTTTTTATCTTGATTTCTTTCTTGTCTTCTTTCTTGTCTTCCTCTTGTCTTCCTTCTTGTCTTTCATCTTGTCTTTTTTTCTTCTATTTTTTTTTTTGAGCTGTGGTTGCTGAACCCTAAACGGCGGGAGCAAAGAAAAATTATTTATTTATTTATTTAAATTTTAATTTAAAAATAATAATAATAATAATAAATTGTAGTGAATGACATATTGATTTTGCTCAAAAATTTCAGAAAACTACTTGTGAACCGTCGAGACGGTCCACTTTAGTGGTAAACCGTTACCACTATGATTTTGATGTATTTTGTATGTTATATTGTTCTAACCGGGACATTTTAACCGATTAGACTAATTCCCGGTTTTGTGTGCATTTGATTTGGTTTTGATTGCCCAATTTTAGGATTCCCTTTTGTCTAGGTAATTTTGGATATTTATTTATTCCTAACTATTTAACCGTGGGATTTTCGGCGTTTGAGCCATTTGCCCTATTATTTTATTCTATTATTTGGATCTATTATTGTGGCCTATTATTCTAATTCATTCCTTTAGTCTAATTTATTAATCCATTAGTTTATTTCGCTCTATTCTTTTGGATTATTAATTTAGTCTTTTATTTGCCTATTGTTTTCGCTTATTACTTCGGTCTATTATTTTCGTATATGATTTAGCGTACTATTTAGTTCGCTAATTTAGTTTACTATGCGAGTTATCTTTTAGCCTATTCGTTGATCTATTCCTTGGTCTAGTTGCTTTATTCTATTATTCTATCCTATCCTTTTATTCTATCGTTTTAGCCGATTATTTATTCTATTATTTTAACCTATTATTTATTCTATCCTTTTAGCTTACGATTTAGGTTATCTTTTTATCCTATTATTTATTCTATTAATTTAGTCTATTATTTATTCTATTTATTTAGTCTATTATTTATTCTATGTTTTTTAGCCTATTTATTTAGTTTATTCTTTGATTCATTATTTTAGTCTTTCATTTAGCCTTTTACTTATACTATTCTTTTAGCTTATTGTTTATCCTATTGTTTTAGTCTATTATTTCATTCCATTATTTTAGTTGAGTAGTCTAGTGTGTTATTTGGACCTATTGGGGCTAATTGGCTTAGTGTTTCCCTTGTGAGTTAATGGGGGAATGTAGGACTCCCGGTTAAGAGGGAGTTTAGTGTGTGATGGAGCTAGGGCTCCATGGATGACAAATTAGTGGATGAATTTTGCTTGTTGGATGGATGTAGCTTTTGGGTGGGATTTTGAATCCCACCCCTGTCGATTTTTGAGGGCCAGTTCATTGTGTGTGTCCGTTAGCTAGAGAGAGAGAGACGGAAGTTTTGGATCTAGATCTAAATTAATTTTTGTTGCATTGAGTTTGTGGACTAGAGAAATTTTGTTGTATCGAGTTTTGGGCTTGGATTGTTGGGAAGAGATAGTGTGGAGAAAAAAAATCATAAAAAATAGGAGAGTGAAGGTTTGGAAGATTTAACTGTAGCAAATTAGTTTTGTTGTCTGGGGACTGGGAAGGAGTTCTGTTTGGCGAGGGCCTGCAGAATTTTGGCGTGAAGGCAGAGCAAAGCTCCGGAGGGGGCCGAACTGTAGAAACCAGGGCGCTGGAATTAGGCGGAGGCGGGGTCGGAAAGCTGCTGGCGCAGCACGATCAAACACCGCGACGAGGGCGCTGCAGTCCGGAGCCGTAGAGCAGGGTTGGGTGCTGCAGGAGCAGCGAGCAAGGACACGGCAGGCGGATTCGAAGCCCCGGCAGCAAGAGACGATTGAGCGACAGCAACAATCGAGGGCGACCCCGACGGTGCTGTGGCCTGCACCAACGATTCGAAGGCGACGAAGACCAGAACGGGATCAAAACGGCGGCGACCAAGACCAGTGCCGAAGGCGCCATCGACGGGGCTGAGGTCGAGCGGTCGGCACCTGCAATCCAGGCGATTTCGGCAACGAGGCAGAGGCGCGCGGCGACCCCAAGATCAACAGCGGAATTTGCGGCGAAGTGTGGAGGAGGCTGCTGCTGGCGGATACAGCAAGACGACGGCGACGGCGATCAGTAAGTGGAGCGGCGGGTCGGCAGCATCGGAGAGCTCCCCCGTCAACAAGCGATCAGCACCGACCGACGAGATTCCGCAGGAGTGTATGAGGTCGGCTCAGGAGCAGGGGGCCGACATCGACGAGGAGCAGCGATTCCAGGCGCCAGCAACGAGGAGACAGCAGCGGCGATCAAGACAGCAAGCGACCAAGACCATCACGGCAGCGACTGAAACCCAAGGCGACGAAGACCCAAGGCGCAGCAGCAGACGACAAGGCGATCCAGTTGCAGCGGAAGACAGGGCGATCCAATTCAAGGAGCGACGGCCAAGGCAATCCTCATCGCCGGCTAGCAGCGACAGCCATCTCTCCATGTCTCCCTCCCCGTGTGACAATACGGAGGGAGACAGGGTGACATTAGAGAGGGAATTAATCCCTCACCCTTTTTTCCATTGATTCTCCATTACTTGTACTAATTAGAATTGCTAAGTATTAGGAGGATAGAGAAAACCTTTATTATTTAATTGGTAATCTTAATTGCCCCAAAAAATATTTGCTTGCACTCTTTAATTGTTTATGATTAATTCTTTGAATTGTTTATGATTTGTATGTGGTTGTTTTGGTGTTGTGCGTGTGTGTGAAATTGGTCCGGCGAAGGGTAGAGTGCGGAAGCGTTGCCCAAATTTCGCCGGGCTAACTTGGGATTTTTGTGTGTAATTTAGGGTTTAAGTTTAGGGTTTTTGGGCACGACGCGGAAGCGCTGCCCAATTTTTCCCCGAAACCCTAATTTGGTTGGAATTGTAGGGTTTTAAGTGCAAAGATGTTTTGCAATATTTAGGATGTTTTTGTGTGGTTTAGGGATCAAAGAAACTCCCTATCGTGAGATTTTGACGCCCGTGAGGTTCTTTACTATTGTGCTGTAATTTTTGTGGTGAAGTCCCAAAACCCTAATTAGAGGGTTTTAACCCCTAATTTAAGCCCATTTTAAGGCACTAAGTGCCTAGGGTAATTGGTGGGACTTTTGTGGGGTGTTAGGGTGTTTGTTGATTGACATTTGTGATCTTTGGGTGTGCTGTAATTTTCATGCACACCCCCCGTTTTGACCAATTTGTTTAGTTTTTGGCCATTTGAGCTTAAAATTTTCCCACATAATTGCCTAGATAAAAAGGAGTCCATTGCTTGGAATATTTGTGCACACCCACCCTCGGCCGGACATATGACATTTTGACCGGCAACGGTCAAAGTGCTCATACTACTCATGATCAAACCTCATAACCATGTACTATATACGATAGATTGTTCTGAAATTGATATACAGTCTCACAACTAAGTTCTATTTGAGATTCAATGGTAAATTTTTCTACATAAACACCAATCAAGAGATACAACTGCCTTTTTGAAAGCATCACAAGAAAGTGATAAAATTTTAGGGATGAGCATGGTCCTTTAGAGGTTATAGAGCCTTTTGAAGCCTCATTTTTCCTCTAATGTCAAACACCATTTGAAAACCCATCATAACAAATTTCATCCACAGATCGTCAATATCTTATTTGTAATTGAATTACAAAATAATTTCTAATTTTAAGTTTCAAATTTTATACAAAAATATTGGTGGTTGCAATCATAGATCCAACTATATGGATAAAACCTAAAATTCATAATGTACAACTTTTATTTGTACATCACGTTCAAAATACCCCTCTTAGTTGCATTTTATAATGCATCTATGTAACTCTCCAAATCCCGAGAGGGCCATGTACATTCAAAGGTTAAACTATTGTAGAATTTGAATGCGTCAATTTTTCTTTTATTTTTTTATTTTATTTTTTAAATTCTAATTTTAACAAACATAACAAGCATTGATTCATAGACATAAATTAAGGTTTTTTGTGATTTAACATGTGGTGGATACCGTAGTCACAAACATCTATATAAAAACACAAAAAGTCAAGAAAATAACAAAAAAAAATTCAAAAACATTCAAACAATCAAGGATGCAAAATTTAAACCACTGATTTATTTAAATAAAATGGAAAAATCTAAACTTCAAACATTCAAAAAACACCTAAGAAAAATAAAATAAAATTCAAGCATTTAAACATTGAAATTAAAATGTTGAACTTCAAAAGTTTAAGGCTTTGTAACTTTTTTTAAATCGATTAATTATATATATATATATATATATAGATATATAGATATTATCATAGATAATGATCCTACAATTTCTATAAGTACACAAAATCCAATAAGTTTGTACACTACAGTTAACCCTGAGTTAACCCCTAAAGGTACTCATATGTTTTGTAAAAGTCAAAGCCCTATAATGTGCATACTTGAAATATCACATTGTATGGTTTATGAATTTTCATAGATAGTCATCAACATTATGGAGGTATGACAAAAATTTCAACATTATTGGAAGATATTTGAAATATTTGCAAATTTTGTCATGTAGACAAGATAAAAATTCAAAATAAATATATATTTGAAAAAATTAATATCTAAAATTATATTTAAGGAGATAAAAGTTATGTTTACAAGTAGTTAAAAAAATGGGAGTGAAAAGATTAAAAGAAACGCATGATTGGAGCATCTTTAGAAAGCCCTTTGTATTTTGAACACTCAGATTTCAAATTTCTCGACAGTGAAAAATATTCAAATGAAGTCTACTCTCCAATTTCAACAGTCAAAAGATGTATTTAAACTGAATTTAACCCCTAAACGTCCAACCGTCCAGAAAGTGAACGATGTATAGAATCAAACACAATTTCTCATCCGTCATTGACTTTTTGCAGTGTGGATTTTTTACTATATTTTTTTATGGGAAGTTAGCTTCATGCATGTGTGATATAATAAGAAAGGGGATGATTTGTGAAATTTTAATGCCTCATTTCATGTTGTAGTGATTCATCCAAAATTTCAAAAATTTCAGTTTAAAAGTGCTATTAGAAAAGTCAATTCGTAAAATTTAACAACCAAAATATCTCCAAAAATCACTACCCTCAGAGTATTACATTTCAACCAATCACTAAAAATTTCATGTACAAATTATCAAAATCTTATTTGTTATCAAATTACAAAAGAATTTTCAATTTTGAGTTCCAAATTTTCTACAAAATATTGGTCATAGCAATTATAGATCTAAGCATATGGATAGAATCAAAAATTTATAATGTACAACTTTTATTCAAATATCAAGTTCAAAATATCCCTCTTAGATACATCTTATAAGACATCTTTGAAATTATCCAAATATGGACAGGTTTGAGGCCGTTTAGCGGTTAAACATCTAATAAAAGCACCAACTCCAACAAAACTAAAACACTTGATTTTTGGGGCCTTTGACCAAAAACCATTTAAAAAATGGATGGTTGGTCCTTTAGGAGTTGAGACATCACCAAAAGGCATAGCATGACAACAACAATTTAATCAGACAATCTATAATAGTTCTAATATTTAAATCCAATATCTACCGTAACCTTGTAGCAGCTCTGGCATCCCTCGGGGAGGTCACATTCAAATATTATGTAACAACATACAAACAAAGATAGGGTCCAAATAAATCTTTGAAAATAAATTTTATATATGATTTGCATTAATATAGGATGCTCACAATTGATTACAAGAATTAAAATGAGAACATTCTCAACATTTTACTAATTATAGTAAAAATGTTTTTATTTTTTAGGGTACTTTTACATATCCTTTGTTCACATGTGATACCCAAAAGATACAAAGAGTGACCTCCCCGAGTGGCATCCATAGGGATTCCACGTCAACTGTCATGCCATTCACATCCTCTTTTCATAGGTCACAACCAATAAAAAAGCGACATGTAGCATTTTTTTATAAAATTGAATTCATTTGGGCCTCTGCTGCTACTAGGTTATGATATGTGGCGTGTCACACCTTTTTAAAAATATATTAATTGTTATCCGTCAAATTCTTTCTTGCACTACAATATTTATTTTGTTATCAAAAATATACTAAAGAGAAAACTTTAACTTTTGTCACATATTTTAGTTTAGAATTCCATAAGACTCTATATATTTAACTTGTTGACACCTAGCTATATAAGCAAACTATCAAATTTTATAGTCAATTTTGATTTGACCATTTTAGAATTTATAATTTGAAGTTTTTCAATATAAAAACATATGGTTTCTAAAGGTCTATAAATTTTCATTTAATTTCATATAGACTAATAATACTTATGATTTTCAAAGTAAAAAATAAACTAGGGCTCCGCTTCTCTCCTCACCACCAACGAAGTGAAAGGAAATGAAATTGAATAAGATGTGAAAGGCTAGGTTACTTTACATAACGGTCTTTGAGGGCGGAATGGAAGAGTCATGGGAAGACCATTCGTGGATGTGAAAGGCTAAGTTACATCATAGAAAACCCTACCCTAGGACTGTGAAGTGCCGGCTTACGACTCGTCAACTCACCGGCTCACTAACAAACCCTACAATTGTTGGAAAGCTACAAGTGAAACCTATAGTTGTCAATACCATTTTTCTAAACCATCTCCGACCTATGGTGTTCATTGGAATAATTAAAATAAAGATCAACTACAAAATAAATTCAAAAGGCTTGCAATTATTATATCAAGTGCAAGTAACAAATTTAAGTTTAAAAAAAAATTCAAATAATTAAAATAAATTATGAATTTTACACCTCAAAAATCCAAAACTTAAATTTCTATTTTTTCTTTTCAATTTGGACATTTTATAAAATTATAAATTTTATTTTTTTTATGCATAGTTTTTCTATGATATTTCTATTTTTAAGAATTTTTTTGTGTAAAAATATGCATAAAAACTAGTAGAATATACAAAATAAATTTGATTTTTTTCAAATGTAGATTCAGTTCTAAAAGGATTCTATACAAAAATTTTGGTTTGCATAAATGCAATTATGAGTACAAAATCCTCTTTTCAAAATACTTGCCTTCTTTGTAGAATTTTGAAGTTTTGAAACAAACCCCCTTCGAATCAATGTTTGCATAATCTAATATATTATGCTAGGCATTGTATCATCAACAATTTTTATTTTTTTTGTGCAATAAAATAAATAATGGAGTTGTAAAAGTGCTGAAATTCCGTTATAATATTATAATTGGATAGAGGAATTAAAGCTTGCAATTTGTGCTTACAAATTTCATTATTTCTTTTCAAATTTGACCTAATGCAATTCTAAGTTCAAAAACTTGTCTCTTAATCCCTAAAGGACCACAACTCTGTTTTTCTCCAAACACTCCAAAGCTGCCTAAAGGTACTCCTTCTCATACAAAGGTAATTTTTTTTTTTATCTAAAACCTTTTTGACCGAATCAACCAGAGGATACTTCAACCAACTTGAATTTATTAGCACCTACAAATTTTCAACCGTTCAGAATTCCTCAATAGTAAGATTATAAGCTACAAGCTTGGCTCCACTTTTTTTTTGGCCCGCTGCCAGAATTTAAAACTTTCTAAATATGCCCAAAATGCAAAGTTTAGTCTCAGATTTGGTAAAATGAATTTGGCAGTTGTGTATATGGAAGTGTTAGCTCATTGTGTACAAAAACTCAGATGTATAGTTCATTGTATAAAAAATTTCAGGAGCTGCCCGCAGTTAGGTTTTTTACCTTTGCATCATTATATCTTTTGGTCTATACATCACCTACGTACGCAAATTACCATCCCATCTTCGTTATAAAGAGTAGAATTACCACAAAAAACCTCAAAAGTTGAGGATCAATACTCATTCCACATTGAGTTGATCGAACTTGGAAAATCGGCTTTGGTCCTTTAGGGGTTAAACACGTGCCCCTAAGGGCCGCTTTACACTACGGTGGAGAAGTCCACCGGTCATGAATTCTAAGGGAATTCTAAAATATGATTGGCCGAGAGTGACACTCTTGTTCGATGGTGGTTTACACTATGGCCAAGAGTCCTCTAGTGGAGAACTTTGTACATGGATGAAAAAACTGACATAGCTGCCAACATGGCGGCACATTTTGCAATGGGAGTTCTCTAGAAGGCAAGTTTTTTGAGGACCTCAAAACCTTGGACAAAAAACTTGACCTCCAGAGAACTCCAACTCGATTAAAATTATATTTTTGTGAACAAATCTAAATCGTACAATTAAGAGCTTCACCATTGAGATGGGCATGGATTGTGCCACATATGGGCATAGACATTCAATAAATTTTAGTTTCTAATTGAGAGCTAATTTCAAATTTTTATTTATTTTAATTAAAAAAATTCTTACAGTATATTTTAGTAAAACGATTGTAAGAAAACAAATATATAATTAGAATGTTTTGTTAATTGAGATGTGTTTATTAATGCTTGTCGAGTTTTGGATTATTGAACACATTCTATGGGAACTTTTTTGAACTTTTTTTTTTACCACACGGATTGAAAGATTATAGCAATTGAAGTAAAGAGAATTATTTTTTTGGACCCTTCTTTACAAAGTCAGCCCACTTTGATTCTCCAAACAATGAAATTTTTGCACTACAAAGAATTAATTTTTTTTTAAATCTTTAAGAAAAAAATGTTATTTGCTTATTTAATTTAGTTTAAATGTATTGTAGAGGTGGAACATTTTCAAAAATTTCTTGTCATGAAAGAAGTTCCAAAACATGGCTAAACTCATTTTATTTTTTGATCAATGCAATTTTTTCAAATTTCAATACAATGGTCAATTAGGGGGTAAGGTTTCTACTATCACTACTAGAAAATCCTTCGACCGTATCAACACAAAAATGTTGATCGCGGCAGTTGATTAGGACGAGTTGTCCCGGACATTTTTTAACCGAAACGTGTTGTTCCAGAATGTCATTTTGGTCAAAATAAATTTATCTTTTTAAAAGATAAAAAGATCCACGATGAAATATATGAAGCCTACCCAAAATTATTTTTGGCTTGTCCAGAGAAAAGTAGCTGTCTAAATTTTTTTTTTGCACTATTTCATGCAAGGATTTTTTTGTATCTAGAAAAAATTTCAATTTTTTTTGAATTTTTGAATTTTTTGACAAAATCTTGAAGTTGGACTTTGGATATTTTTAGCAATGTAAAAGAAAAATCAATTTTTTTTCACTGTTTTATGCAAGGATTTTTTTGTATCTAAAAAAAATTCAATTTTTTTTTTTTTTTTTTTTTTTTTTGACAAAATCTTGAAGGTTGGAGCTGTTTCGTTTTTTTCTAATGAACTTCGGATATTTTTAGCGATGTAAAAAAACTCTTTTTTCAAAATGTTTTTGCACTATTTCATGCAGGGATTTTTTTAATCTAGAAAAAATTCCAAGACTTTTTATTTTTTGATTTTTTTAACAAACTCTTGAAGGCTAGAGCTTTATTTTTTTCCCCACGAAACTTTTGAATATTTTTACCAATGTAAAAGAAAATTGAATTATTTCTTGCACTATTTCAAGGAGGGATTTCTCTGTATATCTTGAAAACTGATTCAAAATTTTTTGATTTTTTTTTGGACAAAATTGTGAAGGCTGGGAGTTGTTTGTTTGTTTGTTTGTTTTTTTTATTTTTTTTTCCAGTGGACTTTGGATATTTTTTGCGATGAAAAGAAAAAATGATCCAACTTTTTTTTGCACTACATCATGCTGGCTTTTCTCTATATTTAGAAAAAAATTCAAATTTTTTTGAATTGTTTCTTTTTGAGGAAATCATGATGGCTGAGAATTTCTTCCTTTTTCAATTTGCATATTTTTGGCAATGTTAAAAACATTTATTTTCCAATATATATTTATTATTTTATGTTACAGGAACATTTCTGTCCAATTTGTGTTTCATTTTATGTTTGATTCAACCAAGAATTATTTTTATCATTGTAAGTTTTTTTTATGTTTTTGTAACTTTTTTACCACTTTATGATATTTCATCATATATGCCTTTCTGCTTCAATTGAATTTTTTTGATTGTATGTTAGAAAAACTAGTTGTGGATCTAATAAAAAGAAAAAAAGAAAAAAAGTAAAACATTGGATATTCACCTTGAAATGAAGTAAAGAAAGATAAGTATGTAGAATGAAAGTAAAAAAGTAAACTCGAAAGTGCATAAATTTGGAAAAAATTTCAATGATCAAATATTGTAGCAAGTAATGAAAAGCTTTTGCAATTATATTTTTTGAAAAGTTGTTCAAATCGAGTTCAAAAAAAGTCTGATTTTAAACTCAATTTAACCTGTAATGCTTTGAGAGATCATTTTTTGGTCAATGCCCCCTTTAATGAGTTGCACAAGGCTAAAAATTTAAAAATCTGATTAAATTATAATTATCTTCTAATAGGAAATCAAGTATGCTCTCGAACCCAATTTGAATCATGCCAATCCAAATTAAACTTCAGCTAGGGGAACTTTTAAAAACCAACACCTCTTCATTGTTTTGTGTTACAAATTTTACTATTTAGGAAAAGTAATGTTGTTCTTTTCAATACATTTTTTTTCCTTCTACAATGAAAAGTTCAATTATAAGCAATAATACCAAAATTTGAATTCTAAAAATATATAATGTAAGTTTATTGAATTTTTAATGTTAATTGCTTCTAAATTCTATAATTGAAGATCTAAAACTATTTTGGGAATTTAGACCTTAAGGACTTTTATGAAAATTATGGGAATTTCCAAAAGATTCCAAAGTAATATAAATTATTTTCAAAAGATGCCAAAAGATTCCAAAAGATTATATTTTACAAATTAAACAATTTTTGGTATTTTCCCTATTTATTATAGTATGTTATTAAATCAATTGTTTTACAACATTAGAAACTTATTTTGTTCAAAACTATAACACCCGTTGTACAAAAAGACCCTTGAAAATAGTAGTATAATATTATAATATTATATAATATTTTTATGTTATTTATATATATAATATTTACTACATTATTATATACAATGAACTTAATATTCACTCTATTTTCAAAGAATTTAACTAAAATTTATATTTTTCAATCTAATTTTCAATGCTTTTGTAAAATTGACACTTCATATTGCACTTTTCAACATTTTTAAAATTGGCAATTCAAGAAATTTGTTGAATTTCACGATTTTTCTTAAACCAATAGAAATCACACGAATTGTTTTTGTTGCTTAACAGAAAGTTCGAAAATGAGCGAAAACGATCATTACACTGCATGGAACAAAAAAATGTTGTTGATTTTTTGGTGATTCAGTTGTCATTGTCTAGTAGTGTATGGCCGGCTATGACCATTTTGTGAAGTTGTTCGGTGGACTTCTCCTCTCAGTGAAGTTGTTCAATACACTTCTCTTCTAGGTGGTTACACTACGGCTAGTCAAGACTTCTTAAGGCATTTTTTTTTTAATTGTCTCTTCATTTTCTTCGGCATACCATCCCTAACCTCAAATAACCATGTCTTAGGCTGAAATTCTTGGCTGACCGATGCACTTCTCCACTGTAATGTAAAGCGGCCCTAAGTAAAGTTTTCAATCCTCATTACAAAATAAACTAGTACTTCATTGCCTTTGGAAATTGATTGATACAGTTTCAAAGATGATTTCTCATTAGCATAACAATATAGTACGAGGTTTCAAGGCATATGTTGAAGGCAATGTTCAAATGGTTATTTAAAAGGTCATTTCAAACGTCATTTCAAAGCTTAAATCAAATAATGTTTCATAGATTATTCAAAAGGTTATTCAAAAAATTATTCAAAATACTATTTATTAAACAAAGGCATTTTTAGATGCTATGTAGTAGTGATTTTTCACAAGGTCTATGAATGGTCCTCGAACATGTCCTTTTGAAACAAATAATGTCGTGTGAAGAGGTTCTCCAAAAGATTATCGGTTTTTTGACGTGTTCAAATGAACTTGGACATGTTGCCAAAATATAATCAAAATAAGTTTTACAGTCTACCCTTGATGATATGATACTTGGTCTAATATGACGACCTCGTTACTGTGACATATTTTCGTGTGGCCTAACTTCCGTAGTCTTAACCCTTAAACGCCCGAGGGGGTCCCCCTCATTTTGAACATTTTTGTTGATGATCTCTGAACGCATTTCAAAACCTTTTTTCACATTCCAACTATAGTATCTTGTACTCCTAAGCCTTATAAACTATCTTTCAATATTTCAAAACATTTGACTGTACGAATGTTAAGATATTCACAAATGAAGTTGAGATTTTGAAATTTCAGGCCTTGAAAAATCCGAGAAGCCTTCCTTTGATGGGCTCTCAAACCCAAAAAAAAAAAACAGTGGAAATGATGTGCTATTTTTTACCATCCTCAAGATGAGGTTGTTAACAAGATGCACGACTCAATTTGACAAGATGTTCAATTCATTAGCATTTTTTCAGAGACCTTGTAATGGGTGGGGCAGTATGAAGGAAATCAAGAAATTTTGGATAAATTAGATTATCCCTTCAAATCTCCTTCAATTGGAAGAGCCCACTACTCATGGTATACAACCCATCTAAGTTGAACAAAAGTTCCTTTGAGGTGCTCAATGAATTTCATTGGCTTAGATTTTTTGAAAAGCCACCCGAAGTTTTGAAACTGCCTTTCAACATTGAGGTGTTTCACTTTGAAAAATTCCCCTAAATGGAGTTTTGATTGGATGAACATAATTCCAATTTAGTTGGAAAGAAGACTTGTTTACCTATGACATCGTTTTTTTCTTTTTGAAAAAAAAGTTATTTTTTAGGCGTAGATAGCTCAGGAAAATGGGCAGCAACCTCAAAATGGTCTTTTGGGAGCTTAGGGGTTAAACTCCCTCTCTGATATAACTATGACACCCGTTAATACAACACTATGAAACCCTCCTTTGTCATATTAAAAGGGGAATCAAAAATCAAAATGGTGGGATCCACCTCAAAATAGGATCATAAACATTTTCCCTACAATCTTTTTACATATTTATGTACATACATAATGCCAAATAGGTCTTAAAAAGATATTCTTCAAAATAAAGGTTTTTGAGTAAACTCAACAAGATGGGGGTTGCAAACCTAAGTCAACTCTATCAATCATTATTTTTTAGACTCTTTTTTGATCAGATGGGTTTTTTTTCAACATTGAATGCTTTCATCATTGTTCAGTTTCTGTTTTGCAAAGAGTTCATTTTCTCAATAAAGAGCTGATGGTCTCCCTTTATCTTTCTCTCCTCGTTCGCTATTCTATCATCTTAAAAAAAACTCACGGTTTCAAAAATATGCATGGTAGAGACTTAAGTATGCATTTCAATTATTGTTTTGGAGAAATTTATATTCCCTCGTAAATGCGACGTAAAATCTCCAAATGTCATATTATGTGTAATACAACACCTTGATATTATGACACTTCTCCCGTTTCTCCAATGTATCATATTAACCCCCTAAGTGACTAAACGACCATTTTATGGTTGTTTCCCTTTTTTATGAACTGCTCGAGATGATTTAAAAAATTATTATTAGTATTATTTTCAAATAAGAAATCAAGTTTACTTTCCAACCCAATTTGAATCATGTTGATCCAAGTTAAACTCCATCAAGGAGATTTTTTCAAAGACAAACACTGCTATGTTGTCCAGTGTTACAAAATTTACTGTTTGGGGAAAGTAATGATGTTCTCTCCTTTGAAAATTTTGATTTTTCAAATTTTAAAATAGAATGTTTAGTTTTAACCAATTGTACCAAGTTTCAAATTCTAAAAATAAAATTTTGAATTTTGAATTTTTTAAAATAGTTAAATGATTCTAAATTCATTACGTGAAGATCTAAAACTATTTTTGGAAATTTAACAATATATGGATAATTTTAAAACATCATGATTTTCATTTTCTCTATTGAACCAAACTTCATCAAAGATAAAGAGGTCACATATTATAACACATATGTATTTTCGTTCAATACCCCTCCGCCATGTAGGGTTTAAAGGGGGAGAAAAATATTAAAGAAAAAATACAAAATCCACTTGAAGATGTTACATGTGACATGTGAGTGATAAGCAAAATAAATTAAAATAAAAAGCATCCAGTCCAAACTGAAATCTTTGAGTACCTGAATCTCCTGAATATAATATCCGCAAAGCAAATGAATTAGATTTTATTTTTATTTTTATATACATATGACATCAAAGACACTAATTTACTCCAAGCATATCACATAAAAAATCACAAATTCTTCAAATTTGGTACAAACATGTTAAAATTAAAAATTAAAGTTTTGGAGTTACCATTCAATGAAGAGGATGGATTCTTCTATTCCTCGTGTTTTTCCAAACAATCATCACATCATTCTAACTAATGTTTTTCACTGGGATCTTTGCACACAAAATTTTGCATAAGAGCATCTAAAATCACCATCTTCAACCTCGTTCTCAAATGACTCTTGATCAAAATTTCCTTAGAGAATCCCCTCTCATATGTAGCAATACTGACAGAAATCACCATAATCCTCTTTCACAATTTATTAAGGCCATGCCAATTGATTGACTACTATAGAGTTGTACAGTACATGCAAACTCCTAGACCTAAAACAATGATTTGGTAAGAACCATTTCCCTCATGGTTTCTACTATCTCCAAATTCAGTGACCTCGACATCTCAATGTCTTTTTACAAACTCATTTATCTTTTGATTGGGATGGGTCAAATTTTTTTTAATCGGTTTTGGGACTTGTTTTCTTTTACCAATCAGTCCGTGGACGTGTTGGTTTATCAAAGGATCGGTTTAGGGATGGATCATTTTATTCTTTTTCATGTCAATGTCGCTATTAGACATGAAACGGGCTAAAACTTTGTGAAAATCAACATGATGCTATGTGGGATTGGCATTTTTGGCCTGCCACACTATTGATGTGACTTATTAATTAACTTATTTGTTGTTAACCTATTTAATGTTTGGAGGAGCACTCCAAGCGAAAGGAGAAGAATATTTGACGGTCGGCTCGTTCCGATCATTCCATTGTGGCTCATGTCAACAGTTAAAAGGATGGCTTACGCAATGGTGCCGGCTCAAATTTGCAACATAGGATCTCTATTTCCGTCTAATGTTAATTAAATCAATTCTCTGATGTAATCGTCACTATAATTTCTTCCATTTTGGAACAAAATCTTGCACTCCCTAACAATTAAATTCCATTATAAACATGTAAAGAAGAATCTCCAAAAAAATTATCTCCAAAATACCAACCTAAGAACAAATAAAATATTTGTTCTTAAACAACTTTTCTTTTTGGAACAAAAAAAACCTACACTCTCAATACTAAAACCCTTAAATTTAACAATTCAATTTTTTTTCAATATTTTTCCCATATTAGTTATTTCCACATTATTCCCTCCACGTGGATTCCAAAATACTTAATAACAATAGGAAAAGTAAAAAATAAATGGCCTAAGTTATAATTTTGGAACCAAAAGCTTGCACTCCCATAACTTAAAACAACAAAAACAACGAAGAAGAAGAGCAACAGTGTCAAGAGAGAAGGATTATGGCGATGGCCTGTGTGTTGCAACCCTAGCGATGGCGTCCACGATCCTTCCCCTTTACAATTCCATGCTCGAAGCTCCGGTTGATCGCGCCCGCACGCACGCAGCCGCAGTCGCGTTTTCCCTGATTTCTTCGTCTCTCGATTTTCTTCTTGTGGCATGATCGATGTCAGCTGATTTCCGTGCACTTTCAGCAGCTGCACAGTTTGCTTTTTGAGTGCGGGTTAACTTACAGGCTGATGATCCAGGGAAGAGCCATCAATAATAAGTTAGATCAAACCCTCATGCGCATATATGTAGTTTTCCATTCCGCCATCGCAGCGCCGGGTTGTTGTTGCCTCTGTCGGTAGTAGCTTGATCTCTGGTGGTACATATGCACTTTGGTCCCTTTGCGGCCGCGAGTCTGTGATGATTAGCGGCATTCGGTTCTGTAGCCTGCAATTATCAGCATTATGTGTCATTATCCCTCACATTGCTGCAATTGGCCGAGTTGACGTGGTGGCATCCTGGCAAGAACGGGGCGGTTGCAGATACAGGCGGAATGGTTTGTTGACCGAGGGTTTTGAATTTGGTTTACGGGGATGATGAGGATTTGGAGGGGGAGCACGTGAAGGAAGGATCATTTTCCATGACACCAAACCCTAGCTCAACCCCTGTAATAATGCCGTGCCTCTGCCTTTTTTTTTGACCGGTACGTCCTCAATTCTCAATTTGCACAGTGATGAGGGTTTGTCAGGGTCGAATTTTCTGTTTTTTCTGGAGGTGTAGGGGTCGGGGGTTATTGATTCGATCTTTAGCTCCCATGTGCCGATTTGTTTTGGAAGTGCATGATTTTATGATGATTTAATCGTGTTCGCGTTGCGATTCCGCTAAACTGCAGTCTGATTAAACACATGCTGGTCATAGGCAACTCCGTTACCCTGTGCGAAACCCTTGTAGTATTTGGGCCCAAGTTCACGTCTGCGCTTTGCTCAGCAATGCGATGGTGATTCCAAGCTTACCTTGGGACACGCCTCTCTTTGTTGGTATGACCATAAGTACTTCCTTTGTGGCTTCGACATGACAAAAATTCGTAGTTGGACACTTTCTTATCTTTTGAATCCTGCTGTAGTAGTAGTAGTGCCTCGTCGCCTGCCTACAGCAGTTTACAGGCCTCGAAGGAGATACAGAAAATTGAACTTGAGATGTTGAAACCTGGCCTCGCGACATCACGATTGATTGCCTTCCTGCCATGCACACATGCATGTGTCAATTCTGGTAAATATATTCATTGAAACAGCAACATCCACATCTTGAAACTTTACGTCTGCATGGTGAAAGCTCGGAAGCGCATATGCTCATGTGAGGGATGAGATGGTCATCTTACAAACATGTTCACATGGTTGAATCAAGCTTGAGCTTAAGGCAGCAAGCCGAATTTTGAACCTGGAGGTCAGCATGGGGAATCAGTCCTGGATGATGCCCCGTGCCCTGGTGGCCTAATCCGCTGTGGTGTGTGGGCAGGTACTCCTTCTCTGCTGTATATAATTCGGGTGTGGAGGATGGGAAGCAGCTTGGGATGGTTCTGCGGTGCCCTGTAGATGGGAGGCGATGGTGTCTCAGCGGGGCGTCGTCTTCTTCTTCGTATGTCACTAGTCGTGGGGATTAAATTGGACAATGCAGCTGCAGCGTGGGTGCTGGGAGCATGTGAGGAGGTGTCGAGCCGGGGCGAGGTGAAGGCGATGTGGTAGCGCGGTTAGTGGCACCGCTGGTGGTGCTCTGGCGCAACCATGGCACAGAGGCTGGACACTTCGAATTTGAGCAGCCCCGACGGTGGTCTGCATAGCAACGGGGGAGGCCCTCCGCATCGGACCTTGGGTGCCAGTTTAGATAAGTCTCATAGTTTCCGCGAGAGTCACGAGCCGGGCCGCGCTGCTGCGTCGAGCTCCCACGGCGAGCTTCCGCCTCTGACGAGCGTTCTGTTTCTGGAGCCCATCACCTTGACGGATCCCAAGGTCAATCGCCAAGTGGAGTTCCGGAGGGCCATGAACGCCGTGACCGGTCAACAGAGCGATGACCCGAGTCTGGGCAGCTTGCAGTCAAAGCCGCTGGAGAATTGCAGCCCGGACGAAATCAAGCGGGTGAGGAGCACGCTCTCGGACAACGTGCACCGAGCCAGGTACGGATCCAAGACATTGCTAGGGGTCATGTCATATCATGTCATGTCACTTGCGTCACGAAACAAGCCGACAAAGTGGATTGAGCGAGCTAGCGAGCCATAACATTCAGTAGCTCTCACAGGGGCTCTGCCTTGGGGCTTCATCCAGCCCCTTCCACATGTTCTCTTAGCTACTGATGGGACTCATGGGATGGTGAGGGATATTCCTCATCATTTCATTGGGACTGGGGGCAGCCCCAATGGAGGCTACTGAATGTTATGGCGTGGTTGAATTCTGCGGATGATCAATAGTGTGGGGTGTGGTTGATTGTGGCAGGCGGAATGATACTATTGTGCTAGCAGCAGGGGAGGATTTGTTTTTATGCAAGCTAGCATTGTGTGAACCGTAAAGCTGTGGGAGCAGTACTACTAGTAGTGTTGTGTGGGCGGCCCGTATGTGAAAGTTTGGTGGGTGATGTGCATTGGCAGGGAACGCTCGCGGCACCTGTCGGAGGCGGTGATAAAGCTGGACCGATTCGAGACTGTGAGAAAACGCAACAAAGCCGATTCTGGGGCGCATGATAGGGGTTCAAATCCGGGTCCAGGTCCGAGGGGCGCTGGGCAGGCGACGATGAAAGGCGGCGGTCGTGGTGTTCCCAGTAGTGGCGAGGTTTCCGGAGCAGCGAAGGGAGGCGAGAAGAACAAGAGCGGGATCATCAACAAGCGGATGCGGACTTCGTTGGCCGATGCACGGGTATGACAACACGGTTTATTTTGTGCTTGTGAATTGGCATTTCGAAAGTCTCGGTGCATGTCTGTCTGGGTGCAAGCAAAAGTGAGATGGCAGAACTTATTAGTCCTCATATGCCAGAATTCTCAGTGTGTCCATAAGAAGGATCATGTGCGTTTGGAATGTATTTTATGGCACTTCTCTTTAGTTGTGCAGTTGCAGAAGGGGTCTAAAGGAATGCTGCCTGCTTATGTCGCTGGAGTATTTATTTATTCGAGATCGGCTAAATTTTCCTATGACAGATTGTGCATTTGATAAATGCTTGGATCTGAACTGATGTTTTAGAGTTAGTACGAGTGGTGCGGTGGATGGTGTGTCTCTATTTGAGAGTGTCTCACAGTGTCGTTTGGGTTTATTGCCAGCCCGAGGGTAGGGCGATCAATTGGATCGTGCAGCGATCATCAGGGGTGCAAGAAAGAGAACGGGACATTACCAAGCCGAGTAGCATCCTGAGCTCTCCAGAGAAAACCCCTGTAGTAGGGAGCGAAGGATGGGAGAAAGCAAAAATGAAAGGACGAAGGTCAGCCACCTTAAAAGCGGAGGTGTCTGGGCTTGGTAGTGTGAACGGTTGCGCGGATGGGGATCGGGAGCAAAAGAGTACTGCTCAACATCACCGAGCTGGTGGCGATAGTCGATCGCGTCCTAGCGAAGGCCATGGTTTCAGGTGAGTGGGTATCCTGCATGTGTTACATAATTGAATGTGCTGTGTCAGTGGAGCTGTTTATTTTTTGGGCTATTTTTGAAAGCGTACGTTGCAAAACATGAGATAGTGTTTGAATGGAACATTTTATGGTTGCTGTTTTATTTAGATGTTTGACCCGGATATTTTGGAGTCGATCTTCTGGTGCTGTCTCTGATGTAGCATGAGCGGGGTGGTGATGTACTGTGATTTTGAACTCTTTTTGTGTTGTCATATTGCTGATACGGATGTGCTGTTGGTGTGCTGTCTGGCAGGTCTGGTCTTGTGCATGGCACAACGTCTGTGCAGAAGGGGGAATCTGTTGTGCAGGTTAATGGATCAAGTATACGAGGTAATAGTAAAGTTGAGCTTGAGGGTGCATCATACGCTATGGGAAAGTTGGAGCGGTTTGATATGACAGAGCGTGAGCGTTCGAACGGCAAGCCTGGAGCTAAGTACGTGTTTTGCAGCGGGTGAATTGTGCAGCGACATTCGTGCAATTGATTTTTGTATAGCTATGAGTGCTGAACCTTCTTCTGAATTATCGGACATGATGTTCTTGAGGGAGCAATATTACTGTTTGAAAGTGCAGATGTTTGAATGCAGTTTGGTCGTCTTCTTGCAGACCGATTTCTCGAGTTGAAGGGCGTCAGGCAAGCCCTGGAATCACAGCAAAGGCGAAGGGTGCAAGAGCACCACGGTCGAATTCGGTTGCAGGCGGGAATCAGACGGGCCATATGAGTCGTTCTTCATCGTTTACGGAGGTCCGTGAGAAGCCATCAGTGATCACTCCACCGAAGCCGCAGGTGTCTTCTGGGCCCGTGAATAAGAAGAGGCCAGCTTCCTCAAGGTCATCATCCCCTCCTGTTGCCTCTTGGGGTAGTTCTCGACATCAGAAGATGGCACGTGCAAGGCGAGTGAATCCGATGCCCCCGGTGAGTACACTCGTTCCAGCGAAGGAAGAGGCAAACGGGGTTGGCGGAGGAGATCCGCCCTTGCTGGACGGAAGTGCGTCAGCTGTGACTTCGAGCGCGAGATTGAACCCTCCAGTTACAAGTGGGGGTTCTAATCTGGCAAAGCGATTGTCGGGTGGGCATGGTGTTCCTCCAAGCAAGGCTCAGGCGGAGCGATTGTTTGTTTCGGTGGGACCTGTGGAGAGCGACGACTGCATAGACGAGGGCCACAAGATCAAAGATAGAAACCTTAAACACGAGATTTTGGTGGGGAAGCATAAAATGTCGGGTATGAGTCAGAAGTTGGGGACTGTGGTGGTGCCAACAAGGAAAGAGATGGTGTTAGCACAGGACGAAAGTGGAGGTGGGGACGGGGTGAGACGGCAAGGGCGGACAGGAAGAGGGTCTGTGACACCACGGGTGGTGGCGGTGAGCTCGCCATCTGGGAAGGTAGAAGTGTCGCCAGTGAATACAAAGCCTACAAGGAGTGCAAGGGCGACTGTGGAGTCAAAACCCACAGGGTAGGTTGCTGACAGTTGTGGAAGCAGGGGTCGAGGTTTGGGTGAATGGAGGTGGTTTTGTACTAGGTGTAGATGACGGTGTGGGTTGTAAGTGAGTAGTTTTGTTGAATTCTAGTTGTGTGTCTGCTGCTGTTACGTTTCTCTTTTCTTTCAGAGTGCTCTATAGGATTCAGTTTTTGAGTTCCTATATCTCTGCAATGGAATGTCTTTGTACTGGAATTGTGGCAGGAGTCGTTTTCTGTAGTAATTGGTAGCGCTGTGTTGTGCATGTGCAGACCTGGACGCCCAGTAACTAAGAAAGTCGTCACCGATCGTAAATCTGTGGGCAGACCGAGGCGTATATTGAGCAATAGTGTTGCTGTGTTGTCAGGTATGGGTGTGAGATTCTATTGTTGTGATTACAGGATTGTGCTGGAGTGAGGTCTGTACTGGCTTGATGAATTTGTTATGAATCTTTGTCATTTCTCCAGTGAATGCCAGTGTCCAGTTATATTGTATTCTGAGTTAAGTTTTGGATGTTCAGGAGAGGAAGATGACGACCGTCAACAATTGTCGGAGGCAGTTCAGCAGGCGGTTGACTTTAGTGGTAAGGCTTCTGGGAGTACGTAGTAATGTGTTCGCTATATTTTTATCTACAATCTTTTATTTCGACTCATTTCACTTTCCTGGATATATGTGCAGCTGCTGCCTGCTCCAGTTCCTTTTGGACAGAAGTCGAACCATATTTTGCCCATGTTACTTCAGATGAGCTTTCTTTTCTGCACAAAGAAGTAAATTTATATTTCTCTGCTCATCCATATTGCAGTTTTTCTACATTGCCATGCTTTTACCCAAGCGAAATGTTTATGTTGTCTCGTTTGCAGTAGAGGTACTGTCTTGCTGCAGTCTGTAGTCCAAATATTCTTGCCACGAGTAGTGGGGTTTTATGAATTGGGGCTGATATTTATGACTTCAGTGTGACGATTTTGCTACCTGATTAGCATTTGTTGATAGGTGTGATCAGATGATAGTAGGTCAGCCTATTAATCAATCTTCATTGTTGCTCTTGTAGATGGCTCGCGTTGATGATAGTAATACTGCTATGCACTATCATTTGGATACTGCAGTCAAATCTACAAGTCTTCATCAGACAGGTGCAGAAAGTGACGAAGGCAAGAATTTGAAAAACATGCGGGAACAGACTGAAAACGAATCAAATTTTATGAGAGGAAGGAATGGAGGACGGCATGATAAAGTTTTCTCATTGTCACAACTGCTGCTATCTGCCTTAATAAGCGAAAGGGTAGGCAATGATCGTCAGATAGTATCTGATGAGACCTCTGTAGACCGAGACTCGGATTCTCCGCTGCCTCCGAGTAGCCATAGCGAGATCGACTATGATAGGAGAGATGCGGAAGGCGAATCGGATGTAGATAATGGAGGTTACAGCGAATGCTCTCCTATTTCTGGGGACCAAGGGAATCCTCACTGGGGTGATGATCAAGGTTTGCTTCTAGTTTTACATTCTGTGGCAATATAGGCGTTACAGATGCGTGAGTTTATGTGCTTGTGCAAAGTTAACAGTTTTGAACATATCTTTTAAATACTTGCTGTGCAACTTTGCAATTTCTGGATGCTGGGACTGCTGTAGTTGAATCATCATGTCTTGATGTAAGTATTGTGCACCATCCCTTGAGAGGTCATAATGATGGCAGTGGTGATGACTAATTGCATATTGGTGATGTGGCAGATGAAGATGTTATTCTTGCGGATAACGATATTCATCAATTAGGTAGAGCGGATTGGGTTCATGGCGTGGGAGATTGTGGTAGGGGTGA
Organism: Pohlia nutans; assembly: GCA_022496805.1. Taxonomy (NCBI): domain Eukaryota; kingdom Viridiplantae; phylum Streptophyta; class Bryopsida; order Bryales; family Mniaceae; genus Pohlia; species Pohlia nutans. The sequence goes on from CM040105.1 coordinate 2,475,063, forward strand.
TCAGCCCGGATCTGGCAGCCAGATGGGAATCTGTTCGTTGGATTGGGAAGAGCAATATCAAAAGATGAGCTTAGATGATAGGTTACAGCTGGAATTAAGCAGCATTGGGATGCTACCTGTGCAACCGGTAAGTAAGGAAATTAGGATTGAAAATGGAGATCAGATGTCGATGTGTCATTGTGTGGTTTTGCAATCTTCAAATTTTCATTTTTTGGTTTTTCCCCTCTCTGTGGACTTCTTGCTTTTATGTGGTTCTCTTTCACCTTATGCTATTAAAGATACGAGTGGAATCTAACTTGTCTGGTGCTTCTGAGTGCTATTAGCGGAACCTCAATGAGTTTGATGAGAATGAAATCAGTGAGGAGCTGAGGAGATTGAAAAACGATCATATTAATCAGGTATAAATCCACGCTGATTAATGTCATTCAGGGGAACGAAAGGTGAATTTTGATGGAAATTACCGGTATCATGGTTGCTCCCATTAAGTGATTAGTGTTTCACTGGCAGATATCGAGCAATAAGGAGCGATTGTGCAAGATTGAGAGTGCTGTTTTAAAGAGACGGGAGACTGAGGAAAGGTATGACTTTATTTTTCTCCATCATTATTGCATGTAGTTGTCCAGGTCTCATATGCTCTGGTCTCATGTCTTGCATTCAGGTCTCTAATGTCTGAGCAAAAAGCTTCACCTCCTGTCTTGGTTCGAAAGCAAGGTTTTTGCCAACTCATATCCAAACTGGTCATTCTAACATCCTTCTCTTATATGGAATGTTGACTGCAGGGCACGTGAGAAACTTGCCATGGACAAATTTGTGGAGTTGGCGTATAAAAAGAAAACGGTAATTGACAATGCTGCATTTGTGAAAATACATGTGAGAGCTTTATATGTAGGCTGGGATTTCAGAGTGATCTCCGATGTGCCTGCTTCTGAAAGAATAATTTGTCTGACTGCTAGTTCAAAAGAGCCAGACCCTCGAACTTTTCCATCATTTAAATTCCGGGAATTAACAATCATTTTATCACAGGTTAATGTTTTGATTCGTTTTATGAATTGAAATTCCCAGAAATAATGAAATTGACAGAAGTTCCTTCTTGGTTTGCAGGGGGGTCGTTTTACGAAGGGAGCAGCTGGTAAAGCTGCCAAGGCAGCTAATGATGCCTTTGTGAAACGGGTTTTGGCAAGGGTTCAAGAATTTGAGGCTGGTCACAGTTGTATAACCGAGCCTGCTTTGCGTGATAAACTTTTTTGCGTTCGTCCCAGTGTAGTAGTAGAATCTATTCCTATTGCTGCCATGAATGGGGCAAAGGTAGATGGTCTTGAACGAAGTGCGGAAAGGATGAATTCAGATTGTACAGGTTCTATAGATTTCTCTCATCTCAAGGAAGAGGCCAGGGAACGAGCGGAGGAACGAGAGATCTTCCTGGAGGATGTGTCTGGGTACACGAGCACTCGTGATGTGAATACGTTGAGCTCGAATGGCTTCGGTGGAATCAAAGGCAAACGAAGTGAACGAGACAGGGACGGAAAGGTGAAGGACGGAGGTGCACCAGCACCAACGAGGTCGAGCCAGGGGAATGCCAAAGGGGAGCGGAAGAATAAAACGAAGCCCAGGCAGAAGACAGGATCATTGTTGAAGTCCATGCAGGGCCCCCCGGTGCCCAAGGCCGCAGACTTCGGTCACCAGTCGGGTCAGGACAGGGCTTCGAATGCTGCTGCTCTTGGAAGGCAACATTCTGGTGTGAGGAGGGGCGAAACAGCGTTGCCCAGTTTACCTGGGCTGCTCGAACCGCAGGCAGAAGCAGAGGGCCCTTTCGACCTGTCGACCATCCCTCTGACAGGCATTGAAGACTTGGGCGTATCATGGCTTGGAGATTTCGACTTGGACGACTCGACGCAGCAGACCGACGATTTCCTGAACATGGGATTGGACGTTCCGATGGACGACTTGTCCGGGTTGAACATGATGATGTGAAAGCAGCAGCAGCATGCATGCCATGGAAGGGGCCATTGTCCCAGTTGGCAATTTGTGATTATGATGAACGGGTTGCCCTTTTGTACATTGAAAGTTGGCCTCAGCCAGCGTGTCCGGAGCCAGGCAGCCACAAACATCTTGCCCAAATCAGGGGGAAGAAGCTTGCTGTTTGGAAGACGAGGTGTGAGGCTGAAGAAGAAGAATAAGGGGGGCTTCATGCTTGTACGTTTACAGGGTTGAGAGATTTTAGGATTTTTTTTGAACAAAATTAGCATCACAGTTGAAGGTATGCCCCACTGCACCGGGTTGCGTTAGACAGTAGCCGCCTCGTGACAGTGATTACGGATAGTGGACCGCCATCTTGTATCAAAATTCCTTGAAACATTTTATCCTTTCAGAGAGTCACGGACGATGGATAGTCTTTTGCCGTGTGTACATTTCAAGATATGTGTTTTTATAGGAAAGCGCGGTTTGTGTGATTCAGGTGAGAGATTTACGATGTTTGTCTCGTGTGACTCTGTTGATGCATATGTTGTACTATTGTTGTGACTGGGTATTTTGCCAGTACTTGTCAATGTTTTATCGACATTAGAGTTAACCCCTAAATGACAGGGGTAAGGGCAAAACCTAGATGTGTTATAAAATGTTACTTCTACAACTTTTATGAAGTTTGGTCAAAAAGAGAAAATGAGACAGGGGTTATCTATACTGTCAAACTTTCAAAAAATGACACTCATTTAATGAATTTAGAATATAATATTCACCAAATTTACAATTTTTATTTTTGGAATATGGTACGATTGGTTAAAAATAGACATTTTATTCTAAAATTTTAAAAAGAAAAAATTTCAAATGAGAGAACATCATTACTTTCCCAAAAATCAACTCAGAATTTAGTGGTAGGGTGCATGTGCTCTTACAAAAGATTGGTGTAGGGTTCAATTGCCGAACTGATACAGGAGTAGTTTTGAGTAGCCTTGTTGAAACTTCAAATTGGTCAACTGAACTTCGAATCTTTGCTTATTATAGATTTTAAAAATGGCATTTACACTATTAATGGCGAGAGGCTGTCGTAGTTTAAACCCAATTCATGCCGAGAGTCTAAAGTCTTGGCAAAAATATATAGTAAAATATCCAAATTGGAGCCTTTGGTTGGTCATAGTATGAAGCCCCAAATGCCAAGTCCAGTGTCCAAGTCCCATTCTATTTCAAAGCTTCAATCTATTTCTCACCATGCCAATGAATCCAATTTCTAAAATTAGATTTTAAAAATAAAAATGAATCAACGGCCTCCATTCTCCATTTTGAATCTCCATTCTCGGCCAACCCAATTCTTACTTGAGACTCCATCAAATTGGCTCCAAAACTCTCAAAAAGTGCTGGCTATGTAGGCACTTTGGAGGACGATAGCCTTCGGAAATTGGCCCCTAGTGTGAAGCCCGAGTGACTAATTTCCGACTTTCTTACAATCTAATTGGTGAAATTTGATGGACTCTCGACCTTCCGCCAAAGAGTGTGAACCACCCTTGAATTTCATTTCAAAACTGAGAGTAATGGAGGAGGTAAAGCCTTGTGCTTTATACAAAATGAAAGTTGTACGTCTAGTGCCAACAATGCATGTGGGATATATAAAACTCATCTCACTTTTTGTCAACTCGTTCTTACTTACACGTTACACATTTTGTACATAAATGTGCATAACTCAAGTAAAAGGATTTTAAAAAGATTCCTTCACCCCCTCGGACACAATCTCTAGAGGCTTTGGTGATTCTTGAACTGGTGTCGTCTTCTAGATTGGTGACAATAGAGACTTTGTCCTCCTGGGCATCGGTGACTCCAGACTGGCGATCGGAGAGGTGACAGCGGTCGCAGCGGGACAAGGCAACTTGTGGTGTTAATATATTATGCACACAATTAAGGTCTAAAATTCGGATCACAATAAAAAAAAATTATCATTCAACTCATGGACATTATTCACAACTTTTATTGGTATAATTTGTTCATATTTTATGCATAAAAACTTCAAATAAAAAATAAAAATTTAGAGATGGACGATGACTTGAACCCTCACTAACATGACATTTTTCAAAATAAGATCATTTTCTCAATTGCGAAAAAATAACTTATAATATCCCAAAACATTTGGCCTATAATTAAGTAGCGCCTGACCTTATACTAACCTACAATACTGAAGCAGAACGTTATTTTTAACATGATGTTTCCTAATCTAGAATGGGACGATTCCACGGTACAAATGGATACAATCGATATTATTTTGAGCAATTACAAAGTAATCTCCTAATGCTCAGGGCTTCGAACACGACTTAAAAAGTACTATAATTTAAAATACGTGGTTTACCAAACATTTCTGAGCTGCAAATTCAAAAAAATAATTGTAAACGAAAAGCATAATTGTAAGAAGACACATCCATGGTCACATTATATTGTTAAACCCTAGACTTTCTACCCTTACTAAAGTTTCCAAGATTTTCTTCGATACTCTTGGATGCTTTTTGTTTTCACATCTTACGTTTGTCTTACTTGCTTGACTCCTACTAAATTCCAAGGAAAGTTATTGTATCAGTAAAAAATCAAACCAAGCAGCAAGGGGTGCAGAACCCTTCTATTGTATAGAATGTAAGGAAACATGAAAAAAAAACAATATATATATATATATATATATATATATATAGAATTGATTATTCATCAAAATTACATTTTGGACACCTCCGTCACTTCCATGCAACTAGCCAATGTACCAAATTGTGTATCAAACTCCATTATTCCATCCGTTTGGCAGCTGCTGCTCTGCTTCAGCCAACTGTTGTTGCAACCTGGCAATCTCTGCAACCATAAAATTTTCCTTTTGTACTAATTCAGCGTTCTTTTGTTGCAAATCTTTCACTTCTTGTTCTACATTGCCTCGTTCACGCGCCATAAGGTGTCGATTGTTTCTCACTTTGATAGTTTCTGCCTGTAGTATTTTAATCACCTTCATAGAAGCTGGAGCGTCGGCATCCGACTCAGAAAATAACCCTCGTCTGAATGCGGCCCTGAATGCCAACAAAGGAAAGAATGTCTGTGGACTTAGCGGACGTGGTGGGATGACACTATTCGAAGCTGCATCCATTAAACCTTCTATTGGACATGTCGTGGCACTTCCACTAGTGCCATATAAAGGAAGGACGTTCAAGTCTCTATTCAAGATGGTTCCGCAAACTCGGCACGGCTTTCGGTTTGGTTCGTTTCCGAACCACTTGTATATGCATGGCCAACAAAAGACGTGACCACATGAGGTGGCCACTGGATCAATTGGAGGCTTCACACACATGTGACACTCCAACGCATTTGCACGTTGAAGGTCTGGTACTAATGTATTACCTCCTTCTGTACCTCTCGATCTATCATTTTCCAACTCCATATTAAAGTAATTAATCCAAAGGCACTTTTGTACTTTTTGACTGTAGTAAATAAATAAACATAAAATCGTACAAATTTTTGTCCCACGAATTGTGAATCGCACTCACAAAAGCTCTAACAAAAACAATGATCACAAAAAGTAATGTGTATGGCTTCAAAGTCGATTTGCCTATATAGGCTTGGAGGGTACTTCCTCGGTGGGAGGATTCAACATGAGCCATCATTTTGATTGAGCCTCGGGTGTTGGACTCTATCACATTCAATCTACAACATTGATTTCATGTCAATTTCTCCATGGGCCGAGGCTAAACAAAAGCAACTCATGACAAATTTGACAACCGAGGCTTACACCACCCATGTTGGAAAGTACAGTTCAATGAGAACCTTCCAGTTTTCACCCTAAACCCTAAACCCTAAAACCCCAAACATCTTTCTTCAAATACGCCAGCTTGATTCAGTAAGGCCCAAAGACCCTGCCAAATTGGAAACTATGCTTTGGTCCTTCTGGCGAACTCTTAGCAACCTCAAATGATGGAAAATTTTGGCCAACGTAAGGCTTCAAATTCAGTTAGATTGAAACTAAGCCTCACTCAATATCAGACTTGCACTAGTAAGATACTCGCTTGATTTTTATCAAAGAACTTAATTTGAACATTACTCAATGACAAGCTCGAAGTGTGCTGTATGTCACAATAAGTGTATCAGTGTATGCCTTCAGCACCGACTTACTAGCAACTTGTATACATTTCTAACGAGAAGCAGTATCGATGATGAATCTCTTACCTGATGGTTGAACGAGCTATCGTACTATTATTGACTATAATGATGGTCTCTTGTGTTCAAATGCCAAGATTTTGGAAAAAGAAAGCCCAGCATAGGATTAGAGTTAACCGAAATCAAAACCTCAGTTCTGACCCCCAAATTCATGGGATTGGAAGTCTATGGTGTTGTGGAGTATAACCGAAATCAAAACTGAGCATGAAGACTTAGGTTCCTTGGACCTCGGAGCCACAGCAATCCAAAAATGGGCAGCGATTGTTGATTCCGCGGAGAATGTAGACATGCAGACTCGATGATGAGGTTGAGCTCCACGTTTAGATTGCGCAGCGTCCACATTTAGGATGGTCAAGATCTGTGGAGCCCAGCAGCAACGTGATCAGCGCAACAAGTGCTGGCAGTCGTTTTTCAAGTAGATGCAGACTGAAGATCACATTGATAGATCCGGACATCAAAGTTCCTTTTTCACAGCCAGCAAAGCCATCTGATGAGGAACACCATTTAGAACTAGTTTTGCAGTCTTTTTGACGGCAAAACTAGTTCAACATCTATTCTATAATTGGATTTCATGGAATGGTGACAGTCAACTCGGCTGCCCTTGACTCACCTTCAATTCACCTCACCTAACATGGCTTTGGCTTTGAGCTTCTTTTCGGTTAACTCTATTGTGTGAAAATAATTCGTTAGTAGTTTAGTTAAATGAAGTCTTTTTAAGATTTGCCGAGATTTTGGGATTGCGAGAATCAAATCTCGTTTCAAAATCTCATTTCCCCTTGCCCGAGAGGAATCGTGAACTCTGACACCCCCTAATGCTGAACAATTGAAGCATAATAAGAGAAACCATGAAATGGATATTGCGTTCACATAAACCACACCCTTGACCTCTTCAAGTGTAAGATTGAATGACACTTTCAAAAGTGAGAAATTTTGGAGTAAATGGGGTTTGCATTAGAATATAGCCGTAACATTTACAATTGGCCTTCCCTTGGCACTAAGCACACACAAGATGAAATGGCACCTGTGCCTTGTGCACGTCTGCACTTGGGTGGTGAAATTTCAAAAATCCATGTTTGTGGGAAGTTAGGAACTTTGCTGTGATAATAGATTGATGGTAATGCATCAAGTCTGAAGGTTCCGTATTGATTAATGCACATTTTCTATTTCCTCTTTCCTTGCGAATGGTAAAACATTTGCTCTTTTTTATATGAAATAATTTCAACATATGAAAAACACAAAAATTCAAATCCCTTACAAACTTCCAAGTCCAAATTGAAGAGCCTTAGATGAAAATAAGGGTTGTTGTTGCAGTCAAACATGATTCACAGACACGACAGTAGGGAATTAGACAATAGGGAATCAGACAACAAGCTTAGGTTTCTGTGAAAAACCAAAACAATTTACCATCTTACAAGTTGCCAAAGAATTGAATAAAACATTGAAGATTGAAATTGATTCTCTCATTGTAAAAGTGAGAATGAGCAGCCTTGGCGGCAAGTGTCTTACATATAGTGCTACTACCGGTAGAAACGTTCCTTTCACGTCCTAAACGTACGAAGAGAAAATGAAAACAAAACTTGAAGAATCTAGGACGGAAGAGAAGAAACAAGACTTAAAATGCAGCTAAAAACTTCCAATTCCAAATCATCAATGTACAGGAGCAAAGTTTGCCGCTAGTAGGAGCAGCAAATCCATTAGGGTTCACATTTTTGCTTACAAGAAGAAGATGCACCAACTGGAAATGATGTTGATTCTCAACTCATCAACCAATTGTAGGGCATTTCACAACCTTCCGTTGCCCATCGACAAAGAGCCGGACGCGGTTCGTGTTGTAATCCATAGTCATCATCGTACCCGATGGCAGCACTTGCACATTCAAGTTCGGCCTCTCGGTCAAGATGTGCGTCTTCGCTTCCTCGGCATCTCGCCCCACCAGATCTGGCCAGCGCCCATCTGCAGTCCGCATCCAAAGCACTTTCTAATTAAAAGCAGAACACAGAACGAAAATTCACAACGATCAAGACAACCGAGAAATCAGCAACAAAGCATGAAATCCACTTTACACCTCCCCTGTTGTGTAACCCTAAACAGGATCCTCTTGTTGCACTTGCGTTAAACCCCATGATTTCCAGAATGAAACATTAGTAAGCGCAAAATCAGCATCCAAAGCACTTTCTAATTAACTGGAGAGCACAGAAAGAAAATGCACAACGATCAAGACAACCGAGAAATCAGCACCAAAGCATGAAATCCACTTTACGCCTCCCCTGCTGTATAACCCTGAACAGGATCCTCCTGTTGTAGTACTTGCGTCAAACCCCACGATTTCCAGAATGAAACAATAGTAAGCACAAAATCACGTACCGAGGGCAGAGTGGATGCCAATTCGACCGTGGTTGGCGTCGCCACCCGCGAAGGACGCCATGAGAACGATCAAGACGATGCAACAAACCGCGGTAGTCCGCATTGAGTCTGTTCAAAAGCAACAATAATTTATGAGAAACGATCACTGATCCACACTCATGCCGTTCTAGGGTTTGAAATGGCACCGACCATACCAAAACCCCTAAATCTTGCACTCACAGACCACCCCAGCAAAACGGTCCAACGATCGGAAACCCAGCAACGAGCGGAGAAAAAGAAAAGCCGACAGGAACGACGCGCACAAGAAGAAAGCAAACCTCTGCCTACTTTTGTCATTCCCTCCTTACAAGAAGGCAAACAGAGGCATTAGGCAAAGGAAAGAAGGAATGAGAAAAGTAGAGAAAAAAGCGGACGAGGGAGGCAAACCTGAGCAGAGGTGTAGATTGAAGTGGCAATTGAAAGGCAGGCGATGAAATGCGATGGCGATGAAGATGGCGATGCAGAAGTGGAAAACAAACAAGAAGTAGAAAACAGAGGAAGTGAAGGGATGAAGTAGTGCGTGGCACTTTGATGGCTGAAATGTGCGGCCTGTGGATGAATGACATTCCGTTATGAATGAAAGTGGGATGGATGAAGTGAATTATAAAAGAAGGTGGCAAATTACACTAATAAAAAGAAGGAATGAACTATTTTATTTTATTTTATTTTATTTATTTATATATATATATATATATGTATGTATGTATGTATGTATGTACGTACGTACGTATGTATATGTGAACAATGGAAACGTATTTTGGAAATTACTATAATCAAAGATAATTTATTAATCAATTATCAATTAAATAATATACACTAGTATACGTACTTATTTTTTATTATAAAATATTGAGATTTAAAGTATACTTTCAATTTTTAGTTCAAACATCACAACGTGAAATGGATGCGTAAGCAATCCCGGATGTTATTGTAGTGTATTTTTTGAGAGGTTCACTAAGAAAAATCAATATATTGGTAGTGAAGGTTCATAGAGCTAAATGCACTGCATGTGGTGAAAAAAACTGCAAACATGTTTCAAATTTCATGATCTCCATGGTTGTTTATATAGGGTTTAGTTAGCAACTCTTTTTCGTGACTACCATCGTAAAGCCATTGAGAACTTAAGCTCCAGTGTTCTAATAGGGGATGTCAGGGTGCGAGTTTGTTAGGGGAGACTTTGCAATGTGATTTAAATGTGTTGGCATTTTGTAATTCATGTTTACGATTACAAGACTCTCACCAAATATATTGCCTTTTGCACGTGAACTGAAACCACATAATTTTATAACCGCCCTTTAACCCTTTAGTGCCCAGCTGACCACATTATGGTCACTGCAACGTTCGAAATGCAAATAGCAGAGAATCCGTGAAGAATTTGAACTTCAGTTTTGAAGTTCAGATTATGCCACATACATTATACATCTTCCTGAAAAAGAAATTTTCAATTTGGAATTGTACAACTATCAAAATACCTATCAACAAAACGCAAAAATACTGCAAATACTTGAAAATACAATAAATACTTACAAATACAACACATGTATTATGCAGTATTTCTTGTGTTTGGAAGTTTGTTATCTTGTTTTGTTTTTTTGTATTGTGTTCTCTTCTTCATCTTCCATTAGTGTGTGTAATCCGATCTTGACTAATGTACCCACTCTTGTCAATTTTCAACGTATAAAATTTTGCCTAAACTGTTTATGGATAAGTCACTTTCACTTATAAAATTCACAATAATTATGTGTGAATCTATTTTGATATGAAAGATTGCAACGGAGAGGTGTTGGCATAGGGCATAAATGAACTTCTTTACTTTCATATTTGAAAATTTAACCCACATTCTATTTAACTTTGAAGTCACACACCCCCCAAAATCTCATTTTTGAGCGTGCGTTATACAGTTCAAATACATACTATAATCTTCCGATCCCACCGTTGGATGATTCTCAAATTTTAATAATATGTGTGCTCTCGAGTTGAGAATAGAATTCTACGGCTACTTTCTAATTTAATATATTCTATTTCTGATAATCTCAATCACAGTGGAAAAACCCACTAAAATTCAGAGCTCCCAGCTATAGTACCCTGGGCACTAAAGGGTTAAAGAAACAAGGACCATTTCCTTGTTCCAAATGGTACTGTGAAAACTCACACTCTTGGTAGGGTAAGCTCAAAGTTCGAAGGCCGGGCGGAGATGAAAAAAAACACACATGCAGGCTGCTGCCAAATTAAAACATTCTGGAGCTTGAACACTCCAATGGCATAAGGTTTAATTCTTTAACGCCTCGATTCAACATTGTTTTAAAAGATTTGATATAAAATCTTTGATGAAAAATAAAAATGGAGTTGATGTACAAAACAAAGTTGTAAATTTTCAATGTGAAGATCACATCTATACAGTTGGATTCATCGTATTTTTTATTCATCTTTTTTAATTAATTTTGCAAGGTTTTCTCTTGAAATTCAATTTAAAATCCCAAAGTAGCACAACAAAATTTAAAAATATGGTAATGAAATTGGAATAACATGCACTACAAGATGGTATGGATTCCATTATTTGATTCTACTTATTTTGGAAAATCATATTTTTTTGAACTAAGAATGAAACTTGACATAAACCAATTTTGTTGTTTTTCTAAAAATCATAATAACCTATTTTGAACAAACCGTACAAAGGATAGTCAACTTGCTCAAGAACCACGAGAAATTTTGGTGGATGAAAACTATTCAATTTGGATGAGAATCTAGCAGTTTCAATCTGTGTGCGTCGTCCACATAGTGTGGAAAACAACACCATTTTCTTTCTGGTACTGACCCTCAAGTCCTCATGCTTTGGATACCCTGGAATGAACATGCAACATTTCTACAAGAAGCTATGTCTTTTTAGTAGTGCAGCTAAAAAGTTACAAGGGTCTTCTAAAAGCTGATTTCACAATGCAATTGAATTGTAGATGTAGTTTATTTCATGTTGGGGACCAAGGCTCAGTTTCCAAGTAGCAACAAATACAGTTTGTAAGAACCTACTCAAACTATGAATGTAGTTTTTGTTGATGCAAGTCTTCTTCCCCTTTTGGTCCAGAGCCAATAAATTCCAACTATTCAATCAAATATACGTTAGTTAGCAGAGACTTCAATGCGCAGTCACTTTTGAACCATATGAATATGCTGAGCGCTGAGTTGGAGAATAACAAGTCCTTAGAGGAACGAACTGAAGCTTAGCACCATTCTCCAACCTTGAGCTTTTAGCTATGCATTGGTATTCAACAAGATGAAGACGACGAAACAATGAGCCTGCTGAACCGCTGGACTGCTTCCTTTGTAAGTAGAGTACAATTTGTCTGAATCCTGTAAAGAGATGTTATTAAATGCTCCACGTAGTTTACTTGTCTAGTTCTCAAGTGTACGGGCCTAACCTCCTTCCATCATCTGATGCCTTAAAATCTTGTTATTATTTCAAATGGTTTACAATAAATATACCATTATCCACAGTAATGAACTTCTGCAATGCCTTCTGTTATTATAACATTCTTGAGCAATGTTGACCACTCACCTTCTTCACTCTAGCACATTGAAGTTGGCAGTAAGTTGTCTTGGCTGAGTACCATCATTATTGAACTAGAAGATTGTTCCTTGAAATAGAGGTTAGCCCGAAGTTGTTAACAGCTCCTTTCAAAAACGTTATATGACCGTCTCATGACAAGAATGATTTAGTTATCGATGAGAATTGAAGAATCTCCTCACATATACATACGAAGAGCTTCGGAAACTTATGTATACATCAACATGTTTGATATGTCCCTGGCGGGTCATTATTTCCCGGCTTTCTCTACTATAGTTTGAGCGGATGCTCAATTGAAATCGAAAATATCACAGCAATTACAGCAATTGACAGTAAGCATGTACTAACCATGATGTATAGTTATGTAGTTAACTAGTTGCAAACGAGGCATGAGGAAGTTCTCCAACCAACTCCCATATTTTCACAACCCCATCATCGGCAGCTGATGCCAGCAAACGTGGATCCTGCAAAACAAAATCCCAATGCAAAATAGTTTGTTAGTTATCCAGGCTACCTTCTGTCAGATACACCTAAAGTACTGGAAATGAAAACTATTTGGTGTAAAGAAATGGACTTCAAAAAGGTTAAAAGACACTAATTTGCACCATAAGCTATAAATTTTAGAAATGGTTGATATGTTGTGGGGACTTTGGACAAAATGCAACCAATGGAAAACAACAAGAGGCCAAACACATTTTAGCAACCATTCAGGTGCAAAACACTCATTTTAGCAACCACTCAGGACTGCAAGGGTGGGACCAAAACCCCGAATTTAGATAAGAAGCCAACTCAATTTAGAGAAGATTGCATGCAAAGACAAGTTGTTGTCATCCCAAAAAAGCACAAAGTTGGACAAGAAAAATCTAAAAGAAGAATTGGCATGTGTTCAAGTGACAGCAAAAGAAGGGATACACACGATGACATTTTAGAGACTTTTCAACTATCTCTTTTGAATAATGTCCAAAAGTACACTATGTGAGGTTACCTTCGGGTGCCACTGCACACAGTTGACATCAGATGTGTGAGCTTTTTCATGTTTGTGCACCAACTCGTATGATCGACTTCCATCTGGAGCACTATCTGAAGATTCAGAGAAGATGCGAATACAATCATCTCCTGCTCCGCTAGCAATAAGGCCATTCAGTCTGAAAAGTGCGAACATATCAGTTTGACCAGTTATTATCACATCCTCATATATGTCCCACATATGTTCGCAAAGCAATTAATCGCCAATACACTTAGGCACAAAAATTGTCAAGATCAAACCACATTTAAGAACAGTTGTCTTACTTTGACCAGTGAACTGAATATATTGTCCTGTCGTGATATCCTGATATGGTGGTTAGATGCTTCCTGCAATAAGATTGAAGAATATTCTGAGTGGCACTCATTTTCCTAATGACTCTTCTACAAAGAGCAAACGTATCATGGCTTCTTACATTTGAGAAATGTCAAACAAGGCATTCACAAGACAACGTTTGAGGTTTACCACTTAGCCGAGTCATCACCCCCAGTAAGGTCCGCACTTGTATCCCAGATGACTAATGTCAAATCATCACTGCCATCCAAAAAAATGTAAAATGAGGTCAAACAAAACATTGCGTTTCTTTCGGGGAAAAAACGAGGTAGCTGATAGTAGAGAAGTGGTATACAAATACCCAGCATCAAAGGCAATAGAGTTGAAACACTCCGCACCTGCATGTCACCATTCGGTCGCCGGTGGCATTGAACGAGGCAGCCCACACAGTTGAAGTATGGCCCCTGTCAAAGAAAGTAGAATAGAAAATAAGTACGTTGTTCACAAATCCTGTCCATTAACCCAGATAAATCTTCTCTTGCACGCCAGATAAATCTATCTCGCAAAAATTTACTGCTAAAACACCATCCAATTTCAACTCCTGAAGATTGAGATGAATAATCAAAGGCACTCTTCTCTACAACGCACCTGCCAGGAGGTCCTAAGGTTTGTGCGCAACTCCAATCATCACCATCCCCTTCTTCTGTCCATACCTGCAGGGAAACGTAAGTTCTAGGTTATGGTTTTCACAAATGCGTGCACTTCCTCTTCTGTTGTTCATCAGTACTGACTACCCTAATAATCACCTACCTATCATTGATCAGCATGTCTGTGATTGAACACGCAGACAATAGTTATGTAATGTGTTTAGTACCAGTACCACTCATGTACTACTAACAAGGTACAATGTTCATGCAATTTTGCTCAGTTACTGTAGAAGAAACTTACCTTAATGGTGTTATCATAGCTGGTGGAAACCAACACATCCAAGGATGGGTGCCATACAAGCATCTTGACATCCTGAGTATGCCCATTCAGTACTGACACACACTCAAAATCATGGCCAGGAAGCACCTCCCAAATCCAAACTGACTTATCTCGACTGCAAGATGCCATTAGAGTGCCGGCTGCGTTCCACGCCACACTTTTCACTTCGTTTTCATGACCCTGTCACATCATGAGAGGTGGGATCAGGAATACAGAACAATCACTAATGCAATTCCCTATTGAATTATAAGGTACCTTATTATTTACATTTTGAATAATATGAACCATTATAATAATAATTTGAATAATGCAACATTTGGCTATTATCAACCTAAAAATACATAGTAATAGACTCTATATTGAATTTCAAATTATTTTAGGTACAAATCAAACAATTTCAGTCAGAGTGTGTAAACCCCTAAAGGATGAAGAAGCCGAATCGGACCTTATGTTGATTTTTTTAGCAGTTTTTAGTAGATTCTATGTGAACTTTCTTTTGTCCAAATTTATTTGTTTTTGACCAACACATGCAATAGGGTTGACTGTCCTATTACCAACCACTTAAGCAATCTGACCTATATTTGGCAGTGGTAAATCCGGAAAAAAATTATGACCGCGTTCGAAATAGGATTTCATGAGGATTGCAAAAAATTGCAACTTATAATTTGCATTTCTCAATTTTATACAAAATTCCAAAGTGCAAAGTAACCTCCGACCCAAAACCGATCACATGCTCTAATGTACAAATGAGGTACATCTTCCCTTTTAATATCTAGAAATTAGGCAAGAATCGGGGTGGTTGGTTTTAGGTACGTGGTTGGTAATAGGACAATCAACCCTATTCCACGCAATGGTTAACCACTAATAAACAAATATCTATGACCCACATTCAGAAAATCTAAAAATAGTTCACTTTGGAAGCTAATAGTCCACTATGGAAACATATCTCTATTGTTCATAAATGTAGTGTATGATTTCTTCGTTCTATTGATGCATTTTGTTAAGACAGGTTGCTTACCTCAAAAGAAGCTATGAAAGAAAAATCCCCGCCAATGTACTCCCACATCCCAATTGTGGCATCGAAGCTGGCCGAGGCTAGCAAGTTTCCAGATGGTGACCAAGAGATTTGCCGAACTGTGCGAGTATGGGATGAGTCCAGGACTGCCTATGCAACAATAGCCCCCACGTCAAGCAAAAACAATTGAAAAAGAAACAACCAATGCATCTAAAAAGAAACCAAGAAGAAATTCAATAAATTGAATATAAAGAGACCTTGCAAGTCCAAGTAGCCGAAGAAGGTGAGCTCCCAGGCGCATGTTCCCAGATGCGGATGGTTTTATCTCCACTGCACGACGCTAGAATTGATGAACCTCCGCATGGTCTCCAAGCAACACCCCAAGCTCTAGCACCCCAAAAAATTCCAGATATATAAAGTAAAGAAAAAGCCATGAAAAAACTTAGTTATCTACAAAGATTTCCAATTGCATTTGAACTTTGTGTGAAAATTCCAAAAGTGTTAAACCTTGAGTTTGAAAACTTTGGACTTAAAAGATTAACTATAGTAGATCAAAAGAATCCTTCATGTAAAACTCAACCAAACATAATCAGGGGAATTAAAAAACAACATAATGAATAATTTACCGGTCATCATGTCCCTCTAACTCTTCTACCAATCGCAACGAAATACCTGCAACATCATAAATAAAAATATTCTCGTGAAAACAAAAACAACAAAACTTTTCAGAACATAACTAATCAAAGTTCCTCTTCAGCACATGCACAAACCTAAAACTTCCAATTCTCTTATCACCTTCTTTCACTTAAACCCTAAACCCTAAAATATCACAAAACTTGCCACGGACAATTCCTCTTCAATCTTGAAGCTTCTTACTATCCAAAAAAAAATGCAAAAAACACACAACAATCAATACTAAGATCGCCGAAACTCTAAACAATTTCCAGAACTTGATACAGGGAGATGGAATTCAAAGTGCCGCACCCGAGGAGGTGTTGATGCT
Source organism: Pohlia nutans (assembly GCA_022496805.1). Lineage (NCBI taxonomy): Eukaryota > Viridiplantae > Streptophyta > Bryopsida > Bryales > Mniaceae > Pohlia > Pohlia nutans. The sequence goes on from CM040105.1 coordinate 2,491,492, forward strand.
GTTGTGATCGGTTCCCTGGCTCTTGGAAGAGCCCAAACCTCCCTCCATCTTGAATACTTGCACTGCAATTTCTTTCCAAAATCTGAAAGCTTCAGTTTCTGACCCGAATAAACACCAGACCTACACTAATTAACCCTAATCCACACCACAGAGTTTCCAGCTGCTACATTGATGTCTTCTATCATAGGCTAACATTCATTACGACGAGCAGCCTCCCGCAAACGCAATATCAAGACCCGAAAAATTCAACGACCACTGATCTGCTCCAAGACTCTCACACTCCCACAGTGTGCAGTAACACTTGAGATTAACACTACAGCGAGATTGAGCGGAGGAATGATGATCGGGGAGACAGATGCACCTAAAATCGTACCGGTATTTCCTGGCCCGTCGGAGCGAATTCTTCACTACGACTGAGCTCCGAGCTTGCCTCTACTGCTACTGCTTCTGCTTCTGCTTACGTCCTCGGTACACAACTTTTCCTCATAGGTCTGAGTCTTGACATAATTTGCAACCAAATGTATATGGGAATTCAAAGAGATCGAAGAAACGTCGACGTCACGCAAACCTGATTCACTTAGTTGACCTCAAACTCGGAAAACATTTCTTTCTACAACTGCAATACGTGTGGCTGGCTATTCACATCAACATTGCGCTCAAAACTACTACAAACAGTACGAAAGAAAACAAAGAGAAAAAACGATTATAAAATGCGCAATGAACATGCCGTGAACACGCTCCTCGGAACTGGCTCCTAAGTGATTGCCAAGAAGAACGGAACGCCGGCTGTACCTGCAGCTGTTGGCCACGGGCTTGCCGCTGGAGACGCGGGGCTCAGGCGACGTGAGCGACGACTTCACGGTACATGGCGGCCATGGACAAAGCGCATCACACCACAGGCACGGGCTTCATCAGCGGAAGGGGAGCGGAATCATAGCGCAAAGCGAGCAGAATCACACAACGCGAGCAGAATCACACAACGCGAGCAGAATCACACAACGCGAGCAGAATCACAACAGGAGAAGACGAAGAAAACCCTAAGTTACTTGTGAAATTTTTACCTTAAAAATTATTAAAGCATTTGGAGATTGCGAATTAGGGTTTCGTGCATAGATTTCCGATGCTCTTGATGCTTTTTGTTTTCACATCTTACGACGTTTGTCTTACTTGCTTGACTCCTACTTAATTTCCTCATAGAATAGCGAGTGTCATTTTTCACTCTAGTTTCAAGGGAAGTTTTTATATCAATAAAAGATCAACCAAGCATAAGGCGGTGCAATATCCTACTGTTGAATAATGTTATGTATACATATTCCTAAGTTCTTTGATTTGTTTCACCTAGTATGACTACATTAAAATCACCATATATTGTGGCCCACAGTATTTATGAGAGGCTTTCCTTATAATTATTTTTTCAAAATATTGTGATAAAATTTATCCAAATTGGATGAAATTTTGTTTAAATGGATGATTATATCCATGCCATTCACGCATCCATATGCCATTCACGCATCCATAGTATGGTGATTTCAGTGTACTTTAATCAGGCAAGCAAATTATTTTTGGAATTTCACTTCTAACCATAAATTTTGTTTATAGATCTGAGAGTCTACAAATGGGCTTTTCAATGACAATTTGTTAAACAAGATTTGTGGACCCCAGTATTCTCCCACGGTCAATTGTATGTAGCACTTTCAAACATAAATCCATTCTTTGAAAATGCTTCTCCGTGAACATGTACCAAATACTGAGACCAAAAACAATGAATATTGTGTATTCGGAATTTTTAATATAAATTCTACACATGGAATTCATTTCTTATTCATTTGGAGTCATTTTTGTAAATGTACAACTCTAAATCACAGGGAACACCTGCGTCAACAACACAGGGCCACACTAGTCTATACATTAACGAAGATAGTTTGTTTTTTGTTTTGTATGTTATGTTGAGATCTCCAAGACTGTAGGGCCACCTGAAGCGTTTTTGGTATCGTCGGAAAGTTCTTGACGAGAAAGGGTGCTCTAAAGTTGTTTTGTGGCTATTGGACCTATGATGTGAAAGTTATGGATTTTTAATTCAATTTTGTCACCATAAATTACATTAAATTATAGATAAATTATTCTAAAAATAAAATAAAAGTAAGGCTAAATCAACGGGAACACTTGGGCCAACAACATAGGACCATACTAGTTCTGTTGAAAACAAGTTTCACACAAAAATGACCCAAAAATATCATTAGTAGGGAAGGTAGCGCTCAATAAGTCCTGGTGGCCTAGATGGTAGCACTTCCCCAAACAAACTATTCATTCACTGTGGTTTCTTGGGGACAATGTTACTCTTCTTCTTTAGGGAAGGTAACATCTCCTAATTGAATTACAACATAAAATGTCGTTTTTTAGACAATGCATTTGATTTCTAAGGAGCTCCCAATCCTCTCATAAGTTCTGCAGGTTATTGAGGTTCAGTTGGAGAAGCATACCTTTCTTGATCTTTTGGCTAAGATCAAGTGTAGTATCTGTTCTTATTAGTTTAATATTCCTATGTCCGAATAAAAAGTCATGATTTCATTGAAACTTTGCGATTAAACCCGCACATTGCACAAGAGGGCAATTGACACACCAACATCAAAGCTCTTTGCACCACGAAACTATCCTTGAAGTTTCTATGGTTGGGGTTGCTTGCAACCCTAAAACACTGGGCTCAACAACATCTTATTGTTTTGGCAAGAGTGCATGATAGAGATGATGCACGTGAGTAGCGGTAACAATTACAAGGTGCCTCATATGGGAAAGGCAACACTGCAGTATACTTCAACCACGTGACAATTGTTGTACCAAAATAATTGTCCCAAACCATATCAACAAAAATCATGACTTTAATTTGGGACATATTTTAAGTCAAAATCATGACTTTTTAGTGGGACAAGGGAGAATCTGATACAATACTCATCGAACCCCATAATATTAATCTATTTTTTCAAAGATGTGGGGTCCATCCAACAACTTATTGCTCGGACTTGTGCAAGTCACCCCGGTATTGCACTACATCCTTGGCTGACGCAACCCTCTCCCCTCTCTCGGAGAACCCAATAGTTCATACTAGCGTTGTACTAGTATTACACGGTTCTGAGTGAAATGAATCAATCAAAGTCATTATGAGAAGTGATGGACCTCAAACGGTTATTTAGAATGAACCAATGTCCAAGGTTTCACTATAAAAAGATGCCATACCAATCCAACACTAGTTCATACGTTTATACCTTGGTGAGCCTAGGTTTAGAACTCTTTGCTCCTCAAATCAACAAGATTTAGGGCTTCTTTGCATTACATTGTTTCTAAATATATGTGATTTGTACAATACCATGAAAGAGAGAACAAATCATGTACTCTACCATAACCTACTTCATGATGAATTTCTCAGAGGTGGCACAACGTGGTTGGCTAATCACTCATGGGTTATTTTGCATAATTTGTGCCTTCTTGTTTGAACTACTAGTTCACTCCATGCAAGTGTTGTAGGACTAGCTTTCTTCTGTGTTAGTTCAAAATGTGCCAATTCTTAATCGTAGGTTATATCCCATAACCGGCAAGGAACTAGAGTCCCTCGCCAGTTATATAGTCTATAACTCATCGGCAATTTTGTAAACGAACAAATTCATACAAGGTGCGCATAAATGGACACAAATCCTAATATGTTTACACCTTTTCTTGGTTCTCGTACAATTTAGAATTTGTGACTATGCATTACGTGGGATCACGATGAAGCTAGAGAAACTACACACGCCCCCTCAATGAAAAAACTCAAAACAAAATTTAAAATATCTGAAACTTCCATTAAACACACATTCAAAGCAATAAACACTATTGCCATACAATATGCTGGATCAATCCTCCTATATAAAAAACGAATAGAAAACAACCAATCAATACCAATAGAATAAATAAAAAATAAAAAATAAAAAATAAAAAAAAAGGAAGGGGGGGGGGGTAGTGGTGAAGACCACTATTTATTTTAAACAAATAGCACGGTGTCACTACTTGTCTCAGGAAGGTGGGTAGGAGCCGGTTGGTTGGTACAACTTTCCTGCCTATGAATAACTCACTAGCAGCACCAAGTCATGTATAGTACACTACTGCTCAAACGGACCCAACGGGAATCGAACTCGGACCACATAGTATGATACATAGCCCTTCACCAACCAACCGCAGAACTCATGACTTGGCGATCTTACAGTATACTAAAAACCAACTTATACTCAAACAATTATCCAACCAACATGGTATGGTTACTTTTACCGGTTACTGATCACTAAAGTGTCTATTCTCGGAAGAGGAGAGTAGTTTTGTTCCAATGGCCCTTTGTCCAGTGGGCATTGGGTCATTAACATCACGAACAGACACTTTATTCACGCTGGCCTTGAAAGAGGCCGGAGTTTCTATCTATCTATCTAGGATCACGATGACGCACCTCCAAGCAGACATAGAAACGATAAGGTGGATGACCCAATAACCAACGTGTGCTGTAAACCAACTATATCTCCAGAATGTGTTTACGATATTGAAAGCTTCAAATTCTATACTAGTACTAGATCCCCATCTCTAAATCCCCCGGTGGTCTTGAATGCGGCCACTATTCATCCACCCCTCCTTTTTACTGGAATTTCCATTTTGGGCACCTTTGCTGCTTTTTTTGGCAATTTTTTTGGTAATTTGGGGCCGTAGGCTTGAAATTACCCTAGGGGGACCTACTTGGGAATAAAAAACCATTGGAGGAGGGGGTTGTTTTTTAAGGTGGGGCCTGAACCGGACAAAAATAGGGGGCACTTTTGTCCCCATTCATTCAAGACCACCGGGGTTCTAGAGAAATCTGTACTAGATTTGTGTGAAAAGCTTAAAGTGTTGGTTTATGGACCATCCACTATAGGGTAGACGACCTGTTTCCGATCAGGCCCCCAATCACGCAGTATAGGGCGACCTATTTTTGTGAATCAGCCTGCATTATTTTCGGATTCATTCGTAAACGGTGACGGAAACATGTTTCTTCTTAATATGGAATGGTTGGCACCGAGAATGGAAACTTGTTACCGAGTTAGTACGATATCATGTGTTCTCGAAATCTAGTTTCAGAGTTCTTGGAAATAGGTCAGCCTATATTGCGAGAACGGGTTGGAGAGAATCTTCACTTTGAAAATTCGTAGTAAATTCAATATTGCCCCAAAATTTGTTCAAAAATATGTGACCTTCTTTAAATCTATTTCCCTACACTGCAAAATTGTTTGCCTATTTATTACTCCACCGGAAGTATGCTGAATTACTTAAGGTGATCGGAAACAGGTCGTCTACCCTATACAAAGTGATCGCGGGGCAGAAGCACTCTCCGAGGTGGTGTGCAATCATCACACTTACAAGACAAACACTGAATGAGCTCGACGCAATCGTCGGCAACTAAGGCCTCGTGGAAGAATCCGACATCGCCAATCTCCCCATCAATCCACAATATCATCCCCTGGTGCCTTCAATCCCTGTGCATAGCAATTTCAAACGCTGCGAACTGCTCCATCGATGCAAAGAGTGGAAGCTTTCTCTCTGTTTCGGGCTATATCGAATAGCAAATTTTTTTTTTGATCGCCAACTTGCTATTTGAAAAACGGGCTTGCAGAGTATATCACCATAATCTTCCTTTATTAGTATGTACAGCCAACAATTCTATAGAAAGCTACGGATTTGTAGAAAAAACAAAATAAGAAGAAAGTAAATCGCCACAAATTGCTTTCTATTTTTGAGAGACTGGCATTCCGGTTTAGGGTTTGAGTTGGATCACTCGGGAGAGGGAAGAGGGCTGCGCCAGCCAAGGAGGTAGTGCAATACCAAGGCGACGCGCGCGAGTCCGGGCAGCAAGCTGCCGGATGGACCCGCACCCGAGAAAAATTAGATTAATATCATGAGCCTCGATGAGGCTCGTATCAGATATTAAACTGATAAGAACAGATACTACACTTGATCTTAGCCAAAAGGCCGAGAAAGGTATACTTTAGATCCCAAACCTCAGTGTTAATATATCCTAGCTGTGCCCCATGATATTGCAAACCTTACGGCACAATTTGGTGCTTCCCACCAATCGAGATGTCGCCCTATCTACTAGTGCTGTTATTGGATCATTTCGATTGTCAAAGAGTTGAATGTGCTTGTGTGCACATACTGAGGTGTCACTTGGCATTGAAATGGTGCGAGTAATATGCACGGCGTTCACGTGAATGGGGATGCATGCTGCTTGTATATCAAGAATTTCATACAATGCTGGTATAGGATTTACTACCAATATAATTCATTGATGAATGTGCACAACACTCATACAATAGTGTTCGGAAATAACAGTTGCTTGGTCCTTCAGGAGCACTGAATACGTCCACAAGATTCTACCCAGCTGCGGAATTAACTTCAAGCAGTGCTTCAGAGACAAGAATTCCAACTTTTAAAAAACCAGTGCCAGTGTCCATGAAGAAAATTTTGGTAGGATGTGTTGAGAAGTCAAGAGAATGATAGTAAGAAGACGTGTGTATTCACAAACAGAGGAATCCTCAACGACCACTATTGCAGCGTTCTTTAGAAAAGAGCAACTCAATAGTCGACAAGTACACTAGTACAGTTCCAAAAAAGAAAAGCTATGCTCAGAACAAGAGAAAATCGGGAATTAGCACAACAGGTACTAAAATTCTGCCATATTAGAACAAAACAACAACTTACATTCAAACAATAGCTTCTGGTTGAAGAAATGGACAACATGAAAGTTGGGACAAAAATTTGTGCAATTAACATCATCTATTATGGGACAGAGAGAGTAGAATCCTATGCCTTAAGAAATGAGGTATGGGGCTCATCCAAGGAGTAACAGTACAGGCCCATTGCTGGATGCCTTGCAGGAGTTCAGAGGAGCTCAAAATTCTGTACTGAAGGAACGTCATACTGAGAACAGAGCACCTTCCCACAAGCAATAATAACATTATGCAGCCACCTGTAAGTCATTGATACAAACAACAGGACACTGCTGAAACATTCTTGAAGAGAGAATCCACATGTTTTCGAGTATTATTGTTGTGACTTCTGAAGCTGCCCTACATGAATTCTTCTTCACGAGGACACAGTCCAGGTCTTCAAGGTTTAGGCAATGAAGAATAATAATAGGGCAGTTTTCTAGTAGGCAAAGTTGGGCTTCTTTGGGAAGGAGCAGCCTGGACGTTGGATAACAACGTTGGCAGCATAGTTGCCGGCTCTTATGCACTCCGCCATGCCTTTCCCGAACACCAGCTGCGCCATGAATCCTCCCACAAATGAGTCTCCTGCGGCGTTCGTGTCCACCAGCTTCTCCTTGGGCAGTGAAACCACCGGGAACATCAACAGCTGCACGCATCAGAGTAATTGAAACTGTAAACATATTCAAGAAGCCCCGAAATAAAGTATATCCACGAGTGATGATGATGATTGGATTGTTGCCCCCATGAAGATTCTCGTTATGATGCTGCCTCAAACGTTCCTAAAACAATCTAATTTTACTGAAAACCATTAGGGATGTCAAAGTGCAAGCTTTCATGTGAGAGGAGACTTTGCAAAGCGGTTCCTACATGTAGCATCTCAATAGTAAGATTACAACCTGTAGTGTACTACCTGGTTCACAGAATCTTGATAATGTACTACTTGGTTCACGATATCTTCACAACGTACTTCCTACCTCATCAACAATTTAGGACCTCATTGATTTTTAACGATTTTCGTGCGACATCCGATACTTCATGGGTTCGTACATTTTTTGCACGGATTCCGCATGGATTTTGCGCTAATTCTGCACTGAATCCGCACGGCTTCTACATTCACTCTTTTCGTTATTTAACAAAGTGCAGAATCCGTGCAGAATTAGCGCGAAATCCATGCAGAATCCATGCGAAAAATGTACGAACCCATGAAATATCGGATGTAGCACAAAAATCGTTTCAAATCCGCGGGGTCCTAATTTCCTGATGCTAGCACCAAAAGGCAATTTCCAATGAACTAAAGCAAACGTTTGTCACACAATGACACATGGAGACTAGACACGAAGGGAAACACACTCGTCATTGGTACATAAGATCATAGGTGTTACCATGTCGTAAGCTATGCTAGGTTGTGCACTAAAGAGCCCGGGCTATAGCAAGATGGGTCATGCTACCTACCTCGTTGCTTTGCGACCTGATAGGTAGCATGCCCCATCCTGCTACAACCCGTAGCATACCCTCTCGAGTACACTACATAGTACATAATCCACACTCACAATCGCAAGATTCTCACCAAAACAATTCCCTTCTACACCCAGATTGAAACCGCAGGAATCTGCAACCGGCCTTCAAGGAGATAGGGCCCACGTCCTTGCTCCAAAGCTCAGTGCAAAAGCTCAAAGCTGGAGCAAATACTCGCACTCTGACACGCCCTACCATTGCTTTGTTTGATATGAGCATGAGTTAACTAGTGAGGCGAGGAGAGAGGAGACCTTGCCATCCTCAGCAACAACAACAGGATCAACGCCCTGTGTGATGACCACAATTCGCTTATGAGTGCCGCAGATCTTGGGCAATGCGGACATTTTCAGAGCTATCCTTCCCACGTCGGTCGTCTGCCACCCTTGCATTCGGCCAAACGTCTTGGCTTCTGTCTCGTTCCCAAATATATAGTCGATGTACCTGATAATTTCTCACAACAACAGGACCACCCCTCTTCAATTCACTCTGCATTGATATATAAATCCAATGCACCACACATGCACAGTGAAGAAATCTTCACCCCTAAGCGTCTAAAACGCCGCATCACTGAACTTTGCAACAGTGGCATTTTCTCATTTTACCTCGGTTTTCTGATTGCAATACATCATTTTAAAGCTCTTGTTCTATACTACAAGATCAACAGTGTCGATCGTATCAAACTGAAGTCATTTTCACACAAACAGATGATTTGCAGCAGGGGGTCCAATTTTCCTACACTACAGAAAATACAGTGGACGCTTAGGGGTTAACTAGTCTTGCCAGGATCCATGTAGTGGTCGAGAAGAATTCTTGAAAACATGGCACTCTAGGTACTCTCGGAGCTCGTATAATCAACGTGAAATTGCATATCACTAAAATTATGCTTCTACTTACGGAAAGGCTGCCATGAGAGGGTCTTTGAAACGCTCACAAACGAAAGATGCAGACAGGTTCATCATAAAGGTCTGCAATTATGCACCAAAAACGTCAGTCCATCAGTATGAAATTTTCAGATCATGAGAGTATCCTCTATCTCCTTGAAAAATACAAATTGGTTTTCTTGGAAGTAATATTATTCATGCACAGTTTTTCTGAGCTGAGCAGAGAAAATTTATGCTCCTATAGATTGTTGCAGATATGAACAGTAATCTAATCGAAATGGAGTACAAGGAAGCATACTTTTTGGACTTGCATACCTTCCCTGTTGCGGCAGCATGCTTGGCTACAAGCATCAGGGACTCTGGCGACACAGTGAGGAAGAATCCTGCACTGTAGAAATATCTGGCCTTCTCAACTGCACCCCTTCACTGCCCAGCATGACTCAACTCATCTCTTTGACTATACCCCTAATGAATGGACCTTTCCATAAAAACAGACACCAATATGGAACTAGGATTTGCAGTAACATAGATAGTTATTTAAAACCACAAATAGAGATTGATTGGAATCCGTAGACACTCACCCAGAGCCCAGTTCTCTGGTTTTCGCAAGTGATCAATTTTGTACATACCTGCAGCTGCCAAATATGCTACTAATGACCTGCCAATTCCACAAGGCGAATTTCAACAAAAATTCGATAAGTTCAGTAATATCAGCAAAGGAAAAAGGACCATTATAATCTTTGTGAAAGCACGAGTATGAGGAGCTGAGAAATGACCTTTCACCACCCACAACGAGCACGGCGCATGAACCAGTTGCAGCGGTAGGATCAACATGATAGGCTACCTTCAACATCATCACCATTAACATGAAAGATCCAAAGGTTTAGTCAGCCATTCATGGAAAAATCAGTGTAGAGAACACAATACTCCTGTTTGTAACTAGATTATAATAAGCAAAGCAGTCATTGAGAGCTTCCTTTGACACGCAGTTAGCTTGCCCTCTCACTATTTATGTAATTCAGGCATTCAACTGGCGCACCAATTGGCGCTACCTGATGGCACTCACATTGACGCCTTCTAGAGCAGCAAGTTTTTTCATCTTGTCTCCAAACTCATCCTTGCCGATTCCTCCTACGAAGGTTGTTGCCTTGGGTTTCCGCAACAGCCACTGTGTCGGTGATTGCATACCACTGATTACATTTTCTCCAAATGTTGTTTTTTTCTTCTTGTACAATTAGCAATTTTTAATTGTACATAATATCTTAATTTTTGCTTTTGTACGCTAGGAGACTTAGCACAGATAATATCCTCTCTTGTCATCATCCTCACACAGCTCAAGAGTCGACGAAAGACCAAAAATTTGAATCCAAAATAGACAGTCCTCTGAAGCCAAAATGCGCAGCATGATCCAGAGCTGATTTCAGTTCTTAGTTGCCAAAGAAAATTATTGAGCTTATGAAGATCCTAATTCTATTCCTGCAACTCTGAACTACAACCTCTAGACTTCCTCATTGATTAGCAGTTGGAATATAAAACTTGTACCTGTGCAATCCTGATTGAGTTTTGAGTTGCACCTGCACCCAGAAACATCACCAAAATGCAAATGAATACGCATTCCTAGAGATATTAAAGCTCTTAGCCATAAATCCACCATGTAAGTTGTAGCAAAAGTTTCAACTGCAATAACAGATAGAAGAATGATGAATATTGTAGTTCATTTTAATGCTGTACCTCCGGGCATGTATGTCGTACTTGATTTTTGAGCCAATTCTTTGTACCTACATTGTGAATTAGAAGGGTTATATTGGCAATTGTACCGCTGGCATGGAATACATCATCTCTATGTGGACCAAAATACGAGTTACAGTTGCATAGACAACAATCACCCCAGCAGACTCCCCTAAAAATAAGCCACAACAAGCAAAGTCTTCAAGCATGTTGACTGTCTGAAAAAGTGTGAAATTAAATTTTTTTTCTAGTAATGCAGAGGCTTCTGGACACAAATCACCCTACAAGTCAACACTGCCATGAAAACTCACTTAACCCCTAAAGGACCAAGAATTCATGGTTTTAAAATGACAAATTTAAACGATCATATTGTGAAAATCATAATTTAAATGGGATCTTATTTTATATCACTTGAATTAATGAAGAATATTACACATGTTGAATAAAATAAAATAAAATTCGAACAAAAGAAAATCAACATAAAACCTACTCACAACTACTAAACAAAACATGAGGCCCCCTGAGAGCCTTATGGTCCTGTAGGGATTAAGCTCCTGAAGCAACTTACAAGGTAGACCACAAGCATCAACTTACATATTCATGTGCTTCTCTTCAGCCAAGACTGCATTATTCAGTTTCACTCCGTATCTAAACACACAGCCACCATCACAAAGTTCAACGCACATATAGATTCACCAGGCAGACAAGAGAAACCACATTGTTACTATCATTAAATTACATCTTATGGCGACCTGTCAGTGAACCAGCACCGATCAAGACAATTCTGGAAACAAAATATAAATATACATAGATCTCTGTGACGGACGGCATCTATGAACCTGCATAATTCAGGCAAAGTATTGTACGTGAAGACCTTGCCACGCTATGAAGGAGTTGATGATTTCAGAGTGGCTTACTTGTCAAGAAAGGCTTTGTCGACAACAGCAGATACATCGAGGAGAGGGTTGCCCATTCCCAACAGGACTCCCTCCGGTGGATCCTTTCTTGATCTAATTCACATGCACACACACAAACAGTCAATCATGCAGCAGAAATGTAGGAAAAATCTACAACATAGAACAATCTTCACCATTCTGTCAATAGTGAGTGCATGCCCAGGTTGAATTGCATGCAAAAATTGAGTGCTCTGGCTTCTCTCATACCACCTTGTCTTCTCATATATTATTAGTTCTTATGCTCATCGTATCCACGATTGACAAATCCATGGCTTGTGAATTAGGTTCGCATCACTACAGCTGAGCATCAACATCCCTATCTCAGCAGGCTCTGTGAAACCCTATGTCCTGAGCTGGGGAAGACGATGGAGAACAATTAAGACAAGTGTCCAGGTAATTAGGTCAAGATATGCGTTCGTCCCAGCCATGACACAAGCAGAATAACGGTCTTTCTAAGCTGTAAGTGCCAGGAACCCCACAAGGGCTTCGTGGACAAGTGAACCAATCTGAGAGACGGTGAAAAACCAAGTTAAAGAAGCTACAAGCGTGGATGTGAAGTGATCCATACGTTGAGTAATGGCCAGAACTAACAGTTGGTAAGAGGTCACTTTACACAAGCGCTTGAGCAGTCCAAAGTGTATTTATGTATTTGTGATTCACTGCTTCGATGATCAATTACTTTTGTTTTTAAACATTTGAAACGCAGCCACTCAAATAGTAATCCACAAGAAGAAAGTGTTGATGCTTCAACTCCCATGGCATGCATCCTCTTTGGAACTCTCAAGTTTCATCCTTACATTAATTTCAAGACTCAAGAAAGGTATCAAGGTTTAAACGAAAGCAGCAGCAATCGAAGCCTACCTCGCAGTATTCCAGCAGGCTTTGGACACCCATACCGTAGTATTAGGATTTTGTGAGAACATCGATTAGGTTTACAAAACCAATTCCGATTCGGCTCCCTCACTCACAGTGCGATTTGCGAGTGTGATCAAATCTGAATGCGAACTAGCGCAGGAGTGCTTCAATTCTTCCCGACTAAACTGCGATGATGTTCCAGAGCCATGATACTCAAAGGCATTTGGATTGGGAGTCGAAGAATCTCCTGTTGCAAGCATGCCGTGAGGAATTCTATGCTATTGAAGCCTACCTTTGCAAGAAGCTGAGAAATCCGTGCAAACATATGTGCGAGTGCTCACCCAAAACATCGCATGTTGTTGGAGAAATGGTTGAGTTGTCAGAGTTGAGAGTTGGAGCTGGTAACAACGCTGAAACCGATCATAAGGGAACCACCCCAGTTACATTACACGATGCTTAATTGCTGACTGAAACGCCAAGCGCAATCGCCACCTCCAACATGCCCAACAATGCGGCCTCGGAGGACCATGCAGGAAACAGAAGCCATGGATCATCATCGAAAGGGTGGCATCTCTCGCAGCCTCATGGGACTACTACTACTCCTGCTGTTGCAGAATATAAACAACATTGTGGCTACATGAATTCATCTTACTCCACACAGTTGAATAACAAATCAGGTTAAATCCAATTCCGAATCTGTGGAGCCCTTAATTGCTTCTTCCAACGATCACCCTTGAAGAACCCACTGAAGCTGAAGGGCGCACATGGCCATGTGGTCGCCGTCAAGAACGAGGCACATGACGCACATGTGGACAGAAGAAGAAAAAAAAGCTGAGAAGAAACGGCAGGGAAGGGGAAAGGGGAAGAAGAGGAGTCACAAGGTGTGGGAGACAAAAGGTCATGTAAGTAACAACAATATTGATATCATCAAACCCTAAATCCACATCCCAGAAAAGAGGACTCATCAGTCTGCCACCAAAACACAGGACGTCTCCAGAAAGAACGTTTGAATTGAATGAGGCTGGCGGTGTGGACGCAGCCAGCACCGCTCATGACAATACAGCGAGAGCGAGCGAGCGAACTCCGAATTCTGGCTCTAAACAAATTTTGAATCGGCACCATTCCATACAGAATATGGATTGAGCCCTGTATTCGATCAACACACTTGTCTATAATGTATCTATAATAATGATATAAAACTAAAATCTTATACAGAGCATGGATTGAGCCCTGTATTCGATCACACTTGTCCATAATGTATCTATAATAATGATACAAAACTAAAATCTTACACTGTTTTCAGACGATGGCAAGATTGTTTGCTTGCTTGCGCCGCCTGCCTGCAGCTTGTATTCATCTTCGATCTCCGCAGAAAAGAAGCCTGCAAGTGTGAACATTCGGATATGTACCGAATGCCCAAATTCCTGCTGTTGGCTGGGAGTGGAAATGTGTATCGATAGCTAGCTGCTTGCGTTTAGCAATTGCTCCTTAAGAATCACCTCTGACGTCTACCTGCCTACAGGTGCCCACGAAAGGGTTTTGGTTTTTTGCCTCTGGAATTTCCTTCTTTTGGTACTATCTGCCATCCAGCCTGCTGCTGCCTTCGGAGGCGGAATTCTCGAAGGAACGGAATCCATCATCGCTGAACAAGCGCGAGGCGGGGGTGGTGGGGGCGGTGCCAATACTGCTGCCAGGAACGCGGTGGTGGTGGCGACTCAACCTGTCGATCTCGCCGCGGAGGGCCGTCAAGGGGATGGGGCGGTCCGGGATGCTGGGCAGCTTCTGATCGTTCTCCAGAATGCGCAGCGCGCCCGTCATGTTGGGCCGGCACGCCACCAGCGGATGCGCGCACAAGAGCGCCAGCATCACGAACCGCTCCATGTCCTCCGCCGAGCCGCGATTGCCCATGCGCGCGTCCAGCACCGCCTCCCACTGCCCGCCCTTCACCAGATCCCACGCCCAGTCCGTGATGAGCGTGTAATCCCCCACGTCCTGCAACCAACAGTCCTCGTAAGGCTATCAAAAGCTAATAAAATTGCACCAGAATTTTCGACAATTCCTTACAAAATCAGGTTGTAGAAATCAATGATTGTAGCCAGATATTCAACGTAGAATCGATTCAATGGAGACAGATAACTTTAAATTGCATCTCTATAAATGTCTGCATATGTCGCCCTTGATGCATCCTTTGTTCATCGCCAGATTAATGGAATATATTGAGGATGTTGTTGAACTTTGAGTACCAGTTCAATGAGCATTCAAGGGGAAGATCAATGTTGCTTATCTGGCCCAATGTCTTGTAATTTTTGTATCAGAGCTCCAACTATTAACCAATTTTGTTCATGTATTGCTTAATTGCTTCTTGTCGCCATTCAAATGCACTCTTTGGAAATTTTAGATCGCTGTAGTATGACACGAATCTAACCTAACTCAGACCAATGTAGCCAACGATTTTAACACAAAGTCGCCATTCAAATGCACTGATGTTTAAAGATATTGTAGCCATCAATGTGGGCATTGTCTCAGAAACCAAAAAAGAAGCCTTGCCTGCAACGCCTTGCGCCCGCTGATGAGCTCCAGCAGCACCACGCCGAAGCTGTACACGTCGCTGCGCTCCGTCAGCTGCCCATACATGGTATACTCCGGCGCGACGTAGCCAAACGTGCCCGCAGCGCGCGTGGACACGTGCGTGAAGCCCTCGGGTGTGAAGCGGGCCAAGCCGAAGTCCGCCACGCACGCGTTGCAGTCAGCGTCCAAGAGAATGTTGCTGCTCTTGATGTCGCGGTGCAGAATCGCGGGCTGCACGCCGTGGTGCAAGTAGTCCAGCCCCTTGGCCACGCCGATGGCGATCTTCTGCCGCGTCGGCCAGTCCAGCGCCGGCTTGTGGGACTTGAAGATGTAGTCCTGCAGGCTCCCGTTGGGCAGGTAGTCGATCACGATGATGCGCTGGTGCCCTTCCACCACGCCTCCGCTCGCCACGCAGCATCCTCGCAGCGCCACCTGCAGACACACATCCATTGAATCATGGGATCCCACCTTCAATTTTTGTTGAAATCTGCAGACTTGTTTCTACTCCCTCCGTCTCGAAACAAGTGTCCTAGTTTTTGGCAATTTATTTTTCTTAACGATTTTGTTGCCAAAAAAAGTCGTCTCAGTACTTGAAAATTGGTCTATCTTTAGTAGTGGTATGTAGTTTTTAGACACTCTCGTTGTCCACCCCGTTTGAAGTGGATAGGGCTCACGTTTGACGTATAAAACATAGGACAAAAACTAGGTAAAACAAATTGCCAGAAACTAGGGCACTTATTTCAAAACCGAGGGAGTATATGCTAATTCTGCTTTGAGTGATTCTTATGATCGGTGTTGCATTTGCTGGCAGTATCTGAGTGCTTGAAAATGCTTCTAAAAGTGAGAATTTTCGTGAATGTTCTCACCAGGTTTCGGTGTCGCACGCTTGAAATCATTTGCGCTTCGTGCACAAAATCCTTGTCTCCTGCGGGTGAGCAATTCTTGAATCTCTACACACCGAGACAGTAGAAACCCAATCAACATCCATCCACCAATTAGTAGACTGTAAGCCACTATTCACAGCTTTAATTACCCATGACAGTACCCATGCAGTCGTCGATCACTGGATATGAGATGGCAATTATAGTGAGTACCTTGATAGCGATCTCCACGCCGCTCTTCAAGACCCCTTTGTAGACATTCCCGTACGCGCCCGAGCCGATGATCATCTCTCGGGAGAAATTGTGCGTGGCGGCTTTCAGTTCCTCGATGGTGAACATGATGGACCCATCGCCCGCGCGCATGGAGCCCTCCAGGAGATCGGTGTTGCGTTTGATGAACGCTTGCTCCTCCGCCAGCTTACGACGGCGGTGCCTGTAGTACGAGCTCAGCACGAGGGCAAACGCCAGCAACAAGACGGCGATGGCGCCCACGGCCACGTACACGCCGGTGAGGTTCTTCTTCTTTGACGGAATCGGGAAGATGGAGAACAAGCACGCCGCCGTGTGGGGATCCAGAGGGCCTGCGCTGTTGATCACGGCGGCCACGTACGCGCTGGAGTAGTTCTGGCACCCGTATTGCACGCCGCTGGCATTGAACGCTTGCAAATCTGCCGTCACGCTCGCCACCTGCTCAGCGATTTGTTTTTGAGACCCATTGGCGATTTGGAAATTGAGACTTGAAAAATAGAAAGCATTTCTTGGCGATTCACAATTTTTTTTATTACAAATACATAGCGTTCTTGGCTAGTATACATACCAATGATCGATAAGGGAAGATTATGGCGATATACTCTATATTCTACCCAATTTTTCTTATAGCAACATAATTTTTCAAATAGCAAGTTGGCGATCAATATAGGCACGAAACAATTCGCTGCACCTGCTTGATGCACGCCGCGCAGTCCACATTCTGCTGGTAGTTCGCGTCCGCCAAAACGCCGGCGCAGCTCTGCTGCGCGGATTTCAGCGACGAGTAGCGCGAGGCGATGGCGGCCAAGTCCGTGGAGCGCTGGATGCCTTGGCAGTTGTCGGTGCCGCGCGAGATGAAGGTGGGTAGGTCGTCTTCGCAGAGCTCCGTGATGTTGGCGTCAGTGCCCTGCGATCGCAGCTGCGCCTGGTAGCTGTCCAGGCATGCGGGCACCACATCGGCAGGCACCAGGAAGTACGACGTGTTGCGCAGGTACGCCGCCATCACCATCTCCAACCCATCCAGTAGCGTCAAACACTGCACGTCCTTCACACGCGCTTGCTGCGCCACCGCCGGAAACTTGTCCAACACTGCGAAATCCAGCGGGCACGGCTGCGCCATCCCACCACAACGCAAGCAGACGACCCCAACGAGCCACAACCATAGCCAGAACCTCCGATCCCGTCCCGCCATGGACAACACTTTACTCAATCCAGCAGCAGCATCTCGGGAAAGCACCAAAGCCTATCATAGCTCCTTCAATCCATACTGACAATCAGTAAACTGCGACGATGCTAATTCACAACACCTGTGTTTGATTTGAAACTCACCACGAGCTCACTGACGCACGGGTACCCAATCTTTATATGTGCGTCAGGAGCGCTGGCAACGAGGAAGAAAAGACATCCACTGACAATCAGTAAACTTTGGCGGTGCTAATGATTCACAACACCTGTGTCCGATTTGAAACGCACCACGAGCTCACTGACGCACTGGTGCCCAGTGTTTATATGTGCGTCTGGAGCGCTGATAACGAGGAAAAGAGACGTCACAGGCTCCAAAATGAATTTTAAGCTTCGCCTGATCCCCGTCCCTCTAATCTTGCCAAATCTAGCCCCAATCTCTCCGCTCCCTGCTGCTCCAACCCCGACGAGAATCCTCATGGATAAGGCCAAATCTGCGCAACCGTCCTGGAAATCTCTGGCATCACACTCGCTGCTGGTTTGCTCGCTGCGAAGAAGAAGCTTACGTACGAGAGCCTGGTGGCCAGGTTCCAGGGCAAAATCCTGCCATGAGGGGAGCTGGGGAAGAATTATAAGCAGCTTGAAAATTGGAGCTACCCTAGTCAAGTCCAGCCACCACGAGGGAGGATGAGCGACACCTGCCTGGGGCCCTCACTGCCTAGCTACCATTCTTTCATATCTCGATCTCCTTCATAGCTAGCCCGGCAGGTACTATTATGTTTTTTCTTTTTTAGTCAAACGGTGAAAACTCCACTGTAAAAAGAGCAAAATACAACACCGCCGCGAAAGCGAACCTCACTGGGGTATATTATTATGTTTTATACCCGAGAATTCATATCTCTCCTTCCGCATTATTCCTGTCCCATCAATTGCAGCAACTGTTGATAGAAAATTGATTGCTGTTGCCTCCAGGTTGTAGAAACGTGGAGCAGTGAAACACCAGCTACAGTGAGCGTTGAAACCGACAACACGCCTCGCGAAGCATGCATGGCCGCTGCACTGCAGCGTCGTCGTGAACTCGTGATGCTCACATTATTATTATTCTCTCTTGTCCACCGCCAGTTTCCAAGTAAAAATTGTGCCCCAAAGCCCACCGGCCAGGGCGAACCTAACTACCTAAGTTACACATACTGGTACCAGTCAGTCTTTTTCTGGTTTTTTCATTTTGGGGTCTAGGTGCTTTTTTTGGGAAATTTTAATTCTATATTTGGGGTCTACAGCCCCAATTTTGTTCAGGTCAACCTACCATGTTCAAAAATAGGGGCAAGTTTTTGTTTTAGGTTTTTTACCTCTGATACCAATATGTGTGTAGGTTTGTCTTGGCCAAGTACACATGTTCATCATATTCATCAAATTGGCTAAATTTAGCTCTCCTTTTCGCAACTTTTGAAGTAATTTGAGACCAATTTTTCAAATGCAAAAGAATTGTAACTTTGGCGCACAGTCCATCATAAATAGAGTCTATTGAGGGAAGTTTGTATAGAGGAAGGCCTCGAGGGGAGGGGTTTCCTGGATTTGAGGGCATTAGGCCGAAGGCAATAGCCCGAGGCTGTACCCGAAAATCCAAGAACTCCTGACCCTAGAGGCCTATCCTTGCATAAAACATGATTTTGATAACGATGTGTTCCACCGGTGTGTAATGCCGTCCCTCATTAATGGGGTGATTCTACTATGGGACGAGCAAATATTTTCACACATAAATCTTTCCGAGTGTCGATCCCTGCCTTAAGAATCTGGATAGCAAGGTTTATCCTCTCAGAAGTAATTTTTTCACATGCAAACTTAGCAAGTAATACAATGCATCTTGAATGACCCAAGAATTCTTGTAAAATCTTGAAATTTTTGGTGGAATGTAGGAATTTTTCTGATAGTCAATTAGAAAATTTCACCATTTTAGCACTTTCCAACTAAAATTTCACACCGTTTTAGTAAATCTATCAACTTACCAAGTTACCATTAAAGCTAAGAATCAAAAACCATTTAATAAACACTAATGAATAATAAGGTAACTATACCTTATTCCAACCCAAATCCAATTCCACACTTTATAAAACCACCTCAATTTCATCCTTCTACATATCATTTTTCATCATAGCAAGAACAAAATTTGAAAAGGTTAGGTGAGTTGTAGAAATGGGTGGCAATCAAGGCACTTTCAAACTCTTAATGAGATGGTAATATACTTGTTTAGTGGTGATTGGACAATTCATACATTATCAATTAAGATTGATCTATATAGTCATTAAGGACCTCTTTACACTAGAGGCGAGAACCTGTGAGGAGAGAAATTTCAGCCAATGAAGAATTGGTCTTCTGAGTTTCTAGGCCACCCATTGGCTGAAATTTCTCTCCTCACGGCTTCTCGCCTCTAGTGTAAAGAGACCCTAAGAAGTACTTCAAGGGAGTGCGTTTTAGGATATATGTTTTGGATGGTTCAAAAATATTCATAGGCGAAAGAGTGTTTGATTTGGGATGCTCATGGCCCGTATCTATGAACAATTATTTGAGTTAACCGAAAACAAAAGAGGTTGCAACAGGAGTCAAACAAGAGTCTTGTCACTAAAAATAAGATTCATTGTCACATATTTTCAGTGAATAGTAACTTGGTCTCGAATTGTATAGGAACTGAGGGTTGGGGGAACGTGTTCGCAACTGAGGGTCCCGCAGCTAAGATACTGTTAGGTGCTTGTTTTAGAGAATTTAGAAACTCGGCTTAGTCTCAGTTTTGGAGCTTTCTTCAACTCAAAACGAGTCTAACATGAGTTTGAGCTGAGTTTCCTCTTTGGGAGCTTCTTTTCGTTTAACTCTATTGTCGGAAAAATATAATTTCACATACATCGGTTTATTTCTACTTAAATTTATCAATGCATGAAAAATGTGTGTAGCACCAAGAATCTTCTCCAAGGTGCTCTGATGCTGAAAATGGATGAGAACAGGTACAGTACTGGCAAGAGACCGGGCACGGAGCGAGGTGCAAGAATGCGACCACGAGCTGTACGTCAAGAAGCGGCCACAAAATGCCACAGTGACGATGCAGCTGACTGACATGACTCCCCTCCATACTCTCTGTTACATGTGGCCGTTCATGGTTACTGTATTACTTAGAGCATCTCCACCAGCAATTCTGAATTGCCCGTACGAAGGTTATCCAAAAAATTACAGGGCTTACCATGTAGCAATGTACCGGGAGATTCTGCAATTACATAACGTTCAGTAGCCTTCATGCTTAGAGCAAGCCCAGCAGTTGCAAAGAAAATATGTCCGTCAAGCATTAATTTGAGGGCCATTTTTAACTTAGAGGAATATTATACAAGAAGTACCCCAGCAACATTCATGGAGCGAACACCAAGGCAACTTATAAAACGAATATTTTATGAAAATAACTTGATGACCTTGAAGCACGGTCCGGTGAATAGTCTTCAGGCTCGTTATTTAATTGTTGATTGAGCATCTTTGCTTGCTTGGTGTGAGAAATTTGCTTGCTCCAAAGCTTCTGTAGATGGCGGGGAAACCTCAAGTTTTGACTCCAAAAACTATATTTTAGCGTTAATGGGTAGTTGATGGGCCAAACTTCGAAGCAAATGGAGATAACTACACCAAATCTTGGCGTTGGTCCCTCCAAAACACATGTTGCTGAGCATGCTCTTACTACCTTTCCTTCATGCTTACTTCCTTTCCTTCATCCACCCTGTTCATCACCCTGAGCCTCCACCTGTTCACTTAGCTACTGATAAAGTATTCTTGGTTGTGGAGTATTCCACACCATCTACTATAGAGCCAAGGCAGAGACGATGCATGCTATTGAATGTTATGTAGTGTAAAATCAGCCGAATGGAATTGCCAAGTTACCGATTGAAATTCATAGTTTTAGGCTAAAATCTAGATAAAATTTGTGATACTCGGGTGCTACCTAGGTGAAACATGGATGATAACTGGATGGATTCTTGTCTAAAACATGTTGCTTTTGTAAAATAATGGATTTTAGCTAGTTTGCTTGGAAAACTCCCCGTTCAGTGCCATGTAGTTCCCCACCAACATCACTCAATTAGACTTTGAAAACGGTATGTAAGCCACTCATAAGGCACCACGCACGGATTGTGCAATCATGATGTGCAATTAAGAAGATAAGATACACTAGCTTGAGTCGTTTTGAAGACCTTGAACTGGGATGTTGTATTCAGTGTCTCCCTCCAAATAAATTAGTGACCAATCCATACACATCCTTTTTCCTAGAGCCAAAGAGCTATCTAGAGTATTGGTGAAGATGGTTTAAGGCATGCTCAGTTCAAACCTCCATATTCACACTTCAAAGTATAGTTTCATCCATACTTCAATTTCAAGCAACCCAATCATATTCTCTACATGTACACGGTATATAGTTAATGAACCAATCATAACCGTCATTTATTTAGAGTATAGGACAAGGTTATATCATATGTGCAACGATGTACAAAAATCTACTAAATCTAGTCTTAGAGGGTTGAATTGTAGGGCTCAACACACTCTCCAAATGTGGCGTGTTTGTTTGCTTTGGACTACACTATTTTAGGATGCTTTTCATTCAAAACATTGGATATCAGATGGTTTGTAGGGTTGGACTGAGGATGCCCTTAGAATATAGAACAAGATTTCATCATGTGTACAATCAAGTACAAGAATCTACCTAAATATAGTCTTAAAAGGTGGTTCAGAGGGCTTTGCGTACTCTCCAAATGTGGCGTGTCTACGTGCCCTCTACGCTATTTCATGATGTTTTTCATCCATTTTACTAAATGTTGCATGGTTTGTAGGATTGTATTGAGGACGCCTTTATAAGTAGCATTGTTTCTTTGGAGCATTGCCACACATGAACGTCACATTGACTTACAATATCTTGTTTGACTAGGCTGACATTTCAAAATTTGAACTCCTCACGCCATTGTCCCCACCCTTGATCACGCCATAAGGCCGTCCTATATATGTATTTTAAATAAATAGGTCGACAAATAAAAGATTTGGACATAATTGTGGAGTTCGAGACAATCTCGTCCCTACATCCAATTGGGATGGGGTTCACGTTTGAAGAAGCCATGCTACTTTTATTTGTTGGCAAGTCTACCGTATAGCAAAAATAAAGTTGGAGTTGTGCCATTTTCACATTACAAGTGTGTTCAAAGAGACAGGGACTCACATGCTATGACGATGTTTTTATAAATGGCTCCCAAAGTAGCTATGTAAAGGGGAGCATTAGAAGAGATCTGAAGCTTCTATAGGGTTGTTTTGAAACTCATGCCAAAAGCTAAATTTTCATTGAAATCTTTATTTTATTATTAAAAAATTATATAATTTTTGTATAAAAACTATTTTTAAACGATATATATATATTATTAAAATTTAATAATATATATATATACAATCTAATGTAGCCGAGAGGCGACCACATCAGATCCACGTCATATTATTATTTCTATTTCTATTTCTATTTTTATGTTTTTAAATTAATTATTGGGAATAGCAACTCATAGCCTTTAAGAGGCCTCAAATTTTCCACTACACCAAATGGCGTATTTAGTGTCTTGGGATACTATTTCTAAACCCGACTCGGGGAAGTCACTTAGTGTAAATTTTGGGTACAATGAGCAAACAAAGGGTATTTAATGGGGGGCTATGAAATAATTAGAATATTATACTATTTATAGTATATTTAGGATATATTCCATATATATTCTAGAAATATTCTTAAAATATTCTCAAATTGGTTTTAAAACACCCTATATTACTTCTATAAATTTATAATTTTTATCTCAATTGAATAAAAGACACCCTATATTTGTTCTCTCGTAGTTATCTAAATTCTTGACAGTGACTTCCTTGGGAAACCCGAACACTATTTAATTTTAGGGAGATATAGTGTTCCTAGAAGAAAAATGAATGTAGTGTTCCAATGACATATAGAAACATTATAATAAATATGACATGCCACCTCATGTCACTCTCATTACTTGAAAAGAACATGGCACTCTCAATGAAAGTGGGAATGACAAGTGACAAACTCATATGCAGTGTCAGGGGACACTATTTCTCTTCACCTTTGAACAAATTGTGGTAAAAGACATCAACTCTCCTCGGACACTAAATTGAATACGCCATTCAGTGTAACGAATAGTCTTGCACCAATTGTCCCTTTGTTCAGCAGGCACTTTGTCTAGTAGGCATTGACTCATTGTGAAAACAAACAGACACTTTATTCAAGCCGACCTCGAAAGAGAACGGAAGTTTCTACCTATCCATCTCTGTAACCCTCTCTGTTTCTTCAGGCCTCCTTCCGCTTCCCTTCATAATTTCCCTTCAGATTGCCCTTCATTTCTCGTCAGTCAGTGAATGACTCTCACAAGTCCAATAAAGTACATGCTGGCTCCTATCCTTTACAACCCTCTCCAGGTACTTACTGTTGACTTTCACCTCAAAAGTTCTCACGCACCTCAAAAAATTCCTCATGCACAGTAAATACATCTTTTTACTTCTCTTTTTACTTACACATCTTTACCTTTTACACCTCTTACTTCCATAACATTTAGTAAGGTAGTGGTGCATATTTCCGTCTGAATTTCAGGTTTGCATATTTAGGCTTGTGAAAGAAGTTTATAATTTTTGGATGCTCCGCAAAGCTAGTGCAAAGGCATCCCAGAAAAAAACACATTTTTTGAGCATTTCTACAATTTTCTACGAATTTTTAAGCCTGAAAGCATAGAGTGGCCATTAACCGCCTGTAGAGTCCTGGCTTTCATGAGAGGTTGGATTCTGAAAATAGTGCACTTATTGCACCAATCAGAAACACTCAACTTTCCAAGGCATAGACGTAATTAGAACATTCCTAGGAAATTTTTAGGTACAGGCTGGGTGGTTTCTAGGACCCAGCCCCCCAATCCTAGAGGTCGGAAATTGGGACTGGTCGGAAATATGCACAGCTACCTTAGCATACACTGTCTCTGCCTTGGCTCTACAGTAGATGGTGTGGAATATTCCACACCCATAATACTTCATCAGTAGCTAAGTGAACAAGTGGAAGCTCAACGTGATGAGCAGAGTGCATGAAGGAAAGGCAGTGGGCACGAAGGCTACTGAATGTTATGTTTTCTTTTTACAACCATCTACTATTTGATTATTTTTTTAAAAAAATTGGCAAATTTCTTTTTTCATCACATAACTTTTTTTTGAAAAACTAATTTTCCAAAAAGAGGAATTTATTTTTAGAAAGTAGTTTTGTCAACCCTGCTTTCCACTTATAGTACATTGTTTTCAAACACATGCACTTTATAATTAACATAAAATTGAATATTTTTAAGATTAACATGAAGAATCATGTTGAAAATATTCGATGTTTACTGAGATCACTCATAAAGTCAATTCTAAATAACTTAACCCCTAGAAGACCTTGGGGTAGTGGATAAAACTTAAATGTATTATAGTATGTGACTTCCACAACTTAAATGAAGTTTGTTCTAAAATGGAATGTATAGATTATACCAATTATAAATTATCAGTACAGTTGAACTTGGAAAATATGTTTTACATACTTATCAAATCAATTTAAAGGTATTTAACTTTAAATATTCACCAAAATTACAATTTTTTTTTTGGTACTTGAGTTTTGGTATGATTGGTTTAAATTATGGTTCACATTGTTTGGTTCAAAAACATGAAGATATGCCTTTAGCATGGTTACTTTCCCAAATAGTATGTTTTTTAACACTAAGATGATATTGAATTGTTTTTGTTCTTTTCCACATATAAAAAGGTTGTTCATATCAATTTGAATTTAGAATATCTCGATTCGTAATTAACTTGATTTTCATCAAGAAAAATAATTCAAAAAATGAAAAATAATGAAAATCCTCTATGTGGCAGCTTCTCCCAGCAAGCTTGCAACCATATTATGATCTCTTAGGCCATTAGGGGTTAAGCAATAACACACAAGATAGTGACACTTTGATGAATATAGATTTTTTTTTATATTTGAAAAGTAACTCTTCTAAATAACACATGTAGATAATATGCATGGATTATAAATTGAAAATGTTAACATTTATAAATTAAAAAAATGAAAGTTAAAATTTTAAACATATAAAATAACGAACAAATAATGTTAAAGTTAATTTAAAAAATAAAAAAAATAACAAAAAATAGAATAAAATGTCTAAACTGCAGGAAGTGTTGATAGCCTTAACGTTGAATACATTTCTCGTCTTCTCATAAGAATAGTAATGATTCCTCGTTTTCTTGAACACAACAAATGATGATGTCTTGCGTTAATGGCAAAGACATTTTGATGGCCAGCCAAGTGTTGAGACATGTGGCATTTTTCCAAGCTGTAATGCATAGCAACAATATGCGAATCATAGTAATTTTGAACAATTTTAAATTAAAAACTTTCATTCTTGTTATTACTTACACTATTTGAAATACAAAAGTAATTTGAAAAATTGAAATTATTTAATGAAATTTGGACATTTAGTACATATGGTGCACTATGTATATATAATGCTCATGCCACAAAAATTAAATTAAAATCTATTTTAAGTTTTCCTTTGTCAAAATCATTTTTTGAAATCTTAATAATTAAAATATGACCCCAAATTTCTACTCCAAAAATTTCCAAAAAATGATGGAAAATAATATAAAGTTATTTTATACTATGTACTCCGTATATACTTTCCAATTTCTTCACTACACCTGTTATTGCCATTACTTTGAGTCACAATAATTCAGTATTCTCACATTAATTGTGGTATTAGAACAAAAGTGTGAGTCACAGTAATTGAGAGTATTTGAGAATTCTTACAATAATGTACATTTGAGATGTATGTACTGAAATTAATGTAAGGATTGGTGTAAAGTCTCACACTAATTTTGTCACTCACAGCAATGGCAATAACCGGTGTAATAGTAGTTCTCCTACAAAAATTGTTGCCATCCAAAAAACTGACTAAGTTTATTATGCAATATTATTAACCTCTAAATGCCCACAGTCCAAATCTGCAAAGAATAATGCATTATAAAATGCAACTAAGAGGGATTTGTTGAACTTGATGTATGAATAAAAGTTGTGCATTATGAATTTTAGATTCTATCAATATGGATAGATCTATGATTGTAATCATCAATAATTTTGTTTAAAATTTGAAACTCAAAATTCATAATTCTTTTGTAATTCGATTACGAATGAGATATTGACAATTTGAAGATGAAATTTGTTGTGATGAGTTGAAATGTAATACTCTAAGTGTAGTGATTTTTAGAGATTTTTGGGTAGCTGAATTTTATGAGTTGACTTTTTCAAGAGGACTTTTGAACACTTGAACTAAGATCTTAGAAATTTTCGGTGAATCACTCCAACATGAAATGAGGCATAAAATATTCAAAAATCATCCTATTTCTAATTGGTTCACACATGCGTGAAGCTAACTTTGCATAAAATTTTTAGTAAAAAAATCCGCACTGCAAAAAGTGCATGACGGATGCAAAAAGTGGATGAAATCTGTACATCGTCCAAAAAATAGACGCTTGGGCAATTAACCCTTAAGTGTGCAAAGAGCCCCATAGGGTCATGATTGGTTGTTTTTCAATCAAATGTTGATTTTCACCTAGTTGTTAATTTTAGATTTGACATTTGACATTTAACAATAATTTACATAAGAAAAATCACCAGAAAAAATTATATATTTTAAAATGTGAGGAATTGATGAAATTTGACTGGGTAATTGTAGCTGGACGTTTAACCCTTTAATTTTAGATTTGATTAACTCTAATTTATTCATAATTATTTCTATAAAATAAAATTTCCAAGATTTTTCAAAGTCTTTTTCTTGTAAGAATCATAGTAATTACAAAAATGCTTAGTATAGTATGATTTTTATTGAAGAAAATGTAGATAATAGTGATGAACAACAAAGTGTAGGTGGCATGGATTTTGAGCTTATATAAAAATAAAGTCGATAGATAAACGTATAATCTTGGAATTTTAGGGTTTAGAGCTTTAAAAGTAATGTAAAAAAATCAATTTTAACAATTTTGAAGAATGGTAATTTGGACTAGAAATTAGAAAATAGCCCCCACACTTTCTAAGTTGGGACATTTGACATTTGACATTTCAAATGTTGATTTTCACCTAGTTCTAAGTTGGAAATTTTATTTTATAGAAATAATTATGAATAAATTAGGGTAAATCGGTTTAACAATAATTTACATAAGAAAAATTACCAAAAATAATAATATATTTTAAAATGTGAAGAATTGATGAAATTTGACTGGGTAATTGTAGTTGGACGTTTAATCCTTTAATGTCCCGATTCAACATTGATTTCGAGGATGCGTAATAAAATGTTTGATGAATAGCAAAAATGGAGTTCATGTACAAAATTTAGTTGTAAATGTCAATGTGAAGATCACATCTATACGGTTGGATGTATCATATTTTATTTATTAATAAATTTTAATTAAATTTTCAAGCTTTCTTTTGAATTTCTATTAAAAATCCCAAATTAAAAAATATATAATAAAAAGTTGTTGTAATGAACCCGGAATAACATGCACTACGAGAATGGTATGATTTCTATTATTTTGATTCTACTTGTTTTGGAAAATCATGTTTTATATCTCACTTTTTGAACTAAGAATGCAACTTGACATAAATCAATTCTTTTATTTAAAAAAGAATCACAATATATTATTTTGAAGACCCATACTGTACAAATGATAGTCAACTAGTACAAGAACCAAAAGAGATTTGAATGGATGAAAAACTGTAGTGAAGAAAAAATTTACAATGTGTTTGTCGTCCATTATATAAAGCGCGTCAAAGGGTTGAGGGTTAAAAACAAATTCTTGTTTACAAATTTTGCAAGATAATCACTTTGCATATCATTTACTAGGGTTGATTACCCTAAAACCACCAACTTAAGCAATATGTGTATTTTTAGCAATGGATATGTTTGGTGAAATATTTTTCTTTCATTCTACAGAAGGTTTAACAAGGAATGCATATTTTTCGACAATTTTATTCTCAATATTGAAATTGATACAAATTTTAAAAGAGGAAAGAACACCGGCACTCAATATCAACATATAGGTTCCCCATAACAACACCATGTGGTACTAATTTTCACTCATAATGATACCCAAAACCACCAACTACTTCTTCGCAATGCTTGGCATGCCATTGGTTTACTTGAATAGTGAAATTGGTGGTTTTGAGTCTCAACTGTGGTGGCCCCAGGAAAACTCTACATGTCATAATTGGGGGAGGTGGTGGTTTTAGAGCATCCAACCTTATAACTTACACTCATAAGAGCATGCCCAGCAGCAACAATTTCCTTGATCCAACGTCAAGATAAAGGGCAGTTGCTCCCTTGTTCACCCCAACAACAGTGACGCCAACCCCAAGATGATGCTCAACGCCATAAAATTTGATTTCTCTACGCCAAATACGATTGTCTTGGCGGGTGCTTTTTTTCTTGCACTAAACTTAATTAACCCTTAAACATCAAGAGGGCCTGGACGGGGCAGCCCAGAAGGCATCTAAATTTTTGGAGGAGAAAAAAAAAAAAAAAAAAAAACGAAAAACGAAAAACGGCTCTCTTGGGCACTGCTGGCCAGCACTGTAGCACTGCGGCATCTCAGCTGCCCCGACCTCAAATCTTGTTCATATTGATAACTTTGATTGCTTACTAATGATTCCACAATCTCTCAAATGAGGCGCAAATTTGCAATCTAGATCGCTTTTTCAGTAGCTTTCCAACGCACCAATCCACGCTTGATTTGGTTGAGAAAATCTACTTTTTTCTTCATTATTCTCTCATAACTAAGCCCATGGGGCTTACTTTGACGTTTAAGGGTTAAGAGTTGTGGGGGATCCATTAGCCAGCACTTGACTGACAACATGATGGGGCGTAGTTTACAATGCTCTGACAACAAGGAATAAGGTGTTGGCTACAGCATAATATTGGGTGCTGCTGGGACAAGCATGCATATGCATACCCCTCCCCTATGCTCATGTTCCCCCAATTTAAAATGGCGTTGTACCCATGAATTCATCAAAACTGTTGGGTTTGCTCTACACAACTCTGGTGCCTAAGAGCATGCCCAACATCATGCAAAAGCACCAGTCAAACCTCAAGGTGGCGAAGGTTTGGCATGAACATGGCCCTAGCAGCAGTGGAAAATCTCATCTCAATCACCAAGAAATCTTGGCAGTGGGCTTTATTTGAGTTTCCTCCGCCATATAATGAAGCTTTGGAGGAAGAAAATTGCTCACGCCAAGCAAGAATCTTTGCCAATCAAAGGTAAGATAATGGCCTTGAAGCCTATTCACTGGCTCATGCTTCAAGGCCATCAAGTGTTATGAATTACTTTCTCTTTTAATAAAATGCCTTGGAGTTCGCACAAGGATTGTTGCTGGGGTACTTCTATTCCAACATTCCTCTAAGTTTAAAATGGCCTTCAACTTGATGCTTGGTGGACTTATTTGATCTGGAGCTGCTGGGCTTGCTCTAACAACGTTGGATTCCTTATGTCCACGGTGAGTATGCGCTTCGCCAGGATACTAGCCCTTGACGCTGGCTGCCGCCATTTGACGCTTGCTGCCGCCCTTTCCACTTTCAAATCTTCTTCCCCGCCATTCCCGCCTGCTTCGATCGCTGCCTGCAAAAATTGTCATCGTTTTCTTCTCTTCCGATTCTGCCATTCATGCGATTTCTGTGCTCGCGTGGTTGGACCAGCTTCACATTCTTCCCGTGGCCATGGACACGTCCCGTTGTCTAGGGTTTCCATAGCTTGCTCTGCGACTGTTGATTCTCAATTCGTTTCTTCCTTTCCCTCCATTAATTGCTCGTTGTGGTGGAGGTTTCGATAGCGACCATGCAAGATGCGAGGCTTGCGGGGCGGCTGCACAAGGAGCTGAAGATGCTGCAAGATCCGCCTCCGGGTGTTTGCGTCTGGCCCGCTGACGAGCACAACCTCTCGCGCCTGGAAGCTCGTAAGCCATTTCATGTCCCTTCGATAATTGCATCGCCGGGTGTCAATGTGCGCAAACACTCTCCTGTGATTTGAATACGGTGCAACAATCGTTGTAATTTCTCGGATTTGCTACTATGCACAGCAGTGATTTTTTTTGTTGCTAATTCTAGCCAAATTGCTACATAAAAATTTGGGCTGGCTAATTGATGCAAAGGATTTTTGAAAAAAAAAAGGAACAATAGCCAGATTTCCTACATGGAGTCAAGATGTGTACCCTTTTTAAACCTAGGTATTGCCTAAGTAGCACCTAGGTAGTATTACCCTGATATTGCCTAAATATTATAAATTAATATGAAAAGAGCATCCAAGGAGCATGGATTGCTATTCAAACCATAGAGAAGTAGCAAAAATGCTTAACTGTTTCCTGACAAAAAAATCACTGATGCGCAGAGATACAGGGACCAAATGGGACTGTATATTCTAAGGGCATTTTCAAGCTCGAGGTCGAGATTCCTGACAGGTTAGCATCGTTCTGGCTCTGGTTTTTCCCCCCTGGATTTATGTGAGTGTGATCGCCTGCCCTCACACCGGGGGTCAGTAACTTGTGAATTCTGCTTACGAATGTTCATCTCAGCACCCAGAGAATTCAGCTTTCATTGGTCGGAAATTCACACTAGTCACAATCATTTACTCACTTGCGGATCATCTGCAGGTATCCGTTTGAGCCACCGAACGTGAAGTTTATCACTCCTGTGTATCACCCAAATATTGATAGTGGCGGCCGCATTTGTCATGACATCCTCAACATGCCTCCCAAGGTTCTTGCCTGATAATTCTTTCGTTTCAAAAATCTAGATGATCGCAGCAGAACTACCAAGCGCACCATCGTAGGCCTCGCTCATTGTGATTGGTATATGTTTTGCTGTGGCATGCTCTATGCTACAAAGAACCGACTGATGACTAGTTCAATCTCTTGAAAATTCCAGGGGCAGTGGAGGCCATCACTCAATATCGGTGCAGTTCTTGCAAGCATTCGTGTGCTTCTCGAGGAACCTAATCATGACGATGGTTTGATGAGTGATATTGTGAGCCATCATCCATCTCAGACTGATTGAAGTTACATTAAACTGTTTCCTGCATGGACACAATTTGTTGCATGGACACTGACTTCGGCTATACAGTCTGCAGAATATAAGCATAATCGAGCCCTTTTTGATGACAAGGCTAGGCGCTCGACTGAGCGGTATGCCATGCAAAATGCAGCAGAGAGGGACACTGTGTCGTCTCATGACATTGACCTAGCGAAAGCAAGCGCATCTCAATCGCCTTCGACAAAGAACCAGGTGAGTAGAAATCATTAAAAAATAGTCTTTAATGAATTGTGCTTCCACTTAGTTGCCTTCATGGCTGAAAACCACTTGAGTAAACAGTTGGTGAAACTTGTCCGGAAGTCGATTCGATTAGCCTGTTTAAGGTTCTAAAACACTTGGAATATTCCCTTTCTGATGCCGTTTCAGATGTTTTCACTTCTCGGTGTTTTCGTGAACCAATTATCTAATTGTGTCTCATTCTGCTACTTTTGAGTCTAGGCTCCAGAGTCAGCCAACCAGGACACCCTCGCAAGACCAGTTCTGAAGGAAGTCAATAGGATGGGGGCTTCTAAAGTAGCTCTCGATGAACCAAGCACAAGTAACCACGGAGTGGCTGCGTCTAGTTTCACTCAACCCAGGCCACGTCAGAACTTCGCTGCAAAACTGTCCCTGGCAAAGGGAAGCACTTCGCAGGCTGTGCGTTCGTGCAGTGTTGGAGGTGCTGCAGAGGCTGAACTCGTTAGTTCATTAAGCTTCAGCACGGAGAAAGAGAGAGCCCGTGAAACGGAGGTGTCGTGTGGCCCTGGTAGCCAGAATGTTTCACAGCCAAGTGGTGAGTACATCTGCATTTTTATAATTAAGCTTGCTGCCGCTGTCCCCACACATATGACTGCTATGGAATGCTGTCTCTCAAGTATAGCATTTGACCATCAATAGAGTGTGTTCTGTGAAACTCTGGAGGAAAGGATTATTACAGGTCTTGTGCACCAGGATGAATTTCATTTCTCTGTGCAGAATTGAACAGCTCGTATGTCGTGAATGCCGGTAAGGAAGTAAGTCACGAACTTGAGGATGTTGCGGTGGAAGTAAGCAGAGAGAGATCAATTGGTAAAGATGCGGACAACATCGACAGGAATGATCCAGCAATCTCTAAAACAACCAAAGAGAAGCAGCTAAAGACACAGATTTTCACCTCTCATAGTAGTCAAAGGACATCCATGCCAGGTGCCCCACTTCTCCGCCTCAAACAAAGTTACAATCATTGGTCAGTTTAAAGTTTCTCCAAAATAATTGACACAGTCTGCTCTCAAATCTTGGCAGCCTGCTTGTGAGTTCATTATGCAGGAGCTGGCAGACCAAAGGCCTGCTTGTCTATGGTGTGCTCGCTAACTGAATTCTGTTTCCCTTCTATCTTCTGAATTTCACTGGTGGTTTTGACAGAAAATGGAAAGAAGTTAACACTTTCCAAGTCGAAGTTACTGAAACTTTCTCGACCTCAACTATCGGCCTCACAATCTGTTCAAGAAAGCACCCAAACCGGAAGGGCTATTCTGGGCCCTAGTCATTCCAATGGAGCGGCACAGTTATCGAAGGAGCCTGTTATACTGTTAGACAGTGAGAGTGACGATGAAGACTTCAGAGTTCAGGCTCGCTCTCAAGGAGTGAAGCGTAAACACGGACGTACATAAAGCGCTTGGTCAGATGGACGACCCTTGTTTTGGACTATTCCCTAATTTTTACAAGCGTGCCAACAAACTCTGTGGGCATGGAAAGGGTTATCGACGATCAATATAGCTGGTGTTCTCATGATCTAGTTAGAGTACATATGTTTGAATTTACTGACCTGCTTCGTTAAATATGTAATTTCATTGTGAAATATTCAAATTGACAGAAGATTGAGCAGCCGGTTACCACACATTGGATGCGAATTGTATTGAGCGGAGTGAAGGAGCGGGTGTGTTGTCACTGGTTCAGAAATGTGATGCTCGAATATGATTGTATAGTTTCATGTCAAATTCTCATCTTTTAATTGCTCTCTTATGATTGATTGTGTATTTCCACCCCCTTAGACATTCTCCCTATAAAGCATTTGTGAGAAGCTCAAATCATGAGGAGAATGTGAAAACTAACTTTCCCCCTCTTCATTATGGGTTTCAGAGAAAATCCTTGAGTCCGTAATGACAAATTCCTCTCACCGAGTCCTCACACCAAGTCCTTGCACCAATCCCCTCACACCAAAACCTGTGACCAATTGCTCTCACCAAATTCTCTCATCACCTGCACAAAGGAGAAAAAAGAAGCTCCTCTCACCAACATCTCAGAGATGGAGCATCCCTTGCCAACGGCAATAAGAAATGAAAAAGACCCAAGTTGAAGGCAAGGAAGCACTCTAGACAAATTTGGGATCACCTTCCAAGGTAGTTCCAAACTTGTCCTTTAGAACTATGGCTTCCCTATATATATGAGGAGAGGAGAGGGAGAGGGAGAGGGAAGGAATAGGGTAAGCGGCCGCGCACCCAATGGCTGAGAATACCAATAAATAAAAATAAAAATAATAAAAAATTTCGCCGCCATTTAGGGTTCAACTGGTGGCTATACCCACCTTGATTTTTTAAAATTTTCAATTTTTCTTTGGTAGGGTTCAACGACACAAATGGCAAGCTAAACCCTAACAAAGAAGGCAAAAAGAACAAAACAAAGAAAAACAAAAAACCTTGGTGCGGGTGTGGGATCCGCGGCTGTACAAGAAGAGCTAAAAATGGAAAAAAAAGAATGAAAAAAAAGTAGAAGAAAAAAAAAAGACAGAAGAAAGACAAGAAGAAAAGCAAGAAGGAAGACAAGAGAAAGACATGTTAGAAAGAAAAACAAGATAAAAGAAAAGGTAAAAGAGAAGATAAAAGAAAAGATAAAGATTAAACAAATGAATTTTTTGTTTACAATGTAAGGGATTGTAGAAATACAAAAATTGTTGTTTTTTAGAGATTTTTTTAGACAAGGATTTTAAATGCATGATTATATGGTCAAGTGCGTAAATAGCGAATTGCGTGTTTAGAAGAATATTGAGGTCCTTGTCTTTGAAAAATTCTCCTCGGTGGAGTTTAACTCGGATTGACATGATTCAAATTGAATTGAAAAGTAGACTTGATTTCCTATTTGAAAGTATTTTTATATCTTTTATAAAAATATTTTTTGCAACCTAGGTAGCCCATAAAAATAGTACAACGACCATAAAATGGTCGTTCAGTCACTTAGGGGTTAATTAGTGCTACGCTTTTCGAGCCAAATTTGAATATGTTGCAAATCACAAGATAGACAATCCATACTCTTGAGCTTTCATAGAAATAATTGTTTTACCCATTTTCACTTGAAGTTTAAAACTCCATTTTTAACCCTAAATTCAAACGACAATAAATACAAATTTTGTTACTTACGAGGAATAAAACTCTTAATGAAAAGAATGCAAATCTTTTATAAAATCATATGAAAAAGAAATCATGATTTTTGGAGGTTTATTAACTATCAAATTATTGATTGAAATGTCTTATACTAAATTGCTTAATTTTCAAGTGCATTTTTTTTTGTTTTAAAAACATTTCACCTCCAAAATGTCAAAAAATGAAAAGAATTATAAAAATTATATGAAACAATTATATGTCCTAAAAAATTAATTTTTGTATATTTTGGGGATGAAATAATAAAAAATAAAAAATTCACTTGGAAATTGAGCAATTTAGGATAAGGTGTTTTAATCAATAATTTTGTAGTTAATAAACTTCCAAAAATCATAATTACTTTTGCATATAAATCTATAGAGGATTTTCATTCTCTCCATTAACCCTTAAACGTGAAGAGGGCCTGGGTGGGGCAGCCCGGAAGGCATCTAAATTTTTGGAGGAAAAAAAAAAAAAAAAAAAAATTGTAAAAAAAAAAAAACGGCTCTGTTGGCCACTGTTGGCCAACACTGTAGCACTGTGACACTTTTCAAGAAACAACCTCAGCTACCCCAACCTCAACTCTTGTTCATTTTGAGAACTTCAATTGCTTGCCAATGATTCTACAATCTCCCAAATGAGGCGCAAATTTGGAATCTAAATTGCTTTTTCAGTAGCTTTCTAATGCACCAATCCTTGTTTGATTTGGTTGAGAAAAACTACTTTTTTTTCTCAATTATTCCTTTATAAAAAGCCCGTGGGGCATTTTTGATGTTTAAAGGTTAAGAGTTTTATGCATGGTAAGTAACAAAATTTGTATTTATTGTCGTTTGAATTTAAGGTTGAAAAGTGGAGTTTTAAACTTCAAGTGAAAATGGGTAAAAAAAAATATTTTATCAAATCTCAACAATATGGATTGTGTATCTTGTGTTTTGCATCATATTCAAATTTGGCTCAAAAATTTCAATTCTATCATTTTCTAATTAGCAAACCTTTAATGAGCTAAAAAAGACTAGGAGCCTCAAACACTTCTGGTGGAGCTGGTATATTTTCTTCCAATTTGAAAGTGCCTGTGTGAGCAACCGCCCTAGTCTTCATCTCGTCTCGAATTTCGTCTCTTGTCTTTAAGGTAGTGGTGCATATTTCCGTCTGAATTTCAGGTTTACATATTTAGGCTTGTGAAAGAAGAAGTTTATAATTTTTGGATGCTCCGCAAAGCTAGTGCAAAGGCATCCCAAAAAAAAAAACATTTTTTGAGCATTTCTACAATTTTCTATGAATTTTTAAGCTTGAAAGCATAGAGTAGCCATTAACCGCCTATAGGGTCATGGCTTTCATGAGAGGTTGGATTCTGAAAATAGTGCGCTTACTGCACCAATCAGAAGCACTTAACTTTCCAAGGCATGGACGTAATTAGAACATTCCTAGGAAATTTTTAGGTCCAGGCTGGGTGGTTTCTGGGACCCAGCCCCCCAATCCTAGGGGTCGGAAATTGGGACTGGTCGGAAATTGGGGCTGCTACCTTATATGGTCACCCTCTTGCTTGTCCTGTTGATGCAATACAAGACGAGCAACTTTGGAGGCCTGCTGTAGGCTCTCGTTCTCTATTACCTTCCTCAATTTTATCTTCTTCTGTAATGCACCTTCTCCACTACCTTGACCTCCTTTGCCAAATCCCTCAAACGCCGTTCTTTTAGTTATACGAGCATTTGTATGATTTTCCTTCTTTTATAGCTTAGAGGTCTTCTCTTTAACACTCGGAATTTGTTTTTGGATTGCCCAGCCAGCCCCGTCTCCTAGGTAAGAAACATCCTGCTCCGATAGAATGGCGTGCAACTCCACCAACTCGTTCTTGCCAAACGTTGGATACATTTTCAAAGTATGAGGCCCCTTCCAATTTAGACACTTGTCGCTGTAACGATGCTACGAAATTGTGTTTTTGTCTTTAAAATCCTGCATTCAATACTTGCAATAGTATCATTGTCTTCTATCTACTCGATGAATTGAATCTCGATATGCATAGTGAACCTCTATAATCAAGTCCTTGTACTCCGCTGTTGTATACAAGCAATCACAAGGGTTCCAACCATAGGTCATTGTACATCGATAGATATTCTCTCCTGCCACTGTCACTTACGATTAAGATGACACAAAACATAGACTTAGTTGGATTTCATGCAAGTATATGAAAAAAAGAACTGTAAGTAGACAACCTAAACCGCAAGTACGACTGTTAGTTCAAAAAGAAAAGATTAAAACACTCTAAAAAAGGGAGAAAACATTAAGAAGAACAAAAGACTAAGAAATACAATAATACAAGAAGGAATGACTATGAAAGAAAAGAATAAAAAAATTGGGAATAGAAGGAAAAAAAATTAAGAAAGATGGGAATACAAGAAGAGAAGCTTAAGGATGAAAAGACTAAGAAAGACGGGAATATAAGAAGAAAAGACTAACTTACATTCTGTTGCAACCCGTCTTCACCCGAAACAACAATGGTTTTCCATGTCTCATATCCATGCGCCTTGATGAGCTTAAGATCCTCTTGAATATGGAGTTTGGGATCGAGATCTTTTAGAACAGGTCCCCTTGGAATTTTTCTTCATGTGCAATTGCTTTGTTGGTGCGTTTTGGCATACCTCCTTTGTCATTACAGGCTGGACTTTCACTACACTTAGTCTGGGCTCTTCTGTTGATTGCCTTCGACCTTGTAATTATTCATCTACATTTTTTCCATGCATTCACTACCATCGACCAAGGTAATTCTAACAAAAAGAATTTCAAATGCAAGTAGGTACTACAGTTCACATTATAATTCATAATGTGGACTACAATACCAAAGCCATTGCACTATTCAACCTTGCGTATATTTTTCCAACATAGTATAAAGATAGTTCTAATATAATTTAGATGGAGCCATAATCACCATTGCATGCATTTGTCAAAAGCTCAATAAAATTAAAGAAAAAAACTGCCCCAATGATCCACTCATGAGATTCAATTCGGGCCTCTGGATCCCTTTAGGCATTAAGATGCAAGAGGACAACCAACTTCGTTTGCCAAAAACCTCCCAAAATATTCATTCATTCTACAAACATTTAACACCGGATTTCATAAGCCATTATAAAGTACATGGATCATCTTAAGAAATTGACCTTGTCCGATGGCACACATGAACAAATGAGGGGTAGAGCATGAATTCCACTTAACCCCTACCCTTGTGAGAACTGTATACAACAAGGGTGATTGTGGATTGGTTCTGTGTCAAAACTCTAAATAAATCTTGTGAAATACTCTTGATATCATGATCACTTAACCTCCATCCAATGAAGTACATGAATTCAAGTTGTGAATAATGTTGTTGGCAGAAGCTCACACAAGAAAAGAAAACAAAGATAAGAAGATTAAGAAGCTCATACAAGGGAGTTGTATTGCCTAACTGATGCTCTACTATGGGTTTAAACACTTGGTTATGTGTAAAAACTTTAAATAAATATCGTGAAATACTCTTGATATCACTTGACCTCCACCCAATGAAATACATGAATCCAAGCTGTTGTTGGTAGAAGCTCATACAAAAAAACAAAGATAAGGAGATTAAAAAATAGATTGTCCTTTCAAATCCACAACACCAAGACAAAAGAACCGATGACCGATTGGAGCAACAGAGCTTACCGAATTAAAGGATGCAAAGAGAGATCGACTTCAAAGAGTCTGATGCACCAAGGAGATTCACGCGGACATAACTACACACCACTTGCATCATCCGTTATAACATTGTGATGAGAAGTGAAAAGCAGTGAGAACCCTAGCATCAATGAGAAGTGAGTAGTAGTGAGAAGCACTGAATTTCAAAAAAACCCTAAACTTACAAAGAGTTTTTGACCTTCACAGTGAATTGACAAAAGACGACATTATTTTATAATTATACAAGCAATATACCAATAGATTCAAAGAATTCATACATGATCATTCTTCCAAAGTAAGAAGAGCAACTACAATGCGGTTCTACTTAATTCCTTAGTGTAATCACATACTTTATCAAAAAGGCAGTATCTCTGGGGCAACTTTGGCAGCTTCAACATTTGATCTTCTCGCCAGTCTCACCTTCTAGACGTTTCACATTTGCACCAAAGTCACCGCTTGGTGTCCCTAGCGGCAATGAGAAGTGAGAAGCAGTGAAAAGTGAGAAGTGAATAGCAATGAGAAGTGTGAAGCAGTTAGAACTCTAGCAATAGCCGCTTAATCTAAGCAGGCCAACTCCTCGCCAATTGCAAGACTTGGTCTTTCACAAGACCAATGCCTCTTTAATTCATGGACCCTACTAGTAGAGTAGTCTTCACACGCGTCCCTCTCAAACCATGCACCATTGGGCATCACTGTGCCCAATCCATAGGAGTCGAAAAGCTAAGGGCTGGTGAAATTCATGGCTAAAGGATGTCGAGAGTTAAAGGCTTGGGTTTGAAATATATAATAAAATATAGAAATTGGAGCTTTTTGGCTGATTATAGTGTAAAGTCCAAAATCCAAACCTTTGTTCATAAACACCCACGACCTCTCGACTTGAACGGCCATAGTGAAAGCCCTGAAGGCCAAATCCAAAGTCCCAACTTTTGATGGTCAAGCCTCTGAACAAAAAAAATCTCATTAGTTTATCAAAATGAATTCGGCAACCTCTTGACCTTTGGACTTTTGCTTCTAGTGTGAAAGGTGGAGAGACCAAAGATGACTGCCTTTGGGTTTTCATGCAATATGAATTGTGGAATTCGATGGCCTCTCAACCTTCAGCCTTAGATCCAGAGTGTGAACCCACCCTAAAACGCGAGATTTGCCATACAAGATTTACATGCGCTTTGCAATACAAGATCTATATGAGCTTTGCAGTACAAGATCTACATGAGTTTTGGAATACAAGATCTCGATCTTTGTAGATATAGGTCTACATGAACTTCTCTCAGAGACACTGTAGCATGGGCTTCCATCTCATCAAATCATTGGGGTTCCATCTTGTCATTCAAATTCCTTAACAAACCCTTGCTCCACCCGGGCAATTTTTGAGTGGGCAACAAGGAAGCCTGAGGTGGGCCCCGCACTTGGACATGGGACCTTAAATGGACCGCTTGAAAATCCAAAGTGACAGGTACTTTGTGTAGGGTACTGTACAATCTACTTTTTATACACTAAAAAACCCATGATGAATACACGAAAGTTGGCTTTATTTCCTACTTGGGCTAATTGAATATCCAATATCCATAAAAAAATTCATGCATAAGTTACTACCAAGGGAGATGCAAAGAGCTTTGAAGAACTGGATGCTAATGGCACGCATGACACTGTCGGGATTTCCCCACGCATGTTGTTTATAGATGAGCTCCTGTTTAACAGAGCAACTTATAAGACTACCCAAACAATTCTCAATAATTCTAGTTTCTATCAAAGCTTTCCTGATAGGCTGTCTGCAGTAATGCTAATTTATTACTGCTCGCCACTTCTCTACGCTACAAATTATAAGGCCCCTAATTAAGGTCAAAATATGCAACCGTTGCTATGAAGTCCTCCAAGTTTCTGCATTGGCTTCAAAAGGAGGCAACTACGTTGATAGTAGACTTCGGTTGCTCACGAATGATAGACGTTATTACTAGTCAATGTTCCGGTTTTTCTTACCAGCCAACAACCTGCTGATTTGGAGGCCTCTGCTGAATGCCTCATTGTAAAGGATTCTCGTCTGCATCGCCTGGAATCCCGGCAACCATGATAGCACAGCCACGGGGGCCATGACGATGAGGCCCATGCCGAGGTCATACAAACGAGCCACCGCCATAACGGTACCCCAAATTGGGGAGCTGTCCAGAAACGGCCGTCTCAAAACAAGGGCGATCTGAATGATTCCCCACCCTGTCGGCAAGAAGGCAAGAAAACTGGCAATGATGTCGATGAACTGGAAGTTGGTTTCGATCCACAGCACGACGACGACGGCAGCGATGACGGCGATGGCGAGAACTTGAATAAGGCGGTACAGACCATGTTGGTTCGCAGCATATCGCTCATTGGCATTGGAGAGTACGAAGTGGAGAAGGGCTGCGACAAGCATGTAGCTCCACGACGCAAGGTAGACGAACACACTTGTGTTGTTCCCGGTGATACCGAGATGGTACACGATTCCATACTGGAAGATGAAGAAGCGCAAATCCAGTATGATCTCTAGAAGTTTCCCCCACAGTCCCGTCGTCCTCAGATGTGCTTGCTCCTCTTCCCACCACATCTCCCAACTTTGCTCCACTTTCACGAACACATCACCCTTAAACCATAGCCATTGCATGAAGTCCCCAAAATCTTCCACTGTCTTCAGCCAATCAAATCCAGAAGGGTTGAACACAAAAGGTCCCATAATCCACGTCAAGGCTAAAAACCAGCTGGATATGCTCACCAGTACGTATGCGCCAGATGAACTCGTTGAACCATACGCCAAGTAGCAGAACAGTAGCAATAGAAGCTCGATTCCTTTGACGAAATGGCTTCTTGAATATAGCCGGTAATTCTCTGCGAATTTCTCGTGCTTCACCACGAAGCCACGTCCAGTTGCTCTATACTGCATACCACAAAGGGGGAGCATTTACACTGTTAATCACCAATAAAGGCTCATCAGCACTCCTCTTCAAACATAGTTGATACCAGGACACGTCAACTTGATATGCACATGCTATTTTGAGATATACAAGGGATGTATTCTCCGTTCAAATAGCAGAACTGAAATCAAGCAATGTATCCGATTATAGAATTTACATTTCGAAAGTTGATGGTAGTTGTATCGCCACAGAAATTTCTAATAAACAAATAGAGTTGAAAAACATTCCTGAATGATCAGAAGCGAGTTACTAACAATAGGGTGTACACGTGCCAAGACTGTTTAAAGCATACCTTAGCACCACCATGGAGAAGCGTGCGACCAAAATAATGACAACGGGTGCCCATTGAGAAGGCAAAAAAGATAGAAGCAAGCTGAAGCTGCATGGTTAGCATATTCCACAAAGCTGTAGTGAATCCATGCTCTAACGCATCCTCCACTAGCATGGGAAGAGCAGTCAGCAATCCCAATTGCACGACAAGCTGCTGGTTCAAAGTGGCAGTCAGCGCAGAGTTTCTCAGGGATCCAGTAGTTAACGATTTTTCAATGCCGCTTAAGGCCAAATAGACACGGCCCCAGAGAAAGGTGTAAACGGTAAGTACAACCATCATGTTGCTCACAAAGAAGCCAACCGTGGTATAATAGAAAGAGAGCATCCGAAAGAAATCCAAGTGGTGACCCAGACGATATACATCACGGCTCAGCATCTGTTCACCATTTCCGCTCGCCACTTTCGCTTCAAACATTGCAATTTGGTTGAGCCCCACATCCCTTCCCTTTCCAGCCTGCATGATTGACCAACCGCGAACATTCCATCGGCGTCAGTCAATTCGTTTCAAAATGAAATATATTTCCAAGTTAAAAATTCCATGTCAAGTTCATAATTCTACTAAAGCCACATATTATCACGGTTATCTCTCGTTGGTGGTACGCTTAAGCACTGTACCGGGCCTATTTCAAATACACTATATCAAAGTGACGTAGCACACACTGATTTGCATCCACTTAGATCAAAAGCTGGAACTACTGAGTAGCATGTTCAAATAAGAGCATGCGACAGATAGGAGCAAAGTTCAATAGAAAACTAATGCAAACATCACAGTGGTCAAGATTCACCTGAATGTACTCGTGGTGAGTTACGTTACCACCTCTTAATGTACAATTAAATCCTGCAAAGATATCTTCACTGATATTGATAGTCCGGGATGCTTTGCTGATACCGCCGCGAGTTAGAAACCACAAACGATCAAATACATCAGGATGTCCATAATGCATGCGAATTTTCAGAGGATTGGCCAGGACACGCTGGCTAAGGGTGACAAACACAGTCTCTTGAGCGGACATGAACCAGGCCAGTGAGGAAACTGAACCAGTGAAGACATGTTCTCGCACACCCAAGATTGTGGGTTTCCGGGTTCCATGGCGCACTGTGAATTCTTGAAGCAGGTTCCTCATCTTTATTGCCTCTTCGAAGTACATTTCCTGCGAACCCCAAGTGATGCGTAAGCACTCGTACATTGACATAATATTGGAATAGATAATTGCAGACTTCTGAATGTTCACTTAACAAGCAAACCACAACCGAAACTGACGGTAAGCATACAGTGAAGATCCAAAGATGCTTCAAATCTTGTCAATCCCAATAGGTGGCAGAGACATTCATAGGACATTCTCGTAATTTAAGGAGTTATCCTTACCTGATTCATGTCTATAGTTTGAACTGCATCACCTCTTGTAAATATAAGGGCATGATTCTGATTTTCCGGTTTGCCTTCACCCAGCTTGAGAGGGCCAGGTAACTGTATTCGGTAAATTTCTACTTCCTTATCCAAAATTGGATCAAACTTAACTAGGACGGAATAGTACTGTTTAACGTCCTCGTCATCTATTTTAAAAGTTCTTTCATCCGCATAAGCAATTCGTAGTCCCGGATAAGTCTTCATTAGTCGCAGTATGTCAGCCGCTCGAGTATCCTTCGCCAGCTTTTGAGCTCCGTAAATTTGACAGGTCACCACGTAGGTGAACTTCATCGCCGCATTGGCAAGTTCCTGCTCTCTCTTATGAGCCCGGTTGAATTCCGCAACTTCATGTGCAGAACCAATCGAGCCCATAGAGCCCATAGAGCCCATTGAGCCCATTGAGCGAAAAGAACCCCTACTATTTGTGCTATTGCCACGATCTAGAACTGCCCGGAAGCCATTTAAATCCTCGTCAGACGCTGAGTCCAAAAAAGTCTGCACTTCCAGTGCCCTGCCAACAGAATCTGACCAATGTAAGAACATAAGCATCGAGCCATTTCAGCGCGAGAATATGAGATACGACTCAGGAATGGAAAAAGCGAGATGCATACGAATCTGGGTCGGACGACGCAACTTAAAGTTGAGTTTATTGAGAAATTCAAAAAGAACACGCTCGTTGAAGATGCGGAGTGGCCATGAGAACACGAAGTTGCAATTAATCAACCTTAACATCATAACACACCTTTCATAGTACATCATTCCTCGTACAGTTCGTGCAAGTGTCTGTCCTCTGTAAGAAGCCCAAAGCCTGAGTTCAATAGCTTCATCCTTCTCCCATAACTGCGCCTCAGAAAGATCGAGCTTCTTCATCCGCTGCAGGAAGTTCAACCAGTCCTCTGACATTGCAGAGTTGAATAAATGAGAACTTTTCTTGATTATCACATCAACTCTAGCAGACGTTTTAAACATGCACAGGTGCTGATTCGAAGCATGCTCGTCACTCTGGGTATTGTTGGGATATTATCGTCCCATTTTGAAATCCAATAGTACGGTACATTTCATTACCTACAGAT
Source organism: Pohlia nutans (assembly GCA_022496805.1). NCBI lineage: Eukaryota > Viridiplantae > Streptophyta > Bryopsida > Bryales > Mniaceae > Pohlia > Pohlia nutans. Next base: position 2,536,071 of record CM040105.1, read on the forward strand.
TGTCAAGTCTAGGTCATTGAATCATTCACCAATAAAGACGCAAATGAAGACCACCGATTTATATGGATTCCTCGAGGTACCTGGGAATATCCGTTGAAGGTAGAACAGAATGGTGACACCGTCCTCGTTTTCTTCTTTCAATTGTTGCTTACTGAAAATGACTTCCTCGTTATAGTACGGTGTCAACACACTGAAAGCCAACATTCTTTCCACCTAATATTCATGCCAAGGAGAGAAGAACAAAATTAAAATGGATTGTGGTTCTGTTCCGTTTTATAATTAAGCTCCAAGAGATCAATCCATGAGTATGAACTTCACCCCGCGTGAAAACAAGGTGACCATAATCTAGTTGACTATCAAAGATTTTAAAGTCACGATGATCCAGTATTAACATTGAAAATGTACAGTCTAAAAATAGAATAGATGCGTAATAACGGTCTTAAGAATTCAGAATGAAACCTGCGGTGCTCGTGGCATAGTCATGAACAAGGAATTGCTGAAAAACGAGATTCTTCTACTAGCTTCGAGTCCCTTCGGAACATCCAACAACGCGTCCTTCGTGCTTAGGGTTGTATGGAGCCTTTTTAAGGACTTAAAAAATGGCTCGTCGTCGGTTGCTGGGAGTTCAACAGCCTCCATAAAGAGCTCAGTCATTTCATTGTTCTTATGAAATGAAGTACGCGCCCTGATACTTTCCAAAACACCGGTACCTTTAGGAAAGTCATATACCAGACATTCGTACAAGTTCTGCAGCGCTTTCACTACCTGAACAGCTCAACCCAGTTGGCTCAAATTAGTTCCTCTTGAGAAAATTTATCAACTTTGACGATACATTCCCTCTTCAACTGGTCAAGAAACTGACAGCTCGTATGTATTGGTCCCTCAGATCAAATTTCAAAAAAACCATTATAGTACAGTCATGGGCTTCCGAGCTTTTCTGAAGCACGATTCTAGACCGCAAACAACAACAAATTTCACATCTACGGCAATCCTGGCTGCTGTTAACGCCAAGCACCAAAATTACATCATGTGTTACAAAATCAGGACAAGGAGAATATTTTAAGTAGATATTTATCACACAACAAAGCATCTTACCTTCTGAAGTTGCCTTTGAGTGGGGCGGGTCAAAAGAAGGGTAACCAAATCCACAACCCGAGCATGAACTTCCATCAACTCTGGGAGCAAAAAGGTTCTCGTGAAGCGTTTTATCTTTATAGCTTTATCTATCTCTTCAAAAATAGCTATGAAAATTTCGTACTCCTCGGAATCATCCCTGAGGACGTTTCGGAGTACATGCTTCATGCTCTCATAGCACTCGATCACTGCGCACTTCCTGTACTCGCTTTTGCATATAATGTTCCACACAGATATATCATCTCCTCGGTGATACCGAACACTGTATAGCGCTAGAAGAATCTGCAGAGACCACCAAATTGTGAGGTTTGTGAACTATCTAAACCATACACAAAACTTCTGAACCGATCATGTATATCTTCCTTAACAGCGAACACTAACAGACGACTGCCGCATCTTAAGACCGCGATTAATTTCCTGCTCATTATACGCCAAGGACAAATAGTAGGAAGAAGGGTTTGAAGAACACACTTGGTTAGCCAATAAAGTTGAAGGCCACTGGAAAACGCTGAGCATCCATTCTCCTTTAGGAATCTCCAGGAGCTCTACCTCTCTGCACTCACATCGCCCAATGTGATCACACACATTGACAGAGACAGTCTAAAAAATACAAAAATACAAAAATACAAAAAATTAAGGTGAAATACAAAAATGGGATCTAAGCGAGGAACCTGTCGCTTATGAGGTCCTCCTCACGAAAGGTTTGAATGATCGTGTTCCAAACATAGGAAAAACGTGCACCTTTAATATCATTCCATCGCATCTGCAAAATAGCGTCAGAACAGTCACAAATAGACTCATATTTGTGACTGTTACACAAATAGACTCATATACCACCGCATATTTGTCGATGCTCATCAAATGATCATAGGACCCAAGATTCCATCTCGTCATAACAACTTGTTGTCTATTGTAACGAGCGTAGATCAACAGCACTTATTGATTATTAGGAGCTCCTTCGATAGTTATTTTTGAAAAGAACCTTGATTGATTCAATCAAGATAAATTCGTTTCACAATTTAACTCCCGGCGGAAAGGGTGAAAGTGGGATACGATATTTACCTTCTCATTTACAGACGAGAACCCATATCTCAAGCCCACTCGCTGGAACAAATCTTTCACACCTGCCCACACACTAATGTACCATAACAGATCAAATATGAGAAATGAACGCATATAATCTGGTCCAGGTTCACAATGATTCAACACTACTCAAGTTTACGCACAAAGATTATACAAGAAAATTAAAGGACGGAACATTTTATTATCAAAATATCCCTACGCAAGATGTATCTATATACGTATTCTTAGATTTAGTTCCATCATTCAATGTAGGGCAATAAATGATATAGAGTTTTTCATTGATTTAAAATAATTCACATGGTACTTGTTGTGTACTTAAAGAACTCTTCAAATGCTACCAGTGAGCCTGATCATTAGGGGGCTAAGTGAAGGGAAGCCTGGGCGCTCCTGTAAAGAGTAACACTAACAAGCAGGATCATGCATCAGAAAAGAATGTAAGATTAAAACGCTTTGGACATTAACATCAATAGGGCAGCGGTCATACTTGGGTCGAATAGCGTCATCCTCTGGCATTAAACTGAACTGAAAGGCTTTTGGAAAGATCTGAAATCTTACTCGGAGCTGCTCCACATTCCGAATCTGAACAGAAAATGCAAAGATAGCTGATGGTAGGTACTAAATTGATTGTTCGATTGTTACCATGGCTCACAGATCGTGCTACCGTAACCGGATCGGTGAACATAGTACTGTACCAAGAGTCACCAATACCGAGCGAATTACTTGACTATAGGGATGAAAACATATAGCCGGTAGCCACTAAGACACAAGAAGAATTTTTCAATCCAAAGAATTCACAATCGTAGGAAAGGATACTAGAAAACTCCACATCAAAAATTTGATTGAAAGACAAACCTCTCCAAGATGCTGCAGAAGACCAACAAGAGCTCCAATGACAGAGGACCAGATCGCGTACCAGATTTGAGTATCCATGAAGTAGATCTAGTCACAAGCACCCACTCAAACTGTTAGTGTGAGTTAATCAATTTACTCCTTTGTCATGTAACTATGCAAGTGTATGCCTTCGGTAGTCGAACATCAACTCACCATAAGAACGGGAGCCCACAGTGCGACTACAGCAGCCCGATTACCTAAGGAACAAAGTAAACCATGTGAGACATGTTGCATACGGTAGATTCCAGATCAACTGCAGAAATTATGAAGCACAGATTGACACTGAACTTCGGCTAAGAAAGACAGGTCACATCATCACAATGGATCAAAATTTATGGGCACTGCAAAAGATCAGAGATCAAAAACTAAAACGCAAAAACTTTGATAAATTGAAAAAAGGTTATACCATCTGGAAAAAACTCATGCCATTTGTAAACAACATCGGTGGCCCGAAGAATCTGCTTTGTTGGTGCAATCAAAGGTCTAATCTGTTCAAAAAATGTGTGCCCTCGGGGGCGAAATCGTAAGTTTCCCAAAGTGTTAAACCTAAATATCTCTCGCAATTCTTCTAAAAACATATTAGATGACTAATATGACAAAAGCGACAGAAAAACAGGATAGATCGGGGAACCTGTGAAAATGTCTAAATGTACAAGCCACAAGCTATTTGAACCAAAAACCCAACAATTACCTGAAGCCAATAGCTGAAGGCGAGTTTGGATGTAAGAACACATGCCCAAAATAGAGTATATCTGTGGACATACAAATCAGAATGATCAGAATTGCAAATGTAAATTGCAACAATAGCACATAATCAGGATGCACCTATTCGAAAAAGGCAGACATAATATAATTTCCTAAGACGATGCAGAAGATGCAGAAACTATACAAAAGAGCTCCAAATACTCAATTGAAATTAAAAAGTTGGTACTCACTTCAGATTATCCACAGTACCTTCCCGAAGGCCCCGGCCCACATAACCACGTGTCTGCGAAATAGACAAAGAAATTGCAAATATTACCGATGTAGATACCAATAGAATTATGAATGCCGGATAACACTGTTGAGGAGCCCAAGGTAACATAGGGCAAAGGGCTGATAATTGATACAAAACACATGCAGACTTGGGTATTTGCCCAGCTCAAAGCAGACACAAATTATATACACAACTGTAAGAATGGACACTTCATTGAAGGAAGATTGGACATGCATCCACTTGATTCAAGGGAGTACTTTACCTGGAACCACCAAGTCAAGAGATGAAATATCCTCCAACTTGAATTCTCGACATAATTACGTACCCACGGCACAATGAATAATACAAGGGCCAGGACTTCTGGGGCAAGAAAAGCTGCAACTATGTACAAGAAGTCGTACAATTTATTGTATGCTATATCGGTCCAGTACTGATCAATATTCCGCTGCCACCACATCCTTCTGCTTAAACAGAAGACACAGGTTTAATTTACTTAAACACAGATTGCATTATCTGCAGGTAGACCATACCTAAAGGCTGCAATCAACAAGATCAATTACGTACTATGAACTTTAGAGAAACTTGAAACTCTAAACGTGGATATTCAGAAAGTATTGGCTGCAGAGGGTCCCAGAACAGACATGTGACCGCCGACTAGGATTGTAACCAGCTGACTTAATATCCACCACCCCAGTAAAGGCCATTTGCACCAGAAATAAACACATTCAAGCTCAAGATCAATGAAGGGATCGGCTGGTGATGAGAACCTGTAAAAGATGATGAATAGGACAGCCCATGCTGCAGCTATCACAAGCTTAAGTATCATGCGGACACCAACAAGTGCTGTATCTTTTGTGACAAGGCTATACTGACTTCCCACATCAAGCAATCCTGCAGAAAATTTATGAAACCCAACACACATTGTTGAAACCAGAGAATTTTCTTTGCGAGGCCCTGGAGAATCCACAGGTTGAATGCTCTAAAACCACCAACTTAAGCAATCACTGTCTTTTTAGCAATCATACCTTTGGTGAAATCTTTTTCTTTCATTCTAACAAGGAATGCATATTTTCCCACAATTTTATTCTCAATATTGAAATTGATACAAATTTTAAAAGTGGAAAGTACACCAGGACTCAATATCAACATACAGGTTCCCCATGTCCACACTATGTGATACTAATTTCCGTTCATGATGGTACCCAAAACCACCAACTACTTCTTTGCAATGCTTGGCATGCCATTGGTTTGCTTGTATAGTGAAATTGGTGGTTTCGAGTCTCAACTGTGGTGGCTCCAAGAAAAGTCTACATGCCAGAGTTGAGGGAGCTGGTGGTTTTAGAGCATTCAACCAACGAGCTCATGACACCAAAAAGAAGAAAAGGCGTCGGGAAATGTGCCAAAGGATAACAGTACCTTGTAAGAACCTTAGAAGAGCCCAACTGATAAATATGCTTAAGAAACGTGCCAAAGGGTCTGGCTTTTGTAATTCAATCCATGGAGGTCCACCGTTATGCCACAGTATCACAACAGAAGCCTGACAGAAAAATGGTATTAGAAGAGCTACTTATATGAGGATCGAAGGGAAACGCTAGCAAATCGGAGGAAAATCACCATGCACTTAAATAAGGAGCCTTCCATTGACACACTCATGCAGATGAAAAGCTACCCCAGAATTGACTCGATATCTCAACAAGAATTCTTCGAGTCTTGCATTATGTTGCATCTCACTATTAGAGCACCTTACAAGCAGTGATAATACATAGGTGAATGTAAAAACGAAGTAGGGTTTTAGTAATCAGAAAATCAAAGGTGCAATGATATTTCCTCAGTTCAATTACCGATTGCCATCACAAACTGGAGCACAAGTTACCGAAGATCCTACCTGTAGAATTAGAAGATAGCCTGTCCACAATTTGTCGAAGCTGCGAAAGATATACCAGAACGAGCGCTGTTCAACGAACCCAGTTTTTCCTACCTTCTCACGTTGTGGTTTTCTTCCACGGTTCTACAAAAACCACCAAACCTATCAGCATTTTGAGGGTTTCTTGTAAGCATACATTTCAATATATGCAGTGTATTTAGCCTAGTCAACATCAAGCCTTAACAACAGAACCATGAAGAGCGTGAACATCAGCAACTTCAATCAGGAACAGAACTAAGTGGGCAATCCCCAGGAATGCATAGTGAGGTACTTACAAGGTAACCTTTCTCCCTCTTAGGCTCAACAAAAAAAAAGCAGTCCCTTTTCAAAGGCCATTGTAGCTGTTTGAAACAACGAGAAGACCTGTATATCAATTGAACAACAGTGAAACTAATGAATGGAATCTAGAGACCCAATACATGAGCATCTCAAAGAACAGCATCGTCAACAGCTTATTTCATCTTCAAATATTTTAACCAGAAATTCGAGGAGTTGCTCTTTCAAGTAGAATCATCTACAAGAAGGCAGAGAGACTTTGACAACTGCAACAACTCGATTAGGAATATACCAAAAGTACTCGTTAATATCATCATAATTTCGCCATGACGAGTGAGGTGCTGTCCCGCCATTATTAGAATCCGCCTCCTGAAAATCCAACACAATTACTGCTCAAACTTCTGCAGTCACAAAACCAACAGAACCAGACAGCCTGCAAGTAGCATATGGACGTAGTCTGACTCAATCCTAAAAACATTTACAGCATGTAAAACAACAACAAATAAATTCTCAAGAATGAGAATAAAGAATCCTACCGCTTTCAGGATGCCATAAAGTGGAGTAACAACGTGATTGAGAAATCCATTTTCTCCTGTGTAAGTAGGCATCACAACATCACCTACAAGCCGGTCTAATAACCTATTCAGTTCGGCGAGCATCTGCAGGGAAAAAAAATCCCAATTCAGTCACTTGATGAACGCCAGGATTTGTTCCTTATGAGAGCGCCCAAATGAGAGCAGGTGAGCTATAACACATTCACGGTTCATTTAAGAAAAACATTGATACGCCTCAAGCCTGAGATTCTAAAACTTCAAAAATAAGAGACAGTGATCTCACAGGAACTGAACAGAAATTTGAAGGTTTGTAAAGCGAGAACTAGAAATAGTGCAGATAATTACGTGGTGATAGATGAAACACAAACATTCTGGCATAAACCTCAAGTTTGCTGCCTCTCCCCATATCAGGAGGTATAGGCAAATACAAATCAACTCCCGCCGTTCGTCAAATTGCTCCGGGTTAGCCTCCAGCAACCTTTGAAATGAACAACCTTAAGTCAGAAGTTATCTACGATCACAGGTCTTGTGACGGTATTCAGGAGCTCCACATACAAAAAATTCAAGAAAAACTCTGATCAGGTTAGCAGAGATCTTAAAAGCAGGATGCTTGTTCATTTTTGTTCAGGATTGATTACAGCCACCTCAGCAGGGGTGTCCTCAAAATCTATTAAGTGCCTGATCTAAAAAAATTAATACTCTAAGGAACACGGAATTGGCAGACTTCGATAGAACAATCTGTTTTGAAAACTTACTTTAAGTTATTCTTACGCCCAATAAATCTGCACCAAGAAACATAATTATTGGTCACCTTCTTCCGAGTCTTTCGAACAATACTTGCTTCCAGCTGCAACAAAGGAACCCAGCGTCAAAGATTTGACGGCTGATCAACAGAGTGTTCAACTCCACAAAAGAGATAGATTGGCAATCCTCCAAATTCTCGTTGGGCAACAGGAAAGAAAAATTATCAAGAATGGCGCCAATTATATCAATTTCACCGCACCCAATCAACAGCACTACATAGAAGACCAAGAGTGCTCCGCTTATATCCCAATACACGTTGCATTATCATGATATTTCGTCAGTCTTCTTTTAGCAATATACTATAAAGCATTGTCTGAATCCCATTTGTTAGGAAGCCTTAGATAATAGGTATCTTCCTAATGAAATTGGTCAAATCGATCGTTTAAGGCAATGCAGGGCGCTAATAAAGCTCCAAAAGCGCACTAGAGGCGGTTCATACCGTCTCATAAGTAGGCCCTGAATGGTACAACTGCATCATTCCATTTGCAAGAAGCAGGACAAGATGCTCCCGCTGATTCCTAACATTATCTATCTGTTCACGAGTAAAACCGAGTATACATCAGTATTGAATGATTGAGCTGAGAAACACACTAAAAGTACCCAAAAAAATGGCAGATTGATTGCATTGCTCCGTTCTATAATAAGCCTGCATAGCGCTTGTTTATCAAAACTCCACACTTTCGAAAATAAGCAGGAGTATTAAAATCAGCACAGACACAATAAGACTTTCACTAAAATAAGTGTCAGAGTACACACCTGGAAACCAAAGAAGAGACCAAGCCAGTCCAGCATGTCCATATCAGGTGACCAAGCTACACCTGGCGGCATAGGTAAATCGTCGATCACCTTCAGAGAGGCAATGGCTGCTCTCACCTGAACAACAAGCATTAAACAGGATGTGAATCATTTTCTGTCTGTATTCCAGCGATTCTTCATTAACATTGATTCCATTGATGAATACAGCAGTACATTTAATGCATGTAATCTTTGAATCCATCACAGAATTGTAACGCTTCTTGAAAACGAAATCCATCTAGAAATTTACACAATGTCGAGTGGCATGCTAAGATTAATATTACTTTAGGTAGCTTGCGTATGATTCAATTTAGCGGCTCTAGAGAAAGTATACAAGCTCCACACACCTCAGGAAACGACATGCCAGCATGGTCGATTGATAGATCATCCACCGGAAAAATGTTGTACACGCCAGGTTCTCCCATTTTGAGAGACGTACCACGAGGTTTCAAAGCTTGAAACAGACACTTGTCTCTACTTTGTGCTCATCGCCATCGCCGCAAATGAAGAATCGCTGGAATACAGACAGAAAATGATCGACCTTGCCATACCTTGTCATAGCATTGATCGGACTTGGAGTTCGCAGTAGAAAGTGCAATTCAAACAGCGATAATAAGATTCCCAAACAGCCATGTCACGTCTTTCATCACAAATCCGCCGTGTCCCATGGCTGAAACTCCCGCCGACTGTCACCATTCAAATCAATAAGCTTGCTCAACCCTTACACGACTCACTGAGCGTGAGTGCCGCTCTGGCCAATACAAATAGTATTCGTCGGTTTAGGGTAGCACATTTTGCGAGGAAAGTGGAAATGTGCTGTGTGCTAATCCGGATGCGGCCGGGGCCCGTAATTGGACTCGGCAACTGCCAGATATTGCCGAAAATACTGCAACTGGCATACGCGTACAGCATCAGAACCTGTTAGGGACCCTGTTAGTTGGAGCAGTTTGGTGGTCAATTATGAATGCCAAGTTAGCAAACTGATTGGACTAGAAATGAAAAACGAGTATTGGTTCCCCTACTAACATCAATAGTGGTTTATGCAGATTAACCCCTGAACGTCCTCATCCCTCTCCAAATTCGGCAGTTTTGCTAAGATGCATCATAAAATGCAACCCAGAGGAATATTCTGAACTTGATGTATGAATAAAAGTTGTACATTATCAATTTTAGATTCTATCCATACGGATAGATCTGCAATTGCTGTCACCAATATTTTTTGTATAAAATTTGAAACTTGAAATTGAAAATTCTTTTGTAATTTGATTACAAAGAAGATATTAACAATTTGTCTTGATTGGTTGAAATGTAATAGTCTAAGTGTAGTAATTTTGGAGATTTTTTGGTTGCTTAATTTTATGAGTTGACTTTTTTAAGATCACTTTTACAATGAAATTTTTGAAATTTTGGGTGAATGATTAAAAAAAAATTAAATTTTTGGATGAAATTTTGGATGAAATGAGGCATAGAAATTTTAATAAATCATCCCCTTTCTAATTGGATGACACATGCATGAAGCTAACTTTTTACAAAATATATAGTAAAAAATCCACATTGCATAAAGTCAATGATGGATGAGAAATCTATGTTTGATTCTGTCCATCGTCCACATTCTGAATGGTTGGACGTTTAGGGGTTAAATTTGAAAATTTAGAACAAAATCATACATTGTGACAAAATTAATTAAAAATTGGGTTTGGTTGTTAAACCCAAAGTTTTATATGCTACAATTTTTTATTATTGAAAACCATCGCTCTAAATAGGTCGAAATCTTTAAACTGACAGGTATTGGTGCCTCCACCTTATAGCCAGATTAGCGTTGCACTCTTTTGGAGTGGAGTTATAGTAGAAGCACCCATAACCGATAACTTAATCTTTCTAGCCTATGTGAAATTGGAGTATAAGGCGGATAGTATTTTCTTTTCATAGGAAACTAGAAATCGTGAAGAATGCAATATTTTTCATAATTTTATTCTAAAAAATGAAAGTTCTACACATTTTCAAATTGAAAAGTTAGTCATCACCCAAAACCGATAACTAGACTATCCAAAATATGTTAACGTATAATTCCATAAACTGGTTCAAGTTGCTTATTGGAATTGACTAATATAAATAATAGTGCAAGAAGTTGATTGGTTGATAGAGATTTCTACACAAGTGGCATTGACTTTGGATGAGTTTGGCTCTTAACCTCTAAATGCTCAAACGACCATTTTCTTGTCGATGTCCGAATCTAATGGCCTGCCCGGTACCAAAAAAAATTTAAATTTTAAAAAAAAATTTAAAATTTAAATACTACATTGTCTTAGTGTTATAAAATTTGCTATTTGGGGAAAGTAATGATGTTCCCTCTATCATTTCTTTTGCTTTTTTGGAGTTTACAATAGATATCCTAACTTTAACCAATCATACTAAATTTTAAACTCTAAAATTGAAAATTATAATTTATATAAATTTTCAAAGGTTAATGCTTTTAAATTCTTTAAAAAATTATCTAAAGTTATTTTTGGAAGTTTGACCGTACGGATAATTTGTAGAGATAATGCTCTACATTTTGTCTATTGAACCAAACTTCATCAAACATATGGAAGGCGCATATTATAATACATTTATGTTTTGTTCGATACCCCTCGGGCGTTTAGAGGTTAACAATAATGGGTCAGTCTATATGTTGGTTTTGGGTGCATTGTCAGTTATAGGTGCTTCTACCTTAGAATGGCGACCAAAAATGTTTTCATCTATGTCTTTGTAGTATTTTCATCCAAATGCTTTTTATTTTCATCAAAATCTGGCAAATTCATAAAAATGTCTAAAACACATGTGGCGATTTTTCTTTGAAAAAGTAGGAATTTAGGACCGAAAATTTTCTTTTAAATTTTTTTATAGTAATCTGGCAATTTTTGCCTAAAAAGAACCATTGTACAGCTCAATATTGGATCAAGACCCGATAGTCTGGTAGGTGTGAGGATGTCAACATGTACATAGCTGTTGGGGAGAATCTAGGCGGACGAGGCAGAAAAGCGCGAGAGCTCCTAAAAGAGGGGTTTGGGAGTGGAGGGTAGCATGTCTTTTGTCCCTTGTTTCGCACAGTTTAATGCAGAACGATTACTAGCAACAATCATTAGACAGTAGAGGTTTGGCCGCAAGTAGTGGAGTTGCACGCAATGGCGGCGGCAAAAGTGGAGGATTTAGCATGTATGATCTGCATACGTGGGGGTGGTTGCGTTTGGAAATTCCGAGGACAAACACTTTGCAAATTCTGATGGGTAAGGATGAGCCACATTTGTGCATCACGATCATAGCGTGGTTGCCGCCGCCAATAGCACCAAAGCACTTGGAAGTGGAAACTGGGTTTAGCAATCTTATAATTTGTTAATACGGATGAAAGTCTACCCAAAAGCAAAATCAAGGCGAGATGGTGAGACTACATGAGGAGTCCAGGATCGAGGCGCGCCATAGTCTCGTCCAATGGTCATCTAACACACACTTCACTTGAAGAGGAGGCTAGATGCGATGGATGTCTTGTTAGCACAAGTAGAAATAATGGGTCCTCTTTCTTAACGGCTAAACTAGTTTTCTTTGAGTTTAGAGACCACCAAGCTCTTCCACACCTAATAATGAGAGACCACTAAGCTCTTCTATACTTTATAACTATTTGGAGAGAACAAATAAAAGTATATTAAAGAAAAACATATGGTATTTTATTCAAACACAATGTGACTTTAAGAATAACTTTAATTTGTTTAAATATATTAAAATATTAATATCCAATCTAACTGTGAACTGTCGAACCGGTTCCCAAGTCACGGTAAACTCTTACCGTGAGGTTTGGTGCTCTTTTCTTCCACTTCTACTTTTATCTGCAATATTTTAGCTGATTAGAACTTGGGGGGTGCATTCCCTCTTATATTTTGCATACACGTGCGCTCAAGATCTATTTAGCGGGGGGCTATTTACCTTGCAAAAAAGATTATAAGGTATGGTATTTTCAAAATAAAGGTAAATGCTTGTATTTTAATACATCCTATCAGTAATTATAAGTTTTGGGGGAATCATTTAAAAATACCCTATTTTACTTATACTGCATTTTTTCCCTTATACCCCAAGTAACCAATTCTTTTTACTATACCCCAATTTTTTTTCCTGGAGCCCAAATGTTGTTCATTTTTTTTCTTATACCGCATTCTGTTTCTTACACCCCATCAAACAACACGCTAAAATTTTCCCTCCCGGCATGTAGGTAGAGAACATTAACTCCACATTGGATATGTTGGTTTAGTAACGTTCAAGCCAGCTAGCCTGTGAAGTCACCCATTCAAGCTTTTTCAACAGAAAATTATCTCTTTTCATCCACTAGCACAGACCCTATTCTAGACCCTAAACCCCTAGTAATTGTTTCCACACTATTTTACATGTACTGACTAGATAAAAGAGGCCATTATATATGATGGTATTTTACATATAAACATGTTTCACTATTTTAAAACCCCCTATATTATATGTACGTTTTTTGCAAAATTTATCTACAATGAATATATTAGACCCTATTTTTTATTGCACGTTGTTTCTACGATTTTCGCCAGTGTCCCCCCCCCCAGTCCAACAATGGTAAGACGGAAATCGTGGACGAGGTGTCGCACGAGTACTAGGAATCCAAACGTTGGACAAGACCGTCGCGTCCTTGGAGGCGGAGTTTGTAGTTGCGCGCGCGCAGAAGGTGACTTGGGCCAATTTGCAACAGGCGGTAACAATACTCAAGTCCGTGACGGCAACAGGGGCATCGGGCGCGTCGAGGCGAAGAAGGCGTTCGCGGTGATAGGGATCAACACGACATTTAGCAATCGTAAGCGGCATTTTGGATCGCGCCATCAAGGCTGAGGGCGCATGCTCAAAATCGTCGACAGTCCTTTGTTCTTCACACGGGATACTACGGAAAACAACAACGTGACAATAAGGAGGGAGGCCTTCACCCCCATCTTCGCTTCCAAATTTGGTGTGGTTTTGGTGCAATCTTGACTCCTTGTGCTTAATAGGACTAGTGGGACCTTTGTGATATTGAACTAGCAATTTTAATTGCCATATTGATGCATTTATGTGATGAACTCCCTCAAGCAATTAGTGTTTACATTTGGCTTGGTTGTTGTCATTCCTCTGATTTGATTGGATATTGATGAGAATTTGATGGCCCGGTGCTTGGCATAGCGCGGAAGCGCTGCTGAATTTGCACCGGGCTTGGTTCCACACAATTAAGTTGAGTTTATCGCCTTTTTGGTAATTTTTATGCTCATTTTAGGGTTAGGTAGTGTGCTGCCATTAAGGTGAGGGTGCAATTTCACCTCACATGCCAATTTTTCTCACCAATTTAGGCCCATTTTGAAGTATTTTAGTACTCATGGTCAATTGGTGTAGAATTGAGGCATTTGTGGCAATTTTTAGGCTAAATTTTAACTAGATTTTGTACTCCATTTTAGATGAGGGTGCAAATTCACCTCACATGCTAATTTTTCTCACCCATTTAGGCCCATTTTGAATAATTGAAGTGCTCATGGTCATTTGGTGTGAAATTAGGGCGGTAATGGCATTTTCTAGACTAAATTAGGATTAGGAGTTGTGCTGCCATTTCAATTTAGGAATGCAAAATCACTCCATTCGTTCAATTAGTGCTAAATTGGACCCTACTTGGGATATTGTGATTACATGGGATTTTTGGCGTGATTATATAGTGTGTGGTACTTTTTGGGCCCAATTTTGTGATAGATTGTATGTTGCCCTTCCTTTGCACGGTTCAAATTGACAAATTCTTGCACAACTCTCACTATTCCAATGTTTGATTAATTTATGCAATTTACCACTTATTCATAGGCGTTCATTGCTTGGCCTAGTTTTAACCCCACCCCTCGGCCCAACAATATGACTTGTTGACCGGGCAACCGGTCAAAGTGCTCATACTAACGTAGCCAAACTTCTGCCACATCAAATCCATTTGAGACTTAATATTTTATTAGTATTTATTTATTATTTGATTATTTTAATATTATTTTTTATTTTTATTATTATTTTTGGAATGAAAACCTGCAGCCTTCTAGAAGCCTCATATTTCGTCTAATGCCACAGCCATTTCGTGAACCTTGCGTTGTTTGTGCATGCTCATCATTTAGCTCCTCACTTTGAAACAAGTCTCTTGATCAAATAGATACGTCTCCAATGCAATTGTTAATTTCGGAGCAAGTAAGGAGCGTGAGCCAAGCAGTTTGGTAGGCGAACATGCGGTTCTAAATGCCGTGCGTGGTCTGGAGAGTCAAAAATACACAATAGTAACTAACAACTTCTTCACAAGTACCCTCTACGTATGTTGTTGTTGGCAGGAAGATTCTGGTGCACTGGTACAATAAAGAAGACATTGATCAAGAGGTATTCTTTCATCCATGGCCGGCCTGAAGTCCAAGAGCAATGTCAATCTACCTCCTTGTGGCCACCTCAACGTGTGCATATATCAATCCCGTCAAGTAGCAACCATTTGTTGGGTAGATAACACACTAGTGTAGTTGTTATCTACGGCGACAGCTCTCGTTGACAATGCGGTTTGCATCTGTTGGTAGCTCAGAGGGAACTTTCACCACCGTGTAGAATTCCCTACATCACCAATTCTCTTGGAGTATCAATATAATATGAGGGGGATCAATGTGTTTGATCAGCAACAAAAGGAATACACGGTTCAACTAAGTTTATACAAGTGGTGGCATAGGCTCTTATTGTTCGTACTTGACACTTCACTTGGAAATACGTACGTTCTGTGTTGTAAGGACACAACCTAACTAGGATTGCCTGTTCACAACCGCCTCTTATGGAATTATAGCCTCAAAATGCACCTTCTTATACCATACCTAGCAACGGCAGCACTCCGAGGGCCTCACCGGCAGCTTACCCCACCCGAATTCCATTGTAATGAGAGCCACCCCTCCTCTTGCCGCGCCTGCATAGTCTACCAGAACAAGACCCGACGCTTTTGTAGAAGATGTGCCGGTGCATGCTACATCGCAGTTCATATACACTCAAGTCATATTGCTAATATTCACTAGTGACTGCAATGACTGACATCCCTGCAACTTGTAATGTTTTAGGGAGTGGACTCGATGGGGAGTGGTACTACCCTCAGGGAGTGCACTTAAAATTAAGACTAGGAATCACGTGAGTGCGTACTTTTGACCCCCCTATGTATGTATTACAAAATCATTTAAAATTTGTAAGAAAAATATGAAGTTATTAAACACAATCTAAACTTCTTGTTGTATAAATTTCAAAAAATAATCACCTGTAAATATTTTTAAATCGATTTTTTAAGCGAAAAACACACATTTTAGTTCAAACTTCTATCATTTTTTTTAATAAGCTTTTAAAAACTTTTGGTCCTGGAATTTATACCAAATGATAGATATATACATAATGATTTAGCACCTAAAAAATCTTAATTTAAAAACTATTTAAAAGCCAAGTATTGTAGGGGGTATGCTATTAAAACGCACTCACGTGTATTCCTAATCTTAACTTTAAGTGCACTCCCCGGGGTACTACCACATTATCAACTTTCTTTCACGGTTAGACAACATGGTAGACCGGCTATAGCAACGCGCTGCGAAGTCATGAAATCCTCACGGCGGTTATTGTTGTGGCAAAAGTACATTCTACGAGGCTTGCGGTTTTGAAATTTGATGAGACACTCTTTGTGAGCAAACGAACGATTTGTCGGATGTTTACGTGCATTGGACATCGTTGGCAAACACTTTTGAATTATGTGAGTTGGCATGTGATGCTAGTTGTATCTTGTTCTTGGGATTACTCGAACTCTTATGATGCATATATATTTAGAGTTAAAAATATTGACGTATACTTACATTAAACATATATTTAGGACGGAATAGATCTGTCTACAAAGGTTTTAAACATGTAACTCCTCGTATACAAGGCGTTTTTAGAAAGGGTCATCAACGCACGTGATTTTCAAACATAATGTAGAGTTTAATCCCCCCAGGCGCAAAATGCTTTAGTATTAACACCTAAATAGATGGTACAATGGGATGAAGTATGTTCTACAACCCTACTTTTCAACCTCACTCTAAAACTTTTATTACACTCACTACGACAGTTTGCCGACCACAAATTTTTGCATATACCACTGCTTGAAGATAAAGCATTTTTGGGCCAAATTTGGCACATTGAAAATGCGTAATTTATGAAATAATGCCAATTTGCCAACTTCTAGGCCTCGTTTAAGAAAAAATCATAACTGCTACACAAAAAGTTGCTAAAATTTCAAATTTTTGGTAGAAGGTAGACGTTGTAGTAACAAACAATATGGTGTCACAAAAATGGTATTCCTATGTATTTTCTATGTCCACATGCTATTCAAAATTAAAACATTAAGACCAAAATTTAGTTTCATTATATAATACAATAATTGACCCACCTTTGTTACTTTTTTGTGACACCATATTGTCGCAATAAGGAACAACATGGTGTCACAGTAAAGTGATAAAAATTAGGTCAATTAATTTATTGTATTCTATAATTTTGGGCTTAATATTTTAATTTTGAATTGCATGTGAGCACAAAAAATACATATGAATACCATCTTTTTGTGACACCATATTGTTTTTTTACTGCAATTTCTTCTACAAAAAATTTGGAACCTTGGCAACAATGGTATTGTGGATATGATTTTTTTAAAAGAAGCCTAAAAGTTGGTAAATTGGCATTATTTCATAAACTTTGCATTTTCAAGGTACCAAATCTGGCCCAAAAATGCTTCATATTCAAGCAATAGTATATGCAAATTTTCGTGGTTGGCGAACAATCAAAGTGAGTGTGATAAATGTTTTAGTGTCAAAATAGAGTTGTAGGACATACTTCTTCCCACGGTACAGTACAAGTTTCCACTACCGCGCCTCGGGGAGTGCACTTAAAGTTAAGATTAGGAATACACGTGAGTGCGTTTTAATAGCATACCCCCTACAACACTTGACTTTTAAATAGTTTTTAAATTAAGATTTTTTAGGTGCTAAATCATTACGTATATATCTATCATTTGGTATAAATTCCAGGACCAAAAGTTTTTAAAAGCTTATTAAAAAAAATGATAGAAGTCTGAACTAAAATGTGTTGTTTTTCGCTTAAAAAATCGATTTAAAAATATTTACAGGTGATTATTTTTTGAAATTTATACAACAAGAAGTTTAGATTGTGTTTAATAACTTCATATTCTTTTTACAAATTTTAAATGATTTTGCAATACATACATAGGGGGGTCAAAAGTACGCACTCACGTGATTCCTAGTCTTAATTTTAAGTGCACTCCCCGAGTACCGAGCATTGGATGAATGTTTGTAGGATGATTATCATTGACTAACTCTATTAGATACTAGCTCACAACTAATCACTCAAGTCATTTCAAACAAACTAAGGTAGACGTACCTTAAACCACCAATACACCTAAAACCACCAACTTCTACACCCCTCTTTCATTTCAGGAAGGAAATGTAAGTATTCATTACATGATTTATGCATCAATTGCTCAAAAGTTAAGTCATGTACCGACAACTTACATTTCCTTCCTAAAATGAAGAAAGGGTGTAGAAGTTGGTGGTTTTAGGTGTTTTGGTGGTTTAAGGTACGCCTACCTTAAACTTCTTCCCAAACCGGCGCCGAATATCCAATCCGAGATCAGAATCAAATCACTACTGTAACCGTGTCTAGTTTTTCCCATCCACAAATGCACATTGCCAATAGGAAAATGATCACAAAACCACGAACGTTGTGCAAAAAAATAAAAATAAAAATAAAAATCGGCCAAGATTCCTCAAATGGCTAAATTGAGATTATTTTTTTCTCAATGTAGCTCGGGGGGTTCACTAGCAATTTTTTTAGAAACAACGTGCGATAAAAAATAGGGTCTAATATATTCATTGTGGATAAATTTTGCAAAATATGTACATGTAATATAGGGGGTTTTTTAATTGTAAAAATGGATTACATGTAAAATACCATCACAAAAAATTCTCCCAAAAAATTATAACTACTATAGGGTACATTAAAATACAAGAATTTACCTTTATTTTGAAAAATACCATACCTTATAATCTTTTCCAGCAAGGTAAATAGCCCCCCAATAAATAGGTCCAGAACGCACGTGTATGCAAAACATAAGAGGGAGTGAACCCCCCGAGCAATGTAGTCACACTAATAGCACTTGCTTAATTTCTCCAAACCGAGCCATTTCCACTACACAAGTAGCCAATATCCACTACAAAGCTACTCTTCCAAGAACTACACGCCTTGACTCCCTTCCAAATTCTCAAAACTAACACTACATCATGAATTTAGGATTCCACGGATTAAACAATTTCTGTGCAACATTCGATATTTCATGGGTTCGTACATTTTTAGCATGGATTTTTCACTAATTTTGCACGGATTTGCACTTTGTTAAATAACGAAAAGAATGTATATAGAAGCCGTGCGGATTCAGTGCAGAATTAGCGCGAAATCCGTGTGGAATCCGGGCAAAAAATGTACAAACCCATGAAATATCGGATGTCACACGAAAATCGTTAAAAATCAATGAGGCCGTAAATTCCTAATGTAGCTCACACAATCAACATGAATAAACTCATTCAAGCCACTTTGAACAAATTAGTCTTCCTCAGAAAGTGGCACAATGTCTCCTCCCTAGATCAAAATCTGATCAGTACAGCAGCCTTGTCCAATTGTCCTCATTCGCAAAGGAACAGTGACAATCAAAGAGGTATAACAAAACCGCGAACACAAACTAGAACCAAAAAACCATCAAGAATCCTCAGATAGCCACTAGAAGGAAATGTGTCGTTTTTCACTTACTAAAAATGAAAAAGAAATGAAACCGCGCCAAGCACACGGGCTGCGTTAGTGCTGATGAGTAGTTTTGGTCACAAGAAGACAGAAACGTAAGTATAATATTCTGCTACTATTCACTGTTCCCACGAAATGAGGAATGAAAAACGACAGGTTTGCTACTAGTGAGCGGATTTATGAGATTTCTTTATGAGATTTCTTTTCCAACGCAGTCACACTAGTAGCGCCTGAATACCACTAGTATCGCCCAGTTGGAACAACACACTCCAGAACCGTTCATGACATTCAGTCTAAATTTTAATTATAACCTAAAGCAAAGTGCCCTAAATTTTTTAAGTTCATTGATGATTTCTCTTGTGGATATAAAGACTGTATTGAAGGCACCAAAGCTTTTCTATGGTCACTGTTGCATTCTTACTTAGGGAAAGTCAATACAATTCTCTTCTTTATTATGGTCCAGGTGGCACAGGTAAGAGCCAGTTAGTGAATATATTCACAGCTCTATTGGGACATGATAATGTGATTAAAATGACCTTTGGTGCCCTACAAAAGGATCAAATTTGGATCTTGACATGTTGGTGTTTTCTAACTGGAGGCATATTGCTAGGAAGTTGGTGGGCTTATCATGAAATAGGGTGGGGGGTTGGTGATTTTGGGATCGTGTAGAAAATGCTTCTTTTATGCCTTGGTAATTAGCTACAGCTTGTATTTGTTCAATAATTTTACCTAAATTGAATTATTGGACTTTGTTTCTTAATATGGTCACTTTTCTATGTAGTGTTTTAGGAACTTTTTTCGTGCCTTTTGAATTGCTAACCCAAAATTCAATGGCTGGATTCTTTTTCTTTCATGTCTAAGGGCTTGAATCTTTGACTCAATGAATGAAAAATTTCAAAGCTTAGCAAATTTAACACTTTCCAAAACCCAATCAAGAGGAAAACACAGTCACACCTTCCTCTGCAACTGCTCATACTGTTTGCCAAATTGTTCATATTTTTGTATATGGATCAAAACTTAGAATGATTAGAATCTTCAGATTCGTTGGACCATATACTGGTTATGGAGAATTATATATGGTAATGTAGAATCCTCGAAGTCAAAGGCTTCCGGGTAGTTTTTGGTCGAGAAAATTCCACCATAATTACAACGAAGTCATACCAGTTATATGTTGATTGTGTATGTCAAGAAAGATGGCTAAACTAGTTTTCCATGAGTTTGAAGACCACCAAGCTCTTACACACCTAATAATGAGAGGCCACTAAGCTAATCCACATCTTATAACTATTTAGAGTGAAAAAATAAGAGTATATTAATGCAAACCATATGGTATCTTATTCAAACACAATTTCTCTTTTAGAATAACTCTATAATATGCACAAAGTCTAAGAGCATCCACACCCTACCACTAAATTCTCACCCTTCCATTGAATTCTCAGTTGATTTTGAAAAGTGAATGAAAAGTGTTTGTATTTAATGTTGCATATTAGGGAGGGTGAGAGCCACAAAATATGAGCAAAATATAGTGATACGTCAATGCGTCCCTCTATAGCTAATTCAAGGAAGGTCTCGGTATCCTTAAATTGATGGACAATAATGATTACCTATCACTACTAGCAAAGGCGTGGCTTCTCACTCAGAACAGTGTCAGAGTTCACTATACACACTTGTCCTACATGATGAATAGCACTCACCAAGTCTTAAGCGTCTGGGCAATGAGTGCGAAGTGGCGCCGTTCGACTCACCTACCGAGTGAAAAGCGACGCCTTCTCCTTGTAGTGTATGTATAGTTATTTTGATTGGTTCACAAACTATATAGACGGACACATATTAGTTGAAAGATGTGGAGAGTGGAAACGATAGCTTGTGACACCAAATTTTGAATGTGATGATAGTAGTCAAAGAGATGAGTTGAGGGAGAAGAGTGCGGATGCTCTAATGTGCTTGAATATCATGTCACATTGGAAGAATTTTGGGAAGAATTTGCTTGGTCATTTGGTCTCTAAGGTTCCTCACATCTGCTAATATTACATAACCTCGGCAGGATTTTGGCTTTGCACAATGCCAGATGTACCAAGGTACACCATCCAATTTGTGCCAAAACTACCCTATTTGTGCCATAACTATATGTATACTACTACACTGAATCACCATATAAAGTGGCCCACGGTATTTACAAGAGGCTTAACAAATTCTTATTTGTCAAAATTACTGTGACTTGAATTTTTTTGACGTAACATTATTTATGTTCTTTTACAAATGTTCTTCAAACCCACTGTATTTTGAACAAGCTCTAAATATTGCTTGACAAACGAAACTTCATAAATCATAACAAATTCTCAATCAACACTTTGTGACCAAATTACATCAACCTGGGAATTTGGTGTCATAACCCAGCAACCAAAATCAGAAGCAAGACATTGAGGTCTTGATGAGACTGAATAGCAGCTATTGACACTACAAGCAAAGGCGTAGTTTCTCTGTGCAGGATCTTGTTCATTGTCGCTTTTCACTATTCACGCTTGTCCTACTTGACGAATCGCACTCACCAAATCCAACCAAAAAATTGGTGAGTGCGAAGTGGCGCCGTTTGACTCACAGAAGGAGTGAAAAGCGACCTTCTCCTTGTAGTGTGAGTGGTGGGGTGCAGGGACAAGATTTGCAGATAAGTTTTGAAGAGAGAAAAAACCAGCAGGACCTGTGGCTGATTCTCGGAGAACCCAAGATTGTCTATTGTGCGGTAAGCGTATGGTACATCGAGATGGTCTTCGAGAAGACACACCTAGCTAGCTAGGCTCCTGAAAAGATACCAAAAAAAAAGGATGGTGATCTAACTGTCGGTAGCCTCGATCACATCCTCATGCTCATCACACAACTGCTGCAGCTTGTGACGCAAGAACAGACAATCTGTACAGATACACTGTCAGCGATATGTATAAAATATCCGTTTAGAAAAGCTAGATGACTACTTCCACTCCCGTACTTACTGCAGCTCATCGATTGCGTAGTTGTTGGTTGACACGCCGGCGTAGTTCACCTTGTCAAACCTCACCACCACGGGGTACCTGACGCCGGGTGCCTGCCATCCATCCAGATTCATCAGGTCGATGACAAAAGCAGGATCACCAAGATCGGTATCTACTGAACGAGGGAGGACAGACGAAATCTTGAGTGAATGATGCTCCCATTCAAAGTAGAAATCTCGGCTCAACTCCGCAAGCTAGGCCATGTATTCAACACCTAGAAGTACGTACTAATCATTTGAAATTCAAGCAATGCCAAAGTGGCGCCCTGCTGGCGATGATGCACTACGGAGAGTGCAGTGCCCGGCACCCATTTGATCAAGCGAGAGGGATTAATCCCTAAGTGTCTAAACCGCACAATATGGCCATCCGCATCACTGAACTTGGCATTTTCTCATTTTACCTCGGTTTTCTGATTGCAATGCATCATTTTAAAGCTCTTGTTCTATAGTACAAGATCAACAGTGTAGATCGTGTCAAACCAGCAGGGGGTCCAATTTTCCTACACTAGAGAAAACACACAGCGGACGCTTAGGGGTTAATACCTGATCGACAGCGACCACCTTGCCGGTGTCGTTGTACCAGTACGACTCACGCCGCAAGACTTTGACAATGCTGCCTCGCTTGGGGCCGATGACGGGCTTGGGCGCCTCCTGGGTGGCCGTGGCGGGGGCGGCGTTCTCGGCACGCACCACCATGGAGCCGGCGTGACGAGGCTGGGACACCATGGCCACAGGCCGGCACTGCACCTTGGTGGAGAACAAGGTGGAGCTGGCGACGCCCGTGACTCCCGTGACGACGGTGGCAGCGGTGGCGGCCATGGCTATGTGGAGAGGGAGTGAGGAAGGTGCCTGCACGCCGTGGAATGCAATGTTGGAAAGGAATTGGCAAGCAAGGAAAGCAGGCGTGAGGAAAGTGGCGTAAGTCACGTCGTCGAGGGAGCGTGGCTGCCTGCCGACACTTAAGCTCGTGGAGTGTGGCGCGCGTGCATTCCTCTTATCTAGACACGATTGGGCTCTCCTTGCCTGGATAACTTCCCCGGCGGGCCAGGCATCCGGACATGATCATCTCCTCTTCATTCATCCTCCCTCCCCTCCCATGCCTCTTGCCAACTTCCATGGTGTCTACGGAAGTAGTGAAGAGGAGGGGGAAAGTGCTATTAACTCCTAAACGTCCTCACTCCTTTCCAAATTTGGCAGTTTTGTAAAGATACATTGTAAAATGCAACTAAGAGGGATATTTTGAACTTGATGTTTCAATGAAAGTTGTACATTATGAATTTTAGATTCTATCCATACGGTTAGATCTATGATTGCTATTACCAATAATTTTGTATAAAATTTGAAACGTGAAATTCAAAATTATTTTGTAATTCAATTACGAATAAGATATTGACAATCTACGGATGAAATTTTTTGTGATTGGTTGAAATGTAATACTCTAAGTGTAGTGATTTTTGGAGATTTTTTGGTTGCTTAATTATATGAGTTGACTTTTTTTAGAGCACTTTTACACTGAAATCTTCATTATTTTGGATGAATCACTACAACATGAAATGAGGCATAAAAATTTCACAAATCATCCCCTTTCTAATTGGATCACATATGCATGATGCTAACTTCCCATAGAATCTACAGTAAAAATTTCACACTGCTAAAAGTGCATGACGGATGAGAAATTATGGATGAAATCTGTACATCGTCCAAAAAATGGACGCTTAGGTAGTTAGGGGTTAACTCCTAAACGTCCTCACTCCTTTCCAAATTTGGCAGTTTTGCAAAGATACATTGTAAAATGCAACTAAGAGGGATATTTTGAACTTGATGTTTGAATAAAAGTTGTGCATTATGAATTTTAGATTCTATCCATATGATTAGATCTACGATTGCAATCACTGATATTTTTGTATAAAATTTGAAACTTATGATTCAAAATTCTTTTGTAATTTAATTATGAATGAGATATTGACAATTTATGGATGAAATTTGTTGTGACGGGTTGAAATGTAATACCCTAAGTGTAGTAATTTTTGGAGATTTTTTGGTTGCTTGATTTTATGAGTTCATTTCCTAAAGAACACATTTAGACTAAAATCTTTGAAATTTTTGGTGAATCACTGCAACATAAAATGAGGCATAAAATTTTCACAAATCATCCCTTTTCTAATCGGATCACACATGCATGAAGCTATCTTGCCATAGAATTTTCTAGTATTTTTTTTTCCTTGAGAAATGTGCATGATGGATGAGAAAAAGTGGATGCAATTTGCACATCGTCCAAAAAATAAATAGTTGGGCATTTAGGGGTTAACGCTTTGACGCACTTGCGTCTATATAATGGATGTTGAACAGATTCCAATTGTTCGCATTACTATATCCAATGACATTTTTCATCTATCCAATTTTCTCTTGGTTAAAGATTGTGCTAGTTGATTACCATTTGTTCGGAATGGATCTTCAAAATAAGATATTGTGATTCTATTTTTTAGTAATGAAAATGGTTTATATCAAATTTTGTTCTTAGTTCAAATAGTGAGATCTTAAAAATAATTTATCAAAATAAGTAGAATCAAATAATGGAAATTACCTATTACCAATAGTGTTCCTATTGTCATCAAAATGTACTTGACACCTTCATCTTTAAACCACGATGTAGGCTAACTGTATATAGTTTAACTATTTCTTGGAAACCGGTTAGGCATGTACAGTCCCCTTGCATTGCCCTTTAAGAATGAAAGCATTAAGTACACTATCATTACAAAAATAAATCATGCCTCCAAAAGGTTGCCAACTCAGCCAAACTGCCATGCAAAAATAAAAATACAATAATACAAAACATACATAAATATTTAAAAATATTTAAAAATTCTCCAAAAATATTAAAATATTAAAATATGATGTGGCATCATTTCGGCCACGTCGTGTTGGATTTTTAAAATATTTTTTGTGATTTTAAAGATATGTATTATTATATTATTATTTTTGCATGGCAGTTTGGCTAAGTTCGTAGCCTTTTGGAGGCCTGAATTTTTTTGTAATGGATGGTAATAGGATCAATGTCGGCAATAGGTGTCTTCACCTTACAATTTGTCTCATACCCTGCCATAAAGTCGTCCACACTTCCACAGACTTGCGAAATTTGAATTTTGAAATCCATGAAAGATAAGGTGAGGTGAAGTGAAGTCATGATGTAGTAAAGTGTGGTGAAACACAAATAAATTTGAAAGTTTAGGAAGAAGTTGCCATAAAGTCAAGGGCTTGAGAACCCTCTATACTTCATGACAACTTCTCCTCCACCTTTTACTCAAGAATTTGTTTGGAATGTGGACCTTGGTCCCCCCAAATGGCCCCAAAAACTTGTTTTAGTGAGTCACTTCACCTATAGAAGTTGAACTTGAGAGAGTGGGAGCAAATATACATTTACTAGGAGTTATCTTTTGAACAAATATACATTTGTTGTAGGTACCCTTTCGGCGTCTCCAAAAATTAGAGCCCCGTGAATATTGCCATCCACGAGTTGCTCCATGACTCCCCAACCAGCAATTAACTAGCCCTCTAAGCAGCAGTGGATTGGGTGGGCGACCAGTTGTTCATCCATCCACCACTTGACATTCATCTCGACATTTCCACCCCTCTTTCTATGGAACTTCCGCCTACCTTGAAAGATTGTTCTCTCCCTCCCTTAGTTCGTTGCATCTTTCAAACAATTGCTTCTTTCTTCTTTGGCCAACAGCCACAAGGCCCATGCAGAATCCAAGAGTCATACTCGCCCGTCCATCATTCAAACAATAAGATTAATCCTTTAGTGCCCAGGTGACCGGTAAGTGGTCACTAGATCACCAGAAAATGAAATGTTGTAAAATTTGTACACCATATCAGTTCAGTGTCTGAAGTTCAGATGTGTAACCTTTGATTCTGTAGATGATTCAAAAAGAAAATTGGATTCTGACTTTCTTAGATATCCAAATATCTATGTACAAAACACCAAAATACTACAAATCCTTGAAAATATAGCAAATACTTACAAATGCAACACATGTATTATGCGGTATTTCTTGTGTTTGGAAGTTTGTTATCTTGTGTTCTTTTTGGGTTGTGTTCTCTTGTTCACGTTTCATTAGTGTATGTATTCCAATCTTGATCAATGTACCAACTCCTTTCTTATTTTAACGTATAAATTATTGTCCTAAACCATATATGGATAAGTCACTCTCACTTATAAAATTATAGAATTATGAATTACGAGTTTCAAATTTTATACAAAAACATCAGTGATTGCAATCATAAATCTATCCATAGTGATTGCAATCATAAATCTATCCATATGGATAGAATCTGAAATTCATAATGTACGATTGTTATTCATACATCAAGTTCAAAATATCCCTCCCAGTTGCATTTTATAATGCATCTTTGCAAAACTGCCGAATTTAGGCAGGGGTGAGGACGTTTAGGGGTTAAGGAAGTGTTGATGCTCAAAAATGACAAAATATTTGCATCATATACTTTGTCACATGTAATGGATTGATACTTCTGTTCGCTATGGACTGAAGCCTACAAACCACAGGTCCATGCTCTGGAGGTATAATTTAGCATGAATACCAAACAGGATTCTACAGTGGTCATTTTGGTACCAAATTCAAGCCTGGAAATTGCACTATATAATCACGCTAAAGTTGAAGACTGAAGCACTGAACCGGTAACATAACAATCCACTGGAAAGCGTGCACAAATCTCACCAAAAAATTAAAAAATTTACACTAGATGGGAACTTCTGTTTAGGGCATCGAGCCCCTAAGCATTGGTGACCATTTGCGACCCACCGGCCAAAAAAGAGACTCCAGAACCTATCATCTGCCATAACCAGAAGGATCTGAAGTGGTGTGAAAGACGGACGTGAATACTCCACTGCATGATCTAAACCCCGGCAGAAAGAAGAATAAAATAAATATAAAAATGCTAAAAAAAAACCAAGCAAAAGAGCCTAGTAGTACCTGCAAGTAATTGGCTACAGCTGTAGATAGTAGTATAGTGCGCAGCGAGGGCGACCTACAGACTGAGCACCGTCTGTAGCAATACAATCACGCCAGCATCTTCCATGCAAGATTCAGAATATTATTTCTTAACTCTACACATCTTCAAATTGCAGCTAATCAGAAGAGACTGTGGCCCAACTATTGGGAAGAGAGGTTTTAGAAAGGCTCCATGATTATTGAGTTTTCCTGGTCTCTTCTTGGAGGTCCAAAGGACCTCTCTTGACCAACGTTTCTGTTCTGTAGGTTGCTGAGAAATTAACAGGTACATCGACTATATATTTGGGAACGAGACAGAAGCCAAGACGTTTGGCCGAATGCAAGGGTGGCAGACGACCGACGTGGGAAGGATAGCTCTGAAAATGTCCGCATTGCCCAAGATCTGCGGCACTCATAAGCGAATTGTGGTCATCACACAGGGCGTTGATCCTGTTGTTGTTGCTGAGGATGGCAAGGTCTCCTCTCTCCTCGCCTCACTAGTTAACTCATGCTCATATCAAACAAAGCAATGGTAGGGCGTGTCAGAGTGCGAGTATTTGCTCCAGCTTTGAGCTTTTGCACTGAGCTTTGGAGCAAGGACGTGGGCCCTATCTCCTTGAAGGCCGGTTGCAGATTCCTGCGGTTTCAATCTGGGTGTAGAAGGGAATTGTTTTGGTGAGAATCTTGCGATTGTGAGTGTGGATTATGTACTATGTAGTGTACTCGAGAGGGTATGCTACGGGTTGTAGCAGGATGGGGCATGCTACCTATCAGGTCGCAAAGCAACGAGGTAGGTAGCATGACCCATCTTGCTATAGCCCGGGCTCTTTAGTGCACAACCTAGCATAGCTTACGACATGGTAACACCTATGATCTTATGTACCAATGACGAGTGTGTTTCCCTTCGTGTCTAGTCTCCATGTGTCATTGTGTGACAAACGTTTGCTTTAGTTCATTGGAAATTGCCTTTTGGTGCTAGCATCAGGAAATTAGGACCCCGCGGATTTGAAACGATTTTTGTGCTACATCCGATATTTCATGGGTTCGTACATTTTTCGCATGGATTCTGCATGGATTTCGCGCTAATTCTGCACGGATTCTGCACTTTGTTAAATAACGAAAAGAGTGAATGTAGAAGCCGTGCGGATTCAGTGCAGAATTAGCGCAAAATCCATGCGGAATCCGTGCAAAAAATGTACGAACCCATGAAGTATCGGATGTCGCACGAAAATCGTTAAAAATCAATGAGGTCCTAAATTGTTGATGAGGTAGGAAGTACGTTGTGAAGATATCGTGAACCAAGTAGTACATTATCAAGATTCTGTGAACCAGGTAGTACACTACAGGTTGTAATCTTACTATTGAGATGCTACATGTAGGAACCGCTTTGCAAAGTCTCCTCTCACATGAAAGCTTGCACTTTGACATCCCTAATGGTTTTCAGTAAAATTAGATTGTTTTAGGAACGTTTGAGGCAGCATCATAACGAGAATCTTCATGGGGGCAACAATCCAATCATCATCATCACTCGTGGATATACTTTATTTCGGGGCTTCTTGAATATGTTTACAGTTTCAATTACTCTGATGCGTGCAGCTGTTGATGTTCCCGGTGGTTTCACTGCCCAAGGAGAAGCTGGTGGACACGAACGCCGCAGGAGACTCATTTGTGGGAGGATTCATGGCGCAGCTGGTGTTCGGGAAAGGCATGGCGGAGTGCATAAGAGCCGGCAACTATGCTGCCAACGTTGTTATCCAACGTCCAGGCTGCTCCTTCCCAAAGAAGCCCAACTTTGCCTACTAGAAAACTGCCCTATTATTATTCTTCATTGCCTAAACCTTGAAGACGACGAAGACCTGGACTGTGTCCTCGTGAAGAAGTTCAGCAGTCACAACAATAATACTCGAAAACACAGTCATGTGGACTATCTCTTCAAGAATGTTTCAGCAGTGTCCTGTTGTTTGTGTCAATGACTTACAGGTGGCTGCATAATGTTATTATTGCTTTTGCGAAGGTGCTCTTCCATCTCTGTTCAGGTATGGATCAGTATGACGCTCCTTCAGTACAGAGTTTTGAGCTCCTCTAAACTCCTGCAAGGCATCTAACAATGGGCCTGTACTGTTACTCTTTGGATGAGCCCCATACCTCATTTCTTAAGGCATAGGATTCTACTCCGTCTGTCCCACAATAGATGATGACGTTAATTGCACAAATTTTTGTCCCAACTTTCATGTTGTCCATTTCTTCAACCATAAGCTATTGTTTGAATGTAAGCTGTTGTTTTGTTCTAATATGGCAGAATTTTAGTACCTGTTGTGCTAATTCCCGATTTTCTCTTGTTCTGAGCATAGCTTTTCTTTTTGGAACTGCACTAGTGTACTTGTCCACTATTGAGTTGCTCTTTTCTAAAGAACGCTGCAATAGTGGTCTTTGAGGATTCCTCTGTTTGTGAATACACACGTCTTCTTACTGTCATACTCATGACTTTTGAACACATCCTACCAAAGTTTTCTTCATGGTCACTGGCACTGGTTTTTTTAAAAGTTGGAATTCTTGTCTCTGAAGCACTGCTTGAAGTTAATTCCGCAGCTGGGTAGAATTTTGTGGACGTGTTTAGTATTCAGTGCTCCTGAAGGACCAAGCAACCGTTATTTCCGAACACTATTGTATGAGTGTTGTGCAATTTCACTCAATGAATTATATTGGTAGTAAATCCTATACCAGCATTGTATGAATTTCTTGATATACAAGCAGCATGCATCCCCATTCAATGGACTCCCACACAAGAACGCCGTGCATGTTACTCGCACCATTTCAATGCCAAGTGACACCTCAGTATGTGCACACAAGCACAACCGAAATGATCCAACAACAGCACTTGTAGATAGGGCGACATCTCGATTGGTGGGTAGCACCAAATTGTCCCGTAAGATTTGCAATACCATGGGGCACAGCTAGGATATATTAGCACTGAGGTTTGGAATCGAAGGTATACCTTTCTCGGCCTTTTGGCTAAGATCAAGTGTAGTATCTATTCTTATCAGTTTAATATTTGATACGAGCCTCATCGAGGCTCATGATATTAATCTAATTTTTCTTGGGTGCGGGTCCTTTCGGCAGCTTGCTTCCCTGACTCGCGCGTGTCGCCTTGGTATTGCACTACCTCCTTTGGCTGGCGCAGCCCTCTCCCCTCTCCCGAGGTATCCAACTCAAAACCCTAAACCGGAATGCCAGCATTTTATGGCGATTTACGTTCTTGTTGTTATGTTTTACTACAAATACGTGGCTTTCTATAGAATTGTTGGCTGTACATACTAATAAAGAAAGATTATGGCGATATACTCTGTTATTTACCCAATTTTTCAAATAGCAAGTTGGCGATCAATATAGCTACCAATTAAAATTGCTATTCGATATAGTCCGAAACAGAGAGAAAGCTTCCACTCTATGCATCGATGGAGTAGTTCGCAGCGTTGGAAATTGCTATGCACAGGGATTGAAGGCACCGGGGGATGATATTGTGGATTGATGGGGAGATTGGTGATGTCGGATTCTTGCACGAGGCGTTAGTTGCCGACGATTGCGTCGAGCTCATTCAATATTTGTTTTGTAAGTGTGATGATTGCACACCACCTCCTCGAGTGCTTCCGCCGGCGATCACTTTGTATGTAGTGATATGGTGGATGGCCCATGAAATAGCACTTTAAGCTTTTCATGCAAATCTAGTACTAGTATAGAATTCAAAGCTTTCAGTGAACACCTGTTGGAGATATTGTTGGTTTATAGCACACGTCGGTTATTGGGTCATCCACCTTATAGTTTCCGTGCCTGCGTGGAGGTGCGTCGTCGTGATCCTACATTAATGCATAGTCACAAATTCTAAATTACAGTACGAGAAGCAAAAAAGACTTAAACATATTAGGTTTTGTGTTAATTTATGCGCGCCTTGAATGAATTTGTTTGTTTACAAAATTGCCGATGAGTTAGACTATATAACTGGTGAGGGACTCTCGTTCCTTGCCGGTTATGGGACATAACCTACGACTAAGAATTGGCACATTTTGAACTAACACAAAAGAAAGCTAGTCCTGCAACACTTGCATGGAGTGAACTAGTAGTTCAAAGAGGAAGGCACAAGTTATGCAAAATAACCCATGAGTGATTAGCCAACCACGTTGTGCCACCTCTGAGAAACTCACCATGAAGTAGGTTATGGCTAGAGTACATGATTTGTTCTCGCTTTCATGGTATTGTACAAATCATATATATTTAGAAACAATGTAATGCCAGTACAACGGTAGGATGAATTATTGGGTCCCTAGCTATGTTCAACAGGCACATGAAAGCTTTTATGCGAGCAGAAAGCAAAAAGTGGAGAGCGGAGAGCGGAAATCTCAAATTCAATTATTCAAACTTGAAAAAAGAGGAACTCCTATGACCACAGAATTTTGAAAACTGGATTAAAAATATATGAGCTTATTCCAAATTTAGCTGTATAAATTCCAGTGACGACGAAAGTCGGAGCTGGTTTAGCATACATGGGATGGTAGGTTCGTCGTCATGACAATTCTATTTCGTCACCATGATTGATTCTATTTCGTCTTGTCTCCATGCCCGTTCCAGCTATCTCCATGACAATTCCGGTTCACAGCCTGTTCAAGTTCTCACCCTGTCTGCATTCAAGCCGTGCTCGTTTCGGCGTTTCAGCGTGTGATGAGAATGTGCGGAGCCTCAGTTCATGTTGTTGATGGAATGAATTGTGAGGAAATGGAAATGGAGGAGAGCGGGATTTAGGGTGACGTGGGGAGAGATAGACGGACGGAGGGGGCTGAAGAGGGCTTGCGTTTCCTGTTGTTTTTTTTGGTTTCCTCCTGGTTGGAACATGAAGGCCTGTAGTGGTTGGTGAACAGAGAACGGAGTGGTTAGGGTTGCTGCTTCTCCACGACATTGTAGTCATAAAGATCGTTTTTTTTGGTTTGTTGTTTTTGTGTGGTTTTCGATCCCTGTGCGTTTTGATTATGCCTGTTGGAACCTAATGAGGCTAGTCCTTGCAATTTGAATACGCATGAGAAATATTCCTTCATTTTCTTTTGAGAGGAGAGTAATTTTGATTTTATGAACCGAGTGAGTTAGGGTTACGCGGTAGTTCGGTACAACGTAAGAGATTAGTCTTTTCAATGTGAATACAGAGGAGAGGATTTCTTTCATTTTTAGGAGGAGAGTCATTTGGTTTTATGAATCGAGTGAGGTTTAGGGTTCGTGGAATTAGGGTTACGTGATTTGAGAAGGAGTTTGTGTTGATTCTGTCTTGGTTCAATGGGGAAGCTTTTTGTTGAGTCAATGGAGAAATTTTGATTGCAACTTCGGGTTAGAGGCGCGATAATCTTAATACTAAAGAGATTCAAGGGTGCAGATCGTGATGCATCGATCGAGCCTATTGTTTTTATTTACAATTCCTGGGTTCCTGTTCCCTTGGACCTTGAATGAAGTAGCATTGGTTGTGGTAACATAAGATTTTAGTGTTCTCGATAAGGTCTTGTGGTAAATATTGACAATTTCTCTGAAGTCCGGATGATCATCCGGACTAACAAATCAATCAACTCATTATAATAAGTAACACATCTAGTCCGGATGATCATTGTGGAGCCAACATTTTTTATTTTTTATTCTTGATGAATTGTTGTTCGTTGCTTGAAGTCCTTTATTTCATTGTAAAGTAGTCGTGAAAGTTAACATGTACTATAACACTTATTATAATGAGTTGATTGATTTGTTAGGATTCTGAACACTTGTAATAGGTGAGGTGCTGGGAGATTCAGTCTAATGGCAGCAGCGTTCCTAAAGCAGCGATTTCTCATGCTCAACCTGTAAGTTTAGCATATTCTTGCATATTTTGAGGTCAACTATGTCTTGTTTTGTTGTGTCGGGTCTATGGCTTTCTTGCTCTCAGTCCGTTGTGCTTCGGAAACTCAATCCCAATTATAAAGCATGCATTTCGAGCTATTTATGAGCAACTTCACATATGGCTTTAGCTTCTATTGTACCCGGGCTAGATGTGTTAATGTTAGATATGTGTCCCAGTATCTGGCCATGAACTTGCTTTTTGAATGAAATGACTTTCTAGTGTTTTTTTTCCCAACTTTGTTTTTAAACCCTTTAAATTGTGTTCATTCTGTTCACTTGATCGAGGGATAGTCTCGAGAGCTCCGCCTCGTAAATGGTCTAAGCAAGATGATTATGAGCAATCAAGGGCACTGTAGAATCATATGTTGGAGGAAGATCAAGAGCATTGAACAGCCAAAATCATTGCCGGTCACATTCAAGGTGCCAAGGATTTCATCATTGAGCGTCAGTTGGGAGTCTTCAGAAAATGTGACCCGGCTCTGGCTCAGAAGGTGGAAGAGATGTTGGGCATGAAGAAGTCTGAAGACCCATACACCATCGTAGCTTAAGTCAAAAGCCTTGGACAAAATTTTGCAGCAAGGACAGAAAAACAGTAGTTGTAAATTGGCTCTTTTGTAAGTTAAAGAGAGAAATGTTGTTGTTTTGTTTTGAAACAAGAGATGTAGATTTAGTGTATAGCACTTGTAGTGGCTAAAAAGTTTAGCCACTTGTTCTGTATTTTTGTAGATTAATGTACCGTGATAATAAAACTTCATGGTATAAGTTTATCATTCTTTTGAATGTACTGGTGTGGTATTATTCTCCATGTTTGGAAGTAAGAAGGCTAGGTCTAGTTCTGAGAAAAAGAATGTGTGAGTCATGCGTGTAGGAATGTAAACTTCGAGTAGGAATGGTCTACTTTAGACACTTCTGAAAATGTACCTACAAATTATTAACCATGAATGACTCCTCTTGTAAGACACTTCTTAAGGTATCTTCAAATTCTCTCCTACCATGAACCATTCCTCTTGTATGGTATTGATCAAAATTGCTATAGATGTGAAGATTTCATAGTCAATTTGGTGAAATATTCTAGATTCCTTAATGCATTTGTACCAAATTACTCTGTATAGTATTAAATTGGCTAATTGCATCTCCCACTCCAAAATGATTCCATTTCCAAAACAAAATATAATGCTTTAATAGAAGGGAATATTATAGAGGAAAATCATTTGTTATAATATAAATATAGTATAGATTATGTTTGTTTTTTTTTAAATTTTTTTTAAAAATATATTATGAATTTTCATTCGTCACTAGTAGTGCGGAGAGCAACGGAGCCCTAGTGAGTCTAAATTTAGGGCTAAATCCTATTACCGTGTAGCTATATGGTCTTGTGACCAAGCGACCTTGTGCCCTTATGACCGTGTGAACTTGTTAGGTCTCGTAACCGTGTGATTGAGTTATAATGTGACCGTGTAACTATGGGTTCTTGTGACCGTGTCAGTTACAAACTACCGAGGGAATTAAAGCGTAGTAATTAGCCGCAATGCTAAGTGTACCATGTAATAATTATAAGCTGAACACATTACTTACAAGGTAACTAGTGAATAGGTCACATCAAATTTGATATGTTAAATCTCTTCACATGATTGATATGGCGAAAATCTCTGACTGTCACATCCACCAAATTTTCCACCGATACATAGCTGTACTTCTTCACCTTCACCCCTCCAAGTTCAGTGCCTAAGTCTGCCTTCCTCGCATTTGCACTCTATCCTCTACTTCCTTGAAATTTTGGCATTTCACAAACTTAGGATGGCACCCTACTTTAACCCATCGACAAGATTGTTTTGCATGCACACAAAATTATCTTCCTTCCTTTTTCATTTTGATTTTTACCTTTCTCCCATACACACAATTATGAGCACTTTCAACTTATAAATTATCTCTCAATACAATAAAATATGCCATACTTGGGCAGGTCTATAATTCACAAGAACCCTTTTTTTTCTTAAATGCCCATTAAATGTCTCAAAGTAGTATACTTTTTGTTCCTGATATGACATACTTTCCCACAACTTTGACTGATTGTGGTGATAACTTGGGATTCATAAGCCTGGATTTATTTCTTCATTTTATAGAACAACCAACACAAGTACACAACACAATACTATCCGCATCGGCCTAGAGGGACGAGCCCCTGGAGGTACGGTGAGGGATAACTGTTTTTTCTTGTTTTGTTTTTCTTATCTTGAGAAAAACCAGGCTTCTAGTCGTGACAAACAAGCAGGCCGGTTTTGTAAAGCGGCACAATCACTCAAATCCTTACAAGTTAAGCTAACATGTAATATCACACATGTGTGTTTTGACAAGAACGAACTTGCCCGCCCTGTTCATGCAACGGAGACTCCCTTCGCAAGCAGCTGGCTTGTGCTGAGGGCCGTGAATCTTTGGATTCACAGCTGAACTTCGTACTGCAGTAGCAGAGTGCCGGGGCCAGAGGTGCCGGAAGGGCCTCTGTTCTCGCCGAAGCTCCACGACCGGAGCTTGTAACCAGGCGGGCCGATCGCAACTGCGTCGCAAGTCGACCAGCCCTTCCGATTTCCGAACTTGTCCGATTTGGTGCCATCGTTGAAAAGAACTTGCACGTGACAGAGCAAGCCGTTGGAGAATCCCATGTGAAGCCCGGTCACGTATTTGTCGTTCAAAACCACCCAGTGCTCCTTTCCGCCTCCGGCGTTTCCAGCCAACGTCCCGGACCCGTTGGCGTACCAGAATTGCATGGCGTCAATCGTGTTCCACTCTTGAATCTTCAACTGCAGCGCGCACGCATGCACAATTGGCATAAAGTCAAGTTTCTCATGGCCAGATTGAAATGACATCATGGCACATTGTAGATTCATTTGAGTTCTGATATTGGAAATTTGGATTCAATCTTGAGACGCTGGCATTGAATGCCACATCTACATGTACGTAATTTCATGAAATTTTGTGAATAATGAACACCTAGCTTGCAATAATTGCACCACCGCGTGTCTGCAATTAATCCCATATAATTATGCACTTAGAAATCCATTTGTACGTACCTGTGTAAGAGGGCCCTGGTTGACAGCATAGTCATTGTAGTTTATGATCAGTGAGTACTGTGATCCGACATGCTTTCCTGGTCCAAGTAAAAGGTCTTCGGCGTATGGGCCGAGGAACATGCTACCGAACACCTCCTTGTCGTAGGGCGGATCTTGGCTGCTCGGGACGATCTTGTCGAACACAAACGTGGTGGATATGCGGCCGGCCATTTCCGTGTACGCGTCGTTACACATCTTCGTCTTGTGGAGGTTGGTGACATTGTTAAACACACCGAGCAAGCCACAAAAGTCTTCGTAGTATTCTTTCTTGACAACTGCATGTTACATTTTACGATTGGTACACACAGGCACACGTCCGATCAACAGCCAAAGTACGATTCTGATTAGAGATTCCAACGGCCGCCAAAACTACTGGTACTACTAGTTAACAAAATTATTCATGAAATGGGCGCGCAAGTGAATATCTATTCAAAACAAAATTGCACGGGCGAACCTGAAACATTGTCTTCGACGCTTGCATTCGCATTATCACAGAAGAAAGGAGGGATCGCCATAGCATGCTGGGTCAACCATTTCTTTATCACCACCTGGTCTGCCCTCCACAACTTCCACTTCTTGTAGATATCCGGGAAGTAGACCACAACGTAGTTGTGATATACCTGCTCCAACTCTTTCTTCCAGACAGAGGTATTATCCTCGCCATAAATTTCCCTGCAGATCGATAAACAGTCACATACAATAATCACATGCGGATAAAGCCAGTTAGCGAGCCTCAAATTAATTGTCAACAATACCAACTTACACATAACTTGAGCAATGTCGTGCGCGCTCTCGTAACATACACAATTCAGTATTTAATGGGGAATTTCCAATTGCCAAAATTGACGTGCAGATCAACGTCGAGGGCCTAGCTTGTAGAGATCGATGGACGACGAAATCATTGCCATCAATTGTTTTACTTGACAAAACCTAGTCAATGACTGAGTGGATAATGCAAATCGATTTGACGAAGCTCGATGACAGTCCATATCAATGAAACGAGAGACTTACTGGCCGTGCTCCAATCGTTCCCGCAGACCCGAGAGATGAAGAAGAGCCAGGGTGATACTGAGAAGGATGAAGTGCACGTCGTTTGACGACTTTTGGAGTTTGATTTCTAGTGACTGGGACTCCGCGATCCACCTGGTCAGCCAACTGCGCTTCTCTACTGTCTTGGCCTGCGCATTAGTTTCAAAGGAAACAAAATCATCGGCAGGGATATCATTCTCTTGGAATGGCTGTGTCAGTTCCAATATAAAGTTACCACAAATTAGATGCGCAAGCAAGTATTCTATAGAAATCTAGGACTCACAGATCGACAGTCTAGATTCTAGCACATGGTATATACTGCACAAACCCATATACTTAGCCAAAAGTCAATCACATACAGAAAAGAGACAAATCTTATGATCTGAACATCGTTACAGCTTGGGATCATCCAAAGAATCATGAACAACCTCAATCATGGTTAAAAGAACTAGCTAAGAAATCTCCTCGGGGAATTCCCTGCCACTTACAGCTTCATATTCTTCAATGACCCTGTGGAGCGCGTCGATCTCATTCTGACGCTCTTCCAGTTCTTTCGCCAGGATCTTTTTATCGACCAGGCCCTCAATGCTCTGCTTGATTGAGTCGAAAATGTTGACTTTGTTGACGGGCCAAAAGAGGCCGAGGATGACGCCTGCCGCCTGGCCGATGTAAGGGATTTTGGTTGCAACCTTCATGCTCACGTCTCTCATGCGGTTGTTCCAGTCGCTGACCGGAATTTCCGTTCCGGAATTTTTCGGCATCTCAGCGGACAGGCGTATGCTCTGAACTAAACCCTCAAGGACTACTGGAGAAGGGCCTTGAGGTTCCGCCTTCTGAATCGCGTTCTGGATCGCGTTCTCGATTGCACCATCGGCCAATGGAGAGTCGCCTTGAGAATCCTTCACTGAGACAGCAACTTGAGCTGGCTAGCTAGCCAACCTGGTTCAGAATCTCTGCTATCATCAGTTCTTACGTTAGTACGAGCAAGCCATTCATGAATGTAACAGTCGATCTACCCGAACACATGTCAGGATTTCGTTACATTGGCAAATCATTCATGGAAGTGACGGTCGTTCATGAAACAGGACTCCATCTGGACATTCATGCAACGTACAGTCGATCGATCTACCAGAAAACACACACATTATTGCCAAGGACATCGGCAAGTTTCCAACTGTCGAATTCAAACACACAAATTACCGATGTTACGATGAAAGTCTAGCTGGCACAGATCGTATGATAGATAATGAGACAATCTGTACGTATACACAACCGTTCAATTCTTTTCCCAGAGAACAAATTATGGTTTTACGACAACGTCGAAATCAAGGCCAGTCTAGATCGATGTAACGGAGACACCACAATCAGTTAGTATTCGACCAGCCAGTACTGCATGAATGACATTCTCATGAACATAATGAGATGGCCAAATTTCCTGAAGCCAAGAGGTCACAGAATACTAATCAATCAAAGTGTTACAGTTGCAAACCTCCAAGGACTCGATTGGGCCGGCGTGGAAGGTAACTGCTGCTGGAATCCGGGCGAACCAGGCGCGATCGATCGACATCAATCAAGCTTCCGGTGGCAGAGTACATAGCACTGAGACTCAGATGATGAACACCGCGGGGGTAGCGCTGTATAAATAGCCGGGCACAGACACAGGGAGAGATAAAGACATTCCCACATGGGATTTCATATGGAAAGTGGGACAAATTTCCCACAATTGTAACTTTCCTGGGACGATTGTAGTGTATTTTTGATCGGGGAGAGTTACAATCGTGAGAAATTTGTCCGCGTTTCCCATGTGGGAATCTTGTTTTTATCTCCCTGTGAGAGTCAGCCACTTGGCCTTGTGCTGACTGTAATCGTACAGCGGAATCGCGCTGATTAGCACTGTATCTTCGACTGGGAATCAATGCACGACTGGGCTCAGGGCGCCCACATGAGCTGGCTAAGGAATTCAATTTACAAAAAATTTAAAGCCTAGAAATGGCTGTTAACTCAAGAAAAAGGCCATGCAAAAAAACAATGAAATAATAATAAAATCCTACGTGGTCAAATTGCTGTCATCTAGGATTTTATTATTTTATTAGTAAAATAATAAAATAATATTCTTATTATTTTATTATTAAACTAGTATTTTATTTCAATTTCTATATTTTGTTTTATTATTGTTATTTTGCATGGCCATTTGGTTGAGATAACCCTTTAACCCCTAAACGTCATAGACAGTGTGTAGAAACTGGACGACTAACAGATTCAAACCCTTCTC
The DNA here is from genome assembly GCA_022496805.1 of Pohlia nutans. Lineage (NCBI taxonomy): Eukaryota > Viridiplantae > Streptophyta > Bryopsida > Bryales > Mniaceae > Pohlia > Pohlia nutans. The sequence goes on from CM040105.1 coordinate 2,575,735, forward strand.
ACGTTCTCATCAATGCTTGGATGATGAAAGTCATCCAATTTTTTGGAGATTCTTCACCAAGTTGTTGTCTTATCTAATGGTTGGATTTAGTCATACTTGATTATATATATTTTGTAAATTACAAATGTAGAAGTATGTCAAGTCGTTGACCAAGCCAAAATTGCATTGACTGTAGTTCAAAAGTGGTCTTGCAAAATGAGGTCACAGATTTAAGAAACACAAAAATTTCAAAGAATTACCACGTTTAAGAGTATCTCATTTCAAATTCATTCCAACAAATTTTACTCAAAAAATATTAAAATTTTGTTTGTAATCGAATTTAGAAGGAATTTTTAATTTTAACTTTCAAATTTTATAATTAAATATTGGTGATAGTATTAGTGAATCAAACTGTATAGATGGAATCTAAAATTCAAAATCTAGAACTTTCATTTGTATGTCAATTCCAAAATATTCTTCTAAATAGTACTTTATAATGATTTTTCTCAAATTGTCAATTCCAGGGACGCCTTTGTACGTTTAGGGGTTAACGCTTTGGGTATTGTAGCTGGGTTCATTGGTTTTCACTGGGTTTTTCCACTATAATTGATACTGCCAAAAATAGACTAGATAAAATTAGAAAGTAACCGTACAATTGTATTCTCAACTGGAGTGCAAACATTTTGCCAAAATTAGAGAATCATCCAACGGTGGGATTGGAAGATCATAGTATGTCTTTGAACCGTATCATGCATAGTCAAAAATGAGACTTTTGGAGGGTGTGTAACTTCAAAGTTAAACAGAATTTGGATATTACTTTCTAAAATGACAGTAAAGATGTTTAGCAATGACCTATGTCAACATCTCTCTATTGCAATCTTGCATGTAAAGAACAGACTCACACATAATTATTGAGAATTTTATAAGTGAGAGTGACTTATCCATGTACGGTTTAGGACAAAAAAATTTACGTTAAAATATGAAAGGAGGTAGTACATGGATCAAGATCGGAATACATACACTAATGGAACACGAACAAGAGAACACAATCCAAAAAAATATGAAACAAGATAACAAACTTCCAAACACAAGAAATACCGCATAGTACATGTGTTGTATTTGTAAGTATTTACTGTATTTTCAAGTATTTACAATATTTTGTGTTTTTTTCATAGGTATTTTGATAGCTGCACAACTCTAAATTGAAATTTTCTTTTTCTAGAAGATGTATATTATAACGCTCATCATCTGTACTTCACAATTCAAAATCTAATTCTTCACAAATTTTCCATTATTCGCGTTTTCGACACATCAGGGACCACAATGTGGTCACTTGAGCACTAAAGGCATTAGCAAAATAATGAACCCTATAGAAGGCCCCTCCAGATCCCTTTCAAAGGACCCCAACAAAGGTTTTAATTTGTACTTTGGAATATGGAAAATGCCAGACATCCACTACTAGGAAAACAGTCGAAATATGACTACGGCCATATGACTAGATATGACTATCGGGAGGATATGACTCACCAGTAACTACTTTGGTGACTAGAGCAGTCCATAATCATATCTAGTCATTGATTCTAGTCATATTTCCACGGGACCTCAATGGGAACGTAGTTGGGAACGTATTCTTCCGTGGGCAGCCATGTGACTTTTTGCATGGGCAACGATATGACTAGATTTAGTAGTTATGAGACTATAGTTTCGGGCAGCCATTTGTAAGTGGGTTTTTGAGTGTGGCCTTCATGGATTTAATTCAAAATTTTATCCTTTGTTTAATGATCTATTTATATCCACTCAATATGACTTTCCTTCCTTCTAATTAGGGTTTTCTTTCGAATTTATTTTGTTCCTTCGAGGTTTTAACATTTTATATATTGTATTTTTTAACTTTTTATTCAAAAACAAGCTGGCATGTTTTGCTTTTGTTTTTTATATTTTTTCATTCCATAATTTTTTTGGAAGTCATACATTTTTATATCATTTTTGTAATTCATCTGTCATGGATATTTTTTCCAGATACCCTTCTTACTGTCTACAGTCTTTGCAATTCTCTTTGCACCTTGTTCAAATACTTGTCATTTATCGATTTTGCATTGATGTATTGTTTTTCTCATTTTGACTAGGATAGTTTTATTTTGACTACAGCGCTTCTTCCCCTCATGTATTCTTTCCACTTTTCTTTACTCTACCTCTCCTTCTTGTTTATCAGCTTTTTCTTTCAATTTGTGCCCGTTTCACGTCCATGCTGACTTTTTTCTCAATCGTTGGTTTAGTGTTGCTTTGGCATATCCTACTTTTCCTCACCCAAAGCTTTGAGTGCAATGATGGGTCACATTGGCATGTCCAGCCTCCATTGGCCGTCAGATATGCATGTACAAGTTGACATGCCTTTTGTGGCATTTAGCACTTGTCCAACAAGAAAGTCATACAAGGTAGCGACACTTCACACACACGTTTACTGTACCTGGACTAGGCTCAATACATTTTAACAATGTCAAATATTAAAGGGCTCTTAGAGGGCTCATTATTTTGCTAATGGGTTAACCCCTAACTGCCTGAGCATCCATTTTTTGGACGATGTACAAATTTCATCCATAATTTCTCATCTGTCATGCACTTTTTGCAGTGAAGAATTTTTACTATAGATTCTATGGGAAGTGAGCTTTATGCATATGTGATCCAATTAGAAAGGGGATGATTTGTGGAATTTTTATGCCTCATTTCATGTTGTAGTGATTCACTTAAAATTTTGAAGATTTCAGTGTAAAAGTGGTTTAAAAAAAGTCAACTTATATAATTAAGTAATCAAAAAATCTCCAAAAATCACTACACTTAGAGTATTACATTTCAACCAATCACAAAGAATTTCATCTGTAGATTGTCAATATCTTATTTGTAATTGAATTACAAAATAATTTTGAATTTCATGTTTCAAATTTTCTACAAAATTATTGGTAATAGCAATCATAGATCTAACCGTATGGATAGAATCTAAAATTCATAATGTACAACTTTTATTCATATCTCAAGTTCAAAATATCCCTCTAGGTTGCATTTTATAATGCATCTTTGCAAAATTGCCGAATTTGGAGAGGGCTCTAGGCATTTAGGGGTTAAGAGCATGCCCAGCAGCTCCAGATCAAATATGTCCACCAAGCATTAAATTGAGGGCCATTTTTAACTTAGAGGAATGTTAAGCAAGAAGTAGCCCAGCAACACTCCTCGTGCGAACACCAAGGCAACTTATAAAAAGAAGATTTTATGAAAGTAACTTGATGACCTTGAAGCACGGGCCGGTGAATAGTCTTCAAGCTCGTTATTTAATTGTTGATTGAGCAAAGATGCTTGCATGGTGTGAGAAATTTGCTTGCACCAAAGCTTCTGTAGATGGCGGGGGAACTCCAAACTTTGGCTCCAAAAACTATGTTTTAGCGTTAGTGGGTAGTTGCTGGGCCAAACTTCGAAGCAAGTGAAGATGACTACACCAAATCTTGGCGTTGGTCCCTCCAAAACACCTATTGTTGGGCATGCTCTAGTCATCTTCACTTGCTTCGAAGTTTGGCCCAGCAACACTAACGTTAAAAAATAGTTTTTGGACCCAAAGTTTGAGGTTTCCCCGCCATCTGCAGAAGCTTTGGCGCAAGCAAATTTCTCACACCAAGCGAGCAGAGATGCTTAATCGACAATTAAATAACAAGCTTGAAGACTATTCACCGGCCCGTGCTTCAAGGTCATCAAGTTACTTTCATAAAATCTTTGTTTTATAAGTTGCCTTGGTGTTCGCTCAAGGAATGTTGCTGGGCTACTTCTTGTATAACATTCCTCTAAATTAAAAATGGCCCTCAAATTAATGCTTGGCGGACATACAGTGACTGCCAAAACTGAGTACGAACACAGCTTACTGAAATTTAACAAACAATGTAGGGAAATTGGATGCGTCAAAAATGAAACCATAAATTGCACAGGATTACCATTGCAATCAGTCATACTTCCATGGGGATTGAGGTCTATTACACACATGTATGCATGTTAAAAAAAAAGTAAAGTGAAGTTCAGTCCAAAACTCAGTTTTGCTCACATTAGCTGGAACAAAGTTAAAAATTTGTCCACCTACCCTTAGCAACTATAACAGCTGCAATGCGCTTAAGCATGCTTTTATACAAGTTCTTACACTCACTGGGAGTAATTGAAGCCCAACAATCCTCAACACGCTCCCACAATTCTAACATTCCTTTGGGAGGTCTCTCATATTGGTTGAGTCGACGTTTTAAAGTTGCCCACAAATGTTCGATCGGATTCAAGTCTGGAGATTGCGCCGGCCACTTCAAAAGAGTGAATTCTTGCGAATTCAGCCAACGGCGCACACTCTTGGATGTATGCTTTGGGTCATTATCCTGTTGAAAAATCAAATTGGCAGGATCTAGATTGTATGTATGCAGTGTATGAACCAGTTCTCGCTCTAAAATTTCTCTATACATGTACTGATCCATTCTTCCCTCAATCCTACACATCATACCAAGGCCACTCGGAGTCATGCAACCCCACATCATCACTCCCCCACCTCCAAAGTTGACAGTTTGTTGCACTATTCCAGCACTTCTACTCTGTCCATCATGAAACCAACACCAACTGCGACCATCAGAGTAAAATCGGTTGATTTTTGTTTCATCAGAAAATACTACACAATCCCAATCATCATCAGTCCAATGGCAATGACGTCTAGCAAATTCTAATTGTCCTTTAATTTGAAGAAGTGTGAGCTTTGGTTTCTTTTGCTTCACTTCACATTTCAAACCTGCTTTTCGTAACATTCTCCTCACAGTACTATCACTCATACCAACATGAAGCTCCTCTCAAGTAATTTCCAACTTTGTGTGCAGTTTCTAAGCCACCTATAGTGATTTCTCTCACACAAGCCCTGCGATCAGCTGCACTGTACACCTATGGCCTGCCACCAAAACTGCGATTCACATCACTCAACTCACTCAAATGTTGCTTACGAAATTGTGCAACCCAACTTTGGGATACTTGTAAGTCTCTAGCAACATTTCTAGTACTTTCACCCCTCCTCAACTTTTCTAAAGTAGCTTCTTCTATCTGCTTTCTATCAACAACAGAGAGAGACCTTAATGAAACCATTTTGCTCAATTTGCATACATGATGTGCACTGAATAGGGACACAATTATAAATGTGAAGGCCAAGAACATGCCCATCCAAAAAAATAGACCCAGAAAACCACTTGTGCATGTCAAATTTGTAGCATTCACCGCGTAATCCAAGTGTGAGCATAACTGAGTTTTAGAGCTAATTTACTTTGATCTATATCTTTCTCAAATCATTTTGCATTGCTGGACTTGTAATTTGGTAGCCACATCATTTACTTGAATGTATACTTGTGCCGTCAACTGATTTGGCATTAAATGCAGTAAATTATAAAATATGAATGGCTAAAGGTAGACTAAGCTATTTCGTACTCAGTTTTGACAGTCACTGTATTTGTTCTCGAACTGCTGGGCTTTGCTCTAACAGCCTTTCAAATTTTTTTTAATGCCTGCAAGCACCAAAGCAATGATTAACTAAAGCTACTCCTGAACTGCACCTGCGAATGACTTATGAGTGAGAATGTCATGCCAGATGACCCCGTCGCGATTCCCAGGAGAACTTGCTTTTCACGTGATGAGCGCAGTTCACCAATGCTCACAGAGAACTGTACAGTGCCCACAAAGAAGTTTACGTTCATTCAGTTTTTCAAAGAATTGAATCAAATAATTAAATTTATAAAAATATTTATATTTATATTTATATTTATTAAACCATCTGAAGTGTGAAAAATTACTTCTTTGGACAATTTTTGGATCAAATATTAAAAAAATACAATATTTGTATTTAAATTGACCATTTTTGAACTGAAAACTTCAAACATTGATATTTTAGTAAATATGACCCCAAAACTCATGATTTTTGTTTTTACATGATTCTACAAAGGATTTGCATTCTTTCCATTGAAAGTTTTATAAATCATAAGTAACAAAATTTATATACATAGTTTTTTGAATTAAGCGTAAAAAACGAAGGTTTGAATTTCAAATAAAAATAGATTTTAGAATTATCTTTTATTATCAAAACTCAATTGTATGTGTGGTTCATCTTGTGCACTATAACTTGTCCAAATTAGGCTCAAAGCTTATAATTTTTGTAAATTTTATTGACAATTCTCTGAAAAGTTGAATGAACGTAAACTTCTTTGTGGGCACTGTACAGTACCCGGGTTTGCACCAGTGAAGTTAAAGTGAGCGAATTTTTGCCAGGTGGCTACATTTGTATTTATGTGGCTAATCACAACAAAGGAATTTTTTTTTAAAATAATGGAATAATCTCATGATGCTTTCCACCTTTGCATGATGCGTGGCTTGATTGCCAGGTAGGCTGGATCTGCCTTAGCCCTAGTGACATCATCGTGACCTGCTCCCAACTACCTTTTTTGACCCTGACGTCTGCCCCCTAAACCCTAAATCGCCTCTTCCTGAGCCCAGGCGGGTCATATATTGTACACGGCTAAAGATTCAAAGTAAGTTTGAACATACAACGTATGACCTTCACTTGTTTTGCTGTTAATAAAATCCACCACTATAGCCCATTCGTTATACTTCTACAAGGTAGGCAGCCTTCGATATTCAACAAAAGCAAAGTGGCAACAGCCTTTAAGGCTGCAAAGAAAAATTCCCATAAGCCTTTTTGCTAATGAGCCATGTATTCCCCACCTTCACTGGTTTGCACTAATTCATTGAGGCAATTGAATGGGAGAAGGTTTCAACACTTGTATTAAAGAGTCAATACTTTACTAATTTTTCTTGGAAAATGTTTACTAATATTGCACAACTGAGATCAATCCTTCGTCCACCTTAAAATCTGCTTATGTTCAAGTCTATCTGGAGCCACAAAAAATCAAAATGCTCTCATTTATAAGCCACACTACAAGGAGAGGCATCGTTTCTCACTCAGGAGGATCCTGTTCATTGCCTTTTATTTATTGTACAGGCTTGTCCTGCGTGACAAATTGCACTTACCAAGTCCAACCAAAAAATTGGTGAGTGCAAAGTGGCGCCATTTGACTCACACGAGAAGTAAAAAGCGACGCCTTCTCCGTGTAGTGCCAGTACTAATAGAGCTCATGTGTTAGGGCCGGCTTCCATGTATGGGTGGTCAGTTCACAAAAAGTGAAAGCTCCACCGAAATGGGTGAACAGAGTAGGATTCAGGAGTATATTTTTCATTTCTACCGAAATGGGTGGAGTATGGGTGGTTCTTGAGACCTCATTTCTTGTCTTGTAGTGCCTTTCACCCAACCGATCTTCACATGGAAGCCTGCCCTTAGTGGTGCACCAGTCTGATGTCCTCAATCCAAGATGTAAACATGATCAGGTCAAGAATTCCAACATTCAGATTTCAAATACCATTTCAAAGTAATAGTAAGAGCCAAATATACTCCATCTCATGGATGATTGGGGTCTTTGCGAGTAACTTTTGCAAAAAAGCTTAATATGCATACCAGTGAATCCCAGCAGTTCAAGAAACCGGGCTTGAGATCCCACATCTGCTCAAAGAGTGCAAAGCAATTCCTTCTTGCACTCATGCTGGTTAACATGTAATTGCTTGATTCAATATTCGACCTCCCTTTCAAAACTGGCCATCGTATTTGCATTCCTATGATCTCTTTTAGATTTGTCCAGAAACTTTTCTAGTTGCTGAGAGTCTGCCACCATTCCAGAAAAATTTCCACCTGTTCAAGGGCAGTGATTCGTGAGGTGTACCCACACTACAAGAATACCGGGCCCAAAATGACTGAAATTTGACAGTTTTTTGTCAATTATGATGGCAGAGGCCTTTTCGAAGCATGCTTTGAGGTACTCAAAGCTTATTAACGTCTAAATTGACAGACTTTTGTTGATGTAATTTATTTTTGTCAACTAGCATTTGAATTCTCACTACACCATATTTTTTAGTACATTTTGGTGCACTATTGAGCATAGCAAATGATCTTATTTTGAAAAAAAATTCAACTAAGAAAAGTTAAAACACCAAGTCATCTTCCACCTCCCAAAATAAGTTTGTGATTTGCAGTTTTTATGCATGAGGTATGAACAAAATCCAGTAGGGTTGTGAAGAATGTGCATGAGTTGTTTGAGAAGAAAATGTGTTGTGATCAGACTTTCAAGGCTCAATTTTGCATAGTAGACTAGCTTATTTGAGGAATGTTCAACTAAGAATACTTGCACAATCAAGTAAAATTTCACCTCCCACAAGAATTTTGTGATTTGAAATATTTATGCTTAAATTACGCACATTTTTGTAGAAAATAAGAAAGAAAAATGGGAGGAGTTCTACATATCCCATATTCATTGTCAACACTAGTGCACTGAATTTTGTATAAAGTACAAGCCTTCATCTCCTACTCCACCCACGAGTATGAAGTGAAATTCACATTCATCCATCCTTGACATACCACTTGGATATGGGCAAATTTTACTTTAAATATAATTTAAAAAGCCAATTTCTTTATTAATTGTAAGTTTTAATGCCGACAATAATTAATTGACTACAGTGGAAAGGTTGGTTAAAAAAATTAATTTACTTAATGATAATTAAAAAGATAGGGCTTTAAAAATTATCAAAACCCACTTGTTATTCCAGCGTGTCATCCACGTAGAAGCCACGTGGAGGCCAAGTGACACAACCATAACTTCCTTCATGAGCCACCAAAATTGATAGAATTTGTACAGAACGGTGTTCAAATGAAGTGATCTGAAATGACATAAAGATTGACAGAAGACTGTCTAAATTTTGTCATCCTCAACGTGGTTCTTCTTACAATTAATTGTATGAAAGATGCAACGAACTAAAGGAAGGAGAGATCAATCTTTCTAGTTTGGCGGAAGGTTCATAAGAGGGGTGGAAATGTTGAGATGAATGTCGAGTGGTGGATGGGTGAACAGCTAGTTGCCCAAACCATTGTTGCTTAGAGAACTAGTTAATTGTTGGATGGGGAGTCATAGAGCATCTTATGGGTGGCGATATTCATCGGGCTCTAATTTTGGGGACACCAAAAGGGTACCCACAACAAATGTACTATTTGTTAAAAGATAACCCGGCCCGAGTAAATGTATATTTGCTTCCACTCTCTTAAGTTCAACTTCCATGGGTGAAGTGACTCATTAAAAAACAAGTTTTTGGGGCCACTTCAGGGGATCAAGTTCCACATTTCAAAAAAATAATTTGAGAAAAAGATAGGGGAGAAGTTGTCATGAAATATAGAGGGTTCTCGAGCCCTCGACTTTATAGCAACTTCTTCCTAAACAATCAAATATATTCATATTTCTCTGCACTTTACTACATCATGACTCCACCTCATCTCACTTTACCTTTCCTGGATTTCAAAATTCAAATATTGCAAGTCTATGGAAGTATAGACCACTTCATAGCAGAGTATGAGACAAACCGTAAGGTGAAGACACCTATTGCCAACATTGTTCCTGTTGCCACCATAGTGTACTTAATGCTTTCATTCTAAAAGAGCAATGTAGAGTGACTATGCATGCCTAAACATTTTCCAAGAAACACTTAAACCATGTATAGTCAACCTACTACTTCGTTTGAAGATGAAGGTGCTAAGTACATTATGGTGATAATAGGAACATTGTTGGTAATGGGAAATTTCCATTATTTGATTCTATTTTTTTTCAAAAATCATTTTAATTTAAGATCTCACATTTTGAACTAAGAACAAAATTTGACATGAACCGTTTGTTTATTTATAAAAGTAAAATCACAATATCTTATTTTAAAGATTCATACCGTAAATTTATTTACTATCCCCATCAGGCTTTTAAAGGTTAACCCCTAAACTACCCAACCATGCATATTTTGTATGATGTAGAGAAGCAAACTTTGTTTTTTCATTCATCATGCAATTTTTGCAATGTGAAATTTTTACTGAATTTTCTATGGGAAGTTAGTTTCATGCACACATGATCTGATTAGAAAGTTGATGATTTGCAAAACTTTTATGCCTCATTTCATGTTGTAGTGTTTCACCAAAAATTTCAAAGATTTTAGTCTACAAGTGCTCTTGAAAAAGTCAACTCATGAAAATAACCCCTAAAGGACCGCAAGTTTTTCATGTTTTTGAGCATCATTTTCACCTCTTTCTATTCATTTTCTTGTGCATAATTTTTTTGCTTTTGATATAAAATACCAAATCAAACATTTAAATAAATTTTAGAATTTTTTGACCAATTTAACAATTATTTCCATGTCTTCAAAGACAGTCTGAAAATTTCAAAAAGATTGCAATTTCATCTTCACTTCAAACGCTATAATCTTGCAATTTGTACGGTCTAATTCTTTAAAAATATCACTATGCACTCCTGGTAATCTAAAAATACTGTTAGAGTTGAAAAATAATAATTTCTAAGGTTTATTATAAGCCCTGCCCGCACTGCCCATTCTCTTCCAAAAAACACCCTTTTGCTCCATAACTTCCACTTGAAAAGTCGGAATCAAAAATAAATTAGATCCCCTATTTTGTATTGATATATTGAATTCACATGGTTTATTTCAAAATAAAAATTAAAAAAAATTAACACCCTGGGAACCTACTCAAACATTGAAATGTCCTAGTTAGGACACTTGGTCCTTTTGGGGTTAAGCAACCAAAGAATCTCCAAAAATCACTACATTGCATTTTAACCCATCACAAGAAATTTCATCTACAAATTGTTGCTATCTTATTTAAAATCAAATTAAAAAATAATTTTGAAATTTAAGTTTCCAAATTCGTAGAAAAATATTGGTGATAACAGTTGCAGATCTATATAGATAGAATCTAAAATTCATAATGTTCGACTTTTATTCATACATCAAGTTCAAAATATCCCTCCTAGTTGCATTTTGTAATACATCTTTCCAAAACTGCTGAATTTGGGCAGGGGTGAGGATTTTTTGGTGAGATTGGTGCTCAAAAATGACAGAATATTTGCATCATATACTTTGTCAAATGTAATGGATGGATACTTTTGTTTGCTATGGACTGAAGCCTACAAACCACAGGTCCATGCTCTGCAAGTATGAATACCAAACAGAATTCTACAGTGGTCATTTTGGTACCAAATTCAAGCCTGGAAATTGCACTATATATTCACGCTAAAGTTGAAGACTGAAGCACTGAACCGGTGACATAACAATCCACTGGAAAGCGTGCACAAATCTCACCAAAAAATTAAAGAATTTACACTGGATGGGAACTTCTGTTCAGGGCATCGAGCCCCTAAGCATTGGTGACCATTTGCGACCCACCGGCCAAAAAAGAGACTCCAGAACCTATCATCTGCCATAACCAGAAGGATCTGAAGTGGTGTGAAAGACGGACGTGAATACTCCACTGCATGATCTAAACCCCGGCAGAAAGAAGAATAAAATAAATATAAAAATGCTAAAAACAAACCAAGCAAAAGAGCCTAGTAGTACCTGCAAGTAATTGACTACAGCTGTAGATAGTAGTATAGTGCGCAGCGAGGGCGACCTACAGACTGAGCACCGTCTGTAGCAATACAATCACGCCAGCATCTTCCATGCAAGATTCAGAATATTATTTCTTAACTCTATGCATCCTCAAATTGCAGCTAATCAGAAGAGACTGTGGCCCAAATATTGAGAAGAGAGGTTTTAGAAATGCTCCATGATTATTGAATATTCCTGGTCTCTTCTTGGAGGTCCAAAGGACCTCTCTTGACAACGTTTCTGTTCTGTAGTATCAGTGAAGAACATTGCATGTGTTGATCAGAAGACAAATAAATCTGAATAAAAAGAAGACCTATTCAAAGCTGCCATGAAAAACATGTGGGCTTTAAGGTTCATAAGATGGGCCTCTGCCTTTGATTTTGAAAGAATTATGAACGTACCCCGTGGATGCTGCTCTCCAGATTCTGTAAAGCACCGTACGCCAGAAAGACGAAGAGAAAACTGAAGCCCAAGATGTGCAAGTCTCGCAGATGTGGATTCCAAGCTCCAACGCTTGAATTTACAGGCGCACTGTCCACTGAAGATCCATTGACTAACGCCTGTTCTTCCAATGACCCCATCTTAGCTAAGCCTTTTCTAGAGAAAAAGATATGATGCCTAATACAGGATCTAACTCACAACCTATGTGATGCAACGAGAAACTCTAAAATCTAAACCCTAAGCCCTAAAACCCTAAGCAAGAAAGAGCGTGTTCGCTAAGAAGATCGACTTTCATAAGCTGCTATATTTTGAGGCTCGCAGGCAGGCTCCCACAGCCGTGTAAATGTGCCCATGAACACAGCACACCCCACAGCTCCACAGACTTGCCACCTGTAGACTCTTGGCCAAGTCTCAAGGGGCCCTAACGAGTTTTTTTGTCTTTTGAATTACGGAAAATTACATCAAATTTGACCATTTATGACAATATTTGCTAAATTTAGCAAAATGTGACTTTAAGTTTGGAAACCCAACATGAAATTAGGGTGCCCCTAACCTCAAGAGGTCCTAACAATTTTTTTTCTTTTGAATCGGACAAATCTACATCAAATTTGAGAAGCTATGAAAATTTTTGCTAAATTTAGAAACTTTTAACTCTAATTTTTGGAACCCAACATGAGATTGGGATTCCCCTAACCTCCACGAGTTTTAACGAATGTTTTCTCCATCAAATTGTGCAATCAATTTTAATTCCATCTATTTTGTTGTAAGTTACATTATACTTGCGCTTCCTATCATCTTTCTCTTCTGGTACCCTCTCATCTTCCTGAAACGAAATCATTGGCTATAAGTAGTTTGAAGATAGTTTGCTCCTGTGACTGCAAAGTTTCAATGCAATTCGCCTATTCTAAAACATTTAAAATAAAAGACATGCATACAACGGTTATTACACAACCACATTTCCGTGTGACAAAACGAATTTCACACAAACTATAGAAGAAAAATTATTACCTTCTCCAAAGCTTCCTTCAGCTTCTTTTTATCAAGCACCACGTCTTCAGGCACCTCCGAACCCCAACTGGCAAGATTCCTCTCCACCTTTTCAGTGGGTTTCTCTTGGAGAGCTTCCTTGCGTTCAATATTGGTTCGCATCAACTCAGCAGAAGCTTTAGCAGCCTCAATTCCAGCTTGACCTATGCAATAACTATTCTTGGTAAATTGTTTGCAACACTTGTACCCCCATTGATGGTCCGTCCACCACGAACCCCACACAGTTGCATGATTGTTGATGAAAACATCCTCCTCGTATTTGCTCTTGGGCACAGCTTTCTTCTGGAATGAATATAGAATGAGAACTTAACCCTGGAAGGTCGGGCCGATGACCATTGATTTCAAGCCTTACTGTCCATCCCTCTGTTTGCTGCCATTTTGCAACTAGATACGAGGTGCACAAACAATGTAGCTGACAGAAACAATAGAAGGAAGGGAATTCACAACGGAGAATAGAAACACAAAATTGAACTCATCATCCACCAATAATAGATGTAAATTAGCAACCTTTTTAATGCAAGCAAAACCAGGGAAAGGCCTCTAATTAGGTTCATAATCAGCCAGAAAACGGAACGTGAAGCATAAGCACCTCAATAACATTCAGCGATACTCTGAAGAGACTATTAAGACGACATAAGTAATTGAAATGCTGTGACTGACATTACCCTTCCAGCCAGACCAATAATCCACTGAAGGAAAGAGACTTTGAAGCATACCTGTCCCTTGACAATTCGGCCTGCCTGGTCATACTCAATTTGCCTCTCACTTTGACCCAGCAACAACTCCATCGAGGGAATATCTGCAGACGCTGCATCGCCATACTTGTTCATGATATCTTGCTTAGTTTGTTTCTTCAATGTGTCCTTCTTGACCTTAAACTCCATGTATAACAACTCTGCTTGGGAGGGTGCAGCTTGGAGGTGAATGTCTTGACCCATTTCAAACGCTTCCCGAGCGTGTATGTTGAGTTGCTCGAACTCATTGGACTGCCCGGAAATCCTATTTTGATTGTCACCCTGATAACACATACAACAATTTCTTTTGTGAGATTAAGCAAAAATAAAAAATATTCAGCAGCTCCTCACCAAACGATAAAGAGCAGTACATGACTCAAATTCCTAATTATGATGAAAATAAAAAATAAAAAATAAGTAATAAGTGATTGTTGCACTACCATGCCCTTGAATAGGAGTGCAAGACACTCCATACAATCCTAATGTGTGCCACTCGTACCATTATACAAGCTAGATCACATTTAAAGGTTAGCATCAAAGAAGTCTGCGCAATACCTCATAGAACTTCTCATTAGGATCGCTGTCTGGAAGGGGATCTTCACGCATAGACCGTGTTTTTGGATCGTAGTATGCAGAGTTTACATCCAAATTGAGCAAGTATTTTGCAGTATCTTCTCGAATACGCAAATTACTGCAAACAATCAAAACAAATAGTAGCGTTATCAACCATTATCTACAAATCCCTTTGAGTAAATGCGGACAAAGCAGCAATTAATACCACACAGCTAGAAAGGAGAAACATTAACTCTTAGATACAGAGGACTCAACTACGGAGTATAATGTTTCTGTAATAAGGAACGGCAAATATTTGATAGCTGATGACACACTCTGTGCGACATGAATTTATCCCACAGACCAAATTTGGGCCTAAGTTTCAGAAGTGGGCTGTAAGAGGCTGTCTTTCATTCAATTTTATATATTTATGCAATGTCCTTCACTAATTCCAATGATTTCAAATTTGAGCCCCCAATTATATTATTCACAGCACGACCAACCACATGATTATATTAAGACCAAACGTAACGGCCCTTCAGGATTAAACTGATCAGATAGAAGCTAGAGGAGTATAAGGTTGCAGCTAGCAAACAGAGAAGTGCAGGACCAGACAGGCTACTAAATATTCGAGGACACTTACCGCACAGTTCCAGTGCTGCCTCCTCCAGTTGTGTGCACACGCTTCTCAACTTTAGCAAAGTCCATTTGTTGACTCTCATCAACTTTCGCTTCATCGACTTCCCCTCCATCTTTATCCTCGTCTTCGTCTTCATCATCGCCACTCCCCTTGTCTTGGTCCGTTTCTGTGATTGTTGAGCTTTTCTTCTGGTTGAGCCACTCCTTCTGATGCTTGCGTTTAGCCTCATCACGCAGCTCGTAAGTTTCAACCACTCGGCTATAAGTGGATGCATCGTAACCATTCCACCTGTCACGCTTGCCGTCGTAGTCTAATTCGAATGTCTCGATTTTCTCATCCGGAGCGATGAATTTGTTGGTAAACTTTGCACCGGTCTTACGAGGTCGCTCCATGCAAGTCTTTGGTTCATGTGTCATTGCACCACAACTGTCCATATAAGGTATATATATATATATATATACAAATTTGAAAGACAAAGTCGCAGAATGAAGAGTAGCAAAGAGAATCATAAGAATCAAGAAAGCAAAATCTAACAACAATACACGACGTTCAAATGATTAACCTAGATGGAAACTTACTTGGTACAAGCTCCCTTACGGAACTTATCAGCCTGGAAGCCCTTCTTACCACGGTCGTACCAATCCTTCGTGTAATTGGGATCCGATTTCCAATTCCTTTGATGTTTCAAACTCTTCAAGTCCAAAAAAGACAGTCCAAAGTCAATACCACAAAGATTGTTGATACATGCCTTTAACCTACATAGAACCCCCCAAAAGGACCTTAGAATTCTCAGTACTATTCGTGCCCTCTCAACTCTTAAACACATATAAGCTGATAAAGGCGTAACAAAACGTACCGGTCTTTCAGAGTTAAGATACCAAGGCGCAGATGACATATACTGCGGAATGTGAGGATTAATCTCCTTGCCATCTTCATCGAGTTCCGCAGGGGCAAGACCGGCTTTTCGAGCCTCCTCCAACTCCAACTGCTTCCTATGATCCTCCCTACTCTTGAAAGCGACTGCCACCACGAGATTACACACATCAACACAACTCCATAATCGAATTCCTCCACATCACATTTCATTGAAAATCGCCTTCATTGAAAATCACATCTCCGCCTACAAAAAATCCGCAAAAACTGATACGAAAATAAAACAGAGGAAGCCATGAATTTGAAGCATACCTGACGCCGTCGCCATGGAGCACCTCCACTAAACCAAAGTTGTACAACAACCTCTCTAAGCTGATCGGTCCCCTACCGGTCTGACAGATTGGTTTACAGAGGTTTATTGACTTCCAGAGGTTCTACTGTATATAACCAAAGTACGCAAGAAGAAATAAATATATTCAAAGTAAAGTAAATATATACTAAGGAGAAATAAATATATTCAAAGTAAAGTAAATATATACCAAGAAGAAATAAATATATTCAAAGTGAAGTAAATATATACTAAGGAGAAATAAATATATTCAAAGTAAAAGTAAATATATACCAAGAAGAAATAATATATTCAAAGTAAAAGTAAATATATACCAAGAAGAAATAAATATATTCAAAGTAAAAGTAAATATATACCAAGAAGAAATAAATATATTCAAAGTAAAAGTAAATATATACCAAGGAGAGAGAATCTATAAATAATTCTTCTCCTCTACTATTGGTCCAAAGGATCTTCTAACTAAAGTAAACTTAGAGTGAACTACAAGTGGAGAGCATATTAAGATAAGTTAAGAGCACATTAAGATAAGATGTTTCTTAACACTCGTCATAACATTCGTACGTACCTGTGCTCCAGTGTAGGATTGTGGCGATGCAGGAGGTTTGACATCGCTGGAAACTTGTGCTTGAGCACTGCCCCTGGGGAGCTCTTGCCAGCTTGCGGAAGCGTGGCTGCCACGAATAACTTATGTACTGCTTGCTTCGCTTGTACTACTTCCGAGACCGCAACCAATCCGACCTCCTCTGCAGGGAAGCAGTAGTGCTCGGCTGTTGCTCGAAAAGCAGAGAATTGCCACTGTCGTCATGGATTCCCTCAGGGTTTGTTTCGTCCTCTACCTCTTTCTCAGTTTCTACTGCTTCTCCTTCAACCTCAGTCCAAACTCTTCGAAATTCAGGTTCTCTGAACTCTACATCCAAAGCTCCCTAATTGCACACTCTCTGTTAGTACATTGCAACAATACACTAGTAGAAAACCTGTCCTCAAAGCCTATTCCTGAAATGACATGTTGTCCTCCTTCCGTCCTATGCGACGTAAACAACGACAGAGGAGTGTTTCGCGTTTTTTCGGTGAACAGTTGAGTTACATGTCGTTTCGTCATGCCCGTCAAGGTGAAAACCGAGACTTGAATCAGGTTTGAGTTACCGCACCCACGATTTTCCTGACTTCAGATCTTTCCCGGAAGGAGATGACCCCGACACTGCCCCCGACATCTTCAGAATGAGGGACAATAATGTCCACAATAACGTCTCCGTAGATATGAGGGAAAATCTTCCAAATTAATTGCGGAGATTTCAGAGTCGTTCCCCTAAGAGCTCCGCGCAAGTATGTCCAGAAGACCTCCGACACCTCCACTTCAAATCTTCATCTTCACGACGCTACGGAACTAAAATCTATGGCCCTGAAACATGCACTGACCTATAAACGGCGTCAATGACTGAATCTTGTTAATCTGAAAACACAACGAAGACATGAAAATTTGCGCAACGACAAATGCAGCCGGTTCAAAACTACTACTGTACTATGCAGACGCCTCCGAAACCCTAATTTCGTCGATAAAAACAGGACAACTCACCGACGCTTCATCGACCAAAATTGACGGTAGCTTCTTCTCAGTGGCAATCACCACGCCGTTTGAAACTACACAAACAACATCGTCCAATTAAGCAACTCGCACAAGGGGCACAATTTACTCTCGCTTATCGTTAGTTAGATCACCTTTAATTCCGAGAGAAGTTTGACCCGCTCCGACGGCCATAGAAGCATACTCGATCTGCACCAATTTTCCCGATGGACTGTTGCAAACCAACCACATTCAGAAACAGTCAATCCACACGTCCAGTAACAGATTAGAAAATCACACAAACTTATTTCTCAACCAACCAAGAGTTGTACAATCAGCGAATTAATCCCTCTCACCGACTCAACAGCGATTAAGCGACTCCATCGAAAGAATTAAAGGAAGGCGGAAATCAAAACAAACCTCAAAGTGGGGTTTAGGGTGAATGAGTATTGACTGTCCCCCATGATGGCTGCTGCCTGCAACTAAATAAATCAATCCCTCAAAGGAAAATGAATCAATCCTTCAAAGGAAAATGATCAACTGATGGATGAGCAGCTGCTGCACTTCGGAACTCAGTTACAAAGCAGAAATTTGAGCACACGGTGTGATGCGAAACCAAAGCAAAGCAAAGCTCAATGCAGAGGTGGAGCAGATTCAGCAGAAGGTTTGTTTGTTTGTTTGATTGTCTGTCTGTTTGTTTGGTGCCCACGCTTTCGTTGAGCAGCCCTAAGTTAACTGTGAATAAAGGTGGAGGGTAAAGCCTAACTGGCAACATAAAAAAAATTGGGAAAGATTACTTGGCTAAATTTTAACCCGTAATCGTACCCATCCTTTGAACACAAGTAGATGCTAGCTTTAAAAATAGATATTAGCATGGCTCAAATGTACATAAAGTGTACATGAGAGGATCATTAAAAACATAAAATCTATTCAACAAATTTGACATACTTGCAATTGGAGGCCTCTATGATATTATCAACAACTCCCCATCAAATGAGATTTATTGTAATTGGTAGAGGATTCAATAGTCTTACAAAGATGACTTGGATGAATAGATCAAATTTGAAATTTTGTATGATTCGTTAAAACTAGACATTCTATTCTAAAATTTTAAAAAAGCAAATTTTTTAAAAGGAGAGAACATCATTACTTTCCCCAAATAGTAAGTTTTCTAACACTAAACAATGTAGAAGTGTTTTTCTTTGAAAATTTCTCTCGGTGGAGTTTAACTCGGATTGACATGATTCAAATTGGGTTGGAAAGTAGACTTGATTTCCTATTTGAAAATGTTTTTTCTTTTCTATAAAAAAGTTTTTCTATCTCAAGCAGCCCGTAAAAAAAGGGCAAAGACCATAAAATGGTTGATCCGTCACTTAGGGGTTAACACACTTTTACTTTATAATTTGATTTTGACTCAGCATTTGCGTAAAACACTTGTGACGAAGAAGTTGTCATGTAGGCCTCCCAAGTATGTGACTATCAGGGAAAACCTCTATTGTAAGTTCTCTTCACTAAGCCCAGAATTATCATGTTCTCAATATTGAAATTTTTTGCAGCGCTACTCATATTTTGTAGATTCTGAAAATCACACCAAATTTCACTAATCCAGAAACTTGCTTCTTTTTCACAATTATTTAATTTTGGTGAATTGTGATTTGAAGAATAGGTTCCCACAAGTGTGTTGCTGAACATGATGGGAGTGTCAAGGGTGCGAAAGTTTGTGATTGAGGAGATAGTGCGCACGGTTTTGGTTGAATATGTTGAGAAGGTATACTAATTAGGCAATTATGTTCTTTTCTTTTGGGCTTGCATTTCAGAAAGGGTAGTTGTGCCTTTGTGTTAACAAGTGGAAATGATATGCCCTTAAACTGCCCATTTAAGCTGAAATTTCTTTTAAATCAAATTGGGACTATTTTGTGTGATATATTGATAAGATTCATGAATATTGATAATTTTCATTTCTCTTGGTTGCTGCTCATGACCTTAAAGTGTGACCATGGAATTTTTCATTTTCCTTCGTCACGGCTCTTGGTCATCAATGTAAACCACCCCTAAAGGCATTGGTATAAAATTAATTTAATAATTATCTTTTATGCATCCAAAAATGACATTTGAAATGTCATTTAGTAGCCCAAAAGTGTCCCATTAGACCCAAAAAGAGAAAAGTGTCCAAAATTGACCCGTGACCTAAAATGATTCCTAAACATTCTGAAAAACTTGTATTGACATGAAATTTATACCATAATCTACCTAAACTTCAAGGAAAATCTTATCTAACAATTTTTTATTGAAAACATGTATAGGATGAAGGCCAAACAAGCCCCCGAAGTTACAACCATCCAAAAGTGCAAAATGCACTTTGGTGAACTAAAATTGAAACCCCCCCCCCCCCCCCCCAATGTACTAAAAGATTCCCAAACGGACCCATTAGGGGTTTAGAAACCTATTTTACATTTTGTAATTTGGAGTCCAAAATTTTCTTCACTCCTCGTACCTTATTAGTTATATCTACACCCTCATTTTGGGCCATAATCAATTTTTTCATCCGTTTGACCAAGCCCTCGTTGACTTGTATGGATGTCCCAATCCTTGTAAAACCAGGAGTGGTAGTAGATGGAATGGTACTATGATAGTCCGTCTTACCACGCCAGAGGATTTCTACAATTCCATCACATGCATCAAAGTCAATAAAGACTTTATAACTGCCAACAAGAAACTCTCTCCCTTCACATCTAAAGCCTTTTTTTTTGGTTGCTAACTCACCAGTCTTATTACAAATAGGAGCCCAAATACCGTATGTATACGAATTATAATCTTCATCCCGATGAAATTCGTTATAAAAATATTTAATGGTAAACGTTAAATTACTACAAAACCCATCTTGTTCTAGATGTAGACTATCAAACTCCGTTTGGGATAGATTAGGAACCCCTACATGTGCTACTTCCGCTTTGGTGTGCTCAAATAGAACAGGGGCCAATGTACTAAAAATTTTACCATAAATGGAAGAAATTCAAGATATTAAGTCTTGGTCAGACCTCCATTTTTCAAGGGTTGAAGCATCAAGTTGCATCTTCCGATCAGGGACATAGCGAGAAAAAAAAAAACCAAGGTCCATACTTGAATTCCGTAAGAAAATAATTTTAAAATTAGAATACCATTTTTTCAAATATAAAATAGACAAAACAAAAAATTAAAGAATAAAGTAATTCAAAGAAATTAACAATAAATACAAAAAAAAACATATGTACCTGCTCTCCATCCAAGGGCGTACATTTCTCCTCCCCTTTGTGCCCCGTTACACTTGACAAAACAAGCACCGCTTTTAAGGCTCATAAGCGTGGTTGTAAGTTTTTGAGATTCTTCGTACTGCTCCTGTGACATTTGATCGAACGGGATAAATTTAACTACAAGTATGATCTCCTTTGATGTCTTATCCTGTATTGCGACTTTTCCATGATGAATACGTAGATAATCTCTAGGAACAGCATCCAAAGACACTCCATGAAGGTTTTCATGGTATCGTTCCCTTTGCATAACAAATGTACCTGCACTCCATTATTTTAATTATTAATACGAGGTTATGAAAGAAAAGAAGGAAGGAAAAAAATTAAAAATTAGAAAGAACGAAGGAAAGAAAGAAGGAAAGAAAAAAAGATAGAAAAAAAGAAAAAAAGAAAGGACAAAAGGAAGAAAGAAAAGAAAGAAAAAGGAAAGGACAAAAGGAGAAAAGAAGGAAAAAAAAAAAAAGAACAAAAGAAAGAAAAAAAAAAGAAGAAGAAAGAAAGAAAATTTACAAGCAAATGAATCAATACAGTATCCAAAGACACTCCATATTCTAGTGCCCAAAAGTACGTCATAGTCAGCTTGGACACAAATTAATTGGTAGAAAAAAAGGGCCACATGTCACATGGAGATTGGTCTAGGTTGACATGGAACTTTTAGAAATATCAAGTGGACATGGGGTTGTCAAATCTGACCATAGTATGCCTTACTGTACCCAAATTGCATGAAGTTGCAATCAATGTGCATGAAACAACTGAATAATGATGGCTGACCCAAAGTTGAGCAATGCTGGGTAATTTATAATTTACAGAAGAAAATGAAAAGTGCTCAAGGCCCTTCCGAAATGGCTCTTGAGAGCATCCCCACTCCTACACGCCAAAGATGACTCACTCAAATTATTCATTTACATTTGAAGGGCCCTTGCACTCACACTCCCCCACCCTTGGAGGGCCCTCACACATCAAAAGTGCACATTAAATATTCAATGAACCAATCACAAGTAGAATGTGGGGATTTAGTTAATTAAATAGTGATTTAGTCAGTTGAATAGTGATTTGGAGGGCCATTTCTTGACACGCTAGGATCTAGAGTCAAGTGCCATTTTGCAAGGGCCATGGGCACTTTTCATTTACATCTTGAGTGCAAGGGCCTTGGGAGGGCCTGTGGTGGAGCTGCTCTAACTCTGGATCCTAGTGTGTCAAGAAATGGCCGTTTAAATCACTATTTAGTTGACTAAATCCCCACATTCTACTTGTGATTGGTTCATTCAATATTTAATGTGCACTTTTGATGTGTGAGGCCCCTTCAAGGGTGGGGGAGTGTGAGTACAAGGGCCCTTCAAATGTAAATGAATAATTTGAGCTAGTCATCTGTGGCGTGTAGGAGTGGGGATGCTCTAAGTGCCTAAAGAGTCCAATATGGCCAAACTTGGTCATATTTCAGTCAAACGTTGATTTTCACCTAGTTCTTATTTCAAATGAAAACGATCTCTACTTAAAAAAGTAAGAGGGTTATCTTATGTTTTCTAGTCCAATTTACTAATCTTCAAAGTTGTTAATATTGTTTTACAACACTTTAATGCTGAGAACCCTAAAATTCCAATATACACTGCAGAACAAGTTTTTCAATCAATTTTATTTTTATGTAAACTCAAGAAGCAAGCCACCTACACCTTATTGTTCATCACTATTATTAACATTTTTCCTTAAAAAATAATACTATTTTAAGCATGTGTGTAATTACTATGACTATTACAAGAGAAAAACTTTGAAAAATCCTTAAAAATTTATTTATATTTCAGAAATTATGAAAAAATCAGGAAAAATCGATTTAATTATAAATCATATGAGAAAAATACCAGAAAAATATTTTAGTTTTAATTTGTGAGAAATTGTTGAGGTTTGACTGGGTAAATGTAATCTGGACGCCTTAGAGCATGCCCAGCAGAGCAAGTCTAAATGCATGGGGCCAACGCTTACCTGTTGTGAAACTACGTAGCTTGGAGGAGTTGTGAGCATGTGTCCCCAGCAGTACATCCGCTTCATGATCTATGAACAGTTACTGCGGCACCAGGCTTCAAGAGATTCCTCATTCAACGCACTGTCAGCATGTCAGGCCGCATGCATCAATCATCCTCGAGCTACGGAGGGAGCCCATTGCGCCACGTGGCGCCACCACCGCTTCCCACTGCTTCCCGGTCCCCACTACTTGCTTCCATATTAACTCAATTTCGTCTAGGACATTCTACATTCAAGAGTTATCACTCCTGAAACTTTCTTGAGTCCATACAATTGTTGATAGACATTCCACACATAACGTTTAGAGACTTGCTTTGTTGCACAAATGGCTTGTGCACTCTCCTTCATACAATAGAGTTTTTTTTCTTCTTTGTATCGGTGGCTAAGTTGGCAACACTTCATTGAATCGACTCTTCATTCATAATGGCACTCCAAGAGTCCCATTGTTACTCTTGCTCATTCTTTGCATAATGTTTTGTACTAATTTTTTGTAGAGTTTTTGTGGATTTTTTTGAAGAGGTTTTTTGTAGAATTTTTATATAGAGTTTTTTTTGTTAAGTACTTTGGAATTCTTTGCAAAGTTACACTCTCTCTTTTTCTACAAAGTTTTTATGAAACAATTATTTGTAGAGTTTTCTTGTAGAGTTCTTTTGTGGCGGTTTTTTGTGTACAAGGGTTACTATCTCTCGTTTCTTACTATAGTTTCTCTATCTCTCTTTTTTTATTAGAGTTTTTTTGTACAGTTTATTTGCAATGACATATGAATGGAAGGCAAATCTTGATGCACAAATACAGGCAAACTTGTTTGAGTTGGATTCCGATGAAGAGTTGTTGATGGACATTCTTCTCCCTCAGTTGGAAGAGATTGCCAATGAGGTGGATGAACGTAAGCAGTGGGGAGGATCTACACTCGGACTGTTGCATGGTGTCAAGAGGGACCGCATCGGAGGCCACGAGCGAATCATACAAGATTACTTCACCGAAACTCCCGTCTATGACGAGCGATTCTTTCGGCGGCGCTTTCGCATGAGAAGGTCATTGTTTTTAAGGATTATGGCTGCTGTTGTTGCGTTCGATGATTTTTTTTGCAGAAGCCAAATGCAGCCGGGTGATGGGTTTATCAAGCATTCAAAAGTGCACTGCCGCTTTGAGAATGCTTGCATATGGAATTGCAGCAGATGCAACTGATGAGTACGTACGATTGGGCGCCAGTACGGCCATGTTGAGCATGAAACGATTTTGTGCTGCAATTCGTGGTTGTTTTCAGTCTACATACTTAAGGTCGCCTACTAGAGAGGACCTGGAGAAGCAAATGGCAATCAATTCTGATTGGGGTTTTCCTGGGATGTTCGGCTCTATTGACTGTATGCATTGGGATTGGAAAAAATTTCCGGTTGGTTGGCAAGGGCAATATCAAGATAAAGACGACAGCAGAAGTATCATATTGGAGGCTATCGCTGACCAATCATTGTGGATTTGGCATGCCTACTTTGGCTTGCCTGGTTGCAATAATGATATCAATGTATTTGATAGATCACCGATGGTACGGGACATGCTGCAAGGCTCATGGGAGGATGTGCAATTTGTGGTGAATGGGACCATTTATCCTCGCTATTATTTGCTTGCCGATGGGATTTACCCCAAGTGGTCGTGTTTTGTACAAACAATTCACGAGCCACAAGATGAGAAGCGGCAACACTATGCTATGATGCAGGAATCGACCCGTAAGGATGTGGAGCGAGCATTTGGTGTGCTCCAGTCACGTTGGGCTATCATTGCCAACCCTTGCAAGCAATGGGATTTGGCAACTATCTATGATATTATGTATGCATGTGTAATCCTCCACAACATAATTATCGAGGATGAGGCCGACACAAATATGGAGGTTTTGGCCCCTCTTGCTCGTGTAGAGATCCGACGAGGTTTGACATTCCAAGATTTGATGGAAGGCACTCAAGTGATTGAGAACTACGAGTCGTATTTCAAACTCCAGGGAGATTTGGTCGAACATCTTTGGCAGCACAAAGGCGACACTTACACGTGATTAGAGTTTAGGAGTTTAGGAGTTATTGTATGGGATTTTTGTACTGATGTGCATGGTTTTACACCATAGCCAAAGTATTATGATATATATTAAAAATGTGTATTGAGTGTTTTATTAAAACCTTGTCTCTTACTCAAACATGTTGTTTACTTGAGAAATGCTATTTGTTTCAATTTCTATTTATTTAATCCTTAAAGTATCTTGAACAACTGTGCTCACACAACACATAATGATGCCAATCCTAATTCCTAGGGCACATTTTCAAAAAAAAAAAAAAAGGTATTTTCCAAAATCCAATTGATCGTAGAAACTTGTTATTTAATACCAAAGGAACGTGAAGAAAAAAAAACCCACAATCTTTGACAATACAAATTAGAAGATATGTGAATTAAGAATGTGTGAAAAAATGAAAACTTGCCCTAAATTTCTAACTGCGTGTTTTTCTTCTTATTCTTGTCGCCATTCACTTTCACAATCTACACAATATTAGTTACTTGTATACCAAAATCAATTAGTACGAAATTGATTTTAACATATTATCAACAATACTACAATTGAAAGAGCTGCAAACCATTGCCAAACACATTTTGATTTATTGTGAAATTGGATTCGTTCAATATCTCAATCCAAACAATAAAGACAACTTAGATTCTTCTCTCTTTTTGAAGTAGAAATAGAAATTACAAAAAACTAGCAAAATCTCTCCTTTTTATTTTTAAAATAATTAATTTTTTTCCTACCCTGCCTGACCAGGCTATAAATGTCGGACTCTTCTTGGAATGCCATTTTGAACAAGGGAGGGGTATTTTTTTCTCATTCCAAATCTTATTTTGTCACTGCTTGCTTCCTTGTAAAATCTTAGAGCTATTGTAGTAGTGTAGCATTTTTCCCAAGATGCCTAAACTCGCAAAAAGAACAGCTTTGGGCAACATAAGTTTCCCTACCGATGTCTTGTGGGAAAAAAATGATATTCTCACGAAGCTCTTGAAATTCCTTGGATTCACATTAACCCCTAAACGTCCTCATCTCTCTCTAGATTGGACAGTTTTGCAAATATTTATTATAAAGTGCAACTCAAAGAGATATCCTAAACTTGATGTATGAATAAAAGTTGTACATTATGAATTTTAGATTCTATTCATAAGTTAGATGTGCTATTGCTATCACCAATATTTTTTTATAAAATTTGAAACTTAAAATTCAAAATACCTTTGTAATTTGATTATGAATATGATATTGATAATCTATGAATAAAATTTGTTCCAATGGATTTAATCTAATACTCTAAATGTAGTGATTTTTGTAGATTTTTTGATTGCTTAATTTTATGAGTTTGTTTTTTCAAAAGCATATGTACACTAAAGTCTTTGAAATTCTTGGTGAATCACTGCAACATGAAATGAATCATAAAAGTTTCACATATCAACATAATAGTTTCATAACCTATTGTGGTCTGGAGGAATGTTCAGTTGGTGTGATAGTACACACATAGTATAGTGGATACAACAAATTTCTATAATTTCATCAATAAGCAACATCTTGCAACAAATCCTTAATCATTTTCTCAAATCCCAAAGTCCCGTGTAATGTAGGACAAAGGGATGATATATAACAATGTGGATGATCAACCACATAACTATACATGATATTATTTGAACTCTTCATGGTAAATTCTATGTATGCCCTTTTAAGTTTTAACATCTATTACATATACAAAAGGGTGCTTATTAATTAAATATTCAATGAAAAATTGTTACACACATTAGACATAATAAATTTCAAATAAAAACATATAAATAGATATAAAGTTGTATCATTTATGATTGTATATATATAGTTCTATATTCTAAAAATACAAACAAGCAATGCATTTTATAATGTCTTTTGAAGTGTGTCTAATGTGGTTGGAAGATTGATGAGAAAGTGACTTTCTAAACTTGCAATCCATAATATGTACTCAAAAATTTTGAAATTTCTTTTCATGATAAGACAAAAAATATTCATATGAATAAACAAATTAGCTTGATGAATAAGTTGCATAAAACTCACACTAATGACTTATTCAAAATATTCCTTGTTAAAAAATCACAAATTAAATTTAGTGTTTCTTTTGATGTACATGAGTTGTTTTCTCTCATGCAATTCTTGTAGAGTGGATTTTGTAATGAAATTTTTATGAAAAATTACCTTCATGCTTGTGTAATCTGATTAGATAGGGGATGAAGACGTAAGACTTATTAGATTATTCAGATAGCACAAATTGCTTAGAGTTAACCCCCTAAGTGCCCAAGGGTTTTTTTGAAATGCTAGATGTGCCATAATCCATTTTGCTCAACTTTTATGAGCTTCAACTTTTAAACATACGTAGAGCTCAATAGTAAGACAACATCCATACGGTTAAATTTGGGAAATATGCTATGGATTATTTATAAGAATGTTCTTAGAAAATTCATACAAAATACATGTTTAGTCATTTTGACTTGGAATCAAGTATGATAGGTTGAAAACATTGCTTTTATATGGTGGTTACCTTGTTCATGTTAGAACTAATATTATTTGGTATAAAACTTATTAGATTTTTTGGTATAAGACTTATTAGATTTTGTTTTGCAAAAGTTAAGGATGTTTAAAGTGGGATGCACTTTTAATAACTCTAAAATTTTGGATCGACCATATATGGTCAATTAGGCATTTAGGGATTAAAAGAGGAACAAAGAAGTCTTTGATATTTGGAAATCTTGAGAGAATTTTAAATTGCTTAAACTCAAAAGAGCTCTTTGAAATCCTCTCAAATATAATACAAGATAGAGTGTTGTTTTTTTAATTTGTTAAACATGGTAAAAATTAGGACTTTGCTTCTCTCTGTACTACGAGTAACAAAATGAAAGGTCATGAAATTGAATAAGATGTAAAAGGCTAGATTACTTCACATAATGGTTTTTGAGAGCGGAATGGAATAGGTATCGGAAGACCATCAAAGGATGTGAAAGGCTAAATTACATCTTAGAAAACTCCTATTGGCTTGCGGCTCGTCGACTCACTTACAAACCCTACAACTGTTCGATAGCCACAAGTGGAACCTATAGTTGAAATTTACAGAGGACTTATTCACTTGCTTATAAACAACCAACATTTGACCCTCAATATATTCTGTGTTATTATGCTAAATTAGCCAAATAGACATTGTATCTTCAAGTAAATTTTGATAGAATACCAACAACTATAAGTTTTATTTTATTTTATTCTAAGTGGTTTGTTTGCTATGAACATATGAAAATTGGTATCATTTAACCCTTGAAGGTCACATAGTGTCCCTTCAATTAACGAATTGAGAAAAGTCATTATGAAATTCTATTTGGAGGAATGTTTTGGAATTCATAATGAAAGTTGTAGGTTATGAATATTAAATTTCATATATACGGTTAGGCTCACTAATGATGTCACTATAATTTTATTATAAAATTTTGGGGCTAAGATTAAAAAAATTCTCAAATTTTGATTACAAACACAATAACAACGTATTTTGAGTAAGATTTGTCGGAATGGATACGTAATGGGATTTTGTTGACATGGTGTTGTTTCAAAATTCGTGGAGCTCCTTAAATTTATGACTTAATTTTTGCATAGCTACTTATGAACTAAATCCAATGGAAGTTTGGGCTCGCTCAGAATTTCACATCATATTACGTTTGGGATTTTAGAGAAGTATGTACTCTAATGACATAACACTCAACCATTGGATACGACAACACATCTGATGAAATATCTCCGAGAAGTTCATAACTAGGAGGATCCAAAATTGCAATTGATCAAGGCGGGTCGGTTGGACCTTTGGGGGTTAATTTGCAAAAAGAGAAATCCAACATTGTCAAGTAATATGGGCTTGAGGGAGTATTTGCTTTAAAACACTCGAACCTTTTTAGTATGACTATGTCTAACATAAAAATTTAGAATATCGTACGCAGTTGCCACCATTCAAACTATATCACAATGTAAAAGTTGGGACTTCAAGTGGCACACTTAATTATTCCCTATATGCCTACAGGTTTTGGGCAATACCTAAATGTATTATAAAAAGTGGCTGGTTTAACTTTTTGGACATCAGCATTAGAAGACAACAGTTGAATTTGGAATAAAACACCTAGATATTTTCAAATGCATTTACATAAAATCCTTCAAAAGTGCACTAAAATTACAATTTTAATAATCTCATCTTGTAGTTCAATATGATGGGCTGAAATCATTATGCTTCAATATTGACAAAGTTGTTCACATAAGATTTATTATGGTTTGATAGAGTGGGCATGACATCTCTTTGTAAGCAATCAAAAAATAATTTTACAAGTTGTAATACAACACTTTATGAAAAAGATGATTCAATTTGGTACATTATGCAGTCATGCACTTTGGTCAATCAATCCAAAATTTATAAGATAATTAAATGTTTTTGAAATTTTTATGTAATTAAAACGATACTCTAGTTCCAAATCAAATTTAAACATATTTCAACACTATTGCTTAATCCAACCATATAGATGTATGGAAAAGTCATCATCTACAACATTCATTTGTATGTCAATGCCAAAGAATAGATTTGATGCGCATTTCAACGTCTCAAAAACCCGAAAGTTTTTTTGTTGAAATGGGTGCTCATATGGAATGGAAGGAACTAATATATTCAATTTATATATATATATATATTTTAAATTAAAAGGGAAAAATAAGAGAAATATTGAAAAATGTATAACAATAAAAATCAAATAACAATTTTGGGCTTCTTTTTTTATAAATATTTTATCCCATCATGACAGCCGGATATGTAATTGAATTTAAAGAATAAAGGATTGTGAGGGAATTTACTTCAGTTGTGCATTGGGTTACTGGTAATATTGGTACCATCATCATTGATGGATTTAACTATTTAAGGGAATTTTTGTGGGCTGTTCCGATGTACATTATCAATGCTCATGAAATAGAAGAGTGTTTTTCAAGACAAACAATTTGAAAGGTTTAAGATTTCAAGTGTCATTTTCATGTAAACAACCTATCATTTGTTCTAATGATTAGTATCTATTGCAAGGAACTAAGGCATTAATGACCTTTTGTCTAATGGACAATGGGTCATTGTCATTACGAATAGACACGGAGAGGAGAGGACCGGAGTTTCTATTTATTTATTTGAAATGAGAAGTTCAACATATGTTAAGTCATTAGTGCTTATGCTGTTGACATGAAATACCACTACATGAACAACATATGATGTAACTGGTAACCTAAAGAAATTATTGTACCAAAGTGTATATAACATGATTTTTTATTTATTTTTAATTATTATTATTTATATACATATGTATATATATATTTGGAACATTAACCCCTAAGGGTCTCTAGCTTTTTTGAGCTTAAAATTACCATCGCTTCTGATGTGTTATAGCTCTAAATGTAAATGAGGTAAAGAAATCTCAACCGTACAATCTTGTAACATACATGTTGTAGATCATGTGGATCAATTTTGGGGTCATTTGGCCATATAGATTGCAAGATCATAGTGTTTTAGTGCTAAAAAAGAATGCTGAAATTTTCCCAGCAACACAATCAGAGGTGAAATTTGTTCTCAAAATTACTCAAATGAAAAAACTATCAACTATAAAGTAGTTCAAAATCATCATATAAACACATTGGTACCAAAAAAGCCTCATGTAAATTTTTAATATGCCCTAAAATGGCATTGCAATGTCAAGAAGTAGCCCAAAAAGTGACCCATTTGACCCAAAAAGCAAAAAGTGTTCAAATTAGACCCGTGCACTAAGCTGACTCCCAAATATTCACAACAACATGGATTGGCCTGAAATTTTTTCCATGATAACTAGACTGCAAGGGAAATCCAACCCAACAAGTTGTATTGAAAACGGACTTGGGATGAAGGAGATACAAGCCCCTGAAGTTGCTGCCATCAAAATTCACAGAAACTGTCCAAAAAACAGATACCTACTTTCAAATGATCACCAAAAATTCAATTCAACTTGGATTGATCTGAAATTTTTACCACACATTCCATACATCATGTGGGGGGTTCTCTCAAAATTTCAGCAAAATCAAACACAATTTGCAAAAGTTACAGCTCTTCAAAGTTGGCTGTCCCTCAAAAACGTCCAATATATGGACGCATGGACGCTCAGGAGTTAACACCTTCTCCGTCCTCATTTCACAGAAGAACATTTACAAAGATATGGCTACACAGTTCCAAATCTGTAAAAGAGTGTCCCCAAGTAAACTATAATACATCACAAGGAAAGAAGTATGAATTTATACATCAAAAGGACAAAACTTTGAATTGAGGTCCAAAGAACGGGGAGAATCCTCGTCCAACCGGGTCTCATATTGCACCTGTGTGCCATCAGGGCTATGGGATTCTACCTCAAGGGGATTGGTGATGATGGATGCAACAAAGGCCGAACATCCTGCGGACCGCACTGGTAGATCGGCGTAAACAGATGATGGTGTGGTTGCAGACGGCGGTACGGCGGCTACATGAGCAACAATGGGAACGGCCGTGGCAATAGAGCGTGCAACTGCCATCGCCGCATCGTCAACCTCAACTCTGCGCCTCACTTTGTTGATCTCTTCGCGGCGTCGAAGAAGCAAATACTCACGGGCATCCTCTCCCACCACAGAATCCACTAGCAGGCTGAACAATTGCAATGCAGATTGATCTGCCATCAACCGCACCTTCTCCTTGTTAGTCTTTGCAATATCAGCAGTTGCTTTGGCTTGGATGTGGGCCGAATTCTCTCGGGAGCGAGAAAGACGGAGTTGGTCCTTTGATGCACGCGATCCAATCGGCCGCGCACTCCTCGCAGCACCGGTTGGAGCCGGCAACTCTAAACCGTGATCAGCGTCGATATCGGACTCGCATGCGTTGCCAGCACCTTCCACGGTGACAGCAGACACGTGTTGGCCCCTCGCACCCGGAGTCGATGGTGAGGCCCTGCCGCTTCTGCCGGTTGCCATGGTGTCCTTGTTGCTTTTCCGCTTTGTGGTCAATGATGGCGTCACAACTCCGACCTTTGTCGCATCCACGGGCAACTCCTGCCAACGAGGAACTTTGCGCAACACAAACCAGCAATGCAAGTACAAAAAATTGGGTTTAGCTGCATTCTTCAAACGATACAATGCAATGGATTTTTGGATGTTATCGTCCATGGATGTACCCGATTCTCTCAGCGCAATCACCTGATCGTAGCAGCCATCGAACTTTGCCACATCATGTCGAATGTGACCCCACTTTGTATCTAAAGATCGAGCGGACCGATCTGGGTAACCCTCGGGCTTGTGATGGTTGTAGTGAACAAAGACTCTATCCCAAAACACGGTGGCCTTCTGCCCCACGCCGGTGATTGGATCTTGCGAAATGGCTAGGAAAGAACGGCAAACTTGACGTTCTTCATTATCTGTAAAGTTCTTCCCCTTTGTCGCGCACGGCTTTGCAGCTACATGAAATGTTGCACAACCAGACGGAAGCACAATTTACTAACTACAAACTATGATGATTATCGAATAGTTCATACGATTAAAATTATATTTGTATAAACATGATTAAAAGGTAACCTTTCTTTGTATATATATTTTCTCCCAAATATGCATTCAAAGTACAAGAATTTCAAAGACTTTAGTGTACATATGCTCTTGAAAAAACAAACTCATAAAATTAAGCAATCAAAAAATCTACAAAAATCACTACATTTAGAGTATTAGATTAAATCCACTGGAACAATTTTTATTCATAGATTGTCAATATCATATTCATAATCAAATTACAAAGGTATTTTGAATTTTAAGTTTCAAATTTTATAGAAAAATATTGGTGATAGCAATAGCACATCTAACTTATGAATAGAATCTAAAATTCATAATGTACAACTTTTATTCACTAAAGTCTTTGAAATGCTTCTAGCGTTTTGCCATGTGGTTGTTGAGGTGGTTGTAGTGAAGAGTCCATACAATTAAATTCTATGTTGTACAATTCCAGATAGATAGGAACTCCGAGCCTCTAAGAGGTCGGCGTCAATAAAGTGTCTGTTCGTAATGTTAATGATCTAGTGCCTCCCAGACAAAAGGTCATTATAATTCCATGACACTTCTATGCAACAACGTAAGTATAATAGAAGTGTCGATTGAATTCTATGTTGTTGTGTTTTTGCTACATAAGAAATTAGGTTTTTTTTCAAAACTAATCTCTACTTACATTAAACCAATTCCACTATTCAAGTAGACCAATGGCACGCCAAACATTGTGAAGAAATAGTTGGTGGTTTTGGGTATCATTATGAGTGAAAGTTAGTACCACATGGTGTGGACATGGGGAAACCTAGAGGTTTGATTTGGATCACAGATTACTTTTCACTTTGGAATTTTGTATAAAATTGACAAATGCGAATTAGATGTTGAAAATTTTTGCAATCCTTATCAAAACCTATTTCAAATGCGGTCATTTTTTTTCTTCAAATTTAGCACTACCAAAAATAGGCCAGATTGCTTAAGTTGGTGGTTTTAGGAATTAGGACAATCAACATTACAGATGGCCTGGCCTGGCCTGGAGGAACGAAACCAAATTCAAGGTCCCACAAGGCCAGAGAGAGGAGAAAGGTTCTACCACCAGCAAAGAAAAAAAAAAAAAAAAAAAAAAAAAAAACGTACTTGGTTGTCCTGCCATCGCTCTAGTCGGAGGAGCAATTGCTTCTGGCGCTTGATGATGAACTTGATTATCAAACTCAGGCACTTGATTATGAACTTGACCAGCCGCCGCAGTGCCACCGGCCACAGTGCCAGATTCTTGTTGAACTGTCAAAAACAATGACTTCCATGTTGCAGGACGTAATTGATTCATCATCAACTCAAGTTTAGCGTCAGAAATTCACTGCGCCAAAGGAGCCAAGCTTGGTGTGGGAATGCCATATAATTCTGACGCCAACCTTTCCTTGGAGTTGGTGACCCTGTTGCTGGGCATAGATTTCTAGGAGGCGCCGCTATCAAGCTTCTAATTTGGCGTTAGGTCAACAGTTTGTTCCACTGCTGGGCATGCTCTTACTTGTGTTGCCTTCATCCCAAGCCAGCCCCTCATTCCCGATCATCACTGCCATTCAGGAACATTCCTCATCATCACTCATTCATGATCATCACTCTCCCCTGAACCCATCATGTCCCTATTGTTCAACTGTTTCTCAATTTTTTTTACAGGTTGCTCTCTTTTAAACTTCATTTTAAGCAAGTCTCTCTTTTAAATTTATTTTGGTTTTTTTCTGAAGAAGTATAATACCTTAAATATGTTTTGGCATTCTAAAAACCTCAAATACAATACGTCAAAGTGAAATACAGAAGATAGAATCCAAAAAAATAAAAGAAAAAATACTTGTAATTTTTGTTCGTACGTCTTCGAATTCTCTCATCCGTTTGGTCTTTTTACAAGCCTTAGAATAGGCTTCTTTCTTTCGCTTGTTCTGACCAATTCCACTCATTTTCCTAAAAAATATTCAAATAAAATATACAAAATTGTTCAGAGACACCAAAAATTAAATTTGTACTACAATATATATACAAAAATCATAAATTGGCCAGGAGGAAGCAGCTAGGCCTATTGCCTTTTTGGCACCCACTATACCAATCAAGGGTAAAACAAATTGGCTAGAGGAAGTTTGGAGGCCTATTGCCTTATTACCACCCCTTAAACCATTAGAGACAAAAAAGAAATTGGCTAGGGGAAGTATGAAGGCCACTTGCTTTCTTGCCACCCGTTAAACCAATGTGAAAGTAAAACAAATTGGTTAGGGGAAGTTTGGAGGCCTATTGCCTTATTACCACCCCTTACACCGTTAGAGGCAAAAAAAAAATTGGCTAGGGGAAGCATGAAGGCCACTTGCTTTCTTGCCACCCGTTAAACCAATGTGAAAGTAAAACAAATTGGCTAGGGGAAGTTTGGAGGCCTATTGCCTTATTACCACCCGTTATTGCATGTACTTGCCATTTATGAGAATGGTGAGCAGGCCGGTGGAAGTAGGTTGGATCCTAACCCCCCCTTCCACCAGGCATTGTCGGATCTTTTGATTCGACGTACTACGGACTTGCAGCGAGCCATGGAGGTTCTTGAGCGAATGGACCAAACTGCGGAGAAAGCCATGGCTTACGAGGCGGAGTTGCGGACGAGGATTGATGAGCTAGAGGCTAGCTTGGCGAGGGCGAGGGCCATGACCAGGGCCAGGGAGAGACCAGGAGTCCCTCCCCGGTGAGTTCCCGGTGAGTTCCCGGTGAGTTCCCTGTGAATCCCACTTTTCCCTGTGTATTTTTTTATTTATTTTAAACATACGACCTTCGAGGGTCGCAGTCATGATCCCTGTGTATTAGTCATGATCCTTGTGTATTAGTCATGATCCCTGGGTATTAGTCATGATCCCTGTGTATTAGTCATGATCCCTGTGTATTTGCAGTTGCGACATGTGTCCAAAATTACTGTAATTAGCAAAGTTTTACAAGTGTCAAATTTTGATGATCAGTGGGACTGACAGGGAACTCACAGGGGCGAACGCTATTTATGTCCCCCCGCGCAGCAGGGCACGATCGACCTCATAGGAAGTTTGTTGCAGGTGTGGAGCTGGACGCAATGAAAGCTGTTGCAGATGCTTATCGCAAACGATCCCTCAAGAATTTTGAAGAAGTGTACAGAGAGCAGTTAGAGTAGGACCCAATTGTGCATCGTCATCTATCGAGCTCCGTTCCCCTTAAAGTCTTTCTTGTGTACTGGACTTGCACCTTGTAGCTAAATCTTGCCGAGCTTGGACGCTGAGGATTTGGGAAACAAATGAGTAACCCGTCGACACATTTGGGACTTCCTTTAGACAAATGCCTTCAAGAACGAAGGAATGCGTTCAGTGGTCTTTCTTCAGTAGCCTGCGATATATTTTTTTCTTCATCTTTTGCCAATGTGGGCACCTTGAAAGTACGCGCGAGCTGCTTCTGGGGTGATTCGGATTTATGTTACAGATGAAACGTCCTCTGAGCACAACTACTTGTTATGGATGTTATTGAAACGTGTACAAATACTTGTAATTTCTGTGCCGAAGAAATTCGAAGCGACTGTCAAGTTCGCCCTGTGCCGAAGTTACTTACAACATTTGATGGTCACTTACTAGAAATGGTTGCGTGGCTTTCGGGTTCCAAATTGTTAGCAAGACTGCAACGATCTCGTCTATCATTTATCAGTTGCCACGTCTGATTCCCAGATTCTAACCTTGAGCATCGTGTCAGCTAAATTAAAACAGCCTTTCAAATAGTGTTCAAACATGAATCTTATGTTGTGGGACCTGAATGAGCCGACTACGTTGGTCAAGGTTGGCCGGCAAATTAAAATCATAGCAGCAGCAATGGTAGCACCCTTGCGAATTTGGAATCCGATTCCTCCAGGGCAGTTAATAAAATCCTTCACGGAGTGACTGAGAGCATTCTCTCCATAAAGATTTCTCAAATGTGAGAAACACTGGAAGCCAGGCATGGTCTGGAAACGACCAATTGTCAAATGCCTATCATGTCCTTGATAGCCATTTGGTGTTGTATGAGTTGAGTGACTTGCGTTGTTGAGTGTTTACTTGTTTGCAGTTTTCTGAATATTTCCTTTGTTAGATGTCTTCGTTAGACAATCGTAATTCTTATCATCTTCGTGGCTGTGGGTTGATGCTGCCACCAATTTTTTTGATTCATCTGGTTCTATAGTGGCTGTAAGTTTTTTGAATCTCACCTTCAGAAGTTCATCATCCATTTACTTTGTTGGAGTCTGGGGTTTTATACTTTAAAGCTGACTATGACTGTTGTTTGCATGAAAATTCAGGTGTGGATGGCGCTTTAAAATGATGAACTGCAGGTGTATGGAAGGTAGAGCCTTTGCTTTGTTTGATGATGGAGTCACGGCACTTCATTTGGAGTTGAATTAGAACTGTTGTTTGTTCTCTTGCTATATGTATCAGAAAATTTGGCTTCAAAAAGGTATGTTTTTTCACTCTCCCTTTGTGTAGGATTTAATTGTGGTCTTTATATCTGTCCCATTCCATGTAGAAACTCAAGTGACGTATAAACACACACACTAGAATAAAATCAGATGTTTTATCTCAGTGAAGGACAAGTATATATACACAAGATGTACACCTACCAGAGTTCCTGCAGTAACTAACTAAACACTGTACAGCTAATAAACTTCCATCAACCTTTGGTGAGATACAGGATATGATACGATCTCAGTATTGTCACCGATACATTCTCCCAGGAATCAGTATCGTCAGCGATACAGTCTCCCAGGTGTCAGCAAGATCAACTGTACACTGTAGCATTCATCCTCTCTCTTGTTCGATGAAGCCAGTGTAAAGAGTATCCAACACCTCCCCTCGCAGCCTTGCTTGTTCCAATCAGGTTGCGATGGATACACTTTGGGAGGCCTTCGATATGGTTGTATGGTCAGTCGGTTTGTTCTTTGGGAAGCTTGCTGACTTGGTTTTAGTATGGGTGAGTCAACAGCGAAACACCGCTTCGACTGGGAATCCTATTCCAGAGCAAGATGGATACCCTACTGTGAACCCTCGAGATTCCTCAGTTCTTGATCGACCCGTATACTACCTGGATCTCGAGGCTCAGGTTTCCTCCCCTTCATCTGTTACTCCTGTCTGTACATCACCGTTTGTAACTGCTGTACACAGAGACTTGGACTGGCATGTTCAGAACTTTTGTCGACTAGACTCTCGTGGATACAGGGCCGCTGCACGTAAGCACCAGTGGAGATTTCTATCTTTCAAGAAGTGTTCCCAGGCCGAGAAAGAACACTTCAACTTTCTCCTGGCGGAAGACTTACGTCATTTTGAGTTACAAAAACACACTCGCACTTGTCGAGTACCTAGCTATGTATCACTAAAGGATTGTCCACCGGATTACACTATTTTACCTGCATACTACGGAATCTAGTGGTGTCGATAAGGCCTAGTTGAGCTCTTAATTTCTCAAATTGTGTCTTTCCTAGAGCTTTAGTAAATAGATCGGCCACTTGGTCTACTGTAGACACATGTTGTAGATCTATTGACTTAGACAGTACTTGTTCCCTAATGTAATGGTATTGCACTTCTATATGTTTTGTTCTAGAATGAAATCCGGGATTGTGACCTATTTTCACACTACTTTGATTGTCACAATGGATGATTGTTGGTTCGTTGCTTGTTGCTACTTGTAACTCTTTTAGAAGCCTGCGTAGCCATACAGCTTCTTTTGCACTGTCACACATAATCCTATACTCTGCTTCTGTAGAACTGAGTGAAACAGTGGGTTGCTTACCGCTTTTCCATGTAATTGGGGTTGAGCCAAGTCGAAATACATAACCTCCAGTAGATTTCCGATCCTCCAAATCCCCGGCCCAATCCGCGTCACAAAAACCCGAAAGAGTGCTCTCCTCCCCTCGACGATAGATCAGCCCCAAATGAATGGTTCCACGCAAATAGTGAAGCACATGACGAGCAGCAGTCATATGCGGGAGCTGGGGAGCCGAGCCATAGCGGCTGAGGATACCTACTGCGTAAATAATATCCGTCCTGGTGATTTTGAGAAAAAACAGCTTTCCAACAAGGCGCTGGTATTCAGTTGCATCAGCTAAAGGAGCACCCATGTCCCGGCAGAGCTTCAACCCAGGGAGCATCGGAACAGCAGCTGCATTGCAGTTCTCCATACCAAAATCCTCTAGCAGTTGGCGAATGTACCTACGTTGTGTGAGTATGAGTCCAAGAGGTTCAAAGAGAAATTCGACACCTAGGGAGTAGCTGAGTAAGCCGAGGTTGGTCATGTCGAAAAGTTGCAGGAGTTGAGAGCGAATATGATCTAAAAACGTTGTAAAATTGCCAGCAAAATAGACGTCGTCGACATATAACAGAAGTATGGCAATTTGGTCATCTTTGATAATATAATAGAGGTTTGGATCAGAGTCAGACTGTACTAACCCTAAAGTTTTTAGACTTAGGTCAAACTTTGTATTCCAGGCCCTAGGGGCCTGTTTAAGTCCGTAGAGAGCCTTCTTGAGGCGACACACTTTGTGAGACTGGCCGGCCACCTCAAAACCTTGAGGCTGTTGGACAAACACCTCCTCTTCGAGATCGCCGTTCAGAAATGCGCTCTTAACATCAAGATGTTGGATGGGCCAACCATGATGACCTTTCAGAGCAACAACTGCACGAATTGTGTCCCATTTCGCAACGGGGGCAAAAGTTTCCGAGAAATCAAAACCTGCCCGTTGCTGAAATCCTTTGGCAACTAACCGAGCTTTAAGCTTAGCAGTTGTTCCATCGGGATTGGATTTGGACTTAAACACCCATTTTGTGGTAATGGGTCGCCTTCGTGGAGGACAGTCAACTAAGTCCCAAGTGTCGTTTTGGGATATGGACTCCATTTCTTGTTCCATAGCTAAGTTCCATCCAGGATGGGCAAACGCTTCATGAAAGGTTTGCGGCTCAGGAATCATGGCAACATTACCAAAAAAATAATCTTTGAGAAAATTAGGTGGTTTACCTGCTGTGGAGCGAGGTTAGCGAGTTGATGATGGGAGGGATGATGGATGGCCTTGAACTGGAATATTGGTGGGCCGGCGATGATAAACTTTCAAAGAAGGAATGTCAGAAGGCTCTTCAGGAAATATCTCGCCTCCTTCCTGCTTGACAGATTCGATATCAACAGTGGAAAAAGAATCATCAACGAAGCTGGGTCTAGGTGACGAATTCCAGTCCCCGGGTGATCTCTAGTTCGTGTCAAAAAGAGCTGGTGATAGGTTGGACAGGGTGTCGACTGGTGTAGCTGCATTAACTGATTGACTGGGATCTGTCATCATTGGTGCCGGAATTGACC
This sequence comes from Pohlia nutans, assembly GCA_022496805.1. Lineage (NCBI taxonomy): Eukaryota > Viridiplantae > Streptophyta > Bryopsida > Bryales > Mniaceae > Pohlia > Pohlia nutans. Next base: position 2,615,730 of record CM040105.1, read on the forward strand.
CCACAGAGACTGGTGGTGGGACAGAGGAGTCATAAGCAGATTCCGGCCAAGTAAACAATGGGGAATCGACATTGGGCGTGGACGCGGATTGGAATGAGTAAAACAATTCCAATTCATGAATCTGAACGTCCTTAGAAACAAGAATTCGACGAAGAGTGGGATAGTAACATCGATATCTTTTTGTGGCAAGATCATAACCGAGAAGCACACACCTGAAAGCCCTGGGGGCAAGCTTCTTCAGATTGGGACGCACATCTTTGACATATGTCACTGCTCCAATCACCCTCAGATGGCTAAGGTCGGGCCGCTGTTGATACAGCCGCTGATATGGCGTAGTCCCGTCGTTGGCACGAGTAGGAGCCCGATTCACCAAGTAATTTGATGTTGCTACAAGCTCGGTCCATAAGAAGCTTGGAATACTAGCTCCAAGCATGAGGCAGCGCGTGCGGTCAAGCAGGGTACGATTCTTCCTTTCTGCGACACCATTCTGATGCGGTGTATGGGGTTGCGTGAACTCCCGATGAATTCCTTGGGCGGCGCAGAACGCATCAAATTGACCGCTACAATACTCATCACCGCCGTCGGATCGGAGGCAGAATATACGACGTTGGTGTCGTCCTTCGACGAGTGCTTTGAATTGTTGAAACACTTTAAAGGTATCATCCTTGTTTTTGAGAAAATAGACCCATGAATACCTACTCCAGTCATCGGTGAAGGTAAATACGTACCGGGTACCAGAGATTGATACAGGAGAGATGGGTCCACAGAGGTCGGAATGCACCAGTTCCAGTGGTGCAGTAGCACGTTGAGTGGCTGCTTTGGGGATGTTCTCTCGCGTTTTTCTGCCTAGTTGACAGGTCCCGCACTTGTGGTTTGTGGAGAGTGTGATGCCGCGCGGGATTCCAAGGACATGTTGATGTTTACTCATACTCGCAATGTTCTGATGATTGAGGTGGCCGAGCCGTAGATGCCAGAGACTAGTGTCACTAGTAACTGCAGCTAGTACTTGATCAGGAGCTGGATTAATGAGTCTGTACAGCCCATTCCTGTGAACTCGTTCTCCTTTGGCTACTACAGAAAATTGAGTAATATCTGGGGGTCTAACTATTAGAAACTAGGTAGAATCAAAATAGATACCTAATCTTTTGTCTGCAATTTTTCCTACAGATAGGAGATTCCTAGTCATACGAGGCACGTACAAAACTTTCTCAAATTTTATTGCATCATTGTGGGAGTACTCTCCAGTCCCAACAATCAGGTAGGATTTGCCGTTTGCTATTTCAATAGCAGATCCCCTACCACGGGTGGTCAGCCCTTTCAGTTTGCTAGACGATCCAGTCACATGTTTCGACGCACCAAAATCTACGTACCACTCGTTTTCATCTTTGATAGACACAACATTAGCCTCAATAATTTGATCCCTATCGCTGTCCTCTTCATCCAAACTCTCGTGAGCTGCTTCTACAAAGTCTTCACTGCTGCCGCTGGAATTGATAACAGCATTTGCTGTGCTGCTGCCGATCTTCTTCTTGCGTTCCAACGCTCGTCTGCTCAATTCCTTGGTGAGTCCCGGACAGTCCCTTATATAATGGCTATTGCTTCCGCACCAGTGGCACTCAGGCTTTGGAGAATTGCTGTGATGATGATGTCCTCCACTTCCTCTTCGTGAGTTGGCTCTCGGTCGGTGAGTTTCTTGAACTCCTCGAGAGCTGCTCCTAGCGACCTCCTTGCTCCTTGGATTCCTCCCCTTAACATAGTGGGCCTCAGCAGTGATGCGCTTGTTGCTTCTGAGTTCCCTCCGTGCTTCGTCATGGAGTAGTAATCCTGTTAGTGATGTCAAGTTCGGGAACTGATCACGCAAGCCTATTGAAGTGACAAAATTTTCGTAGCTTTCAGGCAATGCATTCAAGATATGTTCAACAATCATTGAGTCAGGCATGGTCTCCCCAATAGCAATGAGCTGGTTGGAGATGTTTCGAACCTCCTTCAGAAACTCTACCACCAAACCTCCTTCATCCAGCTTGAGATTCTAGATTTTACTCTTCAGTAAGAGTCTGCGAGCATTGCCTCTTGTTTCGTACAACGCCTTGATGATCTTCCAGACTTCAGCCGGATCTTGTCCCTCACCAATGTGGGGGATCACTTCATCTCCTACAACAAGGCATAGAATAGCTAGAGCCCTCTGGCGACTTCTGGCTAGTGCCGTTTCTTCGGCGGTCGGATGTCCTGCAGCTGCTCCAGCACCTTCTCGAGCTAGTTGATCAGCAACTGCTACTAGCTGCCCAGAAGTGGGTACGACAATCTTCCACAGTCCTTCCTTCTGCAGCACATTCCGGATGCGGAACTTCCATACGGTGTAATTCGCTACACCGCTCAGCTTCGAGGATTCTCCCATGACCAAGTGGTCGTTTCCTCCTGCCATGAAGCCTACTAACAAGGATTGATCTGATTCACTCGTCTCAAATGTGTGAGCGTGAATGCTCTGATACCATGTAGAAACTCAAGTGACGTATAAACACACACACTAGAATAAAATCAGATGTTTTATCTCAGTGAAGGACAAGTATATATACACAAGATGTACACCTACCAGAGTTCCTGCAGTAACTAACTAAACACTGTACAGCTAATAAACTTCCATCAACCTTTGGTGAGATACAGGATATGATACGATCTCAGTATCGTCACCGACACATTCTCCCAGGAATCAGTATCGTCAGCGATACAGTCTCCCAGGTGTTAGCAAGATCAACTGTACACTGTAGCATTCATCCTCTCTCTTGTTCGATGAAGCCAGTGTAAAGAGTATCCAACATTCCACTGAACCCTGAACCAGTCAGTAGGATTGGCTTCATATATCAAGAATCTTGTGTATCTCAACTGCAGCGTTCAATTGAGAATGCTATAGTTGAGTTCTTCTAATTTTACGTGGATGCCCTGAAGAAATCTCACTGTTATCCCATTATTTCTCTTGAAGTAGATTTTTTCTGAATATAGAATTCGATTCTTGATACACCCTTGAATTCCGTAGATCTATTTCTACTATGTCCATAAAACCCAAATGTCAATGAGATGAACCCCTATTATCCCTGCTATTGTTATTTTGAGTAAACCCTAAACCCTAAACCCTTTCACAAATTTCAAGTTCAAGCATGCACTAGTTGATTTGTCAAACCCTCATCATATAGTAGGCATTGATATGACTTGTGGGCATGTTTGCAGGTCTACATGCATTCGAGTGATATTCTGGCCGACGGAACACTATGTTTGCTGTGTCCTATGGTATGATTTTATCATTGCCGATAGTTTCGTTGTTTTTATATGCACATTTGGCACTCGTGTTCATGTCAAGAGTTGGATTTCTTCCCTTAACCCTTAACCGTCCACACTATAGTTACACGGTCAAACCTCAACAATTTCTCACATTTTAAATTCCACTGTATTTTCTTAAATGGAATCAGTTGATCAGTGGTGATTGTCACATCTCCAAAATTGGTCTCTTACATGGAATTTCTTGGTGGATCTTTGTGTAGTATTTAATTTGCAAAGTTAATTCTACTGCTGTTTGCAACGATAATGCTGTGGAGTTTTTTTCTTGGAATGAAGGGTAAGTCTCACCCTGGTTTGTTTAGGGTTTAGGGTCAATAAGAACGAGTTTGAGGAAGACGCTTGCTTGGGAAGGTGGAGAATATGAAGTCCTTTATTCTGCAGGTGCTTGTCTTTGAACCTGTGTACTTTCATAGCTTCCATGTTGTCCTTCTTTTATGCTTCTGTTATTTGTTTGTTACCTACTCGCCAATAGTTCCTTTAGCAGGTTTGTCGTTTTGTGTTTTGTGTTGAGGTTTAGGTTTTGGTAAAAGTAATATTCCTATCTCTTGTACAACTTGTACCAAATAAATATTAAGACTGGTACAACTCTGAAATTGTAGACTTTGAAAATCAGACTTTGAAAATCAGGTTTTGAAAATCAGACTTTGAAAATCAGGCTTTTGTGTTTGTTGAGATATAGGATTTGTTGTTGATTACACAAATGTTTGGACAGGTATGGAAGCCTTTATTGCGTGCAGGTAGATAGAGTGGCTTTGCAAGTGCACATGTGTCGATTCTACAAGGAGGCCGTTGTACCTAGGTAATCTCATAAGAAGCTTGTGCGGATTGTCACATCACTTATGCTGATTCCTAGCCTCCACTCTCAGCCTGTACTGCCAATTGTAGTTCTGATTTGTCATGTTTCATAATAGAGAATTAGTTCTGGATTGCTCTTTAAGTCGTGGAAAAGTTGCAGACCTGCTATACTGTTTCTCAGCAAATAAATTCCATTGCTTTAAGTACCCCCATCTAGTTTGTTTACGGAGGCATACATTTCTTAGGATGTTTGAAAGCTTAGGATCTCATTGGTGATTGTTGTGGTGGTTGTCTGGACCAGATTCGAGCTACATGTTGATCAGCCACCTCTCTACACGAACTCAATTCACACTTTGAAGACATATTGTGAAGGTTGTTTCTTTACCAAGACCTTTCTCGTTTTTCTGAAGTATAATTTAGCACATTTTGCTTTCACAATCTCTTTTCACTTGTTGTTGGTTCGTATTTTGATTTCTTGAAATTTTTCTTAAAGCCGGCTATAAAGTTTAGATTTGAAGTTTGCTAGTTTACTAATTTGCTAAATTGTTGGTTCTTTGTGATTCGTTGTTTTTGTGATTCGTTTTCTTTGTGATTCGTTCTATTGGTGATATATATGCATTCGATTCTATGAGGCTTGCAAATTCAATGAAGGTAATAGCAACTTGTGCTACTGTACAGGCATGTCTGACAGTGTGTACAGGCTCTTGAGTCCATGCCTTGGGTCCCTGGCACCCATCCTTGGGAGTCTTTGTTGCATGGCCTCTAAAACATCTAGTTAAGTTAGTGTTCATTTTTCACATGGAACTACAGCATTTTGTACATACAGGTGGTCCATGTAAGACATAAGTTCAAAATTGCAAAATGATTACTTTGCTACTAGCACAAACATAAATTCCTGTAACCAAGACAAGCTACAAAAGAGATATAGGGCATACGGAGGTTTAATTAGGGTTTCGGGGTTTTAAATAGGGTTTTGGGGTTTTAAATAGGGTTTAGGAGGTATAATTAGGGTTTTCACATAACATGGAATCTCAAAAAACGCTTGGGGTTTTTGGAATCCTTGCGAAAAGTCGATTCCAGCAGTATGTTTAGAATTCATAAAAACTTAAAATCCTAGGACCCCTAATCCGGCCGGACACCCCTGTAACCCTAAACCCTAAACCCTAAACCCTAAACCCTCAACATTCCACCACGCTCATAGTCATGTCTTGCCATTTCTAAAAATATAAAATTCGTTCCGTTCGGATACTTTATGCAAAAGTTATATATAAATGAAGTTTACACACTAAACCCGAAAGTCAACACCCGGTCCAAAGTCAAATCATCCATATCTTCCAATTCTTGAAGATGTAGAAAAAACACAATTACACCACTGGAATCGTAGCCATCGAAAATGGGGGGGGTAGGTGCATTTACAATCCCCATATTCAAAGTCTACACTAAACCCTAACAAACTCTAAACCGAAAACCTAAAACATCCATATCTTGCAATCCAAACATCGGATTACGATTCTCATTACACCATTGAATTTGTAGACATTGAAAATGGGGGGGGGGGGGGGGGGGGGGGTAGGTTAAATCAAAATTTCAAACTACTTCAAAACCTCAAAAGTCAACACAAAAGCCCTAAGAGTCAAACATTCCATATCTCACAAACATTGATACTTCTTATAAAATAAACTGCACTATTGGAATCGCAGCCCTCGAAAATGGAGGGGGGAGGGGTAGGCAAAATCCCAACCCCAAACGAGATAGTCGACTTTCTTAAGGACACCCTTGTAACCCTAAACCCTAAACCCTAAACCCTAAACCCCTAAACCCCTAAACCCTAGAGTAGCTGCAAGTTACGACCCTAAAACCGCTTTGATTATAACCCTAAACGACTTGTTGCTAGTTACTATGATTATTGTCGTGACTATTGCAAAAACATTAATTGAAGGCTACAAAGATTATTTTTGAATGACAACATTGGCCAGCAACTAGTTGTTGGTTACTATGACTATTTGCTTGGATTATTGCCCAAGGTTGCGACTAGTTGCTGGTTACTATGACTATTGCTTTTATCATTGATCTTGAACTAGTTGCTCGATACCATGAACTATTGCTGTCAGTGGTTATTGCCTTTGTTGGTTACTACGACCATTGCTTTGATTATTGCCCATGAACTAGTTGCTCGCTACCATGAACTATTGCCGAGTGTGCTTATTGCCTAGCAACTAGTTTCAGGACACTATGACAATTGCCGAGTGTGATTGTTGCCACTAGTACTGGTCACTACAACTATCGATGTGAAAATTGCCTAGAAACTAGGTGCTGGTGACTCAAACTATTGCTAAGATTTTGGTGTGATTATTGATGGTTACTGGGACTGTTATTGTGAATCTGATGGTGAGGGCATCACTGTGAAGGAGAGAAAACAGAGGATAATTGCAAAGAGCCCAAAAAACGGCTTGAAAACACAAATGGCACCCAAATTCACCCTTAAGACTTGCGATGAATCAAAGAGCGAGGCAAACCCCTAAACCTTCACGAATCGCACCCTAAACCCCCTAAAATTGCAGAAATGGACAAAAAAACACGAGGTGCACCAAAAAACCAACTTTTGACTCGCAATGAATAAGCAGTTGAGCCTTATACCGATGGAAAGAGCATGAAAACGCGCACACAATAGGCACAACAATTTCCCAAATCAGACAAGAATTGCACGAGATATGGGTCCGCGAAGTTGAGTGCTCAAAAGGACCCAAAAACCAACATTTGACTGGGGAGGAATCAGTGATCGAGCCTTATACCGATAGAAAGAGCATGAAAAAGAGCACGCAATGGAGCCAAGGAATTTGAAAATCGGGCAAGAATTGCACAAGATATGAGTCGCCGCAGTTGGCTGCAGCGTACAAAACTGCGACAGAAAATGGGCTGTACAAAATGACTGGTGAGGATTTAGAGGATGGCAATTACATTTTTGGAATCAACGCAAATTTTTTGTCAAGATAGGCTTTAAGGTCATATTCGTTTAGTTGGGACTATTCCGATGATTTGGGACTACTTTTGTTTCAATTTCGGGCTTCCCAAGTAGTTCTAGAAAGGCTTCCATTGTCTGAAACGTCCTTGTTATATACATCATATTGCACTGAAATGCCAAATTTGAGTAACCCTAAACCCTAAACCGTTCCAGGAGTTATGAAGGTGGTCTGAAATAAGAAATGGATGCAGCTAATGGGAAGTACCGTCCATAGAATTCCAATGAAACCCTCAGTCCAGGCCTCGGACCTGAAGAAGCGGTCACGGTCCCTGTATACATGCACCAAACCTGGAATTTTGGGCCAATACTTGTAGCTAGGAGTACCGCACACAAGAAATGGCTTGGCAACATACATTGTAGGGAATTATACGCTGGCCTGGGTGTTGCAATTGGTCTTCGACGCGATTTATAACGCTTGCCACTGCCAATCTCGTCCGCATATAGTTATTTCGGTATGGGTCTCTATAATACCTACAAGTATCAGATGAACTATGGTATTGGAAATCACACCGACATGATGCGTTACATGCGGTTCAGGTCTCAATCTGGAACTATGTATTTACGACAAATCTGAAATACTCGCCCACGTCCTTAAACTCCACGTGCGCCTCTGAAATCGGCAATAGGGGCACATACATTGGAACTTAAAAAAGGCAGCCCACTCTTTGTATGCATGTCCACACTCAACTTATTTCTTTCTTTTTTGAAACAAATGAAACGAAATTTCATTGCAAAGGGCACAATACATACCAAGCAGCCACTGGTGGCCTGGTCAGGAGAACCAACGCAAAGCAAGAACTGACCGACCGGAAGTCCACACTCAGCTTTTAAACTTGAGCTCAGCTTACGCAATTATATACTTCAGGGACAAAATAGAGCTGTACCTTTACCATCCGCAAGGAGATATTCGTCATTGCGGGAATCACGGAACTATTATTCCTGATCCAACATTTCCCAACTGACAAGTATTTGTTGATGCTATTATTGTATGATCCTACTACATTACAGGTTTCCCTGTCCAGACTGGAATTATCACTGTCAGACAACCGACTATCCAGAATTAATTCCAGTGGTTCTCTATATTCATGCAACCTACAAACCCTTCCAACACAATTTGCTCATTACATGTTCCATCATGGATTGCCAGTGTTGAATTACCAAAGTGGGCTCTATATACTGACGAGATTGAACTTAGTACTGCCTCATGCTTATGTATGTCATGCGTGACCACCCCACAAGTAGTAGTCGTCAAGTTCAAACATGTGTAGAGGAAAGGTGGATCAGACATGTCTCGATTCGTTTGCTATGAGTGGTCACTATGCCGTAATCGAAATATGCGGACGGCTACTCTAAGAAATGCAATACCATGTCAAAATTATTTTTGTTTGTTCTCATTATGGGTGCCTTACAACATAAGGAACACCCTCCAATTTTTTATGTTTTTTTGAAAAATATTTTTCCATAAGTTATTGGGAAGTTGCTTACTCTATGCTTTTTGACTAGGATTTGCAATTAGTACAAAATGCAGCGATGAGTCCCGGGACTCCATTTCGAAATATATCTTCTATCTTGGGGTACCATATGAGTTAAGAGACACCATGTTCTTTAGAAAATAATAATGGAGGAGTCTAAATAGGAGTGTTAGTAGAAATGGGAGTATTCCGGGACTGCCAATAAAAGTTCCAATGGCTTCGGAGTGTCCTTGGACTCCCAAGTGGAATTTCTGTGGAAATGGGAGTATTGCAAGACTCCCAAAAGGAATTTTCAATCAAATGGGAGTATTGCAGGACTCCCAATGGGAATTTGAATGAAATGGGAGTGTCCCGGGACTCGCAAATGGAACATCAGTGAGATGGGAGGGTCCCGGGACTCCCAAAGGGAATTTCAATCAAACTGGGAGTGTCTTCGGACTCCCAAAAGGAATTTGAGTAGAAATGGGAGTATTGCGGGACTCCCAAAGGGAATTCTAGTGAAATGGGAGTGTCCCGGGACTCCCAAAGGGAATTTCAGTGAAAATAGGAGTGTCCCAGGACTCCCAGAGGGAATTTGAGTAGAAATGGGAGTGTCCCGGGACTTCCAAAAGGAATTTCAGTGGAAATGGGAGTATTGCAAGACTTCCAAAGGGAATTCTAGTGAAATGGGAGTGTCCCGGGACTCCCAAAGGGAATTTCAATAGAAATGGGAGTGATCCTGGACTCCCAAAGGGACTTTCAGTGAAATGGGAGTGTCTTGGGAGTCCCAGCAAATGGAATTTATGATTTCTTGTGACAAGAATCATACAATCTCTGAGTTCCGGAACCGTACAACTGATATTGCACACCTAGAATATACTGAAGAATACCATCGCCGGGAAAGTGGAACACCAGAGTTTCGCAAATAGAATAATGCGACTCGCACAGAAAGCCATCCCACTCATCCACTTGGGGATTCAGATATGCAAGGCAAGCAATTCTCTCCGGCCACCACAAAGGAACAGTGGAACTACACATTTTGTAATTCAATAATGAGTGTGCAGGAATGTATAAATCAATGATTTCAATGAATCCGTGTTGCTACGCTGACAATATACATGATCGTGTTGTATGAAAGCCCCTAAAATGGAGCAGCGGCTATGTACAATATCACCGACTGTATACTATCGCCTCGGCACTGTAACATGTGGTTGACAGCAGTATTACTGAACTACACTGCAGAGATAGGTTTGTACGTAATCGGTTTGAAATATCCTCACGGACTGCTATTTACTATCAACAAACTGGGACATTAGCATGACGAGTACTGCAGACAGAAGTCTTACCGTTATACATTTCAGAGGTCATTGCCGACCCGGTGACTAGAATTGTAGAACTGTGCTGTATATTTGAATTTATGCCTTGCATCTGAGTAGAAACGTAGGTTATTTATTAGTAATCTCTCTACACTGAATTCAGTGTTTTCACTTTGACACGAAAATTGAGTGCATGTTGCCCGCACGTATGCGTTCGCCCACGCCGGTGGCGGCTTTAAGACGACGACTCCGTGTCAGAGATCTCTCTAGTGAGTGTCGTAGCACGTGATACCGGATATTCCCCTAGAACGCACTTTTTCGTATCAAGAACGCTCGTAGAGGTGATTTCCGGGTTATCGTTCCGCGGAGATTCTGTGAAGTGGGAAGTTTCCGGAGATGGTCACGGACTGGTGATCTCTCTCTCTCTCGTCACCAGCTGAATTCCTCTTTCCTACTGAACCGGGTTTTCCCCTACTGACTGACCCGGTTGCAACTAGATCCGGTATCCTTCTGAGGAGGACTCTTCACTATCCCTCCTCTCCCCGGTCCACCTTTGTGACCTGATCCGGTTTCGTTTAACCTCTGTTTCCCCTCAGAGGGTTCTCCATTAACATTAGTGGTGCTGGATTGAAAGACACACCCCTCCTTACTGATTCAAGTGATGGGAACTTCACTACCTTCCGGTTTAATTTCACAAAACTCCTAATCCCGGGTACTTACCGTACTGCCCTTCAACTACTAGTTTTACACAACCGGCAGCCGTGTCACGCAAGCGCAATCCGGTTTCCCCTTTCTCCCAATTACTACAACGACTTACTAACTGGAATAGCCACTATCCGGGGAGTCCGAAACTATTCCTTTAGGAATTCTAGCGCCCTGTCTTACTCCCGTGAATCCCGTATTTCCCCTCGCCTGGACCTTCCGAGTGCTGGCACCTCAACCGGACTACCCGTCCAGGAGTTCTGTGCAACCCGGAGTACCCCCTCCTGACTGCCCAGCCACTAACCCAGATTACCTAGCGTACGGAACTTAGAAACCACTCTTTCAAACAGTCCTCAAACCACCGAAGAACCGTATTCAGACTTCACACCCGAATCACTCGAGGACCCGGACTACCTACCCGGTTACCAAGGGACTCTTGACCACTGTACCAGTCCACAAACAACACCCCAACACATACACACTTTCCGGATAATGCTCTACAGCAGTTTGCTTTCAAGGAAACAGTAATACAAGAAGACCCCAAGAATGCCAAGCATTCCTGGGAAAGTAGTGATCCTCAACCACTGGACCGGATTTCCCGCCCAGATCCTACAAACTCGGGATCTGGAAATCAAGGGAAATCACAACCAAAAGATCCCAATCTTATCCTACTGGCAAAAGCGCCTAACCTATCACACAAAAAGGTCCTATGCACACGCGGGCTAGTCTACCAAGCCTAATGCCTACTCCCTAGCCTGATCCGGTTCTCATTGCAACTCGGATCCTACTGATCTTCCTGCCCCTCCGGGCTACTGACCCGGTCGCCGTCGGAATCCCCCTCCCCTTCCGGGTTGGATTTCGAAGAAGCATCCTCCTGCTTCTTGGATCGGCGTTCCCAGACCTCTTCCTGGTCGCCTTCTCCCTCGGACTCCGTTTGACTCCCGTTCGACTCCCGTTCGACTCGTCCTCTTGGGTCTCATGCTCCTCCGGTTCGCCCGCATCCACTTCGCGCTCCTCTGGCTCACCGGCATCCGTCCTGTCTTCCTGACCACCCGTCTCCGGTTGGCCGTCCACCTCCTGGTCCCCTCCGGATCCTAACTCCCTACCCGGAGTGGCCCCGGTCTCCACCAAATCAGTAGCCTGGTCTGCTAAATTGGCCAGGCTGGCCTCCGACTGGTCCCCTCCGGTACTGGCATCCGGATTCCTCCGCGGCATACTCACCACCGGACTCGCAGCCGGTCTCGAAGTCTGTTCCGGGGTAGATTGACCCCCGGCCATCATTCTCTCCACCTCCTCCATTCCGGGCGCATTCTGTGATACATGGAATGCGGCCAACAATTCACTACTGGCTATGGGTGCATTTATACCTCCCTGATTTGCCACCCTCTCATCCGGTTTGGACCCGGATGGGAATCTCGCCTGATTCTCCGCCAGCAGTTTCCGGAATTCCACCACCCCTGCCTAGATCCTCGCGGCGTACTTCTTTACCACGTTCGTCACTCGGGCAGCACCGTCCAATCCGGATTCGACCACCTTCTCTCGGTACAACCGGGCTTCCGTCTGGGCCTCTCCATCCGGTTTGAACAGCGACGCGAGGAGCCGATAAGTGGGCGACTTCTGCTCCTTCAGAGCCCGGATCTCGTCCTGTTGCCTTATCAGTACCAGGCTTCTTTCCGAAGCTTCCCTCCGGAGCTTGTCTAACTCCTTCCTCATCTTCCGGACGATCTCCGGGTACCTCTCCACCTGTGTACTCCGGACGACACGCCCAACTTCCTTCATCGAGGTATAGATGGGATGGTACTTACCTTCCACCGTCTCTAATGCCTCCCTGACCGGTTTGAGGAAGTCCTCCTCGGATTCCCGCAGGGGGATGTCCTCCAGCTCCGGTTCTGTACTCCGGGGAGCCCGCTCGTAAGTCCGGATCCCCTCCGGGTACTCCGCTTCATCCTGCCCCGGTTTCGAACCTCGCGCCCTCTTGGTTTTGACCTTGACATTCTTCTGACGTCCGCTCGATTCTGGTGCCCGTCCTCTCTTTCTCCGGCTATCCACCGGAGTCGTCTTCCGGTGCTTCTTCGGAGGAGGAATCCTAACTCCGGTCACAATCGTGTCCTGGTCCTCATCCTCTTCCTCCTCCTCTTCTTCTGGAATCCTCAGGCGCCTCCTCACCTGCCCTCGGGATGGTGTCTCCTGGTCCGGTTCATCCTCGGGCTTCGATTCATCCTCGGGCTCCGATTCGTCTGGAGTCTCCTGGAGTTTCTTGAGCTGGCCTCGGGTGCGCGTCCTAAAGGGGACCGCCTTCACCGGTGTCTTCTGACCCGGTTCTTCCTCGTCCGGGCTGTCCTCGTCCTCGCTCTCGTCCGGATTCCCCTCCTGGACCCTTGGCGGCTCCCGGTTCATGATCCTCCGGCAGTTCTCCCATTGCTCTCTCTCCCTGGCCGTGAGACATCCGTACTTGTCATACAAATGAAACAGAAAAGGGGTTAGAGGACATCCCTTCTTGTTTCCGAGTTTGTTCGCTTCCCGGACCACCAACTCGTCCACAATGACTCCCCATCCGGTCTTTCGGTTGTTGAGGTAGGCCTCATAAATGGCCTTCATCAGCTTGATTGTGCAGGTGGTGGGTTTGTCCGGGCTAAAAATAGGCACCAGAAACCACAGCAGGCGCTTCTCCCGGTCGTCTTTGCAGTCCTCCACCCGGAATCCGTCTTTCTTTGAAACCGGTTTAGAAAACCTCTCCTTCACCCATCCGGAATCCGTCTTGGTCTTGTCATACCCAAACGGGCTGTTGGGGAACTTGTACGTCACGCGCCAATGCTTCGAGTTCCACTCCTTCCACTGCCCCCGGATTTCGCTGTCCCGGAATTCCGCCGGTACCGGTTTTCCACCTAACTCCTGCAACATAGCATTACTGTGGAGATCCCAGGGCAGGTACAGTAATTCCTCACAACCAATTTTGTGCAAATCCTTCCGCAGCTGCTCCATATGTTCCGCACTGGCCGGAGCAACCGGGCGCACCAAATTATTCGGAACCGGCAGTCTGAGCCTCCAATCGTCCTTCCGTCCCATCGCTGCTGGCTCCAAAACTTCCTTCCCTCGATTGCGCGCGCTCCGCCTAATCTCCCGGAATACTTTCTCGCCACCCGGTTGCTCTCCTTGCTCTCTCACAGCATCCGGAAACACAAAAATCTGGCGCAGGGGTGGACTGGAAACACTATGCGAAAATGAACAGTGAAGCCGCCCATTTCAAGGCGCGAAACGTGGCCGGGTCCATCCCTGACCCGTCCATCCCCTACCTGGTTTCCAGTCCGGGTCCCGTGCCCAACCCGGACACCTGCCGTCAAAACCGGACCCTTGCAATAACTCTACAGCGCGCGCGAGCGCCTCTTCTACATAAATAACTAAATGTGCCATTATGGTCACTACCACACTCATTTATGGAAATCCGGGCTACTCCTAGCCACTCTAAAACCCTAACTCTCTACTTCTAGGTCGAACGAGGTTCGACAGTGAGCCTCCTCCATATTATTCGCTGCATGGTAAACCAACACACGGCTTCGCATAGTCAAGAATTAATCCATACGATCAGCTGGCAACTTCATGAAGTGCTCTAGGTAAAACAGACAACCTTACCTTTTGCTGATGATATCGTACATCCAGCCAGAATTCTGTTTTACCCTCGGCATGGCACAACATTGTATATCACGAGATGAGTAGGAGAATGGTAAGATCCAGTGGACACATCTACAAACTATGTACGTTTAAACACTGCAAACACAACGAAAATTCCGCATTGTTAATCATAGTGTTCACATCTCTCTGTGCCGCAGTATGTTCTTGACAACACTGTACAAAGGCTTCCCTGCAAGGCATAGCACCGCTATGTCCATACAGTCTCAAAAGTGTGCGGTACATCATTTACAAGTCCGTACAATGGCACCAAGTCCAGCAAGCCAGACTTACAAACTCCTAGGGATTTATATTATCGCAACCGTTTAGGCTGCAAGTGACCGCTTCGCTCTACGAGGCTAGTACTATTCGAATACTAAAAACTGTCCTTGTTGTACAGACGGGAGATATGGTTCAGGCCCTGGTAACGGCGTTTTACTGTCATCGATGTCGTCAAGACCTTGTCCATACCTTCTTCTCGTCCTCAGATTTTTGCAAATATTCATATGTCCTGAAACAGACCGCGCCTTAATCCTTAATGTGGGCGCTAAATTCATTAGCAACATCAAATCCATTTCTGAAAGCGACAGCAATACAAAAAGACAAACAAGCTTACCTCTGTAGATTTTCCGGGAGTGATGTCTGCACTGGACACGAACAATGTGGACTCCTGCGAGGACACCATTCAACCATCAACGATAGTAATTAGCTGCGTCTACTTCTTGCCACTGCACAGCGAGAGGGTCACCGTGCAGCACTTCAATGATGGAGGCGGGTCTCACCTGTGTAGCGGGAATGCAGTCCTCTCCACCTTCCGTACCAAGGCGTACTACTGCTTTTGATACAGAAACGGCCGGTGTAGAGGCCATTGACGTTGTCAACGTTAAGAGAGTTGCGGTGAAGGCTAATCCGCTCACCGTCGAGTCCAGGCCGGCCGTTCGAAGGGTTTGCTCCGCTTCCTCTCGGCGCTTCCTCTCCATTTCCAGTTTCTTCAGCAAGATTTGGTTCTCAGTGTGCAGCTGTCGGGCCGTCTAACGAGTTCCCCTGTTAACCGACAGCTTTCCCTTCCCAATTTTGCGCAGTTGGATCCTTATGGGATTCACTTTCTGTTCAGACTCTCCCTCCTCAACCGGAGTATCGGAGCTGTCCGATTCATCATCCGATGGTATGCCACGCCGGCTAGTCTCCCGGAACTCCTCTTCGGAGTCCGTCAACACCTCAATAGGATCGTCCTTGTTTGATGGTGCCACAAGATCTGACGGCTCACCTTGCGCGTCTGGGTCCGCCTTAATTGACCTCAAAACCTCCACTCCTACCCTGGTAATTTCCAGCTCCGGATCCTCCGCTGGTCCCTTGTCCCTTCCCTCTGTGATGTTGGGCGCCCGTGCAGACATACCAAGCTGTACATGGACTGCACACTCGTCGGCCACGGGGGCTTCTGCCGCTGGAGGGGTTGATAGGTTCACCAACACATTCGAGCCCAGCATCACCCCAATGGACTCCACTTCCATTGGGTCACTGCTCGATCCACCAAACTGCAATGTTTGTGGCCCACGAAGTACAAACACTTCCTCCGCCTGAACGTTGCGCACGGAAATGTCCGCCGGCTCCGTCTCGGGCACTATTTCCTTATCAATAGTGTTGTGTGGGACATTCTCCGGCAGGGTTGCACGCGTCACGTCACGTCGCGACTGACGCGTCAGCGTCATAAAGTCAGCATTCAAACCTCATGTCGGTCAGGATAGAATATTCTCACGAATATTCAAAAACAAGGGTAAAATACTTACCACGATGAATAAACTGGATGAAAAGAGTCTCGATATGGATGGACAGACTAGCAATCAAGTGGACGGTTTGGCCGTCAAATAGGCCGTCTCCAAGGGACGGGTAGGCCGTCTAGTGGACGATTTGGACCGTCCCAAGGGATGGACTAGCCGTCGAATGGACGGGCAGGCCGTCTCCAAGGGACGGGCAGGCCGTCTAGTAAGCCGTCGAAGGGACGGGTAGGCCGTCTAATGGGCCGTCGAAGGGACGGGTAGGCCGTCTAGTGTGCCGTCGAAGGGACGGGTAGGCCGTCTAGTGGGCCGTCGAAGGGACGGGTAGGCTGTCTAGTGGACGGTCCAGTTGGACGGCCTCAACGAACTTCATCCATAGATTTTACTGTCTAGTAAATCAAAAATAGTAAATTTCAATTTGTAATTTTTTCAAATTTACTAGCGTCAGGATTTTGACGTGATCCTGACGCGTCATGACCTGTCATGACGGACGCGTCATGACATACCGACGCAAAAAGCCCACGTCACGTCAGAATAGACAACCCTGTTCTCCGGCGACGCCGGCAAGTTCGGGATGACGGAGGGCTCTAAATTCTCGTATAAGAAGTCGTACGGAGACTATTCTTCGCCTTTGGGACACTGCACCGCATCTCCAGAAAATTGCATCTCCGGGATGACAGCATCGGCGTTCTTGGACCGCGTGAATACCTCGGCAGCAGGGGACTCTAGAGTTACAGGGGCATTCTGTGCGGGCACCTCTACGTCAGCAGTAGTACACTCGCAGACGGCCACAGCCATATCTTTGTCAGCATCGCCACCAGCAAGCACAGGAGGCCCATCCCCAACGTCTGTGGGCGTCCCGTGTCCTCCACCAACGCTGTCGGTCCTGTCACCTCCGTCCCCTTCAGCGGCAACGCTGTCGTCATCAGCACCTGCCCCGGAAACAGAAGGGCTTTCATCACTAGCGTCCTTGCCTTCGTCCTCAGATGCGTCTGATGTATCTTGACGGTGCTTGGAATATTGAAGGTAAGAGATGAGAGCACAAGGCACACACACACACAAGGAATGCGTAGAAAGAGATGATCTTTACTCAAAGGCCTTCCACCTTAAGTAGTGTACACTAGGGGGTCACCATGGACAAACCATATGGGATAACTCATCACAAGGACACTCTAGAGATCAGCCCATGCCTAACCCCTCTTCCCACACACCATTATTTAGCACCCGAACCTCTTTGGCTTCTAGCAATACTACCGTACATCAATTACCTCAATACTCCCACTTTGCGTAGAGCCAAAGCCTCTAAGTCCAAATGCTATTACTAATCATTGGTGTCGGTCTCTACAAAGACCCTTTGTGAGCACATCCGCCACCATGTGCTCCGTTGGACAATACTCCAACTTTATAACTCCCAATTCCAACTTCTCCCGAATGAAGTGGTATTGCACATCAATGTGCTTCGTGCGTGAATGATGTGTAGGGTTCTTTGCAAGTGAAATGCACCCTTGGTTGTCACACATGATCGTTGTAGCCTCACCTTGTGTGCAACCCACATCCACCATTAGTTGCTTCAACCAAATGGCCTCCTTCGTGGCATGGCTCGTAGCCATGTACTCGGCCTCCACCGTTGATGTCGCCGTGGTTTGTTGCCGCTTGCTATTCCACGATACCGCTCCCGATCCGACCTTGAACATGTAGCCCGTTGTCGATCTTCGATTGCTTGTGTCTCCCGCGTAGTCCGCGTCGCAATAGCCGCTCAACAGAATGTCTTTTCCGCCAAGACACAACTTGACATCGCTTGTGCCCTTCAAGTAGCGCATGATCCTCTTGACCACCATCCAATGCATTGAACCCGGTCTCGCCATGTGTTGACTCACCACGCTAATTGGATACGCGAGGTCGGGCCGTGTCGCAATCATCGCATACATCAACGACCCCACCGCTTGCTTGTATGGCACCTCCGCTATGGATTTGGCCTCCGCCGCATACTCCTCCTCCGAAAGCTTGACGAGCTTGGAGTTTGCATCCAATGGTGTTGCCACGGGCTTACAATCCTCCATCCCGAATCTCTTGAGCACGTCCATCACATACTTGCCTTGACTCATGGTGATAGTGCGTATAACCCTGTCTCGCACAAACTCAACACCAAGACAAAAGTGCAATTCTCCAAGATCACTCATCTCGTACTCTCTCTCAAGCATGCCTTTTAATGCATTCATTGAACTCATGAGGCTTGCAAGAATGATCAAATCATCAACATATATGATCACAATCACCACATGTTGTCCCTCTTGCATGAAGTAGAGACTATGATCCGCAATGCTCCTAGTAAACCCGTGTGCAAGCAAGAACGTGTCAATCTTTTGGTACCACGCTCTTGGAGATTGTTTCAACCCATATAATGATTTTTGCAACTTACAAACAAGGTGCTCATTACCTTGTTGCACAAAGCCCTCGGGTTGCACTATGTAGATGTCCTCCTTCAAATCGCCATTCAAAAATGCGGTTTTCACATCCATTTGATGCATTTCCAAGTCCATGGCCGCTCCAATCGCAAGAATGCATCGAATGGTGGTGAACTTGGCCACAGGAGCAAACGTCTCGTGAAAGTCTACCCCATGCACTTGCGCGAACCCCTTGGCTACTAGTCTTGCCTTGTGACGCACCACATTACCCGAAACATCCCTCTTTGTCCGAAACACCCATTTGCAACCAATGGGGTTGCGATCCTTTGGAATGGGAGTTAATTGCCACGTACCATTAGCAATTAGAGAGTCGTACTCCTCTTGCATGGCGCGCTCCCACTTGACCGCATCCTCACCTTGCATGGCTTCATGAATGGTCAATGGACCATCCGATAATGCCACATTCGCATGCTCGTCATCCTCTTGAGGGAAGATGTGATTCTTCCACCATTCTCCAGGTGGCTTGCGCAATCTCTCGGGGTACCGCCGCTCGCTTGAAGAAATTTGCTCCTCTAGCGCGTCCTTTGCGCCATTCTTGGCCTTTGAGCTCGATGGCGCTTCAACAACCTCCGTGTCACCATCTTCGTCATCACCGTCCTCATCACCTACATCAACAACACTAGGGGACTTGGAGGGTGTGTCCACCAACACGTCTCCACTACTCCCACTTGGACCAACCTCCATCGTAGACTCCTCACAAAACGTCACATCACGTCACCGAATGATCTTCCTCGTGTCCACCGACATGAGTCTATACGCCTTGGTACCTTCACAATATCCAAGAAACACACTTTAAGGCCTTAGCCTCGAGTTTAGTCCTCCGTTCATCGGGAACCTTTGCGTATGCAATGCATCCAAAGATGCGCATGTGTACAACACATGGTTGCCTCCCACTCCACGCTTGCTCCGGTGTCATGCCTTCAACCGCGCTTGTTGGACACCGATTGCGAGTGTACACCGCATTCACCACCGCTTCCGCCCAAAGGTCCAACTTCAAGTTTTGAGCGTGCAACATACTCCTCGCCATCTCTACAATGGTGCGATTTGCGCGCTCCGCAACTCCATTTTGTTGAGGCGTGTACGGGGCCGAAGTTTGGCGTGCGATGCCTTCTTTCTTCAATAGCTCGTCAAACTTCTTAGACATGTACTCGCCGCCATTGTCCGACCGAAACACCTTGATCTTCATCTCGGATTGGTTCTCCACCAATGTTTTGAACTCCTTGAACTTGTCGAAGCACTCACTCTTGGCCTTGATTGGGTAGAGCCAAATCTTCCTTGAAAAGTCATCGATGAAGATCACAAAGTACTTGCAACCTCCTATCGACGTGGTCTTCATTGGGCCACATACATCCGAATGCACGATCTCCAAAACCTTCGTGGCCCGAGTCGCCGCTTCACCCGCAAATGGCAACCGTTGTTGCTTGCCTTCAATGCAACCTTCACAAGTGAATGAAGAAGCATCCACTTTCAATTGATGAAGGTCCATGCCACTTACCATGCCGCGTAGTGTCTTCACGCTCTTGATGTTCAAATGGCCGAGTCGACGATGCCACAATGCCAACTTGTCGTCCTTCAAGTTTGAATGCGCTAACGCCGCCGATTCCTTGGAATGCACCTTCGAGAAGTTGATGTGGTACAAGCCCTCGTGTTCTTCAATGATGGCCACCTCATCTCGACTCGGTGACAACACATAACACCCCTTATCACTAAACTCAACCCTCAAGTGCTTTGCCACTAATTGTCGCACCGATAGTAAATTTGCCGTTAATTTGGGAACGTGGAGGACATTTTGGATAGTGATTGTCTTCACACGACCCCTCACCTCGGTGTCTACAACAAGTTGGCCTTTGCCAATGGCCTCAAGCACCGTATCATCTCCTAAAATCACCCTCCTTGGGTTAATGAGAGCATACGAATGAAAACAAGTTTTATGCGGTGACATGTGGCTTGTAGTCCCCGAATCAACAATCCAATCACTTGTACTACCATTGCACGATACATTGCTTGTCATCATTGCATACTCGTCTTTGCCATCACTCATGCTTGCATCCCAAGAGACATACCGCGTAGTAAACGCATACTCATCATCATCATCACGAGTTTTAGTGTTGTTTGCACTCTCCCCCTTCTCATCCCTCTTGAGTTTGTAACAAAACTTGGCAATGTGGCCCTTCTTACCGCAATAGAAGCACGCTTTATCGCTAGAGCTCCCACCACCTCCATTCTTGGATTGCTTTGCCATGAGAGCCGCACTATCTCCACGAGACTCATTCTCCTTTCGCCGCGAGAGCTCGTGCAACAACCGCGAGGTCACATAGTCCAATGTGAGCTCCGAAATGGGCCTTGACTCCATGGCCATGATGAGATACTCGTACGAGGGTGGTAGGCTTTCCAAAAGGGTCATCACAACATCCCCATCGGAAATGGTCACGTCCGCACCGTTGAGTTGATCCGCGAGTGCCTTGACTTTGTTGATGTGCGCCAACATGTCGTCTTCTTCCTCCATCTTGATGGTGAAGAACTTGCGCCGCAAAAACAATATGTTGGCCAAACTCTTTGCTTCGTGAATGTTGCAAAGCTTGGCCCATGCCTCGCGGGGTGTCTTGCACGAACGAATGTGCGCGAGTTGGGAATCCGAAAGATTGAGAGCCAAGATGGCAAATGCCTTCTTCTCGCGCCTCAAATATGCTTGCATCACGCCCGGGTCGGTAGTAGATTGAGGGGGCTCCTCACTACCATCGACAATGTCCCACAACTCCTTCTCCGCCATGACCATCTCCATTTTGAACTTCCACAAGTGGAAATTCACGCCATCGAACTTGTCTACCACTTTGGGACCCTCACCCTCATAAGATGCCATGATCCTCACTCACGAATGCCTCCTCACTCAATTAAACCCTCAAACTCAATAACTACACTCGTTTTTTATGATTTTTTGATAGAAAGTAGCACCTTTATGCTTCCGATGCCTCTAGTTCAACCCTAAACAACAAATCAGCACCTTTGTGCTCCACACACACCTTCCAACACTCAAATGCGAAGGTAGCACACCCAAATTGCAAAGATGTTAACCAAAACACCTCAAATCACTCAATGGAGCTCCCACTACTCCGATTGACCCAAATCAACACTTTAGTGTTCCCAATCACTCAATGCACGTAATCAACACCTTTGTGTCCCTCAATAGCACTATATCAATGCTCATGGACTCACATAAGCCCCTTGAAACCCTAAATGCATTGAAATTGCTCAAAACCGCACCTTAGTGCGCCCAAGTGCATAAAGTAACCCCAAATGAAAATTTGAGCACTCCAAGGCTATGAAACACATGCAACACCTCAATGCAAGTGCCCAATCACTTAGATCAGACCATAGACTTTCCCTTAGAGCCTCAACACCTCACAAATCACTTGTATGACCACAAGTGCATCAAATTGAACGAAACGACATTCCACTTACAAAAGAGGCTTGGAATGAAAAACTTGGAAATCCAAAGGAAGAGATCGACCAAGAAGAGTGCTCCCACATGTAACTTCAGCCCGTGCACACCTCCAAGAGAGAAGACTCCTCCAAAACGCTCCAAAATGCTCCCAAAAGCTCCAAATCAACCCCTTCCGTAACGACCTCGAACTAATTGCCTCAATGCAATCAAAGACTCATGCAACACACATGAGTGGGCCCATAACCTATTGAAGGTAAGAGATGAGAGCACAAGGCACACACACACACAAGGAATGCGTAGAAAGAGATGATCTTTACTCAAAGGCCTTCCACCTTAAGTAGTGTACACTAGGGGGTCACCATGGACAAACCATATGGGATAACTCATCACAAGGACACTCTAGAGATCAGCCCATGCCTAACCCCTCTTCCCACATACCATTATTTAGCACCCGAACCTCTTTGGCTCCTAGCAATACTACCGTACATCAATTACCTCAATATGGAGCGCCTCTCCAGTCCAGCTCTAGAAGTACTCGGGACAATTGATAATATCCCCATAGCTTCCGGTAAGTCCGGGGTTTCTGCATATGTTTCAGTGTGGAAGACGTGCTGAAAACCTTTAAGGTAACAGCCAGCTTCATGGCTGCTGACGTGACCGTGCAAATCGTCCGTCGGTAGAAGCACAGCCACAGGTCTAATGCCAAGCATCTGCCAGTACCACAACATCACTGTGAACATGTAACCTTTGACTGGACAGTGTGCAATTGCACAGTGGCCTTCCGTGACCGGCAACATGCATAAATCAACAACAATAGAAATGGCAGAATTCACTTACAGTAGCCGCTATCATACACTTCCGCCCGGCGGTGATGTACAAAACGGTTCGAGGGCCAACATACTCCCGCCCCGGATTATCCTTGGGCAACAGCCGCACGAAGTCCAAGTACACCTCTATTCGCAGCTCATCCCTGTGCAACTTGTACTCTCGTACTAGACCAAACTTCTTGCTCCTCTTGGGAGATCTGACTAGTAATGGCCACTCCAGAGCTTCCCATGGCGAGGCGCTGAGTATGAAGATATCAACGCCATTTCCTTTCTTTATGGTTGTGGGACTGAAGAAGTAAGCCTCAGCTGCTGCTGCCACATACCTGTTGTGTGTGACGGTCCATGCCCCTTCTTTTGGATGTCCTACATGATCCAGCATCGCGGCCAGAGCTTCTTTTCCAGTGTTGGCGTGCGAGGTTACCATCCAGTGCGGACAAGTCTTCAAAACGTTCACATCCGCCACGAACTTCTTCAGCCAGCCACTGTAACACCTTCCGTGCTCAACGTCCACCACATAGTCCTCCCGCTGAAAGACCTTATCCACAGGCCTGAAGTCAATTATCCCTCCGACGAACATGATCCTGGAGGTCGGTTCAGGAAACTAGTGGGATGCCTCGTCATGGGCAAGAGTACTTCTCCGTTTATCCATGTGCAAGAGGCTTGGCATCTTGAATGGGGTCAGCGTCCCCGTGAAGTTGTATACAGCAATGAGGGGAGTGAGTTCCATTGCCTTCTCCTTGGTGTTCGAGACAACCCTGCGCATCTCCGCCGTGAAGGCCTCGGGCACAGCGTCCTGCTCGTGTTTGGGTCAGTCGCTGGCCCTCATGAATTTCTTCAGGAAAGTTTTCGTGGCGCGATAAATTAGCTCGTCCATGTGAGCGGAGGTGAACCCGTGCTGGACTTTGAAATTAGACCACGCCGTCTGGTTAATATCGTCGTCGATCCACAGGCCCCCCGGGACTTCCCTGTGCAGCAAGCGCACTACTCCGTTTTTCGCCTTCTTGCGGTCCGTCCACTCTTTCAGACTGTAGCAGTACGGGTTCTTTGGTCGGTTCGTCCCCACATATATTTTAGGCACATCCCCCGACGTCAACACCTCCCCATCCGATGATAGACCCGCCATTATCTTCTCAGCGGCCTCCAGGATTGACTGTGCCTCCAGTCCCCTGCACGCTTTGAACTGGTAGGCTACGACAAACTTTCGCGTCCAAGTGTCTTTGGCGTTGTCATGCCACTTATTGCGAGTGTCTGGGTTGATCAGATCCCTGGTCTCATACCACTTGAATGCTTTCATGACGGTATCATAGAGATGGTCATCGGCAAAAATTATTCGAAGTTCCCCAAGGTACTGATTTGCGGTTTTCTTGGCGTTCTTGAACGTCAGGGCGTTCAAAGTCTCGACCGCCTTGTTTTGAAACTCCTGCACCACAATGCCGCCAAATAATTTCATCACGAAACAACTCAGAACCCAGCTTAGGCAGTGACACATTGCCGAGTGTGCACTGTGCAATTGCACAGTCGTGTGACTTCAGAACTTTAAAACGCTGACCAACTCTAAACAGAAACTGATGTGTCCCTGGCTATCAAAATCCAGAACTGATGTGTCACTGGGTATCAGAGGGTTCCATCACACATCTTGCATTGCCGACTGCCCGCTGTGCAGTTGCACACTGGCGGGACTCCAAAACTCTGACCAACTCTTAACACAAACTGCTGTCCCTGGGATATCACAATCCATCTAAGCCCGGGACACATGACACGTCATGCATTGCCGACTGGCCACTGTGCAATTGCACACTGGCGGGACTTCAAAACTTCAAAACTTCAACGAGGTCTTAACGGAGACTGATATCATACCTTGAATTTATCCCTATCCGCTTTGGACATCTTTTCGCCAGCCTTCGGCGCCCGCGGATGCTTGTACTTGTTGAACAGGGCCCGAGCATATTCAATGTGCAGCAAATACTTTGGCGAGTCCCAGTGGTGCTGATTTGTGTTGTTCGTGCGCCTCGACAATTCCGACAGTCTCTTGTAGTTTGATCCCCACACAAACTCACACTCGAAGGTCAAGTTCCTCCTCGTCCTCGGTGGGATCGGCGGGAGCCTCCTCCTCCTCAGCCAGAGGTTGATCCTCACTTGATGGTTCATCCTCGCCTTGGTAGTTCCTGTCCTCTGACTCTGAACCTGAGGACAGCTCAATTCTTTCCTCGACATTTTGTGGTTGGGACGACTCCTTTGCGTCCCCTCTGGTCTTCGTTCGGGTCTCGGAAAGCTCTTCCGATGGCCCGCCTTCCTCTTCGTCGCCCTCCTCGTGGGCTGCATCCTCATTGTCATCTTCATCGCCGCATTCTCTGTCACCCTCGACATCCGCTGCGACATTGTCTTCTTCTGCTTCTCCGGTGTCGGAGGCTGTAGATTTAATCAGCATTTCCTCCTCACGCACCTCTTCGTTAATCTCGTCTTCTTCAGTGTCGCCCTCAGCCGCTGCCTTCACTGCCTTGTCTTTGCGCTTGTCGCGGCTTGGGGCCTGCGTGACTGTCTCCTGACTTGGTGCCTTTCGTTTTGGCCCGATTACCTTCCCAGCTTCGAGGATTAGCTTGTTGGTCTCATTCATATTCTTCATGAAAGCTTTAAGTGCACGGGTAATTCTGACAGCATCACCGCTTAAGTTCTCTACAAAATTCTTAGGGAGCATAGGTTTCTTTGTAACTTCCTGAAAGCTTTCCTCGAATTGTATGACGGACTCTATGAACTTATCTGGCCGGAAACGGTCGGTTCTTGAGAACACAAGGTTTCCCACAGCACCCCCTGCATTTGCAATCCATAGTATGATGTCTGGCTTTTGCACTTTTGCGTCGGTGACTGTCATGCTACTCAGCGCAGCGAATGCTTCTCCTTCACCTGCAAGTAGGGACCCATCTACGTGGACCTGAAGCGCATAACCACTGTTTCTGGGAAGCTTTACCAACGCTACAAACCACTGCTTGTTGACGAGATTATCCTTCCTGGCAAATTTTTTCCCCTCATTGAAGTCGCCCCTGATATTTACGTTGTGTATGACTTGGAACAGTCTCTTTAGGTTTCCCGAATATGGCAATCCCGAGCACCTTTTCTGCGGCTTTCTTCTTTGCCATACCTGCATGATAATTTTTCCTTGCTTCTGTCAGCACTTGCACGGCAGATAAAATTCACGACTACGCCAGTGTGCAGTTGCACACCGTCACCGCTGTCTACTAGGAGAGTTGTGATGAAGTTTGATGACACAACAGACGTATTGCAATTTTTCCATTCTGATCACAAATGTGGAAGTCCATTGCTTATCAAAACTTTAGTTCCAGCATAGTGATTGCTATTCTCGTTATCATGGTCTGCAAAGCCAGAGTGTACATGCTTTTGTTCGGTTTGAGCAGCCACGGCAGTGTGCAATTACACACTGGCATGTTTACCTCGACCGGTTCTTCTTATTTATCATCTGATTCTACGGCTTTCAAAATCCTATTTCCGCTATCCTGACACTCGGATGCACGCCAAGACTACATGTAGACGACGCTAAGACTACATGTAGACTACGCTGTTTGCAAGTGCACATTTGCAGCTTGTCCCTAATGTGAAGGATTCATCAAATTCTATGCGGTATCCTAAATTCATTCTATGCAGTATCTTAATTTTTAATCCTGGCGCCTAGTTTGGCGACTCAAAGCACGATCATCGCCTACTGTGCAAGGAAACGCAAGTACTGCCACTGCAATTGCACAGTAGCCTCTTGGCCTCGTGGGGTTCTCTTGATGCATCTTTTGGAATAGCATCGCATTGCCTCCTTCCCGCTTTCATGACACAGATGCAATCCAAGAGAATAACCAGACGCAATTCTCGCCAGCATGCAATTGCACAGTGGCAGCTTGGTCTTAATGCTAAGCGTCAGTGATGCTTCTCACGAATAACAAATTCTTCTAGGTCTGTTCCTAGGAGATAACTCTGTAGTCAAGCATTGCAAATTCGAAATCACAATGACATCCTAGTGTAAGCAAACGCATGACACGCCAGTTTGCACTTGCACAATGGCAGCATGGATTTTATGCTTGCCTTTGCGAAGCGTACATGCTATGAAGGGACTGACATCACATCATAGTCCCCAGTGGTCGTCTTCCTATCAACGTTGAAATCCTACTGTAACCCGACTCGTCTTGCCATTGTGCAATTGCACAATGGCAGCGTAGTTACATGGGGTGACTTTGTTGAATCCAAGAGTTTAAAGAGACAGAAGTCTCTCCAGCATGCAATTGCACAGTGGCAGCTTGGTGTTATTGCTATGCGTCAATAAAGCTTCTCACGAATAACAACTTCTCCTAGGTGTATTCCTAAGTGAAAATCATTCAGCCAAGTATTGCAAAATCAGAAGCACGATGTCATCGTAGTGTCTAAGCATACGCATGTCACACCAGTGTGCAGTTGCACAATGGTAGCATGGCCTGAATGCTAACCTTTGCAAAGCGTAAATTAATGCTATTAAGCGACTGACAACGCATCATGCAATTCCTAGTGCTTGTCTTTTTATCAAAGTTAAAATCCTACTGTGAGCCGCCACGTCTTGCCATTGTGCAATTGCACATTGGCAGCTGAGTTTGATGGGGTGGCTTTCTTGAAGCGTATGAGATCACATCATACGTTGTCCTATTCTGAGGTAAATTACAATCCTCGTCTAATTCCTGACACAAAGCATAAAGCTCATGCTTGATGCGGACAAGTCTCCACTGTGCAATTGTACTATGGCAACTTTGCCGTTACCACCAGTGGTCACTTGCAGTGGAATCCTTATCAGCGTGCAACTGGAGCAGTGATTATTGTCCGTGCACACGCTCTACAGTATGTCCTTGTGTTTCTCTCATCAAAGACAATCCTACAGGGGCCTGCATGTTTGTTCCCCCCCAACAGGAACAATCCTAAAGTGTGTG
The DNA here is from genome assembly GCA_022496805.1 of Pohlia nutans. Classification (NCBI taxonomy): domain Eukaryota; kingdom Viridiplantae; phylum Streptophyta; class Bryopsida; order Bryales; family Mniaceae; genus Pohlia; species Pohlia nutans. The sequence continues at coordinate 2,643,473 of CM040105.1, forward strand.
CCACACATCATTGGCCACCGGGAAATATTGTATTAGCAGCTTTGCACAAAGCACAGCGTGCAGTCATCACGGAATGTTATCCTATTGATCCACACATGAACTGCCCCACATTATTTTCACTAGAACAACATCGGTGCCCTAAAAATTTTCAAGAAGCCCGGGTAGGCAGGGCAGGCCTTTCCCAAACTCTGCCCTCTCTATTGCGGGCAAATGAAGTGGCTATCTCTAGACGAAATCCTTCTCTTATTTCCTTGCCTCTCTGCCTCCGCCAGTGTGCAATTGCACACTGGGGTGGCTACGGAGTCTACTGTTGTATACGTTTGGCCTACGCTAAGTATACGATTGAAAATACATTTTATTGAATTACAGCGTGCGTATATTCACAAGTATATCCAGGTATACGGGAAAGATGTACTGCGACAGAATAGCGAGAAAGAAAACCGATAACTTGTATACGTTACTGACGCAAATTTCATAAATCTTCTTGTTCACTTCCAGAGTTTGGAGACGATGTGAAATCTACAAGTGGCATAGATTCCACAGAAGAATCTATTACACCTGAAGATTTCAAACAGAGAAAAAACCAACTAAAACGACTAGTAAACACATTGGACATGACAAAAACCCTACAGTGGAACTCCAAAAACCCAGCGATGGTAAGAAAAACCCGAGTGCAATACTACAAAAAAACGAAGTATCGATTTGGGCATCTGTGAATGTAACTCTCTTATTATGTTGTCCTCATCCTCCGGTCCAGCTACGCTACGCGCGCGCCGCGCGGATCCAGCACACAAAAATCTACGAAGACGGAAAAGAAAACCGTGGCCACAGTGCACAGTATGAGCTCAACGCACCTGCGGCTTGATGTGAAATTCCTCACGCGCCCCGTCCTCTGCACCTCCGGCACGCTTGCGCTTCTTCTGCCGGACGCTCGCTCCCCTTCCTCGAGCAGCGCAGCTCCCACCAAGTTGACACCGCTCCTCCCGCCGCCTATCGACCGCTCCTGCCGCACCTCTCGCACGTCCTCCACGCGCTCCTCCCGCCGCCTATGGAGCGCTCCTGCCGCACCTCCCGGACGTCCTTCACGCGCACCTCCCGCACGTCTTTCATGCGCACCTCCCGCAACACCCTCATAACACACACTCACAACAACAACGAAAGCGCACACCAAACGGTAAGGAGAAAGAGTACAAGCAGAGACAGATCGCAGGAACCTCCGGGCGGGAAACCCTACGCCACCCTCCTTGATTGATTCCCGGCCATACCCGCCCATACCCGGCATGCTATCCGCCTTGTACACTAAACCCTTGATGACGTCAGCAATGAGTTAGACAGCTTGGTCACAAGGTACGCAATGCGCAATAATTACAAATGCATGGAACAACCCTACGTGAAACTTGTAGGTTATCCATGATGGTTAATGAGGTCCCATTCTCTTTGGTAGATCAAGAGGTTTATGTAATATTGAATATTGAATATTAGATCAAAAGGTTTAGAAATTAATATGCTTTTTTTGAATGGGTTAGAAATGAAATTAATGGCAAGGCCATGTTAACAATTGAGTTAAGTCTTCAAATATAAAATCTTGTCAGAAAAAAGCTCATATTAATTTTTTCATAAAACAATTACTAGAAGTGGGTACAAAGTGAAAGGAAAAAGAAAATCGTTAATAAGTTTGACATAGAAATGTAAAATGTCAATCTTAACGGTGAGAATGTTGTACTTGGAAATCTTCACCCAGTGCCTTGTATTTCATTAAATAATATTGAAAATGGAGTTTAGAAATGAACTTCAAAGTTTCTTTTCTCGAGACTGCCCAAAAAACAGATGTCCTCATAACTTTTATCCCATTGCTCAAACTGGGTAGATTTAAATCTTCATTTGTACATAAAGATCAACCAATCATGAATCAAAAAAGAACTATTGGAAAACAGTAAAAAATAAAAAAAATCTTGTTGCCCGATCTCGCTTCAAAAACTTCCAATGCTTATAACTTTTGCAATACTTATCGGAATGACATGAAACGAAGTGCGACATGTTCAGTGTACTTTTTTTAAGCTCCACTGAATTTTGCATTGACATTCTTAAAAATATGAGGTCAGTGGAGGCTGCCCAAAAAGTGGAACGACCAGAATATGGTCGCTCAAAAATGTAGGGATTAAACCAGGTTTTGTTGCAAAGTTTGTGTTGCATGTATTTATGTTTTACATGTTCCTCTTTTTGCTTATAGTATTGATGATACGAAAATATAAATGGTGTTCATGATATGAAAAAATTCACTTTCGAAACGATTAATATAATATAAGACCTTGAGAAGGTGCGCTATAAAATTTATATTGTGAACAACATTTGTTTGTTTTTTTTTTGACACAAAAAGAGCGAAATTGTGAACAAAATTTGATTGCGGATTCAATTTGTTTCGAATTTCACAGCATATTCTAGACTTCAAGTTTCTTTTGTCACAATTTTGGATTCCATTAATATAAAAATATAGTAGCGCTCTGTAATTGAAAATGACTAAAATAATACTTAGTTTTCTAAGTTATTGCAAATGTTGTCTCCTTTCTAATCAACAAAAAACTACAACATTGTACACGAGGGTGTAATTTATAGAAAGACAATTGTTGCAATGTTTAGTCTAATTACATAGGGTTCTGTCGCACTCGTCAACTGTACCTTGGAATAAGAATCGTTGTAGAGGACTCTAAAATATTGGACTTGCCACGTCATTATTTATTTAAAGAACGATGATGGTGGGTTGGAAGTGTACAATAGCCCCATATGAAGACTCACATGTTTTGAATTTTTTGTCTTTCATGTGGGGAGAGCTAAACGGTGAATCCTCGCAAGAGTTACCTAACTTTATGTTCTTAAAAAAATAAAATAAATAAACGACACAAAAAAATTCAAACACGCAATTCGCTATTTATGCACTTAGCCAAGTGCGCTCATTTCATAAGCATATTTGACTTTAAAAAAAGTTGGTTAAATATTTCTCTAAAAAACATCGATGTTGTCTTTCTTCAATCCCTTACATTGTAAACAAAATAATTAATTTAATTATTTTTTTATTCTTATCTTTATCTTTTCTTTTTTATCTTGATTTCTTTCTTGTCTTCTTTCTTGTCTCCCTCTTGTCTTTCTTCTTGTCTTCTTTTTGTCTTTCTTCTTGTCTTCTTTTTGTCTTTCTTCTTGTCTTCTTTTTGTCTTTCTTCTTGTCTTCTTTTTGTCTTTCTTCTTGTCTTCTTTTTGTCTTTCTTCTTGTCTTCTTTTTGTCTTTCTTCTTGTCTTCTTTTTGTCTTTCTTCTTGTCTTCTTTTTGTCTTTCTTCTTGTCTTCCTTTTTGTCTTCGTTGTCTTTTTCTTCTTCTACTTTTTCTTCAGTTGGGGGTGCTGAACCCTAAACAATGGAAGCAAGCCAAAAAAAAAAAAAAAAAAAAAAAAAAAAAAAAAAAAAAAAAAACTTTTTTTTTTACTTTTTTTGACTTTTTCAAAAATTTCTATTTTTAGGCGCTGGGATGCGCGGCCGCACACCCTAAAGCCCTCTCATCTCCCTCATTTCTATCTTCATCTCCCTCTCCATCTCTTCTCCATTCCTATCTTCATCTCCCTCTCCATCCCTTCTCCATCCCTTCTCCTTCTTCTCTCCAGTCCTTCTCCTTCTTCTCTCCATTCCTTCTCCATCCCTTCTCCATCCCTATCTTCATTTCCCTCTCCATCCCTTCTCCTCTCCTCTCCTCTATATATATGAGGAGAGGGGAGGGATGGAGAAGGAGATGAAAATAGAAATGAGGAAGATGAGAGGGCTTTAGGGTGCGCGGCCGCGCACACCAGCGCCTAAAAATAGATTTTTTTGAAAAAGTCAAAAAAAGTCAAAAAAAAAGTTTTTTTTTATTTTTTTTATTTTTGGGCGGCTGCCATTTAGGGTTGTAGCACCCCACGGCCACAAAAAATAAAATAAAATAAAAAAGTTTTTTTTTTTTTTTCTTTTGTTGGCTTGCTTCCATTGTTTAGGGTTCAGCACCCCCATTTGAAGAAAAAGTAGAAGAAGGAAAAGACAACGAAGACAAAAAGGAAGACAAGAAAAAAGACAAAAAGAAGACAAGAAGAAAGACAAGAGGGAGACAAGAAAGAAGACAAGAAAGAAGACAAGAAAGAAATCAAGATAAAAAAAAAAAGATAAAAAAAAAGATAAAGATAAGAATAAAAAATAATTAAAATAATTATTTGTTTACAATGTCAGGGATTGAAGAAAGACGATAATTGTCGGTTTTTTAAAAAAAGTTACACAAGAAAAATTATGCGCTCGGGGACCAAGTGCATGATTATATTGCAAGTGCGTAAATAGCGAATTTTGTGTTTTCAATAATTCCATTAATTCCTTCACAGTAGCAATTGAATTACCTTCACTGTTGTATATAGTTTGTACTGATAATTCATCACTTTTACTACAATTGGATCACAAATGAAGAGAAATATTGTGAGCCCTATAACACTAGATAGGAGTTTGCGACTCGTATTTCGCAATTTCATTGAGAATGCCCTGTTCTTTCGAAGTATTCATAGTGACATGAGGTGTCCTGCTATATTTAGTATGAAGTTGCAATATGTCATTGGAAGTATAAAGTGCTTTGTTCATACGAGGACACTATATCTCCTTGCAAGTAAATAGTGTCAGGATTTGAGAAATTCAATTTTGGACAATAAATACACCATTCACTGTAGTCTAATTAACTTAATTCTGTATTAATGAAGGTAGGTATTCCTTCACATATTTTTATTTCATGTTTATTTCATGTACTTCTATTTTATGTAATCTACTATTATTTTTATGTAATTTATTTTAAGTTTATTCTTCTGTAACACTCGATTCAATAATTAACTTAATTCTTTATTAATAAAGATAGTTTGTCATTCTCATAAAAAATCTTCTCTACTTTTATACATGGACTGGATTGTACTTTCAAAAGGTATGAACAGAATATGAACAGTACGGAAAAAAAATAAAATTAACCACAACGATACTAATGATCATCAGTTGCACTATGGAATCTATCTAGTGTGCGAATGATGTGTGTGGAAAATATATTATGATCTTGTATACGCGATATATAATACAATTCGTTTATATGATTTCGTATTATATCAGTTATTGTAGTAGTTGTTAACGTGTATGTGGTGCCTTTGAAATTGAAGTGAATTTGTACATGCCTGAACTTCGAATTTCAATATAACCAAATCATATTATCCCAGACGACATTGTACCTTTGAGGTTGTATAATTTAGAACAACTGTATGTGTTTTCCTAAATTCTTGAAGTAGTTCACTACTGAGTACATTAGTGTTTCTATGGGAATTTCTAAGATTGTGAAACATGGTTATTGACGATGTCAGTAATTATATGGTACAAACAAACTGTTCGAATGTTTCTGTGTAGGAATGCTTCTGAAACTCATTACTGAAGACGGTATGTGTTATACCGGGACATTCAGAGAGGAGAAATGGAAGAAGTGACAATGATAAAAGCAAGAAAACACTGACGACAACATTTGTGGATTAAGCTAACAATAATGAATTATTCCCAGACATCAATAGAATCTATCATAATATATTGAACGTAACCTGATGTTTAATGTAATAACAATATTGTTTGTAGAAGAACTTTCTATATAACAAAATAGATGTTCAAATATTGTATAGAAGTGCTTTTTAATACAACACAGTACTGTATATTTGTGTGCAATATAGGAAAAGGTAGCATACGATGTGCAAGGTTTTTGATATTTAGTGTACCATCTGAGAATTCCGGACAATCTAGAACCAAACCACATACCTCACACCCTTGCGTACTTTCTTCATAATAGTATATTTAATAACAACATCATGAAATCTAAGAAATTATCAGTATTAAAATACGCAACTCAAACAATACAAATATATAAAAATCAAAGTGACATATATAAATATATATAACTATATATAACTATATATAATCATATACAGTTATATGCGGTTAGAAGGGAATACAAAATTAATATATGGACATTCCAATAGTTTATGTTCTTTATAGGACCAATATTCATAATAACCGGATAATTGTATAATGTCATTTTCATACTCTAAAAGGAGGCAGGACCTAAAATGCAGTATAGAATCACCATTTATTGGTGGTTTAAAATCAATATTGAATTTACGTATACTTTGGATCACCTATATGTAGTTGTACGTTGGAAAGATAAATTGTTTATGTTCTCAAATTTGTACAGTATAAGTGAAATTGTATAATTCATACAATTGTAGAAGGATGTGCTCTCTTAATGTACAACCATTGTAAATTTCGAAGAGTATGAGTAAAAGGGTAATTCCACTTAAATGAATATAACACAAAGTGGTTTAGGTGCTCCCTAGTTTGGAAACTGATGATGTTCTATCGATTCCAAACTTTGGTATTTACCATTTAAGAATACAAGATATACTGTAAACAAAGTGGACACAATTTATAATTACACAAATGATTTCAGTAGTATTGCTGAGCATTGAACAAAAAATGCTTCTAAATTCGGTAATTCACGGCAGTATCAGTGAAATGCAAACATTTTCTTCAGAGGAGGACAAATGGAAAACCCTAAACAGGTTGAGATGTACGCCAGTAAATGTAGACGAACTGTACGAACATTTCAGGAGGTACCAATATTGAGCAAGTGATCTAAAATACTGAAATATTCAATGCGATATGAAATTACTGTTGTTGTAGTGCATGGTAAACCAATAGTTATCCTACTTCCGAATCAGTGAACCGATAACAAGTGGGCCTATAAGCATGGAATCATATTTTATCTACCACACTCAATTTGTTGACTACAAATACTAGAAGAATTCAATTTTTTTTTTTATACATGAAGTCACATGTCTACTATAAATCATAAGTTTTTCATAAATTATGCTGATAATTGTAAATTACTATGGTTTCATGCAGTGATAGAAAAGAAGATCGTAATGTATTACAAAATGTACTACAGATTCCCGATTCTTTTACCTAAGCTGTGAAATACAACGAACAAAAGTTTCGTTCATGAAAATCATCCGGGTATGTAAATAAATAAATTTTCTTACACCTTGTATGCACGTACTGAACTTGTAACTACAATAAAACACATGGTTTTCAAATATTTCCAATAATTCAAAGTGGAGTACTAAATTTAATTTAACTAGAGAAAGCAAAAAAATTCGAAATACAGTAGACGGTGAACCATTTTTATCGACACACTATACTTGGGACCCACGATGAAATCTAAAAATACCTTCAATGATTAGAATGTAACAAGAAGGGGTGACGGCGACAAGAGAAGCCTTTTACATGAAGAATTGGATGGGATTCAGAACTCCACTTCATTCATGATCAATTTTCTTGATCTGGGCGGCATTTCGGGATTCCAGTTGTTTACAACCCAGTGGACAATCTGCAGTGCCAAGCGGTGGGCAGGCGGCCCTAGCGACGGGCCAGTGCTCAGTTTCAGCGTGGGCTCCAGGGTTGAGGGCCGTACATTGCCATCGAGGGTCAACAACAGCAGATGTGATGACGGGGCCGGTATCAGAACCACGGGCTGTGTGGAGGCGGATTTAGGGTCTTACAGAATTGGGGTCATTCATTGAGGCACCGTTATTTTAGGGAATTGGGAGGCGTGCAGGTCTGCCTATGGCACTCTTTGGAAGGCATGCGGCCATGGGCATGAGGGAGCCCAACTCCAACGAGTTCCAAACATGAAATCCACGGATTTTCATCTAAACGGTTTGGATGTGTCGTTATGCTATTTTCTTTTATTTTTTATATTTTGACAATTTCTTCACATTCAATTAACATTTTACAGAAGTTCTAGAGTTTTACATTAAATTTCATAATAGTACGGTTCTGTAGCTCGTACTGCTTGGTTTGAATATTAATGATGTAGTAACTTCCGTAGAAACTGAAGTGAAAAATGGCACTTGCCACTATATGAGAGAATTGAGTACGAGTGTAGCATGTAAGACAAACTTAAGATGTGAAAACAAAGAGAATGTTGGAATTACAAAGGTTAGGGCTTAACCATTAAATGACAGAGGGAGTAAGGATAAAACCCTCATGTGTTCTAAAATGTTACTGCTACAACTCTAATGAAAAGAGAACTTTGGTCTGAAAGAGAAAATTAGAAGCATGATGTTTTGAATTTCTCCGTATGGTCAAATAACCAAAAAGAGTCTTAGATACTCCTGTAATGAATGTAGAAGCATTTATCAGTATGAAGGCACCTCAAAATTGGGGTGTTCTAAGTTTATTACAGTTGGTGCTTAAATTAGTTGTTTCAATTGAGTTCTCATACATCGTTTGACCGTTGAAATTGGAGAATAGACAGTGTATGAAGATTTTACTGCATCAAGAAATATGAAATATGAGTGTCCTAAATAAAAAGGTTTTTCAAAGATGTCCCAATCATAGGCCTCTATTAATTTCTTCACTTTAATTTTTTATGTACTTGTAAACATAACTTTTATGTACCTTAAATATAAATGTTCATATTACAATTGTCAAAAATATATTTATTTTGAAATTTTATCTTGTTAACATGATAGAACTTGTAAATATTCCAATAATGTTGAATATTTGGCACACCTCATAATGTTGATGACCTTAAAAAAAAAATCAACTATCATACCACGTGATATTTCAAGTATGCAAATTGTAAGGTTGGGACATTTACAAAACAAGTGAGACCCTGTACGGGTTAACACTGTTTTGCACATTTCATGTCATTTTATTCACTTTAATAAAAATGTATTTGCGAATGAAGGAAAATCAGTCATAATCTTAGTATCTAAAAATCAACATTTTGATATCAAACTAATTTATTATTTCAGAAATTTGAAGTAGAGAATTTCTGAACTTGGTTTTAAAGTTGTGAATTTCAATATTTCATCAATGTAAGATTTTATTTCTTCAAACAATCATTCATTTTATCTTCATTATCTGAGCTTTGAAAGCATATAAAAAAATTATATAACTTGGAAAAAATTGAACATACCGTACTATGAGTGATTTGTTCTGGGAATGGATTATTTTAGCTTCAGTTCCAGCAGAAGTACATGACAAAAGTTTCAAAATGATTGGAAGATATTGTAAACATTCATCATGCATATGAATTGACAAAAACTAATAGCATACATATATAATCAATATATAAGTAACTACATAAGAACGTAATGAAAATGACTGATCGAATGGAGTAAAAATCACGTGAGTATTGTCAATAACCCCTACAATAATGGTTAGTGACGTTAGTCACACTTGGTTTTACATTCAATATCATCTGTGAATAATGACATTCAGTATTTTTAGAGGTAGTGACATGAGTCACGCATGATGTTTACTTTAAAGTAAAATGCTTAAACATATCATTTTTGAAATCCGCGCAAATTATTCAAGTAATTTATCACAAGAACGCTTTCACATTTCAATAAGATTACAATTTCAATACTGTCATGCGGTGATGCATTACAATTGATTGTAGATATAGTGATTGAACAAAGGAAAAAAAAACTTTTGTGAACATGCATCCGATATGTACAGGAACAGAATGAGTCCCGGGAGTTATGGTTGCAGTAAGTCTTGCATTCAATGCAAACTTGTACGTTCTGCAATTTAGACTGTATCCATTGTGATGCATATATATTTACTACATTGATCAAAGATGGATGGTAATACGTGAAATGGCCAAAGAATGAAGTGTTTTCGCATCGATGGATTTAATATTTTAATTAAATGTTAAGTTGAGTTTAGATACATATTCTAACCGTTGGGAATGGAGAATGGACTTTGTTTGAAAAGTTTACAGTGTCAAAAAGTTTCACATTTGAGTGTCCACAATACAAGGGTTTTCTAAGCATGTTCTGATCATGCATCTCATTTAATTTCTTCAGAGTCCTTTTGTAACCCCTAAACGTTCTCACCCTTTTCAGATTTGGCAGTTTCCCAAAGATGCATTATAAAATGCAACTAAGAGGGATATTTTCAAGTTGATGAATGAATAAAAGTTGTACATTATGCATTTTAGATTCTATCCAGACGGTTAGATTTGCGATTGCTATCACCAATATTTTTGTATTCAATTTCAAACTTAAAATTTGACATTCTTTTGTAATATGATTACGAATAGGATATTGACAATATAATACTGAACTTTATTGTGACGGGTTGAAATGTAATACTGTAAGTGTAGTGATTTTTGAAGATTTTTTGGTTGCTTAATTTTAGTAGTTGACTTTTTCAAGAGCACTTTTAAACTAAAATCTCCGGAATTTTGGGTGGAACACTACAACATGAAACGAGGCATAAAATTTTCACAAATCATCCCCTTTCTAATCGGATCACACATGCACAAAGCTAACTTGCCATAAAAGTTTCAATAACAAATCCACACTGCAAAAAGTGCATGATAGATGAGAAAACGGACTGCAAATCCGTACATCATGCAAAATATGCATGGTTGGGCGGTTAGGGGTTAACTAATTGTAAACATAAGTTTTACGTACGTTGAATATTATTGTTGGCATGTTTCATATTGCTATGATTAACCCAAAAATGTAAGGTCTTAGTTCAGAAGTGGTTTTGAAAAAATCCAATCATAAAATTATAGAACCAAATATTCTCTCAATAATCACTGCAGTTTGGGTATTACATTTCATCCCTGAACAACAAATGTGATCTGCAGATTGTCAATATCATATTCATAATCAAGTGACAATAGCATTTTGCATGTTAAGCTAAAAATTGAATACAAAAACGTTGCTGATAGCAATCGCACATTCGCACATGTAATTGTATGAATAGAATCTCAAATTTCTGATGTACAATACAACTTTTATTCATGCATGAAGTTCAAAGTATCCCTCGTACATGCATTTTAGAATGCATCTTTGCAATTCTTCAAATTTCACAAGGATGTGGGTACTTACGGGTGTGGGCAGTTACGGGTGTGGGCACTTATTTTCATCAATTATAAAGCTTCATTTTAAAACTGTGGAGCTTCATCACAATCTATAATAGTAGGGTCTGTACCCCCAACAACAAGTTTTGATTTTTACCGATATAATATATTTTTTTGAAACTACAATGAAAGATTGACACTCGGCATGATATGAGGGAATTTAGTAGGACTTAACCAAGTAAAAGAAACTTAAAATGTGAAAACAACGCGCATGTCAGAGCATCGGAGACGAGGAGTACAAAATTACGGACTTCACAATGTTATGTATGAAATTATATATTTGAATATGACGAAAACAAAAAAGTCTAAACAAAAATTAAACCGGAAGTTCACTATTTTGAGCTTCTTACTGTGGTTACCTAAACCGCATGCATCTCAAAATAGATGCAACTTAAAGTAACTACGTTGGCTGTGTCAGAGCCGCGGCGCTTCCAGTGCACCCGTGCTTGAGCCCCTTCTTCAGCCCACTTTCACCTCGACAAATGTGGACCATCGCTGCAGATCAACGGTCCTCATCGCAGGAGCCCACGCCCAATCTCAGCAATGAATGCCTCCTGACGGCTGCAATGATGGCAGCCTGGCCTCGGGCCAGGGTAACCCGTACTATTGTTGCACGTGGCACGTCCTGGCCTTTGCCTCGCATTGCCACTGTGGCGCAGGCCCGAGCACTGTTTTAGAGTTGGGCGACATTCTTTCCCTCTTCCTCGGCGCCGCTGGTCCGTGGACGTTCTGCAGCTGCCGTACAATGACGCCGATTCTCTGCGCCGCATGAGAATGTAAGTGTGCACACAATGTGTTGGTCGCTTTGGTTTGCTTCCGCAAAGGCTCAATGCTGAGAAACCCACTGCCGTTGTGAATGATGTTGATTGCTTCTGTTTGTACGCACCCATGTTGTTTTCCCCTAGAAAGATCCATATACGTGTGTTGTGCTTTCTGTTGTCGTCACTGCTAAATATCGCTGTAGTAAAAGCTGTAGGTTTTGGTGATATGCTGCACTGCATGTGGATGGAGCTGGGTAATTCGATATGTTGAACAAGGCGGCGACGTTTGAAAGAGGGATCTGAGCGGGCTGCCGAGACCCTAAGTTCTTTTTCTCGTGGTCGGTGCTGGACACATTGGTGGAGGACAGTGGCAACGACTTCGGCGTCTTGGCTACTGAAGGGCACTCTTGCAAGCGGCAGTCGTCACCAACTCCTATGCAAGTAGGTATGTTCCGAAACCGTCTTTCCAGTAGGTGTAATCGACGTATGCAGTGAATTCAGAGTGCGTTATATTGGAAGTCCGATATGCACAACCGGTCTACAGTAGTCCATTGGCAGTTGTACATGTTAGAGACTCAGAAGAGCAATAGAATTCCAAAATTCACGAATGCCCCGGTAGCTGTAAGTGTCAACGTATTTTTCTTTCCATAGCCAAGTTTCTTTCCACGTTATGAATACCATAAATACTTTGCTATTTTCCAAGAGTGTGTATTTCAATATTGAATATACGAAACAGAGGACACTGTATACAAGGCGTGTACTCGTAGACGTACGGAGTATAGAACATAGAGCAATTGGCACACCGTCCCAGTGTGCAATTGCACACTGGGAACGGACAGTGGTACACTAGAAGTAGTGGTAGCGGGCAGTCTGCAGCCGCTCGAGAGAGAACTGTGATTGCAGCTACCCACCCAAATCCAGGAAATCCTTGCACTTTGAGCGGGCAAAAAGCGAAGGGGTCAGTTGCAGGAACCTGGGCAGGAAGATCGGAATGGACAGTGGAAGAGTTTTCTTTATTCAGAATGGTTGGAGGAAAATTGGATGAGTGCATGGAATAGTGGACGTCTGTTCCAGGGCCGGGTGGACTGGAGTTTTAAGAGTTGAAAGCCACTAAACTTGTAGACAGATCCTGGAGTTGTCAACTCAGAGCTCATAGAAAGCGATTGCAGGAGGCAGAAGTCGGGTTTGTGAAGTATTAGAATGAATGATACTAGTGATACAGATGTAATGGCCACTGCTACTCCTGCTCCACAATATAAATTGCAAACTCCAGAGGGACAATGGTAGATCCTTTCGAGTGCAATGAACAGGAAGAGTGCAGAAAGCGACAGTAGCTCTTGTAGATAGAGGAATTACTGGCGTGCAGCGCTACAACAAGGAAGGCATACTGTGCTTCCATAAGTATTTGGCAGAATGCAATTGCACATGCAAGATTGTACGTGGTTGAACAGTGAGAAGGTTTAGAAGATTGACGTATGGATGTAGAGAGAGAAACTAGTCAGTGACTCCATAGGGAACATTCTCGGAGGGGACTTGCCTTCAGATAATGCAGACGTTTCCACTGATTGCAGTGAAGGAGAATTGATTCAATCCCAAGAGGGAAGACAAGAGTCGACGTGTTTGTCCAGTGTGCAATTGCTAAGTGCATGGACAGGGATAACTGTTAGTTTGCAGTGTTGAGAACGATAAGAGAACTTCAGCGAACTTGGATTCTGAGGATTATCCATTAGTACTATAACGCCTGTGGATCCTCACTTTACCAACAGACGGGAGTATACCATGTTACCTGAGGCATGTGGGAGTGGGGAATTGTAGTGTAAAGAGCACGTTGTACCAGTGCAGACAAACAGAACCTAGAATTTACCGCGTCTGCATGTGGCTAATGAAACCCGAAAGCCGGCATCCGAGTATGTATGCTAACGGTGATGAGATAATATGTGTGCAATTTAACCGTTTTAGACCCTTGACTCTTGTGGTCAGTGTGCAATTGCACAGTGGGTACGAGTAGGCATCATGAAAATATTAGACAGGACTGCCTGAACTTCAGATGTTTCTGACATCCATGTAGTTTGTAAGGTCAAACATGGACGTAGCTAATCTAAGTGCTTGTCACTGTCACTGGAGTAGTAGGGTTGGTGTTCATGTATGTGCCCGTGAAATTGGAAACTACTACGCGTAGAATTGCCAACTAGAAAGTGAACAGGTACTGTACTCCTTGTTTCAGATCTTTATAAATATGAACTTATAAGAAATCTTCTATAGAAGTTCTATTTCTGGACATTCATGACCTCTACATGTAATTTGTCCTGATGAGGCTGGGGTGAGACATGTGAATGAAGGATGATACATGTTGAGTGTTGAATAATTGGGTAACGTGGGCACTGATACGGATGATACATGTTCAGTGCTGATAGGTGAGGCCTGCGTTTCGTGGTTGATGAGCCTGTGTATGCAGTGGTTGAGGACATGGATTTCAGCGATACGGTAAGAAAGTTGCAGTGCCTTGCAAAGGAAATGAGGTTTCTGTTACTGCAAGACAGAATACATAGGTATTGTAGGATGTGTTGGCGATGGGTAAAATTAGGACAAACCATGTGGACTGCTTGTGATGTGGTGTGGATGCTCTAGTTGCTGATAGTCGTGCCAGTATACAGTGAATGATGACGACGATGTCACTCCTGCGTGCTGCAGTTTCATCAGAAATGACCATCGTCACTTGCAGGGCAGGGATGTTGCTGTTGAGGAGCCTGAAACTGTGTACGCCATCCCGGATGACGAGATGCCCATTCCGCATTGCCAGGGTCTGAGCCGAGATGAGTGGTGCAAAAAAGAAGTTTCTCTAGTAAATGACAGTGGGGAGGTCGTCGCTACGGCCTACGTTGAGTTTGCAAAGGAATGGCAATCGATAGATGCTAGGTTTCCGCTTGGACATGACCACGTCGGCGTTGTGGTCTGTGAAGTGTATGGACAATGCACATCGCTAGCATGTCGAACCCTGCAGAGGTGGCCTGTAAAGAGAACATTGTACGAAGGCGTCAGTTTGTATGATCAAAAACGAAAGCACAACGAAGTAGTGAAAGCAAAAGCAGACCGATTAGGTGATCGTCTAGGAAGTAGACAATACTTCTCGCTTCGCCATACTGGATATGTCAAACAACCAAAGCGAAAAGATGTTCTTGTCATGAAGGACTCCATAACCAAGGCGCTGAGGTCGTATTGTTGCAAACGGCGTTGCCTGGATCAGTTTACCCCCGACGTGGTAGAGAGTTTGAGGTATGAGATGCACCACTCCGACACAAAGTTCAAGGACAATCTCAGACTTGCAGTGCACAAGAATTATCACTATGTACCCCAGACAGCAACGAAAGTATGTGTAGTAGAAGGAAAGATCGTATGTTTCTCCGCATGGCGCATGATGTACGGTGTGTCGAAGACGGACTTTTATCGATACCGCGATTATGAAGCAGAAAGACGTTGTGCCCAGCAGCATGGAGGACTTGGTAAGAAGAAACGTTCCAGGAGCGCAGCCCAAGCAGTACAAATGATGTCGATGATATTAGCATCATCAGCAGATGTTATGCCACACAGAACTCACACTCCAGCAAAGGGCGCAATGAAGGGAGTGAAGGTAGTGGAGAAAGTTCTGCCGGCTGGAACAAAGTGGAAGAACATATTAGATGAAGTGAACAAGGTACATGACGTAATTCTTTCCCCTATTTGTTGCCAGGAATTAATCCGCTGAAATGTCATGATTATAGACGGCAGTCTCGTCTGTTGTGACGATAAACAATACTGTGGAATAGACAGTGTGCAACTGCACACAGAGTGCTCGTATAACTAAGTATTGTAACTGGATAACATGCGTAGGTTCAAAGGGAATGTGGAGAGAAAGTGATCTCTTAGTCTACTTGCAGCAAACTCCGGAAAGAACATTTCTCGGAGTACCAGATAAAGCGTCGAGGTGATTCATTTTCTCGTTGCAGGAGATGCGATGAATTAACGAGATTGCGCAACGTCCATGCATTCGGAGCGCTCGGGTACAAGCACGTGCTTGTACTCCTGGAGAGTCATCTCCGAGAGCAGGAGGCATCTCAGGCCTACTACTACTTAAGCCGAGCCTTAGCTTGCTATCGTCCATCGCAAGTGTTGTGTATAATGCACGATAAAGTAGACCATTCAAAAACAGCATCATTCCCCGTGCTTTGCATCAAAAAACAAGGTGGTGGACGGGCTCATGAAACTCCCAGTGTCTGTGACGGGAATGCTTGCACATGGTCATGGTGACAAGAAGTATGCGCATTATGCGTTAGATGTGTATCCCGCTGATAGCAACCAGGCGATAGGATCGATTTCAAAACTGCTTTGGGACCTTGAGAGGCCACCAAAGAGTGAGAGGCCTAACTCACTATTTGCGGGAACGGGGACAACAGAATTATACAAAGCGATACTTGTCGGATCAGAGGTGTGTATATCTTCTGTACCTTTGAAGCCAGGACTGCCCACTGCCGACTTTACAAAGCTACCGCCCACTCTGCATGTCCAAGTGGACAATTGTTGGAAAGACAACAAGAGCCGCCATGTCAAATGCTTTTGGTCTCTTCTTGTTGCAAAAGGAATATTCGAAGAAATTCAAGTGTCATACATGGTGGTAGGGCACACGCACGATGATGTAGATGCATCCTTTGGGCGTTAGAGCATGAAACTGCGAGAGAACGATTATCCAACAATACCATTGTTGATGAAGTTATACATGGACTTAGATGACGAATCCTTCATTCCAGCCTTAATAGAGGAAGTGCCGGATTTTAAGTCATTCATCGAAGATTTCATTAGCAAGGATCATCTAATTGGTCATTCGAAAGGGCGACAATTCTGCTTTTACAGGGACGCGAGTGGTTGGCCATTGATGCAGTACAAATTGCGTTGCACAGATGAGAGATGGCGACCTGCGGAGGGTATCAAGTTATGGAAGGAGGATGAGGAAGGGAAGCCAAAATTGCCAGTAGGGATCCCGAAGGCAGTGTTACCAGGCGGAATGAAGGGGCAAGCAGACATAGTGAAAGGGTTACAAGGATTCATACAGCACTGGGAGTCTGTTAGCGATTCAGACAAGTCAGGGGAATATACGTGACAACACGCACACCTCATTGAGTATTGGAAAAAGGTTAAAGCAGCTTTGGAAGAACCTGAAATGGAAGCTGTCGATGTACTGTGTATGGGATTTTGGCCACAAACAAGGCAATCATTCGAAGTGCAGACATTATACACTGAGGATGGAATTCTACGCGATGAATTCGCTGAAGATGACCATTATATTGGACCTTGAAGCTTGAGACCTAGGCCATCGTTCCGCGTTTCGAGAGATTGTCGAGCTGGACATCTATTGTTAGTGCGAGCAGCAATAGATAGCACGGCGCCTGTGTGGTTGGCAGAAGCCCGCTCGGATCCAATAATGACATTTGGTGATGCCAATTACAAGATGATAAGAGTGCAATGGTATAAGCCATGCACCAGGCGAGGGAAAGAAAGTAGGCCATACGAACAGTGGGACACTTCCAACAACTTCAAGTGGGAAGTGGATGAATTGTATGAGGAGCAAATGACGAGTACAACATCAATTTTAACTTCATGGAGACGAAAAGCAAGTCAAGCTGCAAGAACCGTCATCATAATTCCGAAAAAGCACATTCTGCAAGCGCTAGCAAGAATAGCATGTAGCATTCAAGCAATTGAAGATGCCCCCGAAGTAGCGAGCTCATCAGATAGTGACTAGTTCTAGAGGGGAATAGTAGCACTGTAGTGAAAGTCATGTACGCCTGTATATGTTGAACGCAACAAGGGATGACAGTTTTCAACTGGTATTCTGTTTTTTTCTCATCAAATTTTGCCAATTGCCATGATGTCTATCACCTTACAAATGTACAGTGCTGATTGACATTGTTCAAGTCCAAGGTTTACTTTGGCCACAAAAGAATTTAGTATTGAAGGGTAAGTACTCTATACAACAAAGAACATGGTCTCGTAATTATGCACCTCCCTTTTAAACCCATTCCTCCGTAATATGTTTTGTATATAAAATGCAGAAGACATGATGTATATACAGAGCTCGCAAAACATTGCAAAAAAGGCACTGTAAAGTGAATGTAAAGTTAAAGGTGAAGGCCAAAAAGTTCGTTATTCGTACACTTGGTTTTTGAAGAACAACAATTCTAGCGAACAAAATTCTGTGTCTATGCAGAAGAACTAACCAATTCTGTGTCTATCATTTGCAAGGAGAATCCTTACAACCGCAATGGAAAACATAGACAATCAAATCCCAAGAGGAAATACAGTGATTTGGAAGCATATAAAAGAAGTACGCAATAGTGCCCTATTGTTTAGAAAAGGATGTATAATTATAGTAAGTTCCTATAGGAGGCTACATCAGGAAGTAACCGGCAAGCACTGCGCTTGAATCCAATTTTAGTATCTAGAAACATAAAGTACAATATCCAATATTCGAATACATGAGTGTAGAATTTTTATAATGAGGTTAGCCTTAGAACGGAGAGATGAAGGAGGACAGACTGAACTATTCAGTAACGGTAGAAGACCTAAAATGTCGTGGCTGATATTGTAAAACTTGATATTTTAGAGAGTACCATGACTTTGAATGTGAGAGTCTTCATGCAAGAGAATCGTTATTGTTGTGTATTTATATTTGACAATGTACACCGTCATTTTGGTATTATTGAAATTTGTGGAGGGCGGTATGCACAAAGTTAAAACCCCCATCAGATAAACTGTAGGGAATTTGTTTTAGCATAGGAGTAAGAACATCTACTCACTTAGAGAATCTTGCATGTCATATACGATCCAACAATAATTGAAATCCAAAATACATGATGAGGCCCTTCTGAATATACCTAGAGGTTTATAGAACATATACGAATACTCCAAGTCTTTTGTATAATACCCCAAACATTCAATGTAGGAGAGCAGTTCATTGTAGCCTCCCCCAACAGTTGCACTAATGCATCATTTATCTAGTTCTGGAAAAAGGGCTCAAATATGGACTGTCTAATTCTGGACAAAAATCAAAATAAGACGGGCGACTTTGGCTGAAATTTGGACCACGGGGGGATTACAGTCAGATCCTATCGGAGGATCCACCGATAGAACGGGAGAACTTGGATGAATTCTGAAATCAACAGGAGATCCCCCGATAGAACGCCATCCCTGACGGGAGAACTTGGATGATTTCTAACTTCGGGAGAGTCGAGACCCCTGTAAGCTGAAATCAACAGGAGATCCCCCGATAGAACACCTTCCCTAATGGGAGAACTTGGATGATATCTAACTTCGGGAGAATCAGGACCCCTGTAAGCTGAAATCAATAGGGGATCCCCCGATAGAACGCCATCTAGGAGTAGCAACTCCCAGAAGATTGACCCCCCGTCCTCTGACGATACAGGCTGAGCCAACTAATCAAATCATCAAGTACTGCCAGTACAACTAAGTGATGAGGCCTCCAATCGAATCCACAATCTATCATGTGCAATTTCCTCAAGGAGTGACTCTACTAAATTGTAACTAAACTGAGGAAGAATTCAATTGAAACTTACAAGCACCATCTTATCGGGGGATCCTCCGATGGGTCCAGATCGGAGGTAGATAAAGTATATGGAACAATCTTTTATTACACAGAATGAATCATACAATGTACAACGCTGCACTCAAGGCTGCGTCAACCATTCTTCACATCATGTACAGGGAGTCCAACTAAATGATCAAACCTAATGCAAACCCGCCTAATGTGCCACGGCTTTAAGAACTTCTGCTTGAATTTTCCATCCAACTCATTCTCCTCAAGAAATCTTCTCACTGAGCTATATCTTCGAAGGCCAAAGATGAAAGGAAGTAATGCGGTACAAATATTGGGAATAACATTACGTTGATTGGGTAGCGATCTCTCCCCCATCCATAAAGTAGGAAAGTAACATGCCAAGTCACCATTATATACATTCCTGTGCCTACAATTGTCTACCATGAGAACTTTATCTGGTAAACAGTACTCCTTTGCATTTCGTTGGCGTAGGAGATCTCTGAGCTTCTTAAAGCAATAGGGATAGCTCTCGGGCTGCCCACACTTGTTCCTTCCGTTTACAAATAATAATTGCCTCCTCATGTCTTCAGGTAGGATATATTGCATGACCTTTCTCAGACGGATTGGAAGCATGGAAGACCAAATTCCAACATGGAAGAATTGAAACAAAAGACGAAAGAATTGTATTAGCCCAGGTCAAACTTTGATGTTGTTCGGATTAAAAGGGGGTGGCGTGAACTTGTCGTATTCCTCATAACATAGCAATCCATTCACTGACAGAACGATCACCATCTTCATGTTACTGCCGACATCCTCCTTGACCTCATCCACAGCATTGTCCTTGAGCTTCTCTACCGAATGCTGCTTAATGAAAAACAACACTACACACATCAACGGGGGATCCTCCGATAGGAACCAATGAACCATATCATCCAACAACAAATAAAGACAAAAGCTACAAACAAAGAAATATTTCGTAAAAATATTAAGGGAGTATCCTGGAAGGAAGTTCATGCACAGATACTGTGAATCTGTGATGTTCAGTTAAATCGGTAACAATCTAGAATGCATTCCCTTCGCCAATGTGTTTGGGATAATGTGTTGTCCTTCCCCATGCAACGCTGACGGGGGATCCTCCGATACGAACCAATGACCCATATTACATCCGAAAACAAATCACTGACAAGGCTACAAACAATCAAATCTGTCATGAGTAGTTAACTTTCCAGGAAGGGAGTATCCTGGTTGAGGGTGTCGATTGTAATGTATGGCCAACCTAAGATGATATCTAATTGAAGACGTGATTGGAGTAATGTGCTGTCTTCCCCCATGGGATTCTAACGGGGGATCCTCCGATAGGAACCAATGACCCATATCACATCAAACAACACATAAACACTAGGGTTAGAAATTACCCGGAACGAAGACAATGAGCGGTGATTGTAATGTATGTCCAACCTAAGATGCTATCCAATTGAAGACGTGATTGGAGTAATGTGCTGTCTTCTCCCATGGGACTCTAACGGGGGATCCTCCGATAAGAACCAATGACCCATATCACATCAAACAACACATAAACTCTAAGGCTAGAAATTACCCGGAACGAAGACAATGAGCGGTGATTGCAATGTATGTCCAACCTAAGATGCTATCCAATTGAAGACGTGATTGGAGTAATGTGCTGTCTTCCCCCATGGGACTCTAGCGGGGGATCCTCCGCTAGGAACCAATGAACCATATCACATCAAACAAAACATAAATTCGGTACTACCTAGAAACAAACAAATGTGTCATGAAAAGTAAAATCTTCTAGGAAAGATTATCCCGGAAGGTAGTCTATGCACAGTTATTGCTTTGTTCAGTAAAATTTAAACTAACCTAAGATGCTATCCCTCCAAGGATGTGTTGGGCTAACGGGCTGTCCTTTCCTATGGGACACTGACCGCCGGGCAGGGGGTTGGCTTCCACATACGTTGGCACAACTTGGGCAAACGAGAAGAGGCCTTGCAGCCAAGGTTTTAGGACAGCACTAAGAAACTTGTCCTTAACGTCTCCAGACCACGTGGAAGGGTGAATGGCTTGGAATTCAGAATTCAAAAGATTTTTCTCTGGGCTGTCATCAATAAGTAGGATATAATCCGTGCTCTCTAGTCCAATTTGCCTTGCGACCTTCTGAACATCTTTCAAGAAGTATGGCTTATGTTGATTGCTCTGACGTTTCGCCGATGACATCGTACAAGCTTCTTGACTCATTACATGAATTTTACCCCTCTCTACTCTAGTATTCCAGATAAGGTGGTTTACCATGTCATCAACCTTCTTCGATTGTGCCGCACTCCAAATTGTGATAGAGTGAACAATCTCATGCAGCCAGTTTAAGAACTCTACATAGCCAGGCCTGTATCGGGTTTCCTCTCTAAAAACCCTGTGAACTAATAGGCCATTCAAATCAAGCACAACTGAGTACTTAGGATGTACCTTTTGACTCCGCAATGTCCGCGTATTAGGAACAACCGTCTTCGCTTTCTCTGCGAACAATCAGTGCACATGGGTTAGGACTAAGGTAGCTAATTATCGGACCCATACCGCAAACTATGTGGATGGCTTGTAGAATAAAAATACCCTATCGGGGGATCCCCCGATAGAGCATTGTACAATGGGCGTTCCTTGTATTCATTGAACAGATGGACTCACATACGATGAGACATTCCGTGTTAGTCATAAAGAAAGAGAATGACTACGTCCGATGAATTTCTTAAAATTGAACATATGAACTGTCAATGGTGTATTCAAACCCACATCAACAGTTCGGGTACAGATTGGCTATTAGTTCGGGTACTACCCACTAGAACACTATTGACTAGTACCTCTTTTTGGACTCAATGCACCAAGATCAGTAGCCGCATCCTGAAGAATGGCCTCCACGCCTTCACCGTAGTTTGGGACTCCGACTTGCACGGCCTGACTTGGTGAAGCCTGTGTCAATAAGTGAACCTCTGGAGTGGGGACAACATCTGGCGTAACAACTGCCAATGCCGTCATCACCTCGCTTACGTTGGACTCCTCCGCAACGTGATCAGGAAACTCAAATCCACCAGACAGACTGACGCACTCTGGTGGTTCCTGTGGTTGGGGCATTGCACATCCCACCAATCGCGCAGTCTTCATAACCTTGTTGCCACCCTTCGTTCGGAAGACTCCAGTCACCACACTTCTACCACCTTGGACTACAGCATGACCAACAGAAAGCCCAGCCTTAAAGACTGCGGGCGCACATGCGTCACGGAAGTCAAGAAGTGATGGGCGCGCCTTCCTTACACTGGTTAATATGCTCGCTGCTTTCATAAGATCATCGGAGGCCTCATTCAAAAACTCGGGCTGTTGCTCCATAACCCCGATCTTGGAAGCTGCGAGTAGGAACATTCATCAGTCAATTGAGGAGTCCACCTTGGATTTATATATGGGGATGTGTTAGACCCCTTCAACACCGGGAAATACTCCACTGATCGAAGGAACCGCGGATCGTTGGAGACGTACTGGTTGTTAGATACTTGTGTACCCTGAAATGAGCACAGACTAGAGAATTCAAAATATCTTCAGAGGCATTAGACATGGCATCTTATCGGGGGATCCTCCGATAGAACACATCAGCTGTATCCTAGAGTATGCTTTGGTCACTGCAATATTAAGCGTTTACTAAGGGAAGACAATGAATTATTAGAATTCTCATACCTTGTTCGCAAGTAAACTAATTTACATACACTACACTGTAGTGTTCAAATTATTCATTTACTGTACATGCTATCTACATATCAGTATCGGATGCTGCATGATGGGGAAAACATGCATGTGAAGCTTACAAATATCACACAACAGACCTGTCCATCCACAATTTACAAGTCACGCCTGATGTCTTGGGTAACCGCTAGTTATGACCTACCTTGCCCTCACAATCATGACCACGACCCTTGTGATCATCGTCCTCCTTCGTGCCCATGCCACCAACGGAGGATCCTCCAATAGAGCTCACGCCACACTCCGCTCGGCTTTGCAGCACCCCAACCTCGATATGTTGAACTGCACTTAAACCAGAGACATCCTGGATTTTGAGCGCATCAATGCCGGAAGAGCCCTCCTTGGCTTGTCCTATGTCCATCGGATTTGCCTCGAGGTCCTCATCTTGCGCACCCATATCCTGCGCACCCACAACCTGCGCACCCTCATCTTGGACACCCTCTTCCTGCGCACCCTCATCTTGCCCACCCTCAACTTGCCCACCCTCGTTTTGCACATCCTGAACTTGCCCACCCTCGTCTTGTACACCCTCATCCTGCGCAACGTCATCTTGCCCACCCTCATCTTGCCCACCCTCATCTTGCACACCATCAACTTGTGCAACCTCATCTTGCCCACCCTCATCTTGCCCATCCTCATCTTGCACACCCTCATCCTGCCCACCCACGCTGACACTTACAATCGGCTCCATGCCTAGCGCCCTATCAAGTTCGGCACTCTTCTCATCGAAATCATCTTGTGTATCTCGTGAGCTACGATGTCCCCTCAATATGTCATCATCCTCACCCTGATCACCCTCACCCTCACCCTCACCCTCACCCTCATCCTCACCCCTACACGTTGTCGCGATGCAAATGCGCATATAGTGTAAAAACTTATAGTATTGTTATTTTGATGAGTTTTAAGATATCTCATTTAAAGAAGAAATGAATAGGGAATATTTGAGAAAGATTATGAATTGATTCATAATCTCTACAAGGTTTTAATTGCCTTGTGTTTTGACTAATAAGAGTCAAACTTTACATTTATCTTCTTAGAATGAGTTTTGATATTTAATTTGAGTTTTGATAGTTGTTGAAAAGAAAGGTGAAGATTGTTTTACCTTTCTTTTAGTTTTTTGTGAGTTTATCATTAAAATAAGCGAATGGATAGAGGTATGGGAGACTTTTGGGTCACCCAATTAGTTTTAGGGTGCCCATGTGGCTAGGTATGGGCTGATGTGTTCCCCCTTGTGGCTTGATAAGGGGGGCCTTCTTCTCCCGAACCTCATTCTTCTTGTGTTCATGTTTTAGTTTTTTAGTTTTGTGCCGTGTGTTTGAGGACAAGTGACTTACTGTGAATAGCTCGGATTTCAATGAAATTTTGAGAGCACGTTCCTCTTCTTGTTGTGATTCCAATGGTGTGTGGCGCTTGTCATTTGGAGTTAGTATGAGAAAGTTATGCCTTGAGAAGTGAAAGAGGGTTTAGTGCCGTCGAAATTCAAAGGCAGTCGCTTTAAACTCTTGTAGAAATTTGTATAATGATCGATTAGTTTTGAAATTTTGTGAGCACATGTGTTATGTTGATAGCTTTCTAAAAAGCTATTAAACTCTTGTTTTGGAGTTAGGACGTGAAAGTTATTCTTGTAGAAGTTTGAGGGTGTGAAACTGCCGCTCAATATAGAAGTTCCATTTTTGACGAAGTATAGAAAACGGACAGTATGATATTTTAAGCTAAGATTTACAGGCAACGTAGATGGTGATGTTAGCTTTCTAAAAAATTATGGAATCATGTATTTGGAGCTTTTATGAAGATGATATGCGTCCCGAAGTGGAGAGATGTACAGCTGCCGTGAATATTTGGAGTCTCAACTTCAGCACGCTATAAATATTGAATGGTAAATCATTTTCTCTTGAATTTTTTACAGATTGTGTAGCTTTGTGTTAGCTTTCCAGAAAGTTATAGCACACTTGATTTGGAGCAAGTATGTGTCTGTGGCATTCATTTGAATGCTGACAGTGTTTTTAAAGGTTTAAGCCTTTACACGGTTTGCTATTTTGCAAAATAAAACATAGATTTGGGTTTTTAATGGTATAAACAATAAATTACACTATCATATTTCCCCATACCTTGAATTCAAACTAGTTGCAGCTAGAAACCCCGCGTTTTCCCAGAGCAAAACCCTCTCTACCCGACAACGTGATGTGTTGATCTTCTCTTGTGTCAACCTCATCGTCATCACCCTCGCCCTCATTTTCGTAGCGGATCGAGGGTATGTCATCAAGAATTTCCTGCGACACTTCTGGAGTCTTATTCCTCTTCGCCTTCCTCTTCTTCTTCTTCTTAGTCTCAGCCTCAGTCCCAGGAGCCTCAGCCTCAGCCTCAGTCCTAGGAGCCTCAGCCTCAGTCCCAGGAGTCGACTTCTTCTTCTTTTTACGCGGTTCGTTAGCCCCGCTCCCACGATCCGCACTTGCTTTCTGTTGCATTCCACACTCGCCTTCAGGCCCAGACGGAGGACCAACTGTCGACTTCTTCTTTGTGCTCTTCTTAACAGAATCCATCTGAGGAACAACTGTTGGCTTCTCCTTCTTTGAAGGCCTCTTAGCGGTCCCAGCATCAGGTTGAATTGAAGAACTTGGCACGTCCTGAAGCTCTCCTACATCTGGAGACAACTCCACAACCTTCTGCTTCTTGAGCTTCTTAGGGGGATCGTGAGGGATTCCAGCGAAGGACAAAGTCTTCTTTGCTCGTACTATATCCTCCTGCCCATCCGAATCGCTGCTTGGTTCTTTTGTCTCATCAGGAACACTGTCGACGTCTCGGCTAGCCCATATGAGCTTAGCAGTCTTCTAGGCTGAATCAAGATGTCCTTCATCTCCCACCACCTCCAGCACTTTGGATCCCCGAGTCTGTCACAGGCAATGAACCAGTCATATAATGTCGTAATAACAATCAATGCAGGCATGGCGAAAGCCTATCGGGGGATCCTCCGATAGCAACATCCTACCGGGGGATCCTCCGATAGGATCAACCCATCACAATGACTCCGCAGTGAGTAATAACTGACATGAAACAAATGGGCACCATCTGATCAAATGAACGAAAACGACTATAACAAAATTGGGCGGATAAGAGGGGATTCAAACGTACCAACCCAAGATGTGTGAATGTGGGTCCTCCACCGATGTTGACGAGGACTGTTGCATCATTGAAGACGAATTCCAATGCGTGCGCTATGGCCTCCATGTTCAGATCGACCTTATCTGGGTCAAGGAACTGATGGGTTGAATCTGGGAAGTCCTCAGCGTCAATTACATTCGGCAGTGGAAATGGAACTGCGTCACCGAAGTAGTGCTTAAATCTTGCCCATTGTGTCCGATCCTTCTCCTGCCCAAACAAGAACATTATGTATAGCGCCGTCGTCTTGTGCATAGCGTCATCGCAGAATTTGTCATTCGCTGCACACAGATAGATGACGGACACAACGTCCCACACAAGTAACCCCAGATGCTTAGCTCGCCAATTCAAGTAAGTGTGGATACTGAGGTGTCTCTCCTTGTTTGCGATAAAAACTCCTGGGTTATGGGCCATTCGAGAATTGCCCTCTCCGCTTTCCATGGCGCTAAGCAGCGTGTTCAGATACGCAGATTCCACAATCATAAGACTCTGGCGCTCTCTGTCAATGAAGGGACAGACTATAACAACTTTCCGCTCCTGCCCTCTCCAAGATTTTACGTCCACATCATAGAGGACGTCGCCAATGGTTCCTGTGCCCCTTCCCAAAGCTTTCAGAAAGTAGTTCTCTGATAAGGAATCTGCACTACCCTGAGCCATCCTCACATTTGCCGTAGCACTTTCTTTGGCATCCCAAAGATGGTGTAGTAGTTGTGGGCAATCCTTTGGGTTAGTAGACTTGTTAAGGTTTCGTCCACGCGCAGCGAAAAAGCTCCTTCCACCGTCAGTTTTGATAAGTCTGCCATGCCACAAATTCAGATCCGCATCCGTGATATTCAGCCTCTGAGTAAGAGCGTTGTACTCATCATCCGAGTATGGGATGTAAGATCCCTCCTTGCTTGGGAGAGGATGATTGCCCTTCCAAAACATCAGCTCGTTCTTCAGCAGTCGGATCTCCTTGACGTGAGCCGATGCATCCTTCAAGCTCTCCATCGAAGGCTTTTGGTTCTTAGCCTTAGTTGACTTTATAGAGATCTGCTTGTTCTGTACCCTCGTGGCAAGATCAAGTATCTCGGACCCCCTCAATCCGTAAAGTGGCTGAAAATCAGCTTGCGTGAGGGGACCCGCCTTCTTGGATGTACGTACGACGGCATGATCACCTGAGGCTGAGGCTGCAGTCGGCGTCCCGTCCCCAAGGCTTGTCTTAAGCGGAGGGTATTTGCCAAAACAATCCGGAAGATGGCCCTCCAACCAATCGTCCTGAATGTGCACCCATACTTGATACTCTTTGTCGCCCGCGTGTAGCAAGGGGATCTTAGGAGCATCCTCGGTCAGGCCCACGGATTTCACTTTCGTGTCGGTCATTATCGACACCAACGCATCGATGAAATTCTGCAAGAGTATTATCCTCGTTATTCAACTGTCAAAGGTGTAGTAGAATACCAACATAAAAAATGAGCACGCACTCCCTATCGGAGGATCCTCCGATACAGCATTCACACATGACTACTAGAACTGTGGACTGCAACTATTCAATGACATCCGGGATCCGAATCATACCAGGTACTCATGTGTATGTTTTTGCCCCTGCAAAGCCGGCTGTGGCGAGCCCATTTCCTTCCATTTTCTGCGCGCGGTGCCTAGTTTCCCAAGGAAGGTCGATTCGGTGCGGTTACCAGCGATATCCTGACTCAGCACCCTCGACAAATGCAGCAAGGTGTCGTGCCTCGACGGCGGTGCCCAAACAAGAGTAAACTTGAAGTGGGCAGTTGCTTCCGAATCAGGCTTCAAGAGGCACCCCTCCGCTATGAGTCGTCTGTGAGCTTCAACGCTATGCTGCCCTCTAATTATGTAGAAACTCGTCTCCGCATTGATCTCGTGCCTCTGTGGAGTCAACTCAAAAAATGTGGCCGGTGGGAATTCCTCTTTCTTCCCCTGCCTGTTGATCGGCTTCTTTTTCAATGGTAGCAAGTACAAATGTTGCCTACCCATCTGGAATGACGGCATAAGCCGCTTCTGTGCTTGTAATGCCTCCACCCGCTCTTCGAGAATTGGCCTATATACAATTTCCCCCGGAGGTGCCCTGTACAGTTTACTGATGTCTACTAGCATCTCGTTACCAGACTTGGGATCCGATTGGAAAGGATTTCCACCAAATATGTACACGGGGTTGAAGGAAGTCTCGTACAGCTTTCTGATAGCCAGCTGTTTCTCCGTGCTCAGCGATTCTCGATTTGTCGATTTTAGGTGTACAGCATCACCTAACGTGAACACGTCAGACTTCCGCCTCTTCTTCTTATCAGGCTCCTGTCCCGACTCGACGACATCTAAGGGTGCACCCTTCACAGCTCTTGCCTTCCTCTTCTTTGGGGGCGTTTTGGGTGTTGGAGCAGTAACCCGCACCAGCGCTTGGAGCTGCGCATCAATATCATCCCTATCCTTACTCAGAGCCTGCCACATTCTATGCACAGTACTTGCGTCAGGCTCCGACTTCCCAAGGAAGAACCCACGACCAGCAACATTCTTGCACAATCTTCTAGACAATGTCTTTGATGACATAAGAAGACCGTATGCGAGGAGCACATCGCCTCTCTCTTTCACGAGAAGAAGGACACGGGACGGATTCACACACTCCATGTCCAAGACGTCGATCCCATTGCTTGGGGTCTGGCTAACAACCCCATCATCGTCCAAATAAGTAGCAACAAGGCAGATCTCAGGATGCTCGCCATCCATTTCGTTCCAATGAAGTCCCCAGTTCAACGCCTCACCGCCATCAAAAACTTCAGGAACAGGTTTCTGCTCAAATTCTGCGGATTTCTTAAAGGGGCTGTCGTATGCCTCCAGCCAAGTGCTCACAATACAGTCTAATCGCAATGGGCTCTTGTCAATGGGGCAATCCGATAGCTTAGCAGCCGGCTTCCTGGAACATCCAAGAGGATCATCATGTTAGGCTCTCTGATGGATAACAATCAGGCTAAACACTTCTAAACTATCTAACGGGGGATCCTCCGATAGGGAAAATCCCCGCAGCACATATGAAAATCCATCCTATCGAGGGATCCCCCGCTAGAAAACGCCTTGTCTGCATACCAAACGCGTTTGCTGCAGACATCTAACATCTCTATCGAGGGATCCCCCGATAGGATTAATCCTCACAACACGTAGTAGGAATTGGTCCTATCGGAGGATCCCCCGATAGAAGACGCGCTGCCAACTTACAGGTGACAGGAGCGCATTCGTTGTATACATCTATCATGTCTAACGGGGGATCCTCCGATAGGACCTATCCCCCAAGCACGTATGCCATTCCATCCTATCGGGGGATATCCCGTTAGAAAACGCCCTGTCTGCTTAGCAGTCGCGATCGCTGCAGACATTTACAATCTCTATCGAGGGATCCACCGATAGTCAGAATCTCCACAACACGTTGTCGGAATTGGTCCTATCGGGGGATCCACCGATAGAAGTCGCGGAACCCACGTAAAGGTGACAGGAGCGCGTTTGCTCCATACATCTACAGTGTCTAACGGGGGATCCTCCGATAGGAACAATCCGCCCAGCATTTATGCCATTCCATACTATCGGGGGATCCCCCGTTAGAAAACGCCATGTCTGCCTAGCAGACGCGATGGCTGTAGACATTTAAATTCTCTATCGAGGGATCCCACGATAGGAAAAATCCCCACAGCACGTAGTGGGAATTGGTCCTATCGGGGGATCCCCCGATAGAAGTCGCGAATCCCACGTGAAGGTGACAGGAGCGCGTTTGCTCCGTACATCTACATTGTCTATCCGGGGATCCTCCGATAGGAACAATCCCCCCAGCACGTATGCCATTCCATTCTATCGGGGGATCCCCCGTTAGAAATCGCCCTGTCTACTTAGCAGACGCGATCGCTGCAGACATTTAAATTCTCTATCGAGGGATCCCCCGATAGGAAAAATCCCCACAACACGTAGTGGGAATTGGTCCTATCGGGGGATCCCCGGATAGAAGTCGCGAATCCCACGTAAAGGTGACAGGAGCGCGTTTGCTCCATACATCTACATTGTCTATCGGGGGATCCTCCGATAGGAACAATCCCCCAGCACCTATGCCAATCCATCCTATCGGGGGATCCCCCGATAGAACACGCCCTGTCTACTTAGCAAACCAAAACCGTTGCAGCCATTCTTCATCTCTATTGGGGGATTCCTCGATTGGAGAGATCTCCATGAAACCCTAAGCCGTACAACCGCAGAGACTAAACCCTGAACCTCATACCGCATTCACTAAAACCCTAATCCTCACTATATACTTCTAATTAGTGGCGATTTGGTTTAATTAGCGTTAATTAGGTTTAGTGTCTAATTAATTTTAGTCTCCAGGGATTTGTTTACTCACTTGTCCGGCCGTTGCGACGTTGTCTCCTCCGGGGCTGTGTCAGTAGGCGCTTCCATTTCTTGTGGGGATCAAGACCTATGGATCAAGACCAAAAGATTTAGTGAATCTGATGCACAATAAATATCTAGCGTGCACCATAGCAGTGCTTAACCTAAATTGGTTCGACCTAAATTACCTGGTATTTCGATCCAGAAGCATGAAAACGCACTTACCCTACGCACATTCAAATCGAGACGACCTCAAATGCCCTAAATGGCTTACAGTGTAGAATAAATTGAAGCTAGGACCAAAACTTGCTCTAACAGTAAGCAGTACAGAAAGATGGCAAGAATGATCCAGAAACTAACAAACTAAGCTTCTAAGAGAATAATTTAGGTCCTGTTAAAAATTTCAGGTACTGTTCAAGATGAGAGAGTACTACGCAATAAGATACCCAGCATGCAGCTCTCCCCGTAGCTAACAAACTAATCTAGTAAGAAATTTAGGTCCTGTTAAAAAATTCAGGTACTGTTCAAGATTAGAGAGTACTAAAATTTCAGATACCCAGCTAGTTACAAACACCAAGCAGCTCTAACAAACACCAAGCAGCTCTCCCCATAGCTAGTTACAAACACCAAGCAGGTCTAACGCGCAGAAAAGAGAGAGTACTTGTGCACTGGGGAATTATGCGCACGAAACAAGGATTGTGCAAGTACCGAGCCTAACAGTCTATGCGTTTTTACAACATACCAAAGTTTCAGTTGAAGATGAATTGGTGCAGCGGCCGAGCAGGTTCTGCACAGGGATCTCGCAAATGCCAAGGATCGCACACGCAGCACATACAGACGCGCAAAAGCCAACGATCGCGCAAACGCAACACACAGCACACACAGCAAACGCAGCGCACGCACACGGAAGAGAGCGGGGGAATGAGTAGCGGAAGAGTGGCAGCACAGGAGGAGCAGCGGAATAGAGCAGGCGGAAGACGGAAGGCGCGCGCGGAAAGAGAGGCCAGAGAAAAAAAAATTGGACCACTACCCCCCGCCCCCCCCACCCCTCCCAGGCTGGGCAAATCCCGGCTGAGGCTTCCCGACCCGTTGACGGAGACGGGCTGGGGGTACAATTATGAATGCGTGCGCCGCCAAGGTAATTCACCATCGACATGACCTGTAGGTACTTGTCAATTGACATGACCTGCATTCATCATCCATCCATGCATGGCATGATTTAGAGATTTTGTTGGCAGATTTCGTTCCCTAAACCCTAAACCCTAAACCCTAAACCCTAAACCCTAAACCCTATACCCTCCTAAACCACCGGTAAATAATATTAATTGCGAAACGAACCTTGCCTTTGGAATATAATACTAATTCTAATTTTTGAATATATTTTTTATTCTAATTGATATTCATACTAATATATTAGAATAATGCTAGTTCATACTGAACTAAATAGGTAGATTAGTGTTAGATACAGTAATTTACGTAAACATGTTGTAAGGTTTTACTGTCGACCAATTTTTTTACCCTCTATATTGGTCAAAATGGCCCGATCTTTCAATAGTATTGGAATCAATGTCTCTGGAAAAAAAAAATTCGAGAGTAAAAATCTATAATGTTTTCAAATCTTATAATTATCTGACACTAATCTACCTATTTGTTCTTTCATAGTTAACCCTTTAAGGTCCCCATTCAACACTGTTTTCAAAGATTCATTATAAAATGTTTGATAAAAAATTAAAATGGAGTTGATGTACAAAGCAAAGTTATAAATGCCAATGTGAAGATAACATCTATACAGTCGGATTCATCATATTTATTATTAATATTTTTTAATTAATTTTGCAAGGTTTTCTCTTGAAATTCAATTAAAAATCCATAATTAACATTAAAAAATTAAAAAATATTGTAATGAAATTGGAATAACATGTACTACAAGATGGTATAGTTTTCACTATTTGATTCTTCTTGTTATGGAAAATCATGTTTAAGGTCTCACTTTTTGAACTAAGAATGAAACTTGACATAAACCACTTTTGCTATTTTTCAAAAACTCTCAATATCTTATCTTGAAGATCCGTACCGTACAAATGGTAACCGACTAGCACAAGAATTTAAATAACAATTGAATGGATGAAAAACATCCACTGCGTGGTAAAGGGACGCGTCCAGAATCATCCATCGTCCAGATTCTGGACACAGGCGCGTCTAAGGGTTAATTAAATTTTTGACCGTGACTTCCTTGGGACTAAATCCAATTAGTCAATATACGTGTACGTATATATACGTGGCTTAATATATATATACTAATTTTAACATATCAACAAATTTACTACATATATATATAGATATACATATACATACGTATATATATATCTATATATATATATATATATACATATTGATATATAGATATAGATATATATATATATATACGTACATATTGTAACAAATATATATATATATGTATAATTTAAAATAAAATTGTTATACATAATTATACATACAATACAATTAGGTTATATTATTATTTATTATAAATAATAAACATATTGGTTTATACAATGCAATAATAGTATATATCTGGATCAATTACAATTGTATAATATATATTTGTATATATATTTGTTTCATACAATACAATTATATACAATTATACAATTGAATATAGGTTATATTATACAATTTATATAAATGTGTATATACATATACATATATAATTGTATATATATATGTATATATATTATATACGTATATATACATATATATATACACATATATATACGTACTAGCAAATCTTGTGTTGCAATGCATTATAAAACTAAATAAACATGATAAAAAACATGGAGTCCATTGCAAAGATTAATCGAAAAAAGTTGAAAAATTTCAGTATAGATGAAAATAGTCTTATAATACAGGCGAATGGATAAAAATGGATGAAATGATATATGATGAGATATTGGATGATAAGGGATGGATGGAAGACTTGGATGAAAACGTGACGGATTTCGTGACATAGGGGTCGTGACACTCTGCATTTAATATATGAGATATACAATTGTACATATAATTATGTATGATGCATATGTATATAACTGTATATATAGCTATATATTTGTCTATTCCAATATACATACATATATATGTATATATAGTTGTATATCTATTATATTAAATACACAGTATCACGACCCCTGTCACGAAATCTGTCTCGTTTTCATCCAAGTCTTTCATCCATCGAGTATCTTCCAACATCTCAGTATGTATCATTTTCATCCAGTTTCATTCATTTGCCTGTTTTGTAAACTATTTTAATCTATACTCAAAATTTTCAATTTTTTTCGATCAATATTTTTTGCACTGGAGTCCATGTTTCTTATTATGTTTATTTAGTTTTGTGTTGCATTGCAACATGAGATTTGCTAGTATATACATATATTATATATACCTATAATTAATTGTATGCATATTATATATAAATTTTATATACCTATACATACAATAAATATTTAAGGTTATACAAGTATATATATACATAATAATAAATATACCCTTATATACATAATTGTATAATATATATATATATATATATGCATATACATATACATACAGACATATAAATGTTTATATGTATGTACATATATATAACCTAACTGTGTAATAGTTGTATAATTATATATAGTAATGTAATTATATAAACATGTATATGTACATATATATATTACATATAATTATATGATTTGCATATATTTACATATATTTACATATATAATTTGATATCACTATATATATATCACATATATATGACATGTATTTGACACATATATCTATATATATATATATATATATATATATATATATATATATATATATAAGTACTATTCAATTATGTTATAGATATGTACATACATATAAACATATATATGTATGTATGTATATGTATATGCATATATATATGTATACAGTTAGGTTATATTATACAATTATGTATATTAGGCTATATTTGTTATTATGTATATATATACTTGTATAACCTCATATATTTATTGTATGGATAGGTATATAAAAATTATATATAATATACATACAATTAATTATAGGTATATATATGTATATATTTATGTATTTATGTATATCGCATCTCAAAAATGTAAAAGTGTAACTTTCATGTAACATCTACATAATTTACACATTGTAACTTGCAACATTGCGTGTTATGTAAAAGTTACATGAATGTTACACTTGTAACTTTCATGTGTGCTTTCCATTGTAATTTACTTATAAATGTTTTGAATATAAATGTTACAAAAATTTTAGGAATATTTTATATAATTTTTACATAATGTTCATGTAGATGTTCTATGAAAACAATTGTAAGATTGTTACATGAAATTTATGTTGATGTTTCAACAAGATTATGATAAACAATCAAAATTGTTATATGATATTTACATTTGAACGATTTATGTAGATGTCATATAAAGTATACAAGCAAAAGTTTGCATAAAAAACATGTGCAAAGTTCATTTATAAATTCTACACAAAAAATCTATACTTTTTATATAAGAGTTACATATTTTTTCCAATTGTAACATATTTGTAACATTTACATGATTTGGGAGTAGATTGCACATTCCTAAATAGTATATGCAAATCACAATGGAGATTTCATGTAGATGTTACATGATTTATATACTGTTTTGTTGTAAATGTTACAACTTGTAACATCTACATGCTTTCCATATTGCATGTTACAGGTCTACATTTTTGAGATGTAGTTATGTATATACTTATATATTTATGTATATATTTAATATGTATTCATTTATATATGTATGTATGTATGTATATATTTATTGTAGATATAGGTATATATATGTATATCTATGATTGTATAATCTTTAGTCAATACATTTATTTAAACTAATAGTAGTTAACCCCTAAACGTCTGAATGTGTCTTTGCAACCAATAGGATACGTTGTATTTTGAATCCACACTGACTTTTATGGGTTTCAGTTTAAATCATAAGCTGAAATTTAAATCGCTACGGTTCTAGTCAGCTATTGAGATTCCAATTTACAGTTTCTTGTTGATAGCAAATCCCGGTTTTATGACAATGTCTATACTATCCCTAATATGGGACGTTTAGGGGTTAATACGTGCTAAAACATACAGATACAAATATATACATATATACACTTTTTTGATGTAATTAATTTTATATGAACTTTTATAAGTTCACAAGTATATACACATAGGAACTCCAGTTAATTATAAATTTATAGTTTATTATAATTATTTATATATAAGAACTATAGATAAAAGAACTTTATTCTGCAACCTCGTATATAAATATATACATATACATTTATATAATTATGGTATAATTACTTTTTTGTACAGTTCATATGCAATCATATATGTTATACAATTAATATATACATTTAACACATTAATTTGAAATATATTTTGTACCAATAATATATAGAATTAATATATAATATATGTATTTGTATATGAACTTATATTAATTCACAATTGTATATACAATCATATTAACTATATATAATATATATGTAATATATACATTTAATACATATGATCTATATATGAAATAAAGTTAATATACACGGTTAATATATATGAAACATGTATAAATATGAACGATCTATGGTTTAGTGTATATAGGTAAATAAATAAATTAGTTTTAGTATATTATTTAATTAATATAGTACTATAATTAATTTTATACTTAGGTGCTAGAATCCATCTAAACATGATTATATATATTCTTATTTAGTTTACTGCACATAAATTCAATTAGTTACTATATAATCAATATATATTACACAAGAAACTAAATAATAGTATAATTATGACTGTTTATACATAAAAAGTTCATCTATTATAAAGTTTTTACACAGTTATATCCAAGCACAAAGTGGATACATCAATTTGAACTATATATATAATAATCGTATAGTGAATTTATTGTTGTATAGTTTAATAGAATTAAATATAGGAGTCGTTTTTGACGGTCTATAATTATATATTAACTTTTAGTAAACAATTAATAATTTATATATAATATAGTGTATGTATGTATGTATATATATATATATATATATATATATATATATATATATATATATATATATATATATATATATATATATATATATATATATATATATATATATATATATATATATATATATATATATAAACTTTTAGAAGACAATTAATAAGTGCTACTAACCCCTAAACGTCCCAGGGTGTTCCCAAAATTGACAGTTTGAGAAAAATCATTATAAATTACTATTTAGAAGAATATTTCAGAATTGTTATACAAATGAAAGTTGTAGATATTGAATTTTAGATTCCATCCGTACGGTTAGATTCACCAATGTCATCACTAATATTTTATTATGAAATTTCAAAGTTATAATTAAAAATTCCTTCTAAATTTGATTACAAACAAAATATTGATATTTTTGGAGTAAAATT
This sequence comes from Pohlia nutans, assembly GCA_022496805.1. Lineage (NCBI taxonomy): Eukaryota > Viridiplantae > Streptophyta > Bryopsida > Bryales > Mniaceae > Pohlia > Pohlia nutans. Next base: position 2,680,656 of record CM040105.1, read on the forward strand.
TGTTGGAATGGATTTAAAATGAGATACTCTTGAAATGGTGATTTTTTGAAAATTTTGTGGTACTTCAATTTATGCCTCATTTTAGCAAGCTCACTTTTGAACTAAAGTCAATGCAATTTTGGCTTGGTCAACTGCTTGACATACTTCCACATTTGTAATCTTAAAAAAATATGTACCCTAGTAACACCAAATCCAACCATTAGATAGGACAACAACTTCATAAAGTATTTTTTAAAAATTGAATGAATTTCATCCATGAAGCAATGTGAGTGTAGTGTGATCTGGAATCCGTTCGTCGTCCAGAAACTGGACGCTGGGACGTTTAGGGGTTAATATTATATATATATATATATATATATATATATATATATATATATATATATATATATATATACCGAAATCCTAAACCTTGGAGGATTTGAGTATATTTTTGGTATTGGGAAATCCCCCGATTTACATGTCCAATTGGGTTTTTATTTTGTTCACAATTCTATGGCGGGAGCCATCGATATGTTATTTGTGGACTACTTCGAGTACAACATTGGTTAAATGTAGCATAATATTCCCTCCTAACCCTAAGATTCTCCTAGTACTATGGATATTCCCTCCAAACCCTACAGATTCTCTTCTAACCCTAGATACTCTCTTCAAACCCTAGAGATTCTATTTTATCCTTGGATACTCTCCCCAAATCCTATGGTACTTCAATCCTCAAGTGGTTCTCACGTTATCATGGTACTGCCCTATTGAAAGGCCACTCACTACTCCCCACTCGGTGTAGTATCGTCCTCCCACCACTAAGTAGTACTGAGATCCCACCACTAAGTTAGAGTAACACCCTCATCACTCCCCACTCCGTGTAGTACCGTCCTCCCACCACTAAGTTAGAATAAAACCCTCTTCACCCCATGTACTTAGGCACCTATGCATATTATGATTACGTCCTTTTTGATCCCGTCCCTCCCATTCTTGGAACCTGGCCTTGATTTTCCCTCCCAAACGGCTCCCTCCTTCATTCAAAAATTTCCCCCCTCCTCCTCACATGTTCAATATGCTCCATCCTCCCTAATCCTTTTCTCTTTCATTTCAATCTGTGGTTCTTGGAGCGGACGAAGGATTCTTGGAGCATTGGAGGGGAGCACTGTCTGGAGGAGAGCACTTGGAGGACAGCAATCTCTTGTAAGTATTCTGTCCTTACATAGTGTTAAGTTCCCTTTCAATTAAATACAGTGGTTTACAGTGAATTAAAGTGAATTGAAGTAAATCGCAGTGATTTAGAGTTAGTATGAGGTTAGTATGTGAACTGGAGTAAATCACAGTGAATTAGAGTGAATTGGAGTAAATCACAGTGAATTAGAGTGAATTGGAGTAAATCACGGTGAATAAAAGTGAATTGGAGTAAATCACAGTGAATTAGAGTGAACTGGAGTAAATCACAGTGAATTAGAGTGAATTGGAGTAAATCACAGTGAATTAGAGTGAATTGGAGTAAATCACAGTGAATTAGAGTGAATTGGAGTAAATCACAGTGAATTAAAGTGAATTGGAATAAATCACAGTGAATTAGAGTGAACGGGAGTAAATCACAGTGAATTAGAGTTAGTTACAATTATTTATATCAGAGTCATGTTGATTAGAATTATTTAGGATACATTGGTGTTAATCAGAGGTAATAACAAGTCATTAAAGTTAAATAATTAAGAGTTATTAGAGTTAATTACGAGTAATTAAAGTTAATTACGAGTAATTAAAGTTGATTACGAGTAATTAAAGTTGATTACGAGTAATTAAAGTTGATTACGAGTAATTAAAGTTAATTACGAGTAATTAAAGTTAATTACACGTGGATATTATTAATTACACGTAATTACAGTTCATTACGCGTATTTGAAATTAATTACAGGTGGATATTATTATTTACACGTACTTAAAGATTAGTACGGCTTATTAATTGTACTAATGAATTAGCTTGAGTGCCTCCTATCGGAGGATCCTCCGATAGGGCAAGTGTCTAGTATTGGAGGAACCTCTATCGGAGGATCCTCCGATAGAGCTCGTGTCGTGCATTGCAGGGCGATCTATCGGAGGATCCTCCGATAGAACTAGTGCATTGCAATTTAGGCGTGCTCTATCGGAGGATCCTCCGATAGAAGTACTGCGTTGCAATTAAGTCGCGCTCTATCGGAGGATCCTCCGATAGAGCGCGTGTCGTGCGTTAGAGGGCCTTCTATCGGAGGATCCTCCGATAGAAGTAATGCGTTGCAGTTAGGTCGCTCTCTATCAGAGGATCCTCCGATAGAGCTCGTGTCGTGCATTGCAGGGCGTTCTATCGGAGGATCCTCCGATAGAACTGGTGCATTGCAGTTTAGGCATGCTCTATCGGAGGATCCTCCGATAGAAGTACTGCGTTGCAATTAAGTCGCTCTCTATCGGAGGATCCTCCGATAGAGCTCGTGTCGTGCACTGCAGGGCGTTCTATCGGAGGATCCTCCGATAGCATTAGTGCATTGCAATTTAGGCGTGCTCTATCGGAGGATCCTCCGATAGAAGTAATGCGTTGCAATTAAGTCGCTCTCTATCGGAAGATCCTTCAATAGAGCTCGTGTCGTGCACTGCAGGGCGTTCTATCGGAGGATCCTCCGATTGGAACTAGTGCATTGCAATTTTGGCGTGGTCTACCGGGGGATCCTCCGATAGAAGTACTGCGTTGCAATTAAGTCGCTCTCTATAGGAGGATCCTCCGATAGAGCTCGTGTCGTGCATTGCAGGGCGTTCTATCGGAGGATCCTCTGATTGGAACTAGTGCATTGCAATTTTGGCGTGGTCTATCGGGGGATCCTCCGATAGAAGTACTGCGTTCCAACTAAGTTGCGCTCTATCGGTGGATCCCCCGATACAGCTCGTGTCTTGCACTGCAGGGCCTTCTATCGGAGGATCCTCCGATAGAAGTAGTGGACTAAAATCAGGCGAGCTGTACCGGAGGATACTCGGATGGTGCTAGTGACTTGAACTGGACGCGTCGTCTATCGGAGGATCCCCTGATGGAGCTATTGCCCTGCATTGATGGTGGTCTCTATCGGAGGATCCTCCGATAGAACAAGTGTCTTGTAATTGAGCTGTTCTCAGTTGGATAATTATCTTACTTGTTGTTTTATGTGGGCAGTTATTCGGACATGGATTACTTCCAGAGGGACTCCGCATCGGGGTGGGACCACAGGACGACACCTTCGGACACCAGGCATGGTTCTTGTGAGCGTCGCATCTCGTTTGAAGCCGGTGCAACTGTGTCCCTACATCGCCGTGGATTTGGAGTGGTTGGAAAGGGAATCATTATTGAATCTTCTCCAGTGGGACACTGGCTTGGAGTGGATATTGCGCGCACCATGACTTCACTTATTCTAGTGAGCCTACAGACATCAAACTGTCGGCATTGACTCTACCGGTTATTCCATCCCAGACAGGATTTACTGTTTTGGGAGATGTTGTTTATAGGACACTACTCTGGCCTGTCGAAGATGTCGCGGATCCAATAGGGGAGCATCCGATCCCTGATGCCAATGACGAGACTATTGATGCTACAAACAACGGAGCACCCTACATCCCTGTGGAGGAGTGGATTGGGATGGCCATTGAGCGCTGCAGCGCTGATGGCGCTGTGTTAGCAATTGGTAGGATCAATTGTGCTTCTCTGGACGAACCATTTAAGGACGGCCTTCTTGGAGAAGGATGTGTGGGCGTGACCGTCCTTGATATCTTTGAAGGAGACGCACATGACTTAATGACCCACCAGCGGTGGTTCACACTAGAATGTCGATTTCCGAACGGGCGCTCACTCAGCGGAACAATTGAGTACCTCTCCATGATCCCTGATGAATGCGACCCGGATGCACACCTTGGTGGGAGAAAGAAGGCTCCGTATAGGTTCATCCATAGGAAGCCAATGGTGGAGCAGAAATTATCAAAGTATGCACTGAAGACCACTGATACAGCCATTCACGCAGTGACATTAATCAAGTGTTGTGAGCTTCATTGTTGCCGTTACTTCAAGCCAGAGGATACCTTGGCTTTGGAGAAGAAATTCTACCTCAAATCATTTGATGAACGCCGAGAGTATGGGATAAGCGTAGGAGGGCAACTTCACTCTTTAGATCTCATTGGCGGAAAGAGGAAGTATGTGACGCTCGTTGGTACCGAGGTTTGCAGTGTTGCGTGGTATATGATTCATGGTATCCCGTCCTCAACATTCTTTTCGTACCTAAGCCTGTTCAAGGAGGGAGTACAATCATCAACACATGGAAACAGAGGGATCAAACGTCCTCGTCTAGGCACAGTTCAAGCCATGGGGACAACTGCTGCTATTGTGAAGGAGAATGCTCATCTCATGCCTCACCAAATGCGGGGCACGGTCCCCGGAATAATGGATACCTTGAAATTCCTTCCGGCTGGCCACAACTGGAAACGAATTCAAGCCGAGGCCACAGAGGTAAGGATACAGTGCAGTGTAAAGATTTGTTTCAACCTCAGTTATTACTTTGGACTTGAATCCCAACGGAGGATCCTCCGATATATTTCAGAAAGACATTTATTTTTGATGGTGATGTGTGCAGATGAATCTAAGCTGTGGTTTGCCGGCGGTATCCCAATCGGCGGTCAGCAGGATTAAGAAGGAATTGTTTAACAACGTAGCCATCAAACTAGTTGGGAGTTCGTTTGCGAAGTGCACAGTTTGCGACCAGCTTCAACAATTCATCGGCAAATCCGTCAAAGGTAGCGCCGAGTACGTGGGATTTGTGAAGCAGAGGGCAGCTCATTTAAGCCACCAGAGTTCGTGCCGTCGAATCTATCATTCTTGGAGAGAAGAATCAAAACGTAATAAGGCGGAGATTCTTTGTATCATTCACGATAAGATGGATACTGCTAAGACTGCCATTCCTCGAATGCGTGTGACCACGAAGTATACCGCGTCTCTTGGGCAACTTCCAATCAACGTCACCGGTATGGTCACACACGGTCATGGTGATAGAGTGTATGCGCACTACTCGACGGACTGTTGGCCAGCAGATTCGAATTACACGATATCATCCGTTGCAAGACTCCTGCGAAGGTTGGAGGGACAACCTATTAGAGAGAGCAGGGCTCTTTTCCCATACCATTCCGGCAAATTCACTTTTTGAGGCAATGCTTCGAGGGAAATTGAGATGCTTGGACGTTTTACCCCCTGTATCGGAGGATCCTCAGATAGCTCCAATTCCATTGCCCACGAATTTGTTCTTGCAGCTAGACAACTCAGCAAAGGATAACAAGAACCAATTTTTGATGGCATTCCTCTCCTTGCTTACACATCGTGGAGTGTTCAACGAGATTCAAGTTGGATTCTTGTTGGTTGGACACACGCACGAGGATATTGATGCGTACTTCAGTCATCTCTCGAAAACTTTGAAGAGTAAGAACACATTTGTGTTGGCAGATTTGATGAAATCCTTCATGGAATCGCAGGAGATGAGGTTTATGCCGGAGTTTATACAAGAGGTGGCTAATTTTAAATCCTATATTTCTGGGTATTTGTGTGACGGTGCAACACGACTGATAGGCCTTGGGGAGATGCACCTCTTTAAATTCTACGTGGACTCAGACGGATGGCCAGTGATGAAGTACAAAGAGTCCGCAACTGATGAACATTGGTGCCCTCGTAACAAGCCTCCCTTACGCCTCTGGAAAAAAGACGGAAGTGGACGCCCTCTTCTTCCGACAGGTGATCCTCGTCTTGTTCCGTTCAAGCGCGTATGGGGTGATGAGGTTGCTTTGCCCGTCGGTAATCAAGACAAGGCTCAAGAGAAGGTGAAGAAAGCGCTCGAGAAACGGTCATTCATCAAAATTGGCCTACAGAAGTATATTGAATTTTGGGAGCACGGAATGACCAAGTGCGAGGGATTTGCGAAGCAGTTCGGTCCGTATGTGGATTATTGGAAAGTCCTGCTTGGAGAACTTGACAAGCCATTGCCCACTACGCCGTCCAGGTTAATGGAAGGCTTCTGGCCTACCCACAACTTAGGCAATGTCCCAGTCCTTCAACTTGTAGGTACAGAAGGTGACACCACTCTTGAAGACGAGGTCCTTGAACCATATTGTGGACCATACAATGAAAGGCCCAAGCATGCATTTAATCCATGGAGAGATGTTAAAGAGGGATCTTGGGTCCTTCTCAGGCCTTCTGACCCAGACGTATACCCTGTCTGGTTAGGGAGGGCACTGACTGCTATGTGCAGAGATGTTGCGGATCCAAACTTCAAGAATTTCTTGCTGCAATTTTGGGAACCGATGAACTGTGCGCGAACCCCCGCTGCAAAGTATAAGGATTGCTGGTCTGCGACGTGGGTCCCAGAACGAAGTGCTCCACGTTGGGAGCGTTATAGCAGTGTACTGTTTGCATCGTGGTCGAAATTGAAGAGTCCTGCAACTCGCAAAATTCCAAAGGTGGATAGAACTGCAACTTTAGCCAATCTTGTTGAAGCCAACGAGCAGGATCCTTAATCTTGAACCTCCCTAAGAGCTGTTCTATGTTTCTTCAATGAATGGTTTGTAATGAGGAGCGAGCACGTCATACTCTATCGGAGGATCCTCCGTCAGACTTCTTAGGGCGTAAATGTTTAGAAGTCTTGTGAAGTAGAGGATCTAGCATGATCTGTGGGTTAGGAGGCCTTAGAGAAATTACATGTTCATGTGACATCGGAGGATCCTCCGATATCAATATGTTAGGTCCTTTAGTTAGTTAGTATATGTGAACTCCTTAGTGAATATAGTTAGTGATGAAGAGTCAGCACTTCATACTTCATCGGAGGATCCCCCGTCAAATAATATACTTACTACTTAGGAAGTCACTTGTCTATTTAGAAGTCTAGTGAAGGAGTGGATTTAGCATGATAGTTAGGTTCAAATAGAGGCCTACGAGCACTTAGCACTTCATGTGTCATCGGGGGATCTCCCGACACAATCTTAGGTCCTCAGTATTCAGCTTTGTGCATATGAGAAGTCCTTACTGTTTTTCTAATATGTTGGCAGTCGCTAAGTAAAGAGGTACTTGTTTTTGGGGACTATTTACAAAGTTTACTTACTGTGCAAAGAGCATTGTATGTGTTGAACACTGTATGTGGAACATAATGGAGCACATCGGAGGATCCTCCATAGACGGAAAGTATGGTAATTTCTATCGGAGGATCCTCCGTTGGCCAAAATCCTTCTATATCCTCCGTTAGAAATTTTGGCTGATTTCTGGAGTTTGTGAATTCTATAGTAGGGTCATTCCAGAAATAGATAAATGATGCATACTATCAAATTATCTACAACGTAGAAACATGATGTAAACCAACAACTACATTGCCTCTAATAGTAACAAATACATGGTGCATGTAGTCTTCTGGCAGGGTTGTTTACGATCTCGGATACTCTGTACTGCCGTAGAACTCTAAACAGAAGAGCTCGGTGACAGCCCAAATTGACACAAAAGTAGTCCCAAATCATCGGAATAGTCCCAACTAAACAAATATGACCTTAAGCCATATATACACTTTTGGTGTTCAAGGTTAAAACATTCATCCAGTTCGATCATCCATCCACGGGACTTCAGACTTAACTCCATTTAACTTACAGTTTAGAATTCTATGCGGCTCTTTCCTTCATTTAACTTATTCTTTAGAATCCCATGAGCCTCTTAACTTTACTTACCTACCACTTTAGAATCCCATGTACAAAACTACTAAACCCAGCCATTAGGGTCGGAAATTTTTTATTATACATAGAGAATTGTAAAGTTTTAGCAAGAGTTCTTTTTAAAAAGGATTATTTCCTTATCTATGTTGAAAAATAGAATTTTAGAGAATTTACAAAGAATTTCATAAAGTATTTGCATCATTTTGGAAAAATAATTAATGTTTTAAAATAATTAATGCAATTGATCATATTGTGAAAAAACATAATTCAAACAAGATCAAAATTTATATCTCTAGAATCAGTGAAGAGCATTATGGAAGTTGGTCAAAAGAAAATAAATTGAAACAAAACAGAAGTTCCGTATCTAGGGATGTACTCAAAACTAATAAAAAAAAGTTATAAGACCCAATCTGAATACATGGGTCTTTTAAAGATTAACTTGACAAATATTGACTATGTACAATTCCTATTATTAAATTAACCAAACGTTTATTGGTTCTTGTCATCAATTGCAAACAAATTCCAATGGACTAAAAACATGTTTCCGTGGGACTCTACCATTATACCTCATTTTTTTGGTTCCGCATCCATTTACCAAAGTAATTATTTTATCAAAGAAAAAAACATTTGGAAAAAACATTTGAGAGGTGTTATTTTTAAATTTCAGTTTGTAGTGAACAAAATTATTTTGATTTTTGCATGCAGCGGTAGAAGTGTTCAATCATTTGATTTTCAATTGCCCATGCTCATAGCCATGTTCATGAAGACAATGACCTTGGATTCGAGAAACCTTTCAATTATGGAAAAAAAATGGACTTCATGAACTGCTTTATTATGTTATGTATTTGGACTGCATGTGTATTTGAAAAAGCTTTTGAATTGTTTAATGACCATAAGTTGATTTAATTTGTACTACCGGTATTCTTTTAATTGGTCCAAAATTGTATAATCTTTAGGAGCCGCCTATTATAAAAACTTGCATGAAATTCTCAACCTATTATAGTAATCAACTGATTACAAGAATTTTTTGGTGATTAAGACTGTTCATACGAGTTCCATGTGGGTTTGGAAAATTCTAGATATAATTTTATAATTTTGAGGATTGAATATCATGTAATAATATGCACTATGACATAGCATTATTTGATTTTTTAATAATTTTGAAAAATCATTTTTGAAGAGTTCACTTTTTGAACTAAGAATGAAACTTGACATAAACGAATTTTGTTGTTTTAAAAGAAATCAAAATATCTTATTTTGAAAATCCATAGCGTACAAATGGTAACCAACTAGCACAAGAACCAAGGAAAATTTGGATAAATGAAAACTGTGTGACTGTTTATCATATAAAAAATGGTTCACAAGTCTATAGACAGAGGCATGCTAAAGGGTTAAGTCTTAAAAACTACTCAAAAAAATCAACCTATGAAAATGACAATGAAAATGAAAATGAAAATGTGAGTGAAAAATAAAAATGAAAATGAAAGTGAAAATGTGAAATGAAAATGAAAATGAAAAATAAAAATGAAAATGAAAATGAAAATGAAAATGAAAATGAAAATGAAAATGAAAATGTGAATGAAAAATAAAAATGAAAATGAAAATGAAAATGAAAATGTGAATGAAAAATGAAAGTGTGAATGAAAAATGAAAATGTGAATAAAAATGAAAATGAAAATGAAAACGAAAAGGGCAATGAAAATGAAAATGAAAAGGGCAATGAAAATGAAAATGAAAATGAAAATGAAAAAGTGAATGAAAATGAAAATGAAAATATGAATGAAAAATGAAAATGAAAATGAAAATGTGAATAAAATTGAAAATGAAAATGTGAATGATAAATGAAAATGAAAATGAAAATGTGAATGATAAATGAAAGTGACAATGAAAATGAAAACGTGAATGATAAATGAAAATGAAAATGAAAATGACAATGAAAATGAAAATGTGAATGAAAATGAACATGAAAATGAAAATGAAAACAAAAATGAAAATGTGAATGAAAATGAAAATGTGAATGAAAAATGAAATTGAAAATGTGAATGAAACTGAAAATGTGAATGAAAAATGAAAATGAAAATGAAAAATGAAAATGAAAACGAAAATGAATTCTCTTTTTCCTTTCCTTTCTTTTCTTTCTTCCTTTGGTATCTTCTCTTGTGTTTATTTTGAAAGAAGGAAAAGAATTTTTATTTTTTTAATTTTTGAAACAACAGGATGCATTTTATTCCGAAAAGAATTCCTTTTGAATGGAAATGAAAATAAAAATGAAAATTAATTCTTTCGGCAATGTGCAAGCCCTTGGAATCTTCTACCTGCAGTTCAACAATTTCAGTGGTAGCATCCCGGCGAAACTTGGGCGATGCTCAAATCTTAACGACGTTGTGTTGCCGAACAACCAATTCAATGGAAGTATTCCAGAGTCTCTGGGCAACTTGACTAACCTTCAAGCCACGTTAGATCTCTCACAGAATTACCTCACTGGCAAATGAATATTCCTGTGACCTTGGGCAACTTGACCAAACTTACGAGACTGATATTATCGTCGAATGGATTGAACGGTTCCATTCCTGATGATCTCGGCGGGTGTGTTTCCTTGAATCTGCTTGATTTATCAAGCAATCAGTTAACAGGCGCTATTCCGAAGTTCCTCCCCAAATTCTCCGGTCTGGATTCTTTAGACTTATCAAACAACAAGCTCAACGATGATGCTAGTGCTCTGTCAACTCTGAGCCAGTGCGCAAGCCTGTCAACTCTCATCGTAGGGCAAAACGATATCTATGGATCTTTACAAGTAGACTTCACCAAATGGCCGAGCTTGCAATACTTCTCGGTGACGGACAACAACTTAACCGGCGGGATTCCTGCGTCGTTTGGAGCTTTGAACTCGAGCCTCGTCTTCGTGGATTTCAGCCGGAACGCGTTCACAGGGGATTTTCCTGTGCAGGTGGATGGCGGTCATCTCTGAGCTTCGTGTCCTGCAATTCTCCGTGGCCCTGGCCCTGGCCCTCGCCAAGCTAGCCTCAAGCTCATCAATCCTCGTCCGCAACTCCGCCTCGTAAGCCATGGAGTTCTCCGCGGTTTGGTCCATTCGCTCAAGAACCTCCATGGCTCGCTGCAAGTCCGTAGTACGTCGAATCAAAAGATCCGACAATGCCTGGTGGAAGGGGGGGTTAGGACCCAACCTACTTCCACCGGCCTGCTCACCATTCTCATAAATGGCAAGTACATGCAAAAGAAAATCTGCAGTCAAAGAGATCGAGCACACAGGGCATGTCTGGTGGCCTCTGGTCAGCCACTCCGACAACTCGGTCCAGCAAAAGACGTGGCCACATGTGGTGGCCACTGGATCCACCAACCTCCCATGACAAATGTTATATATGAATGACATAGTGAACGCGTGAAGGCACGCGCGCCAAGGCAGTAAACCCGGTACTGCGCTCTATCTGTCCCACTGAAAATAGTCAACGTGAAGGTAATCTGCAATTTCACGCGCATGCACACCCACGTTACAATCTTACAAGATACAGTGTTTAATTCGACCGAGCAGCTGCACTAATTAGCAGAAGGAGAAAACAAATAAAAAATCTGCAAGCAAGGTGCAAATGTGCCAGAAAATGGCGGCGCACAGCAAAATTCAGGAGCAGAAACCGAGCCACACAGACAACGAGAATTGAGAGATAGAAACTGGACACAGAAACCTCCGATCGCAATTCACCTTCACTATTAGAGAAGGCGGGAGCAGAACCCCTGATTCTTGCAAACGCGAGCGTCTGAAGTCACAACAAGTTCGACCGAGCAGCTGTTCTAATTAGCAGAAGGAAAAAAAATAATAAAATCTGCAAGCAAGGTGCATAAGTGCCTGAAAATGCCGGCGCACTGCAAAAGGCAGGAGCAGCAACCGTGGCAGCCACACAGACAACGGGAATTGAGAGATAGAAACTGGACACAGAAACCTTCGATCGAAATTCACCTTCACTATTAGAGAAGGCGGAAGCAGAACCCCTGAATCAAGCAAAACTGAAGAGTGCGCTGGAATTCACAACAATTAAGCTGGACCGAGCAGCTTTACTACCAGAAGAAAAAAAAGGACAAAGGTGCTAAAGTGCCTGATAATGCCGGCGCACTGCATAACTCAAGAGCAGCTACCGATCGAAGCAGCAACACAGACAATTCGAATTGAGAAAATGCGAGCTCTAGAAACTGGACGCAGAAACGTTCGACCGCAATTAATTAATTCACCTTCATTATCAGAGAAGGCGGGAGCAGAACCTTGCAAAAGCGAAGCGCCTGAAATCGCAACAAGCAGCTGTACTAACAGAAGTAAAAAAATTAAAGACAACTTCAATCTGCTAACAATGTGCAAACATACCTGAAAATTGCTGGCGCAAGTGCTGCAATTCTCGGGAGCAGCAACCGAGGCAGCGACACCGACAAGGAGAACTGAGAAAATGCCGCGAGAGAGAGAGAGACTGGGAATTAGAGTGACGACTGTGGCGGTGTGAGTTGGGGTGCGCGCCGAAGATTTCTCGAGCTTTCAATTGGTGTTATTGACATTCATTGATTGCAGCGGATGATCGGGAGCATTTCAACCGGGAATATTCTCGACCGTCCGATCGCATCGTAGCGTGGTGCATGATCGTCACGGGTGAGCTGGCAGTTTGCAGCATGGCGATGGAATTTCTCCTGATCGCTGACCTAGTATTGGTGTCACTGTATTTTGTGTATATGAATAATAAGATGAAAAATAAATTACCCTAACCTGTGGTCAGTTTCGACATAAATTAATTCATTTTGTCAGAAGAGTGCCACATGTCATCTTGTGATTGGTTTATGGTGACGTGGACCTCTCAAAATTTGATGTGAAAATTAGATTTCGACACAATACTGTCTGAATCTGATCTTCACATAGTCACATACAGTATGTGACTTGATTTAAAGATTTTTTATTAGCATATTATTATTTTTAAATATTATTTTTATGCGTAGAAAGTATAATTTTTTAACAAATCTTCACATCTTGTTGAAAGATTGATGTTATTAAAAATTTTAAATTTTACGAGTAATCGTGTGTAGAGAATTTAAACTAAATGGAAAATATTGAATGATGCATGCTTATTGGAGAATACTGAGTCTATAATGGATATTAATTAAAAAAAATTGAATCTCATGTAATTACTAAAACATAATATTCATTAAAATGAGAGAATAGGGACCTCTCAAAATCATATCTCTCATTTTCAAGGGGGAAGATTGAATCTAAATAGGTTGTCAATTTAGGTGGATAGTTAGTACATATATCATATGGAAGTAGGAATTTCCATTAAAATGAGAGTTATGGAAAGAATGATCGCTCCCAGTTGGAAGGAGGAGTTTTCATTAAAATGAGAGTCATGAAAAGAACGGTCGTTTCCAAACTAATATAGTACCATTTGAAATAAAAATAATGCTTATGTATAAGGGATTGGTTTCTCATCTCCTGGACACCAAGTCATGAGCTCAATGGTTGGTTGTGAATGGGTGTTTATCTCATATAGGTGGTTTGGGTTCGATTCCCGTTGAATTCGTTTGAGCGGATATGAGATATGCATGACTTGGTGCTGCTAAGTGAGCCTCGGCAAGCAGGAAATTTGTAACAACCAACCAGCCCCATACCCTAAACTGTGACAAGTGCTTAACGCGCTAACAAAAAAACAGTGGTGTTAACCACTAAACCTTTTATATGTACTTGTTTTTAAAATCAAATACATACAGTTAATCTTTGAAGGAAAACGGATCAAATATACAAAGAAGTAAACGTACAATGTAATAGTAAATATATTAATAAAGTATAGATATTGCACTTGCAACTACTATTTTTTTTCAAAATCAAAACACTTAGTCTTTGAAATGGAAATCTTCAACTTCAAAGTAAAACACGCAAATATAAAATAAGAAATAGGTCAAAAGAAATCAACATCTAATGAACTAGTCATAGTACAGACTGTATATCACTTACATCAAAGCGCAAAGTATCACAATAATAGTCAAATACAAACTATCACATAGAGCTAGCAAAAAAGCCATATTCTCCATCACCTCCAATCAGCAGTGACTCAAGTAGAATTATACAAAGCCAAACTTTGGTTAATGACTTCGATCTGAGCTGATGGAATTTTGATCATGCACTCGACAGTACCTCGTTTGATCCTAGACTTCCATGCTGTCATCAAAGCATTTGTTTCTTCCCAAAGTGGAGGTTCCGTTTCATCAACCTTCCAACGCAAACCTCTCGTGGTGTCCCATCCATTGTAGTAGTCCTGGACATTTTGATCCCTTGATGTTGGACGAAAGTACTAAATGAGGACACAATTTGGTCTTTCTGGGTTACAATTAGGATCAGACAACGCCCTCGCAATCCAAACTGGCCGAGTGTCACCATCTGCTGGTCGGATTGCAACGAAGTAGCCTTCGTAAAGGTCTCGACCCACCCTGAATGATGGCAATGGACGACCCCGCATCTGCCCAACGTAAACGTCATCCTCTGCAAACTCTTCCCGAATGTCACCATCCTCTACGTATTGATCCTCCACTGTCGCTTCAAGCCGAGTTGTGGGCCAGAAGCCGTCTTTCAAAACATTGGACGGTTGCGGAGGCTCTTGAAGTGCTACCTTCACAACTCGTCAATAATGAATTAAGTGCTCATAGCATCTTCTGAATTCCCCGGTGAGGTCCTCATTGCACAAATTCTTCCAGTATTTGATAAATCCAGATATATCTTTCGAGATGTCTTCCACGTTCCTCATCGGACGCTGCGCAACTGGAATTGGCACTCCATGGGGCCACAAACTCCTACCTTCCGAATCCTCCTTCCACAATTTGATCCCTCCACCTTCTTTGGGCAACCAGTCTACGTCCGTGCAGAAAATCTTGTACTTCAACAGCGGACAACCAGTAGAGTCAAGGTAGAACTTAAATTGTTGTGCCTTGGTGTGTCCTACGAGTGCTTCATCTCCCTCCATAATACTGCCTTCGATGAAACCTTTGAAATCGGGCACTTCTTCGACAAGGTGTGGGATAGTGGGGATAGATTCCATGTCCATGAAGGACTTCGTGAGCAAAGGAATCGTAGGAAAGTTTTCCTTCTGCAACAACATGCTCCACCTTCCAAACAACGCATCGATATCGTCGTGGGTGTGACCTGGTACTAGCATAAAATTAACATGTACTTCACGAAATATTTTTTTTGCAACAAGAAGAGACCAAAAACAAAAAACATATCATTCTATTCTTGTTTTCCCCGGTAGCATTGTCCATTTGCACATGGAGAACGGGCGGCAAAGGAGTCGCTAGAGGAGAGGTTCCAGCGGTCGGACGCAACGATGGTTCACAAGTCTCTACCCCCTTAAGCACAGCATCAAACAAAGGAGATGACCTTGATCCCACAAACAATTCCCGAGATGCAAACTTAGGAGGCAACTCTAGATCCCGCAACAACCTGGCCATTGAGCCGATAGTGTAATTGAAATCATGCGAGAATAGATCCAGGCCGTAATGCCCATAGCGCACATCGGCGTGGCCATGTGCAAACATACCAGTAACGGAAATGGGCAACTTCACAAGGCCATCAATCTCTTTGCTCTTGTGGGAGAAAACCGGAGAAGCCGTTTTCGTGTGGTCCATCTTGTCATGCATGATCGTGAGACACTCGTGGGGAAGTTGAAGGATCGGGTGCGGTTGGCATAATACAACTCCCGGTGCGCACGCGCAAGAGCTAGATGCTTGTCTAATTTCTTAGCCCAGAGCAACGCTTGCTCGGATCCAGCTATTGATCCCCTCCTAAGAGAATGATATTTGTCGCACATTGCGCATCGAGCAAAATTGTCACCTAGTTTCTTTGCGTCGAACTCACTGAAAGTGGATGTCCTAATCTTGTTCAAGTTGGAAGGCGAGACTTCCTTCAACCCAAACGTTGCATTCACCGCGTTGAGTTTAGGAATGGTGTCTTTCCAAGTGCTGAAAGGTTGCCGGCAGAATCATGGAAACGACTTTGTCCCCGGATTTGAGCGTCCTCGTACGGTGGGGCATGTGGTCCGCGGATTTCTCTAGAATACATCGTAGCGTCGCGGTGGCTTGAACGGTGTGATTACGAGGCTTCCTAATTCCCGAATTTCCATGAGGATGCGCTTGCCGCCCTTGCACTGCGTATGCTTGGTAACGGTAGAATGTAGCTTCGGGGACATCTGCAATATGCATCCATGCTCGCACGCAAACATCAATACCTTCTATAGTCGCCACCCTCCGGTTTTGAGAATCGCGGTGAATCTGCCTGTGGATGTCCATCTTCATGTGGAATCTGAACTGGAAGGAGGTTCCCTGATACATACGTTCGCGGAAGGCACGAATCTTATCCCTCGAAAAGGGTTGAACGCAGTTCTTGCTACAATAGACTTTGCTAGAGACGGAGTTGATAGAGTCTTGAGTGAGGAGTTGCTGCGATCTGACGGAAGTCTCCCGGGGCGGATTCCTCACTGTACTAGTATATCTTGTTGACCTGGCGGAAGAGGGCTGCGTGAGACTAGCTTGGCGACGGTTGTAGTTGTCGCGAATTTCATGATCATGGAGGCTAGCTCCATTGATATGGACAAGCCGAATCGGCCAAGCCCGCAACGAGTACCTCCACTCGCGGGGGATGTCTACCTCAAAGTGACTCCGGACTATGTGAACAGCAACGTGAGTGTCTCCAAGTGGTCCGTTCGCACCGAGGACAAGGTCAGAGCTGACACTATGACAAGTTCTGTCCCCAACATGCAAGCCGGCGTCATTGAACAAAGCTACACAATGAGTATTCCATTGACGTCGCGGGATGCCTTCACAATCCGGAACCTCGACGTCCAGTGTGTGTTGGGCCTCAGCTTCATCGTCGAAGGAGTCGATTCCAACAATCGTCATACAAGCAGGGTCCATGGCACCAGTAGAGGACCTAAAGATACTTGAACAATTGCATGTCCTGAAGTTAGAATATAATACAGTGGAGATAGCTTCCATAATTATGCTTGATTAGCTCGAGGCGAGCTAAATGACAAGAGGGATTGGGAAGATGTACATACGTTACTAGAGGGATTTGGAAGATGTAGGGTTGATACTCTTGGAGGCCCGAGCATAAGGGTATGGTCAATCTTTAGATTTTGTTTAGGTCGACTCGACCTCATTTGTCTGGACTATGTCTCAGTTTAGGTCTGAACGACCTAAATAGTGTCGATCCACAATTGTCCAGACCTAGATTCGATCATCATCTCAATTTAGGTCGGGCCGAGCTAACTTGATATGAAGAATTTCCTCCACCATCCGGTTACTTCATGTAAGTACAAGGAGGGGTCCCCCAGTTGAGATCGACACAACCTAAGTTGAAATATTGGGGTGAAAGATATTACTCACTGCTAGGTTCTCAACAGAAGATCACTGGCCAGGGTAGTTTAGGTCGAGTCGACCTAAAATGTCGAGACAGTAGACCCATACGGAAGGGAAAGGAGTGGCTCGTATGAGATCTAAGTGTCCTCTCGATTTAGGTCGCCTCGAGCTAAATTGAGGAGCACAAATGGCACGGAATACAATCTAGAGTGTTTACAGAATGGAAGGGCTCTGTATACTTTAGGTCGGTTCGACCTGAATTTGGATTATCACATTACGTGTCGATCTGAATAAACCACAAGAAGCCAGGTGATCAAGTTTTGAAACTCATACAATTTAGGTCGAGTCGACCTAAACTGGAAGATGAATCTCGCTCCAGTACAAGGCTACATGTAGGCAACGTTGGTGCAAATTAGGTCGAGTCGACCTAAACTGGAAGATGAATCATGCTCCAGTACAAGGCTAAATGAAGGTAACGTTGGTGCAGATTAGGTCGGGTCGACCTAAATTGGAAGATGAATCACGCTCTAGTACAAGGCTAAATGTAGGTAAAGTTGGTACAAATTAGGTCGAGTCGACCTAAACTGGAAGATGCATATTACTCCAGTAAAAGGGTATATGTAGGTAACGTTGCTGCACATTAGGTCGAGTCGAGCAAGAGGTTCCATTCTCGAGGAACTGGGAACATATTCAGGTCGAGTCGAGCTAATATGCCCTGGGATTTACGGCGACAATGTCGGGAAGCAACGGCATGTACATTCTGCATTTCGAATTGAAGAACAGCAACTACACTGTGGATTACAAATGAAAGCTACGCCATATATAATTGTGGGAAATAAGGCACCGTCCGAAAGCTTACAATAACATCACAGTATGAGATGAAACTGAAAATGCGACCTATTTAAATGGTGCGCGCTAACCCTAGAACTTGAAATTGTGGATAGGTAGTAATCTCTTACCGGAAAATTTCGCGAACAAAGCGCCTCTTGGCACGATTCAACAGCCTCAGCCCGCAAGTACACGCACTCTCCTCAAAGCTTGAGCAAAAGAAAATCCTCCTTTCGACTATGCGAGAGTACAAGAACCGGAATGGTAGAGTACGCGAACGGAGGAGCATGAGCACGCAATGAAACGAGAAAAGGAATATTTCAGTCGCCTTTCAAGATTTATAGACAATAAGGCGGGAACAGTGTGGCGGGAAGAGCAAGGGAGAATTTTGAACTGTCATTTCTCATCCACTTAAAAATCATATCGTCCACGAAGTTTGGTGGACTTTACAACTGTGAAAGACAAAAGCTTACTGAAAATATACGCGACAATAATAGAGTTCTATACAGTATTTGAATACTTCATTCAAATATTGATTCCATCCCTATGTAACACGAAAATTGGAAACGAAAAAATCTACAGTGAGACATTGCTCTATATTAAATTGTAGATCATAATAATAATATCATTCAAACTGTACTTTGTTGGATTTGTAGAAAGTACAAATGTAGTTGACAATAAAATAACCACCTCAGGGAGGTAACTTCTTATAAATTTCATGAGCGGTTTTAGGGTATTTAATCGAGGGCTATGAAGTAATTTTACATATTCTAGTATTTATAGTTTAGTTATGGTATATTCTATGAATATTCCTAGAATATTCTCTAAGTAGTTTTAAAACATCCTATATTACTTCTATAAATATATTATTTTTATCTTAAATGAAAAAAGAACACCCTATATTTGTTCTCATATAGTTATCTAAATTCTCGACATTCACTCTCCCGAGGTAACCACTGAACATATCGGTAAACATCATCAGAAACTACTATTTATAACTAAGAATAATTTTGATTTTTTATAGAAATGGAAGTTCACCATTTTGACTTCTAGATTCCATTCGTACGGTAGGATTTACTGATTCTATCACCGATAATTAATTATAAATTTTGAAAGTTAAAATTAAAAATTCAGTCTACATTTGATCATTACAAAATTTTAATATTTGTTGAGTAGGACTTCTTAAGAATAATTGTAAAGTAGGTATTTCAAAACATGGTGACTTCTAACGATTGTCGTGTTTCTAAAATCTATGTCCTCATTTTTGCAAGTTCAGTGTTGCAGTACTATCAATTGAACTTTGGCGTAGTGAAGGACTTGAATTACTGAACATTATATTCATTTGAGATAAAACTTATAAATTTGTAAAAGTAATATAGGGTGTGATAAAAAAAAATTAGGAATATTCTTGGATTTTCTGTGGAATATACGTAGAAAATACCCTAAACATACTACAGATAGTAGCATATTCCAATTGTTTCATAGCCCCCTATTAAATAACCTTTTTACGGTCATATGTACCCAAAATTCACACTAAGTGACTTCCCCGAGTGTATCTATGTATCTTTCACTATAGTATTTAGCCTGCAATATAGTAAGTCAAAATGTAATCCACTTATTAGTCACGACACCGTCGACACGTTCATACTGTTATTATAGTCAGTGACATTAATGACAAATGTAATCTAATTGTCGTAATGAGGAGTGTTTGAAATATATAAAAGCAATTAACAGTATAGTTGGAGGTAATTCCGTTAAAATTAAATTTAATGTGTTATTTCATTGTGTTCTTGAGTTTAAAAGCATTAACCACGTTAATTACAAAATAATGAAATATATTAAATAGATATATGGAAAATTTAAATATATACAAGCATTTTACAGAATAATTGCAAATAATTCACATTTAATTAAATATTAACATGCCTGTGTAGCTAGTGCAATATATATTTGGCGTTAAATACGTGAATTAACAAATAATGAGAACATAAGGAATAGATTTACGAGTGACAAAAATCTTGAAAAATCTTGAAATATTATTAAAACTATGGGCGTTATAGACACCATGCATGCAAATATACATTTGGTATCAAAGACAAAATGTCTAGCACACATATTAAAATGACTTAGACATAAGTCACACATTGCGCGACTCACGGTTCAAAGTGGTACCCATATCAACCCATAATTTTCCAAATCCTAATTATTGCCATATTCGTATTTTTATTGTCAGTAGTGCAAATGTTTTAAGTGAAAATTAATGAATATTAATATTATACAGTGATAGCAGAAATTTAGGGACTCTAAGTCATAAATGTCATATAATGAGCTTCCAAATGCATGATCTGATCATGAACTAACAAGTTTTAAACATATTTAATTTGTCAAATGCATGATTATTACATTGAAGTCATGCAAGTGTTTAGGGTATTTTTTACGTGAAAATAATATGCAAAATCACAAATTGTTGTACTTTATGGGGCCTCAACCCTAAATGTCAAGAGATTATGATCCCAAAGCATGATAAAAAGAAATGCACAAGTTGTAAATAATTTTTAATACGCCGAAAGCATTAAATTACTCTACCCTAGAACCTAACCAATGGATGAATTATCAGATATGTTAAACTTCATCCGCTCATAACTTCTACGATTCACGTCCAAATATTAAATAAAAAATCATTTTAATCTCATCTCCATGCAGTCCACTTCATCAAACCAAAATCGTTAAAAGCATGACTACATTGTAAATACTAAATATTTCATGACTTTCAAATGATACAGCTCTATATCACCCAATCTAGAAATTCCGTGAAAATTAACTAAAAACATTATTATTAGAATCACAAAGGTCCAAATTGAAGGTAAGCTTAAATGATCCGCATATTATAAAACGTTTAAGGTCCGTAATATTTTAAAGCATGTGTCATTGAAATCATCCACATTTAATACGACTACTATAGGATTTGAAATACTTTCATTTAAATACATTCACGCTATAGACCCTTTCAATGGCTGTCCAAATATATATGACACTCTTTCAAATGATGAAGTACGTGTATGTTACGGATGGATGAATTATCAAAAATCTTAAACTTCATCCGCTCATACCTTCTACGATTCATGTTTGAATTTAAAATACCAAGCCAATTATTTTCATGTAATCTTATTGTAGTGTGAATTTTTTATAATTGAGATTTTTATGCGAGGTCAGCTCCACGTGTGATTTGATCAAAAAGGAAACAATTTGTGAAAATATTTTTCCTCATTTTCTGTTCCAATGTTTCACCCAAAAATTTTGAAGATTTTACTCTAAAATTGTTCCTCAATGAAATAATAAACTCATAAAATCAAGCATCTAAATTTTTTCCAAAAATCACAACACCTACAGTACTACATTATAACCCATCACAACAGATTTCATCCACATGTTATCAATATCTTATTCGTAATCGAATTACAGAATATCTTTTTAATATATGTTACAAATTTTATAGAAAAATTATTAGTAATAGCAATCACAGATTTAATCATATGAATAGAATCTAAAATTCAAAATGTATAACTTTTATTCATACATCAAGTTCCAAATATTCATGTTAGTTGCATTTTATAATACATCTTTAGAGAACTGCCCAAACCGGACATAGGTGAGGGCATTTAGGGGCTACAGAATTTGGAATTAAGATTGAAGTTACGATTGGTCCAAAATAAACCTTCTATTCTAAAAACTCAATACCTCAACATAGAGAATTGTGTATGGATGAAAAATAAAAAATACTTCAGTAGGTTACAAAATTTACGGTGTAAGTCAGGTCTTTATAACCCCTAAACGTACCAACCCTTTGCACAAAAGTTGATTCTAGCCTCAGAAGTAGATAATTATTAGCATGGCGAAGATTTACATGAAGGGTATATGAGAAGACCAGTGTAAGCATAAAATCTACCCAATAAATTAGACATATTTGTAGTCGGAGGCCTCTCCAATATTATCAACAGCTTTCCATCACAAGTCAAAGATTTATTGTGATTGGTAGAGAATTTAATAGGCTTTCTAAGGTGACTTGCATAAAGATCATCGAAGGTTGTATAAGAAAGTTACGGGGCTAGGAATCTGTTCGCGATCCAGTTTCTGAACGCTGGGACGTTCAGGAAATACTGTAGACATTAGAATAAGTATTTCACAGAAATTAATATGTGAATAGCACGAGAATGTACAAATATATATATACCTGTTATATATGTTTGTATATATATATACATATATGTATATATTTATATATGTATATATATGTATGTATATAAATAGATATGTACAATATATATATATATATATATATATATATATATACATATACATATATGTACAAAGTGTACGAGGTAAGACTTTTATAATGTAACCAAAGGAAAAAGTATTTACCAGAATTGCGTGAACAACATGAGAATGTACAAAATAATATATATACATGTTATATATATATATATATATATATATATATATATATATATATATATATATATATATATATATATATATATATATATATATATATATATATATATATTTCTATATTTATAGTACGTGGAAGGCAAGGTTAACACTTTCAAAAGTAAGTATTAAGAAATTGGGTATTAATAGATATCAATAATTATTATCCGGCCGCTAAACATAAAAATAACAATAATGAATAATCCTTCCGCAGCTAAAACTAAATATTAATAAATATGCAGCTTGCAATCATTAGAATATTCTATATGATTATATAGAGATTCTTTGAAATTTCTTTTCGTATCATGTATGGTATAGATTATTTACTCCTACAGATTTTGGCTTTTTTAATAACAAACTTCCACTACAATCTTTGAAATTTTCAATCGGACCATGAACTAAAAACTTTGAATGTAGGATGTGCTAAAACACAAACTAAAATGACAGTTGCCAGTCTATGACATTCTTGAGTAAGAGCTCATGTAATAGACCAAATTTAACGCTTAAAGGTCCACAGAGCCCTTTCCAACCAGTCTTACACAACAATATTCCATTGTATTTGACATGATTCTATACCTCCTATGGGTTTAAGATAAAAAATGAAGTTAAAATGCGAGTCCACATTATTTTAATGAGCTATTGGAATTCCAATTTGAAACCTTTCTTTTTACAACAAATGTCAAATATACGCCAACGTGTCTACTACCGCACATAGAAGGCACGGTCGGTAGATAATAATTCCCCAAAAAGATGCCAAAAACATAAATAACTTTATTATGTATTTTGTCAAAATCAACAAAAATAAATTCAATAAAAAGCCAAACATAAAGTCAAAAATAAAACAAACTCAGAACCCAATTCTCGACAGTAGTGGACGGAAAAATAACACTCACGATACAAATAAAACTAAAACCGTTTAGCAAACGCAAAAAATTAAGTGTTTGCTATTAATAGCCAAATTCTTAATAATTACTTTAGATCTAAACCAACCTTCACTCTTTCAACTGTTATTAATTATTCTAAAATGAAAGTGCAAACTTCGCCTTCCACGTACAGTATCTCCATCAGCCCTTTAAGAATTAAGTATTTTTGATGTGAACACAAACTGCATCGAAGAGCACTGGAGAAAATTTTGGAAAATTCACGAGGGTTACAAAATCTACGTTTTAAGACTATTAAAACGATTATGTACAAATATATGCATGTTACATATATTTATACATATACATATACATATACGTATACATACATGTATACATACATGTATACATATATATATATATGCGTATATACATATATGTATGTAGATGTCCATATACATATACGTATATGTATATATGTACATATATATATATATGTATACGTATATGTACATTTATACCCCTGCCTGCTGCCCGATGGCCTCTGCCTACTGCCCCTCGAGGTCGTCTCCCTCGCAGCGGGATTAGGGTATGAGTCCCTCATTTTTTGATTCTCCATTGTTTTCGCTCCCTGTGTTTCCTCCCCCCCCCTCTCGTCGCTCGCTGTGTTTGTGATTTCCTTGCCGTGTTTCTTTTCTTCTCGTTGTGTTTGTGTTCTCCTCGCTGTCTCCTCGCTTGCTGTGTTTGTGTTTGTGTACTCGGACTCCCTCCGTTGCTGGTGCTGCGCTCCTTGCATTCTCTCGTCACTCCGTTGTTGCTTAGGGTTTAGAGCATCTGCTGTTTTGGGTAGGGTGTAGAGCGCCTGCTCTTTCTTGCTTAGGATTTAGAAGCTAGAGATTGTAGCTGCAGATTGAAGCTAAAGACTGAGGCTGTAGATTGAAGTTGAAGAAGGAGGCTAGAGATTGAAGCTGGAGATTGAAGCTACAGTGAGCGCGCATAGGAAGCTGGAAAGGCAGCGTTTTCAGGTAACCCTGAAATCCCATGTTTCAATTTTTTGTACCCCACGACTCTGTGAGGGCATTGTATGTTCTTTGAAACGCCAGGAGGGTATGGGCATAGAGGAATTGAACAGTGATTTCTCAGGGTTAGGGTTCTCAGAAGTACTGGTTTCCATTTGCCATACTCGGACTCTACAACCGGTTCTTTTGTCTGAGTGATGCACTGCTTGTGCTCAAAGGCAATGGAGCTGATGTAGAAAGAGTTACACCATTTGCAAGTGGAATCGTTCGCACTCAGGTGTTCTTGAATCATTATTCCCCATTGTGTAAGCAAACAAGACCTGATTGATTTTTTGCTTACATAATGGGGAATAATGTATAGTTCAGATGTGCTTGCTTACTTGATTTAACTGTATGTTTATTTGCTTGAATTAGGTGTATGCACGCTTGCATGCTCGAATCAAGTAAGCCTATTCTGTAGTGATTGCTGGAGTGATCAGTGTGCTTACTTTCAATTGGGGATTTTTATAAATGAATGTATTAGCGTACATTCATAGATAGAGAGCTCTTGTTGTCATAGCACGTGATACCGGATATTCCCCTAGAGCGCACTTTTTCGTGTCAAGAACGCTCGTAGAGGTGATTTCCGGGTTATCGTTCTGCGGAGATTCTGTGAAGTGGAAAGTTTCCGGAGATGGTCCCGGACTGGTGATCTCCCTCTCTCTTGTCACCAGTTCAATTCCTCTTTCCTCCTGAACCGGGTCTTCTCCTACTGACTGACTCGGTTATGGCTAGATCCGGTTTTCGTCCGAGTTGGGAATTTATCCAATCCTACCCTGTCCGGTCTATCCCAAACAACTCAAACCGGTTTACATTAACCTCTGTTTTCCTTCAGAGGGTTCTCCATTTTCTTTTAGCGGTGCTGGATTTAAAGACACACCCTTCCTGCTGATTCAAGTGATGGGAACTTCACTACCTTCCGGTTATTCTAACTCAACTCCTCAATCCGAGTAATTCCCGTACTGCACTTCAACTGCAGGTTCATCCCAAACCCACAGCCGGTCACTTAAGCGCAACCCGGTTTTCCCCCTTCTACAAATACTACAACGACTTGATAACCGGGATGGACCCTTATCCGGGGTGTCCGGAATCGGTTGGACTCCTAACAGTTCGTTTTACTCTGATCATTCCAGCTCTTCGGATCGCATGGTCTGCCCAGATGCTGGAACCTCAACCGGACTACCCGTCCAGGAGTTCTGAGAGGACCGGAGTACCCCCTCCTATCCAATCAGCCACTAATCCGGTTATACCTTGCAATCGAGCACGCAACAACCCACATTCAAACAATCTCTGAGTTTTCCCAATACCCGGGCTCTTAACTGGATCTACAACAGAACCCGGTTACTCTAGCTATTCTGGACTTCGTTTGTCACACGGTCTTCCCAGGTGCTGGCACCTCAACCGGACTACCCGTTCAGGAGTTCTGAGAGAACCGGAGTACCCCCTCCTGCCCACTCAGCCACTAACCCGGATTATACCATGAAACTAAGCACAGACCAACCCGATCAGTCCTTCCGGTCACCAAGGGACTAGTTGGACCACTATCTCAATCAATAACCACACACACACATACACAAACAATTTGGTTCGTAGAAGAGTATGCCTAAGATTATTCACAAAGAGAAAAATGGTACACAAAAAGACCCCAGGAATGAGGAACATCCCTGGATAAAAAGAAAACTCAAAGCCGACCAGATCCGGGGAACCCGCAGATCCTAAAAACCCGGGATCCGGAAAACCGGGGGACTACCCCACGATTAGTTCTCTGTCTACACTGCAACTAACATTAGAACCCTAACAACTAATTCCAAACGGATCCTACCCTACTATACAAAGGCTCACAAGGCCGGATCTGTCAAACCCGGAACCCTAACTACCCAGCCGCTCCCGAGCAGCTGTCCCCGATCCGATCCCTCCAATCCGCTTCCTTGCTCACCGCGTTCTCCTGCCGTTCGCTTATCGGTTCGCGCCGTTGCGCACAACCCGGTTGACCGTCCGGGTCGCCTCCTGGCCCACCCTCTGGTCTTCCATCCACACCCTATTGGGCGTCCGTCTCCGCCATCTCTCCATCCAGATTCAGAAACCCGGTCAGGCTTGCTTTTCCTGGCTCGGCTGCCTGAACCGGCTCCATCCCGCCCATCATCTGCGAATTTCGATCCGGAGTGGGAAGTCTCCCTCCCATCAACCGGTCTAGTTCTCCTTCCTGGGGCGCATTGTCAGACATCCGGAAGTTCCCCTGCAACTCACTTCCGGACAGGTGGGCCCTCCCATCCCTATGGCTAGTCTCCACCGCTTCCGGTTCAGGTGCGGTTGAACACCTTGTCAGCACCTCTGCTGCCAACGCCCGGAACTCCACCAGTGCCTCTTCCACCCGGGCAGCATACTTCTTCACTATGCCTTTTACCCGGTCGATGTCCTCTTCCTCGGAATCACTCATCAATTCATCGTACAGCCGCGCCTTGGTCTGTACTTCCCCATTTGGTCGGAACAACCGGGATATAGTCTCGAAACAGGTCCGGTCCTCTTGTTCCCTGGTCCGGATAGTCCGCTTCGCCCGCCTAAGCTCCCTTCTCTGATCCCTCAGGAGCTGGGTCACTCCGCTGGCCTCCTTGCGAGCCCGGATTCCCTCCCGCCGGATTTGCTTGACCATTTCCGGGAACTCCTTCACATTCGTGCTCCGGAGGACGTTCCCCATTCCCCTCACCGCGTTGTAGAGGGGAGTATACTGCTCCTCCACCATCTCCAATGCTGTCCGGATTGGCCCGAGCATGACGTCCGCTCTCGCGAGGATTGGCACGTCCGGTCGTGCCTCCCGGTTCGGCTTTGCTGCAGGGGTGGGCTCCTCTCTCCGGCCTGGTGCATCCTCCCGGTTTTGATCTCCAGCCTCCGGTTCCGATCCTGCTCCCACCTTCTGCTTCCCCTTTTCCTACGCACTTGCCTTCCGGTTGCTGGGACCAGGTTCTACGGTGGCACGGTCACCTCTACCGTTCACCGGAGTGGTCTTTATCCGGTTTGTGGCCTTCTTCCTGAGAGGCGAAGCGTCCTCTCCGGGAGGAGAAATCTCCCGGAGGTCCGAATTCTCCCCTTCGTCACTCCGGATGACCCGCTTCCGCTTCTGCGGCTGCTGTCCCCGGGCGTGCACGGAGGGACCCTCTCCTTCCGGTCTTGCGGTCTCCACCGGTTCCTTCCTCTTTCGCCCCTCCTCCGCTAATGGGCTTCTTACGCCCGGTTGTCTTCCTTCCGGGTCTTCCCTCTTCTTTCTGCGATCCTCCGGTCGCGGACTGGTACCTCCCAGTTTCTCCTGTTTCTTCCTTCGCTCCTCCGGTTGGTTCCCATCCGGACGGGTCTTGCGCGCTTTGCCTGGGCTCCGGTCCGCTGGAGTCGGGGTCGGTTTCTCCAATCTCGCCTTCTCCCTTTCCGTGAGACATCCGTGCTTATCATACATGTGGTAAAGGAAAGGGGTAATGGGACAACCTTTTGCTCCTCCGATCTTCATGGCTTCCCGGTTGACAATTTCGTGTATCACCACTCCCCATCCGATTACCCTTTTGTAATGGAGCGCGGATAAGATATCCTTTGCCAACTTGATCGTGACAGTGGTGGGCTTATCCGGGCTGAGGATTGGTACCAGAAATTGCAGCAATCGCTTCTCCCGGAGATCCCGGCAATGGTCCACCCGGAATCCGTCTTTCTCCGAGATCTCGGAGAAACGCCCTTTCACCCATTCCAAGTCTCCTTTCTGGCCAGTCTCGAGTCCGTACCCGCAGTCCGGAAGGCTGTAGGCATAGCTCCAGTGCTCCCAGGTCCAATTCTTGCACTTTCCCCGAATGCGGTTCTCTCGGAAGGCTGACGGCACTGGCTTCCCTTGTACTTCCGCCAGTATTCCGGTATCCTGGATATCCCAGTTCCGGTACAGGAGCTCCTCGCATTGCATGGTCGCGAGGTCGCAGCGCAACATCTCAAAGTCGCCCGGATGCTGGGGCACTACTGGAATCACCTTCTTCTCCGTGATTCGGTCTCCTGCAACTCTCTCTCCACCCCGTGCCATTGATACAGACTCCGGGCGCACTCTCTCCCTCTTCCGCGAACTGCGCATAAGTGTCTGGCGCTCCTTCTGCTCCGGTCCCACACTATCGACTCTATTGCTATCCGGAAATACGAAATTCTGTTGGTGCGGAAGATTGGAACTGTAGAGAGAGAATGAACAGTGGGTCGCCCAATTTAAAGCGGCCCACTTCAATGCTCGGATCGTGGCCGGGTCCATCGGAGACCCGTCCTCGCCTATCCGGTCGCCCATCCGGTTTCCACCCGGAACCCGCTGTCTAGCTAGTCCACCAGTAATTCTACTAGGCTGCGCACGGACGCCGCTCTCTCTCCAAATAAGTAACTGGGCCGTTATGGCCATTACTTCTCCTATTTATGGCGGAAAGACTACTCCTAGTTGCCTTAGAAACCCTAACTAGCTGCTCTTGGGAAAACGAGGTTTGACACTTGTCTTGATTCTATGGGTGCCGGTACATGGATTTGTAATGCATGGTGATAAGAATTGACATAATTTAACCTATAAACTGCGTTAGATTCAGCTTGACTTGACCTAAATTACACAAATCGTCAATCAATAAGATGTGCACATTCAGATCGAGTCAATCTGAATGGAACTGAATGGCCTACAGAGAAAATAGAAGAATCAATTGAAACCAGGACGAAGCTCCAATTATAGTAGTTTAGGTCGATTCGACCTAAAAACATGCGCTATCCTTGAGTATCACCATTGAAGTACAAGAATGATCTAGAAATATAAAATTACTCTACATATATTCAACTCGACTCGACCTAATATGTTCCACATAGAATCCCATTAAACGAAATATCATAAGCAGCAATTCATATATTCGAAGTTCATGCAATCCCAAAATGCTTAACTATAGTTGTTCTTTAGCTCAGATCGACCTAAAATGTATATGACATTCTATCTTGACATAACAATTACAACTGTAGGTATGATACTGGGTGGTTGCAATCTACGGTCACCCAAACTTTTTGTCGCGGTCTACACTTTTGTGCACTTACCCAATCTTTGGAAAATCATCAATAAATATTGGAATGGAATTTTGTGATGAAACAAATTGCATTGTTTCTAGAATTCTAAAGTTAAGATGTCTACCACAATAAATTTTGCAAAATTTCAATTTTTCTATCCAAATTAAGCATTTCTACTTAGATTTGGTAGCGTGTCGCTTGTCAAAAGTGCACCTATTTTATGGGAAATGCTAGAAGGGGGTCAAATTTGAACTTCAAAAATTTATAGCAACATACCACAAGTGTGTACAAAGCTACCATATTTTAATTTTTTGGGTATTACGCTTACTTATTTTTTAATTAATTGTTTGGTGATGTTTTTGTTTTTTAAGATTTTCGTGAAGTTAAAACTTTTTTTTGGATTTTTTTTTTTGGAAATGAAATAATGGTTCAATTTTAGAGGTGGGATATAAAATGCATTTTTCATAAAACCTAGCTAAGGATGTTATGTAAAAAAGGCTCTAATTACCCTTGTTTGGTAAAAAACAGAAAAGGCTATTGAGTAATGCTCAAAGTCTTGAAATTAACTTAACAATTGCTAAAGTGAAAGTATTAGCATAAACCCTATTTGGGATGGTGAAATTTTTGATCTAATTGAAAGTTGAGAGGTGCACATTACTACGCTAGTGCATGAATTGTACGGCCTTTAGCTGCACAAGCTGCACTCACCACTTGGTAGACCGTAGCTTGCAATCACCCTACTTATGATAGTTACAATAACCTTCATGAATCCGAGCCATGAATACTTACAATAACCTTCATGACGCATGCTACTGTGTGTGTTACGCACTTTAGCTCGTATCGACCTAAACACTTGTATGTACTCTCTGTGCACAGAATGGCGCCAGAGATGAAGACACCAAAGGAAAAGGAAGTAGAAAGCCTGGAGTGCTACTATAAGAGATCAGCGGAGCAGCCAACCGCGGACGATGCAGAAGGCGACGACCTCGCAAACTTTGGTGAATTCTGGGACATGGAAGACTAGGACTTGGTAGAGTTCTGGAGTCTGAACATGATACCAATGACACGTGACTTGAACTTGATAACGAAGAACAAGAATGCAGAGGCCTTCCTGCCACTGTTAGTATAGGAAAAGGTGAAAGACATCAACGCCGGTAATGGCTCCATAATAAACTTGCATTGCGTCACCACGAATACCGAATTCGTGAAGCACCAGCAGTACAACTTCACGCTGACATTCGACTCCGCTGTAATTCCTTTTAACCTTAGCCCCTTAATAGCCTCTCTAGAAACAACAGAGTTCAGTGGTATGATGAAGGAGCTGGAGGACCAATTCGACAAGAATTTTTTTGAGGGCAGCAACGGACAGCCACTGCATAGGGCAAAGCTGTGCTCGAAGATCCGGAAGTTGATCCAAAATTTCGACGTCATGAAAATGAAGCTGGACATGCAGAGGCAGATGATGACACCTACAACTGTGTCCCTGGATAATCGAAGCCATGGAGGGAGTGTGGGATCCATGGGCACAAATTCGCCTAGACCGCAACAGAGCTGAAGCAAACAAAAGGCAAACACGCCTATGACACCTTCGACGGTACCACGCCAGAGTCATCTCGGATCCACCTCCAAGAAGAGACCAACTGTAGATAGGACGGCACCTACAGTCATCAACGAGGGGAGCTTGGCGTCCGCTCTGACCTCATTGCCGGAGTCCTTGGAGGTGAACAGGACTCCGGACTACGCACGCTCGACCGAGGCGTACAGGACGTTCTGGTCGTCATGCACTGATGTGTTCCTGTTCGGCATCGAGACAAAATACTCGATCCCCATCGAGCAACTAGTCGATACGCCTGCGCACATAAACATCCGCTCGTACGAGCCGGGTCTGGCGAGGAAAATTATAACCTTCCTTTTGAACATGCCCGACAAGAGCACCAAGCAGACTCTGTGCGTGATACCTTGCGACCTGGACGAGCGGCCGAAGGACTGGGATTCCATCAAAGATGGAAAGTTCTGGCTGATCAACAGGCAGCACAGCATCAAAGCAAGTTACATGATGCGCGATGAAGGAATGGCCGCAAACGACATCAAAGAGTTCGTGGAATGGAACTGCTTCATAGCTTGGTCGTAGAATAATGAAACTCTTCGTTCCATATCCGCCTACTACAACCGCGTGAACCACTTCGGTGTCATGAAGCCGTCGTGGGCCACAAACATATTGGGAGCGCGGCAAGTGTGGATAAACCTCGACCGCCCTAAGAACCCGAAGGAAGCAGTTGAGGTGGGAAGGGTCAATCAGGACCTGAGGACGAGGGACGCCCAGAAGAACAGAGAGAAGTTCAACATAATGTTCAGCTTGACTCGACCTAAATTGCTTGCTGCTATGCTTGCATTATAAGTAATCCACTTCGTAGTCCGTCCCCATAGAGTAGACCGATACCAACACAAGTTAGGTCGAGTCGATCTAATATGCTCATAAGTTCGTCTTCTTGCTTATTGCTTCTCCATGCAAATCATGCACTCCGGAACCTCTGGTGGTTTAGGTCGAGTCGACCTAAATGCTGCATAGTAGCTAACAGTGTATGTAACCATGCAGGAGTATCAAACTGCTATGAAACTGCGGTTCGCGATGATCGACGAGACGCAGTCCTAGAAGGACACCAAGAAAAGTAATGCGGATGTACTTCTCGACATCCACAATGAGCTAAAATTAATCACTGCGCCGGACAACGTGTTTGATCTCTAGAGCGAAGTGATTTCAAGCAACGACGCTAGCGTGCGAGCTTAGAACGGAGAGCCCGAGAGCGGAGAGCAGGGATTTGGAGAGCCTAGAGCCTAGGATCCATCTGAATTTTGGAAATGACACTAATTTTAGAAAATAAATTTCTAAATATAGTTTAGTTACTATTTATAGTAATTTTTGGTACCCTATGACCGCTGATCCTATAACCGTGGGGTAGTACTTAGTAGAGTAAAATGTTTAGAGTCAATCATAAAGGAATGGATAATTATAGGGTACATGTCTTTCTGTCCTCTACCTATTCCTTGGGCCCAATCGTCCTCGCTCCATCCTCTTCCTCCATGTGCATAGTTAAACATACTTAGCACCTGTCTTTCTGTCTTCAAAACACTCTCTGTCCAAGGACACCAAGGGCATCTGTGAACTGGACTGTTACCAGATCTAGTGCACATACTTAGCAAATAAACTACCTCAGCATTCAGAAATAGCATACTCATCTCTCGCCTTGTCTAACCTCCAAGGCATCCAAGTACGCCAAGGTAACCCAAGACCGTATGCAAAAGTTACTCAAGCGTATATATATATATACCTTGAGAACTAGGGCACGTCTTGGGGGCTGGAGTATTCACCTAACCAAGTTTATACCCTGACTAGCTATTCCATGACCTTATGACTACTTACTTACCATGTCTTCCCTGATCAGGTAGCCTTGCTGGCCTATTTTTGGTCTCAGTTATCTCCATACAATTACCCAGACTAACAGAATAGGTGGATCTATATGTAGGATTTTATTTTTTGCTTTTTGTTTAGTACTCCCTCCGTCTCCGAATAATATCTTGATTTGCTTAATTTGGTTGTTTTAAGGCTAGTTTGTCTCCACACTTTGTAACACGCTTTTAATGCTGACGCAGCATGTCTTGGACACCATGTTGATTAAATTGACTGCCTCACATTCCTTCACATTGGTCCTTTTTGTGCATGCCTTTGACTTGTCACATGCCTTGGACACCATGCTGATTAAATTAACAACCTTTTTTAGCAAATCAAGGTATTTTTTTGAGACAGATTTTTCAAGCAAATCACGATATTATTCTGAGACGGAGGGAGTACATAGTTATAGTGGTCAATCATATCGAGAAGGTACTTCAACAAATTCGAAATAGGAGATTAGCTATTCAAAATAGGAAGCTATTGCTTCTAGGTCTAGTCTCCCCGTCTAAACACCAATTGTGACTCATTCTTCAATCCTCGGTCTTAATGATCCCAGCAGCCAGGAGAATTTTTTTAACCTCATCCAAGCTGGGAGTGGGAGTAAGGATGTACGTGTCAACTTTATAGTCCAGCTTGCAAAAGAATCGAAAGATATAGTAGAGGTGTTTGCAGTTGACGTACTGGCCACACCTCCCAAGAGCTGCAAAATTCATGCTCGCGTAATGTGGGCACGTACGTGACGGAAAATTGCACAATGTGATATTGTACAAATTGTCGTCGGGCTCCACCCCGAACTGAAGCACGATGATGGCACCAAGCCTAGGGTACGGGAGGAGGTTTAGGCGGAGAATATTTGCCTTGATGTTTCGTGCACTCTCCCATTGATTCCGGTGAGCTTCCGTGGGAGCCTTGGTGTTTCGTCGCACGTTTTTGCCGTTTCGAGAAGATGGGACCCTGTCAGCATGTAGAGGTCTTGGGTGAGTCCAGATGATGGGCTCAAACACCTTGGACGAATATACATATTAGAAATAATTCATATCATATAACGTGCATTTAAATGCCTATAACATACGGTTTAGGCTTGGATTTAATCGGCCTATATGCGAGTGATGGTGTGACTGGGGTTAGGGTTACGATGGGAATGGGGTTTTAGTGACTGTCGATCTACTGGTTAAGGTTACGCAAATATCCCTGTGTGGGCTCAAGCATCCTAGTGGACTCTAGTTGTACAGGCGGGACTTAGGGTTTAGAGCCGATTGCCGCAGGGATGCTCCACCACTCCAGCGTCTAGTTAGAGCTCTGTGAACTCTGTATCATTGCGCACGCGCTGCTTTCACTTCTGCTCGAGCTCTGCCACGAGCCGACGCACCCGTGCGCTGCTACGACTTCCGCTTGAGCTTTGCGACAAGCCCACCCCTACGCTGCCACGACCCCGCCCATACGCTGCTCACGTGCTTCTTCTAACATCTCATGTTGTAAACTCCGCGCGTAGTTGACAGTTTGCCACGTTACACTCCAGCAAGTACACACGTAGTGCGGGTGAGTTTACCACTTGTCGAAGATTTCTTCATGTCAGGCTTAATGTCGTTGCCTCGTGGAGGAGCTTGCGCAGATATGACAGTCGGCGTGAATGGGAATGAATCAAACAGTCCATGGAACCACGGCAAAGAGGAACCCACGGCATCCAACGAACTGAGGTCTAAATAAAAAACATGTAAAACCTAGAGGGAAAGACAATGGCTGTGACGCTCACCACGCTAGGGCGGTGGTCACGCCACCAGCCTCTTCCCGAACCCAGCACCTCTCCATAGTGGTCTCGGCCCCGAGGGCACCAAAGAGCCTTTCCATGACTCAAACCATACAGACGACGGAACCATGACTTCCGCACGCCACAAGGATCGTTATGGCCCGACGATCGTCACCATGAAGGTGGTGCGTAGTCTCACCATCTACCAACGGCCACCACTACCACTTAAATCCCCATTCACGAGTGAGTACAAAGAGGAATCCACGACAACCCAGGCCCCAAAAATACATCCAAAAAAATGTCTTAAGCAGGCACTCGAGTGCTATTTTCAGCGTCACAAGTACGAGTCTTTGCGAGTGATGGGTGTCGTCTCGAGGCCAACGGCTATGTGGAAGGGCCCTCGGTTTGCATGTCAAGGGCATTTCAATGGTGTATAGCACATTCAATTTGGACATTAACATCAAAAGTTATGCTCAATCAAAATAGTCATGCTGAAATTCTATGCTGCGCAGCTTTCAACAGACCGTAACTTTTGGAGTTTTTGTCCAAACACAATGAGTCTTATACCGTTGAAACGCCTTTTGCAAGAGCTTTCCAGAAACATATTACAAGCCATACTTCAAAAAATATGTCTAAACAGGGTTCTCGGGGCAATTTTGGGCGTCACGAGTTCGAGAACTGGGAGGGTCAGATATAGGTCTCGGGGCCGAGACCACTCTTGAGGGGTGCGGGTTCTTGAAACAAAATTCAAAAGTCATGCTCAATTGAATGAGTCATGCTGATATTTTATGTTGCGCAGCTTTCAACAGACCATAACTTTTGGAGTTTTTGTCCAAACACAATGAGTCTTATACCGTTGAAACGCCCTTTGCAAGAGCTTTCCAGAAACATATTACAAGCCATACTTCAAAAAATATGTCTAAACAGGGTTCTCGAGGCAATTTTGGGCGTCACGAGTTCGAGAACTGGGAGGGTCAGATATAGGTCTCGGGGCCGAGACCACTCTTGAGGGGTGCGGGTTCTTGAAACAAAATTCAAAAGTCATGCTCAATTGAATGAGTCATGCTGAAATTTTATGTTGCGCAGCTTTCAACAGACCATAACTTTTGGAGTTTTTGTCCAAACACAATGAGTCTTATACCGTTGAAACGCCCTTTGCAAGAGCTTTCCAGAAACATATTACAAGCCATACTTCAAAAAATATGTCTAAACAGGGTTCTCGAGGGCAATTTTGGGCGTCACGAGTTCGAGAACTGGGAGGGTCAGATATAGGTCTCGGGGCCGAGACCACTCTCGAGGGGTGCGGGTTCTTGAAACAAAATTCAAAAGTCATGCTCAATTGAATGAGTCATGCTGAAATTTTATGTTGCGCAGCTTTCAACAGACCATAACTTTTGGAGTTTTTGTCCAAACTCAATGAGTCTTATACTGTTGCAACGCCCTTTGCAAGAGCTTTCCAGAAACATATTACTAGCCATACTTCAGAAATATGTCTGAATAGGGTTCTCGAGGGCAATTTTGGTCGTCGCGAGTTCGAGAACTGAGAGGGTGAGATAGTGGTCTTGGGGCCGAGACCACTCCCCAAGGGTTGCGGGTTCTTGAAACAGTTTGCTGTTGTTATGTCAATCCACGGTGCCATGGTGGCCTTGGGTTTGGTTCAGCCATGGTTCTATGGCGCATTTGGTTCGAGAACTGGGAGGGTCAGATAGTGGTCTCGGGGCCGAGACCACTCCCCAAGGGTGCGGGTTCTTGAAACAGTTTGTTGTTGTTATGTCAATCCTCGTTGCCATGGACGCCGTGGGTTTGGTTCTGCCATGGTTCCATGGCGCATTTGGTTCGAGAACTGGGAGGGTCAGATGGTGGTCTCGGGGCCGAGACCACTTCCCAAGGGTGCGGGTTCTTGAAACAATTTGCTGCTGTTATGTCAATCCACGGTGTCATGGTGGCCGTGGGCTTGGTTCGCCATGGTTCCATGGCGCATTTGGTTCGAGAACTGGGAGGGTCAGATAGTGGTCTCGGGGCCGAGACCACTCCCCAAGGGTGCGGGTTCTTAAAACAGTTTGGTGTTGTTATGTCAATCCTCGTTGCGATGGAGGCCGTGGGTTTGGTTCTGCCATGGTTCCATGGCGCATTTAGTTCGAGAACTGGGAGGATCAAATAGTGGTCTCGAGGCCGAGACCACTCCCCAAGGGTGCGGGTTCTTGAATCAGTTTGTTGCTGTTATGTCAATCCACGGTGTCATGGTGGCCGTGGGTTTGGTTCTGCCATGGTTCCATGGCGCATTTGGTTCGAGAACTGGGAGGGTCAAATAGTGGTCTCGGGGCCGAGACCACTCCCCAAGGGTGCGGGTTCTTGAAACAGTTTGCTGTTGTTATGTCAATCCACGGTGCCATGGTGGCCGTGGGCTTGGTTCAGCCATGGTTCCATGGCGCATTTGGTTCGAGAACTGGGAGGGTCAGATAGTGGTCTCGGGGCCGAGACCACTCTCCAAGGGTGCGGGTTCTTGAAACAGTTTGCTGTTGTTATGTCAATCCACGGTGCCACAGTGGCCGTGGGCTTGGTTCGCCATGGTTCCATGGCGCATTTGGTTCGAGAACTGGGAGGGTCAGATAGTGGTCTCGGGGCCGAGACCACTCCCCAAGGGTGCGGGTTCTTGAAACAGTTTGCTGTTGTCATGTCAATCCTCGGTGCCATGGAGGCCGTGGGTTTGGTTCAGCCATGGTTCTATGGCGCATTTGGTTTGAGAACTGGGTGGGTCTGATAGTGGTCTCGGGGCTGAGACCACTCTCCAAGGGTGCGGGTTCTTGAAACAACTTGCAGTTGCCTTGTCAATCTTCGGGGCCATGGTCGCCGTGGGTTGGTTCAGCCATAATTCTAGGGCGCATTTGGTTCGAGAGCTGGGAGGGGCAGATAGTGGTCTCGGGGCCGAGACCACTCTCGAAGGGTGCGGGTTCTTGAAACAGCCTGCTGTTGCTATGTCAATCCTCGGGGCCATGGTCGCCGTGGGTTTGGTTCTGCGATGGTTCTATGGCGCATTTGGTTCGAGAACTGGGAGGGCCAGATAGTGGTGTCGGGGCCGAGACTACTCTCGAGGGGTGCACGGTTTGGAATGAGTTTGCTGTTGTACAATCAATCATTGATGCCATGGCTGCCTTGGGTGTCTCTACCGTTGTTCCATGGCACATTTGGTTTAAGACTTGGGAGGGTCAGACAGTGGTCTCGGGGTGCACGGTTTGGGATTTTAGTGATGCCGTTACCACTGTCCCTGCGTGGCGAGTGTTACAGCCACTGCCCTCCCCTTTGGGTTTTACATTGTTGTTATTAGATTTCGAGGTTTTGGTTGCCGTGGGTTCATCTTCTGGGCCTTGGTTGCCATGGATTGCCGTGGGTTCCTCTGCGTGTTGGGCCTTGAAACAGTGGTGATATTGGTATGCTTGGGGCTGGGATTTTAGGAAGAGTTTCTGGGGATAGCACGTTTTTAGCAGCACTCACCCTAAAAAGAACCGTGAACATTTCCCAAGAGAATTCTGATAGTCTTGGGGTTTTGGTGAGATATTGTGGAGTTGGAATTACCCTGTCTGGCTTAGTTTCAGCCAGAAGGTATGAACCAATACACCCAATTCTTAGTCAGCTTGGATTATTGGATCATGGTGGTCTTGGAACTGGAGAAAAGTAGTCTTGGAACTAAGATTGCTTGTTTTCAAATAATTCAATAACATCAGAGTACAAGCGAATGTGCGTTACGGCCACTGCCCTCTCCTCTGGGTTTTACATTGTTATTAAACTTTGATGCCATGGTTGCCATGGGTTCACCTTCTGGGCCTTGGTTGCCATGGGATGTCGTGGGTTCCTCTCCGTGTTGGGCCATGAAACATTGGTGACATTGGTATGCTTGGGGCTGGGAGAATAGGAAGAGTTTCTTGGGACAACACGTTTTTAGCAGTACTCACCCTAAAAAGAACCATGAACATTTCCAAGAGAATTCTGATAGTCTTGGGGTCTTGGTGAGATATAGTGGACTTGGAATTGATCATGTGGGAAAAACATAGCATCATTGTATTTACTAATCCAATACAACTATGCTAATTAGGACTGTGTGTCCCTACCCGTGAAAAATAAAATGTCCCTTGTACATAGCTACTCGTGGTCCTAAACTCAAAACTTACTATCCAACTCTAACTACCTATAACACCGTCACCTGCCCACGCTGTCCTTGGTCCATGGTGATGCATGGCTCACGTTGCCGATTGCCAGATGGGCCTAACCCCTGTTTCTATGTTTAAACCGTGGATCTCTAGGTTACAGGGACTATGCAGGCGCAGCGAGAGAGAGATGACTGAGGGAAGAAGATGAACGGGAAATCTTGCGTTTGATCAGAGGCGATACCTAAACCGTGTACAACTAAAAGTAGACGGATCTAAAGACAAGAGAAACTGGGATGGAGAGAATAAGAGAATTGGAGAGCAATGGAAGAATTGGAGAGCTTGAGACAAGATTGGAAGAACTGGAGAGCCTGAGATGGAAGAATTGGAGAGCAATGGAAGAAATGGCGCTGGCGGCTGTAAAGTGCTATTGGTTTTGGAATGCCATGGCAGTGAATGCGGATTTGATGAACGTCCACTTAAACCTAGACATGGTTCTATGGCGACCTTGGCAAACATGAGTTGGCAGGACCCGCTGTTGGCGGCGGCGGCTGATTGATGCGGGTTTCTAATGGGACTGAGTGCCCAATTACCATGGTGACCTTGGCTACCGTGATGTGCTAGGTCACTAGGGTAGCTTGGATGTCATCGACATGGACATCTGGGCTTGGGCGCCAGGGACTGAGATGTTTGGTCTAACTTGGTGTGACTGAAGTTGGCCAGTATGTCTAGTTCAGGGTGACTATACCTGGATGCCATGGCTCCAAGTTAACCCTTAAACGACAATGCAAGCCCCACGGACTTGGTTATATTCTAGGAGAATCTTGACTCTAAATTTCTACTCAAATGGGGTTTTTAAAATGCCAAACCGAGCACCTTATGGAGATCATCTATACTTCTTTAGAATAGAGCCAAAGAAAATTAAAAACAATATCATGCTTAAAATGGAATTTTAAAGAGATTTTGGTTGTGGTATCAGGAAAGCATATGTCGTTTAAGGTTTAACTGTGAACGTCCCCCAAGCTAAGTGCTGGGAATGCAATTGGGGATGCACCATAATATTCTTTTAAAATGCTGCTGAATTTTGAATGTTTTGGTCATGATAACGCACTTGATGAACGTCCATGATGGCAAACATGAGTGGACACGAGCTTCTGGTGGCGGCGGCTTCCAATTGCTGCAAACCCTAAAACCGCTGCCCAATTACCATGATGCCCTTGGCTACCGTGATGTGTTAGGAGCCCTAGGGTAGCTTGAATGTGATTTACATCGACTTCTAGGTTTGGGTGGCAGCGAGATCTTTGGTGTAGTTTGGAGTGACTGGTGTTGGCCAGATAGTAGTTTAGTGTCACTATCCCTGGATGCTATGGCTCCAAATTCCTATGGTGAACTAAACTCCAAACTAAGTGTGGGGAAGGCAATCTATATTCTACAGCATGATATTCTATAGCATGATATATCCACTACACACACTCCATGTTAATTTCATGTTACCCTAAACCCAAATACACTACTGATTCCATAAATATGGATCCCACGGTTATAAATATTGATCCCACGGTTATAAATATTGATCTTACGGTTATAAATATTGATCCCACGGTTATAGGTCCTAACCCACAAAACTTAAAAAAAAATTGAAAAATTTCTAGGCTCTCAAGCTCTCAGGCTCTCAGGCTCACGCTCCCAGGCTCACATGCTAGCATTCCCGGATCTCAAGCGCAGGTGCTGGCGAGCTTATTGACCCAGACAGTGGGTTGAAGTTCAAGGATAAGCCCTACTGGAATCCCGAGAGTGGGAATCTCACTCGCGAGTTCTTCAAGTGGCTGGGAAATTAAACCTACGAGGATCTCGCGAAGCTTGCAAGACATATATTGAACCACGGCAACCCCAAGTGGACCTTGGGCTATCCAAAGGTCACGTTCAAGGCGATCTCCACGGTTCAAGAGAGGTGCTATTCAACCAAGGAGTGGGTGGAGAGAAGGAAGCGGAAGCACCTTGTGAAGAAAGAATTGCACAATATCAATCGTGATCTCGGACTCTTCAATCCGAGGGACCTAGTGCCCGAAAAATGGAGGCAATTTGTTAACGGTAACTTAGTAATATCCGGTAGCCTACCGATCTGGAGTTTTTACTACCCCGGTAAAATTCCAAGTTACCACAGGAAGTAGATCTAGGAAAACACTTTTTTACCGATCTGACCTAATGGTCAGATCTGGTTGTACTGATGTATATAAGCAATGAAGCCAAATTCATTGGCATGGTCCATTTTCCAAGATATATGACTGTTTTATTTTCCTTCTCTTCCTTCTTGGATATCTTCTCTACCGAGTACGTTCTTTCCGGATACTTGTACTTGATGGTTCCACTTCTGACTATATTGCAGTAAGAATTTACCGACTCAACTTCGGTAATCTTATTACTTGTCCAGTACTTTTAGATCTTTTAGTTTCTGTACTTACGATTAGTCTCTCTCTTCTTACCGGT
Source organism: Pohlia nutans (assembly GCA_022496805.1). Classification (NCBI taxonomy): domain Eukaryota; kingdom Viridiplantae; phylum Streptophyta; class Bryopsida; order Bryales; family Mniaceae; genus Pohlia; species Pohlia nutans. Next base: position 2,721,854 of record CM040105.1, read on the forward strand.
AGGGGTTACCGAGCATACGATTATGAAGGGTAACTACCATTTGGCGACCATCTAGTGTTTCGAATTTTAGAATCTTTTGTTTTCCTAGTTGCATCGACAGATCTTGGTACATATCGTTTTGCAGAACTCGCGAGACAATCCGGAAGGACAAGTACCGAACTAGTATTATAACCCACGACACTAGACCAGTTATCATGGTTTATGGCTCAACAAAACACTTACGCGGCAAGCTCACTGCCAGGCACCGATCCGGTCCCATGCACAAGAGCCCAAGCACACTTCCATCACGACGTATACGAGAAGATATCCACTCCAATCCTACCACACAACCGCATACCAGCAACAGTTACCTATCCGCAACACCAACAACCACATCAGGTACATTACCACCCTACTGTGTATTTTTGTTCATTTTGTGGCAATTCCGACCATCATACCATGGCATGTCCCCATTACTATCCACAGCACCGACGGATCGTGGCGCCCAGAGTACCGACCCAAGTGGACGTGTCTACTATGTGAGCGGTGAGCGGAGAGCGGAGAGCAGAGAGCAGAAAAAAAGCGAGCCAAGAGCAGAAATTTGGGAACAGAATTTATAAATAGAAGTTTTTTTACTAATTTTAGAAGTTTTTTTTTCAAAATACTTGAATATTCCATGGAATATTCTTTGATTAATAGAATATCCGAATATTCGTATTTTTTAGAAAATAATATTGACCTATGACCGTGGGCTGAAACGTGGTAAAATGGCATTTGATTTACACTTTTCTTTCAACCACATGGTTTTTTTATTTCAGGGTTTATTGCATATTCCATCAATTTTCGGTTTAGGGTGTCCTCAAAGCTGTAAGTGAACACATACACTTGTTTAGAAGTTGATGCAGCAAATACAAAACTTTAACATGTGACGAAGAATTTTGATATAATAATAGATAGAAGAAACTTTATATTGCTGAAATCGTCAGATAAGCGTGGAACATAAATGGTAGGTCATTGGACTCCATTGAATGTACTATGGGATACTTCTATAGTGACTCCTACTTTTCAGCGAAAGGGTGGGTCAAGATCCCACTTTCAAGGACTAGTTTGACTTCGTTGAAGCTGAACGTTGGCGCGTGGATGAACATGTCAACCCAGGGATTGAGATGGCAGACCTTCAAGAAGATGAAGTACACATGCTTGCAATATGAGAATTGGCGATTCCCACGGAACTTTGTCATTGTCTTCTTGAATGCAGGGCAGCTGCAGCCTGGTAGGGAGCTAATTGTGATCTGATACTGCTTCACATCTGGTGGCGTTCCTGAGTCTAGAGCGATGATGCAGCCATGGCCAGGGTGAGGAATCATTGTCACAGCATGGAGTCAAGCTTTGAGGGACTCTGAAGAGCCCAAAGCCAGCCTCTGCTGCGGATTTGGACGCACAGCTGTTCGCTTGACGATCTTCCCTTCTCTTTTTCCAGGATACCTATCCGCGTCTGCAGGTACGGGCACGGTGTCCAGATTTGCAGGAGGCTTTGCTGTGGAAAACAACCTTCTTGGAGAGACAGGCACTTTCTGCGGTAGTTGGAACCCAGCGGCTTCGAGGGCAAGGATCTCACTTTGCTTGAGGTTTGTTCCAAGCTTCACTGGCCAGACATCAGGAATGCTGGGCCTCTCTTACTCCTTAGAGTACGGAACTACCCATTTCCGCCTTGTACCTTTGACACACCTTTCGATATCGTCCGAGCAGAAGAAAAATTCTGAAGACTCTTGTACGTTCTTCCTAGTGTTGTGCCATAGACCAGTGTACGTAGGGACGGGGGTGGGTTTCGCACCCCTCACAATTCTCTCTAGACACTTCTTCTTTGTAACAGCTCTTTGGGCCCAACAACACTTAGCTGAAGTCTTTGGCAACCGAGCAATGTGCCACTCCTTCACGTTAACTCTGGTCTCCTCAACACTAGAGACGTGACGAACCCGTCCTTGGCTAAGGGGAGAAGGAACTGCGTTGTCGGCTTGTAGTGAAGAAGGTGCAACTTCGAGGACGTTGGATTCATCCTCTTCAGAAATTACTGACATGTAAGCGGTGCGTACCATGGTTTTCCTGCCATAGCCACGAGGATGCGAGAAGTTTACCTTATCGGGTCTGTGTGACTCATCATCAGCTCCAAGTGGCAAATCCACCCTGCGCTTCATGGAACCAAACACTTCCTCTCCAGCCATGTGAGGATCACGTGTACAGAACTCGTCCGCCCCAGGCATGTCGAGCATGGGGTCCTTGAGGACCTTGGAGTCACCTGTTTTTTGAGCCCTACGCTCAGCCATGCGAAGCTTCAGCTCTTGTTTGCTTGGTCCAGTCCCCCCTACATCGCCCTTCAAATACTGGTAGTAATTGACAACTTGCAGAAAAGCCCGGATGTAGTCATCCACTGTAGCAACATAAAGATCACCTCCGTTGTTCCCGGACGCTTGAAGCCACTTGTTGTGGACAGTCTCTGCAAGATTGCACGACGGCATCTCTGCAAGTTCATCCTCTGAGAACATCTGAAGAAGTCATGCGAAGAGAAGTTAGCCAAAATTGGTGGTCGGGTCCGACTCATGAGTAGACTGTAAGGGCATGGAGCTGAAGAAGTCATGTGAAGAGAAGTTAGCCAAAATTGGTGGTCGGGTCCGACGCATGAGTAGACTGTAAGGGCATGGAGCTGAAGAAGTCATGTGAAGAGAAGTTAGCCAAAAGTGGTGGTCGGATCCGACGCATGAGTAGACTGTAAAAGCATGGAGCTGAAGAAGTCATGTGAAAAGAAGTTAGCCAAAATTGATGGTCGGATCCGACGCATGAATAGACTGTAAGGGAATGGAGCATGCAACAAAAGACGTGTGTACTCACCCCGACCATAAATCCTCCCCATTGGCGATAACGGAAGTGCCAAAATGCCAGCCACAACTCAAGTTTGCTCAAGGCTGACTCGGTCACAGCCCCGGCGGATACCCACCATGCTTTAAGTCCTTGATACAATCTCTCAGCCTCGGCCATTGTTTGAGCCTTCCTGTATTGATGACACATCTGCTTGTGTTGGTCCCACAGATCTTCAGCGATGTATTTCTCAGTATGCTTCACTATGGACTGGGTCCAGTGAAATTGACAAGTCCTCTCACGGTCGTCCATACGTTCCTCCTTGTTGCCGGACCCATAGACAACCCGGACGGCGTTCCAGTTGGCCTGGGCACTGTCTGCCATGAAGCCCTTGAAGTTAGGCATGTCAATACCATGTCGCTTCATCACGGCGTTGAGATTCTTCCAGAAGACCATTTGGGCTTCAATGTCCTCCGACTGCATGTCGCAGCAAGCAATAGTCATGACACGGCAATAAGTGGAGTCATAGACATGGCAAGCCATCATTGTCCATTGCTTGACTCGTTTTACATGATCAAACATCAACCAGGCATTCTCAAGATCACCATTGGGTTGCATCCGCTTCACTAGGTCCACGCCACTGCCGGGGCCCACTTCAGACATCTTGAAGACGTACACCTTGTCCAGCGCAGAACCTTGGCCAGGGAACATGTTCATTTGAACAAAAGCCCAGTTGCTAAGGCCTCGCAACCTAGTGATGCTGTCCATGACACCGTACCACCTCAAGTACCTGAAGGTGACAACCTTATTTCGAATATTTGGTGAAGCCATGTCTTTGCATCGATCCAGCATCGGAACTAGTTCCTCAAAACTCAACGTCTTGGGCGGATCGTCCTCGGACCTCAACAAGTAGCCTCCGATGAGAGTCTTGTTTGCCTCTAATACCAATGCACTCTTTGTCGTTTGCGGAGTCTTCTCAACCTGATCTCCAATTAGACTACTGATTTCGACTTTGGTGTCCCTATAGTCACCAACTTTAACAGGATGCTTGTGATATCCAAGGTGGATGCAAACACGAGTTCTGTTACGCTTGCCGGACACATAGTAGATCTTTGCTCCACAAGTGGCAAGACATGAGGGCGGTTCCTTACACACCTTGCACACCACGGTCAAACCTCTAGGAGGACCCTGGCCCACAACAAACGCTTGCAATGTGAATCCATCAAACTCAGTCTCGTTCACTTCATAGATGCGATGTTCACGTCTAAGGTAGTCGCACTCCTTGTTCTCACATCGCAGGTGCCCTACACAGCTGGAGGATCGAAATGAGAGACCCATGTCATTAGTAATGTTGGTTGTGATGGTCTTGGTCCATACATGGCCATCGTAGCGCTTATCCATTCCTTGCATAGACTTTGCCTGCGAACGAGAGGCGGATGCTTCAGCAGGAGGCAACTCAAACATGACGTCACCGTTGAACGTTGAGGGCAAATATGTGACTCTCTCATGTCTAATGGAACTATAATCAATCTTCTTTAGGACGTTCTTCTTCCCTGGCATGAGGGGAAGTTTCTTCAGACATGTAACAACACTATCGCAATCGGTAGAACTCGGTGGTGGGAAAGAAGAAGAATTTGGAAACACTACTGGAGGGGACTTTGACTGTACAGGAGGGTCAGATGATGCAGGGACAGAACGAGTGGTTTTTGGAGGACTACTGTCTTCATCTGATGAGAGGGTAATGACAGGATTGATAGTTCCCGTCTGGACCTCAATATTTTCAAGATGAGGAGTCTCTAACCCAGGCTCGACCTTGACCGTTACATTGGAAGGAAGGGAGTTCTGAACGGTGCAAGTTGAGGAACGACGAGGGGTTAGGATTTCTGTAGATGCAGCCATTTGGGAATCCGTCAACCCATAGACTCTATACCTTCCTGGAGCGAGCCTCCAACTTCTACAATTACTCTCGTCAGAAATTGATAACTGACCAACTGTGTGACTCAGCTCAGACGTGAGGTCATCAAAAATCTCTTCCTCAACACTAATACTGTCTTCCTGGAAATTAAACCGAAGACTCAAACGCTGACACGACACTAAAGCATATCCTTCCTGGTCTACAAGAAATGTGAGTGGGAGACCCAAGCCATGAGCTCGGAGCACGACCACATTTGGCGCACCAAGAAGGGCTGGAAGAGGCATGATGAGAGTAGAGAGTGTGCAACTAGACGAGGCTGATGGTGATTTGATAGTAGTGAGGTGACAATGGGTGAAGGGATCTCTTTATTGGATCCAAGTTCTGACGATTGGAAGCATTGTCAACAAGGAATTGGCGGCATTCCAAAATTATTGGAGCAGCCGTAAAATAAATGGGCAACGGTTCCCTTTGAACTGGTATGGCAGAAGTAGATAGATCTCAGCCGAAATGTGAATGACGAGATTAACAATAGCCCAAGATTAGAACTTAATAATTACATGGCGCCAAGTTTTGCGACCATTGAAGGATTGTGACTGGCATGCATAAGAAGATGGGAAGAAATCGGAAGTAGATAGATCTCAGCCGAAATGTGAATGACGAGATTAACAATAGCCCAAGATTAGAACTTAATAACTACATGGCGCCAAGTTGTGCGACCATTGAAGGATTGTGACTGGCATGCATAAGAAGATGGGAAGAAAACGGAATTCTCAAAATGCGAGTGCAAGTGGTAGCTAGTGAAAGAGGGAGCTTCTCAGATGCATGACGTCTCACCATGTGAAGGTGCGACACCTTCAATTGCTAAGACGAGGAAAAGGGGAAAGCTCCTATTCTCTAGTGCGAAGCAGCTCAAGCGGTCTAGGATGAGAAATGTAGAGAGTAGGAATAGACGTTATGCTAACTTGAGGGGCACCATCAAGACATTAACATCCGAATTTGCCAAACTTCCAGTGGAGACCGTGCATCGCCCTTCAGTAGAGCAAGAAGACAACATACCATCCCAGTCCAATTGTCAGACGAAGGTGCAGCTCTCGGTGGACTTTAGTGTTCCTCACGACAGTGGGGTACACTCTTTCACCACCCAATTACTTGTATCCAACACTAATTTTCTTTAAGACATCAAATCTTCCAATTGCAATTTTACCAATTTTGTAGTGTTTGAGTCCGTGGGCAAGGGGCAGTGTACGCGGGCAAGGGGCAGCGTACACGGGCAAGGGGCAGCGTACGCGGGCAAGGGGCAGCGGCCTCGGGCAAGGGGCAGCATCCCCGGGCAAGGGGCAGCGGCCTCGAGCAAGGGGCAGCGGCCTCGGGCAAGGGGCAGCGTCCCCAGGCAAGGGGCAGCGTCCCCAGGCAAGGGGCAGGGTTCAAAATATCGAGCGGCCGTCCAAACCCTAAGTGCGTGTCTGCCTCCTTCGTCTCCCTGTCCTCATCTTGTTCTCTCTGTGTGCAGGCACCGCACCCCAGGCACCCGCACCCCACTGATATTTTTGCCGCCAGCGACCAGGTACGCGCGCGCTCTTCTCACGCGCTCCGCTCCTCGTGTGCTCCTTGTAAATGCTGCTCCTCTTCTCACGCGCGCGCTCTTCTCAAATGCTTGTTTTTTTCTTGAAGTGTTGCTCTTCTCACGTGCATGCTCTTCTCACGTGCTCCTCGTCACTCACTGTTGCCTTCCTTTTGCGTGCCAGGTGCTCGCATTCTCAAGTGCTGCTATCCAGGTGCAGATCTTCCCATGTGCATGCTCATCCACGTTTGCTTATGAATTCTGAATTGTGTTACTCAAGGGAAGTGTTCAACCCTAGCTGTCAGGTTAGGCTAAATTATTTGCTCCCCTATGACACTGAATGAGTTGTGTGCATTCTATACTCAGAGTTGTGTGCATTCTATACTTAGACCTTGCAAGGTGATCATGTGTGCGTGATCCAGTGAGCTTGAAGAGTGATCCAGTGTGATCCAGTGTGCTTGAATTGTGATCCAAGGTGATCCAGTGTGCTTGAATTGTCATCGAAGGTGATAAACTATGCTTGAATTGTGCGTGATCCATTGTGCTTGGCAGTACTGTGCTTGAGTGAGTTGCGGATATTGGAACCATTCTATACTCAGAGTTGTGTGTGAATTGTTGGTGCTTGAATTGTGCGTGATCCATTGTGGTTGAGTGAGTTGCCAGTGAGTGCGTGTGAGTGAGTTTTGAGTGCATTGTGAGTGCGTGTGAGTGAGTTGTGAGTTGTGTGTGAGTGAGTTGCGAGTGAGTGCGCGCGAGTGAGTTGCGAGTGAGTGCGTGCGAGTGAGTCGTGCTTGAGTGAGTGCGTGATCCATTGTGCTTGGCAGTACTGTGCTTGGCAGTACTGTGCTTGAGTGAGTTGCGAGTGAAAATTTAAGCCCATGAGTCACAAGAACTCCAGATGCTCGATAAACGTCATAGTGATAGGAAGTCCTCATGTGCTAATGATTTCAAGTGTCTTTGGCGTTCAAAATTCAATCCAGGTTGTTGAGATGAGGAGTGCCAATGCTGCCAGGGTGAATGAGACTAGAGGACTCACATTGAGCACCACAGTTGGAGAGTCCCAAAGTCGAGGGACCAGTGTCCAAGACGCGATGGAAGTTGACGTAGTGCAAGCAACGCCCAATGTTGGTGGAGACGCAACGTGTGTGAGCGAGAGCCGCCAGCTCGTTATAGGCTGCGAGTCGAGTGATAGTGGGGACTCCGAGTCAGATGAAGGAACTGACGGTTGTGGAGACGATGATGGAGCGAGTGGTGGAGCTGGTGATGGAGGCAGTTCTGTGGTTCCCATTGGAGGCGGCACTTCAGCTCGTGACGAGAATGGCACAACTTCGAATGCTGTGGCGGCAATGACGAGTGGTGCGGGTACAAGAGAAGGCGTCACGTAAAGTTCAAGTTCGCGTCTCGAGAATCGAAGTGGTGAAGTTGGCAAAGGTTTAGAGTCACTGCGCCCCTTAGAGCGAGCGCGCAGACAAGTCATCGGCTTGACCAAGGCAGGAGACAACGTGCATGCCGGACTAATTCATGGAAACTTGAACGAGCTTATAGAGAAAATGAGAAAAAAAAACCATTCTCTAAGGCCGTCCTCAAAATTCCACTTTGTCGAATGATTCACATGCCAATGGTAAGACCCTCGCTTCATTGTGATGTTGTGAAGCTGATGGGAGCATTTCGCTATGGGTACAAGTCCAATTCGGCTGCCATGTACGTGTCGTTGACCAACGATGAGGGTGAGAATAGGCTGGCAAGTCAAGAAGCCATGGACCAGTGGAACCCATGTTGGCTCGTAGAGAACGAAGCCTTTGAACAGAGGCTAAAATCTGATCCTGACCTCGAGTGTTTAAGTGGATCAATGTTCTTTGTGTACGATGGGAACCATAGACTTTTGGCGTGGAAGGAAGTGATCGAGACTCTTCATACCGATGATCAGCAATGGTATTCAAAGAACGGAAATCCTGAGTGCGTTGTACTCGATACCGCTGGAGGCCGTGGAGATATTCTGAGTGCCATGCACAACATAAACTCGTAAGCCACGAAACTCCATGGATGATTACAATGAAGTACTTGAATAATGTTGAATTTGTTGACTATTGGAACTTGGATTGAGGTCACTTGAAATGGCAAATGTGCAGTTCTAACCAAACCGCTCATGTGAAGACTAGTTTGGTACACATTCTTCACCGAATTCAGAAGTATGGATCTTATGACTTAGAGTACTATAAGCCGATGCTTACAACAGAGCAATTCAAGTTGTGCCAATCGAAATCAGTGAAGACTTGGTACCCACTTACAAGAGATTTAATGGTGAACTTCATCTTCAGTGTAAGTCAAAATCCGATATATCTTTTTTGTCTTTGCATTTCTAGCTTGATGTACTGCATGCATGGGTTAAGTTTTGACTATTGGCATGATTCTATAGGATGAAATTGTCCACGTTGCTAACGAGACTGGGCAAATGTACTGGGAAGAAGCGGAGGAGAGCATTCAAAGCGACGTAGGGCTCCAAGAATATGTTGACAAGGCCATATCCAAAAAGAAAGAGGAGCTCTTCACTGTGTTCAACAAAGCGCAAGCAATTGCTAATCCAGCCTATGGAGTTGGCTTCCTGGAGCAGGTGAGTGTGGAAAATCTTTGCAATAAATTTGTTGATGTGTGTGCAACACCATGCTTGGGACAGTGAAGAACAAGGAGTCGGGTCCGATGCTTGATCGGGGCTGAGGGTTTTGAGCTTGCTGTGGTGCGAGCGGGGGTGGTGCACAATGGGAAAGGTAGTGTGAATCAGTGGTCGGGTCCGACTGGCCATTGAGTGTGGGCAGCCGTGCAAGCTCTACGCATGTGTCGTGAGAGTGTGAAAGTCAATCGAGTATTGCGAGTGTTCGAATTTTGCTGTGGTGCGAGTGTGGGAGTATTGCTTGAATGCGAGTGAGGGCAGTCATGCGTGTGGGCAGAGTGTGCGATCATGTGGTTGGAGTGTGCGAGCGTATGTGCAAGTAACGCGTGAGTAAGGCGTGTAACGCGTGTGGGCGAGTAACGCGTATTGTGCAATGAGTGTGGGAGTCACGCGTGGAGTACGACTTGAACGTGTGTGTAAGAGTACTGCACCGTGCTTGTAGAGGTGAACAAACAGGGGTCGGGTCCGATGCTTGTGCTGTGGTGCGAGTCTAGTTACTGAATGGACAGTCATGCGTGTGGTGGGAGTTATGCTGTCGTGGAACTAATGTTGAGTGTGGGCAGTTACGAGAGTGCTGCGTCCTCATTTTGGGGGCAGTGACGAACTGGGGGTCGGGTCCGATGCTTGATCTTGTGAGGAGACCATGTTGCTGTGGTGTGGTGTGGGTACTGAGTGGGCAGTCATGCGTGGATTGGGAATCATGCTGTGGTGGAACTCAAGCTATGGTGGAACTCATGTTATGCTGTGGTGGAACTCATTGTGTGGGAAGTTATGAGAGTGTTGTATCATCGATTTTGGGGTAGTGAGGAACTTGGGGTCGGGTCCGATGCTTGATCTTGCGAGGAGACCATGGTGCTGTGGTGTGAGTTGGGGTACTGAGTGGGCAGTCATGCGTGGGTTGGAACTCATGAATCATGCTGTGTTGGAACTCATGGTATGGTGAAACTCATGTTATGCTGTGGTGGAACTCATTGTGTGGGAAGTTATGAGAGTGTTGCATCATCGATTTTGGCGCATTGACGAACTGGGGGCGGGTCCGATGCTTGGATTGAGCTCACGAATATCTACGTGTATGACAAATTTGAGTGTGGGTACTCACGCGTGTGGCAGGAGAGAGTGAGTCTTGGAACGTGTGTGCTTGGAGTGACATGGTGTGAGTATCGCGTAACGACCCTAAACCATGCAGGATCAGAGTGAGGAACCATCGTGCTTGGGGCAGTCACGAACTAGGGGTCGGGTCCGATGCTTGAAATGAGCTCACAACTTTTGATGTGTTTGGCAAGTTTGCGTGGTTGGGGCAGTCACAAATTTGCGAGGGGCTGTCATGCGTGGGTGCGATTGTGGTGCGAGTATGCTATCGTTTGGGAATTTTCGTCGTGCTTAGGGCAGTGGCGAATCAGGAGTCGGGTCCGATGCTTGGATTGAGCAGTGACTAGCGTGAGTGTGAGTGTGAGTGTCGAGCGTGAGTGTGAGGGTCGACCCGGACACGGAGGAAGGCCAACCGGGACCCTCGGAGGCCCGAGCAGCAGAGGAGGAACCGGGTCAGAAGACACCGGTTGAGGTGGTCCCCTTTAGGGTGCGCACCCGGGGCCAACTCAAGAAGCTCCGGGGGACTCCGAACAGATTGGAGTCCGAGGATGAACCGGACCAGAGTGGACCGGACAAGGCAAATACCTCTACAGCACCACCCCGAGGACAGGTGAAGAGGCGCTTGAGGATTCCGGATGAAGAAGAGGAAGAAGAGGATGAAGACCAGGACACAATTGTGACCGGGTTTAGGGTTCCTCCGAAGAAGCAGCACCGGAAGACGACACCGGTAGATAGCCGGAGGAAGAAAAGAGGGGCACCGGAGCCGACCGGACGCCAGAAGAACATCAAGGTGAAAACCAAGAGGGCGCGAGATTCGAAACCGGTGCAGGACGAAGAGGAGTACTCGGAGGGGATCCGGACTTATGAGCGGGCTCCCCGGAATGCAGGACCGGAATGGGAGGACATTCCATTGCGGGAACCCGAGGAGGACTTCCTCAAACCGGTCAGGGAGGCATTAAAGACGGTGGAAGGTAAGTACCACCCCATCTATACCTCTATGAAGGAAGTTGGACGTGTCATCCGGAGTACGCAGGTGGAGAGGTATCCGGAGCTCGTCCGGAAGATGAGGAAGGAGTTAGACATGCTCCGGAAAGAAGCCTCAGAGAGGAGCCTGGTACTACTAAAGCAACAGGATGAGATCCGGACTCTGGAGAAGCAGAAGTCGCCCACCTACCAGCTCCTCGCGTCACTGCTCAAACCGGATGGAGAGGCCCAGACGGAGGCCCGGTTGTACCGAGAGAAGGTGGTCGAATCCGGATTGGACGGTGCTGCCCGCGTGACGAACGTGGTAAAGAAGTACGCCATGAGGGTCGAGGCAGGAGTAGGGGAATTCCGAAGACTGCTGGCGAAGCATCAGGCGAGGTTTCCATCCGGGTCCAAACCGGATGAGAGGGTGGCAAACTAGAGAGGTATGAATGCACCCATAGCCAGTAGTGAATTGTTGGCGGCATTCCATGTATCACAGGATGCGCCCGGAATGGAGGAAGTGGAGAGAATGGTGGCCGGGGGTCAATCTACCCCGGAACAGACTTCGATAGTGAGCATGCCGAGGGGGAATCCGGATGCCAGTACCGGAGGGGATCAGTCGGAGGCCAGCCTGGCCGATTTGGCAGGCCAAGCTGCTGATTTGGTGGAGACCGGGACCACTCCGGGTAGGGAGTCAGGATCCGGAGAGGACCAAGAGGTGGACGGCCAACCGGAGACGGGTGGTCAGGAAGATAGGACGGATGCCGGTGAGCCAGAGGAGCGAGAAGTGGATGCGGGCGAACCGGAGGAACGCGAGACTCAGGAGGACGAGTCGAACGGGAGTCAACCGGAGTTCGATGAAGAAGGCAACCAGGAAGGGGTCCGGGAACGTCGATCCAAGTTGAAGGAGGATGCTTCCCCGCACTCCAACCAGGAAGAGGAAGGGGACTCTGGTGGCGACCGGGTCAGTAGCCCGGAGGGGCAGGAAGATCAGTAGGATCCGGGTGGCGGTGTGAACCGGATCAGGCTAGGCGGTAGGCTTTAGGCTTGGTAGACTAGCCGCGTGTGCATAGGACCTTTTGTGTGGTAGGTTAGGCACTTTTGCCAGTAGGATTGGATTGGGATCTTTTGGATGTGATTTCCCTTGATTTCCGGATCCCGGGTTTGTAGGATCTGGGCGGGAAATCTGGTTTGGTGGTTGAGGACCACTATTTTCCCAGGAATGCTTGGCATTCTTGGGGTCTTCTTGTATTACTGTTTCTGTGAATGCAAACTACTGTAGGGCATTATCCGGAAATTGTGTATATGCTGTGGGGTTGTTTGTGGAATAGTACAGTAGTCAAGAGTCCTTGGGTAACCGGGTGGGTAGTCCGGGTCCTCGAGTGATTCGGGTGTGAAGTCTGAATATGGTTTTTGGGTGACTTGAGGACTGTTTGAAAGAGTGGTTTCTAAGTTCCGTACGCTAGGTAATCCGGGTTAGTGGCTGGGCAGGTAGGAGGGGGTACTCCGGTTTGCACAGAACTCCTGGACGGGTAGTCCGGTTGAGGTGCCAGCACTTGGAAGGTCCAGGCGAGGAGGAATACGGGATCACGGGAGTAAAACAGGGCGCTAGAGTTCCTGAATGTCAATTTCGGACTCCCCGGATAGTGTCCATTCCGGTTAGTCAGTCGTTGTAGTAATTGGGAGAAAGGGGAAACTGGATTGCGCTTGTGTGACACGGCTGCCGGTTGGGTAAAACTAGCAGTTGAAAGGGCAGTACGGAAAGTACCCGGGATTAGGAGTTTTGTGAGTTAAACCGGAAGGTAGTGAAGCTCCCATCGTTTGAATCAGTAGGGAAGGGTGTGTCTTTCAATCCAGCACCACTAATGTGAATGGAGAACCCTCTGAGGAGAAACAGAGGTTAAACGAAACCGGATCAGGTAACAAAGGTGGACCGGGGAGAGGAAGGATAGTAAAGAATCCTCCCCGGAAGGATACCGGATCGAGTAGTAACCGGGTCAGTCAGTAGGAGAAGGCTCGGTTCAGTAGGAAAAAAAAGGAACTCAGCTGTTGAAAAGAGAGAGAGAGGTCACCAGCCCGGGACCATCTCCGGAAACTTCCCACTTCACAGAATCTCCGCGGAACGATAACCCGGAAATCACCTCTACGAGCGCTCTTAATACGAAAAAGTGCGTTCTAGGGGAATATCCGGTATCACGTGCTACGACAGTGAGTAACGTAATTAACGCGAGTATTGCGATTTAGGCAACACTTAATGCTAAACGCGAGCGTGGTGCAGGTAACAAGTGAAAGAGTCTCGGCAGTTATGAGTGTGGTGCGAGTCAGGGTACATCAACCTGGAATTACGAGGAATTGAGTGGTCGGGTCCGACACATGACTTGACTCTAGACCTGAAGTATGGGAGGAGTGATCAACGCAACCATAGGGTGCGACAAAAGTTGGTGGTCGGGTCCGACATTTGACCAATTGTCTAGAAAGATTGTGGGTTTAGGTTGAAAATTGAGTGGGGCTCTCCAATTTTATTGAACTTAGTCATTTAAGGTGCATGTTACACAGCAAGATGAGACTCAGATTTGAGTAGTCGGATTTGAGTAGTCGAGACTCAGACTGTCAGTTTGATGACTCGAAATTGTGGGTGCGAGCCAGTTACCCAAGCTGTGAGTGCAAGAGTTTTGAGTGGTCAAGTCCGACACCTGGTTGCCTGTGGTGCAAGTTTAGGGTGTATGAAGCAATGAGGGTAACGAGTGATGCGAGTAACGAGTAACGCGAATAGCAAATAATGCGAGTAATGGATGTGTGTGTGTGGTTCGAGCAATGCGAGTATCACGAGTAACGCAATGCGAGGGGCAGTGCAGAATCAGTAGTCGGGTCCGACTGGTGCTTGTGTGATTCATGATTGTGTGTGGTTCGAGTAGCGCGAGTGTAGTTCACGTGACGCGAGTGACGTGAGTAACGCAACGCGAGGGGCTGTGTAGTTTCAGTGGTCGGGTCCGACTAGTGCTTCAGAATGCCTGTGTGCGTGTGGTTCGAGCAGTGAGAGTGAAGCGCGTAACGCGAGTTGGATGTGTGTGTGTAGTTCACGTGATGCGAGTGACGTGAGTAACACAACGCGAGGGGCTGTGTAGTTTCAGTGGTCGGGTCCGACTGGTGCTTGAGATTGCCTGATTGCGTGTGGTTCGAGCAGTGAGATTGATGCGAGTATCGCGAGTTGGATGTGTGCGTGTAGTTCGAGTGACGCGAGAGACGTGAGTAACGCAATGCGAGGGAGCAGCGTGGATTCAGTGGTCGGGTCCGACTGGTGCTTGAGTGTGGGCAGTCATGCGATCACTACGCGAATATGGGAATCAAGCTGTGGTGCGAGTGTGGGAGTTTTTACGTGGTGAGAATCTGGGAGTGGTACGTGTAGTGCGAGTGTGGAAGTTATGATATGGTGCGAGTATGGGAATAACGCAATATATCGCGAGTTTTGGATGTGTGCATGTGGTTAGAATAACGATGCAATGCGATGTATCGCAATGCGAGGGGCAGCGTATATTCAGTGGTCGGGTCCGACTGTGTGCGTATGGTTTGAGTAACGAGTGTTTGCGAGTAATGAGTAACGCGTGTGTGAGTAACGCGTGTGTGAGTAACGCGAGTGTGAGTAACGCGTGTTTGCGAGTAATGAGTGTGTGAGATTCAGTGTGGTGTGAGTGTGGGAAATTGCTGTGGTGTGACTGTGCTGCAGTCATGCGTGTAGTACGAGTGTGAGAATTGGGCGTGGATAAGTTTGGGCAGTCATGCTGTGGTGCGTGTGGTGTGAGTGACGCGAGTCGTGTGGTGTGAGTAACGAGTGGCGCGTGTGTGTGAGTTACAAGTGGCGCGTGTGTGTGAGTTACGAGTGGCGCGTGTGTGTGAGTATCGAGTGCGAGAGTCATGTGAGTGTCGGAATTAGACGTTGGAGCGTGTGGGTAGTCATGCTGTGGTGCGTGTCGAGCAGTCATGCTGTGGGTGCGAGTAACGCGAGTAACGCGTGTTGTGAGAAGCGCGAGTAACGCGTCTGGTTTGTTTAGTAACGCGAGTCCTGTGATGTGAGACATGCGAGCAACGCGAGTAATGCGTGGATTTTAGAATGCTTGATCTAGTTGCTTGGACCACAGGGTGCTGGTCATGCTGTGATGGAAGTCATAATTGTGGTGAGAGTCTGGGCAGTCATAGGATTGTGGGGATCATGCTGTGTTGAAAGGGAGAAGGTGTGGGTGCGAGTCGTGTGCTGTGAGTAACGCGAGTAACGCGTGGTGTGAGTAACGTGATTAACGCGTGGAGTGAGGAACGCGAGTCGTGTGCTGTGAGTAACGCGAGTAACGAGAGGGGCAGCGTGGAGAGAGTGAGGCGAGTAATGAGAGGGGCGTAGTGAGAGTGAGGCGAGTAATGAGAGGGGCAGCGTGGACTCAGTGGTCGGGTCCGACTGGTGCTTGAGAATGCCTGTGGTTGAGAATGCCACCGCGTGGCTCGAGTAGTAAGAGTGAGGGGAGTATCGCGAATAACGCGAGTGTCGCAATGAGAGGGGCAGCGTAGACTCAGTGGTCGGGTCCGACTGGTGCTTGAGTGTTGCATGTGTGCGAGTGGTTCAAGTACCACGAGTAACGCGAGTAGCCTCTCTGCGTATGGTTCGAGTAACGGGAGTGTGAGTAACGCGTGTGTGTGACTGACTCGCTTAACGCGTGTGTGCGGGTAATGCGTA
This sequence comes from Pohlia nutans, assembly GCA_022496805.1. Taxonomy (NCBI): domain Eukaryota; kingdom Viridiplantae; phylum Streptophyta; class Bryopsida; order Bryales; family Mniaceae; genus Pohlia; species Pohlia nutans. The sequence goes on from CM040105.1 coordinate 2,737,605, forward strand.
TTGCGTTACGAGTGAGCGAGTAATGAGTGAGTGAGTTTCAGTGTGGTGCGAGTGTGGGAAATCGCTGTGGTGTGACTGTGGTGCGAGTGTGCGAGTGTGAGAGTTTCAGTGTGGTGTGAGTGTGAGAGTTAGACGAGGGTGAGTGTGGGCAGTCAAGTTGTGGTGCGTGTGGTGTGAGTGACGCGTGGTCTGATCAATGGTCGGGTCCGACTGGTGCTTGAGTGTGGGCAGTCATGCGATCACTACGCGAATGTGGGAGTCATGCTGTGGTGCGAGTGTGGGAGTTTGTACGTGGTGTGAGTCTGGGAGTGGTACGTGTAGTGCGAGTATGGGAGTTATGATATGGTGCGAGTATGGGAATAACGCAATATAGCGCGAGTTTTGGATGTGCGCATGTGGTTAGAATAACGCGAGTATCGCGAGTATCGCAATGCAAGGGGCAGTGTAGATCTAGTAGTCGGGTCCGACTGGTGCTTGAGTATTCCATGTGTGCGTGTGGTTTGAGTACCATGAGTAACGCAAGTATCCTGTGTGCATATGGTTCGAGTAATGCGAGTGTGAGTGACGCGTGTGTGCGAGTAATGAGTGTGAGATTCAGTGTTGTGCGAGTGTAGGAAATTGCTGTGGTGTGACCGTGGTGTGACTGTGGTGTAACTGCAGTCATGGGTGTAGCGCGAGTGTGAGACTTGGGCGTGGGTGAGTGTGGGCAGTCATGCTGTGGTGCGTGTGTTGTGAGTGACGCGAGTCGTGTGTGTGAGTAACGAGTGGCGCGTGTGTGTGAGTAACTCGAGCAGTCATGCTGTGGTGCGTGTGTGAGAGTGACGCAAGTCGTGAGAGTGACGCGAGTCGTGTGAGTGAGTAACGAGTGGCGCGTGTGTGTGAGTAACGAGTGGCGCGTGTGTGAGAGTAACACGAGCAGTCATGCTGTGGTGCGTGTGTGAGAGTGACGCGAGTCGTGAGAGTGACGCGAGTCGTGTGAGTGAGTAACGAGTGGCGCGTGTGTGTGAGTAACGAGTGGCGCGTGTGTGAGAGTAACGCGAGCAATCATGCTGTCGGTGCGAGTAACGCGGGTAACGCGTGTTGTGAGAAGCGCGAGTAACGCGTCTGGTTTGTTTAGTAACGCGAGTCCTGTGATGTGAGTATCGCGAGTAACGCGTGGTGTGAGTAACGTGAGTAGCGCGAGTAACGCGAGTCGTGTGGTGTGAGTAACGCGAGTAATGTGAGTAACGCGAGTAACGCGAGTCGTGTGCTGTGACGTCAGTAACGCGAGTAATGCGTGGTGTGAGTTACGCGTGGTGTGAGTAATGCGAGCAACGCCTGTGTGTGAGTAATGCGAGGAATGCGTGGTGTGAGTTACGCGTGGTGTGAGTAATGCGAGCAACGCCTGTGTGTGAGTAACGCGAGGAATGCGTGGATATTAGAGTGCTTGGGGCATTAATGAAGCGATGGTTGGGTCCAATGCTTGATCTGGTTGCTTGGACCACAGGGTGCTGGCCATGCGTGTGGTGGAAGTCATTTTGTGAGGGAGTCATGCTGTGGTGGAATTCATAATTGTGGTGCGAGTGTAGGGGTCATGCTTTGACGAAAGGGAGAAGGATGAATAGATGAGTCACGCCGTGGTGCGAGTGTGGGCAGTCATGCTGTGGATGTGAGGAACGCGAGTAACGCGTGGTGTGAGTAACGCGTGTCATGCGTGTGTGTGAGTAACTCGAGTGAAGTGTGTGTATGGTTCGAGTAAAGCGTGTGTGTGAGTAACGCGAGCAACGCGTGTGTGCAAGTAACGCATAACGAGTAACGAGTGTGTGAGTCCTGCGTGAGTGCGAGTGTGGGAGTCCTGCGTTAGTGCGAGTGTGGGCAGTCACTAGTTTGTGTTTAAGTAGAGTACTAGTAATGCGAACGGCAGTACCATGACCACAGTTGAAGACGTGAGTAACGCGAGTAACGCGAGGGGCCATGACCACAGTTGAAGACGTGCGATGCGAGTAACGCGAGTAATGCGGGTGCGAGTCATAGGGCTGACCAACAAGTGTGGGAGTCACGCGAGTGTGGGACTCAAGCTGTTGTGCGAGTGTGGGAGTCATGCTGTGTGTGGTACGAGTGAGTCAATCTAACGCGTGTGTGTGAGTCAATCTAACGCGTGTGTGTGAGTCAATGTAACGCGAGTTACGCGTGTGTTAGCAACGCAAGTGCCAGCGGGCACGGGCAGCGCTAGCGGGCATGGGCATGGTCTTCACACTTACTATTGTGTAGGGTTTGGTATTTGTGCAACAATCCTAAGATCTTGAGGACTTGGGAACTACATCCGACATTTGACATACATTTCATGGACAACTAATGCATCAGAAACTCCCATGCTTTTAGTCTATCTAAATCAGGAATCTATGATGATGAAATCCATAGACAATTCTGTTTCAAACTTTATTTGCGGATATTGGAAGCATTCTATGGATGGATGGTCGGGTCCACTACTTTGTGATTTAGAAGTTTGGTGTTATTGAAGCTTGAGTATATTCCCCTTGTACATGCAGATTGTTGAGCATTATAGTGCACATGTTGCTGCAAAAGTCGAGATGACTTTGGAGAAATTACAGATGGTGGCAACAGCTGCAGTGGAGCCGAAGTATAAGGTCCGGTGGCTAAAATGGTGGAATAGTCCATCATTTGTTCGATCGGACCTAAGGTTTCCAAAGCCTCCTGCGGGTGAGGACACTCTAAAGAAGTGGATGGACCGTGCTGCATTTTGGGCAGGGATAGAGGAGACTGCCAATCAAGAGCTAGTTGCTTACCTAGCTCTAGTTGGTGGTGTTGATGCTTCTAAGGTTGTTGATGGCCTCGAGGACTACCTTGAGAACTCGCGGATTTGTCTTTGGGACAAGGCGTATAACACCCATTTCGTGGGTCCTGATGCGTATACAAAATCCATGAGGTTTGACAAAGTTAAGGAGAGTGACCTCGTTGTGAAGCGGCTTTGCCTAAGGTTATTTCTCCACCCGTGCACAAAAACTTCTAATGGCAGTAGTGCAAGAATTTGAGCATCACAAGATTGAGCTATGTGAGCAAAGCAAATATCATCAGTGCTGGGAGCAATGGGATGCAAATGGTGTGAGGAATGGGAGTGATGTGAGTGATGGCAATATCATCAGAGCGGCAATGTCATCAGAAATGGAAGAATCATCAAAAATGGGCAGTATCATCAGTATCGCAAGTATCATCAGAAATGGGAGTAATGAGAGTGACATGAGTGTTGACTGTAGTGCTACAATGTGAGTCACATCTTCGAGTGTTGCAAGTGTTGCATTATGGTGAGAGAGACTATTATGGGCACTAAGGGCAATATTGCTAGTAATGCCAGAATCTGAGTATTGCATGAAGCAGTCTTTGGTCATTGTGTAGGTACATGAAGCAAGTGCTCCTTAAAGCAGGGGCAATTCGGAAGTTACCACCTTGTGTACAGGGATGGTGTGATTCTTCCTCACCGACCTACATCTTCTCAAAGACCCAGAAGAGGAACTTCAATAGAGACCACCTCATGGAATGCTGCTGGTACATCGAATGCCCCAAGAGTTTTGTACCTGACTCGGAGGCTGAGCTCAAGAAATCGTTGACTGCTACGGTCGAGACTACTGATGAGGACGAAGATGAGGATGAGGATACTGATGCTGATGCTGATGAGACTGCTGTCGAGGATACACAGAAGTCGACCGGCAAGAAGAAGCAGGCTCCGAAGACATCAACAGCGACAACATCGAAGAAGAAGGCGCCAAGAAAGGGTGAGAGCACTGTCACCGAGGTTGCATCGAAGAAAGTCACTACCAAGGGCAAGGCTGCATCCACTGTTACTTCTAAGACCTCTGGTAAGTCTGCTCCAGTAAACGACACGGTAATGGCTGATGCCCACAGTGAGCCCCTTCCACTCACTCAGAGTCGTGTAAAACAACCGAGTCATCCGACCCTTTCACAGCCTGCACCCACTGAGCGTAGTCTGCAAGCCCTTGTCATCAACGCCTCCATTCTTGAGCAGCAACGACATTTTCGTGAGGTTCAAAAGTTTGCTCTATCATGCTCTCCTTCTCGTTCTTGTAGCTTTCGTGGAGTGCCTTCTATGCATGGAGCTGCAGACTTGGTGATTGCAGACTTACCAGAGGGTCTACCAGTGCCAAATGTATCGGTGCTATCATCCGTGGTGCCCACTTGGAATGTGAAGTTTGAGGACTATTTGCAAGAGTTGTTCGAGTTTGCCGATGAGATTCTACATGATAGTGGCGCACTGCTGCTTTTCTTTCCGTTTGACAATGGCGAGTTCCTTGAGGATATTGAGACGTTTTTTGACTCTTTTGGATTTGCAATCTACAAGGAATGGATGGGGGTTAACTATTTGCCCATGAGTTCGGCAAGGGTTCCCAATTCCACAACCAACAGATTTAATCTCCTTCTCCTCAAGCGGGTGTCTCAGCCCGAGGACTCTGTGTCTTGGAGTTCAACCTTTTCCATTTGTGATGTGCCAGATTTGGTTGCCCATGGTGTAGACTTTGGCCTCAACGACATGTTGATTAATCACTGCACCAACCCTCTGATGGATGGTGCTCGTCCATGGCGAGGCCCAAGGGAGAAGGATGAATACTTTTTTTCTTGCCTTGTTATGGCTTTGACCACGGTTGGGGACATTGTCATTGATGTAGCAGTTGGCACTGGTATGAAATATTCTTCTTTGCTTTCCTTGCAAACTATTTGCCTTTGCTTTTTTTGATGCTAATGTGTACTTATCCGTTTATGGCGTGGTTCTTTTTAGGAAATTCCATCACTGCTTGCAAGAATACTGGTAGGCACGTTCTGGGCATGGAAAGTGACAAGAAGCTGTTTGAGGCTGTTCTAAAGCCCATGATTTCTCTTGCAAAGGCTCCACCAATTCCTCATGCTCCTGTACTATCTACAAAGAAGCCAAAGAAGGCTGCTGCAGTGAAGCGCCGTCGTGTGGAGGACCCTGAGTAAGTAAGTGCAGCTTACTCTTTCTATTCATTTGTAACTTTTATTGTATTTTGATCTTTATGATTTCACTTGTGTCTGAACTTTTCCTTCTGTTACTGCATTCTAGACTCTATCCAAGCCCGGCTAAGAGTTGGAGACTTCCTTCATATGCGGAAGATGTTGCACAGTTGCAAGCGTTGCAAGTATCTCCACCTCTTCTGTTAGATCCTCCCCCGAAGTATGACTCTCGTGTTTTAAAATATTTAGATGTTGCTGCAGAAGTTGATTTTGATCTAAGTGTGTCTCAAACTCAACCCAGTGCTAGTGAATTTGAGGAAGTCTCAATGTCGCAATGCACCAACATGGTTAATAATGCCTTGATTTATGTGGATGATGAGGCGATTAGTGAGTAGACCTCAATGATATTGTATTTCCCTACGAGTATATTATATCTCTATTTTGCATAGCCATTGTAATGGCTAGTTTTATGTTTATCAGTTGTACTTTATACTCTTGGTTATATTCTTTGAGCTCATTGTTTTAGCTTACTAGTTTACTTATATGGTGTTTGGTGTTGTTTGGGCAATGAGTGTATTGGCAATTAGTGTAATAGTGTATCATATGTATGTTTGGTGTAATCTTGTAATATGTGTATACTCTTTAGTCGAGTAATATTGTTTCAATTATGAGATTGTAAAAGATTGTATAAAAAAATTGAACAAATTATCAGGTAGTAATCTAATATGAGAGAATGTTAGAATTCAAAATGAGATCTTCATACGAACCTAAACATCCATCACAAGTACATTAACATCAGCACTTCATTCCCTTTTAGACTAAATGTTGTGAATTCATTAAATCCTAATTCACTCCTAAACATTCACTCCTAGACGTCAATTCATTCACTCCTAATTCAACCCTGGCTAGACAAAATATCTTATGTAACAAACTTACATGAGTGATCCAAGTCCGTGGATGAATGTCCCAAAATTCTATATCTCACTGTTAAATTCTCCTAAATTCCACGGTTATACATGCCAATTCTCCCAAAAAATATTAATAAAAAAATGAAAAAATCCACGGTTATAGGAACCCTAACCCTGAAAATGACTGCGAAAATGTTTAAAGTCTGCTCTTTAATCTCTGCTCTCTGCTCTCTGCTCTCCGCTCTCTGGTCACATACGACCTTTCCCCCGACCCAAGTCTACCGACCTCACCAAGAACCAGAGGAGATACGCCAGCAACCGTACCATCACACCGCTCCCACAGCCAGGAAAGCCGTCCCGTACCCCGAATATACGACAGGTAAGTGTCCAGAAACCCACTGTCGGAAATTCGGAACAGCTTTATTACTGAATGGCGAAATTCAAACGGTCGATCAACTTGAATTGTTCGCTAATTCTCTGACCGACAAGGAATCCAATTGGTTTGCGTATCACAGGAAACTCCACCCGAATACCACTCTCCACGAAGTTTTCACCGCGTTCAAACGACATTACCGAACCATCAAAACCGATGATCAGACATACATGCAATTCCGAACCCTCATTCAGCTACCGAATGAATCCGTCGATGACTATGCCGAACGTTTACAACAACTAGCGGAACACCTAACAGTTCCTCCTGACGATATGTTTATGTTAAATAACTTCCGTGCAGGATTACTAGAATACCTTCAAGTTGCCACTGTCGGTTTAAATCGCCAGACGTTTTTGGAAGCGGTAACTGCGGCTCGAACAGCGGAAGAGGGACTTCCGAGGCCAGCACAATATGACCACCTTGCACTGAGTACCGGAGAGAACCCCCGGCGAAAAATGCAGTGTTCCGGTTGTGGACGAACGGGACACGACTGGGAAACCTGCTTTCGAAACCCAGCTAGCAAGTACGGAAAGAGAACCGACGCGGCAACAGTCCTTCCGATCCAACCACAACCCCCGCCTAACCAGGTAAGCAACGACAACCAAGGCCATTTCTGCCCCAACACACCGATCCAGAGGTATCCATGCAACATCTGTGGATCAAGGGAGCATCCGGGGCATAAATGCCCATTATTACTTGATGACGACGTGAAGAAAGCGATTCAGAAGAAACTACCACAACCAACAGTATCCTCGGTAGACATTACCGCTGTGCATACTATCGATACATCCTATCTACACCCTCGGACAACCACCCAAACCCAGCAATCAAATACCATGACCACCACTCCCGATGCACCACATACCACGGCAACGTTTGATTGGCAAACCGACAAAAGACTGCAGGCCGAGATGATCCAAACAGTACGGGAGTTACGGGCACTCTCTTCCACGGAGCACCCAACCGGAGACAACGATCAACACTCACACCAGAGACACCCGGAGGCAATAATCAACAACTGTACCACCATCGACCTATGCAACAACATTCTGCAACAAATCGAATCACAAACGATCCAGGTATCCCTCAAAAACCTGATGTCCATTGCTCCTGTTATTTTCAAACACATCCAACACCACCTCTCCCAGAAAGGTAATTTACCTCTACCGGTCCTCGAGGACACACCCATTGATGTGCACTCGGTCGTCGCTATCGACCGGCACATACCCATTATCTCGGTAAAAATCAGAAACCGAGAGATTCACGAAGTACTTCTAGATGGCGGATCCGGAGTCAATGTCATCACGGAATCAGAACGCTGTCGACTCAAGCTACCGGAACCAACACCAGCGCACTTCAAATTACGAATGGCAGATAGCTCCCTGGTACAACCGATAGGACTTCTCCACGACGTAACAATTTCTATACACGGTATGTCCTACACCATTATCCTTACAGTCATTTCATGTAAAGACGTGAATTTTGCATATACACTACTTCTCGGTAGACCTTGGCTCCGAGCTGCTCGAGTCATTCACAACTGGGCCAACGATCATATCCAAATCATGGGAAATGGAAAAATGCACACCATCCGCATCAACCGTCAAGCAGGTTTCGAAGCAACCTCCCCGGCCGCACTGGTTTGCTACAACCATGTGGAAGACATTACCAAGGGTGGAGAAACAATCCTAGGAAAAACCGAAGAATTCTTACACCCCAGTAAAACATTGATACGAACTTCCGAACCGCCAGGTACGAACTTCTACCCGGTACAAACTTCCGAACATCTTGCCTTGATTTCTCCATCGGTAAGTCCACTTACCGAACGAAATATGCCGGTAACCGAAGTATCAAACTGGACAAACGAAGCCGTAGAAAAACAATCCCAGACTGATGTTCACCTCAAAAACCCTCAGGTACCCACTAGTATTTGCATCGGTACTACCATACCGACATATCAGTTTGGCAGGACGAAAGCATTAGTCCACACAGAAAAAACCGACTTCGGAGAGTCCCACCCTAACTCCGGGGGTATTCCGGAACATATCACCAACGACATCATTGACTTCACCACCAACAGTTCAGCACACCAAAATCGTTACCAGAAGAATCTACACCCACCCAGTTCAGAAAACCGACAAACACCATCGGAAAAACCAGACCTTTTCCCGAACCAAGAAGTCCTAGGTACGGCACCTAGCAACATTCCTGCGCCGCCACTTTATGACTTCGTGTCAGGCACTCAATGGGTATTCTTTTATGCTACACCTCTCTTAACACCACCGTCCCTAATTACTCATTCATTTCGTTTCGCCTCCCCCTCCCTATTTATCCGCCTGCCGCTATGACTTCTCTTCCCACCTCGGTGCTTTCTCCATCTCGGTTGGTTCTCCGTCTCCGTCCTCCCTCCCCCAGCTCTTCTTTTATTCCACATTTCCGGACTCCGAGGTCGGTAGCTGTTAGTTTTCAACAGTTTCCCGGTAGGACTACTCTTTGACCGAGGCGAATAGCGCGGTTTAGAAATCTTACTTCCCGTAGCCTGATAGCACTCCGAGTGAAAAAGAAAGAATCGCACCGTGCTCGTTTTTGCAGGATGGCCAAACCGAAACAACTCGCTATGCCTACACGTGTGCAAGCCACGGACACACCGATCACCGGCACTTGGCGTACGATTATCTCACACCCGATGACACACATGGCCAAATGGCGGGTGTACGCAGTTCAAAGTTCATTTGAACTCAATTGGGTTCGACAGGTCGGCCTACACGGATACCTCAACCTGCCCTGGACAACCACGCCCATCCGAACCGACGTCGTGGAGCGCTTCATCAACACCGCCTCAATCGATACCGAAGGCATCATCATCGGCCAAGTCTACGGCGAGATCTATACCATTACCGCCGACACCATCACCCAGACACTGAAGCTGCCCGCCGGATCCACCGATTTGGTCAACACGAACCCAGATCCGGCAGAATACGACTACTACACCGGTACCGAAGACGCGATCAACATCTTCCCAACACTTCACGACGGATGGAGCGTCAGCAAGGGACCGGGCGAACTCAAACATCGAAAGTACGGGATCTTGCAAGGTATTTTTTTCAAGAGGAAGCAGACGTACACGTCCCACAACTGCATCCTTCTATTCCTAACACTGGAGGAACTGGCCAAAAACAGTACCGGATCGTGGAATTGGAGCAACCTGATGCTACAGCAGCTCCAAACCGAGATTCAAACCCTCCAGTCCGGGAAGTCGAACCAATGCTACTCGGCAGAGGTATGGGACATGCTCCTCCGACAAACCATTTGAAGGACGACGGCAGCAACCTACCGTGCCCTCCCCGACTCCTCCAGCACGACCGCGACGCAATTTGCTACTCCACATGACCGCACCAAACCCTACTCCGAACACCAAACCACGTCGGCAATCGCTACCGATGACCGACCTTGGGGGGTTTACTTCCAAAAAATTACAAATGGCGTGCAAAAAAATATAGGGTCCAAATAAATCTAGGAAGGTAATTTTTATAAATGAATGACATTAATATAGGATGCTAAAAATTGATTACAAGAATAATTATGAGAATATTCTTGAAATATTACTAATTATAGTAAAAATTACTTTTATTTTTAAGGGTACTTTTAAATACCCTTTCTTCACACATGATACGCAAAATATACTAAGAGTAAACCCCCCGAGTGACCGACCCGACACCGGATGCACCATACACCGGCCCCGGTAGTCGGACACGCTCACAGACACAGCCAGACCCTTCTCCAGCGATACCAAAGCGGAAGCCCGGTACCTCAACATACATGGCAGCCGATATGGCATTGCAGGAATTTGGTAGGGGACGACCACGTCAGCGACAATCAACACCGCAAGAAGACAGCTCGTCCTCAACACGACTCTCACCACCCATCCGACGACGTACCCGGCAGACCGACCCAATACCGGTTATATCAGCACCTCAGCCAACACCAACTCAACCGGTCCCTACCGCGACCACATCACCACCGGTCATCGCGTATCCCACATCCACAGCATCCACTCCAGCTTCACCAGCACCGGTACCGGCCATCTACACTACACCAACCACCGGCTTACCATCACCACCGAATACGATCGACCGAACTCTGCTTTTGTCCCCTCCGACTAACCGGGTACCCGACACCTCCGTACCGGCGATATATTATCGACTACCTCGGACTCTCCAGCAGAACGTTGCGGTCTTTAGGTCTTTTACAACCCAACTCCTACAGATACTGGACAACGTATCGGTATAGGCCTAGTCCACACGCGAGACCCAACGGAGAGAAGAGGCTCTTTAGTATACACTTGCTACTACCGAAAGAAGGGTTACCGAGTTAGTGGAACAGTTCAATACGGCTACAGCAGACCTGCACCAATGCCAAACCGAAGTTACTCACCTTTGGAGTGAACGGGATCACTACCGCACCGAGGCCCAAGCTGCAACCGAACAACTCCAAGCACAATGCACTGCAATATCGGAACTAACGGAGGAGCGTAACAAGACAGCAAGACTCAACACCACCAACAACAACTTGGTAACGACCCTTCGGCAACAACTTGAAGAACAGTCCACCCGGAACGCGCAATTATCAGCGAAAGTAGCCGCCATCACTACCGAGTCGGAGGCTGCCCAAGAGGAAGCTAGCGAATACGCATTCGCATTGGACCAAGCCTACCGACTGCTTCAACAATACCGCAGAGCATTCCCGACCTGGGAAGCACCCAAGTTCCTACCCCAACATCCGACGCCAACATTCAAACCACGGAAGCCGGACCAATTCAAGCCCACAACTTACCGGATGCAGGGCTCCACCCACCGTCTGACCAGCCATTATCGAGCAACATTCTCAGCTCACCGACTACTCCCAGCAAACCAATACGGATAGAAGATTCCGAAGATTTACCGGACATACCGCGGCAACCTACCACCACGCCGACATCCGACCATACCTCCGACACCGATGACATCATCGACACCGCAGTTGATAGAATCGTGACCCGCGTGGTAAGCCTTATTCAACTCTGAACCGATGCACAACCAGGAAGACAACCCTCAAATTTTGACAAGTTCCAGGAGAGAACTTGGCTCAGAGGGGGGATAGTGTTAACGGTAACTTAGTAATATCCGGTAGCCTACCGATCTGGATTTTTTACTACCCCGGTAAAATTCCAAGTTACCACAGGAAGTAGATCTAGGAAAACACTTTTTTACCGATCTGACCTAACGGTCAGATCTGGTTGTACTGATGTATATAAGCAATGAAGCCAAACTCATTGACATGGTCCATTTTCCAAGATATATGACTGTTTTATTTTCCTTCTCTTCCTTCTTGGATATCTTCTCTACCGAGTACGTTCTTTCCAGATACTTGTACTTGATGGTTCCACTTCTGACTATATTGCAGTAAGAATTCACCGACTGAACTTCAGTAATCTTATTACTTGTCCAGTACTTTTAGATCTTTTAGTTTCTGTACTTACAATTAGTCTCTCTCTTCTTACCGAGCATACGATTATGATTGGTACGTCAACTGTCCAGCACTTGGACACATGCTCTTCAGCTCGAGTCGATCTAAACCTTTGTAGTGAAAGCGTTGTAACATTTTAGCTCGGGTCGACCTAAACTTCCTGTTACCAGTGCTGCTCTGGTATGAAGTGTCCAACTTGATCCGCAACGAATTTCAGCTCGAGTCGAGCTAAACGTTATGTGTTCAAGTCCTGGAATCGATGTTGTACTTTAGCTTGGATCGACCTGAAAACTAGTATCCTCTCTGGCTGTGTCATCTTTTGGTCCGTCACAGTTTAGGTCGACTCGATCTAAACATTTTTTGTTCATCAATTGTATCAACCTCTAACTTACTTGATGACTGTCATGGTATTTGTGCAAATGAGTTGCGTCAACAACTATGTTGTCCGGTCGAATCAAACTTCAGTATTCTGGACTTCTATCGCTAACGACGCCTTGGACCTCGACAAGGCAGACTTTCTCGAGGACGGATATGGGGAAAGCTCGTACGCGAGCCGAGAGCGGAGACCGAAGAGCGGACAGTGGAGAGCAGAGAGCAGAAATTTCACTTTTACCCAGTAAATTTTGAACAATTTATTTACTAGATAAGGATAAATTAGGAAAAAATTCGTCTAAATTTAGGTTTTTACCCCACCTAAAAATAGTGTTTTACTACATGGTAATTTTTCAATAATAGGTAAATGTCTATCTTTGTCATATTTCAGAACATTTACCGCGGTAAAAATGTCTCAGTTTCAGTACATGCCAGTCCCGGGACCAAGCACCAGGACAGTTTCTAGGCTGTCCCAAGCAATCTCGGGACCAAGCACCGAGACAGTCCCTCGGCTATCCCGGGCAGCCCCGGACCAAACACCCGGACAGTCCCCGGGCTGTACCGGGCAATTTCGGGACCAAGCATCGGGACAATCCCCAGGCTGTCCCGGGCAGTCCCGGGACTAAACACCGGGACAGTCCCCGGGCTGTCCCGGGCAGTCCCGGGACCAAACACCGGGACAGTCCCCGGGTTGTCCTGGGCAGTCCCGGGATTAAACACTGGGACAGTCCCTGGGTTGTCCCGGGCAGTCCCGGACTCTCGGGACCAAACACCAGGACGGTCCCCGGGTTGTCCTGGGTAGTCCCGAGACCAAACACCGGGACAGTTCCCGGGCAGTCCCGGGCAGCCCCATGACTAAACACCGGGACAATCCCCGTGCTGTCCCGGGCAGTCCCGGGACCAAATACCGGGACAGTCCCCGGGTTGTCCCGAGCAGTTCCAGGACCAAACACCGGGACAGTCCCCGGGTTGTCCCGGGCTGTCCCGAGACCAAACATCGGGACAGTCCTGGGGCTGTCCCGGGTAGTCCTGGGACCAAACACCGGGACAGTGCCCGGGCAGTCCCGGGGCCAAACACCGGGACAGTCCCCGGGCTGTCTCGGGCAGCCCGGGACTAAACACTGGGACAGTCCCCGGGCTGTCCCGAGACCAATCATCGGGATAGTCGCGGGGCTGTCCCGGGCAGTCCTGGGACCAAACACCGGGACAGTGCCCGGGCAGTCCTGGGGCCAAACACCAGGACAGTCCCCGGGCTGTCTCGGGCAGCTCGGGACTTAACACTGGGACAGTCCCAGGGCTGTCCTAGGCAGTCTCGGGACCAAACACCGGGACAATGTCCAGGCAGTCTCAGGACTAAACACCAGGACAGTCCCCGGGCTGTCCTGGGCAGTCCAGGGACCAAACACCGGGACAGTGCCCGGGTAGTCCCGGGACCAAACACTGGGACAGTCCCCGGGCTGTCCCGGGCAGTCCCGGGACTAAGCACCAGGATTGTACCTGGGTTGTCCCAGGGCCAATCCCGTGACCAAGCACGCGGGCAGTCGCTAGCGCGTGCGGCAATGCATGTGGCAGCGCGCGCGGGAGGAAGGAAGAAGCTCATTAAAGACCCTCCAGTGCCCTTTTCTTCTGATTGCAGCAACATGTGCATCTGTTACCGGGACGCAGCCTGGGAAGGGGTTGTGGCGCCTGGATGCCATCAAGCAAGCCATCGTCTTGTTCATTGATGTAATTATTTGTGATGGGTTCCTAAGTTTGTTTCACTTTGATGGGAGGCATGGCAAAGACAATGATGGTGCCCGCGCCCTCGACTGATGTCTTGCGGATCACGGCGCAATTGTTGCATAGAAGGAATAATCATGTGATCAACCTCAAGGCGAGACTGTTCTTCTTCCTCCAGATGCTTGAGTTTGATCAGCGTTGTCGGGTAGAGAGGGTTTTGCTCTGGGAAAACGCGGGGTTTCTAGCTGCAACTAGTTTGAATTCAAGGTATGGGGAAATATGATAGTGTAATTTATTGTTTATACCATTAAAAACCCAAATCTATGTTTTATTTTGCAAAATAGCAAACCGTGTAAAGGCTTAAACCTTTAAAAACACTGTCAGCATTCAAATGAATGCCACAGACACATACTTGCTCCAAATCAAGTGTGCTATAACTTTCTGGAAAGCTAACACAAAGCTACACAATCTGTAAAACTTTCAAGAGAAAATGATTTACCATTCAATATTTATAGCGTGCTGAAGTTGAGACTCCAAATATTCACGGCAGCTGTACATCTCTCCACTTCGGGACGCATATCATCTTCATAAAAGCTCCAAATACATGATGCCATAATTTTTTAGAAAGTTAACATCACCATCTACGTTGCCTGTAAATCTTAGCTTAAAATATCATACTGTCCGTTTTCTATACTTCGTCAAAAATGGAACTTCTATATTGAGCGGCAGTTTCACACCCTCAAACTTCTACAAGCATAACTTTCACGTCCTAACTCCAAAACAAGAGTTTAATAGCTTTTTAGAAAGCTATCAACATAACACATGTGCTCACAAAATTTCAAAACTAATCGATCATTATACAAATTTCTACAAGAGTTTAAAGCGACTGCCTTTGAATTTCGACGGCACTAAACCCTCTTTCACTTCTCAAGGCATAACTTTCTCATACTAACTCCAAATGACAAGCGCCACACACCATTGGAATCACAACAAGAAGAGGAACGTGCTCTCAAAATTTCATTGAAATCCGAGCTATACACAGTAAGTCACTTGTCCTCAAACACACGGCACAAAACTAAAAAACTAAAACATGAACACAAGAAGAATGAGGTTCGGGAGAAGAAGGCCCCCCTTATCAAGCCACAAGGGGGAACACATCAGCCCATACCTAGCCACATGGGCACCCTAAAACTAATTGGGTGACCCAAAAGTCTCCCATACCTCTATCCATTCGCTTATTTTAATGATAAACTCACAAAAAACTAAAAGAAAGGTAAAACAATCTTCACCTTTCTTTTCAACAACTATCAAAACTCAAATTAAATATCAAAACTCATTCTAAGAAGATAAATGTAAAGTTTGACTCTTATTAGTCAAAACACAAGGCAATTAAAACCTTGTAGAGATTATGAATCAATTCATAATCTTTCTCAAATATTCCCTATTCATTTCTTCTTTAAATGAGATATCTTAAAACCCATCAAAATAACAATACTATAAGTTTTTACACTATATGCGCATTTGCATCGCGACAGCGTTCTATTCTCTTTCTTGTCGGCGTTGCGCTTGCGCTTCTCCCCTCCCCGTTCCTCTGCGCATGCGCCTGCACTTGCCGGTCAAATCGACGGACGGACAATATGAGAGCAAATTGATGTCAGTTTTATTTCCGAGCTTATGCATCAGAAAAGGAGAATTCAAGCGTACTCGCCCTCTGTCAACTGAGTGCACTCGCACGGAACTCAATTATCCAAGCAATTGCCGAAGCAGCCACTGCACTGATTATCCTCCGCGATCTAGAGCAGCGAAATCCCCGCATGTGCGCTTTAGAACACCACAGTGGCATTGATGTAGAAAAACTCACCGGGCAAGTCCTTGGTTCCCGCGGAAGACGAAGGACCTCTGCGGTCGTCCAAGAAGATCGGAAACACTTTTGTGTTGAAGGGGAGACTACCGCAATATAGATGGGTATGTCAACTATTCAAGGGAGTTGTTTGCTTGCATATCTCTATGAGAAACCTGAACCAATGGATACTACTACTGAGCCTGTAGGAAGAACGTGGCACTCTTATATCCGAATGCTCGGCAGGCGACAGAGTCCGAAATCATCCAACCTGTTAGATTTTCGGGTGAACATCGGACCTCGTGCCATTGGCACCTCGGCATCTTGCTGTGTTGCTGAAGATGGCAATGGCAACTGGTGGGTGCCTCGCACCCAATTCTCCCCTGACTTGGCGAGTTGTTACATTGACTAGCTCACACAATTTACAGTTGGTTCATCGACTTTGGCAGTTGTACAATTCCTCTTAGTTGCCGTAGTAGTCTCAGTGTCGCAACAGCTAACTAAGTTATTTGAATGCGGCAGGCCCCCCGCGCTGACGCCCACGCATTGACGCCCGCTCGCTGACGCCCGCGCGCTGTCGCCCCCGCGCTGACCCCCCCCCTCGCGTTGACGCCCTTCGCTGACCCCCCCTCGCGTTGACGCCCCTCGCTAATCCCCCTCACTGACCCCCCCCCTCCCCGCTGACGCCCCCGCGCTGACGCCCCCGCGCGCTGACGCCCCCGCGCGCTGACGCCCCTCGCGCTGACGCCCCCGCGTGCTGACGCCCCTCGCGCTGACGCCCTCGCGCGCTGATGCCCCCGCGTGCTGACGCCCCTCGCGCTGACGCCCTCGCGCGCTGACGCCCCCCGCGTGCTGACGCCCCTCCGCTGACGCCCGCGCAGTGACGCCCGCGCATTGTCGCCCGCGCACTGACGCCCTAGCGCTGACGCCCCCCGCGCTGACGCCCGTGCAGTGACGCCCGCGTAGTGACGTCCACGCAGTGACGCCCGCACACTGACGCCCGCGCATTGTCGCTCGCGCGCTCACGCCCCAGCGCTCACGCCTGCGCGCAGACGCCGCCCGCGCTGTCCCGGTGCCTTGTCCCGGGAAAGCCCGTAACTGTCCCGGTGCATTGTCCCGGGACTGCCCGGGACAGGCCGAGACTGCCCGGGACAGGACGGGACTGCCCGGGACAGGACGGGACTGCCCGGGACAGGCAGCGACTGCCCGGGACAGGCCGGGACTGCCCAAGACAGGACGGGACTGCCCGGGACAGGCAGGGACTGCCCGAGACAGGCCGGGACTGCCCGGGACAGGACGGGACCGCCCGGGACAGGCCGGCACAGTCCCGATGCTTGGTCTCGGGACTGCCGGGACAGCCCAAGGACTGTCTCGGTGCTTGGTCCCGGGACTGCTCGGGACAACCCGGGACTGTCCCGTTGGTGGGTCTTGGGACTGACCGGGGCAGGCCGGGACTGTCCCGCTTCTAGGTCCTGGGACTTCTCCGGTGCTTGGTCCCGGGACTGCCCTTGGACTGCACGGGCATTTGGTCGCAGACTGCCCGAGTGCTTGGTCTCGGGGCTGCGAGGGGCCCGGGCTATTAAAGAACTGTACACTTCCACCCATTTTTCTAGAACCCCTAGAAGAATGGACTATATTAATGGGTTGCATGGGTTTAAGTGACGTAGTTGAGACAGATTCAAATCGAAGACTCGGTTTTACTATGGAGCTCCCTATGTGTTCAATATTGGGCACATAGTATTGAATATGATTATTTTGAATGGTAGGGTATGAACACGAACTATTGAGTACAGATGGAACGGATTAGAATAGAGGTTAGAATTGTGGCAGATTGGAGTGATTGCAGACAGCATTCTAGAGTTTGGAATAACTGCGCTCGGGATAGGATGATCAAATAGGATCTGTGATTGAGGTAGGCAACACACATTCATCGTGAATACTTGATAGGATAATACAAATTGGGATGAAGAGAAGGTGCAACCAACAGACCTCTCGTCGTCGATATGGCTGAAGTGGATTCTAGAATTGCAATACTGCGGCGGGTGTTAATCTTAGAATTCATCGATGTTTGGATTAGAAAGTGAGAATGCGCTTTCAAATCTTGCATGGAGTTGTGTTAGTCATGCCAAATTCGGAGAAAGTCTAATCTGAATCATTGAATTCAAGACGGATGTGTAGTTGAAAAGAGGCTCGTCAAGATTGACTTTGAAGATCTAGAAATTGACTAAAGTGCGTAGATGTTGATGGTAGATAAAGAGTGGACTCACAATTCTCATCACCATTGAAGGACCGCTTGTCTCACTTAGTAGTGTCAGTTGCAATTTCTTGTACCAATTTTCTTCATAGTTGAAGCGCTCAAATGGCTAACATTTTTGTAGGAGAGGCTACCACTGATACTGACACGACCTATGTAGTAGATAGACCAAATCCGTGGGTACCATCACGTTCAAAGATGTACCTAGCCATGATCAAGCACTTTGCTGTGTTCCATTCGAGATACAGGTGGGATGCAATAAGCCTGGACTCGGTGGTGGAGGCTGAAAAAGGATTAGACAATGTTGTTGAACAGTTGAGAATCGAGTGCCCTTACTCCTTCATTCAGAAGTGCGACGTCCTTGTTGATAGCACGGAGCGGACGTTCTTGTTCAAGATGTTGGAAGATGGACCGGGCTGTGGCGTTGATCTTGTGAGGCGGATGCAACCAGGCGGAGATCTAGACAAGTGTTGGATCATGTTTGACCATATCAAGAGGGTTAGTGGTTGGACAACAATGTCTTGCCATGTTTATGATGCAGAGTTTGGTCGACTGATGACCATTGCCACATGCGAAATTGGTAGCAAAGATGCCAAGTCCCAGAAGCATATGTGGGTTGCTTTGAACAAGGTTATGGAACGAAATGGGGTTCCAAATCCTTACTTCAAGGGATTCATAGCTGACAGAGATGAAGCAAACTGGATCGCGGTGAGGGTCGTTTACGGAAATGGGAACCCCAATTCTAAGATGGTTGGTAGAGAAAGGTGTCGTGAAGTGGATTGGACCGGTTCTTTGCAAAGGCATACACTGGAGCATATGCGGCCATCCATTCAAGATCTGCACAAGAAAATCTGTAAGGATTACAAAGAAGCAAAGACCCCTTGGGAGTCTGAAGAGTTGTACCATTGCATCAAAGACTGGTGGCTGACTTCTAGGGCTGCCAGCGAAGATGGACTGCGACAGCTGGATGATTGGCTAGGATTCTGGCACTTCAGATTCCGCCAATCGGGCGGCTTTTTTGATCTGGTAATATCCCCCATCAAAACTATGAATATGTATTGGGGTAACAGAAGACAAACATTCAATTTTTGAAGTCACTGACCTTTTTCTAATGCTGCAATCAGGATCTCAACATTGGCCAGGTGGCGTCCTTACCTTCGTGTAACCTAGGTGAAACTGTATACAGCGACTGGCAACGGATGTCTCAGAGTAGAGGGACGTGTCTCTATGTCGCTACAATAGATGATATGATGCGCTCTGTGAAGCAGTCAGTGGACTACGAAACGTTCTTACGGATCATTTGTCGTGAACAAGCCATGTCCTTGATGAGCATTGGATATGGTCTATAAGTCAAAACATAGCAATTGACAAATGCTATAAACCTATGAAATTCGGTAATGAGTAGTAAGCCTTGAATAGTACGATTTATAGGAATTCCAAATTCAAGGAAGTTCCAATGTATCCCCTCACCAATCTCATAAATAAGTCCAATTTTGAATATTATTTAAGTTATGCAGTGGATGGTGGGCGGATTTTATTTTCAACAAAAATCTTTGAGCACCACCGGGGGTGTCTTGTGAACAAGACACCTCCTAGATAGTCCTAATCTCATAGCTGGAGGACAATCAAATTGAAAGGCAAACAAATCAACGATTGAAAATCCCAAAAAATGTGAGCACAAATAATGCATGTAGAAAAATGCCGTTATATTGGCAACACACAACTAATCACAGCAAGAGTAACTCATAGACCATCGCTGGAGTTACCCTCGCTAGAGCTTCCTTCACTAGAGGCGGAACAATCCAATTCCTCAACCTGCTCAGCCTCGTCATCCACGAAGAGTCGCACTCCCGGATTATATCAAAATTTGGGACGACATACAAGAGGAGAATTAATAGCATATACATCAGCAATGCCGACTGCATATTCGAGAAGTTTAAAAGTAGGAATCGGACTTCGAAACAGTCGACTAGGTGCCTCCCAAAGTTGATATTTGGGTATGTCTCTGCACAAGAAATCAAAGTTAGTACTAGTACATAGAGTAAAGGCGATGATAAAATAGGGTAAATCAAGTACATGCAAAAGAGTTTGAAATTTCAAAAACCTTTAAACATTCAGAACTTACGCACAGAGGAATCTCTGTTTCTTTGGCCTCTTGGACGGGGCGGGATTTGTAGGCGGAGTGCTATCCCTCCCCTTGGCTGGGTGATCATAAAGTGTCTTGGGTGCTAGCGGCGCAATAAGAGAATCGAAGATGAGAGGATCGTCTTCCAAGGCCAGAATATGGCGCCCCGCAGCTAAGCACGCCTTGATACATGTTCCTAATGGGGTACAATAATGTGTTCTCAGAATTGAGTTACAGAGAATAAATTTGGATGCATTGCACGTCAAAAAGTCATAACAAACTATACCTGTCGCTGCTTTGCAATCTAGGACAATATCCCCAGGCTTGGTGAACTGCTGAATCAAGATACGGAAAAAGGGTTCGTTCTTCTCACGAGCGCCTCTCCAAGGAACATCCTTGTTCATAGTGAGGTCATCGTCTGTAAGGTTGAAGAGAGCATCGTTCATCTCGAGATGTAAACCGCAATAGTCCATGTCGTAGCACGTGATACCGGATATTCCGCTAGAACGCACTTTTTCGTATTAAGAGCGCTCGTAGAGGTGATTTCCGGGTTATCGTTCCGCGGAGATTCTGTGAAGTGGGAAGCTTCCGGAGATGGTCCCGGACTGGTGACCTCTCTCTCTCTTGTCACCAGTTAAATTCCTCTCTCCTCTTGGACCGGGTCTTCTCCTACTGACTGACTCGGTTATGGTTAGATCCGGTTTTCGTCCGAGTTGGGAATTTATCCAATCCTACCCTGTCCGGTCTATCCCAAACAACTCAAACCGGTTTACATTAACCTCTGTTTTCCTTCAGAGGGTTCTCCATTTTCTTTTAGCGGTGCTGGATTTAAAGACACACCCTTCCAGCTGATTCAAGTGATGGGAACTTCACTACCTTCCGGTTATTCTAACTCAACTCCTCAATCCGGGTAATTCCCGTACTGCACTTCAGCTGCAGATTCATCCCAAACCCACAGCCGGTCACTTAAGCGCAACCCGGTTTTCCCCCTCCTAAAAATACTACAACGACTTGATAACCGGGAGGGACCTTTATCCGGGGTGTCTGGAATCGGTTGGACTCCTAACAGCTCGTTTTACTCTGATCATTCTGGCTCTTCGGATCGCATGGTCTACCCAGATGCTGGAACCTCAACCGGACTACCCGTCCGGGAGTTCTGAGAGGACCGGAGTACCCCCTCCTATCCACTCAGCCACTAATTTGGTTATACCTTGCAACCGAGCACGCAACAACCCACCTCCAAACAGTCTCTGAGTTTTCCCAATACCCGGACTCTTAACTGGATCTACAACAGAACCCGGTTACTCTGGTTATTCCGGACTTATCTAGCACACAGTCTACCCGGGTGCTGGAACCTCAACCGGAGTACCCCCTCCAGGAGTTCTGAGAGGACCAGAGTACCCCCTCAGATCCACTCAGCCACTAACCCGGATTACACAGTGCAACCAAGCACGGACCAACCCGATCAATCCTTCCGATCACCAAGGGACTAATTGGACCACTTATCTCCGTCAATAACCACACACACACACATACACAAGCAATCCGGTTCGTAGAAGAGTATGCCTATGATTATTCACAAAGAGAAAATGGTACACAAAAAGACCCCAGGAATGAGGAACATCCCTGGATAAAAAGAAAACACAAAGCCGACCAGATCCGGGGAACCCGCAGATCCTAAAAACCCGGGATCCGGAAAAACCGGGGGACTACTCCACGATTCAGTTCTCTGCCTACACTGCAACTAACATTAGAATCCTAACAACCTAACTCCCAAATGGAGTCCTACCCTACTGCACAAGGGCCCACAAGGCCGGATCCATCAAACCCGGAACCCTAACTACCCAGCCGCTCCCAAGCAGCTGTTCCCGGTCCGATCCCTCCAATCCGCTTCCTTGCTCACCACGTTCTCCTCTCGTTCGCCTACCGGTTCGCGCCGTTACACGCCACCCGGTTGACCGTCCGGGTCGCCTCCTGGCCCACCCTCTGGCCTTCCATCCTCACCCTATTGGGCATTCGTCTCCGCCATCTCTCCTTCCAGGTTTAGAAACCCGGTCAGGCTTGCTTCTCCCGGCTCGGCGGCCTGAACCGGTTCCATCCCGCCCATCATCCGGGAACTCCGATCCGGAGTGGAAAGTCTCCCTCCCATCAACCGGTCTAGTTCTCCTTCCTGGGGCGCATTGTCGGACATCCGGAAGTTCCCCTGCAACTCACTTCCGGATAGGTGGGCCCTCCCATCCCTGTGGCTGGTCTCCACCACTTCCGGTTCTGGTGCGGTTGAACACCTTGTCAGCACCCCTGCTGCCAACGCCCGGAATTCCACCAGTGCCTCTTCCACCCGGGCAGCATATTTCTTCACTATGCCTTTTACCTGGTCCGCGTCTTCCTCCTCGGAATCACTCATTAGCTCATCGTACAGCCGCGCCTTGGTCTGTACTTCCCCATCCGGTCGGAACAACTCGGATACAGCCTCGAAACAGGTCCGGTCCTGTTGTTCCCTGATCCGGATAGTCCGTTTTGCCCGTCTCAGCTCCTTCTTCTGTCCCCGTAAGAGCTGGGTCACTCCACTGGCCTCCTTGTGAGCCCGGATTCCCTCCCGCCGGAGGTGCTTGACCATTTCCGGGAACTCCTTCATATCCGTGCTCCGGAGGACGTTCCCAATTTCCCTCACCCCGCTGTAGAGTGGAGTGTACTGCTCCTCTACCATCTCCAATGCCGTCCGGATCAGCCCGAGCATAACGTCCGCTCTTGCCAGGATCGGTACATCCGGTCGTGCCTCCCGGTTTGGCTCTCCAGCCTCTGTTTCCGGTTCTGCTCCTACCTTCTGCTTCCCCTTTTCCTGCGCACTTGCCCTCCGGTTGCTGGGACCGGCTTCTACAGTGTCACGGTCACCTCTACTGTCTACTGGAGTGGTCTTCCTCCGGATCGAGGTCTTCTTCCGGAGGGGTGAAGCATCCTCCCGGGGAAGAGAAATCTCCCGGAGGTCGGAATCCTCCCCATCGTCACTCCGGATGACCCGCTTCCGCTTCTGCGGCTGCTGTCCCCGGGCGTGCGCGGCAGGCCCCTCTCCTTCCGGTCTTGCGTTCTCCACCGGTTCCGTCCTCTCCTTTCGCCTTTCCTCCGCTAGTGGGCTTCTTCCTCCCGCTTGTCTTTCTTCCGGGTCTTCTCTTCTCTTCCTGCGCTCCTCCGGTCGCGGACTGGTACCTCCCGGTTTCTCTTGTTTCTTCCTTCTCTCCTCCGGTTGGTTCCCATCCGGACGGGTTTTGCGCGCTTTTCCTGGGCTCCGGTCTGCAAGAGTCGGGGTCGGTCTCTCCAATTTCGCCTTCTCCCCTTCCGTGAGACATCCGTGCTTATCATACAGGTGGTAAAGGAAAGGGGTAATGGGACAACCTTTTGATCCCCCGATCTTCATGGCTTCCCGGTTGACAATTTCGTGTATCACCACTCCCCATCCGATTACCCTTTTGTAATGGAGCGCGGATAAGATACCCTTTGCCAACTTGATCGTGACCGTGGTGGGCTTATCCGGGCTGAGGATGGGTACCAGAAATTGTAGCAGTCGCTTCTCCCGGGGGTCCTGGCAATGGTCCACCCGGAATCCGTCCTTCTCCGAGATCTCGGAGAACCGCTCCTTCACCCATTCCGAATCTCCTTTCTGTCTAGACTTGAGCCCAAACTCGCAATCTGGAAGGCTGTATGCATAGCTCCAGTGCTCCCATGTCCAATTCTTGCGCTTTCCCCGGATGCGGTTCTCCAGGAAGATTGCCGGTACTGGCTTCCCTTGTACTTCCGCCAGTATTCCGGTATCCTGGATATCCCAGTTCCGGTACAGGAGCTCCTTGCATCGCATGGTTGCGAGGTCGCAGCGCAGCATCTCAAAGTCGCCCGGATGCTGGGGCACTACCGGAATCACCTTCTTCTCCGTGATTCGGTTTCCTGTAGCACTCTCTCCTCCCCATGCCATCGCTACAGACTCCGGACGCACTCTCTTCCTCTTCCGCGAACTGCGCCTAAGTTTCTAGCGCTCCTTCTGCTCCGGTCCCACACTATCAACTCTACTGCTATCCGGAAATACGAAATTCTGTTGGCGCGGAAGGCTGGAACTGTAGAGAGAGAATGAACAGTGGATCGCCCAATTTAAAGCAGCCCACTTCAGTGCTCGGATCGTGGCCAGGTCCATCGGAGACCCGTCCTCACCTATCCGGTCGCCCATCCGGTCCAACCGGAACCCGCGGTCTAGCTAGTCCTGCAGTAATTCTACTAGGCTGCGCACGGACGCCGCTCTCTCTCCAAATAAATAAATGGGCCGTTATGGCCATTACTTCTCCTATTTATGGCGCAAGGACTACTTCTAGTTGCCCTAGAAACCCTAACTAGCCGCTTTTGGGAAAACGAGGTTTGACAGTCCACACCGCGATTAGCAGCGAAGGAGAACCGCGATACAATCTCTCGCCGTATGAAGAGTTGAATCCAAAACCGGATAGACTGCAAATATTCCAAGAGAACTAACAAATCAGAATTTGCATTGCAGATTAGGAAAATCAAGTACTCTAAACCAAAAATAATGATTGCAAGTGTAGATTAGAGTATGAGGATATCGTAGCTGATGGTTGACGAGGATGTGCGAGGGGATGTTCATTGATACCCCACCAATCCTTGAGAAGCTCCATGTCGTACTGGTCAGCCCGCTCAACCACATCCTTCATTAAATCACAATCATCACAATGAATGATGACGAATGCACCGTCATCATGCAAGAATTCGTAAGCCATCTCAAAGATATTCTCCACGTAACTAACAGACCGTTTGTTCCAATCTGGAACAGAAGTCGATATTCCTGGTACAGGCAAGTTCTCTGGGATATCCGAAATGATCAAATCGATTCCCGTGTGATTAAACTTCTTATATACTTCCGATGAAACCGTCCTTTGGCGACCAGCATTAGCCTAGAAATTGAACAATCGAAATGTTAGATTGTATAGAGATTGGATGGATGTTAAATAGAGAGAACTGAGTTGAATTATGTAATGACCTTGGCAATGCATTCATGGAATCTAATCCACCGAGGGTCAGCGCCCAAAGATGCCTGAAACATCTCAAGAAGATCTGATACACTCGTCCGCTCGAGATACACTTGCAGCAATTGTTGTTCGAAATCTGAGGAGCTGCCAGACGGGAACATAGTCTGCTTCTTTTTTTGCAACCGTTGCGCTATTGCATAGACGACATTCGAGACAGATGAATCCGGTGCCAAAGGTGTAGGGCTGTCCTCGTGTCCTCTTTCCGAAGGCGATGCAATCCAATGGCTAAAAGATGGATTGCTTCGATCAGCATCATTGTCTTCACCGGCGACCACCCTTGCAGCCAAAGCGAGTATCTCCGCGCTTTGTTTGGCGATCAATTTCTCATTCTCTGCCTTCTTGAGCTCAGCCTTTGCTTTCTCCGCCATCGCCAACTTCTCCTTCTCCAACTTCTCTCTGGCTTCTTTTTCCTTCTTTGTCTCACGTTTCTTCTTCACAAGGGGTGCCTTTGCCGGTGATTCCTCAACTGTCATCTCTTTAGCATTGGCATGAGTGGAAAGGGGCTCTCCGCCATCGATTCTAGCCCGCTCGGCTTGTTCAGTGGAGGGAGTGAAAGTCCCTCGGCAGTCGAGGTACTAAGCCCCTGACTCAAGATGCGGAATCTTGAACCTCTTCAACTGATCGGGTGAGAACATACAGAGATTGGACCCCTTCTGAATCCAGGAATGGAAATATAGTAGAAGAGACTCAGCCGGGATGGCTTGCTTGGCAAGAATCATTCGCACAAAGTACCTGCAAAGGATGTAAATCGCCCGGAGTCAATGATTACAATCATTGACTACAATGATTACAATCATTGACTACAATGATTACAATCATTGACTACTATGATAGAAAACAAGGAGTCATATTACACGCACCTATACACGATGCACTTAACCGCGATGCTTGTTCCAAGATAATCTTTGAACACTGATTTCTTGGTGTAGAGCTTAGAATCCTTTGATCCAAAGAAACTAAGAAATGCCTTATCCCAGAGGAGAATTTGCCAACTCTCCACGTAGTCACCGGCCTTTCGTACACCAGGTATAGACCAGTCGATTGCAATCTGCTCGTCTTTCCAAATTTCTCCAGCCATGACAACAACCGCCTCCTCGAGCTGATAAAGCGAATGTCATCTGTTAAACACAAGGAAATTTCTCCGAATCTCAAAGAATGAGACCAAAGGTAATGTAGGTATGTACCTCAGCCCAGAAGGAGGCTTTGTTGATCCAAAAATCCCAGAACTGATCCTTGTCTTTTGGCATTGGAAATCGATATGCCCTCCTGGCGTCGTCCGAGGCATTCTGCCAACGCAACCACCATGCCTTGTATTTCGGCTCAACGAGAGCAGTGCAAAGCTTTTGAAGCTTCTCGATCGTATACTCTGGAGGGAAATTATCGCTGAAATGGCGATCAATCTGTATCAATCGCAATAATGTCAATTAATCAAATTGCATCAATATAGAAACTAGAATTCATGTTGAACACGATATTCCACTTCATAGGTCATGTACAATGCGCATACCTCCTTCATGAACTCGTCTCCGTTCTTGGGGTTTGTAACTGCAAGGTATTTGTCAAAATTCTTCGTATGAATGGCTCTCACGTGTCTGTCAGTTGCATTTTTCATTGCATCCCAAATGCCAGGAGCTGTCCTTTCATCCGGTGGAGTCCTCTTTGTGTAATCACGTGCAGCATCGTCCGCGACAACCGCTAACTCACGCTATGACCCCAACATGGAAGTTAATGCCATGCCATGACGTAAACTATCTTATGCATATGCCACAGTATAAATGTTTAAGTACGTGATCACCTTGTATAAGAAACTGATGAAGACGTTGATCGTAAGGGAGAACCAAGTCGGTTTAGCAGGCTTCACTTTCTTGCAGTACGCATACTCCTCCTCAGAGATTAGATCTTTGAATGCCGATAAGGGAAGCACACCAAATGTTCGAATGCGTCGCAGACTAGCCGGAATTGTGCTCTTCACGTGATCATTCTCCGTTGACCTGAAAAGCCCATGCAGAATTAATTCGACGCACACTAATATATTACAAGCACATGTGTGAATGTAGGGATTTCAGGAATGTACCAATTGACATCACTCATCGCGTTCAGCAATTTGGCCACCTGCCCTCTGGGATCAAGAACTATGCATTCTACCCTATAATGCCACTGAAGCTCGTCTGCATGGCACTTGGTGATGTGCCGGGTCCATGCAGTGACACGGTGGTTTCCGTCCCATACGAAAAACATCTTTCGCCGGAGGTGAGCGAGTTCGTGATCAGCCTCTAGCTCGCGCTCGAATTCTTCATTGACCTCTTGCCAATGAGGACTCCATTGTCGAATGACATCCTCGGACAAATCTTGCGACACCTCGAGGTTGTTGAATACAGAAATATACAGGACTTGGTCGCCGTCACGGTATCCATTGACAAATTCGCTTTCGAGCCTCTACACGTCCACTTCCCCAACCGCTCGAACCACGTCCATGACAATCATCCTACATAAGGGAACTTGTAGGCGAGACTTGCTCTTAGGTTGAATGCGGAGGCTGTTGATGAGTCCAGTAGAATCAACGTTTAGTTGCTTTCTATTTTCCATCTCACTCTGCGCAACGCTTGTAATGTCTTCAGGGCATCTGCTTTTTGGTTCCACCTCATCCTCGGAATCCAATGTTTCAACCTTCAATTATAGTATTGTCATATGAAGCGCAACAAATATGCAAACTGACAAAAATGAACTCAGCACAACGATATGAAACCAAAATAAAAGATTAATCGTTAAGCAGCTATCAATTATCGAGCATTAGTGCAATTCGTGGAGACCGTCTAGAAGTGCTACGGTAGAATTCTCTGGATATACTAATCGCCCTTCGACGTTGAAGTAGCCGCAGCCGCTTACTCGTAGGAATGGCCCGAATAGCTCGAACAACATGCAGCGTCAGTGGTGGGGAGGTCGGGATACACTCCAGAAGAGGTGACAAGTGAACGGGCGAAGTAGGTTCGTAATCAACTGATGGAGGCAAATTTGGAGGAGATGTCGGCACATAGTCCACTGACTGCGGCCGATCGAGTGGTGACGTTGGATCCCGTAATGGGGACCCAGACAAGTACATTAAGGGCATGGGAGTAGTGGCGGGGCTCACAACGCACCCATCTTCATGACAAGTACAGAACAAGACCTCGAGACTCTCTTCATCACTTAGATCAATTACCTGAGTAGGTGCCACAGAATCGACCTCACCAACCTGAAACATGTGCAACAAATCAGTATTATGTCCCAGCACGTGGAAGCTCATCAATCCAAAAATATATCATACACTGGCAGGGGTGTCTCGTTGACGAGGGACCCCCTGCGGCCCTGCCCTCCCTTAAGAGAACCCTAGCCTTGATGTAGAAATGAAACTCTAGAATAAAAAATCCAGTCAAGAGTAGCCCTCAGCTTGGGAGCTCATCAACCCAAACATTTTCATGCACTGGCAAAGGTGTCTCGTTGACGAGGGACCCCCCGCCCTCACTCAAAAGAACCCAAGCCTTGATGTAGAAATCAAATTCTAGAATAAAAGATCCAGTCAAGAGCTGCCCTCAGCTTGGACGCTCATCAATCCAAAACATTTTCATGCACTGGCAAAGGTGTCTCGTTGACAAGGGACCTCCTGTCCTCCCTCTAGTGAACCCAACCCCTGGTGTATGATTCAAATTTTAGAAAAAAAAATACAGTCAAGAGCAGCCCAAGAGCTCACAATGCTATTATTGGAAACCAATCAAGAAAATTCAAGCCCACCTACACAAAACAAAGGAGTTTACAACTAATTCGTGCTCTACATGCATTTTATTGCATATTCTCTACAAAATTCTAGAATAAAATTGAGTTGAAGAGAGCCTCCCAGCAGTTGGAAGCACATCAATTCAATAAAATTCTGAACTCTGGCAGGGGTGTCTCGTTGACGAGGGACCCTCTGCCCTCCCTCTAGTGAACCCAACCCATGGTGTATAATTCAAATTTTAGAAAAAAAAATCATGTGAAGAGCAGCCCTGAACATGGGTTCTCAATCAACCCAAAACATTTTCATGCACTGGCAAAGGTGTCTCGTTGACAAGGGACCCCCTGCCCTCCCTCTTGAGAACCCAAGCCTTGATGTAGAAATCAAATTTTAGAAAAAAAATCATGTGAAGAGCAGCCCTGACCTTGGGAGCTCATCAATCCAAAATATTTTCATGCACTGGCAAAGGTGTCTCGTTGACGAGGGATCCCCCGCCCTCACTCAAGAGAACCCAAGCCTTGATGTAGAAATCAAATTCTAGAATAAAAAATCCAGTCAAGAGCAGCCTTCAGCTTGGGAGCACATCAATTCAAAACATTTTCATGCACTAGCAAAGGTGTCTCGTTGACGACGGACCCCCTGCCCTCCCTCAAGAGAACCCAAGCCTTGATGTAGAAATCAAATTCTAGAGTAAAAAATCCAGTGAAGAGCAGCCCTGACCTTGGGATCTCATCCATCCAAAACATTTTCATGCACTGCCAGGGGTGACTCGTTGACGAGGGACCCCCTGCCCTCCCTCTAGTGATCCCAACCCATGGTGTATAATTCAAAGTTTTTATAAAAAAAACATGTGAAGAGCAGCCCTGAACACGGGTTCTCAGTCAATCCAAAACATTTTCATGCACTGGCAGGGGTGTCTTGTTGACGAGGGACCCCCCTGCCCTCTCGCTAGAGAACCCAAACCTTGGTGTATAATTCAAATTTTAGAGAAAATAATCATGTGAAGAGCAGCTTTGAACATGGGATATCAATTAATCCAAAACATTCTCATGCACTGGCAGGGGTGTCTCGTTGACGAGGGACCCCCTGCCCTCCCTCTAGTAATCCCAACCCATGGTGTATAATTCAATTTTTTTTTTTAAAATCATGTGAAAAGCAGCCCTGAACACGGGTTCTCAATCAATCCAAAACATTTTCATGCACTGGCAGGGGTGTCTCGTTGACGAGGGACCCCCCTGCCCTCCCTCTAGAGAACCCAAGTCTTAGTGTATATTTCAAATTTTAGATTAAAAA
The DNA here is from genome assembly GCA_022496805.1 of Pohlia nutans. NCBI lineage: Eukaryota > Viridiplantae > Streptophyta > Bryopsida > Bryales > Mniaceae > Pohlia > Pohlia nutans. Next base: position 2,767,866 of record CM040105.1, read on the forward strand.
AACCAGTCAAGAGCAGCCCTGACCTTAGGAGCTCATCAATCCAAAACATTTTCATGCACTGGCAAAGGTGTCTCGCGGGAATGCTAGCATGTGAGCCTGGGAGCGTGAGCCTGAGAGCATGAGAGCTTGAGAGCCTAGAAAATTTTCAATTTTTTTTTAAGTTTTGTGGGTTAGGACCTATAACCGTGGGATCAATATTTATAACCGTAAGATCAATATTTATAACCGTGGAATCAATATTTATAACTGTGGGATCAATATTTACAACCGTGGGATCAATATTTATAACCGTGGGATCCATATTTATGGAATCAGTAGTGTCTTTGGGTTTAGGATAACATGGAATTAACATGGAGTGTGTGTAGTGGATATATCATGCTGTAGAATATCATGCTGTAGAATATAGATTGCCTTCCCCACACTTAGTTTGGGGTTTAGTTCACCATAGGAACTTGGAGCCATAGCATCCAGGGATAGTGACACTAAACTACTATCTGGCCAACACCAGTCACACCAAGCTACACCAAACATCTCGCTGCCACCCAAGCCTAGAAGTCGATGTAAATCACATTCAAGCTACCCTAGGGCTCCTAACACATCACGGTAGCCAAGGGCATCATGGTAATTGGGCAGCAGTTTTAGGGTTTGCAGCAATTGGAAGCCGCCGCCACCAGAAGCTCGTGTCCACTCATGTTTGCCATCATGGACGTTCATCAAGTGCGTTATCATGACCAAAACATTCAAAATTCAGCAGCATTTTAAAAGAATATTATGGTGCATCCCCAATTGCATTCCCAGCACTTAGCTTGGGGGACGTTCACAGTTAAACCTTAAACGACATATGCTTTCCTGATACCACAACCAAAATCTCTTTAAAATTCCATTTTAAGCATGATATTGTTTTTAATTTTCTTTGGCTCTATTCTAAAGAAGTATAGATGATCTCCATAAGGTGCTCGGTTTGGCATTTTAAAAACCCCATTTGAGTAGAAATTTAGAGTCAAGATTCTCCTAGAATATAACCAAGTCCGTGGGGCTTGCATTGTCGTTTAAGGGTTAACTTGGAGCCATGGCATCCAAGTATAGTCACCCTGAACTAGACATACTGGCCAATTTCAGTCACACCAAGTTAGACCAAACATCTCAGTCCTTGGCGCCCAAGCCCAGATGTCCATGTCGATGACATCCAAGCTACCATAGTGACCTAGCACATCACAGTAGCCAAGGTCACCATGGTAATTGGGCACTCAGTCCCATTAGAAACCCGCATCAATCAGCCGCCGCCGCCAACAGCGGGTCCTGCCAACTCATGTTTGCCAAGGCCGCCATGGAACCATGTCTAGATTTAAGTGGACGTTCATCAAATCCGCATTCACTGCCATGGCATTCCAAAACCAATAGCACTTTACAATCGCCAGCGCCATTTCTTCCATTGCTCTCCAATTCTTCCATCTCAGGCTCTCCAGTTCTTCCAATCTTGTCTCAAGCTCTCCAATTCTTCCATTGCTCTCCAATTCTCCAATCCTCTCCATCCCAGTTTCTCTTGTCTTTAGATCCGTCTACTTTTAGTTGTACACGGTTTAGGTATCGCCTCTGATCAAACGCAAGATTTCCCGTTCATCTTCTTCCCTCAGTCATCTCTCTCTCGCTGCGCCTGCATAGTCCCTGTAACCTAGAGATCCACGGTTTAAACATAGAAACAGGGGTTAGGCCCATCTGGCAATCGGCAACGTGAGCCATGGATCACCATAGACCAAGGACAGCGTGGGCAGGTGACGGTGTTATAGGTAGTTAGAGTTGGATAGTAAGTTTTGAGTTTAGGACCACGAGTAGCTATGTACAAGGGACATTTTATTTTTCACGGGTAGGGACACACAGTCCTAATTAGCATAGTTGTATTGGATTAGTAAATACAATGATGCTATGTTTTTCCCACATGATCAATTCCAAGTCCACTATATCTCACCAAGACCCCAAGACTATCAGAATTCTCTTGGAAATGTTCATGGTTCTTTTTAGGGTGAGTACTGCTAAAAACGTATTGTCCCAAGAAACTCTTCCTATTCTCCCAGCCCCAAGCATACCAATGTCACCAATGTTTCATGGCCCAACAAGGAGAGGAACCCACGACATCCCATGGCAACCAAGGCCCAGAAGGTGAACCCATGGCAACCATGGCATCAAAGTTTAATAATAACAATGTAAAACCCAGAGGAGAGGGCAGTGGCCGTAACGCACATTCGCTTGTACTCTGATGTTATTGAATTATTTGAAAACAAGCAATCTTAGTTCCAAGACTACTTTTCTCCAGTTCCAAGACCACCATGATCCAATAATCCAAGCTGACTAAGAATTGGGTATTTTGGTTCATACCTTCTGGCTGAAACTAAGCCAGACAGGGTAATTCCAACTCCACAATATCTCACCAAAACCCCAAGACTATCAGAATTCTCTTGGGAAATGTTCACGATTCTTTTTAGGGTGAGTGCTGCTAAAAACGTGCTATCCCCAGAAACTCTTCCTAAAATCCCAGCCCCAAGCATACCAATATCACCACTGTTTCAAGGCCCAACACGCAGAGGAACCCACGGCAACCCATGGCAACCAAGGCCCAGAAGATGAACCCACGGCAACCAAAACCTCGAAATATAATAACAACAATGTAAAACCCTGAGGGGAGGGCAGTGGCCGTAACACTCGCCACGCAGGGACAGTGGTAACGGCATCACTAAAATCCCAAACCGTGCACCCCGAGACCACTGTCTGACCCTCCCAAGTCTTAAACCAAATGTGCCATGGAACAACGGTAGAGACACACCCAGGCAACCATGGCATCATGGATTGACTGTACAACAACAAACTCATTCCAAACCATGCACCCCTCGAGAGTGGTCTCGGCCCCGAGACCACTATCTGACCCTACCAAATCTCGAACCAAATGCGCCATGGATCCCTGGAACAGTTGACGCCACGACGACCATGGCATTGAGGATGGACATGACATATTATCCTGATTCCAAAACCCACACCCCTCGCAAATGGTCTCGGTCCCAAGACCACTGTCTGACCCACCCAAGTCTTGAACCAAATGCGCCTGGGCACCATGGAACACTTGACGCCACGGCGACCATGGCATTGGGGATGGACCTGAAACATTATCTTGTTTCCAAAACCCACACCCCTCGAGAGTGGTCTCGACCCCGAGACCACTGTCTAACCCTCCCAAGTCTTGAATCAAATGCGCCATGGAACCACGGCAGAGAGACACCCAAGGCAGCCATGGCATCAAGGATTGATTGAACAATAGCAAACTCATTCAAACCGTGCACCCCTCGAGAGTAGTCTCGGCCCCGAGACCACTATCTGGCCCTCCCAGTTCTCGAACCAAATGCGCCATAGAACCATCGCAAAACCAAACCCACGGCGACCATGGCCCCGAGGATTGACATGACAACAGCAAGCTGTTCCAAGAACCCGCACCCCTGGAGAGTGCTCTCGGCCCCGAGACCACTATCTGACCCTCCCAGTTCTCAAACCAAATGCGCCATCTAACAATGGCAGACCCAAGCACACGGCCACCATGGCACCGTGAATTGACATAACAACAGCAAACTGTTTCAAAAACTTGCACCCTAGGAGAGTGGTCTCGGCCCCGAGACCACTATCTGACCCTCCCAGTTCTCGAACCAAATGCGCCATCGAACCATGGCTGAACCAAACCCACGGCCACCATGACACAGTGGATTGACATAACAACAGCAAACTGTTTCAAGAACCCGCACCCTTAGAGAGTGGTCTTGGCCCCGAGACCACTATCTGACCCTCTCTGTTCTCGAACTCGCGATGACTAAAATTGCCCCCGAGAACCCTGTTTAGACATATTTTTTGAAGTATGGCTTGTAATATGTTTATGGAAAGCTCTTGCAAAGGGCGTTTCAACGGTATAAAACTCATTGAGTTTGGACAAAAACTCCAAAAGTTATGGTCTGTTGAAAGCTGCGCAGCATAAAATTTCAACATGACTCATTCAATTGAGCATAACTTTTGAATTTTGTTTCAAGAACCCGCACCCTTGGAGAGTGGTCTCGGCCCCGAGACCACTATCTCACCCTCTCAGTTCTCGAACTCGCGACGACCAAAATTGCTCTCGAGAACCCTGTTCAGACATATTTTTTGAAGTATGGCTTGTAATATGTTTCTGGAAAGCTCTTGCAAAGGGCGTTTCAACGGTATAAAACTCATTGAGTTTGGACAAAAACTCCAAAAGTTATGGTCTGTTGAAAGCTGCGCAGCATAAAATTTCAACATGACTCATTCAATTGAGCATAACTTTTGAATTTTGTTTCAAGAACCCGCACCCTTGGAGAGTGGTCTCGGCCCCGAGACCACTATCTCACCCTCTCAGTTCTCGAACTCGCGACGACCAAAATTGCCCTCGAGAACCCTGTTCAAACATATTTTTTGAAGTATGGCTTGTAATATGTTTCTGGAAAGCTCTTGCAAAGGGCGTTTCAACGGTATAAGACTCATTGAGTTTGGACAAAAACTCCAAAAGTTATGGTCTGTTGAAAGCTGCGCAGCATAAAATTTCAACATGACTCATTCAATTGAGCATAACTTTTGAATTTTGTTTCAAGAACCCGCACCCTTGGAGAGTGGTCTCGGCCCCGAGACCACTATCTCACCCTCTCAGTTCTCGAACTCGCGACGACCAAAATTGCCCTCGAGAACCCTGTTCAAACATATTTTTTGAAGTATGGCTTGTAATATGTTTCTGGAAAGCTCTTGCAAAGGGCGTTTCAACGGTATAAGACTCATTGAGTTTGGACAAAAACTCCAACAGTTATCGTCTGTTGAAAGTTGCGCAACATAAAATTTCAACATGACTCATTCAATTGAGCATAACTCTTGAATTTTGTTTCAAGAACCCGCACCCTTGGAGAGTGGTCTCGGCCCCGAGACCACTATCTGACCCTCTCAGTTCTCGAACTCGCGACGACCAAAATTGCCCTCAAGAACCTTGTTCAGACATATTTTTTGAAGTATGGCTTGTAATATGTTTCTGGAAAGCTCTTGAAAAGGGCGTTTCAACGGTATAATACTCATTGTGTTTGGACAAAAACTCCAAAAGTTATGGTCTGTTGAAAGCTGCGCAGCATAAAATTTCGACATGACTCATTCAATTGAGCATGGATGCCGTGGGTTCCTCTTTGCCGTGGTTCCATGGACTGTTTGATTCATTCCCATTCACGCCGACTGTCATATCTGCGCAAGCTCCTCCACGAGGCAACGACATTAAGCCTGACATGAAGAAATCTTCGACAAGTGGTAAACTCACCCGCACTACGTGTGTACTTGCTGGAGTGTAACGTGGCAAACTGTCAACTACGCGCGGAGTTTACAACATGAGATGTTAGAAGAAGCACGTGAGCAGCGTATGGGCGGGGTCGTGGCAGCGTAGGGGTGGGCTTGTCACAAAGCTCAAGCGGAAGTCGTAGCAGCGCAGGGGTGCGTCGGCTCGTGGCAGAGCTCGGGTAGAAGTGAAGGCAGCGCGTGCGCAATGATACGGAGTTCACAGAGCTCTGACTAGACGCTGGAGTGGTGGAGCATCCCTGCGGCAATCGGCTCTAAACCCTAAGTCCCGCCTGTACAACTAGAGTCTACTAGGATGCTTGAGCCCACACAGGGATATTTGCGTAACCTTAACCAGTAGATCGACAGTCACTAAAACCCCATTCCCATCGTAACCCTAACCCCAGTCACACCATCACTCGCATATAGGCCGATTAAATCCAAGCCTAAACCGTATGTTATAGGCATTTAAATGCATGTTATATGATATGAATTATTTCTAATATGTATATTCGTCCAAGGTGTTTGAGCCCATCATCTGGACTCACCCAAGACCTCTACATGCTGACAGGGTCCCATCTTCTCGAAACGGCAAAAACGTGCGACGAAACACCAAGGCTCCCATAGAAGCTCACCGGAATCAACGGGAGAGTGCACGAAACGTCAAGGAAAATATTCTCTGTCTAAACCTCCTCCCGTACCCCAGGCTTGGTGCCATCATCGTGCTTCAGTCCGGGGTGGAGCCCGACGACAATTTTTCCATTATCACATTGTGCAATTTTCCGTCATGTACGTGCCCACATTACGCGAGCATGAATTTTGCAGCTCTTGGGAGGTGTGGCCAGTACGTCAACTGCAAACACCTCTACTATATCTTTCGATTCTTTTGCAAGCTGGACTATAAAGTTGACACGTACATCCATGCTCCCACTCTCAGCTTGGATGAGGTTAAAAAAATTCTCCTCGCTGCTGGGATCATTAAGACCGAGGATTGAAGAATGAGTCACAATTGGTGTTTAGACGAGGAGACTAGACCTAGAAGCAGTAGCTTCCTATTTTGAATAGCTAATCTCCTATTTCGAATTTGTTGAAGTACCTTCTCGATATGATTGACCACTATAACTATGTACTAAACAAAAAGCAAAAAATGAAATCCTACATATAGATCCACCTATTCTGTTAGTCTGGGTAATTGTATGGAGATAACTGAGACCAAAAACAGGCCAGCAAGGCTGCCTGATCAGGGAAGACATGGTAAGTAAGTAGTCATAAGGTCATGGAATAGCTAGTCAGGGTATAGACTTGGTTAGGTGAGTACTTCAGCCCCCAAGACGTGCCCTGGTTCTCAAGGTATATATACGCTTGAGTAACTTTTGCATACGGTCTTGGGTTACCTTGGCGTAGTTGGATGCCTTGGAGGTTAGACAAGGCGAGAGATGAGTATGCTATTTCTGAATGCTGAGGTAGTTTATTTGCTAAGTATGTGCACTGGATCTGGTAACAGTCCAGTTCACAGATGCCCTTGGTGTCCTTGGACAGAGAGTGTTTTGAAGACAGAAAGACAGGTGCTAAGTATGTTTAACTATGCGCATGGAGGAAGAGGATGGAGCGAGGACGGCTGGGCCCAAGGAGTAGGTAGAGGACAGAAAGACATGTACCCTATAATTATCCATTCCTTTATGATTGACTCTAAACATTTTACTCTACTAAGTACTACCCCACGGTTATAGGATCAGTGGTCATAGGTTACCAAAATTTACTATAAATAGTAACTAAACTATATTTAGAAATTTATTTTCTAAAATTAGTGTCATTTCCAAAATTCAGATGGATCCTAGGCTCTAGGCTCTCCAAATCCCTGCTCTCCGCTCTCGGGCTCTCCGTTCTAAGCTCGCACGCTAGCGTCGTTGGGTGTCTCGTTGACGAGGGACCCCCTGCCCTCCCTCTAGTGAACCCAACCCATGGTGTATAATTCAAATTTTAGAAAAAAGAATCATGTGAAGAGCAGCCCTGACTTTGGGTTCTCAATCAATCCAATACAATTTCATGCACTAGCAAAGGTGTCTCGATGACGAGGGACCCCCTGCCCTCCCTCTAGTGAACCCAACCCATGGTGTATAATTCAAATTTTAGAAAAAAAAATCATGTGAAGAGCAGCCCTGAACATGGGTTCTCAATCAATCCAAAACATTTTCATGCACTGGCAGGGGTGTCTCGTAGACGAGGGACCCCCTGCACTCTCTCTAGTGAACCCAACCCATGGAGTATAATTCAAATTTAGAAAAAAAAAGAATCATGTGAACACCAGCCCTGAACATGGGTTCTCAATCAATCCAAAACATTTTCATGCACTGGCAGGGGTGTCACGTTGACGAGGGACCTCCCTGCCCTCCCTCTAGAGAACCCAAGCCTTGGTGTATAATTCAAATTTTAGAGAAAAAAATCATGTGAAGAGCAGCCCTGAACATGGGATCTCAATTAATCCAAAACATTGTCATGCACTGGCAGGGGTGTCTCGTAGACGAGGGACCCCCTGCACTCCTTCTAGTGAACCCAACCCATGGAGTATAATTCAAATTTAGAAAAAAAAATCATGTGAAGACCAGCCCTGAACATGGGTTCTCAATCAATCCAAAACATTTTCATGCACTGGCAGGGGTGTCTCGTTGACGAGGGACCCCCCTGCCCTCCCTCTAGAGAACCCAAGCCTTGGTGTATAATTCAAATTTTAGAGAAAAAAATCATGTGAAGAGCAGCCCTGAACATGGGATCTCAATTAATCCAAAACATTGTCATGCACTGGCAGGGGTGTCTCGTAGACGAGGGACCCCCTGCACTCCTTCTAGTGAACCCAACCCATGGAGTATAATTCAAATTTAGAAAAAAAAATCATGTGAAGACCAGCCCTGAACATGGGTTCTCAATCAATCCAAAACATTTTCATGCACTGGCAGGGGTGTCTCGTTGACGAGGGACCCCCCTGCCCTCCCGGTAGAGAACCCAAGCATTGATGTATAATTCATATTTTAGAAAAAAAAAGTCATGTCAAGAGAAGCCCTGAACTTGGGATCTCATCAATCCAAAACATTTTCATGCACTGCCAGGGGTGTCTCGTTGACGAGGGACCCCCCTGCCCTCCCAGTAGAGAACCCACTCTGCGATTGCTCTCTGCCCACCTTCGCCATTTTTCTGTGCCACCCATCTCCGCCATTTTTCTCTAGGGTTTAGGGTTTCTCTTTCGCCGCTGCTGTTTAGGGTGTCGCTCCCTTCGCCATTGCCGCTCGCTAGCGCCATCACCGCCCGCCATCGCCATCGCCGCTCGCCTACATCAGTGCCGCAGCAGTCTTCTAAACCCTAAACTAGTCGGTGCTGCCGCAGTAGTCTCTAGCGCACTAGTACTTTCAACCGCACTAGCATTTGGACGTAGCATCGATGGCCGCAGAGGAGGAGGAGTTCAAGTTTCCGAGTACACAAGATACAGGTATGTTTGTTTTGCTAGATTTTTGGTTTAAATGATTGGCCATGTCCTGTTTCTAAGTTTGGCCATGTCTTGTTTCACTCTGGCCATGTCCTCTTTGTGTGTCTTGCCATTCCCTGTTTGCTTCACCTTTTGCCATGTCATGTTTGCTTCCCCTACCCTATAGATTCTAATTCAGCAAAGTATTTAGAACGTTTTAAAATTTGGGCCCGTGCCTTTTAGGCTGCCCCTTGCATAGCACAAGCTCGTGCCACGAGCGCTGAGGCGTGCCGGCACCAGCACCCCTGTCGTGGCACGCACCACGAGCACACGCTCAGCTCGTAGCGCGTGCCATGACAGGGATGCCGGCACCATCACCCCTTAAAGTCGAGCACCACGAGCACCCCGTGCACGTGCTCGCGCCAAAGTGGAGGGGGTGCCGGCACCGGCACCCCCGTCGTGGCGTGCGACTTGAGCTCAATGCGAGCTTGTGTTGCATGCCACGACGAGGGTGCCGGTGCCGGCACCCTCTTTCAAACAAGCGCCAGGTGCTGCTGGCGCGCTGAGTGATGGGGTTGCCGGCACCGGCACCGGCACCCCCGTCATGGCACCCGTCACGAGCTTGCCTTGAGCTCGTGTCGCGTGCCAAGACGGGGGTGCCGGTGCCGGCACCCCCTTTTCTTTACGCGCCAGGTGCAGCTGGCGCGCTTAGAAATGGAGTGCCGGCACCAGAACCCCCGTCGTGGCACCCGTCACGAGCTCGCATTGAGCTCGTGGCACGCGCCATGACTGGGGTGCCGGTGCCGGCACCCCCATTTTTGTCACGCGCCAGGTGCAGCTGGCGCGTGAAAAAAAGGGGGTGCCGGCACCGGTACCCCCTTCGAGGCGCCCGCCACGCGCTCAGTGCGAGCTCGTGGCACACGCCATGACTGGGGTGCCGGTGCCGGCACCTCTTTCACAATGTCACGAGCACGTAAATGCGCGTGCTCGTTGCGCCTTCTTTAGAGGGGTGGCAGTGCCGGCACCCCATCATCCCTCGCGTCACGAGCTCGCGCCGTGCTCGTGGCGCGAGTCATTTAGGGGGTGCCAGCACTGGCACCCCCTCTCATGGCACGCAACACGAGCTCACTGTGGGCTGGTGTTATAAGAAAAAAGGGGGTGCCGGCGTCGGCACCCCCTTTTTTCTCGTCCAAATACTTTGTATTTCTGCCACTTATACTATTTTCCTGTGTTTTTATGTGAATTTATCCCTATGTCGTACTGTTTTCTCCTAGAATACTGAAATGAAGACAATAGTATCGTGATTTGTTAACTAATATTATTGATTTTGTGATTTATGTTTAGAATGTTTGCCTTATCATGTAAGCTTCAAAGGGGGTGCCGGCGCCAGCACCCCCTGAGCGGCACTCGCCACGAGCCAGAAATGGCTCTTAGCCTATGCCGTTGAGGGGGTCCTGGCGCCGGCAGCCCCTTGGCGACCGGCATCACGAGTCAGTGTTTGTGCTCGTGGTGCCTGTCACCAAGGGGTGCCGGTGCCGGCACCCTCTTAGCGGCGCGCGCCACAAGCTTGGATGCGCTCGTGGCGAACGGCGCTGAAAGGGTGTCGGCGCCGGCACCCCGTTAATTTTTCAACGCACTGCCGATGCTTGCGCGATCGATCTCAACTGCAGGGCCAATTCTCAATTCAATCGTTGATTCTCGTGCTTGCAGATGAGTGCGTGGAGGTCACGCCAGAGGGCAAAGGCCGGCGTTCAGAGGATGATGCCGAGTCTGAAGAATGTGGCGAGACGGGCACCCCGATGGAAGTGGACAACACTTCTCCTGCTGGCGCTAGAGATGAAGTTACGTCCATTGCCACTGATGCTGCCATTGCTACTGGACATCCCATTGCTTCTGAACATCCCATAATTCCCATTGCTGCTGAAGATGCCCTGGCTCCTGATGCCTCCGCTGTTGTTGTGGCACCAGTAGGAGGTGTGAATTTCTTGGAATGTGTTGTTTTTATGTTTTGTGGTCAACATTGGTTAGAACTAATGCATTATTGAAATATGAATGTGTGCAGTGCCAACAGAAGGAGAGAAGCCCATCTCTCGCGATGAAGTGGAGGGGGCCATGACCAAAGTCATTGAGAAGGAGTTGGTGAACACCATGAGCCGCCTGATGAGCTGCCGGTTCCAGCCTTTGGAAAAGTCCAAGATTTATATTCCTATGTGTCGACTCGTTGGACTTCAGGCTGTTCGACCCGCACTTGCAAAGGATATATACAAGCTCGGCAGTCATTTCCTCAAGGTGGGCTACATGGATGGTTTTGGGGCTTTCTACGTGGCGTTGGAGGATGACAGTGGTCGCACTGTGGACGTTACTGAGGAGATAACGGAGAAGTGGAGCCCTCTGGAGAAGTGGAGCCCTCTCTGGAAGCGGCCGAACGAGGAGTTTGAAGCGTATATCAGTAGAGATGAGCATTTGAAAGTATTTTGTAATAAGATGTTTCATGTGTGGGATGGTAATCATAGGCTAGAATGCTGGATGCCCATTATCAACAGGGAGCATCTAGATGATTACTCGTGGCACTACAAAGTAGAGTGCATCATTCTTGAGGTCAAGGGTAACGTGGTAAACATGCTGACTGCCCTCCATGAAGTCAACTGGTAAGACTCTAAACCCCGTCAATGCATGCTGCTCTTTCTTGCATGAATGTCTTGTTGTATTTATTCTCTATGACTAATTGCTGTCAAGGCTTGCTCTCTGTGTGGTGTATGACTTATTGCCGTTTTGGCTTGCTGTGTGTGCTTGCAAGCTGCCAATACTTATCCTCTGTTACTAATCCTCTTTGGTCTCTTCTGTAGGCGCCACGAGCACTCCCACGTGAAGTCCAACCTCGTTCACAAACTCTACAGAGTTAAGCATTTGGGTAGGCAGAAGCTGGAATACTTCAAGGACATGGTCACGCCTGAGGAGTACAAAGCAGCCGAGGTTAAACAGGGTGGCAAGAACTGGACGTGGTATTCCCTGACACATGACGCTTTGAATGGAATTCTCTATCAGGTGCCTCTTCACTCACTGTACCCTCTTTATTCAGTTTGTATATTAATACCTTCATTAGTCAATGTATGTTTCCCCAATCTAATCTCATACACTTTATCAATTGGTTCTGTAGTCAGAGATTGCCAAGGCGTAAACCCAGGCTCAAATGCGATTCTATCAAGCTTTTTCTGATAAATCGCAGTGGACTGCTAACAGCGTGCAGCAGTACATCAATGAGGCAGTGCGGCAGTGCAAAGCGAGCACAATTTTGGAGTTGAAGAGGCAGCTAGCAGTAGCTGATCCCAAGTTCACCGATGAATTCCTTGGCACAGTGAAGAAACATTACGAGATGTTTGAGCACAGTCCAAAAATGAAGCTGGAGAAGCTTACAATGTTGGCTACATGCGCTATGGAGCCCCGCGCAAAAGTGAAGTGGTTGATCCGTTGGAATTCATCCCCAAAAATGCGGGAGTTGCTGATGTTTCCACCACCTAACTTCAACGATGACGCGTTTAAGGCCTCTCTACCAAAAGCAGTATGGTGGTCACAAGTAAGTTTCACTCTTATGTTTCACTTAGTATTTATCATCCGCTTGTTTTTGGGTGAATTAAAATTTCATTTATCTCAAGTTCCAGCACTCTTGCGTTAGTATTTTGCTTAAGACTCTGGCATCAAAATCTTGCAATGGATTCTTTTGCGCAGAGGAACGGGTGCCAGCGGCGGCACCCCTTGCCTCGTCACGCTAGCAGTCTCCATACTGCTGGCGCGCCAAGGCAGGGGGTGCCAGCGCCGGCACCCCCTCGTCGCCCACTGCTAGGGCACCACGAAGTGCCCTGGTCTTGCACGACGAGGGGCTGCCGGCGCCGACACCTCCTGTCCAGGGTTGTTCGGACGCTGGGACGCGGATGTTCGCGTCCGGACGTCTGCTGGACGTAGACGTTCCCGTCTCAGCGTCCGGTGACTTTGAAAAATACACAAAGGACAGCGGTTTTACCACAGCGGACGGGGGTTTTACCTCAGCAGACGGCGGTCGGGAGTTTAGAACGGCGGACGGCGCGATCGGACGACTGGACAGGTCGGACAGCAGATAGGACAGATCGGACGGCGGACAGGTCGGACGGGCGGACAGATCGGACAGGTCGGAAGGCGGACTAGACAGATCGGGTGGCGGACAGGACGGACGGCGGACATGTCAGACGACGAGCCCGATTGGACGGTGCAGTGGACGTCCGATCACAGATTTCAACATGATTTGAAGATATTTTGAATATTTACAAATTTTATTATGTAAACAAGGGAAAAATTCAAAATAAATATATTTTTGTCAAATTTAATATCAAAAATTATATTTAAGGTAGATAAAAGTTATATTTACAAGGGGTAAAAAACTGAAAGTGAAGAAATTAAAAAAGACCTATGATAGGAGCATCTTTAGAAATCCCTTTGTATTATGGACACTCAAAATTCAAATTTCTCGACGGTGGAAAATCTTCAAATGAAGTCTATTCTCCAATCCCAACGCTCAAAATATGTATCATAACTTAACTAAAACATCTAATAAAAACACCAACTACAATAAAGTTAAAACACTTGATTTTTGGGGCAATCACTATTTAATTAACTAAATCTCCACATTCTACTTGTGATTGGTTCATTGAATATTTAATGTGCACTTTTGATGTGTGAAGGCCCTCCAAGGGTGGGGGAGTGTGAGTGCAAGGGCCCTTCAAATGTAAATGAATAATTTAAGTGAGTCATCTCTGGCGTGTAGGAGTGGGGATGCTCTCAAGAGCCATTTTGGAAGGGCCTTGAGCACTTTTCATTTTCTTCTGTAAATTATAAAATACCCAGCATTGCTCAACTTTGGGTCAGCCATCATTATTCAGTTGTTTCATGCACATTGATTGCAACTTCATGCAATTTGGGTACAGTAAGGCATACTATGGTCAGATTTGACAACCCCATGTCCACTTGATATTTCTAAAAGTTCCATGTCAACCTAGACCAATCTCCATGTGACATGTGGCCCTTTTTTTCTACCAATTAATTTGTGTCCAAGCTGACTATGACGTACTTTTGGGCACTAGAATATGGAGTGTCTTTGGATACTGTATTGATTCATTTGCTTGTAAATTTTCTTTCTTTCTTCTTCTTTTTCTTTTCTTTCTTTTGTTCTTTTTTTTTTTTTCCTTCTTTTCTCCTTTTGTCCTTTCCTTTTTCTTTCTTTTCTTTCTTCCTTTTGTCCTTTCTTTTTTTCTTTTTTTCTATCTTTTTTTCTTTCCTTCTTTCTTTCCTTCGTTCTTTCTAATTTTTAATTTTTTTCCTTCCTTCTTTTCTTTCATAACCTCGTATTAATAATTAAAATAATGGAGTGCAGGTACATTTGTTATGCAAAGGGAACGATACCATGAAAACCTTCATGGAGTGTCTTTGGATGCTGTTCCTAGAGATTATCTACGTATTCATCATGGAAAAGTCGCAATACAGGATAAGACATCAAAGGAGATCATACTTGTAGTTAAATTTATCCCGTTCGATCAAATGTCACAGGAGCAGTACGAAGAATCTCAAAAACTTACAACCACGCTTATGAGCCTTAAAAGCGGTGCTTGTTTTGTCAAGTGTAACGGGGCACAAAGGGGAGGAGAAATGTACGCCCTTGGATGGAGAGCAGGTACATATGTTTTTTTTTGTATTTATTGTTAACTTCTTTGAATTACTTTATTCTTTAATTTTTTGTTTTGTCTATTTTATATTTGAAAAAATGGTATTCTAATTTTAAAATTATTTTCTTACGGAATTCAAGTATGGACCTTGGTTTTTTTTTTTCTCGCTATGTCCCTGATCGGAAGATGCAACTTGATGCTTCAACCCTTGAAAAATGGAGGTCTGACCAAGACTTAATATCTTGAATTTCTTCCATTTATGGTAAAAAATTTAGTACATTGGCCCCTGTTCTATTTGAGCACACCAAAGCGGAAGTAGCACATGTAGGGGTTCCTAATCTATCCCAAACGGAGTTTGATAGTCTACATCTAGAACAAGATGGGTTCTGTAGTAATTTAACGTATACCATTAAAGATTTTTATAACGAATTTCATCGGGATGAAGATTATAATTCGTATACATACGGTATTTGGGCTCCTATTTGTGATAAGACTGGTGAGTTAGCAACCAAAAAAAAAGGCTTTAGATGTGAAGGGAGAGTTTCTTGTTGGCAGTTATAAAGTCTTTATTGACTTTGATGCATGTGATGGAATTGTAGAAATCCTCTGGCGTGGTAAGACGGACTATCATAGTACCATTCCATCTACTACCACTCCTGGTTTTACAAGGATTGGGACATCCATACAAGTCAACGAGGGCTTGGTCAAACGGATGAAAAAATTGATTATGGCCCAAAATGAGGGTGTAGATATAACTAATAAGGTACGAGGAGTGAAGAAAAATTTGGACTCCAAATTACAAAATGTAAAATAGGTTTCTAAACCCCTAATGGGTCCGTTTGGGAATCTTTTAGTACATTGGGGGGGGGGGGGGGGGTTTCAATTTTAGTTCACCAAAGTGCATTTTGCACTTTTGGATGGATGTAACTTCGGGGGATTGTTTGGCCTTCATCCTATACATGTTTTCAATAAAAAATTGTTAGATAAGATTTTCCTTGAAGTTTAGGTAGATTATGGTATAAATTTCATGTCAATACAAGTTTTGCAGAATGTTTAGGAATCATTTTAGGTCACGGGTCAATTTTGGACACTTTTTTCTTTTTGAGTCTGATGGGACACTTTTGGGCTACTAAATGACATTTCAAATTGTCAAACCTCGTTTTCCCAAAAGCGGCTAGTTAGGGTTTCTAGGGCAACTAGGAGTAGTCTTTCCGCCATAAATAGGAGAAGTAATGGCCATAACGGCCCAGTTACTTATTTGGAGAGAGAGCGGCGTCCGTGCGCAGCCTAGTAGAATTACTGGTGGACTAGCTAGACAGCGGGTTCCGGGTGGAAACCGGATGGGCGACCGGATAGGCGAGGACGGGTCTCCGATGGACCCGGCCACGATCCGAGCATTGAAGTGGGCCGCTTTAAATTGGGCGACCCACTGTTCATTCTCTCTCTACAGTTCCAATCTTCCGCGCCAACAGAATTTCGTATTTCCGGATAGCAATAGAGTCGATAGTGTGGGACCGGAGCAGAAGGAGCGCCAGACACTTATGCGCAGTTCGCGGAAGAGGGAGAGAGTGCGCCCGGAGTCTGTATCAATGGCACGGGGTGGAGAGAGAGTTGCAGGAGACCGAATCACGGAGAAGAAGGTGATTCCAGTAGTGCCCCAGCATCCGGGCGACTTTGAGATGTTGCGCTGCGACCTCGCGACCATGCAATGCGAGGAGCTCCTGTACCGGAACTGGGATATCCAGGATACCGGAATACTGGCGGAAGTACAAGGGAAGCCAGTGCCGTCAGCCTTCCGAGAGAACCGCATTCGGGGAAAGTGCAAGAATTGGACCTGGGAGCACTGGAGCTATGCCTACAGCCTTCCGGACTGCGGGTACGGACTCGAGACTGGCCAGAAAGGAGACTTGGAATGGGTGAAAGGGCGTTTCTCCGAGATCTCGGAGAAAGACGGATTCCGGGTGGACCATTGCCGGGATCTCCGGGAGAAGCGATTGCTGCAATTTCTGGTACCAATCCTCAGCCCGGATAAGCCCACCACTGTCACGATCAAGTTGGCAAAGGATATCTTATCCGCGCTCCATTACAAAAGGGTAATCGGATGGGGAGTGGTGATACACGAAATTGTCAACCGGGAAGCCATGAAGATCGGAGGAGCAAAAGGTTGTCCCATTACCCCTTTCCTTTACCACATGTATGATAAGCACGGATGTCTCACGGAAAGGGAGAAGGCGAGATTGGAGAAACCGACCCCGACTCCAGCGGACCGGAGCCCAGGCAAAGCGCGCAAGACCCGTCCGGATGGGAACCAACCGGAGGAGCGAAGGAAGAAACAGGAGAAACTGGGAGGTACCAGTCCGCGACCGGAGGATCGCAGAAAGAAGAGGGAAGACCCGGAAGGAAGACAACCGGGCGTAAGAAGCCCATTAGCGGAGGAGGGGCGAAAGAGGAAGGAACCGGTGGAGACCGCAAGACCGGAAGGAGAGGGTCCCTCCGTGCACGCCCGGGGACAGCAGCCGCAGAAGCGGAAGCGGGTCATCCGGAGTGACGAAGGGGAGAATTCGGACCTCCGGGAGATTTCTCCTCCCGGAGAGGACGCTTCGCCTCTCAGGAAGAAGGCCACAAACCGGATAAAGACCACTCCGGTGAACGGTAGAGGTGACCGTGCCACCGTAGAACCTGGTCCCAGCAACCGGAAGGCAAGTGCGTAGGAAAAGGGGAAGCAGAAGGTGGGAGCAGGATCGGAACCGGAGGCTGGAGATCAAAACCGGGAGGATGCACCAGGCCGGAGAGAGGAGCCCACCCCTGCAGCAGAGCCGAACCGGGAGGCACGACCGGACGTGCCAATCCTCGCGAGAGCGGACGTCATGCTCGGGCCAATCCGGACAGCATTGGAGATGGTGGAGGAGCAGTATACTCCCCTCTACAACGCGGTGAGGGGAATGGGGAACGTCCTCCGGAGCACGAATGTGAAGGAGTTCCCGGAAATGGTCAAGCAAATCCGGCGGGAGGGAATCCGGGCTCGCAAGGAGGCCAGCGGAGTGACCCAGCTCCTGAGGGATCAGAGAAGGGAGCTTAGGCGGGCGAAGCGGACTATCCGGACCAGGGAACAAGAGGACCGGACCTGTTTCGAGACTATATCCCGGTTGTTCCGACCAAATGGGGAAGTACAGACCAAGGCGCGGCTGTACGATGAATTGATGAGTGATTCTGAGGAGGAAGACATCGACCGGGTAAAAGGCATAGTGAAGAAGTATGCTGCCCGGGTGCAAGAGGCACTGGTGGAGTTCCGGGCGTTGGCGGCAGAGGTGCTGACAAGGTGTTCAACCGCACTTGAACCGGAAGCGGTGGAGACTAGCCATAGGGATGGGAGGGCCCACCTGTCCGGAAGTGAGTTGCAGGGGAACTTCCGGATGTCTGACAATGCGCCCCAGGAAGGAGAACTAGACCGGTTGATGGGAGGGAGACTTCCCACTCCGGATCGGAGTTCCCGGATGATGGGTGGGATGGAGCCGGTTTAGGCAGCCGAGCTAGGAGAAGCAAGCCTGACCGGGTTTCTGAATCTGGATGGAGAGATGGCGGAGACGGACGCCCAATAGGGTGTGGATGGAAGACCAGAGGGTGGGCCAGGAGGCGACCCGGACGGTCAACCGGGTTGTGCGCAACGGCGCGAACCGGTAAGCGAACGGCAGGAGAACGCGGTGAGCAAGGAAGCGGATTGGAGGGATCGGATCGGGGACAGCTGCTCGGGAGCGGCTGGGTAGTTAGGGTTCCGGGTTTGACAGATCCGGCCTTGTGAGCCTTTGTATAGTAGGGTAGGATTCCGTTTGGAATTAGTTGTTAGGGTTCTAATGTTAGTTGCAGTGTAGGCAGAGAACTAATCGTGGGGTAGTCCCCCGGTTTTCCGGATCCTGGGTTTTTAGGATCTGCGGGTTCCCCGGATCTGGTCGGCTTTGTGTTTTCTTTTTATCCAGGGATGTTCCTCATTCCTGGGGTCTTTTTGTGTACCATTTTTCTCTTTGTGAATAACCATAAGCACATTCTTCTACGAACCGGATTGTTTGTGTATGTGTGTGTGTGTGGTTATTGATCGAGATAGTGGTCCAATTAGTCCCTTGGTGACCGGAAGGACTGATCGGGTTGGTCTGTGCTTAGTTTCAGGGTATAATCCGGGTTAGTGGCTGAGTGGATAGGAGGGGGTACTCCGGTCCTCTCAGAACTCCTAGACGGGTAGTTCGGTTGAGGTTCCAGCACCTGGGTAGACCGTGTGACAGATGAGTCCTAAATAGCCGAGTAACCGGGTTCTGTTGTACATCCAGTTAAGAGTCCGGGTATTGGGAAAACTCAGAGATTGTTTGAATGTGGGTTGTTGCGTGCTCGGTTGCAAGGTATAACCGGATTAGTGGCTGAGTGGACAGGAGGGGGTACTCCGGTCCTCTCAGAACTCCTGGACGGGTAGTCCGGTTGAGGTTCTAGCATCTGGGCAGACCATGCGATCCGAAGAGCCAGAATGATCAGAGTAAAACGAACTGTTAGGAGTCCAACCGATTTCGGACACCCCGGATAAGGGTCCATCCCGGTTATCAAGTCGTTGTAGTATTTGTAGAAGGGGGAAAACCGGGTTGCGCTTAAGTGACCGGCTGTGGGTTTGGAATGAACCTGCAGTTGAAGTGCAGTACGGGAATTACTCGGATTGAGGAGTTGAGTTAGAATAACCGGAAGGTAGTGAAGTTCCCATCACTTGAATCAGCTGGAAGGGTGTGTCTTTAAATCCAGCACCGCTAAAAGAAAATGGAGAACCCTCTGAAGGAAAACAGAGGTTAATGTAAACCGGTTTGAGTTGTTTGGATAGACCGGACAGGGTAGGGTTGGATAAATTCCCAACTCGGACGAAAACCGGATCTAGCCATAACCGGGTCAGTCAGTAGGAGAAGACCCGGTTCAAGAGGAAAGAGGAATTCAACTGGTGACGAGAGAGAGGGAGATCACCAGTCTGGGACCATCTCCGGAAACTTCCCACTTCACAAAATCTCCGCGGAACGATAACCCCGAAATCACCTCTACGAGCGTTCTTGACACGAAAAAATGCGCTCTAGGGGAATATCCGGTATCACGTGCTACGACACAAATGTCATTTTTGGATGCGTAAAAGATAATTATTAAATTAATTTTATACCAATGCCTTTAGGGGTGGTTTACATTGATGACCAAGAGCCATGACCAAGGAAAATGAAAAATTCCATGGTCACACTTTAAGGTCATGAGCAGCAACCAAGAGAAATGAAAATTATCAATATTCATGAATCTTATCAATATATCACACAAAATAGTCCGAATTTGATTTAAAAGAAATTCCAGCTTAAATGGGCAGTTTAAGGGCATATCATTTCCACTTGTTAACACATAGGCACAACTACCCTTTCTGAAATGCAAGCCCAAAAGAAAAGAACATAATTGCCTAATTAGTATACCTTCTCAACATATTCAACCAAAACCGTGCGCACTATCTCCTCAATCACAAACTTTCGCACCCTTGACACTCCCATCATGTTCAGCAACACACTTGTGGGAACCTATTCTTCAAATCACAATTCACCAAAATTAAATAAATGTGAAAAAGAAGCAAGTTTCTGGATTAGTGAAATTTGGTGTGATTTTCAGAATCTACAAAATATGAGTAGCGCTGCAAAAAATTTCAATATTGAGAACATGATAATTCTGGGCTTAGTGAAGAGAACTTACAATAGAGGTTTTCCCTGATAGTCACATACTTGGGAGGCCTACATGACAACTTCTTCGTCACAAGTGTTTTACGCAAATGCTGAGTCAAAATCAAATTATAAAGTAAAAGTGTGTTAACCCCTAAGTGACGGATCAACCATTTTATGGTCTTTGCCCTTTTTTTACGGGCTGCTTGAGATAGAAAAACTTTTTTATAGAAAAGAAAAAACATTTTCAAATAGGAAATCAAGTCTACTTTCCAACCCAATTTGAATCATGTCAATCCGAGTTAAACTCCACCGAGAGAAATTTTCAAAGAAAAACACTTCTACATTGTTTAGTGTTAGAAAACTTACTATTTGGGGAAAGTAATGATGTTCTCTCCTTTTAAAAAATTTGCTTTTTTAAAATTTTAGAATAGAATGTCTAGTTTTAACGAATCATACAAAATTTCAAATTTGATCTATTCATCCAAGTCATCTTTGTAAGACTATTGAATCCTCTACCAATTACAATAAATCTCATTTGATGGGGAGTTGTTGATAATATCATAGAGGCCTCCAATTGCAAGTATGTCAAATTTGTTGAATAGATTTTATGTTTTTAATGATCCTCTCATGTACACTTTATGTACATTTGAGCCATGCTAATATCTATTTTTAAAGCTAGCATCTACTTGTGTTCAAAGGATGGGTACGATTACGGGTTAAAATTTAGCCAAGTAATCTTTCCCAATTTTTTTATGTTGCCAGTTAGGCTTTACCCTCCACCTTTATTCACAGTTAACTTAGGGCTGCTCAACGAAAGCGTGGGCACCAAACAAACAGACAGACAATCAAACAAACAAACAAACCTTCTGCTGAATCTGCTCCACCTCTGCATTGAGCTTTGCTTTGTTTTGGTTTTGCATCACACCGTGTGCTCAAATTTCTGCTTTGTAACTGAGTTCCGAAGTGCAGCAGCTGCTCATCCATCAGTTGATCATTTTCCTTTGAAGGATTGATTCATTTTCCTTTGAGGGATTGATTTATTTAGTTGCAGGCAGCAGCCATCATGGGGGACAGTCAATACTCATTCACCCTAAACCCCACTTTGAGGTTTGTTTTGATTTCCGCCTTCCTTTAATTCTTTCGATGGAGTCGCTTAATCGCTGTTGAGTCGGTGAGAGGGATTAATTCGCTGATTGTACAACTCTTGGTTGGTTGAGAAATAAGTTTGTGTGATTTTCTAATCTGTTACTGGACGTGTGGATTGACTGTTTCTGAATGTGGTTGGTTTGCAACAGTCCATCGGGAAAATTGGTGCAGATCGAGTATGCTTCTATGGCCGTCGGAGCGGGTCAAACTTCTCTCGGAATTAAAGGTGATCTAACTAACGATAAGCGAGAGTAAATTGTGCCCCTTGTGCGAGTTGCTTAATTGGACGATGTTGTTTGTGTAGTTTCAAACGGCGTGGTGATTGCCACTGAGAAGAAGCTACCGTCAATTTTGGTCGATGAAGCGTCGGTGAGTTGTCCTGTTTTTATCGACGAAATTAGGGTTTCGGAGGCGTCTGCATAGTACAGTAGTAGTTTTGAACCGGCTGCATTTGTCGTTGCGCAAATTTTCATGTCTTCGTTGTGTTTTCAGATTAACAAGATTCAGTCATTGACGCCGTTTATAGGTCAGTGCATGTTTCAGGGCCATAGATTTTAGTTCCGTAGCGTCGTGAAGATGAAGATTTGAAGTGGAGGTGTCGGAGGTCTTCTGGACATACTTGCGCGGAGCTCTTAGGGGAACGACTCTGAAATCTCCGCAATTAATTTGGAAGATTTTCCCTCATATCTACGGAGACGTTATTGTGGACATTATTGTCCCTCATTCTGAAGATGTCGGGGGCAGTGTCGGGGTCATCTCCTTCCGGGAAAGATCTGAAGTCAGGAAAATCGTGGGTGCGGTAACTCAAACCTGATTCAAGTCTCGGTTTTCACCTTGACGGGCATGACGAAACGACATGTAACTCAACTGTTCACCGAAAAAACGCGAAACACTCCTCTGTCGTTGTTTACGTCGCATAGGACGGAAGGAGGACAACATGTCATTTCAGGAATAGGCTTTGAGGACAGGTTTTCTACTAGTGTATTGTTGCAATGTACTAACAGAGAGTGTGCAATTAGGGAGCTTTGGATGTAGAGTTCAGAGAACCTGAATTTCGAAGAGTTTGGACTGAGGTTGAAGGAGAAGCAGTAGAAACTGAGAAAGAGGTAGAGGACGAAACAAACCCTGAGGGAATCCATGACGACAGTGGCAATTCTCTGCTTTTCGAGCAACAGCCGAGCACTACTGCTTCCCTGCAGAGGAGGTCGGATTGGTTGCGGTCTCGGAAGTAGTACAAGCGAAGCAAGCAGTACATAAGTTATTCGTGGCAGCCACGCTTCCGCAAGCTGGCAAGAGCTCCCCAGGGGCAGTGCTCAAGCACAAGTTTCCAGCGATGTCAAACCTCCTGCATCGCCACAATCCTACACTGGAGCACAGGTACGTACGAATGTTATGACGAGTGTTAAGAAACATCTTATCTTAATGTGCTCTTAACTTATCTTAATATGCTCTCCACTTGTAGTTCACTCTAAGTTTACTTTAGTTAGAAGATCCTTTGGACCAATAGTAGAGGAGAAGAATTATTTATAGATTCTCTCTCCTTGGTATATATTTACTTTTACTTTGAATATATTTATTTCTTCTTGGTATATATTTACTTTTACTTTGAATATATTTATTTCTTCTTGGTATATATTTACTTTTACTTTGAATATATTATTTCTTCTTGGTATATATTTACTTTTACTTTGAATATATTTATTTCTCCTTAGTATATATTTACTTCACTTTGAATATATTTATTTCTTCTTGGTATATATTTACTTTACTTTGAATATATTTATTTCTCCTTAGTATATATTTACTTTACTTTGAATATATTTATTTCTTCTTGCGTACTTTGGTTATATACAGTAGAACCTCTGGAAGTCAATAAACCTCTGTAAACCAATCTGTCAGACCGGTAGGGGACCGATCAGCTTAGAGAGGTTGTTGTACAACTTTGGTTTAGTGGAGGTGCTCCATGGCGACGGCGTCAGGTATGCTTCAAATTCATGGCTTCCTCTGTTTTATTTTCGTATCAGTTTTTGCGGATTTTTTGTAGGCGGAGATGTGATTTTCAATGAAGGCGATTTTCAATGAAATGTGATGTGGAGGAATTCGATTATGGAGTTGTGTTGATGTGTGTAATCTCGTGGTGGCAGTCGCTTTCAAGAGTAGGGAGGATCATAGGAAGCAGTTGGAGTTGGAGGAGGCTCGAAAAGCCGGTCTTGCCCCTGCGGAACTCGATGAAGATGGCAAGGAGATTAATCCTCACATTCCGCAGTATATGTCATCTGCGCCTTGGTATCTTAACTCTGAAAGACCGGTACGTTTTGTTACGCCTTTATCAGCTTATATGTGTTTAAGAGTTGAGAGGGCACGAATAGTACTGAGAATTCTAAGGTCCTTTTGGGGGGTTCTATGTAGGTTAAAGGCATGTATCAACAATCTTTGTGGTATTGACTTTGGACTGTCTTTTTTGGACTTGAAGAGTTTGAAACATCAAAGGAATTGGAAATCGGATCCCAATTACACGAAGGATTGGTACGACCGTGGTAAGAAGGGCTTCCAGGCTGATAAGTTCCGTAAGGGAGCTTGTACCAAGTAAGTTTCCATCTAGGTTAATCATTTGAACGTCGTGTATTGTTGTTAGATTTTGCTTTCTTGATTCTTATGATTCTCTTTGCTACTCTTCATTCTGCGACTTTGTCTTTCAAATTTGTATATATATATATATATATACCTTATATGGACAGTTGTGGTGCAATGACACATGAACCAAAGACTTGCATGGAGCGACCTCGTAAGACCGGTGCAAAGTTTACCAACAAATTCATCGCTCCGGATGAGAAAATCGAGACATTCGAATTAGACTACGACGGCAAGCGTGACAGGTGGAATGGTTACGATGCATCCACTTATAGCCGAGTGGTTGAAACTTACGAGCTGCGTGATGAGGCTAAACGCAAGCATCAGAAGGAGTGGCTCAACCAGAAGAAAAGCTCAACAATCACAGAAACGGACCAAGA
This sequence comes from Pohlia nutans, assembly GCA_022496805.1. NCBI lineage: Eukaryota > Viridiplantae > Streptophyta > Bryopsida > Bryales > Mniaceae > Pohlia > Pohlia nutans. Next base: position 2,792,233 of record CM040105.1, read on the forward strand.
CAAGGGGAGTGGCGATGATGAAGACGAAGACGAGGATAAAGATGGAGGGGAAGTCGATGAAGCGAAAGTTGATGAGAGTCAACAAATGGACTTTGCTAAAGTTGAGAAGCGTGTGCACACAACTGGAGGAGGCAGCACTGGAACTGTGCGGTAAGTGTCCTCGAATATTTAGTAGCCTGTCTGGTCCTGCACTTCTCTGTTTGCTAGCTGCAACCTTATACTCCTCTAGCTTCTATCTGATCAGTTTAATCCTGAAGGGCCGTTACGTTTGGTCTTAATATAATCATGTGGTTGGTCGTGCTGTGAATAATATAATTGGGGGCTCAAATTTGAAATCATTGGAATTAGTGAAGGACATTGCATAAATATATAAAATTGAATGAAAGACAGCCTCTTACAGCCCACTTCTGAAACTTAGGCCCAAATTTGGTCTGTGGGATAAATTCATGTCGCACAGAGTGTGTCATCAGCTATCAAATATTTGCCGTTCCTTATTACAGAAACATTATACTCCGTAGTTGAGTCCTCTGTATCTAAGAGTTAATGTTTCTCCTTTCTAGCTGTGTGGTATTAATTGCTGCTTTGTCCGCATTTACTCAAAGGGATTTGTAGATAATGGTTGATAACGCTACTATTTGTTTTGATTGTTTGCAGTAATTTGCGTATTCGAGAAGATACTGCAAAATACTTGCTCAATTTGGATGTAAACTCTGCATACTACGATCCAAAAACACGGTCTATGCGTGAAGATCCCCTTCCAGACAGCGATCCTAATGAGAAGTTCTATGAGGTATTGCGCAGACTTCTTTGATGCTAACCTTTAAATGTGATCTAGCTTGTATAATGGTACGAGTGGCACACATTAGGATTGTATGGAGTGTCTTGCACTCCTATTCAAGGGCATGGTAGTGCAACAATCACTTATTACTTATTTTTTATTTTTTATTTTCATCATAATTAGGAATTTGAGTCATGTACTGCTCTTTATCGTTTGGTGAGGAGCTGCTGAATATTTTTTATTTTTGCTTAATCTCACAAAAGAAATTGTTGTATGTGTTATCAGGGTGACAATCAAAATAGGATTTCCGGGCAGTCCAATGAGTTCGAGCAACTCAACATACACGCTCGGGAAGCGTTTGAAATGGGTCAAGACATTCACCTCCAAGCTGCACCCTCCCAAGCAGAGTTGTTATACATGGAGTTTAAGGTCAAGAAGGACACATTGAAGAAACAAACTAAGCAAGATATCATGAACAAGTATGGCGATGCAGCGTCTGCAGATATTCCCTCGATGGAGTTGTTGCTGGGTCAAAGTGAGAGGCAAATTGAGTATGACCAGGCAGGCCGAATTGTCAAGGGACAGGTATGCTTCAAAGTCTCTTTCCTTCAGTGGATTATTGGTCTGGCTGGAAGGGTAATGTCAGTCACAGCATTTCAATTACTTATGTCGTCTTAATAGTCTCTTCAGAGTATCGCTGAATGTTATTGAGGTGCTTATGCTTCACGTTCCGTTTTCTGGCTGATTATGAACCTAATTAGAGGCCTTTCCCTGGTTTTGCTTGCATTAAAAAGGTTGCTAATTTACATCTATTATTGGTGGATGATGAGTTCAATTTTGTGTTTCTATTCTCCGTTGTGAATTCCCTTCCTTCTATTGTTTCTGTCAGCTACATTGTTTGTGCACCTCGTATCTAGTTGCAAAATGGCAGCAAACAGAGGGATGGACAGTAAGGCTTGAAATCAATGGTCATCGGCCCGACCTTCCAGGGTTAAGTTCTCATTCTATATTCATTCCAGAAGAAAGCTGTGCCCAAGAGCAAATACGAGGAGGATGTTTTCATCAACAATCATGCAACTGTGTGGGGTTCGTGGTGGACGGACCATCAATGGGGGTACAAGTGTTGCAAACAATTTACCAAGAATAGTTATTGCATAGGTCAAGCTGGAATTGAGGCTGCTAAAGCTTCTGCTGAGTTGATGCGAACCAATATTGAACGCAAGGAAGCTCTCCAAGAGAAACCCACTGAAAAGGTGGAGAGGAATCTTGCCAGTTGGGGTTCGGAGGTGCCTGAAGACGTGGTGCTTGATAAAAAGAAGCTGAAGGAAGCTTTGGAGAAGGTAATAATTTTTCTTCTATAGTTTGTGTGAAATTCGTTTTGTCACACGGAAATGTGGTTGTGTAATAACCGTTGTATGCATGTCTTTTATTTTAAATGTTTTAGAATAGGCGAATTGCATTGAAACTTTGCAGTCACAGGAGCAAACTATCTTCAAACTACTTATAGCCAATGATTTCGTTTCAGGAAGATGAGAGGGTACCAGAAGAGAAAGATGATAGGAAGCGCAAGTATAATGTAACTTACAACAAAATAGATGGAATTAAAATTGATTGCACAATTTGATGGAGAAAACATTCGTTAAAACTCGTGGAGGTTAGGGGAATCCCAATCTCATGTTGGGTTCCAAAAATTAGAGTTAAAAGTTTCTAAATTTAGCAAAAAATTTCATAGCTTCTCAAATTTGATGTAGATTTGTCCGATTCAAAAGAAAAAAAATTGTTAGGACCTCTTGAGGTTAGGGGCACCCTAATTTCATGTTGGGTTTCCAAACTTAAAGTCACATTTTGCTAAATTTAGCAAATATTGTCATAAATGGTCAAATTTGATGTAATTTTCCGTAATTCAAAAGACAAAAAAACTCGTTAGGGCCCCTTGAGACTTGGCCAAGAGTCTACAGGTGGCAAGTCTGTGGAGCTGTGGGGTGTGCTGTGTTCATGGGCACATTTACACGGCTGTGGGAGCCTGCCTGCGAGCCTCAAAATATAGCAGCTTATGAAAGTCGATCTTCTTAGCGAACACGCTCTTTCTTGCTTAGGGTTTTAGGGCTTAGGGTTTAGATTTTAGAGTTTCTCGTTGCATCACATAGGTTGTGAGTTAGATCCTGTATTAGGCATCATATCTTTTTCTCTAGAAAAGGCTTAGCTAAGATGGGGTCATTGGAAAAACAGGCGTTAGTCAATGGATCTTCAGTGGACAGTGCGCCTGTAAATTCAAGCGTTGGAGCTTGGAATCCACATCTGCGAGACTTGCACATCTTGGGCTTCAGTTTTCTCTTCGTCTTTCTGGCGTACGGTGCTTTACAGAATCTGGAGAGCAGCATCCACGGGGTACGTTCATAATTCTTTCAAAATCAAAGGCAGAGGCCCATCTTATGAACCTTAAAGCCCACATGTTTTTCATGGCAGCTTTGAATAGGTCTTCTTTTTATTCAGATTTATTTGTCTTTTGATCAACACATGCAATGTTCTTCACTGATACCAGTGAAGTAAAATCTGGTTCTATCTGAATCATTGATTTTTCACAATTTTTCATTTTTAAACTATGAATCCGAGGTCCTTTAAGGGTTAACCTACGAGATCGGGCCTTCCTCTGTTGTTTTGAGTAGGTCATATGGAGATTTTCTTTTGTCCGGTTTTTATTTACCTTCTCATCAACACATGCAATTTTCTTCTCTGATTCTGATGGATTATATTTTTCACTCAAATTGGTCAATGAATCCTTAGGTATTGCGAGTTAGTTACTCATGAAACTTGGCCTCCAAACGTTCATGATTCTTTCACTGCTGCCAAAATCAAAGGCAGAGGCTATCTTATTCACCCTTAAACGTACCACTCCTTTGTAGGAAAGTCAAACTACACAATTTAGCCTTCAAGATTTATCAAAATATATTTTGTAATATTTTTCATGCATGGAATTGAATGTTTCCTATCAGTCTTGAAAATTTCAGATTTTTTTGATTTAATACGGCCTTTTTAACAAATTTTTAAGTCAAATACTTCAAAAATTAATTTTTATTACAAAAAAGCTTTAAAAAATTAATATTTTTTTGGGAGCGGGTACAAATTACAATGGAGAATCACATGATATGTTTTCCATAGAAATTTTTTATTTAAATTTTGAAATTCGAAAGGTGAACATCCTATGTAGTGTAATTCAAACCTTGAGCTACAAAGCTTGCACAAGCAATAAAATACTCAATAATTGGAATTTTTAAGATTTGAAAAGTGGAGTACAAACTAGACTTAATAAACTTCATTTTCTTAGTTGGGTGTATTAGCAACAAAAGTCATCTTCAAGATCAAAATTAGGTTTGACCAACAAACGTCCAGAAACTGGACGCTCGGACGTTTAGGGGTTAACCTACCAAAGTGGGCCTCTTAGGTCATATGGCTTTCTTTTGTCCAGTTTTATTTACCTTTTCGTCAACACATGCAATTTTCTTTACCGATTCTGATGAATTATATTTTTTCACAATATGATCAATCAATGAATCCTTGGACCTTGCGAGTCATAAACTTGGTCTGCAAATTTCTTTGGCTTGGATGTAATAAAAAATTAATAAAATAAAAAATAAAATAAAATAATTAATAAAATAAAAAATCCATTTATTTTTAACAAAATAAATGGCAGTCACAGCTTGCGATCTACTAAGCCATCGTATCTTATGATAGCGTTTCATGGTATTTTTAGCATCAAAGAGTTCTTCTTGCAAGGCTTTGAGTGCATGTTTACGCTTACTTGACTTGTTAAAAAAGAAGCAATTATATTCAAAAGTGTATCAACCTCACTAGATACTACCTTGCAATCTAGCGCCTTAGATGAATGAAGCGCAACCAAATTAGTCCTATAAGCAACACAATGACAAGATAGAAGGAGTGGGATACCTTGTTTTTCAATCGTGTTGCTACTCCACCATGAGAACCCACCACGGTGCTAGCACCATCACTGCCAAACCATACAAACTTGCATAAATCTAGCCCCCAATTTCTTAAGTGGTTGATTAACCCCTAAAGGACCAGGTAGACACATTGTGTCCTCGAAAAATTTCATTACTTTGATAACTTGTTTGGATTTTATAATTTTGACTCACTGTTAACTACAAAATTGAAAATGTTCGTTTCAAGAACACAAAAATCCTTCAAGATTTGCAATTACATTGATTGGTTCATCGGGAAAAAACTAAAACGTCAACGTAGGTGAACTTGGGACATAGTAGTTAGGGCGGTTGATGACTTGAAGGGCGTTTTCACACTTGGACATCACATTCGTAAAAAAAAAGAAGTGTACAATATGTAAAATATTTGCCATTACTGCATCATTAACACTATAAAATAATTATGGAAAATATTTAAATATATTTAAAATGGAATCTTTTCAAAATAATTGGAATCTTTTTGACATATTTTATATTATTTGGAATATTTTGGAATATTCCAAATATATATTTGAATTCTTTAAAACATTTTTGCAATGTAAAAATTAATAACGATCACAAACACCGGCTCAACGAGTCACCAACGAGTCACCAACAAGGCACTTCACCCAAACATAAATCTTTGAGAATCAATCATTGTTGTTGTATTTAGTTTTAGAACACCATTTTTTGTAGGCACCTAGATATAGTACATCTTTGTATGCTCTTAAACTTTCAAATGCTAATTATGGTTTTTAAATTTATGAGAAAGTTTGCAATGAATGACCTGTTGGTTTTGTACAAAATTTTCAAAAATCAACTTATGATCAAACCTTATAATCATGTAATATATACGGTACATTGTTTTGAAAATTGATGTACAATCTCATGACAAAGTCCTTTTTGAACTTCAACGGTTAAGTTTTCTACATGAATACCAATCAAGAGATACAATTGCCTTTTGGAAAGTATCACGAGAAAGTGGTAAATTTTTAGAAATGAGCATGGTTCTTTAGGGGTTAAACAATCAAAGATAACAACATCTTTTTTTCCACCTTCAATTTCTAACAAACCTAAAAAGACAGTCACAAGCAAACCCTCCTCTATAATTATAGCAAACACAACAAGATGACTAGTAACACTTATATCCGTGGAATCATCAATCGTGATACCATAGAAAGGAGAGTTTTGAACTCTACATATAATCTTTTTCTAAATTACAGTGGACATGCATGCGAGTAAATCAAGACATGATTTCTCATTGTGGTACATAGATGCAGTGATAGGAGCTTTTATACTAACAAGCAATGAACACAAAGAAGGAAATTTGGAATAAAGGAGGGATTGTTTCCAATTGAATTTTTTATTACATCCAATTTTTTCAATTTTTTTTCAATTGAACAAAATAGTCTTTTTTATTGTAGACGTTTTGGACAGCTGCGTTTTTAATGTTTAAATATCAAACGTAACAACTTGCCTTCATAATTATAACTCTTGTGATAATTATTACAAGATCAAGTCTTGTGCATTAAGTTTGTCTAAAATATTGAAATATGAATAAACATTTTCAAAATAAACTCAAACAACATTCAATGAATTTTGTATCTGTAATTTATATATCTAATGTTTTCTCTGGATATATTAAATAATGAATTTTCATATCAATTTTTTTTAATAACTTTTGCATTCCAGTAGTTTAATAAAGGATTTAAATACATAGTGGTTGTTAGAAACTTAGAATTATTATACATCAATGTGTCATTAATTATGATTTTATATCACTTGTTTTTCATCCTTACATTTTTTTTCTTTAGATACAGTTATGAATCATAGATTCTATAAACTTTGAGGGTATTCAATATGTAAAATAAAAAAATTATCATACAAATCGTTTTATTCATAAAATAAACGAAACAAACCTCTTGAAATCACATAACAACATGTACTTATTCTTAATCTCATGTTTGGCAATCATTTACTTACAACACATGGCGATATGTTTATTTTTAATTTCATACTAACTTATTGACATTTGAAGACTTTCGACAACGATATACATCATTATGAGACTTCATGTAATGAATAATTTATTTTGCAATGATAAATTAAAAAAATCTACTATATTCTTTGATTTCGTTTCTTGATTGTTGATGCTATATTTGAATTAATTAATTTTTGCCGCCACTACAAGAATTAAAATAAACATTTTATAGTCACTTCTAACACTATACAGCTCGATGTAAGTGTTGCTCTTCTTATCTTTGGTTGCATTAGTTACTCTGCTGGCTGTGCGATGTAATCATATTCTTCCAATGGTATGAATTTGTCTGGACATCCTTCCGTTTAATTGTTGTTCAGCCGTACAGGCATGCCCCAGCTGAAAATAGATTGTTCACTTTGGTATATTCCATCTGTTAAAACATGTGGTGCATGATTTCTTCTTCTATACGTATATTTTTTCACTTTCCTAGGAGCTCCCGTAATGGTTTATGTCAACTCCTCTACTTTTGATCATTTGGACTTTTCAGGGTTAATTTGTCACTGCCATGCATCAATTCTGGGATTGATGCGTTTTGTTGCTGAGCTTGTGAGATGAGTGTTGTTTCATTCATTACGAGTCACTGACCTATGTACCTGGAGGGATCAGGACTTGTTCCAGGGTGGGATTACATACTAACAGCTGTTAAATGTTATTTGCACCAAGTCACACAAGAGGAAATGGAAGCTTACAGGATGAAGAAGGTGCACCATGATGACCTCATGAAAGATTTCCTCTGGAGCTGACTTGCTAGCAGACTAGCCTCATTCTACATAAGCACTGATCAGTGTAGTTTTCCTTTGGGTTGGAGGATTGTTGGCAAATGGCTATGCCACATCTTTTTCAGAACCCACTTGTGTACATTAGGGCCGGTTTATACATGGGGCCGGCTGGAACTCTCCAAGTTTGAACCAATAGGATCACTCAATTTCTCCAAATCCGGCCCAAGGGCTTTATACTTGGGGCCGGATGGAACTACAACTCATCCTACGTGTTGCCTTAGGCGGCATGATTTTTGTGCCAAACCATCCGGCCCCAAGGGAGCAATTGGGCCAAGGATTTTGGTAGCTGGGTCTCCCATCTTGGGTCGGATTGGGGCCAAATTGGGCTCCTCCGTTGGATCGTTCAAATCTCTACCGTCGATTTATTTTTACTTCCTCAATTTTCTTTCATCATGCTTCTAGCATGTTTGTTCTTGCTTGGCTGGCCTTATTTTTTTGCCTACCTGCCTTTTTTGTTCCTCTTTGCTTGTTTGTTCTGATCAAGTAAGGTTTGGTGAGCTGATCAAGCAAGGTTTTCATCAAGCAAGGTCACTTGTAATGTGAGACTCATTAATTATCTGCACTTAATCATTTAAATAATTTATTGAAAATTTAAAATATAGTCTTTTATTTTAGATATTGGCTTTAGAAAGGAATTTGAAAACAAAAACTTCAAATATAGTCTTTATTTTCAAATATAATTTAAAGATAATTTAATTTATATATTCTCTTTCGTGTCCAACCTTCAAACCTGCTAGGTTGCTGAGAAATTAACAGGTACATCGACTATATATTTGGGAACGAGACAGAAGCCAAGACGTTTGGCCGAATGCAAGGGTGGCAGATGACCAACGTGGGAAGGATAGCTCTGAAAATGTCCGCATTGCCCAAGATCTGCGGCACTCGTAAGCGAATTGTGGTCATCACACAGGGCGTTGGACCTGTTGTTGTTGCCGATGATGGCAAGGTCTCTTCTCTCCTCGCCTCACTAGTTAACTCATTCTCATATCAAACAAAACAATACTAGGGGGTGTCAGAGTGCGAGTATTTGCTCCAGCTTTGAGCTTTTGCACTGAGCTTTGGAGCAAGGACGTGCCCCCTATCTCCTTGAAGGCTGGTTGCAGAACCCTGCGGTTTCAATTTGGGCGTAGAAGGGAATCAATTGCTTTGGTGAGAATCTTGCGATTGTGAGTGTGGATTATGTACTATGTAGTGTACTGGAGAAGGTACGCTACAAGCTGTAGCAGAATGGGGCATGCTACCTATCAGGTCGCAAAGCGACAGGGTAGGTAGCATGACCCATCTTGCTATAGCCCGGGCTCTTTAGTGCACAACCTAGCATAGCTTACGACATGGTAACACCTATGATCTTATGAACCAATGACGAGTGTGTTTCCCTTCTTGTCTAGTCTCCATGTGTCATTGTGTGACAAACGTTTGCTTTAGTTCATTGGAAGTTGCCCTTTGGTGCTAGATAGGTAGTACGTTGTGAAGATATCGTGAACCAGGTAGTACATTATCAAGATTCTGTGAGCCAGGTAGTACACTACAGGTTGTAATCTTACTATTGAGAGCCAATGAGATTGTGAACAAACTTTATGGATTAAGATATGAGATGCGACATGTAGGAACCGCTTTGCAAAGTCTCCTCTCACATGAAAGCTTGCACTCTGACATCCCTAATGGTTTTCAGTAAAATTAGATTGTTTTAGGAACGTTTGAGGCAGCATCATAACGAGAATCTTCATGGGGGCAACAATCCAATCATCATCATCACTCGTGGATATACTTTATTTCGGGGCTTCTTGAATATGTTTACAGTTTCAATTACTCTGATGCGTGCAGCTGTTGATGTTCCCGGTGGTTTCACTGCCCAAGGAGAAGCTGGTGGACACGAACGCCGCAGGAGACTCATTTGTGGGAGGATTCATGGCGCAGCTGGTGTTCGGGAAAGGCATGGCGGAGTGCATAAGAGCCAGCAACTATGGTGCCAACGTTGTTATCCAACGTCCAGGCTGCTCCTTCCCAAAGAAGCCCAACTTTGCCTACTAGAAAACTGCCCTATTATTATTCTTCATTGCCTAAACCTTGAAGACGACGAAGACCTGGACTGTGTCCTCGTGAAGAAGTTCAGCAGTCACAACAATAATACTCGAAAACACAGTCATGTGGATTATCTCTTCAAGAATGTTTCAGCAGTGTCCTGTTGTTTGTGTCAATGACTTACAGGTGGCTGCATAATGTTATTATTGCTTTTGGGAAGGTCCTCTTCCATCTCTGTTCTCAGTATGAACAGAGATGGAAGAGATGGAACCGCTTTGCAAAGTCTCCTCTCACATGAAAGCTATTGAAGGTTAGATTAGAATGCCAAAGCCTCACACAAACACTTGGAATGCATAGGAAAGAGATGATCTTTACTCACGGGCTGCCCCTCTTAAGTAGCACACCCAAGGGAGTCCCCTTGGCAAACCATATGGGACATCAGCCCATACTCCACTCCTAGTACACTAGGATCAGCCCATATCACTTGGGAGACCCAATTCTCATTACTTCTAACTAGTACCACTTCTCTAGTTGCTAGTCTAGCTCATTCGCATCATCTACTCTAGCTAATGCGCATGGCTATGAGCAACTTCAGCCCACGCAATCATCCTACTTCAACACTCCCACTTTGCGAATAGCCAAAGCCTTGGAGCCCAAATGCCACCACTAGTCTTTAATGTCGATCTCTCGCAAGAGCCTTTGTGAGCACGTCCGCCACCATGTGCTCCGTTGGACAATACTTCAACTCTATCACCTTCATCTCTAACTTCTCTCGAATGAAGTGATATTGCACATCAATGTGCTTTGTACGTGAGTGATGCGTTGGATTCTTCGCCAATGACATACTCCCTTGGTTGTCACACATGATTGTTGTAGCCTCCTCTTGAGTGCATCTCACATCCGCCATTAGTTGCCTCAACCAAATGGCCTCCTTCGTACCGTGGCTCGTCGCCATGTACTCCGCCTCAATCGTTGACGTGGCCGTGGTTTGTTGGCGCTTGCTATTCCATGAAACGGCCCCCGATCCAACTTTGAACATGTACCCCGTGGTCGATCTACGATCATTGGTATCACCCGCATAATCCGCATCACAATACCCACTCAACACAATGTTGTCACCTCCAAGACACAACCTCACATCATTTGTGCCTTTCAAGTACCGCATGATCCTCTTGACCGCAACCCAATGACTTGAACCCGGTCTTGCCATGTGTTGACTCACAACGCTGATTGGATACGCAAGGTCCGGCCTTGTTGCAATCATAGCATACATCAATGACCCTACAGCTTGCTTGTATGGCACATCCACCATAGATTGAGCCTCTAATGCATACTCCTCATCGGTGAGTTTCACGAGTTTGGAATTCACATCCAACGGAGTGCCAACCGGTTTGCAATCCTCCATGCCAAAGCGTTTGAGAACATCCATAACATACTTGCTTTGATTCATTGTTATGGTGCGTGTTGCTCTATCTCGCACAAACTCAACTCCTAGACAAAAGTGCAACTCACCGAGATCACTCATCTCGTACTCGTTCTCAAGCATTGCCTTCAATGCCTTCAAAGAGCTCATACAACTTGCAAGGATGATCAAATCATCCACATATATGATCACGATGACCACATGTTGCCCCTTTTGCATGAAATACAAGCTGTGATCAGCGATGCTCCTTGTGAACCCGATATGAACAAGAAACGTGTCAATCTTTTGATACCATGCGCGAGGAGATTGCTTCAACCCATACAATGACTTGTTCAACCTGCAAACAAGGTTCTCATTACCTCGTTGCACAAATCCTTCGGGTTGCACCATGTAGATGTCCTCCTCCAACTCGCCGTTCAAGAACGCCGTCTTCACATCCATTTGATGCATTTCCAAATCCATGGCAGCCCCGATGGCCAAAATGCATCGAAAAGTGGTGAATTTCGCCACCGGTGCAAAGGTCTCATGAAAATCAACACCTTCGATTTGTGAAAAGCCCTTTGCCACCAATCTTGCCTTATAACGAACCACATCACCCGTTGCATCTCTCTTTGCACGAAATACCCACTTACAACCGATAGCATTGCGATTCTTGGGGAGGGGAGTCAATTCCCAAGTGCCATTGTCCATCAACGATTTGTACTCCTCTTGCATGGCTTGCTCCCACTTGTTTGCATCATCACAACTCAACGCTTCACGAATCGTCAATGGAGCATCTAAAAGTGCAACGTTTGCATGCTCGTCCTCACCTTGAGGGAGAATATGATTCTTCCACCACTCGCCAAGTGGTCTACGATTTCTCTCTGGATAACGACGATCGCTCGAGGATGCATTGTCTTCAACCGCCGTTGCTTGTGCCTTTTTCTCGCCATTCCTCGTCTTCAAATGTTGCTCCTCAATATGTTCCTCATCACCACCATCGTCGTCAGCTTCGTCTTCATCAACAATATCAATAACGGGAGATTTGGAAGATTGGTCCACAATCGCCGGTTTATCGCCACTTCTCCCACTTGGACCATCGTCCAAATTGTCTTCAACCTTGGAATTCTCGCAAAATGTCACATCACGAGCTCGAATGATCTTCTTGGTCTCGAGCGACATAAGCCTATACGCCTTGGTACCTTCACAATATCCAAGAAACACACATTTTGTTGCCTTGGCCTCAAGTTTGGTTCTTTGAGAATCGGGTACCTTTGCAAATGCGATGCATCCAAATGTGCGCATGTGCTCCACGCGGGGTGGCCTCCCACTCCACGCTTGCTCTGGTGTCATGTTTTGAACCGCACTGGTCGGGCATCGGTTGCGTGTGTACACCGCAGTCACCACCGCTTCCGCCCAAAGGTCCAAACCCAAATTTTGTGTATGCAACATACTCCTTGCCATTTCCACAATTGTTCGATTTGCACGCTCTGCAACTCCGTTTTATTGTGGTGTATATGGCGTTGTGGTTTGTCTAGCAATGCCTTCTTTCTTCAATAACTCTCCAAATTGGTTGGACAAGAACTCGCCGCCATTATCCGATCGAAACACCTTGATCTTGTGCTCGGATTGCTTCTCAACCAACGCCTTGAACTCTTTGAACTTCTCAAAACACTCGCTCTTTGCTTTGATCGGATACAACCATATCTTCCTCGAAAAATCATCAATGAACGTCACAAAATACTTGCAACCCCCCATAGACGTGGTCTTCATTGGACCACACACGTCGGAATGCACAATCTCAAGAACCTTGGTTGTACCAGTTGCCCCATCAACTGGAAACGGTGAGCGTTGTTGCTTGCCTTCAATACAACCCTCACATGTGAATGAACTAGGTGCGACGTGTGATTGTGCAAGATCCATGCCACTTACCATTCCACGCAGTGCTTTCACACTCTTGACATTCAAATGCCCGAGACGACGATGCCACAACGCCAACTGGTCTTCGTTTGAACTCGATTGAACCAACGTTGCCGATTCCGCCGCGTGCATCTTGGAAAACTTGATTTGGTACAAGCCGTTGACTTCGTGTATAATGGCCACCTCCTCACGACTTGGAGACAATACAAAACACCCTTGGTCGCTAAATTCCACTCGCAAATGCTTCATCACCAAATGTCGCACCGATAAAAGATTTGCCTTCAACTTGGGAACGTGGAGGACATCATGGATGGTAATTGTCTTCACACGACCCTTCACCTCCGTGTCTACGACGATGGATCCTTTACCCACGGCTTGAAGAACCGTATCATCACCCAAAATGACATTCTTTGGAGATATGACGTGATATGATTGGAAACAAGTCCTAATGGGCGCCATGTGACTCGAGGCTCCCGAATCAACAATCCAATCGATCACACTACCATTGCATGACACGTCACTTGCCATCATTGCATACTCGTCCCCGTCATCACTACAAGAAGAGACGCTAGTCATAAATGCGTACTCATCACCTGCATCGTTGACCTTTGTATTGTTGGCACTTTCCTCTCTCTTGCGTTTGTAGCAAAATTTTGCCAAGTGGCCCTTCTTACCGCAATAGTAGCATACCTTGTCTGTAGAGCTCCCACTCGCACCGCTCTTGGATTGCTTCGCCATAAGCGCCGCGCTATCGCCACGAGTCTCGTTCTCTTTGCGCCGCGAGAGTTCATGCAACAACCGTGATGTCACATAATCAAGAGTGAGCTCGCTAATGGGCCTACTCTCCATAGCAACGATAAGATACTCGTACGACGGCGACAAACTCTCGAGGAGCGTCATAACGATATCACCGTCCGTAATGTTGACGTCTGCGCCGTTGAGCTGATCCGCAAGAGCCTTGACTTTGTTGATGTGCGCCAACATGTCGTCGTTTTCTTCCATCTTGATGGTGAAAAACTTGCGCCTCAAAAACAAGATATTGACCAAGCTCTTTGCCTCATGAATATTGCAAAGCTTGGCCCATGCCTCGGCGGGAGTCTTGCACGACCGAATATGAGAAAGCTGGGAATCAGAAAGATTAAGAGCCAAAATCGCAAAGGCCTTTTTCTCTCGCCGAGTGTACGCAGTTCGTACCCTAGCCTCGGCGTCGGACGAAGGCGGTTCCTCACTACCCTCAACTATCTCCCACAATTCTTTTTCGGCCATGACCATTTCCATCTTGAATTTCCACAAGTGGAAGTTGACGCCATCGAACTTGTCTACAACCTTAGCACCTTCACCCTCAAATGTAGCCATATCCTTGATTGAAGGACGTACGCTCACAAAATTCAGCCCCTAGAAAGCTAAGAAAAATTGTTTTTATGATTTTTTGACAATTTTGTGATTTGTGAGGCAAATTGCACACGTACGTGCTTCTAATGCCTCCAAACTAATTCCAAACACTAAATCAGCACCTTTGTGCTACACATCAACCTCACAACACTCAATCGTGATGGTTCTTAGTGAATTTGCACAAGATCATACCACAACACCCTAACTAGGAGAATTGCGCACTCGTTGGCTCAAATCCACTCAAATCAGCACCCTTGTGCTTCACAACACGTAATGCACCCTATGGACACCCTTGTGCCTTCCAAGGACTCTAAATCAATGCAAATTCAGCCCCTTCAAGTCCTAATTGCATTGAAATTCATCAAATCAGCCCCGTTGTGCATTCACTAACCCAAACTCTAATTTTGAGCACTCCAAGGGCATAACTCACATTCCAAACCCTTGTGCAAGAATTGCAATACCAAAATCAGATTGTAGACTCACCCCAAGAGCCTCAAAGCATAAAAGTGCCTTGCAACAACACAAGTGCACAAATTGAGCACAAATTGAGCCAATAAGCTCCAATGAGCTACAATAAGCTCCAATAAGCTCCAATCAGCTCCAATATACTCCAACAAGCACCAATAAGCTCCAAAGCTCCAATTCAGCCCTTGTAGACGTGTATAAACTCCAAAAGTGCTCCAAAGTGCTTCAAAAGCTCCAAATCAACAAATGATAGCTCCAAAGTGCGAATTCAGCCCTCCAACACGTAGATCAAAGGTAGGAAGATTGTAATACCTCCCAATGTCGAAATCAGCCCACCAAAGCTCGAATTCAGCCCTCCAAAGTTCCAAATCAGCGCTCCAATACTCCAAAATCAGCGCTCCAACGCACGACCTCCACACAATGAGCAATCTAATCTTTGACTCACGCAAAACACATGAGTGGGCCCATAACCTATTGAAGGTTAGATTAGAATGCCAAAGCCTCACACAAACACTTGGAATGCATAGGAAAGAGATAATCTTTACTTATGGGCTGCCCCTCTTAAGTAGCACACCCAAGGGAGTCCCCTTGGCAAACCATATGGGACATCAGCCCATACTCCACTCCTAGTACACTAGGTTCAGCCCATATCACTTGGGAGACCCAATTCTCATTACTTCTAACTAGTACCACTTCTCTAGTTGCTAGTCTAGCTCATTCGCATCATCTACTCTAGCTAATGCGCATGGCTATGAGCAACTTCAGCCCACGCAATCATCCTACTTCAACAAAAGCTAGCACTCTGACATCCCTAATTTTGGGAAGGTCCTCTTCCATCTCTGTTCAGGTATGGATCAGTATGACGCTCCTTCAGTACAGAGTTTTGAGCTCCTCTGAACTCCTGCAAGGCATCCAACAATGGGCCTGTACTGTTACTCTTTGGATGAGCCCCATACCTCATTTCTTAAGGCATAGGATTCTACTCCCTCTGTCCCATAATAGATGATGACTTTAATTGCACAAATTTTTGTCCCAACTTTCATGTTGTCCATTTCTTCAACCATAAGCTATTGTTTGAGTGTAAGGTGTTGTTTTGTTCTAATATGGCAGAATTTTAGTACCTGTTGTGCTAATTCCCGATTTTCTCTTGTTCTGAGCATAGCTTTTCTTTTTTGGAACTGTGCTAGTGTACTTGTCCACTATTGAGTTGCTCTTTTCTAAAGAACGCTGCAATAGTGGTCTTTGAGGATTCCTCTGTTTGTGAATACACACGTCTTCTTACTATGACCCCAAAATCTTTTTGCAGAGGTGGCCTGAGAAATGCGGAGACGGAATTTTTGTAGGGGATCCACGTACGCAAGGGGATTTCCACGAAAAATCATGAAGGGGTCCACGTTGGCGTCCACGAAAAATGTCGAAAGGGGTCCACGTTGGCAAGTGCGGCGATGTCGCTTGACCCTGCCTGTCTCCCTTGACCTGTCTGCATTCTGTGTCTGCATTCTGTCTCCATTCTGCGTGAGTGGCAGCAATGGCGATGGGCGGAGAGCGAGAGGTCAAGTGCGTGCCAGTGCGAGAGGTTTTGACAGAGTGGGTTTTGACGAAGTACGTTTTGACGGAGTGCGGAGTGCGGAGAGTGGCGGAGTGCGGAGTGCGCCAGTGCGAGAGGTCGAGTGCGTGAGTGATCGGTGTGAGTTCTGTCTGCAATAGCGATGGACGGAGAGCGACAGGTCCAGTGCGTGCATGCAATGGCGATGGGCGGAGAGCTAGAGGTCGAGTGCGTGGCTGTGAAGTGACTCTGAGTTTGTGTAGTGACTCGGCACTCTGAGTTTCTGAATTGTTGTCTCGAACGATCGATGATCGGGCGACGTCGAAGAGGCTGGCAACATCGAAGAGGTTGGCGGGCGACGTCGAAGAGGCTGGCAACGTCGAAGAGGTAGGCGGGCAACAAGAGCGCCACGTTCCAGAAGAACGTGCAGAAGAGCGAGCTGCTGCAAGAGTTTGAGCTTGGCGATTGGCGATGGTTAGGGTTTGATCGACACAACACAAATTGATTGCGAGGAAGTGCGTTGTATTGCATTGCCTTTCCCGTCGTTGTTTGTTTTTTTGGCAGGAGACTGGATTTGTGTTAGAAGATCCAAGGCAGTATTTCTTGCTTTTTTTGAGAGGATTCTTGTGTTTGCTGAAATCTTTTGAGCTTTTTGTTGGAAGAGGGCTGTTTTGATTGTTGAGTTTGAAATCGTTAGTTGCTCGTGATCGTGACGGTGTAAGCCTCGGCAGTGGCAGGAGATTTGGAGACAAAGATATTGGAGATTGTGTGTGTTGGAGGACGGCTGAAGATCCAAGGTTTGCTGAGTTTTCAACAGATCTGTGAGGGTTTGTGAAAGTTTGTGTGCGTATTTCATGTGCTAGGGTTTAGGCAGAAGCATTACAGATTGGAAGAATGCACATGAGATGTTAAAGTTTATTTTTATTTTTATGTAAGCCAGAATGTGGGTACCTAATGGACAGTGCTTGAATTTTGGTGTATTTTGGTGTGTTTTTTGAATTTATTTTACATTGCAAAATTTTGGTGTATTTTACACGTGGACATGTCCACAAGTTGCCACGTGGACCTATGTAGCACCCACCTTGAATTAATTAATTGGAAACCACATTGATGTACTCGCTTTGACACTCGTGACAACTATGAGGTTAGAGAAAATTGACTATCATACTCATGACTTTTGAACACATCCTACCAAAATTTTCTTCATGGACACTCGCACTGGTTTTTTAAAAGTTGGAATTCTTGTCTCTGAAGCACTGCTTGAAGTTAATTCCGCAGCTGGGTACAATCTTGTGGACGTGTTTAGTATTCAGTGCTCCTGAAGGACCAAGCAACCGTTATTTCCGAACACTGATGTATGAGTGTTGTGCACTTTCACTCAATGAATTATATTGGTAGTAAATCCTATACCAGCATTGTATGAATTTCTTGATATACAAGCAGCATGCATCCCCATTCACAAGAACGCCGTGCATATTACTCGCACCATTTCAATGCCAAGTGACACCTCAGTATGTGCACACAAGCACATTCAACTCATTGGCAACCGAAATGATCCAATAACAGCACTAGTAGATAGGGCGACATCTCGATTGGTGGGAAGCACCAAATTGTGCCGTAAGGTTTGCAATACCATGGGGCACAGCTAGGATATATTAACACTGAGGTTTGGGATCAAAGGTATACCTTTCTCGGCCTTTTGGCTAAGATCAAGTGTAGTATCTGTTCTTATCAGTTTAATATTTGATACGAGCCTCATCGAGGCTCATGATATTAATCTAATTTTTCTTGGGTGCGGGTCCTTTCGGCAGCTTGCTTCCCTGACTCGCGCGCGTCGCCTTGGTATTGCACTACCTCCTTTGGCTGGCGCAGCCCTCTCCCCTCTCCCGAGGTAACCAACTCAAAACCCTAAACCGGAATGCCAGTCTGACACCGGTGTTTAATTTCATCCTCTTCAAGTGTGTCCCATTGGCGATTGAAACTTGAAACAATAGAAAGCATTTTATGGCGATTTACATTCTTGTTGTTATGTTTTACTACAAATACGTAGCTTTCTATAGAATTGTTGGCTATACATACTAACAAAGGAAGATTATGGCGATATAGCAAGCCCGTTTTTCAAATAGCAAGTTGGCGATCAATATAGCTACAAAGTTTTTTGCTATTCGATATAGCCCGAAACAGAGAGAAAGCTTCCACTTTATGCATCGATGGAGCAGTTGGCAGGGTTCGAAATTGCTATGCACAGGGATTGAAGGTATCGGGGGATGATATGGTAGATTGATGGGGAGATTGGCGATGTCGGATTCTTGCACGAGGCCTTAGTTGCCGACGATTGCGTCGAGGTCATTCAGTGTTTGTTTTGTAAGTGTGATGATTGCACACCACCTCGGAGAGTGCTTCCGCCCGCGATCACTTTGTATATTAATAGTGGATGGCCCATACACGCAAATCTAGTACTAGTATAAAATTCGAAGCTATCAATGAACACCTCTTGGAGATATTGTTGGTTTCTAGCACAGGTTGGTTATTGGGTCGTCCACCTTATGGTTTCTATGCGTGTGTGGAGGTGCGTCATCGTGATCCCACATTAATGCATCTAGTCACAAATTCTAAATTGTACGAGAACCAAGAAGAGGCTTAAACATATTAGGTTTTGTGTTCATTTGTGTGTGCCTTGTATGAATTTGTTCATTTACAAAATTGTCGATGAGTTATAAAATATATAGCTGGCAAGGGACTCTCCTTCCTTGTCGGTTATAGGACATAACCTGATAACCTATGACTAAGAATTGGCACATTTTGAACTAATACAAAAGAAAGCTAGTCCTACAAAACTTGCATGGACTGTACTAGTAGTTCAAAGAGGACGCCTCAAGTTATGCAAAATAACCCATGAGTTAAATACATCTTGTCTTGGTGGATGTGTCTAGGTGGTTGGTGAAACGATTTTTTATTCATTTTATACAACAACCAACACAAGTACACAACACAATACTATCCGCATCGGCCTAGAGGGACGAGCCCCTGGAGGTACGGTGAGGGATAACTGTTTTTTATTGTTTTGTTTTTCTTATCTTGAGAAAATCCAGGCTTTCTAGTCGTCACAAACAAGCAGACCGGTTTTGTATACCGACACAATCACCTTACAAGTTAAGCTAACATGTTAAGCTCACACATGTGTGTTTTGACAAGAACGAACTTGCCCGCCCAGTTCATGCAACGGAGACTCCCTTCGCAAGCAGCTGGCTTGTGCTGAGGGCCGTGAATCTTTGGATTCACAGCTGAACTTCGTACTGCAGTAGCAGGGTGCCGGGGCCAGAGGTGTTGGAAGGGCCTCTGTTCTCGCCGAAGCTCCACGACCGGAGCTTGTAACCAGGCGGGCCGATCGCAACTGCGTCGCAAGTCGACCAGCCCTTCCGATTTCCGAGCTTGTCCGATTTGGTGCCATCGCTGAAAAGAACTTGCACGTGACAGAGCAAGCCGTTGGAGAATCCCATGTGAAGCCCGGTCACGTATTTGTCGTTCAAAACCACCCAGTGCTCCTTTCCGCCTCCGGCGTTTCCAGCCAACGTCCCGGACCCGTTGGCGTACCAGAATTGCATGGCGTCAATCGAGTTCCACTCTCGAATCTTCAACTGCATGCACAATTGGCATAAAGTCAACTTTCTCATGGCCAGATTGAATTGATTCATCTGAGTTCTGATATTGGTAATTGGATTCAATCTTGAGACGCTGGCATTGAATGTCACATCTACAAGTACGCAATTTCATGAAATTTTACTGAATAATGAACACCTTCACCACCGCGTGTCTGCAATTAATCCCATATAATTATGCGCTTAGAAATCCATTTGTACGTACCTGTGTAAGAGGGCCCTGGTTGACAGAATAGTCATTGTGCCGTATGTACATTGAGTAACGTGATTCGCCTTGCTTTCCTGATCCAAGTGAAAGGTCTTCGGCGTATGGGCCGAGGAACATGCTACCGAACACCTCCTTGTCGTAGGGCGGATCTTGGCTGCTCGGGACGATCTTGTCGAACACAAACGTGGTGGTTACGTGGCCGGCCATTTCCGTGTACGCGTCGTTACACATCTTCGTCTTGTGGAGCTCGGTGACATCGTTAAACACACTGAGTAAGCCACAAAAGTCTTTGTAGAATTCTATCTTGACCCCTGCATGTTACATAATTTTACGATTGGTACACGTCCGATCAACAGCCAAAGTACGATTATGATACGGCGGCCAAAACTACTGGTACTACTAGTTAACAAAATTATTCATGAAATGGGCGCGCAAGTGAATATCTATTCAAAACAAAATTGCACGGGCGAACCTGAAACATTGTCTACGACGCTTGCATTCGCATTATCACAGAAGAAAGGAGGGATCGCCATAGCATGCTGGGTCAACCATTTCTTTATCACCACCTGTCCTGCCCTCCACAACTTCCACTTCTTGTAGATATCCGGGAAGTAGACCACAACGTAGTTGTGATATGCCTGCTCCAACTCTTTCTTCCAGACAGAGATATTATCCTCGCCATAAATTTCCCTGCAGATCGATAAACAGTCACATACAATAATCACAATTAGCGAGCCTCAAGTTAATTGTCAACAATACCAACTTACACATGACTCAATGTCGTAACATACACAATTCATTATTTAATGGGGAATTTCCATTTGCCAAAATTGACGTGTAGATTACCGTCGAGGGCCTAGCCTGTAGAGATGGATGGACGACGAAATCATTGCTATCAATTGTTTTACTTGACAAAGCCTATTCAATTATTGAGTGGATGATGCAAATCGATTTGACGAAGCTCGATGACAGTCCATATTAATGAAACGAGAGACTTACTGGCCATGCTCCAATCGTTCCCGCAGCCCCGAGAGATGAAGAAGAGCCAGGGTGATACTGAGAAGGATGAAGTGCACGTCGTTTGACGACTTTTGGAGTTTGATTTCTAGTTCCTGGGACTCCGCGATCCACCTGGTCAGCCAACCGCGCTTCTCTACTGTCTTGGCCTGCGCATTAGTTTCAAAGGAAACAAAATCATCGGCAGGGATATCATTCTCTTGGAATGGCTGTGTCTGAGTTCCAATATAAAGTTACCACAAATTAGATGCGCTGCAGCAAGTATTCTATAGAAATCTAGGACTCACAGATCGACAGTCTAGATTCTAGCACATCGTATATACTGCACAAACCCATATACTTAGCTAAAAGTCAATCACATACAGAAAAGAGACAAATCTTATGATCTGAACATCGTTACAACTTGGGATCATGAACAACCTCAATCATGGTTAAAAGAACTAGCTAAGAAATCTCCTCGGGGAATTCCGTGCCACTTACAGATTCATATTCTTCAATGACCCTGTGGAGCGCGTCGATCTCATTCTGACGCTCTTCCAGTTCTTTCGCCAGGATCTTTTTATCGACCAGGCCCTCAATGTTCTGCTTGATTGAGTCGAAAATGTTGACTTTGTTGACGGGCCAAAAGAGGCCGAGGATGATGCCTGCTGCCTGGCCGATGTAAGGGATTTTGGTTGCCACCTTCATGCTCACGTCTCTCATGCGGTTGTTCCAGTCGTTGACCGGAATTTCCATTCCGGAATTGTTCGGCATCTCGATCAGCGGACAGGCGTATGCTCTGAACTAAAGTAACCCTCAAGGACTACTGGAGAAGGGCCTTGAGGTTCCGCCTTCTGGATCGCGTTCTGGATTGCACCATCGGCCAATGGAGAATCGCCTTAAGAATCCTTCACTGAGACAGCAACTTGAGCTGGCTAGCTAGACAACCTGGTTCCGAATCTCTGCTATCATCAGTTCTTACGTTAGTACGAGCTAGCAAGCCATTCATGAATGTAACAGTCGATCTACCCGAACACATGTCAGGATTTCGTTACATTGGCAAATCATTCATGGTCGTTAATGAAACAGGACTCCATCTGGACATTCATGCAACGTACAGTCGATTGATCTACGAGAAAACACACACATGATTGCCTAGGACATCGGCAAGTTTCCAACTGTCAAATTCAAACACACACATTACCGATGTTTCGATGAAAGTCTAGCTGGCACAGATCGTATGATAGATAATGAGACAATCTGTACGTATACACAACCGTTCAATTCTTTGCTCAGAGAACAAGTAATGGTTTGACGCGCGACAACGTCGAAATCGAAGCCAGTCTAGATCGATGTAACGGAGGCACCGCAATCAGTTAGTATTCGACCAGCCAGTACTGCATGAATGACATTCTCATGAACATAATGAGATGGCCAAATTTCCTGAAGCCAAGAGGTCACAGAGCACTAATCAATCAAAGTGTTACAGTTGCAAACCTCGATTGGGCCGGCGTGGAAGGTAACTGCTGGCGAACCAGGCGCGATCGATCGACAACAATCAAGCTTTCCGGTGGCACAGCTGAACATAGCACTGAGACTCAAATGATGAACGCCGCGGGGGTAGCGCTGATTAAATAGCCGGGCACAGATCCACAGGGAGAGATAAGACATTCCCACATGGGATTTCATAGGGGAAGTGGGACAACAGTCCCACAATTGTAACTTTCCTGGGACGATTGTAGTGTAGTTTTGATCGGGGAGAGTTACAATTGTGAGAAATTTGTCCGCGTTTCCCATGTGGGAATCTTGAATTCATCTCCCTGTGAGAGTCAGCCACTTGGCCTTGTGCTGACTATAATCGTACAGCGGAATCGCGCTGATTGGCACGTCTGTATCTTCGACTGCGGGAATCAGTGCCCGACTGGGCTCACGGCGCCCACATGAGCTGGCCAGTGATCTCAAAACTGGCTAAAATTAGCTGGATTTCTACCGAAAAAATGGGGCTGTAGCAACTTCATGAGGTGATATCCGCAGATATCATCATGGTATCACCTTAATATGTCAATGGTATTGCCGGATATTATGAAGGTATCATGAGTATTGTATGCATTGGGTAGCAAAAGGAGATACCATTTATGTGGGAGGTCGCATAATGTTCTAAATGTCATAAAATGGTTATGAGATCAGTGGAGCTGGCTAAGGAATTCACATTACAAAAAATTTAAAGCCTAGAAAAGGCTGTTAACTCCAGAAAAAGGCCATGCAGAAAAACAATGAAATAGTAATAAAATCCTACGTGGTCAAAATATTGTCATCTAGGATTTTTTTTTTAAATAATCAAATTATTTTATTATTATTTTATTATTAAATTTTATTTTAGTTTTAAAGACATGATCTTGAACGCTCATCATCTGAACTTCACAATTCAAACTCTATTTTTTCACAGATTTTCTCTTATTCACGTTTTCGACACATCAGAGACCACAATATAATCACTTGAGCGCTAAAGGGTTAACAGCCTTTCAAAAAAAATTTAATGCCTGCAAGCACCAAAGCAATGATTAGCTAAAGCTACTCCTGAACTGCAACTGCGAATGACAGAAAGTCATGCCGAATGACCCCGTCACGATTCCCAGGAGAACTTGCTTTTCACGTGCTGATGGCCCATTCACATACAGCAGTGCTGCCGCATGCGTGCGTCAAGTGCATGCATGCGTCAAGTAACTTTGAGGGAATCTGTTTGCAACCAAGAAATATTAAATATTAAATTAGAAATTACTCGAACACATGACAGGAAGGAACGCAATGCAAAAAAGGAGCATGGCTCTACTTGCGGTAGGGTTGACTGTCCTATTACCAACCACTTAAGCAATCTGACCTATATTTGGCAGTGGTAAATCCGGAAAAAAATTATGATCACGTTCGAAATAGGATTTCATGAGGATTGCAAAAAATTGCAATTTATAATTTGCATTTCTCAATTTTATACAAAATTCCAAAGTGGAAAGTAACCTGCGACCCAAAACCGATCACTAGGTTTCCCCATTTCCACACCATGTGGTGCTAACTTTCACTCATAATGATACCCAAAACCACCAACTATTTCTTCGCAATGCTTGGCGTGCCATTGGTCTACTTGAATAGTAAAATTGGTGGTTTTGGGTCTCAACTGTGGTGGCCCCAAGAAAAGTCTACATCTCATATTTGGGGCAGTGGTTGGTAATAGGACAACTAACCCTAGTGTAATGCAATTGCGCAGTAGTTGGAGCAAGAAAAGACAAGGCTTTCAATATTTTTTTGTTTTTGGGTTTTACCTTCCTCCATTTCGGGAACGCAAACGCAACAGTGGCATGGGGTTGGTGTGAATGGGCCATGAGCGCAGTTCACCAATGCTCACAGAGAATTGTACAGTACCCGGGTTTGCACCAATGAAGTTAAAGTGAGCAAAATTTTGTCAAGTGGCTACATTTGTATTCATATGGCTAATCACGACAAAGGGGAAAAAAATAAAATTAATGGAATAATCGCTTGATGCTTTTCACTGTTGCATGATGCGTGGTCTGATTGTCAAGTTCCTGATGTCCGCCCCCTAAATCCTAAATCGCCTCCTCATGAGCCAAGGCGGGTCATATATTGTACACAGCTGAAGATCCAAAATAAGTTTCAACGTACAACGTATGATCTTCACATGTTTTTCTCTTCATAAAATCCACCACTATAGCCCATTCGTCATACTTCCACAAGGTTGGCAGCCTTCGGTATTCAACAAAAGCGAAGTGGCATCAGCCTTTAAGGCTGAAAAAAACAATTCCCATAAGCCTTTTTGCTAATGAGCCATATATTCCCCACCTTCACTGGTTTGCACTAATTCATTGAGGCAATTGAATGGGAGAAGGTTTCAACACTTGTATTAAAAAGTCAATACTTTACTATTTTTTCCTGGAAAATGATTACTAATAGAGATATCAAGCTGCCTAGGATATCGCACAACTGAGATCAATCCTTTGTCCACCTTAAAATCTGCTTACGTTCAAGTCTATCTGAAGCCACAAAAAATCAAAATGCTCTCATTTATGGGCCACATTACAAGGAGAGGCGTCGTTTCTCACTGAGGAGGATCCTATTCATTGCCTTTTACCTATTGTACATGCTTGTCCTCCGTGACGAATCGCACTTACTAAGTTCAACCAAAAAATTGGTGAGAGCAAAGTGGCGCCGTCTGACTCACACAGGAAGTGCAAAGCGACGCCTTTCTCCTTGTAATGCCAATACTTAAAGAACTCATGTGTTAGGGTCGGCTTCCATGTATGGGTGGTCGATCCACAAAAAGTGGAAGCTCCACCGAAATGGGTGAACAGAGCAGGATTCAGGAGTATATTTTTCATTTTTACCGATATGGGTGGAGTATGGGTGGTTCTTGAGACCTCATTTCTTGTCTTGTAGTGCCTTTCACCCAACCAATCTTCACATGGAAGCCTACCCTTAGTGGTGCACCAATCTGATGTCCTCGATCCAAGATGTGAACATGATCAGGTGAAGAATTCCAACATTCAGATTCCAAATACCATTTCAAATTAATAGGAAGAGCCAAATATACTCCATCTCATGGATGATTGGGGTCTTTGCAAGTAACTTTTGCAAAAAAGCACTAGTAGGAAATGTGTCATTTTTCACTTACTATAAATGAAAAAGAATGAAACCGCGCCAGGCACATGGGTTGTATCAGTGCTGGTGAGTGGTTTTCGTCACAAGAAGACAAAATTATAAACATAATATTCAGCCACTATTCACCGTTTCCATGAAGTGGGGAATGAAAAAGGAAAGGTCTGCTATTAGTGAAGCTTAGGGGCGGTTTACACTATGGACCAAGAGCCATGACCAAGAAAATTAAATCATTTTCATGGTCATGGCTCTTGGTCAAGAGCCGTGACTATGAAAAATCAAAAATGCAATTTTAAATGACTTGGTCACTCTTTGTAGTGTAAAGTGGATTTAGACCGGAACAAGTTTAAGCTCATCATTCTCTCTTTTATTCTCCCCTTTTTCCTCCTTTCTCTTTAAATAATTGAACACTAGTCAATCAATGATTTTTGAGCCCCATGGTCTCCTAGATTATAGTTGAGTCGAGGCATTTGCTTCGACTCAACTATAATCAAGGAGACCATGAAAACATTATCCATTTGGGAAATTTTAGCATTTTTGGGGACCTCAAAGTTAGTGGTCATTCTCCTTTTTTCAAGGTAGTGTAAAGCCAAATGGGACCAAGAGCTCTTTTTGGGCCAATCATAGATTTTAGAATTCCATGGTCATAGCTCTTGGTCCATAGTGTAAACCGCCCCTTAATATGCATACCACTGAATCCCAGCAGTTCAAGAAACCGGGCTTGAGATCCCACATCTGCTCAAAGAGTGCAAAGCAATTCCTTCTTGCACTCATGCTGGTTAACATGTAATTGCTTGATTCAATATTCGACCTCCCTTTCAAAACTGGCCATCATATTTGCATTCCTATGATCTCTTTTAGATTTGTCCAGAAACTTTTCTAGTTGCCGAGAGTCTGCCACCATTCCAGAAAAATTTCCACCCATCCGAGGGCAGTCATTCGTGCGGTGTACCCACACTACAAGAATACCGGGCCCAAAATGACTGAAATTTGACAGTTTTCTGTCAATTATGATGGCAAAGGCCTTTTCGAAGCATGCTTTGAGGTACTCAAAGCTTATTAACGTCTAAATTGACAGACTTTTGTTGATGTAATTTATTTTTGTCAACTAGCATTTGAATTCTCACTACACCATATTTTTTAGTACATTTTGGTGCACTATTGAGCATAGCAAATGATCTTATTTTGAAAAAAAAATCAACTAAGAAAAGTTAGAACGCCAAGTCATCTTCCACCTCCCAAAATAAATTTGTGATTTGGAGTTTTATGCATGAGATATGAACAAAATTTAGTAGGGTTGTGAAGAATGTGCATGAGTTGTTTGAGAAGAAAATGTGTTGTGATCAGACTTTCAAGGCTCAATTTTGCATAGTAGACTAGCTTATTTGAGGAATGTTCAACTAAGAATACTTGCACAATCAAGTAAAATTTCACCTCCCACAAGAATTTTGTGATTTGAAGTATTTATGCTTAAATTACGCACATTTTTGTAGAAAATAAGAAAGAAAAATGGGAGGAGTTCTACATATCCCATATTCATCGTGAACACTAGTGCGATGAATTTTGTATAAAGACTTCATCTCTTACTCCACCCACAAGTATGAAGTGAAATTCACATTCATCCATCCTTGACATACCACTTGGATATGGGCAAATTTTACTTTAAATATAATATAATAAGCCAATTTCTTTATTAATTATGAGTTTTAATGCCGATAATAATTAATTGACTACAGTGGAAAGATTGGCTAAAAAAAGTTATTTACTTACTGATAATTAAAAAAATAGGGCTTGTATAAATTATCAAGTCCCACTTGTAATTCCAACATGTCATCCACGTAGAAGCCACGTGGAGGCCAAGTGACACAACCATAACTTCCTTCATGAGCCACCAAAATTGACAGAATTTATATAGAACGGTGTCCAAATCAAGTGATCCAAAATGACAAAAAGATTGACAGAAGACTGTCTAAATTGTCATCCTAAACATGATTCTTCTAACAATTAATTGTATGAAAGATGCAACTAACTAAAGGAGTGTGAGATCAATCTTTCTAGTTTGGCGGAAGGTTCATAGGAGGGGTGAAAATGTTGAGATGAATGTCGAGTGGTGGATGGGTGAACAGCAAGTTGCCCAAACCATCGCTACTTAGAGGACTAGTTAATTGTTGGATGGGGAGCCATAGAGCATCTCATGGGTGGCGATATTCATCGGGCTCTAATTTTGGGGACACCAAAAGGGTACCCACAACAAATGTACTATTTGTTAAAAGATAACCCGGCCCGAGTAAATGTATATTTGCTTCCACTCTCTTAAGTTCAACTTCCATGGGTGAAGTGACTCATTAAAAGACAAGTTTTTGGGGCCACTTCAGGGGATCAAGATCCACATTTCAAACAATTTTTTGAGAAAAAGGTAGGGGAGAAGTTGTCATAAAGTATAGAGGGTTCTCAAGCCCTTGACTTTATGGCAACTTCTTCCTAAACAATCAAATACATTCATATTTCTCCGCACTTTACTACATCATGACTCCACCTCATCTCACTTTACCTTTCCTGGATTTCAAAATTCAAATATTGCAAGTCTATGGAAGTATGGACCACTTCATGGCAGGGTATGAGACAAACCATAAGGTGAAGACACCTATTGCCAACATTGTTCCTATTGCCACCATAGTGTACTTAATGCTTTCATTCTAAAAGAGCGATGTAGGGTGACTGTACATGCCTAAACATTGTCCGAGAAACACTTAAACCATGTACAGTCAACCTACTACGTTGTTTGAAGATGAAGGTGCTAAGTACATTATGGTAATAGTAGGAGCATTGTTGGTAATGGGAAATTTCACCATTATTTGATTCTACTTTTTTTTTAAATCATTTTTAAGATCTCACATTTTGAACTAAGAACAAAATTTGACATAAACCATTTGTTTATTTAAAAAAGTAAAATCACAATATCTTATTTTGAAGATTCATACCGTAATTTATTTCCTGTCCCCACCAGCCTTTTAAAGGTTAAGCCCTAACTACCCAACCATGCATATTTTGCATGATATACAGAAGCAAACTTTTCTTTTTCATCCATCATGCAATTTGTGCAATGTAAAATTTTTACTGAATTTTCTATGGGAAGTTAGCTTCATGCACATGTGATTTGATTAGAAAGTTGATGATTTGCGAAACTGTTCTGCCTCATTTCATGTTGTAGTGTTTCACCAAAAATTTCAAAGATTTTAGTCTACAAGTGCTCTTGAAAAAGTCAACTCATGAAAGTAACCTCTAAAGGACTGCGAGTTTTTCCTGTTTTTGAGCACCATTTTCACCTCTTTCTATTCATTTTCTTGTGCATATTTTTTTCGCTTTTGATAGAAAATACCAAATCAAACATTTAAATAAAATGTAAGAATTTCTTGACCAATTTAACAATTTTTTCCATATCTTCAAAGACAGTCAGAAAATATCAAAAAGATTGCAATTTCATCTTTTCACTTCAAATGCTATAATCTTACAATTTGTACGGTCAAATTCTTTAAAAAAATTACTATGCACTCTCCTGGTAATCCAAAAATACAGTTAGAGTTGAAAAATAATAATTTCTAAGGTTTATTATAAGCCCTGCCCGCACTGTCCATTCTCCTCCAAAAAACACCCTTTTGCTCCATAACTTCCACTTGAAAAGTCGGAATCAAAAATAAATTAGATCCCCAATTTTGTATTGATATATTGAATTCACATGGTTTATTCCAAAATTAAAATTAAAAAAATTAACACCCTGGGAACCTACTCAAACATTGAAATGTCCTAGTTAGGACGCTTGGTCCTTTCGGGGTTAAGCAACCAAAAAATCTCCAAAAATCACTACATTGCATTTTAACCCATCACAAGAAATTTCATCTACAAATTGTTGCTATCTTATTTGAAATCAAATTAAAAAATAATCTTGAAATTTAAGTTTCAAAGTTTATAGAAAAATATTGGTGATAGTAGTTGCAGATCTATATGGATAGAATCTAAAATTCATAATGTACAACTTTTATTCATACATCAAGTTCAAAATATAGCTCCTAGTTGCATTTTATAATACATCTTTCCAAAACTGCCGAATTTGGGCAGGGTGAGGACGTTTAACCCTTAAACGTCAAAAAAGCCCCACGGGCCTTTTCAGAAAGGAATATTTGAGAAAAAAGTAGTTTTTTCAACCAAATCAAGCCAGGATTGGTGCGTTGGAAAGCTACTGAAAAAGAGATCTAGATTCCAAATTTGCGCCTCATTTGAGAGATTGTGAAATCGTTGGTAAGCAATCAAAGTTATCAAATTGAACAGGTTTTGAGGTTGGAGCAGCTGAGGTTCAGCAGTGCTACAGTGCTGGCCAACAGTGCCCAGCAGAGCCGTTTTTGCATTTTTTTCGTTTTTTTTTTTTTTTTTTTCCCCTCTAAAAATTTAGATGCCTTCCGGGCTACCCCGCCCAGGCCCTCTTGACGTCTAAGGATTGAGGGTTAACCCCTAAATGCCTAGAGCCCTCTCCAAATTCGGCAGTTTTGCAAAGATGCATTATAAAATGCAACTTAGAGGGATATTTTGAACTTGATATATGAATAAAAGTTGTACATTATGAATTTTAGATTCTATCCATACGGTTAGATCTATGATTGCTATTCCCAATAATTTTGTATAAAATTTGAAACGTGAAATTCAAAATTATTTTGTAATCAATTACGAATAAGATATTGACAATCTAGGGATGAAATTTTTTGTGATTGGTTGAAATGTAATACTCTAAGTGTAGTGATTTTTGGAGATTTTTTGGTTGCTTAATTTTATGAGTTGACTTTTTTTAGAGCACTTTTACACTGAAATCTTCATTATTTTGGGTAAATCACTACAACATGAAATGAGGCATAAAAATTTCACAAATCATCCCCTTTCTAATCAGATCACATATGCATGAAGCTAACTTCCCATAGAATCTACAGTAAAAATTCCACACTGCTAAAAGTGCATGACGGATGAGAAATTATGGATGAAATCTGGACGCTTAGGCAGTTAGGGGTTAAGTATTGGTGCTCAAAAATGACAGAATATTTGCATGATATACTTTGTCACATGTAATGGATGGACACTTTTGTTTGCTATGGACTGAAGCCTACAAACCCCAGGTCCATGCTCTGGAGGTATGAATACCAAACAGAATTCTACAGTGGTCATTTTGGTACCAAATTCAAGCCTGGAAATTGCACTATATATTCACCCTAAAGTTGAAGACTGGAGCACTGAACCGTTGACATAACAATCCACTGGAAAGCGTGCACAAATCTCACCAAAAAATTAAAAAATTTACACTAGATGGGAACTTCTGTTCAGGGCATCGAGCCCCTAAGCATTGGTGACCAGTTGCGACCCACCGGCCAAAAAAGAGACTCCAGAACCTATCATCTGCCATAACCAGAAGAATCTGAAGTGGTGTGAAAGACGGACGTGAATACTCCACTGCATGATCTAAACCCCGGCAGGAAGAAGAATAAAATAAATATAAAAATGCTAAAATAACCAAGCAAAAGAGCCTAGTAGTACCTGCAAGTAATTGACTACAGCTGTAGATAGTAGTATAGTGCGCAGCGAGGGCGACCTACAGACTGAGCACCGTCTGTAGCAATACAATCACGCCAGCATCTTCCTTGCAAGATTCAGAATATTATTTCTTAACTCTACACATCCTCAAATTGCAGCTAATCAGAAGAGACTGTGGCCCAAATATTGAGAAGAGAGGTTTTAGGAAGGCTCCATGATTATTGAGTTTTCCTGGTCTCTTCTTGGAGGTCCAAAGGACCTTTCTTGACCAACGTTTCTGTTCTGTAGGTTGCGTCGTCCTTAATGAAGCTCCACCACAGGTACGTGATGGGCAGAGTAGCGGCATGCCATATGGCGTGCGCGTCGAATATCCCCCACAGAGGTGGAAAATCAAAGACTTCCAAGAGCATGGCAAAGGCAGCTCCGAATACTACAGTCCACAGTTTGAAACGAGCTGGGTGTCTTGTAAGGTAACCCCACGTTGCCCATATTAGAAGCTGGGCTACGCCGATCACCACGCAGACAATCATATTCAAACCTGCATTTCCATCATCGTATCCACAGAAATGAGAGGACTAATCATGCATCAATGCAAAGAACTATATCATTCAGCATAAAAGAATGGAAATGCAAGTCAAAAGCTTACCGTAGTCAAATTTATAAAGATTGAGGTACAAGATATGAGTGGAGATGAAGGCGATTATAGGAGCTGCCACCATTACACGAGGCGCTTCTGCCCGCAGATTTCCAGTTCGAATGATGGCCAGCATCAAAGAGTAACCAATCAAAGCAATGGCCGATGAATAGTCCAGCATCTCAGTGAATGTCATATCTCTGGAATAAACAAACCACGCCAAATCGTTATTCATCTGTGGCAATAACGTAAACCTTAGTACACTAACAGAAACCGTCTAGCACGTACCCTGACACCTCTCATCAGCAACTCTGGCAATAAACAACAGAATGTTGCAGGCTAGTGAATTGGAAATTAGGCCTGCTAATATTTGGACAATATCTAGTGATTAAAACAAGCAAAAAAAATCATTGCTGATGGACACCATCTTCATCTCACAATTTCTTGGAATACTATGTTGTTCAGAGACGTTGTAACGTGTGCTCACCTTGAGTGAAAGACAGTGCTCCAAATCCAGCTATTCATGGAAAGTAAGCCATAAATTGTCCAAAGTCCCACATATTCGTAATAGGGGCCCTTGGCACGAGAGGGAAGCTTGTAGTAAATGAGCACCAGAAACGAGGAGAACCCCTGGAAGTGGACCAGCAGGTTCAACACAGAGAACGCCACAGAAGCTGGCTCCTAAATTGCACAAACCACCATCACACAACAAATCGTCACTAATTGAAGGACACTTTCATTAGCACCTCAGCCACTCTAAAATGCTCCATCAAAATGCTTGATCGAATCCAGTAAAGGTAACAAAGAACCACCATGTGCACTAGTAACTAAAACCTTAGCGTCTAAACCGCCCAATATGGCGATCTGCATCACTGAACTTTGCAACGGTGGCATTTCCTCATTTTACCTCGGTTTTCTGATTACGATACATCATTTCGAAGCTCTTGTTCTATACTAGAAGATCAACAGTGTCGATCGTGTCGAATTGAAGTCATTTTCACAGAAACAGATGATTTGCAGTAGGGGATCCAATTTTCCTACACTACAGAAAATACACAGTGAACGCTTAGGAGCTAGTAACTAACAAGAGGTTGTCAAAGTTGTGAAGCTGCACCTGTAGGCTGAAGATGCGAACGAATGGCCATTTTCCGTGATACTTGACCGGAGCCTCTGGACCAGCTTCGCGAGCGAGCTCCTCACGAAGCATGCACTGGTAGCGGCACTCACTAATGCAGTCCCATTTCTTCCACCGCAGGTACAACGGCTCCTCCAGGAACTTCTCGTGGGGAGAATTGATTGCCTTTTTGGGAAGAATGTTGCCCTCCAAATCAACGTTCACTGGGAAGTTGCAGCTGTTGTAACACTGGCCATCTACACATCCAGTCTGTTCACAACCTCGTACACATGCCCTGCAACAGAGACCATTCATTCATTCATTCCCACTCTATTAGAAAAACAACAACAATCTATCTATCAACTATCCTAATATGAGCCCCTCAAGTACAAACGTATGCTTCCTGAACCACCCCGAATATGAATACGTCAATTCGATCTACAAGCAACGGAAACCACATTGTCAAAATTTGACAACAACCCTAAAAAAGAAATAACCTATAAATACCATCATCCCATCACAATGATGTGAACTAGCGAAAATGTTTTGAGCTAATTATCGACATAAAATTTGGGCTTGCTAATTGATACAAAGGATTTTAGAAAGAAAAAAAAAAAAAAAAAGGAGTAATAGCCAGCTTTTCTACGATGTGTAGCCTCTTCAAACCTAGGTGTCACCCAGATATTGCCTAAGTAACACCTAGGTAGCACATGTGTATTACCCTGATATTACCTAGAAAAGAGCATGCAAGGAGCCTGGATTGCTCAAGTAGCAAAACTGCTAAACTGTCACCTGACAAAAAAACAACCACAGGGGAATGTAAAAAACCCTAAAAAGAGCAAAAACCATGATAGCGAAGGAAGAAAGAAAATTGCAGACCTGTAACCGAGGCGCTCATCGCCATCACTGGCGTGGCAGACAAGCACCACCGAAGAAGAAGCCACGAGCAGCAGCAGCAGGAGGCTCTGTGCTCGCAACATCATCACAGAGCACCAAACCTTTCGCAGTAGCCCTAGAAAAAAGATGAGACAAGACGAGAAGACGAGGGAATGAGCCTGCGCAGTTGCAACATGAAAATCGAGTAATCCAAAGTGCAAAGAGCAGAGTGACGATCTGCGAGCAAACCCTGCTCGATCGATGGAAACCCTAAACACTACTGCCCCTGCAGGAACGATGAACCTCCCCCCTCCCCTCCCGATGGTCAAGAAACGAAGCCCCCGCGCAAGACCTAAAACGGAACCTTTG
The DNA here is from genome assembly GCA_022496805.1 of Pohlia nutans. Taxonomy (NCBI): domain Eukaryota; kingdom Viridiplantae; phylum Streptophyta; class Bryopsida; order Bryales; family Mniaceae; genus Pohlia; species Pohlia nutans. The sequence goes on from CM040105.1 coordinate 2,826,641, forward strand.
GCTCCTTTTTCTACCCCCTCGCCCCAGCTACTTCATGTGCAGCAGTTATTGTATGTTTGTGTAATAACTCCACTTTAACCCTTTAACGTCCCGATTCAACACTGTTTTCAAAGATTCCTTATAAAATGTTTGATGAAAAATAAGCAACTACGCGAGGAGCTCTAACCAAAATAGCATGGATGAAGGACAAAAATGCACTTCACTGGAATATATTTGCTACAGTTGTATTTAGCCCAAGAGAATGGGTGTCCTCGCAATGCCTCTTCCCTACGATCAGAGCCAACAAAAATGGAGTTGATATACAAAACTAGGTTGTAAGGGCCGCTTCACGCTATGGCCGTCTAAGTCGGGAGGCTGTGGGATTGAGTGACCAAATTTTGTTGAAAATCCAAAGAAATGGGTTGAAAATACGTAATAAATATAGTTTTGATTTTTTATTGAAAAAATCAACGGCCTCTTGACCATAGTTTGGGTTTCCATTCCTGTCCAATCCAAATTTCCTTCAAGGGTCCGTCGTCTTGGTCAAAAAGTGTTGCCATGTAGGCATTTTGGAGGGCGATGGCCTTTGGACTTTGGCCTGTAGTGTGAAGGGTCGAGAGACCGAATTCTTGATTTCTTGCAATTTTATTGGTGGAGATCGATAGCCTCTTGACCTTCGGCTATAGTGTGAAGCGGCCCTAAATGTCAATGTGAAGATCGTTGTCTGTACCGTTGGATTCATCATATTTTTTATTAATATTTTTTAATTAATTTTGCAAGATTTTCTCTTTAAATTCAATTAAAATCCCAAATTAATACAAAAAATTCATTAAAAATATTGTAATGAAATTGGAATAACATGCACTACAAGATAGTTTGGTTTCCATTATTTGACTCTACTTATCTTGGAAAATCATGTTCAAGGTCTCACTTTTTGAACTAAGAATGAAACTTGATATAAACCAATTGTGTTGTTTTTCAAAAAATCACAATATCTTATTTTGAAGATCCATACCATACAAATGATAGTCAACTAGAACAATCAGCCCACCTAAAATACTAGCCTCCTCTTCCCATCGGTTAAACTTCCAAAGTAGATCTCCCAAAACTAATTTGGAATTGTAGGCCTCAATTTGAAAAAAAATGAAAAAATTGCTAGGGTATCCAAAATAGAAATTTCATAAAAACTGGGCATGGAATGAATAATGCTTGCATTAACTTCAAGGGGGTTTTGTGTTGGGGTCATATTAGGGGTGTTAGAGTGTGTGACTTCTGTCCCGCAAATGAAGGCAATTTGAGAATGAAATATTGTAAAAATAAAGATCACCATACACAATAGATCGAGTACTATCAACCAACATCAAATTTGCAATTGAAAATCAAACAAGAATGCATAACATACATACTTTCAAATTTATGGCATGAGAGATAGCTCGATTTATATGTGTAAATGTTTTTATGTTTTTACAGATGGCAAAAAACGCCAAGTCTAGGTAGCTTCTTCACCTAAACCCACAAATCCTAATTGAATGAAGCACTAAATGAATGAGAACTCCGTAAACTCAATATAGACTATATACACTAATGTGGTTTGCAAAATACATTCATTTGAAGCGCCTTGGCACTTGATGCCACATCATGTGATAGAGACTCAAGTTCCACGGCTAGAGCTACTACTTTTGCATGCGATTGTTGGTTTCATAATATCATTCTAAAATGTAATTTTACAATTCAAAAATGTAATGCCTAATTTTCTCTTCTTTTATTGATATATTTTGCTAGTTCTTTTTTAAAGTTTGCTAAAATAATTAAAGCAAGCATTGAATTATAGATGTGTAAATGATCAATTTTTCCATATTAGCACTTAGAGGTCACCCCCTTAGCCCCTAACCGCCCAACCATGCATCTTTTGTATGATGTACAATTTTGAAATCTGATTTCTCATCCATCATGCACTTTTTGCAGTGTGGATTTTTTATTGAAGTTTTTATGGGAAGTTAGCTTTGTCTATGTGTGATAAAATTAAAAGGGGATGATTTGTGGAATTTTTATGCCTCATTTCATGTCGTAGTGTTCCACTCATAATTTCAAAGATTTTAGTCTAAAGTGCTCTTAAAAAAGTCAATTAAGAAATTTTAAGCAACCAAAACATCTCCAAAAATCACTACACTTAGAGTATTACATTTCAACCCATCACAACAAATTTCATTCTTAGATTGTCAATATCTCATTTGTAATCGAATTACAAAAGCATTTTAAATTTTAAGTTTCAAATTTTATAGAAAAATATTGGTGATAGCAATTGCATATCTAACTATATGGATAGAATCTACAATATATAATGTACAACTTCTATTCATTCATCAAGTTGAAAATATCCCTCTTAGTTGCATTTTATACTGCATCTTTGAAAAAGTGCCAAATTTGGAGAGGGTGAGAAAGTTTAGGGGTTAAATGCCCAAATGAAAAATAAAATCTCTCTTTTAATAGCTCACAGTTAATCACAGTAAATTTCAAACATATGGATCTCATTAAATTTGAATAAAAGCTCTCGGTATACCAATGGACAAAAAACAAATAATTAAAAAATCGTTCTAGGACAGTAAATGGTGTAAATTTTTACAATATTTTTTTCTTAAAATATATTTAATAATGAAATATAAAGCAATTTTTTTTATTTCATGCATTGAGGAAAATCACCTCAATATTTAATATCATAAGTTTTCTAATATACATAATTCAATATTTTATTAAAAATCTATTAATATACTAAATGTCTCTTTCTAGATGGTGTGAATTTTTTTTATCTAGATTCAATAGGTCTTTAACTTTAGAAGCCTTTAACCCCTAAATGTCATAGCGTTCAGAAACTGGACGACTAACAAATTCAAACCATTCTCACGTTCTCATCAATGCTTGGATGAAAGTCATCCAATTTTTTGGAGATTCTTCACCAAGTTGTTGTCTTATCTAACGGTTGGATTTAGTCATACTTGATTACATATTTTTCTAAAATTACAAATGTAGAAGTATGTCAAGTCGTTGACCAAGCCAAAATTGCATTGAGTGTAGTTCAAAAGTGGCCTTGCAAAAATGAGGTCATAGATTTAAGAAACACAAACATTTCAAAGAATCACCACATTTAAGAGTATCTCATTTCAAATTCATTCCAACAAATTTTACTCAAAAAACATTAAAATTTTGTTTGTAATCGAATTTAGAAGAAATTTTTAATTTTAACTTTCAAATTTTATAATAAAATATTGGTGATAGTATTAGTGAATCGAACTGTACGGATGGAATCTAAAATTCAAAATCTAGAGCTTTCGTTTGTATATCAATTCCAAAATATTCTTCTATATAGTAGTTTATGATGATTTTTCTCAAATTGTCAATTCTAGGGACACCGCGGTACGTTTAGGGGCTAATGTCATACCATTTAACTTTCTCTTTCAAATTCTTATTGATGCATATTCCTTAACTTTTTGAATGCAAATTTTAGTTGCTTTAAAAAATAAATTTGGAATATTTGTTGAAAAATCATTAGATTTGTGTAGTGATTCCCATTTTGATATTTGTTGATATGTTAAGTTTTTGTACATAACTGGATTTTAGAGATAGCCATAACTGGATTTTAGGTTGGAAAATTTAGTTCTTTTCAATTTTGATCTTTGTATAATCCTAGTGGATGATGATTTTGACTAGGAGCTATAGAGTATATTGTGTTCTTATAATCAAATATTTTGAGAGCATCCAAAAACTATGTATCACTATATCTTGTAGTTAGTACTTTAAAGTAGTTAGAACTTTATTCTAGACTTTTTCATAAAATTATAAACTTTTAACAAAATACATTTAAAATAAGTTAATAATTAATCTTAAAATGCTAAATTATTCTAAAAGTAGGCTAGGGATGTAAAAGCAAAACAAATAAAGTAAAAATATTAAAAAAACAAAGCAAAACAGATAAAGTTGAAAAGGAAATGAAAAATAAAAATAAAAAAATAAAAACTCTAAAGAGTTGTGAGTTGCCGCTTGTGAACGGCACGACTGATCCTTTTCACATATTTAAGGTGGTTCTTGCAACTGCCAAGCAACAATTGCTCACAAGCAGTGTGCTCACTATTGTATTTCCTTGAGAAATAAAAGTTTTTCATTTTTTTTGTGTAATCTCGTGTGCATCCTTGCTTTTTGTAACAATATCGTGTGATTTGCGTAAGTTTCTGATTTTGTTGTAAGTTATAGGGCCGTAAGTGACGGATTGGAGAAGAGACGAAGTGTTGGTGTCGTGAGAAAGTGGGGTTTTTACTGTGATTTTTTTTGAGTGAGAGAGCGAGGGTGGGCAAGAAGGGCCTGGTGCGTGTGTGAAAATTGTTGTGTATTTAGGAAGTGAAGGCGTCGGAGTTGGAAGAAATTGCAACGAGTGCTGAGTTGCTATCGGGAATGACAACCGAGGCAAGTGAGGTTGTGAGAAATGTTGCGGTGTCAAGGTAGGCTCAATCTTAGTTTTGCATGTGACAACTTAGTATTACATTTGTGTCAAATTGGAGGAGAATGTTTGATTTACCTGATTTTTGCTGAGGAGTAGGTCATGTTGAACATGAAATGATTTGGTGCTATGGTCGCTGACTTGATAGGGACCTATTTCTCAACAACTGCTTGCAATGTGTTTGTTTTCTTATTGACTTGTATTTTGAGGAATGTAAAGACCTAAGCAATCAAAGTGCAATAAGATGTTTAGATGAGTATTTTGTGAAACCCTAATGGTTGCGGTTGAAAGCTAGTGTTGTGCAGGGATTGCAAATTGAAGTTCGAAATAGTTAGTTGATAGTGAAAGCAGATTGATTGATTTAGATTGCAATTGCAGGTATTAGGTGATTCAAGTGTGTAGGAATACGAATGAGATCTCAATCTCTTTGTATTCCTTGTAAAAAGGAAATTATAAAGTGTTAGGTGTTTGATGTGTGTGTATGTTATGCCATAGTTTAGTTTTGCATTGAATGGTTTAAATTTTAAGAATGTCAAAAATTGCATTTATTTCATATTTTTTATCAAAGTTTTAGATACCTAAATGGTGTAATGTGAGATTGAGTTCAACTAACAAAATGAAGTATTTGTATCATTGGTTCTACTCAAACGTTGAAATTTTGAAAAATACTTAAATTTGCTATTTTATTGCAATTTGAAATGGGTCATTTTATAACAATTATCCACTGATTTTTGAATGGTATAAAGTTCATAGTGTTCTAAATTTTATGTTATTATTCATTCAAAAATATATTGAAATACTTCTAAAAATTTAACATTGATGATTACATTCTTTAAAAGATAATCTAAATTCAAAATGAATAAAAAAATCCAAAATAGCAAAATAGAAAGAATAAAAGTTAAATCTAAATTCATAGTGGATGCATGAGATTAGACTTAATTTTGATTTTTTTAAAGTTTAAAAAGTGACCTAAAAAGTACACGAAAAAAAAAGTGAAAAGTTAAATGTAACCCTATTTCTATAATAGATGCATCGTTATAGTGTTATTTTAATACTTTAAAGTTACTTTATTCTTTCTTAAAAGACACGGATATAGGTTTTTTCTGCATGGTCTTAGGTTCTATTTCATAGTGTGGTTTTAGGTTCAAGAATTAAGCAAAAATAGTTATTAGACCATGTTTGTTCTTGCATGTAGGATCTAACTATGTACTTAAACAAATTGATCTAAAAGATCCAAGAAACACAATCTTGGTAAATTCTTAGCACTAATTCTCTGTATTGCATAACAACCAAACTATTTGATTACAAAAAAAATTATTTGACCTTATTAAATCGATTAGACATTTTGCATAAAGTTCGACTATGTAGGCTCAAAAGAGCATTCACTGGACCAATTGACCCAAAATATAAAAATAAGATTAAAAAAAGGAATTATGTGTAATTATTTTTTAAAGTATTATCTTAGCATTTTGATTAAGTGATAGTGCATACATTGCATATGACAATTTGACCAATCAGACTATTTGACTTATTTATGGAACACCAGTCAAGATTGTGACTGCATTCATTGTGTCGCAACATCGTTAACCCTTAAATGTCAAGGTAAGCCCATTGGGCTTATTTAATCAAGAATCTTTGCCCGTGAGAGAGCTGTAGTGAACCAAATCGAATAAAAAAAAAATGGAACAACTTGACGCCATTGTTGATGTGGATTCCTCGCTTGCATCGGAGGATGTGAATCAACAACGTGACAAGAGCAAAATGCAAGCGACGGGATCAGGGGAGAGGTGAGGTCGGGCAGCTTCAAACAGAATCCTCGACTGATAGACCATCCGAATAGTTGCCTGTATCCAATTTTGTCGTCAGTGTGACAAGCTGGGCTTCTGGTTCTGCGGACCGGGTTTGACTGTTCCACCCCCGCACACTCCTCTGTCACATGGATGAGCCGTTGGGTTCAAAGCAACAGTCCAGAACGGGCCAGAAGGAGATAAACATCGGCATTTTTTATTTCCAACGTCTCACAGTTCAAACTCATGATCATTGAAGCGTCACTGCAACCTAACGTTTCACAGTTCACTCTCATGATCGTTGAAGCGTCATTGCAACCTAACGTTTCACAGTTCACTCTCATGATCGTTGAAGCGTCATTGCAACCTAACGTTTCACAGTTCACTCTCATGATCGTTGAAGCGTCATTGCAACATATTAGTGGATGTTGAAGCAATGACAACTAGACAGAATTTAGAGCTTGAACCAGAGCGTGGAGAGGCGGGAGAGACTTTTCGGCTGGAGCTGCATGAGTGGTTAGAGAAAAATCAGCGTGCCAGTGCCTCACAAGTTCATGAAGTTTTGAGATTATTGAGGGAGCCTTACTCGGTCTCCCTTCCACTTCCTAGAGGTGTGGTTTGGCCTCAGACGCCACGTGCAGCAAACTTCTGCTTTTTATTTCGTCGTCATTGCAGCAACATGCTTCGGTGGACCGAGCGGCGGGAAGAGGGAGCTGAATGTGGATTCAATGATCAAGTCAACCGTGGGCTGCGTGAAGTGTGGTGGCCGGATGAAGTGATCGAGACGCCGCTAATGACAACTAACAATCTTCGGTGAGTTCTTCGCCAAGTTCATGAGGCACATCGATGCAAATTGTGAGTATCACCGGTACTGGGCAGATGTTGCATTTGCATCGATGCACATACGTACTCAACAGTACTGGGCCGAGTTGAGTACTGACCAGTATTGGGCCGATTTGTGAGTTTAGTCTTCAATGAGTACTTCGAATTTCGACTGAGTGCTTTCGATTGAGTTCGCAGCAAAAGTGCTTGCAAATTCGAAAGTTCACAGTTCACAGCAAGTGCTAGCAAATTCGATCAGACTCTTTGTAGCAGTCAAAAGATTGAAGTTGTTCAATCAAACATGGTGCTATGCGTGTATATTTTGATCTCTGCAGTTAGCAAATGCGCTGTACTAGTGTTTGGAGACTTTCTGTATCCAACTATTCACATGGAATTTTTAAAATATTTGATGGAATTTGAAAGGTTTTTTGCAAAATCAATGGTCTTTTTTGTGTTTATTGAATATTGAGTGAATTTACTAAATTTTTATGGATATTACTACATTTTTTTTAACAATAAAAAAATATTTTCTACATTTACTAAAAAAGTCATAAAAGTAATGAATATTGTTTGTATTTATGAAGTATTTATGGAAATCTGGGATAAAATTAAAATAGTGAATATTCTCTATATTATGAAAATATTTATGGAAATTACAGATTTGTGAAAAATTACTAAAAAGAATTAAGTTATTGAATATTTTTGGATGTTTTGTATTTCTTGGAAATTAAAGAATTTTTATGTAATTATAGAAAATTTAAGCTATTTAGTGTTATTATTCCAAAATAACTGAATTTTTTGGTATTCACTGAATATTAGTTGAAATCATAGATTTAAAAAAAATTACGGTGATATTTGTGTATATATTGAATATATCTTGAAATTAGTGTATTTTAGAAAAATTGTGGATATATTGTGCATTTGCTAAAAATTTGGGGCAAGTAGTAATTTTTTTTAAGTACAGAATATTTTTATGTATTTACCGAATATTTTTTTAAATTAGTAAATTTCTTATAAATTGCTGAATTTTCCAATATATATTGAATATTTATTGAAATTAAAGGATTTTTGGGGAATTAGTTAATATTCTATGTATTTATGGAAGATTTCATTGTAGTAGTAAATTTTGTTTTACTAGTGATGCTTTTTTATTTATTTAATATTCTGGACATTACTTGATAAGGAGTTCTTTTCTATATTTATTGAATATTCTTTGAAAATATTGAATTTTTTGGGAAGCTGTAGAATATTATTTGTATTTATTGTCCTTAAAACGTTACTAGGCACATATTTATAAATGTCCATTATGTTGTAGTAGGTACACTTTATAGAACATACGCACATATTTTCACGACATTTACAAAAAATAACTATATGTGTTTAAATAATTGGCATTTAGAGAATGAGAATCTACAATCTATGTTACACAAGTTAGAAATATAAATGTTATCATTCATGGTTTATGAATAAAGAGTGAATAGTGAGTTTTTAGTGCATAGAATTTGGTATTTTGATTTTTGTGTAACACAATTGTTTTTCAATTTCATAAGGCATGAACAATTGTCCCATCATTCCCTTATATGTTATACTCCCCTATATATGTCATGACATTTGTTTTGTTCACGTGGACAACACTTTTGTTCGAAGAAGATGCAATACCAAATCAATGATTGCATTGGGAGTTTGTATCATATGTGATTCTGATACCATTAGAACTTTGGAGATGGAATTTCCCCCAAGAGACGTGTACACGTCATGCAAGGGGCTATGCGATGCGTATTTGCATACATTTAGCAAGGGTGATTGTAATGGTTAAACCATTTTATTACTACAATTATATGGAGCCAAGTTCTATTACTACAATTATATGGGGCCTTCTATTACTACAAATATATGAAGTATTTTATTACCACACTTTTGTGGATGGAGCATTTTATTACTACAATTCTTTTGACACATTTGTATTTGTCAACACACTCATCAGGGCAAAGAATTCTAAGGGGGACCTAGTCTCTTCTTCAAGACATGTGAATGTTCTCCAAGGGAATGGAATAAGTTTGAGAATTGAACAAAGCATTAGCATCTATTCTTTATCTCCTACCATGGCATCGGATAGTAGAAACATTCGGCAACGCATAAACCTTGGACCGGGAGTCCAAGACGTCCAATCTCTTTCGCAAATTGTGTCGATTAGCGATGGACCAACAAGAGGTCAGGGCCGAGGTCGGGGCCGAAGTCGAGGTCGAGGTCGAGGTCGTGCTATACCAGGATCGTATGCACAAGATGTCGGACCGTCCTCTTCGACGCCCCCTTTTGGTATAGCCTCCACTCCTCACTCTCATGGTCTGCATATTTTGCAGTCAATCTCTATTGGTACATCTAATGTTGGGTTTGATGGTGCACTTGCGCATGATAGTTTAGCACAATCCAACCCGGTTGATGAACTATTAGAGATGCTAGCAAATGTAGATGTCACACAATTCACAAATGATGGTGTGTTAAATTTTGAAATAAATGCAAACACACCCAATGTAAATCAACGTGGTGCAACGCTCCATTCTAGTAGAGATAAATCTCTTCATGTGCCTTTGTATGACTTCGGCTTGAAAGGAAAAGTGTGTATAGTGCCCCGATCCGAAATGCCTAGTTTAGTACTAGAGGAATCCTCCGAAATTGCAAGTCTACATGTTTTTTGGGGGACTATTGTGGCTGAGTTTTATGATCCGCGAGAGTCCGTGGATATGATATCGGTGCTTTTATATGGTCCATGGGGGTATTATGACGTTGCAGAGGCCGTTGTTGAGTTTGTAGAGCCCGATGAAGTTCGTAAATGCCCGCCGTTGCAAATATGGGGCACAAGTTTACTACCAATTTCATTGAGCATGGATTCATGTGGTGATGATGATTCAGAGTATTTACCAGGGGAATCTAGTTCACCATGTTCATCTGGAGACATGGACCCGCTAGAATCATTGGACCTCTCACCAAATAGTAAGAAATGGTTTATAAACAGTGACAACTTGACTAGTGAGTTGGGCATTCAAAGTCCAATGACTTTTCACGATTTTAGTTCATTGCCATCAGAGAAGCGATTTGCCTCAGACATGTGGAATTCTCCAGCCACAACACTTCCCAGTGTGACATGGACAGGCGAGAAGCCAAGTTTGAAAGTTAGCCTTGATCATTGCCACGAGCCAATCGACTTTTTTATGCTATATTGGCCGATTGAAATTTTGCAACGCATAGTGAGGATGACAAATCTCTACGCCACGAGTCCTCAAGAGAATGGTGGGACCAAGGGGGGTGCTTTATGGTACGGTCTCATTGAATTTGAGTTACTATGTTTTTTCGGGGTTCTAATGCTAATGACTTTATAAAGGTCCCGCACACTCGATTACATTGGGCTCGGTCTGGTGATCTATTTCGCACCACATCGATTGCTAATGTTATGTCGCGTGGTCGTTTTGAAGCCATCATTAGATGCATACATCTTGTGGATAATGCTAATGTAGTTGTGGACAAAAAATCTCCTGAATATAGCAAAATTCAAAAACTGCATGACTTGTTGATGCTCTAAATTCATTATGTGAAAAATATTGGAACCCTGAGCAGAACTTATGTGTAGATGAAATGATGATTAAATACACTGGGAAATATTCTCCAATTTGGCAGTATATGAAAGCAAAACCAACTCAGTATGGAATTAAAATTTGGTGTTTGGCTAACTCACTGTCAAAGTATGTGCAGAAGCTTGAAATATATTTAGGCGCTAGTAATGTTGTGGAGAAGACGGGCACCATTGGCACCAAAACGGTACTTGATTTGATGAGGGGTTTTGGTGGCAAGGGCCACATACTAACGTGCGACAATTTTTTTACTTCTCCAACTTTGTTTTGGGAACTTTTAAAGGATGATATTTATGCCACGGGTACCATCCGGACAAACCGCAAGGGTTGGCTGGATGCGTTGACCATAAACCAGAGCAGTGGCAAACGAGGACAATTGTGGTATAGAATGCATGCAAGCAACCGCATGACTGTAGTGACATGGTATGATAATAAACTCGTGAATTTATTATCAACGGCATGCAGTCCCATTGATGCCTCAGGGTCAGTCATTATAAATAGATGGCACATTGATGGCTCCATTCAGATTCCGACATCGCCAGTTCTAATACACTATCAGAGGCACATGCGCGGGGTTGATGTGCAAGATCAACTCCGCAGTTACTACTCCGTCCAACGACGTGACCACAAGTGGTGGCACAAAATCTTGTGGCACGTCATTGATCAGTCCTTTGTTAATATGTATATCTTGTATAAAGAGGCAATGGAAATTAGAGGAAAAAAACCCCTAAGCCAACATGTGGGGCAAAAATACTTTCGCTAAGCTCTTACACACCTCTTACACACCTAATAATTATAGATCACCAAGATCTTTCACACCTTTTAACTATTTAGAGTGAACAAATAAGAGTATAGTAAAGCAAAACTCTTTGTAGATTCATCAAATTCAAGGTGACTTTAAGGATAACTCCATTAAATAAAAAATATTAATAAAAAGTATGACGCATCCAACCGTACAAATGTGATCTTCACATTGACATTTACAAGTTTTCTTTGTACCTCTACTCCATTGTGGGTTTTCATCAGACGTTTTATAGAGCATCTTTGAAAACAATGTTGAATCGGTACGTTAAAGAGCTAAGCTATAAATATTTGTTCATGGGGCCTATATAGTTCAAGCAGTTGTTCATGGGGCCTGTACAGTTCATGCTTCAAATCAAGTCAAGGCCTCTACAGTTCAAGCAGGGGTTTCCGGATGACTGCATACGTCTGGATGATGAACCATTGCATGGAAATTCTCCTGCAGCTTTCCTGCATCTACGGGCCGGGTCCCTTTATATGAGTGGCTGGATTGGGGGCCGCGCTTCCACTATGCCAGGATCAGCGGAATCAGCAGCCTTTTGTGGCAGGCTGACAGGTTTGTATGCGACTGCTGCCCCTCACTCCAAAAAGACTCAAGATTCTTTATTGGCTGCCCGTCAGCACCCCTCTTGACGTTTAAGGATTAATGAACTGACCACCAAATTGATTATCCTGGGTATAAGTTATTTTTATCCTTTTAAACCTCTTAATTTCTATTTTGACAGTGAATTAGTCACAATCCAATAGACTGATTTAACCTTTCCTTGTAAAAGAATCCCTAAACTAATTGTTCTTGGGTTTTGTAAACGACAAAACTAGGTTAGCATATCTACAAGTCTGAATAGTTTGTATTTTTTCAACGTCGTCTGAATGTGAACTCTTTGATGTTGTTAATGTATTAGAAGTTTGAATATTTTGAATTTGTGATTGTATGTGCATATTGATAATCATTTCCAATCTTGACGGATGGTGACATTTAAATCTTCATATAGTGGAGTTTTCAATAAATTGATTGCGTTTCATTAACGTTTGCAGGAACATTGATTATGCTACCGTGCATTTTGTATTGACCATAATTATGAATCTTGTAAATTTGAGCAAAAGCTAAGCGGAGGGAAATGAGATGTTCTTTAAATTGTGTTAATTTTTGTGTTGATGGAGTAATTTTGTTTCTTGAAATAGAATTTGGTACTTGATACATAGTATCCTTATTTTTATTAAAACTATCAAAACAATTTAAACACATATACAATTTAATGTTGTTATTATCTTCAATATTGAAATGATTGGAAAATATATTTTGTAATATTTTTGTTAAGTGTTTGAATTGCTTGGGAAAAAAATAATCTTTTACAACTAATATTTAATCTATATCCGCCTAACTTTTCTTTTTTCTTCTTTCTCGCTTTTCTCTTTAAATTTCCATGGTGTTATTGCAACATCAATAATATTTTCTTTGAAACTAAAAATGTAAGTTGATCGGAATTAATTATGGTCATTACAACTTTCATGTGTTTCTTTGATTTGTTCATTAGTGATTCCATTTCTAGTTAGAAGATTAATAAGTTTTGACATATTCTCTTCGAGATCAACAAATTTTATTTTATCAATATTTGAAAAATGGCTCATAAAAATTCATTTTCTTTTTATAGTAGAACTAAAGTGAGAATGTAATATTTGGGTTATTGTGTTTTCATATTGTGTCCAATTAAAAAAAGTCTTTTCTATTTCTTATTTCTTAAATAATTAATGTGTTTTTCTAGTTGATATAAAGTAATTTTTGGATTAAAAGATGTATTAAATAAAGTTAAAATATTTGAAAGTGGTAATTTAGAATTGTCAATTAGAATTTGAGTCAAAATAACATTGTGAATGATTTTGTCTTTTACTTTTCAATCTACAACATTTATAATTGGTTCTTTCTCTTTAATTTTTTTTTATATATTTTTAAGTTTAGGGTTGCACTCCAACAAATGTTTTGGATGTATAACTATTACCTTGAAATGAAGCATTTGTTACATGTAGTTTTTATTTATTTTGAAGCACTTGGATATGACTTTGTAATTGAGTGATAATAATTTTGTTTGATAAAGATCATTAAATAATGAAGCAATAACTCATATCTTCAATTTATCATTATTTTGTAAAGTCTGCATTAATATTGAATCATTCTCCTCTATCTAATGATATTTCATATTAGACTATAAATCAATTGTTTCTTGAGAATTGTATAAATGAGTTCTAACTCTTTGCTTAAAGATGATGAATATTGAAGGGTACAATTTTTTTTTACAATTATTTCTTCAATTTTTTTCTTATAATTGAGATTGTATTTCATACAAATTTTCTATATAACCTATGGGTTCAAAATGACCACCTGATGCACCTTTACTTGAACTAAATGCAAAATTTAAAAGATCACTAATATAATTGGTTTCACGTTTGTGCATTATTCATATTAATTGTTTGTTCCATACATGGATCGGCCTTCGTAAATATTTTGCTATCCAAAAAGTAGTTGTAAAGTCTCTCCATAGTCTTTCCATTGTTGCACTTAATGACATCTTTTCAACATATTCATGTTGAGTTGATGCTCCTCCATCATGTAGATTGTGTAGAAATGAAGGATTCAATTAATAAAGTCGACATCATTGTATTGTAGGTGTATTTAATAGTAAACAATATTTGAGGCAATTCATGCTATTTTGTCTCAACTAAATTGATGAGATGGAGTATTTCATTACATAAGACATAGAATCAAATAAGCAATCACTAACAAAAAAAATGATATCTAGAATTCAAACATAGATTATATGACAAAAATATTTCTTCAAATAAAAAAGGTGTATTATCTTCTAAAATAAACATGGTGGTAACTTTGACTTTTATTTTTTGCAAAATAGATAGAAATAAATGCAATCAAATGCTACTGTAAAATTATAAAAGACCAAATAATTTTGAATCCATAAAATTGTAATTTTGTAAGTTGTAAATAATATATTGTAGTATAAATGAAAATTAAAAAAAAAAACAAATCAAACATTTTAAAATATTTTATTCAAGAGTTTATTCTAAATATCAATACATATATTGATATATAGTTTCAATAAATAGTTTCTATTATAAAAATATCGTTATGTAAAGAAAATATAAATAAACAGCTATATAATGCATACGTCACATAATGCAATACAAGGATATTATATAACTATTGTATGAAATATCACCAATGAAACAACTATTTGGTCATATTACAAAAATAGATCTTGCACGGTCCCATAAGAGGGGAGCGACTACCACTGATAGTCAAACTTAGTGAGGAAGAAAAAACTAGCATATTTGAAGAGAATGCAAACAAGGCAAAGATTGATAGAGGATGGGATCTGAACCATAATGGTAATGAAGAGTTAGCAGTTTGATTGGTCTACCTAAATCAACAATTCTTCTATGTTGCCCTTCCTATACTGCATCATAGGGAATTTTATATATTGGTCTGCATTCTTGAGATGGTGCACGCTTTGAGTAGAGTCACTTGAGCTTTGACTACCTATTACAAGAATTTGGCAAGAAAGAAGAAGCGCAATCCCATGACTTTGGTATTCGCAGCCCTTTTTTCTATGATTTATATGCATATTCCAGTTGTGAGAGAGCTTCCATCTACACAACCTATATGTGACTAAAAAAAACAAAGGACTCGATTCATCACCACCAAATCCTGTGGTACAATAATTTGCTAAATCCTTGTATGATGAATTACTCAATTTAAATAAAGAATATAAGGAAAAGAAAATATTTATAAGCCTAAAGCTCAATAAATATAAGACTAAAGAGAAAACTTAAAAAATACAAGTAAAAGAATTTGAAACTCATAGACTACAGTCTTTAAAAATGTATAAAGAAGCTAAAGATGCTTTAAAGGCTAAGATAAAAGATCATTTGGTTATGTAACAAAATACAAGGATCTTTAAGTGAAAAATAAAAAGATACTTGAAGTTAATACCACCTTGAGACAAAGATAGGAGAAAATGCAAGAAGAAATAAATAACCTTAAGGGAGAAAGCAACCAGTACCTACGGTCAACACACAACCAACAACACTCAGTCAGTGTCATTCTAGTTCAAAATTCTCATACTTCCACGTTTCCTCTAGAGTCCCATAATTGAAAGAGAGATTTGTATTCTTAAACAACTACTAGATCGAAAGAATTAAGGACTACAAAGAGTGCTTGCAAACATTAGGAGAAGTGTGTTGAAATAAACAGAAGTAAGTTCGCCATACTTGTTTCGTGGTGATGGTGATGTATCTCCTTTTACTCGCTCACCACCAACTATCTCACACAAACTCGCAGACCTACTGTTACCTTGCTCAAGACAGAAAAGTAGTAACAATTAGAAGCGAAGGTCCAACCTAAAGCCGGAAACATTGGCCGTGAACCAAAACAGGCTCGAGAAACAAGAAGTAGCAGGATGTAGGCGAAATTAGAGATTGGAGGAAGGGACGACGGGTATCTTCATTTAAGTGGCTTTATGAAGAGATAAAAACATTGTCCTGCTAACAAACCGCGAGGTACATCAACAATGCAAGCAATATGAAAGTTGTAGCTTCTAATCCCCATAAACTAAAACTAAAGAACACAATAGAAGAAGGAAACATTGACCTTTCACCCCCATGAACTTAAACTCAAGTACTCAACAACGCAAATAAGAAAGTTGCAACCCCAAACTCTAGTGAACTAAGACTGAACAACAAAATGAAAGAAGTAACATCAATCTTTCATCCCATGAACTAAAACAAAACTACACAAGCAAAGAAGTAAGTTGCGTCCCTTATCCTTTGTGAACTAAAACTCAACATCACATGCAAAGAATAAAACAACGATGCAAGCAAAGTACTAAAACTCTAGGACGCAAAGAATGAAGAAAGCAGCAACCTCTAACCCTCGCAAACTAAAACTCTAGGACGTAAGGAATGAAGAAAGCAGCGACCTCTAACCCTCGCGAGCTAAAGCTCGACAACACAAAGATAGAAGAAAACCTGCAACCCTGAACCCCCATGAACAAAGGAGGAAGATGAAGACAGCTGGTTATAGCCAGTCAAAACCCTTAAACAATTTGTGACTAAGATGGACGGCCACAATTCAAAACCAAGAAGTACTTGTAGTAGTAAGTACAAATGAAGTACAACCCATGTATAACAGAAATTTGCCGATTTTGTAACCAGTGTAGTATACTATTACCCTCTACTATTTTATCCTATTGTTGGTTTGGAAGCTCGTGCACTATTATACTATGTTAACTTGGAGAAAGAACTCAATCATTGTAGAAAAGTAGATTTGACTACTATATATAGCAGACATATTCATATCACACATCATAAAAATCACATTGCTCTAGAGGTATTAGCCCAAGGAGTTATCAAAGAGAAGTGGAAACAAAAACTATTACAAATACGTAATTCTATGATGGATCAGACTAATTCAATAGGCAACATACAAACATTATTGGCAGTTGTGATAAACCGTGAAGCTATTGCACAACGTGGTGAGATGACTCGGAGTCATTATGTTCATAATATGCATGAGATTTATAAACGCTTATGCAAGATTTTGGATACGTAGAGTCAAGGGAACTTACTTATTCCTAATGTAAAGGAAATGTCACTATTTGAGTTACCTCTACCACATCATAAGCCTGCATCCCAGCTAATTACTAAGACTCCAGTACAAGGTTCACCTCTTACTTGTCAATATTTAGGACAATACTATAATATGTTCAAGAATATTGTAGTGGAAAGACCAATTCCTTCCTGGAAAGCCCTAGAATGGCTAATGGAAGATTACAAGTTATCACTAATAGAAGAGTCACCATATGATATGGTATATCAACATATATTAGCTGATTAGCAACAATTACCTTCCGTTGCTATTGTGATAAAGTCACTTTTCTCCATGTGTGAGGAGACATAAATGGAATCCTCATACTACTCTTGATTCTATGGAGTATAACTAGCCAAAGATACCAGGATCATTTGGTACTCCAAAATCTTGTGCTCAAGCTTATGGATCTTTTCATGGGGAGCATACTACATACGTTGATCCATTATATTTCAGAGTGCTCAGCTGTTTTTTGTGATTTTTTAGTAAGAACTTTTATGTTTTTTTTGGCTTAGTTCCTCTTTTTAGTGTAAATACAGGATCAATATAAGTCTATTAGCATGTTGAATGTAAATGAGGGAGTGAATGACAAATAGACTTAGAAGTACCCTTCATAAAGATAGGAAGAGGCCTAGATATAAAGAAAAGACAAACTTAAGCAAGTAGTTCACTCTAGAGATTCTAAAAAGTGTGACCAATAGTTCTAGGAAGATAAATAGGCTTCTTCTTTGATTCACAACTAGCACATATTATGAACTTCAAATAGAATATGGGAGTATGTGACTCAAATTGTAATAGTAATAATTTTCAATGTAAATATCAATTGTAAAAATAGCTTTAAAAATTGTCTATTTTTATTTGTTTGTTGTTTTGCCACTAGGTAGGTGTGCATTTAGATGTGATCTATGAGAGATCATTGTAGTGTGAGTTACTCGGGTAGAATGCTATGGACAATTGATCTTGGAGCTTGTAGCAATTGGTTGCTAAATTGAAAATGAAGACTATTTATGAAGATCGCAAGTATTAGTTGTATGAAGTTGGAAGATGTGAATTGGATGGTGAATCCAAAAGTCCGATTGTGGTGCTTTGGTGGGTGGCCAATACTTATTGTTTGATACTATTATAGAACGATACCATTTACAATCTTAATTATCTATTTTGAGTCTTTTTAACCTTAGTGTGACATGAGTTGCTCTAACAATAGTCCTATTTGACCTTTCCCCCCTGGAAAGATCCCCCACTAGGAGAGTTACTATGGCCTTGTTGCCTTGGTAACTTTCCCCACTACAAATTTTCTCAAGATGGTATGTGCGGACCAT
Organism: Pohlia nutans; assembly: GCA_022496805.1. NCBI lineage: Eukaryota > Viridiplantae > Streptophyta > Bryopsida > Bryales > Mniaceae > Pohlia > Pohlia nutans. The sequence goes on from CM040105.1 coordinate 2,845,117, forward strand.
GGCGCCATCATCAATGTCAATAAGTTTGACCTTTAACCACCAGAGTTCCACATTGTGGTACAATTCCAATATCATAGTATTCATTGGCATCGGATATAGGAGGTTATGTTTATTACTCATTTTCTATGGGGACCACATCTCTGTTTTGCTAATGAATTTTCATTATCCTGTAAGCAACCTATGATGAATTGGTTGGACAATCAAAGGAACCATAACCGGCAACTACTTGCACGAGATGATGATATCAGGAAAGCTTGTGACAAAGTACATTAGAAGAGGCTATGTGAGCAGGACTAAGACAGAAACAAGAGACCCAAGGCCACGGGGACGTCAATGGGCTATGTGATTAGTACTTTAAAGTAATTAGAACTTTATTCTAGACTTTTTAGTAAAACTATAAACTTTTTACTAAAAAAAAGTTAATATAAGCTAGTAATTAATCTTAAAAAGCTATATTATTCTAAAAATAAGCTAGGGGTTTAAAAACAAAAAAAATAAAGTAAAAATATTAAAAACAAAGTGAAAGAGAAACACATAAAGCTAAAAAGGAAAAAAACAAGAAAAAGAAAGAAAAAGAAAAAGAAAAAGAAAATAAAAAATCTAAAGAATTCTAAGTTGTGCTACTTGTGAACGGCACAAGCGTTCCTCTGTCAAGTAATTGAAGCGGTTTTTGCAACTGCCAAGCAGCAGTTGGCTCACAAGCATGGTGTTCATTGTTTTTGACCTTATAATTCGTGCTTTTTTTGAATAAAAATCCTCTTGCTCAATTTTGTATGTAGTTTCTTTCCTTGCTTGTTGCATTGTATATTTGACTTTTGTACTTGTGCTATTTGAATGAGGTGTTTGGTGTTAGAGATTTTTGTTAATTTTTTTTATTGTGGTTGTGTGTGGAAGTGAGGCGGGAGGCATGTTCAATTTTTACTTGGTCTTCTTGTTTCCAGTGTGCGGCGATTTGTTGGTGTTGTATGTGTGAGCAAAGTGGTTGCTAGTGTGACGGAGTTTTGTGTAAAGCCGAAGTTCCGGGGCGATTGTTGCTGGGGTAGAGGCGGTGAAGGTGCATAAGAGCCAGTCATTGCCGTGAGTTCGGAAAAGGAGCGATTGTGGAGATTGGAACGTCGTCTAGGTTGGCGCCCATGTTTTGTGAGCGGAAGGAGAGAAACTGTGAACAGAGCGGCTACTGGCGAGTATTGTGAGAGAGAGAAAGAGAGGTCTTGTTAGTGTATTTAGAGTATATAGTATATATCAATAGTATTCATAGAATAGATATGTTACTAGTTATAAGGTGCTAGTGAAAGGTCATACTTAATAGCCTTTGAGTATCAACACTTCTTTTAAGTACCACATGTAATGTTAATTAAAATATATAAAAACATCTTCTTCAACTACTTGTAAATCTTTCATGGTATCAAAGCAAAGTTTAGAAGCATGATTAGATTTAAGAAGTAGAAATAAATAGAAGTACTTTCAAGACACTTAAATTCGAGTGAAAGTAAAAAAAATTGTAATTAAAAAAAAAGATGAATATCTTTGATATTGATAAGCAAATTGATGATTATTAAAAGAATTAGGTATCTTTATTGCCTTGTATTGTAAATTGTTAGCTCTAGTAACTTTTCAATAACAATCATTGCATTTATATAATTATTAAATTTTATTTTATAAAATACAATGGCAGCATCATCTACAACTTTGAAAATAGATATATCAAACATCCCAAAGTTTAATGGCTCTTATTTTCATATATGGAAACACATAATTAGTTTTAACATTAAAAACAAAAAAACTTTGCATGTGGTTGATGGTACAAAAATAAATATTTTAGGCCTTGTATGGGTGTGAATATTCTGGTGAGTTTTGTGTGCGTGTGAGTGCCGGAAATTGTGAGCACTGGTATTTGTGCAGAAGACTCGCAAGTTGTAGAGTCGTTGAGTGGAGCAGTGTGAGTTTGGGAGTGGAAGCAGGGTCTGTGAGAGTATGAGTGCAGCAAAGTAATTGCGGAATTAAGAGGGCGCGGCGGTTGGGGTCACAATGCTAGCAAAGGTCGCGACAACTAAGGTAGGAGCGTTGATGTTGTGAGTAAGCAGGGCGTAGTTGCAGAGTGACTTCACCGTTTGATTGTTTGAGCAGTGACAACATGTCATACGATGCTGCTGAGAGTGACAACCGATGCAAGAGAGGCGGTGGTTGAGTGGAAATTTTATCGTGATTTTGATTTTTTGAAGTACTGCGAAGCGCAGTAAAAGCAAGGGAGTGACAAAGTGGTGCGTAGCTGGAGTGCAGAGGTTGCAGCGCCTAGGAAGTTGTGAAGGGCAAGGGATTGCAAATTAACAATTGAAAGAGTAATGATCATAGTTGAGCAGATTGTTTGTTCTAGATTGCAATTACACGATCTAACTATGTATTTGGACAAATTAACCTAAAAGATCCAAGAAACACAATCTTGGTAAATTCTTAGAACTAATCTTTGCATTGCTGAAGAACCAGACTATTTGATCACAACAAAGATTATTTGATCTTACTGAATTCATTAGACATATTGCATAAAGTTCGACTATGCAGGCTCAAATGAGCATTTAGTATACCAATTGATGTAAAGCATAAATACAAATTAAGAAAGAGTTATGTGTATTTATTTTCAAAGTATTATCTTGGCATTTGATTAAGTGATAGTGCATACATTGCATATGACAATTTGACCAAATTAGACTTATTGATCAGACTATTTGACCTCTTTATAGAACACTAGTCAAGACTGTAACTGCATTCATTGTGTTGCAACATTGTTAATGGACTGGCCACCAAATTGATTACCCTTGGTATAAGAGTGTTATTTTATCTCTAATTTATCCTTTTAAACCTGTAAATTCTATTTTGATAGTGACTTTAGTCACAATACGATAGACTGATTTAACCTTTCTTTGAAAAAGAATCCCTATACTAATTGATCATGAGTTTTGTAAACGATAAAACTGGGGTAATTTTTTTTTAATTGGTTTATAACTTTGTTTTTAGACAAATTGCCCAATGCAAACCAAATCCCATGATATTACACAACCCTAAATTCATTCAATGCAATAAATTGTACCATGCAAATATCCTTCATGATATATTTCAACAAATAAAATAAAACATAAAATTTAAAAATAAAATACACACACACACACACAGATATATATATATATATTTATTTATTTATATTTATATATATATATATATATAACTTTAAAAAAATCATACAATAGAATTTATGAATTCCATTATAGTCTACAACAAAATAGAGTCCTAATGAATAGAATCCTAATGATCAATTCAAAAACATAATCTAGAAATCACTCACTTAGTCATCTGCATCACTATCGTTATTGGTTTCTATATCATAGACATTATCATCTGCAAGAGCCGTATGCACATCATGGTAAATAATACATGCATCTTCAGTGCGATCTGTATAGGTTGCATTTTTCATTTTATATATAACTTTTGAACACGCAACATAGCGTGCCACCCATTTGTCTTTTCCTTTTTTAATCCTACACAAATTAGAATAATATAAGAAAAACAAAAGCATCATTAAAACAAAAAAATTACATGTAGCATGAAGGATTTGAATTGTAATTTGTAATGGTGAATGGATAAAGAACTTACAATTCTTTGATGACTTTTCCAAGATGCCATTCAAGAATGTCCATCACCATTCTCTTTCTTTCATTCCCATTATTGTCCTAATTTTGATAGCAATGCTAATTGACTTATCCTTTGTACTTACCACTTCCTATGTATTTTTGTTCTTGCCTTTCTACATCCAAATTCAAAAACAAATTGAACCTCATAGTTCTCTTGTTTTTCACTCTCACACAACCATAGCCCTCTCTCTGTCTTTCTCTCCTACGGCTCTCACGTCAACGTCATCTCATTTCCATCATGTTCTTCTTACTTAACGCCTTACGCACAATTTCCATAAAATAAGAATGGATGAAAAATAATTTTGGACAAAATTTTATTTTTGAACGGAATCTAAGTTTGTCGGACATAATATATGTGCTATAATTGTATTTAGCCAAAAAAAATGGGTGTCTGTACAATGCCTCTTCCCAAAAGTAAGAGCCATTAAATTTAATAAATGAATGAAAACATATTTTTGAAAATATTTAGAAGCTAAAGTCCTACAAATGTCGAAATGGACAATGTTTGTTCATTTAGGTACTGAGTGATTAATTTTTTGCACTAAAAACATAGAATTGTATTCAAATATTTATCATAGAAAGGAAGTGCATGCCTTTACAATACATCAAGCAAACATTCACGATCAACGCAATTAGAAGTAGGTGTAGTTAAATTAATTTTCAAAAATAAAAATTAACTATATCGTATGAATTCGTTCACAAGGAGGTAAGGTACGATTTTCAATGCCAAATGGATGAATCTACTCAATTGGAACATGATTTTTGAGACAAAATTCCTATCTAAACCAATAGATGCAAGTATAGAACCACTTATCATAAATCATTGGAAAATACTCTTCAAGCTTTTCCTATCAATTTAATACTCCAAACAGTTACTACTTCAATTCTTTTATCCAATCGGCTCTAGAACTTCCCAATTGTATGCTCATTAATTTTCTAATATTTCTCTTACAATTGGACTATTTTTGAATTATTTCTCTCCCATTTCATTTATAAATCTCCATTGATCATGGTCACTTCACCAAATCACTCATGATATTCTATCTTCTACCAACCATACCTTCACAATTCCCAATTAATTATTGTATTGTCACATTGATTCCAATTTGTTCAATTTTCTCTCAATCTTGCCAATCACTCCGATCGGCAGTAATAAACCTCCACACAACTCAATCTTCTCCAATTAAAAAATTCAACATTCCATTCACACACCGTACACACTTTTCAAATTAAATCTCCAATTACACAAATCAATTACACAACATTCCTATCAATTTGTACTTCCCTATCGGAAGGAGATCTTGTCTCACTTCCAAGGATATTACAACACCAATCGGCATTCACAGCCTTAGTACCCATAGGTCACAACAACCCGTAGTAACTACCTAGCCTCTACAACCTATTGGCATCTAAATAAAAACCAGATTATAAACCTATTGGTTCTTTACTCTATTTACATTTAAAAGTATAAACCGATTGATAAAAATTCTAATTTACACTACAAACTAGACAATTGGAAAAAAGAAGAAAATAAAAAGATTCCACATAGCCCCAACCTCATATGTTTGTGTCCCCACAAACACTATTTCTTCATTGGTGTCTTCGAACTATCCTAGTTGTTAACATCTTCAAACCTGCAGAAGGGAGTTTACCACTCTTGGATGAATCCTCATACGGAATCAAAAAATAAGAACAATCGGGTGTCCATTGGAGAGGCATCTTGTACAGCAATTGTGTAGCTCTCTTTTTAAACTCCAATTGGTTAGCAACCTTACATTCTAGTGACAATTTCCTTTAATTGCTTCGCTCCAGCTTCAAACTGCCATTACGATCTCTATTCAAGAAAAAAATTCCATGGCCCCCTTCCGATTGGCTTTCTTGTCCTCAATGAAGTTGTTTTGCGCTCTTTGTAAATACTGCATCATAAACATCAACTCCAGCAACCTCATTTTTTGACAACAATTGTAATTCAACTTACAATACAGTTCTCCATCCTACAGCATTTTACCTTCCAATTGGGGATCAATGATCATCTTGAAGAACTGACACCTATTGGCCAAGGCTTTACAAAAGATAGCAATCTTGAAGCACACGGGATTCCGATGGTTCTCATATTCAATCCAAAATCGTGTATAAGAATGTACACATGCTTCCTAATTGGTCTATGTCTTTGGGATGATAGGCGAGTTGTACCATACCGTATCCAATTAGGCATCAGCTTGTCACTTGTACCAGCGTTCAAAGGTAGGGCATCGATCGGGATTTTGCTTGACCAAACAGGGTAAAACTTCATAATTGAGCCTCAAGTTATGGTCAAATTTGATTAATGCCTCTATGGGTTTGCCTAATGCCGATTGCTCATTATTATAATCTTTCCCTATTTACAACAAAGCCTCCCACTGTAGTACATCAGACCAATCGGAGACAACAAAGAACAAGTTCTCCCATTTTCTCAAAAAGTAATTATCAGTTTGGAACTCCAATTATCTAAATTCTATGGTAAACCTACAACTGGTTCGTGTGTAGTTTTCCAATCGTACTTATTGTTAAACACAATATGGGAGGATAACTCAAACGACAACAATTGGGAAAAAGACTTAGTTTTAACTATCTGCTCCAATTGATTCTGGATATGGCGATACGTGTAAAAATATTCACTAGCGTGAATATTGGTGAATCCGGTACGTGCCACCCTTGCTTGATTATATTTGACCATTTGGAGTAGTCATGCCTCCAATTGAAAGTCCACCAATAAACGTTGTAAGGTAGCTTGTCATTCCTCAATTGGGCAATCCTTCCATTTCTGTACCAAGATGGTTACCACCAATGTTGTCCATGCCGTACAATTGGGTTCTCAAATCATCTCAGAATGCTCCTTACCCAATTGGTGTCGTGTTACCTGTACCTCTTCCATATGGCAGTGATAACTCAGAAGTCATGCTCCCAAATCTCCAATCAACCAATAGACTGCTACCCAATCTTCCAGATTTAAATCGCCTCTCACCAAGATCTCAATCGATAAATCATCAAGGGAAAACTCTGCTGCCAGTCGCCAAACTCGTTGTTCCATAGTGCGCGTCTCCTGGTTTCGTCGTCTCGTTCCAACGACAGGAGCCAGGCTTCCAGGGATCCAATGTCTCCTAACCCATGCTGGAGAGCAAAGTGTAAAGATGGGATTTCCATTTCGACGAAGACAATTGCTTCAAAATTAAAAACGAGTAGGAAAGGAGTGTACCCCGTAATTAATTTGGGTTGCAGTACATTGGAGCAACGACACTGGATGAGTACAGGAAGCACATCGAGAAGGACTCCGGATAGCTGAGTATGTTTCAGCCTGACTCTGGAACCAACCTCATCAATTAGATCAATAGCTTTGTTAGGCAAACAGCGATCACTGATGTATTGGTAAGAAAGTTGAACTGCTGCCACCAACGCCTCATCCATATAACGCAGTTTGTGGTGTATCTCGTATCTTTCCCTCGAACCCTTCAAAATCTTGATCGTCTCATCCAGCAGTAGCCATTGATTTTTTTTCACTATTTCTGACAACTTGCACAAGTAGTCACTTTCGAGGTTATGCTAGACCGGGTACTCTCGTTATACATGCGGTGTAGCTCATCACCGAGCTCCTTCATATGTTCATAGATCAATGTATGCACCTCACTCCACAACGGGGTCTCTACTACTTTGAAAAGATGATTAAAGATGTGACTAAAACTTCCTAATTTAATGCGAACAAATGAAAAACAGGCTCTCATGAAAATAATATCTTGCAATATCACACGTCTATGACTACTACTATTAGATAACGATACTGCAGACTCCTCTCTTTCCATTGGGTTTTCTCTTGATGTTTTTGGCAGGTTGACTAATGACTTTTATAATCTCATTGTAAATCTTGTTAAAATAAAATTCTTCCTTGACTAACCAGATCTTTGTCCCTTTCCGAGCGTGTTCTATCAGATCGTGTATTGGTTGGATTAGTCTTTTTAATTTACCATGAGTGAACTCAACGATAGACACGTATTGTATGAAATCACACAAATGTACAAAATTTGAGGGTGAACAGTGAAATTTAATCACCATTTTGACAGGCTGACATAATGTCTAATTTGCTCAAGAAGGGTATCAGGGAAAACCGAAGAAACTATTATTCAAAAGCTAACAAAAGGGAATGGTTCCTATGGTTGTAGCCACAAGGAGTGATGGCAACAAATGTGTACAAAAATATACATCCTAGTCTCAAATGTGTTGCTAGTCTCACTAGCTCACACCAGGTCAGCCTAATCAAATAAGCTGAAGCCCATGTCAACATCGGACTCTTCTTTCCAATTTCTCTTGGCAAACAAACCGAAATTGAAACAAAATTGAAACGATGAGGAACGGATTGATGTGAGTTTTGCACAACTGTCAGTCAAGAATCAAGAATTAAGAACTAAGAAGGATACTCTCTATATGATACGTTTGTTAATAAAGACTCTTAGTTCTCACTCTTATGCTTAAATTCCGGTCCCAACAACGGAACGTATGTTCTCCAATTGTTTTCATTTCAATCTCACATTTATTTCTCTCTACCAAGGTCCAATTATTTTTATATTATTTTTGTTCAATTCCAATTTCAATCATTCTTTCTCTCTGAATTCCAATTGCTCACTACAATTACTGACAATTTTCAATTCCAATATTATCCAATCACACATCAATTTCTATACAATTTCCTAAATTGTTCCAACCGACAATTTCAAATTTCATCACACAATACACAATCACAATACAATCACACACTTTTAATACTAATTTCTTATTACACAAACAAACTCATACACACAATTGATTTACTTCCTCAACCAAAATGAGTTTTTGCCTCTCTTACATAAACACTCAAAAAAACAATTAGAAAAAACAAAATCTTTACGTGACTCACCTGCGAGCAACAATTGTAACTACCCATTGGCCAAAAAAACCTATTAGTATCTACAGATTGCAATGAATCAATGCCAATACGCATCCTACTATATTTTCACTATGGAACCTACATACTAATTGATAAAAACTGCATTTACACTTCAAAATCTAACAATTGGTAAAGTTGGAACATAGAAAATGACTACAAATTTTTAACAACTATGTTCACTTACATTCGGTTTTTGTACATTTGTATTGCCATTTGGAATCCTAGGTAGGAGTCAACATACAATATTAAATTTAAGTATTTCCTTGTGTGTTTTATAAACGCAATGGGGTTTGTATCTATAGTTCAAACACAAAGTGTGAGTACCAACTTCCACGGATGGAGAGGGGCCTCAACAAGTATGAGAATCTGCCGAAGTCGCTACTCTTTGATGCTGACTGTAGCCTTTGATGAAAGCCCAGAAGAAAAACGAATATCTACCAATTTATAGCAAAGGACAGTGAAGCTAAGCGAACGGAGATCCGATTGTTATATGAAAAACACATAAGAGGAATTTGAATCGTGATAAGACTATGTTTTTAATTTTTTATTTGATTTTTTATGAGCTATTCTTGCGGAAGAGAAGAGTTCGAAGAAGTGTGATTTGAGCTCTATTGGAATTACACGTTAGTCCAATATAATACTAGAGGAGTATGACACGGCTGTGGCGACCGAACAAGTAATCAGATTAATTAGCTGCGCCAAAGTTGACCACCCAAAGAATACATTATTTGAATCCACTTCGAAGAAATAGAAATATACAATCAGCTAGGAGTAGAGGTAGGCCTTCATCAATGGATATAGAAATTGAGCCGATCAAGGTAAGCCATGAATTTTACAAGAGAGGTTTCAGATGAGTTCAGGCTTGTCTTAATTTATAATACAAAGTTTCTCAATCTCACCGTTTCTCTATATTGTGTGTTTTGTTTAAAGTTGACATCCGCCACAACCAACGATATCGTCAACAATGGTTCACCCGGGTTTCTTGTGTAGGCAACTATAGATATGATGTTGGGAATATAGGTACTGAGAAGTGGACAAGAGACGTGGTGAAATGCAGTGGTTCGACCAAGACATTGTCGATGACTTATAAGGTAAAGAAAAACCCCATTGATTCTGAAAGTGATGTTAGTTTGATGCAGTCGGATACGGATTCTGAAGAAATCACTAACTGGACCTCATTAATTAGTGACTCATTTGCATGCCATCGAGTTAAACCAAAAGCCAATGCCAAAAATATTCTAATCGTCATGTCTTAAGATGCCGCAATGTACTCAAACAAGTATTTTTCCTCACAACATATAACTCAACAATATGTATCCGCAACTTACCATGTGATAGAGGATACTAATTGTTGTTATCTTTTTCTGTAGTGAAGGTCTTAAGGTAGACTTGTTGATGTTAAAGCACAAATTCAATAGTAAAAAACATAGAATCATCGACAACTTAGCTTTCTCTAGATGAAAATACTAGTGATGAAGAAGACCTTGATGAAGTAAGTCAAAAATTGCAGCTGCACTGTACTTGTTGAGACTTATATGATATAGAGACTTAGAAGACAAGGTAAGGTTTGCAGAGGATCCGTGATGAGCACTTGCTGATTTTGGAGGATGTTTGGAACGACCAGTCCATGTGTAAAGAAGCTATGAATTGTGTTTTTGAATGTGAATGTAGGTACTATGTAATATCTATACCCTTTTAACAAATTTTTTACACCTACTTTCAGTACATATAACATTTGTGTGTTTGGATTTATTTTTGGCGAGTCCTTGTTCTCAAACCCTTTAGTGCCCATAAAACTTTAATGTGGTTACTGCCTAAGTAAATTTCTAAATAATTCAAAATCCAAATGAAACCAATTGTTGCTCATGTCATAACAGTTTTAGAGAATCAGAATGTGCTTCTAATGAAAAAATACGTTGCAATTTGATCCTAAAAGTACTGAAATATATGGTAATTAATAATAATAAAATTTCGCTTTGAACTATAGCAGAATTCAGGTTTAAACCTCATGTAGGTAAATATTGAACTTTGGAAAACTTATGTAATGCTTTGTTAAAATGTTGCAGAACATTGTTGTGTTGTCCCATCTTGCAATATGGGATTATAACACATGATCTGCCTTATATAAAAAAAAATTAAGCCCAATGTAGATAGCCGTAGACAACAACTTTGAAATCATCGTAAAAATTGTAAAAACATCAAGTGAGTCTATGGAATATTTTGTTGAAAAGCTTGTTTTGTCTACTTTGTCGTCCTAGTTTTTAAACAATGGAAAAATTAGACAGGAACAAAATGCCACTAATGAAATCCACAATTTTCAAGAAAATGTTGTGGACTCTTAAGTTTTAAGTCTTATATGAAGTGCACCAAATACAAATGGAGTCAGAATTGTAGTGGAACCCTTGTGGAAGATGTGTTTTTTTTTGTTTCTTGTTAATGCTTTCTTTTTGGTAGAATTAGGAATTATGAGGTATTTCAAAGTTTTCGGGTTGTTCAACCATGGTGTTACACAGTTAATAATATTTGAAGAGCCTTGCTGGTACTATTAGATGAGGAGAAGACTGTTATGACTACCGAAAAACTTGGAGGATTTAGAGCATTCAACACTTGAGCGATGGTTATATGATAGATCTGCAAAGTACATCTTATGGTTTTTGTAGTGTTATGGGGAACGGTTTTTTCATTCCAACCTTCCTTAATATAATTATTAAATTCCTAAATGATAAAATGCCATGTCCGGATTTTTTCCTTCTTTTTTGTTTTTTTTGGTAAATTTTGAAATAATATATGGTGTTTTTTAGTTCAGCGGTATCCACATATTCTATAATACTATAAATGTCTATGAATTTTATAGATAACAATGTAATGGATTTGTGTAGTTTTCGTTGTTGAGACTATTATATGGATGTCATACTATGCACGTGAAATGTCAATGGAGTCATGATGGTTTGAATGGATAATAAATGATTTTCAATGCATCTTACATTATGGGAGTGCATTTGATAATATAGTGTTTTGTGTCACTTGTGTATGCAATGTATGTGTATTTAATGATGTATACAAGTTTGTACAGTGTAATGGATCACCCGATGAGGGTAGTAGTCAGTATAAAAGGAAAAGGTGCATGTAAGACTTGTAGTTTATTGTTTCTAGGATGATGTTGTTGTTTTTGGAAAGTTTGGAAGAATTATAGTTTTTTATAATTGTGAAATAGAACTAAGCGAAATATGGACATTTTCTCAATTGGTTTGGATAAATATGTAAGTAGTTATGTTCAAGTACCCTTTTAGATCATGTTGTGAGGCAAAAGAACAATGAAGAGTTGTGGAAGGGCGTAATAGGCATTGATTATGAGGTTGATGTGGAGCGGTCACCGAGCATGGAAACTATGTGTAGGACGGATGTAAGTGAAAACACCGAACGTAGGAATGGGCATAGTTCTAGTGATAAGGATCCGGAAAACCATAGGAAGTGAGAAGATGTGGTTCCTTAGTAATGGAATGTGGTATTGTTGGTTGTACAATCAGAATCAGGAGCTATGTCCAGTAGCAGTAGCGAGTAGCACCTTGATTTATGCCACTTGTGTAGAAATCTTGAATTATCCAACAACCAAAAGATGTATTATAACTCAACTTAAACATATAATGAAAAAACCAACTCCAAAAAAGCTAAAACACACGATTTTTTGGGCCTTTGATCAAAAACCATTCCAAAATGGATGGTTATTCCTGTAGAGGTTAAAACATCTTTGTCTTTTTTTTACTTCTACATCTTATTTGAGAACAAAGAATCTAAATATATGTTGGTTTGACGTTGATTCATTCTTACTATTATGAATCATTATTGATATTGCATAATATTAAAAAGTTTAATATTATTATTTCTTAAATATTTTTTTGTATTAGTTTAGTATATAAATGGCTTGATATGGAGAAAACTTTTAATGCTATTTTACTAAAAAGTTTTGAAAATATTTCGATTTTATTATTTGAAATTTCTATAATTAAAATCTATTTTGAAAACAACTCTTGCTCTACATAACATTCTGTACAAGTGTAGCATGGACCTCTAAAATACTATTGAAGCCTCAAGAATATAAGCTTAAAAAAAAGAGTCAATATTTTTGTGAGCCAAAGAAATCAGGCCACTTCATCTTTTTTGAGGATCATTCTTTCTTAGGTACGTTGATTTTTTTTTAAATTAAACGAACACTTATGCCTTGCCTAAATTAACTGTTCGTAGCCTTTACTGCATAGAGTTGAAAAACAACCTATTGCATTAGTAGTCCTTATAAATATGGGAGTGAGGTGGCAATACCTTGTTGCATGCAAGCTTCAAGGTCTCACATCATCACAATACCATAATTCACACAAATTTTGAAATTCACTCACTGTATGCACAATGAGATGCACAACTTTGAGAATTAGAAGTTGGATGTGGTCTCATTACGAAGAAAATCAGGTGAGCTTCAATTTGATACCAAACTCAAAACTTGAGGTTTCATATTGTGTCTACAATCACCAAGAAATAATAGACATTAGATGAAGAATGATAGATTTCCAAATGCTCGAAGTGCACAAGCCACTTGGAGTTAGGAAATGAGCTCAAGCTTTTTGAAATCCTTTGAGATCTACTACAAGATACAATGCTTTTTTTGTTTCATTTAGCAAAGAAATGATAAAAATATTGAGAGTCAAAATCTTCTTACTTACATGCTTGAATGTGCAAGTTTTGGAATGAATGGCTATAGCTTGCAACTTTGAGGCGCACGTACGTACACTGTATATATGTGTAATGTGTGCATTTTAGCATCATGTCTGAAAACTTAGGTTTGTACCGTCATGGAACCATCATAGGACATCTTCATACTAACACTGCAAAACATTTGATACCCAATATTTGGGATTTAAAACATCTTTAAATAGCGTAGAGAACAAGCAGCTAGTCACTTAGACTTTGCCTTAGTATTTGTCTTAGATTTACTTTTACAGCTTGTTTATATTGTTAAGCCATGTAACTCCTTCAAAACAAAGCGTTTTTGTAGTCTCTCCAATGGTGGGGCACAGACAACAAATAGACAAGTCACATTTCAAAAGTGTGTCAAGTTCTTCAAAAATAACTTCTAAGACTAGATTAACCCTTAAACGACATATGCTTTCCTGATACCACACCCAAAATCTCTTTTAAATTCCATTTTAAGCATGATTATGTTTTTAATTTACTTTGGCTCTATTCTAAAGAAGTATAGATCTCTCTAAGGTGCTCGGTTTGGAATTTTAAAAACCCCATTTGGTGCAATGGAGTAGAAGTTATGAGAAAGATTCTTCCAAAATATAACCAAGCCCGTGGGGCTTGCACTGTCGTTTAAAGGTTAAGGTTGATTCTTGTACTTAATTGCACCTCTGATGAAATTTTGTCCTATATCCTAAATAAGTGACGGTTGTGATTGATTCATTAACTATATAGCGTGCACATATAGAGAGTGTGATTAGATGGCTCGAAATTGAAATATGGATGAAACTGTATTTTGAAGTTTCAATATGGAAGTTTGGAATGAGGACACTCTCCAAATTTGAAGTGTTTGTCTACTTAGCTTCTATGCTATATAGGATGTATTTCATTAATTTTACTGGGTGCCAAATGATTTGTACATATCATAGTAGAGCAATAGGAGCCAACACCCTTTTGTAATGGAATCACACTCAAGTTATAATTAGAAACTAAATACATCTCGCAATGACACGGTAGTCCAATTTTTTTTGGAATACAATTGACATTCTCTCATTACTTAGAAAAATGGATCTAAGTGAAGGTTCTCTTTCGATCCACTTTCCAAAAGGGTGTTGTCCATTGCATTGCTCTATTGTGCTATGTAAGGCTGCCTTGAGGATGTCCTTAACTCCTAAACGTCACGCCTATGACCATGGAATCTTGTTTTCCATGTTACACTAAATTGTGGCACTATAAATTTATATATATATATATATATATATATATATTGATTTGAAACTTTTCCATTCAAACAACCATACCATGAGCATCAATGGACAAAGTCCAAAAGTGAATATACAAAAGTTGTAGTGCAACATATAACACATTACTACAAAAGTTGTAGTGTGCAACATATAACACATTACTACAAAAGTTTGAAGAAAAACTTAATTGTGATTTGGAAGAAAATGGATTTCAAAGTTAGCCATGTCTAAAACTGGGTTTTGTGCGATATAATTCGGAACTACTTTAAATTTTGTCAATTTTTTCTTAGAGCTTCAAAAAAACTTTTTGTGCCTTGGCATGTTGGTATACATCATTTAAGATTGTTGTACACAAAAATTGAAGGAAGTTGATATTTATAGAATTTAAAATATTCACAATTTGACAAACATGCAAATGATGTTGGTTCTCACGATATTTGAATTATTTTTTGGAATTGAGAGCATGGGACTACATTGGCCATTGTATAGAGAGCATAGGTTGCAACATGAACCATTGTTACATCTTAACCCCTAAAAGCCCGAGGGGTATTGGACAAAACATAGATGTGTTATAATATGTGGCTTCCATATGTTTGATGAAGTTTGGTTCAATGGACAAAATGTAGAGTATCATCTCTACAAATTATCCGTACGGTCAAACTTCCAAAAATAACTTTAGATCATTTTTTAATGAATTTAAAAGCATTAACCTTTGAAAATTTGTATAAATTATAATTTTCAATTTTAGAGTTCAAAATTTAGTATGATTGGTTAAAGTTGGGCTATCTATTGTAAACTTCAAAAAAGCAAAAGAGATGATGGAGGGATCATCATTACTTTCCCCAAATAGCAAATTTTATAACACTAAGACAATGCTGAGATGATCTACTTTGAAAATTTCTCCCAGGTGGAGTTTAACTCGGATTGCCATAATTCAAATTGGGTTGGAAAGTAGACTTGATTTAGTATTTTATTTTTTATTTTTTTTCATTTTTTTTGTTCCGGGCAGCCCGTTAAATTCGGGCAGCGACCAAAAAATGGTCGTTTGAGCACTTAGGGGTTAATGCCCTTGCATTTGAAATAGTTGTTGAATAGGCCAATGCATTCAATCTATATATTAGAGCTATATGATGCGGTTTTTGGTTTAGGTTTTTTGTTCAAAAACTAGAGTTCATGACGCACATAATCAATCCTACAAATCAAAAAAAAAAAAAAAAAACATATCATTTTTTAATATCATCAAAAAGTTCAAAACTACCAGAAATTACACTGACTTTCATAAAATTAACAATTTTTTGATGATACTGAACACAAAAAATACATGTTGTTCAATTGGTTGATTGAGTATGTGTGTCATGAACTCTAGACTTTGTACAAAAAAGTTAGACCAAAACACTGCATCATACAACTCTAATATATAAATTGAATGCATTGGCCTATTCAACAACTATTTCAAATGCAAGGGCATTAAGATGTAACAATGGTTCATGTTGCAACCTATGCTCTCTATACAATGGCCAATGTAGTCCCATGCTCTCAATTCCAAAAAATAATTCAAATATCGTGAGAACCAACATCATTTGCATGTTTGTCAAATTGTGAATATTTTAAATTCTATAAATATCAACTTCCTTCAATTTTTGTGTACAACAATCTTAAATGATGTATACCAACATGCCAAGGCACAAAAAGTTTTTTTGAAGCTCTAAGAAAAAATTGACAAAATTTAAAGTAGTTCCGAATTATATCGCACAAAACCCAGTTTTAGACATGGCTAACTTTGAAATCCATTTTCTTCCAAATCACATTAAGTTTTTCTTCAAACTTTTGTAGTAATGTGTTATATGTCGCACACTACAACTTTTGTATATTCACTTTTGGACTTTGTCCATTGATGCTCATGGTATGGTTGTTTGAATGGAAAAGCTTCAAATCGATACTCAGTTTTGTCCGTCACTTTGTGTGTGTGTGTATATATATATATATATATATATATAAAATATTTTTTTAGTAGATGAAGCTATGTGTCTACTACAAATCATGAAATTTTCATAAATTTTCATGAAAATTTTGAAATTACTATGATTTTCTGAAATGATTTGAATGAAAATTCATAACAATTACAAAATGTACTTAAAAATTCCAATTTTTTAGCCAAAGGTGTAAGTTACAATGAAGAACATTACAATAAATGAAAATAGTATGTGTATTTATATTTATATTTTTGGCTACACTATGGTAATACATGTTGAATTTGTAATTCTAATAAAACACTCAATTTTCAGATTTTTCCAATAATTCAAAGTGCAATAGAAACTAGACTTAGTTAAGCTCAGATGTAATAAAACTCATTTTATGGCCTAAATTTAGTTTAATTAGTAAAACATAGAAATCTACAATACACTACACTGTCAACTTTTTTTTACTATTGTTTTAGTAGTTGGGACTCCATGTAAAATTCAAAAATAGCTTGAATGATCTTAATTTAACCTGGAGAAGTAGCATAACCAACAAAAATCCTTTGCAAAAAGGATGGGATGAAAACAATCTATGTAGTAGTTGGAATTGGATAGTGAGTTACATTCATGAGCCAGTTTTTGGACTTCCAAAACGTTTGAGGGTTAATCCTTTCGTGCCCAAAGTACTGTAGCACTAGATTTCAATGGGTTTTCCAACTATGATTGATCCTTCCAGAAATAGAATGGATTAAATTAGAAAGTAATCGTATAATTCTATTATCAACTGGAGTGGAGACAGTTTGTCAAAATTAGAGAATCATCCGATGGTGGGATTGAAAGACCTTAGTATGTCTTTGAACTATGTAATGCATAGTCAAAAATGAGATTTGGAATGTGTGTGATTTTAAAGTTAAATAGAGTGTCGGTTAAATTCTCTAAAATGAAAGTGACGCAATTCAACAATGACCTATGTCAACACCTCTCCATTGCAATCTTGCATGTAAAGAACGGACTCACACATAATTATTGAGAATTTTTTAAGTGAAAGTGACTTATCCATGTACGGCTTAGGACAAAAACTTATACGTTAAAATATGAAAGGAGTTGGTACATATGATCAAGACTGGAATACATACACTAATGGAACATGAATTAAAGAACACAATCCAAAAAAATAAAACAACATAACAAACTTCCAAACACAAGAAATACCGCATAGTACATGTGTTGTATTTGTAAGTATTTATCGTAGTTTCAAATATGTGCAATATATTTGTGTTATGTTCATGGATATTTTGATAGTTGCACAACTGGAAATTGAAATTTTCTTTTTCTAGAAGATGTGTATTATAAATCTCCAAATCTGAACTTCACAATTCAACATCCAATTCTTCACGGATTTTCTGTTATTTGCATTTTCGACAATGTAGTGACCATATTATAGTCAGCTAGGCACTAAAGGCTTAACCCCTAAATGCCCAACCATGCATATTTTGCATGATGTACGGATTTGAAGTCCCTTTTCTCATCCATCGTGCACTTTTTGCAGTGTGGATTTTTTATAGAAACTTTTATGGGAAGTTAGCTCCATGCATGTGTGATCCGATTAGAAAGGGGATGATTTGTGAAATTTTTATGCCTCATTTCATGTTGTAGTGTTCCACCCAAAATTTCGAAGATTTTAGTCTAAAAGTGCTCTTGAAAAAGTCAAGTACTAAAATTAAGCAACCAAAAAATCTCCAAAAATCATTACATTTAGAGTATTACATTTCAACCCATCCCAACAAATTTCATTATTAGATTGTCAATATCTTATTCGTAATCATATTACAAAAGAGTGTTAAATTTTAAGTTTGGAATTTAATACACAAATATTGGTGATAGTAGTCGCAAATCTAACCGTATGGATAGAATCTAAAATGCATAATGTACAAATTTTATTCATTCATCAAGTTGAAAATATCCCTCATAGTTGCATTTTATAATGCATCTTTGGAAAACTGCCAAATCTGAAAAGGGTGAGAACGTTTAGGGGTTAACCCCTAAGCGTGCAAGGACCCCCTGGGGCCACATTTGGTCATTTTTCTAGTCAAATGTTGATTTTCACGTAGTTCCTAATTTCAAATGAAAATAGTCCCAACTAAGAAAGTGTGAGGGCTATATTCTACTTTCTAGTCCAATTTACCATTCCTCAAGATTGTTAGAATTACGTTTTCTACAACATTTTGAAGCTCAAAATCCAAAAATTCCAATTTACACTATAGAAAAAGTTTTTCTACTGAATTTCTTTTTAAGAAAGCTCAAAAAGCATGCCACCTACACCTTTTTGTTCACCACTATTTATTTATTAAAATACTCATACTATTTAAAGAAATTTTCAAATACTGTGATTTTAACAAGAAAAAAATTTTGAAATTTTTTATAAGATTAATTTTTATTAAAAAAATTATGAAAAAAATCAAGAAAAATCAGTTTAACAATAATTTATATAAGAAAAATTCGAGAAATGTAATTTATTTTAAAATTTTGAGAAATTTGACCAGGTAATTGTAGTGTGGACGTTTAAGGGTTAAGATAGCCATAAGCTCCTTATGGACATATGTCATGAAAAGAGCATAATCTCAGATTCCATTTGGATTCCATATGAAGATCACCGACATGGAACACTTCATATGGTTGGTGACTTGGTACATATAATAATGAAGTTACACAATGCTCATCAATCCATCTCCATTATTGGGGCCGGATCAACGACCCAAAAAGCCAAACCTCTATCCTCACTTGGAGGCCCCGGCCCTTTCAATTCCCCATGGGCTGAATTTTGAAAAATTCATCCCTCAATGATTATTGTGAGTATCAATTCAAAGGTTCCACACCTGAACACAAAACCAACTTATGATGGTACATTTCACTGTTTGACAGCTGGATTAGCTGTGACTGGGTCGGCAATTATCATGATAAAAGAGCTCTGAGCATCATCAGCTTGGTCAGTCAGTCCCTGGAATCATGCTCAGTTCGTTACTGACATTTGAAAAATATAATATAATATAATATAATAATAAAAATGAAAACACTCTTTGCTTTTCTCATTTCTTTCTCTGTAGCAGAATGAAAAAAATTCTTGTACCCACTTAACACATACAATAATATAATAGAGTTATCCGTAAAGTCGAGAAAAACAATTTTACAAGAGGAAGACAAGGTAGAACTGGATTTTTAGTTTGAAAGGCAGCGAAAATGAGTTTTTTTTTGACCAATCAGAACGCACTGTGTTGTCAGAGAGATTCGAACCTTGAACCTCCCCAATGCAAGAATAGCTCCCCTAAAGCTAACTTGAGTTTCCATGGAGGAATCTCCACGTACTCCCGCAACAACTTCATGTTCTTCCAAGGGAAGAAGCTTGGTGGCTTGTGTGAGTGGGTGTCAGAAAATTCTATACAAGGATTGAAAACACCTTGTGGCAAACATGTTATCTAGTTTTCACTTTACGGATAACTTTAATAAAACAGTGCAATCGAGCACCCTTTTGAAAATTGGATCAAAAGAGAATCTTCATTTAGATCCATTTTTTAAAGTAATGAAGGAATGTCATTTGTGTTTCGTGAATTTTGGGACTACCATGTCATTGCCACGTACACCTAGTTTCTAATTGTGATTAGATTGTAGTCCCATTGCTAAAGGGTGTTTGCTCCCATTGTTCTATTATGCTATGCAAGTTCAACGCATGTCCATCAAATAATTTAAATTTTTTATGGGTAAATACCATACCCGGAAGGCACTTAGGCAGGGTCAACAATCCCTACCAATTTTAAAATTTTTTTTTTCCGAAATAATATGAATATTCCCTAAACTTATGCGGAAATTCTCTAAGATTCTCTTTTCATCATAGAAAAAATATATTTAAAAAGAAAAAATTTCCCAAAAATTTAGGCAGTTATTTTTTATAATATTTTTTTGCAGACCCTACTTTCCAAGTACGGTACTATGTTCTGTTAATATTCTTTAACAATATTTTTTGCCATTAACCCCTAAATGACAGAGGAGTAAGGGCAAAACCTAAATGTGTTATATAATGTTACTTTTGCAACTTTGATGAAGTTAGGTTCAAAAGAGAAAATGAGAAGCATGATGTTTAGAAATTATCCGTAAGGTAAAACTTCCAAAAATAGTTTTAGATACTCATTTGATGAATTTAGAAGCATTTACCATTTAAAATTCACCAAAATTACAAATTCTATTTTTACAATTTGAAATTTGGTATGATTGGTTAAAATTAGACATTCTATTCTAAAATTTTAAAAGGCAAAATGTTCAATTGAGAGAACATCATTAGTTTCCCGAAATAGTAAGTTTTATAACACTAGGACAATATTGAGGTTTTTGTCTTTGAAAAAATCCTTAGTGAACCTCAATATTGCAAATGAAATGTATCAAACAACACTAGAACCTGATCTCTACCTCCAATTTTGACAAAAATCAAAATTTGAAAAAATGTCATTTTTTGTCCATGGGCAACCATTGTTGTTTGGGCTACAACCAGAAAATGGTCGATCGGTCATTTAAGGGTTAACTCCTAAAGGACCATGATCATCCTTAAAATTTTATCACTTTCTTGTGATACTTTCAAGAAGATATTAGTTGTATCTCTTAATTGGTGTTCATGTAAAAAACTTCACTGTTGAAGGTCAAAGAGGACTTTGTCATGAGACTGTATATCAATCTTTAGAATAATATATTGTATATATTATATGATTATAAGGTTTGATCATGAATTTTTTCTTAAAACATTTGAGCAAAATCAACAAGTCATTTACTGCATACATTTTATAAATTCTAAAATCATGATTAGCGTTTGAAATTTCAGGAGCATACAAAGATGAATTGTATCAAGGTGCTCACAAAAATGGAGCTCTAAAACTAAATACAACAACAATGATTGATTCTCAAAGATTTATGTTTGGGTGAAGTGACTTGTTGGTGACTCGTTGAGCCACTGTTTGAGATTGTTATTAATTGTTACATTGCATAAAATGTGTAAAGATATCAAATTTAATTTTGGAACATTCCAAAATATTCCAAAATAATATAAAATATGTAAAAAGATTCCAATTATTTGAAAAGTTTATATTTTAAATATATTTGAATATATTTTGTAATTATTATATAGTACTAATAATGCAATAATGGCACATGTTTTACATATTGTACACTTTTGAATTTTGGAAAAATGTGACACCCTAGTGTGAAAATGCCCTCGAGGTCATTAACCTCCCTATCTACCATGTTCCAAGTTCATCTGCGTTGACGTTTTAGTTTTTTCCCAATGGATCGATCAACGTAATTACAAATATTGAAGGATTTTTATGTTCTCGTAACGAACATTTACAATTCCCTAGTTAATATTGAGTCAAATTATGGAATTCAAATAAGTTATTAAAGTAATAAAATTATTCTTGAACACAATGCGTCCACA
The DNA here is from genome assembly GCA_022496805.1 of Pohlia nutans. Classification (NCBI taxonomy): domain Eukaryota; kingdom Viridiplantae; phylum Streptophyta; class Bryopsida; order Bryales; family Mniaceae; genus Pohlia; species Pohlia nutans. Next base: position 2,867,160 of record CM040105.1, read on the forward strand.
TGGTCCTTTAGGGTTAAGAAATTCCAAGTTTTTTTTTTTTTTTTTTAAATTTTTAGAATTGTTTTTGCCCGATCCTACTCTTGAAGTATAGTAATAGTTTACGATTCAAAGGACAATTACAAGACAAGCCTTGGTAGTTTTGCTAAGAAAATGCCTTGACTGACTTTGGTAAGCTAAATGATGATTGATAGAAACTCCGATCTGGTCCTCTTGCGAGGCCGGTAAGAATAAAGTGTATGTTCATATTGACAATGACCCAATGTCCACGGGACAAAGAGCCATTGGAGCACAACTACTCTCCCCTGCCGGGAATAAACACTTTAGTGACCAGTAACTAGAAACGAAATATTCAACTAAAAAAAAGTAAGCTACTAATAAGAGTAACCAATAGCTCAAAGTAACTAAGTATAAGTCGAGGTTTGTCTATTTAGTGGACGCCAAGTTAGGAGTTCTATGGTTGGTTGGCGAGGGGAATTGTATTACAATTGGACGGTCTAAGTTCGAATCTTGATGGATCCGTTTGAGCAGTTTGTGATATTCATGACTTGGTGCTCCCAATGAGTTATCATAGGTTGGAGAGATTGTACCAACCAACCGGCTCGTCCTACCTATTTGAGACAACTTATATTGTGTTAGCAAATTAAATAGTCGTCTTAATCACTACCTTTTTTCAAAGTGGATCTAAGTTTGGTGGTAGTGGTTGGTTATTTCAATTCTTCTGTTATGTAGTATGATTGATGCGGCATGGTATAGCAATGGCATTGATTTGTTTAAATGTGTTTTGAATGAAGTTTTTTGGTAGTTGAAGTCTGTTTTGTAGGAGTTTCATAGAAGGGGTGTGTGTTGTACTTCTAGCTCCGGCGGTGATGACTATGACGGGTTCAATTTTCCATCCATGGTGAATGATGCTATTAATTAATGGTTGATAATAGTGTCGATTGTGTCTTGTGAGGATCGGTCATTGTGAGTAATTTCAATAAATTGTATAGTGAGGTTGTCTGTTGGGTGTAGTGGTGGGTTGCTTTTGTATTGTGAGCACTTTGACTGGCAGGCGGCCAAATGCGTCACAAGAATGGGCTAAGGAGGTTGCGGACCCCTTAATGCCTCCAAGCAATGGACCTCTATACACCAAGACTTGCAAATTACTATAAATAGATGCTGGAGATAATAGGGAAAAATGGGAAAAAACTGAACTTAACTACCGGGCTTGGCCTAGGACGAAACCGAAGTTACTAGGGCAATTAGGGAGAATCGATAGTAAAAAGGGGCATTTAGGATAAAGAGGGTAAGTCTAAGGGAAATTAGGGTAGAAATGAGAAAATGGAGGATTCTATGGGAAATTAGGGCTAATCAGACATGAACATTTAATGGGCAATAATCTCACCCTCTTAAAGTCCAATCACCAAAAAAAGCCCTTGCGGAAGGCTAATGGGATTGAATTTAGACTTTCACTGACCTAATTGAGACGATAAATCAACAAGGAACATCCAATTATTCAGACACTGAAAATTCACTAGCAAGGACCACGGACCATGCATTCAATCGATTGGGGAAAGTTCACACGACAAGACAAGTCCAATTAACAATACAATTAATTGAACACAATTAATTACAAGCACACTAAAAGAACCTTGTAGTTGATAAGTCTAATCCGAAGCTTGCTGAAGAGTCTGCAAAATTTTCCCTCTACATTATCATCCACTCCCTCCATGATATCACGCAACCAGATTGCAGTTTTGCAGAATTGTTCCCTCCGTAATATCACCAGACGCCTTCTGTAATATCATCCTGTTTGCAATTACTGCAGTTCCCCTTCCTTTAATCACCGCTTCCGAATCTTCGTTCAGTCACTCACACCAACTCAACCCAACGGCCGGATTTCGGAGAATGTAAATACCATGTCGTTGCTTGATTGTTTGCTTGAAGTGCTGCCTCTGCCTCTCGAATCTTCACTTATGATCTTCACGTATCTTCAACTTCCATCGTTGCAGCAAGGTCGCCATTGCCTTGATCGCATTGATTTAAAGTCTCGCAGCAATGCCAAATCGTACACCCATGTCAACATGCTGCAGATCTTGATCTTTGTTACACATCTCAAATCCATTTTTATTTTTTTATTTTTGGTTTTGTGCTTCCGCTTTTTCCGGGCAGAGAGGGTCCGCGCGCGGACCCTACTCTAATTTTAACCCTCCCTCCCTCCCTCCTCCCCTTTCCTTTTTTTCCCCTCTATCCTACATAAACCCTCCCTCACTCTCCCTCCCTCACTCTTCCTCCCTCTTCCTCCCTCTTCCTCCTTTATATTGAGGAGAAGGGAGAAGGCCAAGAGAGGAAAAGGGGAGGAAGGAGAGTGTGAGGGAGGGAGAGTGAGGGAAGGTTTATATAGGCTTGTATTGGATTCAGCCATCAGCTATTCCCTGAATTTTTATTTTTTTTATTTTTTTAATGTTTAAACTCCAGAAATGGCAAGGTGAAGAAAAAAAAAAAGGGAGACAAGAGGAAGACTAGAAGAAAAAGAGGAAGACTAGAAGAAAAAGAAGAAGACTAGAAGAAAAAGAAGAAGGAAGACAAGAAGAAAAACAAGATAAAAGAAAAGAAAAGAAAAGATAAAGATAAAGATTAAATAAAAGATAAAGATGAGAATACAAAATAAATTAAAAAATTGTTTTTTTACAACGTAAGGGATTGTAGAAAGACAAAAATGGTTGTTTTTTAGAGAAATTTTCAAACATTTTTTTTAATGCGCTTGGGGGCCAAGTGCATGATTATATGGCCAAGTGCAAAATTAGCAAATTGAGTGTTTGTGTTGTTTTTCAAAAACCCACAATATCTTATTTTGAAGATCTATACCGTACAAATGATAGTCAACTAGCACAAGAACCAAGATAAAATTGAATGGATGAAAAATTGTATAGGATGTTTTTAAGAGAAAGGTTACAATCTGTTCATCGTCCAATACATGAACGCATGCGTGGTAAAGGGTTAAAGAGTTGAAATGGAGACTTCTTTTTGTTCAATTATACCAACAAATGAAATGCCATAGTGAAGTAGCACCTCCATCAAAAAAATAATCTTAAAATAGATGTAATTTTTTTTGGGAAATTATTTTTCAGAATAACAAAATGGATTTTAGAGAATATTTGTTTAACCAAGATATATACAGGAAATAAATTCGGTAGAAAGGTACGAAAGGTGCTACTTGGCTACGGTATTCTTCATTGATTACAGTGATACAAATTGTAACCTCATTTGCATTATTAATTTATTCCCAATTGAATTGGTCATTTCAAACCATGAATCCTCAATCCTTCAATGGGAAAATCATTCACAAAAGAAAACACTGTCACTTACCGGTGGGTTGATTGCGCTTGTCCATGATTGCAGGCGTACGGAAGAAAGAAAAAGAAAAAAGGTAAGAAAGAAAAGGAAACCTGCAGAAAGAAAAAGATAAGATCTCCAAACTGATAAAGATAAAGACAAAAGAGCCGGAAAGAAAAAGAGACAAGGACGCGGTTGGTGGGGCTGGCGACGACGAAGCAACAACACTCATCACTCACAACGAGCAACAATCGTGTGCACAACCCCCTTCCATAAGGACGGATCGATTTGACTCGATTCTCACCAGCTTTGTAGCACCAACAATTTCCTTCTCCTCTCACATTCATCTGGCTCAGTTGCTTTGTTTTTGCAGCAAAAACGAAGCAAAAATCGGTAGCATTTTTGCGTAGATCTGGCCGGGGTTTCGGAGCTTCTGGGCGCGTGATTTGGAGTTGGAAGATTTGTGTCTCTGTTTTTTTTGTTTTTCGAGTTCGTTGGGATTCGTCGTTTTTGGTTGAGGAATTTCTTAAGCCAATTCGTGGTGGATTTGCGAGCAAGCCAGGGGGTTAATGCGGCTTTCAGGTGTTCTTTAGCTCAACACCATGAAGGCCTTGATTCTTGTGGGCGGGTTCGGCACGCGGCTAAGGCCTCTCACTTTGAGTGTGCCGAAGCCGCTCGTGGACTTCGCCAACAAGCCCATGATTCTGCATCAGGTGAGATGAGTCGTGAGATCACTAGCTCTCGATCCGTTTATGTGTACAGATTACCTGTCGAATCGGACTTGTGAATCAATAGTTAAGTGACGAATCAATTAGTTTCGAAGTTGCCATTTTCTTTTCTGGATTCTGACTGATTGCTGTGCAGATTGAAGCATTGAGAGCGGTTGGTGTGGATGAAGTCGTGTTGGCCATCAACTACCAGCCTGAGGTAAATTTCACAATGTCTACTTTCAAATGGTCATTAAAAACCTTTTGTCAAAGTCAATCAGCGTCGTGTATACTTAAATATGTCCTTATTTTTTTCATTATTCTTTTGGAAATTTTGGAAACCATTCATATCTATAGAGGTCACACATCTCAGTTGCGGGTGTTTATTTTTCACAATGTCCTCCTTCGAATGGTCACGGGAAGCTTTCATGGCCTCACTGGTCTGCGTCAAAGTCAATGCGTGTTGTGTGCTTATTTTTTCATTAGTTTTTAAAATTTTGTAGAATCATGTACAGCCATAGAGGTTACGAAACTCAGTTGTAAGACATGAGAGTGTATTTTTGAGAGCTCGAGAATCCAAGAATTTGAGTTTTTTCTTAATTTTAAATTGTTGAAGTCTGGTCAACATGCTCAATGAAATAGGCGTCAGCTAAGTTGTGTTTGTGGAACAGGTGATGATGAATTTTCTGAGAGACTTCGAGAAGAGCCTGGGCATCAAGATTACGTGCTCGCAGGAGACGGAGCCCATGGGCACAGCAGGGCCTCTGGCATTGGCAAGAGACAAGCTGGATGATGGCTCGGGGGAGTCCTTCTTCGTCTTGAATTCGGATGTCATCAGCGAATACCCTTTGCGACAAATGATCGACTTTCACAAGAACCACGGTGGAGAGGCCACCATCATGGTCACCAAGGTACTACGCTCGTCTCTACCATGCTCTCAGTTTACCTTCTGAACTTAGCAGCTTCCCTTCACTTTCAACTCCCTATTACCAAACAAGTTCCATAATTTTACAATACGCATCTGATTGCCTTTTAGCTTGATTGCTGTACATGAGTTTCGACTGTGGTCTCCCTAGACATTGTCAATACCAAATTTTATTCACAAATACCATGCAGTTTACAATCTGTCCCCTGAAGATTCTAAATGTGGACCGTTCACTTTGAAATCTCTATTTAGACAATTGAGCAAACAAAGCTCTGTATTGGAGATTTACAACGAGTATCTGTTGACTCTTAGCTTAGATTAAGAGAAATGAGAAAACACAATCTATGATTGCTGTATGAGTTGAGACTGGTCAATCTGTTGTGACTATCAGATTGTATTCACATTGTGACTATGCGTGCAGGTGGATGAACCATCCAAGTACGGAGTGGTGGTGATGGACGAATCAAACGGGTGTGTGCAACGGTTCGTGGAGAAGCCACAGCAATTCGTGGGCAACAAGATCAACGCAGGGATTTACCTCCTGAGTCCTCGGACGCTGAACCGAATTGAGCTCCGGCCGACCTCCATCGAGAAGGAGGTTTTTCCCAATATTGCAGCGGAGCAAAGCTTGTTCGCCATGGTGCTGCCAGGCTTCTGGATGGACATCGGGCAGCCCCGGGACTACAACACAGGGCTGCGCTTGTACCTGGACTCGCTGCGGAAGAAAACCCCGCAGAAACTGGCAGCAGGGCACACTTTCTTAGGCAATGTCATCGTTGACGAGACGGCCAAGATCGGCGAAGGCTGTCTGATCGGACCCGACGTTTCCATCGGCCAAGGCTGCATTATCGAATCCGGGGTGCGTCTGTCTAGATGCACCATCATGCGTGGCGTCAGGGTGAAGAAGCACGCTTGCATCACTGGGAGTATTATCGGCTGGCATTGCACTATTGGCCAATGGGCCCGGATCGAAAACATGACTGTGTTGGGTGAAGACGTTCGTGTTTCTGATGAAATCTTTAGCAACGGAGGCGTCGTTCTGCCCCACAAGGAGATCAAAACCTCCATTCTGAAACCCGAGATTGTCATGTGATCCTTCCACCTCTACTCTTTCCACTTTTCTTTTTCATAGAGTCTACCTTTCCACAGACTCTTCATTCCTGCTGGTCTTAGTTCCAAACTTAACTCTTATTCTTCTCTCACACTTTGATAGACCCTCTCTATCTCGACCTCCAATTTGAAACCCAAACTTGTTATGTGAGTTTTCCATCTGTATTCTTCTTGTCTCTGCTGCAGAAAGACAAGTAGAATAGAGTTACCTCCAACAAATGACACCACTTGCTATCTTGGTCTATGTGGCTTAGTAAAATTACCACCAACAAAATCTTCATTCATGGTGAATTTTGGGCTAGAACTCTTCTTCTTATAGACTCTTTCTATCTTGACCTCCATTTTGAAACCCGAGATTGTCATGTGATCCATCCATCTCTACTCTTTCCACTCTTAGTCTACCTTTCCACAAACTCTTCATTCCTGTTGGTCTTAGTTCCAAACTTAATTCTTATTCTTCTCACTTGCTTTGATAGACTCTCTCTATCTTGACTTCCATTTTGAAACCTGAACTTGTCATGTGAGTTTTCCCATCTCTATTCTTCTCGTCTCTGTCGTAGAGTCCACCTCTGAAAGGAGGAACAAATGACACCACTTGCTATCTTGGTCTTAGTAAAACTACCACCAACAGAATCTTCATTCATGTTGATTTTTGGGCTAGAGTTCTTCTTATAGACTCTCTCTATCTTGACCTCCATCCATCTCTACTTCTTCTCTTACACTCTGTGTCATAGAGTCTACCTCCATGGTTCACTCACTACCAAGATCCATGTGGTTTAGTTAATAGAACTACCTCTATAGACTCTGCATTCACTTAGAGTTATTTTTCTTATCAGGACCTATGCTAATCTCTGAATCAGTAGACCTTTTTTCTGGTGGAGTAATTCTTATACGCCACCAGGTTTACCAAAATCTACCACTCTGACGATGTGGGGTCTAAGTTTTGTCATATAGCAATAGCGAAGGAAGATACACGTACTAGCTGAGAAGTCGATTCACAGAGACTGGGGATACTTGTAGGAACAGAATTATTCCGTTAGCACAGGTTGTAGTGTGCTAACGAGAGTTAAGTGACTGGGCAGATTTGACACTTGGATTTCTAAGTGATTAAATATATACCTGAATAAAAAGTAGGTAGATGCAGACGACAGACAGACAACTACAGCAGGAGCATACGACGCAACCTCCTTAATGATTTTTTACGGGGCCAGTGGCTTCCAGGTACATTACTCATGAGTGGCCACTGCCTCATGAGTTTGGTAATAACAGTGGCCACTTGAATAGAAAGTGTTCTTTTACGCCTTGATGACTCTTTTGTGTTTTGTTCATCAGTGTTTCATGTTTCATTTGTCAGTCTTCATGCTGAGGTGGGGACACCCAAAACTGCCACTTTTTGCTACTGTTATTATAGTTAGGGTTGTCAAATTTTTAGATTTTTTTGTTGGCAACTGAAAGAGGATTTTAATGCACCGAAATTGTGTCATTTGCATATTGTATGCAAAAGTTACGAAGAGTCAAAACTTTTTCATAGATAGATATTGATTTAGGGATGTATACCAGGTGAAGATGGCGGTTTTGGGTCACTGCTGCTTTTGGGTGTCCCCACCTTAATGCTTGATTAGAAAGCAGATCATTGCAACATTGGATTGCAGTTTGGAAGTTTCGTGCTGCCAGAAATGTGAGATATCCTTGTTGCATTCTTCGACCTATAGTAGTAGACTTTCTCGTGCAATTGTTGTGGGCCAAAGTAATTGTGATAAGATTTTTGACCTTTTGCTATAAGTTTGAATGTATAAAGTTAATTTTTTAACTTATTTGAAACAAAATGGGTTGATATAACATCGTGTAGGATTTAGTCCTTGATACATTAAAAAAATTTGTTGCAAGTAAAAAGTTACAACAAAATTTAAATTTTTGTATATCCCACAATAATTTTAGTGAAAGGAGCAGTTGTAAGGTCGAGGCACCTAAAACCGATCACTTAAACTATCTACACTATTTTTGGACCAGCCATTAATAGGGTGATATTTTTCCAGGGTTGGAAGTTAGTTTTCGCGGAGAATGCAAATTTTTCCAAGAATTATTTTCCAATATTGAAATTTGTACAATTTTTCAAAGTGAAAAGTACTTCAGAACCCAAAACCGATCACATGCTCTAATGTACAAATGAGGTACATCTTCCCTTTCAAAATCTAGAAATTAGGCCTGATCGGTTTTAGGTACCTGGTCGGCTTTAGGTGCCTCGACCTTAGTGCTTAATAAAGACAACTAATTCCGTTGCAAATGTTGTTTCAAGGATAATGCCCTCTAAGTACCTACAATTCAAATACTCAATGAATTGAATATGAACTAATTTCACTGGATGAATAGGGGTACGTGTCACGATGTGACGAACTCCAACCAGGGACTTGGCTCAGCCACCCACGTGCACCCCGTGGAATCTTTCCTACGCAAAAGTCGCACCTCAATTGAACAAGTACAAGTCCTTTTGGCCGATAATGCTAAATAGAGAACTTTAAGGAGGCTCTATCCTCCATTCATTGAGATGGACAATTGCACAATTGTGACTCCCTCTGAGGAAGAAGAATCTTGAACAATGCATACATATTGAATATATGAATGTACACCACCTAAACATCAGATTTTATGTTGTTTGTAGATCATTAAAAACAACACTTTAAACTCTTATAACTTTTGCAAATGGTATTTGAATGATACAAACTTAGTTGCATTGGAATCTTATTTCAATTGCTAACACGAAACAACAAATATTTGATAAATTGAACAATAGAAATTATGTACCTTTCAATTACTGACACGAAACAACAAATATTTGATTAATCTAATAGTAAAAACTATGTGTTCGTTTTAAATTATCCTAACTTAGTGCAAGTAAGCAAGAAAATTTCTTTTGTGCCCACCTAAAAAAAAAAAAAAAAACAAGAATAAAAGGGGAAAGAGGATAAAAAGGAGAAAGAAGAAAGAAAAGGGGAAAAAGGGGGGAAAAAAAAGAGAAAAAAGAGGGAAATAGAAGAAAGTAAACACAAAATAGTGTGTTTAATGTATTAGAGCATGCGCACCCTTCTCCGGAATTTACTCCTAAATGCAGGAAATTTTCATCCCGCTAATTTATCCCTCCCCCACCTACAAAATTGTATCTCATTTTGTTGCACAATCCTAAACAAATGTGAGATTGCCATGTGTTCGAACACAAGTCCTCAAACTATTAATCATTGTCAGACTTGCTAATCATAATGGCAATTTGGTTTAAAGGGGTTTATTGTGACATCACTATATCTTGCAAATTTGTTGTCATGGAGAGCAAGTACAAGTGTAGTCAGAAACTTTTCATCCAAAATATTCCTTAAAAAGGTAGATACAAGTACAAGGTGCGCATGATCTTAGAGCATCTCTGACAACACTTTAAAAGAGGCACCGCGCTTCTGGATAATGGGTGAAAAGTTGATACAAAATCACACCAGGCTCTGTAAATCTCCTAAGTCCCCAAAACAACTCAAGCTACACCAAAATCACTAATATATATTGTGGCCCACGGTATTTTTGAACGGCCACACTAATATATTTTTTGCCAAAGTAGTGTGGTAAAATTTCATCCAAATTTGATGAAAATTTGTTCAAACGGATGAAACATAGTTAAAGAAGATGAGAATTTGTCCACAACAATTATCCACCAACAGTATATGGTGATTTTAGTGTAGTGTATTTTCTCTTTTTAATTGCACATCGTACATAAGGTCCTTTAGTCCCTCTCTGGAACACCTTACCACTATTCACGAATCAATGTAGCAGATACCCAAATCATGGATTTTATTCCCGAATCATTGTAGTAGATACCCAAATTATGGCAAGTCTATGTCATTTTTAGCTAAACGGATTGAATGGTGAGACAATGCTACAGTGTTACATTGGGGATTGAATGATATACAGTGCTACTGTCGAAAAAGGTGAACTTCACGAACTGCTAAAGAACCTTACATAAAATTCAATAGCCTTCGAAGAGACTGCCTTTTAGTTTCATCCACCATTATATACGGAGTGACCAGTGATTTCTAATTGAATGAACAATTGAACCAAATAAACAATCACAAAACACTGTTGAATTGTGAATGAATCAAATAAACAATCACAAAACACTGTTGAATTGTGATTGAATCAAATAAACAATTACAAAACACTGTTGAATTGTGATTGAATGAGTGCTTTCGATTACTGTTCACCATGGTTGATTGCTCTTGCTTAACCCCTAAAGGACCACAACTATGGTTCTCTCCAAACACTCCAAAGCTGCCTAAAAGTACCCCTTCTAAAAAAAAAACAAATAGTTTTTGATCTAAAACCTTTTTTACCGATCCAACCGTAGGATATTTCTACTTACTTGAATTTATTAGGACCTACAAATTTTCAACCGTTCAAGGTTCCTCAATAGTAAGATTATAAACTACAAAGTTGGCTGAACTTTATTTTTTGCCCCCTTGCCCGAGTTTGAATTTTTTTGAAAATGCCCAAAATGCAAAGTTTAGTCTCACATTTGGTAAAATGAATTTGGCAGTTGTGTATATGGGGGTGTTAGCTCATTATGTACAAAATTTCAGGTCTGTAGCTCATTGTATGCAAATTTTCAGGAGCTGCCCGCAGTTAGGTTTTTCACCTTTGCATGATTGTGTCTTTTAATCTATACATCACCTACCTACACAAATTACCATCCCATCTTCATTACAAAAAGTAGAATTACCACAAAAAGTCTCAAAAAATTGAGGATCAATACTCATTCTACACTGAGCTAACCGAACTTGGAAAATCAGCGTTGGTCCTTTAGGGGTTAATGCCACGTGTCCCCATAGCTACTGATGTGATGTGGAATATCCCACATCATTTCATTTGGATGAAATGATGTGGGATATTCCACATCATTCTGTTGGAGGAGGCAGTAGTCACAGAGGTTACTGAATGTTATGTATGTGATTGTACAATCCATGCGTGGTGACTTGTGAGTGGCTTAATTATCATTTTCAGAGTCTAATTGAGTGATGTTGGTGGGGAACTACATCATGGTACCGATACGCCCTGTAATTTATGGATGACCTCAGAGTGCAATTCTTGGAGATGCTCTTAGTAAGTTACTATCGCAGCAGCAGGGATCCGCATGTGATACCCAAGGTAGATTCCAAGCTGATCATGCGGGCGCGCGCTATCAACACGGCAGAACGACAGGAATCCAAATCCCACCGCCATCGCCATTACTTAATTACCTTCGATCACTCTTCGCTTCCTTGAGCTTTGGCAGTATTAATCAGTTGCATAGATTCATCAGTTCGTTTTGGCAGTAATCAGTTGCACAGATTCATCAGTGTTTTGGCAGTAATCAGTGGCATAGATTCATCAGTGCTTTGGCAGTAATCAGTTGCATAGATTCATCAGTTCGGTTTGGCTGTTTTTGTTTTGGGAAAAAAACGGTTTGAGATCGATCAAAATGATGGGGGGGAGATCGGGGCTGTTCGCCTTCATGGTGGTGGTGGTGCTGTTGGCATCGATGCGCAACGTTGAGGCCAAGAAATCCGAGAAGAAGGGTCAGGTGGACGAGGTGACGCACAAGGTGTTCTTCGACGTGGAGATCGAGGGCACGCCCGCAGGGCGCGTGGTGATCGGGCTGTTCGGGAACGCGGCGCCCAAGACGGTGGAGAATTTCCGCGCGCTCTGCACGGGGGAGAAGGGCTTGAGCGAGACGAGCGGGAAACCCTTGCACTTCAAGGGCAGCATCTTCCACCGCATCATCCCCAGCTTCATGATCCAGGCAAGGATTTCTTTTTTGGTTGCTAAGTATCGCCAAATTGCTACATACAAAATTTGGGCTGGCTCATTGACACAAAAGATTTTTGAAAAAAATGAAGGAATAATAGCCAGATTTGTCAAGATGTGTAGCCTCTTTTGAACCTAGTTATCACCCATGTATTGCCTAGGTAGCACATGTGTGTTATCCTGATATTACCTATATATTAATATGATAAGAGCATCCAAGGAGCCTGGATTCAAAGCATACTCTAGAGTAGAGAGAGGGAGTATCCTTTTCTAAAAAGAATCCTAAAGGAATCTTGAGTTGAATCCTCTTTTCTAACTCATGAGGAAATGACACGTGCATACCATGAATTGCGGGATTCATGAAGAAATTTCAAAGGTATTCATTTCTATTTTGAAGTGAAGTGAGGATCACATTCAAAAGGGTACCGTCTCTCTCTGCTCTATTATGCGATGTTGCCTTCAAGAGAAAAGTAGCAAAAATGCTAAACTGTCTCTTGAAAAAATAATAATAAAGAATCACTGGATTCAGGGCGGCGACATCACGCACGGCAACGGCCGCGGGGGGGAATCCATCTACGGTAGCCGATTCGCCGACGAGAGCTTCAAGCTCAAGCACACCGGGCCCGGCACTCTGTCCATGGCCAATGCCGGACCCAACACCAACGGCTCGCAGTTCTTCATCTGCACCGTCAAGACCAGCTGGCTCGATGGCCGCCATGTCGTATTCGGGAAGGTCCTCAGTGGCCTCGACGTCGTTTACAAAGTCGAGGCCGAGGGGTCCTCGGGCGGGACGCCCAAGCGCAAGGTCGCCATCGCCGACAGTGGGGAGCTTCCTCTTTGAAACTACGAATCTTTTAAAGTGGCTGGTTGTTCGAATATGAATTTTTCTTCCTTGCAGTTGTTGCTGTTGTTCTCTGTACATATGTATCATTGATCGACAAGCAGTAGGGTTTTTTGGTGGAGAATGTGGTCAAGATTAGATTAGGGTTGATTGTTTCCAACACAATTGCTGTTGTGGCGAATTTTCTCCTTTGTGAACAGGTCGGTAGATTTTACATGAGGTAGGAAAATCTTTTGTTGTGCTGGTTCCAAAAATGAATTTTTCATCTTTTGCAACTGTTTTATTCTCTGCATATGTAATTATGTATCATTGATCTGCATATATAACATGTATCTTTTGTGGCTGGTTGTTCGAAAATGAATCTTTCATCTTTGCAGTTGTTGTTCTCTGTACATATGTATCATTGATCGAGCTCTCAGGGCAAGCATTAGGGTTTGTTGTTGGAGAATGTGTTCAAGATTAGGGTTGGTTGTTTCCAACACAATTGCTGTAGTGGCGAATTTTCTCTTTGAAGTGGTGGCTCCTTTGTGAACAGGTCGGTAGATTTTACTTAAGGTAGGAAAATCTTTTGTTGTGCTGGTTGTTCCGAAATGAATCTTTCATCTTTTGCTACTGTTTTGTGCCATGTTTATCGTTGATCTTATCACCTGGGAGTGGTCTTAGAGCAATCATTAGGGTTTGTTTTGTGTGGTCAAGATTAGGGTTGAACAGAACTCCTTGCTTCCAACGCAATTTCTGTAGAGGCGAACTCCGTCTTTGAAATGGTGTGAACAGGTGGACAGATTTTACTGAAGTTGGGAAATTCTTTTGTGCTGGTTTTTTGAAAATGATTCTTTCATCTTTGCAACTGTTGTCTGTGTGTGTGTAATTGTATCATTGAACTTGTGAGCTGGAATTCTCTCAGGGCAAACATTAGGAGTTTGTTTTGTTGGAGAATGTGGTCAAGATTAGGGTTGAACCGAACTCCGTGCTTCCAATGCAATTGCTGGTTAAGTAGGGCGTGTGGTGTTCCCAAGCGATGATCCCGGATTATTTTTATCTGAGATTCTTTATGTGCATGGACGGGCTGCTTCTGTGATAGTGTGTGTTTCTTATGAGAGTGTGTTGCCATGTGTACTGAATGAACTTGTGAAGCTAAACTGAAGAAACCACTCTGAGCTCTATTTCGCCTGATGTGCAGTGTGTTTGATCTCTCAGTGGTTACAAATGTTGGCTTGAATCTGAAGTGCAATGTGCCACAACTGGTCTATTCAATACCGTACAAATGATGGTCAAGAACGATGAGAAATTTGGATGAATGAAAAATATTCCAACTTTCATTGTAACTTATGAATGAAAAATATTCCAACTTTCATTGTACTATATGGACACAGGCGTGTCAAAGGGTAAACTCCTAACCCCAAGCATGCACTATTTTGATCTTGAAAGCCCAATTAGGAAAGTGAAGTTTAACAAGGCTACAGTATCATAACATTTATATATATAATATGGCCACAAAAATTTGTCAAAATATAATTTTTTAGTATTTTTTGTGTTTTCTATCAGATTAAAAAAATTGAACTTTTTTTGATAGGTGAAAAATGAAGGTTCAAATTGGACCTCCACTTTTTCTTTTTTTTTGAACAAGACATGTAATGTTTGATGATATAAACTTTGGCCTCATCTGAGTTATATTTTTTACAATTGAATTGGTCATTGAATTCTTGAATAACAATGTTTAGATTCTTTTGCAATTATTATTAAATGAATGTGAGTAAATATTCGTGGACCATACTACTAATCATCAATACTACGACAAGACTATTTGAAAAAAATATATGAAATATCAAATGATATGCAAGTTGATTTCATGTTATAATAATCTGTATAGAACAAAACTCATTTAGCACAATTTCCTAAAAAAAATTACATTTTGCTTACTTTTAAAATTGTAGAATGTAAAATTAATTTGTAAGACGTGAGCTCACACCTACACTACCGTACAAGTGTGCTAAAATTATAATTTAGGTTTTTATACAATTCTTTTATAATTGACCCAAAATCTCAAAAAAATGAAAATATTCCAACTTTCATTGTAAATTAAATAATAATACCCTTCACATGAAAATTTATAAACATGACCTTTGCATTTAAATACTAAATACAAGTTAATAGGGTGGGCACTGGGTCATTAATATTACGAACATACACTTTATTCACGCCAGCCTTGAAAGAGGATTGGAGTTTCTATCTATATACAAGTTTTTTTTTTTTTTTTGATATGAATCAACGTTGAACTATTTAAAACGGTGTGAAATTTAATGAACACAAATGACCTAAAAATCAACTTAACTTATAGACATTCACAACAAATTTCATCTACAGATTGTCAATATCTTATTTGTAATCGAATTACAAAAGAATTTTGAATTTTAAGTTTCAAATTTTATACAAAAATATCAATGATAGTAATCATCAATCTAACTGTATGGATAGAATCCAAAATTCATAATCTACAACTTTATTCATACATCAAGTTCAAAATATCCCCCTAGATACATTTTACAATGCATCTTTGCAATTATGCAATTTTGGGGAGGGGTGAGGTGAATACGAGGTCGCTCTTGATAGGAAATGATTAGGAGCACATGGTCAGTACATCTGATGAGAGTTCATGTTTGTGTTCACCGCCTTGCGGTGTATGTTGTAATCTATTGTCTTGCAATGAAAATAAAGCAGCCATTTATTTCCAAAAAGAAAAAAAAAAAGAAAAAAGAACATACAGGATCCAGTCAGGTTCAGTTTCTGAAAAATTACAATTCAAATAGTGCTGCCCGATCACCTTCCCTCGCCTGAAACGGGCAGACGATGTGTCTGCCCGGGCACAGAAATTTTGTTTGGTACCGAGCCAAGGTTTCTGTGTGCGCGGTCACTGCGGTGACTTTGTACTTCCCTTCCACCTCGACCGGTGCTCTGGGAATCAATCTCGCTTCAGGCATTGCGTTAACTTCTCCGCAATCGTTACACAATCGGTGGCTGCAGGATTCGGACTTCAGGCGATCATCACTACTGCTCCCAGTTACGACGACAGATCATTTTCTTTCCCCTAAACCGCAGGAGCCCGAGGTTTAATTTCGCGACTTGGTTGAAATTAGGGTTTGCGAGCAGTGGTTTTTTTTCGTTTTTTCAAGGATTCCGATAGGCGATTTGAAAATTGAAACTTGAAGAATAGAAAGCGTTTTTTTTTTTTGCGATTTAAATTTTTTTTACTACAAATTCATAGCTTTCTATAGAGTTCTTGGCTACCGTATACATACCAAATTGATAAGGGAAGATTATGGCGATCAATGCTCTATTTTTTTACCCAATTTTTCTTATAGCAACATAATTTTTCAAATAGCAAGTTGGCGATCAATATAGCCACAAAAAATTCGCTGGGGAGGACGAGAACCCGGATTTTTGTTGCAGGTAAGACTTGAAGGAGGTAGCAAATTAGTGAGGGCGGTGAGAAATCATGTTTTACGACTTGAGTGTTGGCGTGGACGGGCTGGACGTGAATGCGCGCCGGGAGTTGGTCTGTCAGTCGCTGCAGCTTGGCTACACTTCGGTCGCCACGGACCACGTCCATAGTGATCGCCCGCTGGCCGACAGTGATCGCTCCAACGTAAAGCCTTTAGATGTCGCGTCCGTTCTCGCAGCCGCGTCGGGGATTGCTGAGTCCGTGAAATTCCATCAACGGCTGCTCGGCGTGCCCGCCGGGCAACCTTTCCGGCAGTACACTCGGATCACGGTGGTTTTGGATGACTTAGCTCAAGCGTCAGCGTTGAATTCCGCGAATCCCGTGTTGCGGACTTACGATATCGTTGCGGTTCGTCCCATGAATCAGAGAGCGTTTGAACTTGCCTGCAAAATTTCAGAGGTGAATACTCAGTGTTGGAATCCATGTGGCACATTTATTTCTGATGTCGAGATTACGTATCAGTCTCTAAGTTTAGGGTTTAGGGTTTAGGGTTTTGAATTTCTAATGTCGAGATTACGTATCAGTCTCTAAGTTTAGGGTTGAGGGTTTAAGGTTTTAAATTTCGAATGTCGAGATTACGCATCAGCCTCTAAGCTTAGGGTTTAGGGTTTTGAATTTCGAATGGTGAGATTACATATCAGGCTCTAGTTTTAGGAATCAAGGTTTAGGGTTTTGAATTTCTAATGCCGAAATTACGTATCAGCCTCTAGGTTTTGGTTTTAAGGTTTAAGGTGCACTGCGTGCAAGGCTTTTTTGACAGGAGACGACTTCTAAGTTACTGTGGAAGTTTTGGAATGAATGTTAAGTTGGAGCTTAACTTTTACTACAAACACATTTTCTAGCTTCTGATATTAGTTTAAGATTAGCACGTCAGTTACGGTTTTCACTTGTAACTGGCTACAATTGTAAATTCTAAGTTTTGTAATTTTATCTGACTGGGGAGAGCCCCGTTTTCTCAACCGTTAGCCATAGTTTGGGAGCCATGAACTGGGTAACATTTCTACTGGTTTAGCAATTCAGTAACAGGACTACGGTTGGTGGAAAATTTGAGAAACCTTATGATGGGATACTGGATGCAGGTCGATATTATCTCGTTGGATTTGTTTAAGCGAGTTCCCTTCCGGATGAAATTTTCTATTATGAAAGAGGCCCTGGAGGTAATTTCTTGGTATTGATGTACAAGCCTTTGTCGTTGCCATTTCCCTCGCCTTATAGATCAAAGTATTTCATTCTAGACATTAGGTTATTGGCCATGTCATCTCACGCGCATGGTTTTGCAGAGGGGTGTTTTTTTTGAGATTACGTATGGACGTGCACTATTTGACGCCAAGGCTCGAAAAGAGCTTTTTGCAAATGGTCAGGTAAATCTCTCGTTCCGCGTTTTGGGCCATTTCTTAAAGATTGGCATTAAAAAATCACTAAAGAGGAATGCTAGTGTTCTTTTGTCGTGACAATCATATCATAAGTCAACGGTTTTGGCTGAGACATGGAGAACTGGTTTTAGTGATCACTTCTGTGAGGCCGATTTGATGATATTTTTGGTGAACAGATTTTGCAAACAGCGACAAAGGGTCATGGAATTGTCATAAGCAGCGGAGCTTCTGAAGCCATGGAACTTCGAGGACCTAACGATGTTGCAAACATGGCTACACTTTTTGGTCTCTCAGTGGAGGCCGCCAAAGTTGCAGTATCCAAAAATTGCGAGTAAGAGCATTTTCCTTCCCCCCCCCCTTTTTTTTTTCAAGTCCAGTCTGTCTTGTCGCAAATTGCTTACTTGTAGAATACACTATTTTTGTTCAGTTCTTTAATCCCTACGTCTTGTTCCCATCTTGCAGGTCAGTTATCTTGCACGGCGTAGCCCGCAAGAAGGCATACAAAGCAGCTATAGTTGTTGAGCGTGTGCCTCGTGAGTTTCTTTTTGCTGTTCCCAGTGTTTGGGACCCTCTCTCTGTTGGGACTGCCAAGGGATCCTCTGTTAAATTGAGCCCACTTTTAGAAGCTGCTGGTAAGAGAGATAGTACAACTAGAATTGAGGATGATGAGTCCAAGAAGAACTCAAGTCCTAGTTTGAAATCTAGTGTAGCAAACGTTAGGGATTCGACTGGAGGTAAAGAAGAGGGTTTCATTCCTATGGTCAATGTGACGAGTGAATGGACAGAGGTCGGGAAGCGTGGTAAAAAATCACCCAAGGACAAGCGACCTAAGACTCCTCAATTGAATAAAGACTCGAAGAAGAGAAAATTCAGTTGATAACCCGCGTAATCCACGTTGTAAAATCTTTTGGTTGTGCTTAGCTTAGCGAAGAGCTCGTAATCAATTTCCTTTCCATGAGATGATTACCAAACAACGATCTGATGCACAAGTTCTTCATGTTGATTGTATTATCAACCCCATTCCCGTGGCTGATGAGTGTGCAATCTAATAATAGAAAATATATCCAATGCCATAGTTACCCTCCAGACTGGTTAGTCTCCTTGGAATTCCAACATACATGCCATGTACAGTATTTGAAATTATTTCAAGTATCTTAATTCTCCAAAGTTGGAGCCATAGAAAGCCAGGTCACTGTTTGGACACTTAGGGTGTGAAGTATAATAGTAGAAAATCTGTAAGGAATCTAATTAAATTAATGTTTTAAATGGATGGTCTCAAAAATGATATGTTTGTAAGTTCAGCAGAAAAGAAAGTGGAGCTCGGTATTGTTGGCTTTTATGGCCAGCTTGCTTTCAAAGTTCAAAATAATATCTCCAACTTAGGTGTGGAAGCATTTGGAAAGTCGAGGAATTGGAAGAATTTGAGGAATGCCTCTCCTCGATCTCTTCTATCTAGTCATTGTACCTCGCCATTCATGCACACGTGTCATGAGTGCTATTTTCGAGAATGCTTGGCACCTAAAGTCTTCGCTGAGAACTGTACATGATAAGCATGTCAACAAAAAATAAATTGTCTGAAATTTTGGTTCGTCAACCACACTGGAACCAAGGTAGAGAAGTGTGACTCCGTCTTTTTCAATAGAGGAAAACTAAAGGCAAATAAGTGGAAGCATGCCACTGGTCAGAGGTCCTTTTTTTTCTTTGGGGCATTGCTCTGGACATCCTATGCTTTGCATATGACAATGAAGAAGCAAGTGTTCTTCTAGGCATTAATGATTGAATGGTCATCAATGGGGATAAGAAAGAACACTTATTTATTGCCTCTCAACCAAAAGGGAGAAGGCCTTGCATTGACAACATCTACATTTTATAATGAATGTGAGGAAGTTGGTTATCTGGAATGCAAATTTGGAAATGATTTACAACACAATGTCAAATGTGAGGTTGCTGTGGCCAAAGAACACGCTGTCATGGCTAAAGATCATGTAAACAATGCCAAATACTACGTACCCAAAGCCAAATACCACATAGCTAAAGCCAAAGACCAAGTAGTCAAAATAAAAAACCACGTAACTAAAGCCAAAAACCAAAATGCTTGGTATACCTTGCCTACCTGGCCTACTTTGAAATATTAAGAAAGAAAATGTGCACAAATGGTAAATAATGTTTTTTGTGTGACTCGCCACCCAACCATAGAAATGAGATCCCGTCCAGAAAGTGGACGATGTACAGAATCAAACACAAGATGAAGCATGGCTACTGAATGTTAGAGCATGCCCGGCAGCATGCAAAAGCACCAGTCAAACCTCAAGGTGGCGGAGGTTTGGCATGAACATGGCCCCAACAGCAGTAGAAAATCTCATCTCAATCACCAAGAAATCTTGGCAGTGGGCTATATTTGAGTTTTCTCTGCCATATACTGAAGCTTTGGAGGAAGAAAATTGCTCACGCCAAGCAAGAATCTTTGCCAATCAAAGGTAAGATAATGGCCTTGAAGCCTATTCATTGGCTCATGCTTCAAGGCCATCAAGTGTTATGAATTACTTTCTCTTTTAATAAACTGCCTTGGAGTTCGCACAAGGATTGTTGTTGGGGTACTTCTATTCCAACATTCCTCTAAGTTTAAAATGGCCTTCAACTTGATGCTTGGTGGACTTATTTGATCTGGAGCTGCTGGGCTTGCTCTTAACCCCTAAACGTCCTCACCTATGTCCAGTTTAGGCAGTTTTGCAAAGATGCATTATAAAATGCAATTAATATGAATATTTAGAACTTGATGTATGAATAAAAGTTATACATTTTGAATTTTAGATTCTATCTATACAGTTAGATCTATGACTGCTATCACTAATCTTTTTTAACAAATTTTGAAACATAAAATAAAAAATTATTTTGTAATTCAATTACGAATAAGATACTGACTGTATGTGGATGAAATTTGTTGTGATGGGTTATAATGTAGTACTTTAGGTGTAGTGATTTTTGGAGATTTTTTGGATGCTTGATTTTAATAGTTTTTTTTTTCAAGAACACTTTTAGACCAAAATTTTCAAGATTTTTGGTGAAACACTACAACACAAAATGAGGCATAATTTTTTCAAAAATTATCTCCTTTTCGATCGAATCACACATGGATGAAGCTAACTTCCCATAAAAAATTCAGTAAAAAAATCACACCACAAAAAGTGCATGACGGATGAGAAAATACGGATGAAATCTGTACATCAGGCCAAAAACGCCTGCTTGGGCAGTTAGGGGTTAAGTACGATGCTACATGCACACCATAACATTCAATAGCTTCTAGTGGCTCTGCCTTGCCTCACAGCAGATGGTGCAGCATATTCCACACCTAGAAAGACCAAATCAATAGCTAAGTGGACAGGCGGAGTCCCAAGATGATGCATGAAGTAAAGGCAGAGAGCATGAAGGCTACTGAATGTTATGACAGCCTCTTGCCCTCTTGCAGAGCTACTTCTTATGCATGCCATGTGAAAATGGTGCTCACTCATAGTGTGAAAACACCCAGAATCAGGTCACTGTGGAGTTTAAGACGCCTCTGATAAGTACGAGCTGGCATGGGCCGCCCTTAGAAAGTTTGTACTCAATGGCTCAGTTATCGTCATCAATAATTTTCAATAGGTACCTCTCAGGACTGTCACTGGCAACGTAACGGTAGCATCATCACAAGAACACTTCACCTTTTCATCAGACAAAAAAAGCTCCCTCACATGCACATTCTGCACAACATAGATGCGAGTCCCAGCTCAACATTAACTGCAAGGTTCCATAAACCTCATATTCATCAAAATGGTCAATATCAGTAAAATAATAAGCTCCATTTCAGTCACATATCAATCCTAGTTTTCAGAGCTCTGGGCACTTGAACATCGCCATTTTAAAGAATATGACCACCATTGTGTCTATTGAGGCAGGTGCACTCACATTCCAGGCTCCAGTTGAAGCCGAATGGAGGAAAAGAAAAGAGAAAAAAAGGCCAAAAAATGTGCTAACTGACTAGCTAGGCGAAGGACTTCTGGTTAGTGCAGTCAAGGTTGTCTCCCGGGGAAACCTTCAACTTCTTGCAAAACTCTAAGTAATACTTCACACGGTTGGCAGCTTGTGGAGTAGCAGTGCCTTTGCCGCATTCAATCCCGCCGTTGATGATGTTGATGGTGTAGCCGAAGCCGTTCTTCCGATTCGCCGCTTTGTCTGCCTTGGTCAGCTTGTGCTTGCCGATGATCACGTCGTGAATGGACGGAATCCCTGTGCGCGGCGTGTTCCAGAACCACAAGGAGGCTTTGAATGCCAACACGGGATCAAACGACACCAGAAATGGTCGCTTCAGAATGTCCACTTTGAGTGCCTTGCTTGCCGGCCCGTAGTTGAAATTCCTGGCCACCGGAAAGCAATCAATTATGCATTTAGGGATCAATTGCCTGAATGAGTAAATTCGTCTGAATGTCCCATTCATGTTTTAGCTGCATTTTATTACGAGGGTGGCTCTTCTCACCTGAAAATTTGCACGCAAATGAATCAATAGAGCTCAATAAAAGTACGTACCACGAGAGTTGGAGAGGACCACGGCCGAAGTACTTCTGATAGGGTGCGCACGGGTACTGCGTTGCAGTAGGATCACAGTAGATGTTTGATTGATCGATCTCCTCAACGTAAAACAATCCTGCAATGCAACTCATTTCATTAATTTAACTGGTGTCAAGGCTCAAGAGTTGCATTCCGAAAATGTGAGCAACGTCATTCAAATGAGATTAGATTCTTGGGCTCAGAATGACACAAGACCAGATTTTGAAACAAACAGTAGGGAGTGTCGAAGTGCAAGTATTTGCCCCAGCTTAACCTTTCAAACTAGGGAGTGTCAAAGTGCAAGTATTTGTCCCAGCTTAAGCTTTCAAGCTAGGGTGTGGTCCTTGTCTACTTGAAGGAAATAGTGAAATGTGACACCCCGTAATATATGCTTCTAATTAGAATTATGAACAGAATCCCCCGTGATTTATGGGGAGGTCTGCATATAGTGGCAGTCACAGTGTTAACCCCTAAGCGTCTAAAACGCCCAATATGGCCATCTGCATCACTGAACTTTGAAATAGGTGGCATTTTCTCATTTTACCTTGGTTCTCTGATTGCAATACACCATTTTAAAACTCTTGTTCTATACTACAAGATCAACAGTGTCGATCGTGTCTAGCTGAAGTCATTTTCACAGAAACAGATGATTTGCAGCAGGGGGTCCAATTTTCCCACACTACAGAAAATACAGTGAACGCTTAGGGGTTAACTGTCTTTGGATTGGAAAAGGAATGGGAGAAGGGGAAGTACTGACCGGCGGTTTCCTGCTGGACATGGGCGCTAAAGGCGGCGAGTTCACGCAGCCTATCCTCCTTGCAGCCTTCGTTGAGGAACTTGGGGAAGGACCTTGCGGCGACGATGAAGGCGTCGTAGGAGTAGAACGTCTTGTTGTAATCGGGGTACAGGGATTCGAAGAGTTTGCGCGTGATGATCTTGCCAGCGCCGGACGAGGGCGTGGGCGACACGGACGGGCGCGGCGGCGGTGGGGGAGACGGGGGCGACGGGGGCGCGGGCGGGGGAGGTGGGGAGAATGTGGTGCGGCACGGGCCGCTCTGGCATCCCGTCACGCAGTACGCGTCGCTGGTGCCGCAGTAGCCATACTGGCTACAGCAGTTGGCGGGGTCCGCGCACAGCGCCCCGCCCGCGTCCTTGCCGCACTGCTGCCCCGAAACTAGTTGCAGCAACCCACACACCAGCACTAGCAATGCCACCACATTGCTCACTCGCCGCACCATCTTGCCCCCTCCTCAATCTGTCAAATCCCCAACACCACCCAACCCACTGAGTACGAACTCTCAGCTCGACGAAGACACTAGCATCAGTCAATCAACATTGCTAGAATGAAATTGAACTTCTGATCCACCACTTACTTAGAAACAGATAGATGGTGAATTCGCACTGTAGACACTAAGGAATACCCTTGAACACCCAATCCACTCATCCACTGAGTACGAACTCTCAGCTAGACGCACCAGCTAATCAACATTGCTAGCAAGGGAAATAAAATTCTGATCCACCACTAACTTAACAAGCAGAAACAGATAGATGGTGAATTCGCACTGTAGCCACTAAGGAATACCCTTGAACACCCAATTCACTGAGTACGAACTCTCAGCTAGACGCACCAGCTAATCAACATTGCAAGAAGTTCTGGTCCGTCACTTACTTAACACGCCGAAACAGATAGATCGCTGGCGCACAGACAGTGAGGAATTCGGCTAAATTGTGCGGCTAAATAGCGGAGCAGGTGAGGGTGAGCAAGTTGCGGGATTTGTGACAGACGCGGATCCCTATGAGGGGATTGCGAGCAAGATGAGCAAGCGGCAGGAATCCAGCTGGTTGATATGATTCCTGCAACTTTTGTAGTGAGGCTGGAAGACGGGGAGATGATAAGGCGATGGCAGGCAGTGAGGTTGGGACTTGCGAGTCCACGACGGGGCGAGCGCACCAAGCGAGGTGAGTGAGTGATGCAAGGACAGAATTCCGGGGCAGTTGGGTGTGGGCGAAAAGTGCGGCGGTCGCCGCATTGAAGTTTCCAGGGTGGCGGATTTCCACGGCACCACGCGGTCAATCGGTCTTCCGTCGCGCGGTGAGTGCCGATGGCTGCCCGCGCGGTGATCGCTCGCCAATCCGTAACCAACTCCATATTCCACATCCTCTTCCGCAGGGTGATTATTTTGTCAGGACACTGACAGTTTAGCATTTCTTGCTATTTTTCCATGCTTTGAAAAGCACTTTTCATATGAATATTTAGGTATTTACCAGGTAATACACATGTGATACTTAGGCAATATCAGGGTAATACACATGTGCTTTTTAAAACAAACAGCAAAAGCACCATTGATTTCCAAAACTTTTCAACTTTCTTTAATCAAATTAATTTGTGTCAAATCAACTCTGTTAACCCCTAAAGGACCAAAGCATCCATATTCTAAATGATTTTTGGTCAAAGGCCCAAAAAACCCTTTAGTGCCCGAGAGACCATATTGTGGTCACTCTTGTGTCAAAAATGCAAATAACAAAAAATCCGTGAAGAATTGGATGTTGAATTGTGATGTTCCAGTTGGAGATTCATAATAGACATCTTTTTGAAAAATAAAATTTTAATTTGGAGTTGTGCATCTAGCAAATACCTTTGAACAAAACGCAAAAATATTGCAAATACTTGAAAATACAGTAAATACTTACAAAACCTACACATACACTATGAGGTATTTCTTGTGTTTAGAAGTTTGTTATCTTATTTAGTTTTTTTGGATTGTGTTCTCTTCATGACGTTCTATTAGTGTATGTATTCCAATATTGATCAATGTACCAACTCCTTTCATGCTTTGCCGTATAAATTTGTGTTCCAAATCGTATATGGATAAGTCATTATCACTTATAAAATTCACAATAATGATGTATGAGTTCGTTGTTGACATGAAATATTGCAATAGAGAGGTGTTGAGATAGGTCGTTGCTAAACCTCTTCACTTTCATTTGAGAAAATTTAACCCAAATTCTATTTAACTTTGAAGTCACACACCCTCTAAAGTCTCATTTTTGAGTGTGCATTATACACTTAAAAGACATATCATAATCTTCCAATCCAACGGTCCGATCTTACCAAGGTTTGACATACACATGTTTGATTAAGCTATGCCTATATTTATACGGTCAAATACTATAAATAGTATCACAAATTTCAACAGACAAAGTTTGAAGAAAAAATTCACCAAAAAACCGTGATTTCTTCATAAGCACCCTTGGCACTAAAACGTTAACTTTGTTGGAGTTGATTTTTTCATTAGATGTTCAAGTTATAGTATGATACATTTTTTGACCGTAGCTATTGGAAAATAGACCCATGCCATTCACCCAGCCATAGTTTTTGGTGATTTAGGTTTTAGGGTTGAGGGTGAGGCCCACTCAGTATGGGATTCTTGTCCTGAAAAGACTAAAGTTATCACTTAAAAAAATATCCACCCAGGTCACCAATGTCAACCCCATCAGAAAGTTCCACTCTGTACGGACTCATTTCGCTGTTGACAGGTTTTCCTTGTGGGGGTTCCCACTTGGGTACCAACCAAATGGATGAAAATCTGTTATGTCAATTGTGTATTGCTCAAAAGTCAAACATCAGTAAATTTAGGAAGGGTCATTTTTATGTCAAAATAACATCAAAATGACATATATCACGGTGATGTAGGGATTAATGCTATTTTGATGTCAAAATGATGCAAACTTAACCCTTAACTGCTTAGGTGTTCATTTTTTGAACGATGTACAGATTTCATCCATGTTTACTCATTAGTCATGCACTTTTTGCAGACTGGATTAATTACTATGAATTTTATGGGAAATTAGCTTCTTGCATGTGTGATCCAATCAGAAAGGAGATGATTTGTGAAATTTTTATCCCTCATTTCATGTTGTAGTGATTCACCCAAAATTTCAAAGATATCACTGTAAAAGTGCTCTTAAAAAAGTCAACTCATAAAATTAAGCAATCAAAAAATATCCAAAAATCACTACACCTAGAGTATTACATTTCAACCAATCACAACAAATTTCATCCACATATTGTCAATATCTTATTTGTAATTGGATTACAAAAGAATTTTAAATTTTGAGTTTCAAATTTTATACAAAAATATTGGTGATTGCAATCATAGATCTAACCAGGTGGATAGAATCTAAAATTCATAATGTACAACTTTTATTCATACATCAAGTTCAAAATATCTCTCTTAGTTACATTTTATAATGCATCTTTACAAAACTACCGAATTAGAGAGGGCTTTAGGCATTTAGGGTTTAACATGTCCCAAATCAAAATGATGTAAACTTAACATGAAAATGATAGTTATGTGTTAACCTTACATTAGAATGATCTATACCACATGGATGTGGAGTTTACATCAAATTGACATCAAAATGACAACAAAATGACACTAATCCCTACATCACTATGACATATGTCATTTTGATGTTATTTTGACATCAAGATGACCCTTCCTAAGTTTATCGATGAACAACAGAACGATACAGGGAATTTTCTAAATTTTTTCATTTTAAGAACAGGTGGTACTAATGATTATTTTATTGCTAATTTAGCCAATTTGATACATAAATTTTGGGCTGGCTAATTGATAAAAATGATTTTTGAAAAGAAATGAAGGAATAATAGCCAGATTTCCTACATGGAGTCAAGATGTGTAGCCTCTTTAAACCTAGGTATCACCTAGGTATTGCCTAAGTAGTACCTAGGTAGCACATGTGTATTACCCTCGTATTATCTATATATTAACCCTTTAGAGTCTCGCTAACCACATTGTGGTCACTAGAATGTCGAAAATGCAAATAATAGAAAATCCGTGAAGAATTGGATTTTGAATTGTGAAGTTTAGGGTTAGAGATTTATAATACACATCTTCTAGAAAAAGAAAATTTCAATTTGGAGCTGTGCAAGTATCAAAATACCTATGAACAAAATGCAAAAATACAGTAAATACTTAAAAATACAACACATGTACTATGCGGTATTTCTTGTGTTTGGAAATTTGTTATCTTGTTTTATTTTTTTGGATTGTGTTCTCTTGTTCATATTCCGTTAGTGTATGTATTCCAATCTTGATCATATGAACCAACTCCTTTGAATTTTTAACGTATAAGTTTTTGTCCTAAACCGTATATAGATAAGTCATTCTCACTTATAAAATTCACAATAATTATGTGTGAGTCCGTTCTTGATATGAATGATTGCAACGGAGCAGTGTTGACATAGATCATTGCTAAACTTTCATTTTTGAAAAATTTAACCCAAATTCTATTTAACTTTGAAGTCACACACCCTCTGAAATCTCATTTTTGAGTGTGCATTATACAATTCAAAGACATACTATAATCTTGCAATTCCACCATTGGATGATTTTCTAATTTTGGCAAAATGTCTTCACTCCAGTTGACTATACAATTGTACGGTTACTTTCTAATTCAATCCCTTCTATTTTTGAAAGAATCAATCATAGTGGAAATACCGAGTGAAATCCAGTGCACAAAGCTACATTACCCTAGGCACTAGAGGGTTAATACTAAAAGAGCATCCAAGGAGCATGGATTGCTCTTCAAACTATAGAAAAGTAGCAAAAGTGCAAAACTATATCCTAACATAAAAATCATTGGGTGGCACTAGTGAAACAAACATTGTACCACATTGTTCATGAAGTTGTCATAAAAGGATGAAAATATGTCAATACGAATGTATTTTTGGCAATAAAGAATTAAAATTTTGCTCAAATTTAGCTATTTCTAAAAATAATTTTGTGTTCTAGCTATATTTCTCCACATGAAAAAGGGCAATAATGATATCTTGACTTGCTTCAAATCACGGCATAACATTTATAACTTCCAAACATTTTCCTTGTGAATAATTTTATCATATCAATGCCATAATCACATGTATTTTTTGGAATTCTAATTTTGAAATATAATTGAAGCCATGATCTTTGGGCCACACATGAGTGCAAGCGTGGCAAGCATGCACGTTGTGGTATTGCTTATCGAGTAGAAAATATGTATTGGGATATGTATGTGCATGGTCTCACTTACTTATAATTTGACAAACATGCATAGTGTAGTCTCATTTACATGTGTTGCCTTAACCCCTAACCGTCCCGACGTCCATATTTTGGACGTTTTTGGGGGACATTCACCTTTGAAGAGCTGTAACTTTTGCAAAAAGTGTCCAAAAATAATGAAATTTTGCAAAAACTCCCCTCATGATGTATGGAATGTGTGGTAAAAATTTCAGATCAATCCAAGATGAATTGAATTTTTGGTGATCATTTGAAAGTAGGTATCTTTTTTTGGACAGTTTCTGTGAATTTTGATGGCAACAACTTTGGGGGCTTGTATCTCCTTCATCCCAAGTCCGTTTTCAATAAAACTTGTTGTGTTGAATTTTCCTTGAAGTTTAATTATCATGGTAAAATTTTCATGTCAATCCATATTGTTATGAATGTTTGGGAGTCATTTTAGTGCACGGGTCTAGTTTGGACACTTTTTGCTTTTTGGTTCAAATGGGTCACTTTTCGGGCTACTTTTTGACATTGCAAGGCCATTTTAGGGCACATCAAATTTTTTTCATGAGGCTTTTTGGTACCAATGTGTTTATATGATGATTTTGAACTACTTTATAGTTCAAAGTTTTTTCATTTGAGTAATTTTGACAACGAATTTCACCTCTAACTGTGTTGCTAGGAAAATTTCAGCATCCTTTTTTAGCACTAAAACACTATGATCTTGCAATCTATATGGCCAAATGACCCCAAAATTGATCCACATGATCTACAATATGTATATTACAAGATTGTACAGTTGAGATTTCTATACCTCACTTACATTTAGACCTATAACACATCAAAAGCAATGATGATTTTAAGCCCAAAAAAGCTAGGGACCCTTAGGGGTTAAGGGTTACTTTAAGTGTAAAGGATAATGTAGACAAGACAAAATCTAGTAGGATTGTATGGAAATTAGATTGTTTGCATGAATCACTTGACGCACGAATTTACCTTTTGGCGTTTCAATACCATTCCTGTACTCTACATCCTTTCATGAATTTTCGCTTGGCAATTTTCTGCCAAAAGAAGACCTAATCATCCATATTCTTGACGCATAGGTAGACAAACTGCCTTCACTATTATAACACTTTTTGATTTTTGGTCTTCTATATGTCATTTGTTTAACTTTCCGATGATGGTTATTATTATTATTATTATTATTATTATTATTATTATTATTATTATTATTATTATTATTATTATTATTATTATTATTATTATTATTATTATTATTATTATTATTATTATTATTATTATTATTATTATTATTATTATTATTATTATTATTATTATTATTATTATTATTATTATTATTATTATTATTATTATTATTATTATTATTATTATTATTATTATTATTATTATTATTATTATTATTATTATTATTATTATTATTATTATTATTATTATTATTATTATTATTATTATTATTATTATTATTATTATTATTATTATTATTATTATTATTATTATTATTATTATTATTATTATTATTATTATTATTATTATTATTATTATTATTATTATTATTATTATTATTATTATTATTATTATTATTATTATTATTATTATTATTATTATTATTATTATTATTATTATTATTATTATTATTATTATTATTATTATTATTATTATTATTATTATTATTATTATTATTATTATTATTATTATTATTATTATTATTATTATTATTATTATTATTATTATTATTATTATTATTATTATTATTATTATTATTATTATTATTATTATTATTATTATTATTATTATTATTATTATTATAAAAAAGCGTTTTTTTAAGTTCATAAATTGGGGCTAGTCATATTTTTACAAGGTAAAATAAACAAACTAGGGAACGTAAGATGAATTGTACTGCATGAATATATAGAAGCTATAAGAGAAGTTCATTTAGTAAAGTGAAGGTGGGGAATATATGGCTCATTAGCAAAAAGGCTTATGGGAATTATTTTTTTCAGCCTTAAAGACTGATGCCACTTTGTTTTTGTTGAATACCGAAAGCTGCCTACCTTGTGGAACTACGACAAATGGGCTACAGTGGTGGATTTTATTAAGAGAAAAACATGCGAAGATCATACGTTGTACGTTGAATCATACTTTAAATCTTTGGCCATGTACAATGTATGACCCGAATGGGCTCAAGAGGAGGCGATTTAGGGTTTAGGGGGCGGACGTCAAGGCCAACAAAGGTTATTGGCAGCAGGTCAAGATGACGTCACTAGGACTAGGGCAAATCCAACCAACCTGGCAATCAAGCCACGCATCATGCGACGGTGGAAAGCATCAGGCAATTATTCCATTTAAAAAAAAAATCCTTTATTGTGATTAGCCACATAAATACAAATGTAGCCACCTGGCGAAAATTCGCTCACTTTAACTTCACTGATGTACATACCCTCAAATTGCGAGTTATTCTTCTTTTGTTGCAGGAGAAGGCTGGAGAGTGGACTTCGGTTGGGAAGAATCGTTCTTGTGTACAAAATTCAGTAGGCTGGGTAGTAAAGTCAATATTAGAGACCAGCAATTTCAACTGACGTATCTAGAGCCCATGTCCAAATGATTTCAAGATTGGTTGCAGCCAATTTTTTTAGTTTTTCCGTTGGAGCCGGACATGCTCCTTGGAATGTAGCCCAGTAAGAAAAAAATGGATAGAATTATCCATATACATGTATGTATGTATGTATGTATGTATATGCATATCCATACAATTATCTGTTATAAGACACTTTCATCCAAATATTGATGATTTTAGTATATATTTTTAGAAGACTTTGTTGATTTCATCCACTTTTTTGCCCATTTCTTAAATCAGGTAAGACTCTGGCAAAAATTTGCCAATTTTTTTTGGCTGCCCAGAACTTTGAGAAAGAACTTCTGCCCAATGTTCCTATATTATCACCTGTATACTGTGCAAGCGTGCATGTGTGTGACAAGGTATAATTTTGTGAGCTACAAGTCTCAGGCTTGCAACTTGCAACTACCCAAGTTTCTGATAAAGGAAGAACTTTGATTATTTGAGACAACATTCATAGCAGTCAAGGGATGCCATATATTGTACCTGGTTGTCAAGGT
This sequence comes from Pohlia nutans, assembly GCA_022496805.1. Classification (NCBI taxonomy): domain Eukaryota; kingdom Viridiplantae; phylum Streptophyta; class Bryopsida; order Bryales; family Mniaceae; genus Pohlia; species Pohlia nutans. Next base: position 2,898,528 of record CM040105.1, read on the forward strand.
CGGCAAAAAATAATTACAAAAGGAGAAGCCCAAATTTTTAGTAAATTATTTTTTCAAAAACAAATTTTTTTTTTATGGTGAAAAAGAGAATCTCATAGAATATTCACATTATTTGGGCAAATGATTTAATAATTTGGCATGATCTGCTGACCCTAACGCCTAGGTACGGTAGTTGTAAGGTATGTGACAGTCTTGTAATAAGTTACACGGTAGGTTGTTGAACATTTTGGAACCAATATCAATTGAATCCATCCTCCTTGGCTCTAGACCCAAGGAAAGCGAGGCTTTGCATTGAGATAGAAGGTAAGAGCATTCACACCTATGCACGTTAGAGATGACTTTCTAAAATTATTCATTTACATTTGAAGAGCCCTTGCACATACATTCCCCCACCCTTGCACGCCCCTCACACATCAAAAGTGCACATCAAATAGTCAATGGACCAATCACAAGTAGAATGTGGGATATAGTCAACTAAACAATAATTTGAAGGGTTATTTCTTAATATGCTAGGATTGAGAGTCAAGAGGTGTTAACCGTAAATTAGGAGCTACCGGTAGGTCTACCGGTCTGAGTTTTACCCCGGTAATTTTCCAAATTACCCCAACAGGTAGATCTAGGAAATACTTTTTTACCGATCTGACCTAACCGTCAGATCTGGTTGTACTATGGTATAAAAGCAATAGAGCCAAACTCATTGGCACACCACATTCTCCAAGATATTTGATTATCTTGTCAAAATCCCTTCCTCTGTTTCTGTGCCTACCGAGCAGCTTTTGTTCATATTTCTGCTATCTAATTAGCTCACAGTTTCCCTAACTTGTGATTACTGAGTTAGCTCTAGTGTTGTCATATTGAATTCCGCTTTACTTCTTCTCCTCGGTAGCTAATATATCTTCCGGTAGTGATTACCGAGTAGTTATTCACAAGGAGGAGCTACCATTTGGCGACCATCTAGTGTTCGAATTCTAGAAATTTTTTCCCTGGATCACGGATTAACCAATTCCGGTACTCTATGATTTTTAGTAGTCGTGTGACACCGCGCCATTCATAAAGCATCCTCCTACCACTACTAGAGAAATGGGGTTCCTAACCCGCACAAAATCAACAGAAATTATGTTGGTTCTGTGCGGGTTAGGAACAGTTGATTCCGGAAAATCAACAGGAACTTGTTGGTTCCAAAAGGAAAATCAACAGGAACTTGTTGGTTCCAAGAGAAAACTTGTTGGTTCTGTGCAGATGACTAAATGTTTGCTACGTTAAACCCATTCTCTGTTGGTTCCAACAGATGTGTCTTGGTTTTGTCTTGGTTTTTACACACTCTCTAGTAGTGTACCGAACCACTCATATAGTCGGTTTCGTTAAGATATCCACAACCCCCCTTCAGGGACACCAGGTCTATCCTATGGCCCGGCGCCACACTCGCTCTGCAGGACCACCTCCCAAGTTCGACCTCGATGCCTTCACAACTTCCAATGCACGCATCCACCGCAGCATACAAGAACTTCTACCTTCACCAGTGCAGCGCCACAACCGAGTCCCATCAACGGCCACTCACCAACTGAGACGTCCGCAGCCTCTACTCACGGCAGACGAATTACCGACCCCCCGGGAACATCAAAGCGCACGACATCCACACTCTTCCACCTGGCAGCGCCCTTCTTCCGACTCGGTACTGCACAATCCGCCAGCTACCGAGGACGATGTACTCTTGACGGACAAAGAACGCGAACGGTTTCGTTCCCAGGCATTCCTTCAATCCTTGGCGATTGAGGAACGACTCCAACAACTACCACACGAGACGCAACTGATCAAAAACTCCTTGCTGTCCTCGAACTACACCCCAACTGGACTTCGAGTTGGCCACGTCTCGGTTACACCTTCCACATTTACGCTTACGCCAGTTCCGACAAGATCACGGACATGCGCCGTCCATACATCATACGGTTAGACCGCAACCGACCCCAGGACATCAATACCCAGTGCAGCAACAATTTTTCGGATATCATCCTCCATACCAACACCATTAGGTTCGTCCCAGACCCCCTATTTGATTTTGCACATTTTGCGGACATACCGATCACCCATCCATTTCCTGTCCATACAACTACCCACAACCTCGACGCATTGTGGCTCCGGTAGTACCGACTCCAACCTACCGACCTCTCGGCGAAGCGAGCGCTGACAATCCGCCAGCCAGCCGCCTTACTACTCCTACCGCTCGAAAAGCAGTACCTTACCCCGAATACAAAACCGGTAAGTGTCCCGAAACGCATTGCCGTAAATTTGAATCTGCTATCAGACTAAATGGCGAAAACGAAACCATGGTACAACTCGAATTATTCGGTAATACGCTTACGGAAAAAGAGTCGAACTGGTTTGCCTATCATAGAAACACTACTAGAGAAATGGGGTTCCAGTGTAAGAGAAAATCAACAGAAATTCTGTTGGTTCTGTGCGGGTTAGGAACAGTTGACTCCGGATCACAATGAACAGAAAATGCAGTTTGATTTTTAGTAGTAGCACATGACGCAACATATAGTTATTATGTAATCGAAGCCACTATATTGAAATGGCCATGCACGCTAAACAACGAGAAAACTTGTTGGTTCCAAGAGAAAACTTGTTGGTTCTGTGCAATGAATTCGGCTTTGCTACGTTAAACCCATTCTCTGTTGGTTTCAACAGATGTGTCTTGGTTTTGTCTTGGTTTTGACGCACTCTCTAGTAGTAAAAGATACATCCTACTAATACATTGTAGGAGGTCTTTACCGCATTCAAAAGGCGTTACCGCACCATCAAAACGGACGACCAAACTTACATCCAATTTCGAACCATCAATCAACTACCGAATGAGTCTGTTGATGACTACGCTGAACGCCTTCAGCAATTGGCAGAAAATCTAACTATGCCGCCGGATGATATGTTCATGCTGAGCAATTTCCGAGCCGGCTTATTGGAATACTTGCAGGTAGCCACGGTAGGGCTTCAATGCCAGACATTTTCCGAAGCAGTGGACTCGGCACGCACTGCGGAAGAAGGTTCACCCAAACCTCGGCAACCAATTCCTCCATCCACCACTACCGGTGAAAATCCACGGCGTAACCTCAAATGTACCGGATGCGGACAAATGGGGCACGAATGGGCGACATGCTACCGGAATCCGGCAAGCGACTACGGGAAGAAAGCTGAGACGGCCTCGGTACATCAAATTCAAACCCAACCAACGTCGACACCGGTAAGTACCGACAACCGCCGTAATTCTCATATTGGCACTCCGGTACAACGGTACCCGTACAATGTATGCGGCTCGCTAGAGCACCCGGGACATTGTTGCCCACTCTTACTAGATGATGATGTCAAAAATGCCATACAAAAGAAACTACCCCAAAACTCTGGATCCTCGGTAGTCATTACCGACGTACATATAGTTGACGTTTCCTACATCAGACCTCGCACCCGGAGTCAAACCCACCGTCAGGTCCCAGCCGTACCGGATGACACCACACGTACTATCGAAGTACCCCACACCACCGACACTTTCGATTGGCAAGCGGAAGAGAAACTACGGGAAGAAATGATACAAACTGTACGAGATCTGCAAGACCTCTCTCCGTTGGAGCCGGCAACACCACGCATCTCTCCGACCCCTCCAGGTACCGACATGGACATCTGCGACAACATCCTTCAACAGATCGAATCACAGACAATATAAGTTAGTCTCAAAAACCTTATGGCTATTGCTCCCAGTATAACCGAACACATCCACCGCTGCCTTGGACAGAAAGCTACTTCATTCATTCCGGTACCAGATGTCAGGGATACAAGAACTCAAGAACAAGAGAACAAGAGCAAGAACATGAACAAGGACCCAAGAACAAGAAGTGCAATAGTACACAAGAGTGGTTCTCAAGAAAGTATATTGAACTAATCGATAGTTGAACAAGATACAAGACAAGGCACACTCAAGGGTGCTCCTAAACTTGTGTTGACGAGAGTGAGGAGTCCCTCATCTCGTCCCCTAGATATACTAGTACTAAGGAAGCTTCTGAAGGGGCTTCCTAGAGACTATGAGAGTCCCTAGGAAGTATCTAGAAAGATCCTAAAAGTCAAAGGACCTATAGAACTTCTAGAAGTATTCTAGAAGGTTCTATGTCGGTGGCAATACCCATTACGAACTAGTTTGGACAATAACTTATCACTGGACAACTACGGCAATACCCATCACGAACTAGTTTGGACAATAACTTATCTCTGGACAACTACGGCAATACCCATCACGAACTAGTCTTGAACAATAACATATCTCTGGCTTCAAGGCCTAGTCTTTGCAATACCCATCTCAAGGTTCTATGTCCGTGACATCACCTCCCTCTCTAGCGACGAGTCTTCACGAGGAGTGTTGTTGTGGACTCTCGATCAAAGGCGAAGAAAATAAAAAATATGTCTCATGGTTTCTCCGACATACTCAAGTTGTCTAGCGCGAGTTAAGTGGTTTAAGGGCCCTTGCAACCAGCGATAGTGACCGACGCCCGCTACTTGAGACCATGCTTGGACTTCTGTGTCTTCGTTGCAAAAAAATCCTTCAAATACTGCTTCCGGGCGACCTTCAAAAGCAGATTCTACTTCGATGACAATCACCAACGATCTGCTACTGGATATTTTTCGACGTTGCCGTGGTTCAAGAGGTTCTTCATTTCGAGGCCGTCTTCGTTGTTGAGAAGGTCCAGCTTCGTTTCGAGGCTCTTGTGGTGGCAAAGGATCTACAGGCTGGTTCGGCAATTGTGATAAAGACAGCTCACGCTCAGACTCCGGTTGCGATTCAGAATCTAAAGAGTCTTGGAATACCTTCCAATTAGACATATTGAGAAGAAAAGAAGTACAAGAGAAGATGTTTCTGAGGTTGAGAGCTGTGTTGCTCTTTGATTGCTCTCCCCTCTTTATATACAGCTCTCAACGGAAGAGCTTCTTGTTGAAGTTATCATCGAATAGGTCGTGGCTTATCAGGATAACGTTGATGAAATTCCTGTACCTTTTGAGGCGCGCCAACGACATTTATTGCTGGTTCCCACGTCCGTTCATTGATGTCGTAACCACGCCAGTGTATAAGATATTCTATTTTGCCTCGTCTTCGCCGCGAATCAAGTACTTTTTCAACTTCATATTCCTCGTGGGTATCAACTTCAATGCTGGGCGGTGGTGGTTGCTTTCTTCCTGGTATATTCGACTCTTTGTATGGTTCTAACAGTGACACATGAAAAACAGGATGTACCTTCATAGATGCTGGTAGGTCCAACCGAAAAGCCACCGGATTGACTTGTTGCTGAATAAGGAATAGTCCTAATCGACGATAGTCCAACTTATCACATGGTCTTGTAGTCTTGATATTGCGCCGAATAAGCCATACTTTGTCGCCAATTAGGAATGACGGTGATTCCTTTCTAAGTTTATCTGCGGCGCCTTTGTAGCGATCTTGGGCTTCTCCTAAATGAATCTTCATCAACGCATGGAGTTCTGATAATCTTGTTGCAAAGTCGACTGCTGCCGGATTCTCATTCTCTATCGGTTTTAACATGTCAAACTTTGGATGATATCCATAGTTGGCATAGAATGACGTTTGTTGAGTTGATGCATGAACGGTATTATTATATGCAAACTCAGCCAATGGCAAGTGCAAAGTCCAATCGTCTTGTTGATAGTTGATGTTGCAACGCAAATACTGCTCCAATACTTGGTTTACACGCTCCGTTTGGCCATCAGTTTGAGGATGAAAAGCAGAAGAGAGTTTGATTTGCACCTTCAAGATTTCAAAAAGAGATCTCCAAAATTTAGAGACAAATTGCGGTCCACGATCTGAAACGATGTCATCTGGTAATCCATGATATCGATAAATGTTGTCCAAAAATAATCTTGCTGTCTCTTCTCCGGTGATTGTCTTCTTGCAAGGAATGAAATTTGCCATTTTTGTCAATCGGTCAACAACCACGAATATGGTGTCAAATGACTTCGATGGAGGTAAATCGGTGATGAAATCCATAGAAACAGAAGACCATGGCTGCTTTGGAATAGGCAGCGGCTGCAAGAGTCCATACGGACGATGTCGTGGATTCTTCGATCTAGAACAAGTGTCACAAGAAAGGACATAGTCTTTGATAGTCTTCCACATCTGAGGCCACCAAAAATCTCGAGAAATGAGTTCTAACGTCTTGTTGAACCCAAAATGTCCGGCTGCAGGAAAATTATGACGGGCTTGAAGAATTCGAAGGCGTGTAGAACCTTCTGGAATATACAAGCGCTCCTCAAAATACAAGACGTCATCCACAAACTTGAAATTGTCGCGATCAGTAGCAGGGCGACGCTGAATGTCAAGAACAAGAGGGTCCATTGCTGATATTGCACGAACTTGGTCAAGAAATGATGAGTCAACTGGCATTGCCATAGTCGCTCCATGAACTCGAAATTGCTCGGTTTTCAAAAGAATTGTTCGTTGTTGGTCATACGCAGCTTCTCCTTCTTTAGGCGCAAGATAGGATCTTCGAGACAAAGCATCTGATAATCCTTGTTGTCTTCCTGGTCGATATATGATGACAAAGTCAAAACGAGATAATGACATGTTCCAACGAGCTTGCCGACGATTTAATACACGAGCTGACATAAAATATTCAAGATTTTTGTGATCTGTGTATACAGTCACCTGGTGCGAAGCGCCTTCAAGAAAATGACGCCATTCTTGAAACGAGTCCACTATAGCAAGTAGTTCTTTGTCATGGATCTCGTAGTTGATTTCTGCAGCAGAGAATTTTCTAGAATAGAATGCAACTGAATGAAGTTTTGCGTCATCTCCCTTTTGCGATAATACTGCACCTAATGCAAAGTCTGATGCATCAGTCTCCATGTAAAATGGTTTTGAGAAGTTTGGATGAATCAAAATTGGAGCAATCAAAATTGGAGCCGTTGTAAAAGCAGTCTTCAGATTTTGAAAAGCATTCTCCGCTTCAAGTCCCCAATCGAGCTTGTCTTTGCATGTCAATCGAGTTAATGCAGCAGCAATTTGAGAATAATTCTGGATGAAAATTCGATAAAAATTAGCAAATCCGAGAAAACATTGTACATCACGTACCGTTCGGGGAGTTAACCAATTCGTGATAGCTTCAATATTCTTTGGATCCATAGATAAGCCTTCATTGGAAATAATATACCCAAGAAACTCCACTTGCGGTTGATGAAATACGCACTTTTCTGCTTTTGCGTATAATCCAGCATCTCGTAATTTTTGTAATACAAGCTTCACATGTTCTTCATGTTCTTCAACATTCTTGGAATAGATTAAGATGTCATCCAAATAGCACACGACAAACTTATCCAAAAATTCCCGGAAGACGTCGTTCATCAAATGTTGAAATATGGCAGGTGCATTTGTAAGTCTAAAAGACATGACATTGTATTCAAAATGACCATACCTTGTTCAAAATGCAGTTTTCCATTCATCCCCTTCTTTAACGCGTACTAGGTTGTAAGCTCCGCGTAAATCAATCTTCGTATAGATCTTGGCCTGTCCAAGTTGATCTAGAAGTCCAGATATCAACGGCAACGGGTATCGATTCTTCACAGTAATCTTGTTCAGGCCGCGATAATCAACACACATTCGTAAAGAGCCGTCCTTTTTCTTGACAAAGAGTATTGGGGCACCAGCTGGAGACTTCGAGTGACAGATGAAGTTTTTGGCGAGATTTTCTTCAATATATTCTTTCAACGCTACGAGTTCGTTTTGCGAGAGGTTGTAAATCGGGCCAAAAGGTGGTTGCACGCCGTCTTGCAGATCAATCGCACAGTCATAAGGTCGATGCTCCGGTAAAATATCAGCATTTTTCTTTTCAAAAACATCTTGAAACTCCTTATACTGATCCGGAATACTCGTAACTATAGTTGCTTCATCACGAGCCGGAGTTGCATAAATAGCAAACGGATTGCTGTGTTTTGCAGCTCTCATAAAAGCCTTTGCTCCAATGAACAATGGTTTAGGGTGACGAATTTTGGACCTAGTTGGTTGTGTTGGGGGAATTGTAGTGCTAGGAAATGACTTGATTTTGAGGGTACTCCAATCTATATTGGGATTGTATTTTCTAAGCCAAGATAGTTCTAGTATGATAGAGCTTGTAGGGGTTTTAATGACATTAAAAACAAGAAAACTATTATGACCTTCTAACTCTATTTCTAAAGGAATAGTTTCGTGGGTGACATGACCTGAGGCTAAGGGTCGTCCATCTATTACTTCTACAGGAACAGGATATGGTTTTTTAACTAAAGAAATATTGTGAAGTTTTACGAAATCCTCATCTATGAAACAAACAGAGGCTCCTGAATCTATCAAGGCGGATGTTTGAAGGTTCAAACAAATAAAAGATAAAGGTACATTAAAACAACGAGAGGGTTGACCGGAAAGGAAGAGACCTTGTGATTTGAACTTGTCCAACCGCACGGTCTTTATTGTGGCTGGGTCTCTTCGTTTTTTGATTGTTGATGGTCCCCCACGAACGTGCTCCGTGTCTTGAAAGTACGACGGTGTTGCTTTTTGGAGCAACTGTCAGCTTTATGGCCTGGTTCTCCACAATACAAACATAAACCTTCTTCAAATCGTCATTTCTTCTCTTGTATCGTAAGTGGTTTGAATCGTACCGCATCAATTTGCATGTCTTCTACTTCTGAATGACTCCCTGAAATATTTGTTGAAGCAGTCGAGTGAGAAGGACTTCTATATGGTTTTGATGAAGTCCAAGAACGTTGATCTTGACGTCGCTGAAATAATCGATTGTCACACTTCACGGCTTGACTTATTGCCTCACTGAGTGTTTGAGGATCAGACAAAGATAATAACAGGTTCTTGACCTCATCTCGTAGTCCCCAATGAAATTGACTCATGAGTGCTTCTTCGTCCCAATTGATGTCGCATGCTAATTGTCGAAAATCTGATGCATACACAGATGCAGATCACGATCTTTGTCGCAAAGAACGAATCTTGGTTGTTGCCCAACGGATCTTGTCGTGTTCTCCAAAAGCCTCTCCAAATGCAGCTAAGAACATCTCGAAGTTATTCAAGATCGGTGATCTTTTTTCAAACAGAGGAGTAAACCAAGATAGAGCTTGCCCCGTAAGTAAGGTTCCAACTAGACCTACACGCGATTCGTCTGTCGGATAGCGTTGGGGTTGAAGAAATGTAATAAGTTGGATTTGATTGACAAACCCTCGAAATTTTGAGCGTGTGCCATCGAACTTGTCTGGAAGGCTGATCCGAGGCTCCTTGATCCTCAAAGTCTCGACATGTTGAGTAGATGGATTCTCCTCTTGAATTGGAAGAATTGATGGTTCTCCTGATGGAAAAACTTGAGGCGCAGGACTCGTTTGTGAAGGTCCAGCCCCGAGGTCGTTGTGAAGTCTAGAAACAAAGCTCTCGATCTCATTGGTCCTGATAGACAAGGCTTCGATGACTTTGAGAACGGCGTCTAGCTTTGATTCAGCTAAGTCTGCTATACTCGTATCTACAACTCCCGACATCTTGAAATCACTCTAGAGAAAGAAACTAAAGAGTTCTATGATGGGTAGACACAATTTAAAGGTGGGTAATCCGCAACCTTCAAAAAATGTTAAAACCCAATCTTGAAAAAGGGGTAATCCGTTCTTGATCAAGAAAGAATTTTACAACATACAACAATACTAGCCTAGAGGAGGGTAATCCGCAACCTCTAGAATGCTCTAGTACTTTCAAGAAAGGGGTAATCCACTCTTATCAAGAAAGACCAAGCTCTAGTATTCTCAATGTGACTCTCGTCAAACTGTCAGGGACACAAGAACTCAAAAACAAGAGAACAAGAGCAAGAACATGAACAAGGACCCAAGAACAAGAAGTGCAATAGTACACAAGAGTGGTTCTCAAGAAAGTATATTGAACTAATCGATAGTTGAACAAGATACAAGACAAGGCACACTCAAGGGTGCTCCTAAACTTGTGTTGACGAGAGTGAGGAGTCCCTCATCTCGTCCCCTAGATATACTAGTACTAAGGAAGCTTCTGAAGGGGCTTCCTAGAGACTATGAGAGTCCCTAGGAAGTATCTAGAAAGATCCTAAAAGTCAAAGGACCTATAGAACTTCTAGAAGTATTCTAGAAGGTTCTATGTCGGTGGCAATACCCATCACGAACTAGTTTGGACAATAACTTATCTCTGGACAACTACGGCAATACCCATCACGAACTAGTCTTGAACAATAACATATCTTTGGCTTCAAGGCCTAGTCTTTGCAATACCCATCTCAAGGTTCTATGTCCGTGACACCAGAGACGACCACAGTAGCGGTCCATTCGGTAGTAGCTGTTGACCGCCACATGCCTATTATTTCAGCGAAAATTGGCAACCACCAGTTGCATGACGTTTTGCTGGATGGAGGATCCGGGGTAAATGTCATCACCAAAACCGAACGACGCCGACTGGGACTACCGACCCCAACACCGGCACCTTTTAAATTAAGGATGGCCGACAACTCCCTGGTTCAACGCTTGGATTGCTCAGAGATATAAAGATCTTCATTCACGGTATTCCCTACATCATTATCCTCATTGTAAAGATGTCTATTCAGGTATGCGCTATTACTTGGTAGACCGTGGCTCCGGGATGCTAGGGTAGTCCACGACTGGGCTAACGACCACATACAAATCATGGGCAATGGTACCATCCGCACAGTTCGGATCAACCATGAATTAGGCTTCGAAACCTCGACTCCTGACGCGTTAGTATGCTACAATTACGTGGAGGGACTCACCGATGAAGAAGAAGTCATCCTGCTCGAAGTAGAGGAGTTCCTCCATCCAATTGGAACATTGGCCATTGACGAGTGACGACCTCTGCCAGGTAAGCACTACCGACCTCACCTTACCGGCCATAACTCATACGTAAGGTAGCATGCCGGTAGATGAAGTACCGATCTGGGAAAAGGTAAAAACCATTTCCGTATCAAAATGGTCTCAAATAGAAGAAGATCAGCTCCGAGACCTCAACCTCGGTACTGCTACCGAACCCAACATCATCCGCATCGGCACTAACGTACCAGATTTCCTCCTTCCCGAGGCAAAAGAGTTATTTCACACCTTCAAAGATGTCTTTGCGTGGTCGTACCATGACTTGCGTGGAATTCCAGAGCATATAGCACAACACAAGATCGAACTCGACACCATCATCCCTCCAACCCATCAGGTACATTACCGAATGAATCCCAATTACGCAGCAGCCGTAAAAAATGACCTTGACAAACTTTTACAGGCCAGATTTATCGAACCAGTCGACCATGCTACCTGGTTGTCACCAATTGTGGTGGTACCGAAGAAAAACGACAAATTCCGAATTTGCGTGGACTTCAGACGTCTCAACAAAGTAACCAAGAAGGACCCGTACCCGTTACCTTTTACTGATGAGGTACTCAACTCAGTAGCAGGACATGAAATGTACTCCTTTCTAGATGGATTCTCCGGTTATCACCAGATCAAGATTGCACCAAACAACCGGCACAAGACGGCGTTTATTACCGACTGGGGTGCCTTTGTCTGGGTTGTGATGCCATTCGGTCTGAAGAACGCTCCTCCGACATACCAGCGCGCCGTCAACCAAGCGTTCAAAGAATATCTCGGTGATTTCATGAAACTCTTCCTCGACGATTTTAGCGTCTATAGTACTACCGCGACGCACCTTGACAAACTCCGGAAGTGTTTCACGAAATGTTGCGAGTTCGGTATTAGTCTTAACCCCAAAAAATGTTGTTTCTTAGTTCTATCCGGCGTCATTCTTGGTTATATAGTATCGTCCGAAGGCAAGTTTCCCGACCCCAAGAAGATTGAGGCTCTGGTCACAATGCCTCGCCCTCGCAACATCAAAGACATTCAAGTATTCAACGGATTAGCGCAATTCAACAGATGTTTCATCCGCGACTACGTAAGAATCATGGCGCCGATCACTACACTTACTCGAAAAGATGAAACATTTACCTGGACTACCGAATGCGACCAAGCCTTTACTGAGATCAAAAAGCGTTACATCAACGCTCCCATCCTCATCGCCGTCAATTGGAAGCTGGAATTTCACATTCATACGGATGTTTCTAATATTGCGGTAGGAGCTATGCTTGCTCAGAACCCTACCGGAAAAATCGACCAGCCCATCGTCTACGCATTACGATTACTGAGCCAAGCCAAAAAGAATTATATGACTACCGAGCGCAAAGCCTTGGCGATGGTATATGCCATCAACAAATTTCGGCACTATCTCCTCGGTAACAGGTTCGTTTTTTACGTAGACCACATGGCCTTGATATATTTGGTAAACAAGACTCAGGTCTCAGGACGCATTGCTCGATGGCTCCTGTTATTTTTGGAGTTTGATTTTACAGTCGTTTACAAACCGGGCAAGACACATGGTATTGCCGACGCACTCTCTCGCAACACGGTAGCCGAATCGGCTACCGGAATTACCGATGCGCCTTCTGACGCTCAGCTGTTCAGCGTACACCCGGAGTGGCTCACTACCGTCCACGACTACCTCAAGACAGGAACCTTCCCTTCCGACTGGAGTACCGAGCGCAAGAGAAGGTTAGCATACCGAGCCCTTCCATTCCAGTTAGTCAATGGCACCTTGTACCGACAAAGCAAAGATTTTTCCTTACAAAAAATCATCTCCGGTGATCAAATCCCATTGATTATTCGGGAGTTCCATCACGGCAATTCCGAAGGACATTTTTCTACCGAGATTACCACTCGGAAAATCCTTGATGCAAGCTACTGGTGGCCATCTCTACACAAAGATGTTTTTGAATACTGTCGCAGTTGCGATGAGTGTCAGCGAGTCAGCGGCCTCAAGAAAGTCGTCACCGGTAAATCACTTACCACCCTACCGACGGAACCTTTTATGAAATGGGGACTTGATTTTGTAGGCCCTCTCAAACGCACTCACACGGAATTGATACATCTTGGTGGCCATCGACTACGCCACCAAATGGGTCGACACGGTAGCACTCCGAGACAACATAGTCAAGGATACGGCAAAATTCTTGTATGACAACATCCTCACCCGTTTTGGCTGTCCTCTCCATTTCGTCAGCGACCAAGGCGTACATTTCAACAACAAAGTCATCTACGCCCTTATGGAGCATTTCCTACTGCGCCACACAACATCCACCACGTACTATCCTCAAGGCAATGGACAAGCCGAATCCACCAACAAAGTGATCGTCCAACTCCTCCAGAAATTGGTTAATCACAACAGAACGGATTGGGACCGACAGCTACCGACGGTCTTATTCGCCTACCGCACCGCCTTCAAGATCAGTACCGGCTATACGCCGTTCCAACTTTTGTACGGCATCATCCCTTTAATGCCTATCGAGTACTTGGTACCGACCAAGAACACACCAACCGACACTACACCTCATCGTGTCCTCGCAGCCCGCACCGCCGATCTGGAGCGATTGGTCAAATCACGATACCGAGCCCTCGAGACTCAAGGGATATCACAGTGGAAACATGCGCAATGGGCCAACACATCGAGCCCGACACATCAATTCCGCCATGGCGACTCGGTACTTTGGTACCCAAAAGGTGTCAATATCCACCCCGGTAAGCTAAAAAACAAGTGGTTTGGCCCTTACCGAGTCCAATATCCATTGCCCAACAATACGGTACTACTCGTCGCTGTCGATAAATTCGATCCAGATCCCATCATCGTCAACATTAACAAGCTCAAACCTTACCGGTTTCTCAATGACGACCAACTCCTTCAAGCAGCACGGACAGCTCCCGACAAAAGTGCTATTCTTCTCCAACCGGACAATCAAGATGAGGACGAGGACAAGGACGAGGTCGAGGAGATTTCCGCCAACACCAACTTCATCGCGGCGGAAATTTCCCCTCAATTCTCAATTTCGACTTGGGTTACCGAACCGATGCCATCATCGACCCGGAACTCAACACCGACCCCAGCCTTTGCACCAAAGCACGGGGCACAATCCCTGCCAATAGGACAGCAACTACCCAACGTTCCGCCCGCATCGGTACCACCACAGCAAACACCGCACCTCCGCCCGACAGGTTCGGCAGATCCCAACCCTACCGCGCGTCCGCGCCGCCACCCTACCTACTCTCCCAACCTAGAATACGCGCAACCACTACTTCTCTCTTCAATTCACCATCTCCTCCATTCATTTCATTCCTCCCCCCTTCTACTATTTATCATCTCCCCACCATGCCGCCTTCCGCCGCCACGGTTCAATCCCCTTCCCGGTTAGCTCTCCGTCTCCGCCCTCCTTCTCCATCTCCCTTAGTTCTTCCCCGGCATTCACGGCCAGTAGCTACCGTTCTCCGACACTCTCGTCATCGACACTCTCGACCGAGGCAAATAGCGCGGATTAGAATTCGCTCTTCCTCTAGCCTGTTAGCCGTACCTCCTTCTTCCTTCCGTAAGAGACAGCGAGGACCTCTCTGTGTGCGTTTTTGCAGAATGGCAGGTCAGAAGAAGACCCCGGCAGACAGCAGACGCCCGGCCGCCAACACTTCGCGAAGCAGTCCGGTAGGCGACTCCTGGCGGGACATCACCTGCCATCCACTGAACCACATGGTCGCGTGGAGGGAGTACGCCGCCGGCAACCAAGCCAAACGCGATTGGATTCATTGCATCGGCCTCGAAGCATTCGTCAACCTACCGTGGGGTCGCACGCCCATCCGAACCGATGTCGTCAAGAACTTCATCAATACCGCACACAGTATTGCCCACTCCTCGATCATCGGCGAAGCTTACGGCAAACCCTACGTCATCACCCCGGCAGACATTACCGCCATACTCCGCCTACCGACCGGCACGACGACAACGATCAACGATAGTCCGAACCAAGCAACGTACGACTACTGGGCCAACGGTACCGGATCACTCCTCTCCCACAGGATCGAGACTGACGGATGGAGCGTCTCCCAAGGCCCGGCGGAATTACGGCATCGGAAGTACGGTATTTTGCAAGGGATCTACTTCAAAAGGAAGCAGACGTATACATCACACTATTGCCTTCTACAAATCCTCACGGTAGACGACCTCAGCGCCAACAGTACCGAGACCTGGAATTGGGCCAGCTTTATGCTCGAACAACTTCAAAAAGAGGTCCACACAATACGCTCGGGACGCTCCCCGCAATGTTACTCGGCCGAAGTATGGGACATGCTCCTCTGAGCATTAGAACCGCGCACTTCTGCCGACCCTGCCACGACAGTTCCCATACCGGACACGACTCCACTTCCCTCGACACGTCGTCCGGGCCTAGTGCATCGGTTCTTGCCCAGCAAACGGCAGTCTTCAATGCCCCTACCGAACCCTACCAAACATAACACCGACAAGGGGATTGCATCACGACTCCGAAGTAGCGAAGACCAGGCCTCCACTTCCCTAAAAAGGAAGGGACGACTGCAGAGTTTAGCTGACGCCTTACAAGAGTTTGGCGGAGGCGTGCCACGCCCCCAACGCAAGGAGCCAGGCGAGCACGGCGGGGATTCATCCTCCACCCTCTCCCCATCTTGGCATACCTCGACACCACCAATTCCGTCCCCGCCACCACAAGGGAATACCGAGGAGAGCCCTGAGTACCAGTTCGTTGGCGAAAATCTACCGCGGTCCGCACCGGCTCGGATACAGCCACTGCCTAGGGCACAACCACTGTTTCCACCACTACCACCCCAACGTACGAGTCCTACCGGATTGCCCCGCACTACAGGTATACAAGTTCCTCCACAGTTTGCACCACCACTGCCATCCTCCACTCCTTAGACGACTCGACTACCGGACGCAGCACTACCGGCGAATCTTCCCGACCCACCTCGCAACCTCAAGCAGAATGTAAGTTTTCTACGCCGCACAGCAGGTAGCTTCTCACAGGTACTGACCGAGGTGGAGACTCAAGTTCACGACCTCACCATCAGGTCCAACCCTGCGACCCACCAACGCCAACTCGACCACGCACAAACTCGGATTACAGAGTTAGAGGGGCAACTCGCCACTGTTACAGCAACAGCTCGACAGCACACTACCGACCTCACCCGGATTCGGAGTGAACGCGAACGATTCCGCATCGACTTGGAGGCCGCTACCTCTCAACTTCAAGCCCAACAAATCACCTTGACCGTCGTTACCAAGGACCGTGATCAATTCAATACCGAGAAGGCCCAGGACAAGAGCACCATCGACTCCCTCCGGCAATCACTCCAGACCGAGACGGCCAGCAACGCAACCCTTTCGACAGAACTGCAGGCCATGAATACCGAGCTCGAGTCGACCAGGGACCAGGAGCAGCAGTATGCGATAGCACTCGACAATACCTATAAGATGCTTCAACGCTACCGCGACGCCCATCCGAATTTTGACGAAGGAGTTCTATCCCCGAACCGATCGACCGACACCAACATTATCGAACGTCAAGTACTGACGCCCTCAGGACCCATCCTGGCCCCTCCCTTACCATCCGAAGGATTCGACTTCTTGTTCGACCGATCCTACGACAGTCAACTCCTCAGCCCCCCGGCAGTCCAGCAAGGTAATGTTGCCCCGCCATTTACAGACACCCCAAGCGGACTGCGCCACAATGCTCCAGCTACCGAGCAGCCTACCGAGTCTGAGGAGGATAGTAGCCTTATTTGTCAAATTGAGACAAAATGTAGTCTCAATTTTATCGTCGACTCGAGGATAAACCATTATAATGTTCAGGTTTGCGACTATTCGGTAATTTGAGACTTTAATATATTAATATATATAAAAACCTTTGATTGCCCAAAGGTTACAGTCTCATCTTATCGTCGACTCGACGATAAATGACTATAATTGTTTTAGGGTTGAAGTTTCAAAATGACCATTTTGTCTCAATTTAACGAATAAGGCCTTATACCCCATTGATACGCCGTTCAACACAACGTATTCGGCCTGCTACCGCGGACTAGGATCCCTCATATACTTTTACAAGTCCCAGGTGTGAACTTGGCTTAGAGGGGGGATAGTGTTAACCATAAATTAGGAACTACCGGTAGGTCTACCGGTCTGAGTTTTACCCCGGTAATTTTCCAAGTTACCCTAACAAATAGATCTAGGAAATACTTTTTTACCGATCTGACCTAACCGTCAGATCTAGTTGTACTATGGTATAAAAGCAATAGAGCCAAACTCATTGGCACACCACATTCTCCAAGATATTTGATTATTTTGTCAAAATCCCTTCCTCTGTTTCTGTGCCTACCGAGCAGCTTTTGTTCATATTTCTGCTATCTAATTAGCTCACAGTTTCCCTAACTTGTGATTAATGAGTTAGCTCTAGTGTTGTCATATTGAATTCCGCTTTACTTCTTCTCCTCGGTAGCTAATATATCTTCCGGTAGTGATTACCGAGTAGTTATTCACAAGGAGGAGCTACCAAGAGGCATTCTGAAGGACCCTTGGCACTTTTCATTTAGTTCTTGAGTGTGAGAGATTCTGGGAGGGCATGAGTGGTCATGCTCAAAGTATGGTAAGTTGCTATAAAAGAGACAACATTTGTTCATAGATAACTATGTTTAGCACTAAAATAAAATTTTACAATGAGTTGTCATTAGTTTGAGGAATGACCAATGAGAGTTGCAGCATTTCATGCTTCAACAATGTGTGATTAAGGGTAGTTTACTTGTCAATAGTAGGGTCCCTTTTCATTTTAATTTTGAAAATTCATTGAATATTATTGGAATGTCAAAAAAACTGCGAAACAACTTATGTTGTAATACTTCATCATTTTCTAACACACTGCTCTAAAAAAAATTAGCCGTTTTTTTAATCAAGATAGCAATGTACCAAAAGAATAGTTGTTTGAATACTTAAAAAGAATATCAAATTATCTGCATGTCTAAACAAATATGCATTTTTTAGATAAATTATTATTTGTAAATTCTAAATATGTTCATTAATATTCAATATATGAACATTGTCATTAGAATTATCTTCAATAAACTCTTCATTCATAGTGGCCTTTATAGCCAAAGTTATTCTTCTTTGTTTAGATAGATAGAAACTCCGGTCTAAAGGAAGGCCGGCGTGAATAAAGTGTCTGTTTGTAATGACAATGACCGAGTACCCACCGGGTAAAGGGCCATTGGGACAAAACTACTCACTCCTATCGGGAATAGACACTCTAGTAACTGATAACCAAAACAGAGTAACCCAAATTAATAGAATTAGTTTGTTGGATAGGTATAAGATGGTGCATTGGTGATTGGTGTTTGCCAAGTTATGAGTCTTGTGGTTGGTTGGTGAGGGCGATATGTTACAACTGAGTGGTCCGGGTTCGATACCAAAGGAGCTCGTGTGAGCAAAGTTTGTAATATACATAACTTGGTGCTGCGAGTGATGCTATCATAGGCAGGAAATTTGAACCAACCAACTTCGTGCTATCTACCTGAGACAATAGCTAAAGTACTATGAAATAGTGGTCTTTACCACTACCTTTTGTTTTTTCTGGGTTGAATGGGTGGTTCACGGCGGGTCAAAGATAGTGGGTAAGGGTTGGTTGTTTTCGATTTTTCTTTTGTGGAGTAAGATTGATGAAGCGTGATGTATAGCTATAGTGTTAATTTTTTTGAAAGTGTTTTTGATAGAGTTTTCTGATAGTTTTAGTTTGTCTTCTAAAAGTTTCATGGAGGGGGTATGTGTTGTGCCTCTAGCGCCAGCTGTGATGACTATGAGTGGATCTACTTTCTAGCCCTGACTAAGAATGTTGTGCAGTAGTGGTTGGTATTTTTGGATTTTTTGTCTATTGTTTCTTGTGGGAATCTGTCGTTGCAATAAGTAAATTCAATGAATTGTATGGTGAGGTTGTTGTCTAGTCGTTGTGGGGGGGTACTTTGATATGAAAGTCCTTTTATGCATAATAGTTCAGGTTTGAATCTAGCATTACAGTGGCAGCGTTGTGGTCCACATGTATAGGGGAGGAGCCATGGTGGTACTGTGTTTTCTTGAGGATTATTATTAACCGTGCCTGCGTTCATGAGGATGAAGCATCTTGTTTTCTGTGTTGAGAGTATTAGTTGTCGTATTTCCCAAACTGCTTTGTTCTGTCTTTTGGTTCTAATAGCATGGATATGATGTTGGTTGCATTTGAGTAGGACATGGAGCCATGTATCAGCATCTAATGAATTGCATATAGGGCATGTGTTTGAGGGGAATCTATTAATACCAAAGAATAATTGTTTTCTAGCATTGCCCATATATTGGCCAATGCGGAATTTGAGAAGGCAAATTTTTTGTGCGTCTGTTATGTTGGGGTTAGACCAAAATTCATTGGATATTTCGTTGTCTATGTCAGGGTTCAGTGTCCATTTACTGATGTTAGGGAAGTGTTGGGTCATAAGCTCTAGGTTGTTTTGGCGATCATATTTTTTTATGTATTCTGCAAGGCATCTGACGGGACCTTTATCTGGTCGTGCTGGTCCAGGCCGTTTGTCTTTTTGGTAGTAGTATGGGGTAGTGTGGGCAAATTCATGAGGTTTGGTAGCAAATTTGTATAAAAGTGTGGTGCCTGTTTTGGTAAGTTTGTCGGCTTGTTCGTTTCTTTCTGCTTTGTTTACATAGAATGATCCTCTACTTTGAAGATGTGGTCACCATGTTCCTTATACTAGATCAGTGAAGTTAAAGTGAGCGAATTTTTGCCAGGTGGCTACATTTGTATTTATGTGGTTAATCACAATAAAGGATTTTTTTTTTTAATGGAATAATCGCCTGATGCTTTCCACCGTCACATGATGCGTGGCTTGATTGCCAAGTTGGTTGGATTTGCCCTAGCCCTAGTGACGTCATCTTGACCTGCTGCCAATAACCTTTGTTGGCCTTGACGTCCGCCCCCTAAACCCTAAATCGTCTCCTCTTGAGCCCATTCGGGTCATACATTGTACATGGCCAAAGATTTAAAGTATGATTCAACGTACAACGTATGACCTTCGCATGTTTTTCTCTTAATAAAATCCACCACTGTAGCCCATTTGTCATAGTTCCACAAGGTAGGCAGCCTTTGGTATTCAACAAAAACAAATTGGCATCAGCCTTTAAGGCTGAAAAAAGAAATTCCTATAAGCCTGTTTCTAATGAGCCATATACCCCCCACCCTCACTAACGTACATAGTTCAATGAATTGCTCCACTTGGCTTTGGATGATGAGTATCATCATTTTTGTTAAACTTACACATGCAATATGAAAAGTGCACATGGCACAAGATTATGATAATGAGTTTAGACTTAGAATTTTATGGGGTTGGCAATTGTCAACTTACTTGTCATGTAGTTTTTTTTAGTTTTTGAAATGTATGCTATGAGTTGGACTCATTTTTTCATGTTGAAATCGCCCCCTTTGCACACCTAATTTTGCAAATTTGACCAGTAATAAAACATAACCCTTGGTGTGTAATCTTGAGGTCACTCTTTTTAGTATTACGTGTGGTATTTAAAAGTACCCTAAAAATTAAAATTGTTTCTTACATAAATTAGTATTATTATGAGAATATTCTCAATTTTGTTCTTGAAATCAATTTTGAGCATTTTATATTAACGTAAATCATTTATAAAATTTATTTTCAAAGATTTATTTGGACCCTATCTTTGTTTGCATGTTGTTATGTAATATTTGGAAGTGACCTCCCCGAGTGTGTAATTTTTCACACCAAGGGTTGTATCCCTAATCCGCCATCTTTTTTCAAGGTGCTTAATATATTAGATGTTTCTCATCACTCCAATTGGGGTTTCCAGTCTTGAACTATTACACAAGTTTCCTCTCCTTGTTTCCAAGATTGATGAATGAACTTTTTCACCTTTAAGGATGAACTGGACTTGGATTTGATGAATCATGTGCAATATTGATTTGTGCTGCAGAAGGATGAAATGGCTCTAATGATGAATCATGTGCAAACCAATCATCAGTGTATTACACTAGTTTGGCCTGTGCCGGAGTTTGGCACAACATTTAAAATGGTTAAACAGTCATCATGAGCATACTTGCGCAATCTGTAATATATTCCCTTTGTTCCACTAAAAATCCGAATGTTCTTGGCGTGTTCTAACTTAACGCTTTTATTGCCAAAAATAGTTGTCTCAATACTCAAAAAAAAATTATCTTTAATAGTAGTACGTAGTTTTTGTGTCACTCTCATTGTCCACCCTATTTGAAAGTGGTCAAGGTTTACATTTGAAGTATAGATAATAGGACAAATATTGCAAAAAAATAAATACCAAGAACCACAGTGGTTTTTTTTAGTGGGACAGAGGGAGTACAAGATTATGTCCAACACTTTTTTTCAACTTGATATTGTATTCAACGTCTGACGTCGTCTATCTAATTAGGGGGTGTCAATAAAAATATCCTTTACGACGTCAGAATATTCTGTGTATAATCTAAGAATATACTATTTAACGAACATGCGTCTATTAGATGTCTTCGACACCTTGTCTAGCACTTTGTCTAGTGGTCGGGTAAGAAAACCCTGGTATTACATATAACAGATTGAGGAGTTTCAATTTCAAAGAAAGGACTGACTTGGCTGACAATTTGGAATCGTAGATGCACTCCTCTGGAGCACTCTTCAGAGGTGGATCATGTGCATGCTCTCCTTGCATGCAAAAGATTTTTGATGGTACTGAAACGAGGATTAATTTTCCATTACATGACTCACTTACAACCACTTAATCTGTGAGGACAAGACGGGACTTCACTTCACCGTAAGCAATTAAGCCGTAAAGGACCAAGGATTCATGGTTTTAAAATGACAAATTCAATTGATCATATTTCGAAAAATATAATTCAGATGACACTAAATTTTATATCACCAAAATCAGTGAAGAACATTGCATGTGTTGGTCAAAAACAAATGAAGTTGAAGAAAATAAGTCCACTTAAAACCTACTCCAAACTGCTAAAAAAAACATGCGACCCAATTTGGGCTTCTTGATCCTTTAAGGGTTAAGATCACAAGAAGCTTCCAGTTTGTTCATCATTCAATGTCAGACCATAATGTTCACACACATTATTCTCCAAACTCCATGTATATTCACTTCAAGGTTCTATCCATTTTATTAACTATGAAATTGTTAATCACATGTTGCATTCTAAAATGCAAGCTCGCGGTCCTATATGCTAGCGCCAATGGAGAGAGTCTAAGCATGAGCTATCATGCCAAGAAGATCCTTGGACAAGCTGTTCCCAAACTTCCTATCAGGTACATGACCTAATCTTACTTGTAAGATACGGTCTCGGGGGGTGCACTCTACACTATGTTTGAAAATCACGTGCGTTCATGATCCCCTCTGAAAACCCCCCTGTATAAAAGGGATTATATATCTAAAACTTTTGTATACATATCTATTCCATCCTAAATATATGTTTAATGTATGTATACGTCAATATTTTCTTCTCTAAATATGTCTATTGTATGTACACGTAATACGCCAATGTTCAAATTAATATCCCTCCTGTGCACTCACGTATACTTGTACATGTTTAGTACAGTGCACCCCCGAGCATACGTCCTCCCGCATCTGCACCTCCTGGTCACTTTCCACCTAGTGGTATACGAATGAGGCCGATTGCAAGAGATAGTCATGTTGGAAAATTATCCACATAACAGAACAATGCACATGGATTAATCACAAAGGCTACTTTCCAAGATGATGTTTTTATGGATCGTGATTGATTGATGAGCAAGAGGAGTATCCTTGACAAGTCCCAGTGATGTATTTAAACTGTTACTATAAATGCTTGCTTGTACAGTAGCTGTACTGAATTGATAATGGATTGTGATGTGAGTTCTTACTATGAGAGCATCCACAGCCCTCTGCGCGCCGCACGGGAGGCTGCCATGAATGCAAGCAGGATGAGGTCAGTGTGAATAATGTTGCACACAGACAACATAAATGAGGTCCCTTCATGGCAGGTTGGTGCAGCTCTCAACGCTTTGGAAATGAGAGCAAAAAGAAACATGTGCTTTTTAACCCCTAAAGGACTAAGAAGCCCAGATTGAGCCTCATGTTTTTATTAGCAGTTTTGAGCAGGCCTTATGTGGGCTTCCTTTTGTTCAAATTTATATGTTTTTTGACCAACACATGCAATGTTCTTCACTGATTCTAGTGATATAAAATTTGGTCCCATCTAAATTATAATTTTTACAATATGATTGATTGAATTTGTCATTTCTAAACCACGAATCCTTGGTCCTTAAGGGTTAAAGAGGATCGCAACTACATCTTTCTATTATGCTGCGTTGTTGCTATGTATTGTTGTATCTGTTGTAAACTGTTGGTGTTTGGTCTGGGTCTGCACTGGTGTTATTTAGTGCGTCCGGATGGGACAGGACTTTGCCAGTGGATGTAGGGTCCCAAAGGCGGACCTGCGGACTCTCTTCAGGAGCTTCATGTGCGAACCTCAATAATCTGTGTAAAGTGCAAGTGGATTTAAAGTTCTGTTTTTTTGTTTATGTTGTTGCCATAATTGTCCAAATTAGGTAGCAAAAGTCTTTGAGTAAGGGTCTATAATCTGTCTTTGAATTCTTCTACAATCACCAATTATTGTAATGTAAATTTGACTGTATCATGATGTATGTTCAACCAATATGCATCATTTTTTTTACTAACTTGTAGATTTGCAGGTCTAACTTAACCATAAATCCTAAGTTTACAAGCAGTCTACCCTTTTTCAGTTTTAGGCATCTAATCCGCACAATTCGATATAAACACATGATCTGATAAAAATGCTCCCATCTTTAAATGACCCCCATACAACACACATAGAAGCAAAACTGTCACAAAGAAGTCGTCCTTGATCACCTATCTTCGCTACAATTTTATGCATTTTGGATGGATATCTGTAAGCAACAGATATTGTTGGAAATGAAGATGGTGCCCTGACACCTCTTCTGTTAAAAGTGTACAGTACATGCAATGTGAAAAGTGCTTGTGACACAAAATTATGGTTATGAACTTGGGCTGTGAATTTCATTAGGTTGACGAAATCTTGCCAATTCTCGTATCATGCACTTGGAGTTGAATCTGCACATATTCAACAAGGGGTCAGCATGTGATTCTCTTTGTGGTAATTTTGGAATACTTTCCAAGATTTCAGCATGTTCAACAAGAAGTCAGCATTTAACTATTCTTTTTGCAAGATTTGAGGAAATATCACCAAAAGTGGCCACCATAGCAGATATTTTAAAGATCCCTTTTGTTATTTTTTTCCTAGTATGACCGTCAATGAGGATTTCATTGCATGATGTGGTTCTGTCATGAAAGAAACTGAGCAACAGCTTCAAGTCTGTTGTGGACAAGATCTCCATTTACTTTGTTTTGGAAAATCCAGGTGTTGGATTGATGGAACGAGGTAGTTTTCTGTTTACCTCTAGATCATATCTTTTGCATGTGAAAATTATTCTTTTAAATCCTTTCAGCTTGGGAATTGGCAATCCAGAAACTAAGCTTGAGTTGTGCAAATGCACATCCTACTTTGAAATCCAAGAAAAAATTAATTTCACTGAGAACTATGGTAGACATGCCAATGACCACAAAGTTCCAATGACCGCACAGTTCTAATCATAGTAGACATGCCAATGACCGCACAGTTTCATCGCACAATTTCAATAGAATTGTAAGATATTACCCAATCACCGCACGCTGTGTGGTGAAGGGCTCCAAGTAAATCTCCATTAAAAATCATACCCAATGTGTTTGACGTGCAATAAAAATTATTGTACAAAACATTTCTAAGTGTGATTTTTTCAAGGTGAATCCCAACTTGACATACCACCATCTTTCAAAATTTGAAACAATGTAAGTTTCTACATTCTCCTGGGAAAAGATTTGAGTATTACCTGGGCGGTCATTGGCATGTCTACTATAAATGGAGCCAGGGTGGGTTTGTGCATGGACATACGATGGTGGAATCCAACAAATCGCTTCTGAAATACATATAAAGATCTTCAAATGTAACCGTTTGATTTACCGCTTAAATTTGGACAATGCACCTTACAGGAAGCTTTCTTATGAGATTCTATTTTTGTAATTTGATTTGGACATAATTCCACTCAGAAACAAGAGTACTCAGTAAGACCCAGTTTTCTAAAAAAGTAAAGAGTTAGTATGTGCAAAGACTTCCAAGGACAGGATGCACTATGCTAAATTTGTGAAAGTATACGTGAGTGCAGAAAACGGGTTTTAATTTGAACATTTCCATACAAAGTATACATACAATAAACATATTTAGAGCTGAAAATATTGATGTACACTTACATTAAACATATATTTAGGGCATAATAGATATGTATACAAAGGTTTTGGCATTTAAACCCTCGTATACATGGGTTTTTTTAGAGGGGATCATGAACAAACATGATTCTCAAACATAATGTAGAGTGCACCCCGGGTTTCTAAGATGATTACAATTGATCTCGTCCAAGTTTGAATGTACTTGCAGTTGTGACGTTGAATCAAACTCAAAGTCATCTTGACAAAAAAATTGTGGTGTTTTTGGTTACGATGTCATGATATTTTTGCAATTCCTCTGCTTTAGAGCCCAGTTCACGAATGGCATGATTCAGTGAATTTTTTTAACCCTACCTAAGTTTAGAGTACAAAATGGTGTATTCTACTTGCACAAAGTACAAAATGATGCAATCCCACCATGACATGCCATTTGTTGTTCACTCGTTTGTTCCATGCGATGGATAAAGCACTTGCCCGGTTCATACAACTAGAAGAGGAAGTTCTTCAGCATAAAAAACGAGGAACTCGTCAACTTCCAAACAAAGTTTCTTCGAAAGTCTCTACAAACTCCTAAAATTAGCTCTCTGATTGTCATGTCATTACACCAAAACAATATCGTTCGAACAATGTTTTTTTTCGGCGATTTTTAGCTTCTGGCAACCGCCAGAGCCGAGAAGCTAAAAATCGCCAAAAAAAAAACACTGATATCGAACCTCAAAAGGTGAGATGACCCATCTCGCTTGACACAAGCAACTTCCCCTCGTCTGAAACTCAATAAATAACCAATAGAATACAACTATTTCTTTGGATTTTCGATTGTGCACGTGAACGAGGCCTAGTGTGTGCATGGCAAATTCTCAATGGGTTATTGTGTACATGAAACATCAGTTCGTAGTTTTATGAACTTTGTATATGCACACACCAGGTCTACTACTCTACATGTGCAAAGACTACAATAACATTCTATAGCCTACTCCAGGAATTCAGGACCAACTGTGGCACCTTCAGATTGGTTCTAAGCAGTACGATTACAATCCGAAATGTATTTTCCTATGCACACAATCTTCGTATAGACCTCCTTCTCATCTCTTTCTATTTTCAACTCTTCATAGTGTACTCTTCAAAATAAGACTCTACTAATGAGCGTTTGTATGGTACGGTCCACTAGAATTTTTGTCCCTGTGCACTCTTTTGAAGATTTTGAGAATTTGAAAAATTCATTTCAGGGAGAGAAAATATTTTTGTGAAATCTAAAGTGGTAGGATAAACCGTACCGATAAAAGAGAAATCTTTTTTGATAGAAAATTAAAAATTTGACATTATATTTTAATGGAGTATGGAACAAAGGTAAACTAGTGCATTGTCACAGTGCATAATATGCACTCTAAATCGTAAAAGAGAAGGAGAACAGAGGATTGTGGATAGAATTTTGAGCTATGAATTTTTCTAGTGTTCAAATATGTAAAGAAAAAAATATATCTTCCAATTTTTTCAATTTTTTTGGAATTGATTAAAGTTTCAAATTTTAAAATGTGTTATTTTTGGAGGGATGAATTGTTTTTTTATTTAATTTTTTTTTTGGATGGATTTATTTTTTGAATATACGTGAGAATGAAATTATGCAAGTTGGCTTATTTTAAGATTTTTAAATATAGAATCATATATGAACTATATTTACATTCAAAGTATTATCATAAATTTGTAAAACTATTATTAAAGTGGGAGTTTTGATATTCAAATTGTTCAACATAAAATCATTTTAACATTATAACATTTTATTTTTTGGATAATATTTACATAAATCTAGAAGTTGGTTCACTCATTTTCATTGAATCATTACCACATAATTTTCAAATCGGTTTGAAAATTAGCTTTTTAAACAAAATGCACAAATATGCACCAAAATGTAGTTAGTTCACCAAGAGGAGTTAGTGGATTGTACCATACAAATACCCTAATGTGCAATAGGTGTCATAGGCTATGCTAGATAGAGTAACTCCATCGGCTCGCCACGTCGTGTAGTGGGTGCATGCTAATGTTCACCTTGTCGCTCAGGTACGCAACTCTTGTATAATATGGCCCTATTTATGATCACTTATATTGCATTTTTGTCCAATCTCAAGTGATATAGTTTGTTTTAACTGCTAAACATTTTCACCCCTCTCCAAATTTGGAGAATTTCAAAGATGTTTTATAAAATGTAACTAAGAGAGATATTTTGAACTTGATATACAAATAAAAGTTGTACATCATGAATTTTTGCTTCTATCCATACTATTAGATTTATGATTGATGTCACCAATATTTTTGTTTAAAATTTGAAACTTAAAATTCAATTCTTTTTTGTAATTTGATTACAAATAAGATATTGACAATTTGTACATGAAATTTGTTGTGATTGGTTGAAATGTAATATTCTAAGTGTGGTGATTTTTGGAGATTTCTTTGTTGCATAATTTTATGAGTTGACTTTTTAAAGAGCACTTTTTCACTAAAATCTTTGAGATTTGGGTGAATCATTACAACATGAAATGTGGCATAAAATTTCACAAACCATCCCCTTTCTAATTGGATCACACTCGCATGAAGCCCGGGGAAGTCACTGTCAAGAATTTAGATAACTATGAGAGAACAAATATAGGGTGTCTTTTATTCATTTGAGATAAAAATTATAAATTTATAGAAGTAATATAGGGTGTTTTAAAACCAATTTGGGATTTTTGGGAATATTTTAGGAATATTCCTAGAATATATGGAATATACCCTAAATATACTATAGATAGTAGATTATTCCAATTATTTCATAGCCCCCATTAAATACCCTTTGTTCGCTCGTATGTACCCAAAATTTACACTAAGTGACTTCCCCGAGGCATGAAGCTAACTTCCCATAAAATATATAGTAAAAAATCGACACTACAAAAACTCAACGACAGATGAGAAATTTGTGTTTAATTCTGTACATCGATCACCTTTTGGACGGTTGGACGTTTAGGGGTTAATGTAGGAAACTCTTGTAGCCCTTCTCACAAAGAATCCAAAAATGTAATTATATACAACAATCAAATATTCCTTGAAGACAATAATAGCATTAAAGCCCTATTCATATGAGTTTGTTTAATTCATGTAGCATAGGCCAAGCTACCCAACTTTTTGGGTTTAATAATAAAATTTTAAGATTGTTTTATCATAAATAAAACATTGGCAATGACTTTTAATTTTAATTGGAGGCAACTTCTTTTATGGATTTTTAAAAAATTATGCATAGGTGTTTCAATTCTTTATATACGTTGTGGAGCATTTTTTTTAAATAAAATATGCAACCCAACATTTTCTACATCTCATTTTATTTATTTTTGGTCTTCACCAAAAAATTCGACCCTTTTATTTTTATATAATTTGATATAACTGTTACAAAAAGCCGTTCTTTAAGCCATTTTAATGTCGATGTCCCCTACGTATAATATAGGAGTTACGTACAGAGGCCTCGTCACTTTGCGACTTGGAGATAGCATGCACCTGCTGGCATGCCATAGTAGAGCCCATGGAGTTACTCTATCAGTGTAGTATAGGTCTCCAAAACACTGTTGGAAAGAGTCATCTTTTCTGTGAGCCAATAAAGTTAAGCCACCTCATCTTTCTTGAGGATCGTTCCTTTCTAGCAACTTGGATTCTCTTTAAGTCAAAAGGAACGTTTCTTGAAGTGGTTGAGAATGTTATATCAGCTCTGCACGTGCCGTTGACACCCATCATGTCGAACTTTCCACCAAAGCCCACGATCCATGCTATCATACTGTTTTGAAAGAAGCATATATCAATTGAAAACAGAAAGCGGTTTTGAGCATAACATTCAGTAGCCTTCATGCTCACTGCCTTTCCTTCATGCACTCTACTCATCACCTTAGCCTCCATCTGTCCACTTAGCTACTGATGAAGTACCGCTGAGTGTGGAATATTTCACACCATTTACTGCAAAATATTCCACACCATTTACTGTAGAGCCAAGGTAGGGACAGTGCATGCTACTGAATGTTATGAGGGGTAATATCCAAGAGGGATTTTCTTTTCCATTTTGGGTCCCAGCCAATCCATCGATGCCACTTGGTTTCAATTGCATTGGATGTATTGACTTTCATTTCTTGCAGAACATACTACGACTGTACCACTAGGTTATATAAGTCTTTAGTCTATACTTACGCATCATTTAAATTTTCCGACTTTAAAGTACACTGAGTACTCTTTTATGTCAATTTTGGCAACATGTCCAATTACATGTGTACAGAACATCAAATGCAGATATCAAAATGAGTTACTAGAAAGTGGGAAAAAAGGAAGTTTGATCAAGCATGTATTTCATGTTCACTCGATGGTGATTGTTGGTACTCGATTTGTTGCGATGAACTGTTGCTATTTACATGGAAAAACACCATTGTCATCTGTTTTATCATGTCCATTCCTCTCACGAAAAAATCCAAGAAAACAATCAACTTCCTATCCTACTAGATCTTCCTAGTTACCACCCTTCTTATATCTTGTATGACATAATATACCCACATTTAATCTTCAAATCTCTATGCAAATATTTATTTATTTATTTAT
The DNA here is from genome assembly GCA_022496805.1 of Pohlia nutans. Taxonomy (NCBI): domain Eukaryota; kingdom Viridiplantae; phylum Streptophyta; class Bryopsida; order Bryales; family Mniaceae; genus Pohlia; species Pohlia nutans. The sequence goes on from CM040105.1 coordinate 2,928,445, forward strand.
TTAAATATATATTTATATATATATTTACAATAGTACAGAATATGATGCACTTATACAAATGGTTTTAGTAGCTCTTGATTCTTTAGGTTCCTTAACCCTTAAACGTCAAGAAGGCCTGGGCGGGGCCCGGAAGGCATCTAAATTTTCGGAGGAAAAAAAAAAAAAAAAAAAAAAACGAAAAAAAAAAAAAAACAGCTCTGCGGGACACTACTGGCCAGCACTGTAGCACTATAGCACTGCGGCATCTCAGTTGCCCCAACCTCAAAAACTTGTTCAGTTTCAAAACTTTGATTGCTTACCAACGATTCCACAATCTCTCAAATGAGGCGCAAATTTGCAATCTAGATCGCTTTTGCAGTAGCTTTCCAACACACCAATCCATGCTTGATTTGGTTAAGAAAATCCATTTTTTTCTTGATTATTCTCTTTTAAATAAGCCCATGGGGCTTACCTTGACATTTAAGGGTTAAGCTAATTCAGGTGCTAGGTAGGATAGTCTGTCCTCAAAAGGGGTATGTAGTTCATGTGTGATTTAGAACATTGATGTGAGAATTTGAATGAATAGACTCTTAATCCCTAAAGGACCAAGAAGCTCAAATTGGGTCTGATGTTCTTTTTAGCATTTTTGAGCAAGTCTTATATGACTTCCTTTAGTTCAAATTTGTTTGTGTTTTGACCAACATATACAATGTTCTTCACTGATTCTGATGATATAAAACTTGATCCCATCTGAATTGCATTTTTCACAATACAATCAATTAAATTTTTCATTTTGAAACCATGAATCCTTGGTCCTGTAGGGGATAACTGAATGTATGCTTGTTCTTAAACTATGATCGGAGTTATTCTGTCTTTCTTGATGATCAATTACAGGAGGTTGCAAAATAGTGTTACCCTCTTCAAGTCAAAATCATGCGCTACAATTTCTCAAAGAGAGCAGTCAACACAACTCCATAAAACATAAACTTTTTCCTAAATTCGGGGGGGGGGGGGGGGGGGGGGGGGGGCGCACAGGGAATCCAGTTCAGTTGAGTTGAACTTAGCCAGTTGAGATTTTCAACTATCAGTTGAAAGTTTTCAACTGAACTGGAGGCCGCACAGGCAGTTTAGTTTAATCAATCCAGTTGAAAATTTTCAACCCAAGTTTGAGTGTTTTTCAACTGGAGGCCGCACAGGAAATCCAGTTGAAAATAAAGCGATGGATGAGAATTCATAATTCATCAATGCACCTTTTAATTTTTCATTCATAAAGATCATTTAATTGCACTTATTAATTAGTGTATGAACCTATGCCATCTTACTTTTAAATTTGTACTTAATTGAATAAATTATTTGAAAGCCATATTCAAGTGAATAAAAATGCATTGTTATAATTTGGCATATATTCATTATTTTGGAATATAATGATATGTTTTAAAACAAATTAGGCTTTTTTTTGAAATTACAATATTTTGATACAAATTAACCCATTTTGTTATAAATTGGATAATTTTAAAAAATTAGATTATTCTTTTCATAAATTATATTATCAAAAAAACTAATTGGATTATTTTTACACAAATTGGATTGTTGGGACATAGATTATATTATTTTATATAAATTGGATAATTTTGACACAATTTGTATTATTTTGACTTATTCTATATTATTGACACAAGTTAGAATATTTTGACACAACTCAGATTATTATGACATAAATTAGATTACTTCAAGACATATTAGATTGTTTCAACACAAATTAGATTATTGAGATATAAATTGCATTATTGAGACTAGATTGAATTATGAAGACATATATTGGGCTATTGAGACATATACTAGTACATATTAGATTGGATTGGAGTATTTGGAATTAATTGATACTTCATTCCTCAGAAAATGAATTTCTTGGTTTTTGAATTCATTTTTTGAGGAATTAATTGATACTTCATTAGTATCCCAAAACTCATTCCTTTACCGTCAAAAATATTCATTCATGTTAACATATTTTTATTCAATTTCATTCAAATACTAAGCAAATTTTCATTCAATTATGATGTTTTCATCAAAAATCTACATGAATGTGCAACTTTTGTTTGTTTAGTTTGTGCCACTTGTTTAAAAAAACAAATTTTATTTTTAAAAAAAATTTCAATTTCAATTCCCATTAAACACACATATATATGTAATTTTAAATATATATACATAAATACTTAATAATAACATAAATACTTAATAATAATATAAATACTTAAATTTTTAAATAATTGAAATACTTGAAATGTACAGCACCTTACCTGTTTTCAAATGAAATGAAAATATAGTACAACACCTTACATGTTTTCAGTGTTCAACACAGCCCCCCCTCCCCCCCGCTCAAAAAAAAAAAAAAACAATTATAAACTGGATTATTTATAAACTTCACTCAACGGTGGGGGGGAGCACCGTTGAGTTTCGTAGTGTTAATTTCAACCGTGGTGTGGGGGACCACGGTGGAGAAATTTTCTCACGTGGGGGGACCACGGTGGAGAAATTTTCTCACATGGGGGGACCACGGTTGAGAATTTTTCTCCCAATTCAACTGGGCCTCCTTGTGCGGCCTCCGGTTGAAATCAATCTCAACCAAACAGCGCCCAATTTTCAACTGAACGGCCCTGTGCGGCCGCCGCCCCCCCCCCCCCCCCCCCCCTTCATGCCAACAAAGTTTTCAACTTTTTCTTGGCCGATTTTTCACATCTTTTAGTAGATTTGGCCGACACAGAAGTGTGCGCCAAGTCATTGAGTTGGAAAGCCAATGCACATGTCTAACTTTCCACCCAGAAAGTACCTGCATGCAAGAGAAGTTATCAGACTGTTTTAAAATATGTAACTATATCGATTGAAAATCAGAAAAAACTAATCGCTACAGGTGGCAATCTGCCATACGTTTCAAAAATACATCTCTTATATTAAGTACACAACGTCACAATACCATGTCACTACCCTACTTCGTATCCGTCACGATACCATGTCACGAAATCATTCACATTTCATATCCATACCTTTCATTCAATTTTTCATCATGTTCTCCACAGTTCCCATGATGTTCCCAAAGCTTCACATGACATTCCCTAGCCTTCCCTTCATGTTTCCTAATGTTCCCAAGTTCTCTTTATGTTCCCAAAGTTCCCATGTTCCTTTGTGTTCCCAATTGATTCCCACGTTCCCAATGCAATGTTGGTGCATTGCAACAGGATGTTTGCTAGTACAATTTAAACAACAGAATAAAAACTAGAAAGCACTTTTCAACAGCCATGAGGGAGTACATTTCAAACTCTTGTAGAACCACAGCCCATTTCGAACTGTCTACCAAAGTCCATGAAACTCTGAGCATATTATGATTCTTGCATCGTGACACATTCCAATGTCTTTCAGACAATATTGCAGACAATATTGCAGACAATATTTGATGTTGCGTAAACATGTGATTGCGTAGATGTGAAGATGTAAAGACTTGACATAAAAAAGTGCTGACTAGAATTCAATTAAAAAAATCAGAAAGCAGTTTTTCAGCCACCATGAGGGAGTGTATAAATTTCATCATTCCAGGGCGACAACACATCTGCCTTCCTCCTGAGGATTAATTCAGAACACCCTGTCGATCACATCAGAACGAGCCGATCAATCTGCAGACCTTCGACAATGGCAAGGGCATTTGCGCTTGTGGCCCTATGTTGGGCGATACTGATGACCAGCTACGTTCATGGTAAATACTACTAACTTCCAGCCATTGTTGCCTCAGATATCTTCATTTATATTGCATGTCCATCATCCAAATTGTTGCTATGCATGACACTAAACCCAAGCTAGTTTACATAACTACACCTATCCTATTTAGTCCAAGATGCACTAATTGTTTTAGAATGACTTTTTTAATTTTTATGTAGGATGAATAATTTTACTAAGTATGTTTATTGATGTTCTCCTACATGATTAGTACCAAAATCTTCAATCTTGGTAAAAAAATCTATTTTGCATAAAATGTTATAGCCTTGAGTAAATAGTTAGTATGATTCGGACTAAAGAGGATAATGGGTGTAGTGATGGGCTGGGTTTCGTCAATATAAGACACTCTTGAAATTTAGATACTCTACTTTTGGATAAGGGTAGCTAATATTTAAGTGTGGTCTAGATTCAAGTTATTTGACCCATCAGTGGAAATAACCTCTTCTAATACTTGTCTTTTAGTATTCTTAGATTTCAAATACCGTATCCTTGGTTAAGGGTAGCTAATATCTAAGAGTGGTTTTGATTCAATTTACCCTTGTCCATTGGTGTAAGTAACCTCTTCTAGAACTTGTCATTATGTAAAATGGAAATATTTGTTTAATTGGGACTTTCCACCATATTGGGACTCTTTGAAATCTACAATTGGCATAGATCTAGTGGGCAATTAGGATCATCCACCTTAATGCTGAAAATTTAGGGCAAGTGAGAGAGCCACAGAATATCGTGATATATGAATATGTCCCACTATAACTAATTTAAGGAAGGGCTTTGTATCCGAGTTTGTATCCTAACTAGGTTGATGAACAATAACGATTACCCATGTATAGTGATTGTGATTGATTCACAGACTACATAGAGAGACACATAGCAATTCAAGGGTGACTGTGGAGACGATAGCTTGTGACACCAAATTTTGAATGCACATGATGGTAATGGTCGAGGCGTGAATTGAGGGAGAAGGATGCAAATGCTCTAATCATGGAAATTGGTTGAAGAATCGCCATTGTGGCATACAATTTCTACATGTTGAGCTGACCAATTTTTTACCATGTGCAGCGGATACTACGATCGACATTGTCAATCAATGCACTGAGGACATAACAGCCTGCCAGACGGACCAATCCGGGACAACAACAGCCTAGGCGCTGAGTGCCAGCACAGGCACCCAAACCATTGACGTGGGCACAGTGTGGCTTGGCGGTCTCGTCTGGGCATTCCCGGCAAGTAAAGGAACCGACTCCGCAACTTGCGTCGCTGCCAAGCCTGAGGCAGATCTTGCGGAATTTACCATCAATGGTTCGGGTGGCCAGGATTCGTACGACTTAAGCGTCGTGGTATGAAAATCCCTGGACTCAATTCTCCACATGAATAGTCACTTTCTCATAATTATGGCAAGTTTAACGTGTTAAAAGGCAATTGTGTCATTGGCTACACTAAAATTTTGATTTCATGTCCAACAAGATTTGATGTCTTTTACCACAGTTCGTTCAAAGGCAGTGAGGAGAAATTATAGTGTCCCTACAATACGTAGGAGTTTGTCATTCCTACTTCCACTAAGAGTCGGCCATGTTCCTTCTAGGTGATGAGAGTGACATGAGCTGACATGCCATGTTTATTATAAAGTTGTTGAAACACTACATCTAGAAGGCTTAGTTGAATTTTTTTATCACTGTTGAGAAATAGAGTCCTGGAAACTAATTCACAATTTAATGTACTTAAAAAAGGATTATAACTCAAAATAATCCTCCTCTTCATTCTTAGTTTTTGGATCAACCAAAAAGTACAGATCTAGACATCCTTGATTGGGAGCAAGTGACAACATGGCCTTAATGTCATATACTCCCTCAATTTGTCCCATAAAAAAACCATGAAAACTACTCTGTAGCAGTAAAGTAGTTTTCATGGTCTTTTTTATGGGACAGAGAGGGAGTAATAGTGTTCTCGCTCGAAGGCCATTTTGTCTCTCCAAAATTCCTTGTTTCTAACAAGCCACTGGGGCATCAAATGGTTGCATGCAGAATGCGTACAATCTTCCGATGGAGATAACGGTACCATCAATTGCGGGTGGCGTAACTCCCAGCGGAACCACGTGCGAGTCAATCACATGCTCAATCAGTGGGGACCTGAGCAGCTTCTGTCAATCGCCCAACACCCTCACCGGGGACCCGGGAGATGGCTGCTTCAACACCGATGGCCCTGGGAATGTGGCCACCTCGGGAACGATGCAATTTGCAGCGGTGTGCCCGAACGCAATCACATACTCCACCGATACCAATGGGAAGGTGTACGGATGCCCCACCACCAGCAACTACGGAGTCACATTCTGCCCATAGATAGAAACTCCGGTCCTCTGTCGAGACCGGCGTGAATAAAGTGTTTGTTCGTAATGACAATGAGCCAGTGTCCACTAAACAAAGAACCGTTGATGCAAGACTACTCCCCCTGTCGAGAGTAGACACTCTACTGATGTTAAGGTTTGATTGGCAAGTACGTCTTAGTGACCAATTCAAACCCATTTGTTAACCCTAAACCTAAACCTGCATATTTCTGAATAGGCATCTGTTGTGCCAGATGAAAGCAGGGCGTGTAAGTGTCTAATATAATTATGAATAAATGATGTTCACAATTTTTGTGAACAGCAGCAGTTGGCTTCAAAACGGTCCTCTTTCCAGTTGCATGTATACATGTTTTCAACGATTAAATGATGTTAACCCTTTTAGGCGCCTGCGTCCACATAGTGGACGACAAACGGATTCAAACTGTTCTGATTTCATTCGAATTGGACAGTTTTCATCCACCAAAATTCTCATGGTTCTTGTGCAAGTTGACTATCCTTTGTACAGTTTGGATTTTCAAAATAGGTTATTATGATTTTTGGAAAAACAACACAAGTGGTTTATGTCAAGTTTCATTCTTAGTTCAAAAAGTGAGACCTTAACCCCTAACCGTCCCGACGTCCATATTTTGGACGTTTTTTGGGGTACATTCACCTTCGAAGAGCTGTAACTTTTGCAAAAAGTGTCCAAAATTAATGAAATTTCGGAAAAACAAATCGCATGATGTATGGAATGTGTGGTAAAAATTTTAGATCAATCCAAGATGTATTGAATTTTTGGTGATCATTTGAAAGTAGGGGTCTTTTTTTGGACAGTTTTTGTGCATTTTGATGGCTGCAACTTCGGGGGCTTGTATCTCCTTCATCCCATGTCCGTTTTCAATAGAAATTATTGGGTTGGATTTCCCTTGAAGTCTAGTTATCATGGTAAAACTTTCATGCCAATCCATGTTGTTCTGAATGTTTGGGAGTCATTTCAGTGTACGGGTCTAGTTTGGACACTTTTTGCTTTTTGGGTCAAATCGGTCACTTTTCGGGCTACTTTTTGACATTGCAAGGCCATTTTAGGGCACATCAAATTTTTTTCATGAGGATTTTTTGGTACCAATGTGTTTATATGATGATTTTGAACTACTTTATAGTTGAAAGTTTTTCATTTGAGTAATTTTGAGAACGAATTTCACGTCTAACTGTGTTGCTAGGAAAATTTCAGCATTCTTTTTTAGCACTAAAACACTATGATCTTGCAATCTATATGGCCAAATGACCCCAAAATTGATCCACATGATCTACAATATGTATATTACAAGATTGTACAGTTGAGATTTCTATACCTCACTTACATTTAGACCTATAACACATCAAAAGTAATGATGATTTTAAGTCCAAAAAAGCTAGGGACGCTTAGGGGTTAAAGATGATTTTCCAAAATAAGTAGAATCAAATAATGGAAACCATACCATCTCGTAATGCATGTTATTCCAATTTCATTACAATCTTTTTTTTTTAAATTCCATTAATTCATGATTCTTAATTGAATTTCAAGAGAAAACCTTGCAAAATTAATTAAAAAATATTTTAAAAATATATGATAAATCCAACAGTACAAATCTAATCTTCACATTGACATTTACAACTTTTTTTTGTACATCAACTCCATTTTTGGTTTTCATCAAACATTTTATAACGAATCTTTGAAAATAGTGTTGAACTGGGACGTTAAAGGGTTAACCCCTAAAGGACCGGGGGTGTTGAACTTAGCTCTTGTTTTCGTGACTAGCTCTTGTAGCAAGCTCAATTCTTCATTGGTGTGGAGTAATTTTGACAATTAGCACCGTTGAAACTAAAGAAGACTTACATAGTTTTTTTATGAAAAAAAGATCAACAAAATTGCACAATTTTTGAGAAAATGCCACCGTTGAGAAGATTGATGGAACTTGTTTGGGGTATTTTGTACACATGTTGAAATCGGATTTTTAAAAAGTGCTCCAAAAAAATTTAAATTTATACTGTGAGTAGAAATCATCATTTTAAACATGTGCAAAAAAATTCAAGTAATTTGGAGGTGTGAAGAGGAAGATATGAGAGTCTGAAGTGACGCCTAAATACCCTCCGTGCAACTCAAAAAAATCACCAAAAATCGCTCACTTGATGATTTTCCGATCAAAAAGTCCCTACAGATTTGGCTCTCAAAAAGAGCCAAGGTCTCTTTGTTGTTCATCCTACAATTCAAAGCCCAAAAACCCGAATCTCCTCACTTTCTAGTTCCAGAAGCCGCATGGGGGCCTTACGGTCCTTTAGGAGTTAAGGGCAAAGAACAAGTGTAATAATTGGTATCTACATAATTATCATTCATCAATGATCTACATAAGGTTCTTCAGCCCATATACTGCTCACCTCCGAATCTGGGCCATATTCTGTCAAGGAATAGTATTCAACATTGGAAATACGGGATTTTGTCATAAAACTTAAGCTTAAGAGTGGATGAGCAATGTTTGGGTGAGCATAGTTATTTCACTTTTATAATATTATAACACTCGCATAAGTACAATAACACATGAGGAAAAAGGTTTGATCCCCAAAGGGTTTACGAACTTTATGTAGTCTATGCAAAAGTGGTTGTGAGATGCATAATATTCTCTTTGGCATATTGTGCATCTAAGGTACACCTACCTATTACCATCATATTTCTAGTTCCGCCCTCATGTACCAATGGTAGACATTTTTGGTTTGGAATGTACAAAACATCATCAAAACATGAAGGTGAGATTGAAAACATAGTGGTCATAGGATTTTTGGTGTACCTTAATCTAGGTGTGTATCGTACTTGGCCGTCATGGTTGGCATCTCATGCCGAATAATTAATTTTTTGGAAAATTCTTTTTCAACCAATGTCAAATTCTGTGAATATTTTTCAAGATTCTCTTTTTCACCATACAAAATGGAATTCTTTTGGAAAAAATTAATTTCCTACAGATTTGGGCTTCTTAAGATTATTTTTTGCCAATGCTAACGACCAACTACGGTAGTTGATTCCGCACCATGGGGACTTCATGTAGGTGTGTAAGTTATTCATTTCCGCTTATGGTTTGGGGAGGATTCAGCCATTAGGTTATGGACTCATGGTACATCGGTCAGAGTGGGTTTTTTTTGGGACCTCAATCAATCAAGATGTGACGCCTCGCTTTTCCTAAAAGTTATTGATGTTTTACTCTATAATTTGCAAATTCAACCAGCCAATTTAAATTGGTCAATCTGTAATTAGAGGTCAGTTCTCCCTGTTCATTGTTTCCACTAAACTAAGTAGAGTACCCTTCGAACACAATAATGTATCCACTGGTGTAAATCAGACTTTCACGATGGTCTACATTAATTCTTTGTTGTTTCTACATAACATTCTTTAGCAGCCCCATTGTTCACCCTCGGGAATCAGCATCGCAGGCCAAAATCATTGTAGGAATCATAATCTTTTGAAGAATCAAAACCATCTTTAGTTAAAAATGATTTGGCAGCTCAACAAACTTTTATTTTTTAATAGTTTCTACATGTTCCACATCATCAGTTCCTTGTTCATATGCCCGGGGGTTGCACAGTACTAAACATGTACGAGTATATGTGAGTGCTCGGAAGGGGTATTAATTTGAACATTGTTGTATTATGTATACATACAATAAACACATTTAGAACTGAAAATATTCACGTATACTTACATTAAACATATATTTAAAACAAAATATATCTATATACAGAGGTATCATTAGTAGGATTTTGGTCCTTTATAACTAGTCCTTTGTGACTTAAATGGTCCTTTGTGACTCAATTCTTTATAAAAGAAGTTGTTTTGGACCATTTAAGTAACAAAAGACCAGTTATAAAGGACCAAAATCCTACTAGTGTATTTAGACATAACCTCTCATATACAAGGGGTTTTTTAGGAGTCATGAACGCACGTGATTCTCAAACATAATGTAGAGTGCACCCCGGGTGTGCTACAGTACCAGCTAAAGAATGTTATGGACACATTGATAGCTTTTCAATTGTGTGGCTGAACTTTGTAACAAGTCCCCTCAAAATCCTCACAATAGAGATGAAAACAACAATCATGCTCATGGGGAAGTCACTGTCAAGAATTTAAATAACTATGAGAGAACAAATATAGGGTGTCTTTTATACATTTGAGATAAAAATTGTAAATTTATAAAAGTAATATAGGGTGTTATAAAACCAATTTTGGAATATTTTAAGAATATTCTTAGAATATATATGTAATATACCCTAAATATACTATAAATAGTAGAATATTCCAATTTTCATAGCCCCCCATTAAATACCCTTTGTACACTCATATGTACCCAAAATTTACACTAAGTGACTTCCCCAAGATCATGCTGCAAATGGACACAACACATAGCCGTCAATCATCATGCAGCTGTGCACTTCAATGGGAGCAACACTTGAGATTTGAATTTCTGAAAGGGGTTCAAGCCTGTGCGGAATCGCATGAATTTGAAGGAGCTCTAAAGTTCTACCAACACATGTTCCATTTGCAGAATTAATGCCTTAATTTCTTGATACTCTACCAAACTTGATATGCTCCTCATGTGATTGCACAATTTTCTTGGATTTTTGTCTTGAAATAATTGTCCTATGCTTTATACTTCGAACATGAGTCTTGTTCGCTTCAATTAAACGGTGTAAACCACTTTGCAACTGATGAGATTTTCAATCGGGTTCTATTATGAATTTTCAGAATTCATAATTGCAACTCATAAGATTTTTAGGATTCAAATGATTTCAAATCTAATAAGTTGCAATTCAAAAATAGCAGCTTTTCATAATTCTAATGGGTATTCTCATGAACTTTTTTCCATAAAGAGCCACTCCTTTGAGAATTAACGTTATCAACATCAACATTCACTTTATGAGTACAGAGATGACTTTTTCTTGTAACAAAAACAACGTTTAAGTTAAACTTTTGTTTAAAATAAGACTATTGTTTCTGGACAGAGGGAGTAACATTCTTGTCCTTGTGTGAAAACCATACATTTAGAGCCTATATAATACCTAGTCGGTCATGGTGGCCCAGTTGGCAGCACTTCCCCCAACAGACTCTTCTTTCACATTGGCCCTACGGGCTAGAGTTACTTTCTCTCTCTAGTAACGTAGTCGGTTCATTATCTAATATGGTTATTTCGAAAGATTAAAGAGAAAGGAGACAAAGTAGATTTAAACAAAGGTAGCGACATGGGTATTTTCTAGAAGGATGAACGATTGTGGGTCCAAGAATGTTATGACCTGCTACATTACGATAGAAAGATTTTCCTGAAATTTTCATGTTAAGTTCTACGTCCAAGAATGTTATGACCTAGCTATGTTACAATTGAAAGCTTTTCCTGTAAATTTTATGTTACAAATTGCCTTTATGTTATAAATTTTAGTGTTACATTTAAAGTGGCTAGGTTTTCTTGTAAGGTGGAAATTTCTACTAAAATATTCAGTAAAAAGTAGACTCTTGAAGCTCCTCTCACCAGCATTGCAAAACTTTTATAAAAACCATTTCAAATGACGAGGATGAACACCCTGAGCTTCCAGCAAAGAATTTTGTAAACTAGTTCAAAATTGGGCTTATAATAGTACAAACTGTACAGAGAGTGACTGCCTGGGGGACATGCTGACCACCCAAAAATACTCTACCCAACATCAATCCTAAAGCGGACACTACGATGACCCATGCTACTTTTCCCTTCAGGGCCTTTCTGCATTAACCAGACTACAAGCAGGTGACACTGACTCACGAATGATTCTTTTGGCAAACGTTCAGTGTTCCTCATTCCTCTGAAGCTGCAAATTTCTCAACTTGGAAGGTTTAGAAAAAATGCGTGATCAAAGGTAAAAACAGAAGTTGGTTAACAAACCAACCACCTGGTAGCCGATGCAACAAAGCTCATCATCATTGTGTCCAACAGACGCCTCCTGTACGTATTAACCAAAATCCAAGTAAGCAAAATCAGAATTATGTCAGGAAGGAAGAACTTACAATTTAAGTATTTGCAACTCATAATAATGCATCAATAACGTAGGGTACTATTGAGAGGGATTGTTACTGAGAAACACAAAGGAAAAACAAAGTTCAATACAGAACTTTCCGTCATGTAGACCACCTTGTAAAGCCCATCTATCTCTTTTAAATTTGATAAAACATAGCAACAGTTTAGAAAATGGAGAAAGATAATAGTTCGTCAGCAATTATTCCCCGATTGTTACCAAACTCAAAACTACAGGAACTAGTTGATTGCAATCAAACCTCTTTAATGTCATCACCTCGGGTCCCAAGTTTTTCACTATGACAAAGTTTAAAAGCGTGCCACTGTGACAAGTGTGCAGGATATTCTAGAATGTCATTGTAGAGAGGGTCATTATAAAGAGGCTTGAGTGTAGTCTCATCCTAAAGAAAGACCTCGTGAGGTAAATACCAGTATTAAAAGCACAGCAGAGGTTCCGGTCATCAATATGCTCTGTATCCAAGCCAAGCATCCAAGATCCAACCGCTACGTCCTCATTCTTGTACTCTTTGAGAAAGGCACTGCATGAAAAAAAATTCACATGTCAAACAAAAGGAATGCCCACAACACCAAGCAGGATGGCCAGCAGTAGTTTGAACATAAGGTACACAAACACAAAAGACATGCCCCACTCAATTTGTAAGTGAACGCTGACCTATTAATTGAGATGTACATAGCTAAAGATCTCGAAAGCGCATAAACTTGACCAGAAGCATGCCGATGGTACCTGCCCACAAGGCAATACAACATTTTATCACAGAAAGGCCAAAACACAAAGATCACTACTCAATGCATATGAAATAAACTCGCTTAAAATGCCACATGATGTAATAAAATGACAAGCAAAGTGACAGAATTTGAAGACGGTGATTATCTTTTTTTGTTATAGTGAAATTCAATAATGAATGACAAGCAATTCGATCACCCATACTTACTCTGATTTTTGGTCTCCAAACTTCCACCAGTCAGGCTCATACCATTGTGCGTTCCTGCATCAGAGATAACAAAAAGCATTCTATCACTGATTTCTGAACAGCAAGATTACATTGAGTAGAAAGCCATAGTACGTTTTAAAAATAAAAAAATTTAAAACCAAGAAGGTGACTCATGACATTTCAGGCTGACAGCAAGAATCAAGATGTGATCAAAACACAAAGAAATTGGTATCAAAACAAAGAATAGCAGGTACACAAAGTCCGCCAATAACACCCATTAACTTCAAATAGTGCGCTGCAAAACTTACGGGTCAAATACTACCACCCCAGATTTCATGCATCCCACATATGCTCTCGTCTTGTCTTTGTGACTGGATAGCATGGTTCCTATCATATCTGCGTCATACCCACATGAACACGGAAAATATTCATAATAGCAAGAAGATATTATAACAAGATCAATTGGAAAAAGCATGCAATCAGAAACAAGAATTTTAGTCCTAGCAGATCACGTGTTTCAACCTAATGGATCTTAAAGATGTGTATAAAACCAAGAGTAATGTATCAAGGAGAGCACACTAGAGGCGATCATGGAACCATTAAGAGTGACTGGAAGATAGAAAAAGTGGAAATAAAATTACTACAAGGGTTTGATTAACATGTAGACCTTCAAATTAAATTCTGACTACAGTATAAATGAATTGATGTAAAGTAGCAGCGCTACAAATGGGAATAATTAACTCACCTAAATTCAGGGCAATGTTATCATTCATCTTCACATAAAAATCAGCATCCCACATGTTAACTGCTTTGCTGAAAAAAAGCCTAGTTTTCCGTGTCAAGTTATCATCACTCTCGACATGATCGTCCTGTAGAGATACATACCACCATAAAAATTGACCCTCAAAATAATTGAAAAATTCGTAGTTTCTATGCATGGGCGTGTCTAAGCTGGAACAACCTGAACACTGCAATTGATGGGAGAGGAATTTGACTGCATTTCCTTGACAGTGTATACGAGGTAGCTGGGAAGAGGAAGAAAAGCACTAAGTATTACAAACAGAAAGATTCACATGGATAAAAGCCAACTCAAAGAATACAGTAAAGTTGAATACCAGTACTAGAAAATCCTCCGTTTCATTACTTTCTCGATCAATTTGTCGGTCCAACATATCTCCTCTGTTAGAGCTGCATTCAATCCAAGCTAAGCATCACATATAGAATGACTCAAAGTTAGCGGAACTTGAGTGGAGCAGATTGCAGCAGATAACAAATCTAGGAGATATTCACCAATACTGAAACGAAGAAAAATGAATGATAAATCAAATCTCCTTTCAATGAGGTAATCACACAACAAAAATACAGAAACAAACCTGCGTCCAATAACGTAGCGGATGACAATTCCTTTGTCATTTTCAAGTTCCTTCAGTGCAGGACCTGCAATCACAAGTTAAGAAGGAATGGCAAATGGTACATCAACTATGAACACGACAGATTACTACCAGAAAGAGTAAGCAATACACGTTTCCAAGCTATGATAAGGCATGATAGTGTCCATTTGACAAACTCACTAGGCTGTGATTAAGATTAGGCAATGCTTGAGCAGATTATTAATGACAGTTGCCGATATATCCTCTTAATCATAAGAAACTGCATTTATAAAAACTACTTTAATCAACAGTATAATCCCAAAGAGTATAATATTGTGAAACAAACAATTGAAGAAAAAAAAACTTACCAGTGGGTATCCAATTCTTGCGAGAAGATGTGCGCCGGGACTGACCACCAAAATTAGTGAAGATGCCAAAGACTACAGTTTTGCGACCTTCCGTATTCGTTCTGTTGATAGGCACATAGCCCTGACTTCTTGCGGCAGCTAACTGCAGCTCTGAATCTACTAGCCTCTTCTGTTGTTCTCTGTAAAGCAATTAGTTCAAGTATCACCAACAAGTCAAGTTCGGTGCCAACTGTAATCCCTTAACTCTGAGTTAGTACAGTACATCACCTGGGGCATGGATCAGACATAAATGAATGGCAAGAGTAGCAAGGCAGTCCTTACTTGCAGTCTATCATCCTCCATGTTTCATCCAAAGTAATAGGGTCTTTTGCCTGCAAATAGAAAGTGGACATCAAAGAGTCAATTCACTGCACAACAACAATACAGTAGAGTTACGAATTACAGTAGCAGCGAATTTTTCTGTGGCTATATATCGCCAAGTTGCTATTTGAAAAATGGGCTTGTTATGTTGCTATAAGAAAAATTGGGTAAAAAATAGTGTATATCGCCATGATCTTCCCTTATCATTGGTATGTATTAACCAACCATTCTATAGAAAACTATGTATTTCTAGTAAAAAATATTGTAAAAATATTGTAAATTGCCAAAAAAAAATCAAGTTTCAATTTTCAAATCGCAAATGGGACTCCCTTGAAAAAATGAAAAAAAATAAAAATCACTGATTGCAAGTCCCTGCCACTCGGTCTAGCTTTAAAAGCATCTACAGGGTATGTAAAAGGACCTGAAGTCTACTATTTGGATCGGTACTCATCAACTGGCGACGCATTCTCATGTTGTCGCCGGCGTCCTGCCATAGCCTGGCATACAACATTGCAAATACTTGTCAAAAACGCTGAAAGTGCTCCGAGTGCCACAATTTCAAAATTTGTACACAATGAGGGTGGTATGTAAGAACTCTTGACGCGTCGAACCGCACCAAATAACCTCATGAGCTCAAAACCTAAAACCTTGAAGGCAACTTCAATTCGATTCTAATACGGGCCTCATATCTTTCTAATATGAAAGGCAGAGGCATCTGAAGAGCTGATCGAGTTAAAAATCGCCGTCAACAAACATGTAGATCCATTATAAAATCAATCAGGAAGAAGCTTGTCGAACATAAACTTCACTTCTGAATTAGGTCAGAAGCCTGGTCATGCAGGTAGACACATCTCTCGGTACTGCACAATACATAGCTCTAAATCGCTTCATACTCTAAATCTCGGAGTAGATCTAGGGAGATTATCAAATTCTTCAAATCCTGAGTTCCAAAGAAATTCATTATGTAACAAATGTGCAGAGCCGACTTTCGGAAATTCTAATAATGATAACAACGCCCGATGCTCCCCGAAACTGCAACTTTACATAAACACGGTGACGTGAAACCCTCGCTTCCAATTGACGGTTCACCTCATAGTGACATACTAAACCTAAGTAATTCTCCATCTGTCGGTACTGAACAATGTATTCCCCACGCGCAACGAGAAAAGGGCCTTTAAAATCACGCCATAGTCAAAACCTCGCAGTAGATCTAAAAACCCTAAAATTCCAAATAAATCCATCGCATAACGAAAAGTGGTAGCAATCCAGATCCGGCCTTCGAAACACTCCCACATATAACAAAACTGATGCGAAACGAATCTGGAGCCTCACCTTGCAACTAGACGATCAATTGACAATTCACCTGATAGAACATACTAGACCTAATCTTCCGTCGCCACGAATCCATCACCAAGCTAGCGATTCTGCCAAGTGGAATACTCGTCTCACCTCGCAGTAGATCTAGGCAGACTCTCAAATTCTTGAAACCCGAAAGAAATTCATTATGTCACGAACCGTGGTAGCAATCCAGATCCGGCCTTCAAAACTCCCGGAATTAAATGCGAGGTCCCTCACATGTACAAAGAGCGGATCTGGAAACTCCAATTCACCGTAATTGACCTAATTCATGCTCCATCATAAATTAAGTCAGGATGCTCCGAATCCCAAGGGTTTCTGGTAGTGTCATACTAGACCTAGGTTTCTTACAGTATCATAGTACACCTAATTCTCCATCGCCACGGATCCATCAACAAGCTAGCGGAATACTCATCTCTCAATCGCTAACCTCGCAGTAGACCTAGGGAGATTCTCTCAAAACCCTAAAATTCCAAACAAATTCATCATGTGACGAAAAGTAGTAGCAATCCAGATCCGACCTTCAAAAACGCTATATCAAATTAAAAAAACGACGCCGAACACTCCCACATATAACAAAACTAATGCGAACCGAATCTGGAGCCTCCCCTCAACTAGACGATCAATTGACAATTCATCTTCAATAGTATCATACTAGACCTAATTCTCCATCGCCACGAATCCATCACCAAGCTAGCGACTACGCCAAGTGGCCTCGTTTCTGAATTGTTGACCTCGCAGTAGATCTAGGCAGACTCTCAATTTCTTAAAATTCATTATGTCACGAAACATGGTAGCAAGCCAGATCCGGCCATCAAAAACTCCCGGAATCAAGTGCAAACTCCAATTCACCGTACTAGTGAGACCTAATAATTCATGCTCCATGATGAAGAGTCAAGAAGCTCGGAATCCTCAGGGGTTGTGGTGGAATGTAAGGTATTTACCTGCCGGCGATGTATAAGATGGCGATGAGGTGGAAGAAGAGCAAGACGTAGCTGGTCATGCTGTCTTTGCGCAAGGTGCTCCGGTGGGGAGGAGCTCGGGACGACCTCATCGCATTCTCCCCCGGAATGGGCCGAGCCAGAGAGGCGGGAGCGCAATACAAGCAGAGAGTAATAAGGAACTAGCCAGACGAGAAAGCAGAGGCAGGGCATTGTTGAGGGCAGAGCCCAACGGAGTGCCCAAGACGTGGAGCCAGGTACCGGCATTGTGGGCCACTTTTTCAACTTTAGTTTATTTGTTGCACTGCACGTCCAAAGTCTTCATTGACAACTTGAAGAAAATGGACATGCGTTCTATTGACTTCCAGTTTTTTGGGCTTCTGGCTCCCTTTGGAGAAACACTACCGTAGTGCCATAGCTGGGTCGCCAAAAAATAATTC
Source organism: Pohlia nutans (assembly GCA_022496805.1). Classification (NCBI taxonomy): domain Eukaryota; kingdom Viridiplantae; phylum Streptophyta; class Bryopsida; order Bryales; family Mniaceae; genus Pohlia; species Pohlia nutans. Next base: position 2,946,359 of record CM040105.1, read on the forward strand.
TAAAAATAAAAAACGTAAAAAATTGGAAATTATGAGACCCAAGAAAACGAAAATATAATAAATTATTTTTAGCTATATTTTACTTTTTCTAAGTTGTTTTGTCCCATTTTGGCCATTTATAATCATTTTTTTTGCTCCAAAACAAAAATTAAGAAATTCACTTTTTTAGGAAAGAACATTATTTTTCAAAAAATATTAAATATTTGTTTGGGGTGGCAACCCAGCTATGGTACTACGGTATTCAACGATTTACACTATTTTCCTTTTGGAGAGTCTTATTTACCTTTTTCACACTGCTCACCAATGTCCGGGGAGATCTGACCTTTAGTTACAAGTTAGGGAGGATCCCGATGAGAGACCCGCGCTCGCTCGTTCTCTACAGAGAGAATAAACTAATTTTAGTAGAGAATGGGTGCTAGAGTAATTGGACAGGCTTGGCACTTCCTCAAACCAAGGCCCCGTTGTCTTTTACGGGCCCGCTCTCACTTTTATTAAAGGAGAATGAAAAGAGATTGAACAATACACCGGTTGTTTATTTTCTGCAAGAGCGAGGTCGGGTCTCCCATGGGGAATGGCTCTTGGCCAGTTGAAACTCAAAATTCATTTGCCTAATTGAGTTCAAAATATTAGGGAAAAAAATTGATCAATTGAGAGGAAAATTGGAGAATATTTTATGTTTTCTTAAGGCCTAGCTGAGAGAATGCTCCAGAAAACCACCGGGTTGGTCCAAGAAAATATAGGATCTTAGCCAGTTAAGCTAAAATTTCTCCTCGAATTGTGTTGCTCACTTTATGATGGTTCAAAATAAACCTTTTCACACAACACTATTTAAAGAATACATAATCTTCATTGGAAGGAGCGTTATGGGTTATAATCGGGATTCCAATGGTGAGCAGCGTAATAAAGAACCATGGAGTTTTGATTATAACCCATGACGCCTCGACCAATAAAGATCATCTTTCATTAAAAGAAAATTGGGGTTATATGTACTCATACATATCGTATATTACACTTTTACATTATAGAAAATAGAATTTCCTCAAATATATTTATATAAAGAGAAACCCAAATATTTAAGAAATTATTTTTTCATTCTTAAAAAACCATTCAAAACATCATAGCTTCCACATCGTAGGTGCAAATGCCATGAAACAACTTCGGTGCACTCCACTTCATTGAGAGCTTTCCGACGATACCAAGAACGCGTCCAGTGGACGCACAATCCGAGAGATCTCAAAGTAACATATAAACAATGAAAACAAATAAACATACTACCTTGCAAACTACCTTCTTTAACCCTTAAGTGCCTGAACATAACTTAGATGTATTATAAGATGTGGCCCCTAAAGCTTTTTTAAATTTCAATTTCAAAGAAAAACTGAAAGGCATGTTGATTAGAAGACATTTGCATGGTCAAATTTGAAAAAAATACAATTGAATATTTTTAATTGAATTCACAAGTTTTTCATTGGAAATTCACCAAAAATACATTTTGGACACTTGAAACTTGAAATTCATTATGATGAGCTAAAATCATAATGTTCTTCCAATGATGAATTTTTTCACTTCAGTGCTATTACAATTTTGTAGAGATGTCTTGAGATCTTCTAAAAGTGATGAAAAGTTGTCTTAATAGGTAATAATCTTGTTACTTTAATTCAATGTTGTTGATTATACTCTTTTGACTAATCATTCCAAAATTCAGAAAATAATGAGTTGTTTTGTATTTTTAAGATAATAATGTAGGTAAAATCTTCAAAAATAGAATTTAAATACATTTTAACATAAGTACTTGATCAAAATTTATGGATGTCATCCAAGTTTCATCATCGACAACTTTCATTTGTACGACAACTTCAAAAACTGGATTTTGTGTATTTTTTATAGTAAATTTTCATAGCTGTTTGAAATAGACATTGAAGGGTAAAGACACTCAAAATGTGTTTTTAAAATAAACTTTTTTTTAATCAATGAATTGAAACAAGATTTTATGAAGTAAACAAAATTTCCAACTAGGGGTAAAAAAAAAAAATGAAAAAATCTTAAAGGGACAGAGAAAGTAGTCACTTAAAATTTCAATCAACCATATATGGTTGGTGAGGTAGTTAGGGGTTAATGTATAGATTACCCACACATTTATATTATGTGAATAATAAAAGTTTAATTTAAAAACTTGTTCAATGTAGGGATTACTTAGCACTTTTATTAATATTTATCAACTCAAAGTTATCTACTATAGTGGATGGCCCATAAACCAAGTTGAACGCTTTAAGTTTTTCACACAAATCTAGTACTGGTATAGAATTAGAAGCTTTCAATGAACACCTGTTGGAGATATTGTTGGTTTATAGTACACGTCAGTTATTGGGTCATCCACCTTGCTTTAAACATTGAAATCATCAACTCCCATGTATGCACAAAAATCCTTTTCTACAGAACTTCGCTCCTTGTTGCGCAACCAGACAACAATCATGGAAGCAAGTGGTGATGCCAAGAGGAGCATGTTGGGAAGGCAAAGCGAAGAAAAATATTACAAGACACAGGCGCAAGTATCGGATGAAGTACCCATTTGAATTCTTCGAAGACGAACCTACATCGAGCAAGGATAAAGCATGTAGGTTCATCTTCAAAGAAATCGTGTACAACAGTCATGATCTTTATTGGCTCAACATTGCACGTATCACGGAGGTCAAGCAATTCACTAACATAATAAGACCATGCGAGCTGCCACCCACATGGGCTTCATTGAACATGCATGCTGAACTTCATCCACATTCCAGAGTCACTAGAGAATTCAGTGCTAGGGTGGGCATGCAATTACAACACAGATGAAGACCTGGATTCTACTTTTGGGACATGGCATATACGAGGACCTGGATTGGGACCTGGGTGCCTTATCGGACTGTGCACTGACCTTCTTCTTGCCAGAAGGTAAGAAGACTTTCACTGCCTTCTCATTCTCAAATAACGTGGACTCAATCTTGATTTTATTGCTTTAATCTTTCTTTGAGAGTGAGAGCCTTTGAGCTTGCTAAATTGCTGTTGAACATTATGCGAATGGTGAAATTTCTGTGAGAAAATGAAAGAGGATTCCAATGCACTCATGAATGCGATATTCATAAGCTTCGAAGCACTAGTAGGAAATGTGTCGTTTTTCACTTACTATAAATGAAAAAGGAATGAAACCGCACCTGGCACATGGGTTGTGTCAATGCTGGTGAGTGCTTTTGGTCACAAGAAGACAGAAATATAATCACAATATTCTGCCACTGTTCACTGTTTCCACGAAGTGGGGAATGAAAAACGACAGATCTGCTACTAGTGAAGGCTCAAAGTTTTAATGGTAGATGTTCTAAAATTGCTTACCAATTGATTAATAACCCTAAGGGACCAAGAAGCCCAAATTGAATCTCATGTTCTTTTTAGCAGTTTTGAATAAGTTCTATGTGAAGTTCATTTTGTTCAAATTTATTTGTTTTTTTACCAACACATGCAATGTTCTTCATTGATTCCAGTGATATAAAATTTGGTCCCATCTGAATTATAGTTTATACAATATGATAAATTGAATTTTTCATTTTAATACCATGAATCCTTAGTCTTTTAGGAGTTAAGTGGATGTATACCAGTTGACCATTTGATAAGTTGCACTTTTTGGTTCCTCGCAATATAAGGTTCTTTAGCCCTTATGGTACTCACCTCCCAATCTAGCCATATTATGTCAAGGAATAGCATATGGGATTCCGGAATATGAGATTCTGTTAGATTAGTTAAGCTCAACTAAGGTTGTGTTGGTTGCTTCTCGCCAATGATAATCCATTGAGTCCATGCTCCTGACACTTTTTGGATATTTTATAAAAGAATACTGTAGAGCCTTGATGAGTTCTGGATTCTTTATAAAAAAAAACTACTATAGATCCACAAATCGAGAAGGGTGTGATCTCCCAGCTACTGAAGAACCTTATGAATTTTTGGTGTCCCTGCTTTAATTATATTTTGACTGCAAGAATCTTGTTGCTGCCTCAGGGGGGTAGTGATATGTTGGAGTAGCAATATACGTGCGAACAAATGATAGGGTATTTTAAAAATATGGGGACAAAAATTTATAAATGGACTTAGAGTAATATAGGGTATCAAAAATGGCACTGGACATCTTTAAAGAACACTTGCTTCGTTAAAAGTGCACATAGGCATGTGCACTTTTTTTTTTTTGTGTAAATTGTACCATTAATTCTATATGATGTCAAAAAAGAACCTATATTCTAGATATGCATATACTAAAATAAAATAAAATCATGCATGAAATATAAAGGCATTCATTTCAAACATATGTGTATATTGAAGTTGTTGGGCAATTGTTGAGTAGTTTAGATTCTACATAAAGCTACAAATTCTCCTTTACATCTTATTTTTTTCAATGTAAATGTGGATCCATACGATGATCCCATGGAAAGAATCTATTGCAAAAATATTTGATAGCCAAAGTGAAGTACGCACATGTTTACCCACCTCCTAAAATTTCCTTCCAAAAAAGTTTGATAGCAAAAGGGGAGGGCACAAGGAACCTTAGCCATTTTTGTATGTTCCTAGTAATAGTAATTTGCACATTACACATTTGAAAACATCAAATTAAATGAAGAAAATATACAAATTTCATTTTTTATAAAATGCACACATATAACACAATCTAAATCATAATGTTCTCTCAAACCTTTGACATGTCAACAATGATATATCCATGTTCCACTAATTACTGTAAAAAATAACTAATTCACCTTTCCCATTCTCTAACCTCAAAGAACCTAACCCTAAACTATAAAGGTTTTCCATAGGTGAATACACTACTACATTCTTTGCAAAACTTATAGCTATGGCACTACAAATGAGAAATCTGAGTGAAGAGATAAGCATGTTCCCACTCCTCTTGTAGCAAGTTACAAAATGAGGAGTCTGTTTCAAGGAAGGTGGGCATGTTCCCACCCCTTTTGTAACAAGTTACAAATGAGGAATTTGCCTCAGGGAGGTGGGCATGTTCCCACCCCAGGTTGTAGCAAGTTACAAATGAGGAATCTGCCTCAAGGGGGGTGGGTACATGCCCACCTCCTGTACTTCTTCAAAAAATAAATTGAATGAAGGGATGGGCATATTTTCACCTCCTTTGTGGCAAATTCTCATAAATGAGAAATTAGCCATAAAGGAGGTGGAAACATGCATACTTCCTATACTATAGGTAGAAGACAAGATTGGTAGCTTTGTGCTAAATGATTAAATGTAATTGATTTTTTTATATTTAGTATCAAATATTAAAAATAATAATATTTAGATATTTATAAATGAAATTTAGACATATCCAAGCGATACATCAAAGATACATGGAAAAAATACATTGTTCCCTTTTAACTCCGTCTTGGTTGCTTAAAATATTTGAGAAATGTGAAGAGGGTAATTTTTCTACATTTTGATAGTTTCAAAAAGTAGTGTATGTGAGATTAGACAAAATTTATTTATGATTTTAAATAAGAAGAGACTTTTAATTTTAGAATTATTTTTTGTTTTCCATGCCCTTCACCTTCAATTTTTTAATAAAATATTAAACTCCAAAGGACCAAAAAGCCCGAATTGGGCCTCATTTTTTTTTAGCAGTTTTGAGTAGGTCATATGTGGACTTTTTTTTGTTCAATTTTTTATTTTTATACCCACAGACATGCAATGTTCTTCATTGATTTTTTGGAGATATAAAATTTGGCTCATCTAAATTATATTTTTCACAATATGGTCAATTGAATTTTACATTTTAAAACTACAAATCTTTGGTCCTTTGGGGATTAAGGAAGGGGTGGGCATGGTCCTACCCCTTTTCAAATTTTAGAGGTAAAGTTTTTAGTTACAAAGGGGGGTGGGCATGTGCCCACCCCCCATAAAATTTAGGTAAAGAATTTTGGTTTCACAAAGAGATGGGCACATGCATATCTCCTAAAAAAAATTAGGTAAATAATTTTGATTTTGGTTACAAAGGGGGGTGGGCACATGCCCATCCCCTAGAATTTAAAAAAAAAAAGAATTTCAATTACATAGGGGGGTGGACATATGCTCACCTCTAGGAAAATTTTAGGTAAAGAATTTTGGTTACATAGGGGGGTGGGCAAACTATAATTCTTAAGAAATTAATTGAAAGAAGAGGTGGGCATGAAATGCATAATTCAAAGAGAAAAACTTCAAACCAGAACAAATTTTTTGGAGGCTAGGGACAAAGTTAATCAATTATTCTACATTTGCTGATGACTTCTTCCAGTTGCCTTGTATGCCTCCTCTGTGCCTTGACACCGTAAACACTTGGCCGTCCACTGGTACATGGGGTCTTACCAAATTCTGCGATTACATCACAAATAGAAACGCAGTCAAACTGCAACTGCTCAAGTCCTAAATTCTTGTACACAATAGAGCAACATGGTCCCTTGCAGAGAAGGGTTTGCACAGCTCATGTGCGGGTGTAGACAGGATTGAGTAGAGAGAGAGAAAAACCGAACCTCTAATTCAGGATCACAATTCAGCATGGCAACTATCTCTTGTGTTGTGTTTGAACCACTTCTCTTTCACACAAGCTTTCACTTTTGTTTCTGTTTTGCCCTACTGCCCTGGTGCACGCGAAGTCAATAGCCACTGAAAATTGGAGAAATCCAGTTGTTGGTTCGAGAAGGCAGGATCCAAAATGACAATGATGCGACGGCTTCAATGCGAGCTCTCTCCATCTAATCCTAGTGAATCTACAACCATTCAAAGGTGGTGTCCCCGCTCAACCAGGTACGAATACTACTTGCCCTAATTTCACAAATACTACTTGCTCTAATTACAAGCCCTAGCCTCCTCCTTTGGCACAAGTTACAACGGTGGGTGAGGTCCTGACAATAGAGACTGGTGTCGTCGGGCAAGATGGGAAAGAAGAACACATCAAGGGTGGTGTTGGTAGAGCGCTTCTTCGTGGCTGACGACGACATTGAAGCTGCTGGCAGGTCCTTCATTTCTTTCTTGGTTGCTTCGAAGACAAAGGCCTGCAATGAACTGCGCCAGAGGAACCATCGCCTACAGTGACCCTCCTGCACCGAACAACAATCTTCTCTCTCCACTTTCTGTCTCCTTTCATGTCTTCGTTTTGTATGCACATGATGAGGTGGCCAGAAGCATTCAGACTTTCCTTTCTATGCATTTTGAAGTGTAGGCTTAGGCACATACCTACCCCTTGGTGTCAAATTTGACACAAGAGAGTTAGGCACCATAACATAATAGAACAATGGGAGCCAACACCCTTTTGCAATGGGACCACAATCTAGTTACAATTAGAAACTAAGTTTACGGGGCAATGACACGGTAGTCCCAAAATTTATGGAATACAAATGGCATTTCTCATCATTCAAAAAGTGAATCTAAGTGAAGATTATTTTTGATCCAATTTTCAAAAGGGTGCTTCATTGCACTGCTCTATTATGCTATAACATATCTACCTTTTATATTTTTTGAGATTTATTTTAAAGCAGGGGGTGGGCACATGCCCACCCCCCTTGTGCCAAATTCTAAAAAATGATGTGTTTACCACGATGGGGTGGGCACATGCCCACCCCCCTTGTGCCAAATTCTGAAAAATGAAAAGTTTACCACGAGGGGGTGGGCACATGCCTACCCCCTTTTCTTTTTGAATTTTATGTGGAAAAATACAATGTGGAAAAAGAAATAATGTATCAAGTGTATCAAGATTACGCATGGGAAATGAGATGGAGATCATTGATGATAAAAAAAAATGGCTTTATTACCATTTGGAAGTTATAAAGTAGCAACAAGCAGGATATTTTGATACAAAGATGAAAAATGTTCCACGACCTCCTACTAAATGATATTGCTATTGAATTATTGTAATAAAGACTCCAAATTTTTATATGTTATGTTTCACAAATTTCCCAATGAAGTTGTATATATTTTATTGTTATGAATGCACGATACACTTGATACACTTGTTGTTATAAAGTGTATGAAATGAATGTGAAACTTAATGGTTCTTGCATTATCCCCATGCTTATATTGAAGCATTTATTGTACGTTTGAAAAAATGTATGTACATTCAATTTTTGCTGAAAAGAGTTAAACTATGACTTTACTTTCTTCAAACTTACAATTTTTTGGCATGTGCACTTTTCATATGGCACGTGCACTTTTAACGAAACAAGTGTTAAAGTACTATAGGGTATGGAATAATAGGTAATTTGGAATTATAAGTAATGCAAGCCCCTTTTCTATTAACCCAAAGTAGAAAATTACATAATGATAGCATGTGAAAAAAAAAAAAAGAAAAAAAAAAAGAAGTAATACCCCCTATAAAATAGTGGTTGTTCGCACCTATATCCTTAACTTTTTGACACACTGACCCCCCCGAGGTTGTTGCTTCGTTGATTGGCTATTTGTAAGATCAACATTATATACATCCTTTCTTTTAGTTTGTGTTGTGAGGAGACATTTTTCTGCATGCAATTCCTTAAAGGCCAGGAGTTTGATATAGTTTCGTATCCCTGACCTTCAAATTTGAGCTGTGAATTAGGTTAGCTAATCTGCAATGAAGTAGCGATTAGTAACGTTATTAGAGATAGACTAGCGTATTGTCAACTACGTTACCACGCTATAGCAAAGGCAAGAAACACAACTTCCACCAATTGTCATGTCATCTTTCATTATCACATAAGATGCCCTAATTATAAAAAAAAAGTCCTCAATCATTTTTCTACTAGTCTCTAATCGATCGATGACATGCTTTCATGCTTCTACTTCATTGCCTTTCCTCTAGTTTGGTAAGCCTCATATGCTTCAACGTGGCATTGAAGGGCAACCACTTGTATCATGTTAGTCTGGATGGTAACTTGAGTTTCTGTTGAAGTCAGTTAACCCCTAAAAGATCAAGGATTCACAGTTTTTAAACGACAAATTCAATTGAGCATATTGTGAAAATTCTAATTTAGATGGGGCCAAATTTTATATCACTAGTACTAGTGAAGATCATTGCATGTGTTGGTAAAAAAAAACAAATAAATTTGAACAAGAGGAAGTCTGAATAGAACCTACTCAAAACTGTTAAAAAAACATGGAGCCCAATTTGGGCTTCTTGGTCCTTTAGGGGTTAAGGGTTGGTTTTCAAAATGTTATGACTCTCTTCTCAAGAATGTACATCATGATGTAATTCTTCTTTGGCATGATATTGTTGGTGTTTTTTAAAGTGGTGATTTCATTTTGAATGGATATGATAGGATGTGTGGTCAGATGATCACTCTCTACTACAGCCTCCTGAGAACTCCGCTTGAATTGAATTGAATCGAATTTTGTGAAGACTCAGTGTAGTTGTGTTTCTGGTTGGAGATTCAATGGCGGATATGTATATATGAGGAGATTTAGTTTTCTTTTAACACCTATGTACCCAAACAGAAAGCTCAATTTGGAAGCTAATAGTCAATTGTAGGAATTTTCAAAATATATTGCTCTTGTTCAAAAATGTAAGGTATGATTTCTTCTTTCCATTGGTACATTTTATTACCTTGATTCAGCACTGATGTTTGGGGTGATTGTGTGGAACAGCTGGGGAGACGGCTATTTACTCATCTGAAAGTGTACAAAGGAGGTGACCACCCTCACGTTGCCCAGCAGCCAGCTCCTTTGCCCATTGCAGATAAGAGGATCGATATGGTTCAATAACAACAACAGGTAGAGAAACCTTGCCTATGATTATTAGGTCATAGTTGTAGGTTTTATTCTTTTCAAACAGATGTTGGAATAGTTGTGCAGGGAAGCATGTGTTTTTTCATGTACACCCTCCACTACAAGGAGAAGGCGTCGCTTTTCACTCGGTAGGTGAGTCAAACGGCGCCACTTCGCACTCACTGCCCAGGTGCTCAAGGCTTGGTGAGTGCGATTTGTCATGTAGGACAAGTGTGTACAGTGAACTTTGACAGTGTTCTGAGTGAGAAGCGACGCCTTTGCTAGTAGTGCTCTTATGTGCACTGGAAGAAAGGATTGGCACATGTGTATTAATTTTCAACAACTCATGAAGCAAGCCTTTTCTGCATGGACTTCTTACCTCATTTCTGAGCTCTATTCTTCCATCGTGTCAGTGAAATACCGTTGTCTGATCTGCTCCACGGAACAGCATTTCAAGGCAAATATCTATTGTGAGATTGGGATTCAAGAAACGCCAACCTTCAGTCAACACGAGCAAATGCAGGTACATGAATATCAGAATTGCCAAGTAAGTACTATTCAGCGAGCATTGAACTTTACTGGAGAATCAAAATTTAACCCCTAAACGTCCGAAATGCCCAATATGGCCATACGCATCACTGAATTTCGCAACGGTGTCATTTTTTCAATTTACCTCGGTTTTCTGATTGCAATACATCGTTTTAAAGCTCTTCATCTATACTACAAGATCAACAGTGTCGATCATGTCAAACTGGAAGTCATTTTCACATAAACAAATGATTTGCAGCAGGGGTCCAGTTTTCCTACACTACATAAAATACACAGTGGATGCTTAGGGGTTAAATCATATTTGTCTTCAATAAAACTTGACCATTTTCCGAACAAATGAGAACTGTGTTGTACAATATAAGGTAGAAGCACCAGAAACTGTTAGGTACCAATTGTGGTCACCTATAAAAGCACATGTTTCAACTTTAGGAGTTCCCAATCTAGTTATCACAAGCATTAATCATGATTACCAAGTTAGCAATCTGATTGGACTAAAAATGAAAGACAGTTATTGGTACACCTACTAACATAAATAGTGGTCTATGCATATTAAGTTTGAAAATTTATAACAATATCATACATTGTGAAAAAATTAATTAAAATTTGAGCTTGGTTATTAAACCCAAAGTTTTATGTGCTGCAATGTTTTATCATTGAAAATCAGCGCTCCATGTAGGTTGAATTGCTTAAACTGACGGCAACTGTACCCCTTACCTTACAACATTCAGTGGCCTTCATGCCCACTGCCTTTCTTTCCTTCATGCCTTGTGCACATCACCTTGAGCCTCCACCTATCCACTTAGCTACTGATGAAGTACTGTTGGGTGTGGAATATTCCACACCATCTACTGTAGAGCCAAGGCAGAGACAGTGCATGCTACTGAATGTTATGTACAGGCAACAGAGAAAGGTATGGCCGTATTTAGTGGAGCAGAAAAAATGAACTCTTTTCAGTTCCACAGAGTAGTGATATGTTGCTACAGGGACGGTACACTCCAGTGCATGATTGCTTCATATCTGGAGAGCGGACAACTGGACACGCAATTGCCTGGTAGGTACTGTATGAAAACACTCAGATACTTTAGGGGTGTCAGACCTTGCCGTATATTCCTACTCCGCAATTTGCAGCAAATTGGGCACAACGTGATTCTTCTTTCCTCAAAGTACTACTGAAGTAGGAATACCTAATTGTGACCCTGATTCAATTGTGGCACAAACATTTAACATATTCAAGATTTAGAATCAAAATGAACAAAGCTCTTTGAATCTTAGGTGCGTCGTAATTAGGTTAGCAAACCTTATGCTGTAATTACTTTGGCCTCGTAGAGTTTTGAAATGCAATTTTGACAACGCCCTTTTTTAGGGCCAGTTCGAACACCCCTTCACAATTTTGGAATTCTCAATTTTAGCACACTCATTTGTTGGTTTTGGATAAAAGGAAAAAGGCCAATTGCATCAACATAAGCTACATTTATAATAGAGTTATCCTTAAAGTCACCTTTGTGTTTAAATAACATACCTTGTGTTTTGCTTTAATATACTCTTATTTGTTCACTCCAAATAGTTAAAAGGCATAGAAGAGCTTGGTGATCTCTCATTATTAGGTATGTAAGAGCTTGGTGGTCTCTCATTATTAGGTGTATAAGAGCTTGGTGGTCTCTAAACTCATGGAAAATTAGTTTAACCGTCTTTCTTGACAGCTAAATTAGTTTTCCATGAGTTTAAAGACCACCAAGCTCTTCCATACCTTTTAACTATTTGGAGTGAAAAAATAAAAGTATATTAAAGCAAAAACACAAGGCATGTTATTCAAACACAAGGTGACTTTAAGGATAATTCTAATGAAGTGAGAAAGTTTGAAGGGCATACCCAATCATTGGCAACAAGACAACTAATTTTTACCTTCCAGTGATAAGTGTAAATGACCCTTGAGTAGATTCTTATGCTACACTAGTTTCTTTATTTCTCCGTTTCCGACAGTTATATGTAAGTTCAAACAAAACTTCAAAAATTCATAACTTATTCATAGGATATCAAAATAATATATATTTTAGTGTTTTGGAATCCTCTTGGAAATGGAGACAAGATTGAGAAGAGTTGGAATCCTTTTTGGAAATGGGGATAAGATCCACAAGTACTTGTCTTTACTAATACCAAACACATCGAGTAACTAAAAACCATGAGGATGAAGAATCTACCTTAACCCCTAAAGGACCGGGGGGGGGGGGTTTTTAGCTAAGCTCTTGTTTTCTTGACTAGCTCTTATAACAAGCTCAATTCCTCATTGGTGTGGGTTAATTTTGACAATCGGCACCGTTGAATTTAAAAAAGACTTACATAGCTTTTGTATGAAAAAAGGATCAACAAAATCGCACAATTTTTGAGAAAATGCCACCGTTGAGAAGATTGATGGAACTCGTTCAGGGTATTTTGTAAATATGCTGAAATCGGATTGATCAAAAGTGCTCCAAAAATTCTGAAATTTCTACCATGCATAATGGTCATCATTTTGAGCATGTGCAAAAAAATTCACATAATTTGGAGGTGTGAGGAGGAAGATATGAGGGTCTCAAGTGACGCCCAAATAGCCTCCTTGCAACTCAAAAAAATCACCAAAAATCACATACTTCATGAAATTTCGATCAAGAAGTACTCACAGATTCAGCTCTCAAAAAGAACTAGGGTCTCTTTGTTGCTCACCTTACAATTCACGGCCCAACAACTCGAATTTCCTCACTTACTAGTTCCAGAAGCCGCATGGTGGCCTCGTGGTCCTTTAGGGGTTAAAAGTTTGTTCCTTCTTGAAAATTGAGTCCTTGTTCTCAATATTAAATAAGCTACACGAACAATACAACTACACTATGAACTAAGCTACAAACTTTCAAGCTTAGTAACTGCACAACAAGCCTCTTTCAGCAGAGCTGCTTGTTCCCAGAGATTGGAAACTAAATGCAGTCAATAATCTGTTCGCTAACAAAGCTCTATTATTGAGAGCTGTTACTGTTTCCTCTGCTAGCTCTGTGAGTCAAACAGAGCTCTCGATAATTGTCATCAAGGCAATCTGTAAGCTTCAATCCCATAAAGAAAGGACAAACGTAATTCAATTTCCCAAGAGAGCACCAATTATCAGCGAAGGCATGTTGATTTTTCATAACAATGCACTGCCCATAATGAAAACGTGCAGGATGGTTCATGATTACATTAGCAGAAAAGGTGGCGCTGCCAAAAGGAGATCCCAGACAAGTAGTGCCCAATTCCATGCATGCACAGTGATTTTGCTTGGGGAGCGCCACCTCTTGTACTGGTGTTATCGTTGGAATAAGCTTCTTTTGTTTTAAAACAAAAAGTGAAATACAAACACTAAAAAATATCAACTTCAAACAAGAACACACGGTAAGAACACTTTCATTGTTGGGAGGTTTTCATTGTTGTACAGAACCTGCCTTAAAAACAATACTCATTCTTGTGAACGGAAACTCACCTTCAAGCGTCGATTCATCTTGCTCTAAAAGCAGATGGGATTTCAAAGTACCTACCACTTTTTCTCCATTCTAATTGTTCCCTTCCCATTACATCATCGGAAGCACGTTTCATGGTTTGCCCACCACACCACGAATTGAACTATCACAGTACTACTTTTGTACTCACAGCACATCAAAAGTAAAACGTTTCGAGTGGTATCACATTGAGAAAAATCAAAGTTTCAAGTGGTATCACATTATTCAAAGAATGATTGGCTAAACTCGTAACACCATAAAGTGATACATCCATAATGTGCTCACACATCATCTGGCTTTGAATCTCCTTCCAATAACCCTACATGAACCAGAGCCTCCTCGGCTCTCATCGTCTAAAAAATCTAGCGCCATGCCATGACATCAAAATTCTTACAATGGAGCATCAATCAAAGCAGCTTGCTAAGTATGGGTCTCGGTTCTCATCTGACGCTATAGGTGCACAAAAAGGTCAGGAAGAAGAAATGAATGGGAGGTTTAGTGAGGGGTTAGCCCCTGTAAGTAACAGGTTGTTGCTACATTACCATCTAGATGGAGACTTGGAGGTCCTTCACCCAGGGGTCCAAGGGCTTGCCGATGGAGTACACAACAAAGCCGATCTTCCGCATGGCCTCAACGTCAAGAACGTTTCGTCCATCAAACAGAAACGCGGGTTTCTGCATGTTGTCGTAGATCTTCTGGTAGTCAAGCTTCTTAAACTCCTCCCACTCGGTAATAACGCAAATGCCGTGGGCATCCTTGCAAGCCTCATACGCATCCCAGACAACACTGACTTGCTTGAACGCAGTCGGAGACTGAGGTTGCAAGTGCTGGGGGTGGTCCCAATCGAACTTGTTCATAGCCAAGTCACGCTTGATCTGATCTTCAGTAACCTGGGGATCATAAATGCTAAGAAGCGCCTTGTCGCCGAGAAGACCATGACACACATCAATAGCCGGCGTTTCACGCGTATCACCGGTATCCTTCTTGAAAGCAAATCCAAGAACAGCGATCTTCTTGCCGGAGACGGTATTAAACATAGAAGACACAACACGCTTCACGAATCGCGTCTTCTGGTAGTCGTTGATGGAGACGACTTGCTTCCAGTAGTTCGCAACCTCGGGAAGTCCGTTGCACTCGCAAATGTACACCAAGTTGAGTATATCTTTTTGAAAGCAAGATCCGCCGAAACCCACGCTCGCATTCAAAAACTTCGGTCCGATGCGAGAGTCCTTGCCAACGGCGTACGCGACCTCGTTGACATCCGCGCCGGTGGACTCGCAGAGCGCGCTCATGGCGTTGATGGAGGAGATTCGCTGCGCAAGAAACGCGTTCGCAGCGAGCTTGGAAAGCTCTGCGGACCAGAGGTTGGTGGTGATGATGCGATCTTCAGGTACCCAGTGCGCGTACACGGCCTTGAGCGCCGCGACTGCTTTTTGCCCCTCCGGCGTCATACGCCCCCCGATGAGCACCCGGTCGGGCTTGTCCAGATCCTCCATAGCCGTGCCTTCCGCGAGAAACTCCGGGTTGGACAAGATCTGGAAGTTAATGCCCTTTTTGTTGTTGTTGTGAGTCAGGATCTTCTCGATCGCTTCGGCCGTCTTCACCGGCACTGTCGATTTCTCAACGACGATCTTGTCGCTCTTGGACACGTCCGCGATCATGCGCGCCGCGCTCTCCCAGTAGGTCAGATCCGCGGCCTTGCCCGCTCCCAGACCCCGTGTCTTTGTGGGCGTGTTCACGGACACGAACACAATGTCGGCCTCTGCGACGTGAAGCTCCACGTCTGTGGAGAAGAAGAGATTCTTGCCGCGGCAGCTCTTCACGACTTCGTCTAACCCGGGCTCGTAGATGGGCAGATCGTCGCTGTTCCACGCCGCGATCCGGGGCTTGCTGATGTCCACCACCACGACCTCAATGTCCGGGCACTTGAGCGCGATCATGGCCATGGTCGGCCCGCCCACGTAGCCAGCTCCAATGCAGCAAATCTTCACCATCGTGAATGCCTGGAACTCAGATCTGGAAAATCCAAAAAGAAAACCCAAAACCCTCAAAGATGCTGGAAACCCCTGAAGCAAGCTGGCTACTGAGAGAATGCCTGGAACTGAAACTCAGATCTGACCCAAAAAGCGAACCAAAACCCTCACGGTAAAAGACAGAAAGAAAGAAACTGGAAACCCCTGAAGCAAGCTGGCTACTGAGGCCGGCTGGAGAATGCGAGATGAATGGCACCTGCGGGAAGAAGAGAATATAAAGTTTCAAGGCGATGCGAGGGAACGACTCACAGCGAGAGTGGCAAGAGAGCCGCGTTTCCGCGTCGAAACTGGCACGCACGCTGGCTCCTGTAGTACACGACTACTGTAGTACGAATTCCCCAGGTGACGACTGACGACGCGCCAGGGTAAACCTCGCCAATTCGGCATTTCTTCCCTGCCTGGGCCCTAGGGTTTAGGGTTTCTACTAGCCTCAGTTTAACCCCCTTCTAGTCGGTGCCTAAACTAAAAGTCAAAAGTGCACTTTCAACTTAATAATAGAAACTTTCTAAGTACATCTACACCATTCAATATTGTAGAACAAACTTTCATCTTTCTGTTAACATAACATTCTTCAGCAATAGAGTATTGCACCACTTACTATTTGGTTGATCTTTTATTCATACAATAACTTTCCTTGGAACTAGAGTGAAAGATGACACTTGCCATTCTATGAGTGAATTTAGTAGGAGTCAAGCAAGTAAGATAAACTTAAGATGTAAAAACAAAAAGCATCGGAGAGAATCTTGGAAACTTTAGTAGGAGTACAAAGTTTAGTGTTATGATATAGTAAACGTCCCTTTTTATAAATTTCCAAATGATTTGATTGAAATTCTATAGATAAAAAAATGGACTCCGTCCATTTCTATATGTATAGAATTTCAGTTGAATCGTTTTGAAGTTTTTAAAAAGGAACATTTAGTATACCAACACAAAGATGAAAGTTATTGAAAGGTGTAGATGTACTTAGAAGTTTCTATTATTAAGATTTTCATGTTGGAAGTGCATTTTTTAATATTTTTAGTTTAGGCACTATAAGAGGTTAGAGCTGTTTATTTTTATAGAAAAAACACTCATAACATTTTTTAGTTAGTAGTGCAACACACCCTTCTGTTTGTGCAAAGGATCAACATCTAAATTTGGAATTGATGTTGTGGAACATGTAGAAACTATTAAAAACCAGAAGTTTGTTGAGTTGTCAAGCCATCTTTAGCTAAAGATGGCTTTGATTCATTAGAAGATTACGATTCTTGCAATGATTTTGGCTTGAATGTTGATTCCCAAGAGTGAACAGTGGAGCTGCTAAAGAATGTTATGCTCCAGTGTTTTTTTCATTTTAGATGTAATTATATTGTTTTCAAATTTATCAATTTTTTAAAAATAAATCATTTGTTTGTAAAAAACAAAAATATTATGTTTAGAGGTTTTGAAATTAGAACCTCCATAGTAACAAGTTGTTAATGGAGAATATAGTGAATCAGAAGCCTCTCTCTCTCTTTGCATGCCAAAATTATGGAAATGATAAATTAATTACCGTAAGGAAACCATTTAAAAATAATAATTATGTGATAATCATTCAAAAAAATAGAAAAAAATATTGCAATACTCATTTGAAGTATCCTTTTTGGTGTTGCTTCACTTAGTTTTTTTTCGGTATCTTTTTTTCTTTTTTTGGTCTCAAGCGTTGTTTACACTAGCTATGTTGTGCATGTATTGAATTATTACTATACTTTATTAGAAAGGGTATTTCTAAAATAAATAAAAGTTAAAAAATATATCAACGAGTGATGGCTCGATATGGGTACCCCTCCAAAAATAATGTGATTTTCGAGAAATATTTTTTTGGTAAGAAAAAAACATTGAAAATTTACAAAAATCAAAGGGTGTTATAGGCACGGTGGCTACAACTCTATACATGGTGTTAAAGACATAATTTCTAGCACACATAAAATGAGTTAGACATAAGTCACACTATGTGAGACATGTGAAAGTGGTACCCATATCAGGACATTCCCCTAACTCCAAGAATGAAGTAATATGGATGATCAAACTTTTGAATGAAGTGGCAACTTAGCATGTCATTAGCATGTTTACTTTTGGGGTGTCCCCTGCAAAAAGTAGAAATCCACTTGAATTAAACTATAGGATCTTTTTCATTCATGGGTGGAAAAATTTCTATCTAAATATAAAATTTTATATGTAATATATGATGCTTTAAATTCAAGTAAAGGATAAATTGGAAATCTATTTGAAATATGTTTAGAATATACCTAGAATATTCCAATTATGTGATAGTCTTCATTCAAATAGCCTCTTAACGCACGTGGTTACACTAAATGTATGTTAGTGACCCCTTCCAAATGTTTGTCTTAGGTTGTTGACCAATATAACTTGTTTCTATTTGAGTTTTGGCCATGGACCTCACTTTCCACGTCTAAATACCAATTTTTTCATTTTTAGTGGTGTTGTTCAATCACACATTTGTCAGAAGTGCCTACATTTTAAGAGCATCTCCACCATGTCGCATGAAAGCAACCATACAAAGTGCTCATTGAGGGCGCGTGAAACAAAAATAGAGAATCAAATAATGCGACCCCCACCCTTGCGCAAGTGGAGATTGCACCATGTTTGCGTAATTCCTAGTATCGGTTTGATTCCGGGTGAGCGGATTTGTCGAATTTGGGGACCAGGAGAATAACTTGCCAGTGACGCCCTTTGTTTAGATTTGTCCATGTATACCACATACTAACAACAATCCTTATATGCCATATGAATTGTTGTGCTCAATATTTACCGCACACTTAATTACCGTATTACCATTTGAAGGAGAAAAGATGTCTTGCCACTTATTGTAGTCAATTTTCAATTTGTCTAACAAATGAATATTGATATGACTTTATTGGTCAAAACAAATGTTGGTCATGATAGAGGGTAGATGTATGTTGGAACCTTTGCATGCAATATTCTATTTAAAACAATAGAGTTTGATCAATCGCCACAATTTGCTCACCTTAATGTAGTTATCCCGCATCAATACAAAGCTATGACATAGTGGCACCTTCTTCCTTACAAACTTGGATTTAAGATTGTCATTTTTCCACAATTGACATAAATTGGAGGTATTATTGAATCTAAGAGTAATTGCTATTATAATTCTTTTAGTTATAAGATAAATGATACTACAGTGAATAATTTAAGCCCCAAATGCCTTTAAAATATGAACTAAACCTATGTTTAATGTAACTTAAATTGCAACTTCATTAAAGTTTATCCTAAAGGAGAAATTGAAAAGCATGATGTCACTATATAGATAGTCAAACCAGTAAGAAAAAACAAAAAATCTTTAGGAAATAAATTTTAATAAATGTTGATGAAAAACACACACACATATATATATATAGAGATATATATATAGATATATATATATATATATGTATATATATAAAATTAAATTTTGACACGATTGACTCTAATAGGATTTTACATTCTATATTAACCCCTAATTGCCCAACCATGCATATTTTGCATGATGTACAGAAGCAAACTTTGTTTTCTCATCCATCCTGTACTTTTTGCAGTGTCAAATTTTTACTGAATTTTTAATGGGAAGTTTGCTTCATACGTGTGTGATCCGATTACGAAAGAAGATGATTTGTGAAACTTTTATGCCTTATTTCATGTTGCAGTGTTTCACGAAAAGATTCAAAGATTTTAGTCTAAAAGTGCTCTTGAAGAAGTCAACTCATAAAATTATGCAACCAAAAATCACTACATTTAGAGTATTACATTTCAACCCATCACAACAAATTTCATCCATAAATTGTCAATATCTTATTTGTAATCAAATTACAAGATAATTTTGAATTTCAAATTTCAAATTTTATAGAAAACATATTGGTGATTGCAATCATAGATTTAACCCTTAAAAGATAAAGAAGGTACGTAGAGGGTAGCCCAAAGAGCATCTCCCAAAATTTTATAGCAGCTACTAAAAATATAAAAAACTAATTTAAAAAATTAAAATACTAAACTAAACTAAACTACCAGCCTATCGTCGGTGCTGGTGACCAGCGTTTTTGCTGTTCTTTTTAAAATAAAATGCTTTGTCCCTCTCCATAGTTGCTATCCATTCAAAGCTCCTTCCTTCCCTTGACTCCTTCATTTAACGTGGATTGTACAATTGTTTGATTTAGGCGTATTTGTTAAATTTAGCCCCGCTTTTTCATCACCTTCCAAAGCACGAATCCATTTCAATTTTGTTTGAGAGAATCCACTTTTTTCTTCATTATTCTCTCATAAACAAGCCCGTGGGGCTTTTTTGATGTTTAAGCGTTAATCGTATGGATAGAATCTAAAAATCATCATGTACAGCTTTTATCATATATCAAGTTCAAAATATCCCTCTTAGCTGCATTTTATAATACATCTTTGCAAAACTGCCCAATTTGGATAGGATGAGCATGTTTAGGGGTTAATCTTTTAACCATCCTTGGCGTTTAGAAACTTGATAAATCCAAAAACAAAATCATTTTTTGAAGGTTTAATGGAAGAAATGTACTCTTTTTTCCATGTTGCAACTATAAGATCTTGTGGTTATTTTAGTTTCAATAATTTACCTACCCGAGCTTATAAGATTGATAGACTATTTTGTAGTATAATGGTAAAGGTTCAATCCAAGGTTCGATAACTAGGGATTTGAGAGTTAAATATGGAATTTAATGGGACTTTTATATAGCAATCATATAAAATAACTTATGCAATAATCTATACAAAGGTACAAATTTAGATCAATCCCTTAAGTTTAAGATGTTACCTTCATCACACTTTGTAGCCAAATTGCCTACACCAAGACAATTTTACCATTATCTTTAAAGCTCTTCTATAATACAATATTCACTTCAACAATTACCAAACACTAGTAATCGAAACACATAAACAAGTTGTAATCATTACAACATTAATCAAATTCACAAAGATATTTTAGTTGAAGGACATCAATTTGACACTTCAAAGGGAGCTACATCATAGGAGGTAAAATTTCTACCAAATTATAAAGTTTACATGTAATATAGAGTGACTCACAAAAGTAGTTGGTCGCCCCCCTTGATGGATGAAATTCTCTCATTTAGAAGATAATTTGTTTAATGGAATATAATTTGTATACATCGTACTAGACTTGGTGCTTTACAATGTATTGTAGAAAAAATTGAAAATAAAAAATAATTTGTGCCATTTTTAGATCCAATTTGGAGTCCCATTTTTTAGTATGTATTGTGTCAACGTGAAGATGGGTTAGAAAAAGAAGTTCGACTCAAATTTTAACCATAAATGATGAAGAATAGCCTTAAGAATCATATCCCAAAAAGAAATTTGATTATGAGGTATGAATGCAAAAATATGGCAATTTAAATCACAAACAATACTTTTTCAGAATTGAAATCCCTTGCAAAGATTCACCCTTTTGCTCTCATGGCATGAAAGATAAAATATTCAAAACATGTAATTCTTGAGGCAGGACTATTGTGGACTTCCAACTCTCCACCATCATTCTTTACGTAAAGAATTACGTGGCATGTCTAATATTCCAAAATCCATTACAAAAATTCTCGTGCAATGATTATTATTCCTAGGTACAACTTACAAGGGCTAAAGAACCTCAATATGCTTGCAGATGAAAAATTGAACATACATAGCATTTAGTAGCATTCAGCCACTCTGCCTTTTCATCCATCATGTGAATTGTTGTACATCATGTAATTTCTATCCATGTAGTGCATTAACCCCTAAACGTATCAGGGTGTCCCTGGAATTGACAATTTGAGAAAAACATCATAAACTACTATTTAGAAGAATATTTTGGAATTGGTATACAAATGAAAATTATAGATTTTGAATTTTAGATTCCATCCGTACAGTTTGATTCACTAATAATATCACCAATATTTAATTATAAAATTTGAAAGTTAAAATTAAAAATTCCTTCTAAATTCGACTACAAACAAAACATTAATATTTTTTGAGTAAAATTTGTTGGAATGCATTTGAAATGAGATACTCTTAAACGTGGTGATTCTTTGAAATTTTTGTGTTTCTTAAATCTATGACCTCATTTTTGCAAGGCCACTTTTGAACTATAGTCAATGCAATTTTGGCTTGGTCAACGACTTGACATACTTCTACGTTTGTAATTTTAGAAAAATATGTAATCAAGTATGACCAAATCCAACCGTTAGATAGGACAACAACTTGGTGAAGAATCTCCAAAAAATTGGATGACTTTCATCCAAGCATTGATGAGAACGTGAGAAGGGTTTGAATATGTTAGTTGTCCACTTTCTGGACGCTCTCACGTTTAGGGGTTAAGTGCAATCCTGTATTTTTCATTTTTCAGAGAGTGGGGAGGGTGGAGAAGGAAGCAGGAAGGTCATAAACCAATGTCAATGGAAGGACAAAAGAAGTGGCGCAGTAGAGTTATTTGTAAAGTCCCTCAAAACCCTTCTTTTTTACCTGTAATTTGGAAAGGACAGGATCGGCATGATCTCACTGTAAACCCAGAATAGAACACTAGATAGATTGAAATTTTTATTCATAAAAATTTGGAGGGAGGGAGAAGAATTGGGTAGTGGGGTGGGACCGTGAGGAGGAGTGGTGTCAGATTGATGACGACCAGCTCTGGTACCAGCTCTGGTCCATGAAAAAAGGAGGACAAAAGACTGGATGCCTTTACAAATACAGTGACTGTCAAAACTGATCAAACATTTGCAAACACTTCATTCAATCCTTGGTGGACAAGAAATGAACACATAAAAATGGAGCTGGTAATTTTATTAACATACTATGTAATAAATAGTACATATTAGAGGAAATACGCCTTCCATATTAGAGCTCTAAACAGATTGAGAAAAATCCAAAGTCCACCTAGGCATTTGATCAGTTTTGCCAACCCATGAAAGATGATCTCTCAATACTTTGTCCACCTCCCTTTTGCTGCTTTTATAGCTGCAATTCTATGTGGCATACTTTCTACAAGCCTCCTACAATCATCTGGTGTAATTGAGTGGAAAACTTCTACCACACGATCCCATAATTCTAATAATCCATTTGGAGGTCTCTCATATTGATTGAGTCTCCGTTTGAGAATTGACCAAAGGTGTTCAATGGGATTCAAATCAGGCGATTGAGCAGGCCAAGGTAGAAGAGCAAAAGGTTGCCGTGAGAACCACTCTTGAAGCATCTTTGTTGTGTGAATGGGAGCATTGTCTTGTTGAAAGATAACACGAGAACGGTCTAAGTTGAACTTGGAAATTACCCTGTGGACATTTTCCTCTAGAATGTCACGATAACGAATCTGATTAATGCGCCCCTCCACTTTGCATATCAATCCAGGTCCATGCATGCACATATACCCCCAAACCATAATCCCTCCACCTCCATGTTTCACTGTTTGACTGATAGTTCGTTCCGAAAGCGGCATCGCCTCTCGTGTCCAACACCAAACTCTTCCGTCTGAGTTGAAGCGGTTGATTTTACACTCGTCTGAGAAGATTACTCGACTCCAATCCTCTATGGTCCAGTGTTCGTGGACACTAGTGAACTCTAAACGTGCCTTTACATTTTTGAGAGAAAGATGTGGTTTTTTGACCTTTGTTTGCGAACGTAAACCAGCTCTATGAAGTGCACGTTTGATAGTATGAGAGCTCACTTTCACTCCCAATACTTGTTGCGAAGACCTTACTAAATCTGCACAAGTACCCACTCTTCCCCTCACCATTTCTAATACACACCTTCGTTCCTGTGCTCTATTCAACTTTCGAGGTCTACCTCCACGCAAGCGGTTTACATCTGAAACATGTACCTGACGAAGGTTATGAACACTTCCCACACTCACATGCAAAGTATTTGCTATCTCCCTGTGTGAATATCCTCTCTGGAGCATTGAAACTATGTTATCTTGAGTTTGTCGAGATAATGCTTTGGGCATCTTGAAACACTAAAGAAGAAGGCCTATACAGTAGCAATAATTGTGTACACAGCTATCAGAGACTAGAGAATTCAAAGTTCTATGAGTGCCAGTGGAAGATCTCTCACAAATCTGTGCACATCACTTCATGAGATATTGCATTTCATGGAGTGTCAAAAGTGATCAAATGAGAGAGATGGTCACTAACCATCCATCTGTCCACACAAATGCATTGCCATCTGTACAATTACGTTGATAAGTATCTCAGCTTATAATAGATTGTGATTAACTTCTAAACCAGAGCATGCCACTTGCCAGATTGCAATTAATGACAATCGAACTTGTAATTATCCAATGTATGATCAGTTTTGACAGTCACTGTAACTCTAGTGTTCAAGGAATCTTTTTATTCAGGTATTAGTAATTGAAGATTTGGAGAAGGGGAATCTGCATGGACTGGCGGTGGTTGAAAATGGTGGAGTAAAATACTGTCTACCACTATGATCACAGTTGACTCTACCACACCTAAGAATAGGAATGCAAAATTGAAACAGGAGATCTTAAAATAAACATCAGTACTGTAGTGTATATACCATCTTTCCTACGTGCACAATTTGCGATTCTCTTGCACTCTTTGACTATTAACAACTGAATCAGCTAACACTCAACCTTCTGGAAGTTTTGGAGCACCACCAGAGAATCTCCTTTAACAAGAAGAGCCCGGTTTGTCCACAGATGTCACCAGTTTCATCCTCTAAATTTCAAAATTTATCAGTTTTTTTTTTTTTTTTCCAAACAAATTTCCTTCAAATCCAAATTTGCACCCCATAGAAATTTTTAATGTTCAAAATTTGTAGGTTTGAGATCCAATTTAGAATTTCAAAACACATTCATGGTAAGATTTGAACTTGAACTAGTTCTTCACCATCTGAAGGGTGATGGCTAAGAGTAGTGGCACCAAGAGATTAGCAACTAGAGATCGACAACATTCAAGCAAGAATGTAAGAGAACAAAGTGGCACCGCAGTTAAC
The DNA here is from genome assembly GCA_022496805.1 of Pohlia nutans. Lineage (NCBI taxonomy): Eukaryota > Viridiplantae > Streptophyta > Bryopsida > Bryales > Mniaceae > Pohlia > Pohlia nutans. The sequence goes on from CM040105.1 coordinate 2,971,155, forward strand.
CCTTAAATGATATTTTAGGCCCTTAGTGGGCAGTTCAAGGATCTCTAAAAGAATATGGTTTTATATTTTTAGGCTGGACATGGGTGCATGACCAATCACATCAAAAAAACAAGCACACGAGGAATCAATTGAGAACTTGGGCAAGAATCAAATGATCCTACAATACCTTTAATTTAGACATTGCAAACAAGCATGGAAGAATTTGTTATTGCAATTAAGCACATTGGATGCCTCACCTTGTTGTGCATTCAATGATTCATGCCTGGTCAGAAGGAGTTGAATAGCGCTCCTGTCAGAAGCAAGATTCTTTGAAAACCAAACCTGTGGGGGCTTGGAAAGACGTTTAAGGGCTAACCCTTGATTGCATGAGTGTTAATGTTTTGGACGATGTACAAATTTCATCCATGTTTTTCATCCATCGTGCACTTTTTGCAATGTGGTTTTTCTACTATAGACTTTATGAGAAGTTAGCTTCACGCATATGTGATCCGATTAGAAAGAGGATGATTTGTGAAACTTTTATGCCTCATTTCATGTTGTAGTGATTCATCCAAAAATTTGAAGATTTTAGTATAAAAGTGCTCTTAAAAAAGTCAACTCATAAAATTAAGCAACCAAAAAATCTCCAAAAATCACTACACTTAGAGTATTACATTTCAACCAATCACAACAAATTTCACCCACATATTGTCAATATTTTATTCGTAATCGAGTTACAAAAGAATTTTGAATTTTGAGTTTCAAATTTTATACAAAAATATCGGTGATAGTAATCATAGATCTAATGGTATAGATAGAATCTAAAATTCATAATGTACAACTTCTATTCATACACCAAGTTCAAAGTATTCCTCTTAGTTGCATTTTATAATGCATCTTTACAAAATCGCCGAATTTGGAGAGGGCTCTAGGCGTTTAGGGGTTAAGAAGACGTCAGTAATTGTTGGACAACATGGCAAAGATCCAAACCCTAAGTCGATCTTGGGACCTCTCTCCTGTCCCAACATCCCCAATACATGCTCAATATACGCTTGGTATCCACCATGTACTCTAACTGAATATTGACTACTATAGTACCATAGCAGGGTTGCTAAAAAACAATTCAAAAAAAAAACGTAAAAAACGAAATTATGAGGAAATAAATGAAAATCGAATAAATTAAATTTTAGCTATATTTTTCTATTTAATAGCCATTTTGGACCATTTTTAATCATTTTTTTGGCTCGCAAATGAAAACCAAGAAATTTAGTTTTTGAGGGGCGAACCTTATTTTTCAAAATACAAAAAATATTTGCTCGATGGGTGGCAACCCTGCTACAAAGTTTTTTTTTTTTTTTTTTCCTGGCACCTTGGAGTCAGACTCCAATGTCGTGATACAGTCACAGTGGTCAAAATCAGGAGGGACCACCCTTCATTGTATGCATCAAGCACTACTATAGTGCAAAAAGAAAACCCTGCCGTGCTATGGTACTATGATATCTTAGGGCCTCTTTACACTAGAGGCGAGAAGCCGTGAGGAGAGAAATTTTAGCCAATTGGAGGCTTAGAAACCGAGAAGACCAATTTCTCATTGGCTGAAATTTCTCGCCTCACGGCTTCTCACCTTTAGCGTAAAGAGGCCCTCATATGGTGTTGGTGTGAAAGTCTTGTCGGCCAATAAGGTAGGAGCACCCAATTTTGATAGTGTACCGAATGTTGATAATTTTTAAACACGACATTCATTTTAGAACGCAAATCTAAGCACATCATATAGCCTTTATTGTTTGTTGGCAAAAATGATAAGCTATCTATGATTTACCTACATTTGCGTTCTGAAATGAACATCGTGTTTAGAAATCATCAACATTGGGTACACTATCGGAGTTGGGTGCTCCTACCTTGTTCGTGAACTGCTCTATTATGTTATGATAAGTTGGGAAGCAATTAGAAAGGATATTTCAGATTAATGGGTAAATCGTATTAATGGCGAATCCTACAGTATGATCGTATAATTCGGAGGAGAGACCTTTATACGGCCACGAACCGACAGGGCAGAGCCTGTTGGGAACGTTCCCAGTGGCCAGGATTTGGGTTGCTTTTGGTATTATTGAACGTTCCCTTGTGGTTCTCCAAGTTCCCATGCGGCATCTAGGGATCCACGCCACCAGTTGGCAAGAGGAGTGGTCACAATTTGAGGAAGCAGTGATTTCAGGACACACCGCCAATTTGGGTTCGTTTCTTACCTCAGTCAGTTTTTTGGTTGATCGTGGTCACTGCTTAGTACCGGTATCATAATAATAAAAATAATAATAAAAGTAAAAATAAAAATTTACAACCAGTAAGTGCCATCAGAAGAATATTCTACGTTTTCATATATAGTTAATCCTAACCTGGAAAGGCACTAGGTCTCACATGAGAAGTTTGGGACAGAGTACAGCCTAACCTCAATAGCACTACACCCATTTATTGTCATTACTGTGAGTCACAGAATTAGTGTGAGATTTCCCACCAATCCTCAATTAGTGTGAGACCATACACACAATCGTCACTACTCCATAAGGTTCTTTAGCCCTTGTGGTGCTCACCTCCCAATCTGGCCATATTATGTCATGGAATAGCATATGGTATTCCGGTATACGAGATTCTATCATATTAGTTAAGGTCAACTAAGGTTGGGTTGGTTGCCTCTCGTCAATGATAGTCCATTGAGTTCTTGCTCCCTGACACTTTTTGGATTTTTTATAAAAGAATACTGTTGAGTCGTGATGATTTCCGGATTGATTATAAAAAAACTACTGTAGATCCGCATATCGAGAAGTGTGTGATCTCCCAAATGCTAAAGAACCTATGTCATTGTCAGAATTTTCAATTAATGTGAGTCACACTTTATATTAATACCACAATTACTATGAGAATATTGAATTACTATGACTCACAATAATTGCAATAATTGGTGTAGTGTTTTCAATAGTGTTATTTGTAAAACATGAATATGAGGTCCAATATGTCTATAAAGTTTTAGTTGCTAGACTTGGTAGAGCATAGCATAATAGAGCAATGGGGACAACACCCTTTTGCAATGGACCATAATCTAGTTACAATTAGAAACTAAGGTTTTCATGACAATGACACGATAGTCCCTGAAATACAAATGGCATTCCTTCAGGACTTAAAAAAGCGGATCTATGTGAAGATTCTCTATAGTTTTGATCCAATTTTTAAAAGGGTACTCCACTGCACTGCTCTATTCTATTATGCTACGAGAGGGAGAATAGTGAACTCAGTCGGTACTTATAAAACCAAAGGTCTATGTGATCAATCCCTAAGGGACTATAAATCTTAATTTTTTTGGGTTCAATTTGTAGGGTTTATGATTTATGAACTCTGTTGTGTAGGGTTTATGAATTATGAAAGTCCGCTGTTCTACATGCTAACCCTTAGTTGACTTGAATAAGGTCAATAAAAATGACTGACTCCTGCAACTGTCGCTTTGATAGCAAAGTACCCATGTTGCTATCACTTTGATAGCAACAATTGTACTGGTATTACCTTTGGAAATCGTTTCAGCAGCTACTGCTGCACTTGGTTGGAGCTTCTTGGACCAAGCTCATCACCCTTTCTCTTCAGGTTGCCATTGCAAAAGCTGAATTGATAAAAAAAAAAGGAGTCTCTGGACTGTTACTCTGAAAACTTCTGTTTTCACTAACTCAACAGTCAGGCCTACATTCAGTTCCATCACATGAATTAAAGACCTGCGCAAGTGTGAGGAAGAATAGGGGTGTCACACCTCTACTGAGAAGTTTGGTTCTGTGAAGATTGAGAATATGGAGAGAGAATTGTGGAGTCAATTCTGGTCATCCTCTACATTTTCCGTGAAGAAGCTGTGACTTCCTTCAAGCTGTGTGAAGAATTAGAATGGACACGGCTTCTCAATCTTCTCCACGGCTTCTCAATAGGGGTTGTCACACCTTTGAGAATCAAACTTCTCTTAAGATTAAGAACGTCTCGAGAGAAAAGAGGAGCCAATAGGGGCCCTTGTCCATGAACAAGGTGTGACTCCCTTCTTCATGAAAGGGTGACTTCCTTTCTCTGCCCTGTGAAGAATGGAGAATGGAGAATGAGATTTTCTGCGACCAGTGAAGCTGCGACCCTCTCGAGCGAAAACAAGGGGGGACATGGAAGCGAAGGTGAAAAGGTGAAGCTCCTTGGTGAAAACTTCACTCACAAAACCATTCTTTACGCCCATTCATCACCCTTGGAGGAGAAGAAAGAAACTTCTCAATCTTCAAAGAATGGGCCCTCCGCAATTCAAGGAGAGAGTGCCACATACACATTTTTTGAAGATTGAGAATGGGAAAAAAGAGGTGTGATACCTCTGATAATCCATCCCTCAAAGACTTTCTGATGTTGGCACATGGGTTTACATGCTCAATTGCGGTGCAAAGTTGCTTCTCTATGCTCCAGACCCCGTTTCAAAAAGTAGCTCTTCCAAATCTACCAAACACATCACAATCACAAGAGTCAGCATGTGGTTATACCACATTTTTGTAGAATGCATTAAAACAACATTAGAATATTGTTATACTGCATTAAAACGATGTGGGTAGAACCGACATCCCAATATCATTCCAAATGTTGTTCTAAATTGCTCTCCCCACCTAAGCTTATTGAAGTCCTGCTTTGTAAATGGGGGAATCAACAATCTATGGAGAAAAGGTCGTCCTCTTCCCTTCTTCGTAAGTGTGGAGAGACACAACCGAGAAATCAGGCTTACTGAAAAATGTGTCTTTGATGCATACAAAGTTACCTTGTGATAGTATGCAAGTGTTTGCCTGAGCCTTTTGCACAAGCTCGTGCAACAAGCTTTTGAGCAAGGACATGGCTCTTGTCTCTTTGAAGGGAGGTAACATAACTCGTCGGTTTCAATTTCCATGTAAAAGATAATTGATTTGATGAAAGTCTTGAACACATACGAACCGAGTGGCACAGTCTCCCTCACAAGCTTACACTGACACCCCTTAATACATTTTAGGTCAGAATAAAGCAAACAACAAATCTCACAAATGCTTCAGAGAAAGCGACACGTGCAAAGAAGTAAGCATGTGCATATCATCCATGGGAGGAAAGCAGACACACCTGAGTGCCCCCGAACTCACATAAGATCCCTTTCAAGCTCATCTTGCAAATCCATACATTCTATAAATTACTGTTCTCCACACAGTGCTCAGTCATCTTCTTGCCCTTGAATACCTACATTGCATATCAACCATTAACGAAACACAAGATGGTTCAGATTCAGCTCAATCTCACTTCATCGATCCAGCTTTCGCTTGCTTCAGCCAAACTTGCACCAGATTCTGCTACTTTTCTGTGCAGAATATGCAAGTTGGATCTCTACTTATAACCAACTGCAGTCAGGTTTCATTTCGACAATGTTATAACAACTGAAATCACTAGAAGTGGAACATAGAACTGCACGTCCTACACAAATCTTTGGCAATTTTGAGTTGCTAGGTCACATGGGGACTTTCTTTTGTCTGGTTTTATTTATTTCTTTACCAACAGATGCAATTTTAGTGATATAGAATGTTCTAGTTTCTTGGGTTGCTCAGCACAGTTATAAACATACACGAATGCATTTCTCACCTCTAGAATCATGACTTTAGACTCATGGACCCCATGCTCCACGGCATAGTTATTTACCAGGGCGAGTTTAAACCAACATTTTGAATTGCAGTTTTAAAACTAGAGATTAAAAATATATAAAACGCAAACATAAGAGTGCTTAACCCAAATTTGATACTTCGTAGATTTTAAAGCCATCTCAAACACAGTTTTATCATAAGAATTCAGTGTGAAGCTAATTGCATCACCATAAACTCTCTTTGCAGCTTATTATTTTGCGGTGTAACATGGAGCACAACATGAATTCGAGAGAAGAGTGGACCATTCTCACTTCAGCTCAGCAACTCAAGTGATTCTCTTTATTGATTCCAGGGATACAAAATTTTTGTTCCATCTGGATTATGGATTTCACAAGATGATGGCTTCAATCTGTCACTTCAAAACCATGAATCCTTGAGTTCGTCCTTTTAGGGTTTACTTTGACTATGCTCCAGTGTTTGGATGGAGGCGGTGCACACCTGAACGAGACCTGAGCTTGAATTCCTTGAGCACTTTTAATCCGTGCTCAGTTCCCAATTGGGTAGAAGGAGGTTCATGTGCTTCCTAACCCACGCACATTCTCCATTTCCAGGACGGCAACTCAGAGGATTCGGAGGCAAGGCATGGGCATGCCAGGAAAGCGTCACCACATCAAGCACTTCGCATTTGCCAGATGAATTGGACATCAGCATCAGACTGGAGTTGCCGAACGCGATCACACTCATCTCGGGGCGGTCATCCAACCTCGGGTCGTTCGAGATGCACGATCGTATGTCAAACAACGACCACAACTGTTCTTTCGAGAATTTGCACACGAGTTCCAGATCCATCTCAGAGATTTTGACTTCTTCCAGACAAAACCACCACGGATCTTGATTTCGCTCCTGTTGCCATGATACGAGAAACAAGCGGTTGGCGGTCACTACCAGCTTCGGATCGTAGGTGTCGATGTTGTACACAGGGTCCCACTTCTTCTCCGCAAGACTGAACGACCACAGCGGCTGGCAAGGCCGACCAGGAAGTGTATCACAATCTGAATCTGTATCAGAATCTGAATCTGTATCTGGATATGAAAACAACACGAGGACTTGATCTTGGAATGTCACACTGCCGATGATCTGACCAGCGAAATTAATGTCCCATTTGGGGTCGGTGAAGCTTTGCCATTCTTTGGTGGCTGAATCATAAACACGCACCACGGGATCATTCCGAATCCGCAAGCGCTCTTCCGCACTCGTTCTGGGGCCAGTAAGTTTGATCGTCTTGTTAAAGTTGTGGTTTATCACAAAAGCTTGGAATGTCTTGGCGATCGTGTCAAAAACCAAACTCAATCGTGGACAGTCTTCCGAGGTCTCATGTTTGGGTACAGGTGGCAGTATTTCAAAATAGTCGCCAATGGGATTATGGACAATGAGCGAGATATGATCGTTAGACTCCGTCTTCAGAAGTTGGCAAACCAGACCACCGTCCATGGCCATTGGAATATCTGGCTGCAAGAGGACGTCGGGGTGCATCTTGCCCTCGGTTCTGTACCAACGTCGGGCATTCTCGTCGAGTATGCACCATCCATAGTCAAAAATTCTCGGTGTGCTACTTCTGATGTAGTGTAGGACGATGAAGGATGCATCTTGACAGTTTGCGTGATTCTGAGCATGGCCAACAGCAAAATTAAGGTTGGAAATGAGATCATTCCATCCCTTGCTGACAGTGCGATATCTGCACAGATCCAGTGTAGGAATGAACGTCAACACTAATTTCACTATGTCGTCACTGAAAAAGTCCATTCTTCGTTTCCGCAAGAGTTTCCGGCAGACTGGCTTACGCAACCTGTGTAACTAGAAAATGATGAGCATGCAATCGGCGGGAGTGCGATTAGCATGGAACACTCAATGATACTTTGACACAAGTGGATATGTCCTTCATCTATTTTTGTCCTTCATAATTATGTCCTTCATCATCCTTCAAACACTAATACTTATTGGGATCCAAGCTTGTGATTGTTTTCATGGTTTCATATGGTGGAACATTTAATTTGATCTCACTAAAGTCATGACAGAGGTAGAACCGAGTCTAGTGGTGCTCCAGCTGCTTTGGAGTCAGTTCACATTCTCATCCACAGCCATCTGAAACGATTTTGTGACATCTGCGACTAGTCCAGATTCTTCGTCTTCCAATGAAAGTAGGAACATACAGGATTGACTGGCAAGACGAAACATGCAATGAAGTGGTGACGAACGAGAGCGCCGTCGATCAATTGTGTGTATGGGGCACGCAGAAGTTCTCAGTATGTCACCACTTTGTTTCAAGATGTTTTTCTGAACCTCATGAATATCTACATTGGTCCTATGTTTTAGAGCTTAAGGATTCAGTTGGCTACCTCAAAAATCATCTGAGCACTTATAAGCTCCTAATTTTTGAGCACTTGAATGCCACATTTTTGGCTCAGACTCTGCATTCCGCCATTGTTCAAAAAAAGGTCCTGGCATTGTTCATAAAATTGTCGCTTTTCAGGTTGGGTGGCTTATGCACTTGATTGCTTGGTTTTACATGTAAATTTTGTCATCATGCATTGCGTCTATTAAATTGACATTGCATTGTGGCCATATTTGTTTGCACAGTAAAGGTTTTAGAATTGATGATCAATGTAGTTAACCTCATTTGGAGCTTAGTTACAATTTACAGTAGGTAGTAGAAATCTTGTCTAATGTGACATGTCTGTAAGGATGCAATGTCTGGAACAAGAAGTCTATTGTGATGGAAAATGACATTTTGCGTCACTATAGACTTGTTTCAGACATTTGAATTCTTATGGACATGTCACATTAAACAAGATTTCTACTAGTGCCATCTTCTTAAAGATGTGCATTGAGTTGTACCCCAATAATTGTTCATATTTATCTTCCTCTAAAAATGTGCATTTAGGCGTACTGTACCAATTTTTTTTATTGATATGAAAGGAAATTTTATTGAATCGTGATTAGGATAGTGATTGTGATTTTGTGGTGTTTATGGAAAAATGGGGAGTTTTTGGAAAAAATGTAAGCAATTGCTAGAATGGGTTGAGGAAGCTGATGTGGTAGCTCCTAATGTGGTGGGAGGTGTGAGATGGGACAATTTTTTTAGTAATTTGGAGGTGGTTGAAGTGAATAACTGCATTCAATTTTGGGTTATATATATATATATATATATATATATATATGAGGCACTTTGTCTTTACATTCATATCATGTAATGTAGACTTATCATACAAAAATATATGTCTATTGTGCTATATATTACTTTGAAACCCATGAAACCACTTGAGGTACTCTTCAAATGACATTAGCTACACTTTAATTTACTTATGTATGTTTTCAATCTCTCCATCTTATATGTTGGCATACACAGACCTAGCCTATTTGGACAAAAGTGAATCTCCTACAATAATCTCAATGGAGCCTATTTTTTTAGAGGTGGTAGACATGAATCGGTAACTCTATGCTTCACTATCCAAATGGCCGTGACGTGAGAACAAATAATATCTAATACAATTAGGTAATTTGAAACATGTAATTTTAGAAAGAAAATTAGGATTTTTTTCACTTGTAGATTTATATTATGTTTATCACACACTAAAATGACAAGTCCAAATTTGTCAATTTTTTTTCTACAAAAGTAGAAAATTCAACAAGAAAAATTACTAAAAAATCATGTTGAAGAATAAAATTGTCAAAGATTCACATAACACTCCTTTAATGGTTTTATAGTCCCAATAAGAAATTCATGTAATTTCATTGATTTTGTAATACATCACATAGGGGTACGAATTTTTGTTTCACATTGTACAATTTTAAGAGTTGTTTTAGAGACATTTAGAGGCCACTTCAAAAAGTAGTTCTTCCAAAGTCTACAAAACACATCACAATCTCGAGTGGCCAAGTGGAAGCATGTGGTTAGAACAACACTATTCTGGAATGTAGTACTAGAACAGCATTAGAGTGTTGTAAGAACGACGTGATTAGAACAACATCCGAATTTCGTTCCAAATGTTAATTTGCTCTCCCCACTTGTGCTTATCGAAGGTTGCACTCTTCCAAAAATGCATCAACTTCACCGAAATCAATGGAGAACAATCGCCATCTTCCCTTACTTCCTAAGTGGAGAAATGAGAAACCAAGGAATCATGCTTCTTGTAAAATGTATCTCTAATGTGTACAAAGTTACTTTTGTGTCACACTGCAACTGTTTGCCTCATCTTGTGCAAGAGCTAGTGCATTTGCTGGCTCTTCTCTCTTTGAAGGATAGTAACAAACACTACAAGGAGAAGGCATCGCTTTTCACTCGGTAGGTGAGTCAAACAACGCCACTTCGCTCTCACTGCCCAGGTGCTTCATTTTTGGTGAGTGCAATTCGACACCTAGGACAAGTGTGCATAGTGAACTTTGACATTGTTATGTGTGAGAAGCGACGTCTATGCTAGTAGTAAAAACTCAATGGTTTCAATTTAAGCGTAGAAGGAAAATATTTTAGTAAGAGTCTTGTGGTAGTGGGCTCGGATTATGGAATGCCAAGACATAAAAATCGAGTGGCACAGTCTCCCCTCACAAGCTTGCACTCTGACACCTTTTAATACATTTTGGGTCAGAATAACGCAAACGACAAAATGACAAATCTCACGAATGCATCAGAGAAAGCGACACGTGTAAAGAAACTAAGTAAGGATGTGCATATCATGGGAGGAAAGCAGACATATATACCAGAGTGACCCTGAACTCACATAAGATCCCTTTCAGGCTCAATCTTGAAAATCCGTGATAATTACATTCTTTTAATTAAGGTTCTTCTCACAGCAGCCCCATCATCTTCTTGGAATGCCCTTGAATAGACTTAAAGTGCCTGCATTGCATGTCAACCATAATTCACGAAACACTGCCTGATGGTTCACATTCCGCCCCCAGTGAGGCACTTCATTGATCCAGCTGCTTTCACAGTTAACTTTGCTTCACCCAAACTAGCTTGCACCACAATATTCTGCAGCTACTTTTCTGACTGTGCATAATAAGCAACTTGTTGGATCTCTACTTATATGACCAACTGCACTCACTGACAGAGGTTTCATTTGAGGGATCAATGTTCTATACAACTGGAATTCATCACCAGAAGTGGAACTTAGATGAACTGCACGTCCTACACAAATGTTAAATTGGCAGTTTTGAGTTAGTAGGTCACATGGGGACTAAGTTCCTTTGTGTTGTTTTGTTTATCTATTTAGCAACACCTGCAATGTTCTTCACTGATTTTAGTGATTATAGAATGTTATAGTTTCTTGGGTTGCTCAGCACAGTTATAAAATGTACACCAATGCATTTCTCACCTCTAGAGCAGTAGATCATGACTTCAGACTCATGTCCAGACCCCATGCTCCACAGCGTAGTTAGTTACCAGGGCGAGCTTAAACCAACATTTTGAATCGCAGTTTCAAAATTAGAGATTAAAATGTATATAGAAATGCAAACATAAGAATGCTTAACCGAAATTAGAAGACAGATCTTAAAGCCATCTCAAACAAGGTTTTTTCCTAAGATGTATATCAGTGTGAAGCTACTTGCATCACCATAGAATATTGCAGCTAATTGTAACATTGAGCACAACAGGAATTTGAGAGGAGTGGACCATTCTCACTTCAGCTCAAGAACTCAAGCGATTTCATTTACAGCTCATGCTGCAAGAAGTTAAGGAGACATTAAAACTCTGAACACCGCCAAGGCCATATTCGTTATATTGAGACTTTTTGCAGTCTCATTTTTATCTTCGACTTGAAGATAAACCGTTTTATCTCTTTACTAGTATTATTTTATAAATAGGTAACAACACCAACTTTTAAAATTTCATTATAGAATCACTATTTGAGCAATTTTTTTTTTGTTTCAATTATTATTTTTAAAATGAAATTTTGAATAACTAGCATTCTATCTCAAAATCTGCGAAAAATCTCAATATAACGAATATGGCCTATTATTCAGTTACGGACAAAGAAGCTCGGATTAATTGGTCCTCATGGTTTTCATGTAATTTTGAGTTGGTCCTAAGTGGACTTGTTCATGTTCAAATTCATTTACTTTTGCCCATCACATGGAATGTTCTATATTGATTCTAGTGATATAAAATTTGGTCCCATCTGGATTATGGTTTTCACAATACGACGGCTTAAACTTGTTACTTTAACTCCTAACTAACCAACCATGTACAAAAGTGACATTTTTGCCGTGTGAATTTTTTACAATATATTTTATGGGAAATTAGCTTTGACATGCATGTGTGATCCTATTAGAAAGGGGATGTTTTGTGAAAATTTTATGCCTCCTTTCATGTTGCAGTGTTTTATCAAAAACGTTTCAAAGATTTTAGTCTAAAAGTTCTCTAATTTGAAAAAGTCAACTCATAAAATTAAGCAACCAAAAATCTCCAAAAATCACTACACTTAGAGTATCACATTTCAACCCATCATAACAAATTTCATTCACAGATTGTCAAAGTCTTATTCATAATCAAATTACAAAAGAATTTTGAATTTTAAGTTTCAAATTTTATAGAAAAATAGTGATAACAATCGCACATCTAACCGCATGGATAGAATTTAAAAATCATAATGTGAGTACAACTTTTATTCATACACCAAGTTCAAAATATCCCTCCTAGTTGCATTTTACAATGTTTGCAAAACTACCCAATCTAGATAAGGGTAAGGACATTTAGGGGTTAAAACCATGAATCCTTCGTCCTTTTAGGGTTTACTTTGACTATGCTCCAATGTTTGGATAGAGGCGGTGTGGTTAAACTAACTTGCACATCTGAAAGAGATCTGAGCTTGAATTCCTTGCTTTTCATCCGTGCTCAGTTTCCAATTGGGTGGAAGGAGGTTCATGTGCTTCCCAACCCACTCAAAGTATCCAGCGCGAAGAAGGTGATTCAGAGGATTCTGAGGCAAGTCATCGGGATTCCAGGAAAGCGTCACCACATCAAACACTATGCATTTGCCAGATGAATTCAACATCACCATCAGACTAGAGTTGCCGAACCTCGGCACTAGGCGCTCCTCAGGTGCGCAGAGCCGCCTCCCCTGCCCGTATGCAGCCCTGCCCGGCCAGAGCAATTGCCCCGCCTTGTTGGCAGCCCCATACCCAGACCCGGCCGCCCACGACACCCGCCCGCCCAAGCAAGCTCCTGTTTCCATCTGCTGTTCTGCCCATGCAGCTCATCCGCCCCTCCTTTGCTTGTTCCACAGAGAGCTCCACAAAGAGCTTGCAAAGTGTGTGGCAAAGCATGAACACCACAAACTGTGAACAAAGCATTTGGCTTTGGTGTTTTATGCCACATTAATTTTCATATGTTATTAGGGTCCAATGTTGTTTCTTTTAAATGTACTTTTTAATTTAATTTGAATCCTTTGGATTTATCAATAATTTAATGGGAAATGAATAATTTCCAATTGCAATATTAACCCTTTGACGCGCCAGCGTCCATACACTGAATGGTGGATGATTTCTACTACGTCCCTTCACCACATACGGTGATGTTTTTCAATTATCAAAAATTATCTTGATTCTTGTGCTAGTTGACTACCATTTGTACGGTTTGGATTTTCAAAATAAGATAATGTGAATTTTTGAAAAAATTACAAAAGTGGTTTGCGTAAAGTTTCAAACTTAGTTCAAAAAGTGAAACCTTAAACATGATTTTCCATAATAAGTAGAATCAAATAATGGAAACCATACCATCTTGTAGTGCATGTTATTCCAATTTCATTACAATATTTTTAAATTTTTTGTGTTACTTTCGTAATTTAAATCGAATTTCAAGAGAAAACCTTGCAAAAGTAATTAAAATTTATTAATAATAAATATGATGAATCCAACCGTACAAATGTTATCTTCACATTGACATTTATAACTTTGCATTGCACATCAACTCCATTTTCGTTTTTCATCAACCATTTTATTACAAATCTTTGAAAACAATGTTGAATTGGGACGTTAACGGGTTAAAATATTCAAATTCTCTTTAAATCAGTGATAAATTTACGAGTAGAGTCACAAACATGGAATGATAAATAACATCAATTTCTAGCACATAATTCATACCATTATTAGTATATTCTGAAAATCCGAATAAGTATCCTTACATAAAAATGAATATGGAGAATTTAAGTTGTTATTGAGAATTGAAATTGAGAATTGAAATTGTTACGCACTCTAATCATTGTCACCTCGTCATCAAATAGAAAGACATGTCTTTTTATATCCCATAGAATAAGATGACACTTCAATTTCAAATTAAAGCGTTTGAGATCTCACTCATCACATCTAGGGTTTAGGGATTAGGCACACACTCCATGAACTCTTCCTTTTTTCTAGACTACTTGTACTTCTTGAGTTAGAGAGTGTAGTGGAGGGAAACATGATTAGGGTTTGAAGTTCATGAAGGTGTCTTTTACTTCCTTCTCACTTGAGTAATAGAATAGTAAGTGTGTTATTTTGTGTGTATTTCTTTTGAAAAATAGTCTTGAAGCATGGAGGAAAATAGTGAGTTTTTGGGTGATGATTGCATTTATCCTTCCGATTTTGAAGAAGAGTTGTTTGATGTAGTAAGTGTGGAGGAGCTACTCCAAGCACCACAAGAAAGCAATGATTTTGTTTCATGTAGCACCGTCCGAGAGACCTACTTTCACATCTCCGACTATGAATCAGAGTTTAAAGAGGATGAAGAGCAAAGAGGAGAGTGTGAAGAAGGAGGGAGAGATGCAAGCTTCACTTCTTTGATTGATAACACCCCCAATTTTGTAGATGAGCCTACCTTACCTTCTTTTGCGGATGTACCCACTGAGTCTTTTCCAAAATATGTTCATTTTACAAATGCTAGTAGAGAACTGATGATCAAGTGTTTACAAAGTGGGTTTGTTCCAACATTTAATGAAATTCGTGAAAGTGATGCAAGTTTTAGACCACCTTCTCACTCTCATGGACGTCCCATTGGTTCAAACGATAGTTATCATATATTGAACGATGGCAAAAAATCCAAGAGAGTGTGAAAGTCATAAACATTGGTGATAGACTTGGTCTATCACCGTTGAAGGATTCCAAAGATAGAGAAATTCCTTTTATTGAGAATTGGAGCTTGATAGTACAATCTTCTCATGTGGATACCTGTGGCAAACATTTGACGTTTCGCACAATCTTACCCAAAATTCGGAAGAATTGGAGTATGGATTCTAGAGTAGGAGGCATTTCTTCAACCTATGTTGAAAAATGTCTCCAATATTGTGAAACTTGTTTGAATGCTCAATTATGGGATGAGGTGCAGAATGTCCCAATTGAAAAATTGGATGTGACCTTAGACAAATTGTGTGAGAGTCACCTTGTACTACGACGATGGGTTCGTACTTATCAAGGTAGAACTCATGTTGTTAAATACTACCGTTGTCATAGAGGTGGGAAAAAAAGGGCATCAACTAAACCTAAGGTGAAGAAGTGCACAAGTAGTATCACCTAGGAAAGAAGAGAAAGAAAGTCTAGGTTATGTAATTGTTCATTTCAAATTAGAACAATAGAACCTCTAAACAAAGGGAAACAAATCGAAGTTTCAAGCGCCGGAATGGCTACTATATCGTTACATACAAAGCATAGTGGACACCAACCCGGTACGGACACTGATAAACTATTTCTACCGGTGCACCCGATAGTTGTGTCCTTAGCTACGGAGAATTTGAAGCGGATGGTGTCCACATCCACGGTTGCATTAGCACCCAAAAACAAAGAAAGAAAAATCATGAGCATGGTTGGAGGATTAGAACGAGTCACTTTTCGATTCTATCTAATTGCAACGGAGGTGGAGCAAATGATATATTCAATGAAGTTGAACGGTATGTTTCATTCTCTATTTTTTTATGTTTTGTGAATTATTTCATGGTATGGTTTTCAGTCTTATCCAAGTGTTGATTTGGTTTTATTAGATTCTTTAAGAATTGATGATTGGGATTCCGCTCAAGTGGAAGTGATGAGGCTACAAGAACAAGACAAAGTCATCTTTCACCAACCATATGCACCAAAGCACCCGGAGAAAACGAAACGACCGTTTGTTGTAGTTATCCAAGATGAGTTCATTAGAGGTGTGGCAAAGAAATTCTCTAAGGGTAATGCATGGGCATTAGACTCTACTTTCAAAACAAACCAATGGAATTTACCTCTATATGCGGCTATTGTTCCTAATCAAGATGGAAAGGGGATGCCGGTATTTTATATGTTGTGTACGAAAGACAAAAATGAAGGACATGAAGGCATTGCGATAGAGTTAGCATTATCCGCAGTGTTTGCTTCCATCGGAGAGGTAAGACCCTCCGCAATAGTCATTGACAAACATAAAACGTCTTTGAACTCCATAAACAAGGTCGTTTCCAATGACATTCATTGTTGGAGCTTTGTGAATGCCACAAAAGTTCAAATTGCGGGGAGAATTCTCCTTTGTCATTTTCATGTGATGAAGGCTTGAAGTGAGAACTTGCTTACTTGCGTTCCGGAACCGGATAAAAAGAAGTTATGGCACTCATTGCATGTTTTGATGCATTGCCCCAGTGAGTCTCATTTTGAAGTTCATTTACAAAAGTTGTACAATGATTTCCAACATATTCCAACCGTAAATGTTTATCTTCGATCAGGATGGAGTGATCCGGATGTACCGTGGAGAGCTTTATGGCCAAAATTTGGAAGATTGTTTTCTTATGGCGGTATGGATACTACTAATCATGTTGAACGCCATTGGGAGTGGATCAAATACACTTTGCTACAAGGCAAAGTAAATCGTTCACTCCGAGATCTAATTGTTGCAATCATTGAAAGCGCGGCGGACGGAACCTGTGTTGGGGGCCTACCTTGTTGGATCACTTTTAATAAGTTCAACTCATAAGTGAGTTGAGTCTAATTTGTTTACATTTTAGTCATGGTTAATATGTTATGGTCTAGTATGACATTTTGTTACATAATGCGATATTCGTAAAATTTAGAACTATGTAATTGTTTTATTTTGTTTTAGGTGATTCGGGAAGGTATTCAAGAAGAGCAAATGATCGATATCATCAACGCCGGTTGAAAGGAGGAGAGAGAATACTCAAAGCATACGAATTGGACCCGGAAAATACTTTGGAGGTGATAAGTGAAGAGCAATTGTTATTCCGTGTCAGAAGTGAAAGTTGCCATACCACAAAGTACAATGTCTCTCTACAAGCGTACTTTTGTGATTGTGCGACGCGCGTATTAAGTTGCAAGCATATGTTGGGAGTTTAAATGATTGTGAATATGTACTTATTTCCATGTACAAACAAAGATGATGGGGTCAAAATATTTTCGCCAATAAAAGGTACGTGCGTTGTAACAACAAGCTTGAATGTGACGAATGAGGAGAACATGGAAGATGCATTGCTAATGGAATCAAAAGAATAAGAGTTGTTCATCTTACTTCAAGAATTAGAGGTTTTAATGCAAGAAAGTAAACTTTCAATTCACAAGTACAAAAAATAGGAAGTTCTCCACAAAATAGAAATAGAGAGAAAGTTTTTGGCTTTGTTCAAAGAGCCATTTACATTTGACCGCCATCAAATAGTTTATCTTCCTTCAAGGGGATCCATAGCTTCTCTTCAAGCAAATGTACAACGAACAAGAATGGGACATGGAAAAAAAAGAGCTATTGAGGACACACGAAAGGAAATTAGTGAGAGACCGCCTTTGAAACACACTTCTCACATGTTTGTCTCCATTGCCAAAAGAAAAAGAGCAATTTTTCCTAAAATTCTCAAAGTCACTTGTGACATTTATAGCACAAAGACAATGGTAGAAAAAGATGATGAAATGGTCACATGTCGCAATTGTGAACGTACTTTGAAAGTAGAATAACATTATCATAGCCAAAGTAGCATTTAACAATGCTATGTACCACAAATACATAGATTCAGAATCAATTGCCTTCACTATGATAGCTTTTGATTAATACACTATATTTTGCTTCAAAGTCATACCTTGCGTTTGCCTTGTGTTTTGCCTTTAGCTTGTGTCTTGCCTTTGATTTGGTTTTTAGCCTTGCCTTATTCCTTACGCTTGACTATCTTCTTGCATTTCGCATTAGTTTCTGCTTCTTCTCGTTTTTGCTTAAGTCTTGCTTTGGTTTGTTGACTCTGGAGGGGATACAGAAGTGCCCACTTCCTCATCTTTTTTGTAATCCATGTTTTCTTCCATGCTTCCTTATCATCCCACAAAGACTTGGCATAGTTGTACTTATTGGCTTAGAGTACACAAATAAGAGCATTTGCCCTCCGAACTTGTTTATCTTTGTTGAACGTTCCTTCTTCTCCTTCAATTTTGAAACAAGTAGTTTATGAGCATATTACAAAATTCTAAATGAGGGCTATGCTATGTACCTTTAATTGAAATTGATATAAGATAATGACTGTTGAAAATGAAACGAAAAAGAAAATGACATGTACACTGTAATGAACTAAAATTGATTGCATAAACATTAAAAATATACACATGTGTGAAAAGAAATGATGAATGAAAGATAGAGATTTTCATTTGAAAACTCACCTAAGAAGCCCCACTCACATTGATTCAAACTCTTTCGAATTTCATCATATCCATCTTCATCGCCGGTCAAATCGTCACCATAGACACTCAAAACATCTCGAATTGCTCTAACGTGGAGGTCGGTGTACTCGAAGAGTACATTCACAAGGAAGGCCTTGTTCTTCATTCGGTAGTGTTTTAGAAAATCAAGTCTCCTATCCTCCATTGCGGTGACCAAACCACAATATTTGACTCCTTCACTTAATTCTGTTGGCCTTGGGTATTTCACACGCTCTCTTTCCAATTTCGCCATCACTGTATCGTTTGCTCTTTTCAAAGCTTGATTGTGAGAGTTTCTCTCATTTTTCGCCAAATGATTCTCCCTCCTTCTTTCATTTTCTTCCTCGGTTCTCCACTCCTTCTTGGGAGGAGCCATGTTGAAGAAAAAAAGAAACCTTCACAATCCACAATGTGTCATAGTGAGATTCTAAACGATTATCAACAAAGTCGTCGACCTCTAATTATAACAACACAAATCTACAAACATTTTTATACCCATTCTAATCATTACTACGAAGCTTTAGGCTTCATTAAAGAACATCACAAAAGTGGAAAAAAAAAATGCACGTAGTACCATAAAAATTCGAAAAGAGCATCTATCCCCTAAAATTAATGAAACAAATGTGTACATGAATGGAACTATGAATGAATTCAAATGTCCCAAAAGTCCCAATTCCAAATTCAAATCATCACGTTTCTAAACCCTACACTAATTCTTCCATGAGTTTAACTAACGATTTCAAACAAGCTTAAACCCTTCAAAAAATACATCATCAAACCCTAAACTATGAAAATTGGAACCTAAACCTCAAATAAAAAACCCTAATTTCAAACCCATTCAACCAAACTCTAAATACTATACATTTTCCACAATATCACCCCTAAACCCTAAACCATTACAAAGAACCTTGGAAATCAATTTCTAGGGTTCTTCAATAAAATATAAGAAGGAAAGTCACAAGTTTCAAGAAGAAGACCTCAATACAAGAAAAGCCACATGCTTACCTCAATGCTTGTGGTGCTCACTGGAAACTCACTCCCCCAACTAGCTAGAGCAAATGCTTTGCCACACACTTTGCAAGCTCTTTGTGGAGCTCTCTGTGGAACAGGCGAAGGAGGGGCGGATGAGCTGCATGGGCGGAACAGCAGATGGGGACAGGAGTTTGCTTGGGCGGGCGGGTGTCATGGGCGGCCGGGTCCGGGTATGGGGCTGCCAGCAAGGCGGGGCAATTGCTCTGGCCGGGCAGGGCTGCATACGGGCAGGGGAGGCGGCTCTGCGCACCTGAGGAGCGCCTAGTGCCGAGGGTTGCCGAACCCGATCACACTGATCCCGGAGCCTAGCTCATTCAACTTCGGATAATTGTATGGAATCCCCAATTGTAAGTCAGACCACGGCACCATCGGTTCTTTCCATAAGTCGCACACCCGTTCTAGAGTCCACTCAGGGAATTTGATTTCTTCCAGAGAGATCCAGCACCTCTGGAACTGTGAGACGAGAAACAAGCGGTTGGCGCTCACTATTAGCTTCGTATCATACCTGTAGATGTCGCCAAGAAATTCCGGTTGAGTATTCTCCCAACTCATCTTCTCAAGGCTGTACGTCCACAGCTGATCAGGATCTGAAAATAACACGACGAGATGATCTTGGAATATCACACTGTCCAAGATGTAACCGACGCCGCTAATGTCCCAATCGGGGTTTCTCAAGCTCTGCCATTCATTTGTGGCTGAATCATAAACACGCACCACGGGATCATTCCGAATCCGCAAGCGCTCTTCCTCACTCGTTGTGGGGTCCTCCAGTTCGATCGTCTTGTCAAAGTTGTGGTTTATCACAAAAGCTTTGAATCTCTTGGCAACCGTGTCAGTGTGAGTAAGGATAGGGGTGTCGCACCTCTACTGAGAAGTTTGATTCTGTGAAGATTGAGAATACGGGGGAGAGAATCGTGGAGCCAATTCTGGTCATTCTCTACATTTTCCGTGAAGAAGCTGTGACTCCCCTTGAGGCTGTGTGAAGAATGAGAATGGACACGGCTTTTCAATAGGGGTTGTTACACCTTCTCAGAGAATCAAACTTCTCTGAAGATTAAGAAGGTCTAGAGAGAAAAGAGGAATCAATAGGGGCCCTTATCCATGAACAAGGCGTGACTCCCTTTTTCATGAAAGTGTGACTTCCTTTCTCTACCCTGTGGAAAATGAGAATGGAGAATGAGATTTACTGCGACCAGCGAAAATCACGAAGTTGCGACCCTCCCGAGCGACAGCAAGGGGGGACATGGAAGTGAAGGTGTAAAGGTGAAGCTCCTTGGTGAAAACTTCACTCACAAAACCCATTCTTTAAGCCCATTCATCACCCTTGGAGGAGAAGCAAGAAACTTCTCAATCTTTAGAAATTAGGCCCTCTGCATGTTAAGGAGAGAGTGCCACATACGAATTTCTTGAAGATTGAGAATGGGAAAAAAGAGGTGTGATAGCTCAAATTATCCATCCCTCGGAGACTTTATGATGGTACATGGATTTACTTACTCAATTGTAGTGCAAAGTTGCTTGTCTATGCTCTAGACCCTGTTCCAAAAAGTAGCTCTTCCAAATCTACAAAACACATCACAATCACAAGAGTCAGCACGTAATTAGACCACAATTTTTTTAGAATGCATTAAAACAACATTAGAAAGTTGTTGTACCGCATTAAAACGATGTGGGTAGAACCGACATCCCAATATCATTTCAAATGTTGTTCTAAATTGCTCTCTCCACCTAAGCTTATTGAAGTCCTGCTTCGTAAATGGGGAATCAACAATCTATGGAGGAAAGGTCGTCCTCTTCTCTTCTTTGTAAGTATGGAAAGAAACAACTGAGAAATCAGACTTACTGAAAAATGTGTCTTTGATGCATACAAAGTTACCTTTGTGATAGTATGCAAGTGTTTGCTTGAGCCTTTTGCACAAGCTTGTGCAACAAGCTTTGGAGCAAAGGCTTGGCTCTTGTCTCTTTTAAGGGAGGTAGTATAACTCGACGGTTTCAATTTGCATGTTAAAGACAATTGATTTGGTGAAAGTCTTGAACACATGCAAACCAAGTGGCACAGTCCCCCTCACAAGCTTACACTGACACCCCCAAAGGACCAAGGATTTGGTCCTTTACGGATAATACAATTTATGTCAGAATAACGCAAACAACAAATCTCACAAATGCTTCAGAGAAAGCGACTCGAGCAAAGAAGTAAGCATGTGCATATCATCCATGGGAGGAAAGCAGACACACCTGAGTGCCCCCGAACTCACATAAGATCCCTTTCAAGCTCATCTTGTAAATCCATACATTCTATAAATTACTGTTCTCCTCACAGTGCTCAGTCATCTTCTTGCCCTTGAATACCTACATTGCATATCAACCATTAACGAAACACAAGATGGTACGTTCAGATTCAGCTCAATCTCACTTCATCGATCCAGCTTTCGCTTGCTTCAGCCAAACTTGCACCAGATTCTGCTACTTTTCTGTGCAGAATATGCAAGTTGGATCTCTACTTATGACCAACTGCACTGACAGAGGTTTCATTTGAACAATGTTATATAGAACTGAAATTGATCACTAGAAGTGGAAAATAGATGAACTGCACGTCCTACACAAATCTTTTGGCAATTTTGAGTTGCTAGGTCACATGGAGACTTTCTTTTGTCTGGTTTTATTTATTTCTTTACCACCAGATGCAATGTTCTTCACTGATTTAGTGATATAGAATGTTATAGCTTTAGTTATAAACATACACGAATGCATTTCTCACCTCTAGATTCCTGACTCTGGACTCATGGACCCCATGCTCCACGGCATAGTTATTTACCAGGGCGAATTTAACCCCTAAACGTCCAGGCATCCAGTTTCTGGATGTTTGTTGGTCAAACCCAATTTTGATCTTGAAGATGACTTTTGTTGCTAATACACCCAACTAAGAAAATGAAGTTTATTAAGTCTAGTTTGTACTCCACTTTTCAAATCTTAAAAATTTCAATTATTGAGTATTTTATTGCTTGTGCAAGCTTTGTAGCTCAAGGTTTGAATTACACTACATAGGATGTTCACCTTTCGAATTTCAAAATTTAAATAAAAAATTTCTATGGAAAACATATCATGTGATTCTCCATTGTAATTTGTACCTGCTCCCAAAAAAATATTAATTTTTTAAAGATTTTTTGTAATAAAAATTATTTTTTGAAGAATTTGACTTAAAAATTTGTTAAAAAGGCTGTATTAAATCAAAAAAATCTGAAAATTTCAAGACTGATAGGAAACATTCAATTCCATGCATGAAAAATATTACAAAATATATTTTGATAAATCTTGAAGGCTAAATTGTGTAGTTTGACTTTCCTACAAAGGAGTGGTACGTTTAAGGGTTAAACCAACATTTCGAATTGCAGTTATAAAACTAGAGATTAATAATATAAAAACGCAAACATAAGAGTGAGCACTAAACCCAAATTTGATACTTCGTAGATTTTAAAGCCATCTCAAACACAGTTTTTATCATAAGAATTCAGTGTGAAGCTAATTGCATCACCATAAACTCTCTTTGCAGCGTATTATTTTGCGGTGTAACATGGAGCACAACATGAATTTGAGAGAAGAGTGGACCATTCTCACTTCAGCTCAGCAACTCAAGTGCTCCTCTTTATTGATTCCAGGGATACAAAATTTTCGTTCCATCTGGATTATGGATTTCATCAGATGATGGCTTCAATCTGTCACTTCAAAACCATGAATCCTTGAGTTCGTCCTTTTAGGGTTTACTTTGACTATGCTCCAGTGTTTGGATGGAGGCGGTGCACACCTGAACGAGACCTGAGCTTGAATTCCTTGAACACAAGTTTTAATCCGTGCTCAGTTCCCAATTGGGTAGAAGGAGGTTCATGTGCTTCCCAACCCACGCACATTCTCCACCGTCAGGAAGGTGACTCAGAGGATTCGGAGGCAAGGCATGGGCATGCCAGGAAAGCGTCACCACATCAAGCACTTCGCATTTGCCAGACGAATTGGACATCAGCATCAGACTGGAGTTGCCGAACGCGATCACACTCATCTCGGGGCGGTCATCCAACCTCGCGATGCACGATCGTATGTCAAACAACGACCACAACTGTTCTTTCGAGAATTTGCACACCAGTTCCCGAGTCATCTCAGAGATTTTGATTTCTTCCAGACAAAACCACCGCAGATTTTGCTTTCGCTCGTGGCACCATGAGACGAGAAACAAGCGGTTGTCGGTCACAACCAGCTTCGGATCATAGCTGTTCTCAATGCTGCACAAAGAGTCCCACTTCTTCTCCGCAAGACTGAACGACAACAACGGATGGTACGGCCGACCAGGATGTGTATCAGAATCTGAATCTGTATCTGGAAATCAAAACAACACGAGGAGTTGATCTTGGCATGTCACACTGCCGATGATCTGTCCGACGACGCCAATGTCCCAAGCCGGGTTGCTCAGGCTTCGCCATTCTTTGGTGGCAGAATCATAAACGCGCACCACGGGATCATTCCGAATCCGCAAGCGCTCTTCCTCACTCGTCGTGGGGTCAGCTAATTTGATCGTCTTGTCAAAGTTGTGGTTTATCACGAAAGCTTTGAATGTCTTGGCGATCGTGTCAAAAACCAAACTCAATCGTGGACAGTCTTCTGAGGTCTCATGTTTGGGTACAGGTGGCAGTATTTCAAAATAGTTCCCAATAGGATTATGGACAATGAGCGAGATATGATCGTTAGACTCCGTCTTCAGAAGTTGGCAAACCAGACCACCGTCCATGGCCACTGGAATATCTGGCTGTAAGAGGACGTCGCGGTGCCTAATGCCCTCAATTCTGTACCAAAGTCGGGCATTCTCGTCGAGTATGCACCATCCATAGTCAAAAATTCTGGGTGTGCTACTTCTGATGTAGTGTAGGACGATGAAGGATGCATCTTGACAAATTGCGTGATTCTGAGCATGGCCAACAGCAAAGTTAAGGTTGGAAATGAGATCATTCGGACATCTCTTGCTGACAGTGCGATATCTGCACAGATCCAGTGTAGGAATGAACGTCAACACTAATTTCACTATGTCGTCACTGAACAAGTCCATTCTTCGTTTCCGCAAGAGTTTCCGGCAGACTGGCTTACGCAACCTGCGTAACTAGAAAATGATGAGCATCCAATGAGGGAGTGCGATTAGCATGGAACACCGAATGATACTTTGACACAAGTGGATATGTCCATCACCTATTTATGTCCTTCATCCTTCAAACAGTATCACTTATTGGGATCCAAGCTTGTGATTGTTTTCATGGTTTCATATGGTGGAACATATAATTTGATCTCACTAAAGTCATGACAGAGGTAGAACCGAGTCTAGTGGTGCTCCAGCTGCTTTTGGAGTCAGTTCACATTCTCATCCACAGCCATCTGAAACGATTTTGTGACATCTGCGACTAGTCCAGATTCTTCGTCTTCCAATGAAAGTAGGAACAGACAGGATTAATTGGCAAGACGAAACATGCAATGAAGTGGTGACGAACGAGAGCGCCGTCGATCAATTGTGTGTATGGGGCACGTAGAAGTTCTCAGTATGTCACCACTTTGTTGATGTTTTTCTTAACCTCATGAATATCTACATTGGTCCTATGTTTTAGAGATTAAGGATTCAGTTGGCTACCTCAAAAATCATCTGAGCACTGATAAGCTCCTAATTTTGAGCACTTGAATGCCACACTTTTGGCTCAGACTCTGCATTCCGCCATTGTTCAAAAAAAAGTTCGTGGCATTGTTCATAAAATTGTCGCTTTTCAGGTTGGGTGGCTTATGCACTTGATTGCTTGGTTTTATATGTAAATTTTGTCATCATGCGTTGTGTCAACTAAATTGACATTGGATTGTGGCCATGTTTGTTTGCACAGTAAAGTTTTTAGAGATGATGATCAATGTAGTTAACCTAATATAGAGCTTAGTTACATTTTACCTAGTATAAATCTTGTCTAATGTGACATGTTTTTAAGGATTCAATGTTTGTCCAGATCAATAAGTCCATTGTGATGCAAAATGACACTTTGCGTCACTATAGACTTGTAATATGGAGGTTAGTTACATTTTACCTAGTACCGGTATAAATCTTGTCTAATGTGACATGTTTTTAAGGATTCAATGTTTGGATCAATAAGTCCATTGTGATGCAAAATGACACTTTGCGTCACTATAGACTTGTTGTTCCGAACATTTGAATCCTTAAGGACATGTCACATTGGGCAAGATTTTTACTTGTGTTATCTTCTTAAATATGTGCATTGAGTTATACCCCAACAATTGTTCATATTTATCTTCCTCTAAAAATGTGCATACAAGCGTAATGTACCAAAAAAAATTCATTGATATTGAAAGGAAATTTTATTGGATAGTGATGAAGATAGTGATTGGCATTTTGTGGTGTCAATGGAAAAATGGGGAGTTTTTGGAAAAAATGTAAGCAATTTTTAGAATGGATTGAAGAAGCTGATGTGGTTGCTCCTAACGTGGTGGGAGGTGTGAGATGAGACAATTTTTTAGTAATTTGGAGGTGGTTGAAGTGAATAATTGCATTCAATTTTGGGTTATATATATATATGTATATATATGTATATATATATCTATCTATATATCTATCTATATATATAGATATAGATATATCTATATATATATAGGAATTATTTTTACATTCATATCATGTAATGTAAATTTATCATACAACAATATATGTCTATTGTGCTAAATATTTTTTAGAGGTGGTAGACATGAATTGGTAATTTTATGCTTCACTATCCAAATGGTTGTGACGTGAGAACAAATAATATCTAGTATAGTTAGGTTATTTGAAACATGTAATTTTAGAAAGAAAATTAAGATTACTTTTCAGTTGTAGATTTATATTATATTTTTTACACACTAAAATGACAAGTCCAAATCTGTCAAATTCTTTTTTCTACAAAAGTAGAAATCCAACAAGAAAACTTATTAAAAAATCATGTTGAGGAATAAAATTGTCAAAAATTCACATAACACTCCTTTAATGGTTTTATAGCCCCAGTAAGAAATTCATGTAATTTCATTGATTTTGTAATACATAACATAGGGGTACAAATTTTTGTTTCACATTGTACAATTTTAAGAGCTGTTTTAGAGTCATTTAGGAGCCACTTCAAAGAGTAGTTCTTCCAAAGTCTACAAAACACATCACAATCTTGAGTGGCCAAGTAGAAGCACGTGGTTAGAACAAAATTATTCTGGAATGTAGTAGAACAACATTAGAGTGTTCACTTGTAGTAATGCTTTAGAACAACATGGTTAGCTAAGAACGATGTGATTAGAACGACATCCGAATTTCATTCCAAATGTTGATATGCTCTCCCCACTTGTGTTTATCGAAGGTTGCACTCTTCCAAAAATGCATCAACTTCACCACAATCAACAATCAATGGAGAACAATCACCCTCTTCCCCTACTTCCTAAGCGGAAAAATGAGCAACCAAGGAATCATGCTTCTTGTAAAATGTATCTCTAATATGTACAAAGTTACCTTTGTGTCATACTGCGACTGTTCGCTTCATCTTCTTCAAGAGCTAGTGCACTTGCTGGCTCTTCTCTCTTTGAAGGACAGTAGCAAACACTACAAGGGGAAGGCATCGCTTTTCACTCGGTAGGTGAGTCAAACGGCGCCTCTTCGCTCTCACTATCCACATGCTCAAGACTTGGTGAGTGCGATCTGTTACCTAGGATGAGTGTGCACAATGAACTTTGACACTGTTCTGTGTGAGAAGCGGCACCTTTGCTAGTAATGAAAACTCAATGGTTTCAATTTGAGTGTAGAAGGAAAATAATTTAGTAAGAGTGCTGTGGTAGTGGGGTGATGGTATGATTGGGGTACCCAAAAAAGCTGTCTTCGGGACAATTGCACTATGTGCTGGTGTGTCAAACAAACATATTTTTTAATTTTAATAAAGTAAGACTTCATTAAATGGAATTTTAGTTTTCTATACTTATAACGTATCAAGGAAAAAAATTTGATTACAATCAAAGATTTTTAAGTAATTTTATTTGATTTTTTAGTTGAAAAAGTAAGTTATGTCTCACTCACCCAAAATCCCTGAAATCAAGCAAATGGAATATCAAAAAAAACTATTTTAATATTATCTTTTAATATGACCTACATCTAATTGTGTAGAGTACAAAATAATTTATTTTACCATTAAAAAAATTAATGAATTGTGCACATGCAGCTTGCAAGTCCCAAAATTTAGCATTTTTTTACACATCTATGAATGGATCCAAAAAATTTTAATTTTATAATAAAAACTCTTTGAACATATACATTTTGATTCCATTGAGGTGCAGGATTTTATTTTTTTCATTTTAGGGTCTTTTTACTTGATCAAAATGAACAAATTAGGCAAACTTTGGAGGTTTTAAACAAAAATAACCTAATTAGTGTGTCCAAAAAGTGATACCCCAAGCTAATTATTGCCCAGTGGGCTCGGATCATGGAATGCCAACACATAGAAATTGAGTGGCATAGGCTCCCCTCACAAGCTCGCACTCTGACACCTTTTAATAATACATTTTAGGGCAGAATAACGCAAACAACAAACCTCACAAATGCATCAGAGAAAGTGACACGTGTAAAGAAAGTAAGCATGTGCATATCATGGGAGGAAAGCAGAGTGACCCTGAACTCACATAAGATCCCTTTCAGGCTCAATCTTGTAAATCCATGTCAATACATTCTTTTAAATACGGTTCTTCTCACAGCAGCCCCATCATCTTGATTCTTGATTCTTAGAAGACAGATTTTAAAGCCATCTCAAACAAGGCTTTTATCCTAAGATATATATCAGTGTGAAGCTACTTGCATCACCATCAAATCTCATTGCAGCTTATTGTAACATTGAGCACGACAGGAATTTGAGAGAAGTGTGGACCATTCTCACTTCAGCTCCAGAACTCAAGCGACTTCATTTACAGCTCATGATGCAAGAAGTTAAGGAGACATTAAAACTCTGAACACCGCCTATTATTCAGTTACGGACAAAGAAGCCCGGATTAATTGGTCCTCATGGTTTTCATGTAATTTTGAGTTGGTCCTAAGTGGACTTGTTCATGTTCAAATTTATTTACTTTTGCCCATCACATGGACTGTTCTTTATTGATTCCTGCGATATAAAATTTGGTCCCATCTGGATTATGGCTTTCACAATATGACGGCTTCAACTTGTTACTTTCACTCCTATGCCGTGTAGATTTTTTACAATATATTTCATGGGAAATTAGCTTTGACATGCATGCATGTGTGATCTTATTAGAAAGGGGATGATTTGTGAAAATTTTATGCCTCATTTCATGTTGCAATGTTTCACCAAAAATGTTTCAAAGATTTACTCATAAAATTAAGCAACCAAAAATCTCCAAAAATCACTACACTTAGAGTATTACATTTCAACCCATCATAACAAATTTCATCCACAGATTGTCAAAGTCTTATTCATAATCAAATTGCAAAAGATTTTTGAATTTTAAGTTTCAAATTTTATAGAAAAATAGTGATAACTATCAATGTCAAAAATCCCTCCTAGTTGCATTTTATAATGCATCTTTGCAAAACTGCCCAATCTGAACAAGGGTAAGGACATTTGGGGGTTAAAACCATGAATCCTTGGTTCTTTTAGGGTTTAGGGTGATTATGCTCCAGAGGCGGTGTGGTTAAACTCACGTGCACATCTGAACGAGACCTGAACTTGAATTTGTTGCTTTTAATCCGTCACTAGAAGGAAATGTGTCGTTTTTCACTTACTATAAATGAAAAAGAAATGAAACGACGCCATGCACATGGGCTGTGTTAGTGGTCACATGAGTAGTCTTGGTCAGAAGAAGACAGAAACGTAAGTATAATATTCCGCCACTATTCACTGTTTGCATGAAATGAGGAATGAAAAACGACAGGTTTGCTACTAGTGCGTGCTCAGTTCCCAATTGGGTAGAAGGAGGTTCATGTGCTTCCCAACCCACTCAAGGCATTCATCGTGAAGAAGGCGAGTCATTGGATTGTGAGGCAAGTCATCGGGATTCCAGGAATGCGTCCCCACATCGAACACTTTGCATCTGCCAGTTGAATTCACCATCACCATCAGACTAGAGTTGCCGAACCCGATCACACTGATCCCGGGGTCTAGCTCATCCACCGTCGGATCGTTTGGAATCCCCGATAGTATGTCAGACCACGACACGTCCTCTTCTTTCCACAAGTCGCACACTCGTTCTAGAGTCATCTCAGGGATTTTGATTTCTTCCAGAGAAATCCAGTACTCCTGGAGCTTTGAGACGAGAAACAAGCGGTTGGCGCTCACTACGAGCTTCGTATGTTCATACTTGTAGATGTCGTCAAGAAATTCCGGTTCAGTAAGTCTATCCCAACTCCTCTCCGCAAGGCTGTACGTCCACAGCTGATCAGGATCTGAAAACACCACGACGAGATGGTCTTGGAATATCACACTGGTCAAGAGGGAACCGACGACGCTAATGTCCCAATCGGGGTTTCTCAAGCTCTGCCATTCATTTGTGGCTGAATCATAAACACGCACCACGGGATCATTCCGAATCCGCAAGCGCTCTTCCTCACTCGTCGTGGGGTCCTCCAGTTTGATCGTCTTGTTGTAGTGGTGGTTTATCACAAAAGCTTGGAATGTCTTGGCGATCGTGTCAAAAACCAAACTCAATCCTGGGCACTCTTTGGCGGTCTCATGTCTGGGTAAAGGTGGCAGTATTTTAAAATAGTTTCCTATGGGATTATGGACAATGAGCGAGATTTGATCGTTAGACTCCGTCTTCAGAAGTTGGCAAACCAGACCACCGTCCATGGCCATTGGAATATCTGACCGTAAGAGGACGTCGCGGTGCCTCTTGCCCTCGATTCTGTACCAGCGTTTGGCCTTCATGTCGAGTACGCACCATCCATAAGAATCAGTGTGACACCGACTGATGTAGTGTAGTACGATGAAGGTTGCATCTCGACGGTTTGCGTGATTTTTAGCGTGGGCAACAGCAAAGTTAAGGTCGGAGATGAGCTCATTCCAGTCTTTGCTGACAGTGCGAAATCTGCACAGATCCAGTACGGGAATGAAAGTCAACAATTTTTCAACCAGGCCGTGAGGGATCTCACCGAACAAGGCGCAGTTCATTCTTCGTTTCTGCAGAATTTGATAGTTCGTGGCTGATTGGCTTTCACGACCTACAGTGTAAGAAAATGATGAGTAAAGCTAGAGGGAGTGCGATTGATACTTTGATACTGTAAGTGGATACGTCCTTCATCATTGAGGTTTAATCGTTGTCTACTTATTGGGATCCAAGCTTGTGATTGTGTAAATGGTTTCGTAAGGTGGAACATATTGATCTCACTAAAGTCATAGAACCGAGTCTTATGGTGCTCCAGCTGCTTTAGAGTCAGTTCACATTCCCATTCAGAGCCATCTGAAACGATTTCAAATGTTGTTGACGATGAAAATCAGTTAAGGATCTTTGTCCTTCCAGGTCGACGTACAGTCGGTTAGGTTCAGTTACTGCAGTAATGAACAGCCGCTATCAGTATTAGTTAATTCAGGCTTAGTGGAGTTAACCACTTGCTTTTGCAAGTAACATGTATCACCTACTTAATGAAGGTAGTAGTGGGTGGTTAGGAAGCAGGCAATAAGAGGCCCAGGGCCTGATGAGGTATGTAAATAAATCGTAGACTCCCACGAAAGATGCACCATCAATTATCGAAGGAAGTTCAAACTGGATGTAACCCAACAACTTCATGGCCTCCGACAACAACAAACGTACTGTGGGTGGATGTAGTCTGTTGGCAACGTCATCAACGATCTCGGATACTCTGAGTGTACTTCTTTAGAACCCTAAACAGAAGAGCTCAGTGGCAGCAAAAATGAACCCAGAAATAGTCCCAAATCATGGGAATAATCCCAAGTAAATGAATATGATCTTGTATCTATTTTTCCTAATTGCAACCCGATTCTCTACATGGTATCAGAGCTCGGTTTTGGCGTTGATAGAGGTCGTTGGCTTTTTGTAAAAAAATAGTGCCAACTATTAAAGGATAGTGCTTACTATTGAAGACAGTATTGACTATTGCAGGATAGTGCTGACTACTGCCTCCCTTCAACAGAATGATGTGGAATATCCCACATCATTTCATCCCCCCAATGAAATGATGTGGGATATTCCACATCACATTAGTAGCTATGGGGGCACGTGGCATTAAGCAAGAGCAATCAACCATGGTGAATAATAATCCAAAGCACTCATTCAATCACAATGTTTGTAATTGTTTATTTTATTCATTCACAATTCAACAATGTTTTGTAATTGTTTATTCGATTCATTCACAATTCAACAATGTTTTGTAATTGTTTATTGAATTCAATAGTTCATTCAATTAGAAATCACTGGTCAATCCATATATAAAGGTGGATGAAACTAAAAGGCGGTCTCTTCGAAAGCTACTGAATTTTATACAGCTGCGGATTTAGATTGCAAGAATAGACAAGGGTAGGAAGAAAGCCTCCTACCAAATCTAGGCCAAACATGGCATTGAAGAATACCTCTATGGGAGATGCTTCCAAAGTGGAAGGAAACCCAAACTACAGTGTTTGGAGTTTCAAGATGAAGAATATGATGACTAGAGACAGTAGAAAGGACACTTGGAAACTAGTAGAACCCCTCAGAGGAAACTGTAGCACCCACTGATGCAACAAAATTGCTGCTTTAGAGCTGCTTCACACTATGGCCGTCCAAGTCGAGAGGCCGTGGGATTGAGTGGCCAAACTTTGTTGAGAGTCCAAAGAAATGGGCTGAAAATAGGCAATAAAATATAGTTTTCATTCTTTATGAAAAGAAATCGACGGCCTCTCGACCATACTTTGGGTTTCCATTCCCGTCCGACCCAAACTTCTTTTCGAGAGGCCGTCACCTTGGTCAAAAAGTGTTGCCATGTAGGCATTTTGGAGGGCGACAGCCTTTGGACTTTGGCCTCTAGTGTGAAGGGTCGAGAAGCCAAATTCTTGATTTCTTGCAATCCGATTGGTTGAAATTGACGGCCTCTCGACCTTCGGCCATAGCGTAAAGCGGCCCTTAGAGTCAGTTCACATACGCGACCTAGTCCAGATTCTTCATCTTCCAATTAAAGCATGGAACTTCTTTGGGGTTTCAGAAAGTAAGCTGGTGCGCTCAGTTCCTAGGGGCCACAACTTGATTCTGGAGATTGCTATTTATGTGACTGTGGAGGTGGAGCGATAGCTTTCATGGACGTACACCGTTCATGCTTTGCAAAAGAAGATTTGGTAATGGTTGATGATGGAGCTCCGGCCATTACTGGTTTCATTGTGTTGGCTCCAATGCTCAGAGACTGACATGTAGGTTTTGTGATAGAGATTTTTGCAGCAAATTTTGCAATTATGCAAAACTGAATTGGTTTGGTTTTGCATTACGTATATCAAGAGCCATCTGAAACGATTTTGTGACATCTGCGACGCGTCCAGATTCTTCGTCTTCCAATGAAAGTAGGAACATACAGGATTGACTGGCAAGACGAAACATGCAATGAAGTGGTGACGAAGGAGAGCGCCGTCGATCAATTGTGTGTATGGGGCACGTAGAAGTTCTCAGTACACCACTTTGTTGATGTTCTTCTAAACCTCATGAATATCATTCTACATTGGTCCTATGTTTTAGAGCTTAAGGATTCAGTTGGCTACCTCAAAAATCATCTGAGCACTTATAAGCTCCTAATTTTTGAGCACTTGAATGCCACATTTTTGGCTCAGACTCTGCGTTCCGCCATCGTTCAAAGAGAGTTCGTGGCTTTGTTCATAAAATTGTCGCTTTTCAGGTTGGGTCAGTGGCTTATGCCCTTGATTGCTTGGTTTTACATGTAAATTTTGTCATCATGCATTGCGTCAATTAAATTGACATTGCATTGTGGCCATGTTTGTTTGCACAGTAAAGTTTGTAGAGATGATGATCAATGTAGTTAACCTAATATGGAGCTTAGTTACATTTTACCTAGTATAAATCTTGTCTAATGTGACATGTTTTTAAGGATTCAATGTTTGGATCAATAAGTCCATTGTGATGCAAAATGACACTTTGCTTCACTATAGACTTGTAATATGGAGGTTAGTTACATTTTACCTAGTATAAATCTTGTCTAATGTGACATGTTTTTAAGGATTCAATGTTTGGAGCAATAAGTCCATTGTGATGCAAAATGACACTTTGCGTCACTATAGACTTGTTCCGAACATTTGAATCCTTAAGAACATGTCACATTAGACAAGATTTCTACTTGTGTTATCTTCTTAAATATGTGCATTGAGTTGTATCCCAACAATTGTTCATATTTATCTTCCTCTAAAAATGTGCATTCAGGCATACTGTACCAGAAAAACGATATGAAAGGAAATTTTATTGAAAAGCGAACTGGATAGTGATTGTCATATTGTGGTGTTTATTGAAAAATGGGGAGTTTTTGGAAAAAATGTAAGCAATTGTTAGAATGGGTTGAGAAAGCTGATTTGGTTGCTAATGTGGTGGGAGGTGTTAGATGAGGCAATTTTTTAGTAATTTGGAGATGGTTGAAGTGAATAATTGCATTCAATTTTGAGTTTTATATATATATATATATATATATATATATATATATATATGAATTAGGCACTTTGTCTTTACATTCATATCATGTAATGTAGACTTATCATACAAAAATATATATCTATTGTGCTAAATATTACTTTGAAATCCATGAAACCACTCGGGATACTCTTCAAATGACTTTAGCTACACTTTAATCTACTTATGTATGTTTTCAATCTCTCCATGTTATATATTGGCATATATAGACCTAGCCTAATTGGACAAAAATGGATCTCCTACATTAATCTCAATGGAGCCTATGTTTTTCTTAGAGGTGGCAGACATGAATTGGTAACTTTATGCTTCACTATCCAATAATTGGCTATGACGTGAGAACAAATAAAATCTAATATAGTTAGGTAATTTGAAACATGTAATTTTAGAAAGAAAATTAGGATTTTTTTTGCTTGTAGATTTATATTATATTTATCACACACTAACATGACAAGTCCAAAATTGTCAATTTCTTTTTTCTACAAAAGTAGAAAATTCAACAAGAAAAATTACTAAAA
This sequence comes from Pohlia nutans, assembly GCA_022496805.1. Lineage (NCBI taxonomy): Eukaryota > Viridiplantae > Streptophyta > Bryopsida > Bryales > Mniaceae > Pohlia > Pohlia nutans. The sequence goes on from CM040105.1 coordinate 3,005,692, forward strand.
AATCATGTTGAGGAATATATTTATCAAAAATTCACATAACACTCTTTTAATGGTTTTATAGCCCGAGTAAGAATTTATGTGTTAATTTCATAGATTTTGTAATACATAACGTAGGGGTACAAATTTTTGTTTCACATTGTACATATTTTAGAGAGTTGTTTTAGAGACATTTAGAGGCCACTTCAAAAAGTAGTTCTTCCAAAGTCTACAAAACACATCACAAGCTTGAGTGGCCAAGTAGAAGCACGTGGTTAGAACAACATTATTCTAGAATGTAGTAGAACAACATTAGAGTGTTGTAGTAATGAGTTAGAACAACGTGGTCAAGTAAGAACCACGTGATTAAAACAACATGCAAATTTCGTTCCAAATGTTAATTTGCTCTCCCCACTTGTGCTTATCAAAGGTTGCACTCTTCCAAAAATGCATCAACTTCACCACAATGAGCAATCAATGGAGAACAATCGCCCTCTTCCCCTACTTCTTAAGTGGAGAAATGAGCAACCAAGGAATCATGCTTCTTGTAATTTAATGTATCTCTAATGTGTACAAAGTTATCTTTGTGTCATACTGCAAGTGTTCGCCTCATCTTGTGCAAGAGCTAGTGCACTTGTTGGCTCTTCTCTCTTTGAAGGACAGTGGCAAACATTACAAGGAGAAGGCGTCGCTTTTCACTCGGTAGGTGAGTCAAACGGGCCACTTCGCACTCACTACCCAAGCGCTCAAGACTTGGTGAGTGCGATTCATCACGTAAGACGAGTGTGTACAGTGAACTTTGACACTATTTTGCGTGAGAAGCGACGCCTTTGCTAGTAGTGAAAACTCAACTATTTCGATTTGAGTGTAGAAGACAAATGTTTTGATAAGAGTCTTGCGGTAGAAGACTTAGATTATGGAATGCCAACACATAGAAATCGAGTGGCACAGTCTCCCCTCACAAGCTCGCACTCTGACACCTTTTAATACATTTTAGGTCAGAATAACGCAAACAGCAAACCTCACAAATGCATCAGAGAAAGCGACACGTGTAAAGAAACTAAGTAAGCATGTGCATATCATGGGAGGAAAGCAGACATATATATACCAGAGTGACCCTGAACTCACATAAGATCCCTTTCAGGCTCAATCTTGTAAATCCATGTCAATACATTCTTTTAATTTATTTACGGTTCTTCTCACAGCAGCCCCATCATCTTCGTGGAATGCCCTTGAATAGAATTAGTACATGCATAGTATGTCAACCATAATTCACGAAACACAGCCTGCTGGTTCAGATTCCACCCCCAGTGAGGCACTTCATTGATCCAGCTGCTTTCACAGTAAGTTTGCTTCACCCAAACTAGCTTGCACCACAATATTCTGCAGCTACTTTTCTGACTGCATAATAAGCAACTCACTTGCTGGATCTCTACTTAAATGACCAACTGCACTCACTGACAGAGGTTTCATTCGAGGGCTCAATGTTCTATACAACTGGAATTGATCACTAGAAGTGGAACTTAGATGAACTGCACGTCCTACACAAATGTTAAATTGGCAGTTTTGAGTTAGTAGGTCACATGGGGACTAAGTTCCTTTGTGTTGTTTTGTTTATCTATTTAGCAACACCTGCAATGTTCTTCACTGATTTTAGTGATTATAGAATGTTATAGTTTCTTGGGTTGCTCAGCACAGTTATAAAATGTACACCAATGCACTTCTCACCTCTAGAGCAGTAGTAAGAGCATGACTTCAGACTCATGTCCAGACCCCATTCTCCACAGCATAGTTGGTTACCAGGGCGAGTTTAAACCAACATTTTGAATCGCAGTTTTAAAACTAGAGATTTAAATGTATATAGAAATGCAGACATAAGAATGCTTAACCCAAATTAGAAGGCAGATCTTAAAGCCATCTCATCAAGGCTTTTATCCTAAGATATATATCAGCCTGTGAAGCTATTTGCATCCCCATAAAATCTCCTTTCAGCTTATTGTAACATTGAGCACGACAGGAATTTGAGAGAAGTGTAGACCATTCTCACTTCAGCTCAAGAACTCAAGCGACTTCATTTACAGCTCATGATGCAAGAAGTTAAGGAGACATTAAAACTCTGAACACCGCCTATTATCCAGTTACGGACAAAGAAGCCCGGATTAATTGGTCCTCATGGTTTTCATGTAATTTTGAGTTGGTCTGCACTTACTAATTGGTCCTGATGTTCAAATTTATTTAATTCTGGCCATCACATGCAATGTTCTTTATTGATTCCAGTGATACGAATTTGGCCCCATCTGGATTATGGATTTCACAATATGATGGCTTAAATTTATCACTTCAAAACCTTGAAAGGCGTATTTCGTTATAATGGGAATATTCAAATTATCAAAAACCCATATGATAATGACAGTTTAGGTCGAGTCGAGCTAAATTGTACCCGTAGATTGGGTACTTCACTGAAACTGGACAAAACAACTAATCATCGAAATTTTCGAATGGCCATAACTTACTCAAATTTTGTCCAAATTGAGCATATGAGGTGTTATTTTACATCTACAGAAAAAGTAGATGTCAAAAAACACCTCATATGCCCAATTTGGACAAAATTTGAGTAAGTTATAACCATTTGAAAATTTCGACGATTGGTTGTTTTGTCCAGTTTCAGTGAAGTACTCACTCAGTGGGTACAATTTACCTCGACTCGACCTAAACTGTATTTTCCCAAAATCATGGAATTTTCCCATTATAACGAAATACGCCTTTTGAATCCTTTGTCCATTTAGGGTTTACTTTGACTATGCTCCAATGTTTGGATAGAGGCGGTGTGGTTAAACTAACATGCACATCTGGACGAGACCTGAGCTTGAATTCCTTGCTTTTCATCCGTGCTCAGTTTCCAATTGGGTGGAAGGAGGTTCATGTGCTTCCCAACCCACTTAAAGTATCCAGCGCGAAGAAGGTGACTCAGTGGATTTTGAGGCAAGTCATCGGCATTCCAGGAAAGCGTCACCACATCGAACACTTTGCATTTGCCAGATGAATTCAACATCACCATCAGACTAGAGTTGCCAAACCCGATCACACTGAACCCGTAGTCTAGAGCCTCATCCAACGCCGGGTCGTTTCTGACCCCCGATCGTATGTCAGACTGTTCTTCCCACAAGTTGCACACCCGTTCCAAAGTCATCTCAGGGATACTGATTTCTTCCAGAGAATGCCGGTACCACGGATCGGGATGTCGCTCCTGTTGCCATGTGACGAGAAACAAGCGGTTGCCGCTCACTACCAGCTTCGGAAAATACCTGTCAATGTCGTACACTGCACGCATAATCTTCCACGTGTTCTCCGCAAGGCTGTACGTCCATGGGTTATTAGTATGGTAGGGAAGACTGGTAGCTAAAAAAAACACGACGAGATGATCTTGGAATATCACACTGCTCAAGAGGTGACCGACGCCGCTGATGTCCCAATCGGGGTTGCTCAGGCTGTGCCATTTTTTGGTGGCTGAATTATAAACACGCACCATGGGATCATTCCGAATCCGCAAGCGCTCTTCCTCACTCGTCTTGGGGTCATTCAGTTTGATCGTCCTGTCATAGTTGTGGTTTATGACAAAAGCTTTGAAAGTATTGGCGATCGTGTCAAAAACCAAACTCAACTCTGGACAGTTTTCTGCGGTCTCATGTTTGGGTACAGGGGGCAGTATTTTAAAATAGTCTCCAATGGGATTATGGACAATGAGCGAGATATGACCGTTCTCCGTCTTCAGAAGTTGGCAAACCAGACCACCGTCCATGGCCATTCGAATTCTACGCTCAAAGATAACGTCGCGGTGCTTATAATTGTCCTCAATTCTGTACCAGCGTCTGGCATTCACGTCGAGTATGCACCATCCAGAATCGATAGTCGTAGTTAGCGACCATGGGCTGCTTTCGATGTAATGTTGTATGATGAAGGATGCATCTTGACGGTTTGCGTGATTCTTAGCATGGGCAACAGCAAAGTCAAGGTCGGAAATGAGCTCATTCCATTCTTTGCTTACAGTGCGTAATCTGCACAGATCCGGTGTAGGAATGTAAGTCAACACTAATTTTGCCACGTCGTAAGGCAGCTTTTGTCCGATCAAGTCCATTTTTCGTTTCTGCAAGAGTTTTAGGTAGATTGGTTTACGCAACCTGTGTAAGAGCTAGAATTATGAGTAAACAGGGAGTCAAGCTAGTGCATGAATATGTCCTTTGAACATCATCCTTCAAACACTACTTATTGAATGGGATCGAAACTCATGATTGTCCAAATGGTGGAACATACTTGAACTCACTAAAGTCATGAGGTATAAACGAGTCTGCTCCAGCTGCTTTAGATCCTACTTCAATTGGAAGACGAAGAATCTGGACTAGCTCGCATCACAAAATCGTTTCAGATGGCTGTGGATAAGAATGTGAACTGACTCTAATTAATTAAAGCAGCAGCTGGAGCACCATAAGACTCGTTCCTACCTCATGACTTTATTGAGTTCAAATATGTTCCACCATACGAAACCATTTGCACAATCACGAGAGCTCTTCGATCCCATTATGTATTACTGTTTGAAGGATGATGAACTTGGATATTTCCACTTCTGTCAGAGTATCATTCAGTGCTCCATGCTAATCGCTCTCTCTTTCCTCATAATTTTCTTACACAGGTGGCGTAAACCAATCTGCCAGGAACTCTGATTAGCAGAAAGTTAACGAAGAATGGACTTGACCCGTGAGCTCTCTGACGACGTGGTAAATTCATTGTTGACTTACATTCCTACACCGGATCTGTGCAGATTACGCACTGTCAGCAAGAGATGGAATGATCTCATTTCCAACCTTGACTTTGCTATTTCCCATGCTAAGAATCACGCAAACCGTCAAGATGCATCCTTCATCGTACAACACTACATCAGAAGAAGCACACAGTCGCTAACTACGAAAGTTTATGGATGGTGCATACTCGACGTGAATGCCAGACGCTGGTACAGAATTGAGGCCAATTACAGGCACTGCGACGACGTCCTCTTAGAGCTTAGACATATTCCAATAGCCATGCACGGTGGTCTGGTTTGCCAACATTTGAAGACGGAGAAGGGTCAAATCTCGCTCATTGTCCATAATCCCATTGGAGACTATTTTACAAAACTGCCACTTGTACCCAAACATAAGACCTCAGGACATATTCCAGGATTGAGTTTGGTTTTTGACACGATCGCCAATACATTCAAAGCTTTTGTGATAAACCACAACTATAACAAGACGATCAAACTGAATGACCCCAAGACGAGTGAGGAAGAGCGCTTGCGGATTCGGAATGATCCCATGCTGCGTGTTTATGATTCAGCCAAAAAAGAATGGCAAAGCCTGAGCAACCCCGATTGGGACGTCAGCGGCGTCGGTCTCCTCTGCGGCAGTGTGTTATTCCAAGATCATCTCGTCGTGTTGTTATCAGCTAGAACTCCTCCCTATCATCGTAATGACCCGTACGAGACGCCGTGGACGTACAGCCTTGCGGAGAACACGTGGAAGATTATGCGTGCAGTGACATACGACAGTGACACGGTCAGGTATCATCCGAAGCTGGTAGTGATCGGCAACCGCTTGTTTCTCGTCTCATGGCAACAGGAGCGACATCCCGATCCGTGGTACCGGCTTTCTCTGGAAGAAATCAGTATCCCTGAGATGACTTTGGAACGGGTGTGCAACTTGTGGGAAGAACAGTCTGACATACGATCGGGGATCAGGAACGACCTGACGTTGGATGAGGCTCTAGTCGGTCCCGGGATCAGTGTGATCGGGTTTGGCAACTCTAGTCTGATGGTGATGTTGAATTCATCTGGCAAATGCAAAGTGTTCGATGTGGTGACGCTTTCCTGGAATGCCGATGACTTGCCTCAGAATCCTCTGATCCACGTTCTTGACGGTCGATACTTTAAGTGGGTTGGGAAGCACATGAACCTCCTTCCACCCAATTGGAAACTGAAAACGGATTAAAAGCAAGGAACTCAAGCTCATGTCTCGTTCAGATGTGCATGTTAGTATAACCACACCGCCTCTATCCAAACACTGGAGCATAGTCAAAGTAAACCCTAAATGGACGAAGGATTCATGGTTTTGAAGTGACAAATTTAAGCCATCATATTGTGAAATCGATTATCCAGATAGGGCCAAATTCGTATCACTGGAATCAATAAAGAACATTGCATGTGATGGCCAGAATTAAATAAATTTGAACATCAGGACCAATTAGTAAGTGCAGACCAACTCAAAATTACATGAAAACCATGAGGACCAATTAATCCGGGCTTCTTTGTCCTCAACGGGATAATAGGCGGTGTTCAATGTTTTAATGTCTTCTTAACTTCTTGCATCATGAGCTGTAAATGAAATCGCTTGAGTTCTTGAGCTGAAGTGAGAATGGTCCACACTTCTCTCAAATTCCTGTTGTGCTCAATGTTACAATAAGCTGCAATGAGATTCTATGGTGATGCAAGTAGCTTCACAGGCTGATATATATCTTAGGATAAAAGCCTTGTTTGAGATCGCTTTAAAATCTGTCTTCTAATTTGGGTTAAGCATTCTTAAGTCTGCATTTCTATATACATTTAAATCTCTAGTTTTGAAACTGCGATTCAAAATGTTGGTTTAAACTCGCCCTGGTAACCAACTATGCTGTGGAGAATGGGGTCTGGACATGAGTCTGAAGTCATGCTCTTACTACTGCTCTAGAGGTGAGAAGTGCATTGGTGTACATTTTATAACTGTGCTGAGCAACCCAAGAAACTATAACATTCTATAATCACTAAAATCAGTGAAGAACATTGCAGGTGTTGCTAAATAGATAAACAAAACAACACAAAGGAACTTAGTCCCCATGTGACCTACTAACTCAAAACTGCCAATTTAACATTTGTGTAGGACGTGCAGTTCATCTAAGTTCCACTTCTAGTGATCAATTCCAGTTGTATAGAACATTGAGCCCTCGAATGAAACCTCTGTCAGTGAGTGCAGTTGGTCATTTAAGTAGAGATCCAGCAAGTGAGTTGCTTATTATGCAGTCAGAAAAGTAGCTGCAGAATATTGTGGTGCAAGCTAGTTTGGGTGAAGCAAACTTACTATGAAAGCAGCTGGATCAATGAAGTGCCTCACTGGGGGCGGAATCTGAACCCTCAGGCTGAGTGTGTTTCGTGAATTATGGTTGACATGCAATGCAGGTACTATGATAAGTCTATTCAAGGGCATTCCAAGAAGATGATGGGGCTGCTGTGAGAAGAACCGTAATTAAAAGAATGTATTGACATGAATTGTTCACCTCAATGGCCATATTTGTTTATTTGGGACTTTCCACCATATTGGTACTCTTTGATATCTACAATTGGCATAGATTCAATAAGAAATTCTCATCAAATCTATACTAATTGTAGATTTCAATGAGTCTCAATATGGTGGAAAGTCCCAATTAAAAGAATGTATTGACATGGATTTTTTAGTGTTCTCAGCTTGTGTCGTTCTAATCACGTTCTTAAAAGAATGTATTGACATGGATTTTTTTGTTCTCAGATTAACTGATCACGTTGTAAAATGTATCTCTAAATAATGTGTACAAAAGTTACCTTTATTAATCAACATGTATTCTTCAACATGATTTTTTAGTGATTTTTCTTGTTGAATTTTCTACTTTTTTAGAAAAACAATTTTGACAAATTTGGTCTTGTCTTTTTGGTGTGTGATAAATATAATATAAATCTACATGTGAAAAAAATTCCTAATTTTTCTTTTAAATTACATGTTTCAAATTACCTAGTATTAGATTTATTTGTTCTCGCATGGCCGTTTTGATGTTGAAGAGTAAAGCTACCCATTCAAGGCTACCACCTTTAGAAAAACAGGCTCCAAACACGCAATTCTCTATTTATGCTCTTGGCCATATAATGAAGCACTTGGCTCCCATGCACATAAAAAAATTTGTTTAATTTTTATTTTTTAAAACGGCAATTTAAATTGTATTTTTACAACCCCTTACATTGTAAAAAAATAATTCTTTTATGTATTTTTTGTTTTTATCTTTATCTTTTCTTTTATCTTTTCTTCTATCTTTTCTGTTATCTTGTCTTCTTTTTTGTCTTCTTTTCGTGTCTTCCTCTTGTCATTCTTCTTGTCTATCTTCTTGTCTTTTTCTTTGTTTTACTTTTTCTTCCGGCTGTTGAACCCTGACCGCAAAGCAAAAAATAATAACAATAATAGTAATTATTATTATTATTATTATTATACTCTTTTTTATTCTTTTTATTATATTTGGCTGTGGAGTGCTACTAAATTTTAAACGGCAACCGTCAAAAAATTAAAATCAAAGTTAAATATATTTAAAATAAAAATAAAATAAAAATATATACTTTATTTGGCCGTTTAATGCTGCTGAACCCTACACGGCGGCTGTCCAAAAAAATAAAATAAAACAAAATAAAATTGGCGACTGCGATGTAGGGTTCAGCAACACCCGAAGGCCAAACAAATTTGAAAAATGTTAAAAAATTTAAATTAAATTAAAACTAAAAAATGAAATAATTAACTAGAAACAATTGCTTTGCGGCCACCGTTTAGGATTCAGAACCCACAACTATAGGAAAAAAAAAAAAAAAAAAAAAAAGACAAAAAATGATAAGAAGACAAGAAAGAAAACAAGATAAAATAAAAGATAAAACAAAAGATAAAGATTAGAAGAAAAATTAAATAAAAGAAATTTGTTTGTTTACAATGTATGTGACTGTAAAAACGCAAAAATCAATGTATTTTAGAGAACTTTTTAACCAATTCTATTTAAGCCAAATATGCTTATGAAATGAGCACAATTCGCCAAATGCATCAATAGCAAATTAATGTAGGAGATTCATTTTTGTTCAAATCAGTTAGGTCTATATATGCTAATATATAAGATGGAGAGATTGAAAAAATACATAAGTAAAAGTGTAGCTAAAATCATTTGAGTCACTAAAAACTTGTCCCATCTCACACCTCCTGCCACATTAGGAGCAACCACATAAACTTCCTCAACCCATTCTAGCAATTGATTACATTTTTTCTAAAAATTCCCCATTTTTTCCATAAACACGACAAAATGACAACAACTATCATGATCACTACTCAATTAAATTTCCTTTCATATCAATAAAAGGTTTTTGATATAGTATGCATGAATGCACATTTTTAAAGGACGATAAATATGAACAATTGTTGAAGTACAACTCAATGCACATATTTAAGAAGATAACAGTCGTAGAAATCTTGTCTAATGTAACATGTCCATAAGAATTCAAATGTCTAAAACAAGTCTATAGTGACACGAAATATCATTATGCATCACACTGGACTGGTTCCAGACATTGAATCCTTAAAGACATGTCACATTAGACAAGATTTCTACCACCTAGTGTAAAATGTAACAAAGCCCCACATTAGGTTAATTACATTCATCATCATTTCTAAAAACTTTACTGTGCAAACAAACATGGCCACAACGCAATGTCAATTTAGTTGACGCAATGCATGATGACAAAGTTTACATATATAACCAAGCAATCAAGGGCATAAGCCACTGACCCAACCTGAAAAGCGACAATTTTATGAACAAAGCCACGAACTCTCTTTGAACGATGGCGGAATGCAGAGTCTGAGCCAAAAATGTGGCATTCAAGTGCTCAAAAATTAGGAGCTTATCAGTGCTCAGATGATTTTTGAGGTAGCCAACTGAATCCTTAATCTCTAAAACATAGGGCTGGACCAATGTAGATATTCATGAGGTCCAGAGAAACATCAACTTAGAAAGTGGTGTACTGCGAACTTCTACGTGCCCCATACACACAATTATTGATCGACGGCGCTCTCGTTCGTCACCACTTCATTGCATGTTTCGTCTTGCCAATTAATCCTGTCTGTTCCTACTTTCATTGGAAGACGAAGAATCTGGACTAGGTCGCATCACAAAATCGTTTCAGATGGCTGTGGATGAGAATGTGAACTGACTCCAAAAGCAGCTGGAGCACCATAAGACTCGTTTCTACCTCATGACTTTAATAGTGAGTTCAAATATGTTCCACCATATGAAACCATGAAAACAATCACAAGCTTGGATCCCAATAAGTGATACTGTTTGAAGGATGAAGGACATAAATAGGTGATGGACATATCCACTTGTGTCAAAGTATCATTCGATGTTCCATGCTAATCGCTTTCCCTCATTGGATGCTCATCATTTTCTAGTTACACAGGTTGCGTAAGCCAGTCTGCCGGAAACTCTTGCGGAAACGAAGAATGGACTTGTTCAGTGACGACATAGTGAAATTAGTGTTGACGTTCATTCCTACACTGGATCTGTGCAGATATCGCACTGTCAGCAAGAGATGGAATGATCTCATTTCCAACCTTAATTTTGCTGTTGGCCATGCTCAGAATCACGCAATTTGTCAAGATGCATCCTTCATCGTCCTACACTACATCAGAAGTAGCACACCCAGAATTTTTGACTATGGATGGTGCATACTCGACGAGAATGCCCGACTTTGGTACAGAATTGAGGGCATTAGGCACCGCGACGTCCTCTTACAGCCAGATATTCCAGTGGCCATGGACGGTGGTCTGGTTTGCCAACTTCTGAAGACGGAGTCTAACGATCAAATCTCGCTCATTGTCCATAATCCCATTGGGAACTATTCTGAAATACTGCCACCTGTACCCAAACATGAGACCTCAGAAGACTGTCCACGATTGAGTTTGGTTTTTGACACGATCGCCAAGACATTCAAAGCTTTCGTGATAAACCACAACTTTGACAAGATGATCAAATTAGCTGACCCCACGACGAGTGAGGAAGAGCGCTTGCGGATTCGGAATGATCCCGTGGTGCGAGTGTATGATTCTGCCACCAAAGAATGGCAAAGCTTGAGCAACCCCAAATGGGACATAAAAGTCGCTGGTCAGATCATCGGCAGTGTGACATTCCAAGATCAAGTCCTCGTGTTGTTTTCATATCCAGATTTAGATTCAGATTCTGATACAGATTCAGATTCTGATACACATCCTGGTCAGCCGTACCAGTCGCTGTGGTCGTTCAGTCTTGAGGAGAAGAAGTGCGAACCTTTGTGCAGCATTGAGAACAGCTATGATCCGAAGCTGGTAGTGACCGACAACCGCGTGTTTCTCGTCTCATGGTGCCAGGAGCAAAATCAAAATCCGTGGTGGTTTTGTCTGGAAGAAGTCAAATTCTCTGAGATGGCTCTGGAATTCGAACTCGTGTGCAAGTTATCGAAAGAACAGTTGTGGTCGTTGTTTGACATACGATCGTGCATTGCGAGGTTGGATGACCGCCCCGAGATGAGTGTGATCGCGTTCGGCAACTCCAGTCTGATGCTGATGTCCAATTCATCTGGCAAATGCGAAGTGCTTGATGTGGTGACGCTTTCCTGGCATGCCCATGCCTTGCCTCCGAATCCTCTGAGTCACCTCCCTGACGGTGGAGAATGTGCGTGGGTTGGGAAGCACATGAACCTCCTTCTACCCAATTGGGAACTGAGCACGGATTAAAATTTCTCAAGGAATTCAAGCTCAGGTCTCGTTCAGGTGTGCAGCGCCTCCATCCAAACACTGGAGCATAGCCAAAGTAAACTCTAAAAGGACGAACTCAAGGATTCATGGTTTTGAAGTGACAGATTGAAGCCATCATCTTGTGAAATCCATAATCCAGATGGAACGAAGATTTTGTATCCCTGGAATCAATAAAGAGAATCACTTGAGTTGCTGAGCTGAAGTGAGAATGGTCCACTCTTCTCTCAAATTCATGTTGTGCTCCATGTTACACCGCAAAATAATACGCTGCAAAGAGAGTTTATGGTGATGCAATTAGCTTCACACTGATTTCTTAGGATAAAAACTCTGTTTGAGAGGGCTTTAAAATATACCAAGTATCAAATTTGGGTTTAGCACTCTTATGTTTGCGTTCTATATATTTTTAATCTCTAGTTTTAAAACTACACTTCAAAATTGCTGGTTTAAACTCGCCCTGGTAAATATCTATGCCGTGGAGCATGGGGTCCATGAGTCTAGAGTAATGAGTCTAGAGGCGAGAAATGCATTCGTGTATGTTTATAACTGTGCTGAGCACCCAATTAAGAAACTATGACATTCTATATCACTAAAATCAGTGAAGAACATTGCATCCAGTGGTAAAGAAATAAATAAAACCAGACAAAAAGAAAGTCCCCATGCATGTGACCTAGCAACTCCAAATTGCCAAAAGATTTGTGTAGGACGTGCAGTTCATCTATGTTCCACTTCTAGTGATCAATTTCAGTTCTATATAACATTGTTCAAATGAAACCTCTGTCAGTGCAGTTAGTCATAAGTAGAGATCCAAGTTGCTTATTACGCACAGAAAAGTAGCAGAATCTGGTGCAAGTTTGGCTGAAGCAAGCGAAAGTTGGATCGATGAAGTGACATAGAGCTGAATCTGAACCATCTTGTGTTTCGTTAATGGTTGATATGCAATGCAGGTATTATTCAAGGGCAAGAAGATGACTGAGCACTGTGAGGAGAACAGTAATTTATAGAATGTATGGATTTACAAGATGAGCTTGAAAGGGATCTTATGTGAGTTCGGGGTCACTCAGGTGTGTCTGCTTTCCTCCCATGGATGATATGCACATGCTTACTTCTTTGTACGAGTCGCTTTCTCTGAAGCATTTGTGGGATTTGTTGTTTGCGTTATTCTGACCCAAAGTGTATTAAGGGGTGTCAGTGTAAGCTTATGAGGGAGACTGTGCCAATTGCTTTTTACATGCAAATTGAAACCGTTGAGTTGTGCTACCTCCCTCGCTCCAAACACTATTAACAAAACTTGTCGTTTTTCATTCCCCACTTTGTGGAAATAGTGAACAGTGACGGAATATTGTGCCTAGATTTCTGTCTTCTTGTGACCAAAACCACTCACCAGCATCGACGCAACCCATGTGCCTAACGCAGTTTCATTCCTTTTTCATTAATAGTAAGTGAAAAACGACACATTTCCTACTAGTGAAAGCTTGTTGCACAACCTTGTGCAAAAGGCTCGGGTGAGTAACGTTGTATGCATCAGAGACACATTTTTGAGTAAGCCTGATTTCTTGGTTGTATTTCTCCACACTCACAAAGAAGGGAAGAGGACGACCTTCCTCCATAGATTGTTGATTCCCCCATTTACGAAGCAGGACAAAAATCATCCCCTTTATAATCAGATCACACTTGTATGAAGCTAATTTCTCATAGAATTTTGTACTCTTTTTTTTTACGTGCAAGCAGTACATGACGGATGAGAAAAATGGTTGGTTAGGCGATTGACTCTAAACAGGATCTTACGTGAGTTTCGGGTCACTCAAGTATATATATCAGTGTTTGGGGTACTTTTTGAGTCAACCAATCAATTTCCTTTATTTTACCTAACCAACTGGCTTTTAAGAATATATCTTGTATATTTATATGATAAATACAAACATAAATAATACTTAGTCATTTAGTCCGGTTTTTTGCCTCTATTCTTGAGATTCAACCAGTTATTTTGGAAAATCAATTGGTTGACTTGTAACTAACCGCCGGTTCTTCCCAAACAGTAGTATATATGTCTGCTTTCCTCCCATGTATGCACATGCTTACTTTCTTTGCACGTGTTGCTTTCTCTGAAACATTTGTGAGATTTGTTGTTTGCAATATTCCTACCTTATTTAACCCCTAAACGTCCAACCGTCTAGAAAGTGAACAATGTACAAAATTAGACACAGTCTTCTCATCCGTCATTGACTTTTTGCAATATGAATGTTTTACTATACATTTTATAGGAAGTTAACATCATCCATGTGTGATCCAATTAGAAAGGGGATCATTTGTAAAAAATTTAATATGCATCATTTCATATTGTAGTGATTCACCAAAAATTTCAAAGAGTTTAGTGTAAAATCAACTCATAAAATTAAGCAACTAAAAAATCTTCAAAAATCATTACATTTCAACCAATCACAACAAATTTCTCATAACTAGGCTATACTTTCACATTAGCTAGTTAATGTTGCACCCTTTTGCCTTGCTCAAACCCTACTCTTCTAGTTACTAGTTGCTAAAGGAGAACCGAGAAACTCATATTCTCCTCTACAAGGCTACATACTAAATCTCCACATCCCTTTGTAATGACACTAATTTCTGTGAAAGTTTGAGGGAGAAAATTCATACCTGGAACACTTTCTTCCTGCCTTAGACTTCAGCACATAAATGAAACAAATCAGAAATCTGAGTTCTTTTATAAATAATACGAGATGCCTTATTTTTCTATAATTACTGTAGTAAAATTCATCCAAATGGATGAAGGTTTGTTTAAATGGATGCAAATTGTTCAAATAGATGAGAATTTGTTCAAAAATGGATGTACCCACAACAATTATCCACCAAGGCCATATTCGTTATATTGAGACTTTTCGCAGTCTCATTTTTATCGTCGACTCGAGGATAAACCATTATAACTGTTGAGGTTTGCGACTATTCGGTAATTTGAGACTTTAATATATTAATATATATAGAAACCTTTGATTGCCCAAAGGTTACAGTCTCATCTTATCGTCGACTCGACGATAAATGACTATAATTGTTTTAGGGTTGAAGTCTCAAAATGACCATTTTGTCTCAATTTAACGAATAAGGCCTTCACCCACAATATATGGTGAAATCAGTGTAGTCGTTTGAGTTGAATGATAGATTTTCTTACAGTCTCATGTACAATACCCGGCAACAAGAATATGTCACTTCCTTCTAAATGACAAATGAACATGAAATTTGATAAAATTAGAATCTTTGAGTGAGATTTGGACAAGTTAAAGAACATAAGATACACTACACATGTATATGAGCTTTGACAAGAAATATTTCATTTTGAACAATTTCTACTTGAAATTAAAACCCATTTTTGGACCTACTTAATTTAAACATATGTAGCAACATATTTTGATAATTAAAGTATATAATAATCATTATAGAAGGAGTGGGGATCATTTTTAGAATCATGTACAAAAAAAGAACATGCATTTTGAAGCAATATTAACTAAGATATCAAGTTTTGAAGTTTCAAATCCAAAGTTGCTCAATTTTTAATCCATTTTTTGTTTATTTCATATCTCATACAAAAAATCTCAAAATATTGAAATTTCTTATCATACTATTGAATACAACTCAATTATCTCACCAACGCACTTTATGCTTTCATATTTGAATAATTTTACCACCTATAGTGTCATTTCAAAATTTGAAATTTTATAGTGTTTCTGGCTCCTTAACCCTTTAGTGCCCAGGGTACTGTAGCAGACAGCTCTGGATTTCAGTGGGTTTTTCCACTGTGGTTGAGACTACCAAAAATAGAATGGGTTAAATTAGAAAGTAACCGTACAATTCTATTCTCAACTCGAGAGCACACATTTTGTTAAAATTTGAGAATCATCCGATGGTGGGATCGGAAGATTATAGTATGTATTTGAACTGTATAATGCACGCTCAAAAACGAGATTTTGGGGGGTGTGTGACTTCAAAGTTAAATAGAATTTGAGGTAAATTTTCAAAAATAAAAGCAAAGAAGTTCAGCTATGCCCTATGTCAACACCTCTCGGTTGCAATCTTTCATATCAAAAATAGACTCACACATAATTATTGTGAGATTTATAAGTGAAAGTGACTTGTCCATGTACAGTTTAGGACAAAATTTTATACGTTGAAAATTGACAGGAGTGGGTACATTAGTCAAGATCGGATTACACACACTAATGGAAGATGAAGAAGAGAACACAATCCAAAAAAATAAAACAAGATAACAAACTTCCAAACACAAGAAATACTACACAATACATATGTTGTATTTGTAAGTATTTATTGTATTTTCAAGTATTTGCAGTATTTTTGCGTTCTGTTGATAGGTATTTTGATAGTTGTACAATTCCAAATTGAAAATTTCTTTTTCTGGAAGGTGCGTAATGTATGTGCGCAAATCTGAACTTCAAAACTGAAGTTCCAATTCTTCACGGATTCTCTGCTATTTGCATTTCGGACGTTGTAGTGACCATAATGTGGTTTGCTAGGCACTAAAGGGTTAACCCCTAAAAGCCCAAGGCTGGGGTATTGGACAAAACATAGATGTGTCATAATATGTGCCTTCCATATGTTTGATGAAGTTTGGTTCAATAGATAAAATTTAGGGCATCATCTCTACAAATTATCCGTACGGTCAAACTTCCAAAAATAAATTTAGATCGTTTTTAATGTATTTAAAAGCATTAACCTTTGAAAATTTGTATAAATTCTAATTTTCACTTTTAGTGTCTAAAATTTAGCATGATTGGTTAAATTTGGTTTATTTATTGTACACTTCAAAAAAAAGCAAAAGAAATGATGGAGGGAAGATCATTACTTTCCCCAAATAGCAAATTTTGTAACACTAAGACAATGTTGAAGTGATTCACTTTGAAAAATTCTCGGGGGTGGAGTTTAACTTGGATTGACATAATTCAAATTGGGTTGAAAAGTAGACTCGATGTAGTATTTTAAAATATTTTTTATTTTTCAAAAAAATACTTTTATTTATTCCGGGCAGCCCGTTAGATTCGGACAACGACTAGAAAATGGTCACTTGGATGCTTAGGCCTTTAGGGGTTAAGAGGCAGTTACGGAAACTTACTGCTGAGTACTGAACTGCTTATAAACTTGATAGTTCCCTAATATGTGTTAGCTTAAGTCACCAAATTTATATTTTAGTCACTTCTTGTTCTCATATTGTGCGACTCTTGGAAATTGCAGGAGGAAGTTGGTGGAAAACTAATCGCATCAGGAGGAGAATGAGCCAAGAGCTGGTCGGGGTTGGTCAATCAAAGAGGACCACAATTCGGGAAGAAATTTTAGTTTAACCAGCTAATGTGGATTTCAATCGGCTGACTTATAACTAAAGGTCGATTCTCCCTTGACATTGAAGAGGAAGTTCAATTTGTCATAGACACTTGCAAAATGTATGTCTCTTTTGTCACCCAAGTCTCAACCCTTGGTTGATAGAGCTTAAAATCTTTACATTAAGAAAGGTTGTGTGTTTTAATTTGTTTGTTTGTTTGTTTGTTTTGTTTTGTTTGCTTTGTTATTATGTTGCGTTGAGATCTCCCTGACTATGCGCCTGCCGGCTGCGCTTTTGCTACCGTTGGAAAGCTCTCAACGAGAAAGGGTGCACATCATTTGTTGTCACATTTGGAGTTATGATGTGAAAATTATGGATTTTTAATCAAATTGCATCGCCATAAATTAAATTAAATCATGAAAAAAGGAATTTGGGAGTTTTTGATGTTATTCTTGATATCTTCAAAAAAGCTCTGTACAAGTAGGAGTGCATCAAAGTTGTTTCATAACTTTTGGACCTATGGTTTGAAAGTTATGAATTTTTAATGGAATTTTGTCACTATGATTTGAATTAAATTATGGATAAAGTATTCTAAAAGACAATTGCAAAATAATCAGAAACATAGGGAGTACTAAGAAGTATGAGGGACTCAAGGACATGTGGAACACGAGGAACATATAGGACAACGATGTAATGTACCATGTGAAGTATAGTTGATATCTTGAGGGGTAGAATAAGTTTTATGCCTTGAGGGATAAAGTAGATATGATATCTTGAGGAGTAGAATAAGTTTTATGCCTTGAGGGATAAAGTAGATATGATATCATGAGGGATAGAGTTGATTTAATATCTTGTTGAATATAGTTCATATCTTGTGGGATATAGTTAAGACCCTCAAGGGTAGATCTTGATTTTATTAAAAAATATTAGGGCGTTTTAATGGTACGGGTGAGTGAAAAAAAAGTAGTTTGAAGTGATGGGTTTTTTGAAAATATGGATTTTGAAAAAAATTAATTGATTTTTCGTAAATAACATTTGGATGTACGAGATTTTGATGGTTTAAGGATATGAAGGATATCTACACAATGATATTTTTGGCTGGGTTTATTTTTGTGTTAGTGCTCTGCTACGACTATATTAGTAAAAAAATACAATGTAGTGTTTCAACTAAATGTAGTGTAAAATGAACCATATATAATTAAAACTTCAATATTTAAATTTTTGGGTGGTCTAATGTGATTAGATGTTGAATAGTCATGAAGATATTTTCTAAAATTAGAATCATTCGAGTCCATGATATTTAATAAGCCTTGAAAATCTGAGAATGAAAAATATGGAGGATCATGAAACTCATAACACCCAATTCCCTAATTTTGCACTTGGCCAAGTGCACTCATTTCAAGAGCAAATTTGGCTTTAAAAAATTTGTTTGAAGTTTGTTCTAAAAAACAATGATTTTTGTCTTTCTACAATCCCTACGTTGTAAAGAAACAATTATTTAATTTATTTTGTATCCTTATCTTTACCTTTTATTTTATCTTTATCTTTATCTTTATCTTTATCTTTTCTTTTCTTTTCTTTTATCTTGTATTTTTTGCTTGTCTTTTTTCTTGTCTTCCTCTTGTCTTCCTTCTTCTTTTTCTTCACCTTGCCATTTCTGGAGTTTAAACGTTAAAATTTTTTAAAAAAAAACTAAAATCAAGGAGCAGCCGATGGCTGAATCCAATACAGGCCAAAAATAATAAAAAATAAAAAATAAAATATTGACTTCCGGATTTTCTGGACAGAGAAGGTCCGCACGCGCGGAACCTACTCTAATTTTGACCCACTTTCCCTCCCTCCTCCCCTTTCCTTATTTTTCCCCTCTTTCCTATATAAACCCTCCCTCACTCTCTTTCCCTCACTCTCCCTCTCTCCTCCCTCTTCCTCCTTTATATTGAAGAGAAAGGAGAAGGGAGAGAGGGAGAAGGACAAGAGAGGAAAAGGGGAGGAAGGAGAGTGTGAGGGAATGAGAGTGAGGGAGGGTTTATATAGGGGAGAAGGGGGAGTGAGGGAGGGAGGGTCAAAATTAGAGTAGGGTCCGCGCGCGCGGACCCTCTCTGTCCGGAAGATCCGGAAGTCAAAAAAAAAAATTAAAAAAAAATTAAAAAAAATTAAAATAATATATATATATATATATATATATATATATAATTATTATTTTGGCCTGTATTGGATTCAGCCATCGGCTGCTCCCTGATTTTAGCTTTTTTTTTAATTTTCTTAACGTTTAAACTCCAGAAATGGCAAGGTGAAGAAAAAAAAAGGAAGACAAGAAGAAAAAGAAGAAGGAAGACAAGAAAGAAGATAAGCAAAAAATACAAGATAAAAGAAAAGAAAAGAAAAGATAAAGATAAAGATAAAAGAAAAGGTAAAGATAAGGATACAAAATAAATTAAATAATCGTTTCTTTACAACGTAAGGGATTGTAAAATGACAAAAATCGTTGTTTTTTAGAAAAAAATTCAAACAAATTTTTTAATGCGCGTGGGAGCCAAGTACATGATTATATGGCCAAGTGCAAAATTAGCGAATTGGGTGTTTCATATGAAAGGTTTGTTTCTTAACCCTTAACCGTCTTGACGTCCATATTTTGGACGTTTTTGGGGTACATTCACCTTTGAAGAGCTGTAACTTTTGCAAAAAGTATTCAATTTTAATGAGATTTTGAAAAAACATACCGCATGATGTATGGAATGTGTGATAAGAATTTCAGATCAATCCAAGATGTATCGAATGTTTGGTGATCATTTGAAAGTAGTTTTTTTTTTTTTTTTTTTTTTTTTTGGACACTTTTTGTGCATTTTTATGGCTGCAACTTTGGGGGCTTGTATCTCCTTCATTTTGTGTTTGTTTTCAACAAACCTTATTGGGTTGGATTTCCCTTGAAGCTTAGTTATCATGGTAAAATTTTCATGTCAATCCGTTTTTTTCATTTTTTTCCATGTTTGGGAGTTATTTTAGTGCACGGGTCTAGTTTGGACACTTTTTTCTTTTTGGGTCACATCGGTCACTTTTCGGGCTACTTTTTGACATTTCAAGGCTATTAAGGGTACATTAAATTTTTCCATGAGTTTTGTTTTTTGTACCAATGTGTTTATATGATGATTTTAAACTACTTTATAGTTCAAAGTTTTTTCATTTGAGTAATTTTGAAAACGAATTTCACCTCTAACTGTGTTGCTAGGGAAATTTCAGCATCCTTTTTTAACCCTAAAATGCTACGATCTTGCAATCTATATGGCCAAATGACCCCAAAATTAATTCACATGATCTACAATATGTATATTACAAGATTGTGACAGGATTTCCATACCTCACCTACATTTAGACCTATAACACATCAAAATTGATAATGATTTTAAGCCCAAAAAAGCTAGGGACGCTTAGGGGTTAAAACACATGTACCTATGGTGATTGAGTGAAACATGAAATTTTGTTCCAAAAATAGTGTGGGAAGGGTAAAAACCATTAAAATATCATTTTTTGCGGCAATCATGTTTTTTACATTATTATTACAAATCAAATTTAATGCATCAAAGATGGATAGTTTTGAAAAATAATTTTGACGGACATCATAATTAGATAAGAAGAAATTTGTAATTGATTTTTTTTTTAAACAAAGAAATTTTAACTACTACATTAAAAGAGATATGGGGCCTCAAGTAGGCTCCCACTTTGAATCAGCTGAATTCAGCTGGCCGGGATTATTATTATTATTATTATTATTATTATTATTATTATTATTATATAAAATAATAATAATGGCAGATCGTTTGCCACATCAAGCTGCAATTTTATTATTATTATTTTTTGAAAAAACAATGTTATTTTTTTTAGATTTATTTATTTATTTACTTTTGATTGGTTGTTGGACCCCATATCTATTCTAATGCATTCACTACATTCACTACTTCAGAAAGGAATACCTGATTTTGAAGCCTTTTAGTCACCCGTTCCATGAGAACATCCATCAGTGTAATGGCATTTTGAATGAATGAATCCTAAAGGGATGTAGACACTTATTATATGTGATGATAGCTATTGTGTGAACAATAATAGAGTCAATATGTAGTCGTGTAGGACTGAAGTGAATACTAAAGTGGATGGGTTGTGCTTGGGAGTTGTAGAGCTCTATTTTAAAAAGAGCTTCAAATTAAGAAATTGTGCAGTGGAGTTAGACAACTCCAAGATCAGGACAAGTACACTTGAATGAATGCGTGATTTTTGACATAAAGATATAGAGCAATCTCAAAAGGTTGAGTTCTAAAACTTAGAGTGACTAGGACTACTATTTTGGCTAGATAGAACTAAAAATAAAACACCAAAAGTAGAAGTGAAGTCCTAGACTAAACTAATAGTTATCTTTGCTATAAGAATTGAGCTTGGGAGAGATGAGAGGCTCTCCTTGGTAGGAGTTTCCCATCATTCTATGGTTGGGTGGTTGAGCTATTGTACCACTCTCAGAGTTGAAAGTTGAGTATTTGGTTATACACTAATTAATATATTGTGTGAGGTGAATATCATATATGACAGTTAGTAGTTGTAAATCTTAGGTTTTATTTTTTTCTAACTTTTTCATAAGAGGTCCATAACAAAGTAAACAAACAGCACAAGGTCACACTAGTCTTTCATTAAATGTTCTTGATGGATATCATAAGAAGTAGGTCATTTTCTCATGTGAGTAACCAAATACTCAACTTTCATACTTTTATTTTATTTTATTTTAATTTGATTAAAGAGTATACTTTTATTTTTATTTATTTTAAAGTTTATTTTTAACTTTTGTGCATTTACTTTTATGTGCTTTTACTTTTAGGATAATTGACTATTAGTAGCTATGAATTTTATTTTATATCTTCTGTAATTTTTTCTCACATCAAAGGTTAGAACACATGAAAGAAAATTGCTACAAGGATTCACTACTTTCTAGGTTGACTGCATTCTAGATTGAGTTGAGGTTAGGTATTGAAGAAATGGATATTAGAACTAGTGCAGCTGTTGAAGCCGATGAGTTTTTGGCCGGCCATGCATCTCAATGGATGCAAAAACCATCATATCAGTCAGGAGTATATGGTCATGATGGTCAAGGAATAAGCAAAATTAATGAGAAGCGTAAAATTTTTAAAAATTACGAAGTAGTTGTTGGGGAACACCATGGGGTTGACCAAGCTAAAGCACTTCATCATGAGGGAGGGAACAAATTCAAAGACAATCCAAATATTGATTTACATAGAGATGGTAATTATGGAAAGAAGCAACAAAGACGTTGGGGTCCTGAAAAGGAGGTTGAAGACACAAAACGGAAGTCTCGATGGGCTACGGAGTTACCAAAAGTAAATCCATGGCTTGGTCAAATTCAACTGCGGCCCGAGTTTACAGGAGTTGATTTGGATCCAGAGCTGCAAGCGCTACATATCAAATTATTTGATCTTAACCAAAAGTTGCAAACTAATATGGTATTTGATGATGGTATCTGTTCCCCTTCTCCGGAGCCATTATATGACAACATGGGCATAAGGATTAACACGCGAGAGTCTAGAGCCAGAGAAAAGCTGACAGTTGAAAGACAGAAAGTGATTTCCATGTTGATTAAAAAAGACCCTGCATTTAAGGCTCCGGCTGATTACAAACCATTGAAGTACTACAAAAAGGTTTATATTCCAGTGAAAGAGTATCCAGGGTACAACTTCATGGGCTTAATTATTGGACCTCGTGGTAGTACTCAGAAGCAAATGGAGAAGGATACCTGTGCAAAGATTGTCATACGAGGGAAAGGATCTGTCAAAGAAGGAAGTTATGGTTGGAAGAGATTGAAGCAGGAGCCTTTAGAAAATGAAGATTTGCATGTTTTGGTTGAAGCAGATACAGAGGATGCAGTTGAGAAGGCCGTAGTTATAGTTGAAAAGTTATTGGTACCGGTCGAAGAAGGACTTAACAAACACAAACAAGCTCAGTTGCGGTTTCTTGCAATCTTGAACGGCACTACACGAGATGATGAACGTTGCCGTCATCGGCATATGGAGTACGCTTGTCCAGGACGTAGGCACTCTGCATTTAAGAGTGATGTTTTGTGCCGTGCTTGTGGAAATGGTAGTCATTCGACAATCGATTGTCCTTTAAAAGGATGTGCACAGGGTAATAAGTTGGAAGATGAATACAATAACTTCCTTGCTGAACTTGGTGAAGGTGGTCCTGATGGAATTAGAACAGCTTCACTTGTAGGTAACCGTGGTGGCGATTGCAAGGTTCACTCTAGTCAACAACTTGGCCCCACTTTGGTGTTATGTAAACCTCAAGGACTCCCTCCACCCCAATTGCAAAGGAGTGTGCCTCTTTGGGGCCCTCCTGCAGGTGGTGGTCATTATATGGCTTATCCTCCATGGATTGCTTCTCATGATCCTATGCAACAATATAGTCCATATGGCCCTCCTCCACCAGGTCCTAATTCAAATGGTCCTTCATCCAATTCATATTTTAATATCCCTCAAGGACAAGGTTATCATGAAGCCCCTTCTGGTCACTACGGTGGACCATATAATAACTACACGGGTGGACCACCTCATGCTTATGCCAATAATTCAACCACTTGGGGTATACCAAGAAGTTGAAACCAATCTACGGTATATTAGAGTCAGCGACACATGGTTATGATAAACAATTTATTCATTTCTCCTTTATTTGAGATTGTATGATTCACATTATATTGATCATGTTGTCAGACTAATTAATTGGATTGGTTTAAACATGCCTTTGGAGGACTAAAAGCAACAACGTACTAGCCCCGCTTACTTGAAGGTTATACCATCAAAGGTAGATTTAGGGTTTTTGCTACAAATGGACACACTCAACAGGGCAAGAAAGAAGACCTACTGCAGAGAAGCTCTAACTTGTAGCATTGGAGTGGATCCTAACTTGGTTGTTCTTTGGAATACTAACGCTGATTCATGTGGTAGATCTTTATTTGAGTGCAAGTTCTTGTCAATCTTTACATGAAACTTCCCTTTGTGTTTCTAGTATATATTGATATAGGTTGCCGTGATTGAGCATTGAGAATGTTGACATGATGACAACTACATGTGCTAACAAAATTTTCTATCGCAGGGTTTACATTTAATGATCAATAGGAACTCAAAGTGATTCAATCTATAACAATGAGTTGTTGCTAATACTTTCAATATATTGACATTATTTCAGAACTAGTACATGTTTTTCATATGTTTTGTGTGATGTTGACATTGATGCTTGCCGCAGTATGTATGTATGAATTAGTACTAACATAAGAGCACTCAACAATTGAATGGATAAAGAAGGTTTGAAATAAAGGATTTCTACCTGCAAGCGGCAAGTGGTAATAAAACACACTGGCACAAGTTGAGACACTTCATTGCACCAAACATTTTCCCTTCATATTGCGCACTCTCCACCACCTCAGTCTTCTCAATAAAAATCTCTTTTGCATTAAAAATTTCTACTTGATTCTGCACCATGTTTGCATTCTCTTCAGATTGAGCAATTAGCAACATTGGTTACAACAGTTAAACAATTCAAAAATTAATTCAAGACATAGTCAAGCTTCTTGCAAGATCAACATATCTCTCTATTCAAAAACTCTTCAAAGTGGGACTTACAGTACAAAATCAGAGACCAATAAATCTCTCTGCAAATCGGTCAGCATTAAGGTCAAAAACTTACAATTTCTTATTAAAGTGTTTACATTTGAAGATTATTCAAAGTGGTCTCTCTAATTCAGCCTTATTACCAAATTCAGACATGCTCTATCCTTCATTATTCTCAGTGTGTGCAACCAATCTATTACAGTACATCTCATCATTCAAGAGGCCCAACACCTGCTTGCAAAGACTCACTAAGCACAACCGAGGGTCCACCAAATATGAACAAGGATCAAAGTGAAAAGACCTTTAATACAGAATTTAATCCTACTCGTGATGTACTGTACATTGCTTCTCTCAATTTGCTCAATTACTTGAGGTTGTTTGTAGCGTTCAACCCTAAAAGGTCCTTGGGGATAGCAGATACGTTGGTGTATATTTGGCATTTGTTATACGTAAGAAGCTCCAAATTGGGACCCCAATAGCTCATTAGAATCATGGTAGTATGAATTTCAACTTCACTTTGATCCTTGTTCATATTTGGTGGACCCAAAATGATTTTAGAGCATTGGAAGTTAGGAACCATGCTAAATACAACAAAATATTGATGTATAATACTGGCCAGAACGGACTCTTAGACCTTCAAGGGTTAAGCAAAAGGAGGAACAAACCACCGACACTGATGACACCGCCAAGCTGCACCCGTAACCCACGGAGGCAACTGAAACCCAATGCTCGGGAAGAAAACTCCCGCAGCGATGGGAATGCCGAGCAGCAAATTTATTTGTGGCTATATATCGCCAACTTACTATTTGAAAAATGGGCATGCTATGTTGTTATAAGAAAAATTGGGTAAAAAAATAGAGTATATTGCCATAATCTTTCCTTATCATTGGTATGTATAACGAACAATTCAATAGAAAGCCAGATATTTGTAGTAAAAAAAATTGTAAATCGCCGAAAAATGCTTTCTATTTTTTAAGTTTCAATTTTCAAATCGCTATCCCCCACCATGGCCACTGAGGTCCCTGCCGCCTGCAATAAAATCCCAAACTGAAATGTTAACCCTTAAAGGACGTACTAAGCTCCACAAGCTTACTTTTTTTTTTTGGGAGAATCTTGCTCATAACTTCTACTCTGTTGAATCAAATGGGTTTTTTAAATGCCAAAACGAACATATTTTAAGGCATTTATACCTCTATAGAATAGAACCAAATTAAAAAGAGAATCATGCTTAAAATGGAGTTTAAAAGAGATTTTGGGTATGGGAATCAGGAAAGCCATGTCCTTTAAGGGTTAACACACATCATGTAAAATACCGTATGCATGAGAAAGATTACCATCACTCAACTGAACTCCCGAGTGATAGAATCTCTTCCACAATTCTGGCCTTGTCTTCCGGTATTGCAATAGCCATGACTGTACCCCAGTTGTCCCCTGTAAGAATCAATTAAACATCTTGTGAAAAAAACAATTCATATGGAACCAAATTTTATATCATCAGAAGCAGTAAAGAACTTTGCATGTGTTGGTCGAGAAACAAAGAAAGTTGAAAAAAAGGAAGTCCAAATAGAACCTACTCAAAAATGCTAAAAAGAAAACATGAGGCCCAATTCAGTGTCTTAGTCCTTGAGGGGTTTAAACAGACAAAAAAGTAGGCATGTACTAACTTGTAATACCTGAGCTCAAACGCACATAAGATTAGGAGCAACTTCCGAGGTCCAAATCATAAATGATCCTTCTTGAATTTTATTTACGATTGGTAAAGAAGAAGGTAGGCTCTGCGCGCCGAAGAGCCTCCAACTCCCGCACAATTTGAACAAAAGTTGGCCTCACACTGGGCTCCGAGTGCCAACACCTTCTCAACAAGTCTTTGATTCGATCATCAATGTAACCAGGCAATGCAGGCCTCTCGCCTCGAACAATCACAGCATCGTAATCAGTGCGCTTCAGGCTCCCGAGCGGAACGCAACCTGTTAGAACTTCGTAGCAAGTCATTGCATAGCTGTACACATCCACCTTCTTCGTCCAGATGTCTGGGTTGTTCGAATAATCACGATTTTGTACAGCCCGTAACACCTCCGGAGCTCTCCAGAACCCCGTTCCTTGGCATTCATTCGAGCTTTCAAAATCAGCTATGTAGCAATGAAATCTGTACTTGAATTGCTTCCTTCCCGAAGTTACTTCATCAGACGCTGTTAGTACCTCTAGCTTCATTTCTGCATCCGAAACTGCGTTGTCGGAAGAGCCAAGAAGGACATTGGCCGCTTTCAGATCCTTGTGAAGAATGTCACTCTTGTGCAAGTCTTTCATCCCGTGCGCAATCTCCAGCATGATGGGTAAGGGATACTGAAACGGTGGTTGATGGCCGTTGATTCTTTCTATTTGGAGATCGATGAGTTTGCGTAAGTCGCCCCAGTATCGTTTCATTACAAATGCAAACCTGCCATCTTTCAGTAACGTGCCACCCTTGATGAAACAACACTTGTTTCGAAACAGTTTCCACGAGGAGTTTTTGCCTGAAAGAGTTTCCCCATGCGGCGTGAACGTCCATTGCCGTTGCAGGACTGCCAGCGAGTGGCCAGATTTGTACACTTTCACCACGCAATGCTCGTTGCCGTCGAGAATTGCTTCTAGAATCTCCGCCTGGCCTCCCTCGGCGATCTTGCGCCCGACCTCCAAGGAATCGCCGTAGTCCCGGAAGAACTCGTGCTTCGGCAAGAATCGTGCCCATCGTGCGTGAAACCTTCTGGAGCTTCGACTCATCCTGTGCACCAGTGATTTTCTTTTGCATTTTGTCAAGGGAATCCCAATGGCGAATTGAAACTTGAAAAATAGATAGCATTTTTTTGGCGATTTACAATTTCTTTCACTACAAATACATCGCATTCTAGAGTTCTTGGCTATGCGTACCAATTGATAAGGGAAGATTATGGCGATATGCTCTATATTTTTACAAAGCAACATAGCAAGCCCATTTTCCAAATAGCAAGTTGGCGATCAATATAGCCACAAAAAAGTTCGCTGACCTGCACTTCCTTAGGAGAGCCTGGAAATGTCGACGATTTTCCACGAGCAGGAGATCCTCGGAGGAAATTGGCCGACCCACCACCGTCCAAGTCTCCCGTGACTTCTCGATCTCGTACTCTTCCTCACTCACGCATTTGGTTCGCAGCTCCCATAGCTGCCTCCTGCGTGCAGTCATGTACTCCTCACCAGCACCATCAGAGCTGCTCGCGATGTCTGCTGGTTTTGCTTCCAGTGCTGTCACATACTCAGATCTCTCACCCATCTCGTTCATCGCCATTGTATCGATCGGAACAGTAGCTCCTCTCAAACCCTAACCTGGACAAAGAGGGAATATATACAGTACAGAGCTCAGAATCATCTTCATTACGAGCTGCAACATGATTAGACTTCGGAGCTCGATAAAGCTGCAATTCACTAGTAGAAACACCGCCTCAATAGTCTAGAGAAGCATGCCCAAAAAATGACTCACAACTGGTCTAGTTCGTCATGTGGGGTCTCCTCAGTAAATTGGAGAAGCATGTCAAAAAAGACCCACAGCTAGAACTTTAGTTTGTCAGGTGGGGTCTCCTTCAGAGTAGATTGGAAATCATGTCCAAAAAAACCCACAACTAGTCTAGTTTGTCATGTTGGATTTTCTCGTGGGTCTTTTCGCTAGTCTACTAAGGCGGTGTTTCTAGTAGTGATTGATCAATACAAGCGCACATCAATCATACGATTCACCCCACCCCAAAACACTGTCAAAGGAC
Organism: Pohlia nutans; assembly: GCA_022496805.1. Lineage (NCBI taxonomy): Eukaryota > Viridiplantae > Streptophyta > Bryopsida > Bryales > Mniaceae > Pohlia > Pohlia nutans. The sequence goes on from CM040105.1 coordinate 3,034,052, forward strand.
ATTCAATTCCAAGCTATAGGTGGTCATCCTCAACATTCCGACCAAGTCAGAGCGGTAAGACCAGAAATCGACATCGAGAACCAGATTGCTCAAACAAGCTAGCTTGCAACAGAAAGATGACTAGCGTAGTACAGACGGAGATGTTACGAACCTCAAGAATAGATCCGACTGTACCGCAAGAGAGATCCAAGCATGCTGTGTAAAAATCCAAAACCTGTAGACAGCCCTCCCTCAATGGCAACCTGCTGACAAGCTTGGACGCGAGCAAACCGAGCTGCATCGTCTAACTTACAGTTGGTGACCTCCTCCGTCCCTGCTGTGATTGACACTGGCATCTCCGCATTCATTCGGGACACTTGAATAATGCTACCGATTCTGTACAGTGGCGTTTACCACCAGAGCTCCATATCTCAAGTAGGCCTATTCAACCGCCTCAATCAAGACTCCGTCCGTCCTGCGCTGTCGTTGTTATTCTCGAGTTTATTGTTTATTCTAAAGTGTTCCAGAATGTTCTCCGGCTTTGTACTGTATTTAATCATTGTATCAATGCAGACAATGGCAGGAATGGTGAAATTCTATGGACATTCTGAACTTGCCAGCGAGTCTCCCTGTTGCTAGCTGAGATGCAGGCCTGGATATTCTTACGATATCTCAGTTGTGTAGATGATGCGTAAAATGAGTGAGCTGCGATGAATTTTGCCTCGTTTTTTAAGAATCCAATAACAGTGAACAAGCCTGGTCAAATACCTAGCAGGATACTTTTCCAACAGTCTCCAGGTGGCCATATTAGGGGGTGTCACACCGCTTTCTTCACATTCTCAATCTTCAGAAAATGTGTATGTGGCACTTTCTTGAACTTGAATTATGGAGGATCCATTCTCTGAAGATTGAGAAATTTCATTCTTCTCCTCTAGAGGTGAAGAATGAGAGTGAAGATTGAAAAACCGTGGAGAAGATTGAATGAGGAGTCATGACCATTCTCATTCTTCACACAGCCTCAAAGGAAGTCATACCTTCTTCATGGAGAATGGCCAGGATTGACTCCACGATTCTAGCCCCAGGTTGTCAATCTTTAGAGAATCAAAATTCTTGGAAGAGGTGTGACATCCCCTATTGTTGGCACTCAAGGTTCATGTCCTTCACTGAACCATCGGTGAAAATTCTACATTGGTAAAGTCGAGGCATTTAAAACAACCCATTTAAGCTTCCATAATTGGATTTTTTTTAAATCAAATTGGGACTACTTTTGGCCGATAGACAGATAACATTCAAGAAAAAAAGCAAAAAAGTATTTTTTTTCTCAACTAAAATGTAATTTATATGAATTTTGAAAGTGAAAAGTTAGTCATACACCACTTGTGTCATATAGGTGACGGTTTTCCCTTTCCAAAAAGTATCATGAATCACATCCTAAACGCCCCAATTTTGCTCACTTGTAAAAGCCTTTGAATTGGATGACAAGTGGTTGGTTTTAGGTTCCTTGGAGATTACAAGTGGTTGGATTTAGGTTCCTTGGGAGGCAATAGTCGGAGGCACTTGTAAAGTCAAAATGGAGAGTGGGCGGTTTAAAGTACCTCCACCTTAGCCTGGATTTAAGCATTGACATTTTCCATAAAGATATTGACCTAAAGTAAGCCAACATGTTTGTGCCACTACATACTAGTGTTATGCATATCAAAATTTGGAATGTGAGAGACTTATACATTGTCACACAAAATTAATAGTCACATGACACAAATAGAGTGGTTTACCTTATTGGGAATATAAATGCATTTTGTTTGATTTTATTCTTTAACCCTTAAAAGACCAAACAAGCCCCATGGGCTTAGTTTTAATAGAGTAATGGGAAAAATTTAGATTTTGTAAATCAAAAAAAGATAAGATCGGTGCTTTGGAAAGTTGCTGAAGAAGCGAGGCTAGATTCCAAAGTTGCGCCAAAATTGATCAATTGTGGCAAAAATGGGACTCGTATATTTAAGTGCATGAGCCAAGAAAGGAGGGGTCGTTGGGCAATTGGAGGCGAGGAAGGCGGGGCTGAAAAGTCGGGATTCTGTCAGTAGTCACACACATTAGCTTCTTATAGATAGCCCTAAATAGTTTGCACTCGAGTGCCCACTTGGCTTCCAAATTGAATATGTGGGCTTCTCACTAGGGTTTGCCAACCAATTGATCATTAGAGTGCTATGTGTCACCACAGGATGCGTTGCCCAAGAGTTGAATTCCCTCCGCTAGTGTAGCGCAGCGTTGGCTTGTCATGATTTCAAACAGTTTATTTTTTTATTTTTTTATTTTATTTCTAGGGAATAGGGTTTCCGAGAGTTGGATATTTTGAAGATGATGTTCGGGCTGCCTCTTTAGGAGCAAGGACGTTTAAGGGTTAATCCTTTAGGATCCACAAAGCAAAATTTTGGTCACTTGAATATGCTTTTGACTAGATTGAGACAAATATGGAGAATGCGAAGAGGAATGCAATGCAAAAAACCAATTATAAATTAAACACTGGGTAGTCCTCTAAATACAACAAAATGTAGCAAACCAACACCCACACTCATGAAGGCAATTCTACCGCTAGAACTGTTGTAAAACCAATCTAATGGAAATATGAAACATACTATTGTGTATTTTTTATTATTCATGAATGTTACTAAATTTAAGTTTTTAGAGAATATTTATACAATTGCATCCTTTAAGGCTATATGTGTTAACACCTAAATGCCTACAACCTTCTCCAGATTTGGAGAATCGCAAAGATACATTATAAAATGCAACCAAGAGGCATATTTTGAACTTGATGTATGAATAATAGTTGTACATTATGAATTTTAGATTCTATCCATATGGTTAGATCTATGATTTCTATCATTAGTATTTTGTATAAAATTTGAAACTCAAAATTCAAAATTCTTTTGTAATTCAATTACAAATAAGATATTGACAATCTATGGATGAAATTTGTTGTGATGGTTGAAATGTAATCCTCTAAGTGTAGTGATTTTTGGAAATTCTTTGGTTGCTTAATTTTTTGAGTTGATTTTTTCAAGAGCACTTTTGATTCGTTTTGAACTAAGATCTTAGAAATTTTTGGTGAATCACTGCAACATGAAACAAGGCATAAAGTTTTCACAAATCATCCCCTTTCTAATCAGTTCACACATACATGAAGCTATCTTCCCATAAAATCTATAGTAAAAAATCCACCCTGCAAAAAGTGCATGACGGATGAGTAAACATGGATGAAATTTGTACATCATCCAAAAAAATGGAGGCCTAGGCAATTAATTGTTGCGTAAAGTTTCTGAATCAGTTCTTTGACTTTGAAATTCCATATAAAATCAAAGACAATTTAAAAAGTGTGCAAAATTGTAGATCATCTCAATTACCCAGAAATGACTTGCATTCCCAAAGAGGTCCTCAAAGCTTCCCCCGTCTCTAAATCCCCCGGTGGTCTTGAATGCGGGGCACTATTCATCCACCCCTCCTTTTTCTGAAATTTCCATTTTGAGCACCTTCGGTTCTTTTTTTGGAATTTTTTTTTGCAAATTTGGGGCCTACGGTCCCAAAGTACCCTAGGGGGGACCTATTTGGGAATAAAAAACCATTGGAGGAGGGGGTTGTTTTTTAAGGTGGGCCCTGAACCGGACAAAAATAGGGGGCACTTTTGTCCCCATTCATTCAAGACCACCGGGGGATTTAGAGAAATCCCAAAGCTTCAATGCAAAGTACACTGAAAACATTTGACATTTTCACCATAGGTATATAATATACTTCAAACAATCATGATGTAAACTAAATTTCCATGTCATATGGTCATAATTTCTCACATTCAAATTGTAATAAAATACTCATTTTTAATAATTTGGTAAAATTTTAACCTGATAAGCGTCAATTTTTTAGGTTATGCTCAAAAGCAAAAAAACCATTACACTCTGAACTCACTATCTGCACAGAATATCTGCTATTGTGTAGACATGTAATTGAACACTTTGCACATCAATGGCATGTTCTGAACGTATATACGCTGGGTACCAAAAGAGTTCTGAGTGTATTTTGAGGGTCAAAATCAAGTCTTAAGCACATCACGAGTACCTTCATATTGATAGATGATATGGCCTTCCACTGGACGTTCAAAGTCCATACAGTTGTCCCTCTCTTTTATGACATGTTTGGGAAACCCTAACTTCAAGATGGCAGGCATGGATTAGTCACATGTATATTGCTTGAAACAATAATATCGTCATATTATGGATTGCCATATTATGGAGGGTAGATTGTACTTGCACGATTATATTCAATTCACGTCATTATATTCAGGATATTCAGAAACTGGTAAATTTACTGGCAAATATCTTCCAGCTCACATGGGTCGTGTTCAAGAAACCTTAGCCAGCGTGTCCTGGTCATGCATCTATTGGAATGATCTTTGTACTTCAGTCGATTGGGATGTCATGCTTACTAGGCGGCGCAACAGGGGTGGACCGAGTCTGCATGCAGAGTAATTCGTTAATTAAGTTCAGTAGCAATTCCATTAGACTGGAGAATACACATGAGGAAGCCACACGGTACAGTAGAATAGTTCCAAAGGAGACAATAATATAGTATTTGCCAAGATATATGAAGGGAAAAGGCGTAGTATTACAAATCTCTTCTTCTTGCTCCGGGTGCTTGTGGAACTCATCGGTGAGGCGCTCCTTTCAGCTGCAAGTATTTCCGCCTTTTCTAATGCATTTTCAGACAGGCCGGGGGGTAACAGTGGCATCAGAGGAGATAATTTCTGCAAGGTGTAGCATAAATTTCAGTTTAACCAATAGATAGCAGAAGTAGTAACTGTCAGATGATCTGCCAAACAAAATGGGTTGGATAGTTATCTTTTGCATGTATTAATTGACCAGAATTAAGCTACAGTAATCTCCAGGAATACGATACACATAAAACTACTCTATCCAGCCGCTCTGTGCCTGCTATCCACAATCTTCAAGCTTGGTGAATTCGAAAACAAGCAACTAATTCTCAAATATGTGGCCTTCTTTTCCAAAACTAAGTCACTTATTAAGAACAACCTAAGCATTCAGAGGTTATGAGTACCTTGATGGCAAGTTGCCGTTCATAAGCATTTATTAGAGGCGTATACCAGCTCTCCAGTCTCAAGTGAGGGGGTCCCGGGTCCAAAACCGCTTTCTTCCTCGCCTCATACTGCCTGTTTACGAATATATCATTCTCCTTGGTCAACTTTGTAGCGTTCTAGTTAATGTGCCAAGGCACACATTTTGGCTAACATAGCAAAAACTAACGCAAGCTTTTTTTTTAAATTGGTTTGTTAAATGATGCATTTATTCACACCGAAAAAGGTGTTGATTAATATACACTGTAATTTATGTTGAATTCTTAAAAAGACACCGAGTACAAAATTAAATCAGTACAAACACAAATCAAACATTCTGTTATATTGTGCACTACCATATTCACGGAGAGTATATCCCACCTCTTCAGCTCCTCCTCATTAACTTCTGGAGTTGGAGCTGCAGCTTCGGTTTTTGCCTCATCAGGAGTTTCGTCTTCACTTGATCGACGCTGATCCGGGATGCGAATAGGAGTACGAGCAGTAGAAAACACTCCATCTGGCACTTGTCTTATCAACGGGTGGATCATATATGAAGGTTCCCTAGCTCTCCAAGTAGATGGGGCTTTCACATCCCAGAGTTTATGCTGCCCAAATTGACCGACTCGGATTCCTACTGAGTTCCATAGCCGACTGGTACAAGACAATCATGCAAGAGATCGATTTCACACACGGTATGAGACAAACTCATCAGTGGAAAGGTAGAGCCATTCAACAGTTTATGATCAGTCAGCTAAAGCAATGAGATCTATTGATTGAGTTCACCGTAAGATTGCATACACTGTGCCATATTGTGAGCAAGTGAGAAGCAAATTATCTTCATCTACAAAACACATGCTCACCTGCACCACAGTCCGTTCAATGTCAATATCGATTCCTAGGAGCGGTCATTTGATTCGATATGATATGAAGGTGGGAAGCCAGGTCAAGTTGAAAATTGAAAAGGTAACTCACAAGTGGCTCATGGTGAGCTCGAAAATCGAAAAGCATTGGCGTTGAAGAGGGCTCGGTGCTCTTCTTCTCAAAATGGCAGGTGGTCAAATCCCATGCCTTTACATAGCCCTTTCCATCTGCAGAAAACAGCATCTGGTATATGTCTCCATCACCCGTAACAATCTTTAGAGAAACCTCTAAAAATGCATCAAAACAAAGCATGTAACAGAAAGACTGAAGCGTACATACCGTATATGATTTGTAACCCAGAGATACATTCCACACTAATAAAACCAATGATTGCAAAGTAAGCTTACTGTGCATTTCGCATCTGCTGTAATTGGCCCAACTGTTCCCTTGTTCTCAGTGAAAAGCTCGTGTACCTGAATTGAGCAAGACATCAAATCCAGGAGTGAAGAAATTTTCACCACCAGCGTGTCAGCTCAAAAAGTGTGAATATGAATCACCTAGAGCAGCAAGATGCAACTAATATTAAAAAAAAAATGAGTTCAATATAAGGACCAGCCCAGGCTGAAATGTATTACCAGCTCTCCATCTTGCAAGCGCCAGAATCTTAGCCAGCCATCCGCCACAGAGACCACCACTGATCTAGCCTTTCGAATCCCATATTTGCGCATTTCAATCGTCAGTATCAATCAAGTTAATGGTTAAACATAACCATGACTCATCAAGGATACAAATTGTGTGTCAGTGTGCGTTCGTTTCCTTGACAGTAAAAAGATGGTCCGGATTCCAACCCAACCTCTACTGCTCGCAAACTAAGTACAGCATGGGATAAAGAGAATGTACCAATTCTCTGAGAAAAACTATATTGACGATGACTTTGTAGTCAGGTTCTTTGCGTTCATGATCAGGAGGTCTGAATGTCCGCATGATTACTCCGTCCATCTTCCATACTATCACCTACATCACGTCTTTGAGGGTCAACCAAGACACTGTAACGTATACAAGGGAAAGACGTCAGAGCAAGTATTCTTTTTTACTCAACACGAGCAATGGTGATCATATTTACAGGATAGTTTAAACATGAAAGTGATGAAAACGTTATAGATTATGAAATAAGAGTCGAAAAATCAAGAAAGAATCTAACTTTGCCATCACAACCACCAGTACATATGGTGCTGGGTGCACAGAAGCATATAGCTGTAACATCATCGGTATGACCTCTCATATTCTTTTCAACATGTTCGATTTCCATCCAGATAGTATCGGACCATTGGCACACCTAGAAAATGCACGCAGGTCAAAATGTGATAAGCGAAGATATCGATCATTACAGCGGCTAAAGGGCATGCCCTCCTATATGAACCTCCCTCACTCCGAGTGCTTATCTGATTTTTTCTATAGAAAAAGAAAATTTAGCTTTAGAACATTTCTTACCTTCTTATTCCAACCTCCTGCTGCCACGAAGTTAAGACGAGCGACATTCATGCACAAGCAACAAGTAATCTCGTACTGTTCCCAACAGTGTGAAGCTTTGTGTTATTAAAATCTTGTCTTTTATGATGAAGAATTCATCAGGAAAGTACATCAATCAAAACAGAATCTCAGAAATATGATAGTCTTTTGAGAGAAGTCAGTAAATCGCAGAGTTTGATAGTTTACAATAAGTGAAAAAAATTGCACTTACTTGTCCCCAGCCAACTAGCTCTTTGAGAACCTGACCATTATTGAAGTTCCAAAAACGCAAACTACCATCCTGGGCTCCAATAAGCAACCTCCGCCATGAATGGTCGAATGCCATACAGGTGATTTTTGTTTTCCTGCTCGAATAGCTCATTTAAAGCCCAGTTCAGCGCTTAACAACGGCATGCAGAATTTTCACAAGGGTACCAGAAAATCCCAATTCTGGATCTTAACTATAACTCTCTTCAACACAACATTTTGTATCATTAATCCAAACATTATATCATTCAACAAAACATCTCTTACCTCTGAGTATCAGAAAATGTGAAGACATCTTCACCTGTATCTAGGCTCCATACCATCACCAATGAATCGACCTCTCCAACCACAACCTAAATCTTACAAGTTATTCAAATTCATTTTCAAAGTAAGTGGGATGAGGTGATTGATTGCTAGCTTGCTATAGATTCAACCCCGGTGATTTGAGTCCAAGACAGTGGCATTAACAAAACATTTTGTAACCCAGAATTAATAATGCCACTCTGACATCCCTGCAGAGAAAACTTTCACATGACAGGGTAGCAACCTGACGAAACAGAGGATTGTATATCATCGCAGCAATCAATGCTGTCCGTGCCTCTCGTGCTCGTCGTTTATGCCACATCTCAAGTTTGTCACCCCCAGCCAATAGAACCTGTGTTAAAGAACATTCAAGGTACGATTGAGAAAAGAAACTTAATTAATTTCTGCATTATTGACCACCAATTAATGAATGGCTAATTTGCTACTGATTTCCGTACTCTCTCACCATATTCTTTTGAAAAATTCCGTCATCCCTAGACTGAAATACAGATGTAAACGAAGTTGCCCAGAGAGATAAGAAGAACCTGTTTCACACTATCGTAGTATATGGTTACGCGTGAGGGTTCCCATTGTGTATTTTCGACGATAGTTTCCAAGCACCGGCTGCTTCGCATATCCCACACCTTTATTTCGCAATCAGCAGCTATGCTCACAATCTGGTTATCTATTTCATTGACTTGTACGTCCTGATACAGGGAATATTGGTAAGTCTTAAGATTTCACGTAGTTACAAGCATTTAAAATTTAGTGCAGTGAAACACGAAAGATTCATTCAAGAAGTTCTACTTCTCATCCGAATCACTTGAAGAACTGGCTAGTCGAGAGAATGATGGCCACAGTAGAACAGACAGGGGCTTACCGTCACCGAGGCTTCATGTCCATGAAGAGCTCCCATAGTCTTTGCTGTAAATGGATTCCAAATGTTAATGTACCGCTCCAAACCACAAGTGACAATGAAATTGTAACTTCTGCAGTCCGACATAAAACCACACCAGGAACAAGATCAGAAATGTCACCTAGCTAGAGTACCTAGCAGGAAAAGGAGGCTAAGGTTGACTTGAAGACTTCAGCACACATAACGTACGCCATGTGAGCAGAAAATATAGAGAGTCAAGAACAGCAATCGCCTAATTTCCGAATTTTGTGCTTACTATGTCATCGTATTTGACTAATTCAGTGCTTAAGGTAGAACACAATCGCGTGAAAGAAGCACCTGCAATAATCACACGCGTATATACCATTTGCATGCTCCTTTCCTGACCATTTCATTTGTCGTTTCTCAAAATCAAGCATGTTCAAACAACTGTCCATGCCTGTAGTAATAAGTGAATTTGAATGCGACAGGTATTTGATTGAAGTCATCCAATCATTATGCAGCACCCACGGTATGTTTTCTGACATTCCTGGAGGCAACTTCTTCTCAGATACTCCGAAGCCTTCCCTTGGACGCTCTCTGTAAGGTTTCAAAACTTGTCATTTTCACACCCAACATATCTGGTCATCTTGAAAAGCTAGGTAGTTTGTTTGGATAGGGAATACAAGCACATCTGAAAAACTACAACTAAAACCGAATTGATCTAGAATCACGTTTTCAATGAAAGAATCACTGTAAATGGAATTCTCTAGATGGATTGTGTTATTTACCCGCCCCATTCATCATTGAATGTATATGTATGCAGGATTCCCAATTCATCACCGAAGAGTAGTTTATCATTCTCAGCAACTCTCAACCATGTCGCACACATGGGTGCATTCTCCTACGAAGTCAATAAGAAGATGATTTTATCGAAAGTGATAGGTTCCAGCAGATAAAATCAGCTCTGAAGATTTTTTACATATACTTTGGGAAAACGTTCCCAGGACAAAATGTACTTGTGAGTCAATTTGCTGCATTGACGTCTCTGCTAGAATGAAACATAAGATGAGATCAATTACCAAAGAGGTTATACGGCCCAGACAATCAAACGACATCCGGCCTGTATCATAAAACGTAACACTGCCAAGGCAAACATGAGTATAGTCTCTCTCATGATTACACATTGAAATGGATCATGTAAAAGTTTCTGAACTGCATACTTACCTTCTGCTGACAACTAGTAACTGTAAGCAACTTAGCATAAGTGTATTTCATGGAAAATGCTGATAGGATTTTCTGGATTTCTAACACAAGAACTGCGATGTAGCACCGAGAAAAGAGGACAATTCACGTGATAGTAACTGCAAACCATTAACACAAGCCAATAATTCGATATTAACCAGAAAAATTAAGCATATGTGTTTTACCTCCTATCTAAAGCAAAAACAGCCATGGGCTGCTGAGCCATTACGACCATGTCTGTAATCCAGGCTGCAAGCAAGACATTGGCGTTTGTGAACAATAAGCTCATACAATATCTACATATCTGTATGCATTCTGACACGGGATGTGCAGAAACCCAATGTCAAATGCATCGAAGAAAGGTGAACATGAAATTCTAAAAATTGACCAGTAAGCATAAACCATAGCCCAAAGTACATTCTACATGGTAAAAAAACAGGGCTAATATGGAACTTACCACCATTACCGTTCTGAATAGCTCGCACAGGTTTCAAAGTATCCGCACTCCAAAGCTTAAGCATTCCTTCTTGAGTGGATGTTACGTAGACGTTTAATTTTTCTAGAAGCATGATCTGCATGCTCAAAGACACATCAATTGTGCAATAGTAATGCCGCAAAACACAGCTAAGCATAAAGATACGAACATCAGTTAGTGTTGACTTTTCCTCTGGTCATTTCTACTATTCGATCAATATCTTAAAATGTGTGAAATTCATCATAGTAGTTTCTGGTTTTTCGATGAGACGGACCTTTTCTATGATGTTCGCCGGCTGACCAATCTTGTCATTGCCTTCCTTCCTCTGAGGATCAGGGTTAAACCAGGCTTCCTCGTCTGCTGCTCTCTCCTCCTCGTCGGATGGCGCTGACTCGGAATCCTCATAGTCACATCTCCCAAACTTCTTGCTTCCAAATGTTGTTACTCTCACAAAGGTCGTGTGCTCAGCTGCAGGCTCGTTTTCCTTTGCAATCTGTCTTGGGGAGAACGTTTTAATTAAATTTCCCAAAAACAAAAAATATCAAAGCAAATGTTAGAAGGAACAGAATATTAAATTCAGGCTGATACCTGCTGCGAAAGAAGATAGCTGGTAAAATCATCAAATCCAATTTCCCCTTTGCTATTGACATCAATCTTCATATAGAGATGTTTCAGTTGTTCTTCGCTGCATTACCAGAATCATCTTTGCAGAATCAATATATGACTCAAGTTCTTTCACTTGTGACATTTGCCTTTCAAAAATCATCCATCGACCACACAGAATTTTTTCTTATAACTTGCAAAATTAAGCCACCAAATGAAGAGGTTTAGCGAAGAACCTCATCAGCGCTGTGAGGGTTTTGATGGTCAGGCATGTGTTCAAAAAAGTCTCCTGCAAAAACCTCGACTCAGTTTCCAACTACTCGTTTCCAATTCGTTTCGAATATGAGGTAAGAAAACCAAACAAGGAGAAGTAAAAGTGCACTTCACTTTCGCAAGTGCATGCATGGTCTTACCTGATCAAGAAGGCCATTCTCATTCTCTTCGGCTGCTTTGAACACTTTCTTCAGCTCCACAAGGGCTTCAGCAGTCATTCCCATTTCTTTCCGATCAGGCTGTCATGAAATCAAAATTCTTCAAGTGAGCTTCGAAGAAACATCAACCCATATGTCATTACAGAATTTCACGAAACAATAAACTAACATCTTCCTAGGGAGGGTCTGCTCACCGGACGAAGTGCTGGACCACCTTCCTTGGCATGCTTAGCGTCCAGAGTTCCCCCCTTTATGGACATTTGTATTTTACTCACAGCTTCATTCACGTTCGCCTCTGGATCAACGTGACGCGATTGCTGCAATAAACCACATAGAGATTAGCCAATCCAAACTCATACACATGAACTGTTCAAGAAAAGTGTATCAAATATGCAGTTTCAACCATAGCATCAAGCAGAAACATACTACATATATGCAATCCCCTGATAAAATGGAATCTTCTAATTCTCCGATTTCAATAATTTGAACGCTCTTTGATTACAATCTTTATATCTGTACTTACAGCTTAACCCCTAAAGGACCAAGAAGCCCAAATTGGGCCTCATGTTTTGTTTTAGCAGTTTTGAGTAGGTTCTATGTGGACTTCTTTTGTTCAACTTCATTTATTTTATGACCAATACGTACAATGTCCTTCACTTATTCTGGTGACATAAAATTCGGTCTCATCTAAATTATATTTTTCACAATATGATCAATTGAATTTGACATTTTTAAACCATGAATCCTTGGTCCATTAGGGGTTAAGAACAGACTCTTTACAAACGCAATTGAAGAACAAGGATAATTAATCCGATTTCGGTAGCACTGGATCCCCTGTAGATGCTTTTTCAAGATTAGGGTATACTTACAGCCCAACTTGACCGCCTGTTGCCGCGGCGGACACCTTTGTCGTTCTTATCAGCCATCCCGTCGAAATTTGAATGTTGTTGATTGAATACAGTTCGATTCCAGAGCCGAACGCCTCAATTCAGAGATCTTCAAGTAGCACTAAAGTTTTCTAGCTCTAGTTCGAAAAACACACAGATAAAACACCGCGCCAATTCGATCAACAATGTAAACCTCCTGTACAGAATGCACTGAATCACTACTACTTTCGGAAACATGATGTTTCGAAAATAACAAGCACGATTTTCAAATGAGCATACGATGGATTTACAATTGGCATGTCCATGAAGAATCAATAGTGCTCAACTCTTTTGCACACAATCAATGCAACCTCACTTCTGTGAATTCAAATCTTCTCCTTGTTTCTAGGGTTCGAAGCTTCATGGACGGATCGGTAATGCACAACAAGACCGCTAAATTCAATCCACCAGGTCACGAACCACAGTATTTTTGAACCCACACTAGTTGAGTACATCCAGACCTCTTTAATATCACCGTCTTTAGACAGATTTAACCACAACAGTAACAACTGAACAACCAAAATTTAGTTGATTTCATTCTTTGCTCATTCATAACTCTCATCTATTTGGTACTTTTCATTCAATTTGTTTAATGTTATATATTAGGGAGGAATCAATCAATATGCATCATACACTTATTAAAATAGTGACTTCATGACTTTTAATGATCAAAGGCAAAATTATTTAACCCCTAAGTGACTGATGGACCATTTTCTGGTTGCAGCCCAAACAGCAGTGACTGCCTATAGTCAGAACATGACATTTTTCGAGTTTTGATTTATTGTCGAAATTCGGGGTAGAGATCATGTTCAAGTGTTGTTTGATGCATTTCATTTGTTATATTGAAGTTTATTAAGGAAATTTTCAAAGAAAAACACCTCAACATTGTCCTAGTGTTATAAAACTTTCTATTTCGGGAAATTAATAATGTTCTCTCCTTTGAAATTTTTTCTTTTTTAAATTTTAGAATAGAATGTCTATTTTTAACCAATCATACCAAATTTCAAATTCTAAAAATAAAAATTGTAGTTTTGGTGAATATTAAATGGTAAATGCTTCTAAATTCATTGAATGATTGTCTAAAACATTTTTTTGAAAGTTTGACGGTACAAATAATTACTAAATATCATGCTTTTCATTTTCTCTTTTGGACCAAATTTCATCAAAGTTGTAGAAGTAACATTTTATAACACATCTAGGTTTTGCCCTTACCCCTATGTCATTTAGGGTCAAACTATGTAGTAAATTGAGAAAATTTTGACTACGTACAATTTTGATTATCAAGATGATCTCTTTTACATTCAATTTTAATTAACAAAGTATAACTTACGAATTATAGTTTCCGAACTTTTGAAAATATTCTAAAATTAAATGTTTTCTAGTAGTTACAAGTGGAGGATGTATTATCATGGTTTGAGCATAAATTTCCGTAGCCTTAGGTATTTTTATTCTTTCTGAGAAGTTAAAAGGGTTTTTTAAACATAGTAAGCACTCTAATGTTTTTCATTGTAATTTACAATCTTTAAAAAAATCTTATTTTTTACTACAATTTGTAATTACCGTAGTATTGTACATGGCTTTGGCACTAATTATATTATTTAATAAGGGCCGAAATTTTAAGAATTCATTTTCACTCTTTTTCAAATTTAAAGGAGAAAGTTTTTAAAAAGTATAAGTGCCAATTCTATTTTTAAATTCGGCACCCCATGGCTAAATCCAATTATGTACTATAGTGCTATGAATTTTCTTTGTTCATTTTGCTTCCAAAAATCACAATACTATTAAAAAAACATCAATGATTTTGATTAAATTATGTTAAATAGATATTATACAAATTCATTTAGGAAAAAATGTGAAATTGATTATAGTAGATGAACAAATCATAGTCTTAGGCCAAGCCTTTAACCTTTAACTGCCTAGGTGTCCATTTTTTTGGACGATGTACAAATTTCATCCACATTTTTTCATCCGCCATGCACTTTTTGCAGGGTGAAATTTTTATGGTAGATTTTATGGGAAGTTAGCTTCATGCGTGTGTGAACAGATTAGAAAGGGGATGATGTGTGAAATTTTTATGCCTCATTTCATGTTGTAGTGATTCACTAAAGATATTAACCCCTAACTGTCCCAAAGTTCATATTTTGGACGTTTTTTGGGGTACATTCACCTTCGAAGAGTTGTAACTTTTGCAAAAAGTGTCCGATTTTATGAAATTTTGAAAATAGAACCCCTCTTGATGTATGAAATGAGTGGTAAAAATTTCAGATCAATCTGAGATGTATTGAATTTTTGGTGATCATTTGAAAGTAGGGGTCTTTTTTGGGGGCAGCTTTTGTGCAGATAGATATGAACTCCGGTCCTCTTTCGAGGCCGGCGTGGATAAAGTGTCTGTTCGTCTTGACAATGAGCCAGTGGCCACCGGACAAAGGGCCATTGGTACAAGACTACTCACCTCTTTCGAGAATAGACACTTTAGTGACCAGGGATAAATACTAGTAACACTAGTAAAATTCATTAGTTGGAACTCGCGCGGGTATAAATTGGTGTTTGTTTTGCTAGTGGTTGCCAAGTCATGTTTCCAAGGTTGGTTGGAGAAGGACGTTTATGTTACAATTGTACGGTCCGGGTTCGATTCCCGATGAGTCTGTTTGAGCGTTTATTGTGATATACGTGGCTTGGTGCTGCTAGTGAGTTAATCATAGGCAGGAAAGTTTGTACCAACCAACCGGCCCCGTCCCATTTTCCTGAGACAAGTGTGTACTTTGAGCTAAACATAAAAATACAAAAGAAATAAGTATTGGTCTTCACCAGTACCCTCCTTTTGTTGGATAGTTGTGTTTTGTTCAGTACTATGTTGGTAATGGTTGGTTATTTTCTATCTTTCTTTTGTGTAGAATAATAGATCCGGCATGATGTATAGCGATGGTATTTATTTCTTTGAATGTGTGTTTAATGGCGGTTTCTGGTAGTTTAAATTTTGTTTCGAGGAGTTTCATCGAGGGTACATGTGTTGTGCCTCTAGCTCCTGCTGTGATGACTATGAGTGGATCAACTTTCCATCCTAAATTAATAATGTTGTTAATAAGTGGTTGGTATTTCTGATTTTTGATATCTATTGTTTCTTGTGGGAATCTGTCATTACAGTATGTAAATTCAATAAATTGGATTGTGAGGTTGTCTGATGGATGTGATGGTGGGACATTTTTGTATGGGAGTCCCTTTACGCAAAGGATGTCTGGTTTGAATCTAGCTTTGCAATGACATCTTTGTTGTTCACATGAACATGGTAGTAGCCATGGAGGTACTGTGTTTTCTTGGGGGTTGTTGTTGAATGTTCCTGCGTTCATGAGGGTGTAGCATCTAGATTTTTGTGATGAAAGGATTAATTTCCTTAATTCCCATACTGCTTTGTTATGTCTTTTGACTCTAATGGCATGTATATGGTGATGGTTGCATTTTAGAAGTACGTGTAGCCATGTGTCTGCATCTACAGAGTTACAGATGGAACATGTGATTGAGGGGAATCTTTCTCTTCCAAAGAATAGTTGTTTTCTAGCATTACCCATGTATTGGCCGGTACGAAGTTTTAATATAATTGTTTTTTGTGAGTGTGATTGTAGGATTGGACCAAAATGCATTGGATAGTTCATCGTCGATGTTTGGGTTCATAGTCCATTTGCTAATGTTGGGGAATTGGGTTGCCATTATTTCAAGGTTATTTTCTTGATCGTATTTGGTTAGATATGTTTGGAGACATCTGACAGGGCCTTTGTCTGGTCGTTTTATAGGTCCGGGCCATAAGTCTTTTTGAAAATAGAATGGTGTTGTATGTGCAAATTCATATGGTTTTGTGGCTCTGAAGTATTCTTTTCTGGCTCCCATTTTTGCAAGTTTATCCGCTTGTTCGTTACCTTCAATGTTGATATGTGCTTTGACTTTGTAGAATGTGGTGGGTTGGGTACGAGTTTTTAGCATTTCTACCATGTCTCTTAGTATGGTTTTATCCGCGTGATTGTTGTGCATGGTTGGGTGTTAAATATGTGTGTTTAGATTGTATAGGCAGTTGAGGCAATCTGTAAATATATGTGCCGGTTCGTCTGGGTATTTAGTAGTGATTAAGCTAAGTGTTTTGTGGATAGCCATTAGTTCTGCTCGAAAACTTGTTTGTAAGCCTGGTAGTCTTTCTGATATTTGCATGTCAGCCTTTGTAGAGTTGTATATTCCGTACCCGGCTTTTTCTTTTTTCCAGTGTCCGTCAGGGGCTTGTTCAGGAGGTATGAAGGATCCATCGGTATAGTAGTTATGTTGCGGTTGGAATTTAGGTGTAATGTTTGTCACAAAGCTTGGTAGAGGTGGTGTGTTTAAAGTGGTCAGGTTTGTGTAGGGCGGGTCTATGAGTTTGTTCCATTTTTTATTTTTATTGACCGGTGTGTTGTGGGGGGTGCGTGGGGCATTTTGTATGTGATATTGTGGAATTTGCAGGTTTTCAATTGCTGTTTTAATTGTATTTATTTGGTATGGTGTACCAATGTTGTGATCTTGGTGATGAATGCATAGGATGCGGATTGCAAGTGGTTCAATCTTAGGTTTATGGAGTTCTTGGGGGATTGTTGGTTCTTCATATGTGATGGTATCTGCGGCGAAATGGGCAATTATATGGGTGTCTGAAAATGGCCCCATGTGTG
Source organism: Pohlia nutans (assembly GCA_022496805.1). Classification (NCBI taxonomy): domain Eukaryota; kingdom Viridiplantae; phylum Streptophyta; class Bryopsida; order Bryales; family Mniaceae; genus Pohlia; species Pohlia nutans. Next base: position 3,051,329 of record CM040105.1, read on the forward strand.
GGGAGAAGTTTTGGTACCAATTTGTATCTGGTAGTACCATTATAGTGATGGTATTTGGGTCGGTTTTGGCTGCCAATCGTGCCCAGTGAATTGCTTGTTGGGCTGTTTCTTCATTATGTGGGTGGGCGTAGCCTATGCCTTTCCATTTGTATTGGAAAGCGGTACCGAGTGATCCAAAGACTTTATCTCTTGCAAAGGGGGAGTAAAATTCTGAAATTTGTGTGGAACATGTTATTGGTGAGGAGAAGTATGAGTGAGAGATGTTAAAGGTGGTAGTAATGGAGTCAAGAATACTTGTTGGTAGAGTATGTTGTGCTGCTTTTAGTGGGTCTTTTCTAGGGATTTTATGGTTGTATCTTTGATAGAGCCATATTACTTCTTTTTCAAATGATTGTGTTTGTGGTACTAGGCCGTGTGAGCTATAAATTGCTTTATTATATTGTTGCCATAGCCATTTTAGTCTAGTGGTTGGTATAGTGATAAGGTGTCTACCGGTGTCTTCATATAGGTGGGTATGTTCATTATTTATTTGTATGGTGTCGTAATTGGAAATAATGTCTTTTTCCGGGTTACATTCTTGTATGTGTATATGTGTAAGTGGGGTGGATGTGGGTGGGGGGATGAATCTTGCATCTCTGCTTTGTTCAGGGGTGAAGTGTGTAATAATGATTTCTTTATAGTGTCTGTGTTGTAGTTTTGTGTAGTATTCTGATAGTAGTTTGATGTTGTGTACAATAGTTGTTGGGTGGTTGAAGGGGAATAGTTCTCTTTGTGGCATCCATTTATTGTATGTATTGTTGTTTTGGAGAGTCCATTGGCATAAGTATATGTTATATTTTTTTGTTATTTTATATTTGTCTTTTGAGGTATTTGTTTTGTGATCTAATATTATGTTAATGGGAAATCTTAGAGGGTTGTTTTTGATGTTAGGGGGTGGGTTTGGGTGGAAGTGTTGTTGTGGGGCTGGGGGTTGGGGTATATTATCTGGTGCTCTTGGCAATAGGTTTTGGTTGTCTGAAATGTATCTTGCTTTAAGCGTTCGAGCGAGTGGGTGTCTTGCACATGGGTTTGGGCAATTTGGTGTGCAACTTGGGTAGCAAAACAATTGTTCGGCTATTTGAAGTGCGCTTTTTTCTAGCTTGGTTGGCGTTTTGTAATATGTTTTGAAGTTTTCTGGTGTCATAAGGGTTGTACCATTGGGAAGGGTGATGTGTTTTATTTTGTATATGTTATGGATTAATAATTTGTGTAGAAGTTTGAGTGATAGTTCGGGGTTGAGATGTGGAAGTTCGTTTGTGGATTGTGTTCGCCATTCTCGTTCCAGTTCTGTCATATGTAGTTGGAAATTTTCATTGGTACTTTTGAGGTGAATTCCTCCAGCTTTTTTTAAGAGAAATAATGTACGTATAGTTGGTGACCTCATGCAATCATGTTGTTTTATTCTTGGGATTTCTTCCGCGCCTCCGTATTTGGCTAATATGTGGTGTATGAATCCTTTATATATTACACCTAGTCTCCCCTGGTCGTTAAGTGCGTTTCGGAGTTGTTCACCAATGCAACGTAAGTATGCGTTTTTTAATGAAAATGCTTCAAGACCAAAGAGTTCGTGAGGTAATTGGGTTATTACATTTGCTGTGCATTTTGGTAGTCCACATATTGTTTTTTGGACTCCTATAATTTTTTTATCAAGTTTTTTGATGGTTGGTAGTGAATATGGGACTACATAAAAACTGTATGCAATGCCTGCTCTAATGACGGTGTCAACCATGCTAATTTTTTGTTTGATTGTGGCAGGGCATTTGGTTAGTTGTTTGCATTGGTCTATTACTTTGTTTGTGGTGATGTGTGTTTGGAGTTTCCATTTTAGTGAGGGTATTAGTTGAATGCCTAAGTATACATACGGTTCGTTTTGGTGCAGAACGGGTATTGGTTGATTTCTATAAGAAATGTTATGATTTTGTATTAGGGTTTTAAATTTTTCAGGTTTTAGTTTGGATTTGTTGGGACATCCAGTGATAGCACATTTTTGTACACCTAAGTCCATTCTAGCCCATTCACAGTATTTATCTAGTTTGTTTAATTGAGTTTGTAGTGATTGGAGATTATTTGTTATAGCTGCTAGGTCATCTGCGTATGCTGCAGAGCTAATGGTTAATTTTCATGTACCGAATGTGTACCCATTTTTACCTCTTTGTAGCCATCTAAGTAGTGGTTCAAGGAATATCAAAAATAGGTATGGGCTTAGTGTATCTCCTTGGATGGTGCCTCTTTGAATGGGTATTGGTTTTGTTTTGCCGAAGTATTCACCAGTAAATATGGTGGTAGAGTGTGAGTAAATATTGCCAATTAATGTAACCGCATCTGATGGGTATCCAAGGTCTTTCATTATAGCTAGTAGTCTAGCGTGGTCAAGGGAGCCGAATGCATTTTTAAAATCTATGTATAGTAGGTATATGTTTTGGTTTGTAAATTTGGCGTCTTCTAGGGCTGCTATGAGTAGTTGTAGTTGTCTGGATGTACTTCTTTCTGCTCTAAATCCTTCTTGACTGTCATGTAGTATTTGATATTTTTCACCATATGATGATAGCATTAGTGTGACTGTGCTAGTGAATAATTTATAAATTGTATTTGCAAGTGCTATAGGTCTGTGGTTTGGTAATAGTGATGGATCCCCTATTTTTATAAGAGTATGGTTAAACTTAATTTCCATGATGCTGGGATTTGTTTTTGTTTGTAGCAGTGAGTGAAAAATAGAAATAGTAGTTTGTGAAAACTTTCGGGCATATTTTTTAGGATTGAGTTTGGGATTTTATCTGGACCTGGTGTTTTATTATTGGATAGGTGTTTTAGACATAAGTCGTATGTTTCTTGGTCGAAGTATTTATGCAATGGTGTTTGAGGGTTTCCTCTTTTATCTATTATAAATCCATCAAGATCATGCCATGGGTATTGTTTCACTCCACATGTGCAATTAGTTGGGTGTTCTGGTTGGTAGTAGCATGTAGGGACTGTAGGTCTATTACTAATTGATTGTTGGATATAAATTTCATTTGCTATATCTTCTGGGCTGGTTAGTATATTGTTGTTTCTATCCATAATGCAATCTAGCGGTGGTGTTTCTTGGTTCTTGAAAACTTTTTTATTTATTTTCTTGGGGCTCTTTTCATATAGTTGTCTATATTTTGTGATTGCTTTTTTGACGCAATCTTGGGTGTATTTTGTGGTGATTTTTTGTGCTTGTTTGTTTGCGGTTTTAGCTAGTTCTGCTAAAGTTTTAATCCATTCTTGTGGATTTATTTCTGGGCTAGGGGGTGGTGGGATAGTAATGTGGTTATGGTTCTTTAATTCTTCTAGTATTGGGTGGTTTTGCCAGTTTGGTATGGTTTTTGTTATGTATATTGCTTTTCTGATTAGGTGGTAGGTGGATAGGTGCTTTTTCCATTGTTTTTGGAGTTTTCTTGGTAAAAACCCTCCTTGTTGAGCTGTGCGGCGTGTTAGTGAAGGTAGAGGTGGAGCACTACAAGTTTCTTGGATTTTTTCTGATATTAGTTGTATTAAGTGATCTAGTTTTGTACAAGATGTTTGCCACTGGTTGTTTGTTAATTGGTCATTCAACAAGATTGTAGTGAGTTCATTTATTTGAAGTGAGTTTTCTTCAAAAAATAGTGTTTTGAATTTTTCAATGTTATCTTGTGGGATGGGATTTAGAATCCTTGGTGGTTTGATTGTTTTGGGTTGTGTGGGATGAGCTAGTAATGTGTTTGGTGGTATTTGTAGGGTGACTGGTAGGTGGTCTGAGTTTAGGTTGTATTCGTGGTTTGTGTTTAAGGTGTATAATGTATTATTGGGGGTTTTGATGTAGTATCCATCAATTAAGCTTGTTTGAGTATAATTTTGTCCACCTTGTCTAGTAAATGTGCTATTTGTTGGAATATAAGTTAAATGTAGGGAGTCTGTGAATGCAAGCCATTCTATATCTTCTGTTTGTGGAGGTGTTATGTTGAGATCGTTTTGTCGCCCAATAAGGGCTATGTCTCTGTTAAAATCACCACATAGTATGTGTGTGGTTTGGATGTGCTATGATTTGTTGTGTTATTTGTTGTTGTATTATTGTAATATATTGAATATCTTCTAAGTGGGAAGGCATATACATATGTAGAATTAGCCAAGGTTGTAATGGTGCGTTTTTTATTTGTATTATTTGTAAATAAGGTGAGATTTCGGCTGGAGTAGGGATTTTGGTGATATTACCTGGGTATGCATATTTGTTATTTATTAGTGTGAGGAGTCCTCCTCTAGCAGGGGTATATGGGAATCTTTGTTGCATGCATCTTGTTGGGGCGTGTGTGTTGTTAAAAATTAATTTGTATTTTAGGAATATGTTTTGAATATATTTTGTTGATTTTGTTGCGGTTAGTTTAGTTTCTTGTATTGTGATAATTGCTAGGTTGGTTGTGGTGTTTGAGATTAAATTTTGTAGGCTTGGTAGAGCTGTGTTTAAAGATGAGGCATTCCATGTAATGATGTGTGTGTTGTGGTTTGATGGTTGAATTACTTGGGTTTAGGGTAATGGTATGTTGGGTAATGGGGGTGGGTGTGAGTATTCATGTATAGGTTCTTTACATTTAAGAGATTCTATTAGTAAGTTTTCGGGTAGGAATGGGAATTTGTTTGTTAGTGTTTGAAAGTTTAGTGAGTTATCGTTTTGCTTTATAAAATCATATAGTTGTTTGTGAATGGTATTAGGGGGGTTAATTAAATTTTGGTTGGTGCTTTTAAATTGGGTGTATGGGTGTAGGTTTAAGATGTGCCGTTCGGGGGGGTTTGGAAGAAGTGCCATTTTTTCAAGGAGTATTGTTGTCCAGTCTGGCTCAGGAGTTTGTATTAATTGATGGTCACATGTTTCTAGTAGTGGACTTATCGTGGTAATGAGTGCGTATAATATGCGAGGAGGTGGGTGGTGTTGGTTTTCGTTTATATATTTTGAGAGGTGTGGGTAATCTGTAGATGTTTCCGGGTGGTTTGGGTGTGTTGTTTTTAGACAAGGGGCAAACTTTTGTGCTAAGTGTTGATATTCTGGGTGTAGTTTTATTGTGCATGGTATAAAATATATTTTACTTCTATTTTTATGTGATGGTGGGTGTGTTTTAAGTATGTTTGGCATCGGCCAAGGGTTGGTTTCGATGTCACCGCCAAGGAGTAGAAGTTTTGGGATATGGTTATTTTTATTATAGTTAGTTGTGGTGGTACTTTTGTTTTTGTTTGGAAGGTGTTTTTTGTTGATTTTAATGCGAGGTTTTGCGGGTTTTTTGTTAATTGTGATAATGGTTTGAATTTTATGTGTTTGGTATTGCGTTCTATATGGTGTGTTATTATACTTTTTTTGGGTTTTATTTGTATATGTTTTATACGAAATGTTTTTATGTGTCTTTTTGGAGGGTATGTATTTAGATTTGTGGGGTGGTATTATTGTATATGTTTTTTGGCCGAGGCCGGTAGGCCGAGGCCACTTAGGTTTAACTATGGTGGTAAATGTTTGGTAATTTTTAGGTTTTTTTTTCAAATTTTTTGGTTTTTTTTTGTTTGTTTTGTTGGTTTTTATATGTTTTTTTTTGTAAGATGTTTTGGATGTGTGTTTTTTTTGAATTTTTAAGATTATATAAATATAGACTATATTTTTATTATATTTTTTGTTGGTTTTTAAGGGGATATATTTATAATTATAATTTTTTTGTATTTTTAATACTTTTATTATATTTAGATTTTGTTTGTTTTTTGGATTTTTTAGTTTTTTACTAGGTTTTATAGTATATATGTATACTCTTTGTGGTGCATTGTTTTTTTAATTTTTTATAGCTTTGTTACTTTTGTTAGTATATATATATACTATTTGGGTCGAAGTTATTTTAACCGTAGCGTTGTTTAGCGAAACTAGTTTGATGTGTCCATGTTTTCTTCAATAGAGGTGGAGGAGGTTGTTGTTCTATCGAGGCATTGCATTGTTACTGCAAGTTGCCTTTTGAGAAGTGTCATCTGTTTGTTGAGGGATGATGTTGACTTTGTGGCTGCTGCCTCAGCGATTTGTCTTTGTTCGCTTATGAGATCTTTTTTCATAGTGGATATCTCTTCTCTAATACCCGCTATTTCTATCGTGAAGTCTTTCTGAGGTTTTTCTTTAGAAGGAATATTACCTAGTGCTTCTATAGTGTTTGCCAAGGCAATGTTCACATCACTAAACCCAAGTCTAGTGAGTTCCTCTTTACTAGGTGCATTGGCTCCGTCTAGGCTCCTAGGGTGTGGAGTGAACTCTACATGTTTGCCAAGAATTTTTGCCGATTTCTTGACAAATGTTTTGTACACTGTGGCATTGAGACATTGGATGTTGCAAGATCCAAGATGTTTGCCGTTCTTGTCATCGCGTTTGAAGAAGAAGTTGACTGCATTCTTTGGTCCCATGTGTGCTTCGATGCCCCTTTCGATTTCTTCTATGCTCTTCACTTTGTTGAGGTTCTTTGCAATAAGAATGAGGGCATTCTTTTTTGCAATGTTGTCAACCGTTGTTCGTGAGCGGTCTGCTAGCTTCCCATCCAAGACTTCATTGTTGTAGGTGATCTTGTGCTCCTTCATCTTCTTTGCTTGCTCTGGTGAGGATGCTACTACCCATGCAAAGGTGTTTTCTTTCTTCTTTTGAATGTTGGTGATTTCATACTCCGTTCCCCTTTTGAAGCTCTCTACCACTATTTTCTCATACATTTCGTACCAATCCTTGTGTTCTAGCTCCTCACTTGTGATTTTGACCGACAAAAGGTTATTGAGGGCTAAGGAATCGTAAGTTTTGCAGACTTTTCCTCTCTTCATTTTGTTATCATCAAGCTTGAGGATGAAAGGGCGCAATTCTTGCAATAGTCCTACACCATCAATTTGGGGGGTTTTCAAGTGCAACTTGATAACTCCACTCCAATTTGTGGTTTTGTGGTAGCACATTAGTGCGATAGGCTCACCAATTACATCCCCAAGCTCAATGTTCATTTCGTTAAGTCTCACTGCTACCAAGTCCATGATTGTGTCTTTGGCCCATTCTTTCTCTCCCATTTCAAATAGGATTGCTACTTGGTAGTCTAAGGAAAAGCCATACTTGTCAACCTCAACATCAGATGGAATTTGTGTGAGGTTGAAATGTTGGCCGTCTTTTCCATCCTCCCTAGAGTTAGGCCACTCCTCTTGAATAACAAAAGGAAAAGAGGAAGTGGCATGCTGACATTGGTATGCTTCTTCTTCCCTCATGCCATTTTTCACTAGAATTGAGACATCGTCATGACTATCCATGGGTAACCCTTTACCCCTATTGGTCCAGTTCATAGCTTGGAATCCGAGCCAAAAGGGAGGGCGTTTCAAAACTATGTTTGATTTTCCCTTGGCCTTCTTTTGGCTCGTAGTTCCTTGTGAGGTGTTAGAGGCTCGTTTCTAGGTGACAGACATTTCTACATCCGGATCATTCTCTAGGGCTAGGAGCTTATCTTTGAGCAGACGTGGCGCTAGAGGGCCTCTGAGACATTCTGAAAAAACAAATGTTGTTTGTTAAAAAATTATGATGTTTGTTTGTATTGTTTCTTCTTGTTATCTCAAAATCTCCTCCTCCCCACAACTTAATTTGTGGGGCCGCACGGAGTATGATTTTAGAGAAGGTGTTATAGGGATGCTTATGATAATAATCATAACCGTTCAAATGCATATAATCTAAAGACATGCAAAAATTATTATTAAGCATACTACTGTAATGGAGAATTTTAGAATTGGAGCAATTGTCAATAAGAGTCTTAGAGCTATTGTAAAGAGTATGGCAAGCATGGTCGTAACAATGGACATAATGATTCTTTGGGCAATCAAGGCAACAGTTATCAATCCATACAATCTTAAGGACCATGTCCCCATTCATGTTTTTAGGAATGACATACAACAACATGCTTACACAATAAGCAGCTGTTAGAATAGTGTGAGATTTATGGGAGTGACAAAAACCTGAGAGATTGATGCGGTTGGGCAGTAAAGTTTCTGCCTTAGTGCGGGGGCTTTCTCCTGGTGGGCCTTCGTGCTTGCTTCTCCTGTGCTCCACTCCTGAGTCGGGAAACTTAGTAGTGTGAGCGTAGAGCGGAGAGCAGAGTTTGGAGAGCGCAGATTTTCATTTTTAGAAATCATTTTTGGTAGGAAAAATGCCTATGACCGCGGACATTGGGTTATTTTTAGCTAGTATTTTTGGAAATTAGGTTATTTTTAGTTAATTTCTAAAGAAAGGGACCCCAAATCCGTACAACTGGGTAGAATTCTCAAAATCCTAGTTCAAAACAAAGTAATGGATTTTCAATGATTTTCCACGGCATTACTTACAAAAAACAATACATTTTTGTTTTTGTATGGTTTACAATTAAATTAGGGCTGACGTCATCATTAAAAACCTTCAAAAGTGCAAATAGAACAAGGACTCTTGTGAACACCGATGTAAATAAACCAACACAAAGTTAACATGTTCATACACGCCCCGACCTTTAGCTGACACACGAGCATCAAAATCATCACTTGCAGCCTTCCAAAACGGATCCCATGTGGAGGAAATGGCCTCGATTACCTTCAAATCTTCGTCCTTATGGTTGTGGAGTGCAACGTAGAGAACCCGGTCTCCATCTTGATATCCGGTCACAAATTCATTCTCTAAACGCTGCACATCGAGGAGGTTGATGGGCCTCACCAACGGCAATGCCCGCAAACGGCACAAGGAGATGCCAATGCGGGACTTCTCAACGGGTCGAACGCGCAGCCGGTTGATCACGGAGTTCAAATCGTTCTTCTGCTTCACCTTGAGAGTGATTTCACTGTCATCGAGGTCTACAGAATCAAGTGGCTCGTTGGGGTGGCGAGGCTTCTCAATATTCTACATCAGTCCAACAATTTAGTACAAAGCATAGAACTCAAACAAGAAAATGTTTAACCAATTAAGAATTTGAGTACAAAGTGCTTACGCATGTGAATGCTCGCATTCACAATAATCAATAGGGCCTAAAACGAGGAGACCACCTAGGGGTCACCCTTGCTTGAGCTTTGGCATGCTCACGAGCCTCACGGACCCGTTGGTTATGCCTGGAGGCATAACGCCTCCTTGCCTTCCGTGTCGCACATTCCGCGGCATCAGGAGGGGATTCAACCGTAGGAGACTCTACAAGGTATGGACGCTTAACTTCCGGAAGAGCTAAAACTACTAGATGGGAAGGAAATCGATCCGTCACCGAATCTAGAATGGAACAAGTGCAGAATCTAAAGGTATAGGAGTCCAGGTCTACTACCTCCTGCACTTCAGACTCGTCTTGCACTTCGGGCTGCGTGCAGCAGAAGGCTCGACCTCCTCCACATCCTTGTCCACCTCTTCCTCTTCCTCTGCATTCCCTTCCACTTCATCCGTCTCCTCTTCAAATTCTTCATCTCCATAAGCCTCCTCACGATACTCAGTCAAATCCACTGTCTCCGAGTCCTACATTAAACAAAACAAAACAAACACTTTCAAAAAATAAAACATAACATTGTAAAGAAACATAATTGCAAAAGTTTAATTGCAAAAGCAAAAGAAACATAATTGCAAATGCAAAAGAGGGCAGAATTTCTGTAGATCGAACTAGCAGGTATGAAATTCAATTGCAAGAGGAAACCAATGATAATTTAAGAGGTAACTAGTGATAATTTAAGAGTCTAGTAAGCAAGAATCTGAGTCTATTGGAACTTGGACTGAGTATATTGAAACTGAGCAAGAACTAAGTAAATTGAAACTGAACAAGAACTGTGAATCTTAAATCTTGCACACTAGATGATATTCTACACTTGCAGTCTTAATAAACTTGGCAGAGCACTGCCAGAAACGAGGTACCAGAGCGAATCACAAACCATTGCAATGACTACTGCGTCTGGTCCAGGTACTGCTCCTTGCTCTTTCTCCATGTGCACTTCTTTTGTTGGCCTCTGCACATGATTTTGAGAGTGTGTAATCAATTGACTAGTAATCAAAACAAGGGCACTTAAGAATCCCAACCAGAGATGGATTCTATACTACCAATTAAATGCATAATATTTCGAAGCTAATCTACTCATCTCTAAAAACTACACATGGATTACAGACGTCCAAGTTATAGAAATTCACAGAGAGAAAAAAGGTCATGATTGTTCTAAAATGAAATGAATCAAAAATCCAATGAATACAGGAATTCTCACTGATTCTGAAATTCTGAAAGACCCATGATCCAAGACCCAAGATTTGAGCACACTAAAGTTCTGCAATTCTGAAAGACCCACAATCTGAACGCACTGAAATTCTATTCTAGCAGAACACTGACAAAATGCCTTCCAATCTAGCTGTAAACTGACAATCTACGGCCCAAAACTAGCTGAACACTGACAGAATACGGCATTGAAGTTAATCCCACGGATCCGTGGGATTGGCCTAGGTGCCATTTACGGCATTGAAGTTAATCCCACGGATCCGTGGGATTGCGGCTGTGGTTTCCAGAATTTCAAAATTCAACCAAAATTTATGAGGTGGACGATGCCGATCACAAAATGCATGGGTATGGGATAACTGAATTAGTTGACCCTAGTCTGGGCACCAATTTAGGCTATGTTTCTAGGACCCACAGGCTTTGGTCAATTGTGATCCCATTGGAGACTGAAACTATCACTGTTGTCGTGGCCACTGCTTCTATGGCCACTGCTGCCAACTGCTTCCCCATGCCGTATCTAGCCAATTAAATCACTCAAATTAGGTCAAACCAACTCTGTTTTTACTACTGAAACCTCCGAGCATGTACAGAACTGGTTTGAAATAGAGCCATGATTCCCTTCAATACACTAGCTTGCATAGAAAAAATAAAATCTTCAAGGTTAAGTAGCATTACCTTAAAACTAGCCCCTTGCAAAATCTGCTTCTCACCAAAAGATTTGTACACGTTACGACATTCAATTAAATCCTCATCAGCAGCATCATCCACAGCAGGCTTAGCAATTGATCTCACGACTGATGCTGAAATTCTATGCACACTGATTTTATGCACGTTGATTCTATGCACGTTGCATTATAAAAGTCCTGAGCACACTGGCTCTACGCACGCTGTAATTCACTGAGTGGCAAAATTTCACTGAAATTCACTGACTCCTGTGCCTAGAGAATCAGTGTGTAGTTGGGTGGACTAAAAGAAGACAGGAAGACAGGCACGGAATCCAAGAAGCTGCACCTCCTAATGAAAATATGAACAATTATGGAATTTTTCATTAGTATATATGCTACCACTTTATTTAGGATGCAGAAGAGAGTTAATTCCTCAGCACCAGCAGAATGATTCAGTTCAGTACGTACGCACCTGTAGGTCCCAAGGCCTGATGCAAAAAATCTTGCAACAGTTTGATCGATTCAGTGGCACCGAATCTGGTTCTTGTAGAAGCTAGCTAGATCGAACTTGCTCACCGATCGAACTGTTGCAAGACAGGCACGGATTCTAGGAAGACAGGCACGGAATCATGAAGGTTGGATCCACTGAAGTTAATCCCACGGATCCGTGGGATTGGACTAGGTGCTATTTTTGGCAATGAAGTTAGTCCCACGGATCCGTGGGATTGCCGACTCTAAAAAATTTCACTCCAGACTGGCACCTAAACGCAACTTCGAAATGATCTAAACGCGATTGAACAACAGACTTGCACCTAAACTTCGAAATGATCTGAACTCCCAGTTAGTTGCAGGCGATCCAAACGCGATCGCCAATCAAGTCGCAAAATCAAAATTCTGAATCCAGTCACCATCCAGACGCGAACTGATCTAGTCGCAGCACACAATTTCTGCACCCTTGTAGTCGGTCGCGAAAGCTAGACAATCGTGAATCCTTGCACACAGTCGCGAAATGAATCTAGTCACGATATGATCCAATCGCGAAATGATCCAAAAGTGAATCCAGTCGTTCAAGAAACCAATCGTGAATCCAGTCGAGAAAAGGATCTTATCGCAACTTCAAGATCTGAGACAGACAGGGGACGGGAGAATGCTAGACAGGGGCAGGAGATACTTACGGAGATCGGAGCTGAGGACTCCATGCGCAGCTGCCTCTCCATCGCAACTGGAGCGTTTGGATCGCCTGCAACAGCCTGCACGAGGACTGTCGCTCATGAATATACACAGAGAGCCGCAAGAAACCCTAATAGATCAGGGGTTGACTTTTTGTTGAATACATTAAATTTGAATACGTAGTTGAATACGATGTAGTTGAAATAGGACCCGGCCACTGATTCTGAAATTCTGAAAGGCCCAAGATCCAAGATCCAAGATCTGAGCACATTGAAATTATATTCTAGCTGTACACTGACTGAATGACAGTGTGGGCGTCCCAGAGCTAGCTGAACACTGACAGAATATGGCATTGAAGTTAATCCCACGGATCCGTGGGATTGGCCTAGGTGCCATTTATGGCATTGAAGTTAATCCCACGGATCCGTGGGATTGCCGACTCTTGAAACTCTTACTCTAAACAGAGAGTTGGGTGGCACGTATGCAGCCGATACCCGCCCCCGATACCAACCTTCGTCCCGATACCCGCTCCACGATACCTGCCCCTCGATACCCGCCCCCTCAATACTCGCCTCCTCGATATCCACCTCCTCGATACCCGTCCCCTCGATACCCGGTCCCGATACCCGCCCCCCGATACCCACAAGAAAGTTGAACCCCTAGACGTACCAACCCTTTGAACAGAAGTAGATTCTAGTGTCAAAAGTAGATATTAGCATGGCTTTGATGTACATGAGGTGTACATGAGAAGACCATTGCAAGCATATAATCTACCCAACAAATTAGACATACTTGTAGTTGAAGGCCTCTTCAATATTATTAAGAGCTCCCCATCACAAGAGCATTATTGTAATTGGTACAGAATTTATTAGGCTTTCAAAGTTGACTTGGATGAAAATCATCCTAGGTTGTATGAGAACGCTACAAGGCTTCCAATCTGTTCATGATCCAATTTCTGGACGCTGGAACGTTTAGGGGTTATTAAAAAGGCAGATTAAAAGTGGAAAACGAGAGTAAGACAACATGTAAGAACGTTAAACTAGAATTAGTTAAATATATAAGAAGAGGAAAAAAAAACAAGATAAATTGGAGAAATTAACTATGTGAGGAAAAAAGATTTGACGTTAAATCTCCACAAAATTAAAACAGAAATGGTGAAAAATAGTGAAGGAATTCACAGATGTGAAGGTAAATTAACTCCAACTAGTAATAAATAGAGTGCAACTAGATATCATAACTCCAATTAGTCATAAATAGTGCAAGCTTTGAAATAAAATGATGAAAAATGGTGCAAAATTGTGAAAACTGATGAAAAATAATGAAAAATTGAACAAATCGATAGGACAAGTGAGTTTTCCGTTGCAAAAAACTCTATGGTGGCTAATCCCACGGATCCGTGGGATTGCACACCATGGAGTTCTGTGTTGAGAAAAACTATGGTGGCTAATCCCACGGATCCATGGGATTGGACACCATAGACTTTTGTGTCGAGAAAATCTCTATGGTGGCTAATCCCACGGATCCGTGGGATTGACCACCATGGAGTTTTCCGTTGCAAAAACTCTATAGTAGCTAATCCCACGGATTCGTGGGATTGGCCACCATGGAGTTTTTCGTTGCAAAAAACTCTATGGTAGCTAATCCCACGAATCCGTGGGATTGGACACCATGGAGTTCTGTGTTGAGAAAGACTATGGTGGCTAATTCCACGGATCCGTGGGATTGGACACCATGGAATTCTGTGTTGAGAAAGATTATGGTAGCTAATCCCACGGATCCGTGGGATTGGACACCATAGACTTTTGTGTTGAAAAAGACTATGGTGGCTCATCCCACGGATCCGTGGGATTGGACACCATGGACTTTTGTGTTGAGAAAGACTATGGTGGCTAATCCCACGGATCCGTGGGATTGGACACCATGGAGTTTTGTGTTGTGAAAGACTATGGTGGCTAATCCCACGGATCCGTGGGATTGGCCACCATGGAGTTTTGTGTTGAGAAAGACTATGGTGGCTAATCCCACGGATCCGTGGGGTTGGACTCCATGGACTTTTGTGTTGCGAAAGACTATGGTGGCTAATCCCACGGATCCGTGGGATTGCCCACTGTGGAGTTTTGTGTTGAGAAAGACTATGGTAGCTAATCCCACGGATCCGTGGGATTGGACACCATGGAATTCTGTGTTGAAAACGATTATTGTGCCTAATCCCACGGATCCGTGGGATTGGACACCATAGAGTTTTGTGTTGAGAAAGACTATGGTGGCTAATCCCACGGATCCGTGGGATTAGATATTGAGGTAATTGATGCAACGTAGTATTGCTAGAAGCCAAAGACGTACGGGTGCTAAATAATGGTGTGTGGGAGGAGGGGTTAGGCATGGGCTGATCTCTAGAGTGTCCTTGTGATGAGTTATCCCATATGGTTTGTCCATGGTGACCTCCTAGTGTACACTACTTAAGGTGGAAGACCTTTGAGTAAAGATCATCTCTTTCTACGCATTCCTTGTGTTTGTGTGTGTGCCTTGTGCAATCTTCTCTACCTTCAATAGGTTATGGGCCCACTCATGTGTGTTTCATGAGTATTAGATTGCATTTGTGCAAGTATTTTGAGGTCGGTGCGCAACGGGCGGTTTTGGAGCATTGTTGGAGGTTTTGGAGCTTGTTGAAGCGTTGGTGTTTCTTGGAGGTGTGCATGGGCTGAAGTTACATGTTGGAGCACTCTCTTTGGTCAATTTCTTCCCTTGATCTCCTTCTTTTCTTTCTTCTATCTCTTCGTTGCGAGTGGAACTTCGTTTGGTTCAATTGTGAGCATTTGAGTAAATGCAAGTGATTTGTGAGGTGTGAAGGCTCTCGTGGAGGGTCTACCATCTGATCCTAGTGATTAGGCACTTGCTTTGAGGTGTTGCATGTGTTTCATGCTCTTGGGGTGCTCAAATTTTCATTTGGAGCTAGTTTGTGCACAAAGGTGCGGTTTTGAGCAATTTCAATGCGATTGGGGTTTTGAGGGACTTGTGTGAGTTCATGTGCATTGAGTGAGTGCTCTTGAAGGACACAAAGGTGTCATTGACGTGCATTGAGTGTTTGGGGACACTAAGGCGTCGTATTGAAGCATTTGGAGTTGTTTTGAGCTCCATTGAGTGATTTGAGGGGTTTTGGTGAGCCTCTTTTGGGTGAGGGTTCTCACATTTGAGTGTTGGGAGGCGTGTGTGGAGCACAAAAGTGCTGATCTAGTGTTTGGGGTTGTTTTAAACCCATTGGGTGCACAAAGGTGCAATATCAAAGCAAAAAAAAAAAAAAATCACAAAAACAAAGTTGTGTGTTTGAGTTTGAGGTTTCATTTGTGTGGGGAGGCATACGTAAGTGAGGATCATGGCATCTTTTGAGGGTGAGGGTCCCAAGGTCGTGGACAAGTTCGATGGGGTGAATTTCCACTTGTGGAAGTTCAAAATGGAGATGGTGATGGCCGAGAAGGAGTTGTGGGAGATTGTCGAGGGTAGTGAGGAACCTCCTTTCTCTTCTACGGATCCTAGGATCATGCAAGCGTACACGAGGAGGGAGAAGAAAGCATTTGCCATTTTGGCACTCAACCTCGCGGATTCGCAACTTGCGCACATTCGTTCGTGCAAGACACCCGCGGAAGCATGGTCCAAGCTTTGCAACATTCACGAAGCGAAAACATTGGCCAACATTTTGTTTTTGAGGCGCAAGTTCTTCACCATCAAGATGGGCGAAGAAGATGACATGTTGGCGCACATCAACAAGGTCAAAGCTCTCGCGGATCAACTCAACGGTTGCGACGTGTCGGTTACGGATGGTGACATCGTGATGACACTTTTGGAGAGCCTTCCATCATCATACGAGTACCTCATCGTGGCGATGGAGTCAAGACCCATTACGGAGCTCACATTGGACTATGTGACCTCACGGTTGTTGCACGAGCTTTCGCGGCGAAAGGAGAACGAGTCTCGAGAAGATGGAGCGGCACTCGTGGCGAAGCAATTCAAGAATGGAGGCGGTGGGAGCTCAAGCGACAAGGTGTGCTTCTATTGTGGTAAGAAGGGCCACATTGCCAAATTTTGCTTCAAACGCAAGAGGGATGAGAAAGGGGAGAGTGCAAACAACACTAAAACTCGTGACGATGATGAGTACGCATTTACGGCTAGATATGAGGCAAGCATGAGCGATGGCATCGAGGGTGATGCAAGCATGAGTGATGGTATCGAGGGTGATGCAAGCATGAGTGATTGGATTGAGGTTGGTGATGAGTATGCAAACATGGCAAGCAATGTATCGTGCAATGGTAGTACGAGTGATTGGATTGTTGATTCGGGGGCTACAAGCCACATGTCACCACATAAAACTTGTTTTCATTCGTATGCTCTCATTAATCCAAGGAGAGTGATTTTGGGAGATGATACGGTGCTTGAGGCCGTTGGCAAGGGCCAAATTGTTGTAGACACCGAGGTGAGGGGTCGTGTGAAGACAATCACTATCCAAGATGTCCTCCACGTTCCCAAATTAACGGCAAATTTACTATCGGTGAGGCAATTAGTGGCAAAGCACTTGAGGGTTGAGTTTAGTGATAAGGGGTGTTATGTGTTGTCACCGAGTCGAGATGAGGTGGCCATCATTGAAGAACACGAGGGCTTGTACCACATCAAGTTCTCCAAGGTGCATTCGAAGGAATCGGCGGCGTTGACGCATTCAAACTTGAAGGACGACAAGTTGGCGTTGTGGCATCGTCGACTTGGCCATTTGAACATCAAGAGTGTGAAGACACTACGCGGCATGGTAAGCGGTATGGACCTTCATCAATTGAAAGTGGATGCTTCTACATTCACGTGTGAAGGTTGCATTGAAGGCAAGCAACAACGGTTGCCATTTGCGGGTGAAGGGGCGACACGGGCTACAAAAGTTTTGGAGATCGTGCATTCGGATGTGTGTGGCCCCATGAAGACCACATCGATGGGAGGTTGCAAGTACTTTGTGACCTTCATCGATGATTTTTCAAGGAAGATATGGCTCTACCCTATCAAAGCCAAGAGTGAGTGCTTTGAGAAGTTCAAGGAGTTCAAGACATTGGTGGAGAACCAATCCGAGTTGAAGATCAAGGTGTTTCGGTCGGACAATGGCGGCGAGTACATGTCCAAGAAATTTGACGAGCTTTTGAAGAATGAAGGCATCGCACACCAAACTTCGGCCCCGTACACGCCTCAACAAAATGGAGTTGCGGAGCGCGCAAATCGCACCATTGTAGAGATGGCGAGGAGCATGTTGCACGCTCAAAACTTGAAGTTGGACCTTTGGGCGGAAGCGGTGGTGAATGCGGTATACACACGCAATCGGTGTCCAACAAGCGCGGTTGAAGGCATGACGCCGGAGCAAGCGTGGAGTGGGAGGCAACCATGTGTTGCACACATGCGCATCTTCGGATGCATTGCATATGCGAAGGTTCCCGACGAACGGAGGACGAAACTCGAGGCTAAGGCCTTGAAATGTGTGTTTCTTGGGTATTGTGAAGGTACCAAGGCGTATAGACTCATGTCGGTGGACACGAGGAAGATCATTCGGTCACGTGATGTGACATTTTGTGAGGAGTCTACGATGGAGGCTCCTTTGGAGGTTGGTCCAAGTGGGAGTAGTGGAGACGTTTTGGTGGACACACCCTCCAAGTCTCCTAGTGTTGTTGATGTAGGTGATGATGACGGTGATGACGAAGCTGGCGACACGGAGGTTGTTGAAGCGCCATCGAGCTCAAAGGCCAAGAATGGCGCAAAGGGCACGCAAGAGGAGCAAGTTTCTTCAAGCGAGCGGCGGTACCCCGAGAGATCGCGCAAGCCACCTGGAGAATGGTGGAAGAACCACATCTTCCCTCAAGTGGAGGACGAGCATGCGAATGTGGCATTATCGGATGGTCCATTGACCATTCGAGAAGCCATGCAAGGTGAGGATGCGGTCAAGTGGGAGCGCGCCATGCAAGAGGAGTACGACTCTCTAATTGCTAACGGTACGTGGCAATTAACTCCCATTCCAAAGGATCGCAACCCCATTGGTTGCAAATGGGTGTTTCGGACAAAGAGGGATGTTTCGGGTATTGTTGTGCGTCACAAGGCAAGATTAGTAGCCAAGGGGTTCGCGCAAGTGCATGGGGTGGACTTTCACGAGACATTTGCTCCCGTGGCCAAGTTCACCACCATTCGATGCATTCTTGCCATTGGAGCGGCCTTGGACTTGGAGATGCATCAAATGGATGTGAAGACCGCATTTTTGAATGGCGATTTGGAGGAGGACATCTACATGGTGCAACCTGAGGGGTTTGTGCAACAAGGTAAAGAGCACCTTGTTTGTAAGTTGCAAAAATCATTGTATGGGTTGAAACAATCTCCAAGAGCGTGGTACCAAAAGATTGACACGTTCTTGGTTGCACACGGGTTTACTAGGAGCATTGCGGATCATAGTCTCTACTTCATGCAAGAGGGGCAACATGTGGTGATTGTGATCATATATGTTGATGATTTGATCATTCTTGCAAGCCTCATGAGTTTAATGAATGCATTAAAAGGCATGCTTGAGAGAGAGTACGAGATGAGTGATCTTGGAGAATTGCACTTTTGTCTTGGTGTTGAGTTTGTGCGTGATAGGGCTACACGCACTATCACCATGAGTCAAGGCAAGTATGTGATGGACGTGCTCAAGAGATTCGGGATGGAGGATTGTAAGCCCGTGGCAACACCATTGGATGCAAACTCCAAGCTCGTCAAGCTTTCGGAGGAGGAGTATGCGATGGAGGCTAAATCGATGGCGGAGGTGCCATACAAGCAAGCGGTGGGGTCGTTGATGTATGCGATGATTGCGACACGGCCCGACCTTGCGTATCCAATTAGCATGGTGAGTCAACACATGGCGAGACCGGGCTCGATGCATTGGATGACGGTCAAGAGGATCATGCGTTATTTGAGGGGCACAAGCGATGTGAAGTTGTGTCTTGGAGGCAAAGACATTGTGTTGAGCGGCTATTGTGACGCGGACTACGCGGGAGACACGAGCGATCGAAGATCGACAACGGGCTACATGTTCAAGGTCGGATCGGGAGCGGTGTCGTGGAATAGCAAGCGGCAACAAACGACGGCGACATCAACGGTGGAGGCCGAGTACATGGCTACGAGCCATGCCACGAAGGAGGCCATTTGGTTGAGGCAACTAATGGTGGATGTGGGTTGCACACAAGGTGAGGCTACAACGATTATGTGTGACAACCAAGGGTGCATTTCACTTGCAAAGAACCCTACACATCATTCACGCACGAAGCACATTGATGTGCAATACCACTTCATTCGGGAGAAGTTGGAATTGGGAGTTATACATTTGGAGTATTGCCCAACGGAGCACATGGTGGCGGATGTGCTCACAAAGGGTCTTTGTAGAGACCGACACCAACGATTAGTAATAGCATTTGGACTTAGAGGCTTTGGCTCTACGCAAAGTGGGAGTATTGAGGTAATTGATGCAACGTAGTATTGCTAGAAGCCAAAGACGTACGGGTGCTAAATAATGGTGTGTGGGAGGAGGGGTTAGGCATGGGCTGATCTCTAGAGTGTCCTTGTGATGAGTTATCCCATATGGTTTGTCCATGGTGACCTCCTAGTGTACACTACTTAAGGTGGAAGGCCTTTGAGTAAAGATCATCTCTTTCTACGCATTCCTTGTGTTTGTGTGTGTGCCTTGTGCAATCTTCTCTACCTTCAATATTAGACACCATGGAGTTTTGTGTTGAGAAAAACTCTGTGGTGGCTAATCCCACGGATCCGTGGGATTGGCCACTGTGGTTTTGTTTTTTGAATTTGCGAGTGCAATTTTTGGAATTTCAAAGCCTGTAATATACCGTTGGAAAGGTCTTGAAAATACCTTTCCAATGGTATATTACACGCCCCTAAAGGATTAAAATTGAATTCGTAAATCAAAAAAGAAAAATCTGTAGTCGCTAAGCGACTGCAGATCAGGGTGGTCAGAAGAATCACTTTGGGTTTTATGTTGCGAAAAACTTTATGGTGGCTAATCTCACGGATCCGTGGAATTGGCCACTGTGGTTTTGTTTTTTTGAATTTGCGAGTGTAATTTTTGGAATTTCAAGGCGTGTATTATACCGTTGGAAAGGTCTTGAAAATACCTTTCCAACGGTTTATTACACGCCCCTAAATGATTAAAATTGGATTCGTAAATCGAAAAAGAAAAATCCGTAGTCGCTAAGCGACTACAGGTCATAGTGGTGAAAAGAACTGCAGCCGATTTTGGCTGCGGTTTTTTTTCCATCATGTTTTCTACTAGTGCAAGGAGGAATTGAAACTCTATAGCACCCAACGACGTGCCGAGCGTTTCGGTGATCCTGTTGTGCTGTAGAAGGTCTTATTGGACATGCCCGGAGGCGAGGAGTTCTGCACTCAAAATCCACACCTCGAGGGCGCTGAGGTGTTTGGATTGCAGAAGCGTAGGCCCGATACCCCCATTGGTGTGCAGGTGATGAAACACACCGCCCCGACACCGTCAAGTTCTCTCGCCCCCGTCTCGGTAAGAGACTCCTAGATCTAATCCCGTAATTCTACCTACAATTGTTGAAGAGTCTTCTCTAGACGTGCAAGAAGTTTAAGAGCCTCCACCGTCCGGGCTCGATTTTCGTCAAGTCATCGCCGTTCAAGAAACCAAGGTTGACGAGTTGGTTTGGCATATAGCCCGTGTCCCTTACAATTCTAGCAAGTCTTGTTGGACCATGCATACGGGTACTAAGAAGAAATGCACTGCGAAGCTCGTCACCAACAATCGGAGTGTTGCTTGCCCGGCCTACTCTGGAGTTTGGGATTTTTACACAATGCAAAAACAGAAACCTATAAAGTTCTTCTTCTGTCCGGACGACATCGAGCGTTGTGTGAAGGGCTTCCGTCGCAAGTGGGTCATCCCATTTTCAGATACTCAAGGCAAGTTCCCAATTCCTCCCGTATGGCATGTTATGCTTGCTACTAAACTCACTTGCCCGGAGATCGTGGCCCTTGAGAATGCAGGATTCCAACTCCCCTCTAAGGAGCGCGTCACTCCAACTCGATTCTTCAAGAACTCTGCTCCCCCACTCGACTTGTCAAGGGTTGGAATTCCCGACAACCCCGACTACATTCCTTCCAGAAGAAAATCCAAGGCTACTCGTCGCTCCGGCACTGGGCCCTTGACAAAACGCAGGGAGAATGTTGGATCTGCTCGAGCCATGCACGGAACCATTTTCAAGTTGACTATGATCCCCCACCCGGGGTTTGACTGTGTTGGAGTCCAAACCTCCTCCTACGGATGCCGTTTACCAAGTGACGGTGAGCTCTCACTCGGAGTGTACTTGCGCGGCCTTCAAAGATATGATTATCCAGTTTGGGAGCAGGCGCAATTCCTGTCTGAATTGTAAGCACTTCTACTACATATTCGTCAAGGTTTCTAACTTAGATCCCAAAGTTAACATGTTCATACACGCCCCAACCTTTAGTTTCAACAAGGTCAAGCTCATCCTCGAAGGTGGCCTCTTGATTTATTCTACCACCTAGATTTGTACCCGACTTAGGAATACTTCGTCCCTAATGGACGTGGTCGTTTGTTGACCGCGTGTGTACTTGCTCTATCACTCAAAGAAATACAAATATGTACTTCTCTACTCTACGAAAAGTACAAACCATATTCAATGATCTTTATTCTTGTCCAATCATTGCAGTACAATAATTTTTGCATGTCTTTCACACCGTTCAACTCTAGACTTCTCACTTTTTAACTATGCCTCCGACGTGCCCAACTCCTTGAAGCTCTTCCTGCATGTTCCTCATTCGATCTAGGCGGGTTTACTGGATTGGGTCGAAGTAAATCTACATAGCTAATGGTTCGGTCCTTCATCCGTTCTCTCAACGGCAAAGGATGTGGTGATAACCCTCGCATGCTCCCACAAAATGACAACGGCTTCGAAGAATCCACTGCCTCATTGACCTCCTCTTCCTCGTCAACCGTGTTGTCCTCATCCTCCACCTCTTCTCTTTCCTCCACCGCATCTTCTTCTCTTTCCACCACATCTTCCCTCTTCAATTTGTCCGTATATTGTTGCCGCTCCTCCTCCTCCACCCTCCACTTCCAAGCTTGCGTGGACTGTGAGAAGGGTGTCATCACATACTCATAACGATATTGTTCTTCAGCACTTTTCTCATTCCTCTCACGTTCCGGCGATGGATTAAATGGAATGTGGGGATCTTCTAAACTTACTATCTCCTCATTCCGTCCTAGGCCGTCAAACATGTATCTCTCCTCTTCCATCGTACACTACTCGTCTACATTCTTGTTGTGTTTGAGTTTAGGGACGTCCTTATATATTGAGTCCCGACAACTTCGTCCACCACAATGAATTATTGTTATAGTCCAAGTTGTAGGAATCAAATCAACAAGTAGCTAGAACAAAGACAAAATTGATGAGATAAGAATGCCACAACTATGTGCTTTGTCCCTTGTGCCTTCTCCTTCTGTTCACTTAGTTTTCAATGGCATCAATCTTGTTCACTCATTGAAACCTTTATTGACCTCTTCATTTGCTTTGGTTTTATACAGAACCTCTATTTCTCAATTATCTATTTCTGTGTCTATTTTAAGTAATTAAAAACAATCAAAAGTGTACCAAAAAAAAAGTGATTGTTTTTCATGGCCCTCATTTCTATATTAATGGATTTTAAAAATACTATTATTAGCAGGAATATCAAAATTTCTTTGGAATATTCGAATCTTTCAAAAATAAGTTATAAAAATAGTAAAAATATTACTATTTTTAATTTCTGCCCGCTCTACGCTCTCCAAATTTGCACTCTCCGCTCTACGCTCACATAGAAGTGTCGTCCCTCCTGAGTCTTGCTCTGTCGATGGCGAAGAGTTTCCTTTGTCTGCGTCTCCTTTTTCTTTGTAGGCGAGTGCTACTGCTCCGCTCCTGTCGTTGATGCTCTTGCTCGTGTCGCTGATGCTCTTGCTCCTGTCGCTGATGCTCTTGCTCCTGTCGCTGACGCTCTTGCTCCTGTCGCTGATGCTCTTGCTCCTATCGTCTCCGTTGTCAGCTGCCTCGGCGTTGCTGTTGCCACGCCTCCCCTCTCTTGCTTGGTTACGATGGCCGTTGAGGGTGGAGTCTTGCTCCTTGATCTTGCAGTTCCGCTTGCGGCTATTGTGTCGTTCGACGCCCTTGCATCCGTTGCGTGCGTCCGCTTCCCGCCTTGTTTCCTCTGCTGTAAAGTTGACCGCCACTCCAGCCGATATGCAGGAACATAGTGTAGCTGAGCCACTTACTTCTTCCGATGCTGAGGTGTTGTTGGATGTCTCTACGGCCGCAGCGTTGGTGGCTGTTGTCTCCTGCCCTGTTGCTGCTTGGGCGTTGCCTTGCTTTGGAATCGTTCCCCTCTCCACGGTCGGGCTCGCCGTTACTGTTCTCGCTACTGCCGATGTTGTTGTCCTTGCGACTGCTACTCGTGGCGCCCCTCCTTAGTGTTCGATTGGCACTGTTGGCTGTCCTCTTGTCATTGTCTTTGCGGCTCCTCGTCACGTTGCTGCTTGCCGTATCTGCTCCAGTGTTGTTTCTACCGGTGTGTTGCTCTATGCTACTGTTACCACTACGGCCTCTATACTTGGAGTTTCTACTGCTGTGATCAGGTATGCTAGACTTATTCCTATCTATTTGATGACTATTGCTAGAGGCTATTGCTGACTGATCATACGGGAGTCTGAGAGAGAAGGAAAGAGAAATGTGCAGCAAGATAGTGGTGTGAGTGAAAGAGATAGACCTGAGTGGGTTATTTGTACGTTGATGAGGTTGGGCCGTTCCGTTGGGTGGATTTGTCGTGTTGAGGGAACCACGCGGCTCTTGCTTGTACAGAATCTTGCTACTATTAGTCTTGGGCACGTTGTGGGCTCGGAGACAGCTCATGGTGTTATCTTTGGGGGGTGTGTCAATAGACACTAGGTAAGGTATGTTACTGGGGTGAGTCAGGTTATTGCGCCAATTAAGGTGGAGCGCGCCGCTGGGAGTGAGCTGATGCCCTATGGAGTTCCTGTCATTGTGGATGTCGTTGCAGCAATTAGGGTGCTGCTTTGTTGGCAATCTAAGCGCGTTCCAGAAAGGGGTTGAATCTGCAATTGTAGGGTTAGGATTGAGCGTGTCAGAGTGCACGTTCTCCTTGCGTGAGTGAGTCACGGGTTTGTCTTTGGTGCGAGAAGCTGGTGATTCCCTGTTTGGGCTCGGTGTCCTGTGATCAATGTGTTGCACGTCGTGTTGGCGGGGGTCCAGCTCAGTGGTCAGCGATCGTGGTTGGGGGTGCCAGGAATTTGAGGAGCATCTCCTAATGCTGGTGTTGAGTTTGCCTTGATTTACGTTGTGGTGGATCTGGTCCATGCGCTGGTACCTAGGGGGCTTATCATGCGCAAAGACTGCAAAGGTTGGACTGTTGAGCATTAGGTCTCTTCTCCAGCAAACCATGGACGGGTAATATTGATTACCTTTAATCCTCTTGTGGTTTTGAGCACAGAGATTGAAGTAATTGTTGTACTTGTAAACTTGATGTTGAGTCCTTCGATCGCCTTCTCTAGTGTGCAGAGGGAGCTCAGATGTGGTGAAAGGAGCTGAGGAGGTTTTGCCGGGGGAGCTCAGCTGTTTGGACTTCCTTCTGTACTGGCTTGGGCACTGTCGAGCTTGCGCGGCAGTGGTATTGACATGCCTTGCCCGTATCCACTGCTGGTGCGGGTCTCTGTTATCTGTTGACGTTTGTATCCAATCGGTTGCGTTTGGAGCAGGCTTGCAAGTGCTGGTGGCGCTCTTTTGGTGCTCTCGGTCTTCCATTTTATTTCCTTGATTCTCTGGGGTCCATCGGCACTGCCTCCTTGCTGGTTGGGGCATGCTGCGCTAGTTTTCTTCCAGTTGCTTTCCCTACACACATGAATTTTGAGTTGAGTCAATCTCAATGTAACATTGGGTTTGTAGTTACTTACCTGAGTTAGGACTGTATCGATGATGCTAATGTTGCGGTTGTGTGTCTTAGGGCTTCTCACGCGATTGTCGTTGGGGCAGAAGAGCGATCTTGGCGGGTGCTGCAGCAGGCAGGTTGCTGTGGGAGGTGCAGAAGCAGGCGGATGGATCTGCAGGTCCTTGGCGCTGCGAGTGGTTTTGATGACGTAGGCTGTATGCGCACGGTGGTGTTGGATCGTTGTGTTGCGTTGTTGTCTAGCTTTGGTGTGCATTGAGCGCAAACTGTGATGATCCTGGGAGCAATAAGTGTGCAGATAAGAGTAGTCAAGAGTTAGGGCAGATCTAGAGTAAGAAGTGTTCAAGAACATATACATGATTGTGAGAGTTGAGTGAAGAAATGCAAGCCTGTGTGGGTGTTCTTGTATCATATTGATCGAGCTGGTGTGGCACGAGGAGATCCCGATCTGGGCAGGGACTCTGTCTGCAATTCATGGATTAGATGTATGCCAAGCAAATCGTTATTCTAGTTGTTTGGAGTGGTGGTGTAAGAGTAGCCCAGTCTACTCTACCTTCTTGATACAACACACATCTACTGTGATCCAACACAAACACGGTAAGAAGAAGCCAACACTTCAACTTAATTAGCACACACAATCTATTCAGATCTGTGAGTACCGGCACCCCAGCATGCCTAGGAGTCACCACCACTATTTACAAACAGCGTCCCAGCACGCCTCTAGTCACAAATTTGCTTGAGCATGACACACAGATCTAGATCACAAACATCATCTTTGCTGAAGAGCGCCTGCAGAGTTCCTGCGGCTAACTCTCAGATCGCTCACTCCTCTCACCACGAAACGCGGAGCGTTTAGTTCTCCATCCCCTGTTTGTGATGCACATATAAGCAACCCAAAGCATGGTAACAGTTTACATTGAACCTCCTATGTTTGATACATAAAGTTTGATAAGTGTAAAAAGAATTTTAAACCACTTTCCTCACTCATATGACCTTAAATACTTTTTTAATATTGTACCAAGCCATTAGGGTCAGAAAAAAACAACTATTAAAAGAAAAGTCCAAATGTTTAGGATTTTTTTTTTCAATTTTTTTTATTTCCTATGCTGAAAGACAATGTTTTTTTTTTTTTTTTTTAAATCACAAAGTTTGACATTTAGGGGAAAAAAATTAATTATTTGGCATGACCTATCGCCCCTGATGGCCGGGTACAGTATCAATTCCACATTAAATACATCACTACAATGAAGTCACCATATATTGTAGGTGGATAATTGTCGTGGGTACATTTATCCATTTGGACAAATTTTCATATGTTTGAACAATGTTTCATTCATTTAAATAATTTTTCATCAAATTTGAATGAACTTCATCACAATATTTTGGGAAAATAATTATTAGTGTGACTGTTCAAAAATACCGTGGGCCACAGTATATGGTGATATCAGTACCAATATATCATCGTAATGTTACAAAACTCTATATTATCACGTGAACTTTGAATATGTGACATTAAAGGGGTCTCAGTGTAGTGACGCACGGGTGACTAACTAGTGACACACACAGCCAATAGTAGCGCTCCACGACGGATAACCCCACGAAACACAGGGCCACCCGACAGATTTCCAAACCCTTCCACCCTTCATTTCATCGGGTGGACCTATAAACCACCGGGTCACCTTCTCTGTTCTGCTTTTCTTCAGCTTCAAACCTTTCCGAACATTTAAACTTCTGTCAATCCCACCGCGATTTTGCAAAGGAACTCAATCAAATTGTAGCAGATTGTATAGAGTTTCCCGATTTTCCCGATGCTTTCGTAGAATTTTGGCAGTTTATTTTCATGAAGTCCTGGAGTTTTGAAGGCGCATTTTGAAGATGAAAGATTAGAGCTCTAGTAGCGCCTTGAATCGGAAAACCAGCATCTCCTTCTTCTTCTTCCTCCTTTAGATTCATTCAGTGAATATTGAATTTTCAAGTGATTCCGCAATCGTTGAAAACCCTAATTTCATCGTTGCGCAGGGTCTGGTATTGGTTTAGAA
Source organism: Pohlia nutans (assembly GCA_022496805.1). Taxonomy (NCBI): domain Eukaryota; kingdom Viridiplantae; phylum Streptophyta; class Bryopsida; order Bryales; family Mniaceae; genus Pohlia; species Pohlia nutans. Next base: position 3,078,482 of record CM040105.1, read on the forward strand.
ATGGCGAAAGTGTGCGGAGTTCTCCGTTTCTCCCTTGCAGTTGTGTGTCTTTTGTCGTTGATTATTGTGGTGGTAGCTGAAGACTCGGAATCCGTCAACATGACCTCGGGCGGCGTAGCGTGGGTGACGACAATGGACGTCGATGAACTGGAGCAACAAGAGAAAGAGAAAGATATTCTTGCGGAGCAGACGGAAGCTGGTCAGGAATTTAGTTCCATGGAGTCTATTCTCCACTGGGCCATTGGTATGCCAACAAAGCTTCACCTCTTTACTGCCTCATTGATTTCCAAAATTTCAGTAGCTGTGTAGCGCAGTGATTTTTTAGGGGTCAGGAGACAGTTTAGTATTTTTGCTACTTTTCCATGGCTTGAAGAGCAATCCAGTCTCCTTGAATGCTCTTTTCTTATTAATATATAGCTAATACCAGGGTAATACACATATGCTACCTAGGTGCTACCTAGGCAATACCTGGGTGATACCTAGGTTTAAAGAGGCTACACATCTTGACTCCATGCAGAAAATCCGGCTATTGTTTCTTCTTTTTTTTCCAAAAATCCTTTGCATCAATTAGCCAGCCCAAATTCTATGTAGCAATTTGGCTAAAATCAGCAACAAAAATTCACTGGTGTCATCTATATCTGGGAACAGGGCATTCAGATCCAGAGAAGCTGAAGGTGGCAGCAAAAGTTGCGAGTCGATTGTCTCCAGAGGAATTGGAGAATCGGCGTAAAGATATTAAGGTCCCTATCTTATCCTTCAATTCTATAGCAATTCATTTTTCGAGATTAAATTTGGACTGTACTCACAAGTTTTTAGGCTTTGGCCCGGTGTGTTTTGAGGCTCAATTTTTGGAATTTCACAACGCGACAAGGTCAGTGGATTTTTGAGTTAGATCCCTCAGAAGGTTATTGTTATTGAAGCAGTGCTTTATGTACGTTCAGGAAATGATGGAGAGACTACATGTACCTTCTGATGCGGAGCTTATGAAAATTGCAATCGCAGACCTTCACAACTCGACACTGTCAACCGAAGATCGGCAACGAGCACTTCAAGAGTTGCTTATTCTGGTGGAGCCGATTGACAATGCTAATGGTGAGCTCGTATGACCTTTAACCGGGAATGGGGGCTGGACACCCGTTTTAACCCCTAAAGGACCAAGGATTCATGGTTTTAAAATGGCAAATTCAATTGATCATATTGTGAAAAATATAATTCAGATGAGACTGAAATCTATATCACTGGAATCAGTGAAGAACAGTGCATATGTTGGTCAATAAACAAACAAATTTGAACAAAAGGAAGTCCACATAGAACCTACTCAAAACTGCTAAAGAAAATGAGGCCCAATTCAGGCTTCTTGGTCTTTTAGGGGTTAAGGAACCTCTTGACGTCAATGTTTCCAACTCAAAACACGTAGAGTTTTGTTGTTTTCAGTAAAACAGAGTCCATCACTAACTTCCGCATTTGAAGACGTGGCAGATTTGGACAAGATCGGTGGATTACAGCCTATCATAGCGGAGTTGGACAGTCCTGAGGAAGAGCTTCGTACAACCTCGGCTTGGGTACTTGGAAAGGCTTGCCAAAACAACTTGGTTGTACAAAAGCAGGTGTGGTTGCGTTCTTGTAATTTGCAGAATTTAGGAATATGTTTTGCACAAGGCAATTGCTGTACAGATATGAGACTAGCTTGGAGTGTCTGAGATCGAATTGGCATCTTGTTCGGTGTTGCAGATTTTGCTGCACAAAGGGCTGCCGAGGTTGATGGAGATGGTGGAATCAAGCTCTCCTGAGGAGGCTGTGAAAGCATTGTATGCTGTATCAGCTGTGGTCCGCAACTTCCCTCTAGCACAGGAAGAGTTTTACTTCGAGGGCGGCGCTGGGCTGTTGGAGGTAAAATTTCGAACACACACCTTTGTCTCGCAAGGATAGGATACTAAATTTTAAATTTTTAGTCTTGCTTGCTCAATCTTAACCCCTAAGCGTCCACGGTATTTTCTGTAGTGTAGGAAAATTAGACACCCTGCTGCAAATCATCTGTTTGTGTGAAAATGACTTCAGTTTGACACTGTTGATCTTGTAGTATAGAACAAGAGCTTTAAAATGATGTGTTGCAATCAGAAAACCGAGGTAAAATGAGAAAATGCCACCGTTGCAAAGTTCAATGATGCAGATGACCATATTGGGCGTTTTAGACGCTTAGGGTTAAACCATAGCTCTGTAGCAAGCAAGGATAGACCCAATGTATCTCACAGTGAAGGTAGTAACTGCCTCAGAAGAGCACATAATGAAAGGAATCTGATTTTTTGTGTGTTTCCATGGTCTTGATGTTTCCGGTACCTGCAACAACCTGTTTGAGGCATGGGAATCCTGAAGTGTATAGTTTAAAAGAATGATTTGGTAATAAGCATTTGGGTCTTGTTTTTGTTGGAACTGCAGAGATTATTTGTAGGATCCTCTGTGGATATTCGACTGCGGAGGAAATCGTTGTTTTTGCTTGCTGATTTGGCTGAGCAGAGTCAGCATCTGCGTGGAGGGCAGCTCGATGCCGTCATGAAAACGTCCTCAACTATTCCCGACTCGGTGAATCTGTTCAATGAAAGACTTCTGAAAGCTGTTGTGAATTTGATGGAAGCTTCAGACATGGATACTCAAGAGAAGGTCAGCTTCTGCTCTCCCAACCTTTCTTAACCCCTGAGTGCTTTAACCCCTAAGCGTCTAAAACGCCCAATATGGCCATCTGCATCACTGAACTTTGCAACGGTGGCATTTTCCAATGTTACCTCGGTTTTCTGATTGCAATACACCATTTTAAAGCTCTTGTTCTATACTACAAGATCAACAGTGTCAAACTGAAGTCATTTTCACACAAACAGATGATTTGCAGCAGGGTGTCCAATTTTCCCACACTACAGAAAATACTCAGTGGACGCTTAGGGGTTAACTTAAAAAAACTAGAAAGTTCACTTTGTAAGCTCATAGCCAATTATAGTAACTTCCAATGTGGGGTATGGTTTCTTCTTTTTATTGGAATATTTTGCTATCTCGAAGCTTCTTAAATGATTTATTTGAACTCCAATACCGGTAGATATGAAAGTGACCCCCTTGGCCATTTAGGTACCGAAGGGTTTAAAATGATAATAATATGCTGATTTTATGGCCTTAACCTTTTGACGTGCCTGTGACCATATAATGGATGATAAACAGATTGTAACCTTTCTCTTGACTACATCGTGTACAGTTTTTCATCCATCCAAATTTCTCTTGGTTCTTGTGCTAGTTGACTATCATTTGTACAGTATGGATTTTCAATATAAGATATTGTAATTTTTTTTTTAAATAACAATATTGGCTTATGTCAAGTTTCATTCTTAGTTCAAAAAGTGAGACCTTGAACATGATTTTCCAAAATAAGTAGAATCAAATAATAGAAATCATATCATCTCGTAGTGCATGTTATTCCAAATTCATTACAACAATTTTAAATTCATTTTTGTTAATTTGGGATTTTTAATCGAATTTCAAAAGAGAAGCTTGAAATTTTAGTTACAATTTATTAATAAATAAATAAATGAGAAATCCAACCGTACAGATGTGATCTTCACATTGACATTTACAACTTTGTACATCAACTCCATTTTTGTTATTCATCAAACATTTAATAACGCATCTTTGATGAATGGAGACGTTAAAGGGGTTAAGGATGTCTTTGTTTTTTATTTCCTCTATTTGAAAGGCCTTCCAGCAATATCTTCACTTGCATATCGTATTTCTCATTACAAGACTGCTTTCTGGTGTGCAGGCATTGATGGCTGTCAGGACCCTTAGCGAAGTTAGTGATAGAGTTCGGAACACGTTAGTTAACGAATGCGGAGTAGAGGGTACTTTAGAGAAATTGAGACTTCAACTACATGAGTTGCAGGAGAATGAAGACCAAGCGGACTTCGCCAGGGATTTAGAAGCTTTGCGACAGGAAGTCGTGGACTCCATCTCAAATTCTAAGGACCCCTCCATCAGGGATGAATTGTAACTTGTAAAGTAATATTACTTTTGATAGAATAGAATCCAGTTATCAGCCAAGGGAACCCATTTGCGTGGGGTTCCCATGGGTTGAAGTTACAATGAAAGTGAGAAATGAGATACTTCTAGGTTTTATCAGTCAGATGATTTCATGAGATACATTGTAGATGTAATACTCAATTACTCATGGTTTAAGGGGGCAGTGGAGGCTTGTGCTTGAAAGGGACAAACCTTCAAAATGTGTTGGGACAAAAACCTCACCAACTCAAAATCCTTACAGTAGAGTTATCGTTTAGAGTTAAGTGAAAAGTCAGCCCAAAGAGGAAAGTTTTGACTAACTCAGGTTGAATTGTTGAACTCATATTGAAACAAAAATAGACCAAAAACTTGTCTATAAGATTTTCTCAAAACTCATGTTGAATTCATGTTGAACTCATATTGAAACAAAAATAGACCAAAAAACTAGTTTATGCTTGATGGGACCCTGTCATTATTTTCCATACCTTACTATAGCTCCCACACCTTCCACCAAAGCTCCAAGTCCATGGCCCACAAGGAGACAAGACACTATAACAAGACACTATAACACCCAAGTACAATTCAAAAGAGAGGTTAGAAGTAGAGCAAAAAGGGAGATTAGATGGAGGACTTTTCGGTTAACTCCTTTACCTATATAAATCTCAACCAAATTTCTTTTCCAAACAAAAGTCTTCAATTAAGCCTTTGAGGGGCCTGCGTTCACTACGTGGACGATGAACAAATTCAAACTATTCTCCTAACTACATACATGGATAGTTTTCATCCATCCAAATTTCTCTTGGTTCTTATGCTAGTTGACTATGATTTGTATACTACAAGATCTTCAAAATAAGATATTATGATTTTTTGAAAAACAACACAATTGGTTTATATCAAGTTTCATTCTTAGTTTAAAAAGTCAGACCTCAAACATGATTTTCCAAAATAAGTAGAACCAAATAATAGAAACCATACCATCTTGTAGTGCATGTTATTCCAATTTCATTACAATATTTTCTAATTTATTTGTGTTAATTTGGGATTTTTAATAGAATTTCAAGAAAAAAACCTTGCAAAATTAATTTTAAAATATTAAAAAAATATATATGATGAATCCAACCATACATATGTGAACTTCACATTGACATTTACAACAACTTTGTTGTGAACATCAACTCCATTTTTGTTTTCCATCAAACAGTTTATAACAAATCTTTGAAAACAGTATTGAATTGGGTCGTTAAAGGGTTAAGGTTGATTGTCCTAAAACCACCAACTTAAGCAATCTGGACTATTTTTGGCAGTCCTAAATTCGAAAAAAAAATATGACCGCATTCAAAATAGGTTTTGATGAGGATTGCAAAAATTTGCAACATCTAATTCGCATTTGTTAATTTTATACAAAATTCCAAAGTGGAAAGTAACCTGTGACCCAAATCAAACCTCTAGGTTCCCCCATGTTCACACTTTGTTGTTCCTAATTCCGCTCATGAGCTAACCCAAAACCACCAACTATTTCTTGGTGTGCCATTGGTCTCCTTCAATAGTGAAATTGGTGGTTTTAGGTCTCAACTGTGGTGGCCCCAAGAAAAGTCTACATGTCATAATTGGGGGAGGTGGTGGTTTTAGGACATCCTACCTTAATGGATAACTTTACTATCCTCTCAAAAATGTGAACAAAAACCCACACTAAATAAAATAAATTTATAATATTGGAAACCACCCAAAACAGCTGAAAACCACAGAAATGGGTTCCCCAGTCCTTACCTTACATCAGTTGCACATTTCGTATATAGTCCAATGAACAGCAATCAATATAGCGTACACAGAAATTGAGCATCAATACTTCAACCCTGTTTACATTTTTTGCTCTATATATTGCATCCATGAACAGAATGCTGGTGACATATCAAAATCGACTTTCCTTAGAAAGACGGTATACAAAAATCCACTAACTTAGTTTTCATCAGCTCTACAATCATTGCGAACATCTTCAGGATCAGAGTGTGATGGCCCATACAAGCTATGTGCCCGACAACCTGAGCCAGGGGTCTCGGTTCCGTGTTAGATACATCTAAGTCAGCATGGCATTGAGATAATTTACACTTGTTGCTATAAGCAGGCTAGACTGTATACAAAGTGCTATCAAAAATCGTCAATCTTGTCGTTCAGTACTGAACTCCTGTTCAGCCCTTCGTAGAATCTGGCTACCACAGGAAGAACTTTGATCTTGGATGGATCGAAACCAATGAGGCGCAGGCCTTGAAGAGATTTCACGCGTGAAAGAGCCACATACACCATGCCATGACCGAAGGCCTTGGACAGATTGGTCTCCACACGGTCAAGTGTCATACCTTGGCACTTGTGTACACTAAGAGCCCAACCCAGCATCAGGGGAATCTGAGGGAAACCGCATAGAAACGGTTAGCTAATTTGATTTCGAATTCTAGGTCCTGGATGATGAGAAACCCCAAATGATGAGGTTGTGTAATGAAAACAGAGTTGATCGCATACAATTTGAATAATTACTGCCAGTAATCGGCCTGGGCGAAACATTCAACTCGGAAAGAGGCAACAATGGAAAGCTCATAGATGCCCGAAGACAACACTAACCTGAAATCTTTTGGCAATTTCTTTGTCACCATCAAAGACACTCCAGCTTTCAGGCCCCACCAACCTCTCAAGACCATCACAAGCAAAGCGAACAATAGGCCATTGGCCAGGGGGATCGCTTAATTTGACCAACTTCTGGTACTCAGCAGCTGCAGGATCACCTGGTGCAGAAAATCCAACCACGACACCTCTTGATCCGTTCACAAGCCCAACACCCGTCTCAAGATTCTTCAAGAGGATCACCTGCACAGTCATACAGCAATGCTCAACTCTTCATGCATGCAGTAGGTTTTAAAAACAGGGAACTGGAATATAAGACTTGCTATAAATCAGCCTGTAAAAAGTACATTCATATTCTTGTCCACGTCTTCACTAACATAAGGATTACGCATTTCTGACAATGTTTCTAAAATCAACAAGATCTATGATGGTCTGACATGCAACCCTAAGAATAGTACATTTGAAGATCTCATTGGAAATGGATGTTTCCCTTAGGAATATTGTAAACAATACAAAGTGAGACTTTTACCTCCTAATTGAGTTAACCGAAAACAAAAGAGGAGTTGAAGAGGAGTTTCTTGTCTATAATTATATTTCATTGTTCATGAAAAGTTTCTTCTCTATATTTATATTTCATTGACAATCATTGTTCATGAATAGTTTCCATGGTCGGGGCTCTTGGCTTGGGGGAGCGTGTGGGAACTCTCCTCTAGCATTGGGGAGATCACGAGTTCCACACCCCATGGTGGCGCAGGGCCTTGCTTTAGATTATTCTCCAACTCACCATAGAATAGTTTTGCAATCTTTTTGAACTCAAAACGAGTCTAAGGTGAGTTTTAAGGTTTCTTTCCACTTTGAGACACTCTTTTCGGTTAACTCTAATACCTAGAACTGATGACTGCTAAAAAAGTATACTTTAAAGTGTTCAACCAACCTACCGAATATGGGACTTAAAAACGATAAGTACCTGAGCTCCCACACATAAGGGTTGTACAGCAGCTGCTCGGAGATTCTCCAACTGCCTTAGGCCAAAATCGCTGTGGGCTTCATCTTTAGCTTTATATACAACCATATCCCCTCCTACAGATCTCAGGTTTTGATCGTTTTCACGACTAACATCCATGTGATGAGGATACAACCTTGTCATCTCAATTCCATTTGATGCACCGTCTGAAGAGCCTTGGCATTGCATTAGACGATGTAGAGTTGAAGGGGAACACACTCCACGACGTATCTCATTCAACATGTTCACAAACTCCATATCTGATTGCCGGAAAACATGGGTTAACTCCACTTGCGCGTCAAAGCTTTTGTGCCAGCAGTCTGCTTGAAATGCGAAGTACTTCTGAGGATTACTGGGCTTTACAGGCTCCAGCTGGAAGAAGTCACCAGTGACAATCAACTGAAGACCTCCCCACACCTGACTTGGGCCCTTGGTCCTCGTCTTCACACTTCTTGCGATGAATTCCAGCTTGTCAAAAAGTTCGCCGTCTATCATACTGATCTCATCAATAATAAGAGCCCGTGCTCTTACCCACCGAGCCTTAACTTCCCTCTTCTTCTTTACCTTCATGCACAAATTTGTCCACGTAAGTTAGAACTAACAAAAGAACAATGGTATAAATCAAAGACCATAAAAAGTTAGGAAGTGACCCAAACTATCTACGTAGAGAGAATGTAAGTCAAAACAGCCTAGAGTTTGAATGAACTGCAACCAAAACATAATGAACACGTGTCACCGACACCATTCATAGAAACCAAAAAATAGATAAAAATCACTCAAGTAACCAACACGTCCGACGTCGACCCCAAGGTTAGCGTGATAGGAAAAACTGTATAGTGCATGAGTAGGTCAGATCCACTTGTAGTTTTCAACAACAGCATTGATTATAGATATCGTCTGTGCTGACCTTTTCTGCGAGTTGCTCTTTGGTCTCATTGACCCCAATTCCAACTCCAGAAAATGAATGAAGTGTTGTTCCTCCGATTGCACATGCTGCTAATCCCGTAGATGCAGTCACAAAGACGGCCTCCTCTCCATACATTCCACGCAGTATCTGTAAAGCATCCTCCACAATGAAGGATTTTCCTGTTCCAGCGGATCCAGTAACAAAGACGGACTTCTGCTGAGAAATAGCCTTTAAAACTTCCATCTGCTGCTTAGAGGGAACCGGTTTTTCCTTCTTTGGTGCTGTAGGCATTGTAACCCAAGGCTCGTCTAAAACCAACCCAACATCATTGACCAGAAATGAGATTGCGCATCTTTGTAAGCGAACTTTGTAATTAAATTTTGAAGAGCGTGTTCTAAATAACGGCGTCTCCATAAGAAACGCCTTAAGGCTTTGGATTTGAAGAAATACCAGTATTTGTGTTCGGCAGATTCCTTCGGTGCAATGGTGACGCGGATTCCTGAATCCTATTAGAATTTGATACACCATAGCCTGCACAACAATAGGACATAAGAAAAACAGATGTGGATGTTCAGAGGGATCTAGAAAACAACTGAATGACACGTATCCACCACAGAATAAATAAATTGGAGTTCACTACGAAATAAGAAACGGAAACTGCCTGCCTAGCACCTGTCAATAAAAATTGTATAATCCTAGTATTTGTAGATACCTGGTAATTGAGTGTTGAAACGTGTTGTTTCTGGTGATGTCTTTTGACTTTTAAAAATCTGCCAGGGTTCGGGCTCAGATGAAGGTTCGAAGTAACCGGAGGACGCAGACATGCTGCTCCCAGGAGCTGGCCTCTTCCGAACTCCTGGGCATCTCCACTCTCCTACAACCTCTGTTGGCACATTTGCCGACTTCTGTTGGAAACTTGATGACCCAGAAGAGTACTGTGTACCTCGATGAAACATCCTCGCGTTTCCATCATTACAAGCCGAGCTTGCAAGACTATCATCGACTCTGTCGTCCCAGCGAACATCTGCATTGGCATGGGAACTCTGAAAGTGCGGTCCCTGGTTCGAATGCTGCCACTCATCTGACGGTGGCCCCGCCCTCCACCCGGTGCTCGCACTGGTCACGTTAGAATCTCCAGCCCATGATCTGCTCACTCGCTTGTCTGGCGTCGGACTGACATTGTGTGGCAGTACTGTGGAGGTGCCGGGAAGCTGCGTTTGTTGCAGTTTCTTGGCATGCAGCCGCGCCAGCGCCAGCTGCTTCTGTTGCATCATGCGAGACTTCTGCGTTTCTGAGAGACCGCCCTGCACTTGCGAACTTGACACCGTGCATTCGTCATCGTCGTCAAGCACGATGACCTCCCTCATAGTTGCGTCAATCGAGAAGTGCACCAGGAACAAGACGGAAATTAATTAGTTCGTATTGATCTACACCTATATATCTCCGAATCTGGAATAAATATCCTTGCACAAATGTCACCCTAACTGTACTAAGAATTCACGTTCTCGGATCGACCATAAGCTTCAGTCTAAATATCAAGAGCAGACATAAAAACCACTCCTCCAACCACGAAAAACGAGAGTTCAAAAACTAACGAACTCGGAAGCTTCGGAAAATTCCTGCACCCAAACGGTAAAAATCCCGTTACTGATCTAAAGCAACTTACATCTCAAATTCCTCCGTTATGCGCTACACACAAACCCTGCACTGACCTAACCCCTATACTACAACCCTGTAAGAAAATCCTACGACAAACATCCCCAAACCTCTCAATCGCTTCTCAGGTCGTCAAATTCTGAAAACTGAAACACGGCTCAAGCGCTTGCACCCTCGAATTCCAAGGGCATGCAACACACTTTCTCCGATTGCAGCATTTGCAACACCGTTGTGCTATCAAAATCGGTCACGAGAAACCCTAAGACAGGAACGAGCTGGAAGAACAGAGAATGGGAAGGCTCTGTATGGCGGGAGTTTTGAGCAGTTTGAACGACCGACTGGCTATGGGCGGTAACTTTCGCCACCTCGGATGCCATCTCACTCGGTTTCTCATCCACGTCACCAGTGAAGGTGAGACAGGGCTGCTTTCACACGGGCAGTGCGCCCAGTTCCCGCGTTTTCATCTTACTGGACACTCGGGGCGGCTTTCCATTGAGCATCTCCACCTTCCGAAACTAGACGTTCCTATCCTTTTCATTCGTGCCGCATTCAAAATCGGGAGGAGGTTCAGTTAGAGTTCTGTTCTTCAAACCTAAAATGCATAACAGAATCAGAAAGTCATCGGTATGGGCTTACAGATGTGACACAAGGAGAGTTTTATGTTAGAGTGACATATGGCAAATAAATGAATGAGCGTTATCAATGTGGGCCAAAATTCTATGTTAGATCCAAAAGGAAGCATGGAAAGCATCGGAAGATGCCGCGTGGAAATTTTTCAAAGTCAAAGTTTCCAATGTGAACCTTCAGGTCTCCAATGGAAATTCCTTTTTACTTTCCACATTTTCACTTGAATGAGAAAATAAAACTTGTGTACCTTATTTTTTTTTATTACCAGTATTAAACAGCCAATGTATAGGGTAACTCCCTATTCCGAAGGAGTTCTAGCAAAAAGGGTGTAGCATGAGATATCGCTTTTGGGTGAACTCATGGGGATGAGGTATCCTATCATAGATCATTGCTTGGGGAATGAGAAATGGATTGGATGAATGTGGATTACGTGGGAATTCTCCCGTAATCCATAATCTCCTTGCAAGCCTTCGTAACCCTCCCTCCACTCCACATGTATTTTGAAGGCAGTGTTTGACATCCACATGAACCTCCCTAATATCACAACCTCGATGGAATTGCTATATACAATATTAGAAAAGTTCTTTCAAGTCACCAAAAGGCGGTGAAACTCTTACTGGTGCAAAAGTGAAAAATAAACATTGATAGTAAAAGTGTTCGTAGAAAGTAATTTTTGTGAGCATTTAAATAACTAATTAAGGCTCAACCTATATTGAGAACAATTTTGAAATATAAAAATTCCATTTTCATTGTGGTTATATTACAACCTTTCAAGGGGTCCAAACTATTTATAATATTAAAATTTACTCCTTTAATATTTTAGAGCCTAGAATCGGAGGTCACTTGTTGGTCACTTTGTATACTTTATGTGTAATAACAAACATTTGTCATGAATTTGAGTTCATACTTTGAAGCACAAATTTTGGTAGATTCATTTTGCATCTTTGGAAGAATAAAGCATTGCAATCAAGTTTAAGAAGGCCTTTGAACATTCGATGTTGTACATGCAAAACACGCAATTCGCTATTTATGTACTCAGCCAAGTGCGCTCATTTCATGAGCAAATTTGGCTTAAAAAAATTGGCTAAAAAGTTCTCTAAAAAACAACAATTTTTGTCTTTCTACAGTCACTTACATTGTAAACAAACAATTCATTTATTTTATTTTATCGTTATCTCTATTTTTTCCTTTATCTTTTCTTTTATCTTGTTTTCTTTCTTTCTTGTCTTCCTCTTGTCTTCCTTCTTGTCTTTCTTCTTGTTTTCCTTCTTGTTTCTTTCTTCTTGTCTTTTTTTTTTCTTCTATTTTTTCATCATTCCTTTCTTTCCATTTTTGGCTCTTCTTCTGCAGCCACGGATCCCACATTCACACCAAGTTTTTTTTTTTTTTTTTTTTTTTTGGTTGCCGTTCTTAACCTCTAAACATCCTCACCACTGTCCAAATTGGACAATTTTGCAAAGATGCATTATAAAATACAACTAAGAGGGATATTTGGAACTTGATGTATGAATAAAAGTTATACTTTACGAATTTTAGATTCTATCTATATGGTTAGATTTGCGATTGCTATTACCAATATTTTTTTATAAAATTTCAAACTTAAAATTCAAATATATTTTGTAATTTGATTACAAATAAGATATTGACAATTTGTGGATGAAATTTGTTGTGATGGGTTGAAATGTAATACTCTAAGTGTAGTGGTTTTTGGAGATTTTTTGGTTGCTTGATTTTATGAGTTGACTTTTTCAAGAGTATTTTTAGATTAAAATCTTCAAAATTTTGATGAAACACTGCAACATGAAATGAGGCATAAAAGTTCACAAATCATCAACTTTCTAATCGGACCACATGTGCATGAAGCTAACTTCCCATAAAAAATTCAGTAATAATTTCACATTGCAAAAAGTGCATGACGGATGAAAAAACGAAGTTTGCTTCTGTACATCATGCAAAATATGCATGGTTGGGTAGTTAGGGGTTAATATCATGTTTGAGCAAATGTTGTCAAAGATTTATTTTTATTTTTATACATTACCATGGAACTTTTTAATTTTAAATTTTAAAATTGACCAAAATATACACATTAGTTGAATGTTACTCCCTTTGTCCTATAAAAAGATGATGAAAACTACTCTGCAGCATAGTAGTTTTCATGATCTTTTTATGGGACAAAGGGAGTATAAGGTTTTAACATATTATTTTGTTCACTACAAAAAATGAGAGGTGTTTGACTAGTGTTTGAGCTAAAAATTAAAAAATCATTATAAACCTTTATATCTATTAATAATTTTCTAGTACATCTACACCATCCATTTTACTAAATAAAATTTCTTCTTTCCATTACTATACCTAAAATGTTATTTCCTAGAAGTTTTCAAAAGATTAATTTGAAATCCTATAAGTATGGAAATAGACACTTTTGTCCAATTAGGCATTTAGATTTTAACATACTTAGTTGTGCATTATATGTGAATTTAACATATGTATTCATATAACATGTGTAAATTGGTGATGATAGAGTTTGAGAAAAAATAACTGAAACCCAATTTATATTCTTATATGAGATTAAATTAGTGACAAATAACTTTGGAACGAAGAATAAGCTTGGCGAAGGCGGTTTTGGTGTAGTGTATAAGTATTCTACTTGTTTGGTTTCTATTCTATCTAATGCTTTTTAATATAGAAGATTTAAAGGATTTGGTATTAATAAAAAAAAGAATTTCAAAAGAGCATAGATGAATTTGTTATACAATTTATTTATTTTTTGGAAAAAACAAAATATTTGTTAACAATATTGATTTTGAATTCAAATTTAAGTTCACCAATTGTAGTATTTGGCAACTAATTAGTTGTCATTATACAGCCCATAAACTTATTCAAAATTGAATTTATGATTGAATCTCAAACATCATATCTACTAACACCTATGCATACACATTGTGAACCGTCGAGACGGTCCACAATCACGGTAAACCTTTACCGTGAGGTTTTGTGATTTTTTCTCCTATTTCTTTGTCTAATTGCAGCATTTTAGCTGATTAGATTTATTGATGTTTAGAGAGTACTTTCCATGCGGTATTATTTGCTCTTTTTCATTATTCCTAATTTGCTGGGTAATTTTAGCTGAGTGGCGTTTTTTGACCGTTTAATTGTGGGCTTTTGAGTGTTTGTGCTATTTTGCCTATTATTTTAGGAGTATCTTTTAGGACATCTTTGTGGAATTTGGACACTACTCTATGAGTAAAGCCCAAGTGCTAATTTTTGGGAGGAAAAAAACTCCCGGTTAACTAGGAGTTTAGAATAGTCTAGGTAAGTTTGATTTTCATGGATGAATGTGGCCGTGGCGGATGAAATTTGGATGAGGGTGTAATCTCACCTCTCTGTATAGGTAGTCTCTTCCTTCTCTTCTCTTTGGTAGTTAGACAGTAGTTTTTGAATCGTAGGAGGAGACGTTGCGGGAAAGAAGATCGTAGAGTGTGGAATCAGGGGTTGTAATACGGAGAGTAGCAGTAGGAAGTACTCGTTGGAACCGGTTGTTGAGATTCAAGGGAATTGGGCAGCAAGACCGGAAGAGGTTGTTGCGAGGCGCTGCGACCTGAACAAGATCGAGCGCGAGGAGAACCTGTCTGCGGCGTTCTCGTGGCTGAACAAGGACAGGAACGAGCGGCGTGACCAAAAGAAGGCGGCGAGGACAACGAGCTTGGAAGCTCGCAGTGGCCACGAGTTGAAGATCACAATTGTGAGCAAATCGACACAAGCGAGGAAGCTACCGTGAACACGACGGCGACTACGAGCGTGGAGATCAACGACAAAGAATTCGAGGGCCGGTTGCATCGCAACGATGAAGGCGACAACAAGAGGGTCGACGCGCTGCCGGTCAATCAGGGAGGTCACGGAGCGACATCATCACGTACAGGAGCGACGGCCAAGGAGATCAGCTGCCCCGGCAGTTGGGGTCGCAACATCGACACGAGTTGAAGGCCAGGCGGCAAGATCAACGACAACGGCGAAGCGGATCAGGGCAGAACGGCTGCGCGAATTGGGCGCAGTACGAGCGAGTGAAGACGCAACAAGACAGCCGCGAGTGGCGAGGAGCTCGATCCAAGCGGCAACGACGGTGGCGATCAGGCTGTAACGGGAGGAGATCGGCAGCGGCGACGACCACGCACGAGGACCACGACGGCCTCGACCCTCTGCCTCTCATATGAGGCGGTGACAGTACAAAGGGACCAGGGTGATATTAGGGAGGAAGTGATTCCCTACCCTCCCTCTTCTTTCTTTGCATTTTTGTTAGAACTAGTGGATTCATAGGGTATTGAGATTGTTTAAAATAATTTGTAGAACATTAATTGGTGATTTTAGTTGCCCAAATCTTGTGTGTGTTAAATTCATGGACTCTCTAATTATTGGTTGTAAATGGGTGTAAAAATTGTTTCTTTGGATCCTTGTGTGGTAGTGTGAAAATGTTGGCTCGGTGAGAGGTATAGCGCAGAAGCGCTGCCCAAATTTCACCAGGCCAATTTTATATGTGAAAGGAAATTGGGAGTGCAAATTAGGTTTTTTGGGTACGACGAGAAAGCGCTGCCCAAATTTTTCCAATCCTCCTTCTATTTCTCATGATTTTGTGGTGTAATTGTGAGATAGTCTTGTAGTGGGATATTTGGCTCTTGAAAAACCTCACTTGTGTAAGTTTTGATGCCCATTTTGGGTCATGAGTTAGTGTCCTGTGATTTTTGGATTAGTGTGGTTTTTTGGCATTTAGAGGTGGCAATTGTCCAAATCAACCTCATTTTTGAGTACTAAATGACTTAGAATTGGGGTGAAACGGGGCAATTTTCATGCTTTTAGGACCATTTTTAGGTAATTTAGTGTGCTGCCATTCGAGTGGAGGAGCAAATTCCCTCCACTTAGTCAATTTTATTGCCCAATTTAACCCCATTTTGAAGTACATAGTAGCCATGGGTGATGGGAATAGATTTGATGCACTTAGCAATTTTTATGTTAGTTTCTAGATAATTGTTTATGCTGCCGTTTTAGGAGAAGGAGCAATTTCCCTTCCCTTGTTTAATCCTACTCTCAATTTTAACCCCATTTGGTGTACTTAGTACCCATGGGAATTTAATGAGAAGTGAGACAATTTTGGCCTTTTTAGAGCAATTTCTAGACTCATGTTTGTGCTGCCATTTTGGATAGAGGTGCAATTTCCCTCTATCTACCCATTTTTACCACTAAAATTAACCTCACTTTTGAGTATGTGGTATATATGAGCATGTGGTGTGGATTTTAGGTCATTTTGGTGTCTTTGGGGAGTTTTTGACTTGGGCTTTTGTGCTGCCATTGCGGTTTGGGAGTGCATTTTCACCCATTTGCCCAAATTAGTGCTCTATTAGGCCCCCAATTAGTGGTATTATGATTGTACGGGGTTTTTAGTATTGTTTTACGGTGTATGGTATTTTTAAGACCCCGATTTGGCGTCCCCTTGTGTTGCCATTTTTTGTCACACATCTCCATTGCCCATTTTCCCATTACTTTTTGCACTATGATGTTTGGTTGACTCATCTCACTTACCTTAGCTAAAGGAGTCCATTGCTTGGTACTTGAGATAATCCACCCCTCGGCCGACTATATGATGCGTTGACCGGGCCACCGGTCAAAGTACTCATACACATAGTTAAAAAAAATTTGATGGATTTAAAATACGATTAATCATGACTAACTTTATTAATTTTTTAATTTTAATTCATGGCATTCATCAAACTTTAAATAAATTAACTATACCTTGTTAAGATATAGAGGAAATTTGATAACAACACTTTTATTTTTTTCTATTGTTATATTGCATTGACTTATTTAAGGTTTAAATATGATTGTTCATTTAGGGATAACTTCTTGATGGAACAATAGTAGCCGTGAAAAAATTGATTGTGTCATCACATCAAGTACTTTTTTAATTTTTGAATGAGGTTGTGGTCATCTCTCGCTTAAAACATTGCAACCAGGTGAAGCTGAAAGTTGATTGTCTTCGAGATGGAGATCAACGCATGTTGGTGTTTGAATATGTGGAAAACAAAAATCTTGGAGAATTATTGTGAATGCATCGTATGACTTGTTCCCTAATATGTTTATAAATCCTTCCATTTTGAATGAAGTTTTCAACGTTTCACATGGATGTCTCCATGATAATTTCTTTTGTTGTGGGTGATCTGGAGAACAATGTTGAATGTCCATGATTAGATTGGGAAATGAGGTTCATTATCATTGTGGGTATTGCAAGAGGGCTTGCCTACCATCACAAGGAGTTGCAACTACCGATTATTCATAGAGACATCAAACCAACCAACATCCTTTTAGACAAAAACTACAATCCCAAAATTGTGGATTTTGGTCTTGCATATCTATTTCCTATTGTCAACAACAAAGCATCACACTTGACTCTTTGATGGAAGTTGCAGGAACGAGGTGAATAAATTTACCCCTTCAAAAAATTGTAAAATATTTGATTTTTAAAACATTCTAAAATACTTCAATGAACGATAGATTTTTGTGTTGCATTGATAAAGATAAGTTATGTATTTATTTGAGCTTGTTCAAAAAATGATTTGTTACGTCACTTATTTTAGGTACACAACAAACGCTACAAATTTATAAAGCTTGTATGCAATATTTACGAGTTGTTGTGTTTTGATTGGAAGACGATATTTCTTTCTTGACTATGCACTCCATGGCCGTGTGTTGACTGCTCTTGATGTTTATAGTTTTGGCTACAAGACATCCTAAAATGCATAATGTTGTGGCTATGCTTTTTGGAAATGCGTCAATTAACGAATTTGAAACTGAATTTGAATATGGTGAAGTTGTACTTTCAGAAGCTACTTCAAACTTGGTCAATATAAATATTTGGTCCAAATTCAAAGTTTCTTTTGCTAATTTACAAAGAAGAGATTACATTGCATACATAGCATATCTTCTAGAAGAATCTCTATTACATATAAAGACTCCTTTTTTATTCTTACAAATTCTCCTCCATTCTCTTCTAGTCATTTGATTTTTCCACAGTTTTCCGCTAACTACACCTAAAACCTATGTTATAATTTCTAAAATTTGATGCAAAATTCAACCAATTTCTAGTCCTTGTACAAACTCTTCACCAATTGGAAATCCTAAGATGTACACTTTGATAGATGTCAAGGTTATGGAACGAGAGAGACGAGTTGCGAGGCTCACCGGGTGATGACGATGGCGATGGCAAAGGCCTAAGTGTTGTGGCAGCTAGCTTGCACAAGAGTGCCGGCGACGCCGTTATTTGGGGGCGTGACGTTCAAGTTGCAGAGGGCATGGATCCAAATCCAGAAGGAGGTGTAGGAGCCAACATGTGCACGCGCTCTTGTGTCAATCTTCACTTGTACGGTGACATATTGTTGGTCGATTTCGCTTCTTAATGTGTTCCCCATGATGTTGTTCACCACCTACAAACATTTTTTTGCGATTTACAATTTCTTTTACTACAAATACATAGCTTTCTATAGAGTTCTTGGCTATAATACATACTAGTGATAAGGGAAGGTTACTGCGATACTCCTCTGTCCCATAATAAACTTCTTCAACCCTTAAAATAGTAGAATTAACCAGTCCAATGGTGTGGACCCTAAGCCACTAGGAGTAATAGTTAGAATTGTATTTTTCATTCTAGAAAATTCCAATGGCCCTTTGTCCGGTGGGCACTGGGTCATTGTCATTACAAACAGGCACTTTATTCACGCCGGCCTCAAAAAAGGACCAAAGTTTCTTTCTATCTATACACATAGCATTTTCTAATGAGTTAGAAAAGATTGAGGATCCAATTGAAGATTCCTTTGGGATGCTTGTTGGAAAAGAATACTCCCTCTCTTTGCTCTAAGGTAACTATATCTAAAAGCGACCCTTTCCTTAAAGCATCTCTAGCTCAATCTTGAATCTTCCATAATAAGTAGATTCTGACATCCTACTATTGATGAGAATGTGCACAATCTAAACATCAGAGTTTAGGGTCGTTTTAAGGTCAATCTATAATTAGCACTTTGGAAATTCATATATGGTGTCCAAATAATGCATGTTAAAAGCATTGGTGGCCGATTTGGCTTGTTTGTGAGATTTGTTAGGAGGCCGAATCGGCCGTTCAACACGTGTGCCGATTCTGCAGGATGTAACTACCGATTCTGCATGGGAACCACGTTCCCAATGACTTTTAACGTTAGAGAATGGTCCATGGGGGGGCCAATTTTGCCGTGGAGCTTGCCCAAAGGCTTGCCCCGTCAGGCTTGCCTCAAGGCTTGCTCTATAGCAGAATCGGCCCCCGGGTACGCAACTCCTGTATTATATGCCCCTAATTATAATCAATTATATTGCATTTTAGTTCAATCTCAAGTGATATGACTTGTTTTAATGTAGGAAACTCTTGTAGCCCTTCTAACAAAGAATCTAAAAATGTAATTATATACAAGAACGAAATATTCTTTGAAGACAATTTTAGCATTAAAAACCTAATTATATGAGTTTTTTATTACATGTAGCATAGGCCAAGCTATCCAACTTTTTGGACTTTTTAATAAAAATTCAAGGTTTTTTATTTATAAATAAATCACTGCAAATGATTTTTAATTTTAATTGGAGGCAACTTCTCGTATAGATTTTTAATAATTACACATAGATGTTTCAATTCTTTATATACAATGTGGAGCCTTTTTTTTAATAAGTATGCAACCCAACATTTTACACATCTCATTTTATTTAATTTGGTCTTAACCTAACTTTTTGATTTGTTTTTTTATTTTTATTTTTATTTTTTAATATAATTTGGTATAATTTTTACAAAAGCCAACTTCTAAGCCGTTTTAATGCCGATGCCTCCTACGTATAATATAGGAGTTGCATACCCGGGAATCGGCCCTCCATGGACCATTCTCTAGTATGCTAAAGTGCGTTGGAATCCTCAATCTTGAACTTGCTATTAAGACCTACTAAAAATATTTTATATTTTATGTGTGTAAATAGGCTCAGTTGGTAAGGTGAACGCTTTAACGTATAGTTACCTTATGTCTTATAGCAACACTAGTGGGACCCGTGCCGTTGAGCACATTGCAGAAAGAAGGAACGCCGTGAAAGAAGGAACGCCGTGAAAGAAGGAACGCAGATGAAGGACAACTACTTGTTTTTGAGCTTGGGTTGTCTCCTCGACGAATTCCAGCGCGGAACGGTCAAGTGAGACAAACCGAGCTGTATTGTATTATAGATAACAACATAACAAGCCCAATTTTCAAATAGCAAGTTGGCGATATCGATAGCCACAAAAAGAATTAGAAGAATTGAAAAAAGTCGCTGCACCTCATTCGTGACGGACGTGGTGACCGTGACGGTCGCGGCGCTTCGTTTGGCGACGCGCAAGCCGCCCGTCGTGACGCTGCTGTGGCCGATGTCCACGCCCAGGAAGAGCGTTTGCACGTTGAACTTCGAGTACTCCATGGTCACCTTGCCGTTAGGGTTCCTTGCTTGCACGCCGTACACGAACTCCGCGTTCACGGCGGACGTGTCTGTCAAGCTGTCGGACTTGCCCACCACTTTCAGGACTGGCACGGTGGCCGTCACGATTTCGTAGTGGGTGGCGTGCGGGCGCAGGATTAGGTACGCGATCAGCGTCGCCACTCCGAGCACGATCACGCTGAAGACTAGTAGTGTGCACAGGAGCACGCAGCACGCGCCGCACAGGCGCCGCATGCTATGGTGGTGTCGGTAGTCGAGGTCCTCATAGTCGCCTTTGCGCTCGAACGGAATCCACGCCATCCCTCCCGCTTCAACCAGAAAATATTATTCTCTGCCGGAAAATCTTCCACCTCCTTCACATGCCTTGATTTCCTGCAAATTGAGCTCTGTTGCATAGACGGTATCCATGGAACTGAGAAAGAGAAATTGAGCTACGTAATTCTGGTGGACATTTGAGATAGTAATTTCACTCTTGGGTTTTCTATGCCAACACAATTTCAGAGACTACATAGTCTGCAAATTGATTGGCTGCAAATTGAGCTCTGTTGCATTGAAGGTATCGATGCAATCGAGAAATTAAAGAGAAACTACGCTTACGTAATTCTGGTGAAAGTTCCTGCAAATTGAATTCTATTGCATAGACGGTGTCGATGCAATTGAGAAAGAGAAACTGCTCTACGTAACGTTTGAGATTGTAATTTTCACTCGTGGATTTCTATGCCAATACGATTTCAGAGACTACATAGTCTGGTGCGCATCAGTACCGACAATTGACCATACCTCAAATTTCGAATGGGAGTTGCCTGCAAATTGAGCTCTGGTGCATAGACGGTATCGATGCAATTGAGAATGAGAAATTGCGCTACGTAATTCTGGTGGACGTCGGAGGTTGTAATCTTCACTCGCGGGTTTTCTAAATATTCCAAAACAATTTCAGAGACTACATAGTCTGCTGGTGCGCATCAGTACCGACAATTGAGCA
Source organism: Pohlia nutans (assembly GCA_022496805.1). Taxonomy (NCBI): domain Eukaryota; kingdom Viridiplantae; phylum Streptophyta; class Bryopsida; order Bryales; family Mniaceae; genus Pohlia; species Pohlia nutans. Next base: position 3,099,824 of record CM040105.1, read on the forward strand.
TACCTCAAAATTTCTAGCCAGCAGAACAACGAGGAAGATAACTAATTTCGTTGAACGTTTTCCAAGAGTAGAGAGAACTAACGAACTAACCAGCGAAACGCCCACAGCTGGTTGCAAGGCCGTTTCAAAGGTAACAATCCGCCGGATCTATGTGTGCCTTTCATTTGTTGCAAGTTGCAGGGTACGGGACGAAATTGGAGATATTTCAGCATTTCGTAAATGCATGCCTTTGTACCACACACCATCAAAAGATGAACATCGGGGCGGAATCAACCTTGTACGATTCTACTCAACAATTCCCGAGGTAATCCAGTTTGAGGGAACCTTTGTTAGAGTGTGTAGAAAGCTTTCTTCACTGTGGAGTATCTGGGATTTGCTGTAGTTTAGCTCAACTTGCGTGCTGTGGTCCCAATTCCTGTTCATCGTTGACACAGCAGGGGAGGTCTACGTGCGACTCGACAACAGAATGCTATGAGGTCAGTGCTTATACCTTTAGAACTAGTACTGTAACAAATTTCATGAGTTTGATAGGGGGTTTAGATAAGGGAGCTGCAATTCATAATTTCCGGTTCGTTACAAACAGGCTGAATTTTGACCTCATGATAAACTTTTATTCGGAGAAGAAAAAGCCAAAAGAGGTTGAAAGGATGGCCTTTGGGATATATCTCTGACTCGTCAACAGAAGATCTCTTCAAAAGTTGGAGGAAAGGGATTTTGAAAGTGACTAGATACCCAAAGCATCTCAGAAATACGTTAGGGCTAAGTTAACCCTTAAAGGACCAAGGATTCATAGTTTTAAAATGACAAATACAATCGATTATATTGTGAAAATCATAATTTAGATAGGATTAGATTTTATAGCACTGGAATTAATGAAGAACATTGCATGTGTTGATAAAAAAATAAAAAAAATTGAATTAAAGGAAGTCTACATAGGACCTATTCAAAACTGCTATAATAAAAATTTGGGCTTCTTGGTCCTTTAGGGGTTAAGACTGGGAAGAAAAGCAATGTTCAGTTTAATTTCGAATGCATTTCATCACCCTGTTGATAAACCATCATTCTTCAGGAGACATTGAATGTTGTAATTTGTTGTGATGATATCCGCGTTGCTTGTTTGATTTACATCTGTTCGATCGATCAAGTGCTTCGATTCTTACACCAAACTGACCAGAATACCATCCACGTGAAAATGAGCTTGTATTTTCAGTACATTTTGCATTGGGCTATAATTCATCTTTGTTGAATGACAAATATTCTGGTTTGATTTCAGCCTTGCATGTGGGAACTGTGCACTTGGATTACCATGCTGGGGTCCAGCTTGTTTCATGGTCGGGTTTCTCATGCACGATGTGGATGGCTAAGTCACGACTCTGAATTGGACCGTAGAGACAAAACGTTGGGTAATTGTGACAAGCTGATTGTACATGTGTCAATGATTTGGAAAGTTGTTTTTTCAGAAAAACGTGTTTTTTTAATGGTAAAAATAGAATCTTAAATATTCCCATTTGCTAAACCTTATTTTCTGAAAAAAATTAAATATTTGGCACCTATGGTATCCTCTATTGAGTGTCTTGAGTATTTGCATGTTACCTCCCCCCCAAAAAAAAAGAAAAAAGAAAACTTAACACACACGTTTACATGAAGTATGTAGACTGGAATCAATTTCATTATGACGCTATTGTAATCATAATCAAATAGACATCACGATAACTTGATGATGGTTACATAACTATGTTGATCATCAAGTTATATAGGGACCATAACTGCCTGGAATGCATAATTTATAGCCGGGTCATGTTTCTAAATGCCATCATACACAGGTGTTGGCATCCTGACCCAGACTCTCAACCTGCGTTAGAAGGAAACTGGTCTTTTCTCTGACTGAAATTGAGGAAACCCTTGTCTTATGTGACCAGTTACACTCACCAACTTTGTCTTATGTAACCAATTGCACTCACCAAGTGAGAAGTGACTAGTGAGAAATGACCAGTTTCCTTATACTGCTGATTTTACTAATATTTTAGAATCACTGAAACAAAGGCAGGTATTTGTTGATCTTGTGATGTAAGAACTTATGGACCTTGAGAGCATGGAGTCTTCTGTTGTAAGACTCTTGAATCAAACATGCTGAAATTGAAGCAAATTGTATGGACCAACATATTGAAATAGAGGCATGTTTGGTGGAACGGTGGAGGTTAACCCTTAACCCTTTAGTGCCCAAGTGGTTCTGGAGAAACCACAGTTTTTTGGGTGATGTTTTTTTAAAACTTTCTCTGTTGAAATAAGGGATACCATTAACCCTTAAAGGTCCAGATTGGCCATTCCGGCTAGTATTATACGGCCGTATTTCATTGTATTTGGAATGGTTCTACACCTCCTATGAGTTTCATATCAAAAGTGAAGTTAAAATTCATGTCTACATGGTCTTAAAAGCTATTGGGATCTCAATTTGGAACTTTCTACTTACAACAAATGTCAAATATACGGCAACGTATCTACTATCGCCAAGGACCTTTAAGGGTTAATAGTATTCAACTGTAGAAATGTAAGCATAGCTTAATGAAACAAGTGTCGGTTAAATTTTGGTAAGATTGGACCGTTGGATTGGAAGATTATAGTATGTCTTTGAATTGTACAATGCACACTCAAAAATGAGATTTAAGGGGGTGTGTGACTCCAAGGTTAAATAGAATTTGGGTTAAATTTTCAAAAATGAAAGTGAAGATGTTCAACAATGACATGTGCCAACACCTCTTCATTGCAATCTTTCATGTCAAGAATGGACTCGTACATAATTATTGTGAATTTTATAAGTGAGAGTGACTTATCCATGTACGGTTTAGGAAAAAGTTCATACGTTAAAATAATAAAGGAGTTGGTACATTGATCAAGATCGGACTACATACACTAATGGAACATGATCAAGAAAACACAATCCAGAAAAAATACAAGATAACAAACTTCCAAATACAAGAAATACCACATAGTACATGTGTTGTATTTGTAAGTATTTGTTGTCTTTTGAGGTATTTGCAGTATTTTGGTGTTTTGTACATAGTTATTTGGATAGCTAAGAAAATTAGATTCCAAATTTTCTTTTTACAGCATCTGCAGAATCAAAAGTTACACTTCTGAACTTCAAACATCGGACTGAGATGGTTCACGGATTTTACAACATTTCATTTTCTAGTGATCTAGTGATCACTTTGTGGTTACATGGGCACTAAAGGGTTAAGCATCCACACTACAATTTCCCAGTCAAACCTCATTAATTCCTCACATTTTAAAATATTATAGATTTTCTTTTATTTTTCTCATATAATGTATTGTTAAACCAATTTACCCTGATTTTTTCGTAATTATATATATAAGATTTTTCAAAGCTTTTTTCTTGTAAAAATCATAGTAATTACAAAAGCTCCCAGAATAGTATGAAATTTTTAGGGAAAGTGTTAATGATAGTGATGAACTAAAAGGTGTAGGTGGCATGATTCTTGAGTTTATGAAAGAAATTTGATAGAAAAGCTTTTTCTGCAATGTATATTGGAATTTTAAGGTTTTGAGCTTTAAAGTGCCGTAAAAAACGCAATTTTAACAATTTCGAAAAATGGTAAATTGGTTTATGAAGTAGAATATAACCTTCATACTTTTTTAATTAGGATCATTTTCATTTGAAATTAGGAATTAGGTGAAAAATCAGCTTTTGACTGAAAAACAACCAAACATGGTCCCACGTAGCTCCTTGCACACTTAGGGGTTAACTGCTTTATTGGGACAACTAGCTATTGGATTTGTTCACATCCTCACAAAACCTTTTACAGACCAATAAGGGGTAAGATAAACCACCCTATTTGTGCCACTATGTACCTTACCAACAATTTACATATCAAATTTATAAATGTAAGTATGTAACATAACATTCAGTAGCATGTAATGGCTCTGCCTGGCCCCACAGTAGATCTATAGTGTAGCATATTCCACACCCAACAGGACTTCATCGGTAGCTAATTGGACAGGTGGAGTTCCAAGGTGATGAGCAAAGTACATGAAGGCTACTAAATTTATTATGAAGATTGTGATACATAGTGATCACAAAGTGGCTCAAATAATCACATGACACAAATAGTCGCATGGCACAAATAGGGTGGTTTATGTTATATATCTTTGGGAACCTCTTCCATCAAATGAATCATAGATATACAAATTTAGAAATTCAAAAGCTTCATTTTGTTATGGGAATTTTGGTCCTCAAGGATGTTAGTTTGAATTTGCACATGATTTCATTTTTGACCTTCATATTTCTTGTTTCATAATTCTGATGCTTGATTTGAGTGAAGATTTGAGTTTGTAGAGGTGCAATTGATCTTTTTAAGTATGTTTAGTTTGATTGAATTATCAATGGTACTCATATTTTAAAGATGAAAAGATAGGTAACTATTAAAAAAGACATAAAAGTAATTAAAATATCATTTTCCATAAATTATATTTATATATACATGAGAAGCTTTTGATTCATTCTATTTTGAATAAGTTTGTGAAAGTTACGAAAAGTCTTGTTTTGTAGACAATTAGAACTTTTTCCTTAAAAAAATAAAGTATATAAAATTCGTTTTAAACTTAATTTTCACATTCTTTTCATGAAAAGGTCCATATGGTTTAGTTTTTCTTCAATCGTGTACTTGCTTTTACTTAACAAAATTTAGAAGGATGAAAATCAAGTTGATTGTTCTGGGATTTTTTTTCCTTTATTTCTCAAGTCAATTCAACTTTCATCCACCCACCCTAATATTTCAACCGGATCTTGCACATGTTGGACTCTATAAACTCTTTCAACATCTGAATGTTGAATCTGCCTTTCCTGTACAGTACGGTATTCCCTAGTCACAAACTGCTGGTGAAATATTAATAAAAGATGTTTGACCTGGTTTGTACTAGCTTGTGTTACCTATTGGTACCGGTACCAGGGTTTCTTTTCGGTTTTCAGGTCATCTAAATTTAGGCTACAAAGTTGGCATGCAAGTGAATGAGGTGGCTTTATTATTCCTTATTTTTATATTTTTATTAGAAAAACCCGGTGACAATCTCTACTTTTTCATACATCCTATCTTTTTCATCCAATGAATCAGCCTTTTGGGAAACCCTTCATACATTCTATATCTTTCATTCAACATCTTGGATTTTTCATCCACTGTGTGTTGCACACAAAGTCTCAGCTTGGCTTGCAACCAATACAATCCATTGCCTTGGTGGCTACATGAGGTGGCATTTTTCTCATTATGTTCTTACATGGTGATTCTCCTACTGGATTTTTGTAGCAAAGTGGCTATAAAAAGCCAGAAAAAAAACCATGATTGGTACAAAGCAAAGTTGATGGGCGAACATAAAACCCTAAAGTCGCTATTGTCGAGTGCATGGATGTTCAAAGTATTGGTATAAAGTAAATGACCTATAATTGCCCAAATGAAAATCTGAGCATGGCTTTCATTATTAAATTGTCTTATTGTTTGTTGAATCTTGTTGTTAATTGAAAAAGGATTCTAAATTTCTATTATATTTACCTTTTGAACATTGTATGAATAATCTATGAATTTTTAAAGTGTTGTTAACAAAATCAAACCTTATGTTCCGATGGTGTACATCATAGGCAAGAATATGTAGGGGTTGGTACATCATAGACAATAAGGTTACTTTCCTTAGGGAGAAAATGTCAAAGGGAATGGATACCCTAATGTACAAATTTAATTTTGCACTGGGATGACGCCATGAACTGAGACAATCTAGTTTTCATTTAAAAAAATTCTCCCATAGACAAACTCAAGTTATGAATCAAAGTAGAGACTCAAGAACAACTTAGGTAGACATACCCATTACCACCAAACTCTCAAATTCTCCATCCTCATGTACTTGTGGCCTACATTCTAGAACACAAATGTATAAAGATGGTACATGAAGGCGGTATTTTTAAATGTATGGTATTATGGTAATGGGTATGTCTACCTTAGAGGAAATGTCGTTGGTTATGCACAATACATTGACAAATGACCCACCGGCACTTTATGAAACTAACATGCATTGGCTTGGCCATAGGGATTAGTGGCTCTAAGTTAGGTCGCCAAGGAGTCCTCTTGCATCAAGAAGAATTCCTGTCCTTGTTTGAGGCCCGTGTGAATAAAGTGTCTATTCGACCCATCCTTGACTTGATGCCCAAAGGACAAAGGATCAGTGGTTAGGACTACTAGCCCCTCACCTTTGGCATCACTATTCTTGATAACAATTCCATGTGTGGTGAACTAGGGTTGTTCATTAAAATTTATGCCAACACCCAACACATCATAGAGATAAGTAAGTATTCATTAGATGAAATTTGAAGGTTGTTTCGAAATTCGTGCGAAATTCTAATTTTTTATTAATTTTTTAAATTTAAATTATAATTATTTTAAAAATTAATTAATTTCTTTTATAAGAATTTTTTATTAAAATGTATTAAAATTTTAATTATTTTTTTATATAAATAGTTTTTTGAAATTTTAATACTTTCTAATATATTTTGGCTACATCAAACTGGATATTAATTTTTTAATATCCACTGCTTGTTCCAGTATATCATGGCCCATTCACACCAAGCCCCTGCCGCACTTGCATCTGCGTTCCCGAAACGGAGGAAGGTAAAACAGAGAAACAAAAAATTCAAAGCCTTGTCTTTTCTTGCTGCAATTACTGTTCAAGCACTATGCAACCGCATCATAGTGCCGCAAGTAGAGCCATACTCCTTTTTTGCGTTGCGTTCCTTTCTATCATGCGTTAGAGTAATTTCTAATTGCGTATTTTATATTTCTTGGTTGACAACAAATTCCCTCAAAGTTACCTGACGCATGCATGCATGAGCGTTGGTGTATGTGAATGGGCTAGGATTTCTCTAGAACCCCCGGTGGTCTTGAATGAATGGGGACAAAAGTGCCCCCTATTTTTGTCCGGTTCAGGCCCCACCTTAAAAAACAACCCCCTCCTCCAATGGTTTTTTATTCCCAAGTAGGTCCCCCTAGGGTAAATTGGAGCCTACGGCCCCAAATTACCAAAAAAATTGCCAAAAAAAGCACTGAAGGTGCCCAAAATGGAAATTCCAGTAAAAAGGAGGGGTGGATGAATAGTGCCCGCATTCAAGACCACCGGGGATTTTAGAGACGGGGGAATGGGCCATCAGTAATAACATTGTGATTGCATGCATTCAGGTGTGCTCAATCCATGCTAACATTCATTTTCTACACCAATCAATGTAAACTAACAAATTCATACCATGACATAATGCTAGATACTCATAACTGATTGTATCAATTATGGGTCTACGTATGTAGAGATGGTATTTGTGGATTTTCATGGTCCCATGTACAAGGCATTGAAGCACCCTTGCTTGAGGGGTTGGAATGTGTTGCACAGAGTGTGCAAACAGGGGTATCACATGGAATCTTTGCAAGTAGGTTTGTGCATTTTAAGAGCCTGTTTCCATGGGCTCCTACAAATAAGCTACCCGCAGCCGTGGCAGACTAGCTGACCCCTCTCCACTCTCCAGCCGTGGCAGACTAGCACGCCCCTCCCTCACCCTCCAACCTAGTATAGAGCCGTTTTTTTTTAAATATTTGTTGCTCATCTCCTTCTGCAGACGATCATGTAAACCGGCTCTAACCCTTGAATGTTGATGTGTCCGGATTATGGACACCGAATGAAAATAAATGGCTCTTTGCTATCTCGTACAAGCATGGATGACTTTCATTCAAGACTTGTTAGAACAAGCTTGAAGTCTTGTGTCTTGTGTAACAACTTGAATTCAAAGTTGATCATTTGATAATTGTATAAATGGAAAGGAATCAAAGTATGTCTGAACTCTTCAAAAGGAATATCTTTACAATGTGGAGATTTCAAAAAAAATCGCATGATAGTATGTTTTTATTGCATAAATTCTAAATTGCAACTTCAAGGTCTCAGATGGTCAAGGGTTAATCTTATTAGCTTCATCTCTAAATCAAATCCTGTAGTAGTAAGTACAGTGAAGAAGGGTCTTGAAGGTTGGATTGTATAGTGGCTTTCAATAAGCCTTGCAACCCCATTAGAAACTCAAAGGTATTTACTCTCCTTCCAGAACACAATGTTGGCATGTTACCTAGGATATTTGATTGAGATTTTTGGCATGTGTCAAGCTGAGTTATGTAGCTTGATGTGACTCGTGACACTTTTTAAAAATATCCTTCTTTTTGACAAGTGGATCACTTAGAAAACAATAAGCTCAATTTAAGGGTTGAATGCTATACTTGAAAATTTCATTGCAAGAGATTAGAAATAGTGGATTTTGACAAGCTTTGGAGTTGATAGGATAGACATGAGAGTGTACATACTTGTAGTGATTTTTGTTTGCATACACAGCCTAGAAGTTTTGTGAGAAAACATTGATGTTTGTGAAGGATATTGAGTATGTGACATTGCTAAGAGTTCTAGAAGCAGACTTTGTGGAGTTTTAAGTAGTGTCAGTGAACTTTGCATCATGACAGGAAGTTATGTGCCAGATGATGTGAGAAATATGATAGTTGGCATGAGAGAAGTTGGCTTGACATTGAGCAAAATCAGAGACATTGTAGGAAGACCCAAATCAACAATTTCAAGGGTCTTGAAGAAATACAATGAATGTGGCTCTGTAAAGTAGCAAATAAGCCTGGTAGGCCACATAAGTTGAGTGATCAAGGTAGGAGAAGGCTCATGAGAGATCTTAGTAGTAACCGCCGTGCTCTTTTTGCGGAACTTTGTGAGAATATTACACCTCATGTGGGCATGGGGACTTTACGTAAAGAGATTCATGAGCTCGGTGTTAATAGTTGCATTGTGGTCAAGAAACCGTTCTTGAATAATATACATAGGACTAAGAGGTTGGCCTTTGCAAAACAACACGTGCTCTGGACGGTTCATGATTGGAACAATGTGATGTGGACAGACGAGTCATCATTTGAAGTCGGAAAACAATCACGTCAAATTTGAGTGTGGCGGACAGTTTACGAACGCTACAATTGGGATTGCTTAGCACGTACATTCAAATCTAGAAGGACTTAAATTATGATATGGGGTGCTTTCATTGGCTCTACTAAGTCTTATTTGGTGTTATTCCCTCCTAACAAACGCACTGCTGCGGACTTTGTAGAGATAGTGTGTGAAGGAGCATTAGAGAATTATTATTGGCACCGTCACCACCATGAGCACCTCATTTTGATGGAAGATGGTGCACCAGTACATTGCAGCAATGTACAAAAGTTTTGGAGGGAACAACTTGGATTGACAAAGCTTGAATGGCCAGTAAATTCTCCTGACCTCAATCCTATTGAGAACGTGTGGAAGCAAGTCAAAGATCAAGTGCAAAAAAGACGTAGACCCCAAACATAGATGAAATGTGGACAACAATGAACTTGGCATGGGAGGATATACCTCAAGAAAGCATCCAAAAGTTGATTTCTACTATGCCAAATCGAATGGAAGCTGTGATAGCAGCTAAAGGTGGTAGCACTCCATGGTAGTGGATGTACCTCTTTGTTTAAACATAGTTTCTAGTGAATAAGACATAATGTAAAATTTGTATTATAGTAGGCTTCTACAATACTATAGCTCTCTAATGGTACCTTATATAACTACTTTTGTTCAAATCTTTGTGTAATACATGAACTTCTTTTCCTTTGCCTTGAATGTGTTTGAGGGAAAATTACTAAACTCATTAAAGTCACATAGAGGAAAAATTTACCTACACAGTGAGTTTTTGTAATACGAAAGATGTGGACAATGATGTTTCCAAAATACATGTGCAATCAATTTTTTTAAATCATCACATTTATTTTCAATTAATTAATATGTATAGCCATGAAAAACAAATAAAATAATTCGCCAAAAATAGAATTCCTATTTTTGGATATTAAAATTTTATATGTTGATTAAGATTCCATAAAGCAATAGATTTAATAGGATAGTTTTGATAGAATTTTCTTAAAAAGATATTAAAAAGGAAAATCTTGAAGGACTTCATAGTGGGATTGCAAGACTTATTGAGCCCCACAGTACAGTACAGTACATTATGACACTTCTAACCATTGAGACTCTACATCACGATACTTCACAAAACAAGAGGAACTTACTTTTACTCAATCAGATGTGACCAATCACTTTGGTTCTTTTAGTGCAAGAATCACCATGAGTAGTCAACATAACATTTAATACCTTTCATGCTCACTGCCTTTCCTTCATACACTCTACTCATCACCTTGAGCCTTCATCTGCCCACTTAGCTACTGATGAAGCATTGTTGGGTGTGGAATATTCCACACCATCTACTGTAGAGCCAAGGCAGAAACAATGCATGCTACTGAATGTTATGAAAGATAATTTCAACTTACAGTATAAGTCAGATTGTCCATGTTTTTAATCCTAAACTAGGGCATAGGAGCGTAGCTGGGTTCTTCCCAAAGGAAAAGCTTGCTGCAAATTTACAACAGTAAACTGCAAGTGATGGCGCTTGCTCACTTCAGCAAAAGCTACCACTGAGTCAGCTCTCAATTGCTTTCTTGTCCTGACGAATTTCAAAACTTACATACAGGTATTAATATCTCATGATGTGTTTTTTGTTACTAATGTACAATGTCCCAGGATCAGGCTGAAGGGAACAGAGAGCACCGGGCATGTTGTGTCATATATCAAGGGAAGTTGGCCGTGAGACGGAGATGCTCAAGCACTCGTGCAAGCCCAAACTGGTTCACTGCTACCAATGCCCGGCGGAACCCATCTCCGTACACGGGCGACGCGTCTGTGGCAATCTGGTGGAGGTAGAACTCCCCCAGACGCTTTTGAGTCGGCGTGGTAATTCCTTTCCCACTTGTGGATGCTTGATTTTCTGCTCTCCGGAGTTCGGCCGACAACCATATGTGTGACATCACTTGGCATATGCCTTCCTCTACGTCAGGCCGCATACGAGGAAACCCTCCTGAAGAACCACCACATCATGTCATGAGTCACATTCTACAAGCTCATTCATTTCCTTGGTCACACACTTCAATCCAAACACATTATGGCAATATTCGTTTAGTTGGGACTTTTTCAACATATTGGGACTATTTGAAATCTACAACTGGCATAGATCCAGTGGGAAATTGCCCATTGGATCTATGCCAGTTGTAGATTTCAAAAAGTCTCAATATGATGGAAAAGTCCCAACTAAACGAATATTGCCATGACATGCCTTATGTGACACTCACAGCCAACAAGATGAGAAATATGTTGTCATAATGAGCCTTATCTTTGTAGAAGCCATTCAATTCCCTCCTTTTGCTTTTTATTTTGACACTCCATTCACCATTTCATAACCACTCTTCTTTCTTCAGCATTGATCTACCAAGACCGTAGGATTCTCATTGAGATTTGGCTGAACGAAGACGCCGATTATGGAAAATAATACATCCTACACGCTTGCACTTGAACATGATCTATTTTCTATAACTAACCTCTTCATTCAACTTACCTAGAACATAACCTATTGCACCCTAGGTGTGTCACAAGATGTAAGGTTATTCATTCATGGGTTAAAACTTATAACCAAAACTGTTCGTTTGGACCACTAGATCAACCAGGAAACTGAAATTGGACAGTCTTGATTAAATGTAGGTTATGTCCCATAACCGGTTCGGGACTGCCATCCCTCACCATAGCACCATCCCTCTGGCTTTCAAACTGGACCAACTACCATCATCAGCTCTTCAAAATTAATTGTGACAAGACTGGAAGTAAATTCATTTGACTCATTTGAGAGATAATGGACAGAGAAAATGAGTGGAAATAAATCACACCTGCCAAACGCAGCCACGCGTGCATAAGCTCATGTGCTAGTATAGATCCTGTAAGCAGCCTGCAATACACCAGTATTTCCCAAAGCTGATCAGAGGAAATTTTATCCCAAAAGTGGCTATCAGCTCATTCCTTATTCGAAGTCTAAGAGAAGGTGGGTCCAATTTGCTGATTCTTCTCTGGACTAGAATATCAGAGTGGCCAAATTCCAAGCCATATTGTATAGGAGAATGAATGATCCTGAGGGATTTCGGGTGTAATTGCAGAGGGCTCCGCCTGAGCACGATTACCCCCAGATTCCCGAAGGATCATTCATTCTCTTGTATAAAGAATGAATGAACGCAACCAAGTTTGGATGGAAGAAATATAATGCCTGCTCAAAAATATAATGCTCAATTGAGCTGATTACGAAATATAACTTGTCCGCTATTTCAATGGCAAAATTTTCAGGAATTCTTTATGTAAGCCACATTGGTAGTAACATGATTAAGTACCTGGGAAGACCATACAAAACAAGGATGGCTGTGACTTCACAGTGACGCACGAGCTTCTGTGGCTCTGTCCACATGTTAAAAGGACCCCTGGGAAATCTTGGGGTCTTTCCTCCAAACACCTGCTTGTCAATTGCAACAATACCCACATCTTTAGAAGCTTACCACACTATGTTTACGATCTACAGGAGGTGAACAGTCACAAAGTTAAACCAAAACCCATGTGTTGTTATAGAGCTTTAGTTTCGATTTAGCCTCTCTAAAACGAGCAAGCCTTTTCACAACTTTCTTTAAATTGGCGTCCTAGCACCTTGCAATCAAAATCACCATCATTGCCTAAAGAGACTTGAGAGCATTATTGGACATCTTGTCAATTCATTCTACTCAATCAAAAACATCCATATCTGTACTTTTGGTTGATCTATGGGCTCGAAATGGGTAAAAGTGTTATTGATCACAATCCTCTTTTTACTAGCCAGTGGGACAATGACATAATTTTCTTGAACAAAGGATTATAAGTGAGAAGCCCTTTGTTGTGTGAACACAACAAAAGATTGGTAGTAACCCAATGAGAGATGAGCCTCTCACACCTCAATAGTCATAACTAGTTTTTTTCTTTTTCTTTTTGACTTCTTGAAACCAAACACCAATGTCGTGCCACAATCACAATGGTTTGCCCTGCATTCCGTGCATGATGTATTGCTAGAGTGCCACACAAAAACTAAAATAAAATAAAATAAAAATAAAAATAAAAATAAAAAAATTAAATTCCTTGTTACCCATAGTCTTGGGTACGTAACTGATTCTCTTTTAAAGCACTCAGAGTGTTGTCCCACACTCATGCATGCAGATGGAAGTCCATCAAAACAAGCTTAAAATTCTGCCGCGGGGTTCCGCGACGTCACATTTGTTTCCGTATAGATTACGTGTCATTTGAGGGGGCTACTGTACATCCTCCACGATGCTAAAGAATGTTATGGTAAGAAGACTGTACCGTAGTGATGGTTTGTTCCTCGGAAAGGCAAAGTCCGCGGGTCTCCGAAGTGTGCATTCCTTCTTTCTCTCCTTCCCGTGCCTCGTTCAGCGCTTCGCGAGCCACCAGGAGCATGGGAACCTCCTGGTCGATCATCATCCCGACGTGCTTGTAGAATTGCTTGATGTCGCGGTACAGGGGTTGGCATTCCTTGGTGTCCACAATGGCCGTTTCCAAACACTCCAGGCACAGCTTGCGTCCATCTTCCAGAGCTGGATACTGCACTCCAGCAGTCTGCATATCCTCCCCCAACATCAACCATTCCGTAAAGCATTGGTTGCTTTTAAGTCCGTTATAAAGTGTGCCCGTAACAACGCGTTATCGGGCTTACTCGAGTTCAAGTGTGCAGTGCGGCGTTAACAAGTAAACGCTCTTGTGCACACTTTCGATTGGGAGGCAGCCAATGCTTTCCATCGGGTTACACTCACTACAACTCGGGCACCCTGCTCTGTTACCCGCTCTCGGGCTACCCCCTCAAACTGGTAACATAGCATAGCGCCCTCGTAGGTGAGCGTAACCCCTTACAGCAAAACCTCAATGAAGCCCATTTTTGTAGAGGTGGCAACCAAGCATTCCATATGGGGAGCATGATTATATCTAAATCCTATCCTTGATTGGACAAGATTCAATCATCAATGTTACGTTCGCTAACGTTGCTATGGACTAAATAATGTTAATGAACCAAGAGTGCATAATTATCAAACGTAGTATCAAGTCATTCTACTCAATCATAGCCTACTCCAGGAAATCAAAACCAATTGTGGCAACTGATTCTAAGCAATACAACTACAACTCGTAATGTATTTTCCTATGCACACAATCTTCATAGTGTATTCCAAATCTTTGAAGAAAACTCCTCATCTCTTTCTATTCTCAACTCTTCATAGTGTACTCAAAATAAGACCACTAATATGTGACATGTGTTGTAGGCTATGTTAAATAGAGTATTCCATGGGCTCGCCACGTCATGTAGTGGGTGCATGCTAACACCTCGTCACTTCGCGATTCCGAGATAGCATGCATCCACTCCATGCTGTAGTAGAGCCCATGGAATACTCTATCTAGTACATAGTGTCTAGTCATTCTACTCTAAGGGATTACAATGAGAAAAATGATCATGGGTTATAACTCTCTTTTGACTAGTCAAAGAAACAGTGACAAAGTTACAGTGGACTTGGCATTATGGAAAGAACATTAGGCTCTACTTTCACATTACATAGTCCATTTGTGAGTCAAAACCACACCACAGAATTAAGGTACTGTACATCAAGGATAGGGTATCAAGATGCGATCTTTACCTCAATGCGATCACAACTGCAGCACCGGGGCGTGCCATCCCTCTCGTGCCGGGGACAGTATTTCTGGTTCCAGAAGGGATGGGATCGATACTCTATCAATCCTTGCGCGTTGGTTGGAATCTGCAAAAACATCATATTCGTTAAAAATGGCAAAATTGGCACTCATCTCCAAATGATGGCCTGATATGGGTACCTCCTCTAAAAATAGTGTGATTTTCAAGAAATATCTTTTTGGTAGAAAAAAACATTGAAAAATTACAAAAATTAGAAGGTGTTATAGACACCATGGCTGCAACTATATACATGGTGTTAAAAACGGAATTTCTAGCACACATAAAATGAGTTAGACATAAGTCACACTATGTGAGACGCATAAAAGTGGTATCCATATGAGGCCATTCCCTCTGGAACCTTATAGCAACCCCACCGGTGAGGCTGCTATCTCAATTTCCGAATCGCGTATACCAGTCAAGACATAAATTTTGTCAACCAAGAGGAATTTGATTGGTATCCAGAAGCAAAATACAAACTAAGAGTAGTTTGGTTGGCAAAAAAATCTTTCAATGACAAATTGGCACGTCAATTTTTAGCAAGAAATTTGAGGAAAGCAGCCATCAGTGGAATGCTCTACCAGTTCTGAGCACTTGCATATCACAATTTTGACGCTCTGACCAGCGGAAGATGTGAGTACATGAATTCCATTGGTATCCGATGACTTACAAATTGGCTACAGACTTCGCACTTGGGGTGGAAGATCTCCTTGTAGCAATCGCGGTGATAGGCTTCGCTTCCCTGGACGGAGAACTCGCGGTCAGCAATAGGTTTGCTGCAGAGCTTGCACCGGAAACAATGGGGATGCCAATTCTTCCCCAAGCAGCTCAAGAAGCGACCATAGCCAAGCGGTTGCTTACACCCCGCACAGCCTTCCGTCGCGCTTGGTCTACCGGATCCACGCGCACTCAAGAAATCAAAACCACATTCGATCGATTCACTTACTTTTAAAGAGGGACTCATTCAAAGTTGCTATAGGGGCTCATTTAAGAGTTAAGATGGACTTTATCGTGCCAATGCCCTCTTCAGGAAAAAAACAAAAAACTAAGAAGACAAAGCAACGAAGGAGATCAGCAACAGCAAGAATTCTGCCTCTGCTTTTCACTTACTTGATGCCTGGAGGGCGATGAATTGCACGCGGAGCACGGTACTCGAGGTCCAGACTCTCCTGCAAGGCTCTCGCTAGCTCCTCATCCGCACTCGTGTCCGGTGGAGGAGGTTGTTTTCTTCCTGTACAAACAATACTCACAGTCAATAATTTGGGCTTCAGAGAGAAATCCTTGTAATTGTCATGTGATCCACTAGCATTCTTCACTTTGGAAATAGTCACCCGCCTCATGTGGATAACCATTTTCAATGTTGAAATCTAATCATTTTCATGGAGATTCATCTGCTTCTGATTAGGAAATTGAAAAGAGATGGGGTTTCAAAGTAACCAGCACTTTTGGTCCTCCCGTTTTTTAATGTTAGAAGCACTCACCATAGAATATTATTGGCCTCCTAAACGACTCTAACATCCACAAATTTCCCATTCAAACATTGGAATCACTCAACTTAGCTGTCACCTGCCTCATGTGGATAACCATTTTCAACGTTGAAAACTAATCTTCTTCATGGAGACTCAGCAATGGAGATTCATCTACTACTGATTAGAAAATTGAAAAAAAGGTGAGGTTTCAAAACAACCAGCACTTTTGGTGCTCCCATTCTAACATTAGAAGCACTCATCATCGAACATTCTTGAACATTATTGGCTTCCTAAACTACTCTGAAACCCACTAATTTCCCATTCCAAGTTGTCAGGATAGGCATTTTCAAAGTTGAAAACTAATCTTCTTCGTGGAGACTCAGCAATAGAGATTCATCCGCTTCTGATTAGAAAATTGAAGAAAGCTGGGGTTTCAAAGTAACCAGCACTTTTGATCCTCCCATTCTAACGTCAGAAGCACTCACTGTCGGACATTCTTGAACATTATTAGCCTCCTAAACTACTCTGAAACTTAACCCACTGATTAGGTCATCAGCCAAGGGTCGAGTTTCGGCTATTAGGATTTCGATCCTAACGCACTGTAGGGGCTGAGTAGTACTCACTCTGCTCTTCTTCCGACAGAGCCAGCGCAAGGGCGAGATCCGTGGCTTCCGTGGAGACAGCCTCCTGCGGAAACGCAACTCTCTCGTGGTTGTAAATCGGCCGGTCATTCGTGTTGCTGGGCGGGCGCTCGTCGATCTCGTAGGGCGACGGCCTGTGGTCATACGACCGATCATACGAGGGCCTGTCGTCGGGGTCGTAATAACTGTTATACGATCCCGTCGCACCTTCAGAGCTTCTCCGTGGATCCTGTGCCACAAATCATCACGAAAGTGTTTAGAAAATTATTAACTGCTTTCCCCACAACCGTAACTAAGTTGATCGACGTGCCTGTTATATATTCAAATCTAGGGCCATTCAATTCTAGTGAGGGGAGAGTTTGCACTTCAATACCTGGAAGACGTTGGAACCAGGCCAGCCATCCGAAGTCGTCCTGCTCCGTGGATCCTGTGCCACAAATCATCACAAAAGATCCTAGAAAATTAATCGTTTTCCCCACAACCGTAAGTTGATCATCGACGTCCCTGCTATTACTTCAAATCTAGGGCCATTCAATCAAGTTTGCATTGCAATACCTGGAAGATGTTGGAACCAGGCCAGCCACCCGAAGCCGTCCGGCGAGGGATGTTGGTGTACTCCGGATACTCGTCGCCTTCGTGGTAGCGATAACTCGACGAGCCCGGAGTGCCGAACAGTTTGTCGAACCACGCCATTGCAATTAATCCTCTAGAGCTCGAGTGTAATAATTCAACTGTCGGTGCTCGCTTCAAATTGATGGACTCCAGGGTTTCACCTCTTACTACAGTCAAGATGCCAGGGTACCAGAACACCAATTGAATGGTGTTATCTCTCGGACAGTGACTAATTCTCGGTGGCCGGCCGGCAGAACGAATAATCAAAAACCTCACCCGTGTCCTGAATTCTTCCACCCCAACAACCACACGAGTCGAATTCTCCGTAACTAGCGAGCGCGCGACCAAATTGGAGTTCGATTCAGAGGAGAAGGAGAGGGACCGAAAAATTAAAACCGGCCGGGTCGTCGATAGATGTGGGCTAGTGAAAGGAAAAAGTCAGAGCTAGATCGAAAGTTCTAGAGCACACTATATAAAAGTTAGCGGAGTGTAGAAATTACTCGATTCTAGCGATGGAGGCGATGGAGGGCTGGCTCTGCATCATTCGATCCAGCGACTTCCGGAAAATAGATCGGCCTCGACCAGAGCGATGAATCCGTCCTCACCGATCACGACGTCCGGACGGCCAACTTGATCGTCCTGTGGCGTCCGGTTGCACATTGATGGTGATGGGTTGGGGCCCAATATGACAAAGTGGAAGCTTGCTTCATTTTCCCACTTTTGAGCACTTTTTGGGGGGAGTTTTTAAAATAGATTCATAGCTTAACTCCTAAACGTACCAACCCTTTGAACACAAGTGGATGTTAGCCTCAGAAATAGATATCAGCATGGCTCAAATGTATATGAGGTGTACATGAGAGGACCATTGCAAGCATAAAATCTACCCAATAAATTTAACATACTTGCATTTGGAGGCCTCTACAATATTATCAACATCTCTCCATCACAAGAGATTTACTTTAATTGGTAGAGAATTTAATAGGCTTGCAAAGGTGGCTTGGATGAAAGTCATCCGAGATTGTATGAGAAAATTATAAGGCTTTGAATCTGTTCATGATTCAATTTCTGAACGCTGTGACGTTTAGGAATTAAAAGTCCATTTACAACCCTATGTTCTCCTTCTCTTTTAGAATTTAGAGTGCATATTATGCACTGTGATAATGTATTAGTTTACCCTTTGTTTCATTCTCCATTAAAATGTAATGCCAAATTTTAGATTTCCTATAATTAAAAAAAAAATCTCTTTTATTGGTATAGTTCATCCTACCACTTTAGATTTCACAAAAATATTTTTAACTTTCTTAAACAGATTTTTTTAAATCTCAAAATCCTCAAAAGAGTGCACAAGGACAAGAATTCTAGTGGACCATACTATACAAACGCCCTAAAGGGTAAATCCATTGACTACATCACTATGTTTGTTATATTCTAAATATGTTAATGAAAAAAAATGAATGTTCATTCAATCAAGGATTGGCCAATTGGGTTTTGATTCTTGTCCAACTCACTTTTTTGTTGAGTAGACAACTCTTTGGGGCCAAAACTACCTAAAAGTGCGCTTATGATCTTTAGTCGATGGCCTTTAGTCAGTTTAGTGTGAAGGCCAACAATTTGATTTATCCTCTTCACCAATCAAATTCTTATAATCATTTATCTTCTTGACAAGTGGATATAGCTTGAAATTATCCTTGTTTGTCTATTGCATCAAGTATCTACATCTAAAAATCTTTGAATAACCCTTAACCCTTTAACGTCCCAATTCAACACTGTTTTCAAAGATTCGTTATAAAATGGTTGATGAAAAACAAAAATGGAGTTGATGTACAAAGCAAAGTTGTAAATGTCAATGTGAAGATAACATTTGTACGGTTGGATTCATCATATTTATTATTAATATTTTTTAATTAATTTTGCAAGGTTTTCTCTTGAAATTCAATTTAAAATCCAAAATTAACACAAAAAAATTTAAAAATATTGTAATGAAATTGGAATAACGTACACTACAACATGGTATGGTTTCCATTATTTGATTTTATTTATTATAGAAAATCATGTTTAAGGTCTCACTTTTTGAACTAAGATTGAAACTTGACATAAACCACTTTTGTTATTTTTCAAAAACTCACATTATCTTATTTTGAAGATCCATACTGTACAAATTGTAGTCAACTAGCACAAGAATCAAGAGAATTTTGGATGGATGAAAAACATCACCGTATGTGGTGAAGGGACGCGTCAGAAATCATCCAACGTCCAAAATATGGACGTTGGCGCATCAAAGGGTTAATTGTCATCCTTGTTTGGAGAAGTTATGTGAAAATTTGGACCCCTTTGTGTTCAGACTCATTTTTGCATTTGGGATATGTAAATTTTTAAAATCGGTTTCAATGATTGTGAAGGTAACTTAACAATGCCAAAAAAACATAAAGGATCAATAAGGTTGGGTAAAATTTCAGAAATTGACACCGTTGAAGAAAAATTGGGAAAATGAGATCGCTTGGTTGTGGATACAGTACAAACACAAAAGTTGATCATCCTTCTACCCTTGAATGGATCGTACAAACATCGCAAAAGAAGGTCACCAATTCGCATTGAATTCTTCTCAAGAAATGGTTACAGATGTACTTTGAAGTCAATCTTGGCCGTTGACCATAGTGGCGTCTAAACCCAAAAAACATGTCCCTCGTGACCTTTAAATGCATCAACCATCCTATGACCCAACATCAAATTTGTTTGTTTTAATCATTATTATTGAACCAAAAATTAATGTTCACTTTATATTTTCTAGAAATGACACTATATTTTCTAAATTTTCTACATTTCACAAAAACATTCAAAAAAACTTTGATATTATTGTAAAATTTAAAGGTTTGTGTCGAAAGAAATTGTATCAATCACAAAATTTAAGATAACCCCTACATGCCTACAACCCTCTCCAGATTTGGACAATTGCAAAGATGCATTATAAAATGCAACTAAGAGGGATATTTTGAACTTGATGTATGAACAAAAGTTGTACATTATGAATCTTAGATTTTGTTCATATAGTTAGATCTATAATTGCAATCTCTAATATTTTTGTATAAAATTTGAAACTTGTTATTCAGAATTATTTTGTAATTTGATTACAAATAAGATATTGATAATCCGTGGATAAAATTCGTTGTGATGGGTTGAAATGTAATACTCCAAGTGTAGTGATTTTTGGAAATTTTTTGGTTGCTTAATTTTTTGAGTTGATTTTTTCAAGAGCACTTTTGATTTATTTTGAACTAAGATCTTAGACATTTTTAGTAGAACAATGTGATATGAAACGAGGCATTAAATTTTCACAAATCATCTCCTTTCTAATAGAATCACACATGCATGAAAATATCTTGCCATAATATTTTGTAGTATTTTTTTACTTGCAAAAAGTACATGATGAATGAGTAATCGAAATTCAATGTTGTACATTGTGCAAAATACAAGGGCTTAAGCAATTAGGGGTTAAATTATTCTCAAAATATTGTACAAGTTATAAATATTAATTTGAATTCAAAAACAAACATTGAAATGACAATTAAAGTAAATTTCATGATTATATTTGAAATTTTGATATGTTAACCTTTTATAGCAATTCATATTCAATTAAAAATATTAATATGTTTTGGAAATCACAAAGTTAGTTAGGATTAGATTTCATGTATTATTTTTGATAATTTTTAAATTTGAAATCATTAAAGAAAAAAAATTGACTTTAACAAAAAAAAATCAAAAGTTGGTTTGGACAATACATTGTTCAAATATTATCATATATAACACCCTATGAGAATTTTAAAATGTATCAGAAAAATTATCCATATTGTCACTTTGGCACTTCATGAAAGATGAAAAGAAATGCCCTAGTGACAGAGATTTAATAAAATCAGCTTCTATCATAAGTAAAGATAACTTTTCACACGATCAAGAATAAACTATGTAGTCACAACACTTGGCATCTCTCTTATTTTTCCTCCCCATCTCTCTTCATTTTCCTCCTTTCCACGCTATTTATAAATGCACTCACATCAGTGATCGAAGAAAAACTACCAACTTCATCAAACTATTGGACAATGTAGTATGTGAAGAATTCTCTCTAGCCTTTTGTACACATCTAATTCCTCTTGTAATTGAGTCTATAGTCAGTTAACTCATACAACTCGCTTTTCGAAAGGGAAAGAAGTTTGTTTCTCAAAAACTCATCCAAGACTTGTTACATCAATAGATAAATTCATAAAGTCTCCCTATGACTCCTACTAGATTTGATCTCCTATCCTCTCATTTTGAAGAAAAACGAAAAGTTAAGGAAAAATTAAAATTCCAGGTGGTTTAAAATTGTTGGGTCGAAAATAGAATTTACAGTGAAATTTGGTCATTGTAGTGGGCTAGTCTACATTTGTCTATGGTAGCTGGCAAACTTACGTCTGCCATGGCGGGTTGGCGAGCGGGGCTAGCTCTGCCGTTGGCTGGATCACCGTCGAAGCCGGGCCGAGTTCTAGCTAAGGGGCTGGGTCTAGCCCAAGGCCACGTCTTGGATTGACCTGCATGAGTGTCCTAGCCTGTCGGATTAATTCACAAATTTATAGATCTTTATAAGACTAATTTCATCATTGCACAATAGACATTGGATTAATAAGGAAATTTGGACGGTGGAAATTAGACTAATTAGGAAAATTGGACAGTGAAAATTGAATTTAGGATCAAGAACCACCTTTCAAATTCATCTTCCATATTCATTCTTTAATCTCATTGCTACAATCTTCCTCCACCTTTAGAACGTATTACAGTTTTGCAAGTGGTTTATTTGATCTCATTGCTATAATTTTATCCCACCTCTTCTCATTGTTTTTAGCTCGTGTGACATTTTTGCAGGTATATTTATGAGATCTCATTGTTACAATTTTCTCTCACAGTCTCACCTCTTTTCTTTGTTTTTAGATTGTGTAAAAGTTGTGTAGGTGCATTCCTTTTATCTTTTGCCATGACGGAATCTATTACAATCGTAATGATGAAAAAAATGATTACCTAGGTTTTACATCTAGTAGTAGTAGCGACAATAACGTGATGGAAGAAATGGAGGACGGGTATCAAATGTTATATTTTTTCGCGGTAGTTGCAAGCACTTCGATGGGATACTTCGTTTCAAGCGAGTGGGAGGAAGTGGATATCATATAGTTAATTCGCATGAGGGTGTTGACAATGTTTTGGACACCATGCGCGTAACGCCAACCTTGTTCAAATTAAACACGAATTCCAGGATCGAGAAATTTAACAAGCTTTGCACTTTTATTGCACCCGTTGTATGAACACAAACTCGAAGCACCGGGGATGAGCGTATCATGCAAGGTTTACCTAAAAAACTCTCACTTGAACAACATATTTTGAACTACCTTCTCTATATGAAGGATGACAACATTCATGTTTTGACATCATGCTTTGGAATTGGTCAAAGTCAATAGCGTGTGATGATAGTATTTTTGTGACTCCATGCATTAACGAAATGTTACATCATCAGATCCGATGGCCAAATGAAGAGGAGAAATTAGGGTTAGGCCAACATTATCTACAGTTTTTGAGTTGCATTGGTATAATTGATGGAACCCACGTAAAAATCAAGAGGTTATGAAATCAATTGTAGGATTTTAGTAAAAACAAAATATTTCATTTAATGTCATGTATGTTGAGTGTTTTTAGGATTTTGATTTAATCTAATTATTTTTCTTTTAATGTTTTATGTTTTTATCATTTGTAGGGTTGTTTTTTATTCTTTCTTTAGTCCTTTTTATATATGATTCTCTATAATTTTTATTGTAGACTTGCATTTATAGTTCTACCATTTTGTAAAAGCTCTTGAATTAATAAAAAACACTTTAATTTATATAAATGTAGTAGAAACAATTTATAGTCATGAATTCATGACCTTTCTAGTTTTTAAACAAAATTATTCTTCGATGTATATGCTCATTTATCTCAAATTGAAGAGGTTACTCAACATCTTGCTACGAGCCTTTTTTTAGTAGAAATTTATTTTTTGGGCTTTTGAATCGAGCTTGACTTGAAAACCTTTAATTTTCACTATGTTAAATGCTTCTCAATGAATTTTTCTGTTTTTATAAGATGTTGTTATTGCGTTAATGCCCTTCGCTTGTTCATTAAAGATCATTGCCTCTGAGGATGTATTTTCTTTTTCTTATGCAACTTTGAATGTTGTTGTTGTATTACTGTTAGCTTGTTATTGTTGAAAACTTGATGGAGGACCATTTAGCTCATATGTGGTCAATCTCGGACTTTGACATTCGATGACAACTTGGCGACCATGAAGTACATTTCGGGCTGCATGTCTATTAGTTGCTTTATTTTGCTTTAAACCATCATCGAGTTGTAATGTGCTTTTATCAGGTCCTTCATCATTGCTAGTTCAGGTTGTTATTTATTTTAAAGTATCACGTAAACGTTTTTTCAAGGTTTTTTTTTTAAAAACATGATGTAGATGTGCTTGCATGAAGTATGAGTGCACTAGTTTCCACACCGCGTTCGGGACCAATTTGTTCACCACTTTATTTCTACCCTTACCATACTCTCTAAAATGTACATTATTCCAGGACACCATGCATGCCAACAGTTATGATACAAGGTCTTCCCTAGTACACATAGATAGTACATTAAGGGCTGTCATTTCGTTTTCTTAATTGAAGAAAGTTTTTCAAGAACCTCACAATTTTTTTCAAGTAAAGTGGGTATAAAAGATGCAACTTTTGAAAGCACGACTAAAATATCACATGACGTATTAGTTGATTGTATTGATGATGAGTTAAATGAGGGAATGTTTGAAAATAAAAAACTTAGTTCTTGTAACAAACCCTGAAATATCTGTATCAGATATGTCACATAATATCTTTCAAAATGATCGCATCTTCATTAACTTTTCAAAAGTTGTACAACATACTACAAGAGCACGTTTAAATTATATATGTTGTTACTATTTTGTGTACATTACTCATGCTCTTCATATTAATACCTTAATGTCTGTGAATACTCTTACAATCCATCAGTCCTCGAGATAATAACTTTGCTGTGTTCATTTTTGGATAACTCTTATGCATTTTTTGATCCTTTACTGATAGGTTTTACATGTTATACTTGAATGTTTTGGTGGAGCTCTTACTTTCTACTAATGAAGGTTTAAAATATTTATTTTCATCACAAGAAAGCAAATGAATATTTACAATAAACAAACTTGAAATGATATTACAATTGTAGGTCTCTCAAGCAAAACAAAAGCTTTTCACTTGAATGTATTGTTGTCGCTGCTAGGTTGAGTGCCACTGTTGGGTCGGTGCACGTTGTGTTGAAAGTAGAGGTAACCGTTCAAGGAAGGAAATGCTAACAGTCTCCCAAGATTTTAAAATGCAGGCAAGACTTGTTCTCCACCACGAAAAGCGTTCGCGCCATTAGTCCACAAACACGCGATGCATCTCCACGACCAGCACATCGCTCATCAAAAAATCATCGCACAAAATTTTAACCAACATAACACTCAAAACTTGAACTAATACACTGCTCTAAATTTTGAATAACAAACACCGTAAACAATTTTGATAGGATGAACTGGAATTTATCTACAGATTAACTCAACCCCTTACAACTAGAACTTCAAATGAACTTCATAAACTTCACTCTCAAATAAAAATGACGATCAACTTTGGTTCTAGTCTGCTAACCTCACTCTTATCAACTTCTGATGAACTTTGATCATGTACTCAACTATAATCGCTATGGCCTGCTGGGCTACTTTTACGATCGTGAACGTTGTGAAGCAGGCGAGAGCGAACGAATATTGCAAACGGTGCAACAACTCGAAGCTCGGCTCTTGGCACCAGACAGCCCTCACCGAACGGCTAGCGTGCACTTGCGAAATTGATTATAGGTTTTCACGAGTTTCATGTTTCTTGTGCTAGTGCCATGCGCCCATACACGCAGCACGCAATCTTTGCAGTAGCAAATTCAGTCACCCAACTTTGCTTTCTGGAAATAAAACTTACGTGGTTTTTTTTTTGGAATCCAATACTCCTTACTTTTCTTGTCCTGTAGGCCAGAATTTTGACTGATACAGTATCGGAACTCAGAGATTTCATGAACTTACAAATTTCTATAATACATGTGGAATTTTTAATTGAAATTTCATACTCTTTAATTAAATTTTGTGAAGAATGATATACCTAGTTGAATATAATATATAAAAACTTTTAAGTTTATCATTACCTAAATATAATTTTAAATAATAGAGTTAACCGAAAAAAATACATGTAACCTCCATTTTTACTCTACTTCTAACATCTCTATTGAACTATATTTGGGTTGAATAGTATCGTGTTATAGTTTTTTCACTTGTGGGTCATGGGTTTGGAGCTTTAGTGGAAGGTGTGGAAGACAAAGCGAGGTATGGAGAATAATGACAGTGCCTTGTTTTAGATTGTCTCCCAACTCGTCATACACTAATTTTTTATCTATTTATATTTCAATATGAGTTCAAGAGGATTTCAACTCTTTCCTCTTTGAGTTGATTTTTTTGTTAACTATAATAAGCTCCTTTATATATCTAAGTTTATAACTAAAATAAAATATACATAGATTGTAGGTTGATCTAAATATGTTAATTTTTATTCTAGTAGATTAATGTCAAAAATTAGTTATTGATATAAAAGTCGTTATTTTGTAATATAATTTATTTAAAACTTTGTGAAATAACAACAAAACAAAAATATATAACTTTAAAATATTATATTTCCATCAAATTTATTTATTTATTTTATTATGTATTTATAAATGAATTTTATCTAAATTTATTTATTAAATTCACAAGACAATATTTGTAATATCACAAGACTAAATCTTATGATAACTAATGAATTTACTTGTTATTCTTTTTGCACATTCAAGTGACTTAACATTCTTGAGATTGTGCTAAATTCATGTAATCTATAATTTAATGTGAATTGAACCCACTACAAAATAGGAGATGCATTGCAGGACATTCCTCTAATTTTTAGGAATATGCATCGTAAATTTCATATTCTATAATTGCATTCAAAATAGTGAAAATACAGTGCAATACCATCAACCTGTGTGCAGTGCACTATTGAAATTAACAAATATAAATATTATTGGTTTTTTAGATTGATTTGGAAATAAATGTTTAAGTGACAGTGTTGAGGACTACGGCTATTTGGTGATGCCAGTGGCTCTTCATCCTCCTTGCATGGCTTCATCATCCGTTTCATCTTCTTGTCAAGCTCTGGAGCTTTTTTGAACAACAATTGTGTCATTTCCATTTTTAAAAATTGAAAATGCGGAAGATGGAAATAACATGGAACAAAAATTGTATTTATATGGTCATTTCTTGAGACCTAAACAATGTGGGAGAGAGATGCTTCACGCAAGTTATCGCGATGATCATATCAACAAACGACATCAACTACAGTTGAAAGAGTTTCTAAACATTACCAAGGTTAATAAAGAGAATCCCCGGGGGGAGCACTTCATGGTGATTTTGAGGATCACGTGCGTTCAAGCCCTCATTACATAGGGGCTATGTACGTAAAATAAGTGAATTAATTTAGCCCTATGTTTACCTAAATTTCTAAATTCTCTTCATTTCATATGCCCTATCTTTCATTATACATTTTTTTTTCTAGTAATTATATGTAGGCTATGTTCATTTTAAATACAACATATGGGAATGCACTGCAGAATTCAGACATAAACATGCATTTAGAGTGCGCATATAAAAAATTGTTTGTACAAAAAAAAGGTACATGGCACAAGAATGCATACAAAGCAGCCTACACTCCTGAAAATTCATAAGCACACGATTGTTTTTATAAAAAAGAGTGCAAAACCACGTGATAGTTGTGTTCATAAACACAGTAGATGCCATTTACAAGATTACAAAGGTTTAGGATTTAGGGTTTAAGACTGGAGGTTTAGGTGTTCAATGTCTATTGTGCACACATGGGAAACTAGAGTTTAGGAGATCTGCAAAAAAATATCCCTAGAATTGTACAAAAGTGAATCAAAAAACTAGAAGCCTATGATGCATCACTGAGAATGCAAAGCGGTCTTCAGGATTGTGCAGAACATCAAAGGAAATACGTGTAAGTCTAGGGCACAAATCAAAAGATTGTGTTCAAACATTTGCACAACATACAATTGAATTGTGGGCAACAAGTCTATTACCTTGAGTACACGCCGCTGGTGTCACCCACATGCAGGTAGAGTGAGATTTTCCATCGCTTCTAACCACCTTGACCTCTTCCTGCCAACCTGCACGAATTACACCACGTAGTCGATGAAGCTCTTCTGCGGTGAGCTGATGGAGCGGGCTTTTGCAGAAATGTTCAGGTACAGGAGACTCCAACTTCCACGAATTGCTGAAAAACTCTATGTTGTTGTCAAACTCGCGAAGCATGAAGTTCCTCTTCCTTCTGGCCGACAGTATACCCGGGATAAGCTCCACGTCGTATGAAGCCAACCGCAGCGCCGTGTGGTGCAATGTGAAAGCAAAATCCTGCCGGGTCTTCGTGGAGACACTTGCAAAAGCCGGCAACAGCTTGAGCATACCGGCCCGATCCACATGCTGGTGCTCAAATGCCTCCCAAGGTGAAACGGGCACGCAATAAACTTACAGACCTGGAGGACATGGCTGAGGAGGGCATCGTTTAGAATGACCTCTCCATCTGCTGGTGTTTTCTCCATGTTTTAGGGTTCAATGTTCAGGACAGCCACCCGGGTCAATGTCAAAAAACCAGACCAAATGCAGTTGTGCAGAAGGAATATCTAGAAGCCTGAAACCCTAAACCTCGTATCACTGAACCTAGCAAACAACAACCTATTCTAACTAACCTTGAAATTGAATCCATAGACCAGTTTAAGCAAAAAACAAGCGTTAAAATCAGGTAATTTAACTCTAAACCCTATCACAGCAAAACCCAAACATTGTGAAACACCGTGCAAGAGAAATGTAGGTTTAGGAATTGAACCCCAAGACTCCCGCTCACTTGCAACACCACAAGCGTACAAAAAAGAACATGAAAACCGTGTAAAACCCTTAATCCAGCACAAGTGAGAGGACATGGCGCAAAAAACAAGTAAGAGCATTATCATGCGTAATAGCTAAAGTTTAGGCGCGCACCTGGAATTTGGAACACTGCAGCTTTTAGCGCGCTTCTCCGGATGCACAGAAGAGAGATCAGCCCAGAAACTAGACGAGCAGAGGAGAGAAGACACCAAACAAGAAGAAGGGAGCACCTGAGACGCACAAGAGGGAGGATGACAAAAACTTTGCAGTAAGGGCGAGCACCTCCAACACTTATAAAGGCTGAGGTGTGGAATTCCGGATTTAGGGTGTGCCCGCGATTCAAAAGGCTGCAGATGCTGGATCAGGAATTAGGGCATGATGGTGAATGATCACCCGATTATGACACACGTATCCACATCATAGCTAAAGTGTGCCATGATAACAATGATGGCTACCCTAACCCTGCACTTTACCTCTACTAGATTCTAAAGATCTGGACATGACACCACCTTACACTAACCCCAACTAAACATCATGTAAAGTGCCCTTTAATAATTAACATCATGTAAAGTGATATTTTCTAAATCCCTAAACCCTAATCAATCGATGCCCACTGATAATGTAAACAAATAAATATAAGTAAACCCTGAACAAATCAACATTCCTGACATGAATATACAAGAAAAATATTTGTATTCACGAGCCATTCAGTTGTGCACCTTAAAAAACCCGTAAACACAAATAAGTCAAAAATTGGTAAGTTCTACCTTACCTGTACCCTAAACCATATATTGATGTTAATACGGTAAAACAAAGCCGATAAATTAAGAGATAAAATATATCATTTAACAAGTATAACAAATAGGGATCCACGGGTTCAGAGTAACTATGAATCCCTCAAGTAAGAATTTTAAGCATGTATAACAAACTACCTCACTACTTAGCCCTGTTATTGGACACATAATCATTCAGATTTTTAGCATCACCCCTGTCTAGGCTATAAACTTGACTCTCACAATTATAAGTAAAAGTAACATTAGTGATTATTGACTCAAGACTAATCCATTTAGAGTCAGTTAGGTTATACTTGAATTTATACTGCCCAGGTGCTCGGGTGTAATAATGCAAGATTACTTCAACATTACATACGGGGTTAGACTTCTTCCTTGTAAATCACGGTTTGCAAGATCCACGGGTTGCTTCAACGATCCCCACGAGGTGCCGCTAGCACGCCTTCGCATCTTCTATATACGTCCAACCTACCATGTACCCTCGTCCACCCCTTGCATGGTTGAAGCAGTCCTACCAGACTTCCCTGCTCGAGAATTTCCCCTTTTCCTTGCTGCAGTCACCGTAGACGGCTTCGTGATTGTAGTGCGTTGTACAAAATACACCCCAACGTCGGATCCAATCCCGACAAAACATGTATTGGCGCATTGAGTAGCACTAAGATAGTTATCACTGTTGTTAAAGTACAGTGAATTTTTAACACGGGTCAACCTGTCATTTGATAAAAAAGGGTTACCATTCAGTTGCCCGACCAATGTAGACTTGAAAAGTTTGTTTCCATTAAACTCCACAAAGGCTTCCACTTTTGCTGGAACTGGTATTGCTTGAACATGGTCCTCGTGATGGCTTAACATCTCGGAAATCACATCACGTGTTTCACTCTCCACAACTGAAATGGTTGGGACTTCGTCATCAATCAGCTCCTCCTCCACATGCTCTGCCACAGGAGTATCAACATCATAGAGTTCTCCTCGACATTGCTGCTCATCCTCTTTTTCACGTATGTCTTCTCGTAGCACCTCCATGTCGCCATCTTCTCCACGCACAGGTTTGGAAGAGGCCGCCCAAGAAAATGACTGTTTGTCCGCACGCTCCACTATCTATAGTTTATCAAACCAAGTCTTTTGCTTGGCAGCTGCTTGTGGATTTGGGGTCATGTTCAAACTATTAATCATCCTTTGTGCATCTTTCGATCCCTCCTTTAAGGCTTGAACAACGTACTCATTGGTTGACACAGCATTGTAGTCTCCAAGATCTGGCTCACTCTCATCCTCCTGTAGTTTGTGCAACTTTGCCCAAATGTTGTTCATCTTGTTGTGTGCCCTCGCAAATTTAATCCCATTCCCTCCATACTCAATGTGCGACAAGTGATTAACAGTGTTTGCGCAACTCACCAATTCATAAAAATCATATGCCCTCTCCATACCTACCATGCCCCAACCTTCGAAAAAAATATCTTACATGAGTCACTGCCAGTTAAGTGGAATGGCACACTCAAGTGAGGATACTTGTCACGAAAATGGCAAATTAGAAGAACAATGAAATGACACGACAACTGAATATCCAGATATCATTGTTGACTAACGAAGTTGACTTTTGGATCTACAGGTTCTGCATTCCCTAGTACCCCATGGTTACCGTGCTTCATCCATAATTTCCAGATTCGGAAAAAAAAGGAGACCTTAGCAGCCTTCACAATCCGGGTGCGAAGGTCGTGACGTGGAGACAGAAAAATATCGATATAGTCAGCACATATCTCTAGGTACATCTCAGTTCCAAGAGTGCGTTCACGGTGTACATCAGTAGATACACGAAGGGCCCTTAAGCAATCTCGAACTTTCTGTGAACTTTCTGTGAACTTTCTGTGCACTAGCCCAATTCTATCGGTCCTTTCTATCTTAATCTTCTTGAAGTAACCCATGTTCATCCACTGTGAAGCGGTTGAACACTTGACAAATCTGCTGGTGAAGGGCCATATCACCCCCTAATCTCAAAGTACGGACATTGCTATCAATGGGATTCAACAATTTCTTACCATTGTGTATATAGTCTTGATCATGCAAGCCGGTTGCTTCTCCATCTACATTCATGTCTGAAGAAAATACCTAGCCCTCCCAATCCACACTTAACCTTGACCCCTCTAAACCTCTATAATCTTGAAGCATTAACTACCTTCTCCGAGAGTCCCCATCACTAGCATGTCCTATAATAGGACCCACAACAACATAACAATGTGTTTTCCATAACTCATCAATTCTATCCCATTGTTGTCTAAGCCAAGTTGAATCAAAACAACCGCAAGTGCAAGAAGCAACCAAAACTAATCGAAGGAGTTTATCATGCATGGGGTTGACAACAATTACTCTTGCAAAACCCCCAACCTTGTTGACCCTAAACGACTCTACGATTTTATTGTAACCTACCTCACCAACTCCGACACTAGGCTTATAATGAGGTATACAAGTGTGAATGTGTGATTCTCTTTTGGGCCACAAAATCCCACCATAGTATCCCACCTGGCCTCCCAAGAAACTCGGCCCCTCACCTTTGTTTCATCTTCAGCAAGTAAGACTAGGATGGGACCACTAATCCCATGCGCAGCTTTAGCATCGGTGTAGATGCTAGCAATGGACTGAAAAATTTCAGCATGTTCGCTTGATATGAACTGTACACCTTTTCTACACTCCCTTCGAATAGTGTCATAACTAGGTCCAGCAAAATTGTGGGCAAATAAATCACATAGACGTCAGCTTCCATAGATCCTCATCGCTTGTGAAAAACATTTTGTGTTTTCACTAAGCAATGCCCATGATCCTTTCTATTCAAATTTTGTGCCACGTCCTTTATGAAATCCCACAGTCCAGGTTTCCCTCCAAAGGCCCCTATCCTATGGGCACTAATTATATTGTTACAAAATTTCATAAGATTATTATCTGATGAGGCATTAATGGCACTCTCACGCAAGGTTGGTCTTTTCGCTTTTAATTGAACAATCCTTGTTCTAGCATGCCAGTAGTGAAGCTTTTCTAAACGGTATTTTCTAGACAGCTCTCTCGTATGTTTGGACATTTCATACACAGACAAATATCCTAATTGTATCCCTCCTGCAGTGGTTCTGTGGCCCCTTTTTACCAATGTCTGGTCCTCTCTTCTGATTCTCATTCTGAAATCATTTTGACGTGGGATCTGGGCACACATGGGGCAAGTCATATTTGGGAAAGGTTCTAGAGACACTGACAACCGGTTACACTTTCTATGGCGAAATGCACCACTCACATGTACGACTTCAAGCAAATCAAATCGTCTTAAATCATACTTTCACAATAAGATTTGTAATCTAACTTATGTCAAAGGGAAAGAATTTTACAATTTTATAGTGTGACATTCGTTATGGCCTTATGGAGTACCCCAATAATGCTTATACCAGTTGATTTATTAAAATTTGATTATTCAACCGAGTTTTTTTTATCAAATGAGACCTTTGTTGACTTGACTGATTTCGATTATTACAAAATGAAAAAGAACAAAGTAATGACAAAAACTCTTTTAAAAATTAACAAAACTATTGGTAATGTGAAACAAGGAAAAAAAACTGTGAAAGTATATATTTGGAACTAGATATGATCGCAAGGGGATTTTAGGTAATTATGTGCAATCTAGCAAACCAAAGTTTGCTAAACTAGAGGGTTGTAAGCAACCATCTAAATTTGACATAAATGAATCAGGTCATAACATTGTTAATGATTTATATAGTGATTTGAAGTTGCATTTGTCTTCTTAGATTTACGATTGCCAAAGAAATGTTCAAAAAGATTTAGGATCCTATAGGTTACTAGGAAGTACACCCATCATGACCATAGGTATTGTTTACGATTATTATGTGGAAGATCACGATAACCGAGTGAATTTGAATTTTGCAAATAATGAGTCAGGAAATATAGTACTAGAGTGATGTATTGCGGTACTCGGTACCGTTTGTTTCTCATGCTATTACGTTTCCTTCTGAGTACTTGGCAACTATAAAAAAGTCATTTTTTTTAATCATTTATAGAGTTTTGAATAAATAATATTACAACATGCCGATTTGAAATTTTTATATCAATAATTAATTCTTGACGATAATGGAATGTGATAAAAATAATATACCTAAATCAACCTAGAATCTATGTATATTTGATTTAAGATATAATATTAAATATAGTAAGGAGGTTATTATCTATTCTAATATTTAGGTAATAATGAACTTAAATAACAACCTTTGCATATTTCGATCGGGTGACTGAGGGAGAGGCTTTGTGTGAACTTTTTGGAAATGGTGAGAATGTTGGTGACATAGAAAATTTAAACACATATAATAATGCTAGCAAGGATGATGGTAAGTAGATTGTGTTGTATGGGGAGAGATGGTGACGAGGGTGGCAAAAATGATACTTATGTTAGTCAATAGAGAAGCGATTTAAAATACACACACACACACACATATATATATCAAAAGATCTTTGCTATGATTTATATATCACTATTTTGTATTTTATACTGTATGAGTTATTTTGTGAAATTATGCCATTTAAAAAAATCACAATTACGATATTGTTGCATTCGAAAATAAAAATTATTCTACAGTTCCTAAAAAAATTCATATAGATATAAAGAAATAAATTTAATATCTTTACAATTAGTAGTACATATATAAAAATTATAAAAGCAAATACCCTGAAACAAAAGCCCCTTAGTTGAAGAAATGAAACTGTACAGTGGGGTGACACCGAAATTGTCACCTTGTGCAATTTCAGGGATAGTGCCCACACTGCTGCCAACTTTGACACCCTCCCGAGCGCTGGAATTTTTTTATTTATACATGAAATTTTAGATACAAAATCACTATTATGTTGAAAACATGTGTACCAAATTTCAAGGCCAGAAGATTGATACCAAAAAAGATATTCAAGACTTACTAACAAGGGGTAGCTGTAAGAAATGTTTCACAGCTGTCAACTTTGACACCCTCCCAAGGATTGAAGAATTTCTTTTTTCACATGGAATTTTTGGAGTAGGAACATCTTTATGTTTTTTACACATGTGAAAAAATTCAAGTCCAAAAGACCCACAAAAAAAATGATATTCCAAATCTACCAACAGGTGTAGTTGTGAGAAACAAAGGGGAAAATCGTCTCACAACTTTGACAGCTTCCCTAGAGTTGAGTATTTGTTATGTCAACATGAAATTTTTTGCACATGTTATCAACTAAAAAGTGATTTTGTGCCAAAAATTTCATTTTAGAATAACAAATTCCCAACCCTAGAGAGGCAGTCAAAGTTGTGAGACAATTTTCCACTTTGTTTCTCACAACTACACCTGTTGGTAGATTTGGAATATCACTTTTTTTGTGAGTCTTTTGGACTTGAATTTTTTCACATGTGTAAAAAACATAAAGATGTTCTTACTCCAAAATTCCACGTGAAAAAAAAATTTCTTCAATCCTTGGGAGGGTGTCAAAGTTGGCAGCTAAGAAACATTTCTTACAGCTACCCCTTGTTAGTAAATCTTGAATATCTTTTTTTTTATCAATCTTCTAGCTATGAAATTTGGTGCACATGTTTTCAACATAACAATGATTTTGTGTCTAAAATTTCATGTATAAATAACAATTTTCCAGCGCTCGAGAGGGTGTCAAAGTTGGCAGCAATGTGGGCACTATCCCTGAAATTGCACAAGGTGACAATTTCGGTGTCACCCCACTGTACACATTCGTACTTAGAGAAAACACAAACTCATATCAAATTCAAAATGAACCCAAATCAAACTAAAAACAACTCATGTCAAACTAAAAAAAATGTCAATTACACTAAAATCATCTAAAAGATTTTTTCTAGAACTACCAAGAAAATGACTCGTGAACTTTTCCAGAGTAGTTGAGATTCTGAGATTTTGAATACCCATAGTCCGGTGGAAGAATTATCAACCTCCATGATTGGAATAAATTTAATTGTAGAAATCATCTTATAGAGAAGAACAAGAAACCTAGACTTCATCATGAGTTTTAATTCGAGGTTCAATTCGTAGACTATTGATGACATCAACAAAATCGACTTTCAGCTAATTTTAATGAAGCTCATATACACTTGTAGGGTTAATATTGAACATCAAATAACACGCAATTTGCTATTTATGCATTTGCCCAAGTGCGCTCATTTTATGAGCAAATTTGGCTTAAAAATTATTGTTTAGCAAGTTCTTTAAAAAACAACAATTTTTGTCTTTCTACAATCACTTACATTGTAAGCAAACAATTCTTTAATTAATTAATTTATCCTTATCTTTATCTTTTCATTTATCTTTTATTTTATCTTGTCTTCTTTCTTGTCTTCTTTATTGTCTTCCTCTTGTCTTCCTTATTATCTTTCTTCTCGTCTTGCTTTTTGTCCTTTTTTCTTCTTTATTTCTTTTCATTTTGGTTCTTCTTGTGTAGCCGCAGATCCCACACTTGCACCAAGGGTTTTCTTTTTCCTTCTTCTTCTTTGTTAGGGTTCAGCTTGCCATTTGTGGCGCTCAACCCTAAAATAAATAAATAAATAAATAATTAATTAATTAAATTTTTTATTCTTTGTTAGGATTCAGCTTCCGCTGAACTCTACTAAAAAATAAAATAATTTTTTTTTTTTTTTTTAGAGTGGATACATATGTCTTGTTGCACGAACTATATTGTATATGTGACTTTACTTAATAAGTTCAACTTCTGAATTTACTTAAGCTAAAGTGCATTGCCTCCGATTGATTGGATTCAATTTATGAGCTTAATTATTGAGTACCAACTTCCTACAGAGGAGATTCGGTTGTTGAAACCCTGCCCTCCCTCCTGGCCTCCTCATTTCAAAAGCTGCTTTGAAATACTTAATTATGAGATTCATTGTCATTATACTCTTGTAGATAGTGTCAAATTGGCGGCGCATTGGGCTTAGTGCTTTAAACCTCCCAAACATGCATGATGCAACAATGATAAATGCTCAATGGATTTATCTCCTAAGTGGCGATACTGTAATCTACAACACAGTCGATGCCTTGCTTAAAGTATTTAGGCAAACCCTAAACCCGCAAGTAGTCTCTTTTCATGGTTGCATGTTTGTGAAGAGTTTTTGGTGCTCCAATTGTGTTGAACGTGGATCGGGAGTTTTGTAGCGATGGCACCCGGATCATAGAGTAGCAGACAAAACGTCCACCATGTAACGCTCTTGAGATATTGCTTTCCATTTGCATTTGTTACCTTTGATTTTTTCTCTTGTGAATATATGATAACAAGTAGTGATATGCTGCAAACACCTCCTGTGCAACTTAAAACTGACTACATGTTTGTTTTTTGTTATGGGTACAGGTGAGGCATAACACCTCTTGAGAAATTCTCAAATTTTCAATTCACGCACCTGGAAGAGCTTTGTTTGTTGCTTGTGGTCTTTTCCTGCAATTCACTTTGGTTTGCTATTATAGCTATCTTTTGGAATTGCCAATCTTCTTCAAACAATTTGATGTTTATGGCTTTATGCAGTTGTTGTTTTACAATATGCTGGGGGAATTATTCTTTTTGATTAGTGGATCCCAAATAGCAACTTGCACTTAGGGTTTGCAGTTTTTACAAACTTAGAATTAGCCTCTGTCAATTGGTTTAAAGTATTGGATTTTGTTTTATTTCTTTGTTTCCCATGTAAACTAAGAACATGAACAATTTTGTGATGTTATGTGATATTGGATTGTATTTGATTCTTTGCTTACCCTTGTAAACTTAGAATATGAATTTTTTTTTAATAATGGATTTTGTTTTAATTCTTTGCTTACCCTGTAAACTTAGAACGTGAACAATTTTGTGATGTTATGTGATTTTGCCTAAGGTTTGGAACCCTAATTTAGTAGTCGACGCAAATCTATTTACTAAATTTGTGCTTATTACATTAGGTGAACGTTTGATTTTTGAGATTGTTTAGAATATACTTTGAATTTTCAAAAAAGAACAAAGAAATTCCCCCCTTTTTTTATCCTTTGTGCTACCGTTTAGGATTTAGCCGGCGGTTGTACCCATCCTAAATTTATATATATATATATATATATATATATATATATATATATATATATATATATATATGTACGTTGTAGGGTTCAACGTTACAAATTGCAAGCTGAACCTCAGCAAAGAAGAAGAAGAAGAAGAAAGAAAGAAAAAACCCCCTTATTGCAAATGTGGGATCCGCGGCTGCACAAGAAGAACAAAAAAAAAAAAAAATGAAGAAAATATAAGAAAAGAAAAAAGATGACAAGAAAAAAGCAAAATATAGGAAAAAAAAAAAAAAAAAAAAAAAGTAAAAAAAATAATTTGTTTACAATATAAGAGATTGTAGAATGACAAAAATTGTTGTTTTTTAGAGAATGTTTTAGACAAATTATTTAATGCGTCCGGGGGCCAAATGCATGATTATATAGCAAAGTGCGTAAATTGCAAATTGCGTGTTAAATGCTCTTTGTTGAAATTGTACAATATAACTAGGTGGTATTCGATATCAAGATTCTAGGTGATTTACAAAAAATTAACAATAGAAGACCCTAGTTGCTTGTTGTCCAAAGGATCAATAAAGTAAGATGATTGAGTGAAGTTGGTGGATAGTCAGGGAATGTCAGCACATATCCGGATGATGTTGGTTCAAAGATCAAAGAAGTGAGTGTGTAGCTAAAGATAACGGCACATAGCCGAGGGATGTTGGCTCAAAGCTATGCAATATCAGTACGTACTTGAGCAATCTAGACTGAAAGCAGACGATGTAGCTTTAAAGCCCAATCCATTTATCCAATTTTCATTTTGTTCTTTGATAACCCCAAAATTGTGCGGGATATGTGGAAACCCATCCCAAAGTTTAGAGCTTTCACTCATATCGTCATACACATTTTTATCAATGACATCATGAGACTGATGGCAACCGCATGAAGGTTCACAGACATTATGTAAGACTACTGAAGGTTGAAACCGGTCATAAAATTTTTATTGGTAAAAAAATACAAGATCAACCCTAACTTAAAGGTAACCAAAGAATAAATTTGCAACATTCACTTTAAAATCTGAAAGAATGTGATTCTTTGGAGAATGATCATTGTGTATAAATTTCTCAAGATGAGATATATCTAGGTTGTATCAATCTCTACTCTGGTCTCAAAAATCTATAGGGACAGGACCAAAGTCCTTTTGTGTAATTCCATACTAATGTATTTAGAGCATGAATTTGCTTTGGGCACTCATGTTATTTTATTTTAAAATTATGTCACCGACAACGTCCTGACTAGTAAAGTCTAGAAGCACATCTCCGGCTAAAGAATGTTAGATTGACCACTGCACATCTATAATTTTCCCCATTCTTTGATCATTGTTTAGAGTTCTAATTGCAGCAACAACACGTCATATCTCCATGTCACTTGTTCCGCTCTAATGTGAACGTCTCCATACCTCGCCCCTAATTCCACCCTCCTGCAAATCCAAACCACCACCTGACCAACTGCTATGGAAGGAAGGCTAGAAAAATACAAATGCTCCCAATGCAGAGCACAAGAACAAGTGGAAAAATGTAAAACTGATGGATGGCTATTACATCCAATGGATCATGTCCGTCCCGTGTCCAAAGAACTATATCATTATTAGCCTTTACAGCCTTTTATTGTTTTAGGAACAAAGACAAACTTTGTGTAGTGTATATCACATACATTCCACAGTACAACTGATACTCGACTAGCACAAAAATCAACAGAAATTTGGATGGATGAAAAACTATACTTAATGTAGTCAAAAGAAAGGTTACAATCTATTCGTTGTCCATTATATAAACGCATGCGCATCAAAGGGTTAAGAGTGAGATGACAAGAAGTGAGGAATTATACACATCCCACTTGCATTATTAGCACTTATGCACTTCTTTTTGTATAAAGCACAAGACTTCTATTCTTCCATAACTCACATGCATGAGATGTAATTCATTTCCATGTATCTCTTGATTATACAAGAATTTCATTTCATTTTTAAATTGAGAAATTTTATTCTTTTTAATATTTTATACTGATTCAATTTAAAATTACTATTTTTTATTAATTCAACACATATTACTATGTTTAAAAAGACATAGTATAATAGAATAGTGCAATGGAGCATCCTTTAGAAAATTGGATCAAAAAAAATCTTCACTTAAATTCACTCTTTTGAGTAATGAAGGAATGCCAGTTGTATTCCATGAATTTTGGAACTACCGTGTCATTACCATGTAAACTTAGTTTCTAATTGTAACTAGACTACAGTTCCATTGCAAAAGGGTGTCGGTTCCCATTGCTCTATTATGCTATGGAAATGATTTGAAATATGGTTTAAAGGAAATAACTTTAAAAAATAATTGTGTCAATTACTCAATTTTGTACCAAATTGACTAGACTTGGATCAGAAGTACATAAAATTTGAAATAAAATCAAACTTTGTATATCGTGTCTTTGTGCTTTGTGAACATTAATCATTTTAAACTTAAATAAGTTTTATCAACAAAAATATACTTTTTAAAAATTTGAATCTTCTAAAGCACATTAGTAATTAATACTAATTGGAATGACATTTAATAAACATCTTTCATAGAATTGAAAACATGAAGTATCTTCAAACATCACAAAGAACCTACACGTATTCATATGGACTATGGTTGCATCAACTTCATTTTGTATTTGAGAATGTAATTATATTTTATGAAATCAAAAAGATTTTTTATTTTTTTTGTTAAAAGTACTTTTTAGCAACAATTCATAAAGTTTTATTCTTTTGCAATAATGATGTATACAAGGTAAGGTGGGGGCACCTATATCCAACAAGGTCCCCATATCAATTTGTAGACTACCAAAGTTTCAACAATGTACAAGATCTATTGTCAATAGGAAGGTCATCATTTCTATTTTCGTTCAACCAATCAACTTTTTGCACTATTACCTATATTAATCATTTTCAAGTAGCAACTCAAACCATTTTGTCGAATCACGTGTTTCTATGGATTTCATTGTATAAAATTCTAGTGATAACCATAGGACAAAGCTAGTTGAGAAAAACGACATTGGACTATAAATTCCACTTGTGCCTTCCAACAATTATAGGGTTTGTAAATGAGCCAACAAACTACACCGACAATTGACACTTCTAGGACAGGTTTTTGTGATGTAACCTTCACCTTTCTACGATGTAATTTAACCTTTCACATTCTTGAATGGTCTTCTCATGATAATGTGAAATATCTTAACTTTTCACATCTTATTCAATTTCATGATCATTCACTTTGTCATGTGGTGCAGAGAGAAACAAAGCCTTAGTAAAAGTATCAAAATAAAAGCATTCATTATGAATTTTATTTTCCCTTGTACTCCTCCAGCACATAGGCTAAAAAGCATAAGTTAACAATTATGGATTTCACTTCCTTATGTACATTATGGATAATATCATTAGACAGAAAGACTTTTGTTGGAGCTCATTGACCAAGTACAGAGCATTCCACCACACTTGTATAATATCAAAGACTCGTGTTTTGATCATGTAGATCTTACGTAATCAATATCTAAATTGTGTTTCTATTTGTACAGAATCTATATGATCCTGTTCCGATCATGTAGATCGTATGAAAACCATATCAAAATTGTGTTTGAATTTGCAGTCTCAAAGACTCATGTTTTGATCGTTTCCATCTTTAGAGCATGTTGACCCACGAGAATTTGCTACATTTCCAAAAATGGGGGGATCTAGAGCAGTCGCCATAGCTCAATCAGCTTTCCCAATGCCCACAAATTAATTCATAATGTCATTGCAACACAATGCTCAAACATAGTTAAGTTGAACAGCAGCACCACCAAAAAAAATAAAAAACAAGCTAGACTTATTTTTTCACATTTTAGGTATGATTCTATCACATTTTGCTGCGACTTGTTTATAGTTTGAAATTAACGTTACAAAAAAAGCACAAGCGTTCTGTCTTTAGTGAAAGACATGACCAAATGTATGCCAAATCTTACGGCAGAGGGCAGTAAAGCCTCAACTCTGCACAGACATCAGACAAGGTATTTCCTCTACGGAGCCTCATGAAGAAACGTGAGACATGAGAGGCTTGAAAGACCCCTCCCCACATCCAACTTAAGCTCCGAAAATGCAACAAAAACCCAGAATAAATGTACAGCGGGGTCTGGAGTCGGCAACCACTCTCGGATGCTAACTAATTCACCCACCGAGTTCCCTCTTCGCATCCTCCTGATCTCACATGACGAATCATGCAATCCGACGCACATTGCTTCATACATGAATAGGCAATTTTGAGGGTCAGGGAGAATGCAAACAAAAACCCTAAACGATCTTGAATAGTGAAAACATGTCCCAGCAGACAGGTCAACACACGCTCACGGAAAAAGCGGCATTGGTTTAAGGCTGGGGTCCTTCCACCAAAGGAAGAACTCATGCAATCTCTGCTTTGGCCGACACCCACTCCGTTAAGAAAGACAAAGTGGTAACGCCTCGCAGCCAAAGCATTCACCAAAAGAAAAAACCCCAATACATGGATTCCTACAAAACCTATAAAAGATAATAACCTATAAACGATCAACAGCGAGAAAGCAAAGATTCACACAAATACACACAACTCGGTGACCAGAGCGCCGGAAGCCGCAACTCCGAGTCCTTTGAGTGAAGAATGCAGTGAAGGTGGTTTATATGAAGAAGAATTAGGGTTTCCACGGGGTCTCGTTCCCATGTATGTTGTTAGCATTGGGAACGTGGGAACCAATCAGTGGGGGCTGATAAACCCTAAGCCTCCGTCTGCACAATTTCTTTCTCGCCGCGTGCACTTCCCTCGCAGCAGTCGTTCGCCATGGTATGATCTCTGTTGTATTTGACTTTCTTTTCCATGTTGTTGGAGCTTTTTTCGCGGTTCTAATGGAACTTTTCTTATGTTTTTCCATGGTTTATTGCGTAATTTGATGGTGTTTAATTCGGAAGGTTTCATTCTATAGATTTAGTGTGCTTTGATGGTTTCGACTCCTGGAGATGGTTCTCATTTGTGGCGTTGACAATTTTTTTAGGTCAGTTGTGACCGAAAATTTGTGATGCCAATGCACGGGAAAGTTAGTTAGTGTTTGGATACTGAGACATGATGCGGATGGCGTTCTTGAATATGATGAGCTAGTTTTGTGTCTGAGTGATGAGATAGCTATTTGTTTCAGAGATTTAGGGTTTTGATTTTGTGATCTGTGTTGCAGACGAAGGGGACAGGGAGCTTCGGTAAGCGCCGAAACAAATCGCACACATTGTGCCGGCGTTGTGGGCGCCGGAGCTTTCACATTCAGAAGAGCCGGTGCTCGGCATGCGCCTACCCTGCCGCAAGAGTCCGAAGCTGTACGTTTCTCTTACATTTCTCTTACATTCCGGGTCCTTGTATATCCCCTGCATTTGTTCGATGGAACGGCATTATGAGCAGTTTCTGTAAGGGCAGAATTGCAAGGACTATCGTAACCCCCAAGCGTCCACTTTGTATTTTCTGTAGTTTAGGGGAAATTGGCCCCCTGCTGCAAATCATCTGTTTGTGTGAAATGACTTCGGTTTGACGCGATCAACACTGTTGATCTTGTAGTATAGAACAAGAGCTTTGAAATGATGTTGATTGCAATCAGAAAACCGAGGTAAAATGAGAAAATGCCACCATTGCAAAGTTCAGTGATGCAGATGGCCATATTTGGGCGTTTTAGACGCTTAGGGGTTAATATCCCCCAAGCTAGTTCATATGACAGTTCTATTCTCTGGCTGGTTGACGTAGTATTCTAAAGAGGTCCCGAGGAAATAGATTTCACAATGCTATTAAGTGTGTATGTTCACAGTAGGTGGCTTCTGGTATGAACTTTTGCATTCTGAACATTCAGTTTTTTACTGGTCCGACTGTTAACTCCTAAAGGACCAAGAATCCCAAATTGGGCCCCATGTCTTTTTAAACAGTTTTGAGTAGATTTTATTTGGACTTCCTCTTGGTCGAATTTATTTGTTTTGTGACCAACACATGCAATGATCTTCACTAGTTCTATTGATATAAAATTTGGTCCCATCTGAATCATATTTTTCGTTATATGATCAATTGAATTTGTCATTTAAAACTGTGAATTCTTGGTCCTTTAGGGGTTTAATTCTTAGAACCGTGTAGCTCTTGAGTATGTCTGTCACTGCCTTCTTGTCAGCTCCATGAGACGATGTCTTAGACACTTCGATCGTAGTTGCTGTTTGTTGACTCAGACGATGGTGCAGATAACTGGAGTGTGAAGGCTATTAGGAGAAAGACCACTGGTACGGGACGTATGCGCCATCTCCGCCATCTTCCCCGCAGATTCTCAAACAATTTCAGAGAGGGTACGTCTTCTTTATTTTCTTGCTTGTTGTCATCTTTGCACCCAAGCGGGAAACACAATTGTTGTCAAAATCATCATATTTATAGGACATCAATGTGGGTTGTGAGGATGTTGGTTCATCTTCATACTTCATTAACAATAACGTATTGACTTGTGGGAACTGCTCTCATCACATTTAGGAAGTTGCAATTTTGAATGGATTGTGTTTATTTTTATTTTTTGGATTGACTTGGTTGTCTTTTAAATTGACATTGATTTTATTGCTCCTTTTACCTTGCAGGAACTCAAGCAGCTCCTAGGAAGGCTGTCGCGTCAACCTAGAACAATCATGGAGTTCTGTAGTACAGATGATTTGCTCCACTAGTTTTTGACGTGCATAAGGGTCCCTTTATGACGCATGTTAGGATGAAAGTATGTACGATGATTTGCCAGTTTGTTGCCAAAAGAATTTATCGTGCAGTGTGCTTTTCTCTTCTATCCATCTTGCTGTTTTGACTGCTCCTATTCCTTGTATTGTTGTTGGATGTGGGTCTGTAGACATAAATCGGCTATGTCTTACCCAGGATCTTGAAATTTTGAGCATTAATATGAGTTTCGCAGTTTCAACTGTGTTTCTGGATCAGGTTTTCACGGGAGAATACATCTGCATTTCTTATCGGACGCATCTCTTGAATGGTGATTCCATCAAATCGTTGTTACTATTGGTCTACAATCCTTCAAAATCTCTGATTGTTTGGTAGGAATATCATTAGGTTTCAAAGCATGAGGGAGTGTCAAAGTCGGGGCAGTTTTATTTCCTGTAAAATCATCCAAGAATTCCTATGACTACTACATTTTGATAACTTCTCTTCAAGCATGGGGGGACATGAGTAAATAGGTAGTAAATGGTAACCAACGCAAGGTAAGAGTTCAGTGATTTCTGTTGAAGCTCTCATTCTTGATACCCTCCTTTCAGAGTAGATTAGGGTTTGGTTCCTTCTCTTGCTCCTATAAGTGGGCAGCCATGATTAACCCCTAAAAGACCAAAAAGTCCAAATTGGGCCTTGTATTTCTTTTAGTAGTTTTGAGTAGGTTCTATGTGGACATTCTTTTGTTCAAATTTGTTTGTTTCTTGACCATCATATGCATTATTCTTCATTGATTCCAGTGATACAAAATTTAGTCTTATTTGAATTATATATTTCACAAC
Organism: Pohlia nutans; assembly: GCA_022496805.1. Classification (NCBI taxonomy): domain Eukaryota; kingdom Viridiplantae; phylum Streptophyta; class Bryopsida; order Bryales; family Mniaceae; genus Pohlia; species Pohlia nutans. Next base: position 3,144,778 of record CM040105.1, read on the forward strand.
ATGATTGATACAAAATTTAGTCCTATTTGAATTATATATTTCACAACATGATTAATTGAATTTGTCATTTTAAAACCATGAATCCTTGATTCAAGAAGAGCGTACATTTCCTCCAGGAATCCATGTTCCAAGGTTCATTGTGAAAAATTGGCTGATAGAGTTTGGTTCATGTGAAGTTCTTCCCGTTTCTTTCCATCACTTGATGCCCTCTTACATACAGAAGGGATGTAAAAGATCATGCACTGTACCTTTCTTTTGAGAGAAAGTACAAAAGGTCTTCATGGGTCTGAAACTGCGTTAGAGATTTTTGCAACAGGGATGCAACGTCCATGAGAAATATGCTGAGTTTGGGATTGCAAGGTGGGCTTCGTCGCGACGGCACAATATGTTTGCCCTGTGATTGATAAGTGCATAGTTTGGCAAGATGGAATCAGGGCCAGTGTGCAGGAATGGGAACAGACCTCGGATGCTCATGTGCTACCTTTGCGGGCGGGAATACGGAAGCAAGAGGTTGTCCTCGTTACTCACATGACTTTGACTAAAAAGTTAAATTGTAAATATTGTAGACAGGCCAATTACCATTGGCGCACCTTTGGCATAGTCATAGTCATAGTCCTGTGCACCTTGTTGATCGTTTTATTTGCATTGAAGTGCACGGTGATTGGCAATGTACAGTTATTAGCATGTCTATGATAGCAGGGTTCAAAGGGAAAAATTGTTCAACTTTCACTACAAGCAGAGGCGTCGTTTCTCACTTAGGAGGATCTTGTTCATTGTTGTTTTTTTTACTGTACACGCTTGTCCTATGTGACGAATCGCACTTACCAAGTCCAACCCAAAAATTGGTGAGTGCAAAGTGGCGCCATTTGACTCATAGAGGGAGTGAAAAGCGACGCCTTGTCCTTGTAGTGTTTGAGTGCTTCCAATGGCGGAACGGGAGTAGAAACAAGAACGTGCAGAAGTGGTGGGTACTTTGAAACCCCATCTTCTCTCAATTTTCTATTGAGAGAAACATGAGTCTCCATTATTGAAAAATACAAAGATGAGTTTGCAATCACAAAACATGAAAAATGAGTCTTCATTCACAAAACATGAAGATGAATTTTTCAATGTTGAAAACTGTCACCCACCGCCTCCTTGAGTTGAGTGACAACTTCCAGTGTCAAAAAAGTTGTTGAAGAATGTGAGTGCAGCACATGGATGAGAACCACCAACAATGGAAGTGGCTACTCTGAAACCCACTGATGTAATGCACAGGAAATGTTACATGAAACCCTAATCGGTAGACACATGAGGAAGCTCTAACCAAGGCATGTTGGAAAATGCAGTTTGAATATTCACATTCCACAATGTCAGAGGAAGTGGTTGATGGAAGAGGAGAAGAAACCCAAGAATGAACGGCGCCCTCTGCCACCTCAACCTAATGCCGAAAAAGTGCTTGGGAATGGTGGTGCCCGAGCATTCGATAATTTCAATGTCGAGTAAGCTCAAACTTTACAGTTCATTCCAACAAAAACTGCATAACGTTCTTTAGAGGGCCACTGTTGCACCTCCGAATCTCAAGCATTTATTAGGGGATCAAAGGAATCACAGAGCATTTTCTCTAACTTCAGTTGGGCCAAGCAACGAGGGTTGGAGAGTTGAATTATTTTATTCGCAATCTCTCTACAGTGTAAACAATGTGGTCCAACAAGGGCTTAAGAACGTTATGTGCATGTATCTTGCAATCCTCTTCTCTTATATAAATTTTTTTCAGTGTTGGACTGGTATGGCATCTTTCTACAGTGAAACCTTGGACAGTCTAAATATCTCTTTGAGGTATTTCGGATAGTTCACTACTTCTCAGGGTTTGCTACCGTAATTAGGTAGCAGTTCCAGCACTTGGCTTGCCAAATAATTATTAAAACCACAACAAACATGACTCACGTTTTGAAGCTAAATTAACCCCTCAAATTCATGGTTTTAAAATGCCAAATTCAATTAATCATACTGTGAAATATAAAATACAAATAAGACTAAATTTTGTATCACTTGAATCAGTGAAGAATAATGCATATGATAGTCAAGAAACAAAGAAATTTGAACAAAAGGAAGTCTACATAGAACCTACTCAAAACTGCTATAAAAAAAAACACGAGGCTCAATTTGGACTTCTTGGTCTTTTAGGGGTTAATTTGTTTTCAAAAGTTCTCGATACTGCTTTTCAGTTTGGGTGTGTTGGATATGGTGCAGGGAGTGAGCAGGAGAGTAATTATATGGTTTGTGATGATGCAGGGCTTTTGCAGCATTTGAGCAGACTCTGGAGCAATGTCCGTATTGCCAGAGACGTTTCCTGCCCAAGCCGTTCATGACTCATCAGAAAGCTTGCACCGCAGCACACCCGGCCAAGCCCGCTGGCACAGGCCTCATCAAATACTCACTTACCAACCGACTTGTTCCGGGTGCGGTGGCTGGTTCCATGCATGGAAAAGCAAGTGGGTATTGTTCTTCTACCATCACTTCTGCAATGTTCACTGCTAGGATCATACGCGCAGTAGTAAAGGGAGTAGCTATAACAATTTTATGGTCCCTAAATGTTGCTTAATCCTTAAAGGGCTGATGGGGATAGTAGATACATTGACGTATATTTGACATTTGTTGTAAATAGAAAGTTCCAAATTGAGACCCCAATAGCTCATTAAAATCATGTCAACGTGAATTTTAACTTCACTTTTGATCTTAAACCTGTAGGAGGTGTGGAACCATGCTAAATACAATGGAATATTGGTGTATAATACTGGTCAGAAAGGGCTCTCTAGACCTTTAAGGGTTAACCCCTAAGCGTGCAAGGAGCCTTGTGGGGCCATGCTTGGTCATTTTTCAGTCAAACGTTTGAGTTTCACCTAGTTCCTAATTTCAAATGAAAACCGTCTCAACTAAGAAAGTGGGGGCTATCTTCTACTTTCTAGTCCAATTTTCCATTTTTCAAAATTGTTAAAATTGCGTTTTTTACAACACCTTAAAACTCAAAACCCTAAAAAAATCATACTATTTTAAACATTTTTGTAATTACTATGATTTTTACTAGAGAAAAGCTTAGAAAAGTCTTATAAAATTCATTTTTATTTACATAATTATGAAAAAAAATTAGAGTAAATTGGTTTAACAATAACTTATATGAGAAATACCAAAAGAATATGATATATTTTAAAATGTGAGGAATTGATGAGGTTTGACCAGGTAAGTGTAGTGTGAACACTTAAGGGTTAACAAGCTGTAACGTCGTTCGAGTTACTCCCCAACATTACTTGAGTTACTCTTCTATATTGCTAACAAACATAGCACACAATGTATGATCCCAGTAGTGGTTTAAACTTATGATTTTAAACTGATCATTTAAAACTTAAATGGTCCCTTGTGAGTCAATTCTTGTCCTTCGTGACCATTTAAGTCACAAGGACCAATTTAAATGGACCACATTTCTATTATAACAATCTTGATCTAGGTTGTTCACTTTGTTTCTCTCTCATGGATCTAGCTTGTCTCCTGAGCTGTGCTTCTCGTATGGGAGAGCTTCATTTTTGTCATTTTAAATGAAAATGAGAGATTCCTTGCAAAGAAACTGACCACCTCTAACATGTGGAATACACCCAGGGGTGAACAAAACAAACAACCAACAAAGGCTCTGAACAGAACAACAACAAAACATTCATAACCTAGAAATAAGAACCCTCTAGGGTTTTCTTTCTGGCTTCTTGGAGCCAAACACTAGTGTTATGGCACAAACACAGTGGTTCAAATATGGAGGGACCACCTCCATTGTATGCATAGTGTACTACCACAGTGCAAAAAAAAAAAAAACAAGCAGTTAGTCACGTAGTCTTTGCCTTAATATTTATCCTAGATTTACTTTTATACCTTGTTTGTACTATTCAGCCATGTAACTCCTTAAAAACGAAGCGTTTCCATAGTCTCTTCCCCGGTGGGGCAGAGGCAACCAAAAAAATGTTGGTCCCCTCCCTCTCGGCTTGCTATCTCTGGTGGCTCGTGGTTGTTTGGTAGCTCATGCCTATCTACTCCATATATTATACTAGGACTAAGTCTTTTTTTGTTTTGTTTATTATAACATCAATTTCAACATATTGGTGGAAATTCACGACATTGGCACTTTTCAAGGCGGGTATTTGGAAACTTAATTCTACGTTAGTTCTAGTTTTTAAAGCTTTGTACACTTGGATTTCCTCTTCTTGGAGCTTTGAATTTTTGGGATGCATCCTTTAGTCATGTGAAGGACTATGTGAGTGCACAAGAAGGGTTTTAATTGTAATAATGCCAGCTTATTGTCTAATGTATACATATTACACAGGCTCTGCACATTAAATCTCATAATTAGGTAAATATACAATGAATTTTTTAAGATTTAGAGTAATTTTATTTGCATAGTAGGGCTTTATAAGTTCAATTATAGTTGTGTATACATATCATTAGCTATTTCTAATCATTTGACAAAAAAAATTAATCATGGAGTTTTTAGAAGATGTTACAAATATTCATGTTTCTTGTATTAACCCTTTAACGGCCCGATTCATCACTGATTTCAAAGATCCGTTATAAAATGTTTGATGAATACCAAAAATGGAGTTGATGTACAAAGCAAAGTTGTAAATGTCAATGTTTAGATCACATGTGTATGGTTGGATTTATCATATTTTTTAGTAATTTTTTAAAATTTATTTTTCAAGGTTTTTTTTTGAAATTCAATTAAAAATCCCAAAGTAACACAAAAAAATTAAAAATTGTTGTAATGAATTTGAAATAACATGCACTACGAGATGGTATGCTTTCCATTGTTTGATTCTACTTATTTTGGAAAATCATGCTGAAGGTCTCACTTTTTGAACTAAGAATGAAACTTGACATCAACCACTATTGTTATTTTTCAAAAAATCACAATATCTTATTTTGAAGATCCATACCGTACAAATGGTAGTCAACTAGCACAAGAACCAAGGAAAATTTGGATGGATGAAAAACTGTACAGGATGTAGTAAAGAGAAGGATTTCAATCTGTTCGTTGTCCATTATATGGACGCAGGCGCGTTAAAGGGTTAAAAGAATGGTGCACGGGTAGTGTATGAATCACAATCAGCCTGGTCTTGATTTGAAAAAATATAAAAATAAAATCCATACCTTTACCAGTCTGTTATCTGAAAAAATAAGAATTAAAAGAAAATTTACCAGTACAACAATGGTTGATATCAATGCTCTACAAGTATTACACAGTTCTCAATGAAATGAATGAATTAAAGTCATTTTGAGAAGTAGTGGACTTCAAATGGGTATTTAAAATGAATCAATGTTTAAGCTTTTATTGCATAAAGATGTCATACGAGTCTCTAAATCAGTGCTACCAACGTCAAATGAAGTGAACCTTGTTTTTTTCAATTAAAAAAAAAATTGGGATCCCATAGGTCATTTTTGAAAAAATTGAATTCAAAATTGGGGCCTACAGCCACAATTTTCATATAGAGGCCACCCCATGGAATTTTAGGAGCCTACACAAGTTCAAAATAAGAGATAACTTTTTGCCTAAATTCACATCGATAGCACCAATTTAGAGAACTTTGTCCAATACTGATTGATACGTCATCATAATAATAATAACACTGACCTAAAGACCATTGTGAATGAAGAGTGTGTTTGGGTAGTTCGTTTATCCATGCCTGTTACATTGTATGAATGAAGGCTAAAGGATGTGTTTGGAATTGATGCAGAGAAGCCACCTTTACCTTTACACTTGTGTAGACTTCCGCCGAAATTGAAGCCGAAGTTGAAGTCCACTCAGAGGCCGGCATGGACAGGGGCAGGTGAATCTGCATTTGATGAAATGGAAGACCACCAGCTTCCCGTTGTGCGGCACAAACCCAAGCCCAGTGCACAAGAATGGTGCTTGCAAGCAGAGACCAATTTCTCTTCTAAACGAGTATGGCCCCATTATATATTTTTATTTTTATTTTTATTTTTATTTTTTTGTTGTTGTTGTGTTTGTTGATTATTCTCTATGTTCCAAAATAGCACCTTTGAGATTACAAGCTATGGCGTCATTGGGGGCAAGGGAACAAAAATATATATACTCCCACGTGCTATTTTGGAATAGAGGGAGTGCATTTCTGGTTACATCATTTTTTGGTGTTTTGATGTCCTCTGGGTCAAATGGCAACCTGGAGAAGCGACTACCGCTGGGGCTTGGAATTATAAAATCAATTCAGAGCCGATTTTGTGTTTTTAACCCTTAACCCTTAAACGTACCACTCCTTTGTAGGAAAGTCAAACTACACAATTTAGCCTTCAAGATTTATCAAAATATATTTTGTAATATTTTTCATGCATGGAATTGAATATTTCCTATCAGTCTTGAAATTTTCAGATTTTTTTGATTTAATACGGCCTTTTTAACAAATTTTTAAGTCAAATACTTCAAAAAATATTTTTTATTACAAAAAAGTTTTAAAAAATTAATATTTTTTTGGGAGCAGGTACAAATTACAATGGACAATCACATGATATGTTTTCCATAGAAATTTTTTATTTAAATTTTGAAATTCGAAAGGTGAACATCCTATGTAGTGTAATTCAAACCTTGAGCTACAAAGCTTGCACAAGCAATAAAATACTCAATAATTGGAATTTTTAAGATTTGAAAAGTGGAGTTCAAACTAGACTTAATAAAATTCATTTTCTTAGTTGGGTGTATTAGCAACAAAAGTCGTCTTCAAGATCAAAATTGGGTTTGACCAACAAATGTCCAGAAACTGAATGCCTGGACGTTTAGGGGTTAACCCTTTAAGGTCGGCTCTAATTAGAGACTAATCAGGAATTAGCAATTCCTTTCGATTTGGAGGCTTGTGGTGCTCTTCAAGGGACTGTGGGGAAAAATGTAACCGTATCCTTCTGTAAAAGGGGTAGTCTAGAGTCATCTGAACGCTTTGCAGGAGCATCCACCGTTCGGATCTCCAGATTATAATGAAAATACCAAAGGAGGTCTGTGAACTGAAAATGAGGGTGCTTTCATTATCACGATTTTTTAGTGGGGTTACATTGTGTATAGGGACCAAGGCTTGCAAAGTTGGATTAGTACACCGTCAGGGCATTCTTTGAGTACCAGCCATGTACAAACTAGATTTTTTTGCAATTTTATATACAAGCTCAAACTTCGAAAACCAGAAATGGCCTTGTGAGTACCGTCTGACATGGGGCTGATTTGCGCATGTAAGAGATTTTCTCTCGAAAATCGAAACGGTTCATTTATTTCAGAATATAGAAATTACCCAAAGTTCATCAAAATCAAAAAAATATATAAACATTTGCACTGAGATCAAGAACAACAACAATGTCAGTGTACAAGCATTGGATTCCGTATGTGCCTCAGATTTCTTTCAGGCCACCGTGATATGGGATCACAAAGGACTGCCATGTGACTCTTCTTTCCGCAAAGAGGGGAAAAAGTCAATAGGAACGGGTGTTCTCAGTCCGGACAAAGAGTGAACGCCCTGCCACCGTGGAGTTCTCCTCGCATTCTCCCACCCCTTCCCCCTTCAGCAGACACGGTCTTCTACAACTAACTGCTACTGAACCAACGTTGACAGTGTACTCGGACAAGCTCCCCCATGCATGTCAGACACTTGCTCAAAACATTCTACGATTCAGGCACAAATCTAAAAAGTAGTTCCATTACGAGTTTGATGATACATTGACAACATGAGCGGTCTACAAAAGATCCCTAATGAAGCAAAAACGTGAACCTCCATGCACGAGGTTCTAGTACGACATTATAAGTCCAGAATTTAGGCGATTATACTTCTATCCTAATCAGCATATGTCGATCTACAACGCTCCAAGCTTAGACTCGTCAGTCAGGAAGCGATGCACACGGTCCACAATCTCAAAAATCACGCCCAACCTCCTTCTTCCATTCCGTAATCAATTTGGTGAAGCCGGGTAACTTCAACAACCCCTTCAACTCTGTCAAACACAAATGCCAAACCCGAGCCGCGTAATCAAATGTCGTGGGTTACATTTAGAAAGCAACTTCCGAGACAACACCACAATTCATCGCAGGCGCCACAACGAAAATGAATCCAGGCTCCGCAGAACTGACAATATCCTCTACGAGTGTCATGCACGCTATGACATGGGAGCTTGTCTGCTTCAGCTAATGTGCGTGGAGGTTTGCGCTTTGAAGAAACTGGGCAACCCATAAGCTGAAAAGCAAGCTCCATCTGAAAAGAACAATGGGATTTGTGGGGAACACCTTCACGGGCAGACATCTCTTTGTGGAGGATGTAACTATTCGTCAAGCAAGCATCAAGACCGAAGAAGAAGAGACGGTGCCACCACTTCTTGGTGGCAACCGCACAAGAGTATGACATCCTCAACTGATCATGGACATCGACTCCTCTCATGTACTTCGAATACATGAGCTGTATTGGAGTCGACAACACATCTATTCTCTGCCGTTGGGTCACACAATCTCGGCCAACCGGATCTTCGGCCGAGGACAGTAGCATGACTCCTTTGGTATCGGCCCAATGCACAGCTGCGAGCTGACGATCCTTGTGCACCCAAATGTTTAGTTGTCCACGAGGTTCTTTATCTCCTAGGTTCAACGCCTTCGGATACCCCACACGATTTACAGCAATGGTACCAACGCAATAGAAACCACTCTCCATCATCTTTTCAAAAAGCCCTACTCCGGTGAAGAAACGATCCATCACTACTACATGCCAACAGTCCTTCAGGTGATCAGTGAGCCGAAGGACTACCCCGGGTGGAGTGCCCGGTTTCACCACATCCATGTTTGCCTTCTCGCCCTTCGGAAACTCTACACTCTCCTCAATCGCCTCGTTCTAGGCCTCGGTCATATCTACATCTACGTCGTCAACCTCTAGGACTTCGCTAAGCAACACCTCTCGCTCGTTATTGGCATCCTGCACAAAATCGGGTTTGCCGAGTTTGCTCACAACGTTCTTGGCTGGCTTTACACCTGCTCCTTCAGTGACATTTGCCCCTCTAGTAGCACGTTTGTGCTTTGGGTTCAAATCCGAACCAACGTAGACTTCTAACGAAAACATATACTTTGTTACACCATCGCAAGCCGCCCAAACCTTGATACCATGGCTAATTGGCTTTAGGGGCAGGTATTGCACGAAACTACAGTAGGTTCGATTATAGGCTACCATACACTCATCTACTGAGATGAACTTGGACGGATTCAAGAAGGTTCGGAAGTTTGACACTAGCATCTCAAGTAGAACTCTCGTTTTCACTATTGGATCAAATCCCTTGCTCCCTCGATTTATCACTACAGTCTTCTTATCAACCAGGTGAAGGCACCTGAAAATCCACTCAAATCTTTCACGGGACATGGTCTCACTAATGGCCTGGCAGTGAAGGAATTCGTTACTACAGGCCCAATAATCCCTCAACTTTGGTTGTCTTCGAATTCCCATAAGAACAAGTATGCCGAGCCACTTTCTGAGTTCCCTAATCGAGAGAGGTGTCCAACCCAACTTGCCCCCCTTTAGTTTTTTGGTTTTCTCGCAGGTTGTGAATGCGTACTTGTTACTCTCACGCATGATTTTCCTCATTATTTTTTCATCCCATAGTAACTTGAAGATCTCTAGAGGTGACTTCGTACCCTTCCCAAACTCTTTAGTAAGACCCGGGGTTTTGCCTATAAAAGCCTTTCTGGGTTCTAATTTCCACGTAGGAGCGTGCCAATTCTCAGCTTTGTACCGACTAGCGAGAGGTTCGTAAGAAGGTCTCGGCCCTTCAGTGTACACCCCCAACTCGCCCAATAGTCCTGGAAATGTATCCTCCTTGTCTAGTCCCCACTCACTGAAAGCCTCTGACAAGTATCCCGAATCTGCTGGGTCTGGACTCCAAGGCTCATCCATACAACATGGACTCGTTTCGGGCAGTTCTAGAGAAAGTATAGTGTCTGGCAGCACTTCGAGCGGTTCATAATCGATCCCTACTTCCTCACAGTCCTCCCAATTCACACTTTGCACACCCAAGTCGCTGCCAAAATCAACTAAACAACGTGCCTCTCCCCCGTCCATATTACCCAAATAGAAACGAATCACTTGGCCAACGACCGAATCCGTTCTAGACCTCACAAGCTCTCCTCCCCACTCCATGTGTAATAGACGCACCCTAACTGCTCGTGATCGTTTCTCACCTTTGAGGGAGTATCCTTCCTCAACTTGTTCGTCTCCTAGAAGCTCTGTATCACCGGCTGGCTCCTCTGTGAAGTCGAGAATGCGAGGTAGCATGTCGTGGGCAGTTGTATTTTCACGTGCCTTCTTCCTTCCCGACGCTCCCGTACTATTTGGCTCTCTCGCTGCGTACTTTGCATGAGGATTGGTACCCCTCATCTCTGATACTTCCTCCGGTGCTGCCAATGGTTCAACAAAATTGTGAGTCAACGTCAAGTTTGATGCACGATGAGGGGTACCAACAAAATATTGATGAGAATCGGGGGCCTTCATGCCTCGCTCTTGTAACCGCACTCCCATAACTTCCTCTCCCCACATCGCCGACCTCGCATCTGCGGGAGGAGGTGTTTGTCCGGTCCTCGTCTGTGGTTGCGGGTACGCCCCAAATTTCCGTTGCATATACTTGTGCAATCCAGGGGAGAACTGCGAATCTTCAGCCGCGCGGGTCCTCGGGGGAGTGAAATGTCTGGGATCGTTGGGCATAGGGAGAGGACTCCTCGGCGGCACCACGAGCGCATGCTCCACGCTCGTCCTCCAACCTCTCCGTTTCCGCCCACCCGTGTCGGGCGTCGAATTCTCGGCCAATAGCGCTCTGAACGCAGCCATCTCAGCCTTCGTTCTGCGTTTCTTCCTCGTCTTAGGTTCAATTGACTCCTTCGGCATCATGGCAGGTAGTTTTGCACTTGCATACACGTTGTCGTTTCCAACAAACCTCAAACCCTTGCCTTTCTGTTGTCTTGTCAGTCGGCCTGTTGAGGCCGGTAGAGGCGCAACTCCAAGTCCACCAATAGAGGAATCTCCTTGCGTCTCTGATAACTCAATCGGTTGAGGCACACTCCTAGAAACCCCACCATCATGGACCAACTCATTGATCAGGGTAGATGCTGCTCCGCAGCGCATCGTCAAGCCAGCTTGGGAAGCCATTTGCTGAGCTTGCGCTACGGCGTTTTGTCCACCGAAGGAGGTGCGCAACAATGCGGCGAAACAAGTATCGAAGCCTAACTCCTCTTGGATTGTCTCCGTTTCCCTGGCGATCCCATGGAATTGACAACAAATAATCCCTATCCAGCAAACCCACAATGCGCTCAAACACGACCCTAGAACCTCCTTGCTGAACCAACACCCATTGTTCCAATTGCACAAAAATCCATGCGTGTTGTGGGGGAATTGGCGCTGGCGCTGGCCAGATGAAGGCATCAACTTCATCAACCATAATTGCAGTCCGCACCTCCATTGCATTGACTCCTCCATTGCAATGCGGCGGCTGCATTACTGCTCGAAGTGTACAACTACAACGAGCACCACAATGAGCACTACCAAACCAACGCATACTACTACAATGCACACTAGCTCTTCAATGAGCACTACTACAACGCGCACCAGCTCTTCAATCCAACGGCAAAATCAACAATAAAACACCGGTTTCGTCCTTCCAAACCCCCTCTTGTAGGCCAGAAACCTCCAGAAACCCAATTTGAACTCTCCCGCCTGACCTATCCCTCACCTAAAATCCCCTAGCCTCATTGACGACAGATTCTTCAGAAGCCCTTGCAGATGGCGTTGCGCAGAGGTCGCGTGAAGAACAAGAGCTCACCAAGGGTTTGCCCGTTGGGGTTTTAGGGAAGTGTCAGGTGGCGTGGCAGTTACTGAGAACTGGAAGTTCCCACAGTTGGGTTCTGACGTCCCCCATACCCTGTATTAAGTTCCTCCTTTACACTTCTTTTAGCCTCTGTATCACCGTATTATACGGCTGAAAACTGTATTATCATACTTTTTAGACGCTCTCAGGCATAGATTGGAGATCAAAAAAATGCATCGGATTCCAAACAATCAGGGGCTCATCTGTCCCTTACAACTTTTTTACCAAAACTGCACCATTTTCTCATTATAGATGAAAATCAAATTGAAAAGCCTGATTTAGCCTGTATAGTCTTTAAAGGGTTAAAGGACTCACGGACTGGGTAGTATTTTGGGAGAATCTTGCTCATAACTTCTACTTCGTTGCACCAAATGGGGTTTTTTAAATGCCAAACCGGGCACCTTTGAGGGATCTATACTTCTTTAGAACAGAACCAAAGTAAATTAAAAAGAGAATCATGCTTAAAATGAAGTTTAAAGAGATTTTAAGTGTGGAATCGGGAAAGCATATGTCCTTTAAAGGTTAGAATATTTTTCTAACAAGGCATTTCTTTGAAGAGCTGAGCTGTAGTAATAAAATACTACTCCCTCCGTTTCAAATAAGAGTCCTAGTTTTTGGCAATTTTTTCTTCCCAGTTTTTGTCCTATGTTTTATACTTCAAACATGAGCCCCATCCACTTCCAAAGGGGTGGACAATGAGAGTGACACAAATACTACATGTTACTATTAAAGATAGATCATTTTTTGAGTCCTAAGATGACCTTTATTGGCAATGAAAACGTTAAGAAAAATTACATACACTTGAATTGGACTCGTATTTTGAAAGAGGGAGTACCATTTAGTTTGAGGTATTAACCCCTAAAGGCCCAAGCGGCGTCTAAGTGTCCCCCAAAAAAATTTAAATACAAACTTTGAACATTATAATCTTGTAAGCTAAACAGTCAATTCTTTCAATATTCTGCACAACCCTAGGCATTGCAGATATAAATACTATTCAACAGTGAATTTTTGTGGATCTCATTTTTCGGGCTAGAATTGCACTTTTCTTATTTTTTAGGTGAAAGTTGTAGGCGTTTAGGGGTTAAATTTCATGAGATTGGCAGATCTATACTGGTCCTAGTTTAGTTTTTATTGCTCTGAGCATTTGAATGGCACGATTTTGGTGCTATGAAACAAGCCACTTTACTAAATTTTACCATGTTAGCATGAAATTGTTGGAACTTGACTTAAGGTTGAGGTACCTAAAACCACCACAGCCCCCAAAACCACCACACCCCACCAACCAGGAGGAGATCTAAAAGTGTATTGTTAGTCCAGATTTGGAGGACTAATTTGCTTACTGGTCACCTTGCTAGTGGGTGAAATCTGACAATCATAGAATACGGTTTTGGGTTTGATGGTGAGCAAAATTTAGGATCAGCATTGTTGCTCATAGGAGATTCAGAGTTAAAAATGGGTCATACATTACTTTGCACTTTGAGATTTTCTATAAAATTGAGAATTGCAAATTTCATGATGCAAATTTTTGCATTCATCATGAAATCCTATTTTGAAGACTAGAATATTTTTGGGTGAATTTTTGAATTGCTAAATATAGGTCAGATTGCTTAAGTTGGTGGTTTTAGGTACCTCAACCTTACTGATGGCAAGATTGTTTCTATGATGCAGGGGCAGAGCTCGCACAAGACTAAGCTACCAGATTCTAGAAACTCCTTCGAGAACAGAAAAGGAACTGTAGAATCTTTTGGTACGTTTAGCTTTTATGACAATTATATCCTTTAATCTTCCTTAATATGGGTCTTTGGTATCATGCTGTGATACTATTCCTTGGTCCCTAAAGACCACTCTTTCTACTGATCCATTGACAGAAAATGTGACAACGTTCTTCATGATCTTTCCCCCTCTTCAAATGAACTAAATTTTGAAGGGACTAGAATAATTTAAAAATGATAGCTTCCATTGGTCATTTTTCAGATGGGTCCAATTTTACATTATATGTGAGGGTCAAAAGATAAATAAAAGTGAACCAAAAAAGGGTCCTACACAGTATGTCAGACTCAAAACTGGTAAAAAAGAAATGCAAGGACTAATTAGTTCTAACACTATAAGAAAACATGGTAAAAAGAAATTGTGCAAATTTTTCATGTGCAGTTTTTTAAACCACTCTGGACTACACATTTAAATTAAGCATGTGCAAAATCTTCATTTTCTCACTTGTGCAATTTTTGAAATTAGGAGACACATAATATACCATTGGAAGGTTTAAAAAATACGCTTCCACAATATATTACACACCTCTTAATTATAAAAATTACACTCGTAGTGCGCAAATGAAGATTCTACACATGTTTTACATCTGCAGTCCAAAGTGGCCAAAAAAACTGCAATGTATGACAAGCTTGTGCAGTTTTTTTTTACCAAGTTTTCTTATAGTGTAATTTCAATACTTTGGATGAAGAAGAAGTGCATGGTGGGGTTGTGGCAGGTGGCAACAACGCGCATCTTGTGAGCACGTTTGGAGACAAATGGAGAACGCACCGAGGAGATATGAATCTGCCCAAACCTCACAAGGATAATGGTGCAAAAGAGTGGTTCGTGCCTGCAGCCGAGACGAGCTCAGCATCTGCAAAGCCACGGCAAGTGGGGACCGTTGTCAAGACGAATAACACCTTCAGTTCTCACAAGACTATTCACAGGCAGCCCACAAGCACTGTTGTGAGATCCTCCCACTGCTTCCCCGAGCGAACTCTGGATTTCGTCAAGACCTTGCCACCTTCAAAACCGCAAAGTAGAGCTTTTGCCACTCTTGTGCACAGGGAGACTGGTGGAGACCTGAGACACCACCGCAGGAGTCCAGGATTCTATTAATGAACCAGAAACTCATGTTTTGCATGACGCATTTCAGGCGACATCAAGATGTTTTCATGTTAATAATAACATCAGACTTAGCATCAAGACATTCATTTTGATGTTATTCTTAACATGAAAACATCTTAACCTCAATGGTTGGATCTTATTCGATTGAGGATCTAAAAAGAAGGACATTGTAACCAACTAAAGGATGATATCATACATGAAATATATCCATGCTCTTTTTATCTAATGCCATGCTCGCCACCTTTACACAAGATGTTAATGGAGTTTGTTGAATGTGTGGTTATTTGGGAAAGGATTAGTATAGAGAGCCATCCATGTAGACCCGACCGTTAGGAAAATGATGGACCGGGGAGGGATGCAAAAGCTTGGAAGAGGGGCTTTTAAAATTTTAAAAACTTTTACTTTTGAAAAAAATAATGGTAGTACTTCCCTATCTCCATCCACATCAAGTATATTGGTACTTGCACAGTCGCATGCTTCCTATTGGGCAATGGTGGAGCATGTACTTCTTCAGCTGCAAAATCATATATATTATTAGGAACTTTTTTTTTTGGAATAGGTGAGGCTTGTGTATTAGTGTACCAATACTTGCAAGATTGAATACAATTGTTTATAGTTACAATTGTAAATTAGGTAACCTTGATCATTTATACTAATAAATAAACTATGCTTGACACACCAAGCTACAATTGATAAATAACATCCAAATGGTACATCTTTTTGCCTTTATCCTACGTCCTTAGCACAAAAGACACCAATTGATTCTTCTCACATTAATAGATGTTTTGGATAGGAGGATGGGTCGTTATAAATAAACTGCTAACACCATTATTTGAGAGGCCCTCGGTTAGGTTTATTTATTTTTCTAATGCATTCTATAGGATATTGAAGGCAAAGAAGTCCTATATGAAAAACCCTATTGTATTTATAAATGATTAAAGGCAATCACACCAATTTTTAAGGGACCTTTTATCATAAAATAATTATTATATTGAAAGTACGATAGATTGAACGACTTATTGACCATTTCAATCTTATGAGAACTCCATGGCTTGCTTGCATTTCTCTATGAGATTTGTGATTTAATCCTTTAACGTCCCGATTCAACACTTTTTTCAAAGATTTGTTATAAAATGTTTGATGAAAAACAAAAATGGAGTTGATGTATAAAGCAAAGTTATAAATGTCAATGTGAAGATCACATTTGTACGGTTGGATTCATCATAATTTATATTTATATTTTTAAATTAATTTTGCAAGGTTTTCTCTTGAAATTCAATTAAAAATCCCAAATTAACACAAAAAAATAAAATACAGTGTAATGAAATTGAATAACATGCATTACGAGATGGTATGGTTTTCATTATTTGATTCTACTTATTTTGGAAAATCATATTTAAGGTCTCACCTTCTGAACTAAGAATGGAACTTGACATAAACTAATTTTGTTGTTTTCAAGAATTCACAATATCTTATTTTGAATATCCATACTGTAAAAATGATAGTCAACTAGCACAAGAACCAAGAGAAATTTGGATGGATGAAAAACTGTACATGATGTAGTGTTGAGAAAGATTGCAATCTGTTTCTCGTCTATTATACGGACGAAGGCGCGTTAAAGGGTTAAAAAGATCATCAACAAGCACCCTAAAATTGGGATTGAGATGTTCAATGCATTCACTGTACAGTGCCCGGCCATAAGTTTATGTCACTTCCTTCTAAGTGAAAAAATGATAAAATTAGAATCTTTGAGTGAGATTTGGACAAGTTGGAGAACACAAGATACACTACACATACATATGAGTTTTCACAAAAACATATTTCATTTTGAACAATTTCTACTTGAATTTATAACCCACGTTTTGACCTACTTAATTTAAACATATGTAGCAACATTTTTTTTTACTTAAAGGATATAATAATCATTATAGAAAGAATGGGATCCTTTTTAGAATCATGTGCAACAAAGAATATGAATTTTGAAGCATTATTGACTAAGATATCAAATTTTGAAGTTTCACATCCAAAGTTGCTGAGATGTTAGTCCATAATTTTTGTTTATTTTATATCAAACACCCATTTCATTAAAAGTGCACAATAGCATGTGCACTTTTAATTTTGGTCAAAATTTGCTTTTGGTTAATTGGAATACCTAAAAATACTAGTGAAAATGATTCGCAAGTTTTTTTATAAGTTTTTTATTTTATTTTTATTTTTATTTTTTTACATTGAATTGATGCTACCATTTCCAATACAACAAATACTTATTCCAAATGAATTAATTAATAAAATAAAACAAAAGGGTTAGGCATATGCCTAACTGTCATCACTTGTAATTGTCAATTAAATTTTTGAGACGGATAGAAATATGCATAACCTTTCATAACTTGCAACGTTACAAAATAATTACATCTCACTACTACATAAAATCTATCACCAAGTAGTCTTTTAAAATTGTGATTCAATATTTCTCAAACCTAAGCTAAATACATCTTTCCCAAATGGAATAAAAGATGATCTATTGATAAACTCCTCAAGCAGCATTTAACCCAGCTATAACTTCAACATGAGCTTGATCATCGAGACCTATTGCATTTGAAGTTGTTGAAGGGGCACCAAATATTTCACCTGGTCCAATTCGTACGTTTTCCTCCCTTCTACATCAATATTTGGAACTTCTTCACGTGTATTCCAACCTTCTCCATCAAACCATAGATCAAACTTTGATAAATACTTACATTCATGTGCATTGAAACCATCGCGCTAATGTTTCAAGAAAATAAACATAAAAGGGTTAGGCATACGCCTAAGCCCCTATCACTACAATTATTTTTGAAAATTCCAAGTATTGGAGGGAGGAGTTTAGACATATGCCTAACCTTCCATTGTTTATTTCTTTTCAAATTAATCAAAGTGATGGGGGTCAGGCGTTTGCCTAACCTCCATCACTTGCAATTTTAAATAATAATTGAAGTGATAGGGGTTAGGCATATGTTTAACCGTTCCATAACTTGGTATTTTAACAAATAATACAATTGATAGGGATTAAGCGTGTGCTTGACTCCCAACACTAGGAATTTTAAAAAATAATCAACATGATAGGGGTAAGGCATATACCTAACCCCATCACTTGATATTTTAAAAAATAATTGCAAGTGATTGGGGGGTTAGGCATATGCCTAACCCTCATTATTTGCAATTTCAAAAATTAATTGAAGTGATAGGGGTTAGGCATACGCCTAACCCTTCCATCACTTGGTAATTTAACAAATAATACAAATGATAGGGGTTAGGCGTATGCTTGACCCCCAATACTAGGAATTTTAAAATAATCAAAGTGATGGGGGTAAGGCAAATGCCTAGCTCCATCACTTGGTATTTTAGAAAATAATTGCAAGTGATTGGGGGGGGGGGGGGGGGGTTAGGCATATGCCTAGTTTCTCATCACTTGCAATTTTTAAAATTAATTGAAATGATAGAGGATAGGCATACGCCTAACCTCCATCACTTGGTATTTTAAAAATAATTCAAATAGTATGGTTAAACTTACGCCTAACACCTACCTTTTGGTATTTTAGAAAATAACTGCAAGTGAATATTGATGTCAAATTATCATATGTGGGGGTGAGATCCTAAGAAATTGTAGTCGAAATTAAATTTCCATATCAAATTTTGAGAGGCCCACGTCACTATAAACCAATATGTGGCACTTTTTGACAAAAATGAATGATTTTGTGTCTGATCAGACCACAACATAGAGTAATGAAAGTGAACCGTGATTTGAAGGTGAGTGCCAAAACTTACTTGGACGAAAATGACCAAAATGAATTCCAATGCAAAAGCTCTTTGTATTATGTGCTCCACCCCAAGGCGACAACTTATTGTGCGTGCTCTATCCTAAGGTAATGATCACTTCATCAGTTGAGTTGCAATCTCCCCTTAGACTCTCCGCCTCCAATTTTAGCCTAGACTCTCCGCTTTCAATCTCATTTTGGACTCTCCGCCTTCAATCTCATTCTAGACTCTCCACTTGATTACTCTCCGCCTCCAATCTCAACCCAAGTACTCTCTGCCTCTAATCCCAACCTAGACTCTCCGCTTTCAATGTCCGCTTGGACTCTCCGCCTACAATTTGCGCCTGTAATCACGAGGAATGCTCTAGCATGGACACAGATTAGCGATGGCGGGGTGGTATTTGGAAACCCTAACTAGGTAAGAAAATGTGTACAATGTTAGGGTTAATATTAGGGTTGAAGAATTAGTACATTCATCCAACTGTAGTGTTTGAACATTCATCTTCAGTATTAGAATTTATTACAATCTCATTTTTTATACACAACGGAGCAATGAATATGAGTTATAACTTAATTTGTAATATGAATTGTGCTTTGTAATGCGGCTATTGGGCGTGACATTCAGAATGAGGATTTAGGTGATTTGTTTCTTTGTGTTTGTTTGTTTGTTTGAAATGTTTGTATGTAACGTTGAGAACTTGAGATCTGCCCGACCAACAAAATTGTTTCGATGCTTTTGGACATACAATGTAAAAATATGTCATTATTATGACAAAACTTACTCAAATTTATAGTAACAGAACTTACTAAAACATAGATAAATTTAT
Source organism: Pohlia nutans (assembly GCA_022496805.1). Lineage (NCBI taxonomy): Eukaryota > Viridiplantae > Streptophyta > Bryopsida > Bryales > Mniaceae > Pohlia > Pohlia nutans. The sequence continues at coordinate 3,164,171 of CM040105.1, forward strand.
AATGACAAAACTTACTCGGATATGCTTGACAACAGGAGGTGCAGAAAAGTCAATTCGCAAAATTTGGAAATATGGTGTGAAACTTATAGATTTACAATCAAATTAAAATTTTATTTGAAGTCCATTGCAAGTGTTAGGAGTTGGGCATATGCCTAAGCCTCCTATATTATACTCTCCTTAGAAATTGTAAGAGTTGAAGGGTTAGGCATATACCTAAACCTTCCATGTTTTATTTTTTAAAATAATGAAGTATTAGTGGGTCAGGCACATGCCTAACCCTCATGTATTTTATTTTGTTTGAAATTGTAAGTGTTGCCATAATATGGAGTTTATGGGATTTTGAAAGATATGCGGTGTTTTAAGTGTTCTGAGTTTGCCCAAATGTGTCTTTTTTATTACAATGAGCATCCAGGTTTGATAGAACAATTGAAGCAAAATTTTGGTGATTTGTGATCTAGAGTCATGAGTTTGGTTGTAAGAAATAGAGACAGAATTATGAAGACAAATGAAGTGGGGATAAGGGAGCTCATCTGGATTCTTATGATTTATAAACTTCAAATTCAGAAATAAAAAATGTATGGAAAGGGATGTGTTAGAAGACTTACCTTGTTTTGCAGTGGGACATCTTGCTGCGAGTGTGGGTGCCTGGGAAGAAGTCGGCGTTGAGGTGGAAAGAAAAGCACTACGGCGGGAAGTTGAAGCAGGTGTAGCGTTGTGTTGATTCCTGTGGAGTGAGCTAGGTTGCTGAACAGGGTTGTTACTTCGGTGGTTGCTGATCTTGTTGTTCCTGGGCTCCGGCAAAATCTTCTCGTTGCTTGGTGTCTTGCGTACGTTGGTGGTCTTCTGATGGTGCTGGCGTCGAGGGTGCTGCTGGCCGGTCTCTTGGGGTGGGGATTCCACCGTTATGAGATTCGTAATGTTGTGTTGTCGTTGGGATGCGGTGAGGGATGCTTGGGTGCGGGAATCTATTGCTTGAGTGTGTAGATGTCGGTAGCAGCTTACATGTTGGTGATCGATGCAGACTACGCAGTTGAAACGGTTGAAGCAGATCAACAGCTCAGGTACGGGTTGAAGCAAGGCCGCATGGTCGAGTTGAAGCAGATCTGCACTCGGTAAAGATTCATCGATCAGCAGTCAGCTTCCTGGTCTACATGAGCTTCACCGGCAGATCAACAACAATTTCTCCGAGCGGGAGCTTCACTGAACTTCAGCGGCACAGACAGCCGAGCTCTGGTGATCTGGTGACCGTGCGGATCTGGTGACCGGGCGGATCTGTTCGGTGATCTGGTGACCGGGCGGATCTGCTTCACCGGCACAGACAGCGGCCGAACTTCATCAACACAGACATAAGCCGAGCGGGAGCTTCGCCGGTGTAGAACAGCCTTGATTCACATGCGGCTTCTCCGATGCAGATCGGTTTCATCAATTCAGTGCAAATGCTCTGGATGTGCTGGCTCCCAGCCGCTCAGTTACAACTGCACATAACAGAGTACCTGCAAGTCGGAAGTAGCAGGTCTGAAACTGGTCCCTCAAACTTTGCCAGAAGTGTGCACCTCAGGTGCATGCAAACCTCCCAACAGCTTCAGTATCAGGCCGCAAGTCACAACAGCAGTGTGTTTGAGTTGCAGGTGTTGGGAACCACGCATGTGCCTTACCCTCAGACATTTTATTTTGTTGAAAATTGTAAGTGTTTGGGGGGTTAGGCATATGCCTAACCCTCTGATATTTTATTTTCCTATGACATCCAAGTATTTCAAGGTTAGCATATGTATACCTCGGCTCCGATATTATGTTTTGCTATTAGATGCAGTTTTGGGGGGATTAGGCATACGTCTAACCCCCTAAATCACTATAATAATTATTTTGAATTCCAGGTGTTGGAGCGTTGAAAATATGCATAACCTATTAACCTCCCATTACTTGGTATTTCAAAAATTAGTTAAAGTGATAGAAGTTGAGCGTATGTTTAACCCCATCACTCAGTAGTTTACACAATAATTGCAAGTGATGGACCCTAGTAGAAATCTTGTTCAATGTGATAGGTCTTTTATAACTAAATATCTGTTCCAATGACTTGTCTTTAGTGACTCAAAATCAATTTTGAATCACTACAGACAAGTCACAACAAACATTTAGTCATTAATGAATGTCACATTAGACAAAATTTGTACTAGTGGAGGATTAGGCATATAGTATATACATGAAAACATATAAAATCTACAAACACTCCAAAAGCATAAACTTAAACTCTAAAAAATCTAAAAACATAATTTGAAAAAACTTAAATAATTGCAGGGAGGTCAAACTTTGCCAATGGTTTAATTCAAGAATTACATTATTTTTCGGCATATATTTCCAGAGCATATTTATGCTTTTCTCATTCATACACTGTTCTATCCAAAAATTTACAATGTGCAATTTTAGAGGGGCATGTGCACTTTTAACGAAATGGGTGTTTAGGCTCAAACATGAAAAAGTAAATCGTTGGGCTTTTACAACTTACGTGGGAAGTTGTGACAATGGAGAGGTTGGGTTGGTCGAAGTGTTTGGAGTGGGTTGCTCTTCATTTGAAGAAGAGGACCAATTCAACAAACAAAAGGCTCGTTCTTTGTACCCTTTGCAATTACAAGATCCATCATAAATCAATCGAAGCTTCACTATTCCTCAATTTTTTCACATGCGTTCTAAACTTGTATATCTTGATGTTCCAAAAGAAGGCCATCATTTCGATTTTTTGTGCATGCTAGATGAAATGAAAGTACCAGTGCCCGAATTTTTTTTACCCCGAGTATTCAATCAAACTTAGATGTTTCAAAATCAGTACAATGGATTGATGTCAATTTTTTTGAGTCAAATAACTACCAACACTTATTGAAGATCCAACGGTTGAAATCTTTAAATTCAAATTTTTAGTTACTCCAAAAATCATTTCAAAACCCCAATACTTTTTTTTTTTTTTTTTTTTTTTTTCACATGCTATCATTATTTAATTTTCTACTTTGGGTTAATAGAAAAGGGGCTTGCATCACTTATAATTCCAAATTGATATGAATAAATGATATGGTAATTTAGATTTAAAAAAAATTCTACTACAGATTTTGTCCTACATGCTCGGGGGGGGGGGTCAGTGTGTTAAAAAGTTAAGGATATAGGTGCGAACAACAACTATTTTATAGGGGGGTATTACTTGTTTTTTTGGTTTTTTTTTCACATGCTATCATTATGTAATTTTCTACTTTGGGTTCATAGAAAAGGGGCTTGCATTACTTATAATTCCAAATTACCTATTATTCCATACCCTATAGTACTTTAAAGATGTCCAGTGCCATTTTTGATACCCTATATTACCTCTAAGTCCATTTATAATTTTTTGTTCCCATGTTTTAAAAATACCCTATCATTTGTTCGCACGTATATTGCTACTCCAACATATCACTACACCCCCCGAGCCTACATGAGATTATGAACACATACATGATATCAAACAATGTAGGTTAAACTGTAAATGATATAAAAGAGCAATTTGTATAGATCACGTAAAAACGATACAAACCTTTAGTATGAAATCAGTCATATTATGAAACACAATGTACAAAGTATTTGTGCGCAACCATAGTAGTATGAAATAGAATGTTCTCATTGTGTTTACGAACACAATGAGTAAAACTAAATTTGCATACCATGGAGACGCTGAAAAATAAAGATAAAACCGCGGCTTCTTGAATACCTGCAATTTCTATCAGATCTTCAAAAGTGAAGCAAAGACTCAAGCTAAGAGGTTTAATTTTAAAGTAGAAAGTGAAACCAAAGAAGGCCTGGATTCAAGAACCCCAGTAAGTTAACGCCAAGGAATATCAATGATATTTCAATAGAAAGAGAGTGGCAATGCATGAATGGATGATATTGTTGACTATTGGCTGGCGTGTGGAGGAGTTTCCAGGCAGTGTAGGACGTTAGAGCGTCACCGTTCCACCTCAGTTCTAAAATCAGTGTCGTACTTGTGTTTCTCCGAAGCTTTCTTCCTTCACAAGGCACCTTGACACATTCATCAGGTTGTTTATGTTTATGTCTATGATCCAGAGATGGATGACTCCATGGAGAGGAAAAAGGGGGAAAAAAGAAACCCTAAAACATGGAGGAAAAACATGCAGAGCAGGGAGTCGGAGAGCACCTAGGGAAGGAGACATGCCGGCACCACAACACAACAACAAGTGCACCAAGGGTGTTTACGAGCAGGACTCACTGCGCATCCAAGAAGCAGGCGCACAGACAAAATAAGCAAAAGCATCTCACACTCTAAACCTCCGAGAGCAACAACACAATCAAAGATCGATCAGCGGCAACACATACTGATGCAGGAACATCAACGGCAACTCAACATACATAGAGATACACCAAAGGAGAGGAGATCAAATTGGTAAATACTTCAGTTTGAGGAACTACCCCGAAGCACAGGCGCAACCAAACTTGGCTAGAAAGAGAAAGAGCAGGCCTCACGTCGCAACACATCGATTAGCTCCGAGCAGCACCCACGATCACTAAACAACAGCAAGAGCAGCAACACAGCCAACGCAGCCAACACAACGACCAATGCAGCCAGGCAAGAACAACAGGAACATAGTGAGGAAAGAGCAGCGGCAACGTTCCCCATGGCAAGAGCAACAATGGAAACCTAGCAAAAACAACAGAAACACCAGACACGGAGGGACGAACCTCAAAGACGAAGATTGTATGGACTTAGGGTTAGCATAGGGTTACTGTTCAATAGAAGGCCTGGCCTTTGGCCACTCTCTGCCACTGGCCCACATCCACAAGTAATTCGAATGTAACACAGTAATAAAAGTTTCTATTCTTTTACCTTGACCAATATGCCACTCACAATGTAGCATTTTCAGATTTTTAGCCAAAAATAATAATATAAAGGGGGGTATTTTAGGACTACTTCATTTTCTAATGGGACCTATTATTCCATACCCTACAGTACTTTAAAGACGTCAAGTGCCATTTTTGATACCCTATATTACTCTAAGTCCATTTATAATTTTTTACCCCTATGTTTTTAAAATACCCTATCATTTGTTCGCACGTATATTGCTACTCCAACCGCTCACTACCCCCCCCCCCCCCCCCGAGGGATTCTCACATGCACAAGTTCACCAAAGAGCATCCATCAATTTCATTATATTGGCAAACATTGACACCTTTCAAGGTTCAGAGCATCTCCGCCAGCACTTTGGATAGCTCTATGGCTTTAGATGTGCAAGGGTTGGTCAACAATTTATTTGGAGTGCGACATTGAATGCAACAATCCAATTCAAGGCCCTCAAAACCACTTAAGCTAGTGTATTTTATCTTCTTAATTGCATATCATGATTGAACAATCCATGCAGGTAGTTGCATGGTGCAGTGTACCATTTCGGTGACCAAAAGAATGTGCATGTAATGCACATTCTGCATTTTTGTTAATTTTTTTTTTCAAAACATATTAAAACTCATTGATGATATTTTGAACTAATTTTTTTTTACAAATGGTGAAATTGATGTATATAAAATCTAATGATACATTCATTTTTGGTTTAAAGGCTTTATATTATGAAATGTGAATTTTTGAAAGTACCCTTTTAAACAAACAAAAAACATGATGAACATGATGAAAGTTCAATGATGAATATTGTGCATGATTTCTAATGTTTTTGCAAATTCAACTCAAAGCCAACGTGTAATATCTTATATAGATTACTATAATGGTTTTAAATTTATCCAAATCTTTTTTTACATGCTTAAAATGCCTAAATGTTTTTTGAATGTTTATATTAAGTAAAACCGCAATATAGAAAATACTCCTAATCTAATAATCACGAAGAGAAGTACAATAAGTGAAATTCTATATGCACAAGAAGTTTGAAGTTTGAATTCCAAATATAGCATTACAACGGAGTGCATTTGTTAAAAACAATGCGTTGTGACTGCATCAAAATGCACACAGTTTTCTAATCTAGCAACTCATTATTTTAGATTGAACATCATATTTGTAATTTTAATAAGGTATGGATATTACTTACTTTTCATAATCCTATAAGTTTGTTTCCATCCAATAAGCTTATATTGACCTTAAAAAGTAAAAAAAAGACCAAAAACTACAAACGTGACTAAAAAAGAGGGACACCGTAGTGTGCAACTACCCATGCATGGTGACTTGTGAGTGACTTACTATTTTCAGAGTCTATTTGAGTGATGGTGGTGAGGAATTGAGTACATGGTATGCCCGTAATTATTGAATGACCTTCAGAGTACAATTCAGAGTTGGTGGTGGAGATGCTCTTAGATTGAATTCAAAATCTACTTCAGTTATAGTTTTTATAAAGATTTTAGAGTACTCACAATTTTGGCACTGAGCTGAATTGCGCCAATATACCGGTAACGAAATTGAGAAAAACAACCCGACTCAAACCTTGAGGTTAATTCAACTTCGCAATCCAGCCTCAAAATCAAACTACGATCTTGAGAGTACACCTACAAGGAAACGCAGACACAAAAAGGCGGTACATACATCAGAACAATGCCTTGCCATCCAAATACATGAATTGCTACAACAGGGATTGAAACATGGACACTGTACGTAAGTGAGGTCAGTACTCAATTTGGAGACTCAGGGCCGATTCACACTATGACCAAAGCTCGAGAGGCCGTCGATTTCTAGCAATCAGATTGCAAGAAATCAAGAATTTGGCCTTTCGATCCTTCACACTAGAGGTCAAAGTCCAAAGGCCGTTGCCCTCCAAAATGCTTATATGGCAACACTTTTGACTAAGGCGATGGACTCTCGAAGGAAGTTTGAGTCCGACAGGAATGGAAACCCAAACTATGGTAGAAAGGCCGTCGATTTTATTGCCTATTTTCAGCGCATTTCTTTGAACTCTCAACAAAGTTTGGACACTCAATCCCACGACCTCTCGACTTGGACGGCCATAGTGTGAAGCGGCCCTCAGATGTCTGCATCAATCAAATTTTCACTAGCCACATGAAGAGGCTTTGTCACCGCGTTGACTGCGTGTTGTGGTTGCAGACAAGCAAACTCACTTCGATAGGGTTGACTTTACTTGGCGTTTAAATAGTGCTTGTTTGGCCACGAGCTGTGGAACCGGAACCTTCATAACATTCTTGTCCTAGTGTGAAACACTACTTTAATCGATCTAGATTACGACCAACAGAGTGGGTTCAATTTGAGTGCTCTCTTTGAGTGCTTTCTTGTGTTCGTTGACCCTTTGATGTGCCTGCGTCCATATAATGGATGACGAACAGATTGCAACCTTTCTCTTGACTACATCCTATACATTTTTTCATCCATCCAAATTTTTCTTGGTTCTTGTGCTAGTTGACTATCATTTGTATGGTATGGATCTTCAAAATAAGATATTGTGATTTTTTGAAAAACAACACAATTGGTTTATGTCAAGTTTCATTCTTGGTTCAAAAAGTGAGACCTTAAACATGAATTTCCAAAATAAGTAGAATCAAATAGTGGAAACCATACCATCTCGTAGTGCATGTTATTCCAATTCCATTACAATATATTATTTTAATTTTTGTGTTAATTTGGGATTTTTAATTGAATTTCAAGAGAAAACCTTGCAAAATTAATTTAAAAATATTAATAAAAACTATGATGAATCCAACTGTACAAATGTGATCTTCATATTGACATTTACAACTTAGCTTTGTATATCGACTACATTTTTGTTTTTCATCAAACATTTTATAACGAATCTTAGAAAACAATGTTGAACCGGGACGTTAAAGGGTTAAGCACCCGGGTTAGTTATCCCCGTAGAAAACTCCCCTTGTGAAATCGCGTTACCGCGCTTGGCCACCTGTAACAATGCACTGCATTGTTGCAATGTGTAACGTCGAACATGGGAACGTGGGTGGGAACGTCGAACTCACCCTCTGTGCTTAACACCGGGTTATGCTCTCAAGCAGGTGCGTAATCCTTTACATTACATTGTTTTCACTTTGCAGCTCGGGGGGGTGAGTGTGTTAAAAAGTTAAGGATATAGGTGCGAACAACGACTATTTTATAGGGGGGTATTACTTGTTTTTTTGGTTTTTTTTTCACATGCTATCATTATGTAATTTTCTACTTTGGGTTCATAGAAAAGGGGCTTGCATTACTTATAATTCCAAATTACCTATTATTCCATACCCTATAGTACTTTAAAGATGTCTAGTGCCATTTTTGATATCCTATATTACCTCTAAGTCCATTTATAATTTTTTGTTCCCATGTTTTAAAAATACCCTATCATTTGTTCGCACGTATATTGCTACTCCAACATATCACTACACCCCCCGAGCTTTGCAGCCAACCATGGATTGTCGCACCTTTCTCAAATGTATGATGCTCATCGAGAAGAAATCTTTTGAACAACCATCAATGTACAAGGAAGCTTCAAAAGATTTTAACAAATGAATGGGGGCACAAGCTTGCGAGATTTCACAACATTGCATGGAAACAACGTAAATTTTCATTCTTTTGTAGATTAGAGCATAGCCAGCAGTGACTCCCAACAATCCAAATTCACGTCCAAGATGGAGTGTGAGAAGTGAAACCGACACCAGCAACAACTACCAAGCACCTAGAATAAAGTGCATCAACCAATAACATACTACCACTTTTACCATTCCTTGGAACAATCATAATGGCTGTCAATCTTAGAGAATAATTTCCTAAACTTAATTTCATAAAGTGAGAACATGGTTTTGTGAGAGAATATTGTTAGAAGTACATTTACCGTGTTAATAATTCCTATTAGAACATGTGTTAGTTATGTACTTTGACAAAGTTGTTAGTTAACAATTTGTAGGCGGCGTAGCCGTAGTTGCCGTAGTAGCCGTCATAGTCGTCATAGCCGTTATGGCGGTAATAGCCGTTATGGTGGTAATAGCCGTAGTCTTGTAGGTAATTGACTACGTGTGTTCACACTTGGTGTGAATGGTCTAAGTCACTTAGACCATTGTATAAGAGCTCGGGGATGAGGCTCTTGATCATATCTTGATCATACCTCTACGGTTGGGTGGAGAGCTCCAATTTCATTTGCATTAGTAAACTCCTATCTACATAAACACCTCTTGTTTTTCTACAAATATGACATATAAGTGGTGTCCAATTTCAAGGTTGTTGCAAATAGGCACTTAGGCAAGATTATAGGTATACCCACTATCAACCCTAAACTTTTATATTCAAACCATGCACATTTTAGGCAAGAAATTATAGCAGTCAACTTTGGATCAAGGTTGCAATTAACCTTAAGCACGTTGAATGTCGTTTTTTGTAACATTGAATGACTGAAACTTCGAGGAGTTGTTTCTTCTTCATCTAGTGTTGGAATTTGATGAAAACTGTTGGGTTGGATTCCAAATCAAGTCTAATTTTTGCAATAAAAAATTGCTTCTATCCAAGGTTTTGTGAAAATTTGGCAAGCATTTTAGTACAAGGAGGTCTAGTTTTGGACATTGCAAGGCTATTGTAGGACACATCAAAGGTTTTTTACTAATTGTTTTTGGTACCAATGTGTTTATATGATGATTTGGAACCACTTTATAATTAAAGTTTTTTCATTTGAGTAGGTTTAGAAGTAGAATTTCAACTCTAATGTGTTGCTGGGAAAATTTCAGCATCCTTTTTCAACATTAAAACATTATGATCTTTCAATTTATGTGGCCAAATGACTCCAAATTTGATTCACGTCATTTACAACACGTACACTACAAGATTGTACAATTGAGATTTTTATACCTTACTTACATTTAGACCTATAACACTTCAAAAGCAATGATGTTTCTAAATTCAAAAAAGCTAGGGACTCTTAAGGGTTAAGTATGGTTACATAAAAACAGGACGTCATTGTATTCAAATCTAAATCACACAACATTCATAAGTTGGGTAGCTTCATATTGAAAATACAACCATATTGTAATTGTCTCTCTAAAAATGGAGAGGTACCAACAATAATGTATTGTTTGCCCAATCCGTTTGTCCAACAAAACAATAGAATTTAAAGTTGTGTATCATTTTAAATCAAACAAGTTTTTGCAACCTTAAAACTTGACTTGTGAAAGTTTGACTTTTGAAAATTTGACTTTTGAAGATTGAATTCTTCACAAGTAGGGAAATTAAGTAGAAAAGAAACCAACCTAAGTGAAATTTACTTTATTTGAGTACCATATATAAAAGGTATAAGAGTTCAAAGTTGAATTGATAGATGTTCTAAATCCGTGTCGTAATTATGATATCTTACAATACTAAGTTCTACAATAAGTATCTATTCATTGTCCTGATTATTTAGGGCATACATTTGGATAGGTACTTGGTTTTGCTCATCCTACCTTAATTACAACAAGATTTAAGGTAACAATATCCAAAAGTGACACCATCTATAACGTAGTACCTACATTTAGCAATAAATACATCTAAACTCTATAATCGACAATGGTTTTCAAAAACAACTAATGGAAATTGAAAAGCATTTGGACAACCAATAGGAGTTGAAGCATTTGGTTCTTCAAGAGTCTCTCATTAACCCCTAAATGCTCAAGGGGTTAAGGGCAAAACTTAGATGTGTTAAAAAAATGTTACTTCAACAACTTTTATGAAGTTTGGTCCAAAAGAGAAAATGAGAAGCATGATGTTTAGTAATTATCCTTACAGTCAAACTTTCAAAAAATGTTTTAGATACTCAATTAATGAATTTAGAAGCATTCATCATTGAATATTCACCAAAATCATAATTTTATTTTTAGCAATTGAAACTTGATATGAGTAGTTAAAATTAAACGTTACATTCAAAAAAAATAAAAGGTAAATAAATTGTTGCCAAGAACATAACTACTTTCCCGATATAGTAATTTTTCTAACACTACGACAATCTAGAGGTGTTTCTCTTTGAAAAATCTCCTAAAGTAGGTAGAGATTTACTCAGATTGTCATGATTCAAATTAGGTTGGAAAAAAAACTCGATTTCCTATTTGGGTATATCTTTTATTTTTCAAAAAAATAAAAAAAAATAAAAAAACCCGAGCAGCCGTAGAAAACGGGCAGCGACCATAAAATGGTTGTTTGGGCATTTAGAGACCATAAAATGGTCGTTTGGGCATTTAGGGGTAAGGGTATTCTCGCGTCAATAGGAGGCCTCCTAAAATCTCAACTTTGAAAATCCATAGAAAATTATTCCAGTATCCAAAAGAATGAAACAACGTGCATTATGGTTCATCACAAATTTCAGACTAAACCTTGACTTCCAAAGTGGGATCAGAACAAGCCACTTTGGATTTGGTTACCTTACAGCATTTGTATTCGTCTTTAGAACTGAATAGTCTCAACCAATAGAATTAGCTATAACTGAATGCTGAGAGCTAGCCAATCTCACGGCCACGAATTACAATGCATTTCAAAGTTCTAGCTTATAATAGTTCCAGCGGCCATCTGTAACAGAAAGCTACAGCGGCCATCCATAACACAAGGCTCCGTCGTAGAAGACTGGCTCTCCGGATCATATAAAATTCACCGAGCCTTCAAAAGAGCTTTCAAGTCCGGTGTGTTGCATGAGAAGTATAGTGTAATAAACGTTACCGTTACCTGGTAAGCAACAGCACGTATCATGTCCCTGGCTCTATTAATCATAGTACCCTCAAAACATTCCGATCATCCCTCCTAGAAAATGTGTGACTTCTCCAAACAAAAAGAGGTGCTCCCTCTAAAGGCATCCAACTCCTGTTCCACTGTACTGTACTGTACAATTCCTACGACTAATAGTACGACCTATAAAGGTGATGAAAACCCTGCTCTCATAGCCTGTGACTTCCGCTTGGCAAGTTTCTTCTCGTTTGCAATGGCGCGTGCCTTTGCCTCCTGTTGCCGCCTTCTTTCTGCAAAATCAGAAAAAGACGCTCCAAGTTAAGTTTCAATACTCAAACCTCTTTATGATGACCTTCTCTAGAATATTTTGCACACTTGTCACACATTCACACTATGTCACAATGAAGACGTAATTGGGATCCCCAAGTGGTTAGATTAAAGAGGTTTGAGAGTAGAAGATAAATCCTCCATTCATCATAAATCAGTTACGTTATACGTTAGACGACAACGTTTTGGATCTAAAAGTTGATGGCCAAGGTACTTCAATAACTCTCACCACATTACCGGTACATCCAAATTATAGAAATCCTTTCTTAAGAAGACAAAATGTTCGTCTCCTGCTACTCTACATGGCTCTAGTGGTACCAATTCTATTCATTCCCATTTCATATTTCGTTGCCTCAGTAGGACATGTAAGTATGACAAGTCATTAAGTTCCCTACAAGCGCTTCAGTATTGTAAATTCACAACAAAATGAATATGATATCCCGTTTATCTATGTCTCCAAATTACTAATCAAACAAGAAAAAAGAACATAATCTCTGAGTTATACAGTCACTTCTTTCAAAATTAGAATGTCGACTTGTCATATGCGTTTATTTCTAAAGATGATCAATACAAGAATTATTGAGCAACCAGCTATAAAAAGAGAGTAAGCCAGCGTACCTGTGGCAACCGATTTCTCGACAATGTTTGATTCCTGCGCTGCTTCGCGATCCTCCTTGGTAGAATGCGACAGTCGGTAGAGTCCCAGTCGAATATCGGCTCTCCAGTGCGCCAGTTTCTCACCAAAAAGCGCACTCGCCATAGTCATCTTCTTCCCTGCCGACTTCGTAGGCGAGCCACTGGCCATCTCCTAAACAATTTCTTTTACTTCAATCCGTTGTACCGTCCAACAACTTCCGCCAACCGCCAATGTCTGAAAATCACGCTAAATCTCTAAGCCTCTTTCCTCCTTCAACTGTGAATACTTCCACACCAAATCGCTAATACAACATCAAGAACAAGAATATCTGAACGTCAAAGCTTTATTCAATCGCCTGTTCTTATTAAGCTTCAAGAAACGCGTGCTAAACGTCACTACTTCGAGAAGAAGACTCCACACAATCCGATTAGCCTCGCTGGACTCTCCTTAATTAATACAACAAATAGCAAAGACACATTCAAGAAACGTCACCAACTCGTGTAAGAAAGCTCTACACACAGACATACACACGGCAATTACCGACGCGCACTCTTGGCCTCCGCCAAATTTAGCAAGCTTGAAAAACAGGTCAGTCACTCACCAGCTCATAAGTTATGAGCAATGCCGTGGAAGTAAGTTAACCTCCCCCGGTATACAACGCCTCATCCTTATCCCGACACCACAGCAGTGAAAGCAGTGTTCTCAGTTGACCGGTCTGTGTTGGCCGTGCGTGTCTGTCCACCGACGGAACGAGTCTGGAGGCGGGGAAAAGTGGCTATGGAATCCCAGGAAACAGAGCATGAAAATGCTGTGCAAATGCAAGATGAGCTGGAAATAGCAAAGCAAGGAAGAGGCAAGGGGATCAGCACGCAAGGGGAAGCAAGAAGATGACTGTTCTTCTTCTTCTCCCCAGACGAGTATACTGAGCTAGACGACGACAAGGGGAAGGTTCTAGGTGCCCCGTAGGAAGCTTCCAGGAAGGTGCTCACGTGACGGGTGATTACACGTTATTTCAGTTATGCGGCATCTCCACCCGTTGGAGGCCACTGTATCAGCAAGATTTCGTGAAAAAATGATCAGTAAACCTGGAAAATACGATTTTAAATTATTTTTCCCTGTTTGAAATGTGTTTCGCCAGGTACTTGGTTAATAAACCGGGTACCGACTTTTGATTTTTTTGATCTTATTTTATTTTTGTAGCCTTGTAGAAATTGACCTCTGAAGGTATCCTACTTCTCGACATCTTGCAATTGGTTTACAGTGACAAGAACCTCTTATTTAGTTTTTTTTGCAGCCTTGTAGAAATCAATCTCTCAAGATATCCTACTTCGTGGCCAGTTTGGCATAAATCAAGTAGTTTTTGTCAAAAAGTACCACATGTCATCTTACAATTGGTTTAGAGTGACAAGAATCTTTCAAAATCTGGTATGAAAATTCAATTTCAATACCTACGTTGTCTAAAATCTGACCCTCTTATTTCGTTTTTTTGTAGCCTTGCAGAAATTGACCTCTCAAGATATCCTACTTCGTGATCAAATTTAGCATGAATTAAGTAATTTTTGTCAAAAAGTACTACATGTCATCTTACAATTGGTTTAGAGTGACAACCTTTCGAAATCTGACATGGAAATTCAATTTTGATACTTGGGCTATGAGAATATGACCCTCATGTGTGTTAATGGTGACTATTCCAAGGTGATGCAAAGTAATTTGGACACTTTCAAAGAAATGAATATAGTTCTTATTATTAGATTGGTCATTTTTTTTAAGATTCTTGTGAACAATTATTAAGAGATTTGAACACAACTAAACATGTTATATTCAATGTTTTAGACATGGTATGCAAAAGTTATAAGGGTTCAAAGATTGAAATGATGCTCCAAGTGAAATTTCAACCTCTAAATATTATCGCCCTGTTCTACACACTATAGTATATCGAGCATATTCATTGTTGCAATTGTGCGCTTCAAGCCAAAAGCAATTCAATAAGTCGTAAGGTAACAAAATCTAACATAAGAGGAAAGTTGAGGCCTCTAGAAAGTTGTGAGTTCTCATGCACAAAAATTAAAAAATTAAAAAATATATTAAAAAAAAGAGTTGAATTACAATTTATTTTAATTCATTTGAATTTACAAAAAAATTAATTAATGTCGATATAATGTGGTCACCTCTCGGCCACGTCAGATTGAATATTAATTTTTTAGTAAATTATATATATAATATATATAATATTTATTGTAAAATATTTTCTATAAATATATGTTCTTTAAATAAAATTTATTTAAATTATTTTTTCAATAAAAAATAAGATTCAAGCACGAGTATTGAGATGGCCCTTTGAAGGTTTCAAATCTCTTCTATGGTAACTACTCCCTCTATTGCATAAAAAGATCATAAAAACTACTCTGCAACAGAGTAGTTTCATGGTCTTTTTATGCAACAAAGGGAATATACTTTAACCCTTAACCCCTAAACGTCCTCACCTATGTCCAGTTTAGGCAGTTTTGCAAAGATGCATTATAAAATGCAATTAATATGAATATTTAGGACTTGATGTATGAATAAAAGTTATACATTTTTAATTTTAGATTCTATCTATACAGTTAGATCTATGACTACTATCACTAATCTTTTTTTATAAATTTTGAAACATAAAATAAAAAATTACTTTGTAATTCAATTACGAATAAGATATTGACAATATGTGGATGAAATTTGTTGTGATGGGTTATAATGCAGTACTTTAGGTGTAGTGATTTTTGGAGATTTTTTGGATGCTTCATTTTAATAGTTTTTTTTTTCATGAACACTTTTAGACCAAAATCTTCAAGATTTTCGGTGAAACACTACAACACAAAATGAGGCATAATTTTTTCAAAAATTATTTCCTTTTTGATCGGATCACACATACATGAAGTTAACTTCCCATAAAAAATTCAGTAAAAAAATCACACCACAAAAAGTGCATGACGGATGAGAAAATACGGATGAAATCTGTACATCAGGCCAAAAACGCCTGCTTGGGCAGTTAGGGGTTAAGCATGCAAGGAGCCCCATGAGGACATGTTTGATCGATATTCAGTCAAACGCTGAATTCCACCTAGTTCCTAATTTCAAATGACATTGGTCCCAACGAAGAATGTGTGGGAGATGTCTTCTACTTTCTAGTCCAATTTATGGTTCTTCAAAATTGTTAAGATTTCCTTCTTTACAGCACTTTAAAGCTCACAGGCCTGCCTAAAATTCCAATATACACTGCAAAAAAAGTTTTCAATCGAATTTCTTTTTATGTAAGCTTGAGAAGCATCCAACCTACACCTTGTTGTTCATCACTATTATTTTAAAAAAATCTTTAAAATTCATACTATTTTAGGCATTTTGTAATTATTATGGCTATTCCAAGAGAAAATCTTTGAAAAATCTTATAAAATTAATTTTCATTTAAATAATTATGAAAAAAATCAATGTGAATTTGTTTAAGTATGTATTATATGAGAAAAACACCCAAAATATAATACATTTTAAAATGTGAGAAATTGATGAGGTTTGACCGGATAAATGTAGTGTGGACGCTTAAGGGTTAAGCTCCCAAAAGACCATTTTTTGGTTGCTACCCATTTTCTCGGGTTGCCCGGGGCCAAAAAAAATAAAATACAATGTCATAGGTAAACAAGTCTTCTTTCCAATACAATTGGAATTATGTCCATCCGATCAAAACTCCACTTAGCGGAATGTTTCAAAGTGAAACACCTCAATGTTGAAACACTTCGGGTAGGCTTGCCAAAACATTTAAGCCAATGAGATTCATTGGGCACCTCAAAAAAAGTTGACTATGGTCCACATGGAGTTGCATGCCATGAGTTGTGGGCTCATCTAAGGGCCGCTTCACACTATGGCCGTCAAGTCGAGAGGCCGTGGGAATTGAGAGTCCAAACTTTGTTGAGAGTCCAAATAAATGGGCTGAAAATAGCCAATAAAATATTGTAATTGGAGCCTTCGGCCGGGCATAGTGTGAAGCCTCCAAAGGCCAAGCCGAGAGTCCAAAGCTCAATCCCACGGCCTCTTAACTTGGACAGCCATAGTGTGAAGCCTCCAAAGGCCAAGCCCAAAGTCCAAACCCATACCATTTGTCCGGCTTCAATGTACTTCTCTCCTCAGCAATCATGCAATTTCTGAAATTTTCCTCTCACCTTCTCTAATCATGGATTCTAGAAGGGAACGCGTTCTTGTGTTACTCTCAATTTTCATGGTCATCAAGTATGTCATTGTGGGCATTTTGGCATTGCAAAAACTTGCAATTTTTCAACAAAATGTTCAAATGATGATGATGGCAGTTTTTATAACACAAGGACGGAGGGTGAATTATCAAAGGAGATGTTGGCATTATCAAAGATATGGAGGTTTTTTGGACCAGACGCTTTTGGGGTCATTTCAGATGGTG
This sequence comes from Pohlia nutans, assembly GCA_022496805.1. NCBI lineage: Eukaryota > Viridiplantae > Streptophyta > Bryopsida > Bryales > Mniaceae > Pohlia > Pohlia nutans. The sequence continues at coordinate 3,181,211 of CM040105.1, forward strand.
ATTTTCGGAAACGGATGAGGGTGAGTACATCTACATTTCAATATTTATGTACTCTATTGGGGCCTGTTTTGAAGAAGAAGGATACACATTTAAGAGAAAGTATTAGTGTGGAGCGTAGGATTGCAATTACTCTTTCTCGATTAGCAACCGGTAATTCATTACAAATGGTTGGTGATTTATTTGGGGTTGGATTGAGTACAACTTCTATCATTGTAAGGGAGTGTTGTGAAGCAATTAGGATTCATTTGAGACCATTGGTTTTTAAGAAACCAACTGCTGATTGGATGAAACAAGTAGCAAAGGGGTTTGAAGCACTTCATGGCATTCCGTTTATTCTAGGAGCAATAGATGGTAGCCACATCCCTATTGTAGCACCATCTCATGATCCCGTAACATATTATTGCCGAAAAGGGTATTATTCATGTTTACTACAAGGAGTTGTAGATGTGAATTGCAAATTTTGGGACTATGATTTTGGATGGGCTGGACGGATTCACGATTGGGCATTATTTCATAAATTTGAAATAGGGAAGAAAACTATGAAAGGTTCATTTTTACCTTACAAATTCGTTGGGGACGCTGCCTATCCAATGAGGCCATGGTTTTACTCACCGTTCAAGGGAGAAAGAACAAGATTGTCTAGAAGAAAGGCGCACTGAAATTTCATTCAATCGAGCACTCGTATGGCTGTAGAAAGAGCATTTGGAATTCTAAAAGGAAGATGGCGTATACTATTGAAAAGGGTTGACATGCCACTCCGGAATTTGCCCGACATAGTAACCGCATGCCTATGTCTTCACAACCTATGCATTATAGAGAATGATCAATTTTCTGTGGACTGGGCTAAAGAAGCTGAAAAGGAGTTACAAGCTGAAGCCAACATGTTACTAGGAAAATTGCAGCAAATAGATCATTTTCATGCACTAGAATCAACATTGAGCGAAATGAGGGAATTGCAGAAGGCCAATCCAGAAGCGGAAGAAACACCGTTCATAGAACCGGAAGAAGAAGAAGAAATAGAGAAGGAGAATGATTCAAGTGAAGAAACAAAAAAAGAGCGACATGAGAAGATGAAAAAAATGTTGGCGGATTCAACTCAGGTCCATTTATTACTAGCAAAGAGCTATTACAAGGCTCATTTGGAAAGAAAATCAAGCTTTCACTTTGAAAGCTGTACATACGATGATGATGATGATGATGACTATGAGAATAGCTCCAATGAAGAGTAGCCAATAGCCTATAGCTTATTGATCAAACGATCAAATTGGTAATCTACCCTTTCTAGCAGCTCATTAGTTCTCTCAAAAAATTTCATCAAGCCTGTGCTAGTTTCTGCCATTTTCTCAAAGATATCAATTGCACGGTCGTGAAAGTGCTGCTTACCTTTTGATGTTGGTGTTGTCATGGTTGTTGTTGTCACGGTTGTTGATGTTTGAGCACTCTCCACATCTTGTGCTGAATTGGTTTGAATCTCCACATTATCCGTGGTAGTAGCCGAGACATGCTTCATCACTTGTCCGGCTTGGTGATACCACTCATCTAGAGCATCATAAAACTTGCCCTCCTGTCGGTTATTACCAGAAATTCCATTTGCCAACTTGTCTTCTTTGTATGCATCAAAGATGGTTTTGAATTTCTTACGGCATGCCACAGCCGTCCGGTTAAATTTTGGTAGCATGACAACCATTCTAGCATGAAGTCTCACCCATGTATCAATTCCTACAACCAAAAGAGCCAAAAAAAAATGAGAGATGAGTCAAAAATGGCCTTGAAAAATAAATCACAGCACATGTACGGAACCTCAAACAAAGACTATGATTGCTATAAAGGGAAGAGAAAGGTGGAATGGATCACCAACGGGAAGTAGGAGGAAGGTGTGGTCATTGAGAGGAAAGTCTCCCCATTGTAATGGGGGAGACTAGGGCTCAAATCCCAATGGCGACATCCGGTTTGCAACTTCAATGGGGGGAAAGGGGGGCCTGGGGCTTGGGGCACGGGCGCAGGCAAAGGCCTTTAGGCCCTCAATTGGCCCCAATCCTCAATCCGATTTTTATTTTAAATTTGACAATTAGGGGAAAAAAATTTACCTTGTTTTTTGCCATTCCTCACGAATTCAGGCTCCATCTCCCCTTTGATCGCAATGAGCTGAAGCACCTCTGAATCCTCCCACTTTCGATTTGCCTCATCTCCTTCTCCTTCTCCTTCAACTTTCACCACCGCTTTTGTTGCCTTCTTCTCCTTTGCTGCCTTTGCTGCCTTTGCTACCTTTGGAGCCTTTTGCTTAGGAGCGGCTCTCTTTTTGGAAGACCCTACAATCTCACAATCCACTTCTTCTTGAACAACATTCTCTTCTACCCTTTGAACAACCCTCTCTTCTACCCTTTGGACATCCCTCTCTTCTACTATTCTCTCTACAACTTGAGTTGAGTAGGGCTGAAATGCTCCATAAGAATTTGGGGCCAAATTTTTTTTTGTCCCCATTAGATTCGGCTGGCTACAATAGTAAGGGTTTTGAGAGAAAGGGTTTTGAGAGAAACGGTCCATCTGTCCTACTCCTGAAAAAAATTGAGAGAGCCAAGATTTGCAAAAAAAAAAAAGAGCAGTTTCTACCAAGACGCACGAGAGAGAGAGAGAGAAGAAGAAGGAGCATTCCACTTTATTCCCTGTCCAAAACAACCTTTTCAATCTAACGGCCAAGATCTTGTCAATTTTTGATTTTTTTATGAAAAAATTTAACGGCCTCTCAACCATAGTGACGGGTCTTGCAAAATGCAGGACCCAAACGAACTTCGAGAGGCCGTTGAAATGGTCAAAAAGCGCTGCCACGTAGGTGTTTTGGAGAGCGACGGCCAGTGGACTTTGGCCTCTAGTGTGAAGGGTCGAGAGGCCGAAACCATGGTTTCCTGCAATTTGATTGGTGGAAACCGACGGCCTCTCGACCTTCGGCCATAGTGTGAAGCGGCCCTAATTGGAGGAGAGTTGAAGGGATAATCCAATTTAGCCAAAATCTCTTGCTTCCCTTCATACCCCCACCCATTACAAGGTTTTTGAAATATGCTAATGAATTGAACATCTTATCAAATTGAGTCATACCTCTTGTTAACCCCTAAAGGACCAAGTGTCCTAACTAGGACATTTAGAGAATTGGGTAGGTTCCGGTGAACACATTTTTAATTGAATTTTGAAGGAAATTTAATAGTAGATTCCCCAATGTGCCACGAAAATGAGGATTTTTTTTTTTTTGAATTCCGACACCGTATGTGAAAGTTATGAGGGGAAATGTGTTTTTTTCGGGAGAAAGGATAGCGGGGCAGTAGAGAAATAGTTGAATTTTAGGGGGGGCAACAAAATGGGCGGCGTGTGGAAAATGGGGTGGACTGTGGGGGGCAGAAGACCATCCCATTTTCCAAACTCATTAAAAAATTTTTTTTTTTTTTTAATTTCTAATTTTTTTAATAAATAAAAAATATTATTTTAAACTGAAATTTATTATTTTAAATTTAAAAATATTATTTTAAACTAAAAGTTCAATTTTTATAATTAAAAAATATTATTAAAATTTTGAAAATTAAATCATTAAAAAAAAAAATTTAAAAAAAAACGTCCCATGAGGGACTGCCACATGGCAGTACACCTTGAGAGTTAGTGGGGTCATGAACATTGGAATGGGTTGGCACTTCAATTCCCTTCCTCCACCCTTTATTTCCCCCCTAACCCCCAAAATTCTTAGAAAATGTGCTACATGTCTTCTAAAACTTGGAGATTTAATTTTTTTTCAATTTTTTTTTCGCCATTCTATAGAGGGTGGAATGTACTTGTGTTTCACCGCTCGGATTTGTATTTTAAATAAAGAAAGTTGAAAATATTGCAATTCCAAAAACATATAGTCTTTTCTGAACTTTAAAACCCCCAACAAGTGCAAGGTGTTCTTCAACATCCTAAACATCTCCAAACGCAACGAAAATTGGTACACAACTAAGTATCATCATATAGAATGTGAAAGTGAAGTGCGACAGGTTTCGGTAGTGAGGTTTTTTTGATGTAGCCATGGTCAAACGCATCTGAAATTTTCGGGCATGTGTTTTTTTGGGGTGTTTTTTTCCATCAAACACAATTATCTTGCAATCCGTGTGGTCAAAATCAACGAAATTTGTTGTGTATGTTTTTCAAATAGTTTAGGACAAGATCTTACGGTTAGAAGGTAAAAAATAACATTTTTTTGGAATTTTTGCATGGGGGAGTAAAAATGGGAGCATTGGAGTGTTTTTGGAGGAAAAACACTCCGGTCCTTTAGGGGTTAAGCCCTAAATGCATGCAGTCCTCTCTAAATTGGGCAGTTTTGCAAAGATGCATTATAAAATGCAATTGAAGGGGATATTTTGAACTTTATATATGAATAAAAATTGTACATTAAAAAATTTAGATTCTATCCATATGGTTATATCTATGGTTGCAATCACCAATAGTTTTGTATAAAATTTGAAACTTAAAATTCAATACTTATTTGTAATTTGATTACGAATAAGATATTGACAATTTGTACATGAATTCTGTTGCGACTGGTTGAAATGTAATACTCTAAGTGTAGTGATTTTTGGAGATTTTTTTGTTGCTTAATTTTATGAGTTTATTTTTTCAAGAGCACATTTAGATTAAAATCTTCAATAATTTAGATGAATCACTGCAATATGGAATGAGGCATATAAATTTCACAAATCATCCCCTTCCTAATCAGTTCTCACATGCATGAAGCTAACTTCCCATGAAATCTATAGTAAAGAATTCACTCTGCAAACAATGCATGGCGGATGAGAAAACGCGGATGAAATCTGTATACGGTATCGTTCAAAAAATGGACGCTTAGGCAGTTAAGGATTAACTACCTTATCTTGAGAATGGTTAAAAATGACACATCATTACAAGCCTTTTTGGGATTTGAGAGCCTATCAAAGCAAGTATGTTGGATTTTTCAAGGACTGAAATTTCACAATTTTGACATTCGTATGGTCAAATGTTTTGAAATTTTGAGGGATGGTTTATAAGGCCTAGGAAAACAAGATACTGCAATTGGAATGTGAAAAAAAGGTTTTGAAAAGCATTTAAAGATCATCAAGAAACTTGGTCAAATTGAGGCAGTTTTGGGTGGGAGACCCTGCTTGGGCATTTAGAGGTTAAAAGGTGCATTTACCTTAAAGCGTCCGTATCTATTGCATTGTAACATTTCAACCGAGAAATGTCACACTTCAGTAGATACAGACGCTTTAAGGTAATGCACCATTTAAGATATAGTTACCTTAATGACTAGACAGAATGGCAAGATGACTAAGTAAAAAGAAACACAATTAAAAAAGAATTAAGAAAAAGTACAAGGAAAAGTTTTTGAATTTTTTTAGTGAAGTAATCATAAGTTTTTGCTTGTAGAAGATTAACCCTTAAATATACCAGGGTGTCCCTAGAATTGACCATTTGAAAAAATCATCATAAAGTTCTATTTAGTTGACAATTATGAAGTTAATATACAAATGAAATTTATAGATTTTGAATTTTAAATTCCATCTGCATGGTTCGATTTACCAATAATATCACCAATATTTTATTATAAAATTTGGAAGTTAAAATTAAAAATTCCTTCTAAATTTGATTATAAACAAAATATTTACATTTTTAAAGTAAAATTTGTTGGAATGGATTTGAAATAAGATACTCTTAATGTCGTGCCACTTTGAAATTTTTGTGCTAATTAACCCCTAAGCGTCCCTAGCATTTTTGGGCTTAAAATCATCATTGCTTTTGATATGTTATAGGTCTAAATGTAAGTGAGGTATAGAAATCTCAACCGTACAATCTTGTAATATACATGTTGTAGATCATGTGGATCAATTTTGGGGTCATTTGGCCATATGGATTGCAAGATTATAATGTTTTAGTGTTAAAAAAGGATGCTAAAACTTTCCTAGCAACACAGTTAGAGGTGAAATTTGTTTTCAAAATTACTCAAATGAAAAAACTTTGAACTATGAAGTAGTTCAAAATCATCATATAAACACATTGGTACAAAAAAAAACTCATGGAAAAATTTAATGTGCCCTAAGATGGCCTTGCAATGTCAAAACGTAGACCGAAAAGTGACTGAATTGACCCAAAAAGCAAAAAAGTGTCCAAACTAGACACGTGCACTAAAATGACTCCCAAAAATTCATAACAACATGGATTGACATGAAACATTTACCATGATAACTAGACTTCAAGGGGAATCCAACCCAATAGCTGTTGTTGAAAACGGACATGGGATGAAGGAGATACAAACCCCCAAAGTTTTAGCCATCAAAATGCATTAAAACTGTCCAAGAAAAAGATACCTACTTTCAAATGATCACCAAAAATTCAATACATTTTGGATTGATCTGAAATTTTCACCACACATTCCATACATCATGTGGTTTGTTTTTGAAAATTTTCATCAAAATCGGACCCTTTTTGCAAAAGTTACAGCTCTTCAAAGGTGAATGTACCCCAAAAAACGTCCAAAATATGGACGTCAGGACGGTTAGGGGTTAAATCTATGACCTCATTTTTGCAAGGCCACTTTTGAACTACAATGAATGCAATTTTGGCTTGGTCAACAACTTGATATACTTCTACATTTGTAGTTTAAAAAAAATATGTACTTTAGTATCACCAAATTCAACCATTGGGTAGAACAACAACTTCATGAAGTATCTCCAAAAAATTGAATGCCTTCATCCAAGAATGGATGAGAATGTAGAGTGAGTTTGAATTTGTGAGTCGTCCAAAAACTAGAGGCTATGAAGTTCAATGGTTAAGTTAAGGAATTTAATACAGCAAATGGTAGCTTAACACAAAAGAATATACAACAACCTTTTGCATTCAAAACCATCATGGTAACTAAAAACAATATCCATTTTGACCAATAAATCATATATTTAAGTGATTGTAATTGAAGATTTTTATCAATGGGATATTGACCATTGTTTACATTTATCTGTTTCCTAAACCCAAAAGTGATACCATCTTAATTGTAACATGTAAATTTAGCACTAATATAAAATGTTCATAGTTTTTAAAATCAATAACAACTTTTGAAAATAACCAATGTACATTGAAAAGTTTTTTTTAGAAACCAATGGAAATTGAAACATTCAGTGCTTCAAAGGTGTGTTATGATGGATAGCCTCTATGACAATAATAGTTCCCTTATGATCTGACATTAAAAAATCCATAAAATGTTATTAGAATGTCTTAAAAAAATTTTGAAACAACTTGCATCATGATTCTTTTCCATTTGCTAGTATACTCATCTCAAATTTCAAGCTATACCATCATTGTCAAACCAAGTGTCAGCTTTTAGTTTGGTTACTTTGGGTGTTGAGTAATGCACTCTAGATACCATACGCGGCCGTCAAGGTCGGCAAAAATTAATTATATAAAGACATGCCGAATTTTTAGGAAATTGTTTTTCAAAAAAGTTCTATTTGCTATTTTCTTTCAGTAGTCAGAGGTATATATGCAGTACCAACCCGGGGTACCAGTTTGATTTGGCTTGACATGACTAGGTCATTGCAACCTTGTTTAATCCAAACTTAACCCTTTGACGCGCATACGTCTATATATTGGACGACAAACATATTGTAACCTTTCTCTTGACTACATCCTATATAGTTTTTCATCCATTCAAATTTTCTTTGGTTCTTGTGCTAGTTCACTACTATTTGTATGGTATGGATCTTCAAGATAAGATATTGTGATTTTTTTTAAATGACAAAATTGGTTTATACCAAGTTTCATTCTTAGACTTTTTAAAGTTAGACCTTAGTTTACGAAAAAAATCCAAAATAAGTAAAATCAAATCACAAAAATTATACCATCTCATAGTGCATATTATTCCACATTCGTAATAAATTTTAATTTTAATTTTTTTAATTTGGAAAATTTAAGTGAATTTCAAAAGAAAACCTTGCAAAGTTAATTAAAAAGTATTAATATAAAAAATGATAAATCCAACGGTACATATGTGATTTACACATTGAGATTTGTAACTTTTCTTTATATATCAATTCCATTTTTGTCATTCATCAAATATTTTGTGACACATCTTTGAAATTGGTGGTGGATCCAGATTTTAAAGAATCAAGGAGAAAACTCAACACACTCTTCTTCCATGTACAATCACCATTCAAAAGTTTTCTTCATTGTCTCTTGCACACGCAGAAACACTTCAGAATTCCAAATTTTGAAATCACACTGTAGGTGGTAAAATTAACCAAATTTGAAATCACAAAGTGCGTTGGTGAGATAATTGACTCTTCTTCAATAGTGTGATAAGAAGTGTCAATATCTTGACGTTGTTTGTATGAGATAAACACCCATTTCGTTAAAAGTGCACATGCCCCTCTAAAATTGCACATTGTAAATTTTTGGATAGAACAGTGTATGAATGAGAAAAGCATAAATATGCTCTGGAAATATATGCCGAAAAATAATGTAATTCTTGAATTAAACCATTGGCAAAGTTTGACCTCCCTGCAATTATTTAAGTTTTTTCAAATTATGTTTTTAGATTTTTTAGAGTTTAAGTTTATGCTTTTGGAGTGTTTGTAGATTTTATATGTTTTCATGTATATACTATATGCCTAATCCTCCACTAGTACAAATTTTGTCTAATGTGACATTCATTAATGACTAAATGTTTGTTGTGACTTGTCTGTAGTGATTCAAAATTGATTTTGAGTCACTAAAGACAAGTCATTGGAACAGATATTTAGTTATAAAAGACCTATCACATTGAACAAGATTTCTACTAGGGTCCATCACTTGCAATTATTGTGTAAACTACTGAGTGATGGGGTTAAACATACGCTCAACTTCTATCACTTTAACTAATTTTTGAAATACCAAGTAATGGGAGGTTAATAGGTTATGCATATTTTCAACGCTCCAACACCTGGAATTCAAAATAATTATTATAGTGATTTAGGGGGTTAGACGTATGCCTAATCCCCCCAAAACTGCATCTAATAGCAAAACATAATATCGGAGCCGAGGTATACATATGCTAACCTTGAAATACTTGGATGTCATAGGAAAATAAAATATCAGAGGGTTAGGCATATGCCTAACCCCCCAAACACTTACAATTTTCAACAAAATAAAATGTCTGAGGGTAAGGCACATGCGTGGTTCCCAACACCTGCAACTCAAACACACTGCTGTTGTGACTTGCGGCCTGATACTGAAGCTGTTGGGAGGTTTGCATGCACCTGAGGTGCACACTTCTGGCAAAGTTTGAGGGACCAGTTTCAGACCTGCTACTTCCGACTTGCAGGTACTCTGTTATGTGCAGTTGTAACTGAGCGGCTGGGAGCCAGCACATCCAGAGCATTTGCACTGAATTGATGAAACCGATCTGCATCGGAGAAGCCGCATGTGAATCAAGGCTGTTCTACACCGGCGAAGCTCCCGCTCGGCTTATGTCTGTGTTGATGAAGTTCGGCCGCTGTCTGTGCCGGTGAAGCAGATCCGCCCGGTCACCAGATCACCGAACAGATCCGCCCGGTCACCAGATCCGCACGGTCACCAGATCACCAGAGCTCGGCTGTCTGTGCCGCTGAAGTTCAGTGAAGCTCCCGCTCGGAGAAATTGTTGTTGATCTGCCGGTGAAGCTCATGTAGACCAGGAAGCTGACTGCTGATCGATGAATCTTTACCGAGTGCAGATCTGCTTCAACTCGACCATGCGGCCTTGCTTCAACCCGTACCCGAGCTGTTGATCTGCTTCAACCGTTTCAACTGCGTAGTCTGCATCGATCACCAACATGTAAGCTGCTACCGACATCTACACACTCAAGCAATAGATTCCCGCACCCAAGCATCCCTCACCGCATCCCAACGACAACACAACATTACGAATCTCATAACGGTGGAATCCCCACCCCAAGAGACCGGCCAGCAGCACCCTCGACGCCAGCACCATCAGAAGACCACCAACGTACGCAAGACACCAAGCAACGAGAAGATTTTGCCGGAGCCCAGGAACAACAAGATCAGCAACCACCGAAGTAACAACCCTGTTCAGCAACCTAGCTCACTCCACAGGAATCAACACAACGCTACACCTGCTTCAACTTCCCGCCGTAGTGCTTTTCTTTCCACCTCAACGCCGACTTCTTCCCAGGCACCCACACTCGCAGCAAGATGTCCCACTGCAAAACAAGGTAAGTCTTCTAACACATCCCTTTCCATACATTTTTTATTTCTGAATTTGAAGTTTATAAATCATAAGAATCCAGATGAGCTCCCTTATCCCCACTTCATTTGTCTTCATAATTCTGTCTCTATTTCTTACAACCAAACTCATGACTCTAGATCACAAATCACCAAAATTTTGCTTCAATTGTTCTATCAAACCTGGATGCTCATTGTAATAAAAAAGACACATTTGGGCAAACTCAGAACACTTAAAACACCGCATATCTTTCAAAATCCCATAAACTCCATATTATGGCAACACTTACAATTTCAAACAAAATAAAATACATGAGGGTTAGGCATGTGCCTGACCCACTAATACTTCATTATTTTAAAAAATAAAACATGGAAGGTTTAGGTATATGCCTAACCCTTCAACTCTTACAATTTCTAAGGAGAGTATAATATAGGAGGCTTAGGCATATGCCCAACTCCTAACACTTGCAATGGACTTCAAATAAAATTTTAATTTGATTGTAAATCTATAAGTTTCACACCATATTTCCAAATTTTGCGAATTGACTTTTCTGCACCTCCTGTTGTCAAGCATATCCGAGTAAGTTTTGTCATTATAAATTTATCTATGTTTTAGTAAGTTCTGTTACTATAAATTTGAGTAAGTTTTGTCATAATAATGACATATTTTTACATTGTATGTCCAAAAGCATCGAAACAATTTTGTTGGTCGGGCAGATCTCAAGTTCTCAACGTTACATACAAACATTTCAAACAAACAAACAAACACAAAGAAACAAATCACCTAAATCCTCATTCTGAATGTCACGCCCAATAGCCGCATTACAAAGCACAATTCATATTACAAATTAAGTTATAACTCATATTCATTGCTCCGTTGTGTATAAAAAATGAGATTGTAATAAATTCTAATACTGAAGATGAATGTTCAAACACTACAGTTGGATGAATGTACTAATTCTTCAACCCTAATATTAACCCTAACATTGTACACATTTTCTTACCTAGTTAGGGTTTCCAAATACCACCCCGCCATCGCTAATCTGTGTCCATGCTAGAGCATTCCTCGTGATTACAGGCGCAAATTGTAGGCGGAGAGTCCAAGCGGACATTGAAAGCGGAGAGTCTAGGTTGGGATTAGAGGCAGAGAGTACTTGGGTTGAGATTGGAGGCGGAGAGTAATCAAGTGGAGAGTCTAGAATGAGATTGAAGGCGGAGAGTCCAAAATGAGATTGAAAGCGGAGAGTCTAGGCTAAAATTGGAGGCGGAGAGTCTAAGGGGAGATTGCAACTCAACTGATGAAGTGATCATTACCTTAGGATAGAGCACGCACAATAAGTTGTCGCCTTGGGGTGGAGCACATAATACAAAGAGCTTTTGCATTGGAATTCATTTTGGTCATTTTCGTCCAAGTAAGTTTTGGCACTCACCTTCAAATCACGGTTCACTTTCATTACTCTATGTTGTGGTCTGATCAGACACAAAATCATTCATTTTTGTCAAAAAGTGCCACATATTGGTTTATAGTGACGTGGGCCTCTCAAAATTTGATATGGAAATTTAATTTCGACTACAATTTCTTAGGATCTCACCCCCACATATGATAATTTGACATCAATATTCACTTGCAGTTATTTTCTAAAATACCAAAAGGTAGGTGTTAGGCGTAAGTTTAACCATACTATTTGAATTATTTTTAAAATACCAAGTGATGGAGGTTAGGCGTATGCCTATCCTCTATCATTTCAATTAATTTTAAAAATTGCAAGTGATGAGAAACTAGGCATATGCCTAACCCCCCCCCCCCCAATCACTTGCAATTATTTTCTAAAATACCAAGTGATGGAGCTAGGCATTTGCCTTACCCCCATCACTTTGATTATTTTAAAATTCCTAGTATTGGGGGTCAAGCATACGCCTAACCCCTATCATTTGTATTATTTGTTAAATTACCAAGTGATGGAAGGGTTAGGCGTATGCCTAACCCCTATCACTTCAATTAATTTTTGAAATTGCAAATAATGAGGGTTAGGCATATGCCTAACCCCCCAATCACTTGCAATTATTTTTTAAAATATCAAGTGATGGGGTTAGGTATATGCCTTACCCCTATCATGTTGATTATTTTTTAAAATTCCTAGTGTTGGGAGTCAAGCACACGCTTAATCCCTATCAATTGTATTATTTGTTAAAATACCAAGTTATGGAACGGTTAAACATATGCCTAACCCCTATCACTTCAATTATTATTTAAAATTGCAAGTGATGGAGGTTAGGCAAACGCCTGACCCCCATCACTTTGATTAATTTGAAAAGAAATAAACAATGGAAGGTTAGGCATATGTCTAAACTCCTCCCTCCAATACTTGGAATTTTCAAAAATAATTGTAGTGATAGGGGCTTAGGCGTATGCCTAACCCTTTTATGTTTATTTTCTTGAAACATTAGCGCGATGGTTTCAATGCACATGAATGTAAGTATTTATCAAAGTTTGATCTATGGTTTGATGGAGAAGGTTGGAATACACGTGAAGAAGTTCCAAATATTGATGTAGAAGGGAGGAAAACGTACGAATTGGACCAGGTGAAATATTTGGTGCCCCTTCAACAACTTCAAATGCAATAGGTCTCGATGATCAAGCTCATGTTGAAGTTATAGCTGGGTTAAATGCTGCTTGAGGAGTTTATCAATAGATCATCTTTTATTCCATTTGGGAAAGATGTATTTAGCTTAGGTTTGAGAAATATTGAATCACAATTTTAAAAGACTACTTGGTGATAGATTTTATGTAGTAGTGAGATGTAATTATTTTGTAACGTTGCAAGTTATGAAAGGTTATGCATATTTCTATCCGTCTCAAAAATTTAATTGACAATTACAAGTGATGACAGTTAGGCATATGCCTAACCCTTTTGTTTTATTTTATTAATTAATTCATTTGGAATAAGTATTTGTTGTATTGGAAATGGTAGCATCAATTCAATGTAAAAAAATAAAAATAAAAATAAAATAAAAAACTTATAAAAAAACTTGCGAATCATTTTCACTAGTATTTTTAGGTATTCCAATTAACCAAAAGCAAATTTTGACCAAAATTAAAAGTGCACATGCTATTGTGCACTTGTAATGAAATGGGTGTTCCTACCTTTTCATGGCAATACACATTTCTCAATGGACACAAGGTCTCTGCTGCCTCTGAATGGTTGTTCTTGTTTTTAGTCTTTTAGTTGTTGAAGGCATAACTCAAATTTGGAGCCACTTCCCCGGTCTCTAAGTTTATGGCAACCCTACAAAGTCTGGATTTGTTTTTAGTAATCATGCCCTTACATTCTTATTGGAAGAGATATAGTTGCCCAACAAGGTCTCATGCCTCTTTCTAATCCTACACTAGCCCCTAAACGCCTTGAAGGCCAAAAACTAACTTATGAATGTAACTCACTATTCAATTCCAACTGCTGCATGGACGATTTTCATCCAATTTTTTATGTGAAGGATTTTTGTTGGTCATGCCACCTCTTCAAGTTAAATTCAAATCATTCAAGCTATTTGTGAATTTTATATGGGGTCCCAACTACAAAAAGAGTCGTAAAAATAGTTGACTATGCAGTGTATTTTGAAAATTTCTATTTTTTCTACTTAAACTAAAATTTGGCCATGAAAATGAGTTTTATTGCATTTGAGCCTAACTATAAAAATGAAGCTTACCAAGTCTAGTTTGTACTCCACTTTGAATTTTTGGAAAAATTTGGAAATTGAGTGTTTTATTGGAGTTACAAGTTCGATATGTATTACCATGGTGTAGGAAAAAAAATCTAAATTTATATACATGGATGATTTTAATTTCCTGTAATGTTCTTCATTGTAATTTACAGCTTTGGTAAAAACTAGAATTTTTAGTACATTTTGTAATTGACATGAATTCTTTTTACAATCACTTCAAAAAATCATTGTAATTTCAAATTTTCACCAAAACTTGTGAAAAAATCATAGTTTGTAGTAGACACATGGTTTCATCTACTAAAAATATAAAATTGATTTTTTTATCTTATTTATAGTGACAAAATTGAGTGTCAGGTATAGCTTGATTCCGTGGTCATGGACTTGATGTTTAAGGGCTAAAGTAATTCTTTTTGGGAATTTATGAAAGCTGGAGTATCACTTAGTTTCCCAAAATTCAAAAGCATAATTGTAGAGGATTTGTAATTGTACTATACTTCATATTTTTTGTTTTTCAAAAAATCCATTTTTGGATGGGCCCCTTTTGTTTGGGTAGTGATCAAAAAATGATTGATTGGTCCTTTGGGTTAACAAACTTTTCATATATTGTAGTTAATGCACTTTTCTAGTAGTTAATGCTCATTTTTCCTAGTTAACACTTTTCCCTTTTCGTTGACTTACTTTTGTTTAAAAATTATCAAATCTTTCCTATCTAAATAAAATGGTCAAGTTAAAAAAATAAAAATAATTACATAAGAATAAAATGTCTTTTATATTAAAGTAAAAGACTCAAGTAGACTCGAATTCCATGCAGAACTGTCTTGGTGATCACACCAACCCAAAAAACACCTTGATTTTTTTTCATAAACTTGATTGTCTTCAAAGTATGACTAGGTTAAAAATAGTCTTAACAAATGTAAATGTCTCTAACAAGTACATTTAGTTTTAATGATTATGATAATAATCGTTGAATAATTAAAACCTAATTATGGTTTTATTCATTATATGAACCAAATTTCAAAATTCATGACCTATTCATATGGTATCTAAATAAGACATTTTTCAGAGGGTTGGAATCCTATTGAAAATCGAGACAAGATCCATAAAAAAATTAATTCATTCGTATGAGTACCATAGTACCATAGCAGGATTGCCACCCCGCAAGCGAACATTTATCATTTTTTTGAAAAATAAGGTTTACTCTTCAAAAAATGAAATTTACAATTTTCGTTTTATTAAAAATTGATTAAAAATGGCCCAAAATGGCTTAGAAATAGCAAAATACAACTAAAAATAATTTATTCTATATATTTTCTCTTCATAATTTCCGATTTTATTATTATTTATATTGTTTTTAATTATTTTTGGCGACCCTGCTATGCTACCAAGGTACGTAATAAAACTGAATGCGTAATAATATATGAGACGGAGTTGAGTCGGCTGACGGAACATGAACGAACAGAGTCGAATCGAACGAACAGAGTCGAATCGGACGAACGACATTCATAGGATCTTGCATTGGGGTGGGGTTCAAGCAACCCTAATTTTGGAGATAGCAATACAATAGTGTATCATCGTGAGCTCCACAGCCATAGCCTTTGCCTTTGCCATCGCCAGCCTTCCCCGAATTCCGTCTCCATTTACGACGCCGGAGTGCTCTTCTCCTTCTCCTCTGAATTTTTTTTCGTGTTTTCGTTCCTTTCCGAGGGCTTGTTGACGGGATTCGGAATTGGAAGCGGGCTTTCTGATCGCAGACAGATCGACTTTGGATGGATTGGATTGGAGTTCGAAGTGACGCGAAGTCGCTGTGATAAAATCAAGGTCAAATTTCCGGCTATCTGAAGCACTAGAGGTACTTGCCACTTGCATTTCTATTGCGGTCTAATCTGGTTGAGTTATTTTTTATTACAACTGCTGATGCGGTAGAGAAAAGGTTGAGATTATGGTTGTTCTTTTAGGTTTATGTCGGAATAGTGTTTTTAGTTGTGTTTATGGTTACTCGTGATGCTAGGTTAAATTTGGAAGTGTCTCGTGTAATATAAGTTGAAGGTGATGGTAAACCTAATAATTTTCTTCTTACTCGTGATGAGAGACTATAAATTCCTAAATCTAGAAGCGTTGAGCTGAGCTGGTCCTCTCTTTGTTTGTTTTCTTGACTTTGACCTTGTACTTGCCACTTGCATTTCTGTCGCGGATTCTTCTTGTGGCACCTGATTGAAGTGGTTTTGATTGCAACTGCTCACGGGGTATGAGATTGTATTTATTTTCTTAGGTTTGTGTCGAATAGCGTTTTTAGTTGTGTTTATCTTAAGTGAAGGGTTGCTCTTGATGCTTGGTTAAATTTAGAAGTATCTCGTGTTGAAGATGATGGTGGGCCTCATAATTTGCTTCATTCTCTTCGCTATTTGAGTGTATATCGTGATGAGGGACCAAATCTAGAAGCAAGGGTGATTGGCGAATTATTTTGCGTGCAAAATGACTGAGTATTTATAAGCCGCAGGCGTTGAGCTCAACTGGTCCTCTATTTATTTGTTTCTTGAGTTTAACATGGTACTTGCTACTTGCATTTTCTGTCGCGGATTCATTGAATTTATGCTTGTGGCATTTGAATGATTTTGTTGAAGTGATTTTTGATTGACGTGGTAGAGAAGAGGTTGAGATGATTTTTGTTCTCTGAGGTTTGTGTTGATTTTCCTGATAGAACAGTGTTTTTAGATTAAGTCGTTTGTGTTTATATCTGTTACTCGTGATGCTAGGTAGTATCTCGTAGAATATCAGTTGCAGATGATGGTAAACCTAGTAATTTGCTTCGTACTCTTGGATGTTTGGCTGTATGTTGTGATTAGAGATTCCCACGATTTCCCATGCTGATTGACGAATGTCTTGTGTGCAAAATGACTGATCAGTACGTTGTAGTTACAAGCCGCAGGTGTTGAGCTCAGATGGTCCTCTATTTGTTTGTTTCTCGACTGTGACTTGAATGCTATGATCATAGGTGCTCAATGAGAAGGATGGATGTATGAGATCATGATAGGCTGGTTCTGTTAATAATGTGCTAATTCGGGTGATGTATATCTATTAGCCAGCATCGTACAGGACCTGCCTCCCGATGGCGAGCATGATGGAGACAGATATCGTAGTAGCGACAACAAACGGAGCAGCAACACCTGCCCCAGTAGGCGCCCCCCCTTCACAGGCTTCACGTGTCAATGATCGTCTCGCTGATGCCCTTAAGCTGGAGCACCAGCTTATCAAGGTCAGTGGTTTTTACGTACTTTCAGTATTCTGAATGATTTTTGTTATTCGTCCTCCTGTTGAGTATGTCCACCGCGTGCATTCTGTGACTTTATTATCTGGCGGGACGGTGAGTGGATATCTTTTAATTGTCTTTCTGTTGAGCTTTGTTAGTTAGTGGGGTTCTGAGACAAGTGAGCTGAAGTCACAGCATTATCTAAATTTCAAATTTGGTGCTAAGTTAATGTTGTCCCTCTTTTCCTTCTTCTGTTATTCATGCTTCAAATCCCTGAATGTTCAGATGTCTCACATTGAGCATGTTCCATAGGTTCCATTTGAGCATTTGAAGAAAGCCATGCGGGTGAGTACACGTTTGGTGGAGAAGGAGGTGAATGCTGTAGTTGCTGGTGTGGCTGATGCTATTGACAAAGATATGTCCAAAGAGGAAGCTGTGCAGCGCCTCACATCTCTAGTTTCTCGACTGCAAGGCCTTAAACGCAAGGTATTGTTTTTGACATGTTCTTGAGCATTGTAGGCATCGGATATGGATAGGTTGGTGAATTCTCCAATTCCTGGAGTAGTTCACTTTTGACCAATGATTATATTGATGTCAGGTGGTATAGATTGTATGATTGTAAATATGTTTACTAAAGACATGAGGTACTGACGTGGTTCATCAAGTGTGTGTTGGTATGTCTTCATTTTTTATACAAGGCTGTCTTCCTATTTCTGAATAGGTTCATGTTAAGGCAGCGTATTGAGGGGGAATGACAGTTTTGGAAACCTGCGTTTGTTTGCAGTCATGAAATTTTACTTATTTTGTGTAGTTGGATGGATTGACACCCACCTTTCTGGACTAGATGCCCACATCTCTCTCCCCCTTTCTATCCCTTTTCAAGTTGTTGTGAAATGGTGCACCACCGAATGTGCTGTGCAGACTTGTATTCGTGTATTTCATTGAGTGTTGACTCAAGTTGCAGTTGGATGAAGGTAACAAAGGTGAACAAGTTCAGGTGCAAAGGTGTCGTGCCAGGATGGACCATTTAAGCATGCTTCAGGGTGAAAACGCCAAGGAGAATGAGGCTTCCTGGAATAACACACGAGTGCAGCGTATATTGGTTGACTACATGCTACGGTCCTCTTATTATGATACTGCCCTTAAGTTGGCAGAAATGAAGGGTATACAGGTATACCTTAAATTCATGGCCCCTGTTTGCTCAGAATGCAGGTGTTGGTTAATCTTTTTAGCCATTTCTCATGATGATGTTCCGATGGCCCTTTCTGTTAAATTCTGTTATTGATGTTTGGTGGTATTTTATACGACCAATAATTTGTGACTCGGTTTGTTTGATCCTGGAACTATTGCTTATTTGAATTACACTTATTGAGATCTGGATGTGATCTTGTTATAGCTGCTGTAAAATGTGCTTGTGGTGTTTTCAGATCTCGGTGGTTGGTGATTGATGCCTTGTACGTTTGTAGGAACTTGTGGATATTGACATCTTCTTGGAGGCCCGAAAAGTCATTGAGGCTCTCCGGAATCGGGACTGTACTGAAGCACTCACATGGTGCTCTGAAAACAAGTCCAAGCTGAAGAAATCAAAGGTTCTACATTTTACTGCTTTTGTTCCTTGTACTTGAGTCCACCATCATGAGTAGAAAAGAGCGTTTATTAGTTTTAAACTGGGGACATTTTTTATAAATGATTCCGGTTTGCAGTTTTTCAGATCCTTCCCTTTGTATGAGATTTGTGAATTCCTGAAGTACATCCAACAAACACTGTTTTTCTGGTAACAGTTGATACGTTGTGCAAGTGCAGAGTAAGTTTGAGTTTAAGCTAAGATTACAAGAGTTTATCGAATTGGTGCGGGCTGAGCGGATGATGGATGCTATTATGTATGCTCGCAAGCATCTTGCTGCATGGGGTTCTACCAACATGAAGGAACTTCAACAGGCCATGGCCACCTTAGCTTTCAAGAGTAACACTGATTGTGCTGGCTATAAGGTGGGTCTTCTGTGCTACGTCTTACAGTTTCTAAGGACAATTGTTATGATCTGCGTAGAGTAAAATTGAATTTCCTCACTTTTTAGAGCATAGTTCCTGGAAAACAAATCTAAATTTGGCACAGAGGTTTGACTTTGGTCTGCATCATCTCAGCCTTGATCAAGCTGCAGAGTATTAGAAGGATTGAGTTTGTCTGCCTCTGCCAAGCATTCCCCTGCCAATTGGGTAGGTAGATGAAACTGGCAGAATATATGGTCTCATGATTCATGATATGTTGTCCATGTTTGCATCTCAATAATCAATAACTAATTTGGAGTATTTTTTTTGTGTTTTGCAGATACTATTTGATATGCAGCAATGGGATAACTTGACTCAAGAGTTTAAGCAAGAGTTTTATAAACTATATGGCATGACTCATGAACCCCTCCTCAACATTCATCTTCAGGCTGGTCTTTCTGCACTTAAGACGCCGTATTTAACCTCAACCCCACCTCAACTGTTAATTTTAACAGTTTCTTTAGAAGTGCTGATTCAACGTTGGGGTGACCTTGAGGAGTTCGTCTAGTTGACCGTCTGCATGTTGAAGAATTCATTGCCAGGAATTTCTCTGATTAGTATCCACTACAAGATTAGTTCCTGTGAGTTCCACCTAAGTATGTACTCTCCTAAGTTCCAACTCAATTCTTAAGTCCGATGACTCCATCTTAAAATTTTAAATGGTGTCAGATTTTGTTACGAGGAAGGATGCACCAAGGAGGACCCTTTGTCGCAAGATATCATTCGCAAGCTGGCAGAACCATTGCCGCTTGCAAAGCACATTCACAGCAAGCTAGTGTGCTACATTACCAAGGAGCCCATGAACGACGATAATCCGCCTTTAGTACTGCCCAACGGCTATGTATATAGCACCAAGGTTTGTTCTCTTGCTGGTGTCGGAGTTGATCTTTGAGTATTTCCTGCCTTTTCTAAGTTCATTTGTTGAATCTGAAAACTATTGTGCTCCTCAAATAAATTACCAGTGCGTTGCAAAATATAGTGTGGCTGTTGTCAGTTCTAATGGTAAAACACTTCAACGTATGATATTTAATGCGTTAGCAATCATTATATATTTTAACAGCCTATCGACTCTTTTTCTTCAGAAGCCACGATGAGTATCTAGGCTTGAGCCTAATACACTTGTCTGTTTGCAGGCAATGGAACAGATGGCAATGAAGAACCAAGGCAGGATCACATGCCCAAGAACAGGAGCTGTTTGTAATTTTCAAGATCTTTCCAAAGCTTACATATCATGATGCTTCGGACTTCCAAGGGGTTGTGAGCGCACTGGCCTTTCAATCCTCAACCATTGGGTTCAGAATGTGATTAATGGTGTTCAGTATTTTCATTGTAGAGGCGGTACAGCTTTTGGTATCTGGTTCTGGTATGCAATTGGTTCTATGTTTATTGGCTAACTGTGAAAGCAAGGTAGGTTCCACCCCTATAAATTGTTAGCTCATTATTATCATTGTGGCCGTGTAGCATAGTAGTACTAATCCTTCAACCGATCCATGAAGTTTTCTGTATAGTTCATGCTTAAGTTTACTAAGGGCAGGAACCAAATGTAAATCTACATGACTATAGTCTCAAGGCTGTTAGCATTAAGATTTACCTTGTACAAGTGAGTGTTGTATCTGTTCTTGTAAATATTCAAGCAATTGTTCCTTGCAAAAGTCATCACCTTGGTGGGACATTTGATTTGAAACTCTGCTTATAACATGAAAGCATTTTGCCCTGTTTCATGGTGATGTCTGTCAGGTATTGAATGTCACTCATCATCCTTGCCCGTTGGTGCACGCAGCCCTACTTAGATCCGTCCAAATTCCCCTATTTCTTTCCTGTACTTACCATATACATACATTACATTTGGGTTTCATACATTACATTTGGGTTACATTCCCTGGGGACCATATACAGTAAGTTGAGCATCGGCTTAGTATGAGTTTGTCACTGTGAGTTTATGTGATAGAGTGATACAGTGTGACATGTGCCACTATGATGGCTGCGATGCAAAACGCCGCAGGAAATCGGTAGATAGTCGAGTGTATACATACAGTACAGATACATACAGTACTGAACCTGCTCCCTCGTCTTCGCTGCTGTTGAAGCTTCAACTTTTTGTCAATTCCCCAACGCAAAATGCCAATGGGACGCTTAATCCTCTGACGAATTCAGCAACCAAAACCTGTTGTCCTACTGATCCTTCACACAGTTTTCGCCGCACATAAAACAACAACCGATCACAAATGCAAGCTTGTAGAGCGAAGCTCAAGTGTTCAACTGTAATTAGGGTTTCCAAGGTCGACTTACTTGGCAAGTAGGGTATTGGGCGAAGGTATCGGCCAACCAGCGTCGCATTTTGCGGCCATTGTGGCTTTTTTCTGCACCTTGATAAACTTTTGGGGATACGTTAAGTTGAGTATCAACCTTAAGTAGCCATACTTTACTATTTTATTTTTTATTTTATTTTTCTCTTTTTTGTTCAACTACTACATCGATCTTGAGATCCAATGGCTCAAAGTGGCTTGCATTGAGATTATGTCTTGTAATTCAAATGTAGTCAAGACTATAGGAGACAATTGCAAGTCAATACCTTCCTTGCCACTGCAGTGACTCAGTAGATCTTGACCTGTGGTTATATCCCATAGTCTTGCATGCTTTTGAATTATTTAGTCATGTTGAAATTACAACTGCAATATCAGCTTCACCCTTTGAACAAGGAGGCAAGGTCGGCACTTTTGTCCTGAACAATTAAGTTTATAAATATTCTTTATGATTCTTTTTTTTTTGTGTTACCAAAAACATTTGGAATTTTTTTCTCACAAACATGATTTGCATTTATTTTTAAAATTATTCTTTTGTTGTACCTACCCTCCACTTATACCGGTAGTACACTCAGACCTCTTTAGTGTGCTTTACTCCTATTATAATAATGATGTTAAAGTAGTGATGTTAAAGCAGTGATGTTAGAGCATGCCCAATAGCATGGGAATGCAACAATCCAATGCTATGATAGCGGAGGATTAGGGCAAACATGACCCCAACAATTGTGCACCGTACGCCATGAAACCTTGGTGGTGGCCTATGTTTGGATTTGGGACGCCATGTACTCCTCTTTTGGTGCCCTTGATTTTCTAACGCTAAACAAGGAGTCAACAGTGGTATGGGACCAACGCGGCATGGGGAGGAACCAAGAAGGACCATCAGTGTGGAGATGCGACATGTGGTAATAACCAGCTGCGAACACGGACTGACAAGCACTACACCAAGTCAATGAGGTATCGGTGATCGGTTTTAAATCTATAATTGCCATATTGGTACCTAATCGTGGTAGTGTTGTTGGGGTTGATAGCGTACTTCCTCCCCCCAAGGTCACCCTAAACCCAAATAAAATGGCATTGATGGACAGTGTAGGCTAGGCTTTTTGGGCATGCTCTTAGAGCATGGCCGACAACACCCATTCTTATACTCCAAATGTTACTTTTAAATGATAAAGGTATGCTTAAAGTGTAGAGCTTGATTTTAGCACATCAAATGGTTTGTCCTATTCCCTTATGTCAAGACCATGCTATCACTTTATGAAGCTAAAAGTTAGGAAATTTCTTCTCCTAAATTGATGGCTAGAATTCGGTGTTCTAGTGGTAGTATGTAATTAATCTATGAAATTCATTTGAATCATAGTGGGTGCTTGTTGTTAAGGACGTGAGAGCTTCTCACACTTCATCTCGGACGTGAGTTTGGAGTGTTGGGAGTTGATGCTAGCCATGCTCTTATAGTGGTGATCATTAGATGATCATTAATCGGGGATTGGGGCCTTTAGAAGGTCCCTTTCCATTGATTTGCATGCATCCATGATGATGCATCATCATTATTATTATTGTTATTGTTATTATTATTATTATTATTATTATTATTATTATTATTATTATTATTATTATTATTATTATTATTATTATTATTATTATTATTTTATATTTTTTAATTTGAATGAAAATAGAAAAATCCGATTTGACATGGACGACGGCAATAAATTCTGATTTTAATTTTGAATTTTTTTTAATGCATTAGCCTGTATACATGCATATCATAACTCGGGACCTTCGAAAGGCCCCAATCCTCACCTAATGAAGGTTCGAGCTTCCAATTTCCTATCCACAACTTGTATCACACTAAACATAAATTATTCGAGGAATTTTGATCTTCTTATAAAAGAGATGGATAAGTCACTGGTAAGAAAAATGGTCATGCATTCTGTGAGAAATTTTGAGTTCATATCTGTTAACCCTTTAGTGCCTAGGGTGGTTATGGAGAAACCATAGTTTTTTGGGTGATGTTTCTTTAAAATTCTCTCTGTTGAAATTAGGGATACTATTAATAGTATCTAACGGTATGAATGTAAGCATAGCTGAATGAAACAAGTGTCGGTTAAATCTTGGTAAGATCGGACCGTTGGATTGGAAGATCATAGTATGTCTTTGAACCATATAATGCACACTCAAAAATGAGATTTTGGGGGTGTGTGACTTCAAGGTTAAATAGAATTTGGGTTAAATTTTCAAAAATAAAAGTGAAGATGTTCAGCAATGGCCTGTGTCAACACCTCTTCATTGCAATCTTTCATGTCAAGAAAAAACTCATACATAATTATTGTGAATTTTATAAGTGAGAGTGACTTATCCATGTACGGTTTAGGACAAAATTTATATGTTAAAATAAGAAAGGACTTGGTACATTGATGAAGATCAAACTACATACACTAATGGAACATGAATAAGAGAACACAATCCAAAAAAAATTACAAGATAACAAACTTGCAAACATAAGAAATACCACATAGTATGTGTGTTGTATTTGTAAGTATTTGTTGTATTTTGAGGTATTTGTAGTATTTTGGTGTTTTGTACATAGGTATTTGGATAGCTAAGAAAGGCAGATTTCAAATTTTCTTTTTGCGTCATCTACAAAATCAAAGGTTCCACATCTGAACTTCAGACATCGGACTGAGATGGTTCACAGATTTTCCAGCATTTCATTTTCTAGTGATCTAGTGACCACTTAGTGGTTACCTGGGCACTAAAGGGTTAATTGGCTAAAAGGATGATGGAGTAGAAGTCGGTCACAATAGAGCAATACTCCCTCCATCCCACTAAAAAGTTATGATTTCATTAAAAATTTGGGATTAAGGCCCCACGTTGTATGAAAGAATAATTTTAGCGACAAAATCAAAGATCTTTGTATCAAGAAACTACCCTTGAATTTCTAGGGTTATGGTTGGTTGCAACCCTAGAATTGTTGGGGGTCCAAGACTGTCATTTTAAATTTTGACAAGTAGGTGATGTCGGATATTCTGCACATTCTCCTCAAGGGCAAGGTAGAACCAGTGAAGGCTATTGAATGTTATGTTAGTAGCATACAATTTACAAACTAGGATTGTTATAGGGCCTACACATATGACCCGCAGGCCTGCCCCGCCACCCGCCACCCGCCTGCGCCATGACTGGTCGGATATCCGTGGGGCCGGCCTGGGTGGTGGCCCATGGTTGTTGTGCCTATGGAGTTTGGCTGCGCCATGCCACCCCGCCACAGTTGCCAGGCTTCTCTATTCTTTCAATTTTTACTTTGTGACCTCTTTCATTTTGTTCAAATTTATTTGTTTTCTTAATCAATGTATGCAATGTTTCTAGTATTGTTTTCTAATCATGATCACCACCTCATTTTGAGTCGGCAGATGATTCACAACGCCTGCCACTTCTGGTGCAAAAGTAACTTAATACGGCCTCGTTCAAGAAGATTTTGTATTCGATTGTATTATGAGACTCTTTTTGTTCCAAAAAAAAAGTATTGTTTTTTTGTTGTCATAGGGAAGCATAAAACAAGCATCTGAACACAAGTTGCAAAGTGAACACCAAAGCATCATACCTACTTAAGATGAAAAGACAGTGAAGAGGGAGGGACCGGCACTGTTGAGAAGAGAGGCGTCAGTGAAAGAAGTGAACGGAATAACCTGTGAAAGGTAAGAGCATGCCCAACAGCAAGTACTTTTGAGGGACCAACGCCAAGATTTGGTGTAGCCAGCTCCACTTGCTTCGCAGTTTGGCCCAACAACTACCCACTAACTCCAAAAAATAGCATTTGAGGCCAAAGTTTGAGGTTTCCCCACCATCTAGAGAAGTTTTGGTGCAAGCAAATTACTCACACCAAGCAAGCATCTTTGCTCAATCAATAATCAAATAATGAACTTGAAGACCAGCCCATGCTTCAAAGGCCATCAAGGTTTTTTCATAAAATCTCCTTTTAATAAGTTGCCTTGGTGTTCGCACAAGGAGTGTTGTTGGGGTATTTCAAGTTTAACATTCCTTGAAGTTAAAAATGCCCCTCAAATTAATAGAGTTATCCGAAAATAGAACTAGTTTTCAAGCAGAGTTCAAGTGGAGTTCTCTTCCTATAATTATAATTTCTGACAGTTATTGTTCATGAATAGTTTCTATGGTTGGGGCTCTTGGCTTGGGCGAACATGTGGGAACTCTCCTCTAGCATTGGGGAGGTCACGAGTTCCACACCTCATGATGGTGTACGGCCTTGCTTTAGATTATTCTCCAACTCACTATAAACTAGTTTTGCAGTCTTTATGAACTCAAAACGAGTCTAAGGTGAGTTTAAGGTTTCTTTCCACTTTGAGACACTCTTTTCTAATGCTTGGTGAACATATTTGGTCTCTAGATACATGATGGTCTGATATGGGTATCCCCTCCAAAATAGTGTGATTTTTGAGAAATATCTTTTTGGTAAGAAAAAAAACATTGGAAAATTACAAAAATTAGAGGGTGTTGTAGACACTATGGCTGCAACTATATACATAATGTTAAAGATGGACTTTCTAGCACACACAAAATGAGTTAGACATAAGTCACACTATTTGAGACACATAAAAGTGGTACCCATATCAAGCTATTCCCCCTAGAGCTATTGGGCTTACTCTAAAATACTCTGAAAGTCATAGAGACGCCTAGCTAAGCGAAGCTCAAAACCGCCAACCCAACAACCGCCCCAGTGCCTAGCGAGGGTAGAGAGAAGGTTGACTAAGTTCATTCAACTCCGCCGGCACCTACAAATGGTGATGGTGTAGATTCCATGGACTTTCGGAGACCCTTACCCTGGTAACTCTGGTCACTAATGAACATATACCCTGTTAACATGCTTGTTCTAGAAATTTTGTGGGATATATGCCCATTGGTGACCAGGGTTACCGGGGGTAAGTTGGGTCATAAGCACCCAGTCGACCAAACCGGTTATTTAACCCTTTAAGGTCCAGATGATACACCGATTTCAAAAATGCGTATAAATGTTTGATGAATAACAAAAATGGAGTTGATGAACTAAAAGCAAAGTTATAAATGTCAATGTGTAGATCACATATGTACGGTTGAATTTATCATATTTATTATTAATATTTTTAAATTAATATTTCAAGGTTTTCTTTTGAAATTCAATTCAAAATCTCAAATTAACAAAAAAATAAAAAATAAAAATTGTAACAAATTTGGAATAATATGCACTATGAGATGGTATAATTTTCATGGTTTGATTCTACTTATTTTGAAAAATCGTTTTTAAGAGCTCACTTTTTGAACTAAGAATGAAACTTGGTATAAACCAATTTTATTTATTTTTTAAAATCACAATATCTTATTTTGAAGATCCATACTATACAAATGGTAGTCAACTAGCACAAGAACCAAGAGAAATATGACTGGATGAAAAATGTGACTCTTCATCGTTCAGAAAATGGTTCAACATCCACTATATGGACGCAAGGTGCGTTTAACCCCTAAATGCCCAAAGGTTTTTTTTAAGATGCTAAATGTGTTACAATGTTTATCTTTCTCAAATTTTATGAGCTACAATATTTAAATATATATAGAGCACAACAATAAGACAACATGCATACACTTAAATTTTGGAAAAATGTAATGAATTTATTAATAATCAATTCATAAGAATTTTCTTAATTTGAAAATTCACAAAATATACATGTTTAGTCATTTTTGCTTGAAATCAAGTATAATAGGTCAAAAAGATTGGATTTATGTGGTGGTTCCTATGTTCAAGTTAGAGCTAATCTTATTTGATTAAAAATCAAAAGATTCCATTCTAGGAAGATTTTCAGAATTGTAACAATTCAAGATGCTGTCACTACAAGGGCTTTAACCCCTAAATGTCACAACGTCTAGTTTCCAAATGACTAACAGATTCAACTCACCCTACGTTCTCATCAATGTTGGGATGAAAGTCATCCAATTTTTTGGAGATACTTCACCAAGTTGTTGTCCTATCCAACAATTGGATTTGATGATACTAGAATACATAATTTTCTAAAATTACAAATGTAGAAGTATATGAAGTTGTTGACCAAGCCAAAATTGCATTGAGTGACTTGCAAAATGAGGTCATAGATTTAAGGAACACAAAAATTTCAAAAAATCACCATGTTAAGAGTATCTCATTTCAAATCCATTCCAACAATTATACTCAAAAAATATTAAAATTTTGTTTGTAATCAAATTTAGAAGGAATTTTAAAATTAAACATTCCAATTTGATAATTAAATATTGGTGATAGTATTGGTAAATCAAGCCATACAGATGGAATCTAAAATTCAAAATCTAGAACTTTAATCTATATATTAATTCCAAAATATTTTTCTAAATAGTACCATATGATGATTTCATAGTCAAATTAATAGTCAATTCTAGGGACACCTTGGTATGTTTAGGGGTTAAAGGGAAATCAGTAAAAAAATTCAAATTTTCTTTTCGGGAAGGTTGATCACTTTCAACATTTACAAAGGAAAAAAATCACTCTCAAAAATTGTTATTTCTGCAAAAAAATTGAACATTTAATCCTTAAGTTCCTGGGCGACCCAAAATGGGTCGCACCAAAACTAGAAAAGGTTATAAAACATGCAAAAAGTGTCTGAATTGAGTGTTTCGAAAGCCCAACCTCTTTAGAATCAAGTTGGCTATAACAATATGCATTTAGATCTGTGAAAATGTTTTTAATTAATTTTATAATAAATAAAGAAAGCTGGTTGTTCATGTGCCTAAAGCAGCCTAAAAAGTTGTCAAATTTGCAAATGTTTGAAAAAATGCATGATAATGCATCAATTTTGCAAAGATGTACAAAGACTAATTCTAGATTATGAATTCTAGTTCAATTCTATCAAAAAAATACAAAATTAATAATTATTTATTAAACTTCATTATGATTGGCTAAAATTATGAGTTTAATAAGATGCTTAACCCCTGAGCGCCCCGGCGCCCCAAATATGGCCTCCACAAAATGAAAGGTTGCCATATTTGACTCTTATAATCTTTTCAATGGTACGGTGAAATCATTTGTCCTTTCCCCCACAACTCCGGGCATGTCTCCACTACCAATCGGTACGGTCAATTTATGTGGATCTTGTTTTGGGTGACAATTTGATTCAAATGAGTTGAGAAGGGTCTAGATTTTGGTAAACATGCTTTGGGCGCTCAGGGGTTAAATATTCATTAGAACTCATCTCATTTAAAGTGTTTATGTTATCCAGTTCTTGTCTATAATCATTTGAATTAGTGTTTTTACAAAATAAAATATCCTAAATCTTGGCAACTTATGACTATGTTATGAACATTATACTTTTAGCCAATACTAATTTATTTTTATATATATAATGAATATTCAAAGTTTTTCTTTTTAAATTCATTTATAAAAATTCCAAAGTGTTTTAGTGGTATTCAATTGTGTAGATAGAATCTATAGGTTGTGCATCACAACTTTCATGTTCTATAGAACTTTAAAAAATTCATGTAACACGTGTTTTATAGCACATTAAGGGTTAAAGACGGCTGAACCTTTTTTAAACTCTGAAATTATGGATTGACTAGACATGTTCGATTAGGCGGTTAGGAGTTAAGGGTTAACGATGAGTATTATGTGTGCACTACTAGAGAGTGCGTAAAAACCAAGACAAAACCAAGACACATCTGTTGGAACCAATAGAGAATGGGTTTAACGTAGCAAAGCCGAATGAAGCAGCACAGAACCAACAAGTTTTCTCTTGGAACCAACAAGTTTTCTCGTTGTTTAGCGTGCATGGCCATTTCAATATAGTGGCTTCGATTACATAATAACTATATGTTGCGTTATGTGCTACTACCAAAAATCAAACTGCATTTTCTGTTCATTGTGATCTGGAATCAACTGTTCCTAACCCGCACAGAACCAACAGAATTTCTGTTGATTTTGTCTGGGTTAGGAACCCCATTTCTCTAGTAGTGGTGGCATTTGTGTGAGTATGAAGGAAAGAAAATTTCTTTTATAATTAATTATTAATTGGGTGTATAATGAATTGGTCCACTAGCCTTTATGAAAGTTTTGCTCCACCACCCTTTAAAACTAATTCAATTTTTATCATAAACTTACAACTTTAATTGCATTGATCTCCAAACCAAATTTTCTTCCGATAAAAAATACTTGACATTTCACACAATACTTGCAAAAGATTACATTCCTTATAGTGGTTGTCCTAGGCTGGTTCCCCTCACTAACTGCATGTACCACAAGAGTGCTTCGACAAAAGCCTCATTTCTGGCCCATCTAACTACTAAAATACTAATAAAATCCGTACTAAATAAGAACCCCATAAGGGTTTAATTCCAGTACAAAAACAACACTCCTTCTGCAACCCAACTCCTCATCCCACATGAACCCACCAATGCCCACTCCCTAAGCAACCATGAACTATTCGTCGGACTTCCACACCTCCAAAACCCCCCTTTATCTGTAAAAAAAAAAAACCAATTTATTCCACACTATTTATGTAGACCACAATAATTGCAAAGAATTAATTATTAAATTTTGGGTTTCATTTCTCCCACTTTGAACTCAAATCCTGTTCCCAATGATGTGATTTAATTTTTATTTCCAAAAATCATAACTAAAAATAGCTTCAAATAGAACAAAAATAAAGAAAATATCACTTAAAATAATTTCTTATATTTTTTCTATTTTAAAATTTACATTGTTTTTTAGAATAGTTTTATGTACAAACGTGCTATCAACGTAGGGTTAATACTAAGTTTTGGGTTTCATTTCTCCCACTTTGAACTCAAATCCTGTTCCCAATGATGTACAGCTAATTGTTTTTCATGAGTCAATAAAAAATGTGGACAAAAATCTTGCTTTCATATTATGAGAATCGTAGGAAAGGTGATTTTACTGCACGATGATAGGTTCAGTCCACAGAAGGTGCAAGGATATGCGTAGAAATGAAACATCACAAAGACAAAATAGATACCATTTCACATTATACAGAATCAATCCATAATCGTCGCCAACCCTCTCTTTTAGCAAAGCAAAGCAGTGATCCCTCACAACTTACCCCAGGCTGTGTCAAAACTCACACACATAGAGAATTCCCCTGCAATCACCGTTACCAACAGTAATTGCAGAGAAGTCACCCTCATCTTTTTCCCAATCAAAACATTCACTCACTTTTTCAATCCAAAACTCTAAAGAAAGTTTAACATACGAAGATATTCCAAAGAATACATACTATAGCTAGATAGCTCGTTTGTGCACCTCCAAACAAATGCTATTATGTTCTAAAAAAACAAGGTTAGTTTATTAATTTTTTTACAAGTTTCGTATATTTGAGAAAAGAAATACTAAAAAATATTCTTAGATGGTCTAAGAGTAGCCAAATATCACTTGAAATAAAATTTCCTCTTTTTGTTTCTCTATCCTTACAATATTCCACTTTTTTTTCTTCTTATTTTAGAATTATATTTGAAGCTTAATATGGTAATTAGTTTTTGGTTTTTGTTTCTCGACACTATGACTACAAATGATTCTGTGTTTTAAAAAAATTCATAAATACTCTCCATTGGCTTAAGATAGCCAAATATCACTATTTTTAGAATTGTCAATTTTTTTAATATTTTTTAATCTTGAACAAATCACATACCTAACTACGGTGATTAGTTTTTGGTTTTTTACACTTCCACTACAAACTCAAGTTCTATTTCCTAATTTGAATTTTCTGCGAGTCAATAAAAATCCCTTCACCTTCATCTTTTTCCCCTATGATAAACGAGGAAGTATCCAAGATTGTCAATATATACACTATTGTTCCGAAATAAACGGGTGGTTTAATGCCTCTACTACAGTCAATCGCTTATTTGGATCTAAAATAAATATCCTCTCTAACAGATCTGTAAACAATGTTGTCCATTTATCTTGTGACCCCATGCTAACAATAAAATGTCCCATACCTTTAGGTTTGGAAAAATGGTCGTTTTTAACAATCTTCTTCACCAACTTTTTTGTGATGGAATCTTCTTCTATGATATATAAATTTAAATTTTGATCAAAGTAGTGGTTTTTCAACTCTGCCTTTTTCAACAACTTTTTTGGTAAAACACCTTTTAATTCCATATGTAATTGCAACATGTGAGTATTAGTCATTCCCTTGAATAGCACATCGCCTGAATAAAGCTCGTACAAACAACAACCTACCGACCACATATCTATGGCATAGTTGTAAGGTAAGCCTAGAATGATTTCAGGTGCTCGATAGAATCGACTAACAACGTATGGTTGGATCTCGATTTGAGGTCCAATCCGCATTGCAGATCCAAAATCACATAGCTTCAATGTTGTCATTGCATCATTTATCAGAATATTGTCAGGTTTGATGTCACTACGCAAAACTCCACACTTTTGCAAATGCTCGAGTGCAATGAATAGTTGTTTTGCATAAGCTCGGGTTATTCCAATATTGTAGCTAAGTTTCTTTTGAATTCCACGGAGGTTTGTGTGCAAGGACTCAAACACCAAACATAAATGATTGCGATGTTGAAAACTAGAAAGTAGTTGTACGCAATGTCTCTTGTTGTTGGGATCGGCTTCATTTAGTCTTTTCAATATCTCCACTTCCTTGAGCCCGCATTTATGCATGAAGTCATTATTGCGAATAATTTTAATTGCGACTTCATTATGATCATTTTTGTTTGCTTTTAAGTCTTGTGCACGAATCACAGTTGAAAATACACCACTTCCATGTGACGCCAAAACACGATAACGACCATCCATAATCTCACCAGGGTGAAAACGATAACGCCTTTCGTGGTCATCCCAATTGTCATTTAACGTACTCAAACTAGTAGCTTCATTGTTGTTTTTTTCTAGTTTCCAACCACCTACAGGTGAATCTGCAAACATGTCGGTACCCGATTCATAGTTGCCGGAACCCTCCATTTGTCTTGCCCTGTATAATGTCTTCTATTTACCAAGATAATATATGATAAATCTCAAATAAGTATCAATTTGAGACAATACTTATTGATAGTCTTAAGTAATTGTTCATCAAGACCGTCAATAAGTATTAGTCTTCATAGTACTTAATGATAATATTAATAAGTACTATATCAATAAATAAATAAATAAATAAATAAATAAATAAATAAAAGAAGTGAAGTTTGACAGTTGATAAATAATTTGTACTTATTTATATATACAAGAATTTTGTAAAAAAAATGAACCATGGAAGATAGAAGAAAGTAAAAGGATATTTCTACCTAACTACGGTGTTTACTTTTTGGTTTTTTACACTTTCACTACAAACTCAAGTTCTATGTCCCAATTTGAATTTTCTGCGAGTCAATAAAAATCCTAAAAAGCTATAAAATTCCAAAATTCATAAAAAATAAAAAATAAAAAATAATTTATTAAACTTCATTATGATTGGCTAAAATTATAAGTTTAATAAGATGCTTAAATATTCATTAGAACTCATCTCATTTAAAGTGTTTATGTTATCCAATTCTTGTCTATAATCATTTGAATTAGTGTTTCTACAAAATAAAATATTCTAAATCTTGGCAACTTATGACTATGTTATGAACATTATACTTTTAGCCAATACTAATTTATTTTTATATATATAATGAATATTCAAAGTTTTTCTTTTTAAATTCATTTATAAAAATTCCAAAGTGTTTTAGTGGTATTCAATTGTGTAGATAGAATCTATAGGTTGTGCATCACAACTTTCATGTTCTATAGAACTTTAAAAAATTCATGTAATACGTGTTTTATAGCACATTAAGGGTTAAAGACGGGTGAACCTTTTTTAAACTCTGAAATTATGGATTGACTAGACATGTTCGATTAGGCGGTTAGGAGTTAAGGGTTAACAATGAGTATTATGTGTGGCATTTGTGTGAGTATGAAGGAAAGCAAGTTTCTTTTAGGATTTTACACCCTCTTTAACCTTTTACTGTCTAGGGTATTATAGCATACACTGGACTTCAGTAGATTTTTCCATTGTGATTAATACTATCAAAAATAGAATGGATTAAATTTAAAATAATAATTGTACAATCTTATCCTCAACTGGAGTGGAGACAATTTGCCAAAATTAAAGAATCATCCAATGGTGGAATTGCAAGTTTATAATATGTCTTTGAACCGTATAATGCACATTCAAAAATGAGATTTTGGAGGATGTGCGACTTCAAAGTTAAATAGAATTTGAATTAAAATTTCTTAAAATGAAAAAACCGCAATTCAGTAATGCCCTATAGATATCAACACATCTCCATTGCAATCTTTCATATCAAGAATGGACTCACACATAATTATTGTGAATTTTATAAGTGAGAGTGACTTATCCGTATATGGTTTAACACAAAATTTATACGTTAAAAATTGAAAGAAGTTGGTACATTGATTAAGATAGGAATACATACACTACTAGATCTAAAAACAAAACAAGAGAACACAATCCAAAAAAAAAAAAAAAAAAAAAAAACCAAGGTAACAAACTTCCAAACACTAGAAATACAACATGGTACATGTGTTGTATTTGTAAGTATTTGGTGTATTTTGAGGTATTTGCAGTATTTTGATGTTTTGAACATAGGTATTTTGATAGTTTCACAACTCCAGATTGAAATTTTCTTTTTCTAGAAGATGTGTATTATAAATCTCCAAATCTAAACTTCACAATTCAAAATCCAATTCTTCACGGATTTTCTATTATTTGCATTTCCAACACTCCAGTGACTAGAATGTGATCAGCTAGGCACTAAAGGGTTATTAGGACGGCTTTACATGGAGAGCTTGAACGGTCATGGTGATGTCATCCACAATTACTTCCTTAACAGAACATGCTTTGGGGGGTATAGCTTAAATTAATTGAGTGCTTTTGAGGTTGACGGTAACATATTGAGTTGTCAAGTGTTTATAGTATATGTCAGAACTTCTGAACAAAGTTTCCAATCTTCCAATCCTGTTTTCTTTACTTTACAAGACTGGGTGTCAATTCACAACGTGCACCTCATTTATTCTTCCTGTCTTCTAAACATGTTAAAAGGTATCCATATGACTTCACCATGTAGGTTCATGCTCTCCATGGAAAGCCGTCCTTACTGACCGTATTCATGTACTAAGGTCGAGGCACCTAAAACCGACCAGGTACCCAAAACCAACCACCCTAGATTCTTGCCTAATTTCTAGATTTTCAAAGGGAAGATGTACCTCATTTGTACATTAGAGCATGTGATCGGTTTTAGGTAAACCTATGACTTTCACTTTGAAAATTTGTACTTATTCAAATAATTATCAAAAAATTTAAATTAAATATGAAAAATTCTTTATTTCTTATTGCTAAAAAAGGAAAATACTTAAAATATCAATTCATCTATCCCATGTATAGTGAATGTCTTAACTGATCGGTTTTAGGTGCCTCGACCTTAACACCCCTGACTTGTCAGTGATATAGCTCCTGAAAGTGGAAATTAATGTTGCATATAGATTTGGGAATTTGTGACTGCAGTTTGGAAATCAAGCCTTCAACATGAGCGTGCATATTGTACAGTGGGGTGACACCTAAATTGGCACCTTCTGCAATTCCAGGGATAGTGCCCACACTGCTGCCAACTTTGACACCCTCCCGAGGGCTGGAAAATTGTTATTTTAACATGAAATTCTAGAAACAAAATTATTATTATGTTGGAAACATGTGCACCAAATTTCAAGGCCAGAAGAGTGATACAAAAAAAGATATTCAAGATTTACTAACAAGGGGTAGTTGTAAGAAATGTTTCACTACTGCCAACTTTGACACCCTCCCAAAGATTGAAGAATTTTTTTTTTCCCCATGGAATTTTTGGAGTAGGAATATCTTTATGTTGATTACACATATGAAAAGATTCAAGTCCAAAAGACCCACAAAAAGAATGATATTCCAAATCTACCAACAAGTGTAGTTGTAAGAAACAAAGAGGAAAATTGTTTCACAACTTTGACTGCCTCTCTAGGGTTGGGAATTTGTAATTTTAAAATGGAATTTTTGGCACAAAATCACTTTTAAGTCGATAACATGTGCAAAAACTTTCATGTTGAAATAACAAATACTGAACTCTAGGGAGGCTGTCAAAGTTGTGAGACGATTTTCCTCTTTGTTTCTCACAACTACACCTGTTGGTAGATTTGGAATATCATTTTTTTTGTGGGTCTTTTGGACTTAAGTTTTTTCAAATGTGTAAAAAACATAAAGATGTTCCTACTCCAAAAATTCCATGGGGAAAAAAAAATTCTTCAATCCTTGGGAGGGTGTCAAAGTTGGCAGTAGTGAAACATTTCTTACAGCTACCCCTTGTTAGTAAATCTTGAATATCTTTTTTGGTATCAATCTTCTGGCCTTGAAATTTGGTACATATGTCTTCAACATAAAAGCAATTTTTTTTCTAAAATTTCATGTTAAAATAACAATTTTCCAGCCCTCGGGAGGGTGTCAAAGTTGGCAGCAGTGTGGGCATTGTCCCTGGAATTGCACAAGGTGCCAATTTGGGTGTCACCCCACTGTACAGTAGCTGTTAACCCTTAACCCCCTAAAGGTTGGGCATATGACCATGGAATCATGCTTTATCTGGCACACTCAATTTTTCAACTAAAAATAATATGAGGATTCAACTTTATATTTTTAGTAGATGAAGCTATGTGTCTGCTACAAATCATGAATTTTTCATAAATTTTGGTGAAAATTTGAAATTACTATGGTTTTTTGAAGTGATTGTAAAGAAAATTCATATCAATTACAAAATGTACTAGAAAATTCCGATGTTTTATCAAAGGTGTAAATTAAAATGAAGAAAAGTTTAGTTGATGAAAATCATCCATGTATCTAAATTCAAAAAAGTTTAGTTGATGAAAATCATCCATGTATCTAAATGTAGAAATGTTTGCTACACCTTAGTAATACCTACCGAATTTGTAACTGCACTAAAACACTCAATTTTCAAAGTTTTTCAAAAACTCAAAGTGGAGTAGAAACTAAACTTGGCAAGCTTCATTTTGTTAGTTAGGCTCAAATTCAATGGAACTCATTTTCATGGCCTAAATTTAGTTTAAGCAGAACAAGTAGAAAAATTCAAAGTACACTACACGGTGAACTGTTTTTACGACTCTTTTTGTAGTTGGGACCCCATGTAAAACCTAAAAATAGCTTGAATGATCTTTTTGTGAAGGACTTTTGTGAAGGACCAAGCAAAGTCCTTCACAAAAAGAATTGGATGGAAATCATGCATAACACGCAATTCCCAATTTATGCACTTGGCCATATAATCATGCACTTGGCGCCCGGGCGCAATAAAAAAATCTGTCTAAAAAAATCTTTAAAAAATAGCAATTTTTGTCTTTCTACAATCAATTACATTGTAAACAAACAATTCTTTTATTTATTTTTTATTCTTATCTTTATCTTTTCTTTTATTTATTTATTTATTTATTTATTCCGGATTTTGCAAATTTTGCGGTTGAAGGGTCTGCGTGCGCGGACCCTATGTGACTCTCTCCTCCCTCTCTTTCTCCTCTCACTCTCACTCTCCCTCTCCCTCTCACTCTCACTCTCCCTCTCCCCCTCCCTCTCCCTCCCCCTATATATATGAGTGGGAGAGGAAGAGTGAGAAGGAGAGTGAGAGTGAGAGGAAAAAGAGAGGGAGGGGAGAGTTACATAAGGTCCGCACGCGCGGACCCTTTAGCCGGAAAAGCCGGAAAATCCGGAAAATCCGGAATTATTATTATTATTATTATTATTATTATCATTATTTTATTTTTTTTCTTCTGCCGCCGTTAGGGTTTCAGCCACCCTGAACCCTGAACAGAAGAAGAAAACCAACAAAAAATAAAAATAAAAAAAATTCCCCCTCCGCTGCCAAAAGACAAGAAAGACAAGAAAGAAAAAATAAAATAAAAGATAAAAGAAAAGATAAAGATAAGGATAAAAAATAAATTAAAATATTGTTTGTTTACAATGTAAGCGATTGTAGAAAAACAAAATTTGTTGTTTTTTAGAGAACTTTTTAGACAAATTTTTTTTGGGCCAAATTTGCTCATGAATGATTGCACTTGGCCAAGTGCAAAAATAGGGAATTGGGTGTTGCATGTAGCAATTGGAATTGAGTAGTCAGTTTCATTCATAAGCTAGTTTTTGGTTTGGGCGGCGTTTAGGGGTTGAACGTCTACACTACAAGTACCCGGTCAAACCTCGTCAATTCCTCACATTTTAAATTGTATTATATTTTTGATTATTAGTTATTGTTAAACCAATTTACCCTCATTTTTTCATAATTATTTAAATAAAAATGAATTTTATAAGATTTTTCAAAGATTTTCTCTTGCAAAAATCATTGTAATTTCAAAAATGCTTAAAATACGTTGAAAGTTTACAGAAATTTTAAATAATAGTGATGAACAAAAGGTGTAGGTGGCATGCTTCTTGAGCCTACATAAAAAGAAATTTGATTGAAAAGCTTTTTCTTCAATGTATATTGGAATTTTAGAGTTTAATTTGAGCTTTAAAGTGTTGTAAAAAAAATATTAATTTTTTTTGAAGAATGATAAATTGGACTAGAAAGTAGAAGATCTCTCCCGCACTTTCTTAGTTAGGCCTATTTTCATTTGAAATTAGTAACTAGGTGAAAATCAACGTTTGACTGAAAGACGACCAAACATAGCCCCATAGGGCTCCTTGCAAGCTTAAGGGTTAACCCCTAAACATCTAGAGAGTCCAAAAATTAGCTTATGATGAATTGAACTCACTATTCAATTCTAACTATTACATGGATTGTTTTCATCAAAAAAATTTGTGAAGGATTTTTGTTGGTCATGCTTGCTCTTCAAATTAAATTCAGATCATTCAAGCTATTTTTGGATTTTACATGGGGTCCCAACTACAAGAAGAGTAGTAAAAACGGTTGACCATGTAGTGTATTATGGATTTTTTTTGTTTTTCCTACTTAAACTCAATTTAGGCTATGAAAATGAGTTCTATTGCAAAATCCTATGAGCTTAACTAACAAAATGAAGCTTACTAAGTCTAGTTTCTACTCCACTTTGAATTTTTGGAAAAATCTGAAAATTGAGTTTTTTATTAGAATTACAAGTTCAACATGTATTACCATGGTGTAGCAAAAATTTCTAAATTTAGATACACAAATGATTTTCATTTACTGTAATGTTCTTCATTGTAATTTACACCTTTGGTTAAAAAATTGGAATTTTTAGTACATTTTGTAATCGATATGAATTTTCTTTCAAATCACTTCCAAAAATCATGGTAATGTCATACTTTCACCAAAAATTATTGAAAAATCATAATTTGTAGTAGACACATGGCTTCATCTATTAAAAATACAAAATTGAATTTTTTATCTTCTTTACAATGGCAAAATTGATTGTGACATGCAAAACATGATTCCATAGTCACAGACCAGACATTTAAGGGTTAAAGGTCACATTATAGTAAGTCTAGATTGTCGCAGTACAAACTCCCCTCAATGTTAATGCATGAGGAAAAAAAATTGGCCCTTATTTTGTGCCATTTGGAGCTCACTTTTAAAACTAACCCCCTCTTCCAATGGTTTAAATTTCCCGATAAGGTCTTCCTAAATTAATTTGGAACCGTAGGCCTCTAGTTTGAAAAAAAAAATTGCCAAAAAAGGCCCCTAGGATGCCCAAAATGGAAGTTTCAAAGAATTCGGCCCAAGGGTGAATAGTGTTTGCATTTACGTCAAAGGGGGAATTTAGAGTTGGAATAGTACGAACCCAATTCATGCCGAGTCCAATCTCTTTGGGTTGAAAATATATAGTAAAGTATATACATAAAAAAGGAATCGACGATCTTTCCAGGAATGATTAGGTTCCCATTCTTAGCCGACATAATTTTCCCTCGAGAGATCGTCGTATTGGCATCAAAACCCACAAAAAGCGTTGCCATGTAGGCGCTTTGGAGGGCCACAGTCTTTGGATTTTGGCCTCTAGTGTGAAGCTTGAGAGGCCAATTCTGGCTTTCTTGCAATTTGATTGGTGGAATTTCACGGACTCTCTATCTTCAACCTTAGTATAAACACTAATAGCAATTGAGCATAGATACTAAGTATATATATAATATTGGGGCTTATGACAAGTGAACAAGGAATACAATTTACTGTAATATGCACAATTTGAACATTATATAAACAAGTTATGAATTTTTAAAGTATTGTCTATTAGGTGTATTCAAATTTGACCCTAGGTTCTTGTAAGCTTATCATGTTCTAATTGTGTACATTATGTATAATTAGTATCTAGTTTTGGTGTTGCTTTTGGGTTCAAATGTACAGTCACCTATAGAAAGTAAGGTAACTCCACAATCCTCCATTCTCTAAAACACTTATCAAACTCACTACAATGATTTGCCAATCACCAAAATTTTCCCATAATACAGTTTGTGTATGATGCAATTTTGTGTCAAATTTGGTGCAAGGAAGATGACCAGAAGTTGCAATAATGTCAATTTATCAACTTTTTGTTTAATGTAAAAAAGAAGTGCGTATCAATTACGCAAAAGTTTCCAAGGATCCAAATTTTTTATAGAAGGTAGAAGTTGCAGTAAGGAACAATATGGTGTTTTAAAAAAGAATGGTATTCCTAGGTATTTTTAAATTAAATGGTGTCTACGTGCAATTCAAAATTAAAAAATTAAGGCCAAATTTTAGTTTAATTATATAATAAAGTAATTAGCCTACTTTTGTCACTTTTTTTGTGAAACCGTATTGTCATAGTCAAGAACAATATAATGTCATAAAAAAAGTGACAAAAATAGATAAATTACTTTATTATATAATTAAACTAAAATTTCGCTTTACATTTAAAATTTTGAATTGCATGCGGACACCATTTAATTTTAAAATACCTAGGAATACCATTCTTTTTTATAACACCATATTGTGCCTTACTGTGGCTTCTACCTTTTTACGAAAAATTTGGATCCTTGGAAGCTTTTGTGTAATTGATATGCATTTTTTTCCACACCAAAGATAAAAGTTGGTAAATTGACATTAATGCAATTTCCGTTCATCTTCCATGTACCAAATTTGGCACAAAAGTCAGTCATACACAAGCTGCATTGTGGGAAAATTTTGGTCATCGGCAAACCATCGTAATGAGTTTGGGAAGCGGTTTAGTGAATGGTGGATTGTGGGGTTACCTTACTTTCTATAGGTGGTTGTACAAGTCACTTTTTCTCTCTCCAGAAATCATCGGTGTTAAGATTTGCAATCACTAAAGTGCAAAGTGTTGGCTAGCCATGTAGATAGACAACATATATATAAATATATATATAAATATATATAAATATATAAATATATATATAAATATACATATAAATATACATATATATATATACATTATTATTATTATTTTATTTTAAAAAAAAATTGGCTAATTTTTTTTAATTGGATCAACAATTTACATAAAACCTACTCACAACTATTAAGAAAACATGAGGCTCATTTTTTTATGTTATTCCTCAATTTAGATGACAAGATGGACATAAATAAAAAACTCAAAAGACCAAAACAAAGAAATATTTGAGTTAACCAAAAAGAACAAGGGATTTGACTTTTGTTGAGCCTATACGAAGTCTCTGCCCCAATAATATCAATATCTGACACAGCTTGTGCATGAACAATTCCTTGGTCCCTTCATAAAAAGCCCTTTAGGGTTTGGGGAATTATAGGAACTCTCCTCTAGCATTGGGAAGGTCATGAGTTCCACTCCCACGGGCAGTGCATGGGCCTTGTTTTAGATTATTTTCCAACTCACCATAGACTAATTAACTCTTAAGCTGTTCTTTCCGGGTTTTTTTTCTCCTTTTTTTTTTTCACTCCAATTCAGCGACCTCCAACGACCTCCAGCGACTGGCTTTGCCCATCCCTTTTTTGAATGAACTTCAATACCGTTGGATGGATGTAAAGGAAGTGCGCGTGAAGGCTACTGAATGTTATGAAGCAGTAGTGTGATTGTCATTGTCAACAAACACTAATGTAAACCACTTATT
The DNA here is from genome assembly GCA_022496805.1 of Pohlia nutans. Lineage (NCBI taxonomy): Eukaryota > Viridiplantae > Streptophyta > Bryopsida > Bryales > Mniaceae > Pohlia > Pohlia nutans. The sequence goes on from CM040105.1 coordinate 3,222,870, forward strand.
ACGAGGGTTTTTTTGTTTTGTTTTGTTTTGTTTTGTTTTTGCACTGTAGCAATGCTCCATGCATGCAATGAAGAGTGGTCCCTCCAAATTTAAACCATTGCGACTGTGCCACAACATTGGAGTTTGGCACCATGATGCCAGAAAAAAAAACCCTGCTTATTACTACTCTACGTCTAGTAAATTTAGCAATGTTGTTGGGCTCCGAGGCTTGGCCACCAAGAACAAGGGCTTCGTCCTGGAGCACGTGGTACCCAATTCGGCCGACATATCGAACGAGTCGGCACATTCACCCGGGGGCAGAGACCAATCAAAGTGGTGAAGCAAGTTCGCCAATGTCGTGAGCACCATCAAGTTGCCCAGCTTGTAACCTGGGCACATGCGCAGACCGGCTCCAAATGGAATCAGCTGAAAGGAATCCACACCTGACAGATGATTCACCTCCGGCTGCTCCATGAACCTTTCCGGATCGAAATCATTGGGATGGCTGTACATGCTTGGGTCACGATGGACGCTGTGCAGATTCAACAGCATCGTGGCGTGCGCCGGAACGGTGTACCCGAGCACTTCACAAGCACGAGTGGATTCTCGCGGAACAGACAGAGGCGCCGGAGGACGGAAACGGAAGGTCTCCTTGACGATGGCATTGAGATACTGCAGGTGTGGAAGATCTGATTCTCGCAAGAGGCGGTCCTTGCCCACCACGGTGTCCAACTCGTCTTGCGCTCGCTTCATGAGCTCCGGTCTTAACACGAGCTCTGCCAACGCCCATTCTGCCGTCGTTGCACTCGTGCCTCGTCCAGCGAAAAACAGATCCTGAAAATTCATGCATTCCACACCCATCACTAACACATCATATATATTTGCAAGTGCTCTGATATCAAGGAATTTTTTGGGGTAAGGTTACATTGAGAATAATCAACCCTGGCTGCTTCTTGTGAGGCCGAGTAGCCACAGGTTGACTATTCTGCCTTTGTCCGAGTCTGAAATTAAGCCAAAAGATAAACTAAGAACATGCAACTGGCACTTGGACAAAGCACATTGTGCCAATTATACTTGGGCAAAATATGCTAATCATAATCATGTGCCAATTATAACGGATGAGCCATGAATACTTAGACAAAGTGCAAGTATGCTTCAATGCTTCAATCATGCAATACAGATGATGATTATGCTAGCTGAGCATCTAAAGAATATCGTACCTAAATACCAAAGATACCTCCTGTATTGCTTAATAATGTTATGACTTTGAATCTACATGGCGTTACGCTACCTCGGGTATTAATTCTAGACAGGTAATTTCAGATGATAGACACTTACTACTTACTGTTGCAGGTGTCATGAACATGCATAGCCAGCAACCTGGGCGTAAGTTTTAATGAGACATGTTTGTTCATTGAATGACATTTATAGGAACATGTATATGACTACAATATATAGAATTTGAATTATCTTCATGATACAATTCATGAAAGTTGGTTTGAACCAGGGTTTATTTGGGACTGCTTCAAATTTTCAAATATGTACATTTGACAGGTTCATGCTCATGTTAAAGAGATGTATATGTGACAGGCTTGGTGCTCGCCAAAAAAGAATACTGGTTTGAACATACATACCAGCAACAGCATCGAGATGCCATTGTCAGAAAGAGGCTTTCCATCATCCAGCGGTGCCGCCATCAAACAATCCACAAAGTCTGGCACATAACCTGAATTACGGTCTTCGTTGAGTCCCTTTTCTTTGGCACGTTGTTTGTGTTTTGCTACATCAAATATCTCTGGTAGAATTGTGGAATTAAGCTCATCACGGAGGTTCTCAAATTTGGATGGCCAGCCTTGCAGCTTCGTGATAAAATGCAAGTATGGGATGTAGTCAGTGATGACGAAGGCAGAAGCATGGTCTTCAACACGATAGAAAAGCCGTTCAAAGTCTTTCTTCTCTTCTTGATCGATATTTTGTGCATTCCCAAAGAACCTGCACTGACATAACAAGGAATCATACCACACTGAACGTCCGATGATGTACATATGTTGTCACCCAAAGGGGCATTTCCGTAATTAATACTTTGTGCAATCAACCATAACATTTATTATAACTTGTGCAGAAAGCTCCCCTAAGTACATGGTCAGAGGGCAAATATTCTGCCCATGATTCTCAAGCTCTAAGTAACATTAAGCCAAAAGCTAGTAAGGATGAATTGCACAAGCATAAGGTTGGTTATTTAACAAGTACATGAGCAAAGATATCAGTATGATTTATGATGAAATATCACCTTTTGTTGATGAGCATCCGTGTCATGATGTTGGCAGTGACACCATTGAGCCAGCCTCTAACATCCACGGCGTCGCCCTTTTGGGAGTCAATCAAGAGTTCCTTCAACATGGTGTGAATCTCGTCTGTTCTGGCACCCTCATACGAGGCGTGACGGCTGGGAGAGAAAAGCTCGTGAGCGCAGAACTTTCGCAACTGGCGCCAATACGGTCCAGGAGGAGCCAGAGCCAAGTTTTTGTAGTCACTGGTTCCTGAAATGACGGTACATCCATACCTCTTGGGCCGTGCCGTGAAACTGGCGCCCTTGATCTGGAAAACCTCCTTCGCCACCTCACTTGAAGAAACCACAACGCATGGTACCGAACCTACACCCACAAAATGTGGTCACTCAGTGTAATTAGTCCCACTGTAACCCAGGTTCACCAGCCTTTTGTCAACCAGCTTAATTACTTCTTTTGTCAACCTTTTTGTTTTGGCTAAGGGGCACGAGGGGAAGCTCCGGACAGGTTGAGAGGAGTCACGTAAGCAGGTAGGCAACTTATGCAATGAGTGGCAGGGCAGAACAACTTATGCAATGCCACTACAAGGAGAAGGCGTCGCTTTTCACTCTGTAGGTGAGTCAAACGGAGCCACTTCGCACTCACCGCCCAGGCGCTCAAGACTTGGTGTGTGATTTATAATGTAAGACAAGTGTGTATAGTGAACTCTGACATTGTTCTGAGTGAGAAGCGACGCCTTTACTAGTAGTGTGCCTTGTCACTCCGGAAAACAGATTCTGAGATTCCCCTTTCTACTAACAGAACCAGGTCAAGCAAAGGCATTCTGCCCTCATGTAGGTGAGCTTTCTCACATTGGTACTTAATGTTAGACAAATGGACACTACACAATTGAACATGACGTAATTAATGAGGACATGGAGGAGTTGAGTTCGGAGACACTCTGTACATACCTAGACGGAGATACATGAGGGCACCAAACTGAGTCGAAAGTTTATGCAGGGTTAAATGTGGCAGCTGACCACCCATGAGCGCAGGAAAGTTTCCCAATACAGGCCAAGCTGGCCGAGGTCCTGGGGGAAGTCTAGTACCCTTATTTTTCCCTTGCAGCAACAACAACATCGAGACCAGCACAAGAACGGCCAATGCCACGACTACAGTCATGGTTCCAGAGTCAAACTGCGAAAGCTTCTCCATATCTGCGTTGCTATCTGACCGAACTGAGAAGGACCGCACCAAGCTCATCAGCAAGCCATCAAGCAAGCCATCAAGCAAGACACAAGTACCAGTTCAATTCCAGACAAGATGTTAGCAGCTACTGAATGTATATGATGGACCACAACAGGAGATGCCAGTAGAGGGCATTGGCAGAGAACATCGCCAGTGCACTGACTAAGGCTGCTCTTCTGCATGTGGGTCCTGCGAGCTCTGGCCTTCTGCCAATGGTGATCGCCATCTGAGATATGGACACGGGGTTTGAAATCTTGACTTGCGGATTAATGAATTAACGATGTGTCGAGCATTCTGGGTCAGATGATAGGTGAACAGAATACGTGTAATATTGCAATATTCATCTAATAACATCCGCTCGACATTTACGCTTAACAATCAGATGTCTTCTTACCTCAATTTCTCAAAGTAGACGTCAGCAGTACGTTGTTGCAATTTCAATATTGAAAACTGCCCCGTTCACATTGCGAGGCGGTTTCAAGTTACCGTTAACCCCTAAACGTCCTCACCTATGTCCAGTTTAGGCAGTTTTGCAAAGATGCATTATAAAATGCAATTAATATGAATATTTAGAACTTGATGTATGAATAAAAGTTATACATTTTTAATTTTAGATTCTATCTATACGGTTAGATCTATGACTGCTATCACTAATCCTTTTTTATAAATTTTGAAACATTAAATAAAAAATTATTTTGTAATTCAATTACGAATAAGATATTGACAATATGTGGATGAAATTTGTTGTGATGGGTTATAATGTAGTACTTTAGGTGTAGTGATTTTTGGAGATTTTTTGGATGCTTCATTTTAATAGTTTTTTTTTTCAAGAACACTTTTAGACCAAAATCTTCAAGATTTTGGGTGAAACACTACAACACAAAATGAGGCATAATTTTTTTTTAAATTATTTCCTTTTCGATCGAATCACACATACATGAAGCTAACTTCCCATAAAAAATTCAGTAAAAACATCACACCACAAAAAGTGCATGACGGATGAGAAAATACGGATGAAATCTGTACATCAGGCCAAAAACGCCTGCTTGGGCAGTTAGGGGTTAATAAGCACTCGGCTAAATTTCTTTGTAGAGATTGGGGGCATAATATCTCATTACTGCACCCTGACTCTAAATCCCCTGTGACGTTAATGCAAGAGGACAAAACCTGCCCCTTATTTCGTGCATGTTGGGGCCCACCTTATAAATTAACCTCCTCTTCAAAGGGTTTAAAATTTCCAAAAGGGTCTTCCCAGACCTTGTTGGCGCCGCCAGATTTGCAAACCAAATTGCCAAAAAAAGACCCTACGGTGTCCAAAATGGAAATTTTAGAAACTGGGCCCCATGGATGAATAGAGCTTGCATTAATGTCGAGGGGGGAATTTAGAGCCGGGAGTTACTACAAGGTATCAGTGCACCGTTATGGGCAAAAATTCATCTGCCCCTCGACGATGAAATTCATCCCGAAAAAACAAAAATTCCTCACGCGCTCAACGCCAGGTTATTCTTCATTCTTCGTGCACAACGCACTATTCTAGAGCTCATGCTTACTGGTAATTAAGGCCCTCTTTACACTAGAAGCGAGAAACCGTGGAGAAAACCTCACAAGGGCCATGGCTCATCCTTGAGAAGCTAACCTTTGAACTTGACGGCCTTTGGATATAGTGTAAAGTGAGAAGGGGCCACAAAATAAAGTACTGATTTTTTAAAATAAAGTTCTGACATAGTTTTTAAAAAATAAAAAATGATTGGTTGTGAGAATTTTGGCCACACGGTCCCCCCAGATTTTGCGTTAGACCCACCTCTTGAGGTGGACTTGATGCAAAATCCGGAGGCCTTGAAAAATGTGCACTTTTGTTGCTACGAAGGACAAAAGTGTTGTCCATGTCATTTTCTCCTCCTTCTGTCCTTTGGACTAAAAATTTTGGGTGTAAAGTGACATTCTTTGGTCTTCTCGGTTTTTAGGCCTCCCATTGGCTAAAATTTCTCTCCTCACGGCTTCTCGTCTCTAGTGTAAAGAGGCCCTAACCTACAATATTGCGTTATGCACTCAAGATGAAGCATAACCCTATACAGTATTCTCCTTGCGCCTATCTGTTTGGAAGTTGGGGATGGCGTCATTGCATTGCCATGTTGCTATGATATACACTTACTTGGATTGGAAGGCTTGCTAGGACGTGCTCGCCATTGTCGCTGCACACTACAAGGTTTTCGATTATTTTGAATAACATAAAATAGAATAAAGTAAAGAAAATAGAATGAAAATAGAATAAATCAAAATAGAATTATTCTACATTATTTTAATTTTAATAGGTTACATTTTGCACTTAATCTAAAAGCGTAGTAAAAAAACATAGTCATGGAATAATGCCCAAAATGAATGGAAGATTAATTTTCATAATTAAAAGAAGAATACCATGGTGTTCCATAAGTCATAAAGAACCCAAATTTGCAAAAAAATAATTCAAAAGTTGTGCAAGAATTTCATGGTTCCTTGGTTTATGTAGGGCCCTACTAAAAGATTCACTATCCCAAATTTAGGGGAAGGTGGTTACTATTAAGATAACTTTTTATGTTGAAATTTAGTTTTTGCAAAGAATGCGTTGTCGAGTAGAGAGGGTTTTGCTATGAGAAAACACAGGGTTCCTAGCTACAAACTAGTATAAGTCCAAGGTATAGGGGACATCATAGTGCAATTTGTTGTTTATGCTTTTAAAATACCAAAAGTTATGTTTTACATTACAAAAGAAACAAGTCATATAAAGGCTTGAACCCTCAAAATTATTGTCAACACTCAAATGAATGCCACAATGCATAACCACTCCAAATCAAGTGTGCTACAACTTTTTAGAAAGCCAACACAAAGCTACATAATCTGTAAAAGTTTCAAAAGAAAATAACTTTACCGTTCAATATATATAGCGTGATGAAGCTGTAGAGATCATGATTCAAATCACAATCTTTTTGAATTTGTTTCCTATTCATTTCTTCTTTAAGTGAGTTATCTTAAAACTCATCAAAATAACAATATTATAGGTTTTTACATTATGTATGTGTTTGCATCGTGACAACATTTTTTTTTTCAATTTATCTCCTAATATTAAAATTAGTAAAATTTTAAAAGTGAAAATTACTTCACGGTCCACTTTGATCAATAGGCTCCTCTATATCCAATATATGTGGTACTAATTTTTACTTATGGCAATACCCAAAACGAATCATTACTATCCTCTCAAGGATTTTCAATGCTTCAATACTATACCATTGGTAGGTTGCTTCCTAGTGAATAGTGCAATCAATTAGTTTTATGTCTACTAATGGGTAGTTGTGTCAGAAGTATTATATTTGTTTTTGGGGCAATGATCATTTTATGGTGTTTCTACCTTAAAAAATGAAAACGAAGACTTATAAATAAAATGATAATTATGGTTTATAAAAATGCAACAAATCTTCAATGAATTACAAGACAACTGTGCTAGTGGTGGCCCTACTAAAGAAGTGTAGAGTTTCGAATGATACAACACTATTGCTTCTCTATTAATACTTAGAACCCTAAGTTTTTTTAATGTTTTTACACCCGCTTTCAAAACTATGAGCTTCACCAGAAAGACAACTCCATATTGTTTATACCCTCTATTTTCAATTGTACCGTGGTTGATTTTTGAAGCATCAAAACAAATCAATGTCCCACTTGATGGACGAAAAAATAACCTATATTCTTTTAAATGAAATTAGACCCGTTCAATTTAAGAATAATCCGTAATTTTTGCAAAGCACAATAAATACATTTAATCATTTAAAAAATTAATTTCAACAAAATAAACTTTAATTTAGTAAAACATAAAATGTGATATATTTTTATACCACTTTTAAAAGTAAAGTAAAAATAAATAAAAAAAATAACCCTCATAAACCTAAAAAATAAATCCAGTACCGCCATCTTTTTCATCAACATGATCTGGTGACCAATAGTTCTCTGTGATGTTCATTGTGGTAAATGGCGAATACCCAATTCAATCCCACAAAGTTTCTAATTCGTTTGGAACTAAATTTTTTAATTCTTTAATCCAAGAAGACAATGTTAATTGCAATACAACAAACACTCTATTCGATGTTCGGGAACTAAGTGTTTGTAAATCTATAGCCAGAATAAGCATAATTTTTTCTCTACCTTTTCTATACATATGCACATATATACCAAATTCTAGCGGTGTACTTCTTCATTGGTAAACAAACATGTCCCCCTCCCTTTTTTTCTCATCCCTATCTACTAATCCTCCTGTATTGTATAGTATACATAATTCTGTAGTCAATACATCAATCGTCTCACTAGAAAAAAATAAAAAAATAAATTATTACTACTAGTTTGTTGTTTCCACCAATATAATAGAATTGGTAATTTCTTTTAACTCATCTACATTATCTATTGTTTTAGACATGTATAACACACGGTGAATTCCACTTGGAATGGAAATCCCTTGTGATCTAAAATTTTCAATGACTACTTCATCCTTGTAACATTTAGACTAGTTTCAAATGATTTAACATAATTTTTTACATGTTTTTTAGATTTATAATGAAACTCAAGTTGAGCCTGATTTTTCATTTTCCTATCACATCTGTGACACATGTACTCCATACTAATTTTCTATTTATACAATACAGACTTAGACACTTTAATTTGTGATAGAGAAACAAATTTAGTATTATATTTATATATCACAAGCTTTTTTAGAAGTTAAATAATTAGAAATGAAAGATCAACCGATTCAATTATCAAATTAGAAATCACAGACCAAACAATTCAATTATCAAATTAGAAATGAAAGATGAAACAATTCCATTCTATGACACACTAACAAATTGTTGCTTCTCTATAAATACTAGGGCTTTGCTGCTCTTTGCACTACCATTGATGAATGATATATTATGATACATTGGATAATAGAAACCATTGCAGCTAGGGTTGCAACTAGCTTTGATCTTTAGGTGTCGAAGTACTAAACTGCATAAAACGAACATAGTTTATCACCACTTTTGTTTTATGTAGTTTAGTACTAGTTTGATGAGCAACGTACTTGATCTATGATATTTCTTGGTCTGCTTCCTGGTGGCACGGATTCATAACCCAATGCTTATAAATTCCTGAATGATTGGTCTGATATGCAATGACCTAACTTCCGGTTGCAATAGTTGTTGAGCAGAGCAAGAATGTTGACACACTTGTCAGTCTCAATCTTCAAACTGCATAAAACGAAAGTGGTGATAAATACAAGAGGTAAGTTAAAAAATATAAGAGGTGCAAGCAACATCAGCAATTCAAGGTTGTACAATTTTTTTGACGAAGCACCAAGCTAGGATTTATATTGAGCTAAACAATGAAAAAACCGTAACTAAAGGCCTTCTAAAAAAGAACATAGCAATATCTTATCTTAAAACAATGAGGAATCAATTATCTTTGGTGCACAATAAGTTGCTTTATATCCAACTAAAGCACAAAATATTTATATGGGGGTTTTAAGATTCAATTAGCAAATCAACCTTTGAGTTTTTTTCACTTTCAAACAACAACACCAATCCACATCAAGAACGTGCGACCATACCTCATTCATCCAACTGCTCGCTTCAACCTACTCCTAAAATCTGTCAACAGTCCCACCACAAATCCTCCCAAACTTGGTCCACATTCCAAACACTTCCCACAAGTTCACCACTGCTTGTTTAATAACCGACACACGCCACTCAACCTCAATCCTCACCTCCATCACAAACTTAAGAAGTCATGTTTTTTACAATGTTTTACGTATGTTGTTGAGATGAACAAGGGTGATTACGTTTGACATACGTTTTACATATATTTATCATAGAAAAGACGTACAAAGGACATATTACAAACATGCAAATTTTATCATGATGTGTTTTTTCATGTTTGTAATATGTTGTTCGTACGTTTTTTATACAATAAACATACGTAAAATGTGTCGAACGTAATCACCCCTGTTCATTTCAACAACATACGTAAAACATTGCAAAAACATGATTTGCCAAGTTTATGATGTCCTACCAATCACACCACAATCGCTATGCGACCCACACATGTTGCAACAGTCAATACTAATGAACTCAACCGACTCTTCAAACCTAACCTCCCAACCACCAACGCCCCGCCAATCATATCCTCACAGCTTCACAACCGCTAATGGCTCACTATGAAACCCAAGCTATGTAAGAGAGGCCTAGACAAGTAATGTGTTGCCTTGCTGATAAGTTGGACCATATACCTGTGCAACACAAAAAAACAAAGTCAAAGCCTTAATTTCTTGCACTTAAAATAGCTATGTTTTGCACAAGCCGGTTACTCACATATCTTGAAAAGCAACGAGGAATAAATTGTTTTGAATGGAACATATGTGAAGTCAATTGTCAAAATATACCCTCAAATTTACAGAAAGCAAATACAAAGCCTGAAATAATACCAACTTACCCCAATGATGCCAATTCCATGTGTGGTACAGACAAAGGATCATCCTCAAGGGTAAGGCACGCACTACAAATGCGAACACATTGTGGTCCACTTATACTTCCTTCCCACTTCTGCCGCTCTTCAAGTGTCATCTACATCCATGAACCCTTTGTTGTCAGACAATATCTCTAGCTCTGTGTGGAGAAAGAGTCCTCATACAGTGGTTAGCAAAAGTGTTTGGACAGTAATGACAATCTCAGTTTAGTAGTAACACTTGTCAAGTTTGGTAGGTAGGTGCTGATTTTTTCAGCTAATTATAACTAAAGAGCCATTTGTAAACTAAAAAGAGTACCATCATTGACATTGAGCCACTTGCAAGGACAGCAGTTCATGATGTGTCAATCATGGGTGTCCAATTCATTATGCACACAAGTTGTGCATCTAAAAAATCTTGAGAATCAACATGTATTTGTGGAGACCTCTTGCATTTCAAGATTCATTGTGATTGAGTAAGATTGCTCTTGATTAGCTATGGCTCCTAGAAGGTCTCTTGTTGAACGTGATTTAGTTCTTCAGATGCATGAGAGAGGGAATTCGTACTCTGAAATTTCAGTGGTTCTAGGCATCTCTCGAAGCACTTGCCATGCTATTGTGCGGAGGTTTACAATGAGAGGTCATTTGAGAGATGCTCCTTCACAAGGGAGACCTCGAATTCTTGATGAACGTGATGATCATGAGGTTGTAAGGTTGTTGAATGCACCATCTAATGGTACAGCTGCAGCAGTGGGTAGAGAAATGCGATCTCAAAGATTGGATTTGAGTGATGATACAATTAGAAGATGTCTTCAGAGGCAAGGATTGAAAGCACGAGTGAAAACTAAGAAGCCATTCTTGTCAAAGAAGCACAAAGCACGTCGATATGCATGGGCAAAGAAGTGTAGGCATGCAAGTTGGATGGATTGGAGTTATGTGGTCAAAATTCAATTATGTGGATTAGAGTCAAAATTCAATTTTTTTGGCTTAGATGGGAGGCAGTATTGTTGAAGGAAGAGAGGAGAACATCTTTTAGATCAGCATATGCAACCTACTATCAAATTTGGGGGTGGAAACATTATGGTTTGGGGATGTATGACTTGGAAGGGAGTTGGCAACCTTCGTCTTATAGAAGGGAACATAGATAAGTTTGTGTATCGTGAGATTTTGGAGATGGAGCTCATGAATACTATACACATGCATGATTTAGGAGAGGAGAATGTTATTTTTCAACATGACAACGATCCCAAACATACTTCTAAGTATGTTACAGATTGGTTGTTAGCACAGGAGTTTCAACTAATTTGGCATCCGGCTCAATCTCATGACTTGAATCCTATAGAACACCTTTGGAATGAAGTAGATCGTCGTATGAGAATGTCGGAGAAGAAACCCACTAACAAGAAGGATTTGTGGGAGAAATTGCAAGAAATTTGGTATAGCATTGAGATTGATACCGTGAGGAAATTGATCATGACTATGCCTGAGAGAGCTGCAGATGTTTATCAAGCAAAAGGTGGCTATACACGATGGTAGTCATTATGATTTTACATTCAAGTTTTTAGGTAGTCATCATGATTCTACATTCAAGTTTTTAGCTTGATTTTGTAGCTCATGGCTTTCTTTGTTTCCAATGTAAATAGATAACCATTTCACTTTTTGCATAAAGAATTGGACACCCACATCATGTGTTTTATTTTTGATTGATTTCTTGCTTGACATTTTTGATTATGAATGTTATGTTACATGCTTGTTGTAACTATGTGATTGTATGTTTAAATTTTTACAACTTGAATGTGAGTTATGTAGGAAAACTAGCTCATATTGGAAGTGGAAGCGTCCTGTCTGAACACTTCTGCTGACCACTGTATATGTTTTCTTCTGCAAAGATAGGTGTCTTCTACTAAAGATCTGTCAAATGCAGAACTCCCAAATATTCATTATCTGCTCCTTTGAAAGACAAGCCATGGAGCACTTCCACAACTAAAACCTCGTGAACATATAGAGTTGGAAATTTGTCTTGGTTTGAAGAAGATGGAGCCAGTCACTATATTGCCCAGTGATGCACACAAAGACATAACTACCAGAGCTTTGATGAAGCAGCAAGATCTTGCAGATTTGTCTAATGACCATTTTTTGCTTTTGATAAAAATCACATGCCACTGCTTTCTGATAATTACAGGAACAAAAACGCTAATTTAGACATGTACACTCAAAATTGTACAATATGATACTGCTCAATCTCTACTTTTGTGCCATCAATAGTTCAATATAACAAAACTAAAATGTAAAACAGATAAAAAAAGGGGGTCATAGAAATGAATTACTCACGTGAACAAAGGACTGCGCATGAATCAAGTCAGGATAGAAATGTGCTAGCGATTTTCAATCTCTTTGTCGCAACCTGCGTATTCACAAAAACAAAAATCACAAGAGCTTGAGATTACAAGAAAAGGATCATACCTTAATGTCACAAACATATCTTTTCGTAGCTTTGTAGAAGCTTCTCTATATTCATAGATTCATAGAAGACAGTCCTTCCACCTTGGGGAGGTCACTCTTTGTATCTTTTGAGTATCATGTGTGAACAAAGGATATTTAAAAGTACCCTAAAACTTAAACGTAATTATTACTATAATTAGTAATATTTTGAGAATAATCTCATTTTTATTCTTGTAATCAATTTTGAGCATCTTGTATTAATGTAAATCATTTATAAAATTTACCTTCAAAGATTTATTTGGACCCTATCTTTGTTTGCACGTTGTTACATAATATTTGGAAGTGACTTCCCCGAGCCTTCCACGTGTTTGTTCATAATCTCATAAAAGTTCTTCCACGTATCTGTTCATGAATTTATAGAAGTTCAGAACTAGTATGACCTTTGGGTTTCTAGAAGGTTTTATAGATAGTATAAATAGATGACGAGAGGAAGGGTTCTTCAGTATTTGGAGCCCTCTTGTATGCCCGTCCTTGTTAATAGGATTTTTTCTTCGAGTATTCATGAACTTCCTTTGCATTCTTGTGTCGCAACCCTCTGTCTCTTATAGCACTTGCTAAGAGGTTCCTTTTCTATGACCTTGCTTCTTTCTTATATCCCGTCCGTTCCCATCTCTTACAGTTTGACGAGACTGTTTTCTCTTTATCTCTCATTGTCTTTTAGAAAGAGTGAATAAGAGTTGTTTTTTAATATATTTTTTCTTAGCTGATAGAAATGTTAATCATTAGCATCTTGCTTTTTTTGGCTTTTAAACGCATTGGCGTCTTGCTATTTGATTTTTGCCTTTGAATCTAGTTTGTCCTTCCTTCCATAGCAAACTATTTTCAATTTCCTCTCTATAGACTGCGATGGCGGAAGGAGTTGGGGAAGTAGGCACCTCTCAATCCAAGATAGACATGTTGATCAAAGTTGTAGAAGCTTTGTCCATGAGGACTCAAGGCTTGGTCACTTGGAGCGTTTATTTGCAAATGCCCAACTTTCAGAACCTGCGATTCCATCACCTGTTACGAGTTCACCTCTAGCCGTGTTACTTAGGCGTGGTGAGGCAAAGAAGGCCAGTTGATCCACCACAACCCCCTGATCAAGTAAGGGGATCAAAGGATCAACACCATCCAACCTGGCAAGTGGGTGGTGATAGCAGCACGCGAGCATGCGGGAAAAAATGGCGGTCAAGCGGGCGAATTGAAAAAAAACTGTGGACTTTTCCAAGCTTCAGCCCCAGTGCTCTTACTTGAACTAGAATACAGCCTTTGGAACCAAGCCAGATTCATTTAGTTGTTTTAAAACGACATCAACAATCGATCATATTATAAAAATTCATTTCCAATGGGAATTTTTTTATATCACCAGAATTAGTGAAGAACATTGTATGTGTCGGTCAAAGAAAAATTAAATTTAAATAAAAGGAATTCTAAATATAACCTACTCAAAACTGCTAAAAGAAACATGAGGCCAATTTTGGCTTTTTGGTCCTCTAGGAGTTAATATATCATCAAAATACCATACTTCAAGTGTTGAAAATGCTCAGAGCGATCACACCTCCTTACCTTTAGTAACCACGTGCGATAATGATGTATATAATAGGGGGATATTTATGCACCTCTCAATATTCTTTCCCTCCCTATTTGTAGATAAAAAGCTACTTTGACGTATTTTTATCACCCTATACACTATTAGAAAATCCAACTGTTCTGTTGATTCGGTTGCGTTGATCAGGGACACTTTTCTGTTGATTTGGACAAAAACGCGACCAAATCAACAGAAAAGTGTCCCTGATCAACGCGACCGAATCAACAGAACAGTTGGATTTTCTAGTAGTGATATTTATTTGTAATTGTTTAAAGAGGCTAATTTTTGGCAATTTTTTTTTTTTAATAAATCGTACAAATTCCAAATATTGGACGGAATACTATAGCATTGCAAAACCGAACTCCACGCTTCACCTAACCGTCTATGTTTACCCAAACCCTAAGCAAGCCTTATCCTGAAATCGTTCTACCAAAACTTGAGTGAAATCCTAATCACAAAACCAACAAAGAAGAGATGGACCATGAAAGCTAAACCCTAAACCAAATACACGCGGAAAACATTGCAAAGGAAGTGACCACTTTGCAGCATCAATCTGCATGAAAGAAACCTTAGAAAATGCTCTAAAAAAGCGTGAGCTTGACGATCGAGGACTGAGGTTGTGACAAAACCAAAACCGATCGCAGGAAGCAATTGAGGGTGACAGTGGAGGCTATCAGGTTCTAAGCATCCAACGAGGTCCCACATGTTCAACGTCGTTGCAAAAATCAATGGCTGTGGAGGAGCGCCAACACATTCTTTCCCTTAGAAAAATCCCACGACACTTCCCTCCATACCAACGCGCTTGATTCAAATTTGGACAGAAACTACATACTTCTTTATCCAAGTAGTCAAACCCATAATTATTCTACTGATTTTACTACACATTTTTAGAAGGATCCTATGTCTATAACCCTATTTCTTTTCTACTAATCACTAAAATGGAGGAATTATCCACCACCCTATTTTACATATAATCATGTAGGGGACATATTTCCAATGCTATGGTAGATCTAACTAAATTATAAATTTTACCCTAAACAAATTAAATTGACCCTATTTTTTTTATCTCACGTGGTTTTCTAAAATTCCGATAGTCACCTCCCTAAGCGAAAACATAGATAATCAACAATTGACATAAGCTTTGATTCAATCCCTGAAGGACCCAAACGCTCAAATTGGGCCTTACAGTATTTCTTTTAGTAGTTTTAAGTAGGTCCAATGTGGACTTCTTTTTATTCCTATTTGTTTGTTGTTTGCAATGTTTTTTTTATTGATACCAGTGATAAAATTTGATTTCATATGAATTCTATTTTTCACAATATGATTGATTGCATTTGTCATTTCAAACCCTTGAAAGAGGGGGTTATTTTTTAAGGTGGGCCCCAACATGCACAAAATAGGGGGCAACTTTTGTTCTCTTGCATTAACGTCGAGAGGGAGATTTAGAGTTGGGGAGGTCAAACGCCGGCAAGGCAATTCTACGCCCTTTGATCACATAAATCAATCCCAAAATATTCTTCCAAATAGTTCTTTATAATTTTTTTTTTCAAGTTGTCAATTCCAAGGACAACTTGTGACTATCGTTTTCTTTTTTGGCTATGTTTCGCTAAATTTCTTTACAAAACATAGCATTTCTCTTTTGTTGAGGAAAAAAATGAAAAGAATTTGAAAATTTTTGCCACATTTTCTATATTTTTTGTGAAGATAGCTAGATTTTGTGAATAAAATTACAGAAATATGAAGAAATTCTATCAAAATATGATTGTAAGCATAAGATTTTGCCAAATATTCTTTCCTAATTTTTTTTACGTCGCTAGTTAGGCTTCAAGAAAAAATACACAGGAAAAACACTGCTTGTGACCTTTAGGGGTTAATATATCTTCAAAATATAAAAAAATCATGCCAAACAAACTAAACATTCTCATCTGGAATGTCATGCCTTTCAAGACTTTCCCACTACTTTGTAGTTCTATATTGTATGTTTGACTAATGCTATCACCAATGCTTATTATAAATTTTGAAAGTTAAAATTAAAATTCCCTCTAAATTTGATTACAAAAAAAATACTAATATTTTTTGAGTAAAATTTGTTGGAATGGATTTGAAATGAGATACCCTTGACATGGTGATTTTTTGAAATTCTTGTGTTCCTTAAATCTATGACCTCATTTTTGCAAAGCCACTTTTGAACTAAAGTCAATGCAATTTTGGCTTGGTCAAATATCACATACTACTACGTTTGTAATTTAAAAAAAGTATGTACTCTAGTAACACCAAATCCAACCGTTGGGTAGGATAACTTGATGAAGTATCTCCCAAAAATGTTTCATAGTAAAGAGGTCCATGAGGAAAGAGATATGGAAGAAAAAAAATCATCCATCAACCTCATACTGTCAGTTGGGCCTTTAGGGGTTGAGTTTATCATAAGTAAATTTGTCTTTTGATGATATATTAACCCCTAAAGGACCAAAAAGCCCAAATTGGCCTCATGTTTCTTTTAACAGTTTTGAGTAGGTTATATTTATAATTCCTTTCATTCAAATTTAAATTTTCTTTGACAACACATACAATGTTCTTCACTAATTCCGGTGACTTTAAATTTTGTTCCATCGGAAATGAATTTTTTACAATATGATTGATTGCTTAAAACAACTGAATGAATCTGGCTTCGTCCCAAAGGTCGTATTCTAGTTCAACTGGCTTCGTCCCGAAGGTCGTATTCTAGTTCAAGTGAGAGCTCACTGGGGCTCAAGCTTGGGAAAACCCACAGTTTTTTTTCAAGCGGCCCGCCCGCCCGCCATTTTTTTTGCATGACCGCGTGCTGCTGTCACCGCCGGCCTGCCAAGTCGGATGGTGATGGCCCTTCGATCCCCTTGCTTGATCGGAGGGCTATAGTAGAGTCTGTCGGTGACTGGCCTTCCTTGCCTCACCGCGCCTCAGTGACTCGGGCCCTCCAGCAAAGGAGGAAAATTTCAGATAGTGCTTTACGAGGGTTTTAGGGTTTGATGATCTTCACCCTAAAACCCTAAACCTCCTCGAGCTACAGGCGTTGCATTGCAGCGTTTGGCAGAGCTGGGATTCACCATGTCGGGCACCAAGGAGTCCAAGGACGGCCCCAAGAGCCACGTCCGCCGTGACAAGCTGCTGGAGATTGAGAAATCGGTGCAGAAGAAATGGGAGGACGCCAAGGTGTTCGAGGTAGGCGCCAAGGCGGAGAAGAAAGAGACTTTCTTCGGCAACTTTCCTTACCCGTACATGAACGGGCTGCTGCATCTCGGCCATGGATTCACCGTCTCCAAGGTGGAATTCGCGGCGGCTTACCACAGGCTGCGCGGCCAAGACGTGCTGTTTCCTTTCGGATTCCATTGCACGGGCATGCCCATCAAGGCGTGCGCGGACAAGCTGGCCCGGGAGGTTCAGCAATTCGGAAACCCGCCGGTGTTTCCTGAGCCCGAGGACGAAATCGTTTCTGCTGCTGCGGTTCCGGTTGTGCAGACTGACAGGGCGGAGCCTGAGAAGTTTAAGAGCAAGAAATCGAAGGCGGCTGCGAAGACGGGCGCGGCGAAGTACCAGTGGGAGATTATGCAATCTTTAGGTTTGGAGGATTCTGAGATTGCCAAGTTCCAGGACCCGGGGCACTGGCTGGAGTATTTTCCGCCGCTGGCGAAGGAGCATTTGAAGGCGCTGGGATGCGGGATCGATTGGCGGAGATCGTTCATCACGACGGACATGAATCCGTTCTACGATTCGTTTGTTCAGTGGCACCTGCAGAGCTTGAAGAACAAGGGCAAGGTGATCAAAGACACACGGTACGCGATTTACTCTCCCTTCGATGGCCAGCCGTGTGCGGATCACGACAGAGCGTCGGGCGAGGGTGTGCAGCCCCAGGATTACACGCTGATCAAGATGGAGGTTCAGGCGCCCTTCACTGGGAAGCTGGAGGCCTTGAGTGGCAAGAAGGTCTTTCTCGCCGCGGCCACGCTGCGACCTGAGACAATGTATGGACAAACCAATGCGTGGGTGTTGCCTGATGGCCAGTATAGCGCGTTTGAGATCAGCGACACGGAGGTTTTCATTGTGACCAAGCGCGCGGCTCTGAACCTTGCGTACCAGCGGAAATCGCGAGTTCCGGAGACACCTACTTGTTTGGTGGAACTCACAGGCCATGATCTGATCGGGCTTCCCCTCTCGTCTCCTCTGACCTCCTACCCCACGATTTACGCGCTTCCCATGCTCACCATTCTCACCGACAAAGGCACCGGAATCGTGACGAGCGTGCCCAGCGACTCGCCCGATGATTTCATGGCCATGAAGGATCTCAAGTCCAAGCCTGCGTTGCGACAGAAATTCAACGTCCAGGATGCGTGGGTTCTGCCATTCGAAATCATCCCCATCATCAACATCCCGGGATTTGGAGACGTGGCCGCGGAGAAGGTTTGCACGGACTTGAAGATTCAGAGCCAGAACGATAAGGAGAAGTTGGCGGAAGCCAAGAGGCTGACATATCTGAAGGGATTCACAGACGGAGTGATGTTGATTGGAGAGCACAAGGGAAGCAAGGTGTCGGATGCGAAGCCGTTGATCCGAAAAATGTTGGAGCATGAGAATTTGGCCATCCCTTACAGTGAGCCAGAGAAGAAGGTGATGTCGCGGTCCGGGGACGAGTGCGTGGTTGCCCTCACAGATCAGTGGTACTTGCTTTACGGGGTAGAGGAATGGAAAGCTCTCGCGCAGGAATGTCTGCAGGGGATGGAGCTTTACAACGATGAGACCCGGCACGGGTTCGAGCACACGTTGGGGTGGCTGAACCAGTGGGCTTGCTCACGTTCATTCGGTTTGGGGACACGGGTGCCCTGGGACCCGCAGTTCTTAATCGAGTCTCTGTCCGATTCTACAATCTACATGGCGTATTACACAGTGGCTCATTTTCTACAGTCGGGAGACTTGTATGGGAGGGGTGATGGTCCCATCTGTGCAGATGATATGACTCACGAGGTCTGGGATTACCTCTTCCAAGGACGACCCATGCCCAAAACAAGGATACCCTCAGAGCTTTTAGAAAAGATGAGAGGCGAATTTGAGTACTGGTATCCTTTCAATCTTCGCGTGTCGGGGAAGGATCTCATTCAGAATCATCTGACTTTCTGCATCTACAACCACACAGCTATGTTTCCGAAGGAGAAGTGGCCATTGGGGTTCCGATGCAATGGTCATCTCCTGTTGAATTCAGAGAAGATGTCGAAATCCACAGGCAACTTCTTGACCATCCTCTCCTCCATCGACCTATTCTCCGCTGATGCGACAAGGTTTGCGTTAGCTGATGCCGGCGATGCAATGGACGATGCGAATTTTGTGTTCGAGACAGCAAATTCTGCAATATTGCGTCTGACTAAGGAGTTGGCTTGGATGGAGCAAGTGATTGGCGCAGAGATGGCACTCCGAACGGGGCCTGCTTCCTCTTTTCCAGACAGGGTATTTGAGAACGAAATGAACATTGCCATCGAGGAGACGGAAAAGAATTACAACTCTATGATGTTTAGGGAGGCTCTGAAAACCGGTTTCTATGATCTTCAAACTGCCCGGGATGAGTACAGGTTGGCGTGTGGGTCGGCAGGAATGCACAAGGATCTGGTATGGAGATTCATGGACGTGCAGACGAGGCTGATCACTCCCATCTGTCCGCATTATGCCGAGCACGTTTGGTCTGACCTGTTCAAGAAAGAGGGATTTGCAGTGAAAGCAGGATGGCCATCAGTCAGTGGTCCGAAGGATTTGACGTTGCAACGGGCTAACAAGTACTTACAGGACGTGATTATCAGTTTCAGGAAGATTCTACAGAAACAGTCAGCACCGAGGAAAGTGAAGCAAGGGGCAAAGGGTGCACCTCCCCCTCCAGTTTCGAAGCCCTCCGTGGCATTGGTCTTTGTTGCAGAGAGGTACGGTGGCTGGCAAGAGGAATGTATGAAGATACTGCAAAGTAAATATCACTCTAGCACACGGAGCTTCTCTCCGGACTCAGAAATTCTGGCTACCCTGAAGAACAGCGCAATCGGTCAACAGTCGGACTTCAAGCAGATTCAGAAGCAATGTATGCCTTTCATCAAGTTCAAGAAAGACGAGACCCTCGCAGTGGGTGAGCATGCATTGGACCTGAAGCTGCCGTTTGGAGAAATCGAGGTTTTGAAAGAGAATTTGGACTTCATCACAAGTCAGCTTTTACTGGAGACAGTGCGGATCTACTCCTTCACAGACACAGATGCTCTAGAGATGACAGGCTCGCAGAAGGCTCAGATAAAGCAGTCACCTCCAACACCAGGAAACCCAGTTGCAGCGTTTCTTTCTGCTTCAGAGGTTTCCTTTGGAGATCTTGGGAAGACAGATATTGAAGGAGTGAAAATCTCTTCAGAGTAGTGAGCTGCCATCCCGGTAAAAATTTCTGACTTGTTGAGGTACCAACTTTGTAGACGTTGGTTCAGTTTACTTACTAACTAGGGACAAGTGACAACGCAGACGAGCCTTGGAATGTTGAAAGGGAAGTAGCTAACTTATTGGAAAGTTCAGTCCAGGTCCGTGGAGAGTAAGTGGTTCAGTAGAATTTCCAGGGGTTGAAATTTGATATGGTTTGTGAATCTGTACGTGTACATGTCTTTTGCAGCTTGCCAGGAGGCAATGAGGTGATTTTTTAATTGCTTCATTGCTCATCATTTCCTTTGGCAGATGTAAAGCAACGGTAAGGAGGGAGACGTAGGAAAAAGGTGTTTGATCATCTATTCAACATTATATACAAATCACGGAGTGACCACTGCAGTTGAGTCTTATATTTGGTGCATATAGTCAGCTTACCGTTCACCAGTCTCCTTGTGTTTTGTTTGCCACATGTAGCAGTCATATATTTTGCATTCTGCCTCTTTTATCCACAAGAGTATGTGAGTATGCACTTTGTGTAGTATTTTCTGCAGACCAGCCTACTTGTTGAGTTTCCAGTATTGAGCACATTCAAAATGTAGAAGAAACTTGAGTAGAACCTGTAACTACGATCTTTATTCGGTTTAGTGTGGTCTACACTAAATGAATATCGTTGCACAGCTTGTTACATTCATTGTTGCTCTCCAGTTGATCAGCCAAATAAGTTTCTGTCCTTTGTCAGTAACCAAATGAATTTTAACACAATTCGTCAATAATTCAGGACATATGATTTTGCATCACAACTTGCGAACTGCCTCACGAATTCTTGCAAGTGTTTCTGAAATTTTCCACGATTTTCTCACTTCGGGATCTGGACGAAACCCTTATCTGTGTTTTGCCACCGTCTACCTTATGCACACGATCCGAGAGATCTCAACTTAACACAAACACAAACAAAACAAACAAACTTGTCTAAACGTTAATATTTTTTTAGAATATTTTGAAAAAATCAAATGTAGAAACTTGCAATCCAAGTTGAGAAGGATACCAGGAGGATATTGTCCAAGCACAACAACATTGGAATTATATTACAACATTGGAATTATATTGGTCAAATCTCATTCTTTATAAGGCCCCCATGCGGCTTCTAGAACTAGAAAGTGAGGAAATTTGGGTTCTTGGGCTTTAAATTGTAAGATAAGCAACAAAGAGACCCTAGCTCTTTTTGTGAGCTGAATCCAATACCTTCATCACCTCAACCATGACAGTTTGCAATGTCAGGAAGATATTGTTCAACTTGGCAATTCCAACGGCAGTTTGAATGTGGTGGAGTAGATCCTCCAACCATGTTCCAATTGATGTTACTCTCCCTGCTATGCTCTGGTAGCACAACTTACATCAATCCATCGCTCAAACTCATTACAAATGCCAAAGCTTCAGCTCATGGATGCATGCATATAGCCAGTCACGCTAGCTCTACTTTAAACTACTTCACCATTCCTGGTACTGTTGAGTGTTTTCACGCTAGGATGTCATAGTTTTCTACAAAAAAAGTTTCTAATGTTGTAAAACATTTGCATTAATGATGTAATATGATAAATAGGGAAAATACCAAAAACATTTTAATATAGTAAAATAGAATCTTTTCAGAATCTTTTCGGAATCTTTAATATTATTTCAAAATCCTTAATATTATTTCGAAATCTTTTGGAATATTCTCATATTCTTTTGGAATATTCCTATTGATGTCATTTAATTAGCCAATCAAGCTCGCAAGAATGTTTTTGGGAATTCGCCATTTTAAGGGGTGTTTAATGTAAAAGAACAAAATTGTCGTCATAAACCTCAAATATCCACCTTGCTCATATAATCTTTTGGAATCTTTTTTGAATACGATACCTTTATGTTATAGGAATTGAAGAAAATTATTGCCATCACTATACCTTCAATGAAATGTATCAATTAAGACAATAAAGTATTTATACTATGTCACTGAATGCAATATATTACATTTTGGTCCAAATACTATTTTATATTATTTTTTAATTATTAATATACATACAATCCTAGAATACCTTATCACTGTGGTTAACTTTTTGCCAAAAAACTATTTTCAATGACCAATAGAAAATGATTACCGCCACATTTCGCTTGTGATGCAATGTCACACCACTTTTTGAACGCCCTACTGTGAAAACACCCTACTAGGATCATACAATGTGTGCTACTTCTTACATTTGTTATCAACATTGGAGAGTAACTCAAGCAACATTGGTTTCAATCCCAACAAAGATACTCGACATGGTCGTGTTAGGGTTGATTGTCCTATTACCAACCACGTACCCAAAACCAACCACCCTGATTCTTGCCTAATTTCTAGATATTAAAAGGGAAGATGTACCTCATTTGTACATTAGAGCATGTGATCGGTTTTGGGTCGCAAGTTACTTTGCACTTTGGAATTTTGTATAAAATTGAGAAATGCAAATTATAAGTTGCAATTTTTTGCAATCCTCATGAAATCCTATTTCGAACGCGGTCATAATTTTTTTCCGGATTTACCACTGCCAAATATAGGTCTGATTGCTTAAGTGGTTGGTAATAGGACAATCAACCCTATATTGGATTATTTCTTGAAATGTCAACTTCAATCAGTACCAATTCAATATTAAAATTCTTGAATCACAAGATTATAGTGCTCAAAAAGATTTTTTAATTTTCTTTTACAATTTGTCCAATAAGATCTTTGGACTTTGGCTCCTCTTTGTGAATGAAAAAATAAACAAGAAAATTCCTCATGACGAAGACTATCTACAGTATAATAGTGTATGCTTATAAAAGACCAATTTGATTATTAGAAATTTTAATCTCCTTTGAGAAATGAACAAGGGGCTTGATATTGATGTCTTTTGGGAGGTTGCTATTCAATATATAATTTAACAGTGTTGTCTTCCCTAAAAATAATTTGACATTGTTGTCTTTTCTATAAATAATTTGACATTGTTGTCTTCCTTATAATTTGACATCAGTCTTTCCTTTAACCCTTAAAGGTCCAGAGAGCCTGTTGCAACCAGTATTATACAACAATATTCCATTGTATTTGGAATGGTTCTACACCTATGGATCTAAGATAAAAAATGAAGTTAAAATTCATGTCAACATGATTTTAATGAGCTATTAGGCCCTCAATTTGGAACTTTCTACTTAAAAAAAATGTCAAATATACGCCAACGTATCTACTATCCCCAAGGGACTTCTAAGGGTTAACTCGTAAACGTCACAGCGTCCAGAAAGTGGACGACTAACTGATTCAAACCCTTCTCACGTTCTCATCAATGCTTGGATGAAATTCGTCCAATTTTTTGGAGATTCTTCACCAAGTTGTTGTCTTATCTAACGGTTGGATTTAGTCATACTTGATTACATATTTTTCTAAAATTAAAAATGTAGAAGTATGTCAAGTCGTTGACCAAGCCAAAATTGCATTGACTGTAGTTCAAAATGCCTTGCAAAAATAAGGTCATAGATTGAAGAAACACAAAAATTTCAAAGAATCACCATGTTTAACCCCTAAAGGACCGGGGGGGGTGTTGAACTTAGCTCTTGTTTTCTTGACTAGCTCTTGTAGCAAGCTCAATTCCTCATTGGTGTGGGGTAAATTTGACGATCGGCACCGTTGAAACCAAAGAAGACTTAAGTAGCTTTTTTATGAAAAAAAGATCGACAAAATCGCATAATTTTTGAGAAAATGCCACCGTTGAGAAGATTGATGGAACTTGTTTGGGGTATTTTGTACACATGCTGAAATCGGATTGTCCAAAAGTGCTCCAAAAATTTTGAAATTTTTATTGTGAGTAGAAATCATCATTCTAAACATGTGGAAAAAATTTCAAGTAATTTGGAGGTGTAAAGAGGAAGATATGAGGGTCTGAAGTGACGCCTAAATACCCACCGTGCAACTCAAAAAAATCACCAAAAATCGCTTACTTGATGAATTTTCGATCAAGAAGTACCTACAGATTCAGCTCTCAAAAAGAGCTAAGGTCTCTTTGTTGCTCATCCTACAATTCAAAGCCCAAGAACACAAATTTCCCAACTTTCTAGTTCCAGAAGCCCCCTAGGGGCCTTACGGTCCTTTAGGGGTTAAGAGTATCTCATTTCAAATTCATTCCAACAAATTTTACTCAAAAAATATTAAAATTTTGTTTGTAATCGAATTTAGAAGGAATTTTTAATTTTAACTTTCAAATTTTATAATGAAATATTGGTGATAGTATTAGTGAATCGAACCATACGGATGGAATCTAAAATTCAAAATCTAGAACTTTCATTTGTATACCAATTCCAAACTATTCTTCTAAATAGTAGTTTATGATGATTTTTCTCAAATTTTAAATTCCAGGGACACCCTGGTACGTTTAGGGGTTAAATGAAGTTCTTCAAGTAAATTTATAACTCTAAAAATTCTAAATTTTGAACATGTAAATTAGTCTTTTAAACTCAAAAAACATTGCATCAAACCAAGCTACATGTATCTGTAATGAAGTGAGAAAGTTTGAATAAGTTTGCTACTCAAAAACTGAGCCTTGAAATGAAACACTATTTACACAATTACACTGCAACTACCTCAGAAAGGGACAGAGCCTCCTGGATGTTTGTGATTCAATGAGAAGACTTGACATTATGTTACTAACCATCTCTAGCCTCCTGACTCTCACAGGTTACTGAAAACCCTATTTGATAATGTTACTTGAGCCACATTTAGAAGCACTATCATTGCAAAGATGAAAGGAAATGTAACATGCACAGTTACACCTTTCAAAGCATCGACGAAATTTCTGTACCTTCCAAACGTCTAAACAGCAACTACATGATTTACTTGAGAACCCTTTCTTTCCTGCATTGTTCAAATCACGAATCTTGCGCCTAGATGATACCGACATTGAGTTCTGGTCTAAAGGTGTTGCTAGTGTATTAGATATCACAAGTGAAACACTTCAAAGAGATATATACACTATCATATACAGTTCCAAGTTGAAAAGTTCAGATACTGAGGTTACAACGTTGCAACCTGTGAACAAGCTGCTTAAAGTGAGGAGAAACATAAGCGTAGGATTACAAAGGAAATTCTCAAGTAGAGTTCAGTCTATACATCTTGTCTTCATCTCCAATGCAACTTCCATCTCCAAGCTGCTCTGCATTGGCAATTCAACAATGATTCAATAGTTATAAACACACAAACTACCAATAAAATTACAGAAAGAGCTCAAAAACCTTCACTTTACAAAAAGCCTCAATACCTGGCCCCTCTCAGCTGCCTTCACAAGTCATGGTCACCACTAGGTCGCCTGCTCTTCTTCACTTGTACAGACCATACAGGATGACACAGCATTTGGCCGTATGCAGAGTTACAATTTCACCAGTCTGCCCTTCACGTGGTCGCAACCAATTGAAAATTTAGGCCTGAAGTCAAAGAAGTTTTAGGAAAACATCACCTCCTTGCAGTGACAAAGCCTGAGCCAGATCCCAGCTCTCCAAAATGTTGTGCATGGTGGCACATGTTGATAATCTCGTAAATCAGAAAATCTGACTTTGCCACGAGTATAAGTGGCTGACAAAATTGAGATTCTCAAAAGTTGCATCAACCATAACATTATTAACCAGTTCTAGCGGGGTCCATTTGCCTTCCACGAAAACAGGACTAGTGAGGTGTCACTGGCCATTTTGATTGAAATGCTTCCCATTTGGATATAAGAGAGGGATATTCCATCCTCTGAAGAAATCTCTGGGTCATAGTGTTATAGCCGATTTTTTGATTTGGAGAAGAACATCATAAACTACCCAGGGGAAACTCAAAAGATGGACCTCACGTCGCCCCATTGCAGAAACCTTGATATGGTCAGGATGGTATGTGGCATGATACCACGCCGAGGCTTTAGCATGAATGTCATCATCCACCAAATCATCAGCATTCCTCTCAAACCATTGCCTGGCCTCATCAATCAAGGAGCTCACTGCAAACTGAATCCTCTCAATGACATCGCCTTTTTGCCGGACATGATGGCGTGCCAGGTTCAGTATATTTCCACTCACAGCCTCTGCCTCGGTTTCGATTCCATACTGGTTCATCAGTCCAATGAGCTTGCGGTCATACAGGTTCTTGTGATACTTGGCCATGTCGATGAACTCCTCGTAGCCTTTCACCACCATGTCAGAATCAAAGGCCTCTTCGATGTCTTGCCTTGGTGTCTCGCAGGGCATTTTCTCCAAGGACGCCGCCTTCACTTGTCGGAACAGCTTCCCAAGCACGCGTTCCGATTGATACGTTTCTTTGCCATCCTCCTTTTCCATGAAGTCTGGGTACCTCCTGGGTCGCAGGTTCTGTGGAATGATAGCAGGCACTCCTGTTTTCGGGAAATCGACCGCAATGGAGACCAGCTTTGCAAGCTCTTGACATTCAAAGCTGCGTGCCATAACTGGCTGACTGTCAGCATGCACAACGTGTGCATTGGAAATCACACCCAAGCTGTCATTCACCATGTACTTGACAAAAAATTCTTGTATTTCCTGCACACGATACAACACCGTCACAGAAACAAGGAAACTCCATCAATAAAGCTCAATTCTAAGTTTGTACACAATAGGAGTAAACATGGTTTTCAACTATTTCAGAAACTTTTAGATAACATCATAAAGAGAATCGTCCCTATGATTCATGGGGAGGTCTCCCTATGGTCACAGTGATCATATATAGGCCTCCATTTGAATCATGAGAAAAATTCTATTTGTGATGTTCCTGAAACAGTTTAAGTTTTCCAAAACGAGAACCCTGCAAGTATCAGAGCAAGTGCCTTGCCTCAATTGTGACGGGATGGTCAAGATTCATGGCTCCCGGGGAAGTGTAATCCATGGGGTCGTCAGTAATAGGCGGGATCAGCTCTTTATCCCAGCTCACGAAATAAAGATCACCATCCAAGTCGCTTCCCGAGCACTCATTTGGATGTGGCCTGCAAGATCCACCACAATCAGTTATTAGCAATAAGCTCTCCATGACTAGTTTACTTAGTGTAAACTATAATAGACAAGCCAATTACCGTGCACCTTTGGCACAGTACCGTGCACCTTGTTGATCGTTTTATTTGCACTGAAGTGGACGGTGATTGGCAGTGTACGGTTATTAGCATGTCTACGATAGTACAGAACCCATCCCAAAGATGCTCTAGAAAACCTAGCTGCATTGCCCGGTGTACGTTAGAAACTGTCTTAAATGATACTCCCTCTGTCCGGAAATAACTGTCCTAGTTTTTGGCATGTTTTAACTTAACTCTTTTTTTTGCCATCTCAGTACTCGAAAAATGGTCTATCTTTAATGTAGTATGTAGTTTTTGTGGCACTATCATTGTCCACCCCGTTTGAAGTGGACAGGGCTCACGTTTGAAGTATAAAACATAGGCCAAATATTGCAAAAATAAAATGCCAAGAACTAGGAAAATTATTTATCGGACAGAGGGGGGTTTAACGCCGCTAGATTTTCTACGTGGGGGGGGTTTGTACAAGATACTACAAACAATTCATTTTTAAGGGCAGCCAGAACGTAACCAAAAGAGAGTAAAAGGGAGAGTTGAACCACCTGTGGCCCTTTTGGGGGAACACCAAGCAGTCCACCATGTGGCGAAGACCAGGAACGTTTCTAGCCTTGAGTTTCCGGATGTCACCCGGGTGCAGACACGGATTCTTTGCAACAACAACCCATCCCTCCACAACGTGTGCTACAATCCCATTCGCCTCAGGACCCACTGGATAAACATCAAAGTCTTCTAGCCCGTCTTTCAGTCCTCGCCTCCGACCAGGAGCAGGTGTAACTTGCAGAAACACTTCACCATAAGAAAGAGCTTTCGTTTCATCAAGACATCCCATCAGGACTCTTCCCTTCGGTTCAAGAATACGAGACCTTGTCCGCAAATCAAATAGCTGAGATGCTCGAAACGCTTGCAGCAGCATCTTCACATATGGCTCCTTCTGCGGCTGATATCCGGCTGCCAGCATCTCTATCAATCTCGTATGCATCCCCCCTGAATGATTTAACTAGAAGCCACCAATGACATTCTTTAAGTAAGAAAAGTAATGTGAATCCAGTATCAGAACGGGCAACCATCAAAACCCAAGATTGGAAAACGAACCAGGTGAAAAGTTTAAGAAAGAAGGGCTACTGGTAACAAAAGTAATGTGAGTCCATTATCAAAGGCAAAACATTCAGCAACCATCAAAACTCAACATTGGAAATGGAACCAAGTGAAAAGTTTAAGCAAGAAGGGCTAAGGGTAACAAAAGTAATGTGAGTCCATCATCAAAGGAAAAAAATTCAGCAAAATAAACATTCATTGGAAGAGGATCCAAAGTAAACGTTTAAGAAAGAGGAGCTAGTGGTAACAAAAGAAATGTGAATCCAGTATCAAAGGCAAAAGCATCAAAACTCAAGGAACCAAGTGAAAAGTTTAAGCAAGAAGGGCTAGTGGTAACAGAAGTAATTATCAAGGGAAAACAGAAGAAGCCAAGTAAGTAAGAAGGGGATGCTAAATACCTGCAGAACATCTCGTGCAACATCCGCATCCTTCATCATTTCATCCAGCTTAGCGACCACACGATGTTGCATCTGCTCAAACACAGAGTCCTCCACTCCAAGTGTGGATAAAAGCATAATGATCTGCCGATTCAAGTACGAGGGGAGAAACCGGGAGGAGCTCAAAATATCAAGTCGCACATGCTTGGAAGCGAATTTTCGCATACTAGGGCGTAATGAAAGCTTGGCCTTGGAAAGTGGGTCAACAGCCACCACACCCTTATAACCTCCATAACGGATCTGAAAAGCAGATGGAACCATCCCTGTTGGGAGGTTCTTGGGTCTATACTTCTTAGCAACCTCACTAGCAAATTCTTTGGATATTTTGCCAATGCCATCCGAGAAACAGTACATGGACATCCCAAACTCATCCTCTCTTTCAATATCCGGAATCTGATCAACTTCATGCTCTTGTACTTCCAGAGTTGGTGTGGACGAGGAGAAGCACTGCCCCATGCGAGCAGCACACTTGGCTACGTTCCGAATGGTGAGGAAATCCCCCATCCATTCTCTTATGCTTGCAGCTGTCAGCTTTGCATCGGACGCAAACATCCACACAGACTGCTCCCTCAACTGGCTTGAAGAAAACGCCAGAAACTCAAACCTAACATTGAATTTATTAAAGGTGCACAAAGCCATGTGCATGTTTCTTTGACTTCCACTTCACCTATACAACTTTCAACACTAAATACGTTATGCTTTTAACGCGGTAATTAAAGCTAAAGTGGTTAGACACTTAGCCACTCCTTTCCTAATATCTTTGATGATCATTTTTGAGCAACAGCCGCTTATACTTAACCCCTAAGCGTCTAAAACGCCCAATATGGCCATGATCTGCATCATCACTGAACTTTGCAACAGTGGCATTTTCTCATTTTACCTCGGTTTTCTGATTGCAATCAACATCATTTCCAAGCTCTTGTTCTATACTACAAGATCAACAGTGTCGATCGTGTCAAACTGAAGTCATTTTCACACAAACAGATGATTTTCCTACACTACAGAAAATACACAGTGGACGCTTAGGGGTTAAACAAATTCAGTTTTACCTGTGACCTCCCAGGACAAAGCCTTCCTTCAAAGCTGCTAAAATTCGGTCATAGACAGGTGACCTTTCAGCGTCTACACCGGCTTGAGCACCCCCTCTTGTTGGCACTGAGAGGGCATTGGACATCAGAGGCTCCAGATTCTCATCTACAAATGACATACGCATGAAGCGATCTGCGTGACCGGAAAAATGCCGTGTGACACGGTTTGAAGTATCAACCTCTGGTCCTGTGCAGTAAACCTTAGTTGGAGTGACAAGAACTCTGCGTACCCAACTTAAGCCTGGAGCAAGTTTAATAGAAACAGGATCCAAGTCGGGAGTCTTTTCCATATCTTCCTCAATCTCTTTCACAGGCTCAAAGCATGGAATAAGCCCTTTCCCTATTTTCTCCAGACCTAGCTTTGCTTTCACATCAGCAGTTTGTAGCAAGTGATAGAAGGAAGAGTCAAGAGTGTCTCCAATTAGCTTCGAGGTTTGCACGAGCTGGTTCACTTTGAATATAAGGTCGAATTCGACATTCACCCCTGGGGGTGGTTCCACTAGTGGAACAAGCACCTGAGAAGTGGCAAATGATGTACCCTTCTGGAGAGTGATTTGTTGGATTAAAGGCGGGTGAGCTGCCAACCGAAAATCTGCAAGCTTTTTGAAGAGATCATTCATGTCGTCGCCTGTTCTGGCGCATGAAAGCTCCAGTAAATACGTGAGGCACTGACCAATGCTTTTTTGGGGAGTGAAATCTACCGTTCGAACCCATAGCTCCTCTTCCTCTGTGTTAACATAGTAAGGATTCACTGCAGGGGTAGTGCCTAAGAAAAGGTCCCCTATGAAATCTCTGGATTTGAAGCTAACTGCTCTTTGCACATAGACATGTGGTGGAGTCCTAAGCTAGGGACATGAATCACAAACACCCCCGAAATGTCAGAAGACTCTTGATGCGAGTGCCAGTGTGTGGAAATACAACTACCATAACCAAAGACTCATATACATATATCGAATTCATATTCTTATATTCATAATTCATTCACAATAATCCCAAATGAAGAAGATTTGTTTATACGACAATGCGATAAGATACTGGGCTAAAACAAGATTGAGGCAATCTTAAAGTATTAACCTTTAAAGGACCAAGGATTCATAGTTTAAACATGATCAATCGTATTGTGAAAAAAAAAATCAGATAGGACCGGATTTTATATCACTAGAATCAGTGAAGAACATTGCATGTGTTGATCAAAAGGCAAATAAGTTTGAATTAAAGGAAGTCTACATAGGACCTATTCAAAAGTGCTATAAAAAACATGAGGCCCAATTTCGGCTTCTTGGTCCTTTAAGGGTTAAGGAAGTGAAAGGTAAACATCAATGCAAGATTGATTGCTCACCTGCAGCAATAAGGCTCGAGTTCCCTGCACAGCAACAAACTTGACACTCTCGATTTCTTCAAACTGGCTTTCCATTTTGTACTGTTGCTTTTCTGCATTGTGCATCACATCCACCATGAACTGCACTTTTCGGCTGTGGAAGTCAAACTCGGTGGTCACATTCGAGCTTGATGACCACTGCCAACTTGCAACGGTTTCAGAGACGAGAGAGCTCAAGTACAGCTTGCCCTGGTCAACACACGAAGAATCAAAACGTGGCACTGATTGATTAACCCCTAAGCGTCTAAAACGCCCAATATGGCCATGATCTGCATCATCACTGAACTTTGCAACGGTAGCATTTTCTCATTTTACCTCGGTTTTCTGATTGCAATACATCATTTTAAACCTCTTGTTCTATACTACGAGATCAACAGTGTCAATCGTGTCAAACTGAAGTCATTTTCACACAAACAGATGCTTTCCAGCAGGGGGTCCAATTTTCCTACACTACAGAAAATACACAGTGGACGCTTGGGGGTTAACTGTGCAGTAGTATCATGAGCAAGTGGAGGAATGTACATCATCCCAAGTAGTGATGGAATGGCGAGGCCTTTTGACAATGTCGCGCTCGGCAAGGTTGACACGGAGTTGGCTGTTGAGTAAAACCAGATGGCCATTCTCTGCCAGCATGGCCGCTCTCTCAGCCGCTTTCTCCGTGTTGAAAATGACGAAGCCATAGCCTTTGGACTCGCAAGTCTGCGCGTCGGAGACGATGTTCACACTGTAGATCGTCCCCTTGCCCATGGCCCTCTCAAACAAATCCACCAGCTCCATCCCTGTGCACGAGCGTGGGATCTTGCTCACGTGAACCTTAAACTTCCCCATCATGTACAAGAACTAATCACCCCACTGTTTTATACCCTAAGCGTCTAAAACGCCCAATATGGCCATGATCTGCATCACTTGACATTGCAACGGTGGCATTTTCTCATTTCACCTAACTTTTCTGATCGCAATACGTCATTTTAAAGCTCATGTTCTATACTACAAGACCCACAGTGTCGGTCGTGTCAAACTGAAGCCATTTTCACACAAACAAACAGATGATTTGCAGCAGGGGTTCCAATTTTCCTACACTACAGAAAATACACAGTTTAGGGGTTAAACTTCCCCATTGTGTTTACACTCTACACAAGAACTAATCACCCCACAGCTTTGTCACGCCATATCGATCCCTGTCCACCAGGCATGCTCATACCCCTACACTGCAAACAAACATAGTATCAAGAGACGTTGCAAAACACCATGGTCTCAAGAGACAAGAATAACTCTATTGAACTTGAAGCCAATTGACTTCCCGAATAGTCTCTCTCTCTCTCTCTCCAGAAACCCTAACAAAGTGCTCATTCAGGTAGCAAGAAAATGGCATTGCACAAGGCACCTTTGGCACGTTCCAAGATGGGAAAGCCAAGGGTTTCCTTGGACAGGAAACAAAGAGTCACAGGTCATGTGGGAATGTCCCAAGTGGGAAAAATTAAGCGTTTCCTGCATGACCATGAGGGAATGTCATGCGGGAATCGCAATGATTTCCTACATGACAAGATTTTGCAATTTCTTTCACGATTGTAGATTTTGATAAAACTAAATCTTCAATTCTATGGAATTTGTATACTATGAAATCCAAGTAGAATCCTAGATTTTTGGAAATCCTCATTTATATGAGGATTGCAAATGTTTCTCAGTGGTAGATTACATCATCTTCCAAAATTTCAAAGAATCATAACATCAACAATGATTTGGAGGTATTCAAAAACCGTAGATTTGTATACAAAAAACTGTAAATTTTTATTTGCAACAATGAGTTTGGGGGTATTCAAAATCCGTAGATTTGAATTTCCCACGGTGCTGATTTGGCTATCTCCAGATCTAGCCTAACTGCAAATATATCTACCTATCTCCATATCTACATATTGATGCTTCTTCGTCAATTGGAAACATGTAATTGGCCAAAACCATAATAATACTAATGCTATCTCCGGATCTAACCAGAATTTCCTTGTATGGTAACAAGAATTGCTCCAAGCCTACACATCAAAAGATTACATTGTTAGCACATGCTCTTTTTGGATCAAACAACTCCAGCAACCAGGTGAAGTAACAAACCCTCTCTACTGGAAATTGTCTAATAAATCGAAGGCCAATCCTAACTGCAATGTAAGCAAACACTCCAATTGATTGTATAGAATAAGAGCTTTCTACCGGCTCCTAAAAGGTATACAGAAGAAACAACTGTCGACTGTAAGATTCAAACATACCGTATCCTTATAGTTGGTTGTGGTCCATGCAAACTTCACCATAGGATGTCGTGTATGTAAAGGTTTATGATACCTATCCTTCTCTGCATAACCACTCAAAAGAGAGTTATAATCAAGTGCAATAATAGAGTAGAAAGATGAAAATCATTTAGTAGGACCTAAAAAATAATACACTGTTACTGATTGGGACGGTTTGAAGATGCCAACCTCATAACATTCATTACCATGCACCGTCACTGCCTTGGCTCTACACTATACGCTGTGAAATATTCCACACCCAACAGTACTTCATCAGTAGCTAAGTGGACAGGTGAAGGCTACTAGTGCATATGAAGGCTACTGACTGTTATGCTAGAGGATTCATTTGGAGACACAAAGTCCATTACACTGGAAAGCCTTTTTACTGGCTTCTCCATTGTGCGCATGCATTTCTTAGTTAGCACTCAAAAGGTAACACGAGTTATAAACACAATTGAGAAAACAAATGAGAGTCCAGGAATAAGAAATACACTCAGGTTCTCACATTTTCCAAATAACGAAGTTCCTCAGATTAACCTCGTCTGCACCCAAAAACAGCATACAAATCACGATGAAATTAAAAGCCACAGTCATCTTAAAGCGTTGACTTATAAATGCTATTTACTGTCCTACGACAATGCCTTTGTTCAAGATGATGAACTCGGATCCACATTTCTTAGAAATGTAATACATTTCTTATTATTGTGAAGGATCTCAGAGCCCTAAGACAAGTAACCTTCCAAGAGTAAACAACATGATACATAATATGGTAAATTCGTACTCAATGGTACAGGGCTCACTTATTATTATTTTATTTCTACAAACACACATGAAGTGGTACCAACATCGTCAACGGGACATAAACCTGCTCCATCTACAAACATACCGATCAACAACTACACCGATCCACTAGAATACTTCGCAACAATAATTTCAAACCAAAAATCAGAAAAAGGAACATACCCATAATTATAAACCTAATCACGAATTCCTTTTCCGAGCGCTAAATGCGCTCACCGATCATGGTCGCGTAGACTGACTGTCATGAGCTCCCACTCCACACGCCACACCTAGCGACCGAGAAAACGGATGCCGCTCTTCAGACCTCCAAAGTCCCCCATTCAACACTCAATAACACACGAATCTCTTCCTGACAAGCTCTGCGCAAACCCTGACGGAGCTGACGCTTCCTGAAACCGCGTTCGCCAAACTTGGATCATCCAAAACGACGAGCGATCTTTCCACCAGCAAAACGAAGGAGACGAGCTCAATGGAGCTTTCGCCCCAAATACATGGCGTGAGGCGTACGCGTAACCCTGATTCCGGAAATCCATACCTGAAATTCTTTATGCAACACTGTAGTTGATCTCCACTCGGAAACTGAAGCGAAGCACATTACACAACGGAGTCGCATTGATCGGACAATATTTTATCGTGACAGAAGTAGAAGAGACTGCTGAAGCACAAGGCGAGCAGACGAAGGGAAGGCAGGAAAGAGACAGAGTACCAGACCTAGGAACTGGTGCTCCGAGCTTCATAGCAAACCAAGGAACTTGAGGTCCGAGGCTCGTGCCCAACCTAGAATCTATCTTTCCAAGCCCTACCTGCGTGTTCTGACATCATCAGTCAGTTCCGTGGATGAAATTTACACAGAATGAAGAAGCATGTGTTCATAATTTCTTAGTACACCGATTATTGTCATTGCTGTGAATAGCAATGAAATGAATTGGAATGAATCTATAAGAAGATGTATATTAATATAATATAATATTCATAGAATAATTTTATATATATATATATATTACAAAAATGACTTGCAAATGAATATAAAATATACAAATTCATTGTGAGCATGTTGGTTTTAACCTACCTCAAGTTATAAAGTAGTAGTAATAAAAATGTACTTACTTTAGTTAATATAAAAATAAAATAGTTCATTTCAGGCCCATGGTGTCCTCGTTCGGCAATGAGAGAACCCTTTTTGCCTCTCTCACCACAAAATCCGGGGGACCCTTCAACATTATCCACTAGGCCTATTTCTAGGCCTTTTTAGGACCTCAACTCCTTTGGTCACTTTTCTTTCTTCCTTGTAGTGTAAACCCAAGTCATCCCGGGACGAGTTGATGGAGCTAATCACAGATTTTAAAGCTGCATGGGACGAGTTCTTGGTCCGTAGTGTAAATCGCCCCTGAGCAGCATTTGTTCAACATTATGTAGTTTAACCCATAACGGACCAAGAAGTCCGAATTGGGCCTCATTTTTCTTTCTTCATTTTTGAATAAGTGCCATGTAGAGTTCTTTTTTCTGTAAATGCATTTGTTTTCTAACCAACTTATACAATGTTCTTGACTGATTTTGGTGATATAAAATATGGTTGCATGTGAATTATATTTTTCACAATATCATCAATTGAATTTGTGATTTTAAAAGCATATGACCATTTGGAAGGAAAATGGTTGTACTCACAAGTTGATTCACTGGTTGTAATTTTTTGGTTCTTGACAGCTGCAAGATATTGCAACCCATAATTTCCAGAAGATTCGGGAGGCGCATGAAATTTTGAGTGATGAAAGGAGGTGGCAAATACAGTTCTACAAACAAAATCTCCCACATATACATCTTTCTCATTTTTCTTGCAGCTAAAGACAAACTTAGAGAAGTTGTCCAAAGTGACGATATAGTATGCACTCTATAGTCCACTCATTGTTATTCTTCGAGAAAAAATGAAAATTATAAATACATTGAGGTTTCTTTGAAATTTAGATATTTATTTAAAAGAATTTTTGTGCCGGTGGCCGGCACGGGTCAAGCTAGTATATGACATAGAAGAAGTAGAGTAATTGGAAACAATTTTAAAATAGAGAAAGACGTGTATGAGATCAGTGTTGTGTCTATCATGACTGCTTAGCTGTTAATTGGGAATTGCATCTTCAAGTGGTAACAATTCACCTAGATAACGTATTAACGTTCTGTAAACATTGAAGGGTTTACTTTGAGGATGAGGTGAGGAGAAGTTCGACTGGTTTCCGAAAGCTGAAGCAGTCACAAGATGTCAAAGGGTTAGTACAACAATTGAACTAATGATTGTTGTTTTATTAAATTCTTCAATTGATACATGACTGTACTCGCAAATTGCACAAATGTCATGATTTGTATTGAAGTTACTAATCTCCCTTGACCTCATACTCTTCATGGATGCTTGCAACGTACTAACTCTCTCACAAACTGAAATCACCGAGTCCAAAGTACCTCTGCAACTTAAAAAAGCAATGTGTTCACCGAGCGTATGCCTCGGGTGGTTTATTAATAGTATTTAGCTGTATAAATGTAGGCATATATAAATGTAGGCATAGCTTAAACCCTCAATGTCGAACCGTCCAAAAAGTGAAAGATGTACATAATCAAATTAATACAATTTTCTCATTCGTCAATGACTTTTTCCAGTGTGGATTTTTTACTATATATTTTACGGGAAGTTAGCTTCACGAATGTGTGATCCAATTATAAAGGAGACCGAGGATTTGTGAAAATTTCAATGATTCACCTAAAATTTCGAAGATTTCAGTGTGCAAGTGCTCTTAAAAAAACCAACTCATAAAATTAAGCAACGAACAAATCTCCAAAAATCACTAAAATCGGAGTATTACATTTCAATCGTTTACAACAAATTTCATGTACAAATGTTCAATATCTTATTCGCAATAAAATTACAACAAAATTCGAAATTTCAAGTTTCAAATTATATACAAAAATATTGGTGATAGCAGTCGCAGATCTAACCATATGGACAGAATCTAAAATTTATAATGTACAAATTTTATTTATACATCAAGTTAAGAATATCCCTATGGAATTAAGAGTTGCATTTTATAATGCATATTTGCAAAACTGCCGAATTTGGAGAGGAGTGAGGACGTTTACAGGTTAATCAAACAAGTGTCGGTTAAACCTTGGTAAGATCGAATCGTTGGAATGGAAGTTTTCAGTATGTCTTTGAATTGTATAATGCACACTCAAAAATGAAAATTTGAAGGGAAGGTGACTTCAAAGTTACTCTATATAGAAATTGGGTGAAATTTTCAAAAATAAAAGTAAAGATGTTCAGCAAGAATGTCAATATCTCTCCGTCGCAATCTTTCATGTCAAGAACGGACTCACATATAATTATTGTGAACTATTTAAGTGAGAGTGAGTTATTAATATATGGTATAAGACAGATTTATACGTTAAAATATGAAAGAAGTTGGTACAATGATCAAGATCGGATTATACACAATATTGGAACATGAACAAGAGAACACCTTTGAAAAAAATTAAAACAAAATTACAAACTTTCAAACATAAGTAATATCGCATAGCACATGTGTTGTATTTGTAAGTATTTAATATATTTTCAAGTATTTATGTATTTTCACATGTTGTTCATAGGTATTTTAATAATTTCACAACTCCATATTGAAATCCTTTTTTTTTTTAGAAGATGTGTATTATAAATCTCCAACTTTGAACTTCATTGTTCAAAATCCAATTCATCATAGATTTTTCCTTATTTGCGTTTTTGACACATCAGTGACTCCATGATGTGGTCGCCCGCGCACTAAAGGATTACATTGTCTAAAATCAAGATTTTGTATAAAAATACTAATGATGTTCTTTTTGTTAATTACATTATTATATATGTCAGAATGAAATAGTAAAATCCATAGCTTTTGAGAGGATGTACAACTGAAAGGAACACCCAATTCCCTATTTTTGCACTTGGCCATATAATCATGCACTTGGCTTCCGGGCACACTAAAAATTCAAACCGGTAGAAATTGCATGAAAATTTTGGCCAATTTTTTTCTTCTACAAATTTGGTTGCAAAAAGGATAATTTGGAAATTGTCGAGTCATTTTTTTCTTGAAAAGTCATTACTGGTGCTTTGAATATTTTCTAATTGAATTCTATACGCAACACAATTCTCCTTGAAATTGATCTTGACACATAGTATATTAGAAAAATACAAGTGGTTAGAGTTCCCAAACAAGAGGCTAAGTACACATCTTACAAAACCATATAAACATATTGTAAGCAATTAGAAGTAGGCCACAAATAGACGATCATGTTTTAAATATACATTTTAGTATATAAAAACATTTTACTTATTTACAATTTATAAAACTAGTACAAACTTTTAAATCAGTACTTTGACAACTAAACTAGAAAACCACATATTATATAGTAATGTACTCATGTACTCTAGTAAGCATCTAGCAACCTCTTGTCACCCATGCCTTCAATCCGCATTGCAACATATTCAAGTATGTGCTACTTCGCTTCATTTGGAATAGTGATTTGCTTCATCCGCACGTAATTATATAGCGCCACTGTTGCATTTGTTGCTTCCTCCCTCCAAATAGCAACTCCACCATGACATTACTATATTATCAAAATAGATTGTCCAACCTCTTTGAACAAACTCGTCAGAACAACGAGCTGAGCGATTCACTCCCCTATACAGAATCTATGAAATTCCACATGAACAACATCGTTGTTAACTCCAATAGGGCTTCCAAATGCACTAAGAAAAGGGAAAAAGAATGTGCGACCATGCACTCAACCACATGCACAAAAAAAAAACAGAAAAATCATTAAACAATTATCTATTTGTCTATTTATAAATTTATAAATATAAATATTATATATATATATATATATATATATATATATATATATATATACTTTTTGCGGGTCGTAATGATACATAGCCGCCCCTTTGTTTTCTTCCGTTCGTAAAGAAAACATGCGTATGTTCTTGCAAACCCTCTCATAGCCGCCTCAAGAATATACAAGGCGTCCATGGAAGAATGGGAGAACATATAGATGTTCTCTTGAGGAGTCGCTTGAGGTGAGGACGAAAGAGGGTCTGCAAGCGCGGACCCTATACCCCCGAAAACCCGTAAAAATTAAATAAATAATAAAATAATAAAATAAAATAAAAATTTGGTCGTGGCAGAGGGTACGCGGCAGCGCACCCTCTTTCCTCTGTCTTTTAACCTTCATGAGAACAAAATAAGTTCTCTCATACCCTCCCATAGCCGCCTTAAGAGTAAATAAGGCAGCCATGGAAGCATAGAAGAGCCTATTTGTGTTCTCTTGAAGAGAGAATAGAATGGGGTCAGCACGTGCGGACCCTCAGCCCCCGAAATCCCGGAAAAAAAAGGGAACTTTATTTATTTATTCATTTATTCATTTATTTATTTATTTATTTATTTATTCATTTATTCATTTATTCATTTATTTATTTATTTATTTATTTATTTATTTATTTATGGGCGTGGCCGAGGGGCTGAGGGTACGCGGCAACACACCCTCTGTCCTATAGTCCTCATGAGAACAAAAATGTATTATCTCATACCCACCCATAGCCGCCTTAAGAGTATATAAGGCGGCCATGGGAGTATGGGAGAACATATTTGTGTTCTCCCATGGAGAAAATAGAATGGGGTCCTCGTGCGCGGACCCTTAGCCTATGAAATCCCGGAAATTTCGGAAATCCCAAAAAGACCGGAAAAAAAGGATTTTTATTTTTTTATTTTTTTATTTTTAGACGTGGCTGAGGGTATGCGGCATTCAAATGTTGTTTTGAAGGATGGAAGAAGGAGAAAAACGCAGCCTTAAGTACTTTTTGGCACACAAAAAAAGAAATAAGAAAACAAAAAATAAGAAAAAATAAATAAACTCCTTCTCCCATACACTCTAGCAACGGTGTTATAATGTCTTAATCTATTCATAATTTGTATTAGTTTTTAAATAGTCAATCTTGCAATTTTAAAAATAAAGGAAATTCAAATTTTTGTTATGAAAAATTTGAAATATTAGTCTTTTATTGCAATATACTACAAGTTTCGACAAAGAAAGAAACCGATGTTTTTTTGTCAATTTCTTTTGAGATTTTTTTTTTTTTTTGCACAATTAGGTCCGGAAATGATTGCACTTGGCCAAGTGCAAAAATAGGGAAATAGGTGTTAAGGTAGAAGTTCTAGAATGATTTTTATTCATACTATATCCACACTTCAATTCAATTCTTGGATTCACCATGTTTATATTTTCACATGATTTCCACAGAAATCGGTTTACCAATAAAATTCACAACCACGTACTCTAGTACCAGCAGCCAGTGACAGAAGGTCACAGCTACAGTACATTTTGACATTATGATATGCCCACATCCACTGTTCATGCACAAGGGAAACACCAAATTTTCCCACCTGGCTGAAGCGGGAACCTGCAAATTATGCCCTATGTTGCAATTGAACGAAGCATTTTGAACAGAGTGAAACAAAGTGGCAACCTCATCACTTCCAAAGACAGAAACAGGAAACTACATTCGTAAAGAGCTGATCGCAACCTGTTCCTTGATGATAGCGTGGCGAATTCGAAGAAGCTTGATGTCATTGCAGGCAGCTTGAGCTATCTATCTCTCTCTCTCTCTCTCTCTCTCTCTCTCTCTCTCTCTACTTAGTACCATAAAAATTTGACATTTGTGGTATTGAGTAAAAGATATTTTGTCAAAAACGACAAAAGAAATTATGTATACGTGTATTGGACATTATAGTCCTTCGTTTATACAATTACACAAAATTATACATAAATGATGAAAATTAAGCAGTGGTACACATAAAGTAATTACATCAGGAACTTCAAGGCATGTGAACATGATGCCATGATGGTGCAGTGAAATGCATTTAAGATAATTTGGTGTCGACCTCCATATCAACCTTGTATGGATAAAACGACACTAAGATGACTTGTATGCAACCTTTGGTGTCAAAGTAGCTCCATGATGGTGCAATGAAATGCAATTAAGATAATTTGGAGTCAACCTCCATATCAACCTAGTATGGATAAAACGACAAGTGCTAAGATGACTTGTGTGCAACCTTTGGTGTCAAAGTAGTTCCATGATGGTGCAGTGAAATGCAATTAAGATAATTTGGGGTCAACCTCCATATCAACCTAGTATGGATAAAACGACAAGTGCTAAGATGACTTGTGTGCAACGTTTGGTGTCAAAATAGCTCCATAATGGTGCAGTGAAATGCAATTAAGATAATTTGGTGTCAACCTCCATATCAACCTAGTATGGATAAAACGACACTAAGATGACTTGCATGCAACCTTTGGTGTCAAAATAACTCCAAAATAGTCTCGCCCAACTTTTCTGATGTAACTCAGTGCTTAACGTGATTAAGCAATGTGTAATGTGACTAAGCCGTGATGTCAACTGAGTAGCTTGAAACCAGGCCAAACGAGCTTGACATACACATAGGGTCTGAGGTAGTGATATTAGCTTGATATACAAACTGGAAAAAACCGGGTACTCAACTGCAAAAGTTGATATACACCCGGATACCAAGAACAGCCT
Organism: Pohlia nutans; assembly: GCA_022496805.1. NCBI lineage: Eukaryota > Viridiplantae > Streptophyta > Bryopsida > Bryales > Mniaceae > Pohlia > Pohlia nutans. The sequence goes on from CM040105.1 coordinate 3,265,105, forward strand.
CTGCCATGCACGGCCACCTGGCACTCACAGGTCATCAACCTTGGGAATCCCGCCTTGACTGCCAAGAAGCAGAATCGCAGGGGCTGAGTGTTCTTTCTCCCTGCCTTGTTCTTTGTCGTAGTGCTCACATGCTACATTGCTACAGCATCGCTCCTGCAGACTTTTTGTGTGCAACCTTTGCTTGCGAAACGTTGACGAGATGGACTCTACCACGACCACTCAGGTTCCGTTAGAGACAAGTTGTCAAGCTTGAGAGCGGGGTTTACTAATTTCATGAGATGATGTCATAGTTTTGCTTTTTTAGCTTCGTGACACCATTTGATACGAATCTTGTGAGTTTATTTGCGTACTGTAATCTTTGATTCGGATAACAACGTGAAGTCGCGCTGAAGACACCTCGTGCACGTCATCTAACACACAGTTGTTTGTTTGGGTGGCATGGGCACAGGTGAGGCGGGACTTCCTAAGATTGGAGCTACGCTCTGGACTTACGGCAGTTTATTCTATCCCCTTTCTTTCAACTTGTTGCAATTAAACATACTTTCTTTATATGTATTAGTAGGGTTCAAGAACCCTTAGGGTTCAAGAACAGATTCAAGAATCAAAAAGTCCCGATTCCATACTTATTTCACAAGGCACGCCAGGTCGTGTTTGCGTGTCTTATTCTTTTGTTCTATGTTCTCAATGACTTTGATACCAATACCATGGCTCATTGCTGTACACTCAAAAGTGGTAATAACGGAAGTGGTAGTGAAGCACATGCTTAAAAACGAACTGTTCTTTATTCAAAGCTGTTCTTTATTCAAAGCAGAATCGTTCCAAGCCAGGGATGCGGGATTTAATTAATTCTTATTGTTAGGATCCGGTGTGTTGGTCGCTCTCAAAACATTCTTGTTCATACAATGAATGTACAGAATCTATGAACGTACTTGACTTAGTCTATGTACAGTAATGTCATGACTTGAAAAGCTTGAAAAATCCCAGCAATGGGGTGACGAGTCTAGTCTTTTCTCTCTGCTTTACATCCACATGGAAATGGTGAATTTCTATATTTTTCTAACAATTCAAGCTTCATGACTTTTGCTGGCATAGGGTGTAGTGAGTACCTCGCTGCATGGACTATGGTCTTCGGACTTGATTTCGGTTGGTTACGGCGATCCGTTGCCTGCACCGTCTCCAGCAGTCCAAGCTACACTGGCGTCTCTTCGTTCCATAGAGATTCACTCGTTTATTCAGGAACAAGACAAAGCTGCCCTTCTCGACTGTGATGACGATGGTGAGCACGCTCCTCTGCTCTTAGCCACATTGGACCTTCCGCAATGGACGCTGATTTTAAACTTGACCATTTGTGAGTCTCCCGAAAAGGCTTTGGCTCAACTTCAAGTAGCCCATGCTCAACTTGCGGAGATGCTGGAATGGGAAAACGAGGAACTGCTCCAAGCTGAAAGAGATTCGATAGCTGTTGATGCCGCATTGAAAGCGGCCAATCCGCACGAGGTCTCCTCTAAACCAACCTCCTTCTCAGGACAGTCCACTACGGCTAACCATCCGTTCCTTAGTGGCCTCAATATCGCGCCGGCACAGAAAGCTGCCCTGGAGGATTTGGTCGAGACTATCCAGACATCCCAGGCAGAAAAGGACCTTGCGCTTCTGATGGCTTCGGGGAAGGGACCGGTTGCACCGTTCACCCCGGCCCGATCCATTGAAGCCCAGGTCGCTTCAAAGGCCCATAGATGTTGGGGTCTGACGAATATTAATTTGCTTGCCCCGATTTCTATCCCGATGTGGCGCACATGGACGAATATGCAGTCCACAGAGGTTGATGCTCTCAAGGCCAATGCGATACATGGCACTGGCATCCTTCGCGAAGGCCAGCCTATCCCGGGTGCTTTCCCACTGGTTCTCTTTGATCACCAGAAGTGTTTGTCACCTGAAGTGCGAATCCTCACAAAACAGGGGCTCAACTCCAACTTTGGGAGAATCGAAAAATATTCTTCAGCCATTTGGAATTGTCAACGACCCTATTTCCGTTGCACTTGCAAACCGGATTCTTCCAAGGGGTGTAAGGGTGACGTAATGTGGTTCGACCAAGCCATTTGGTTCATGGTGAACAATCTCCACATCTTCTTTGACGACGAATATCCGACCCTTTCTGCTAAGTTTGGTGCGTTTATTATTTGGTTAAGTGATGCAGCTAGGGTTGTTGTACGTCATCAGATTACGTTCCATTTCATGCGAGACTTGATGGTGGAGGCCTCACTGCAATTCGCAGCGGACCCCAGTGCCAAGCTTCTGTCTGCTCACCCGCCTGGTGCAGGTATCAGACAAATTGAACGGTGGATTAAGCCGGCAACATTCTCTGCTGCAAATCCGGCGACTCCTGGTTCGCACAACCCGAGCAAACGTCCACGCATGAGCATTAATTGCAATGCTCCAGCGACGTTGGGAGATGATTCACGGGCTCCACCCCAACCCCGAAGTGCCCCACGGAGTACCATGCGAGGAGGTCGCGGTGGATATAATCGCAAGTTCCGACCCTCGCCTCAGTCAGCTCCGATACCACGACAATATCAACGTGCTTCACCCTCCACGCGTGGTGTGAATCACCAACCTGGTCCAAACGCGGCCTTTGTGTTCACTGGCCCTGCGTACAGGAATTCCGGAGTGCCTCGAAGCTCTGTGCAAATCTCTCCTGCTGAGTCTCACTCGACCTTATCCCGTGCTCCTACAACCAGTGGCTCCATGCAACAGATCACGTCTCCAACTCCGTCACGCAATGAGGGATCTTCTTCGGCCAAGACGATTTCCCGCTTCGAGCGCTCCACTATGAAGGGCCGGTTTCTGGACTGGGATTCATTGGAGAACTGAGACGTCATGATCTGTTTCTGCAGATTCACCAAACAGGATTCTCACTCGCGACGCTTATGGGAGGGTTCAACTACAACGAACGAACCAGAAGCAAGGCATCAAATTCCTACTGGTGTTTTACTGTAGCCGGGCGATGGAATGGATCAACTTACGCCAAATTTTCAGGGAAGTCTTCTCTTATTTTGGTTTGTCGGATCAAGTCAACGTAGATAACATAGCTTTCTCATGGTCATACGACCGGAACCTGGCTACACACTTCTACAAGCCTTCTGATGTATTCAAACATTTTTCATTCATACATTTGCTTGATCCGGACAATAATTGTGTGTGCATGACGGTTCGTCGATTTCGGTCATTTATTGACCCTCTTACAGTCCATGAATGCTCGGATTACTCCAAGCCTGCCCCACATGTTCGCACTATGGATTTACGGATTGTGCAAAATCCGAAACTCCGTGCTGAGCTGGCTCGTGGTTTGAATCACATTCCCTTGTCCCCGACTGATTTAAACCAAGTTGTCCACGTGACGCTTGATGCTTTTGCACGGCTATACTGCTTGTTGCGGTTACAGGACTACGGATTGGCTCTTCACGAGGCCTCTGCTTACTGCAAGCAACTCTGTGTTGACAAGCTTTACAGTGCTTCTCGTTCCAACAGATTTGGCTTCAAATCGTCAGGACCTGCTTTATTCTCACACACGGCTGTGAATGATGAGCTCAAATGGTTACTGACACACTTATACGTATCAGGGTTGGATAAAGCAAGTAATAACCCATGTTTCATCTGTATCAAGCATATTTGGCTCCAAGCCTTTCACCGGCTTTCCAGCGAGGATTTCACTCCCTGCATGTCCGGAAAATATTGGGAGATGCCTTCATCTGTACTTGAAGTGGTTCGAAATGAACTCATTCAATTACTACCCGAAGCACCACCTGTTCACATTGCACTTCCATTTTTAATGGCCTCATACAAACAGCATAAGTTAAAATACCGATGGCTTACAAACGCTTTCCATACTATTTACACCAATATCGCTTCAATCCTCACGATTGCCACGATGGAGGTCCTTGAAGCTTTTCGAACCTGGGCACGAAAAACTGTCTTTGGGTACCGAAATTTCCTCGGGATTGATACCTCCATATTTTGGATGGCTGATTCCATCCTCCAGGTCACTTTGAACCTCCTACATGAGATGAGCGACGTCTACGTGGCCGATATCACGAAATGCTTTGAGTCAATTCCTCTGACTGGTCCTGATAATCTTCTGGATTCAGTCAAATTTGTTCTGAAAACCGGATACCGAGAAGCGTCATCCATGCACCCTAAGTCCATCACCAAGCTGTGGATAAAAATATCTCAGGATGCTTCACCATCTTCGGCACGATGGGACACCATCCAGCCACGATATGGACAATGGATTGAAATGCCCCTTGAAAGGTTATTGGTGTTACATTCGTGGCTCATGAATAATTGCATGGTCACTCTTGGCGATAGGGTTTGGAAGCAGACTAAAGGAATCCCCATGGAATTTAGTTGTTCTCCTCTTTGGTGCAATATCTACCTCACCTCATACGAAGTCAAATTTATACAGCGCTTAGCGACATTAGGTCGTACCGACCTCATGGCCAAATTTCAACATGCTTTCTGATACATTGATGACATCTGTTTACTTAATGTCCAGAACCCTCACACGTTTCTGGACCCCATGCAACCTCGCAATGAAAATAATCCATTTTGGATTTATCCCCTTCACGTGCTAGAAATTAAGCCTGAGATCGAGAAATTTGCCACAAATGACCCACTACGTGGCATATCGGCACATTTCATGAACATGCAAATGGATTTAAACCCTGAGGACCCCACTGGATTCATAATTAAGAAGTATGATAAGCGTCGTGCCCTCCCTTTCAAGTCACACAATTCATAAAATTCCATTCCAACCGCCCAGTGAGAAATGCATATAACATCATTCTCTCACAGGTGCTACCGATTCTTTACTTATCTAACTCGGTCCAAGCGGCCGTTGATGAAATAATAGAATTAATCTGTACCTTGACCCGCAATGGCTTCCTGGAAGACCGGCTTCACTCCAAGGTCATCTCGTGGCTCAATGACGGCCACTTCCCTAGTACCAAAGTTGATGTGCATGAGATCATACACGCACTCAACCGGTAATATTTTCGGACTTTTTTTCTTACATGGTGCTACTAGCTACACTAGTCACTGTACCCTACAGCAACTTAAGTTGAACGAGTCCATCTACTGGTGCATCAATCCATGCACAGTACTTCAATGGACGTGATTAATGAATCAGTAAATATCCCCTAGTAGAGAGTTCTCATACGCCCGTCATTGTATGCGGTGTATCGAAGAAAGTTTATGAGCCTGGTATGCACCTCTGAATAAGAGTGTGGACATACCAGGTCTCACTCCTTCAGAGCAATGCTAACCAGGGGATGGTGGCGGGCCTCTCTCTCTCTCTCTCTTTACTTAGTACCATAAAAATTTGACATTTGTGGTATTGAGTAAAAGATATTTTGTCAAAAACGACAAAAGAAATTATGTATACGTGTATTGGACATTATAGTCCTTCGTTTATACAATTACACAAAATTATACATAAATGATGAAAATTAAGCAGTGGTACACATAAAGTAATTACATCAGGAACTTCAAGGCATGTGAACATGATGCCATGATGGTGCAGTGAAATGCATTTAAGATAATTTGGTGTCGACCTCCATATCAACCTTGTATGGATAAAACGACACTAAGATGACTTGTATGCAACCTTTGGTGTCAAAGTAGCTCCATGATGGTGCAATGAAATGCAATTAAGATAATTTGGAGTCAACCTCCATATCAACCTAGTATGGATAAAACGACAAGTGCTAAGATGACTTGTGTGCAACCTTTGGTGTCAAAATAGCTCCATAATGGTGCAGTGAAATGCAATTAAGATAATTTGGTGTCAACCTCCATATCAACCTAGTATGGATAAAACGACACTAAGATGACTTGCATGCAACCTTTGGTGTCAAAATAACTCCAAAATAGTCTCGCCCAACTTTTCTGATGTAACTCAGTGCTTAACGTGATTAAGCAATGTGTAATGTGACTAAGCCGTGATGTCAACTGAGTAGCTTGAAACCAGGCCAAACGAGCTTGACATACACATAGGGTCTGAGGTAGTGATATTAGCTTGATATACAAACTGGAAAAAACCGGGTACTCAACTGCAAAAGTTGATATACACCCGGATACCAAGAACAGCCTCTGCCATGCACGGCCACCTGGCACTCACAGGTCATCAACCTTGGGAATCCCGCCTTGACTGCCAAGAAGCAGAATCGCAGGGGCTGAGTGTTCTTTCTCCCTGCCTTGTTCTTTGTCGTAGTGCTCACATGCTACATTGCTACAGCATCGCTCCTGCAGACTTTTTGTGTGCAACCTTTGCTTGCGAAACGTTGACGAGATGGACTCTACCACGACCACTCAGGTTCCGTTAGAGACAAGTTGTCAAGCTTGAGAGCGGGGTTTACTAATTTCATGAGATGATGTCATAGTTTTGCTTTTTTAGCTTCGTGACACCATTTGATACGAATCTTGTGAGTTTATTTGCGTACTGTAATCTTTGATTCGGATAACAACGTGAAGTCGCGCTGAAGACACCTCGTGCACGTCATCTAACACACAGTTGTTTGTTTGGGTGGCATGGGCACAGGTGAGGCGGGACTTCCTAAGATTGGAGCTACGCTCTGGACTTACGGCAGTTTATTCTATCCCCTTTCTTTCAACTTGTTGCAATTAAACATACTTTCTTTATATGTATTAGTAGGGTTCAAGAACCCTTAGGGTTCAAGAACAGATTCAAGAATCAAAAAGTCCCGATTCCATACTTATTTCACAAGGCACGCCAGGTCGTGTTTGCGTGTCTTATTCTTTTGTTCTATGTTCTCAATGACTTTGATACCAATACCATGGCTCATTGCTGTACACTCAAAAGTGGTAATAACGGAAGTGGTAGTGAAGCACATGCTTAAAAACGAACTGTTCTTTATTCAAAGCTGTTCTTTATTCAAAGCAGAATCGTTCCAAGCCAGGGATGCGGGATTTAATTAATTCTTATTGTTAGGATCCGGTGTGTTGGTCGCTCTCAAAACATTCTTGTTCATACAATGAATGTACAGAATCTATGAACGTACTTGACTTAGTCTATGTACAGTAATGTCATGACTTGAAAAGCTTGAAAAATCCCAGCAATGGGGTGACGAGTCTAGTCTCTCTCTCTCTCTCTCTCTCTCTCTCTCTCTTCTCTCTCTCTCTCTCTCTCTCTCTCTCTCTCTCTCTCTCTCTCTCTCTCTCTCTCTCTCTCTCTCTCTCTCTCTCTCTCTCTCTCTCTCTCTCTCTCTCTCTCTCTCTCTCTCTCTCTCTCTCTCTCTCTCTCTCTCTCTCTCTCTCTCTCTCTCTCTCTCTCTCTCTCTCTCTTCACTCACACATTGTTGATTGTTTGTCTCTCATGCACAAATGATGTGATGCAGCATTTCAAAGAATTCAGCTCCCTCGATCGCTCAGGAAACAACACGGAACTGGAGCGTGCAAGCTCCGTGCCTCATGAAACTCAAGTAGGGCAGACGGGACGATACTGCAAACGAACTTATCAATGAGGATGAAGTATTGAAGCATGACATTCTTGAAGAGAGCGGCTGGGTCCCCTTCCTGTAGAAGAATATTCTTGGACAGTTCCCCTTGGACTCAAGTAAGTGACGACAAAACAATGGTCTGTTACCGTAGATGCCCTCGTGAAAGAGCGTAATAAAATATAAGGTAGAATAGACTTATCTCTAAAGTCAAGCAAAAAATTTCTAGAAGAGGAAAGACGGGGTAGAATTGGTTTTTCACCTTGAAAGGTAGCAAAAATGAGTTTTGACTCCTCTTATTTCAACCAATCACAACGATGTGCCTAGTCAGAGACATTCAAACCATGAACCTTCCCAATGCAAGAGAAGCTCCCCCAAATTTAGCTTGAGTTCCCATGGAAGAATCTCCAAGTACCCCCACACTCGCCTCATGCTCTCCCAGAGGAAGGAACTTGGTGGCTTGTGTGTGTGGGTGTCGGAAAAGTCTATATGACAATCGAAAACTCCCTGTAGCAGACATGCTACCTTCTAATCACTTTACGGATAACTCTAATGTCCTAAAACAGATAATTTGACTCCTAAACGTACTCACCATTTCTAAACTGGTTTTTCCCTGTACTACACTAAAAAATTCAAACAATTTTTCCTGTCTCATCAATAATGCGTTTGTACAATGAACCGTATGATCTCAAAGCTTGTGGTGTAAGTTATGCAAGGGGTTACAAGATAGAAGTGGCCGATCAAAAAGGGGATTGTGGGATTGTGAAACATTAGGATTTGACTATTATTTGGGTAGCGTTGACTATGTTGGGCAAATGCACGATTTTGAAAAGAAATGAGAAATTTGGGTTACATCTGTTATTCAAAAATCATTAGAAAATTAGTAGTGCTTGTGTGTAAGGCCTTCGTGTGAGCTAATACATTTGGTCAAAGAAGGATCTCATAGAAAGCTTTCCATTTGAATGTACATGTCCACGCTCTTTCATCCAATTTTCCAATGAATCCCCTACCACTCTACCCAAAGAGACAAGTCGAGACTCTAAATTTTTTGAGCAAAACGAAATGGTTCAATCAATTTTGCCTTTCAAAAGTTCAATTTGATGAATTTTTGCAATCCGGTTGCACACAGGAACTCAACTACCAAAAAAATCTTCAGTAAAAAAATCCACGCTGCAAAAGTGTAAATATAGATGATAAAAACGCAGCCAATTCCGTACATCAAGCATTAAACGGTTGGTTGGGCAGTTAGGGATTAAGCTTTCTAGCCTACATGCGATAGGAATAGAAGGCAAATAGTATTTTTCCTTCATGAAGAATGCAATTTTTTCATAATTTTATTCTTAAAAATGAAATTTCTATAAATTTTCAAAGCAAAAAATTAACCATCACTCATATCCTAAATATGTGACCTAAATTATCCTAAAATTTCTATAAATTTGGCAATATTTAGGATACTCTAAAGTATTTAGGATATTCTAAAATTTCTATAAATTTAGCGAAAAGAGTTAGCCATCCTAAATATGTGACCATATGATTCTACAAATCTCTTCAAATTCTACAAATTTGATTAGTTGACACACAAGTGGCATTGAATTTGGTTATTAACAATTAAAAACTAAGCTACTTTACTCAAGAATATTATGAATATCTATTTGTATCTTTAAAGAGTGTGGATTGCCCGCTGGATTGAGGATCATAAACATTTAACCCATAATATTCAAAATTCTAGTTCTTATTCAAAATTTCTAAATATAGGAGGCTTTAAAAAAATTAAAATGCTCTTACTTTACCTCATGAATTTCCTCCTAAAATTTGTTTAGAAAATGTCATAACCTAGAATTTTCCCTTCCCAAGATGAAAGGCATCAAGAATTTTTTACCTTCTAGTTTTCTACAATACAATATATGAATATATACATGCATTAAGTGTACTTCAACCTCTAAGGATAGACAAGACAATGTTATATACATTGCAAATTATCAATGATATTGGCCCATTGCAAATGAAATATCATTGATTTCATGCATGTGTTGACTACTATCCCCACTACTATCTATCCTAAGTCAAGGATCTACCTTTAATCAATATGTACCATATTGACCATCAACAGATAAAGGATATCCTAAATCCTTACTTTACTTTTGATAAAAAATAGGATACATGGTTAAGGATGTTACCCCATGCATACTTGCAGCTAAAGGTAAGGTATTCAACAATTATCAATATTTTAGTGAAAAAAGAGTCTCAAAGCTCAATAAATAAGGAAAATGGCCATTATTATTTTAGTAGCAAAAACCAAACAAACCTTCAGAACATCATTCAACAATATGCAATATGTAGCAATTAGAATAGCTACAAGTGCTATTGCTTGTATTAATCAAAATTAAAATTAACAAAGATGTTGACCTCTAAAGTTCTTTGAGTGCATTTGGTCAAAGGTTAGAGTTGTCCAAAAACAAAACTGGTTTTTAAGCGGAGTTCAAGCTAGTGGAGTTCTCTTCCTATAATTATAATTTATGACAATTATTGTTCATGAATAGTTTTCATGGTCGGGGCTCTTGGCTTAAGGGAACGTGTGGGAACTCTCCTCTAGCATTGGGGAGGTCACGAGTTCCACACCTCATGATAGTGCACAACCTTCCTTTAAATTATTCTCCAACTCACCATAAACTACTTTTGCAGTCTTTTTGAACTCAAAACGAGTCTAAGGTGAGTTTAAGGTTTCTTTCCACTTTGAAACATTCTTTTTAGTTAATATATTGATTCCAAAAACTTTTACTTAAAACAGTACTAAAATTTTCCTTTTATCTAAATTCTTGATATATCCAACCATCCGAAAAGACCGTAAGGCCCCCAAGCGGCTTCTGGAACTAGAAAGTGAGGAAATTTGGGTTCTTGAGCTTTGAATTGTAGGATGAGCAACAAAGAGACCCTGGCTCTTTTTGAGAGCTGAATCAATAGGTACTTCTTGATCGGAAATTCATGAGGTGAGCAATTTTGGTGATTTTTTTGAGTTCCAAGGAGGGTATTTAGATGCCACTTCAGACCCTCATATCTTCCTCCTCACACCTCCGAATTACGTGAAACTTTTATCACATGTTTAAAATGATGATCTCTATGCACAGTAAAAATTTCAAAAATTTTGAAGCACTTTTGAACAATCCGATTTCAACATGTGTACAAAATACCCCGAACGAGTTTCATCAATCTTCTCAAAGGTGGCACTTTCTCAAAATTGTGCGATTCTGTTGATCCCTATTTCATACAAAAGCTACGTAAGTCTTTTTTAATTTCAACGGTGCCGATTGTCAAAATTACCCCACACCAATGAGGAATTGAGCTTGTTACAAGAGCTAGTCAAGAAAACAAGAGCTAAGTTCAACCCCCCGTTCCTGTAGGGGTTAACTTGTTGACGCATACTCTTTTATAATTTTAAAATTTAAAACCCCACCAATTGCATCATAATGCTTGAATTTTAAAATCAAGCCTTTTTTTCAATCCTTCACAAAGATGAAATTTCATTTTCCAAACCAGTTTCACAAAAAAAAATAAAAAATGTGTCTTTCACAATTGGTCACTCTTCATATCATCTTAGAGAGTTGAGTTCAAAATTTATGAGAAAAATAAAATTCGAAAATTCTCATTAATTAAAAACCATAATGTGGAAGTAGGCAGAAGATGGAAAAAAAAACTAAATTGTTAATAGCTTAACACGGAGGTAAAATATGCCAAATTCAATGGTAAAAATAGATAAAATATTTATTTGTATCATTTAATGAAACAATACAAAAGATATTGAGGATCAAAATCCCCCTCTATAATCGCACTTGAAGGAAATTTCAATCTCCAATCTTGTGCACAAGTTTTTGCTAAATGAAACAAACACTCTATTTTGTAGTGCATCTCAAGAAGGTTTTAAAGAACCTAGGCTAAATAAATCTTCCAATTCTAAGTGCTTTGTGCACTATGAGCAATGCAAAAATCCAATTGATAAAGAAGCAGATGGAAACTTCTAATCTCTTGCTTGCTAGAGCTTTTATTAGTGAATGTCCACTTGATGCAAAATTATGAGTATATAAAAAAAAATTGGATTCAGAAACTCTTTGTAATCACATACAACTGAAATATTACAGCAAATCCTTAATATTATGTTCTGAACCTAACTATCAAGCAAACATAAAGTACTACAATATATGGGCTAAGTTACTTATGACTAGATTAACAAACGAGTCACTGTCACCTTAGTTGGCATCTCATGATGTGAATGAATTTGTTGTATAGAAACAACACCAGAAATCAAACACGTCCTAAGTTTACCGGTATTCCCATTCAAATCATGAATTATGACAATCATTCATGAGCATTGTGCCGCTTAGTGTCAGTTGAATTGAATGGATCAAACTGCTAGTACACTAATAACAATTTTCAGTGTTCATAGTACAGTCACGTCCAATTTGCTTACGAATTCCCCTCTGCAGGAGAAAAATTCAGAAACTTTGAACAATTTATGTACTAAAAATGATTCGATTTGGAAACTGTAAAGTGCGTTGCAATCACATTGGAGTGTACTACAGTATCATTATAAATTTACACATGTATTAGTGAAAATCATACAATAAGTTACAAATATTATATATACACTTTCTACCATTGAGTGTTCTCACCCTTTGCTTCAATTACAGTGTTCATTCTAGCAAGCATATTTGAAATGAGCGTTTGAAATTGTTCTTGAGATACGTGAGCCCATACTTGTTGAACGATTCGTATCATTTCATCTGTGTCCTTTGTAATTTCTTCTTTCGTAATGGTGTAGAAGCTTTCACGGGTTTTGACAAAAGTTCACTTGTCATCATTCCTTCAACTAAATAATCAGTAGTTGATTTTGTGGAACTCATTTATGAAAATACATTGAGCAGCTTCTATTTTATGCATGATAGACCTATTCAACTCACATTGATGGAGGATGGTGCTCCAATACACCGTAGTAGGTACCCTGATGATTGGAGACAAGCCCATGGAATCAAAAAGATTATGAAGGACAAAGAGGAAAATGATACAAATCATTCAACAAGTATGGGCTCACGTATCTCAAGAACAATTTCAAACGCTCATTTCAAATATGCTTGCTAGAATGGACACTATAATTGAAGCAAAGGGTGAGAACACTCAATGGTAGATAGTGTATATATAATATTTGTAACTTGTTGTATGATTTTCACTAATACATGTGTAAATTTATAATGATATTGTAGTACACTCCAATGTGATTTCAATGCACTTTACGGTTTCCAAATTGGATCATTTTGGAGTACACACGCATTGTTCAAAGTTTCTGAATTTTTTTCTTGCAGAGGGGAATTCGTAAGCAAATTGGACTTGACTGTACAATCATAATGTTCTTCAGCCCTTGCTGGACCACACCCTTTACATTGTAACAACACTGTGGAGAAATTACTAATGAAATAATTCAACTCTCCAACCCTCTTTGCTTGGCCCAATATAAGTTAAAGAAAACTCTTTGCGATTCCTCGAATCACCTGACAGATGCTTGAGATTTGGACGTCAACAATAGGGGGGCTGAAGAACGTTATGGTATAGTGCCTTGGCTATCACAAACACCACAGAAAGATCCAGTCATTGTATACATAAGGTTCTTTAGCAATTATTGGAGTCCACCCTTTTCAACTGTAGTACTGTAAACGCTTCAACAATGTCTAATCACCCAACTTCTTTAGCTAAAGATAATTTGGACTTGCCATGATTCGGACTCTATTATAGTGATTCGGGCTCTATTATAATGATTCGGGAATAGTGGCCATATTCTGAGGTGTACAGAGAAGAGCTAAAGAACCTTATGTAGTACACTTTGTAGTTTTATAATACGCTCTTTACAAAAATTTCATATTTTTGTGAAATCTAAAGTGGTAGGATAGACCATACCGATAAAAGAGAAAAAAACAAAATTGATAGAAAATTAAAATTTTGGCATTATATTCTAATGGAATATGAAACAAAGGGTAAACTAGTGCATTGTCACAGTGCATAATATGCACTTTAAATTCTAAAAGAGAAGAAGAACAGAGGGTTGTGGATGGAATTTTAAGCTATGAATTTTTCCAGTGTTTAAATATGTGAAGAAAAATCTTCCAATTTCTTCAATTTTTTTTGAATTGATTAAAGTTTCAAATTGATTAAAGTTTCAAATTTTATAATGTGTTATTTTTGGGAGGGATGAATTGTTTCTCTATTTTAAAAGCTTTTTTTATGGATTTCTTTTTTAACTTGAAAATGAAATTATGCAAGTTGGCTTATTTTTAGATTTTAAAATATAGAATCAAATATAAACTACATCTACATTCAAAATTTTATCATAAATTGGTGGGAGCAATATCTTCATTTGAAGCTCTATCCATTCCTGGCGATTTTTTAGCTTCTGGCAGCTGCTAGAAGCTAAAAATTGCCAGAAAAAAAACACCGGTGAGGATGTATAACAATGATGATAGATCAAAAATTCAACACATGGTTTGGGGAGAATTTGGATGCTCCTTTCTAATTTAAAATCATTTGATCACGACCTCTTGGAACATGGGTTAGAAAATTGATTTTCAGAATCTCAACCAATCAGGTGCAACATGTGTACTTTTCATAAAAATTTATTTAACCAGTCTAGTGTCAATTTCAATCAATTTATCTCAGTAACTAAGGTGAGTGGGTCATAAACCAACACTTTTAGTACTATGATTATTTATAGTAATTTGAGGTGCAATGTGATAGTTTGAATGAATTAGCAAATTGACTCTAAATCTATCCAAAGCTGAATCATAATTTTTGGAGTTATATTGAATAAGTTCTGAATTTTCAAAGTCCAAGCTCTAGGTTGCCTAATTGTGAGAGTAAACTTGGGCTGAAATTGATAGTGCATATGCCTTGAAGGATCATAAAGTGATTTAGAATAAACATAGTTCCTACAAATGAGGTGACTCCAAGTAGTGCTTCAAAGTCAACAATCACTAAACTATATTAGTTTATTTTAATTTAGTGATTGTTGGTTTTTGGTACAATGGAGTGCCATTCATGAAATAATTATAGTAGTCTCTTTATGGTCAGCATTGGTTATTAGCCCACTCACTTAGAAGTTGGTTATCCACATTCACTGACTCAACATGCTATGAAAGACTGGACATGCTCTTGGCTACATTTTCATTGAAATGTTAGTGGAAAAAAATAATGAAAAACCACTAAATGTTTAACCCTTTAACGCCCCAATGTCCATTTTATGGACGCTGAAGAGACTCTTCACCTTATGTAAACTACATCCAGTGACATTTTTCATTCATCCAAATTTATCATCGTTCTTGTGCTAGTTGACTACCATTTGTACAGTATGGATATTCAAAATAAGATATTGTGATTTTTTAAATAACAAAATTGGTTTATATGAAGTTTCATTCTTAGTTCAAAAAATGAAATCTAAAAAATGATTTTCCAAAATAAGTAGAATCAAATAATGGAAATTATACCATCTCATATTGCATATTATTCCAAATTCATTACAACAATTTTTAATTAAAACTTTTTAATTTGGGATATTTTATTGAATATCAAAAGAAAACTTAGAAAAAATAATTTACAAATTTAATAAAAAGTATCATAAATCCAACTATATTGATATAATCTACACATTGAAATTTACAACTTTGCCTTGTATATCAACTCCATTTTGTTATTCATCAAACATTTTATAACCCATCTTTGAAATTAATGCATCTTCTGGACCTCAAAGGGTTAAAATGATGAATCACAAATGTCCAAATAAAGTAAAAGAATAAAAATGTGGAGTGAATGGTGATCTGAATTGCAAACATGTATTTGGACTAAGGCGGAGTACATATTACAACCATTTAACCCCTAACTGCCCAACCAAGCATATTTTACTTGATGTACAAAAGCAAATTCCAATTTCTTATCTGTCATGCACTTTTTGCAGTGTGAATTTTTTACTACAAATTTTATAGGAAGTTAGCTTCATGCATGTGTGAGCCAATTAGAAAGGGGATGATTTGTGAAAATTTTATGCCTCATTTCATGTTGCAGTGATTCACCAAAAATTTCTAAGATCTTAGTTCAAAAGTGCTCTTGGAAAAATCAACTTATAATATTAAGCAACCGAAAAATCTCCAAAAATCACAACACTGAAGGTATTACATTTCAACCCATCACAACAAATTTCATTCACAGACTGTCAATATCTTATTTGTAATCTCATTACAAAAGAATTTTGGATTTAAAGTTTCAAATTTTATACAAAAATATTGGTGATTGAAATCACAGATCTATCCATATGGATAGAATCTAAAATTCATAATGTACAACTTTTATTCATACATCAAGTTCAAAGTATCCCTCTTAGTTGTATTTTACAATGCATCTTTGCAATTTTCTGAATTTGAAGAACGATGAGGATGTTTAGGGGTTAAGCAATCTAAATATCTTTGAAAACATATCAAGTGTGTTACAAATTTTTGAGAGAAGGGTAAATCTTACTAGAGTTGAATTCAAGAGAAATTAAATTTGTTCGATAAAATTTGTAATTTCTATGAATTTTCAAACTGGTTTGCCTTGAAAATACAAAACCACCCATAAATTGGGAGTCATGAACATCCCAAAAATGTTCTATAATCATTCAAAATTAGCCTATATTTGATAGAGAAGTAACCTTAAACCTCCCCATTTACACCCAATTTCACCTATCAACACGCAATTCGCTATTTATGCACTTGGCCAAGTGCACTCATTTCATAAGGATATTTGTCTTTAAAAAAATTGACTAAAAAGTTCTTTTAAAAACATTGATCTTGGTCTTTCTACAATCACTTACATTGTAAACAAATGATTAATTTAAAAAAAAATTAATTCTTATCTTTATCTTTTTTTAATATTTTCTTTTATCTTGTTTTCTTTCTTGTCTTCTTCTTGTCTTCCTCTTGTCATTTTTCTTATCTTCCTTCTTGTCTTTCATCTTGTCTTTTTTTTTTTTTTTTTTTTTTTTTCTTTTGCCTTTCAACTGTGGCTGCTGAATTTTAAACAACAGCCCCAAAACAACAAAAAAACTTAAATTTCTTTTTAAAAATAAACTATATATATATATATATATATTTAATTTTTTTTACTTTTTTTGGCAGTAGGGTGCTGTTGAACCCTACACGGCGGCCGCAAAGCTATTAAAAAACACTAAAAATAAAAATAAAAATAAAGGATTTTTGTTTTAAGAAAAAAAAACCCTTTTGGCAGTGGGGTGCCGCTGAACCCCGCACAACAGCCGTCCCCAAAAAAATAAAAAATAAAAAAATGAATTATTTTTGACCACCGGGTGCACAGCCGCACACCCAAAGTCCCTCTCTCAATCACTCCCCTCTCTTCTCTCCCTCTCCATTTCCCTCCCTTCTTTCTTCTCCCTCTCCCTCTTCCTCCTCCTTCCCTCTCCCCATATATATAAGAGAGAGGAGAGAATCTCTTCCACTTCCACTCCCTCTCCCACTCCCTCTCCTTTCTTCTTTACTTGTATATGAGGAGAGGAGAAGAAGATGAAAAGGGAGAGGAGAGAGGGGAGGGAGTGAGAGAGGGAATTTGAGTGTGTGGCCGCGCACCCAGTGGCTACAAATTATCAAAAATAAAAAAATAAAAAAATAAAAATTTATTTGTTCATTTATTTATATTTTATATTTTTTGGGCCATCCCCGCATGGGGTTCAACAACATCGAACAACCAAATAATTTTTTGTCTTTTTTTAATTTTTTTTGTTTTTTAAATTTATTATTATTATTTTATTGTGGCTGCCATGTAAAGTTCAGCAGCACCCCACGGCCAAAAAAATTTATATATATTTTTAATTTTTTTTTGCGGCTGCCGTTTAAGGTTCAGCAGCCACAACTGATGAAAAAATAGAAGAAAATGAAAGACAAGAAGAAAGACAAGAGGAAGACAAGAAAGAAGACAAGATAAAAGAAAAGATAAAGATAAAAATAAAAAATACATAATTTTTTTTTTGTTTACAATGTAAGGGATTGTAGAAAGAAAAAAATTGCCGTTTTAAAAAAAGAAAATTAGTCAAAATAATTTATGCGCATGGGGGCCAAGTGTATGATTATATGGCCAAGTGCGTATATAGCGTGGTAATCACTTATTACATTTAGTGTTCATTTGAAGTGTGGTGGAATTAGGTTAAACCCAAGGTGAAATTGGAAGTCAATGATAGGATGGGGAATTAGGTCTTGGGTGGGTTTAGGTATGTTCACCCTAATTAAGAAGATATAAATTGTGCGATTAAGGTTGTGCAGCTGTATTATAAATCAACAAAACATCAACATGCAAAGCCCACGATCTGATAAAGAGCCCAGGATGATTGACAAAGGCCTTCAAATTGAGGAAGTTGCGCACCTCAACTTTCATAAGACTTTCTAGTTTGAATTGATGTACACCAAACCCTCTCTCTGATGACAATATCTTGGGGACTAATGAGAAATGCACTCTCACGTTTATTCACAACTTGGCATGCATAAATTCTTCAATTCAATATGTGCACAACATGATAGATACTGAAAAAATGGACAAAATGTACAATTATAGAGTGTGTCATTAGAGAGGGTTGAATGTATTTTGAAAATAATGCTATGTGGCAAAGTGGATGCTAATAAAATTGAAGACGTTTTTGAATGCCAGGTTTGGCAATGTCCATCTTGTGTGAAGATCTTCACGAACGCCAAGTATTTGGTATCTTTGCTCAAACCATGTACCCGACTTTCGGGTTGTTTTTTGAGGTTTGTTTAGGAGTGAAAATGGTGACATCAACGACGGTGTTTTGATGTAGGATATGCACAAAGTCACCAAACATAATCACATTATAGGTGAGATGGCTGTGCATAAATTGGTGGAGTTTGCATCCAAAGTGCAACAAGCTGCAGCCAATAATCAAGTATGGTACTTCAACCTTTTTCATAACCCTAAAATTTTATAGTCTTTGATGCCAGCTTTTTGTGAAAATAAATTTCTCCATGTTTGACAAGGGAGGAGGGAGCTTGTGGTTAGATGAAACAAGATGCTAGTGAATCCATGCAAGAAAAACTCCGAAGGATGCAAGAGATTTCAGAAGTATGTCTCCAATTTTACAAATATATCCTTTAATTGAGTCAAAATGGGGTTAACCCAATGTCAGTAAAACAATACCGACCGTGTATATATATAGAATTGGTCAACAAATCAGTAAATGTGATTCATAACATAATAGAGTAGTTCATGAAGTCCCCTTTTCCATAATTGTTAGGTTACCTGCATCCAAGGTCACTGTCTTCATAAGCATGGGCAATGTCAACTTTCAGCAAGTTAATTACCATGAGGACGTACAAAAATGGGAGAAACTGAAGTTCTAGGTATGGCTCTTGAAGGAAGAACCACCAGTTGTCAGTGGTACAACTTGTTGTAGAAGGTGAAAATTGGATCTCGTTAGAAGATGCTCATTTGATCCAGTTCCAAAAGGGGGACTTCCTGAACTGCTCTATTATGCTATGTTAAACCTCGTGCCATTTAATTTAATTTTTTTTTTTCAATGTAACGTGATTGTACCACAACACTGGTGTCTGGCTCCAAGAAGAAAAAAAGGAAAAAAAAAAAAACCCTAGTCTGGGCAATGGCAAACCTTGTTCTGATATAGGGTTGATAACCCATTGAATTGAAGGATGATTCTCATACGGTATTATTGTCCTGACATAAGAGGAAATATTTGCAGAAGAATTAATCAGGCTCTCTATTTTGACACATTTTCTCACATTAGGGTTACTCTATGGAAATGCAGAGGAAGCTGCATCTTACGGAGTTGGCAGCAATCAAACAGGTGAATTTTATTGACACGGTTCTTCAATCTTGTAGATTATGAAGGTTCAAGCGAATGTAGACAAATTCAAACAAAATGCATTACTTCCCATATTGAGCACCACTTCCGTTAAAAGTGCACGTGCAATGTGCACATTGGTTTTGTACTAAAAACAAATCAAAATTGGCAAATTGCACAATTAGGGGTTGCTGATTGTTAATCCCTTTCAATTCATAGCATAAATTTTAAAAATTACATGATAAGAAGGTTGGCAATTGTCAACTCCATGAAATTTACAGTTCAATTTATGATCATAATTTTGTGTCACCTGTTCCTTTTTATTAGAAGTGGAACTGTTATTGTCTAAGTCTTCACATTAGAAGAAATTCCATATCCATTTGGCCGTGTATGACTCTTTCATAAACCCCAAAGAATTTTGGTTTTGCAAGGTGAGAAAAAATACTTTGTTGACACATACCGTAGTAGCATAGCTAGGTCGCCAAAAAATAATTCAAAAAATAAAAAAGGTAAAAAAATTCAAAATTATGAGGACCAGATATGAAAATATAATAAATTATTTGTAGCTTTAATTTTCTATTTGTAAGCTATTTTGGGCCATTTTAATCATTTTTTTTTGCTAAAAACGAAAATCAAGAAATTCATTTTTTGATGAACGAACCTTATTTTTCAAAAAATATTAAATATTTGTTTGTGGTGTGGCGACCTAGCTATGGTACTATAGTACTATGAATCTTGGTAAGTATATGTATTAGATAACCGACGAGCCACGGTACATCAAGAATTTAGGACCCCACGGATTTTCAATGATTTTCGTGCGACATCCGATATTTCATGGGTTCGTACATTTTTTGCACGGATTTTGCACGGATTTTGCACGGATTTTGTGCTAATTCCGCACGAATTCTATACTTCATAGATAAAAAAAGAAGTGTGAATGTAGAAGCCGTGCGGATTTAGTGCAGAATTAGCGCGAAATCCGTACGGAATCCGTGCAAAAAATGCACAAATCCATGAAGTATCAGACTTTGCACGGAAATATTTAAAAATCAGTGAGGTCTTAAATTCTTGATGTACTCCACTTTTCAATCACAATCATTGATCTTCAATCATGATCCAAGGGCAGAGGATGCAAATTGAAAAGAGAGAAGGTTGTGATGGCAATGGTGATGAGTTGCCAATAGGATGTAGCCACGTTGGCGTTGAAAAGTCAACTGGTTAAGATCTTTTTGACACATGGAGGAACTTAAAGGAATTCAAGGACAGAAGTTTTTCTTCTAACAATCTGAGATGGTTTCATAAATAAATGAAAAACATTTCCAACTGAGGCTGGAAATTAGCAGGTAAAAGCACTGGAGGAAGAGTTGCTTAACAGCACCGTTCAGATCCAAGAGGCCAAATCTCAAATTGCTGTGCTTCACTCACAGAGACACAACCCAAGTGATCAAATCATGAGGGAGCCTGCGGACACGGGGAGAGAAAGCCGAGCTCCACTCAAACAAGAGGTGCAAGATCTATCCATTCCAAAGGGGAAAAAAATAAAATAGACTCCATATTGGGAGGGGTAATGATTTGGGACAAGCTTAAAAGTCCCGCCTGTTTAAAAGCAAGTTTTCTTTTTACCTATCTTTCTTGTGAACTGATGCTAGTTTGTACTAGGAAAAAAATCTGTGCTGAAATGTCTTCGTAAAAAAATAGAGAAAGTTATGATATTTTGCCATTAATGTTAGATGTGCTTAAAACCCACTTTCGCCGAGTCAAATTTTGACTGACATCCCTAATGTGAGCACATGAATTCAAGCTTAATTGTAACCTCTATTCGCACGGAATTCAACCTTTGCCAAAGGCTCATGTAGCTAGATGCATGTCCAATGGCTGTGTTTTTGAGCTTTAACTCAAACATGCACTCCTCAAACAAGGAATGTTGACACTTTAACTTTTCAAAAATATTACACATCACGAGTATGATGAATGTAGGAAAAAAAAAAAAAAAAAAAAAAAAACCTTGAGATAGAATTCATTACAGAAATGGATTCTAACTGAGAGCTTTGAACACAACAAGATGTGTAGTCTCACTGTCCTGGGACGGGATTCTGTCCTCGAACTTTTAAGCATGTCACAAATCACATTGGGAGGACGTCACACGTCTAATACAACGTCAACTTGGAAAAAAGTATTACTGACAACCTTGTTGCTAAGAAAGAAAAACTAAAGGTAACTTACGAAAGTGTCTCATGACATTTTTTTAGCGTTGCAGCAGAGGCTTGACCATTTGGAAACCAAGATCGAGAGCCTAGAGAGACAAGTCAATTCTCTCGTTCAGGTGCATCATCAAACCACCTCCTTCACATGAAAAATTAATCTCCCGGGAGCACGGCACTAAACATGTATGAGTATACGTGAGTGCACAGAAGGGATATTAATTTGAACATTGCCGTATTATGTATACATACAATAAACATATTTAGAGCTGAAAATATTGACCTATACATACATTAAACATATATTTAGAATAGAATAGATTTGTATACAAATTTTTCTAGATATATAACCTCTTGTATACAAGGGGGTTTTCAGAGGGGGTCATGAACGCACATAATTTCTCAAACATAATGTAGAGTGCACTCCCCGGGATTAATTTAAGTTTTGTTTTCAGTAGTAAGAACCTCAATTGGTCCTCTTTCAAGGCCGGCGTGAATATAAGGTGGTTACCCCATTACCAACTGGCTCCTTTTACCAACAGCTAGTGGCATTATCCACAATCAATGCTGCAATGATGTTGGTTATAGCTTGAGTTACAGTTGGTAATGGGTTCTCTCTTGTTGGTTTTAGTATATGTAAGTGTGGTTATGGATTCGTTGTTGTTGGTTTAAGCATCTTTAGTGTGTGCAATACAAATCTTCTCTAGACAGAAAGAGGTGTACCTATATGACGTGAATGGGATGCGTCATACTTCAACTTTGAAAATTTATAACTAATTCATTCTTCATCCAAAAATTATGTTTCAACTTGTGTTGGAATCTATTTCTTCTTGCCTACCTCTAAAAAATAATAATACTAAATAATATCAATGCCTCATATCCGTATTTCTTATTCAGTTGGGAATGGGGTAACCACCTTAATGTGTCTGGTCAACCCACCCTTGGTTTGATGTCCACTGGACAAAGGACCTGTCCAGTGGTGCAGGGCTACTTCCCTTCTCGAAGGTTTGCACAATAGTAACCAGTATTTTTTCGTCTACAGCATTAACCCCTTAACGTACCAAGGTGTCCCTGGAATTCACAATTTGAGAAAAACATTATAAACTACCATTTAGAAGAATATTCTGGAATTGATATACATATGAAAGTTCTAGATCTTGAATTTTAGATTCCATCCGTACGGTTCGATTCACTAATACAATCACCAATATTTAATTATAAAATTTGAAAGTTAAAATTAAAAATTCCTTCTAAATTCGATTACAAACTAAATTTCAATATTTTTTGAGTAAATTTTTTTGGAATGAGATTGAAATGAGATACTCTTAAGTGTGGTGATACTTTGAAATTTTTGTGTTTCTTAAATTTATGACCTCATTTCTCACGATTCCACTTTGAACTAGAGTCAATGCAATTTTGGCTTGGTCAACGACTTGACATACTTCTACATTTGCAATTTTAGAAAAATATGTACTCTAGTATGACTAAATCCAGCCATTAGATAGGACAACAACTTGGTGAAGAATCTCCAAAAAATTGGATGAGTTTCATCCAAGCGTTGATGAGAACGTGAGAAGGCTTTGAAATCATTCGTCGTCCAGCTTCTGGACGCTGTGACGTTTAGGGGTTAATTGTCATTTTATGTCAGAAACTGCAAGTATGTTTTCTCCAACATCATGGATGGATTGCACTTTGTGATGAACATAAAGGTAAACGTTCGGCTTGCTGCGGAGCTGGAGAGAGAACGGTTGGAAACTGCGCAAGATTTGACCAAGCCTACTTCAATGGCAAGGCATACAAAGGAATGCCAAACCCCTCACAACCAAGTAGGTCTAATATTCTCTCCTTAGAATTATTGATTTCTAATAAGGAGTTTTTTTTTCATTTTTCATGAAGTGACAAAGTGGCAATATAAAATGTTATAGAGGTGCACCACATTTCAATATTCATCCACACATAGGATAGAAAATATCACAATATAAGATATCACATATCCATAAAAAAATTTCATTCACAATCTAATGATTTCATCTAAGGTGTTTTTTTTAGTTTGAGTTTTATTGCAAAAAACTTCATGGTTTTTGGCCATTTTTTAGCCAGTTTATATATTTATTTTTTTGTTACAATCTGGCACTATTTTGCCCAAATAAAATTGCCATGATGTCAATTCTTGCCATGCTCTCATTCAAGAGACAAATAGTGCAAATAGTGGCTAAGCATAGAACTACAAAAATTACAATATTGTGTTTTGAGAGATGTTTATGAGGCATATATATTCATTTAGAGGAGTGACATAATTAGCATGTACTAGAGCTGCATAAGCCATTGCATTTGGTTGAAACTTGTGTAAGCTCAATTTTGATTGCCAAGTAGCGCAAGTTCTTCAATTCTTTATGTGGGATAAGTTACTCCATCAAATGACTTCACCAATGTAAGGCAAACGAGAATTTAACTTAAACCCTTGTCAACACAACTACTTATCACTGGTTATGCCACTGGATGGAATGGCTTACCCTACACTTTAATTAAAATTCCTCCCCAAGAATTGTAGGTACAGATGTTCCATCCTGGCTCTAGGCAGGCATTAGAGGAGGTCTAATCTCTGGGTCAGATAGAATGTTGTATGGCAATTGCTAGCCTAAGTGAACAACTGATGTAAAGGGCAATGCTTGTTGTAGGATGTTGTGGACGCAATGGATATCGACCTAGAGAAAAAGGTTAAGAATCTGACAATTCATCCATGTTTGACTAATGATAACAGGTTTGAATTGCTCAAACTCTATTACCAATAATGCTATCAACAAATCATGACCATCAAACCATGTAAAATCATGACCATCTACAAGCATCCGCACCCTTCTCCCTTCAATTCATCTTTTGCTCACTATCATCACATTCAAAATTTGGTGTCACAAGCTATCGTCTCCACACCCTTAAACCGATATGTGTCCCTATATATAGTTTGTGAACCAATCACAATCATTATACATAGGTGATCGCAACTGTTCATCAATGTAGGATACTGAGCCCTTCCTAAACTTAACCCCTAAAGGACCATAAAGCCCCCACTTGGGTTCTGGAACTAGAAAGTGAGGAAATGTGGGTTCTTGGGCTTTGAATTATAGGATGAGCAACAAAGAGACCCTAGCTCAATTTGAAAGCTGAATATATAGGCACTTCACGATCGGAAATTCTTGAAGTGTGCGATTTTTGGTAATTTTTTTGAGTTGCAAGGAGGCTATTCAGACGTCACTTCAAACCCTCATATCTTCCTCTTCACACCTCCAAATTATATGAAATTTGTTTCACATGTTTGAAATGATGATCACTATCCACAATAAAAATTTCAGAATTTTGGAGCACTTTTGAACAATCTGATTTCAACATATGTATAAAAAAGCCTGAACGAGTTCCATCAATCTTCTCAACGGTGGCATTTTCTCAAAAATCATGCGATTTTGTCGATCCTTTTTTCAGAGAAAATCTAGGTAAGTCTTCTTTAATTTCAATGGTGCCGATCGTCAAAATTAGCACACACCAATGAGGAATTGAGCTTGTAACAAGAGCTAGTCAAGAAAACAAGAGCTGAGTTCAACCCCCACCCCCCGGTCCTTTCGGGGTTAATTATAGAAGAACGCATTGAAGTGTTTATACATCGTGCTCATATTCATTGCCTCTCTCACCCTCCCTAAATATGCATGTTGAATTTCACCCACTTTTCAAAATCATGAGAGAATTCAGTGGTAGGGTGGGCATGCTCTAACCAATGTTACCATAACAAGAGATTTAAAGGAGGGAATTCTAACAATTAACTCTACAACAGGAATGAATGCAGTGACAGAGCACACATATGTGCACAAGCTCTCTGGGGAAAGGAAAGAGTAGCTTACCCAGTCTCACAGGTTGCATCAGTGAGGCACTCTTTCACTGATTTTAATTGCTTTTCTATTCCCCTACATCGTTGTCAGTTTCAACATAAATTAATTAATTTTTGTCCAAAAGTGCCACTTGTTATCTTGTGATAGGTTTAGGGTGATGTGGACCTTTCAAAATCTGACATGGAAATTCCATTTTGACACCACGCTGTCTGAATCTGATGGGTTTGTCTGAATTTGATGGGTTTTAGGGTTTGCCTTCCTTTTCATTAGCTCTGATATTCAAGTTCATGCTAAGAAATGGCATTGCTTTTGTTCAATGAATTCCACAGACATAGTCTTCACAGAATTGCATGCAAAATAAAACCACGTTCTCACAATATCTAAGCACAATATGTACAAAAGTTTCTTTAGCACTTACTGGAGTCCATCTTTTTCAACAGCAGAAGCTTTAACGTTAAACACGATGTCTCACCACCCAATCTTTAGCTAAAGATGATGTGTACTTGTTCATGATTCCAAATTTGCTACAATGGTTTAGGAATAGTGGCCAAGATTATGAGGTCAAGAGTAGAAGGGCTAAAGAACCTTTTTATGAATTGGATATTTGGAAAGAATGGTCATATTCTTTGGCAAAAAATTTAAGGTGTGTATCAAAGTGAGAAATCCAAGAGTGCATCCTAATCTTTGGATTGATTTCGAAGCATTTATGGATTGTTCCAAAAAATTGTTACAAGCTTTCAAAAACCGACAAACAATGAGAATGATGTGTATTATGGTTTTATATGTTACATTGATGGAATTTCACAAAATTGACGCCCATGGTAAAGGTTTACAACAAGGAACTGGTGCAGTGTTGAGTTGTCCAACTGAATTGGTCGGCTGAACCTCAAATCTACAATAGTTGTAAATTTTAGAGCTCCATGCACTTCAACATCACATTTGGCTTAGATATTGAACACCGTCCAAAACTTTTGCCACTTTGAAATGCGCCAATTTAGGGAATACAAGTGCATAACATTCAATAGCCTTCATGCTCTGTCTTTCCTTCATGCATCATCTTGGGATTCCACTTGTCCACTCAGCTACTGATTTGTTCTTGTTGGGTGTAGCATATGTTGCACCATATACAGTGGGGCAAGGCATAGCCACTACAAGCTACTGAATGTTATGTGTCCCTCTCTATTATGACATGTTTGGGATTACCTTAGGATATAGCATGCATGGATTAGTCACAGAAATGACTTGTCACGCTTGAAACAATAATATCGACATATTATGTAGTGTCATTGCATGGAAGGGTATGTCATTATGAATTGCACTTACATGGTCATTATTATGCAGGACGCCACAGCTTCTTGCAGTGGGTGTACGAGTTTGGCCTAGTGTGAGGCCACATGTGACGCTGACCTGGTTATTGAGAACTGGAAGGCAGCTCGACAAGCCAATTGCGTCTGCATAAACTGCTACAGGGATGAAGACGAGGTTAGCCGTACCACTAAAATATAAATTTAAAATACTCCACTTCAATCATTTCTCCTCATTAATATGGCTCTTAAACAATATTCTAGAATATTTTGTACATTTGTCACACTCAGGTGAAGGCACCAATACCTGTTAGTTTAACCCCTAAAGGACCGGGGGTGTTGAACTTAGCTCTTGTTTTCTTGACTAGCTCTTGTAGCAAGCTCAATTCCTCATTGGTGTGGGGTAATTTTGACGATCGGCACCGCTGAAATTAAAGAAGACTTATGTAGCTTTTTTATGAAAAAAGAATCAACAAAATAGCACAATTTTGGAGAAAATGCCACTGTTGAGAAAATTGATGGAACTTGTTTGGGGTATTTTGTACACATGATGAAATCGGATTGTTCAAAAGTGCTCCAAAAATTCTGAATTTTTTTCTGTGAGTAGAGATTATCATTCTAAACATGTGATAAAAATTTCAAGTAATTTGAAGATGCGAAGAGGAAGATATGAGGGTCTGAAGTGACACCGAAATACCCTCCTTGCAACTTTAAAAAATCACCAAAAATCGCTCACTTGATGAATTTTCGATCAAGAAGTACCTACAGATTCAACTCTCAAAAAGAGCTAGGGTCTCCTTGTTGCTCATCCTATAATTCAAAGCCCAAGAACCTGAATTTTCTCACTTTCTAGTTCCAGAAGCCGCGTGGGGGCCTTACGGTCCTTTAGGGGTTAAGGATTTCAACCTATTTAGAGCAATGGCTTTTAGTGATAAAAATTTGCAGCACATAAAACTTTGGGTTCAATAACCAAGCCCAATTTTTTAATTAATTTTGTCACAATGTGTGATTCTGTTCTGAATTTTCAAACTTAATCTGCGTAGACGACTATTGATGTTAGTAGGGGAACCAATACTCGTCTTTCATTTCTTGCCCAATTAGTTTGCTAACTTGGCATTCATATTTGATTACCAAACTGCTACAACTAATGGTTGTGATAATTTGATTGGAAACTCACGAAGTTGAAACAAGTGCTTGCATAGGTGGCTAGAATTGGTCGCTAATAGGTTTTGGTGCTTCTACCTTATGTCAATCATTTTGAGACCAGAAAGAATTATATTAACCTTGAAAGGACAAGTCTATCAATGTCCTCATCAAGCACCAATAGGACCTGTAACCATTCATGATAATGAACATAATTCATTCATCTGTTATATACAGGTCAATTTTTGACCTTAGCATCCTTAGTGCGTTATACATCATTCACTTGTTATATACAGGTCAATTTTTGGCCTTAGCATCCTTACTACGATATACATGTTAGGGTTCAAGGTAGAGAATACTAAAACCGTTAGGATATGATCCAATCTCCTAAACAAATCCTTGTTACCAACAACAACTCATCTCTTCTATTACACTTGATTGGCCTCAATTACTAAGCATGATCCAACTATTGCCAAGTCTCACCATTGAATTGAAATGTCTGAGTTGTTAAAATCTCAGGGAGTGCACATAAAGTTAAGATTAGGAATACACATGAGTGCGTTTTAATAGCATACCCCCTACAATACTTGGCCTTAAAATAGTTTTTAAATAAAGATTTTTTAGGTGCTAAATCATTACGTATATATCAATCATTTGGTATAAATTTCAAGACCAAAAGTTTTTTAAATCTTGTAAAAAAAAATGATAGAAGTTTGAACTAAAATGTGTTGTTTTTCGCTTCAAAAATCAATTTAAAAATATTTACGAGTGATTATTTTTTGAAATTCATACAACAAGAACTTTAGATTGTGTTGAATAACTTCATATTTTTTTTACAATTTTTAGATGATTTTTTAATACATACATAGGGGGGTCAAAAGTATGCACTCACGTGATTCCTAGTCTTAACTTTAAGTGCACTCCCTGAGGTTAAAATGCTTAAAGTTGAACACAACTAAGGTGGTCGGTTTTGCCATAAACGTGAGTAGGTTAAAATAATCTTGGAAATTTTAAATGTAAAGTCTCATATGCAACATTTTTTGTCTTTGGCTCCCACAAAGGGAGAGACTACGAAAACGCTTCGTTTTCAGGAGTTACATGGTTGAACAATATAAACAAGCCGAATTAGTAAATCTGGGATAAATATTAAGGCAAAGACTACACGACGAGCCGCTTATTGATTATGAAAATGTTTAGAAGCTAAAAAGTCAAAACCCATAACTTATTTACACGGTATCCAAATATTACATTTTTTAGTGCGTTGGAATCCTCTTCAAAGAGACTGAATCCATTGTAAAAAAGATATTCATTCTAATAATAGGAAGCACTCTAACTTGCTCATTCATTGGTTTGCATGTGCAGTCGATGGAGCCAGAGTGCAGTTGCAGTAGCTCAGACACAAGCTACGAAAGTGATGACAGTGGAGCTCGGAGGAGAAGACCTCAAGCGACACGGAAACAGAGAGGGAAAGTACTCAAAAGGAGGGCTCCGGGAAGGAGAGGGAGGCCGGCTAGTACAAGCACAAGCAGTAGCGAGAGCTCCGGTACTCCGCCACGGCAACGGATTTACTCCTGGACTCCGCGAAGAAAAACGCATACTTATGCTTCAATGAACTGCTTGAGACACTCATCAAAACGAGAACAAACTTGCCGGTCTCGGTCATCAAATGGCGTTTCCATTGCACGAAGATCCCTGGAAAACTATGGCGTCGAAAATCTGTGGTGCAGTGATGACGAAGAGGTTCCTCCTCGGTACTGCCACAGGTAACAGCATCTCCACCGACAACTCTGAATTGCAGTCTGAAGCTCATCCAAAAATTACAGGGTATATTGTGTAGTTCCTCATCAATTAGACTCTGGAAATAGTAAGTAAGCCACTCATAAGTCACCATGTATGGATTGTGAAATCATGCATAACATTCAGTAGCCTTCAAGAATGTTGTCTGTTGGTTTCATCCACTTTTATATATGGAGTGACCAATGATCTATAATTGAATGTGCTATTGAATCAAATAAACAATTACAGGACACTATTGAATTGTGACTGGGTGAGTGCTTTCAATTACTGTTCACCATGGTTAATTGCTCTTGCTTAATGCCACTTGCTCCCATAGCTACTGATGTGATGTGGAATATCCCATATCATTTCATTGGAGGGATGAAATGATGTGGGATATTCGACATCATTCTGTTGGAGGAAGGTAGCAGTCACAGAGGCTACATAATGTTATGTGATGTGCAATTAAGAAGAGAAGATACACTAGTTTGAGTCATTTTGAAGGCCATGAACTGGGTTACACTTTGAATGAATTGTTGACCAACCTATGCACATCCATTTTTCCAGAGTCAGAGACATGTCAAAAGTGTTGATGGAGATGCTCTAAAGAATTTAGCCAAACCAAGACACACAGGAGCCACACAGGGGGTTGGGTTGGAAAAATTTTGATGCTTTTGGGTTGAAAATGGTTTCAACCCAAAGCTACATAAGGAGAGTAATTTCAACTCATCCAAAAAAACTCTCAATCGTGGTCGCCTTTTTTTCAGATGAAAATTTACATTGTTTTATATGGACAATACATCCCCTCTTATTCCACTAAAACCAATTTCGACTCAACCCAACCTCTTGTTCCGCCCTACGTTGGGTTGAATTTGGTTAGAGATACTCAACCCAAACTCAGCTCAATCCAATTTGCAGGCACCCCAAATGGAAATTAATATACGGTAGGGGATTCACTCGGAATTCTCTTTTATCACACCTTTGATACACCAACGTACATGAGTTTAGAGCTTGGCATGTGGAAAGTGTTCAAGCATGTGTATACAGTAGAAAATATTTTGAAATGTGATATTGGAGAGTATGATAACAACGAGTTCATAGTGCACTATTTGAGTGTTTTAACATATGTAGGAGTGTGATTTTGGGAGGTTAGTGTAGAATATATAATTCTATAGTTGTTTCAAGAACTCAACCTTTCCACAACTCCATTTTCATTCAAAGATTAGTAGCCAGAGATAGAGAGCCAAGTCACACTTACACCCAACTTCCTTATTGAAAGGCAATGAGTTGTTGGTAACAGGGGTTAGTATCCTGCTCCCACTCTGATTCTGATGAAAAGATTGACAGAGAATTTGTATGCTCTACATTCCAAACTCTAGCTTCACACATATTTTGTTAACCCCTAAAGGACCAAGAAGCCCAAATTAGACCTCATGTTTTTTATAGCAGTTTTGAATAGGTCCTATGTAGACTTCCGTTTATTCAAATTTATTTGTCTTTTGATCAACACATGTAATGTTCTTCAGTGATTCTAATGATATAAAATTTGGTCCCATCTGAATTATATTTTTCACAATATGATCGATTGAATTTGTCATTTTAAAACTACGAATCCTTGGTCCTTTTAAGGGTCAACTGATTGGGACAACTGGCAGGTCCAGCTACAAGCGCCAAGACCATGGTCCAACAGATTGGCCCTATGCAGCTTTGAGAGACAGAGGCAATCCATCAGAAACGGGTTCACCTATTTGATATGTATAATTAGGGTGACTTCTAGATTGTGGCACAAATAGGGTGGTTTAAGTTCCATGTGGCCCCTCCTTGTAGAGAATTTTGAAACAGAGTATAGAGAATGTGAAGTGCCATCCACAAGATATGAAAAGCTACCTGTGTTACATGACTTGCTGCGATCAAGAGAGCGCACATCAATTTAGTTTGCAAGCTTCCATATTCTGACTTCCTGCGTCAAAACAATCCAGTTTCAATGGAATTATACAGAATCTCAAGCTGTTAGCACATCCACTTGTATCAACGGTGAGCTGGGATAGATAAAGAGATGGATTGCACCCTGTGGCGAAACTCATGTAAAACGAATAAACTTGTGCAGCCTGAAGAATGGAACTGAGATCATGTTTGAAATGTTGAGCTTAATCAATCATTCAGATACTAAAACCGTTAAGGGCCGAATTCCATTTCCTGTATTGACCTCCATTACCAAAAGCAACTCATCTATGAATTCGTACATTCAGTTGGCCTTCAAATCTTCAATTAGTAAACAGTGTTAGCTAAACGTCTATGGCACCATGTTTTCGAATGAAAATGGGGTTGTCGACTATCACATATAGTGATCTCTCGCACTTTGAAGTTTATACATATGTCAATATGCCTAAAGTGAAAAATAGTATACCTTGAAAGTGCTCCTCACAAATACTCACAAATACTGAGGTTAGGGCAGACCTGGGCACCAACATTGCTCCCGCAAGACACCTTCTCCTCCTTTGATTAGATTGACAAAGTAAAAAAACAGATTCAGAATCAACTGCATGTAACCCATACATGATTTCTGGCATTCAACAGACCACACCACAGTGATAAAAATCATCAATATTTACACAAACAATGTGTTTATTCAAGGTGGTTGGGTACTTCACATTACCTTCTATATGTGCTAAACACACAACCTATAAAACCCTAGTACAATCGGAACTTCAAAAAGCCCAAGGATGTGCAACAAGGGAAGTCGACTAATTGATCATCCAGATCACAATACTCACATTAAACCTGTGTTCCTACACCTCTACACACCTGAACGTCAATGGCAAAAACTTCACCCTGAATTAATGTTTGATCATTTCGTGCTGCAAAAAACCCAAACCCTACTCCACAGACTCAGTATCGAGGAATCACAGCCTAACCCAAGCTTTGCCAAATAATCTTAGACGACCTATAAACCATCAGTCCATTGATTCCAAAGAATCTCCCCTCCAAAGTGAAAAACAGTCATAGGTGACCTGTGAACCTGAAATTAATATAATGCATAAGATCAAATGACTCCCATTCACTTTGCCCTATAAGCCAGCATCATGTATATATATACTTCAGTTCTCCTTTATAGAAATTGCAGAAAAGGAAGGGATGAGGGTATCAAAACTATGGAGTAAAGGAGAACTCCATCAGAGCTTAATAGATCGTTTGCAGTTGTAATCCTTCAACGAGGAGTTACTAATGAACACATCCATGGTGCAGTTCACGATTGCAGTGACATGCTTCTTGTAGACATGAGCCAAGTTGATGCGCCCTTCCAACACGGAGTTGATGTTGAACGAGGCAACATTGGAAGCAATGTCCTGGAGCGCGTTGAACAGAAGCTTCACAGCTTGCACAGTGATGACGGCAGGCAGGTCGACCGTCTTCCTGGAGCGAATGGTGCCATTTTCAAGCTGAATCACGCCCACTTCATCGCCATGATACATCATCGACATGATGGGGGCGTAGTACCTGCCCGGGGGTTGCACTATGTTAAATTTGTGAGTATATGTGAGTGCACAAAAGTGGTAAATTAATTTGAACATTGCCATACAACGTATACATACAATAGTGGTTGTCACACCTCTTCCAAGAAGTTTGATTGGAGCCAATTGTGACCATTCTTCATGAAGAAGCTGTGACTCCCCTTGCAGCTGTGTGAGGAACGAGGATGGACACGGCTTGTTAATCTTCTCCACAGCTTCCTCAATCTTCACGGTTTCTCAATCTTCACACCCATTCTTCACCTTCAGAGGAGAAGAATGAAACTTCTCAACCTTCAGAGAATGTGTCCTCGAAGTGCCACATTCTCTGAAGATTGAGAATGAGAAGGAAGAGGTGTGACACCCCAAATAGAAATATTGACGTATACTTCCACTAAACATATATTTAGGACGGAATAGATCTTTATTCAAAGGTTTTTAGGCATATAAACCCTCGTATACAGGGGTTATGAACGCAGATGATTCTCAAGCATTATAAGTAGAGTGCAACCCCGGGAGTACCTGAAGTCGTAGTAATTGGGGTTGTCCACGCGCACATCGGCGGAGACGGAGATGTCCAGCACGGTGGAAATCGTCGGCAGGTCGAAGTTGAGCGACACGTTCTGCAGCTTCACGTTCTCCAACGACACCTCCGGGTCACGGAACTTGAAGATCGTCTGGCTCAAGGCGATGGCCACGATTGCCAGAGACAGCAAAACCACTAAACAGATACAACAGCAGACCCTGCACTTGCGGCGCTTGTAGATGGGGGGTTTCTTCAGCGCTTGCTCCGGGTCTGGTGTTGCTGCTGGACTCATCTTCATCCTCTCAAACTCTTGCTTCTCCCCCATAGCCAACAAACAAGAACAAAACCCCAAAGAACTCGAAAATCCTTGTGACAAACTAAGTGCAGCGTACAACCAAAACCCCAAACAGCTTCAAGCTCCTGCAACACAGTAATTCCTGTGCCAAGTAACTATGATTGTTATAACAATCAAACTACATCAAACTACAAAGTT
This sequence comes from Pohlia nutans, assembly GCA_022496805.1. Taxonomy (NCBI): domain Eukaryota; kingdom Viridiplantae; phylum Streptophyta; class Bryopsida; order Bryales; family Mniaceae; genus Pohlia; species Pohlia nutans. Next base: position 3,299,327 of record CM040105.1, read on the forward strand.
ATTGAGGTCATTGTTACAACAGCAAAATACAACAAAACCCCAAAAGAGCTCGAAAATCCTTTACAATTTTGTGACAAAGCTGCGCTGGGCTACAAAGTGCAGCGTACAATCATCAAACTAAAATCTATAACAGGTTCAAAGCTCCTGCAATGTAGTAATTACTGTGCCAACCGCGGTGTCGAAGTATGATTGTTGTGGAGCTCTGACTGGGGTCGTTGTTATAACACCGGCATTGATTGATTTGCAGCTGAAAGGCGGGGTGATTTTCTGGCTCGTTTTCTGGTGATGATCAATGATGATGATGCCTCTCCCTTTAACCCTTTCACGTCCCGATCACAGTGCGGGAAGTTTTTTGAGCTTTACCAGTTACTTTCCTTTCATTCCAAGATTGAACCAGTTTTTCAAGTGTGGAGTCCGGTTATTTTCTCTATTTAATATATAAAATAGATTTTTTTAGCTTTTTCACCCGGTTTTTAGCCGCTCCTTCTAAATTCCAATCGGTTTTTTAGAAAATCAACCGGCTCATCTTACACTAGCTGCCGGTTCTCCCCGTTCATTGGTCCCGATTCAACACTGTTTTCCAAGATTCGTTATAAATTGTTTCATGGAAAACAACAATGGAGTTGATGTACAAAGCAAAGTTGTAAATGTCAATCTGAAGATCACATCTGTACGGTTGAATTCATCATGTCTTTTTATTAATATTTCTTAATTACATTTGCAAGGTTTTCTCTTGAAATTTGATTAAAAATCCCAAATCAACATAAAAATATTTAAAAATATTGTAATGAAATTGGAATAACATGCACTACAAGATGGTATGATTTCCATTATTTGATTCTACTTATTTTGGAAAATCATGTATAAGACCTGTCTCACTTTTTGAACTAACATAGCATTCAATAACCTTTATGCTCATTGACTTCCTTCATGCACACTGCTCAATACCTTTAGCCTCCACCTGTCCACTTAGCTACTGAGGAAGTACTATTGGGTGTGGAATGTTCCACACCATCTTCTGTAGAGTCAAGGCAGGGACAGTGCATGCTACTGAATGTTATGAAGAATGAAATTTTACATAAACTAATGGTGTTGTTTTTCAAAAAATGACAATTTCTTGTTTTGAAGATCCATACCCTGCAATTGATAGTCAACTAGCATAAGAACCAAGAGAAATTTGGATGGATGAAAAATTGTACAAGATGAAGTGTTGAAAAGGGTTGCAATTTGTTTGTTGTTAATTATATGGATGCAGGGGCATCAAAGGTTGAAGCCCATATAGGTGATCAAATTTTGGTCACTTTTCTTACAAGAACGCAACATCTTTTTTGGAATCATTCTTTGTGTACAACAGAGTGAATTTCAAGAATTTTTTTATGAATTTGTTGCAAAAATTAAATCTCCACATTTGCATTAATACGGTGCAATGTATTAGAGCATCCTTGTCCTTCTTTGTCAATTCTCTTGTTGACCACTATCATCACATTCAAAATCTGATGTCACAAACTATCATCTCCACACCCTTATACCGCTATGTGTCCCTCTATATAGTCTTTGAACCAATCACACTAATTATACATGAGTAATCATTATTGTCCATTAATATTCAATATTGAGCCCTTCCTAAATTAAGTTATAAAAGGACATATTGAGGTGTCTCTATATTGTGCTCATATTCAGTAGCTCTCTCATCCTTGAATGTACATGTTGAATTTCATTCACTTTTAAAAGAATCTTGATGATTCAGTCCTAAAGTGGACATGCTCTTACAAAAATGTACATGCAATTGCAAAAGAAACAATTGGGACAAACAATGGTTTTTCCTATTGCAAAAAGAAAAAAGAAAAAAAGATATGTATTGCTTTGCGGTTGTAAAGGTAAGTGTACATAGCATATGCAACTTTGGCAATTAACCCTTAACTGCCCAACCAAGCAGAAAACGCTTGATGTACAGAATCACTTGCCGTTTTCTCATCCGTGGTGATCTTTTTGCAGCGTGAGATTTTTATGGTAGATTTTATGGGAAGTTAGCTTCATGCATGTGTGATCCAATTAGAAAGGGGATGATTTGTGAAATTTTCATGCTTCATTTCATGTTGAGTGATTCACCACAAAATTTGAAGATTTTAGTCTAAATGTGCACTTGAAAAAATAAACTCATCAAATTAAGCAATCAAAAAATCTCTAAAAATCACTGCACTTAAAGTACTACATTTCAACCCATCACAACAAATTTCATTCACAGATTGTCAATATCTTATTTGTAATTGAATTACAAAATAATATTGAATTTCAAGTTTCAAATTTTATACAAAAATATTGATGATAGCAATCGCAAGTTTAATTATGTGGGTAGAATCTAAAAATCATAATGTACAACTTTTATTCATACACCAAGTTCAAAATATCCCTTTTAATTGCATTTTATAATGCATCTTTGCAAAACTGCCAAATTTGGAGAGGAATGAGGACGTTTAGGGGTTAATATGACTATTAGGTATTTCTTGCTATTCATTGAGGTCAGTGATTTTTTTAATTTTATAGAGAACATTCTTATAATGATATAGTTTACAAATAAGCATTTTGATCTTAATCAATTGAAGTCATACATCATAGTTCATGTACCAAAAGAAAGGTGGGAAAATGTATAAAAATGTAATGAATAATCTTTAGACAAAGTGGACTAGTTATTGTTTTAACCTTTAAGCGTCCCTAGCTTTTTTGGGCTAAAAATCATCATCGCTTTTGATGTGTTATAGGACTAAATGTAAGTGAGGCACAGAAATCTAAACCGTACAATCTTGTAACATACATGTTGTAGATCATGTGGATCAATTTTGGGGTCATTTGGCCATATAGATTGCAAGATCATAGTGTTTTAGTGCTAAAAAAGGATGCTGAAATTTTCCTAGCAACACAATTAGAGGTGAAATTCGTTTTCAAAATTACTCAAATGAGAAAACTTTGAACTACAAAGTAGTTCAAAATCATCATATAAACACATTGGTACCAAAAACTCCTCATGAAAAAATTTAATGTGCCGTAAAATGGCCTTGCAATGTCAAAAAGTAGCCCAAAAAGTAGCCCATTTGACCCAAAAAGCAAAAAGTGTCCAAACTAGACCCGTGCACTAAAATGACTCCCAAACATTCAGAACAACATGGATTGACATGAAATTTTTACCATGATAAGTAGACTTCAAGGGAAATCCAGCCCAATATTTTTTTTTTTATTGAAAACGGACATGGGATGAAGGAGACACAAGCCCCCGAAGTTGCAGCCATCAAAATGCACAAAAATTGTCCAAAAAAAAGACCCCTACTTTCAAATGATCACCAAAAATTCAATACATCTCGGATTGATCTGAAATTTTTACCACACATTCCATACATCATCTAGTTTGTTTTTTTGAAAATTTCATTAAAATCAAACACGTTGTGAAAAAGTTACAGCTCTTCACAATAGCGTCCAAAATATGGACGTCGGGACGGTTAGGGGTTAACTACATGAAAGTTAAAGTATGTACTGCCTCTCTAGCTCGGTAGTCACCCCTTGTGTAATTTGGGATATACATGCGTGCAAAGGGTAATTAGATGGGGGCTATCATATAATTATAATATTCTAGGTATATTCTAGAATATTCTATGTGAATTCAAGTAGATTCTTGAATTATTCCTTACTTATTAAAGCATCTTCATTAAGAGAAGAACTTTAGTCCTCGAAGGAGACTAATATGAATAAAATGTTTGTTTGATCTACTAGTGAGCCTATGTACACAAGACATGCATCCTATATTACATTTAAATTTTTATAATTAGGACGAAATTTTACCTCTCCTTGAATAAGATGGATCATATATTTGAACTCATGTAGTTGTATACATAACATTCACTAGCAAAATTTGGCTTTGTCCTAGACTCCCAGTGAATCTACAACACATTTTTCACTTTTGAACAAAATAAATCAGTAGCTACCGATGTTTACAAGGAGTTGCAAGTATTGGGAACTTACAGTTGTACATGAGTAGCACATGTGTCCACCATCTCATTTGCAGGCATGGAAGTAGGTCCTTCTCTTGGAAAATGTTGATGTATTTACGTTTGCCATGTGTCCACCTTCTCATTCCTTCCCCATTTCCTGTTCATCCACTTTGTTTATCTTGTTGGATGAAGCTAAACTTAATACATACCCAACACATGCTGTTGAATGTTGTAAATTTTTCAATAGTGACCCCTCAGGCTCTATAGATTCTCATTCTAGAATCTAAATTTCGTTCAATTGTTCTACATTTGAACGAAATTGGGTGGGTGGGTGGTATTGAGTGGGTAAGGTTCCCTTATGAGCAAATATTTGTATGTATTTTTGTTGAGAAAGTGCAGTATGTCTGGTGACTGACATTGAAGGTTGGTAGAATTCATCAATAAGTTGAAGGGGCTGACGAAGAGCCCAACGTCAGTCGTCGATGTTGTTGGAGGAGGAATTCAAATTAATTTCTTTGACCGCCTTGGAAACAGCTCCCCCTGGCATTGCCACGTGGCACTGGAGCATTGAAGGGAGGTGATTCTAGAACGTCTTTGTTGGTGAAGGTAGGTTGGACCAAAGGGGGTCACAAAGTCGCAGCGGGGCTTTGGAAATTGGAATGATTTGATTCTTACCGTAGTACTTTTAGACACAAATTTTAAGCTACCTTTGTACTTAAAGTAATGCAAGGGTTTCTCTCGATCACTCACTTATTTGTTTTTTTTTTAATATTGGGTTCATAGATGTAGTTAAATAGCGCTATCCTACAAGATAGTTTCCTTAAGTATGCGGCAACCGAAGTTGAATAAATGTACAATACAACAACTAAAGAGTTAAAATCTATTCATACCATAACGTTCTTAACCCTTAAACGTCAAGAGGGCCTGGGCGGGGCAGCCTGAAAGGAATCTAAATTTTTGGAGGAGGAATTTTTATTTTATTTTATTTTATTTTATTTTATTTTATTTTCAATTTTATTTTATTAAAAATTTTTTTTGTGGTTTTTTTGGAAAAACGGCTCTGTTGGCCAGCATTATTGCGGCATTGTAGCACTGCGGCACTTTTCAGGAAACGACCTCAACTGCCCCAACCTCAACTCCTGCTCATTTTGATAACTTCGATTGCATGCTAATGTTTCTACAATCTCCCAAATGAGGCGCAAATTTGGAATTTAAATCGCTTTTTCAGTAGCTTTCCAACGCACCAATCCACGCTTGATTTGGTTGAGAAAATCTACTTTTTTCTTGATTATTCTCTTTTAAATAAGCCCATGGGGCTTACCTTGACGTTTAAGGGTTAAGCACTTGGGGATCATATCCGAGCATCACTAGTATCTGTTAGGGAATCAGGAGAATCACAAAGAATTTTCTCTAACTTAAGCTAGTCCGAATGAAGAGGGTTGAAGAGTTGGATTAATTTATTAGTAGTTTCTCTACAGTGTAAAGGGTGTGGTTTAGCAAGGGCTTAAGAACGCTATGGCTTTGAAAGAAGCTATAAGTAAAACTTCAAACATCCACTAATACGTTCATGGAGTATCTAAATAACGTATGTTTTAGTGCATTGAAAATGGAAGTGGAAATGAGATTCATAGATTTTTATATGTGTTTAATGATAGCAAACACAATTAGCACTTGAAAGCCATAGGAACAAGCAAACTACTTTTGTAAGTTATTCAACATTTTGTTAATTAAAATTTGGCTTTTTTTTAGTATCACATAGATTTTTGTAAAATTTTCTAGAGATATTTATGTGACATATGGACTTTTATGTAGGTTTTGATAAATAAGTAGATTGGACCAATGGGTTATAGAGTGAGAGAGTCAAATTGTTTTTGGAATAATTTTATTGCTATTAAAGTAGATTGCTCTTGTTACTTCAAATGAAGTAGTTTAAATAATGTGAATTTTTTAATTTGGTGAACCATATCAATAAAGGTGTTTCCAAGTAATGTAAATTGTTCCTAATAATGTCAGTGGCCTTCCACCATGTCGAATAAAGGGTGTAGTAAGGTAGAATTCTACCAAAAGGTGAAGAGTAATAGAAAATGTCACACCGAATTGCATTGAGCACACGTAACAAGCGAAAAAAGCTCGCCCTAGTGCATTGAGTAAAGTAAGAATATGGTAGATAATGGTTAAAATGTGCTTTTAGGTGAGGTGATCTTTTCTATATGTGTAATTTTCTACTTCCATTATTTGGTGTAAATGGCTTCGCCTTGAGAGAAAGAGAGTTACTCAAGAACAAAATAGGGACTACCATACCCGGAAGGCAGGATCAACAACTCCCGCTGAATGTTTATTTTTTTGCCGAGTTGATAAGAATATTCTACGAATATTCTCAAGATTCTCTTTTCACCATAGAAAAAATGTTTTTTAAAAAAATCCTAAAAATTTGGGCATCTCTTTATATAATTATTTTTAGCCGACCCTTTTGGATGCAATACACTGATTATCCCATTTAGTGCGTGTGATACTAATTCCCGAAGCACACACTATTTTGCCAAATCTTGAAATTAGAGAAGGCTGAAATTTACTAAGTAGTTGGACCTACATATCACGCTAATTTTACATCATTATGATATTTAATATCACCTTCACTAATTTCCCACACTCACTATAAACCCTCCTCACTAAATGGGACAATCAGTGTAGTTTACATTGTAGAACCTACACGCACTTAAAAAATACACATAGAACTGCTATCCAACGTACTGTAGTGTACTTCCTATTGCTTCAACGTCCAGCGTCCCTTTCTTTTACCAACCCCAACCCCCACACTTTTTAGAACATAACATCCATTGTCCCTGCCTTGGCTCTACAGTAGATGGTGTGGAATATTTCACACCCAACAGTACTTCATTAGTAGCTAAGTGGACAGGTGGAGGCTCAAGATGATGAGCAGAGAGCATGAAGGAAAGGCAGTGGGCAGGAAGGCTACTGAATGTTATGAAGAAAGTGCATAAAATTCCTCATTAGAACAGAGTGTGTCAAATTCCTTTTCACAATGAAGCGCATACGGTAGCATTTCATTGCATGTGCGTACCAAACAAATGCATGCATATATCTTCCACTCATGAACACATTTATCACATACTGTAGTAAGACGGGGCAGGTTGCACAGAAAAGATATGAAGGTACCATGTGTACCGTAGCTATTTATTGAAACCAATTTAAAATTAAAGTCTATACCGTAGCTTATGGGCAACTTCATCGCCCCTCGGTCGAATAATTAATTAATTTCAAAATTTGGCGTCCAGCAATAAAAAAAAAGTTTTTTTATTTTAAAAACTCGACTTTTAAAATAAAATAAAATCACTCTAAGTTCGACTTTCATGCACTTTGATGACTTTTTGTCTTTTTCTACACAAGTGATCACTTTATTAACCACTAAGGTAATGTTTGAAATTGCATGGCGTTTGATGACGTTTCATGGTATGTTTGAAATTGCATGGCAGCCACCTTTCCATTTAGTTGTAATAGAAAGTGGCAGCCGCTCATGTGCCGTAATTTCTAGATTTTCATCATTCTTTTATTTTTATTTTCATGGTTTTCTGGCAGACTAGCAACATAATTTTTTTCTTTAAAATACAACATTATTATTTGGAATTATTTTCTGCCAAAGCTGCTCCTAAATTACGGTATATTATCCAAAATGTACTTTTGAGGATAAATACTCTCCCTAAGATTTAGAGGTTGTTCACACAAACATGAGTATGTAATTTTCAAGGAACAAGCAAGGGAAAAAAAACCAATCTTCCTACCGAATTGAGTCCCTAAAACCATATTTTCTGCTCTAAGGATAATTGAAATTTTAGGTAAGCTCCTACAATGTCAATTTGCAATTATTATTTTTGAAATTTTTGGAAAGTAGAATAATGCATTAACTTTGTGGGAATAAAAAAAATTCCATTCATGCCAAGGAGCATTTGTTATTATGCTTGAAACATTCTGGGCAATTTGGACACATAATACAAAATTCTGAAAAAAAACTCCAATTTTTTTTTCATAGAACAAAACCATACTTATATGGAAAGCTTTTATTCATTTCTTTTTAAATTAATGATGTAATCTAAAAATCATTGCACTTAGAGTGTTATATTTCAACCCATCAAAAGAAATTTCATTCATAGATTGTCAATATTTTATGTACAATAATCAAATTAAAAAATAATTTTGTATTTTATGTTTCAAATTTTATACAAAATATTGATAATAGCAATTATAGATCTAACTATATGGATAGAATCTTAAATTTATAATGTACAACTTTTATTCATACTTCAAGTTTCCAAATCTGGTGAGGGGTTGGAACATTTAGGGGTTAACCTCTTTGGCTAGTTTACCATACCATAAAGTTATCATACCATTTGAGGGATTACCATCACTAAAGCACATTTTGCCACATTTGACCACGACAACAAGGAAATTTAAACTCTCAATATTTTACACATTTAACACACAATTCGCTATTTACGCACTTGGCCATATAATCATGCGCTTGGTCCCCAAGCGCATAATTTTTTTGTCTAACTTTTAAAAAAAAAAAACGACAATTATTGTCTTTCTTCAATCCCTTACATTGTAAACAAACAATTATTTTAATTATTTTTTATTTTTATCTTTATCTTTTCTTTATATCTTGATTTCTTTCATGTCTTCTTTCTTGTCTTTCTTTTTGTCTTCCTTCTTGTCTTTTTTTTTCTTCTACTTTTTATTCAGTTGTGGCTGCTGAACCCTAAACAATGGGAGCGAAGCAACAAACAAAAAAAAAAAAAACTATTTTTTTATTTTTTTATTTCTTTTTCCTTCTTTCTGGTTGGCCGTGGGGTGCTGTTGAACCCTAAATGGCGGCCGCCAAAAAAACAAAAAAACAAAAAAACAAAAAAACAAAAAAAAAGTTTCTTTTTATTTATTTTTTTGAAAATTTTCTATATTTAGCCGCTGGGGGTACGCGGCCGCGCACCCAAAGACCCTCCCATCTCCCTCATCTCCATCTTCATTCATCTCCCTCTCTATCTTCATCTCCCTCTCCATCTCCCTCCCCTCTCCTCATATATATAGGGGAGACGAGAGGATCTCTCCCATTCACTGTCCCACTCCCTCTCCCTCCCCTCTCTCATCTCCCTCCCCTCTCTCTCTTCTCCCCTATATATGAGGAGAGGAGAAGGAGATGAAGAGGGAGAAGAGAGATGGGAGAGTCTTTGGGTGCGCGGCCGCGCACCTCAGAGGCTAAAAAAAAAAAAAAATCAAAAACAAAAACATGTTTTTTTTTTTTTTTTTTTTTTTTTTTTGAGCGGCCGCCATTTAGGGTTCAGCAGCACCCCACGGCCAACCCAAAACAAAAAAAAAAAACAAATATTTATATATTTTTTGCTTTGTTTCCATTGTTTAGCCACAATTGAAGAAAAAGTAGAAGAAAAAAAAGACAAAAAGGAAGACAAAAAGGAAGACAAGAAGAAAGACAAGAGGGAGACAAGAAAGAAAACAAAAAAGAAAAGATAAAAGAAAAGATAAAGATAAGAATAAAAAATAATTAAAATAATTATTTGTTTACAATTTAAGTGATTGTAGAAAGACAACATTGATGTTTTTTAGATAAATTTTTTAACCAATTTTTTTTACAGTCAAATATGCTTATGAAATGAGCGCACTTGGCCAAGTGCATAAATAGCGAATTGCGTGTTATTTTTGCATGAAATGAAACAAATAAACAAACACTCTATCTTATAGTTTATGTAAAAGATATTTCAAAGAGTTGGATTATGGGCTATAACTTCAAGTTGTTTATAGGCTATAAGCTATGTGCAAATTAGATGGTCTTGTAAAAAATTGAAAATTAAACCTTTTGCTTGCTAAAGCTTTAGAGAACAATCATTTAGTGCAAAATTTTGTACAAAGAGGAAATTTGATGTAATTTTTTTTTGTAATTGCGCACAAGTGAAATGTGGCAACAAAGTCTTGATATTTTGCTTCAAATCCAAAAGTGCCAAGTAATATAGAACCAATGGAGTATGTTTAAAATTCCATTTGTATAGTCACTTTCATTTTGACCAAGATTGCAATATTGTATTCTTAAAAATCACTACACTTAGAGTATTGCATTTCATCCAATCAAAACAAATTTCATTCACAAATTGTCAATATCTTATTCGTAATCAAATTACAAAATAATTTTGAATTTTAAGTTTCAAAATTTATAGAAAAATATTGGTGATAGCAATTGCAAATCTAACCATATGGATAGAATCTAAATTCATAATGTACAACTTTTATTCATACATCAAATTCAAAATATCCCTTTTAATTACATTTTATAATGCATCTTTGCAAAACTACCCAATTTGAACAAGGGTGAGGATGTTTAGGGGTTAATAGGTAATAATCTTATTATTTTTATTCAATGTTGTTTGTTATACATTTTTGACCAATCATTCCAAAATTCACAAGATAATGAGTTATTTTGTATTTGGAACATAATTATTAAGACAAAATTTTCAAAAATAGATTTTAAAAACATTCTGACATAAGTACTTAATCCAACCATATACTGTGGAGCAACCTACAAGCCTGAAGAGTGTAGATTGCTTCTCTCTGCAATAAATAAAAAAATTCAAAAATTCAAATTGTTCAAGGTAGACAGGAATTTGTCGAATAAAACATCCGTAATTTAATTAAATTAGAAAGCAATAGTTTTCTTCTTCTTCTATCCTTCACCTACAACTTACTGTACAGTATTGTACATCAGTAGAACCTTCCATTACACCTGCATTTCAATACAAAATTAAACTCTACATCGACAATTTTAATAATCTATTATATAATGCATAGTGGTGAACGCACGCACACACTCTCCACAATAGTTCTGCCATTGGAACAATTGTGTTGTGCTGGAGTGACTCTAGCACGGACCCGCTTAGTCTATTATATAACGCAAGCCATGCACTTACACACGCCATGACAGTTCCGCCACTAAAACTATCGTGCCGGGTTAGCCTAGGTCTTTACAACGTCGATGTCAATGACAAGATAATGTCTCTGATTTACGACATGATCTGTGAGATAGGAACAGCTTTCAACACCTTCACAACATCCCCAACACTAACAACAGGAGCAATCCCATTCACCGGCGACCCAGCATTTTCACATGTGACATTCTGGCCGAAGAACACCTGCCACATTACACAAGAACTTGGTTAAATTAAGCAAGCTCATAAAAATGATAAGAATACATTGGCCAAGTGTATCAATAAAAAAGTTATCCAAGGGGAGAAAGCAATTAGGTAAGGCTAAGGTAGACTGCCCTGAAACCGCCCATTAACCTGCTGTGTTCAGAATTTTTGAAAATCAGACAGATAAAGATTCATTAATAAAAGTCAAAAATCAAAATAATATAAGAATTCTCAATTAAATGTAATTTATATGAATTTGGAAATGAAAAGTTAGTCATATCCCACTTGTGACATACATGTTATGCTTTTTCCAACACAGAATATCATAAATTGCATCCTAGATGCTCCAATTTTGTCCACTTGTAGAAGGTTCTAATTGAATGACAAGTGGTTGATTTTAAGTTCATTGAAGATTACAAAGGGTCATATTTAGGTTCATTGGGTGGTGGTTGTTGAAGGGCACCTATAAGACCAAAATTGGAGGGGGTGGGCGGGCTTAAACATCGGCATGTTTATTGCCTTTACCCCAAGGAAAGAGTTCAACAATGGTTCAAAATTTTAGTGCCAAATGAGAGAAGTAACAATAACATACTATACTCATCATTCCAAAAAATGATTTTTTTTAAGTCTGTTAAAAATAGTGACATTCCAAGATTGTTGAATAGGGGTTTTACATTCTTTCAATCAATGAGGATTGTACTAGAGTGTACTGAGGATAATATGGAAAGAGACATTTAAAGATTTGTGCATTTCTATTTGAAGTAGACACTTGCAGGAATACTATTTCTGGAATACAGAAATAGACGAACTGAGATGAGCAGATTGTTGCAGAAAAGATGTAAACTTATGACAAACCGCAACAGAGCTACGCTTCCAAATAGCGAAGAGGAAAAATCACCTCATTTTTCATAGACTGGATGTCTAGAAATGTGCCTTTGCGAAACGATCTCAAGGTCAAAGTAGGCTCCTTCGCGGATTCAGCTGTTTGCTGATTGATCGTTGGAATCTGTAAGACATGCCACCAAGTTCTTACACCTGAAGAGAGAATTCTCCACATCATGGAAAGGAAGTGGCACAAACAATTACTCCCTCTGTCCGGAAATAACTGTCCTAGTTTTTTTGGCATTTTTTTCCCCTAGTTTTTGTCCCATGTTTTATACTTCAAACGTGAGCCCTGTCCACTTCAAACAGGCTGGACAATGAGAGGGACACAAAAACTACATACTTCTATTCAAGATAGACCATTTTTCAAGTACTGAGATGGCTTTTATTTGACAAAAACAAACTTTAAGTTGATAAATGCCAAAAACTAGGACACAGAGGGAGTAATCAGTAAATTCCTTATGTAAACCACTTAGGAAGAGGAACTTCATGATCACTAACCATGCATAAATTTCATCAGAATTTCGTTTGTTGCTGCATTATGCAGAGACCATCACGTTGATGCAACATATATATAAATGCATATCCCCTAAATAAGCATAGTGGATTTGGGTTCCATGACTGTACCGTACAACGTGCACACAGCTTAACCCCATGAAACTGAAGATCGCCGATTTTGAAAGTGCCCCACTTATCTTCAGCAAAAGCCTCACAGCCGTCCACAAAGATGCTGCAAAATGCAAGCCAGACCAGCAATTGAGTATGATGCTCCTGTGAACATTAACAAATGAGCCTTTCAGCAGGACAAAAAGAAAAGAAAAAAGGGGGCGAGAACAAACGAACAAGGCTGTATGTGAAGATCCAAAATTAAGAAACTTGAGCAAATGCGAGACTTACTTAGGGCGAAAGCGATCTATGCGAATTTGAGCTGAAAGTTTCGCATTGAGAGCATCTAGAGAAGCCTGTGCACCAAATAGAACGCCGTTCTTCAGGAACAAAACAATATTAAAAGTGACAACTAAGCCAGATCAGCAGGCTTTTCCTTTAAAATAGTGCATGTCCCAAAGCTGAGGGGCATATGAAACACCTGTGATGCAAGAAGGAACGGATAGCCATCGCTGAATAAAACCTTCTGACCGACAGCATAATCCGGATCTGTTGATCTCGCAGTATTCTCTGTACAAAGCACAAAATACGTTTCCTAAATCCATACTTTGCAAGAGGAAGTTTATCGATTCCGGTGATATAAAATCAGGTCCCATCTGAATTATGATTTTCACATTATGATCATTTGAATTGGTCATTTTAAAACCGTGAATCCTTGGTCCTTCAGGGATATAAGCACTATAAGAAAACTTGGTTAAAAAAAGTTGCGCAAATTTGTCATGTGCAATTTTTAGACCACCCTATACTGCAGATGTAAAATATGTACTGAATCTTCATTTTCTTACAGCGAGTGCAATTTTTGGAATTAGGAGACATAATATACCGTTGGAAGCATATTTTCGAGAGCTATATAGTGACAGCATAAAGGAAGCCTACCATTGTCAAAGCGCACAAGACTTGCAGGTTTTCCTACATACTTGGTAAACCACTCCGCCGCTTCTGCTCCTTCAGACAGGGCCGTTCCCGTCCATTCCCAGCAGGTCACATTCTCCACCTTTTCCAGAGGGTATTGAGGCACAAGGGGAACGTACAGCGGCTCCATGCCTGGTGCTTTTATGCCTTACAACAAAAAAAAAACACAATGTCAAAAAATTGATAATAAATGTACTAATTGCAGAGAACATCACATTCTTGAGTAGTAGTAGCATGGCACCTTTTTAACAACAAAGTCATGCCAAATCCAAGCAGAATTAAAGCTTTGACATACTCTCACAAATGCCTTATTGACTTGAGAAGCTCTCACTCGTTCAAGTTTGCAAAACAAGGTGTCACAAATTCACACTGGATTCTCTAGAATGTTGTCAATATATGAACTACTAGAACGGAGACCGTCGAATAGGAGAATCAGTTCAAAAGAACGCAATCTGCCACCCAAACTGTCAAATATTGGATGATTAAATTGGGATGAATCGTGATAGGATGATATTTTGGGATGAAAACGTGACATCCGGGTCGTGACACCATTGCGTGACACTGTTCATTTAATAATGTAGATATACTAAATAAGAGCTGGGAGAGTAAAAGAAAAAGAGGACGATGAAAGAAATGAAAAAAGCATTGCTTCATGAAAGACTCACAAAGAGTGGCATCAGGAGATAGTGAGCCCCGGTGGGGATTGAGAGCTTCCTCCGGTAGTGAGACCTCAATGAGTGCCAGCTTCTTGATAGCTCTTTGTGACAAGAAACGCCGGTTTACATTCACTATCATCCATTGCCGATCCCACTTGAACCCTGTCAAGAACCAAACATACATGGAGCAAAGCAAACATTAGACAAATGAAAATGACAATCGAGCTTGAAAATTTTCAACTCTAAGTGAACATATTGTAACTTTTTGAAGTTCGAATACATAGCACTCTAATAAGGCCCCGCCAGTACCAAGAAGTAGCTAACAAATGTTAAGAGCAGTTAACTTAAAATGTGCCCACACCTACTGAGTAAGAACAACTAGGTAACAATGTTTAGCTAACTCATGCACACATCTACTAGTTATCTACTAGTTAAGAACAATTAGCTAATTGATCGAGTAGTGAGAGTTAGCTAGAATGTCTTGTGTGTGAAGATTTGAGCTACTTCTCCATTCATGGAGAAATAGGAATCAATTAGGAAGAGTTAAAGAGAATCAAAGAGAAGTATAAGAAAGTAACATTTGTTTAGCTACTTCATCTTACTTGCTTGGTGCGGGCAGGGCCTAAAATGACCCCACCTTAAAATGTACAAAAACTTAAAAAACTCAATATCAACCCTGTGGGGAATCAGTTTTAGAACAGGACAGTCTCCTTCCTTACACCCACATCAGTAAAATCTTTTTACACAAATATCACTAGAAGAGAAAAAACTTTAGCTTAAACATTCCATCCTCAAATTTCTTGCTTAATATGACTTTTATACCAGCCAAAAAAACAGCATCAAGGTCGAGGCTGGTATACAAGGTATCAACCAAAAAAAGTAGAGATACACAGCGAAGATGTTTTGGGCTAATTAGCACCAAATTCCTACATAAAATTTGGACTGGCTAATTCATCAAAAGAATTTTTGGAAAAAGAAGAAGGAACAACAGTCAGATTTCCTACATGGAGTCAAGATGTGTAGCCTCTTTAAAACCTAAGTAATACCCATGGTATTACTTAAGTAGCACCTAGGTAGCACATGTGTATTACCCTGATATTACCTATATATCAACATAAAAAGAGCATCCAAGGAGCCTGGATTGCTCTTCAAAGCCATGGCAAAGTAGCAAAAATACTAAACTGTCACTGGAGATAGTATCTGGCGGGAATGCTCTACCGAAGGAACTAGAGTGTAGAATTTTCTCTTAAAAAAAATAATTCAAACTGAGCCAAAAATGTACCAAATAGTAAAAGAAGAACTATGAGAATATTCTACTCAAAATCGAAAAAAAACAGAACAAAAACTGGAGGCCGAACAAGAGAGATATGATCAAAGCGAAATGTTCCATGAGCTGAAAACGCTCATTACATTTCGATGCCCTAATTAAACACTCACAATGGCTGCAATGAATTTCTAACCGGAATGAGGTAATTAATGGACAATCCCGTACCTGTGGGCGAGATGGAAGCGTGCGGGACAGCGATTCCGCGGCACGATTTCACGGGGTAAATGTACAACGCTTTCACGCTCACCGCCATGGCTCTGTTTGAATGCGCGTAGAAGCAAGATTTGTTTAGAATGGTGCCGAAATTTGGAAAACAAATGAAGAATTGGTGATACTTCAGCTTCAGAAATGCAGTGGCGATGGGTCGATCGGAGAAGCAGGCGACGAAATTGTTCGATCGGGCAAAAACAATCGCCAGCGCCTTGGGACTGCAGTACGAGATGGTACATGTGTTCGCTGTGGGTAGATCTCGATCGGTAGATCTAGATATCCGTAGATCTCGATTTCTATTTCGTAGATTTAGGTGGAATATGTACGTGTGTTGGGAAAACAAGCAGCTACGCTACGAGGAGCTATGACTGGAAGGATGAGAATATATTTCAGTGGAATCATGGATGGAATATATTTGCTACAGTGATATTTAGCCCAAGAAAATGGGTGTACTTGCAATGCCTCTTTTCTATGGTCAAAGCCAACAAACAGTGGATATGTGCATTTTTAAGTATCCACAAACCGTCAAAATGAACTACTTTTCTTAAATTTTAGTAAGATCATGCTACTAGCAGCCCACAATACTATGCTATTACATTCAGTAACCAACATTGGGTCCGTCATGGAATGTCAAGAATATCTTCCATCATCATCCACAATGCAATGTGTAAGTACCATTTTTGACTGACAACTACAAGTATCTATTACTTGCACATGTAGGTAACTACCAATATATATTTGACAAGCTACAAGTATATATTATTTAAGGGAAGTTGCACGACAAACTTGCACTTGTGGGTTTTCCTTTCATTTGTAACTTAGCTGATTTAGCTTCAGTTCAAAGAGGATAAAGCCAAAAGGTAGTGTCAATGATGGCTATTGAATGTTATGTGTTACTAGCAGCCTACAACATTGAAAAGGTGGAAGTACATATCTACATCTTGATAAAAGTAAAGTTGCATTACAATTGGATATATTATCTCTAATCAAATAATTGAAATGAGATAGGGTTTCAAAGTACTAAATTCTTTGGCTCTTTCTATTGGTACTTCTATTCTAATATTAAATGGATTCAATGTTAACATTTCATCCCCTCAACTAGGTATTCTAAATTCCCTATTCTTTACCACCAATGAAGAGTACATTGGATTCAAAATCTATGATATAGATCCTAGTCACAATTTATACAATTTTTTTGTCAATACAAGGGGTCATAGAATACCACCTAATTTTTTTTAAATTGATAGAAAATAGCTATAAAAGGAAATCACAAAATAGTGCTCTTTCTCTACAAATGTGCAATTATAGTGGGTCATTAGAGGGGGATGAATGTACATAAGAACATTCTCATTTCGGTGTAAATGTCATTTACAGTGACGAACAAAACTGAGTATTGATTTGAAACTTTTCCATTCAAACAACCATACCATGAGCATCAATGGGCAAAGTCCAAAAGTGAATATGAAAAAGTTGTAGTGTGCGACATATAACACATTACTATGGAAGTTTGAAGAAAAACTCAATTGTGATTTGAAAGAAAATGAATTTCAAAGTTAGCCATGTCTAAAACTCGGTTTTGTGCGCTATAATTTGGAACTACTTTAAATTTTGTCAATTTTTTCTTAGAGCTTCAAAAAAACTTTTTGTGCCTTGGCATGTTGGTATAAATCATTTTAGATTGTTGTACATGAAAATTGAAGGAAGTTGACATTTATAGAATTTAAAATATTTACAATTTGACAAACATGCAAATGATGTTGGTTCTCACGATATTTGAATATTTTTTTGGAATTGAGAGCATAGGACTGCATTGGCCATTGTATAGAGAGCATAGGTTGCAACATGAACCATTGTTACATCTTAATGCCCTTGCATTTGAAATAGTTGTTGAATAGGCCAATGCATTCAATTTACATATTACACTTGTATGATGCAGTTTTTTGGTCTAACTTTTATGTACAAAGTCTAGAGTTCATGACACACATAATCAATCAACCAATTGAACAACTTGTTTTTTTCGTGTTCAGTATCATGAAAAATTGTCAATTTTAAGAAAGTCAACGTAATTACTGGCAACTTTGAACTTTTTGATGATATTGAAAATGATATGTTCTTTTTTTTTTGATTCGTTGGATTGATTATGTGCGATAAGAACTCTAGTCTTTTTACAAAAAACCTAGACCAAAAAACTGCATCATATAGCTCTAATATATAAATTGAATGCATTGGCCTATTCAACAACTATTTCAAATGCAAGGGCATTAAGATGTAACAATGGTTCATGTTGCAACCTATGCTCTCTATACAATGGCCAATGCAGTCCTATGCTCTCAATTCCAAAAAAATATTCAAATATCGTGAGAACCAACATCATTTGCATGTTTGTCAAATTGTAAATATTTTAAATTCTATAAATGTCAACTTCCTTCAATTTTCATGTACAACAATCTAAAATGATTTATACCAACATGCCAAGGCACAAAAAGTTTTTTTGAAGCTCTAAGAAAAAATTGACAAAATTTAAAGTAGTTCCAAATTATAGCGCACAAAACCGAGTTTTAGACATGGCTAACTTTGAAATTCATTTTCTTTCAAATCACAATTGAGTTTTTCTTCAAACTTCCATAGTAATGTGTTATATGTCGCACACTACAACTTTTTCATATTCACTTTTGGACTTTGCCCATTGATGCTCATGGTATGGTTGTTTGAATGGAAAAGTTTCAAATCAATACTTAGTTTTGTTCGTCACTGTATATTGATACAATTGGCCTCTTCCCTTTGGTCCAAAGCCAATAAAATCATTTTTTAACATACACTAAGGTATCTTCACAAGTCCAATTCCAACATCAATAATTCCTAATTTCAATACGATTTTCCAAAAATAACCAATGAATATTGTATTCCAAGAAGCAACCAATTTGACTTGAATATATTTCATATTTAATGAACATCCAATTCTGAAGTAATCTAGTCTCAATAGTAGATTCTCCTATGGACTTGTCTTTATAAATCTATAGTTTATTCAAGTAATCTTTTAAAACCTCAAACCAATTGCATTCACTCATAATTCCACTTCCTAAGGTAAAAATCCTAAAGTGGAAAAAATGACAGATGACCTAGATAAAACATTAGATTAACAAAAAATAAATAATAATAATAAATGGATTTTTTTTGAAGGTTTATAGTATAGTAACCGTACTTTTTTACTTTTTTTAATGTAGAAGATTAAATATGGAATTTAATGCAACATGTGCCAACTTAAACAAAAATATAAATGTGTAGAGCAACCCTTTCTGCAACCAAAACACCACATGTGGTAGCTGAATACAATGATTAGCCAAACTAGCCAATAAATCAAACAATAAAATGATTATGATAGACAATTACAAACTCAACCACAGTTTACATTGTTCTATATATTCATGTTCGTAGCGGGGTTCGTAGTTTTGACATTAAAAATTATGCATGGCCTACTTACATCCTTTTTTTTTTCTAGCTATCCACTTTGCACTGTTATCCTTCACAACAATTAGATCTCAAAAAAGGACTATTTCAAATGAGAATTCAGTAGTAGGAAATGAGTCGTTTTTCACTTACTATAAATGAAGAAAGGAATAAAACCACGCCAGGCACACGGGTTATGTCAATGTTGGTGAGTGGTTTTGGTCACAAGAAGATAGAAATATAAGCATAATATTCAACCATTATTCACTGTTCTCACGAATTGGGGAATGAAAAACAACAGGTCTTCTACTAATGATTACAGTTCCAAACTCGGTTCCAAAAGCACAATTAAAAAAAACAAACAAACAGAAACTAAGGGCGTGGCAAAATTGGAAATTGAACTATGAAACAGAGAAGGTCCTTGACGAAATCAAGCTCTGATCCTCACTCACTCACACACAAAGTAATCACAAGTAGAACGGTAATGTCGCTACTTCATGCAAGCTGGCTCCCACGTACACAAACCAAACTAAAAAGAAGGTTAAAAACTAGTACAAACTAAAAAAAGCTACAGACTGAGTATTCATGAATGATCCATTCATTCTTGCATTCGTTCATTCTAGAGGCCTTCCTCCCGAGCAGCGCCGGTGATCTTGCCCTTCAACTGCTCGATGTCTTGCACGAGCTCCTTACGGCTGGACTTGAAGAGCAAGTAGCGGTACACGAACCAGCCCGTGTAGCCCAAGCCGATGAGCTCCATCAGCTTCGGCAACACCGGCACGGAGTTGATGGCTCCCACGATGGTGGACGAGAACCACAGCGCCACCAACGCACCCCCCGCGTAGATCCCCACCGTCGTCTTGTTCTCCGTCGCCTCCCACTGTACTCAGTTCATCAATCACACACACACACACACACAAGTCATTTAGTCAGAATAACTATTCAGTCATAACAGACATTTTTTTTAGTCATCATGGACATAAATTTCTAGTCATAATGGATATTTTTGAGTCATAGCCTACTCCAAGAAATCAGGACTAGTTTTGGCAGTTTTAGATTGGTTCTACGTAGTACAGTTACAATTCGTAATGTGTTTTCCTATGCACACAATCTTCGAAGTGTATTCCAAATCTTTATAGAGAATTTCTCCTCATCTCTTTCTGTTCTCAGCTCTCCATAGTGTACTCCTCAAAATAAAACTGGTAGTACTAAAGTGTGATGTCCATGTGTCGTAGGCTATGCTAGATAGAGTTCTCCATGGGCTCGCCACGTTGTGTAGTGGGTGCATGCTACTACCTCGTCGTTGCTTCGAGACTCTCGGAGATAGCATGCATACACTACATGTCGTACCAAAGCGCATGAAATACTCTATCTAGTACAAAATGAATGCCAAAATATGTACAATCGCTGATATATTATGTCAGAATGTACGTACTAGAATGACACAAGAGTTTCGAAACCTTGTTGTTAGACAACATCACAAAGACAATCTTTCTGCTGATTCATGGAGAAGTCACCAGAGAAAATCTATTATCAAAGCCTATTAATTGTGGGGAGATTTTCGTTTCTGGTGTTATGTAAGGCTCCTGAAATAGTGTGATTTTAGTGGAACTCCTGTATATGGATTGTGGACTGACTGACCTTGGCCTGGAGGTCCTCGACGAATTCTTGGATTTTAGCACTGCTGTCGGTGGTGCTGTCGTCAGACACAGCTCGGATGGGCAGGGGGTTGAACCTCATCGACTCTGCATTTACAAAAGTTAACCATCTTGAGCTCAAATCGATTCATTCACAGCAAGGCTAAATTTCACCTTTCATGCAAGCATTGACACGAAAGTGGCTAGCAGATCGAGGCTCCTAATTAAAAGTTATGAAATTAATGCAACTTACATCTCAAATTAGTCTAGCGTTCCAGACTTAATCCTCCATGATTTAATAGTGCTAGTTCTAAGACCTCCGGGAATAATGAATCGGGTTTCACAGATTCCGCTGCAAAGTCAACCTAGATTTGTAAAGTAATCGAGCTCAACCATGATCACCGACAACCCACATTGGCAACGAAAACCGAATCTGTTCAACTTCAAATTCGACCTCGGCCGTGCACTACGTTAAATTTGTGAAAGTATACGTGAGTGTATAAGAGGGGTATCAATTTGAACATTACCATACAAAGTAAACATACAGTTAAAACATATTTCAGTTAGAGCTGAAAATAGATTCTCAAACATAATGTAGAGTGCATACCGGGCAATTCAGGTTTCGGAAGAGGAGAACTCACCTGCTCTCCTGGAGCTTAACACCACCTTGTTTCCATAGATGAGGCTCCGCTTAAGCGACAACGACGACGACGACGAAGCAGGAGACGACCTTGACACAGCGGTGCTCACTGCAGCAGCAGCAGCCACAGAGCTTGACAGAGCTGCAACGCACGCCATCTCTCTCGATCTCCGTTTTCCAAAGCTCACAAATCAAGGCTCACAGTTCAAGTTTACTGAACGATGAAAGCGCGGAAACAATGGCAATTGCTGCTGCGACTGAGGTGATGGCTGGCAAGAGTGACAATTGGAATGCGAGACGTGAGGGAAGCAAATTATGATGGAGGAAGGAAATCTGAGGTCCAGCCAACCACGAGAGCCCAGACGCACGGTGGTTGGATAAAGGATGAGCGTGAGATTTTCTTTTGGGGAGGGCCGGGGCCATTTTATTTTATTTTTCTTCATTTTTGCAATTTGTTTATTTTGTTTTTGGGGGCCGTGATTCGTGTGGATGACTGACTTTTTGTTTCTGTTTTTTGGGAGGCAATGCAATGCAAAGCGGGGTGTTTCGTTGGTGGAGGGACAAGTGGAGGTGGTTTCTGTGAGGGTCACTAGTTGGCACTTGTCTTGTTGGTTTTGAGGACAGGTGGCATTTGGCCATTTGTGGCCATCCAGTTGTATTAAAAAGACATGCAACCATTTAAGCTGGAGCTGTCCCATCCCCCGTCTCTAAGGTAGAGGAACCTTTAACCACCACGATATCTAAAACCACCAACTTCTACACCCCTCTTTCATTTCAGGGAGGAAATGCAGGCTTTCATTACATGACTTATGTATTAATCAGTCAAAAGTTAAGTCATGTACCGAAAACCTACATTTCCTCCCTAAAATGAAGGAAGGGTGTACAAGTTGGTGGTTTAAGGTTACCTCGACCTTCTATCCCTGGTGGACTTTGATGCGCATCACTGGAATAGCCGTGACAACGTGAGTCACGCGAGACAAGCTCCACGTTATCCTACAAAGCCGACGTCCATTCTTTTTTTCTTCAGGTGTCTTTCTTTCTGTTGACTTCGGCTCCACTCTCATTGAATCATGTTGCCACATTGGCAGTCTCGTGGGATTTGGATATTTCAAGCCATCTCGTGGTGTGAACCGTCGAGACGGTCCACTTTAGTGGTAAACCTTTACCGCAAGGTTTTTGATTTCTTTTGCATTATTTATTTGTCTAAACGCAACATTTTAGCTGATTAGACAATTTTCCGTGTGGTGTGCTAATTGGTTTTCGTTTTGGTTGGCCTTTTCTATGATGCCTTTTTGTCTGAGTAATTTTAGCTGCTTGTCGATTTTTAACCAATTAACCGTGGGATTTTTGGTGTTTGTACCATTTGGTCTATTATTTTAGTCTATTACTTTGGTCTATTATTCCGGCCTATTATTGTGGTCTTTTACTTTTATCTATTCTTTTGGCCTATTCTTTTAGTCCATTCTTGTAGCCCATTCATTTAGTCTATTTTATGAGTCCATTCTATTAGTTTACTTTAGTCTACTCTGTTGGTTTATTATTTTAGTCTATTAAATGCCTATTATTTTAGTCTATTATTTTAGGCTATTATTTTAGTCTATTATTTTAGCCTATTATTTCGGTCTATTATTTAGTCTATTATTTAGTCTACTATTTTAGTTCACTAATTTAGTCTATTATTCTAGTTTATCCTTTTAGGCTATTATTTTAGTCTATTATTTTAGCCTATTATTTCGGTCTATTATTTAGTCTACTATTTTAGTTCACTAATTTAGTCTATTATTCTAGTTTATCCTTTTAGCCTATTATTTTATCTATTCTTTTGGTCTATTACCTTATTCTATTATTTTATCCTATCCTTTTACTCTATCCTTTTAGCCTATTATTTATTCTATCTTTTAGCCTATTATTTATTCTATCTTTCTAGCCTATTATTTATTCTATTCTTCTAGTCTATTATTTTGGTTTATTAGTTTAGGCTATTAGTTTAATTTATTATTCTGATCTATTAGTTTATTTGGTCTTTTAGTTGGTTGATCCACGGTAGACTAATTGTGAACTCCCGGTCTCATAGGAGAAAAGGGAGAGTTTAGTGGATGAGGGGTTAGGTTTGGTCTAATTGGATGAAAGTTCTTGGATAAGGGTTTTGGATGGATGTAGTTTTGGGGTGGGATTTTGAATCCCACCCCTGTGTCGCAAGTTGAGCCAGTTAGTTAGTTTTGTACGCCGTTAGGAGCTAGTTTTGTGGATCAGGGGAGAGAGACACTAGTTTTGAGATCTAGATCTTGTGTTTTGGACTTGGGTTTTGGAGGAAGTGAATTGTGGAAAATAAAGAAAAGATTAATGTAGAGGTTTAGTGGGCAAAAAGGTAGAAATCGGTTTGGTGTGTTTTTTCTGGATTGGTGAGGAGTAGCAATGCCGTGCTGTAATGGTGGAGATTCGTGAGCGGAAGGCGCATCAGGGAGATGGACGACGACGATCAACGACGGCAATCGGCAGAGCGACTTGGGCGCGGGGTCCCAGCGAGGGCAAGCAAGCACAGGCGACCAACGAAGGGGATCGAAGGCGCAACAATCGGAGACCAAGTGCGGATTCGACGACGACGAGCTCGCGAAAGTGGTAGCAATCGGGGAGAGCACAACAACGAGCCAAGGGCGCAGATACACGGAGGGCGACTGAACCTGCGAGAGGCGGAGCGGACGCAGGCATGAGAGACGAAGCCATAGCCACCACAGCTCGCTATCGCGCTCTCTTCTTCTGTGGCAGCACTCTCTCCCGTTCAACGTAAATCCCTCCACCAATTCACCGCTACTCGTTCTTCTAGTGGCGCTGCAGTACGAATTGATGTCCCATTGAGGACTGAGCTCCTTCGAAAGAATACAGAAGCAACAGAAGACGGCGGTAAGCAAGCTTGGGAGCCGCCGCAGAGTATCACCCCTGCCTTGACAGGGTGATATTACGGAGGTCGCGGCGTGATAATACGGAGGGAGACCTCCCCTCCCCCTTTTAATCCAATTTCTATGCTTTTTGTTAATCAATTTAGACTTTATAGTTATTAAAAAGGGTAGAGAAAACTCATTAATTTGAGTAGGTAATTTTAATTGCCAAGGTGTTTTGTGTGCAATCCTTGAATTTTTCCCAATTGTTGTGAATTGTTCATGTTTTGAACTTGGTT
Source organism: Pohlia nutans (assembly GCA_022496805.1). Taxonomy (NCBI): domain Eukaryota; kingdom Viridiplantae; phylum Streptophyta; class Bryopsida; order Bryales; family Mniaceae; genus Pohlia; species Pohlia nutans. Next base: position 3,324,067 of record CM040105.1, read on the forward strand.
ATTGTATTGTTGTGTTGTGGTGTGTAAATTGGTCCGGTGAGGGTTATAGCGCGGAAGCGCTGCCCAATTCTCACCAGGCCAATTGGGTGGTTGTGTGTCAATTAGGGTTATTGGACACGACGCGGAAGCGCTGCCCAATTTTTCCCAAAACTCCTAAATAGTTTGTGATTGTCTTGCTCAAATTGCAAGGGGTGTTTTGGTAGAGTTTAGGGCTCAATGATATGCTCAATTATGCAATCTTGATGCCCTTGTGAGCCTCTACAAGCGTGCTGTAATTTTAGAGTTAGTGTGAATTTGGGGTACTTAAGTGCACAATTTGCCCAATTTAAACCCATTTCTTGAGTGCCAAGGTATTTAGGGGAATTGAGGCAATTTGGAGCACTTCCCAGCATTTTTAGGTCATTTTTAGGTCATGCATATGTGCTGTAATTTTTAGACTTAAATGCCAAAACCCTAATTAGAGGGTTTTATTCACTAAATTGAACCCAATTAGGGCACGTGGTGCCTAAGGGGATTAGTGAGGTGTTTGGATGTGGTTTAGTGCTTGTTGATTGTCCATTTCAATCCCTTGTGTGTGCTGTAATTTTCAAGCACACACCCGTTTTAGCTCAATTACTTTGTTTTTTACCATTTTGAGCTTAGTAAATTGCCTCACGTTTGCCTAGGTTAAAAGGAGTCCATTGCTTGGAGAATATCACACCCACCCTCGGTCGATTATATGTCATTTTGACCGGGCAACCGGTCAAAGTGCTCATACGTGGCCACATGGCCGGCTCATGTTGCATTCGTCTCACGGCCATGTCATTAGGGAGAGGGGGAAGCATCGCGAATGGACAGTCTCATTTGATTGACATGATTCATCCATCTATATCAAAACGTCGGACATCTATCATCGTGGGGCCCAACAAGTAATGTCCCACACTCCGTCCCCGTCTCATCCATTTGCGGCGGCCTCCCATTATGCTTCATAATCATTCTAATTATGAGTCTTATCATGATTTGATGGAGGCGAGATTGATGGTAATGATGCTCACCTTCTTTTCCCTGGTTTTTTGTGACTCAAGCTCCTGTATTTCTCATTTTGTTGTTTGAGCTTTGCTTCTTGTGTGCGAGCGCTTTCATTTTCGTTGTTAAAACAAGTGGTGCAGAAACTAGAATTTTGTGGCGCAATTTTCGGTATCCAATATTGCAGTCATTGTCCTACTGAATTTTGGGTGGCGCTTTATCAACATACCGACTTGATCGAGTGGAGTGTAGTACATCTTTCCATACCGTGGTTTGGTGAGTATATTGCCCCATGTTTCAATACTTTAATCACTTTTTCGTATGTCTTCATACATAATGATGTTTTAGGGTTTAGTTTTATTCTATTGCGTCCTTCGTGTGATGAACGTTATGAGCTTCGAGTATTCGAGTGTTTTTCAGATTGTTTTAGAATTGACATCGTGAGGTCTACTTATCAGTTTAGAGTTTATGCCTACAATAGGGTTTTAAAACCGGTTGTAGGAAAATTGTGACCTATTCAACTAAAACCAACTTCATTATGTTATTTTTGACATGTGAAGGTGGTTTTTAGATTATTCGTATCGAATCAAGATGTTATCAATTAATATGTTAATTTCCTATCAACATATATGCAAACTTGTAATTTTCGTGACCGAATCAACATAAATCTAGTAAGATCTGTTATTTTGGACAGTGGGGTGTTTTTATGGTGAGGGTGTCCATGTGGTATAAAAAATTGTATAGTATGTAAAACATTTGCCATTAACACTAATTATTAATTTTGAAAAATATTTTTAAATATAAAAATGGAATGTTATTAAAATCTTTGGAATCTTGTGTGCATATTTTACATTATAATTGGAATCTTCATGGAATATTCTTAGAATTTTTTTATAGTACTTTTGGACATGATACCTTAACATAGTAGGAATTGATTTTTTATTTTTTTTGGGAATTACCATATTTTCAGTAAAACATATGAATCAAGGCATTAACGTGTAACCATCAATAAATATTATACATTTGGGTACAAATGCAACTAATAGTTATGAATGAACTTATTTAAAAAAGTTTTGAATGAACTTATTTCAAAATATCATTTGTATTCTTTTCCAAAAAATTGAAAAGTTGCTAAAAATATATATTTAATAGGCCACCAATAATTAAAAAGGACCAAAATCACTTCGGAAATTGCGTCATGTAACTACATATTTTGGTTGGCCTCATAAAAACGCCTAATGCTTAAGGAATTCACTTAATCTATTCTTTGGGATACATGAGCATACAACACATATTTGTTGAGGGGCTATTTACCTCATTTTTTGTATTTTAGTGGATCCTATATTTTTTAATTATTCTAATTTCTTCAATTTCTTACCACCCTATGTGTAATTATAAATTAAAATCTTCATAATATTTCAGATCCTACATTATCTATAATTTTTTGAATTTTCCTTGAATTGCCTTAGCATTGTACTACAACATTAGGAGCAAAATTCATCACACAAGAAGATTTATGCCGTGTATACAAGAAAACAACATCTTATTACAGAATTGGTTACATGTTTAAGCCCATTAGTAATTGCGTACTTATTTGTTTCACCAAAACATTGAAAGAAGTTTACAAATCCTAAAACAAACGACTTCAGTATCACTAAAGTGTCCATAATGTGTTCACTAAAACAGTTGCACATGTTCTCACGTAACGACAGGAATTAGCCAATTAGGTGTTTTTTAATGCACAATGACAGAATTCTTCCTTTGCGTGGGAGGAAAAACCACGAAATTATACAAAAGTCTCTAGAATGTTCCTCATAAGTACAAACAAAAACCCTCATCGAACGAGTTCATCTATTTTGTAGTTGGATTTGTGAGCTTTTTCATCCAATTATTAAAATTTTCTCACACTTCATTCATCCTATAAATAAAAAAATTCCCTACCAATTACTATAATGCTATTTTAGAAATACTATAAACATAATTTGTAGTATTACAAGGGACCCTATATTATATGTAATGTGCTACGTCACATTTCTTCAAAGCTATGGTATATCAAAATTAAATAAATAAATTTATTGACTATGAATAAATGACACCCTATATTTGCTCTCACGTGGTTATCTAAATTTCTGACAGTGACTTCCCCGGGGCCCAATGAGCAGTGGTTTGGAGGTTCTTTTACCCTCGCTTTAACCCTGAAATGTCTAAGGATTTTCCTCATTTGTGAGGGCCATTTTTATCTTTGTATTTCATTTTTTTGAATTTCTTTTGTTGCTTTTCATAGGTAATAACAAAAGGAAGCCAAAGAAGTTAAATTTTGTCCAGATTGTCCATTATAGCTATTTTTTCATTACTCCAAAGTAGGTCATCACAATATGCTCTTCTATTACTATTTTATTTCTTATATTTATACGATGGGATGAGTCTAAAATTAGAAATTTTTGAATAAAATGCATAGAAAATTTCATTTGACACACATAGCAAACAAAACTTGATTAGACACAAACTCATGGACTTATAGATGGTCAAAAGGTTGTTGACTTTGGATAAAGCTCCAATTCTTATGTCTATTTCTTATTCAATATTGACTATTTTTACAAACAAACAACTCCATTAGATAAATAATGCAATTTGAATAGGGTTCCAGTTCAACATATTGGCTTTAAAATAGGGGTTCTAAACCTTAAACGTTTATGAGTTTTTCTCATTTTTAAGGGTCATTTTCACGACTTTTTCTTTCATTGTTTTGAAAAATTTCTTTTTGTACATTTTGGTGTATATCAAAATGAAGCAAAATATGCAATTTATTACCTTGATTGATGAAATTAGCAATTGTTTTCATTACTACAAAGTACCGTACTTGACTATTAGAATCAATAGTTTATGTCAAATATTAATAAAAGTACTGAATTGATGCAAATATTATGAGATTCGGTGGATTTTCTCACAGATTCTCTTTTTCACCATAGAAAGTAGATATTTTTTGAATGAAAAAAAACTTCCTGAAAATTTAGGCATCTCTTTTATAATTATTTTTTGTTGACTGTGACGGTCGAGTACGGTAGTTAGGTCATCAAAAAGTGCTCTAGAGATCATTCATAGGTTTTTATTCAATTAGATGTCATGATGAACCTAAAATTAGAAATTTAAAAGAATAAAACAAAATAATATTTATTTGACACTATTTGGAAAAAAATAACATGAAAGGACAAAAGCTCATGAATTAACCCCTAAGTGTCACAGCGTCCAAAACTGGACGACTAATAGATTCAAACCCTTCTCACGTTTTCATCAATGCTTGGATGAAAGTCATCCAATTTTTTGGAGATTCTTCACCAAGTTGTTGTCCTATCTAACGGTTGGATTTAGTCATACTTGATTACATATTTTTCTAAAATTACAAATGTAGAAGTATGTCAAGTCGTTGACCAAGCCAAAATTGCTTTTACTGTAGTTCAAAAGTGGCCTTGCAAAAATGAGGTCATAGATTTAAGAAACACAAAATTCCAAAGAATCACCACTTTCAAGAGTATCTCATTTCAAATTCATTCCAACAAATTTTACTCAAAAAATATTAAAATTTTGTTTGTAATCGAATTTAGAAGGAATTCTTAATTTTAACTTTCAAATTTTATAATTAAATATTGGTGATAGTATTAGTGAATTGAACCGTACGGATGGAATCTAAAATTCAAAATCTAGAACTTTCATTTGTACACCAATTCCAAAATATTCTTCTAAATAGTACTTTATGATGATTTTTCTCAAATTGTCCATTCTAGGGACACCCTGGTACGTTTAGGGGTTAAGCATGGTTCAAGCCAAGGTTCAAGTTTAGTTGACTTTAAGATATATCTCACGTAATATTGGTATTTTAAGAAATAAACAACTCCACAGGCAAATCCAATAAATGGGTTGGCGAATTTTGGAGGGGGTGGTTTTTTAATTTTTTGCTACAATCATCAATTTTAAAGCATCATGGGTGTCTTGGACACTTCACAACTCACCCTTAAAGGACAATTCACCCTTAAAGGATTCATAGTTTTTAATTGATCGTTATGATTGATCTTATTTTGTAAAGTATAATGTAAGTGTGTATTTTTAAAAATCATTAGATTAAGTGAAGCTAATTGCACATGTCGGTTAAATTTTATTTTTTTAAATCAATAAAAATCCTCATGCGAAGTCTTAAGAAGTGCTTAAAAAATGTAAAGCCCAAAATGAGCTTCTTTGTTTTAAAAGGGTTAAAGTCACGAGCTATTTGAGTTATCCGTAAAGTCAACTTGGATTTGAAGAATCAAAAAAGAATTTTGCTTTATTATACTCTTATTTGTTCACTCCAAATAGTTAAAAGGTGTGGAAGATCTTGGTGGTCTATCATTATTAGGTGTGTAAGAGGTGTGTAAGAGCTTGGTGGTCTTCAAAGGTTTTCAAAAGTTTTTTAGCACCAAGAAAGGAGCTAAAAAACTTTTGAAAACTTTTGAAGACCACCAAGCTCTTACACACCTCTTACACACCTAATAATGATAAACCACCAAGATCTTCCACACCTTCTAACTATTTGGAGTGAACAAATAAGAGTATAATAAAGCAAAATTCTTTCTTGATTCTTCAAATCTAAGGTGACTTTACGGATAACTCCATTGTTAAACAAAATAAAATCAAATATAAGCATTTCATAAGTAAACTTTTATATGTGACACTAGTTGAGAAACCATGGTTTTTATGGTCTTGAGGTTATTTTTCTAAAATAACATACTTTTAGTACAATTTTAGAAAAGGAAATAAAAAATATATAAAATTAAAATTAAAATTAAAAAACACCTCCAAAAACCCCAAAAGTGATGATTCTAAAAGCTTGATTTTACAATTACCAATTGAGATGAATGTTATATTCTTCCTAATTATTCAATAAATTTTCATGAAAATTTTCATGTAGACTTACTGACAGGCATAGAATTTATCTGTAGGAATAGATTTTCCAAAAAAATTATCGATTTAGCGTTAAGAGGCCTAAAATCAACATGCATCTAAAATTAGAAAAATGACGTTTGACATTAATAAATAACAAGAAAACATTAGCAATTATACAAATGAATTACTACATGATTTAATGGGTAGATCAAAAGTTTTGGGAGCATGAGGTCTTGGGTTCAAACCCAAGTGCCTCTGAGGCATGTACCCCGCAGTGGGTTTGTAGGCCTGCAATAAATAAAAAATTGGGCAAGGAGTAATTCTACTCATGGTAGGTATTTTTATTTTATTTTTGTGCAGATTTGGCTTTTATATATAAAAAAATCGATTTACTACTCCAAAAAGCAACATAATTGTGTTCACCAATGTCATGAACAACTTGACCTTTAGAGCATCTAACATCAACATACTTTTGCTAGAAACATGCTAAAAACGTCATGCGGTTTTTGGTAGTGATAGTGCATTTACTCAAGGTTGTGAACCCATATATAATTCATATGCATTCACTAAATCATCAACAAATAGTTTCTAGGTTATCTTTAAGCATTATGCATGGGGCTTTCTAATTTCCTTTGTGCTTTTATAGAGGGAGCACTAGAAACCAGGGATTATCTTGCAAGATGGTAGCATTGCAAATGAATTATCCTTAAAAAGATGGGTCTATAACGACGTTATAAAGGTTTAATAATTTTCAATTTTTAGAATGTTGTCTTCAAAGAGCCATGACAATTGCAATTTCAACATCTTTTAAGGAATTGAAAATGAAACATAGAGTAACTAATTGAAGCTAAAATTCTCGAGTTGTGTTATTTGCGTTAAGGATCAAAAACCAATTAGAAATTAGTGTCTATTTTTTAAAATGTCCCTTGGACTTGCAATGTCTTTTAAAAATTGACCTTAAATAATACTCCCTTTGTCCCACAAAATGACCATGATATCGGTTTAAATTTTGTCCCAAAATACAATTATGATTTCCAATTGTACTCATTTACCATTGGCAATTAAGTTTCGCGACTTAATTGACAACTTAATCCATGGATTTTGATCATGTTGATAATGGATTAGTTATGGATTTTGATCATGTATACACTTCTGGCAGTCAAAATACTCCCTCTATATAGGAAGTGGTCTGATGTGGGTATCCCAAAAAAAAACTCTATGGACTTTAGAAAAATGTCCTTTTCAAAATAAAAATAATACTAGAAAATTAAAAAATTACATGGTGTTATAGACGGCATGTTGGTACTCAACAATTGTGTGTTATTATATAGGTCAAATTCAAAAATTGAATTTTTTCCTAATTTAACATATTCAGCACTTGGCTCATAGAGGCCACTAAATGTATTCAATCTAAACCACGTGCAACCAAGTGATTTTCAACACCCTATTTAATTTTTAATAAAGTTTGATTTAGCTTCAATTTTTGACTGTTTTCATATAATCATTATATCTTTTATTTGAAAAAAATTCTTGAATAATTTCTCAATTCAGCAAATAATTGATATTTTTGAGAAGTACTAATGTTAGGGGATTATGCATGATGTGCTTTTAAATTTTATGAGCATGAGGTGTCATATTTCCGTCAACATTAACTTGATGACCCTAAACCATACTCATTAGTAAATTTGCAATAATTCCATTTTGGTAAATCTCTACACTGCAAAACTTAACACATGTAACCAATTCATAAATGAACCTATGTTCCAAATTTGGTGGATAAGGGACAAATTTTGTGCTTTTGGTAGCCTTTCAAAGATAACAAAATTGCGAGCAGATTTGATTTTTTTCCAAGGTGAAATGCAAAAACGTCAAAAAAATTCTCCCTTTACTATACAATAGTGTACAATATTCTTACAAAAATTTCCCCAAACTATCTTTGTTGTTCATGTAATTGCCTCATTTCATCTAATCCCTTTTCTAAAACTTTGTTCCTTTAATGTAACTTCCATGTTCGGTTTCATACTTGTAGTGGTGTGCATGTGGGGAGTGATACATTCATAGAACCATGATCAATTTTGATAAGTACTCCGTATATCAATACCAATACCACATAGTATAATAGAGCAGTGCAATGGAACACCCTTTTGAAAATTGGATCAGAAGAGAATCTTCACTTAGATTTACTTTTTAAAGTACTGAAAGAATGCCATTTGTATTCCATAAATTTTAGGACTACCGTGTCATTGCCATGTAAACTTAGTTTCTAATTAAAACTAGACTGTGCAAAAGGGTGTTCACTCCCATAGTTGTATTATGCTAGTTAAACATATAAATGATTTTTACAAAAAACATACCCGAGACCAAACCAAAACTGACCAGTATCTGGTGGTCATGTGACCAAATTTGAATTTTCTTTGACGAGTATATGTCTGATCCCAGGTTCGAACTGGGGACCTCTAGTGTGTGAGACTAGCGTGATGACCGACTGCACCAACCAGACTGTTTCTTTCATGGCAACATGTGACAGATTCGAATAATGTGAATTGTTTTTATTGATATAAATTGCTGACAAAGGAGTAATATCCTATGAGAACTTGCCACGTGGTTCCTTGCCCCACATCTAGTGCAGTCACTGTTGGAAGTAGTTGAGTTGACATTGTATTCATTTGCTCTTTATTATCCTGATATTTCACACTATGACCATCCAAGTCAAAAAGCTGTGCCTGGGAGTTTATGGCCATTTCATGTTGAGAGTCCAAAGGTTTAAGCTTGAAATATACAATAAAATATAGAAGTTGAAGCCTTCGGCCGGTCATAGTGTGAAGCTCCATTTTAGAAGTCCAAAGGTCAAGTCTTTGGGGTGGTCATGGAGAAACCCCAAAGGCCAAATCCAAAGTCCAAACCTTCGATGGCCAAACCTTAAATAAAATTTAAAAATCCCATTAGTTTCTACGATGGTCTCTCAATCATGAATTGGGTTTCCATTCTTGTTAAACCCAATTCTCCCTCGAGAGTCCATCACCTTGGCGCCAACATTGTCAAAAAATGTTGGAATGTAGGCATTTTGGAAGGCCACGGCCTTTGTACTTTGGCCTTTAATGTGAAGGGTCAAGAAGCCAATTTCTTTGAACTTCGGACTTTCTTGCAATATGATTGGTGGAATTTGACGGCCTCATGACTTTCGGCTATAGTGTAAAGCGCCCCTTATTGTTTCTATCCTACAAGGGGAGAGACCACGAAAACGCATTATTTTCAGGAGTTACAAAGCTGGATAGTAAAAACAAGTCGTAAAAGTAATTATGTAGTAAATACTAAGGCAGAGACCTCGCGACTAACCGCTTGTTTCTACGCTATTTTTTGCCACATTAAATCCATGTCGCATATTAAAGATATCTGCAAAGTAATGAAATTAGAGGTTCCTAACGTTGTATCAACAAAAAAGACCAGACAAATCCTAGAAGAGGAAAGTGTTTTCCAGTGACGACCGTAGGTGAGAGCTAGTTCAGAAAAATGGTATTGACGACTATAGGTTCCACTTGTGACTTTCCAGCGGTTGTAGAATTTGTAAGTGAGTCGGCGAGGCGGAGTCGACAGTTCTAAAGCAAGGTTTTCTATGATGTAACCTAGCCTTTCACATTGTTGGATGGTCTTCCTATGACTATTCCATTATGCCCTCAAAGACCATTATGTGAAATAACCTAGCCTTTCACGTCTTATTCAATTTTATGGCCTTTCACTTCGTCATTGGTGGTGTGGAGAGAAGCAAAGCCCTAGTTTGGTTCTAAAAAATAATTGAGTATGAGATGCATTTACGGAAAGAATAGAGAGGTGACTTGGTTTCGTATCGCATCCGATGCAAGTTGCGGGGATGGCGTTGAGCAATTGATACAACGATGCTATTCCGATCCATGTAGCGCAAACATCACCCTGCATCTCATTTCCTCAACGTACTTTTTGAATCTCTTGCGAACTCCGGTTTGGGGATAGAATTTAAGGTGATTCACAAAGGAAGTTTGTGGATATCTCTAATAACTCCATATATTTTTCAAAAAATTAGGTTTTCTAGATGGAATATTGATAAATAACCACCAATATTCTCTATTTCACTGCACTTGTTTTGAGAAAATAATTTTTCAGAAAAATTGTTAAAAAATAATTTTTTTCAACCCTGCCCTCTACTTATAGTATTTAGCCCCTAAATGACAGAGGGGATAAGGGCAAAACCTAGATGTGTTATAAAATGCTATTTCTGAAACTTTGATGAAGATTGGTCCGAAAGAGAAAATGAGGAGTATGATATTTAGTAATTATCTATACAGTCAAACTTTCAAAAAATGATTTAGATACTTATTCAATGAATTCATAATCATTTACCATTTAATATTCACCAAAATTACAGATTTTAATTTTAGAATTTGAAATTTGGTATGATTGGTTACATCTAGACATTCTATTCTAAAATTCAAAAAAGATTTTTTTTCAAATGAGAGAACATCATTACTTTCCCAAAATAGTAAATTTTACAACAGTAGGACAATATTGAGGTCTTTGTTTTTGGAAAATTCTCCTTGGTGGAGTTTAACTCAGATTGACATGATTCAAATTGGGTTGGAAGTAGACTTGATTTTCTATTTGAAAATATTTTTTATGTTTTATAATTTGATTTTTATCCTAGGCAACCCGTAAAAAAAAGGGCGGCGATCATAAAATGGTTGTTCAATCACTTAAAATGGGGTTAAAATACCGTACCTGACCATTAGGATTGGAATCTCATACCAAATAATTATATTTATGGAATATTCCGTTTCAACAAATGCCAAATTATGTGAATATTTTTCTTTCACTATACAAAATACCGGTAGATATTTTTTGAAAAAAGATAGTCTCCTAAAAATTTGGAATTCTTTCTCAATAATTATTTTTTGCCAATCCGACGACCGACTACGATAGTATGTAAATAGTGTAGAAGATATTACATTGATTTTACTTAAAATATTATGCACTTCCATATTAATGCGCCTCATAAATGTACAAAATTTCAAAACTAGTACAATTTATTGTCTGATGCAGCAATTGAATTAATTTTGTACCATCAAAAAATTGTACTATTACATTTTTGTACTACATATGTACTACAGTTTGTACTAATGTTTGTAATTCGTTATGTCGCACTAAATGAACGGATATCAAAAAATGGCACTCATCTTCCAAATTCAAAGACAAATTTGAATCCTGTTTCTCATTCGCTCTTGTCACAGATGGATGAAAATCAGGAAAAGAGTCCACCCAGTTGATGAAAAGTCACTTTTTCATTCTCAACCCTAATTCTCTTAGGGTGAGACCCAGCTCAAAGAAATGTCATCAACGGAGGATAGAGTTGCAATTTAGGTTTTGCAAATTGACATTGACGGTGGGCGTTGTTGGTGGCTATGAATATATTGAGCAAATGTTCAGACAGATTTTGGAGATTCCTTGTGTTGTCGGTATGGCAAGGTTGGAAGGTATTGTGCTCGTTTTCGTTGCAGTTCATTTTTTGTGACATGAGGAATTTGCAATGTGGAAAAAGTTGTCTTTGTAGGAGCAGTTGAGTCGGTGATCTTCCAAATTTAGATAGAACGAACAACTCATTAATGTAGTTTGTTTGGTGTTTATTAGGGTTTCCAAACCAGCTCTACGAACTTGCGTAACCTATGTGTGTAGATATGCCATTGACCGCACGCATCAACTCAGTTTGAGCCCATGTACTCTTAAACATATTAATAAGAAATCTTCATATGTTGTACGGGTGATACTTGATTGTGTAGGTTACGTTTGTATGAAAAAAGATTGTGAGAATTTGATGTGTCAAAAGTTACGACAGGTTGATCGGCGATGTGAATGCATTCCAAATGTGAATCTATGATTACTTTAGTTGTCACAAAATTTGCAGTCCTTAGGGTGGTGTGTGGTGATTAACATACTTACCATACTGTATGTCTACCCGTTGTGATAGTTTTTAAGGAGAATTGATTCTTTCTGACTATCATGTATTGTCCCGTTTGTCGATGTGGTGCCTGAGTTTGACGTTAACTAGTTTTGAATCTGGGATCGTTTTTGTGCACAGGTGGATAAGAAGCAGTGCCATTTTTCTTTCAACTGGAGATGGTATACCTGAACTTACTTCAGCAATCTCTGGAGCCGAAAATGGTTGGGGTCTCATAATCATTTTCTCATGCTCGTGCTATTCAATATGCTCCGAGAAGCTCTTCTTCTGTAAAACTCTCTGTATTGTTGGTAAACCCTAAAGCTCTCTGTATTGTTTGTAAACCCTAAACTGGAAAAGTTTTCATTATCAGGATGTGCCTTTTGTGCCAAGTTTAACTGTAAAATTTGTCCAGCTAAAACACGACCTTGGATCCTGACTTGAAAACAACCTATTCCATGACAGTACAAGTATGGCTTCAATATCAGGCTTTCAGTCATGGACATGTGAAGGCAGGGATCAGGAGACTTGAGGAAGAAGAAGGTAATTTCAAAATGATATAGATATTTGTGTTGCACATGCAGATGTCATTTAGAATGCCACTACAACATGAAGGTGAGTTGGATACAGTTTTGCAATGGTTTTGTAATAGAAGTTAACCCTTAAAGGACCAAGAAGCCCAAATTGGGCCTCATGTTTTTTTATAGCAGTTTTGAATAGGTCTTATGTAGACTTCCGTTTATTTAAATTTATCTGTCTTTTGATCAACACATGCAATGTTCTTCACTGATTCTAGTGATATAAAATTTAGTGTTCTTCAGTGATTCTAGTGTTCTTCAGTGAAATTCTAGTGTTCTTCAGTGAAATTCTAGTGTTCTTCAGTGAAATTCTAGTGTTCTTCAGTGATTCTAGTGATACAAAATTTGGTCCCATCTGAATTATGTTTTTCACAATATGATCGATTGAATTTGTCATTCTAAAACTAAGAATCCTTGGTCTTTTAAGGGTTAATCTCCGGGGTGCCTCAAACTGGCAGGGTTGAAATGCATTGCAAAATCATTGCAAACGCTGTGGGGCTGAATATGCACTGCAAAACCATTGCAAAAGTACCGCAAAAGTCTTGGTACCTGAAAATCTACTGTTGCAAAACCATTACAAAACCTTGAAAATTGTCATTGAAAACCATTGCAAATATGCACTAAGATTGATCAATTCACGAAGAACTCACTGTTGAAGCATGAAGGGGTTAATAACCTAATGATATCTCAACCTATTTGTCAATCTACTGATGACATTGAAACAAAATTTCCATAAAATCTTGGCTTATCAACATTTGTAACATTTCACGACAAAGTTTTCAAAGTCACTAGAATAAGCAACAAGTGCCAATATTTGGCACCTTAGTGTACCAGGAAGTCGTCACCGCCTTGATGCTAAAACAATCACAAGAATTCTCTCTCGTGAGCTCATTATTTGTCCCATAGGACAAAGCTTGTGGTTTTCATTGGCTATTGGTGAGGTGAAGTTTTTCGAAGATCGAAGAAGAATCATTATTCTAATGTTTAGTTTTGGCAATAATCCATTTTGAATCCTGTCATTATTAAAAACTTTCTTTTACTCCCTTCGTTCAACAATAAATGTTCATTTCTATGTTTGAGACCCCATGAATATGTCATTTATGATAATTGAGAATGGAAGGTCACATATGATAACTATTCTAAAAGTTAACAACATTTGTATTAATATCAATTGTTGGATCAATTGCTATATTTTTTTGGTAACAAACATATTGATGTAGAGGAATAAAATTTTACTGAAGCAGTTGCACACACGCATCAAGTCAATTTGAGCCACCTGCACTACACATAATAAAAAGAATTCTTCAAATGTGGTATGGGTGATACATTATACTTACATTATCTTTATAGACAGAAGTGTATGATCCTAGTTCAAATGATTCAAAAACTCCAATAATTGACATTCATAAAGTTCAAACAAAATCTTCATTCATTGAGGTCAATCATCCATTTTCCAAAGTTGCTAATTGCAGAAGATGGAAATCCTTGATTCCCAATATATTAAAACACCGTTTTACACAACATTTAGAACTTGACAAAGGTTTTGTACAACTGCCTAATCTTCTCATTTTTGTTGAATACCAACCTCAACAATCTCAAGAACAAACTAATGCTTATCATACATATAAGCCCACCTATTAGTGCCGGATAGAAAGAGATACCATGTTTCCAGGAATACTCTTCTGATACTACCGAGTTTGATGCAGCTGCAAAGGAAATCAGAATACCTAGTACTGACATCAAAAGAAAAGATATTGCCATCTCTACAGCTCTCCGCGTACGTTGCCATTCCGCATATATCCCTTCTTGAGGCATGGGAAGAGATGGCGCTACAGCAAACATAATGGATGCAATAGCAAGATAAAAAGAAAAGTTATTGCTCACCATGAAGACTCTCACAGACAAATTTGTATCTTGTCCATAACCGAGCGGTGGTTGTAGTGGACCTACAAAAGAGGCCGTTGCAACTAGTGCTGCAACAACTGAAATAGCATTAGCAGCATCATTGAGGCTCTTTTTGGCTTCAGATGTTTCTTGTGCAATCCTATCATACCACCAAAGACGAGCTTCTTGGGTAGCTTCAGGCCCCGGTTCAGCAAACCTACGATGGACATCTTTATCCCATATGTCAACACCAGCTTGCAACAGCATAGTGATGCAAGCTTGATTTGCAAGGTACGATGTTGGCGTGGCCTTCTTTCGATGTGTGACTCGTCAATTCTTTCAAACTTGAAATCTTCACTGACGTCAGCAAGATCATGATCAAAGAGGAAAACATTGACTTGACCATTGCTTACAAGAATCAGACTTTTCCAACTAGAACCAGGAGCAATCCACGTCCTTCCACATGATGCAAAACTATAAATCCCCCTTTCATCTGATGCAATACAAAAAGGCATCCTTACATCTGATGCATAGTGCAAAGCTGTGGCCCCTTCAAATTTGACCAATGGATTGAACATTGGATTGTCTAGGAATAATCTTAGAGTATCAGGATTTCCTGATGCAGAAGCAAGAAGTAGGGCAGAGATTCTCCGAAAATTCTTGCCAGGAAGAGCAATATCATTAGAAAATTTCCCATCATCAAAAATATCTGGTAGCTGCATCAACATGAAAAGAGCTCATCAAAAACACTACTAATAGGATTATAGGAAATTTTTCATTCGATTTTGAAATCCATAAGAACCTAAAGAACTAGACATCAGTAGACATCAACTATATTTAATTGTCAACACTTAGCTTCACTTAGCTTTTTGGATTCTAATTATTTGATTTTAGATTCAAAAATAACATTGTTTTTCTGAGTTCTGAAATGACCTATTACAAAAGCAAAGGTAAAATCCTAATTTACGTTTGATAATTCACAATATACATTTGACTATTTGGAAAAAAAAAATCAAACTAATTAGATCATCCAGCCTCTCAACTTTGAATATTTTTATAGCTTAACAAAGAAGAAAAGCATTAAAGTAATAGAATTTAAGTTGTTTACTGAAAAATAATATAGCCATTGAAAAATAATATCAAGTTCAATTGTAAATTCGAACCAAATCCAATCTGCAATTGTTGTTAAATATTCAACAACACTCAAAAATTTCTTGATTTGACTGGTGAAAATATTGACTATGTTTAAATTCACTATACAATAGAAAAGCCTAGCAATATCAAAATGTAAGAGATACTCTTACAACTCGAACAAGGAAACTTTAGTAGTGAAGTTTTTGTAATAATTTATTCATAAAAAACAAACATAATTAAAAATTATCACTTTGTTATACTCAACATTGCATAGCTTTACCACTCTTGATTGGAATTAAAAATCAAAACCAGCATATGTCAAATTGTTGGCCTGTAAACCATCTCATGCTTTGAAGTTTTCTAGACTTAAAAACTAAAGTAGGTAGATCTTGACTTACATATAATTGGTTACAGTTATGAATTTGTATTGATAAATACTTCAAACTATTAGGTGAAACTTGTTGAAATTGATTTTTGAATGGATAAACATAATGAAGTTGTTTACGAATTTAATTTGTACGGCACATTCTGGGGATCATATTTTGAAATGCAAGCAGGACTTTGGAAATTACATACTTCCCAATATTCATAGAATAAAAATAGTGAGAAGCTTCAGCAATCCTTGTTGTTTCAATGTTGCTAAGCTTAAAAAAAGGAATGCTATGCAATGTAATGGAGCAATCTCTAATGTGTCTATTATTCGAAAATATAAATCCCAACGCACTAGGGAAATAATTGATTAGTCAAACTATTAAAGTACGAATTTCTTCATGATTATTAATAGTAACGTACCTTCGACTCAAGTAATTTTCTCACTATATTCGATAAACCCATGATGGCAGCCAGTTGCAGAGGTGAAAACCAATAATTGCGCGAATCATAATATATGAAAGATACCAAATTCCTTGAGTCTTGTGTAACCACAAGTGATATTTCTTTGTAAGAGGGCATTTACATCCGTGCGAGGGCAGCTGAGAAGAAGTTCTACACTCTTCACATCATCGTGCAAAATAGCCAAATGAAAAGCTGTCTTGCCCAAAGAGCTCTGGAGTTCTGTTGTTTCTTCATTATGAAATCCAATCATAGGTTCTGAAGTTCGAGTATTCACATCCACCCGCTCGTCCTTCAAAAGTACTTCCAAAAGCCCATAGCTACCAGAGGCAGCAGCATGGTGCAAAGTGGTCCAACCCTTTGCATCCACTGCATTGAAACAGTCTTTATAATCATCTCCTTTTGGAATTAGACCCATCACTGTTTTCAATTCTGAAGCTGTTTCCCGACTTAGAGCCATAAAGCTTTTCAATTGTGGAGCCATACCAGATACAAGATGGAGTGGGGTTCGCCCTGCCATATTTTGAAGTTGGAATAGATAAGTCAAGACATTTGCAGACTGGGGCTTACCCAAGCATTTCGTTAAAACACTCACCATATACTCCTCACCCCCGGAACAAAATCTTTCAGCAGCATAATGAAACTGCAGCTCTTCGCGGTCATCTTCTAATTTGACCTCCTCGTAATCATTTCTGATACCTTCGAAGGCTTCCTTTGTTGACTTCTCTTGCATGATCTTCACTACTGATCTTGCATGATCATCCCTTAAATGCTCGTTTGCATCGGAAGTACTACTGGGTCTAGTGTACGTGAAATAACTGCTAGGAATCTGTCGTGACAAAAACTTGCAGAGATCAGGATTAGTATGCAGGGCATAGTCCGCCGCTCGTGCCTCATGAACATCGTGCTTTGCATCGACGAGCTCCCACAAAGTGATGTTGATCCCAGACTGCTCGTCCACAAATTTACAACTGGGCTTGAATAAATCGAACACATGGTCTACAAGTTGCATGCATCCACGTTTTGCTGCCGCATGCAACACAGTGAACCCTCCAGGGAGCGTTTGCACCACTAGACGAGGATTTGCTTGCAAAAGTTCCAGGAGGGCCTTGCAGTTCTCGAACAACAAGTGGAGATACCAACCTGAATCTTCTGCAGCCTCTCTCAATCCACTTTGGATGCCTTCAACCGAATTCTGATGTTTCATCTTACTAGCTGTAACAGCCACGTTAGAGTCTTGAATATTCTTCACATTACATCCACCTTCTGAGTGGCTTGAAATTTCGGAAGGTCCTTCTGGGCAATCGACTCCCAAAGTCGCCCCAACCATCTCGTACAGGAGACTTGGCGGCTTAAAGAACACTCGACACAGGCTCCGGTTTGATTTCCTTGGTGATCTACACATAAAGATGTCATGTTGGAGAAATATGGAATCAAAATAAGGAAGTACATCGCTAGTCGCATCGCTAATAAGTCAGATCGCTAATAAAGACCCACAAGAAGATTTAGAGGACTTAGCCGGGGTTAATGCTTCATGCGTTAATTCCCCTTTTAACCCCGTAGCACCGGGTTCTTAACTCAGGAACCCTTTTATGTGAAGACATTTGTCCCAAAAATGGTCCACTTGTACCGACTAAAGCACATTAGACCCGGGTGAAGTTTGAGGATTAGCCCCATTTTCGGGAGGTTGGTCCCGTTGGCCCTTTAGCCCCGGGGTTAACTCTCCGAAATCTTCCTGTCGACACTAAGTGTGAAGTTGGTATGATCTTTCCTACAACCATAACTTTACAGTGAAGTGCTTACACCGATAGGTGAGTACGCTGATTTTTTTAAACCAACAGTGACCAAGCTTATCAACAAGGTGCAGTTCTTTGAAACAAGGAACTTTAATGGCCATTTTCATCAAAGTGGCATGTTTCAACGCGCCGTAATTGTGACACGCAATAGTTCACAAGACTATCAAAACTAGGACAAATATAGATCTGAGGTTCCAGATGGGTGTTTGAAGAAGTGCCCTTTCGTGTAAACTTCTGAGATAAGTCGCAGAACCTAACATTTAGAACATTTCTGGATCACCATTTTCAAACCATCTTGAACCAAATATCATGTTACTGTGACCGACAGATGCGGACAGAAACTAAGATGAAGTCTACTCATATTACACAGGCATGAATGTACGACACATATGTACTACACCACTTCACAGCAAGATTCTGAGACTCAAGTAACACCAACATCCGTATTTACAATCTGGCACTACATTCGCATTGCAACTAGATCCAATATCTGATCTACTAACAAGACAAGTGTCGAGAACATCACAGGCTCCATGAGGTGGCTGGAAGATGGACTCACCGAACAAGGCGCACATGCACCACGACAAGCCTGAACGGGAAGCCTTCGGAATGTGGACGAGGCCAAGCGTGCACGAGAACACCAACCGAGGCTTAAGGCGAAGTTGAAGATCAGAGATTCCCTACAAGAGAGAGTATAATGAAACAAAGGTCTGGGCATGTGTGTGCTACACAGACAGTCCCTGGCTAACTGATATTACGTCCACAAGTGCTCGCATATCTCGATCGAATGAGCGGTGTCTGCAGAACTAAGGACTTGTACTCCCAGACTGCTACACTACAGCCCGTTCCTAGATCTGCTACCAAACTACAACACTCAGTATGCGCGAGACGGGACAGATAGTTTGGACAGGCAGGTGCAGGGGTCCTCAATACGAATGAAGCTTGGGATCACTTGGGACATACAGTGTCTAGCAAAACTGAGTCAAGTTCTTGTAAATCAGAATACAGTTACTAATGTAGGAAAATTGGTGATAGATTTGCACAAATTACAACTTGTATATGATAGTACTTTTAGTGAGCTAGAATTTGATGCAAAAGAAAATCCTTCTTACATTAATATGTACAAGAAAATTACATCAAAAGGAAACTGTGTCTCATGACTCAGTTTTGCATCCTCAATCAAAGAAACAATCTAATATTTTGTCCACTTGCCTTTGGCAGCTAAAAGAGCTTGGATTCGCCGTGGCATACTTTCATACAACTTCTTACACTCTTCTAATTCTATAGAAGCCCAACACTCTTCAATACGTTCCCACAATTCTAAAATTCCCTTTGGAGCACTTTCATATTGGTTAAGTCGACGTTTTAGCCCTGCCCAAAGATGCTCAATTGGATTTAGGTCAGGAGATTGTGCAGGCCACTTAAGAACATCAAACTTTTGTAATTTTAGCCATTGGCTAACACTTTTTGTTGTATGTTTGGGATCATTGTCATGCTGAAAAATCAATTTTGAAGGATCAAGATCATATGCCATCACGGTGTACATCAAATCTCTTTGTAAGATTTCTTTGTACTGATGTTGATCCATTCTTCCTTCAATTCTACAAAACATGCCTGAGCCTTGGAATGTCATACAATCCCACAACATGATTGAACCACCACCAAACTTTACAGTCTGTTTCACTTGTCTTAAATCACAAGACTGTTCATCGCGAATCCAACACCAACTGCGACCATCTGAGCAAAATCGATTTACCTTTGTCTCGTCAGAGAAGATGACGTGCTTCCAATCATCAATGATCAAATGCTCATGCCGCCTAGCAAATTCAAGTCGATCCTTGATGTGCCTCTCGTTCAATTTTGGTTTCTTCTGCTTCACCTTTGATTTCAACCCCGCTGCACGTAAGACCCTTCTCACCGTATCAACACTTACAGTAACTTGACATTCCTCACGTACATACTTGGTAGCCTGTGCTGTTGTTTCAAACCCTCCTGACGTGACAGCTCTAATGCATGCTCTCTTCTGTGTATTTGTCAATGCTTGTGGTCTACCACTACTACTAGTAGGAATATCAGACAATCTCTTCCTTCTCAGTCTTGCAACATGACTTTGAGACACCTGCAATTCATTTCCTACATCCCTAGTGGACCTACCAGCTTGCAACTTCACCAGAATGGAATTATCAAGATCTGTACGAGCACTTGCAGAAAGCTCCTCTAAGTACACCATGGTGTGTAATTAAAATCCACTCAAGATGTGTATGAAGCTCTGAATCAGTAGTGCAACATTGGAGTTCAATATACCCAAGCCAATTTGGGCTCATGAGTTTTCAATACATTTTTGGCATGCAAAACACATGTCTTGACTCATGAGTTCTCAATGGCATGCAAAACTGAGTCATGGCATGTGTTTATATTAGGACAATTTTCTCTAATTATATCCCATGTATGTGTCAATGTAAACTTTATTAATAGTTCATGAACTCCATGATGTATCTCCTCTATCTTGAAAACCATGATTTCATTTAATGAGTTGGTAGAAAAATGCATTCCAAGGTTCTCTTTCCAAGGTTCTGACTCACTTTTGCAAGACACTGTATATACCCTTCGCAGCCTGAGAGCATCGCCGCCAGGAACAGCTCCGGGCCTGCCACCCGTAGATCTGCATCGACGGGCCTCGCACGTCGCAGTTCTTGCTGTCAGACCAACTCGGCGATTTGTCTGACCGACGACAGGAACGCAATAATTCATTCAATTCATTTCTGAGGCAATCGGTAAGTAAGGCCAAAACTCCGAATCTTCTTACCACGATGACGGTGAGGCAATCGGTACGTAAGGCCAAAGCTCCGAATCTTCTGACCACGATGACGGTACTTAAGAAGCAACTATTGCACTCGCACGGACTCCACATGATATTATTTATAAATAAAAAACTTTAAACAAAATGTGACCATGATACGGTAACGAAAATTTAATGCACTCGCACGGACTCCACAGGATAATATTTATTTTTTATTTTCTGAAACAAACTGTGACCCGTTTCATCACGTACGTCAAAGTTTGAGAAAATTTCGTGTTCCTAAGTTAACTTAGATAGTAGAGTTATTTGTAAAGGCATCCGGTCTTTTGTCCTCCTTTTTTCATGGACCGGAGCTGGTACCAGAGCTGGTCGTCATCAATCTGACACCACTCCTCCTCAGGGTCCCACCCCACTACCCAATTCTTCTCCCTCCCTCCAAATTTTTATGAATAAATATTTCAATCTATCGAGTGTTCTATTCTGGGTCTACAGTGAGATCATGCCGATCCTGTCCTTTCCAAATTACAGGTCAAAAAGAAGGGTTTTGAGGGACTTTACAAATAACTCTAGTAATGGAATTCTATTTCATGTGTTTCAACATTGCGCATAACTCAATAAGAAGTAGAAAAAAGCTCCCAGAGTGGCGGAAACTCGGACAGTGTTTGGCTTGTTCGCACGTAAGGAGATGGACGGCTGGACGCATGTTGTTGCGCAGCCCACAATACGTAATTTAACAACGAAGTAGTAAGATGGACATAGCATTATAGAGCAGGGCAATAGAGCACCTTTTTGAAAACTGGATCAAAAAGAGAATCGTCACTTAGATCCACCTTTCTAAGTAATGAAGGAATGTCATTTGTATTCCATGAATTTTGGGACTATCATATTATTGCCACGTAAACTAAGTAAGTTTTTAGATTGTGATCCCATTGCAAAAGGGTGTTGGCTCCCATTGCTCTATTAGTGTTAACCAAAAAGAAGCTAAAACTCATGTTAGGTATGGTGAGTTGGAAGTGACTCAACGACAACCAAGTCTACTACTGGCATGGTTGTACTAAATCCACAGATAGATTACATGTTTAACTAAATAGATCACATGATCAAACTAGTTGAACATGTATTTTAGCTGTTAGAGCATCGTTAGCTCAACTGGAAGGCACTTTCGAAGTCCTTTTCGCTTGATAGTTTTCAAGAAGCAACTTGCAAACAACTTCCAAAAACCTTCACCCAACTTCCCCACTTTCTGGTTTCTACATATTCTTCTCCATTTTAAGATTATAATAGTCCTGAAGACCAAGAAACAGGAGAGTTTTCAACTTGAGTTTTCATTTCGGTTACCCTCAATGAGAGCATTGATTTCCATTCCCATAAGTAATGGGCCTTGAAACTCGTGTTAACTTAACTCAATCATGCTATGGAATCAGGCAAGTCTTTTTGTTTTCTGTTTTCTTTTTATTTCCTTTCAAAGACCATGAGCATTCACTGTATGTACTCAGGCAAGTTGCAGTGAGTGCAGTCAACAAAATTTAGGAGAGTTAGCAAGCTGGCAGCCCGCGTCCCTGAGGCGTAGAAAGTGACAGCAGCTCCGTTGCCGGCTCCAACGATCTGAGCCCTCCTTTGGCCCTTACAGATCCAGCGGTTTAGGTCGTCCGAGCTGGCAAGTGTGAGTGGGGACAGCTTGACTTCGGGCACAGCACACGCCACTTTCTTTCTGACACGGGCACGCATGTCGGGAACGCATGTATGGGATCGCGTGTATGGGAACACGGGTTCCACCCACTGCAAGGGTTTGAAGGCATTGGCCAGGGCTTGAACACGTGAACTTTTTAGCAATATTTTTTGCAAATTTGGGGCCTCCGACTCCAAATTATCCAAAGGGGGCCTACTTTGGAATAAAAACCATAGGAGGAGGGGGTGGGTTTTTTAGGTGAACCCCTATATGGAACAAAAAAGGGGAAAAATTTGTCCCTATGCATTAACCCTTTGACAGTCTGTGTCCATATAATGAACGACAAACAAATTGCAACCTCTCTCTTGACTACATCCTATACAATTTTTCATCCATCCAAAATTTCTTTTGGTTCTTGTGCTCTTTGAATATCATTTGTACGATACGGATCTTAAAAATTAGATGTTGTGATTTTTTTTAAAACAACACTATTGGATCATTTCAAGTTTCATTCTTAATTCAAAAGTGAGGCTTTAAACATGATTTTCCTAAATAAGCAAAATCAAATAATATAAAATACCATCTCATAGTGCATGATATTCCAATTTCATTACAACATTTTATAAATTTATTTTGTGGATTTGGGATTTTTAATTGAACTTCAAGAGAAAAACTTGCAATTTAAAAAAATAACATTAATACATTAAACGATGAATCCACCATACAAATGCGATCTTCATATTGACATAGACAACTTTGCTGTGAACATCAACTCTATTTTATTTTTTCATTCAACATTTTAAAACAAATCTTTGAAAACAGAATCGAACATTAAAGGTTTCAAGACCACCGGGGGTTTTAGAGGCAAAGCATTATATATGGAAGAATAAAAATAAATTAAACTAAACAGTCATGAAAATTTGTTATTTTTGTCCAAGTCTTCTCGAAACATATTTGAATTTTAGTTTGAAAGCTTGAATGCGTGCTTCAAATTGGGGTACAAAATAGTTCGGAAGATGAACAATGGTGTATGCCATGAGTGAGCCTGCAGTGAGATCTTGCAGAACAGAACAGAGAAATGAATGCCTTGGCCAATGCCTTCAACAATGCCTTCAAGCCCTTGCAGTGGGCGGAACCCGTGTTCCCGACATACGTGCCTGTGTCAGAAAGTGGCGTGTGTTGTGCCCGAAGTCAGGCTGTCCCCGCTCACACTTGCCAGCTCGGACGACCTCAATCGCTGGATCTGCAAGGGCCAAGGGAGGGCTCAGATCGTTGGAGCCGGCAACGGAGCTGCTATCACTTTCTGCGCCTCAGGGACGCGGGCTAGCCGCTTCTGAAACACATGGACTGACACACATGTATATTATAATAATGCGGCACTACCGGTAGTAGCTGGTCCTGCATGCAACAGTGGCCATCCGACAGCAGGAATAGAGGGGGCTTGGAGTCTCGGACAAGTCATGCCTCAGGTAGGCTTACCTCACATATGGTAACCTAGCCATTTATTTTTTTAAGGATTTTGAGTGGTGGAGTGAGGAAAAAATGGATCATAGCATAGAAATACCAAAAACCGTGAAAGTAAGGAGATTTGGATATTAGAAATAAAATTGTATCTTAGAGCATCTCCACCCTGCCGCGTTAAAGGGACGCAGCAAGCCCTTTAACGCGGCCTTGCTGAAAATCATGCCCCACCCCTCTCCATAAATGCGGCCTCGAAGGAGCGGGCCCTTCAATTCTTTCACTGCACTCGCTATCCTCGCGGGTAGAGAGAGGAACTTGATGTGCCCGCATTCCGGGATCCTGTTTGCCTCATCCACATGGGATTCTCTTACTGTTGTGATTCTGCGGATTCTGGAGCTATTACAAAACAGAAAAACTAGCTGTGCAGTGGACTCACCCTGCCCAGTCACCCATCAAATCCCTCAAACCGCGCGTCCTCCTCCTTTTATTAACTCAACCGTCTGACAGCCTTTGCTTTCGCGTACCTCCTGATCCGACGTGAGTGGGGGACGTGGGCGCGACAGCAAACAACATCGAGATTGGAGCCCTTCAAGACCCGGATGACGAGCCAATTCTTCTGCGGCAGGGTGGAGATGCTCTTAGGACTCAATTGGAAGAGAAGAAATCATAAAGAGGCAAAGTGATGTTCATACGTCGACAAACGAAAACAAAAAGTTAAATGGAAATTTTAACTAAAATTTGTGTAGTGAGGAAGGTGTGGTAGTCAAGTTTACAACATTGAATTGTGGCTCATAGCTTAGTCTTGAATGAATTTATGCTTGTGGCCAATAGGATTGTAACCAGAATATCACGTTCATGCATTGGAAATAGCCCGCGTCACGTAACCATGTGGTTTTAGGGCATCGAAAGGAGAATGATCAAGTTAGGGTGTGGGTTGGCCCCTCGAAACTTACATAATGCATTCTGAATTAGGCCTTGCTGGCAAAATTACTTAGCCAATAATTTATAAGGTGATGTTCATGGCTTAGCCAAAACAATGTACTTCAATTCTAGAATGTACTCATAACATTCTTTAGCTAGTAGTACAACACACGCTTTTGCTTGGACAGAGAATCAACATATCAACATGGAATTGATGATTTGGAACATGTTGAAACTATTAAAAAGGAGAATTTTGTTCAGTTGTCAAGCCATCATTAACTAGAGATGACTTCTATTCTCTAGAATATTACGATTCCTACAATGATTCTAGTCTGCAATGTTGATTCCTAAGGGTGAACAGTGGGGCTGCTAAAGAATGTTATGTAGCCACCTCTATCTTACCAAAACAACAAAAATGAGTCAATAATGCACCTTCACCCTAGTGGCTGTAGCCCTAGGACCCGCCTTTGCTGAAATTTTTTAAAAAATCACTGGAGTGTATTGTATTACACATCTTTTTTTATTTAACACCGTCATATTTCAAAGAAAAGAAAACTACAATGTTTAACCCCTAGAAGCTCGAGGGGTATTGGACAAAACGTAGATGTGTTATAATATGTGACTTCTATATGTTTGATGAAGTTTGGTTCAATAGACAAAATGTAGGTCATCATCTCTACAAATTATCCATACGGTCAAACTTCCAAAAATAACTTTAGATTTTTTTAATGAATTTAAAAGCATTAATCTCTTAAAAATCGTATAAATTATAATTTTCACTTTTAGAGTTTAAAATTTAGCATGATTAGTCAAAATTGATTTATTTATTGTAAACTTCAAAAAAGCAAAAGAAATGATGGAGG
Source organism: Pohlia nutans (assembly GCA_022496805.1). Taxonomy (NCBI): domain Eukaryota; kingdom Viridiplantae; phylum Streptophyta; class Bryopsida; order Bryales; family Mniaceae; genus Pohlia; species Pohlia nutans. The sequence continues at coordinate 3,349,885 of CM040105.1, forward strand.
GAACATCATTACTTTCTCCAAATAGAAAATTTTATAACACTAAGACAATGTTGAGGTGATCCACTTTCAAAAATTCTTCCCGGTGGAGTTTAACTTGGATTGACATAATTCAAATTGCGTTGGAAAGTAAACTTGATGTAGTATTTTAAAAAATATTTTTATTTTTGTAATCTTTTTTGTTCCGAATAACCCGTTTGAAACGGGCAGTGACCAAAAAATGGTCTCTTGGGAGCTTAGGGGTTAACCCCTAAATGTACCAAGGTGTCCCTATGTTTGACAACTTGAAAAAATCATCATAAAGTACCTCTTTAGAAGAATATTTTGGAATTAATATACAAATGAAAGTTCTAGATTTTGAATTTTAGATTTTATCCGTATGGTTCGATTCACCAATACTATCACCAACGTTTTATTATAAATTTTGAAAGTTAAAATAAAAGATTCCTTCTAAATTTGATTACAAACAAAACATTAAAAGTTTTTGAACAAAATTTGTTGGAATTGATTTAAAATGAGATACTCTTAACCTGGTGATTCTTTGAAGCTTTTGTGCTAATTAAATCTATGACCTCATTTTTGCAAGGCCACTTTTGAACCACAGTCAATGCAATTTTGGGTTGGTCAACAACTTGACATACTTCTACATTTGTAATTTTAGAAAAGCACGTCTAGTATCACAAAATCCAATCATTAGATAGGACAACAACTTGATGAAGTATCTCCAAAAATTTGGATGACTTTCATCCAAACATTGATGAGAACATAGGGTGACTTAGTCGTTTAGAAACTGGACGTTGTGACGTTTAGGGATTAAGCATTGAGAGGTGGAGCATTAGAGCCTATCGAAACTATTAGATTCTAAAATCATGATTATGGGGCACTAGACCATGAATATATCCTATAAGTTAGTACCAGGGTCATTAACCCCTAAGTGATCAATCGACCATTTTCTGGTCGCACTCCAAACTGAAGTGATTGACCATGGTCAGGAAATGACATTTAACACACAATTCGCTATTTACGCACTTGGCCATATAATCATGCACTTGGTCCCCAAGCGCATAATTCTTTTTGTCTAATTTTTTTTAAAAAAATTGACGATTATTGTCTTTCTTCAATCCTTTACATTGTAAACAAACAATTATTTTAATCATTTTTTATTCTTTAATCATTGTAAACAAACATATTTATCTTTATCTTTTATTTTATTTTTTCTTTATATCTTGATTTCTTTCATGTCTTCTTTCTTGTCTTTCTCTTGTCTTTCTTCTTGTCTTCATTTTTGCCTTCCTTCTTGTCTTTTTTTTTCTACTTTTTCTTCCATTGTGGCTGCTGAATCCTAAACAATGGGAGCAAAGCAAAAAAAATTAAAAATTAAAAAATATATATATAGGAAATTTTTCTATTTTTAGCCGCTTGGGGATATGCGGCCGCGCACCCAAAGACCCTCCCATCTCCTTCATCTCCATTTTCATCTCCATCTTCATCTCCATCTCCATCTCCATCTTCCTCTATCTTCATCTCCCTCTCATCTCCCTCTCCATCTCCCTCCCCTCTCATATATATATAAAGGAGAGGAGGGGGTCTCTCCCATTCACTCTCCCATTCCCTCTCCCTCCCCTCTCTCCTCTCCTCTCCTCTATATATATGAGGAGAGGGGAAGGAGATGAAGAGGGAAAAGAGAGATGGGAGGGTCTTTGGGGTGCGCGGCCGCGTACCCCAAAGGCTAAAAATAGAAAATATCAATTTTTTAAAATTTTTTTTGGCGGCCACCATTTAGGGTTCAGCAGCATCCCACAGCCAACCAGAGACAAAAAAAAAGTTTTTTTTTTTTCTTTGCTCCCATTGTTTAGGGTTCAGTAGCCACAACTGAAGAAAATGTAGAAGAAGAAAAAGACAAGAAGGAAGACAAAAAGGAAGACAAAAAGAAAGACAACATTGATGTTTTTTAGAAAACTTTTTAACCAATTTTTTAAAAAGTCAAATATGCTTATGAAATGAGCGCACTTGGCCAAGTGCATAAATAGCGAAAATGCATGTTATTTTCCAAATTTTTATTTTTTGTTGAAATTGGGAGTAAAGATCATATTCTAATGCTGTTTGATACATTTCATTTGCAATATTGAGGTTCACTAAAGAATTTTTCAAAGACAAAGACCTCAATATTGTCCTAATGTTATTAAACTCACTATTTTGGGAAACTAATGATGTTCTCTCATTTCAATTTTTTCCTTTTTAAATTTTAGAATAGAATGTCTAGTTTTAACCAATCATACCAAATTTCAAATTCTAAAAATAAAATTTATAATTGTGTTAATTTTAAATGGTAAATGCTTCTAAATTCATTAAATGAGTATCTAAAACTATTTTGGAAGTTTGACCGTATGGATAATTACTAAACATCATGCTTCTCATTTTCTCCTTTAGACCAAACTTCATCGAAGTTACAGAAGTGACATTTTATAACACATCTAGGTTTTGCCCATACCCCTCTGTCATTTAGGGGTTAATCCTTAAGCGTCCACACTACATTTATCAGGTCAAACCTCATCAATTTGTCACATTTTAAATTGTATTATACCTTTTTGGTATTTTTCTCATATAATATATCCTTAAACTGATTTACACTGATTTTTTCATAATTATTTAAATGAAAATGAATTTTATAAGATTTTTCAAAGTGTTTCTCTTGTGATAGCCATAGTCATTACAAAAATGCCTAAAATAGTATGATTTTTTTAGAAAAAATGTCAATAATAGTGATGAACAACAAGGTGAAGGTTGCATGCTTCTCGAGCTTGCATGAAATGAAATTCGATTGAAAAACTATTTCTGCAGTGTATTCCGAAATTTTAGGGCTGTGAGCTTTAAAGTGCTATAAAAAAACGCAATTTTAACAATTTTGAAGAATTGTAAATTGGACTAGAAAGTAGAAGACAACTCCCACACATTCCTAGTTGGGACCAATTTCATTTGAAATTAGGAACTAGGTGAAAATCAACATTTGACTGAAAAACAATCAAACATGGCCTCATGGGGCTCCTTGCACGCTTAAGGGTTAATAGTAATATGTAGTTTGTGTGTCACGTTCATTGTTCATCCCGTTTGAAGTGGACAGGGTTCACGTTTGAACTTTGAAGTATAAAATATACGACAAATATTAGAATTATCCAAAAAGAGAAGTGTTTGAACAAGATATCATGTGTTTTGTTTTAATATACTCTTACTTGTTCACTCTAAATAGTTCAAAGATGTAGAAGAGCTTAGTGGCCTCTCATTATTAGGTGCGTAAGAGCTTGGTGGTCTCCAAACTCATGCACAACTAGTTTAGCCATCAAAAAAGACGGCTAAACTAGTTTACCATGAGTTTGAAGACCACCAATCTCTTACACACCTAATAGTGAGAGACCACCAAGCTCTTTCAAACTTCACAACTATTCATAGTGAACTTCATAACTATTCATTGCAAAAACAAATTAAAAATCCCAGTAACCACGGGTTTTATTTGGGGACAGAGTAAGTATTCAACTTCTTCGCACCACCTCCGCGAACAGACATCCATAATTTACTCCTTGTTTCCAACAATAGTATGCAGCGTCTTTTCCGGAGGCGTTACTCGCAGTATGAGGCTCGTCAGGAAGTGAATACGATGCTGTTACTTAGTAGTGGCCAGAGCCCAGAAGGGCGTCTTCATCTCCCTCTGGCGAGAATTTTTTCATTTTTGCCGCGCTGCTTTTCAATTAGTGTGTGCAGGCAGACTCATGTGTCAGTTACCTTGCGATCGATCGGCCTTAAGCACACAGTTAATCAGTGCTGCACTAAGTTTACAGAAGCAGCTTTGACGGTGTGATATGCTCCATCAAACGTGCATTTGCCCTAAGTTGTGACAACTTGGACGACGCGCGCTTTCGTGTCATCTTCTCAGCTCTGCTGCCTGCGTGAGATATTGCAAGTCTGATGAAAGAAATGACCGCTGGGTAAAATGGTTGCCGACTGAGGTGAGATCACGTGATCCTTGTCGGCGCAGGCTCGGCGCTCTTTCTTGTTGCCGGAGAGTCAGTTTGTAAGGACTTGAGTTGGCATGTCGATTAGGCAATTGGTGGAACTCTAATTAGTCTGCCTGTCGTAATATATATTCTGTGTTTGATCGTTGTCTCCGCAAACGGCCAGCCTCCGCTGGTTTTGGTTTTTACTAATTATTCTTGTCCGTCGATCAGGTCCCAAGCGCAAGGAAAGGTAACTAGTTATTTGACACTCCTCTTCGAAGGCCGAGTCATTTGGCTCGCTCTAGATCCTTTGAAGGTAAGACTTCCTGAAGACAGATCCAAGATTAATTCAAGGTTAGCAGCGAGTGTTGCACAACGTCATGTTTGCGTGGCACGTGAGATTTGACTTATTTCTGTAATAGCTTGTGGTTCAAAGTCATCATAATACGAAGGTCTCAGTCTATGGAATCTACAGAATTTGAGGAAATCATCAGGTTAAGTTCCTTTGAATCTGTTTGTCGTTGGACAGCCATGGCACCTTACGTGATCAAAACTTGTTCTGTTGTGTCATATTTACTGACGTTCTTAGATGTCATTGGCATAGGCTCTTTAACTGACCCAGGCCGTCGTCTCATATTTCCAAAGAAATCAGTGGCTGAATTGAAAGAACATGACAGCACCGGCCAAGTCAACGGCCATCTGGATCACTAGCAGGTTTGTTGTGTACTCATCTCTCGCATTTGAACTGTGGCGTGCAGCTTGATCTGGATATTATAGCAGAGCTGAAGGTCACTTTTGTGAATTTAACTCTTTCAGAGATTCAGGCACGTCGTTGAAAGAGGTGCACGCAATTTCTGTGCACGAAGGTTATCTGAGGTTACCAGCAATCCCTCCTTAGTTTATATCATCCAAAGTTTCTGCTATTCTAAGATGGAAAGTCTCATGCAGTATATTATTACAACCACAAGTGCACTCTTCATCGCTTCCCTATGCATCTTCTGGTTGTTTAGCTGGTGGAAACTCGATATTTCCCAGCAAGGTGCACTTGAACTGCTCAACCGCTGCAAGGGAACGATAGACAAGTCGGTTAAAAGATTAAGCAGAAATTATCTCATGAACAAGCAGCAATATGTCTTGCTCATCCGGAGGCTTTCAGAGACAAAAGTTACTTTGGAAAAATTTCAGCTGTCAATATCACTTGATGGTAATGGGAAAACAATTCCAGTGCTGCAAGAGCTTCTCCGAACTCTTCTCGACGCCGAGAGGGTCATTCTATCTGGCGGCCAAATCACCAGTTCACAATGGCTAAGGGCAGCAATGGAACAAGTTCATATGAAAGAGACCTTTTCAGAACTTCTATACGACCTCAAATGGCACACGGATGTTCTTCAAAGCATCTGTGGAAACTCCAACGTCAGAATTGAAAGGAAGATGTGCAACGGTGAATTGAGTAAGGAAGACGAAGAAGCTCTGGAGACAGCGAAGAAGGAAGATGAGATGGCCTTCAAGAACAGTCTCATTCTCAAATCTGAGAAGCTGCAGGACTCAACAGAAAGAGAACTTGCAAATCAATTGCTCGAGAAGATGAAAACCATTGAAGATCAAGGCGAGGAGCAATCAACAATGGATTCAAAGGGAGTGAACTTGGTTACATCGTCCTCCAATTTGTTATTCCTGAATCCACGAATCCTACTAAATTGCCACCGCGGCAAATCACTTGGTCAAGGTTCAGGTGGAGTGGTTCGAAAAATAGTTCTTCTGGGAGGCACCTATGCAATCAAGATTTTCGAGCCGCGATCAGCATCCTTTGATAAGGAAATGGCAGCGATACAGAAACTGGGGCATCACCCTCATATTGTGCGCCTCTTGTGCTATTCTAAAAATGATTATGAGTGCTTCCTCATCATGGAAAAGATGGACATGGATCTATTTGATTTTTTGAAGGAAAGGAGAAATAGAGGCATTAAACTTTCACATGTGGAAGCAGTTGTACTTATGCTCAAAATTGCGGAAGGCATAAGGTACATTCACAGCATGCATATGGCGCATCGTGATCTCAAGCCAGGGAATGTCCTTGTGAATGTTGACGAATTGTTGAGAGCTTGTTCAGTAAAGATTACTGATTTTGGTCTGACAAAAACCAAAGAAGCCAGTAAAACATACTCAAACCAAACCTGGAACACTGGTACTACAAGGTATATGGCACCAGAGGTCTATAGAGGAAAAGACAACGCGAAAAAAAAAGCTACGTTGAATCCCATGAAAGCTGATGCCTTCAGCTTTGGTATCATGTGCTCTGACATTCTGACTTTGGGGGGCAAAGCTTGGGAGAAAAGTCGAGAGTCGAGACCAGATTTTTCAAAGGAAGAATATCCTCCTCGGCTGGGGTGTTTGATTCAAAGATGTTGGAATGGAGATTTCCATGTCCGGCCAAAGTTTGATGAAATTTGTGAAGAACTGAGGGTCATCGAATGGCTGATCCTGCAAGGTACAAGCATAATTGCTTTCTTCAACATAAGTAGAATTCTTTTGAACTGTGAACATACTTAGCACCGGATTTCAACCATGTCACCTCGGACTTCTTGATCCTAATTGTGCTAGAATTTTATCGTCATTGTGTTCCTTAGGTGATCACAAAGAGCTGTCCAAGACCAAGACCAAGACCAAGAGAGCACAGGTATGCAGAACTTGTGTTAGTTTTGAGTTGCACATGTTCTTTAATGTGGGATTCAAACCTCTTTTTAATTTCACACACACACACACACACACATATATATATATATATATATATATATATATATATATATATATATAATGGCAGGACGCTGATCCAACCAACAATTCAACATTCAAATGAATATGTTGCTTCACATTGTACCACCAACATGAAAGCGCTTGCCTGCTCGTGATTGCATTACGTAAGACCAGATTGATCAGTACTTGAGTTTGTGTTAGTGTTATTAGACTGTAAAGTCTTCAAAGAATGCGTCTAAAGAACAAGGGAGGGTATGTAATTCATAAATAATAATAAAAAATAAAATCATGGCAAGTTGCACTAGGATAGTGGCCTTGGTGGTATTTACGAAGAAAGTGAGAAATGTTTTCATGTGGTTGCATCCATGTAGGGCATCAAGCAAGGACCATGGGGACGCAACGAGCCTAAAAAAGCAAGTGGGTACTTCGATCATGTGGCCTCTTCCATTAAAAAGATCAGGTTGAAATACCAACAATCTCCACCTGGAATTGGATTACTAGAGGTGGTATATGTTGAACCTGATGGACAGGAGCATACGGAAAAATACTGTAGTGGGATCATTGGAACCACCTACCGCAAGGTAATTGCCCTTTATACCACCACTTCATATTAACTTATTATCAAATGCAAATGCTTTCATCTTGGATGTATGATACCGTACATATATAGCACTCTTCTCGAAATTATTTTGCAGTAGCCAGTTTGTGAAAGTTCTCATTGATGAACATAATGGCTTTTGTTTGTGTGACTCTAGATCGACTTTGGGCCTGACGAATACATCAAACAAGTTAGTGGATCAGTGGCCCCACATGAGGTGACAGTAGGAGGCGGCAAGGTTGGCCTTTTTAGTATAGTATCACTAACGATACATACTAATTTCCAAATATTTGGTCCCTTCGGTGATGAGACTGTGGGTAAGCAGTTCAAAAGTGGTACGGGAGAAGTGATTGGGTTTTTTGGAGCAGGTGGCGTTCTTCTTGATAAATTAGGTGTTTGGATAATCCCTGATGGCCAAGAGGATACTGACCCAAGTCATCTTATAGAGCAATAGATCATTCAGTTAAGTTCTAAGTAGGGTTATCATACATACAATATATGTATCTTTATTGTATTGAATAGCTTCTACTAATGTGATTGCAACAAAAACAATTTGAGATATTGTATGTCTCTCATAATTGATTGTCAGACAAAGTGTTTAGCAATTGAGAAGGAAGTAGCTTTAGCTAGACATTAGACTACTTGTTGACAAATTGATATTCTTTCATATTTTCACTCTTTTCAACGAATAAATGTTATTTCTCATTGGCTTCACTTGGTTTATTGTTTCTTTTGTGAAAAAAATCCACCCTTCTTTTTCATTTATCTGTGATAACTGTTTAAATGTTACAAAACTCTTACTCTAGAGGCCTAACAATAAATTAGGGTCGATTGAACAAACAATGGGTACAATCCAATGATTTTTCAGCTAAAAATAGCCTAATGTAGAATCATGTAAAAACAAAAATCATGAGTTTTGGTGTCATATTTACTAAAATATCAATGTTTGAAGTTTCTAGTTCAAAAATGTTCAATTTGAATACAAATATTGTATTTTTTTAATATTTGATCCAAAAGTTGTCCAAAGAAGTAATTTTTCACACTTCAAATGGTTTAATAAATATAAACATAAATATAAATATTTTTATGAATTTAATTATTTGATTCAATTCTTTGAAAAACTGAATGAACGTAAACTTCTTTGTGGGCACTGTACAATAGTGACAATGTTGACAAGGTGAGAAGACATGAACTTGAGAATTCCAGTGATGACTTCAATTGGAACTGGTTAAGCATGCATAGGATGATAGGTTCGTTGGCACAACAATTCTATTTCGTCATCATGACTGATTCTATTTTCATCTTGTCTACATGACAGTTCTAATGCACAATTTTACAGCTAAGGTATCTTGGCTATCACTATCTTGAGCGAATTTTCAGACAGATTTTGGGGATTCTTTGTGTTGCCGGTATGGCAACGTTAGAAGGTATTGTGCTCGTTTTCGTTGTGATTGTGTTTTTGACATGAGGAATTTGCAATGTGGAAAAAGCTATTTTCTTAGGAGTGATTCAGTCGGTGATCTTCCGGATTTAGATCGAATGCTCAACTCGATTATGTAGTTTGTCGTTGAGCTTTGGTGTTAATTAGGGTTTCCAAACCAGCTCCACCAACTCGCGTAACCTATGTATTGTAGATATGCCATTGATCGCACGCATCAATTCAGTTTGACCCCATGTAAACTAAAACATAATGAAAAGAATTCTTTGTCTTCTGTACGGGTGATATTTGATTGTGTAGGTTACATTTTTTTTTCTGAGAATTTGATATGTATCAAAAGTTACGACAGGTTGATCGGCGATGTGAATGCATTTCAAATGTGAATCTATGATTATTTTAGTTGTCACAAAATTTGCAGTCCTTGGGATGGTGTGTGGTGATTGACATACTTACCATACTGGATGTCTACCTGTTGTGATAGTTTTTGAGGAGAATTGATTCTTTCTGACTATCATGTATTGTCCTGTTTGTCGATGTGGTGGCCGAGTTTGACGTTAGCTAGTTTTGAATCTGGGATCGTTTGTGTGCACAGGTGGATAAGAAGCAGTGCCATTTTTCTTTCAACTGGAGATGGTATACCTGAACTTACTTCAGCAATCTCTGGAGCCCAAGATGGTTGGGGTCTCATAATCATTTTCTCATGCTGGTGCTATTCACCTGGCTATTCAATGTGCTCCAAGAAGCTCTTCTTCTGTAAAACTCTCTGTATTGTTTGTAAACCCTAAACTGGAAAAGTTTTCATTATCAGGATGTGCCTTTTGTCCCAAGTTTAACTGCAGAATTTGTCCAGCTAAAACATGACCTTGGATCCTGACTTGGCAACAGCCTATTCCATGACAGTACAGGTATGGCTTCAATATCAGGCTTTCAGTCATGAATTTGTGAAGGCAAGGATCAGGAGGCTTGAGGTTAATTTTGAAATGATAGAGATATTTGTTTTGCACATCCAGATGTCATTAGGAATGCCACTACAACATGAAGGGGAGTTGGATACAGTTGTGCAATGGTTTTGTAATGGAAGTTAACCCCTAAAGGACCAAGAAGCCCAAATTGGGCCTCATGAATTCTTCAAATTTGCCACCTTCGTGTACCACGAAGCTGGCAATGCTCGATGCTAAAACAACCATAAGAATTTTACTTTCCTCAGCTCATTCTATTCTAAAGATTGTAGCTGTTATTGTTTATTGGCGAGGTATCAAATTTTCTGAGTTTGGAGAGGAATCATTTTTCTAATGTCTAGTTTTGACATTAATCTATTTTGAATCCTTGTCATTATTGAATTTTTTATTTTACTCCCTATGTTCCATGAATAAGTGTTCATTTTTATGTTTGAGACCGAATGAATGCGTCATTTATAATAATTGAGAATGGAAAGTCACTTATTGTATCTATTACAAACATGCAAACTTTTGTTTTAATTTCAATTGTTGAATCAATTGCTTAGTTTGTTTTGTAATCCTTGTGACATTCTTTGTTACACTAGAATCTACTTTCAAATGCCATTAAAAAAGACATGTAACTTTTTAATAAATATAGCAATAGAAATTGAGCGGCTAGTCTAAAATTTTGTTCCTCTGTTGTGGCACAAGAAATATGACACACCAAAGTTCCCTTTCTATATTTTAAGAGCCTTCCAAATGAAAACAGGCCACCATAATGCACTAAATGTGTTTCACAAATTATTCATTAACCAATCACAAGTAGATTGTAGAATGAAACTAGCCAAACTTAAATTGACTGGGCTTCTTGTTTGCTACCAAAAAGTTATGCTCTTGGGAGCTATTTGAAAGGTCTTGCAATATCATTCATCCATTTTGGTTGTGAGTCAAAGCCAGCTAGAAGCATGGTGGCCATGATCTTAAGGCATTCTAAGTCTATTCTCCTCTTAGGGCATTCTCAGTCTAAAACGGCCTGGCATATTAAAAGAGGTCTTTTAATAGGCAAGTAATTAGACCATTAAAATGTTATCAGAGAAGCGGATTCAAATACTCATTTTGAAAGTGCAAGAAAATTTGGATTTGAACATGGTTGATTTAGACACATCTCATCAAATGTTTGCTAATTTCCAAAAAAATTAAAGGATCCTTTAAATCATGTCTAAAAAGGGAAATTTTACCCAAAGGCACAACACACAAAGCCAAGTGTGTCATGCCTTTGGTTGAATATTCCCTTTTTAGATTTGATTTGAAAAGCCCTTAAATGTTTTTAGAAGTCAGCTAGTTTTTACTCGGGTGTATCTTGGTCATCCAATGTTCAATTCAAGACATTTTGGGACTATTATATTTAGTTTTTAAATATGATTCAAATAATATTAGTTCAACATTCTAATTCCATCTCCACCAAAAGATATATTTTAATAAACTGGGCTTGTTTAGAAAGCAGACTAAGGATGCTCTTAGAAACTTTTTACGGAGTAATAAACACAATACAGTTATCAAGAGTCTGCACGAAAAGCTATCTTTATCGTTTCTGAACCCTAATTCTTCACAAACCCTGAACACTAACCCTTAGACAGTGGCCTAACTCAGAGAATTGTCATCAACAGAGGATGGAGTTGCAATTTGGGTTTGCAAATTGACGCTGTCGGTGGCTATCAATATCTCGATTGAATTATCGGACAGATTTCGGGGATTCCTTGTGTTGTCAGTATGGCAAGGTTGGAAGGTACTGTGCTCGTTTTCATTGCAATTCTTTTTTTGAACATGAGGAATTTGCAATGTGGACAAAATGTTGTTTTCGTAGTAGCGGTTGAGTCCGTGATCTTCTTGATTTAGATAGAACGCCCAACTAAGTAATGTAGTTTATTTGGTGTTAATTAGGGTTTCCAAACCAGGTCTACAAACTTGCGGAACGTGTATGTGTAGATATGCCATTGACCGCACGCATCAACTCAGGTTGAGCCCATGTGCACTAAAACATAATAAATAGAATTACTGGTGATACTTGATTGTGTAGGTTACCCTTCAAAGATTGTGAGAATTTGATATGTGTCAAAAGTTACAATAGATTGATCGGCAGTCCAAATGTGAACATTTTAGTTGACACAAAATTTGCAGTCCTTGGGGTGGTGTGTGGTGATTGACATACTTACCATACTGGATGTCTACCTTTTGTGATAGTTTTTGAGCAGAACTGATCAATGTGGTGCCAGAATTTGTTCTAACATCACCTGTACCTTTATTTGATTTGTTGCTGCAAGTCCTTGATATAAATGTGCATAGAAGGAACCACTCCGCCAAAATGGACAGAGTATCAACAACACATCAAGGCGGGGATGCTGAACCCACCGTACAGAAGTGTTCTGGAAAACCTATCCATGTTACAACTTATGTTAGAATGGCGTTACGATCGGCAGGGTTAAGAAGGGGTGTATCAGCACAAAAAAAAAGCATATTGGTATTTTTTGAATCTAGATTTGGAAGTGATGCCAAGAAGATGCTGAGCTAACAAACCTACACCACGAAGGTTGGAGATTGAAGTACCTGAGTTTAGACAGCCTGGAGAATATGAAACTGTATTAAAAAAGCGTGTTGATTCAGAGGGGTTGTACATCTTCCTGCCTCACTTTTAGCGTGAGTACTACTCTTCTCTCGTTCAGTTTCCTGCTGACAAGTAGTTGAATAATTTCATTCAGAAACTGATTTCTTGCAGTCCAGCTACTAAACGCCCTCTGCAACCTGTTGACCAAGACAGCAGAGGTGAATTCCATTACTAGACGTGCACATATATATACCGAAATACACCAACCCAACACTCATTGTACGTAACTCTGTCAATTGAACAGTTGTCATACGTAAATGTACCTCTGTATGTTGCTAGTCTTATACAATGCAGGAGACTCTTAGTTTCTTCCTTAGAGCATCTCGATTAGCACTCTAGATTGCAGATAGATAGAAACTCCGGTCCTCTTTCGAGGTCGGCGTGAATAAAGTGTCCGTTCGTAATGTCAATGACCCAGTGCCCACTGGACAGAGGGCCATTGGAACAAAACTACTCTCTCATGCTGGGAATGAACACTTTAGTAACAAGTAACACAATTCTGGATTGCACTCTGAAGGTCATTCAAAAAGTCAGACCTCACCATGTAGTTCCCCCACCAACATCACTCAATCACACTCTTGAAAATAGTAAGTGAGCCACTCACAAGTCACCACGCATGGATTGTGCAATTATGATGTGCAGTTTAGAAGAGGAGATACACTGGCAAGAGTGATTTTGAGGGTCCTGATTTTTAGTGGATTATCGAGTGTCACAGGCGAAATAAAATGTTCACCAATCCAATCTCATCCATTTTTCCATAACCAGAGCAGTATCCAGAGTGCTAGTGCAGAAACTCTTAACCCTTAACTACCTAAGCGTCTATTTTTGGAACGATGTACAGATTTCATCCACGCTTTCTCATCCGTCATGCATTGTTTGCAGAGTGAATTTTTTACTAAATTTTTTTATGGGAAGTTAACTTCATGCATGTGAGAACCGATTAGAAAGGGGATGGTTTGTGAATCTTTTATGCCTCATTTCATGTTGCAGTGATTCACCAAAAAATTTGAAGATTTTAGTCTAAATGTGCTCTTGCAAAAAGAAACTAATAAAATCAAGCAACCAAAAAATCTTCAAAAATCACTATACTTAAAGTATTATATTTCAACCCATCACAACATAATTTCATCCACAAATTGTCAATATCTTATTCGAAATTGAATTACAAAAGAATAAAGAATTTTGAGTTTCAAATTTTATACAAAATTATTGGTGATTGCAATCATAGATTTTACAATATAGATAGAATCTAAAATTCATAATGTACAACTTTTATTCATACATCAAGTTCAAAATATTCCAATACTTCAATACGTCTACATTCAATATTGGGTTACCCCCGCAATCTTTTGCATAAAAAAAAAAAAAATTTAGCCCACACCTTCTCTCTTCCCCACCTCATAATTCCACGATAATTTTGTGCTATCACAGCCCACTTTGATCGGCACTTTGGAAGAATCTTGCTACGCAATTTCATTACCTTTTGAATGAATCAATTTTTACATTTTTTGGCGGACTATTTCTAAAAAAAATTACTTTATTTTTTCAAAACTAAGCCCCTCGGGCTTACCATCTTTTAAAGGTTGCCGTTGTACTTGACATCCCTTGGATCTTGTACTGCACTCGGAATTAGAATTACTGTTCATTAGGAATTTCAGTTCGCATGGGTATGTGCCCGTAATTAGTATATTACCATTAATGTATTCTACACCTCTGGTCTGATATGATTGCAGGTATGTTGGCGAGCACTACAATGAATTCCACTTGGTAATCAGTGCATTTCAGTAGGTAGGTAATAAACCATACATAGTATCTCTCGGACTCTTCAATGGAGTGTTGTTCTTTTCACATTATTCTGGTCCACGGACTGTTTAGATAGGTATAAAAATCTCATTATTTGCAGTCTGATGATCTCTGTCAAATGAAAATTTCTGAAGTAACAGGCACATGCGGCAGCAACTGTAAAGCATTTCAGTTACTCACAGTATGGCTCCCATTTGTGGATAAGCAACACTTCCTATTAACCCCTAAGCGTGCAATAAGCCTGCAAGGAGCCCCGTGCGGCCATGTGGGTCGTTTTTCAGTCAAACGCTGATTTTCACCTAGTTTCTAATTTCATATGAAAATGGTCCCAACTAAGAAAGTGTGGGGCTATCTTCTACTTTCTACTCCACTTGTGATTTTTACAACACTTTAAAGCTCAAAACCCTAAAATTCCAATATACACATCAGAAAAGTTGGGACAGACTATTTTGGTGCCATTTTGACACCAAAGGCCACATACAAGTCATTTTAGTGTCATTTTATCCATACTAGGTTGGTATGGAGGTTGGCACCAAATTATCTTAATTGCATTTCAATGCACCATCATGGCACCATGTTCACATGCCTTGAAGTTCCTGATGCACTACAGAAAAAGTTTTTTCTATCGAATTTCTTTTTGCGTAAGCTCAAGAAGCATGTCACCACCTAGTTGTTCATCATTATAATTTACATTTTCCCTATAAAAAAATTCATACCATTCTAACCATTTTTGTAATTGCTATGATCTTTACAAGGAAAAGCTTTGAAAAATCTTATAAACTTTATTTTATTTAAATATTATGAAAAAAATCAGTATAAATTGGTTTAGAAATACCTTATGTAAAAAAAATACCATAAAAATATATAATATATTTTAAAATGTGAGGAATTGATGAGGTTTGACCAGGTAATTGTAGTATGGACGTGTAAGGGTTTAAGCTACTGAACGGTACACTACAAAAGGTGCCTTGCGTTTGCTATGAGCGAGAATATGAACCAAACGACTGAAACCAACATTGAGGTATGTTAAGGTCAGGGCTAGGGTAACTATTTCTACCATTTCTTGGAGTGATTTGCTGACAGAATTGACCTCAGGACACAGCTGCCGATTGGCAGCAAAATCGGCCATTATCGACCTAACCTTAACGTCAGAGAACCCTGGCCTCTGACCTAGCGGGTTCTATGAGCAGATTCCTGCATTACCGCTTGGCCCCTGCCTGCTCTCTAGCACAACAACACGATTCCGCAAGGATGACTTACATTTTTTTTTTCTCGCACTTGTCAGAAGTGCATGCAACTGTTGGCCATGACTTTACACAAGACAGGTCACTGGACACAGTGTATGCTTGAACAGGTCGTCCAAAAAGCAGTTGAGAATTGGGAGGCCTGAGACGCATCTGAGAATCAGTCCCAGTTCTTTTCGCAGGCAGGGACCCACGGGATCTGGACCTCCATTTGGGAGGTGATGAGATGATGGGTCAAGAAAAAATTTGGGCACATTGTTCTAGGGTTTCGTGTTTTTGTCTGCCCCAAATTTGTCACAATATTATGACTCAGAGAAAGGGAGCCTTGGGCGGCTCCATGAATCCTTGCCCAGATGGTGGGTGGGTGGGTGGGTGATGCAGGCAGGCTGGGGAGCACTAAGGTCGAGGCACCTAAAACAGATCACTTAAGCTATCTACACTATTTTTGGACCAGCCATTAATAGGGTGATATTTTTCCTGGGTTGGAAGTTAGTTTTCGCGGAGAATGCAAATTTTTCCATGAATTATTTCCCAATATTGAAATTTGTACAATTTTTCAAAGTGAAAAGTACTTCAGAACCCATAACCGATCACATGCTCTAATGTACAAATGAGGTACATCTTCCCTTTCAAAATCTAGAAATTAGGCCTGATCCGTTATAGGTACCTGGTCGGCTTTAGGTGCCTCGACCTTACTACTTGCACTTCCTTTGCCTAATCGTCAATTGTCAAATGCTGTCTTTTGGATTCATTTTTTTGCTATTTATACAAATGAATTGCAGGAAAATGTGGGTGTTCATTCTTGAGCCGAACCTATGGGCTGAGTTTGCAGAAGCTTCGTCGAAACTTCGTCATTGTTTTGGAAATACTCTGATGTGGATCAGTGAAGGTGGGGAATATATGGCTCATTAGCAAAAAGGCTTATGGGAATTTATTTTTTCAGCCTTAAAGGTTGATGTCAATTTGTTTTTGTTAAATATCAAAGGTTGCCTACCTTGTGGAAGTATGACGAATGGGCTATAGTGGTGGATTTTATCAAGAGCACAACATGCGAAGGTCATACGTTGTACGTTGAATCATACTTTGAATCTTTAGCCGTGTACAACATATGACCGGCCTGGGCTTAGAAGGAGGCGATTTAAGGTTTAGGGGGCGGACGTCAGAGTCAACAAAGGTAGTTGGCGGCACGTCACGATGACGTCACTAGGGCTAGGGCAAATCCAGCCAATCTGGCAATCAAGCCACACATCATGCGACGGTGGAAAGCATTAGGCGATTATTCCATTTTTATTTTATTTTTTCCTTTTGTTGCGATTAGCCACATGAATACAAATGTAGCCAGCTGGCGAAAATTTGCTCACTTCAACTTCAATAGTGTGGATTAGGTTTTTCCATGTTGAGACATGATGATAGCATTAGAGTTAACCGAAAAGGGTGTGTCAAAGTGGAAACTCACCTCATACTCACTTTCAACTTGTTTTCAGTTTAAAAAATGGCAAAACTAGTCTATGGTGAGTTGAAGAATAATCTAAAGCAAGACCCTGCATTGTCCATGCGAGTAGAACTCGTGACCTCCCCAATGCTAGACGAGAGTTTCCACAAGTTCCCCCAATCCTAAGATTCTATTCATGAAAGGACTAAGGGACTATTCATGTGTAAGTCGTGTAAGAAATTGCTTACAAGATTGTTGATTCCGCATAGACTTTGGACAAAGTCCTACTTGTTTTCGGTTACCTCAAATCTTGAACCCTGCAAAAATCCCATGTTTGCACAAAATTACCCAATGTGTCATAAAGATACCTTTTGCACAACTTGATACCAATTTGATTCCACAATTTTATCTCACGTTGTACACTCAAAAAGGGCATTAGGGGGACCCATACTAATTTATCAATATTTCACACTATATAAATATTTACCATTACTATACAAAAGCACAATATTTTTTCTAATTTTTAACTATCCACAAATAGTCAAACAATCACAAATTCTTATAAAAAACTTTGCCACACATTGTTTTTTTAATTTTATCATGAGGTAATTTTTAGAAGGTAAGTCCCTCTAATTTTTTGGTCCCCCTAATATTCCTATTCGGTGTAGTTTACTTCCTCTGTTACAAAATATTTGTTCTAGTTTTTGGTTTGTTTTAACTTAATGCTTCTTTTTGCCAAAATAAAAGCAATCTTAGTGCTTGAAAAATGGTTTATTTTAAATTATAGTATGTAGTTTTTGTGTCACTCTCATTATCCACCCCGTTTGAAGAGGACAAGGCTCAGGTTTGAAGTATAAAACATAAGACAAATATAGTAAAAAAATGAGATGCCAAAAACTAGGACAATTATTTCCATACATAGGGAGTACCATATATATTGTGGATTTTGGTAACTACGGAAGAATCAATCATTCATTTTTGGGGACAATAGAATTATCCAAAGACAAAACCGATGTATGAGTTCAAGTAGAGTTTGCTCCCTATAATTACAGTTTTTGACAAGCATTGTTCATGAAAAGTCTCCATGGTTGAGTCTCTTGGCTTGGGGAACTTGTGGGAACTCTCCCGTAGCATTTGCAAGATTACGAGTTCCACACGCCATGCGGGTGCAAGGCCTTGCTTTAGATTATTCTCCAACTCACCATAGACTAGTTTTGCAGTCTTTTTGAACTCAAAACAAGCGTGAGGTGAGTTTGAGGTTTCTTTCCACTTTGAATCACTCTTTTTGGTTGACTCTATTATTGCTAGGAAGTTCAAACAATGGGGAAAAAATAAGTCCTTTTGATTACTTGTAAATTCTGTAATAGCTTAAGAGGCGAAGTGTAGAAAGACGAGGGGACAAAAATGGTGGGAATTTTGAAACCGCGTCTTCTCTTGAATATCTAACTAGAGGATGACTCTTCATTGTTGAAAGCATGATGATGGATCTCCAATCACAAAGTGTAAAGAAGAGTTTTTAACCTTAAAAACATTTATCTAATTGAATGAGGTGAGAACTTCCAACATTGGAAATTTGTTAAGGAGTGTGTCTGCTCTACATGGAAAATTTGGTTCAACAATGAGAACCTCCAACCAAAAAAAGTTACCTTGAAATCCACTATTATTCACAACATGCAGACTCTTATGGAAGTTATGTTACTTAAACTAAGTATATTGGCCTTATTCCAACCCATTCAAGATTTTTTACTATGAAAATGGTAGGAATAGATGTGAAATATTTAGGCAATGTAGAAAGTTAGAAATGCTTGACCTTCCAAAAAAACAAAAAACAAAACAAAACAAAACAAAAAAAAGATTTAAATTATGTTTTAAAAAGGCACAAAGAACAAATTTGAGTTCATGATTACTTGTAACCAACCTTCTCAAGTGACTTCATGGAGTGCCTAAACATGACCTATAAACTAACAATTTGCTTTGATCAATACAATTGTATTTTAAATGTATTTTTGAAGTCCCTTTTCACCATTCGTATTAACGATTTGATTGATCAATAACATTTTGAAGGGAACATTATTGGAGTTAGAGCATCACCACCCGTCCTTAAAAGTAGATAAGGACGGAATTTTTTGAATCAAAAGCAAAAAATTAATACTTGAACCCATCAAAATATTCTCTTTGCCTCGGCAAATAACTATTTTTTTTAGTTGTGCAACCCCATCAAATACTACTTTTTCTTTTACAATTAGTAGGCTGGATAATAAACGATAAAGATTCTTTATGCTTTTGTACACTAGGAGACAAATGATTGGTTGGAAATTAATATAGCAAGTTGTACAGGTGGAGTAATGATCAAGTGACCTACTTTCTAAATGAGCGGCCCCCAACTAAGATAGACCGTCTGTAAACCACTCCTAAGATCACAGTGTAGACTTTCTTTGGAGCCACCCTTTATTAAATCCAAATTCACAACAATTCACTATTACCAAAGAGTAAGCCAACCAATAGCTTTAGGAGGAATTAGTTCGTGGTTTCGTGTATTGTCATAAGTGAAAGTTAATAACACATAGTGTGGATGTAGGGGAATCTATTATGTGTGGTAAAGTACTTTTCACTTTGAAAATTGTATTAATTTGAATATTGGGAATGAAATCATGGAACTGGTGCATTCTTTGTAAACCTTGTTTAATTTCTTACAAAAGAACTTTTCATTCCGAAGATATCACTTTCGAAAATAGGCCAAAATTCTTAAGGTGGTGGTTCAAAGGTAGTGTACCTTATTGATGAAGTTTTAATGTTATGAAAATATCCCGCACAAGTGCAGATGCTCTTAGAAAGGGAATAAACCAATAAGGTCCCTCCATAAGATTCTTTAGCCCAGGTTGTAGTACTCACTCCCTAGTCTAGCCATATTCTGTCACAGAATAACATATAGGATTCTGAAATACAAGATTCTGTCAGATTAATTAAGCTCAACTAACGTTAAATTGGTTGTTTATCGTCAATGATAGTTCATTGAGTCCATGCTCCCTGACACTTTCCTGATTTTTTATAAAAGAATATTGTAGAGCCTTGATGATTTTTATATTCTTTATAAAAAAAAACTACTATAGAGTCCCACAGATCGAGGAGGGTTTGATCTCCCAACTGCTAAAGAACCTTATGCCTACCTTACCTCTTCTGTAAAATATTGACTCATAATGACAGATTCATTCAAGCTGATACAAGCCAAGTGTTCCTCGTATTGAGTGCTTTGAAGAGTGGTTAGAGACAAAATTGTCATGATTTTCAATTAGAGAACAATTTTTAATGTATTGATTTCAATTTTCATTCACATAATCATCATTCTCATTCAATTATCCCAAAATTTCTACCAAAAAAGTGTTATATATCATTTAGAAAACTCCTTAGTCACGTCCTTAGAGGGTCATTAAAGCCATTGATGACAGAGTAATTTAGTGCTTTTAATAGCCAAATTTTTACAATATATTGTTTTTATCTTATACTATGTGTTTAATATACATGTTGGAAACACTGACATGTCACTTTTCTCTCTAATTACAACATAAATCAAACATCACATTGCAAATGCCTCCAAAAAAGCAATGAAAAAAACCTTATTGATAGTATAGGTAGTTCGTATTAACCCTTTAGTGCCCAGGTAACCGGTAAGTGGTCACTAGATCACCAAAAAATGAAATGGTCTAAAATTTGTGAACCATCTCAGTCTGGTGTCTGAAGTTCATATGTGTAACTTTTGATTCTGGAGATGATGCAAAAAGAAAATTTAGAATCTGGCTTTCTTAGATATCCAAATACCTATGTACAAAAGAGCAAAATATTGCAAATACCTCAAAATATAGCAAATACTTAAAAATACAACATATGTACTATGTTGTATTTCTAGTGATTGGAAGTTTGTTATCTTGTTTTTTTTTTTGGATTATGTTCTCTTGTTCATGTTCCATTAGTGTATGTATTCTGATCTTGATTCATGTACCAACTCCTTTTATATTTTAATGTATAAATTATTGTCCTAAACCGTACATGGAGAAGTCACTCTCACTTATAAAATTCACAATAATTATGTATGAGTCTGTTCTTGACATGAAAGATTGCAATGGAGAGGTGGTGGCACATGTCATTGCTGAACATCTTCACTTTCGTTTTTGAAACTTTAATCCAAATTCTATTTAACCTTGAAGTCACACACCCCCCAGAATTTCATTTTTGAGTGTGCATTATACGGTTCAAAGACATACTATGATCTTCCAATCCAACGGTCCGATCTTACCACCCTAAAACCGACACTTGTTTCATTAAGCTATGCTTATATTTATACGGTTGAATACTATTAATAGTATCCCTAATTTCAACAGAGAAAGTTTTGAAAAAATATCCCCCAAAAACTGTGGTTTCTCCAGAACCACTCTGGGCACTAAAGGGTTAAGCTTGAATGGACCCTAACCTCTTCTTTTTCTTTTCCTCCTAATTCCATGTGAACCTCTCCTCGAAAGCCATTTGCCGCTTGGAGGGCTAAAGGATTAGAGGACATTCAGGGTGTTATAATGAGCCGAATTCTGGTTGCTGAATAGCTTTTAAAAATTAGCAAAAGAGAACAAGATGTATACCACCCAATGGAACACAAAAGAAAAAGTGTGAAGAAAATATCTCCCAATTATATCTTCCACCCATTTTGCATTTCATGTTCTGTTTTCCTTTTTACTTTTCTTTCTATCATAAAGTTGGTGTCCCTTAACCCTTAAGCGTCCACATTACAATTACCTGGTCAAACCTCATCAATTCCTCACATTTTAAAATACATTATCTTTTCTGGTGTTTTTCTCATATAAGGTATTGTTAAACCAATTTATCTTGATTTTTTTCATAATTATTTAAATAAAAATAAAATTTATAAGATTTTTCAAAGTTTTTTTTCTTGTTAAAATCATAGTAATTACAGCTTGAAACTCCTGCCTCTCTTTGAGCAAAGGTTTGCACACAACATTCAACAACAAATGCTTATGACAAACAAGTGACGACTTTTACTTGTTTTTGTTTAAGAATAGTGATGTTTTAACCCTTTAACGTCCCAGTTCATCGCTGTTTTCAAAAATTCGTTATAAAATGTTTGATGAAAACCAAAAATGGAGTTGATGTACAAAGAAAATTTGTAAATGTATATGTGAAGATCACATCTGTACGGTTGGATTTATCATTTTTTTTTTTAAATATTTTTTTATTAATTTTGCAAGCATTTCTCTTGAAATTCAATTAAAAATCATGAATTGACATTTTTTTTTTAAAAATATTGTAATGAAATTGGAATAACATGTACTACGAGATGGTATGGTTTCCATTATTTGATTCTACTTATTTTGGAAAATCATCTTCAAGGTCTCACTTTTTGAACAAAGAATGAAACTTGACATAAACCACTTCTGTTGTTTTTCCAAAAATCATAATAACCTATTTTGAAGATCTAAACCGTACAAAGGATAATGAACTTGCACAAGAACCATGAGAAATTTTGGTGGATGAAAACTGTCCAATTTGAATGGAATTCTAACAGTTTGAATCTGTTCAGCGTCCACTATGTGGACGCTGGCGCCTGAAAGGGTTAAGAATGTTCAGTGATGTTGAGTTATGTCGATATTTCGTTTCAGAGCAAAAATATTTGGTTGACAAATCAGTGTACGTCTACAAATCCATTCTTTGATTACATTGATTATTGCCATTCCTGTGAGACACATCAATCGTTTCAAAATGGCTACATCTTTTTACGTAGGGTGATTTTTTTTAAAGAAATATGTTTATGGACATTTTACTACATCAGTAGTACCAATATCTTCAACATTAATAAATGCATGCTAATTTTGATAATAAAAAATATTAGTATAGGCCACACTATACCTACATTACCACAATTACTACGAGTTATCTCAACTACTCCAAGTGGGACTTTCAAAATTAGTCCGAGCTTTTTTTTTACTAGTCTGAGTCATACTAAATTAGATAATGGGTCACGTAGTGTACCAACAATATTTTGACTGGGCAGTCTCAAAAATCATCAAAATTTCCACAAGGGATTCCCCTGCGTTCTAAAGAAATTTTATGCTTCAGAATAAACTTCGCGTGTTTCCAACCCAAAAATCAAAAACAAAAACAAAAACAAAAACCATCAAAATTGACCATACAGGATCCAGATTCGATTCAAAACAATAAGTTAGCAGTAGTCCAAGGAAGGCATGTGAGGTGGATGGTTCTTCAATCCATCAACGGCAACCTCCCCTTTCATTCAACAAGGGCAGAGGCTCCATGTACCTTTTAGGAGTGGTTGGGTGGGCGGCTCCGCGGCCCAATGCCCTTCATTTACCCTCGTCCGCACAACATACATGACTTGGGGCCAGGTCCCATTGAAACTCCTGGAGAGGCCATTTCCACCCTTCAATAATAAAACCAGTGTATCAACTCTTTTGTTTGTTTTTTTTTGCGTTTTTTGTTTTTTTGGTTTTTTTTGGTTTTTTGGATTTTCACTCCATACTGGGGACATTCCAATTAGTTCATTCCAAGGCAAAGAAAAAAGTGATCAATTCATTAGTAGAAAAGGTGTTGGTCCCCAAGGAGATGCCCATGCAAAATCATTGTGCATGTGTGGAATTGGGCACCACATGTCTGGGCAACTGCGTCGGCAATGCCAGCTTTTCTACTAGTGACTTTTGTGCATTGATTAAACCCTAAAAGACTGGGGGTGTTGAATTTAGCTCTTGCTTCCTTGACTAACTCTTGCCGTAACAAGCTCAATTCCTCATTGGTGTGGGGCAATTTTGACGATCGGCACCGCGGAAATTCAAGAATACTTACGTAGCTTTTGTATGAAAAAAAGGATCGATAAAATTGTACAATTTCTGAGAAAATGCCACCGTTGAGAAGATTGATGGGTATTTTGTACATATGCTAAAATTGGATTGTTCAAAAGTGCTCCAAAAATTCTGAAATATTTATTGTGTGTAAAAATCATCATTTCAAACATGTGAAAAAAAATTCACGTAATTTGAGGAGGAAGATATGAGGGTCTGAACTGACGCCTATATAACCTCCTTGCAACTCAAACAAATTCACCAAAAATCACACATTTTATGATTATTTCTGATCAAGAAGCACTTACATATTCATCTCTCAAAAAGAGCCAGGGTCTCTTTGTTGCTCAACCTACAATTCAAAGCCCTAAGAAGTTCTCAAATTTCCTCACTTTGTAGTTCCAAAAGCCGCTGCGTGGGGTCTTATGGTCCTTTAGGGGTTGAGTTAGAATCTGTCTGATTTGTGAGTCAAGCATGGCCTCCCACAGCTTTTTCTCAGATGCTTTGATATTCTCCATTCAGCATGCATCAGTGGCATGGGTTGCACCTCCATCACCCTTTGGAAATTGCACTCTTTTTTATGTTCACGTCCATGCTAGATTCCTCCACATGTCTAATGGTTAATGTTAATATGAAATTTGTTTCCAAGTACTCTATTCACAATATTTCTCAATCACACATAAAGTCGGTTTTCTTTTGCTCTATTACACTAAAAAAACACTAAGAAAACATAGTAAAAAAGAAATGCATAAGTTTTTTATGTGCAGATTTTTTAAACCACCATGGACTGTAGATGTAAAATATGTGTAGAATCTTCATTTGCTCAGTGTGAGTGTAATTTTTGAAATTAGGAGGCAAGTGATATAATGTTGAAATGGTCTCAAAAATGAGCTTCCAATGGTGTATTAACCCCTAAGCGCTCAAACAACCATTTTCTGATTGCTGCCCAAATTTAATGGGCTGCCCGAAACAAAAAGTATTCTTTTGAAAAAATAAAAGATATTTTATAATACTACATCAAGTCTACTTTCCAACTCAATTTGAATTATGGCAATCCGAGTTAAACTCCACCTGGGAGAAATTTTCAAAGTAGATCACCTCAACATTGTCTTAGTGTTGCAAAATTTGCTATTTGGGGAAAGTAATGATGATACCTCCATCA
This sequence comes from Pohlia nutans, assembly GCA_022496805.1. Classification (NCBI taxonomy): domain Eukaryota; kingdom Viridiplantae; phylum Streptophyta; class Bryopsida; order Bryales; family Mniaceae; genus Pohlia; species Pohlia nutans. Next base: position 3,374,759 of record CM040105.1, read on the forward strand.
TTTCTTTTGCTTTTTTGAAGTTTACAATAGATAGCCCAACTTTAACCAATCATACTAAATTTGAACTCTAAAATTGAAAATTAGAATTTATACAAATTTTCAAAGGTTAATGCTTTTAAATTCATTAGAAATGATCTAAAGTTATTTTTGGAAGTTTGACTGTATGGATAATTTGTAGAGATGATACTCTACATTTTGTCTATTGAACCAAACTTCATCAAACATATGGAAGGCACATATTATAACATATCTATGTTTTGTCCGATACCCCTCGGGCTTTTAGGGGTTAAATGCCTCCTAATTCCAAAGATTGCACTTGTAGTGATCAAATGAGGATTTTACACATGTTTTACATTGAAAGTCCATCCACATTGAAACTACATCAACTACCGTATTCTTTCATCTCTCAAACATATTAATGATTTTCTTTAACCCCTAAAAGCCCGAGGGGGTATTGGACAAAACATAAATGTGTTATAATATTTGCTTTCCATATTATTGATGAAATTTGGTTCAATAAACAAAATGTAGGGAATCATTTCTACAAATTATCCATACGGTCAAACTTCCAAAAATAACTTTACATCTTTTTTTAATGAATTTAAATGCATTAACCTTTGGGAATTTATATAAATTATAATCTTCACTTTTAGAGCTTAAAATTAGCATGATTGGTTAAAGTTGATTTATCTATTGTAACTTCAAAAAAGCAAAAGAAATGATGGAGGGATCATCATTACTTTCCCCAAATAGCAAATTTTAGAACACAAACAATGTTAAGGTGATTCACTTTGGAAAATTCTCCTTGGTGGAGTTTGACTGGGATTGACATAATTCAAATTGCATTGGGAAGTAGACTTGACGTTGTATTTTTAGGTTTTTTTTTTTTTTTTTTCAATTTTTTTGTTTTGTTTCAGGCAACCTGTTAAATTCGGGCAACAACCAAAAAAATGGTCGTTTGAGCGTTTAGGGGTTAATAACAAGAGTCTAATTTTTTGTGAATACTATAATTTAGTAGTATTATTGATGAAAAAGGAAATCATGGTTCCAAAGATGGTGTCATGTGTCATGTTGTGTTTGAATATAACCTCTTTTGATATATACACTCACGCGTATAGCAAGTGACGTGCCTAAACTACTAGTCACATATGGTATTCAACTCTGCTTCCTGCAGCAATTTGTGCATGCCGTGTAAATCAAAGATCACCGTACATAACATATTGAGTACCATAAATCATTATTGAATTTGCAATCAAAAATCAAACAAGAATGTAATACATATGCATTCTCAAAAATGTCTAATCGAAGGATTTTTTCCACCTAATACCCCCAAACCCTAGTTGGCCACACTAAAAGCATTTGTCTCTAATTTACTCAAGGTTCATAGGTTCATGAGAATACAACATGGTTTAAGTTATTTTATAGGTTTGTGTTACTACACGTTTGATGCACAAATACAATGTTGTTACAATGTTTACTGAAAACGAATGGTTTATGTACTTTAATTGTACAAATATGATATCCAAAATGCACAACAACCACACTCATAAGGTTACAGAAATCGTGGGTTATTGATAAATATTGTTTTCGCATTGATTTAGTGCGTAGAATGCACGTAAGATGTGCAAATATGGCAGAACCTTTGTACACACAAAAACAATGCAATAACTAGTATTTTTATGTGGCAAACCAAATTTGAGATGTCTTCAATGGTCAGTTCCTAAATCTAAATAGAAATCATAAATTTTCTGGGCCTTGAGCCTACTCGCCTTTTTCAGTGTAAAGTGAACAATCTCAAGGACTTTTTTGAATACTAAATGAAAATGTTTGGAGATCATCTAAAGTTCAAGGCCAAGGAGAAGCATTGAAGCTCTAACAAGCCTCGAACTAACACAAAATACAAAATATCCCTAAACTAAAATAGATTCATTTGCATCCATTTGACATGGGTTGCCACCTCGGGGAGGTCACTTCCAAATATTACGTAACAACGTGCAAACAAAGAAAGGATCCAAATAAATCTTTGAAAGTAAACTTTATAAATGATTTACATTAATTTAGGATGCTCAAAATTGATTATAAGAATTAAAATGAGAATATTCTTTAAATTTTACTAATTATAGTAAGGATTGCTTTTAAGTTTTAGGGTACTTTTAAATACCCTTTGTTCACACGTGATACTCAAAAGATACAAAGAGCGACCTCCCTGAGGTTGCCACTCAATGCTATGTCACATGACAATTTCGGCATAATATTGAGTTTTGGTTTAGGAAACCCACACTAATAGTAGACTTGTCGTTTTTCATTTGCCACTTTGTGAAAACGGTGAATAGTGGTTGAATATTATGTTTATATTTTTGTCTTCTTGTGACCAAAACCACTCACCAATACTGACACAACCAATGTGCATGGTACAATTTCATTCTTTTTTCATTTATAGTAAGTGAAAATCGACACTTTTCCTACTAGTGCCACGAGGAGATTTTAAGGGAGATATACTAAGGTTTGATTATGTAGATCAAAGCAAATTGAGGGAGGGCTTTGCAAATTCCACTAGGAAATATCTCAAGCATGGACCAACCTTGAATGGTTCATATCAACCCCATAGAATTCCACGTCATATACGATGATAAAACGCACTCCTCGAGGCGCTTGTAACTATTTTGCAGGCCCCATGGAGCAAGCAAATTGAACCCCTACCACATGCTTATCACTTCCCATGCTTGTCAAAATGATGGGATGTGGCAACCCGTACATGCGGCTTCAGAACTTGCCTGAACAGAAGCTGAAACCACAAAGTTCTGCAGGCGGGAGACATTCTGCATATTCTTCCTCATAAGATAAGCTTATGCATAGCCTCTTGCACATGTTGTAGAATCGTAAACTAGAAAAGCGTGCCCAAAAAGATCCATAATTGGTTTAACCCTTTAAACGTCCAGATCCATCACCGATTTCAAAAATGTGGTATAAAATATTTGATGAATAATAAAAATGGAGTTGATATATGTAAAAAAAGTTGAAAATCTGAATGTGTACATCACATCTGTACAATTGGATTTATCATATTTTTTTATTAATATTTTTCAATTAATTTTGCAAGGATTTATTTTGAAATTCACTTTAAAATCTCAAATTAACAATTTTTTATTAAAAGAAATTACAATGGATTTGGAATAATATGCACTATGAGATGGTATTATTTTCATTATTTGATTCTACTTATTTTGGAAAATCATTGTTAAGGTCTCACTTTTTGAACTAAAAAATGAAACTTGACATAAACCAATTTTTTCATTTAAAGAAATCACAACATCTTATTTGACGATCAATACCGTACAAATGGTAGTCAGTTAGCACAAGAACCAATGCATAAAACTATATATTGTAAGGCACTTTCATCCAAATATTTGCAAAATTATTATAAAAAAATTGAGAGGAATTTGGTGATTTCATCCACTATCTGCCCATTATTTTAGTCTAAAAGTAGCCACTCCCAATATCATATAAGATTTTGGCAAAAATTCCCCTTATTTGTTTTTTGGGTGATTAAGAGGTTTCATCCAAATTCACACTTACTGGTACATTGAACCCTCTCTAATGACACTTTGTAATGGCACCTTCCTCATATATATGGTAAACTTGACGTTGTGAACACCTTTCATTGAATATATGTCAAGTTGTGAACACAAGCTATGAGATTGAATTTAGAAGATCATTTGTTTCTTAAGGTAGTGTCATTAAAGAGGATTGAATGTACAGTACATGCCAATGTGTAACCTGTACCAAGTCATTTTCTATAAATTATTTAAGCTATTAGTTGGTATATATTAAAAGTTAGTTCGTTCAAGGTCCCACGCCACTCGATAAAATTACAATTGTAAGAGGAAACTTTGAAGTCTTTAGCTTGTCCTAGAGCTTGCCAAGAGTAGTTTATGTACTCTCTCCTATTGTCCTTTAGATTTTAGTGTATATTTTTGAACAAACATACTCTTCATTTGCGTCTACATCACAAAAGGACTTAATTTTAGTTTTTATGTTTCCATTCTAATTGAGATTCATCAACCAACTAAACACCGTTTAAAAAAAAATTATAACCAAAAATGTTGTGCATAGACATATAAACCTAACACCAAAGCAAATTGAGTATCTGAATGATTTTACGAGTGTTCAAATTTAATGAATTTCACTTAGCCTTTAACCCCTAAAAGCCCAAGGGGTATTGGACAAAACATAGATGTGTTATAATATGTGCCTTCCATATGTTTGATGAAGTTTGGTTCAATAGACAAAATGTAGAGTATCATCTCTACAAATTATCCTTACGGTCAAACTTCCAAAAATAACTTTAGATCATTTTTTAATGAATTTAAAAGCATTAACCTTCGAAAATTTGTATAAATTATAATTTTCAACTTTAGAGTTCAAAAGTAAGTATGATTGGTTAAAGTTGGGCTATCTATTGTAAACTTCAAAAAAGCAAAAGAAATGATGGAGGTATCATCATTATTTTCCCCAAATAGCAAATTTTATAACACTAAGACAATGTTGAGGTGATCTACTTTGAAAATTTATCCTGGGTGGAGTTTAACTCGGATTTCCATAATTCAAATTGCATTGGGAAGTAGACTTGACATTGTATTTTAAAATATTTTTTATTTTTTCAAAAATATATTCTTTGTTCCGGGCAGCCCGGTAGATTCAGGCAACAACCAGAAAATGGTCGTTTGAGCGCTTAGGAGTTAAGGTTGTGGGGTTGAGGAAGGAATGGTTATCAATAAAACTCATCATGGATATCATTTTGTTCAAACAAATTTTATACATTGACAATCACAACAAATAAATACTAGGTTAAAATGGTACCATTGGCTTAATAACTGTTAGTTCATTAATTTTAATTTTTGAAACAAATGGATGCTTTATTTCTATTGCAAAAGAGCAAATGACTAATCCATTTTTTTTTGGGTTATCACAATCATCAAACTATACAATTTGTGGTGTGAAATGACCCTAAACTACCCTTTGGAAGGGCTAGAGATGCTTCTTAGCATCAGTGAGGTTAAGAATTTAAATCCCATATTGGTTATAAACTCTTCCGTATGATCCATCCTAGTGCAACCTTATCACTTTCGTGTTTCGAAAAAAAGAGATTTTTTTTTTTTTACAATTTTTTTTTTTTTTTTTTTTTTTTTTTTTTTTTTTTTTTTTTTTTTGTTTTTTTTTGTTTTTTGTTTTGTTGAAACAACAGGCAATTTTTTTTTTTACAATTTGGGTCTCAAAAGAAATGTCGTAGGAAATTAAGTGTGTAGGGCACTGGCTGGTATGTATAACAACTTTTAGACTACGCAGTTTGTACCGGTACTGTTACTAATTATATTACTAATTAGATAGGCCTGTGTTACCTACTAGCTTTCCTGAAGAATTTTGGTTATTTTTAGCTCATGTAACTTAGATTTGTTATGAAATCATTTGAAGGCAGGATTGTTTGTCAGTGCTGTGTCCTGCCGAATAGGAAGACTAAATTAAACCCAATGTTATCTCGGAAGGCACATAAATTAGACACAGTATTTGGATAATTCTTTAAATAATGATAAAGCTTTACCACTCCAGACACCGTATTATTTAGTAAATGACTCTTTCCAACCCAGCAACTTGGAATGTAACCATGTAAGGGGAAAATGATAGAAAAAATAATAATAAAATAATAAACTAATAAACTAATAATAAAATATATATATAGAGAGGAATTTTCATCCAAATAGTGGCGATTTTAGTAATTTTTTAGAAGACTTTAACAAGATAACATTCTTAAGTAGTAGGGTACTGCACAACCTACTGCTTGGTTGGCTTTTTAGTGTTACAATAACTTTCCTTGGAACATGGAGAGAAAGATGACACTTGCCATTGTATGAGGGAATTTAGTAGGAGTCAAGCAAGTAAAACAAACTTAAGATGTGAAAACAACGAGCATTCAAGATCATCAAAGAAAATCTTGGAAACTTTAGTAGGGGTACAAAGTCTACGGCTTAACAATGTTATGATTTGATCCACTTTTTTTGTTCAATTTTTCTAGTATAAATGTAGCCACTACTAAAAAAAGCCAATTTTTGTTTGTTGTTCCAATTAGTTAATATTTTTTAAATGTGACACGCACCTTGGAATGTAGTCATGTAAGGGGAAAAAAAAAGGGATAGAATGATCCATGGATATATGTATGTTCATTCATTAACCCCTAAAGAACCAAGAAGCACGAATTGGTTATCATTTTTATTCTAGCAATTTTTGAGTAGGTTCTATGTGGACTTTTTTTTATTCAAATTTATTTGTTTTTTTACCAACGTATGCATTGTTCTTCACTGCTTCTAGTGATATAAAATGCAGTCTCATTTGAATTGTATTTTTGCACAATATGAGCAATTAAATTTCTCATTTTAAAATGGTGAATCCTTGTTCCTTTAGGGGTTAAATATATATTATAAGGGACTTTCGCCCAAATAGTGCCAACCAACTGCAGTTAATTTTAGAGAGGGTCACGTTTTGAGACTATTTCGTGCACTTTTTCAACCACTTTTTGCCATTCTCAAAATCAAATAAGATTATATCGCCATATTTGTTGAATTGGGAATTTCTGTCATATTAGGACTCTTTGAAACCTACAACTAGCATAGATTAAGTGGGATATTCTATACCAATTGTAGATTTCAAAGATTCCCAATATGGCGGAAATTCCCAATTCGACAAATATTGCAATTTATGGTGAGATAAAATTGGCAGTTCCCAATTGAGCATGATAACTTAGATGCACATAGTTGAGGGCACATTTGCACAAATATCATCAAATGGTATCCAGGTCCCTTACCGTAGTCCATCTACATCTTTGGATTCTTTCCTGATAAGGATGAAGATTCTCATCAGTCCCCAGCTTGCATAGAGAAATCAGCTAACAAATGAAATTCTGGGCTGTCTTGTCTATCAACAATGAATATTCTAGCGATTAGGGAAGCTTGTCCATTTTTTATTGGCTCTGACCGTAGGGAAGAGGCATTGCAGGAACACCCATTTTCTTGGGCAAAATACAATTGTAGCAAATATATTCCATCCATGATTCTAGTGAAATGCATTCTCCTCCTTCATCCATGCTAGTTCAGTCAAAGCTCCTCGTTGTTTTATTTTTTGAGTCATATGGTGAGAAGCTTGTCCATCTTGATTCTGTGCATGCCGAAATATTATTATTTTATTTATATGTTATTTATATGTGATAAAATTTAATAATGAACTAAAATTATCCCCCGACCCTAAATTCCCCTCAACGTTAATGCAAGAGGACAAAAACAAGCCCCCTATTTTTGTGCACGTAGGGCCCACCTTAAAAAACAACCCCCTCTTCCGAAGTTTTTAAATTCTTGAGGAGGTCTTTGTAGACTACCGTACCAGGAAGGCAAGGTCGGCAGAAAATAATTCCCCAAAAAACTGCCGAAAAAATAAATAAATTTATCAAGTATTTTGTCGAAATCAACAAAAATGAAGTCAACAAAAATCGTAGACAAAAAACAAATGAAAACATTTAGCCGCTAGTAAAATTCAATGTTAGTTATTAATAGCCGAATTTTTAATAATTGTTTTTGAAAGTGCCGACCTCCACTTTTTGAACTTTTATTAATTATTCGACACAAAAGTGCCGACCCTGCCTTCCTGGTACGGTAATATAAGGACATAGGCCTCTATTCTGCAAAAAAATTGCCAAAAAAATACCCTAGGATGCCCAAAATGGAAATGCGGCCCATTGAATAGTGCTTGCATTGAAGTCGAGGGCGGATTTAGAGTCGAGGGAAATTATCTGAGGAAAAATAAGGGGTTATCTTTTAGTCCTACTGTATTTAAGAGGCTTCAGAGTGCTTCTCTATCTCTCTGTGCATGGTTAATAGCTCATTAGTATTAACTAATGCTTGGTTGGCATATTGTTTGGAGAAGTGGATGTTCCAATGGAAATAACATGTTTCCTTTTGAGTTACCATAGTTGGCCGTCAGGATCAGAAAAAAGTTAATTATAAAAAGAGAGGTCCAAGTCATTAGGAAATTATCCTGGGAAATTATTTTTTCAAAAAACTTTCATTTTATATGTTGAAAAAAAGAATCTTGAAGAATATTCATAAATTTTGGTATTTGTTGAAAAGAAGTTTTCAAAACAAATTAATCATTTGGTATGAGATACCAACCCTAACGGCCGGGTACGGTATATATGGATGGGAGAACTTCAAATTTATTCATATCATTATTAAGTAAGGTCGGGAGTAACGTAAGTGATCCATTATTCCCTTCTTTTCATCAATGTACAAAAGAAAACTAGGTTTTTTTTTTAGTGGGACACATGGAGTATCAACCAATCTATTATATAATGCAGAGTGGTGCATACATACAATGTTTTTTTTTTCCTCGGCTATATTTTTCCAAATTTCTTTACAAAATATGGCATTTCTCTTTTGTTACGTAAAAAAAAATGAGAAAATTTTGAATTTTTTTTCCCCAGATTTTCTCTTTATTTTTTGTGAAGATAGCCTAATTTTGTGAAGAAAACTACCAAAATATGAAGAAATTCTATCAAAATATGATTGTAAGCTTAAGATTTTGGCAAATATTCTTTTGCAATTTTTTTTACATCACCAATTAGGCTTCAAGAAAAAGAAACACATGAAAATCATTGCACACATGCATAGGAAGACAATTCCACCATTGGAACTATTGTGTCAAACTCCAGTATGGGCCAACCTAGAAGGAAATTAGTATTGTATATTGTTGCATGACAACACTAGTAGAAAAGGTGGCATTGCAGAGGGAGTTGCCCAGGCATGTGGTGCCCAATTCCATGCATGCACAATGATTTTGCCTGGGCATCTCCTTGGAGAGCGCCACCTTTTCTACGAGTGATGCCCATGCAGAAACATTGTGCATGCGTGGAATTGGGCACCACATGCCTAGGCAACTCACTCGGCAATGCCACCTTTTCTGCTAGTGTTGCCCAGGCATGTGGTGCCCAATTCCACGCATGCACAGTGATTTTGCCTGGGTGTCTCCGTGGGGAGCGCCACCTTTTCTACGAGTGCAAGCAAGGATATATATAGAACTCCGGTACTACAACCGGCGTGAATAAAGAGCCTGTTCGTCTGTAAGAGTGTTGTTGGTAGGCCCCGTGGCCTAGACAGACTCTTCTTTGGAGTACTGCCACCTTTCAGTGGTGGGACTCTATAAATTACAATCTACCTACTGTAAGTTATATACATGCAATATATTAGTCCTAAATATAATAAATGAATACAATCATATCATTTTTTACCTGGTAATAATACAAGTTAGTGTAAAAGATATTTATGATGGCTGTGGGTTTGGATGCGTGTTTTTTTTTTTTTTTGGAGATATTTGTACACCTATATGTGGATATATTTAGAAATGTTGTTTCGTGCAAGCAAGGACTATATATGATTACAAGTTATACGCACCACAACAAGCAGCTACGCTACGAGGAGCTCTGACTAAAATAGAACAAGTGAAGGATGAGAATGCATTTCGGTGAAATCATGAAAGGAATATATTTGCTACAGTGGTATTTAGCCCAGAAAAATGAGTGTCCCTGCAATGCCTCGTCCCTATGGTCAGAGCCAACAAACTATTGGCCTGCTACTATTTTCATCACACAAAATTTCCTGAAATTTTATGTCACCAACGGAATATCACGCAAGGACATACAGTGACTGTCAAAACTGAGTACGAAATAGCTTAGTCTACCTTTAGCCATTCATATTTTATAATTTACTGCATTTAATGCCAAATCAGTTGACGGCACAAGTATACATTCAAGTAAATGATGTGGCTACCAAATTACAAGTCCAGCAATGCAAAATGATTTGAGAAAGATATAGATCAAAGTAAATTAGCTCTAAAACTCAGTTATGCTCACACTTGGATTACGCGGTGAATGCTACAAATTTGACATGCACAAGTGGTTTTCTGGGTCTATTTTTTTGGATGGGCATGTTCTTGGCCTTCACATTTATAATTGTGTCCCTATTCAGTGCACATCATGTATGCAAATTGAGCAAAATGGTTTCATTAAGGTCTCTCTCTGTTGTTGATAGAAAGCAGATAGAAGAAGCTACTTTAGAAAAGTTGAGGAGGGGTGAAAGTACTAGAAATGTTGCTAGAGACTTACAAGTATCCCAAAGTTGGGTTGCACAATTTCGTAAGCAACATTTGAGTGAGTTGAGTGATGTGAATCGCAGTTTTGGTGGCAGGCCATAGGTGTACAGTGCAGCTGATCGCAGGGCTTGTGTGAGAGAAATCACTATAGGTGGCTTAGAAACTGCACACAAAGTTGGAAATTACTTGAGAGGAGCTTCATGTTGGTATGAGTGATAGTACTGTGAGGAGAATGTTACGAAAAGCAGGTTTGAAATGTGAAGTGAAGCAAAAGAAACTAAAGCTCATACTTCTTCAAATTAAAGGACAATTAGAATTTGCTAGACGTCATTGCCATTGGACTGATGATGATTGGGATTGTGTAGTATTTTCTGATGAAACAAAAATCAACCGATTTTACTCTGATGGTCGCAGTTGGTGTTGGTTTCGTGATGGACAGAGTAGAAGTGCTGGAATGGTGCAACAAACTGTCAACTTTGGAGGTGGGGGAGTGATGATGTGGGGTTGCATGACTCCGAGTGGCCTTGGTATGATGTGTAGGATTGAGGGAAGAATGGATCAGTACATGTATAGAGAAATTTTAGAGCGAGAACTGGTTCATACACTGCATACATACAATCTAGATCCTGCCAATTTGATTTTTCAACAGGATAATGACCCAAAGCATACATCCAAGAGTGTGCGCCGTTGGCTGAATTCGCAAGAATTCACTCTTTTGAAGTGGCCGGCGCAATCTCCAGACTTGAATCCGATCGAACATTTGTGGGCAACTTTAAAACGTCGACTCAACCAATATGAGAGACCTCCCAAAGGAATGTTAGAATTGTGGGAGCGTGTTGAGGATTGTTGGGCTTCAATTACTCCTAGTGAGTGTAAGAACTTGTATAAAAGCATGCTTAAGCGCATTGCAGCTGTTATAGTTGCTAAGGGTAGGTGGACAAATTTTTAACTTTGTTCCAGCTAATGTGAGCAAAACTGAGTTTTGAACTGAACTTCACTTTACTTTTTTTTTAACATGCATACATGTGTGTAATAGACCTCAATCCCCATGGAAGTATGACTGATTGCAATGGTAATCCTGTGCAATTTATGGTTTCATTTTTGACGCATCCAATTTCCCTACATTGTTTGTTAAATTTCAGTAAGCTGTGTTCGTACTCAGTTTTGGCAGTCACTGTATGATATTCACCTTATCAACACCAGTGGCAAGGGACGAGACGAGACGTACTTATCTCAAGAACTACTATTGACTGTGCACTGTTTCCAGCACATGAAAATCACACGTTTTACAACAGGCCGGTCTCGCCCTCAACAGCTGGTGTCAGTCACATGGAATGTTACGGCACGTAGACGAGCGCTCTGTTTCATTTCATCACCTCCGCACATGGATTGGCAACGTAAGTGTAATTTCATCATAACGTTGGGCTCACATGCAGCTTGACGCGTAACTTCTTCTTATTATTATTGCTGTTGTTACTGGTACCTTACAGGGGTGGTGACAGGGACCCCTGGTTCTCATGATTCTCGTGTGGAAGTTTTACTCCCCAAGCTTTTTCTCGTCCGCTGGAGTTGCTTTCATCACAGCAATTTGATTGCAGAAACTTCAACGGTTGCAGAAAGTGTAAGTTTGTGGCAGGAGTGGCATGATAAGCAGGGCAACTTGACCGACCTCTGATGTACGTACGTACGTGCCAGTTCAAATTTGAAACTTTCATATGAATACTGATAGAGTTAAGGATTTTTTGTGCAGTAAAAAGGACGATATGATAACCATGATAAGGCCCAATTAAATACAGACGATGAAATATCAACTTTCATTTTAATGGTCATTAGACAATTATATTGCCCGGGGGTGCACTGTGTACAAGTATACGTGAGTGCATAGAAGGGGTATTAATTCGAACATTGTCATGTTACATATACATACAATAAACATATTTAGAATTGAAAATATTGATGTATACTTACAATAAACATATATTTAGGATGAATTTAATTTGTATACATAGGATTTAGACATATAACCCCTCATACACAAGGGGTTTTTTTTAGGGGGCCTCATTTTACAAATCAATGGGTACTTCACAAAAAGGTACAATATATGTAGTGTGTTTCTAGTTGAAATCCAAAATTTTCTCATATAGTATTACAAGTGATTCTTTGGAGTACATAACATTCTTGAATTGTCATGGCTTGATTCTTTTTCTATACTCCTTTGTCCCATATTAACCCCTTACCATCCTCACCTCTATCCAGATTTGGAGAATTTTAAAGATGTATTCTAAAATGTAACTAAGAGAGATATTTTGAACTTGATATATGAATAAAGTTGTACATTATGATTTTTTGATCCTATCCATACGGTTAGATCTATGATTTTTCTCACCAATATTTTTGTATAAAATTTGAAACTCATGTGTGCAAGTTCTTTTGTAATTTGATTACGAATAAGATATTGACCATTTGTACATGAGATTTATTGTTATTGGCCAAAAGGTAATACTCTAAGTGTAGTGATTTTATGAGTTGACTTTTTAAAGAGCACTTTTACACAAAAGTCTTCAAATTTTTGGATGAATCACTACAACATGAAATGAGGCATAAAAATTTCACAAATCATCCCCTTTCTAATTGGATCACACATGAATGAAGTTAACTTCCTATAAAATACATTGTAAAAAATCCACACTGCAAAAAGTCAATGACGGATGAGAAAAGTGTTTTTGATTATGTAAACTGTCCACTTTCTGGACGGTTGGACGTTTAGGGGTTAAATTTCATGTACCTTGAAACTAGACAACTTAAAAAGTCTACTTATGTGGACCCTGAGCGCAACAATGTGGACCTTTGGCCAGTAGGAGTAGTAGTTTGAGCAAATAAGAAGCTTAATTCACAAAGCGTCGTGGAAGGGGAATGGCGTGAATGGCGTCTCACATAGTGTAACTTATGTCTAACTCATTAGATGTGAGCTAGAAATTTTGTCTTTAACACCATGTATATAGTTGCAGCCATAGTATCTATAATACCTTCTATTTTTTGTAATTTTCCAATGTTTTTTTCTTACCAAAAAGATATTTCTCAAAAATCACACTATTTTTGGAGGGTACCCATATTAGGCCATCACCCGGAAGCTTAATATAAGACAACGGGAATAGTACTTCTATATGAGCACTAGTGAGGCATGATGAGTCTATAAAAATGTAACAAGACCTAATTCTAATTTGTTACAGATTTTTCATCATGAAAATTGATGCAATACATCTAAAAAATTTAGGTAATGTAGGAAGTTAGAGATGACTGATGTTTACAAAAAAATAATAAACATATATATATATATATATATATATATATATATATAATTATTTATACATTAAAATAAAATAAGAATACAAACAACAAACTTGAGTTGATACTTATAACCAACATTCTTAAACAACATTGTTGAGTGCCTAAACATGACCCAAAAACAAGACTTTGATTATTCAATGTATTTGGAATTGGATTTAGAAAGGGATTCAAAGGAAATAGAAATATACTGGGAATCAAATAAATTATGCCCCTTTACTTAAGCACTCAACACTTTCAATTTAACCCCTAAGAGAATCCTCAATGAGGCCTCTAAATAAGCCCGGTATGTTAAAATTATCTTTTGATGCACACGGAATTAGAAAGTTATATTAGTGTTATTAGAATCAAATTTAAAAAATGAATATAATAGAGCCAAAAGAATCTTGATTTGGACATTGGGTGTCCAAAATACACTCCATTTAAAGCTAGCTAGCTTTCAAAAAAATTAAAGGGCTCTTCAAATCTAGTGTAAAGATGGTTTAGAGTGCCAATGGCACGACAAATGTGTGCAAATGTGTTATGCCTTTGGCACCCTAAACCATCTTTAGACTACATTTGAAGAGCCTTCTAATTTTATTGGAAGTAAGCTAGCTTTAAATGGGGTGTATCTTAGTCATAAAATGTCCAAATTAAGATTTTTGGGTCTATTATATTTAATTAATAATAATATTCTAATAGAATCTAATAATAAAATTGAAAATTCTAATTCCATCTACATGAAAAGATAATTTTAATATACTGGGCTTGTTTAGAGGACCCATTGAGGATGTTCTAAAGATCACAAGGTATCCCTGGAATTCACGTTTTGAAAAAAAAAAAAAACATTATAAAACACCACTTGAAGAAATATTTTGGGGTTGATGTAAATGTGAAAGTTTTAGATTTTGAGATTTTGAGTCCATCAGTATGATTAGATTCACCAGTGATATAGTTTGAAAGTTAAAATTAAAATTTCTTTCAAGATTTTGATTACAAACAAAATATTAACTTTTTTTGAGTAATATTTATTGAAATGGATTTGAGATGAGATACTCTTGGCGTGGAGATTTTTTGAATTTTTTTATTCTTTGAATCTATGACCTGATCTTTGCAAGGTCACTTATGAACTAAAGCCAATGCAATTTTGGCTTGGTCAAAATTTCACATAATTATATGTTTGTAATCTTAGAAAAGTATGTATATACTCTAGTAACACGAAATCCAACCGATAGATAGGACAACAACTTTCAAGATGTAGTATCTTTAAAAAAATGTTGTAGGTTCATGAGGAGGGAGATTTGGAAGAACAAAGAATGCCACCAACCCAAAATGGGTCGGTTGGACCTTTAAGATATCTCGTAGAGAAGGAATTGTAGAAAAAAGACCAAACTAAAAGACAATTCAAGAATAATATGTGCCTTCATGTAAAGAACTCAGACTAAAACCCTCATTATTTCCATGAACCCACTACAAGGTGCAACATACACCCATCCTTTTTTTAGCTAGCGAAATATAGCCAAAACATAAAATATCTTTAGATAGTTCTAAATTTGAACAAAAACCCATTCACTTATCGCCAACAATTCATTCATTTCACTCATCTTCATCCATTTAAAACAAGTTCTCATCCAATCCAAAGTGTTTCACAACATAGTCCGGGAAGTTTTTTGAGCTTTACCGGTTACTGTCCTTTCATTCCAAGATTGAACCAGTTTTTCAAGTGTGGAGTCCGGTTATTTTCTCTCTTTAATATATAAAATAGAAATTTTTTAGCTTTTTCACCCGGTTTTTAGCCGCTCCTTCTAAATTCCAATCGGTTTTTAGAAAATCAACCGGCTCATCTTACACTAGCTGCCGGTTCTCCCCGTTCATTGTTTCACAAGTGCCACTTGCTGGAAAAATTAAAAATTGCAAAGAATACCCCTGCCCTACACTTGGCAGGTCAGGTGAAGACTGAACATGCAGTAAAAAGTGGGACCTCATTTAGTTGTTAGCAGGAAGGATGAATGTAATCAGATACTGGATGAAAAAGGCCATTCAACGTTCAATTGATCCGTCCATCGGCCTGACCGGATCCACGCGCCGCCCAGACATGCAACAGCAACCTCGTCCTCCCTTTCTTCAGTTCATTCCTCTTTTCTTAGTATTATTATTATGTACTGTAGTCCAAAACCAGCTCACCGTGTTATGGATCATCATTCATTGACCGTGTGTACCGCCAATCCTCACCTCCGGCCTGCCTGGTCCCATTCCAACTGCATATAAGACTGCGCGTCTGTTGCACACTTTTTCCTCTCATCATCATTCCCATTCTACTACTGCAGATCATATCAATTCCTGTGTGAGTCTCCGAGGTATCTACAGTAGCTCCATACCGTTTTTTTCAAATCACCAAAAGCTATACTAGCCGTAGTGTCAGCTTCTGTCGTCTAGCTTTTGCTTGTTTCTTATCGATCCTAGTCTGAGCGAAAATATCGATCGACCGGCCGTGTAGTAGTAGTATTGATTATTATTTCTAGGTTCCGTTGTGCTCGCTAGCTCCAGTTTGAATCTGTCAACAACGTAAAGGTAAGATCATTAATCACTACGCAACGGCACACATGCATGGACGGCTACAGTTTTCGATCTTATTTAGAGACCCTTCTTAATTAGACTGTCCGTGCGCACGGTGAGATTCTGAAGACTTGAATTGAGTCTGACGATTGCGTTCCTCCTGAAACTGCTGCAGGGTGAGAGTTTTTGATCGAAGTTTGTTCCGAGTTTCTCGATTGTTGATTTTCGAACCAAAGTGGATTCGTCGAGGCGTTGAGGATCGATGGGAAGAGGTATGCAAGTGTTTCCAGAAATGCATGATGGGCTATTGGTTTTTGGTTTGTGGTTTTGAGAATTGCTAGGTGTATGTGTGTTTCTATGGCGATGGAATTCATTATCGTCTTGGGTTTTTTCGAATTGTGTAGGTGCCGGCGGTGCCGTGAAGGTTGCACCAGGCAATGGGAAAGTTCGAATTGGGATCAATGGCTTCGGCCGCTTCGGTCGCTTAGTTGCCAGAGTAGCGCTGGAGCGCGACGACATCGAGCTCGTCGCTGTCAATGACCCCTTCATCAGTACCGACTACATGGTACTAGCTCACCCCCAATCGATAGTTTTAGGAGCCAGGCTAATGGAGGATCAATACGAGGGACCAAAAGACATACGTGGGTAGTTTGACATTCAATGTTCTCTCCAGTAGAGGAAGATGAGTCTTGGTAGTACACTTGCTTGACTACTAGTTACTGAAAAATGCAAGTGGCTATCCTTTTCTGTGATCAATTGTGTCTTCGCTAACACGAACTTTCAATGCAGGCTTACATGTTTACCTACGACACCGTGCATGGGCAGAAATGCAAAGCAGACATCTACGCTCAAGACGCGAACACGCTTTCCTTCGCCGGCAAGAAAGTCGCCGTCTACGGACAGAAGTAAGCCACCCACTCACCATAGCTAGGAGCTTGAAACATATATCCTTAAAGAGGACAACAAATAATGTTCCACTTTGAGTGAAAGCAAATAGTCGATATCCCATATTCTCTCAACTCCCTAATCAGAGGAAGACGAATCTCCACTGTTGGTAGTATGAAAATCTGTTACTGGTCTCGTTCAAGTGGGTATCAAGTTGAATCAAGAGTTGTGGAAGAATGCGAAGTTTCTGACATGAGAGGTCCTCGTTTTGGTTGCAGAGACTTAGCGAAGATTCCGTGGAGCAAGCACCGAGCAGACTACGTGGTGGAGTGCACGGGGAACTACACGGACAAGGACAGAGCCGCGGCGCATATGAAAGGCGGAGCGAAGAAGGTGATTATAACGGGGTACAGCAAAGACGCACCGACGTTCGTGGTGGGCGTGAACGAGCGGGAGTATCGCCCCGAGCACAACGTGGTGGCCATGGCGAGCTGCACCACCAACTGCCTGACGCCCCTTGTCAAGGTCCTTCACGACAGATTTGGCGTGGCGGAGGCGCTCATGACCACCGTGCACTCGCTAACCGCCACCACCAAGACCCCCTCGGGCCCGTCCCTGAACAACTGGCGCGACCACGAATTGATCCCGAGCTCCACCAGCGCGTCCAAGGCCATCGGCCGCGTCATCCCCACCCTCAACGGCAAGATCCGCAGCGTGGCGTTCCGGGTTCCCACCCCTGACGCGTCCCTGGTGGACTTGACTGTCAGACTGAACCGCAGAGTCGGCTATGAGGAGATTTGCCAGGCCGTGCGTGAAGAGGCCGAGGGCAAGATGAAAGGAATATTAGGCTACAACGATGAAGATCTCGTCTCTAGTGACTTCATTGGCGATTCCCGATCTAGCATTTTTGATGCCACAGCCGGCTTTGCCTTGACTGACAATTTTGTCAAGCTTGTTGCGTGGTATGACAACGAGTGGGGCTACAGGTAATGCTTGCTCTTTGCTCTTTGTTTGCAGTGGCTTTTCTGTTAACCCCTAAGTGTCCTCTGTAGTGTAGGAAAATTTGGACCCCCTGCTGGAAAGCATCTGTTTGTGTGAAAATGACTTCAGTTTGACCTGATCGACACTGTTGATCTCGTAGTATAGAACAAGAGCTTTAAAATGATGTTGATTGCAATCAGAAAACCGAGAAAATGCCACCGTTGCAAAGTTCAGTGATGCAGATCATGGCCATATTGGGTCTTTACACACTCTACTAGAAATCACGAAACCATATTCTTTATCTGTCCTAGCCTGGTCCATAATCTTGTATTGAAGGTGCGGACTGCTACTGTGGAAGCATCAGTCTTTGATCACTGTTGAGGAATGATGCCTCTACTGTACCACTGTAGAAATGAGATAGTTACGTTTTGTTCCAATTAGGGAGTCTGTCTACTAGTGATGGCAATTGGATCTTTGTCTACAATAACATGGTTTGTGGTGATGGCAACATGGTTTTTGACAATTTGGTATACGTCTATGACAATATGGTTTTTAGCAGTATGATTTTGGGAACTTCTAACAGATAGTATTCTGTAGGATCTTGTGAAACGCATGTTGGTATGCAGTCATTTTCGAGGTGAAGGATTTGAGGTGAAAGATTTTTAACATGGGTTTGCTGTTTTCTTGTGCAGTCATCGGGTGGTGGATCTCATCATGCACATGTCGTCAGTGCAACATTCCCGGTACCATTTTTAAACGGTGCCGGCACTGTAGAGATAATATGAGTTTTTTCCATTACATGTAGATTGTTGTACTTGTAGAATGTTAGAGGAGCCCTAGGGTGTGATGGGAACCCAGATATTAGTCCGTACGGTAGTCTAGACAGGCAGTTAGAAAAAGCGCATGCAGCAAAGGCTGCGATGAAATCTGTATATTAGATTAAAAAAGAACAAGAGGAGAAGGCGAAGGTGTCCACCTCTCAGGAGGGAAGAGATGAGTTTTCGCCATTCTTATTTCCCCGGCAGGATCATAAGCTTATTCATGTAGAATAGAATCTAGTACCCACCCGGCACCCCAACTGTGGGACACGGTGAACAAACACTCTTTATTGGAATCATACTCTCAAATGTTCGAGAGGAATGTGGAAAAAAACGATTGGAAAAAACAGAAATGAGCTCGCTAAATTCTTTCATATTTCTTGGTCTTTCAGGTACACTACATGCTTTGAGTTTCAATGATAGACTTGTGTAGATTGTTATGCATCTGTAGTGTACTTACTGTCATGTTGATGTCAGGCTCAAAAAGTCTGAGAATATGCATGGCACTCATTGAGTGCGTGACAAGTGCTTGTCTTCATTCTATAGCCTCTGGTACCCCCTACCTGACATGAGCTGAAGATTATGCACAAAAAGAATGTGGATTCCCTTTTCCAAAGGAAGTTTGTGAAAAATGTTATGAATTGGAACATGGCTGTGTTGTCATAAAAAATTCTGCAATTTGTGCGAATTATTTTACCATTCAGGATCAGTATGTAACAAGACTAACAGGAAATCAATGTATGCACTAATCACGTGGAAATGTCTACTTTACACTTTAGGGTGGATTTCTGTGCTTTCGCCAAGTTTGTAAGAGCAAGGTCAACAGTTCGTCAATGTGCACCAAGTCTTGGTGTGAGAGAATTAGGAACTTCCCCAACAACAAACACTAAACGTGCCTAGAATAGAGGTCATCAATCAATTTTAAGCTATTACTTTTGTCACAACTTGGGACAATCATAATGATGGAGAATAAGTTTACTAAAGTTAACTTCACAAAGTGGGAGCATGGTCTTGTCACAGAGTAGGACAAAGTGCTTGATGTGGAAACCACCTCCGCCATATGGACAATATTTGGTGTAGAAATATCAAACTCCAAACTATGAGAGGCACTTAATCAATCAGAAATAGCGTTGGTGAGTGGAAAGAGGATGCTGTTGGATGTGCTAGAAGCCTGACCATTCAAGAGGCACTATGTAGAACCACCGAGGTCCACAGTTGAAGTAGTCAGAGCAGGCCCAACAACATCCTCTTTCCACTCACCAACGCTATTTCTGATTGATAAAGTGCCTCTTATAGTTTGGAGTTTGATATTTCTACACCAAATATTGTCCATATGGCCGAGGTGGTTTCCACATCAAACACTTTGTCTTACTCTATGACAAGACCATGCTCCCACTTTATGAAGTTAACTTTAGTAAACTTATTCTCCGTCATTATGATTGTCCCAAGTTGTGACAAAAGTAATAGTTTAAAATTGTTTGATGACCTCTATTCTAGGCATGCTTGGTGTTTGTTGCTAGGGAAGTTCCTAATTCTCTCACACCATCTTGGATGTGGACTTGGTGCACACTGACGAATTGCTGGGCTTACTCTCAGGGAAATTCTGACGAAATTATTGAATCCAAAATTTCACAAAAGGATGTGCATTTAAGAGTAGTTACCGATATACCCCACATTCGTTGCTCCAATCGATGCACTCTGTCTGCATAAGGACAAGCATTGTTTTCAGTAATTTGCATGATGTTGGGTGCTCAGCACAGAGCATGCTGTTCTTTTGCCTTTTACTAAAGAATACTGTGTGCGTGCAGGGCTAACTTCCTAGCATAGCCCATCTTTTGGATTTCCGCACATGGGGCCCATAAGAAGAACACCAAGAACAATCTCGAGGTCCAACTTAGGGTCTCCTTCCATGTATCGGTGGGGTCTTAGAAAGCTGGAAGCCACCGATGTCATACCAAAATGGGTGAACCCAAGAGTTTGGTTTCAATTCTTGCAGACACCGGTGAACCATCAGTGGAACCTTCTTGAGACTTTGATTCTTGTCTTCTAGCGGCTTTCACCGGCCCGACCCTTACATGGAAGCCTACCCTTAACATGTGCCTTTTGCAACATCACAAGTGAAGGTGATTAATTTAGTTGCACATGATGAAAGGAATTTAAATTGTAGAGATGGAAAAACAACACAATACATGCCATCTTAGCCACTTAAAAAAATTTGAACCAACATATATGCAACTAAAATAACTAGCTTCACTCAAGGTTAGTTCACAATTGAGGAGAGGAAAAAAGATTCTAACGATTTGATTGGTAGAGAATACAAATTTGACCTCTCGCCCTTCACATTGTTAAAAGCCAATGGCGAAAGGTCATTTTTCTCTTGAGTGCCCACACAACAACATTTCTTGATAGTCTTGGAGTCAAGGAATCGTGCTCTTGACAAAAAATTGAACTGGACAAGAATGGAAAACTAATTCTTGGTTGAGTGGACATTCAAAATTTGACAAAAATATGGCCTGATGAAGTTGTCTTTTAGGCCTTCCCACTATGACCGGCTAAAAGTCATACTTATTATATTATAATGGACCTCATGTTATAATAATAATAATAATAATCTTCATGTTATTCTTATCATATTATAATTTTATCCTAGCGGGAAGAAATCATGGTTTTCACAAACGCGTTGATAAAGTGGAACAGAGTTGGCTATGAACCTCTTTTAACTCACCAATATGTTCCTAGCTGCTTTTAATCTACAAGGATGATTGGCTACAAGTTCATCTATAAGGATGATTGGCTATAAGTTCATCTATGAAGATGATTGGCTATAAGTTCATCCAAAAAGAACATAAATTATGGTATGTAGAACTATTGCTAAGTGATTCAAATTTTGAATGAATGAAATCACTAAAATGCTCCAAAATCTTGAGATAGTATTGTTAGTTTTTGGATGAATGCATATACTTAAATTGGATGAATAAATATATTTTTATTGTATTTTACATATTCCATTTTGATTCAGAGAAGGAAATTGCTTCATTACTCCACATTTCTCTTTTTACCACACACAAAAAAATAAAAAAAATAAAAATAAAAATAAAAATAAAAATATATATATATATTCCAAAAAAATTAGGCATTTATTATAGCTTCCTAACAGTTTGGACATGTGCCTAATAATTAATTAAAGTGCAAAATATACTTAGGCAACACAAAAAATAATATGTTAAAATCCGATAGTAACATATTAAAAAATATATTAAAATCCTTGGTCTTTTAATTTAAAAAAAATTGGGCAAATTAGGTGCCCTTTTAATTATTTATTTTCTGATCAAGCTCTTCGGAAGCAACGGTATTTTAAAAAATAAAATTTGTCAACCCTACCCTCCACCTACGGTAGCCACAATGAGGGTAACAAATCTTGATGAAGTCTTCACTTATAGTCATGAAAATTATTTACATTCTGAACTTGTTAGTATCACAATCTCTAATATCACATTCCAATACCAACAGAGAATATTTGCTATCATGTACACATGTGAATATCACATTCCAATACCAACAGAGAATATTTGCTATCATGTACACATGTGATTGGATACTTTCATCATGTTAAGTTTTGAACCTATGAACATTGATTATTTAAGGTGTGATATAAAAAATAAAATCAGAGCAGGCTTAGAGGTGCCAATTGTGTAAAACTGTAAAAGTGGACTGCCTCCTAACGATTGGGTTCATTTTATGAGTTTAATTATTGAGTACCAACTTCCTACAAAGAAGATTGGGTTGTTGAAACCTTGCACTCCTTCCACGTTTCAAAATCTGCTTTGAAGGCATTAGTTATGAGATTCACTTTCACAATACTCCCGCAGATTGTGTCGAATTGGCGACGCGTTGGGCTATGTGCATTAAACGTACCATACATGCATGATGCAACAACAATCAATGTTCAAAGGGTTTTTTTCCCTAAATGGCGATATTGTAATCTATAATCTATAACAACTCAGTAGAGACATTGCCTCAGGTATTTAGGCGAACCCTAAGCCTGCAAGTAGTTTCTTTTCTTGGCTACATGTTTGTGGAGAGTTGTTGGTGTTCCAATTGTGTTGAACGTGGATTGGGAGTTTTGACACTATGGCATCTAGGTCATAGAGTAGCGGACAACAAGTCCAACATGCAGCGCTCATCAGATATTGCTTTCCAATTTGCATTTGTTACTTTTGATTTTTTCTCTTGTGAATATACAATAACAAGTAGTAGTATGCTGTAGACACCTCGTGTACAAGTGACTACATCTTTGTTTTTTGTTATGGGCACATCTGAGGGATACTACCTCTTGAGAAATCCTCAAATTTCTAATTCACGCACTTGAAGTTGGAGCTTTGTTTACTGTTTATGTTCTTTTCCTGCAGTTCACTCTGGTTTGCTATTATAGCTCTCTATTGGGATTGTCGATCTGCTTCAATCGATTTGGCGTCCAAACAATTGTTGTTTCACAATCTACTAGGGGAATTATATTTTTTGATTATTTATAGAGATGCATGTGTCGACTAGTTTAAAGTATTGGATTTTATTTTATTTCTTTGCTTACCCTGTAAGCTTAGAACGTGAACAATTCTGTGATGTTATGTGATTTTGCCTAAGGTTTGGAACCCTTATTTAGTAGTGGACACAAGTCTATTTACTAAATTTGTTCTTATTAGGTAAGGTGGGAGTTTGATTTTTGAGATTGTTTAGAATATGCTTTGAATTTTCAAATAAGAAGAAAAAAACCCCTATTTTTTTAATTTATTTTTTGGTAATATGCTATGGTACTATGGTAGTACCAAGAATGCTCTTATTGGCCCCATGGTTGTAGAGAATCAAAGTATTAGACTAGAATCCGGGACTAGAATGCACTACATGCGGTGAAAAAAATTGCACCAAACAAGTCTGTGTTTAATATTGTGATCTTTGTGGTTGTTTATGTAAGATAAATAACTCTATTTTTTGACCCTACCACTGTAAGGCTATTAAGAACTCGAGCTCCATTTTTGTGTTTAGAAGTCTTATAATGGTAATGACACTCAAAAGAGTTACACATCCTACACGAAATACTTTAAAATTCATTATGTTTTATCTCCTTTGTTGAAAATGTGTGAAGCTTTGGATGTGCATACCACCTTGACAAGGCTTTTTGACAATACCAATAACGACCTCGTCGATCCAATGGTTGTAGAGATCCAAGAAGGTATTACTAAACAAAACAAACAAACAAAAAAATTACTTAATGTATAAACAAGTATAATATAAGTATAATATGTGTAGTTGCTACAACTATAACATCCCAACCTATGTTATTTGTTTTTACAAATTTAACAAATAAACTAATTTTAGAGTATAGATAGATAGATAGATAGATAGATAGACTTTCTTTAATCATTTGATTCACAATTGAAGCAATCTCTAGCAATTGATATAATGTATTATTTGGCCTCTTAATCCCAAATTGCCTAACCATGCGTTTCTTGGCCTAATGTACAGAATTGAATTTCATTTTCCCATCCGTCATGCTCTTTTTGCAAGTAAAAGAAATACTACAAAATTCTATGGCAAGATAGCTTCATGCATGTGTGGTCCGATTAGAAAGGGGATGATTTGTGAAAATTATATGCCTCATTTCATGCCACACATTTCCACCAAAAATTTTAAGATCTTAGTTCAAAACAAAGCAAGAGTGCTTTTGAAAAAGTCAACTCATAAAAATTAAGCAACCAATAATCTCCCAAACCACTACATTTAGAGTATTACATTTCAACCCATCAATATTTTAATTGTAATCGAATTACAAAAGAATTTTGAATTTTAAGTTTCAAATTGTATACAAAATATTGGTGATTGCAGTCACAAATCTAACCATATGGATAGAATCTAAAATTCATAATGTACAACTTCTATTTGTTCATCAAATTCAAAATATACATTTTAGTTGCATTTTATAGTGCATATTTGCAATTCTCCAAATCTGGAGAGGGTTGATCAATTTAGAAGGAATTTTTTATTGTAACTTTCAAAATTTCTTTGGTGATAGCATTGGTAAATCTAACTATACAGATGGAATCTAAAATTCAAAATCTACAACTTTCATTTGTAAATCAATCCCAAAATATTCCTCCAAATAGTACTTTATCATGGTTTTTCTCAAACCGTCACTTCCAAGAACACACTATGATCTTTAGGGGTTAAAGTTCTTTAAATTTGACAGTTTTTTACAAGTATTGTAAATATGACAAGCTTAGTTGCATTCAAATCTCTTTGTAATTGATGACAAGAATTCTCTAGTTTGATAATAGGAACTACACTCAATTCTTGCAATGCCCAAATTAAATAAACGCAATTATCTAATTTCAACACCAAGGAGCCGCAATAGACCTTTAGATAAGGGACAAGAGAGTGAAGAGACTCATGTTATATTCAAAATAATGTGAGACAAAAAAAATAAAAAATTCTTTCGTAGTTAGATTCATAATTACATTAAACATAATGAGTGTCCTAAAAATTATTTAAAAATTATTTAATGAATATTTTCGAGAACGGAATATTCTCGTTCTTGGCAACACAGCCCAAGAATGTAATGTATTTCATCCACTACCCCGCTAAAGGAAACATTCATCCATTCTACACAGTTCCGTAATCCCTGAAACTATGGCAGCAGCAGCCCTCGGGATTCAATTCTCACGGCAACCGATTGCAACAACGATGATCGGCTCATGCACCGGAGCAATGCGGCTTAGATTGCACAAACACACAGATTTGACGCAGATGGCTTAACGACGGTTCAATTCTCGCTCATGGGGATACAGTAGACGAAGAGCAAGCATCATCTGTAAGTGACGAAACTCGGTTTGCGAATTTTAGTGTTTTTCATGGTTTCGATCGATCGTGGGTTTGAATCGTGCTATTCCACAGATTATTTTCAATTTCTGGAGTGTCGATGTGTGTGATATGAAATTCCCATTGAGAATGAGGTTTTACTTCAATTTAGGGCTTAGGGTCATAGTTTTGATTGATCGTCGGGGGAAATCCGAGGTTTGAATTCTGCTAGGTTGGAGAGGTTTTAATTTGAGTTTGAATTGCTAGTTTATGAATGTTGCAATATGGAGCTTCAATTTAGGATTTAGAGTTGGTAATTTTTGATTGCCTGGGGAAAATTCGGGGTACGAGTTGTGCTAGTTTGGAGAGGTTTCGATTTTTTGAGCTTCGATGTGTGATGTGAATTTGAATTGCGAGTTTGTGAGAAGGAGGACCTGTAGCTTCAATTTAGGGCTTAGGTTTCATAGTTTTGATTGATCGTCGGGGGAAATCTGAGGTTCGAATTCTGCTAGTTTGGAGAGGTTTTAATTTGTTGAGCTTCGTGAGTTTGAATTTCTAGTTTATTTATGAATGTTGCAATATGGAGCTTCAATTTCGGTACCCCAGGGTTGGTAGTTTCTGATTGCCTGGGGGATAATTCGGGGTACGAGTTGTGCTAGTTTGGAGAGGTTTCAAGTTTTGGAGCTTCGATGTGTGTGATATGAATTTCCCATTGTGAGTTTGTGAGGAGATTTTACTTCAATTTAGGGCTTAGGGTTCATAGTTTTGATTGATCGTCGGGGGAAATCCGAGGTTCGGATTCTGCTAGTTTGGAGAGAGTTTGAATTGCTAGTTTATGGATGGAGCTTCAATTTAGGGTTTAGGGTTGGTAGTTTTTGATTGCCTGGGGGAAAAGTCGGGGTACGAGTTGTGCTAGTTTGGAGAGGTTTCGATTTTTTGAGCTTCGATGTGTGATGTGGATTTGAATTGCGAGTTTGTGAGAAGGAGGACCTTGGAGCTTCAATTTAGGGCCTAGGGTTCATAGTTTTGATTGATCGGGGAGTAACTCGGGGTTTGAATTGTGCTATTTCGGAGTGATTTTAATTTTTCGATGGTGGTGTGCAACAGTGAGTGTTTTTTTTGTCAGGAGACAATTTAATATTTTTGCTACTTTTCCATGGCTTGAAAGCTCCTTGGATGCTCTTTTCATATTAGTAATAGTAGGGTAATACTTATGCGCTACCTAGGTGCTACTTAGGCAATACCTGGGGTGATACCTAGGTTTAAAGAGGCGACACATCTTGACACATTATACTTTTTTTCCCTAAAATCCTTTGTATCAATTAGCCAGCCCAAACTTTATGTACACTACCTTTTGCTAATAGTGCGTGTGGTATTAATTCCAAAGGCCAAAATTTACACCCAATCATTTACTTACGCTAGGAACAAGAACCCATTGCAGAGTCACACAATATATGGTCCAACTATACGACACAATATATGGTCCAACTATACAAGGACACATCAGAGGAGCACGTCTTAAAAACCCTCACGCACTACTAGCAAAAAGTAGTGTAAGCAATTTGGCTCAGATTAAAATCACTGGTGTGCAAGCAGGGGAGGTTGTGAGAGAATGGAGGTGGAGGTGCGGAGAGTCGGGAAGCAGGATTGTTTCGCTTCGCTGCCTAACACGCTGCTGGAAGCGTTTCTGTCGGATGAATTGCCGCCTTTCCCTCTGGTGCTGGAGCTTCGTGTTCCAGGGAAGAAGGGTCAAGGCGGGCCGTGGTTTGTGGCATGGGATGGCTCCGCTTCTCGCTCTTCGCATATTGAGGTGAGTACCTCGAAATCAATCGACTTTGTAACTTTTTTCATAAGTTATAATAATTATCGCTTTACAACTCCTGCTCCAGATTTTGATTTGGCTGAGTGCTGAATGTTTCTGAGCAGGTTGCAGAAAAGTTCGCAGACTGCATTGGCCTGGAGAATAATACCAGGGTCATTGTCCGAGCTAGGGTTGAGGTTCCTGTGGCAGAGACTGTTGCCATCGAGCCTGCAAGTGAAGATGACTGGGAAATGTTGGAGCTCAATGCTGAGTTTCTCGAGGAGCACGTGTTAACTCGGGTCAGTACTTTGAAGACTGTTTCTGCTTTGATATCAGTTTGGATATTGAAAATGGATACATTTCTCTCGTTGGAAGCAGGGTTTTTTTTTGCACTGTAGTAGTACAACATGTAAGTAATGGAAGGTGGTCCTGCAGATTTAAACCACTGTGATTGTGCCAAGACACTGGTGTCTGTCTCTAAGAAGCCAGGAAAGAAAACCCTGATTGGAAATCGTTTAGATTGTGATGCACTTCCGTAGTAAATATCTTGGAGTAGCTCGGGTGGCTTGTACACGTGGAGGTGATTTGTGCGTTTTGTGACTCAATGATCGTTTTTAAAGTCGTTCTTTAACCCCTAAGTGTCTAAACGGCCAAAAGTGGGCCACTTTCATATCATTTAGGAAGCTTAAAGTAAAGTAGCAAATGTACCAATGGAAAGAAGAAACCATGCCCTTCATTTTTCAATGGTAAAAGTAAGACTTGAAAGTTACTATAATTGGCCGACTTTGTAATTTTTAGTTCAGGCACTAAGGGATTAACGCAATGTGCAGGTGGGGGTATTGTATGAAGGACAACGATTTCCTGTGTGGATTGAGAGCGGCAGTGTGTTGGTGCTTCAAGCCGTCTCCACCAGTCCTAGCAAGCTGGTTAGTGTGCTCACGTCTGTTTTTTTTCTGTACCTCTTGCTTGAGGATTCTTAGTTCTTCACCAACCTTAGATTTTAGGTGAGTGGTATCACAGCTGCCTCATATTCTGCCGAGTAAGCTGCTGCCAAATTGCTGGAGCGCGTACATGTAAATTATTTGGTGGAGTTTTTTTATCACGATTACTTTATTTCAAGGACTTTGGCAATGGTTTCAGGTACGATTAGGGGCGGGTGCTGAGCTTGTGGTTGCTCCGAAGAAACGACTGGTGTCAACGCCGTTTAATGATGCGAAGGGCTCTGTAGAGAATGGGAAAGCATGCAATGCTCCAGTGTGGACGGGACACACCTGGCTCCGGGTTCAGGAGCTGGACCCTTCTTTTGTGCAACCCGTTCATATTGGGAAACTGGTCTGCGTTAGTGAACCCACTACTGCCGTCTTCGTGTGCCCTTTGACTGCGAAAGAATTAAAGCTTACGAATGGACAGCTGGTTGCGTTGTCCGAGCTGTCGGTGAAGGGCAGGTCTCAAAATGGGGAGCGGGAGGAGTTGTTATCTACCGAGGCTGAGAATGCAGAGCTCGTTGATGGGAAACCCAAAGTTAAAGTCTCTGGAAGGAGGGTCGTTGTAAGGGCGGTGGTTACAAAGCTAGCTCTGCAGGGGCACGTTATGCTGGCTCAGACGCTTCAAACTTACTTGGGTCTCAACTGCCATGCACGTAAGTGGTGTCTTTGGGTGTCTACTCTGGACCTTCTTCTTTTTACACAAGATGTGTCGTGGTGCGAGCTTTTGAGAGTGTCAATTCTTGTGGTGATGTTAATTCAGAGAGCTTAAGCCCTAAGCTTTCACTGTGTATTTTCTGTAGTGTAGGAAAATTGGACCCCCTGCTGCAAATCATCTGCTTGTGTGAAAATGACTTTAGTCTGACACAATCTACACTGTTGATCTTGTAGTATAGAACAAGAGCTTTAAAATGATGTATTGCAATCAGAAAACCGAGGTAAAAATGAGAAAATGCCACCGTTGCAAAGTTCGGTGATGCAGATCATGGCCATATTGGGCGTTTTAGACGCTTAGGGGTTAATATATCAATTTTGTGTATGCTAATGCTTCATTATGAGAAGTGAAGCGATTTTACCAGTTTTTTCTGCTTTATAGTTCCATCTCGATCCAGTATCTACGTGGCCTTATTTTTTCGAACCGTCTTGAGCAGGAATTGGTATCCATCCATGCGGAGATCGCAGTGCTTCATTGCCTGCTTTT
Source organism: Pohlia nutans (assembly GCA_022496805.1). Taxonomy (NCBI): domain Eukaryota; kingdom Viridiplantae; phylum Streptophyta; class Bryopsida; order Bryales; family Mniaceae; genus Pohlia; species Pohlia nutans. Next base: position 3,404,345 of record CM040105.1, read on the forward strand.
CTCGAGTTTTCTCCAGCAGTATTTGAGTCAGCCAATGCTGAGGAAACTGCGTATGCCGATGATTCACTCCAGGTGCATAAAAGTCGCGTTCATGTGGGCAGACAGGCAGAGAGTTTCACAGGAAGATGGAGCAACCAAAAAGCATTTCTGGCTTCGGTATGGGAGAATTACCAAGAGAAGGGAATTCATCGAATTGAAGACGTGAAAAATACTGAGGGGACTCTACGAAGTGTGAAAAGGTTGCTCCACGACTGGGTGGCAGCACAGGCAGCTGTCGGTAGTTGTGACGGAGCTGAGAAATATGTACCGGTATCTGGCGCAACTGTTATTCATCTTAGACCTGCTCAGCAGCCTGCTAGGAGAAAAGATCCTGAGAGCAGAGGTGCTCATAGAGCGTCAAAGGGCTCCGCAAAGCAGGACCAAAAAGATATGTTATTCCTGATTGGATTTCAAAGTCATTCCAGCAATGATTTATCTCCAACTCAGGGGATATCAAACAGCTACATTCTGTTGGAGAAGCGGATGTTTTCAGATGAAGAAGACCATTCTGGCAAGGAAGCTTCAGAGAAAATCTTTTGCAGCCAAGGTGGATTGCCAGTCAAAGTTGGCAGTTATGAAACAATTTACTGTTGGAGACCAACCAACTGTTTTGAATTTAGCGCGCCGACCCTATTTTCTCTAAGGTGGTTAGGAGAAGCACTGGAGAAGGCCTTCTTCCGTAAGTTCTTTCTTTCTTTCCCCTCCTCGTTTTATTTGGTGCATTTGCTCACACATTTGGCTGGAAAATGTATCCAATCTTTTAGGATGAATCGTTTACAGGAGGACATACTTCTTGAATTGCAGGAATCAAATTGCTTCTATCACCTACCATTCCGAGGAATAGTATTGATCTTCCTGGAGCTGTTCTTCTCTACGGACCACCTGTAAGTTCTGTGGTGACCATTTTCTTGCCATTATGAGCCCGGGATTTTTATTCAGATTGGAACTTGAGGAACTTAACCTTTAAGTGCCCAATCTAAAATTAGAAAGTCCAGTTAGGAGCCTAATGGTCGATTATAGTAACTTTGAAAACATATATCTGTTGTTAAAAAATGTAAGACATGGTTTCATCTTTCTATTGGTACATTTTAGTACCCTGAATGTCCTATGGATATGGAAGGGGCCACTTTTGGTCATTTGGGCACTTACAGGTTTAAACCCTTAAGTGCCTAAATGGACAAAAGTGTCGATTCCATATCTATAGGACTTCAAATGAATCATTTGGAAGCTTCTAAGGAGGGACATTTAGTATACCAATGAAAAGAAGAAAGTTTGTTCTACAATATTGGATAGTGTAGTTGTACTTAGAAAAGTTCTATTATTGGATATTGAGGTTTAAAGTAATTTTTCTATTTTAATTTCAGGCACTAAGGGATTAAGCTGCAGTAAGTTCAACCATCTGGAAGCATACCAGTAATTTTGAGGCTTAATTGTTAATATTTTATTATTTTATTTAGATTTGAGTTGTTTCATGTTCAGGCGTGTGGGAAGACTACGACAGCCTTAGCACTGGCTCGGGAGTTGCAAGCAGACCCAAGTTTACTTGCGCATAGGTATTTGGTTTTCGCTTTTTTTTCGTGTTATCGTTTCAGCTTTTCCTTTGAGAATTAATTGTGGAACGTTTTGTATGAAAGTTGTAAGAAATTTTGATGTACTGTGAATGCCATGTGGTTGTGTGGAAATGCCAAAAATAATTCAAATGTAATTATTATGGTCTGGATTTCTTTGCACAAGTATTGCACCAGTCCATTAAAGATTTTTTGATCGGTGTACATTTCTAATTTTTCACCTATGCAGAAGGTGACACCTTGATAGGCATCATCTCTTTGATCTCATAACTTAAACTTGATTCCTAATATTAAACTGTCAAATGTTTGAACTTTATATAGATGTGCGTTACTAGTTCCTGCACAATGGTCTCTGAACATTCATCTGGCCATTTTCATTGTGATGCAACAACAGGGTGATTGTGAGGTGTAACGAGCTGGTCGGAGAACAGGCTGGGTCAATCCGGAATGTGCTACACGACGCAGTATCCGAAGCCCTGGATCATGCACCAGCCTTGATAATTCTGGATGATCTTGACGCTCTGCTTCCTAAAGAAGAGGGTCCGGAGCCAGCTACAGTAGTGATGGCATTATCAGAGTTTCTTGGTGATCTTATGGATTTATACCAGGTGGGATTGCCTTCCCTTAATTTATACGTACCGAAAGTAGTTCGTTGCAGGTTGAATTAAATGTACACCTCATGGCTAAACTTCTTCAGCAGAACTGTGTTAGCTTAAATGACATGAGCTGTTTTGCGGTATCGTTCTCCAATTTTAGCCATTATCATCATATCACCCATTTAGGAGCTTGAATTAGGAGTTAGTACTTTTGTTAACACGAGTTTGCCATGTATTCTTAATGGCAAACAAAGTTCCTGTAAACAAAGTCTTGGTTCTCAGCAATTATGTTTGGTAAAGAAACATGTGCAATTGGTCGGAAGATAATGTTTGTTATCATTCAGAAATATGCATGTGCCATGAAGAACTTGAGCTTTTAAATGCTTGGACCTAGTATATATTCGTTTGATGACTTCTTTTCACAAGTTTCACTAGCTTCTGTTATAAGATCCTGGAATTTGGTGTCTGCTTATTGGACAGTGGATGGCTTTTTATTAATTTGGTATAAGCTTATGTTCACAGGGAGGCAGACAAGATCTGATGATAGCATTTCTCGCTACTGCAAGATCACCAATGGCCATTCCGGATACATTGTGCTTCTCAGGTGTGGCGTTATGGAAGATTTCCGACATACTTATGTATCATGTACTCGCCTCTAGTGTAAAATGATCAACCTGACATTATGAACTATTATTGATAGTGCACCTTATATGGGGTGTTCAGAGTGATGGCATTAAGAGCCTTGTGGATCTTCCTTTCTCAATCTCTTACATGCTTTTTCAATGAATCACTTGTGTGCCTTGTAGGGAGGTTTGATTATCACGTGGAGCTACCTAAACCCGCAGCGTCAGAGAGGGCAACAATCTTAGAGCAAGCTGTAGCTGCTCGCGGCTTTGTTTGTAGGTCATCAGTAGCATCTGAAGTTGCAATGAGCTTTGATGGGGCTGACGGGAGCGATCTGGTAAGTAGTTAATATTAAGCCCAAATTGTCTACCGATTTTGGAGAAATCCTAGATGCACTATAATATATGTATATAGTTGAATTTGAAAAAATCAACCATATATCTTTGCCAAATCAATTTATAAGCATTTGATTTTAATTGATAGGTTAAAATTTTGAGGCTATCAACACGGTACAATGAATCCACTAAATTTCTTCATGTGTTCTAGGTCTTTAAATTTTCTATATATAGTAATTTTAACAAAGAGATAATTCAGGCATACATGAGCATTTTGATTTCTCAATATTTAGGAAAGCATTTAGTGGAATTCTAATTTTACAAATGCAAATTCAGCTTGATTCTGGTTTTGGAAATACGAAATGCATTTCCCGTAACCTTCCAAATAGTCGAAAACACCGTCCAAAGAGAATGGACAAGATGTTTATGTCCTGCTAGGCATTTAGGGGTTCGTAAAGAAAACCAATTTACTTTCTTCGTTGTATACTACTGTTGCTTTGTGTGACTTCAAGAATACCGGCACTAAATGCTCTAGTAATGGCACGTACAGGAGGTGTTGGTAGACAGAGCTGCACATGCGGCAGCTGCTCGCTTCCTTTCTCCAGACGCTACACATGCATCTATCAGTGAATGGTTATCAAAGCAATCTCTGTCTTCGAGGAGAGAAAAATTCGAACTCAACACTTTAGACTTCAAAACAGCTCAGCACAATTTTGTGCCTTCGGCTATGCAAGGTATTGCAAAGGGAGGAACTGAGGTTGGAAGATCTGGATGGGATGATGTCGGTGGCCTGCTGGAGACACGTCGTGCTTTACAAGAGGTCAGCAAATTGCTTTCAAATGCCAAGCGTCTGTCTACGTCGGCCTTAACCCCTAAGCGTCCACTGTGTATTTTCTGTAGTGTAGGAAAATTAGACCCCTGCTGCAAATCATCTGTTTGTGTGAAAATGACTTCAGTTTGACACGATCGACACTGTTGATCTTGTAGTATAGAACAAGAGCTTAAAAATGATGTATTGCAATCAGAAAACCGAGGTAAAATGAGAAAATGCCACCGTTGCAAAGTTCAGTGATGCAGATCATGGCCATATTGGGCGTTTTAGACGCTTAGGGGTTAATATTATATCATGATATGGTGGCGATTTAGACAACTTGTGCTGAACTTGATATGACAATGTCTTGATGTTCAAATTACGAAAGGTCTTGTTGTTTGAGTGGTACCTCATACAGATGGATTTTTTGTAAGGACATTATTAAGGCATTCACTTATTTGACACCCTTCCCTTGGTGTGTGGTAGGTACTGGAGCTGCCAGCCAAACATGGGAATATGTTTAAAGGGGCTCCACTCAGACTTCGCTCAGGTGTTCTACTGTACGGTCCACCTGGGTGTGGCAAAACTCACATTGTAGGTGCTGCTGCTGCGGCATGCTCGCTTCGTTTTATTTCTGTCAAGGGCCCTGAACTGCTGAACAAGTATATTGGAGCCTCTGAGCAAGCTGTAAGATTTTTTGGCCCTATTCTTTTGTGCATGTAATACCATGGTGTATATAAATTTTATTTGCAGATTTGCAGATTCACCTAGTCCAACTAATAGGGGTATTAACCCCTCAAGGACCAAGAAGCCCAAATTGGGCCTCATATTTTTTTTAGCAGTTTTGAGTAGGTCCTATGTGGACTTCTTTTTGTTCAAATTTATTTATTGTTCGACCAACACATGCAATGTTCTTCACTGATTCTGGTGATATAAAATTTGGTCTCATCTAAATCATACTTTTTCACAATATGATCACTTGAATTTGTCATTTGAAAACCATGAATCCTTGGTCCTTTAGGGTTTTTTTGTTACATGGTATCTATGTGACAATGGTGTTCAGAAGTGCAGGGAAGCACAGTGATGAGAAGCTAAACAATGTATGTGTGTGTGAGCTCAGGTTCGTGATGTTTTTGCTAAGGCAGCAGCAGCAGCCCCAGCATTGTTGTTCTTTGATGAGTTTGATGCCATTGCGCCCAAGCGAGGTCATGACAACACTGGAGTGACAGACCGTGTTGTTAATCAAGTAATTGCATCAAGCTGCAACTTATTGTTTTATCTTGCAATACATTTACCACCCTACGATCTATGTGGCTCTATGCATTGCAACTTCTATATTGGTAATTAGGCGTTGAAATTGCGTTTATTACCTTGTTGCCACTGCCATAAATTGTTGCTCATGACACTTCTGGATTGATTTGAATACAGCTGCTGACAGAACTTGATGGTGTCGAGGCTCTCAATGGTGTATTTGTGTTTGCTGCAACCAGGTACCTCATGTTGTTAATTTTTCAAGTACGTGATGTCTTTTTCGATATGCCCTACATTAAATATGCTGTTGGAAATGCAGCGAGTTTACCATTGTAATAGTTTAACCTCTGAATTTGGCTTTGAATACTTACTGAGAAGACTGGATGGTTATTACGGGTGTAGTCGGCCAGATTTATTGGATGCAGCTTTACTACGGCCTGGTCGGCTGGATCGGATGCTTTTGTGCGACTTCCCCACTACCTCTGAACGTGCTGAGATACTGCGAGTGCTCTCCAAAAAGGTTTGCCGCGTATTTTTTACTCTTTTAATCGACGTAGTCATCAGTTTGCTTTGTGAATGATCTTATACTTATCGGTAATTTGTAATTTCTTCATGAGAAAGTGTTGAACTTTCTTTGCCTTTGGTTGTGCTAGGCATGAGAGTGTGACACATATACTGTAGGTTCTTGGCCTTCTATCTTCTCTTTTATTCCTAACAGAAGCAGTGGTCTAACTGCTGTTTCTTATTTCCTTAGTTTCTAAGTCGTATCATTCTATTGCACTCGTGGAAAAACTCCTCCAAGAGATTCTAGAAAACCCTGCCAATTATAACCTGGCTAGGTTTTCTAGAATATCTCTGGGGGGTGTTTCCTACCATTGTTGGTTGGTGCTCTGCATTTTGTCGTTGTATTGGAACAAGGAATGTGTGTGGGGGGTGATAGATCTTGTATTGTTATCCCAAAGCAGTTCGTAGATATTTGGCGATGTTTGATTCTGATGAGGATTGGTGGGGTTTGCATGCACTACAGTTATCTCTTGCAGATGATGTGGACTTGGACACTGTGGCTGCTATGACGGATGGCTTCAGTGCTGCTGATTTGCAAGCTGTCTGTTCCGATGCTCAGCTGGAGTCTGTCCATAACTTCTTGGCACACAAGGAAACGATATCATCAATAGATTCAGCAGCGAAACCGGTCATCACCATGCAAAATTTGCAAGCTGCGGCTCGGAATGCAAGGCCTTCGGTACCTGATACTGAAAGAAAAAAATTGAATGACGTGTATGCATCCTTTATGGATGTGAGAAAGCCAACATCTTCAAAGGTATGTTGTTGGTTTTTTTACAAAGAATGATCAGTCAGAGGTGGGCTGGGTTGACTACCAATACATCTGTTGTAGGAAAGAAGCCCAGATACACAAACTCGTGATGTAGTCTTAATCATACTTGATATGTAACATTGTACTTTTGTTGGAATCACAGGAAGGCAAAGGGAAGCGTGCCACTTTGGCATAAAGATTCCACCATCACGCTGGGAAATGTCACTTGGCAACAAAGCAGTGGAGCCACGTTGGAAGGAAAACAATTGTTTTTGTTTCCTCCGAGAAGGTAAGTAAACGGGTATGCCCTTGGCATTTGTATTGCTGGTTTTCCCACAATCTGCTTTTAGAGACTGGTCTCACTTCCACTAACTGATTTCGCCAGTTAAGGCTCTAAATGCCAAGTTTTGCACTTGCTGATTATAGACTACCTCTGCAAGTGAGGGAAATACAATTAGCAATTTTTTTCTGCTCTGAAACAAAAGCTGATTGGCCTGTTTGTGCAGAACAGATCGGTCGGCCAGAAGATGATGTCACGCGTACATTTGAGACTGGAGGTGTTGTACAATGTCGCTTCTGGGATTTGATGGCCAGTTGTATAGCCGAGCTAGGACAGTGAGTTTCCTTCCTGTCGCATGTAAAACAACTTGACAACTCCCAATTTTTTAATTGATGTCATGGTCCATGACAAGGAGATTGCTTCCTGTGTCAATCTGACATAACATTCAGATTCATTGTTCAATGAGGGGTGAGCCGCACAGGGGTTGGGTTGAAAATTTTAGGTGCTTTTGAGTTGAGAATTGAAGGTCACACCGGGAGAGTAATTTCAATTGTTGAGAAAAAGTTCAACCGTGGTTCCCTTCTTGAGAAAATCTCTCAACCGTGGTCTCCTTATCTCAGTTGAAAATTTGCTCTATTGCGTTTGACGGTGTCTCCCCCACTGTTCAACTTTCAATCCAATTCCCACCTAACCCAAACCCCTACCCGTATGTACCCCTAAGTTGGGTTGAGTTTGGTTGAAAACACTTAACTTGGTTGAAAAACTCAACTCAACCCCTTGTGCGGGTCTTGCCTCAATCACTATGTGAAATAATTCCATCTAGTGTATTAATCATTTTGCTTTTAAAAGTTCCATAATTAGGAAGATGTGTATTGGAGTGGAACAATCTTAATAATTTATTGTCGAACAAACTCTAAGAATGTGATAGAACTTAATTTGGTTTGAGAATTCTATGCCATGATTAGTGTATTTTGAATATGAATATGCATCGTAGAATATGCATTGTAGAATGATTTTTGCTTAGTGGCAATTAATTCCACTTTGGCAGAGTGAGAATATTTGAAATCTTGTAACTAAGTTTTAGTTTCTCAACATATTGCTTTTTCTGAGTTCCATCTTTTATTTTCTGCAACATATTGCAATAATTGTGTTACTAGTGAATTGGTTGGAGATATTCAAAAAGCTTCAAGAATTGCAAAGATTTGAAAGATGCTAAGTGATTTGTCACTGACCTTTGATTGGATCTACAAAGCAAAACTTTGAAAGGTATAGCCCTCGTGTAAATTGTTGTTTCTTGTACTTGTTCACTTCTGCCTAGAGATACAAGGTTAAAAATATGAGATTTTTTAATATTTTGATTAACATATGGGATTATTGATTTGAAGGTGCATCACATTTCATTGTTAGGTTAGTGTTACAAATTTTAATCAATATCAACATGTTAGTGGCATTGCAAATTGGGTGTTCATAAGTAAAAGTACCTGAATTGTTTTGTAGAAAGGTCTTATATTTATTTCATGTAAGCATATTGGAATGTTGACATGCGGCATGACATCTTTTAGGAGTTGTTTGAACATTCTTGGGAAAGGAATCTAATTTTTTTTAATGCATAATCTTGAACTCATCTTTAAGTGAAAGGTACTAAGAGCTACAAGAAGAAGACATGCACTTGGCATTCATTGAGTGCCCCGTGCATGTTCTCTACAATGAATATCAAAGTTTTGAGTCTTTCTTGGTTGCCATTTACAATGGAGACTGAGGGTGTGAGTTTTCACAAGTGCTAAAGAATGTTGTGTACAGGTCTTGTGGTGAATGTTCTTGCTAAAAGCTTGTTGCATAGTCATGAGATTCGTCATGTTTTGATTTCAATCCACTTGTAGATAAGACAAAAGAGCTTATAACTTTGTATTTGTTTGAAGTTATACGATTTGCATAAATGTTGGAATTGGATCATTTGGGCATAAAACAACCAAGGTATTTTTCAGGAGTGCAATGGTGTATCAATTCTGCAACATTATTATCTCTCTCATCAATATCAGCTTTTTGCCACCAATTTGGTTCATATACACAATTTTCAAACATTTGAAAAGGATGAACACTTGCTTTAGTTGACAAATATTTGGCATATTCTTGCAAATACCATGATTTCTTTAAAATATCATAAATGGCAAGAACTTTAACATCAATCACTCGGATGCAAACTAGACCGTTACCACCTGAACATTCAAATTGTTTTTGTGAATAATCTATTGTTTGAAACACATCGTTGAAAATATTAGTGGGCATTTCAGTAACAAGAATGAAATTGCCATTTGGAATTGGATTTCCATTAGATCCTGTGTCAAATCCGATTGCAAATATCATAATTGTATCTGCTAATAACACATTTCGAGTGATTGCATACAACATAGGCATGGTTGATTGCCAACCAAAGGGTTGTACTATTATAGGAGGTTGTAAATGGCTTTGTTCAGTGTCAAAAGGATTGAAAGAAAATGCAAGTGCTGAGTCATCATATTCAACAATGGGAATATAAAATATGACTGGACTTGTTGTTTCAATAAGAATGTATTCAGGCATTGGTGGTGGGGTATCATGGGCAGAGGGGTTCAAAGATTTTTTAGTGCTACTTTCACTTGAGCTCTCTTCACACCATAATTTCTTTCTTACAATGCCACATTCATCTGCCTCTGCAATTATTTTAGAGCCTTTTGGAAGTATAGGGTCTCCAATTGGAGGTTTGTTTCTGTTGGGGTTTGGAGGACAAAAAATTGAGCTATTGGAATCATCACTTCTTTGTGATTTTTTTGAACTTGAATTGTCACTTTGATAACCTTCATTATCTAATGATATTGAATTCTCATTTTCATCTATTTCTGATTCTTTTGGTGGAACTTCTTCCAAATTTTCTTCAACTAAGATGCCTCCAAAGCACACTGCCATCCAACAATCTTTTTTCAAAAAAGCTAATCCGGTTCGTCCTTGTTTTGGAGGCATCAAACGTGAAATAAAAGGTAAAGGTCGAAGCCACCAACCTTCTTCTTTTTGAATAGACTTATATATTGAAAGCACTAGCTTTTCTTCTTTAGCATGGTCTTCATCAGCACATTGGTGGTAATAGCCCAACACTACAATAATGTAATGGTGACAGTGTTCTTCTAATCGATTATGATAAGGATCTGTTTCAATTTCTACACTACTAACAGAACTTTCCTTTGATACATTTGTTCTAGGAGTATCATGAATATCTATATTGGTTTTCATGAGAGCATTCATTTCAGACTCCTTTCTTTTAGATCCAGGTGTGAGTCCCGGACTTCCATGTATAGTAGGTCGTGGAAGTGGTATTTTTGAAAGTGGATTAGGCTCTTTTTTTTCTAAAGGTGTAGATTTTTCTTTAATTTCTATTTTTGTGGACGGAAACATTTCTACAGTATTGTTGTATTGCCAAACACGACCTCCCCGAAATGATTGCCCTCTTCTATATAATGCCAGATTAATGCCTGGGGGGTAAAACTCCATTGGTTCTTGTGAATAGGCTAGAGGACCAAGTAAAGAAGCACTAGATCTACGTTTTTCTAAAAATGAAGCAATCCTACTACGACGCATGTTAAATGTATGGGCTTCACGTGGAGTCATAATTATGCATGCACTCATTTCTTGTAAAATGATCTTTGGGATTGGAGGTAAAAAATAATATTCACGAGTAAGTGGATTTGTAACAAGTAGTATTTGTTGTCCTTCTGGATATTTTTCCCTATCATAATCATCTTCTTCATCATGTGTCAACGGAAGAAGTCTTTCCCCTAGAATAGGTGGTCGACATGGTTGTCTACCTCCACAACAACTAACAATCCACCATCACCTGTTAAAATCTTTTTCACATCGGTTGGAAGGTAATTCAGTGATGGAAATGTAAACCATTTCTTTTTTTCATTGTGTTTCTCAGAATATTTTGCACTTTTGTATGCAACCATTCTAAAAGTACCATAATCATTTGGTTGTGTTTTCATACACATTATAGCAGGACAAAAACTTTCATATAATCGATTTTCTTCATTCTCAAATTGAGAAGGCTTCCATTCTGTTAATGTACAATCTAAATTGCAATATATTTGATAAAGAGGATTTCCGCGATCTAATTTGCTCCAAATCTTATCAAGAACTTCAATTGGAGCATTACAAAATACTTCTGCTACACCACAAGGCATGAGGTGGTTCCATTTTAAAGGTAGATCAGACATCATACGATCAAGATATTCAATATCAAACTCTGTGAGAGTATTAATGATGAACATTGTCTTTTCTCTTGTATTTCTTCGTGAAGCTCTTCGTGCATTAGCCTTTTCAATTTCTAATAAATCATTTCTATTATTAGCCATCACCATGGTGTTTGATATATACCAAAAAAATGTTTGAACTTTGTAATTAAAAAGTTTAAAGTTGATAAAGCTAAGTGTATAAGCTAAAGAGAATCAAATTAAAATTTCTAAAATCTTAGACTAAAGAATGATGTTGAAATATTATTTTCCTAGGTTTAAATAAATTGCATTCTTTTTAATAAGTTACACAAGTTTTTAAATAAATTACACTTTCCATTAATTATTTACTTGTTGATTTTCATTAGAATAAAATTTAAATTAAACATCACTAATTTTATTATCTTACCCTACATTTTCCAAAATATTGAATAGTTGATAGATCTTGCATTAGATATGTGGAAAATCATATTAATGCAGTAAATTTACTACCGTACAAATATAGTACTAATTTTCAAATTCAAACTATAATTTGATGTCATGCAAGTAATGAAGGTAGCTTAACATTAATTTACTTTAAATAAAATAAATATAATTAAATCATAATGAACTCATTCATTTTTAGAACACATTTAAGCTTGCAACTATACAACAAGTAGCTTTGGTTGATGAAGGGATTGGAAAGAGATGTGTAGGGTGCCTTATACAATATGTTCTTAGGAGTCACAACTTTTGAACTCAAGCTAATGTTGGTGTTCACCTCTTTATAAATTACTTAATAATCATAAATGCAAAATAATTTAGAGAATAATTTTATGAAACATTTTAATCATAATAAAATTCATCAACAAAAAATCTTGCATTCTTTTTTTCTTTTAATTATAAATAAATAAATTTTAATTTCTCATTGTATACTAGTTGAGTTTTGAATTTATATTTAATATAAAAAAATCTCGAAAAAAATTATAAGATCTACATCTAAATGTTTTTACTTGTTTTATAACCAAGTACATGCAAGTGTAAAAATTATACAAATCTTGTAGGGAGAAATGGACTTAGCTACTAGTGAGTACCATAGCTAGGTTGCCACCACACGAATGAATATTTATTATTTTTTGAAAAATAAGGTTTGTTCCTCAAAAAATGAATTTCTTGGTTTTTGTTTTTGAGCAAAAAATGATTAAAAATGGCCCCTAATGGCTCAAAATAGCTTAGAAATAGCATAATATAGCTAAAAATAATTTATTCTATTTCTGTTTTCTGGTCCTCATAATTTCCGATTTTTTACGTTTTTTATTTTTTGAATTATTTTTTGGCGACCCAGCTATGGTACTACAATATGATAAAACCTTATTGTTGATAGATTTGAATGTTTACAAGTGGAATTGAGTATTGCAAAGAGAATTCAAATGAAGCAGATCATAGTGAGTGATGATAGTGAGTGATGATTAATAAACAATGAATAAATTGTTGTGGCATTTTTATTATATGAATACTAGTAGTTCATCTTAATATCAATAATAACGTAATAGAAACAAATAAAGTAATAATTCAAGATTCATTCTAAAATAGAATAATAAGGGGTGTCAGAATTCAAGATTGTGATGCAAGATTCCATTTTTACTTTTTAAATCAGATTCAATTCAATTTAGAAACAAACAATTGCATGCAAAAGTAGTAGCTCCAATTGTGAAATTTGAGTCTGACTACCTGTTTGGTTTTTGTTATAGGCACATGTGAAAGATACCACATCTTGAGAAATTCTCAAATTTCATTTTGTTGATATTTTAATATATATTATTTTTAATGTATTCAATACATTAGAACTACATTTAAAGACATAACTTGGCATTCTTTGCAAATTAAGTCTTGTGAGTGTTTTTGGAGAGAGTCTGAGCTTGTAGTAAGGGTTTGCAAATCGCCTCTTCTTACAGGATAGAAGTCACGAACTTTGACACCCCCTAATATTTCAAAAGAAACTAATAATGAAGTGCATAATTTTTTGAACCATTTCCAATTATTGTTTTAAAAGATAATGTAATTTGAACATGTTTACAAGTATAATTACATGGAATTCTTTGCATGAATGTAGTTGTACAAATGTACTTAAACATTCATCAAAATAAAATTTATGTGGTGGAAACTTCTAGTTTTATATGTATAGATCTTTGGCATTAAAGATTGTTTTGGAATTGGTTTAGTTTTTTTAATCATATCATTAAAGTTTATATGGATCAAATATATGGTTTTTAGTTTTATTAAATACTTCACATTTTAAATAATTTTTAATTTTTGAAAAATAATTTCATAGAATATAAAAATAGCTATATATTTTTTTTGAAAGAATCTCAAGGGATCACCCCTTGTGTAATTTGGGATACACGTGTGTGCAAAGGGTATTTAAATGGAAGCTATCACATAATTGGAATATGGGAGGTATATTTTGAAATATTCTAGGTATATTCTAGATAGATTCTTAAAATATTCCTTACTTGAATCTAAAACATCCTATATTACATCTAAAATTTTAAAATTAGGTAAAAAAATTCCTCACAATGAATAAAATGGATCCTCTGTTTTAATTCATGTAGTTTTGTAATTATTGTAGTACCATAGTTGTTTGCCACCCCACGAATGAATATTTAATATTTTTTGAAAAATAAAGTTCGTTCCTCAAAAATGAATTTCTTGATTTTCGTTTTTGAACAAGAAAATGATTAAAAATGGCCCAATATGGCCCAAAATCGCTTAGAAATAGCAAAATATAACTAAAAGTAAGTTATTTATTTATGTTTTTTGTCCTCATAATTTCCAATTTTTTACAATTTTTATTTTTTGTATCATTTTTTGGCAACCCAACTATGGTACTACGGTATTCGACAATGACCCCCTTGGGAAAAGAATGTAGCGAATCATATACCGGTATAGCCTAGATTAAATTACTCTTTTAAATTCTTGGTTTGCTTTAGAAGTATCAACAATGAGTTATACATCAATTTAAAGTAATTAAAATTAAAAAATTAAAAAAGGAGCTTTAGGTAAAGTGATTGTAAATGGCATGCTTATGATAATTTGGAGGGACCACTGCATTAATCACTCTGCATTCGTCTCTTTTAACTTGGAATTGAAGCACCATTGTTGCATTTTACATTTTACATTTTAGTGGCTATGTACTAAATTTTCAAGTGGTTGTTGTATACTACATTTTCTATTGGTTGTTGAATAACTGCAGGGCACTTAGAGTAATTTTTTGGAGATGCATGTGATAATCACTTATTTTTAAGGGGGTGTTATCTCTAAAAATTGGAATATTAGGCATCTTTTTAAGAAAAAAAAATCTACTAAGTTTTATTTTTTAGTATCCTATAGGTAATCAGAAATCGATACTGCATTCAGTATTAAATACCCTATTTTACTTAAACTTTTTTAACACCCTCCAGTTTTTTGTGTTTCTTTTTTAGGAGGGGGGAGTGAATTACGAATTGATATTTTTGACAAAGGAATTGCATAGTTGTAGTATAGAAAGAGGAAAATACAATCAATCAAAAATACACCAAAAAAATTATAATGGTGAATGTCAATAAAATGCAACCTGAAACTTATAGTGTTAAGAAACCCAACTATCCAACATTGAAAAGATGCAATTTTTCATTCATCCAATCTAAACCTCCATCATATTCAACTTAGGATACCCTTATTTAAGGGTTATTTTTAATAAGAATAAGATAAAATAGCATATATTATATGGTATGATATATTTTTTATACATAGTTTTTAACATTAATTGGCCCCTATATTTTGTTTAGAATTTTTCAAAATTTTATCTTAACTCCTAAACGTACCAACCCTTTGAATAGAAGTAGATGCTACCCTCTAAAATAGATAATAGCATAGTTCAGATGTACATGAGGTGTACATGAGAGGACCATTGCAAGCATAAAATCTACACAACGAATTTGACATACTTGTAGTTGGAGGCCTCTCCAATATTACCAACAGTTCCCCATCACAAGAGATTTATTGTAATTGGTAGAGAATTTAATAGGTTTACAAAGGTGATTTGGATGAAAGTCATCCGAGGTTGTATGAGAAAGTTGCAAGGCTTTGAATCTATTCGTGATTCAGTTTCTGGACGCTGGGACGTTAAGGGGTTAAATGAATATTAATCACCCTATATTTTCTTGCACGTTGTTTCTAAAATACCGCCAATGCGCGTCCCCCCCCCTTCCCCCGCCGTGGGGTCTCACTCTTGGATAGGACAAAGTAGGACAATTGCTTTAAAGTTAACCAGTTAAACTCCTTTACAAAAATGTGCATAACTTAAGCATAAAAACTCCAAACCACAAAATTATTTTTGGAGGTGAAATATTGCTTGATTGTGAAAAAAATCCTTTGTTGATCAAAATTCAAAATAAGTTAGTCTACTATGCACAATTGAGCCTCGAAAGTCTGATCACAACACATTTTATTATTATTCAACTCATGAACATTCTTCACTACCTTATTGAAATTTGTCCATATCTCATTCGTAAAAACTTCAAATCACAAAATTCTTTTTGGAGGTCGAAGAAGACTTAGCCTTCTAAATTTTCTTAGTTGAAAATATTTCAAAATAAGATCACTTTCTAAGATCACTTTCAAAATAAGATCATTGCTCAATTTGTGCACCAAAATCTACTAAAAGTATGGTGTAGTGAGAATTCACATGGCCTTGTAAGTTCTTATCTCATATTCTATTTATGTGTATTTCATTCAATACCGGTATATAGATTCTATCACATATGGAAAACTATGATGACATGAAGATTCAAATTGTCATATTGACGATTTTTACAATGTATTGGTTTTCATTTTTATTTGTAGCTCCAAATTCAACACATGTTTCTTTGTAGAAATAAAATGAAAAATCTTATTGTAATCATTTCGTATATTTTTCACTTTACTACATAATTTTATTTATTTTCACTTCAATTTAGATTATCTCATTTATTGTATAGAATTTACAATCAATTTATCATTATTGAAAGATTATTTTCCAATAATGCTAAATAATTTAATATTTTATTCTTGTTTTTAGAATACCTTAAAACCTTAAGAAATAAATCAAAGTTAAAATGATAAAAAATAATAATGAAAGTTTAATAAACTATAACATGTACCATCAAATTGATATATACAATGCAATATTATTCTAAAAGGTTAAATTTTAATATTTTTAAAGCCTATTCAAGATCAATTTACGGAATTTTTATTTCATTTATAAATTCATTTTTTTTAAATCACCTTAAATACACAGTTTTTTTTTGTTGTTGTTGTCTTTTTAAATTAAAGATCACTATAATTTTCTTCTGTTTGACTTATAGACAACAACTACTGCAGCCATGTGATGTTGACCCAATGTTCCCAGTGATTAATCCATGATTTTATTTTTTATTTTATTTTTAGATTCATTTATCCATAATTTAATTCAATTTATGGTGAGGAAATTTGATTAAGAATCCATAACTTTTACACTGTAGGTTCAAAAGTTATGAAATGATTTTGGTGCACCGTTACTCATCAAGAGTTTTCTGACGATGCCAAGAATGACATCAAAAACTCCCAAATTTCATTTTTCATAATTTAATTCAATTTATGATGTCAAAAATCACTAAAAAAATCCATAACTCTCACAATGTACCTCTAAAAGCGATGAAACGGATTTGGTGCACCTCTCCTTGTCGAGAGTTTTCCAACGGTACCAAGAACATGACAGGCGGATGCACGGTCGAGGAGATCTTAATGCTCAATTTTTTTTCTTTTTTCTTTTTTCTTCCTCCCCCTCCTTTTTCCTTTTTTCCCTCCCCCTCCCCTTCTTTTTGCCTTTTTAGCTTCAAGTAGGTCCTGACGCCCCCCCCCCCCCCCCCCCGGACATTAATGCAAGCACTATTCACCCATGGGCCCCATTTTCCGAAATTTCCATTCTAGGCACTCTAGGTCTTTTTTTGGCAAATTGTTTTTGCAAATTTGGGGCCTACGGCTCCAAGTTGCTTTAGTAAGACCTCCTCAGGACTTTTAACCCTTGGAAGGAGGGGTTGTTTTTTAAGGTGGGCCCCTACATGCACAAAATAGGAGGCAGTTTTTGTCCTCTTATATTAACGTCGGGGAATTTACAGTCTTTCAGATTTAGGTAACCCAAGTGGGTGGTTACAAAGGGCACCTACAGAGTGAGAATGGGGCACTTTAATTTCGATGCAAACTCAAACCTCTCTAATTGCACGGTCTCACGGGCTCCTAAATGCACTATTACAGGTGTCTAATCACATGTGCAATTACAGAGGGGAAGAGTTGGTACTCATGCAGGTCATCAGCGTCCATGCAATCTGACACCAATATCGTGGTTAGATTTGAAGTGGGTGATCTCTCCCTCTCTCTAGTGGCCTGGCCTCATTCCGGAACTCCTTGCAGTTGAGATATTTGCCTTTAATTGTTGCGGCATCACTGCAAACTCGGATTCTGTACTTACCTCATTAGATTGATCTCGTTGGGGGATCATTCCACCATTCATCGCTCACCACACATGGCTTGTTCACTGATCATGTAAAATGTTGGGACCGTGGTGGGTTTTGGGCAATAATGGAGGGTTTAGGGCGCCTCGTCGTCCTTGCAAGAAATGATGAAGCCGTCCGTATGGCCTGAAGAGGATGGGGGAGTCAGTCTGGCATGATATCTCCATCAAACGATTGCTGTGCCAGAGCCTCATATCTCAGTCAATATCTGTAAGATCATTTCAGTCGATCAGTTTTTGTGTCCGTCCTGCTTGGGGCTAGTACGTCGAGCCAGAAGGGTCGAGAGTCACAACTTCACAACCACATGACCTTGCAACGTCTCTTGTCTACACTTGCAACAACTCTGCTCACATGGGTACTAACTACACAAAAAAACCATCCTCGCCACAATTGACATGGACACTGCACCTTGCAGTACGGTACTTACGAGAATTGCACTCTGCAGGTCATCCAAATATTACAAGGCATACCATGTGGCCCCTCTGTCTGGAAATAACTATAGTAGTTTTTTTGTGTGTTTTAACCCTTAAATGTCCCATGGGGATAGTAGATACGTTGCCGTATATTTGACATTTGTTGTAAGTGGAAAGTTCCAAATTGAGACCCCAATAGCTCATTAAAACCATGTCGACGTGAATCTTAACTTCACTTTTGATCTTAAACCCATAGGAGGTGTGGAACCATGTCAAATACAATGGAATATTGGTGTATAATACTGGTCAGAAAGGGCTCTTTGGACCTTTAAGGATTAACTTAACATTTATTTTTTTGGTCCCAAAAAACCATCTCAGCACTCGAAAAATGGTCTATCTTTAATAGTAGTATGTAGTTTTATTGTCACTCTTATTGTTTGCCTTGTTTGAAGTGGACAGGGCTCAAGTCTAAAGTATGAAACATAGGACGATTATGTTGGAAAATAAATTGCCAAAAACTAAAACAATTATTTCCGTATAGAGGGAGTACCGGTAGTTCCCCACCAACATCACTCAATTAGATTTGAAAATAGTAAGCAAGCAAACCACTCACAAATCACCACGTATGGATTGTACAATCATGATGTGCAATTTAGAAGAGAAGATACATTAGCTTAAGTTGTGTTGAGGGCGTGGAATTGGGTTGTTGTATTCAAGGTCTCCCTCCACATAAATTGTTGACCAACCCATGCACATCTATTTTTTTAGAGCTAGAGAGATATTCAGAGTGTTGGGGGAGATGCTCTTAGAGCATCCGCCCCCTTCTCCCTCAAGTCACCCCTTAACCACTCTCATCAAATCCCAAAATTTGGTGTCACAAACTATCGTCTCCACACCCTTGAACCACTAAGTGTTTGTCTATATAGTCCGTACACGAGTAGGAAATCTGTCGTTTTTCACTTACTATAATTGAAAAAGGAATGAAACTGCACCAGGCACATGGGCTGTGTTAGTGCTGGTGAGTAGTTTTGGTCTCAAGAAGACAAAACTATAAACATAATATTCAACCGCTATTCACTGTTTCCACAAAGTCAGGAATGAAAAACGACATGTTTGCTACTAGTGGTAAACCATTCACAATCACCATACATAGATAACCATTATTGTTCATCAATTTAGGATTTTGAGCCCTTTCTAAACACAGTTACAAAAGAACGTATTGAGGTGTCTCTACATCGTGCTCATATACAGTACATTGTTTTGGGCTAGTAGTCCGTGTGAGACTAATTTCAAAAACCCAAAATTTACATCCAATCATTTGCTTACACTAGGAACAACAACCCATTGTATACTGACACAAAATACAAGGTTCAACTATAGAGGGACACATTGGAGGAGCACGCACTAAAAATCCACCTTGACTATTAGCCAAAATCAGTGTAGCTCTCTCACCCTCCGTGAATATGCATGCTAAACTTTAGAAAATCTTGAGAATTCAGTGCTAGGGTGGGCATGCTCTTAGATAATTGTTTTCTGCAAAATTCATATGTAATTATTACCATCACGGTTGCGTATACTAGATTGATGATTAACTGTTTTGTGCATGAATACATTCTCATCCATCTTGATGAGAATGTGTCACCATCTGCACTCCAAAGCATGAATAAGGGTTCAGGACCTTGTCAAAGATGGTCGGAAACTTTTCAAGGCCTGATTATGTCGTGAAGAAGACAGGCCAAGTCCCCTATTTCACCAAGCGTATTATGAAGTGATGTCTATTTATTGAAATCCCATCTTTGAGAACGAAGTGTATTTTCATCTCTGTTGGTTTTTTACACATTGCACAATTCCATAATGGAGGAGCAAGTTTGCCTCATTTCATGCCTTGTTTAACCCCCTCAAGGACCAAGAAGCCTAAATTGGGCCTTGTGCTTTTTTTTAGCAATTTTGAGCAGGTCCTATGTAAATTTCTTTTTGTTCAAATTTATGTGTTGTTTGATCAAGACATGTAATGTTCTTCACTAATTCCGGTGATATAAAACTTAATCTCGTTTGAATTATGTTTTTCACAATATGATCAATTGAATTTGTCATTTTAAATCCATGAATCGTTGGTCCTTTAGGGGTTCATTACCTTATTGCCATTTTCTTGTGCCAATCACAAAACCATTATGGGGCTCAATCAAATTGACTACGTACCTACTGAGTGTTTTTAATAAGCTTGGCTTTATTATGGAAGCTTGGCTAAATTGCACAATATGGAAACCTCTCTTCCTACTTCCACTGGATACATACATAATCTCAATAAAGCTCATTTTTGTAGAGGTTCCAACCAAGCACTGGATATAGAAAGCTTGGTCATATCTCTAATCATTTTTTTATTGTCCTTTCAGACTTTTAGCATTAATGGTTTTAAAATGAAAAATTTAATTGAACACATTGTGAAAAATAGAATTCATATGGAATCAAATTTTATATCACAAGAATCAGTGAAGAACATTGAATGTGCTCGTCAAGAAGCAAAGAAATTTAAAAAAGAAGAAATCCACAAAAGACTTACTCCAAAAACAAATAAATAAATAAATAAATAAAAATAAAAATAAAATGAGGCTCAATTTGGAGTTTTTGTCCTTTGGGGGGGTTAATTGAACATGATTCAACAAGATTCAACCATTGAGGTTATGTTAGGTAATATTTAAGTACAGCCATGTTATTGAAGAAAACGTCCTTCAGAATGCTTTCTCTACTTTTCACATAGTCCATAAGACTCCAATTCATTACTGCACAATTATAATTTCTCATTCCACAGCCATGTGCAGCATAATTCTGGTGTTCAATCAGGAGTCATCTCATAAGATGCGATTGATGAGAAGTTTTGAAAGTCTCAAACTTTTCATCACTCAGAAAACCTGGCACCTGCATGTTATCCTGGCCGATTGATCGAGATGACTCGAACAAACATGGCATGTTTTTGTTGTTCTATTGAATTTTCTTAGCCTTGCTAGTCACGTAAACTAGTCACTTGTCACCATTTACACAGCACCTGCCCGCACAGACTCGGTGACAGTCCATGTCCACATTCCCTCTCAACAATTGAGGGAACAGCTTGTTCTGCACACCTGGATTGCTGAGCACGATTTGAATCTTTGCAGGCCTTCATAATGCCTCAGAAGGTGGGACTCACATCCAGCATGTTGTGTGCACATTCTATGGTTGAGCTTCCAAGTAAAAATGCGAGTTACACAGTCAATCAAAGTTGAAATGAAAATCACCTAATTTCAACAGAACAGTATCAAAACTCACATTGGGAAGAATGAAGAACTTGAGTCCATATTTTGAGGTACCTAGTTAGGGTATATCAAGAGTAGTCCGTTTGTTCAAAGGCCCCACAGGACATATTCATATATTAGGTCGCATAAATTCTTTGCCTCATCATAACATTCAATAGCCTTCATGTTCACTGCCTTTCTTTCATGGATTGTGCTCATCACCTTAAGCCTCCACCTGTCCACTTAGCTACTGATAAAGTACTGTTGGGTGTGGAATATTCTACATCGTCTACTATAGAGCCAAGGCAGAGACAGTGCATGCTATCCCTGTTTTGTGGCGGGCATGAATCAAGAGGTCATTTGTGCAAGACCCTACTACACCAAAGTCCAAAGGACAGACTCACATTGGGTTGCAGAAAATCACCTAGTTTTAAGCGAAAAGATGCCTGGTTCCCAATGGAGCTTTGTGGATGCTGAACACATTTCGTGCATTTCATTGGACTCTGGAGAATAAGTGCATGATATACTCTTAATTCCAACTGCTGGAGTGTTTCAGGCACAAGAACAAGCCCTTGCAGCATTCCAGTGTCAGAGCAATAAGCTCACTAGCTTCAGTTCCTGAAAGTTAGTGCGTGCCAGACTCGCACAGTGTTTGTATGTCATTAGTTAATTCATATGCTTCGCAAAGGTAAGTACCCTAGAATGGCAAGACTGCATGTAATGGCTTGATTACTTGTAACTTAACTTAGTCATATCCTGTGTAACAGGAATTATAACATTTGCAGCACACCCTTTTGCTTCTGCAGAGAATCAGCATATGAACAGGGAATTGGTGATGTGAAACATGTAGAAACTATTAAAAAAAGAACAAAACTTTGTTGAGCTCTCAAGCCATCATTAGGTAGAGATGGCTTTGATTCTTCAGAAGAATATGATTTTGGCATGCGATGCTGATTCCTAAGGGTGAACAATGGGGCTGCTAAAGAATGTTATGATTGTGCTGATTCTTTGTCTTTGTTGATAGATATTACACTTCTAAGGGCATGCCCAGTAGTTGCTCATTGAGCACCAAGTTTACATCCAAGATGGTGTGTGAGAAGTGAAAACTTCCCTAGCAACAACCACCAAGCGTGCCCTGAATAAAGTGCATCCACCAATTACATACTACTACTTTTGTCACTACTTGGGACATTCATAATGGCAGAGAATAAATTTATTAAACTTAACTTCATAAAGTGAGAGCATGGTCTTGCCAAAGAATAGGACAAAATGCTTGATGTGAGAACCAACACTCGCCATATTGACAATATTTGGTGTGCAAATATCAAACTTTATAGTATAAGACGTACTTTATCATCCAAAAATAGGTTTGGTGAGTGGAAAGTGGATGTTGTTGGGCATGCTCTAAGCAGCCAATTTTATTTTTGTTTTGTCGTTGGTAGAGCAACACGCACCTTGGAATGTAGTTAGGTAGGGAAAAATAGATACAATCATCCATATATATATTCCCTTTGTCATGAAATAATTCTCCTATTTTTAGACATTTTATTTTTTGCAATATTTGTCCTATGTTTTTTACTTCAAACGTGGACCTTGTCCACTTCAAAGGGGGCGGACAATGAGAGTGACAAAAACTACATACCACTATTAGAGATAGACCATTTTTTAAGTATTGAGACAGCACTTTTTGGCAAAAAAAATGTTGAGTTAAAACACGCCAAAAACTAGGACAATTATTTCCAGACATAGGGAATATATGTGTGTGTTCATCCATAAAAATATATATTATAATGTACTTTCATCCAAATTCTAGTGATTTATAAAAATTTTGAGAGGACTTTGGTGATTTCATCGACTTTTTGCCCATTTTTCTAGTGTAAAAGTAACCCCTTCCAAAATCATGAAAGATTATAATGAAAATTTGCCATAAATACATTTGATTCCTTCTAGTATGAGGAACTCAATACCACTACTATAAAGTGACATATATTTTAGTCTATTGTCAACATATATGAATGCTCTAAATATGATGTGTATATGATATACTCGGGGATATATTTTGCTAATACTAATGTATGTATGGTTAAGATTATTATTATATTGGAATTATAAACTTCTCGGTGAAATTAATGAATTTAAATTATTATGAAAAATAGCAGACCTCAAACATGTATTTAGAACAAATCATTGTCCAAGGTTTCACTATAGAAATATGCCATACCAATCCAACACTATAAGTAGTTAAGAATTAAGACTTCAAATAAGGTATTTATGGCAATACCTAGAAAACTTCAAGAGGACCATTGGCATCCTAGAAGTTGAAGCACATTAAGGAGAGGTGTTGGGAATCATTGACGCCATTGCAAAAATACGGATTTGATTAGAAATTCGACATTCCATCATAGATTCATCTACTAGTCGATCGAGTTTGGAAAATTTCATGGGATTGTATCGTATGGACTAAAACATTATAGTGTTTGATTGATATAAAGATTCTGCCTTTCGTAGGCCATCATGTAGTTGGCGATTTTACAAAAATTGATATTTCATGATTTGATGCTAAAAATTGGCACACATGCTACTACCCTTTGTAGGAGCGATTGGTTGCAAAATCACCCTTATCATATCATTGGAATACTCTGTGTGTGGTATATTGTGTTTGAGGCTTAAAAAATACCACATGTTCGAATAGAGAGAATACCATTAGAGTTGGTTGAAACAAAGAGAAAACCGCATGTTCAAGAGAGACAACCTATACACTCATCAAAGTGTTTTAAATATGATGAATGCAACTTAACCCTTAAAAGCCCAAGGGTATTGGACAAAACATATATGTTTTATAATATGTACCTTCCATATGTTTGATGAAGTTTGGTTCAGTAGACAAAATGTAGGGTATCATCTCTACAAATTATCCATACAATCAAACTTTCAAAAAAAAAAGCTTTAGATTATTTTTTAATGAATTTAAAAGCATTAACCTTTGAAAAATTGTATTAAGTATAATTTTCACTTTTAGAGTTTAAAATTTAGCATGATTAGTTAAAATTGGTGTATCTATTGTAAGCTTCAAAAAAGAAATGGCAGAGGGAACATCATTACTTTCTCCAAATAGCAAATTTTATAACACTAAAACAATGTCGAGGTGATCCACTTTGAAAATTTCTCCCCAGTAGAGTTTAACTCGGATTCACATAACTCAAATTGCATTGGAAAGTAGACTTGATTTAGTATTTTCATTTTTTTTTCATTTTTTCAAAGGCTTATTTTTGTGTTCTAGGCAGTCCGTTAAAAACGGGCAACGACCAAATAAGGTTTGTTGGGAGCTTAGGGGTTAACTTTGCATGTTAAAATGAATGTGTCTATTACCAACAAGACTCAATTTTTCCCTCATCAATGTGCATACATCCTATAATACAAATGTACATGAAGGCGGAATTTTAATCAAGGTGGTAATAACAGATATTTGGATCAAATCCAACACTTTGTCGTCAAATTTTAATTTCCACATCATATTTCAAGAAATTACAACCAACTACAAAATGATGTGTGTGACTTTTGACAAATGAATAATTATTTTTTTATAAATCCAACCAAAACGTAGAATAGGTACTTTTACTTTACTATAAAACACTCTACTACTAGGTCTACAATTTTATCCTCAAACATTCAATCAACAAAAGTTGATCAATTTCATTCAAAACTCATTCAAAGAATAACACACCCTCATCCTATTGTATCTCATTCATCAAGGTACTATTGGACTATCCACAACATCTTCAAGCACATGGTCAGGGTAAAAATGACTGGAGGCCTTTAAATCATACTCAAAGTGTTAAAAAGATAGCTACAAAGTTATCTTTTAACCCTTTAGTACCTAGATGACCTTTCAGTCGTCATTTGGTCATTGGAAATGGAAGTAGTTCATATTTGTGATGAGTAGGTGTTTTAATTATGAGATATAGACTTACGATGATTCCACACTTAGTTCAAATCCAATTGTCATTTAGACACTCACAATTTCTACAATTCATAAGCATATATGCCCCTAAATTCTATATAATACATGAATGTACAACAATACATGGATACACATCTCTAATTACGAAGTTGTACGTTGAGAACATAGAATATTGTTTTCCAATTAATAAGAATAAAAATCCTCAATAAATTCCAAAATGCTTTGTTCGGAAATTTCTAAGCTTGTCTATTTAAATGTCAAAATTGCGCATACTAGTACCTGAATTGTTATTCCGCAATGTGTTCTTCATTCTATTCATGATTAAAATAAGGCAACTCCAAAATCAGACTTTCACAAACAAACAATGGTTTGAATCATGCATTGATATAATCCTAGGCATTCACCATTGGATTCTTTTGTCGTTTTTGCACATGCATACATATAGGTTCGTAGTGAATTGGTACAATTAAAAACATTTTTCCTTTCAACATTATTTGAAAGAAAAAGAAAAAGAAACCCCAAAACCAAAAAAACTACAACGACGACGATGAACAATATTCTAAGCACTAAAGGGTTCAGGGTTTTTTTTTTTTTTTTTTTTTTTTTGAAAAGACATAGTTGGATGGACGACATTGCATTGAATATGGTTCTTGAAGACCGAGAGGCCTACTATATACTACATGAGAATATTTTGACACAATGTCGTCTTGAAGAATTTTATTGGTGTTGCCAACCACTTTGTTTTGTTTTTCATTGGTAGAGCAACACTAGTAGAAAAGGTGGCATTGCCGAGGCAGATGCCCAAGCAACGTTGTCTAGTTCTACCCATTTTCCCGGGCATCTCCCTCGACAATGCTACCTTATCTACTAGTGCAACACCAGCCATTTTTGAGCTGGCAAAATATAGCCAGAAATCAAAAATTAGTTTTAGAAAGAGCTCAATTTGGACCAAAAACTTATCCATATTGACATGTTTTCAGCCATTTGACGATTATGACGATTTCATCCACTTTTTTGTCCATTTCTTCCAATACCCACTCCCAAAATCAGGTAAGATGGATTCTGGCAAAAATTCACCCAAAAAAAATTGGCTGGTGTCCATTGCATATTGTGTTTTTTTTTTTGTTTTTGATTTTTTTTCGCACAAACGAAACAAGAGTTTCACTGCAAGGAGAACCAAGTACAAGGCCAGGCCCGAATGTCCGTAGCATATTGATCATCACACATGTATCTTCCCAAACCCTGGTAAAGTTTAGGGCCAGCAGACAATGCAGTGACGACATTGGTACTCCCAAAAGCTGGGGTCCCAGTTTACAAGATCTTTCAAAGCTTTTTGACAAATCAGCACAATTGGTTAACCCATCTGTGGAATCAGTTTCATATTTTACAATTTTCGACCACAGCTTTGATGTTGTTTTATTCAATTCCGGGCGGGGCCCTTGAGTCCGTCCATGACCAAAAGTCAGTATGAGCATCCTTTTATTCCTGCAGAATCCAAAAGCATGAGCATCCATTCATTTTTCTGGAAATTCTAACCTAGCAGGATTGCCTTGGGATCCCCCAATTCTTCACTTTGTTGCAAAGGTAGGGCAAAGATTAATTTGTTCTTTTTATATTAAAAAAAGAAAAGTAGCTAAGGGCAAAGATTGATGGTACACCTGTGAGTCCCCGTCTTGAGTGATGATTAATCACATCCTATTTTTAAGTGCTTCCCAATTTTGAGTGAATTTGGTTCTCAGTGAGGGCCTCTTTACACTACAGGCGAGAAGCCGTGGAGAAAACCTCACAAGGGCCATGGCTCATCCTTGAGAAGCCAACCTTTGAACTTGACGGCCTTTGGATATAGTGTAAAGTGAGAAGGGGCAACAAAATAAAGTGCCGATTTTTTATAATAAAGTTCTTACATATTTCTTAAAACATAAAAAATGATTGGTTGTGAGAATTTTGGCCAAACGGCCCCCCGGATTTTGCGTTAGACTCACCTCTTGAGGTGGGCTTGACGCAAAATCTAGGGGCCTTGAAAAGTGTCCACTTTTCTTGCCACGAAGGACAAAAGTGTTGTCCATGTCATTTTCTCCTCCTTCCGTCCCTTGGACTGAAAATTTTGGATGTAAAGTGACATTTTTTGGTCTTCTTGGTTATTAGGCCTCCCATTGGCTGAAATTTCTCTCTTCACGGCTTCTCGCCTCTAGTGTAAAGAGGCCCTCAGTGAGGGCCTCTTTACAGTAGAGGCGAGAAGCCTGGAGGAGAGAAATTAAATTTCAGCCAATGAGTAATTGATCTTCTCGGTTTCTAAGCCTTCCATTGGCTAAAATTTCTCTCCTCACAGCTTCTCGCCTCTAGTGTAAAGAGGCCCTAAGATCCAAACAGGAAATAACAAATCTCACATGATTGCTTTGAAGTTCAGAATATAACATTTTATTTTTTATTTTTTATTATTATTATTGATGAGATAAACAATGTACTTGAATTCCAACTAATATATACATTATACTTATTTTATTTTATATTTACACGTTTGTATATTTATTCCAATGGAAAATGCAAAGTGAGATAAACGTCTCTTTATAAATATATATTATTAACTCCAAAAAATAGCATAAAAAAACATGATGAACAACATAGCATAATAGAGCAATGCAATAGAGCACCCTCTTGAAAACTGAATCCAAAGATAATTGTCTTAAATCCACTTTTCTAAGTAATGAAGGAATGTCATTTGTATTCCCTAAATTTTTGGACTACCATGCCATTGCCACATATACTTAGTTTTTAATTGTAATTGACGGTGGTCCCATTGCAAAAGGATATTGGCTCCCATTGCTCTATTATGCTATGAAGGAGATGATTTTATACAAATTTTTGGCCATTACACATCAATAAGCTTCGAACAAGGAAAAAATTTGAACAAGTCAAACAAATTGGTATTTTGAAAACTAGTAATACAAGGCTTTATGGTTGGTAGTAGCTACACTTGCAACAATAATGCCCCTACACATTTCCTTGCAATTTATTCTAGGGACTTACTTTGTTTTAATTTTATTCAGTATCATCCATGATTTAATACAATATCAAAATAATTTAATATATAATTAATGAATTAGATACTTTGGGAACACTATCGAGAAGTTTTTTAGTGAATAGCAAATCAAGCAACAAATAACCAATACAAATCCAAAGCTTAATAAATGACATTGATCAATAAATACACTAATTCATGATATTCCCACCGTAATTCATAGGATTACTTAATAGCATGTTCTTTTGTGTATATGGTATTTTGGAAATGCGTGACATTCAAGGGTTAATGGTGTATCATACATTGACCCTTAAACATCAAGAGGGCCTAGGCGGGGCAGCCTGGAAGGCATCTAAATTTTCGGAGAAAAAAAAAACGAAAAAAACGAAAAAAAATGAAAAATGGCTCTGTTGGCCAGCATTGTTGCAGCACTGTAGCACTGCGGCACTTTTCAAGAAATGACCTCTGCTGCCCCAACCTCAACTCCTATTCATTTTTATAACTTTGATTGCTTGCCAATGACTCCACAATCTCCCAAATGAGGCGCAAATTTGCAATATAGATCGTTTTTTCAGTAGCTTTTCAACGCACCAATTCTTGATTGATTTGGTTGAAAAAATCTACTTTTTTCTCAATTATTCCTTTATAAAAGCCCGTGGGGCTTTTTTGACGTTTAAGGGTTAAGTAGAATAAAGCACGTGGTGATCTGTTCATTAAAACTCACAAAACATGTTGCCATATCAGCACAAAAAGTAGAATAAAGAACATAGTGATCTATTCATTATAGGCTTGCAAAGGTGACTTGGATGGAAGTCATCCAAGATTGTATGACAAAGTTACAAGGCTATGAATATGTTTGTGATATAGTTTCTGGACGTTCGGACACTTAGGAGTTAATCCTCTCTAGATTTGGAGAATTTCAAAAAGTCTTATTAAATGTAACTAAGAGGGAGATTTTGAGCTTGATATATGAATAAAAGCTGTACATTATGAATTTTTAATTCTATTCATACTGTTAGATCTATGATTGTTGTCACCAATATTTTGTAGTAAATTTCAAACTTAAAATTGAAAATTCTTTTGTATTTTGATTACCAATAAGATATTGACAATTTGTACATGAAATTTGATGTCATTGGTTGAAATGTAATACTCTAAGTGTAGTGATTTTTGGAGATTTTTTGGTTGCTTAATTTTATGAGTTGACCTTTTCAAGAGCACTTTTACATTGAAATCTTCAAAATTTTGGGTGAATCACTACAACATGAAGTCAGGCATAAAAATTTCACAAATCATCCCCTTTCTAATCGGATCACACATACATGAAGCTAACTTCCCATAAAATATATAGTAAAAAACCCACACTTTATGTACATCATCCACTTTATGGGCGGTTGGATGTTTAGGGATTAAGTAGATTTGCAGTATTTTGATATGTCACTTACTTATCATAGTTCCTTGCAGTTGAGGTTACTGTAAAGGCTTATCATTCCTTAGAGCAAGCCCAACAATTCCAGACCAAATATGTTCGCCAAACATTAATTTGAGGGCCATTTTTAACTTAGAGGAAAGTTATACAAGAAGTAGCCCAGCAACACTCCTTGTGCGAATACTAAGGCAACTTATAAAACAAAGATTTTATGAAAGTAACTTAATGACCTTGAAACACAGGGCGGTGAATAGTCTTCAAGCTCGTTATTTAATTGTTGATTGAGCATCTTTGCTCGCTTGGAGTAAGAAATTTGCTTGCGCCAAAGCTTCTGTAGATGGCGGGAAAACCTCAAACTTTGGCTTCAAAAACTATTTTTTAGCGTAAGTGGGTAGTTGTTGGGCCAAACTTCAAAGCAAGTGGAGATGACTACACCAAATTTTGGCGTTGGTCCCTCCAAAACACCTGCTGATGGGCACGCTCTTAAGATGCCCAAAATGAAAATTCCAAAGGAGATGGGAAGAGGATGAATAGTGCATTCATTAAAGACAAAGGGATGGGGCTTATTACCCCACACGTACTCGGAAGCCTCATCCCAACCCAGCTTCTTATGTTTTGCTTTTAACGTCCAGATTCAAACATTGTTTTCAAAGATTTGTTATAAAATGTTCAATGAGAAAAAAAAATGGAGTTGATGTTCATAACAAATTTGTAAATGTCAATGTGAAGATCACATCTATACGGTTGGATTCATCATATTTATTATTAATTTTGCAAGGTTTTCTCTTGAAATTCAATTAAAAATCCCAAATTAACACAAAAAAAAATTAGAAAATATTGTAATGAAATTGTACTACAAGATTATATGGTTTCCATTATTTGATTCTACTTATTTTGGATAATCATGTTTCAGGTCTCACTTTTTAAACTAAGAATGAAACTTGACATAAATCAATTCTGTTGTTTTTCAAAATATCACAATATTTTATTTTGAAGATCCGTACTGTACAAATGATAGTAAACTAGCACAAGAACCACAAGAAAATTGGATGGATGAAAACTGTCCATGTATGTACTCAAGAGGATACCATACGTAGAAGGCAGGGTCGGGACTTTCATGTCGAATAATTAATAAAAGTTAAAACAGTGGAGGTCAGCACTTTCAAAAGTAATTATTAAAAAATTGACTATTAATAGCTAACATAAAAAAAAATCCAACGGCTAAACATTTTATTTTATTTTTTGTCTACGATTTTCGTTGAGTGTTATGTTTTCATCCAATTTCGGCGACAATGGTCTAAGTTGGAATGTAACTTGAATGTGGTTTTTTACTTTTGTGACTCATGGAAGTTTGGCCTGACGAGGCAGCCAATGTGGGGGATTTAACTTGCTTTCACATGGACTACGCAGGTTCATAAGTTGACCCATGTGACCAAGCTTCCAAAGACGGCCTATCATATGCGGAATCATTACACATTTGAGTATTCAGTTCACTGATTTGCAATGTTCAAAAGCTAAAGGCAACAGGCCAAACCACAGTTAATGACATTTGGGTCATGGGGAGCCTGCCATTGGCTCATCCCCTCATGTCCAAACAATAACTCCGTCCTCTTTTGCTTTGCCTGCCCTGCCGTGTTGGGAGCTTTGTAGCTTGACTCTACCCTAGTACCGTATTACTTTCTAGTATTGTTAATAGCAAAAAGTATCCACTTCTACTGCTGAGATGTAGACCTATTTGGACAACAGCATAATTCTCATGGGGAATTGAAGTCAATTGCCCAAGGGTTGTTTATTTTATTTTATTTTATTTATTATTATTATAATTACACAATCGCTCCACTAAAATCACTACACTGGTCATCCCATTTAGTGTGTGTTACTAATTCCCCGACTCTAAATTCCTCCTTCAACGTTAATGTAAGAAGAAAACAATTGCCCCCTATTTTCTGTATGTAAAGGTCTATCTTAAAAAAATAACCCCCTCTTTCAAGGGTTTAAAATTCCCGAGGGGTCTCCCTAGACTAATTTGGAGTTGTAGGTCCCAAATTTGCAAAATAAAAATTGCCACAACGAGATCCTAGGGTGCCCAAAATGGAAATTTTAGAAAATGGGGCCCATGTGTGCATAGTGCTTGCATTAACGTCGAGGGGATTTAGAGTCGGGGGTATTAATTCCCGAGGCACTATTTTTGCCTTGTGGTTTAAGTCTTCATATCGTGCTAATTTTACATCATAATGATATTTAGTATCACTTGCAATAATTTTCCACATACACTATTAGAACCATAGAACCACATATTTCTACATGCAACCATATTTTGATTAGAAAACACTTTCCATTCACATTTTACTGTGATTTCATCCAAATCTAGGGATTTCATCCAATATTTATTATAAAAAAATTGAAGATATTTTGACGATCTAATATTGAGTTTTTGGTTGGTTTGTAGCAAGATTATTTTTTATTGGCGCAATTGGGCACAAAAATGCCCCCAAAAAAAGGTTGCTATCAAACCCATGTATGAGAACATTTGGGAACAATTCAACAAACAATTGGGAACTAGCTAGGCCAAAGGGCTGGCTACTGTGTGGTGCGGGGTGCAAAAGCTGCGGGTGTGGTATTTTTTAAATATTTTGCTCCATCAGTAATGTAGGTGCAGAGGATGCGGGTGCGGAATTTTTTTGAAATAATATGCCCCACCAGCAATGCCACATGGAAATTTGGGGTTATGATTTTGAATTTAGGGTTTAGGGGTTTAAGGTTTAGAATTTGAAGTTTAGAGTTTAGAATATAGGGTTTAGGGTTTAAAATATGAAGTAATAGGTTTAAAATTTGAAATTTAGAGTTTAGAATTTAAAATTTAAAGAACTTTTATGAATATTTTGAAAATATTCCAAGAATATACTGCACCCGTTGCACCATGCAGTAGTTGAACCCTAGGCTAGTTGTGAGCTTTGCAATATGAGTTCATGATTGCTTAGAAGTTTGTGTAACTTGGACTTTTAGATTGGTATGTCCTCTTTTCAGGGTCTACTAGATTCCTTGTATTCAATGGATCTCGAGGTTGGAGGCACATACTGTTGATCTGGTAGGTTTCGCCCTGATTTGTGGAACGATTGTTTTCTTTTTTACAGTTCTTTTTCGACATTAAAGGAACTGAAAAGAGAAAAAGATAGATAGATAGAAACTTCAGTCCTCTTTCGAGGCCGGCGTGAACAAAGTATCTGTTTGTAATGACAATGATTCAATGCCCACTGGACAAAGGGCCATTGGAACAAAACTTCTCTCCCCTATCGAGAATACCGTACGTGGAAGGCAGGGTCGGCAGAAAATAATTCCCCAAAAAAATGCCGAAAAAATAAATAAATTTATTAAGTATTTTGTCGAAATCAACAAAAATAAAGTCAACAAGAAGCCGAAAAAAAATAGAATAAAAACATAACACTCAACGAAAATCATAGGCAAAAAATAAAATAAAAAGTTTAGCCGCCGGAAAAATTTAATGTTAGCTATTAATAGCTGATTTCTTAATAATTACTTTTGAAAGTGCCGACCTCCACTGTTTCAACTTTTATTAATCATTCGACATGAAAGTGCCAACCCTGCCTTCCACGTACGGTAGACACTCTAGTGATCAATAATCAATAACAAGAAGTCACCAATAACAGAAGTTGTCGTAGTAAATTATCTCTAATCTAATGAATAGATAGTTTGTTGGGTATAACTCGGAGTTTGTTTGGTTGGTGGTCGCCAAATCATGAGTTCCGTGGTTGGTTGGTGAGGGGCGTTGTATCACATTTGGATGGTTTGGGTTCAATTCCCGATAAATTCATTTGAGTAGTGTTATAATATACGTGACTTGGTGCCGCTAGTGAGTTATCATAGGGAGGAAAGTTTGTACCAACCAACTGGCCCGTCCTACTTAACTAGAGACAAGTGCTTATATTGTGCTAACAATAAATAGTGGTCTTAACCCTTAAAGAACAAACTAAGCCCCACAGGTTTAGTTTTGTAAGAATTTTTGAGAAAACTTTTGATGTGGTTCATCATTTTTCAATTGGTAAATTACATTGGAAAGAAGATTGAACTGCGAATTGAGATTCTTCTACAACTTTGTGGAAATAATTTTTCATAGCGTACAACGATTCATCGAAGTTAAGTATGGGAAGGGTGTTGATGAAGTTGGGCAGGCTCTGGAGGAGCCTAATGGTGAGTTGAACAGCATGCCAGAGCCCGAGGGTGTGTGAAGCTCACAAAGCCCAAGGATGGATTTTTTTTGGGGAGGAATGGATGCTTTATTTCCATTGCACAACAACAGATTACAAACATCACACTGTGAACGAAGAGAGCACGTTTCCAGCACTCTCCCGCGGGTGATTATTTGGAAGCCCAAGGATGATTTAATGATAATTGAGCATAGTAGTGCATGGCAGAGTTAATTGGGAGCTCCGTGGCAAAGCTAAGGTAGCTGTGCATATTTCCAACCAGTCCCAACTTCCGACCCCTAGGATTGGGGGGCTGGGTCCCAGAAACCACCCAGCCCGTACCTAAAAATTTCCTAGGAACGTTCTAATTACGTCTATGCCTTGGAAAGTTGAGTGCTTCTGGTTGGTGCAGTAAGTGCACTATTTTCAGAATCCAACCTCTCATGAAAGCCAGGACCCTACAGGCGGTTAATGGCCACTCTATACTTTCAGGCTTAAAAATTCATAGAAAATTGTAGAAATGCTCAAAAAATGTGTTTTTTTTTTTTGGATGCCTTTGCACTAGCTTTGCAAAGCATCCAAAAATTATAAACTTCTTCTTTCACAGGCCTAAATATGCAAACCTGAAATTCAGACGGAAATATGCACCACTACCTTAATTGGATGCATGGGAGAGCTAATTGGGAGCTAATTGGTATAGGATAATTGGGAGTATGTCCGATTCAATTAATCACTTAGCATATTAATCACAAGTGTGCAAATGGCAAAGCAATGTGAAGCTGCCCAACTGCATGAAGGGGCATATGAGTTAGTAGCTACCCGGGGTTAAAACTTTTATACATTCTCTTGGGCTGCCCCTACAGGCACCCTCTTGTCCTTGAAGGGTTAACCACTACCCCTTTTGGTTGAATTGATCAAGGTGGGTCTAAGTTTTGTGGGAGGGGCTGATTATTCTCAATTTTCCTTTTATGTACAGTACCCACCAATAAGTTTACGTTCATTGAGCTTTTCACAATTCAAAATTGCCAATAAAAATTACAAAAATTATAAGCTTTGAGCCTAATTTGGACAAGTTGTAGCGCACAAGATGAACCACACATACAATTGACTTTTGGTAATAAAAGATTGTGAAAAGTTGAATGAACGTAAACTTGTTGGTGGGTACTGTAGTGTAATTGATGCGGCATGCTGTATGGCAATGACGTTTATTCTTTTAAATGTGTTTCTTATGGAGGTTTCTGGTAATTGTACTTTGTTTTCAGAGAGAAAGACAGACCAAGCAAAAATGATTGGAGGTCTTAGGATATTCAACAAACACTGACATTGTTGAATTTACAAACAAATTATGCTTGTACATGTCCACTACATTATAAATTTTGTTGCTGCACTGAAATTGAAGTCTGGTACCACAATTTTCCATCTTCACATCATTAATTTCGCAGAATGGTCCAAATGAGTGGTCAAAATGGACTATCAAGCAAGCCAAAATATAGGAATGTTAACCCCTAACTGCCTAAGCGTCCATTTTTTGGACGATGTACAAATTTCATTTATAATTTCTCATCCGTCATGCACTTTTAGCAGTGTGGAATTTTTACTGTAGATTCTATGGGACGTTAGCTTCATGCATATGTGATTCGATTAGAAAGGGGATGATTTGTGAAATTTTTATGCCTCATTTCATGTTGTAGTGATTCACCCAAAATTTTGAAGATTTCAGTGTAAAAGTGCTCTAAAAAAAGTCAACTCATAAAATTAAGCAACCAAAAAGTCTCCAAAAATCACTACACTTAGAGTATTACATTTCAACCAATCACAACAAATTTCATCCGTAGATTGTCAATATCTTATTCGTAATTTAATTACAAAATAATTTTGAATTTCACGTTTCAAATTTTGTACAAAATTATTGGTAATAGCAATCATAGATCTAATCGTATGGATAGAATCTAAAATTCATAATGTACAACTTTTATTCATATATCAAGTTCAAAATATCCCTCTAAGTTGCATTTTATAATGCATCTTTGCAAAACTGCCGAATTTGGAGAGGGCTCTAGGCATTTAGAGGTTAACCCTTTGACATGCATGTGGCCGTCTAATGGACGTTGGACAGATACCAACCGTTCTCATTACTACATACAATGACATTTTTCATCCATCCAAATTTCTCTTGGTTCGTGTGCTAGTTGACTACCATTTGTACGGTTCATGGATTTTCAAAATAAGATATTGTGATTTTCATTTTAAATAATAAAATTTTGGTTGATGTCAAGTTTCATGTTAAAAGAGATTTTAAAAAATAAGAATAATCAAATAATGAAAATTACACCATCTTGTAGTACATGTTATTCCAAATTCATTATAACAATTTTTAATTAAAAAATGTTAATATGGGATTTTTAATTGATTTTTTTAAACCTTGAAAATTTATTTTAAGATTATTAGTAAAAATATGATAAATCCAACTATACAAAGGTTGTCTACACATTCACATTTACAACTTTGTTTTGTATAACAACTCTATTTTTGTTATTCATCAAACATTTTATAACACATCTTTGAAATCGTGTGTTATCATCTCGATCTCAAAGGGTTAAAAAGGTACACCACTTATTTCTATTAGTGCAAGAATTTTAATAGTGTAAGTTCTCCTCACACTTAATTGGATGAATTCTGCTTCACATGGTTTAATTGGTGTGAGTCTTTGACATCCATTGTAGCGTCCTTGTCCATTAGAGCTCTATGGCTTTTTATAATGAAATTCATTAGAGTTCGCTAGACAAAGTTTTTTTAGAACCTTTGGGATATTTGATTTTATGGTTTATATAACGAAGCTCTTCATAGCTGTTTAGTATTTACAAAGTGTTTGAGCTTGCAAGAGAAAGCTCTTTAGAATCACTTATTGTGGATGAATTGATTTTATTGGAGTATTTTGGTTTTTCAGCCTTTGAACACATATTGAAGGTTTGTTTGCAAAGTGGCAAAGGTCCAAATCGTTTTGTTACACATTCAAAGTACTCACTATAATCATATTGTTAATTACAATATTGAAGATAGTATGAAGATAATGCAACCTACATAATTTGAAAATACAACAACCTACATAATATAAAATTTACTTAAAAATAATGTGAACTTCCTATTAATGCACCTCGCAAATCCACATAATTTTATAACTAGTGTGATTTATTGTTATCAAGCACTTTTATAATAAGTGCACTCATAAGTGCATTAGTGTTAATAGCTTGTTATTATGTGTAGTTCAAATAGTCTATTCATTGAGACCAAGCGTAATTAATATGGTCTATTCATACATAGGTGGTTTTAAATGAGCAATAGGATGGAAGTAGGATGGATTGTGTGTTTTTTCCCTCTGAAAAGGAAATTTGGACGGATAGTGTTTGTTATGCAAATTGTCTCTTGTAATCATAATCAAATGCATTGAACTTGAACAATTTGGTTGTTTGACTAAAGTCTAAACGTTCATTTAAGGATTTTGTAATAAAAATAAGCGAGTTCAATTTATAATACCTTAATATTATGTTTGAGCCTCCCAAGGTTTTGATTGAAAAGTAAGAAGTAAATGATTGTTTCCCCCATTTGTGAATTCAAATAGGGACCTACAAAATTCAACTTTAAAAACTCATCACTAGTTCAAAACCCATCAATAAAAAATATCTTGAAAGTGAAGTGGATCTTTGTCAATTTTTTCTTTGAAGGGAATTTACCAAAAACACCTAAATGGAAATGTCCTTTTCAGAAGTCAAGTCCATTCTTATTGTAGAATGTCGTTAAACCGTCCATTTAAGACATTAGGCTTGGAATTTTTTTAATTTTAAATTAGAACTATTTTCGACTTAAGAGACATACAAGAATCTCGTATAAAAATAAGAAAATGTTTTCCTTCAAATAAAGTGTAATTTATATGAATTTTGAAAGTGAAAAGATAGTCACATGCACCCAACTTGGGACATTTTTTTAATACAAAAAGTATCTAATAGTTCCAATTCCACCCACTTCTAAACACACCCAATTCGATCACAAGTGGTCAATTTGGAAATATAAGTCATTGATGATCTTTCCCAAAAGTCCATTCTACTATTTGGTATGTCCATCCTACTAAATTTATGCAACAATGATCTTTCCTAAAGTCCATTCTACTATTTGGTATGTCCATCCTACTAAATTTACGAAACAATGATCTTTCCTAAAGTCCATTCTACTATTTTTCATGTCCAACCCACTAAATTTAAGTAGGTTGGACATACAAAATAGTAGAATGGACCAACATGAAGATTTGAAAAATCTAAAAGTGGGGTGGAGAAACATTTTAGTCGACTGGACTTTACAAAAAATCAACCCTGATTTTAATTAGGTTCCTTATAGCATGGGTAACAGCTCCGAACCAAACAAGTGCACCAAACACTAATTTGAGGGCCATTTTAAACTTCGAAGATTATTTGACCATGCCCAACAGTTGTTTGTTGTGCACCAAGTTCACATTCAAAATGGTGTGTGAGAAGTGAAAACTTCTCTAGCAGCAACTACCAAGCATGCCCAAAATAGAGTGCATCGACCAATTACATACTACTACTTTTGTCACTACATGGGACAATCATAATAGCGGAGAATATATTTACTAAACTTAGCTTTATATAATGAGAGCATAGTATTGTCAAAGAATAAGACAAATGCTTGATGTGAGAACCACAGCTTGCTATCGTGACAATATTTGGTGTTCAAATATCAAACTCCACAGTATACGATGTATTTTATCATTTAAAAAATAGGTTTAGTGAGTGGAAAATGGATGTTGTTCGCTTTGTTCTTAGATTTGAAGTAGCTCAACAACATTCCTTGTGCGAACACCAAGACAATATATTAAAAGAGGATTTTATGAAGAGAACTCGATGGCCTCGACTCATACGCTAGTGAATAAATTTTTAGGATTTCTAAACAACTCCCAACCCATGTGGCACTTTGGATGTCCTAGTTTTGATGCCAATTAGTTTTAGCCTTCAACCTTCTTTATGTTCTCTCTTTCTCTTTGTATTTATTTCTTGCCCGTTCCTCGCCGGTCTTGGTCTCACAATAAATGATTCTCTTTATTTGTGCCAAAAAAAGAGAGTCTTCCAGTCCATTATTTAATCATTGATTGGGCAAAGATTCTGGCTTGGTGTGAGTAATTTGCTTGCACCTAAGCTTCTGTAGATGGCGGGATAGAATGCAATTTAACATGGTGTTGCCACCTCATCTTGGTGTGAAGCTTGATGCTGTTGTAGACACACATTAACCCTATTAGCCATAGTTACCTCCAAGATGAAGTTGGATCCATAAAATCGCATGCTACTAGCCATACTCTTAGAGCATGGCCGCGAGCTTGGGTAGCGTAGCCGTAGAGATGACAGTCCCCCACTCTTGGCCTTCCGAGAGGGCCTCAAGTCGCAGACTTGCCAAAAACAGGTTTTGCCTCCCTACTCTCCAAAGTCGATAGAACTTCAACTTGCACATGAATTTTGGAGTTACTTTTTGTTATCGTGGATTTGATTCAATTCACTAATAGGTATGGGAGGGAGAATTTGTTGGTAGTGCATCTTGAATCGTGGCTGGGGTGAGCGGCCATGTGGTGGACTTAGAGAGGCTCTGAAGACTGCCCCACCATGAGATTCTCGAGCAGTGAGCCCATTGAGTTGGCAATGGTGGGGCACGCAATCGTATGAGGGCGGCCAAAACCTTCAAAGCCCCGTAAAAGTGACATTTCAAGGTCACATTTACTAACCAAGGGTGGGCATGCTCTTAGATGACAATTGTTGAGGGCACCTACATGACATGAATGGGGATGGATGCCGGTTTTGAATCATTCCACCTTGAACGGATGTTTTTCTAGCCTCCTAAGTTACTATTGAAGTTGGCCTGCATCAGCTTCCATCAATGAAGTGATGTCGCATTGTAACTTTTGTGATGCGCATTGCGACTTGGATGTAAGAAATTCTGCCAAGTGGAAAACCTTCTCGGTACACTCCACTCTTGGCAGCTTTACAATCTAGATACTGATCATAATTTGCTACAGAAGTTCGCCCCTTGCCATTGGTTGCATTTGCAAAGCTACAACCACCATGTTTGAGCTCTGCAGGTACCAATACTCACACCATCTATGCCTAAATAATGTTATTCTACCCATATATCAGACAAACTTTTCTGGGATTGTACGTTATCAAAGCAAACTTAAAAAAAATTAATTAGTCTCCAGAGCTTTTAGATGACACACGAAAGTACAGACTACCATTCCCATTGTAGAGTAGAGTAATAGGCTTTAGAAGTTTCCAGTGTACAAGAATGAAGCCAATTTGCCCTTTTCGCCTCTGTACAGCTTCATCAATGCCGGCTACTTATTACAAGGAACTGCGTGGTGCGGAATTACCGTGTTTGGGAGGGGGTTGCGGGTTTAGGGTGCTGGGTGTTGACATCAACAAAATATTATTTGAACCCCAAATTTTAAACCTTAAATCTCAAAATCCTCGTTCCTAACCCTAAGCCTAAACTACCACATTGCAATGTTCATGGGACATAATATTCCAAGAATATTTTGCAACCGTACCCCCAATTCCGCACCACGTAGTAATCGGCCCCGTTATTAGAGCATCCGCACCCTTCTCCCTCAATTCACCCCTGACAACTATTATCACATCCGAATTTTGGTGTCAAAAGCCATCATCTCTACTCTTAAGAGCATCTATGTTATCACCCTTCTCACATGTCATGCACCAATGTTGTGCAGGGGGCGTAGGTGCTTGTTGCGGTGCAAGATCGGGGAGGTCTTACGATCCATACATGTTGCATGTGGGAAGGCAACCTCTTCTTGTCCCTTGTGCGCCACCTAGCCCAATAGTTAGCTTTCTCTCCAAATCTTCCACAAATTTCAGATGTAGTGAGTTGAAAAAACAAAAAAAAATGACGTTTTAGATTTGAAGGGCTAAGGTCATTTTGTAGTGGCTCCAACTTTAGAGTTTCTCCCATAAAATGATTGTTGAACTACAATAAATAACCCCTCAAACTCTCTCCCTCTCCCCCCTCAAATTGCCAACACCGGCAATGTCACAAGAGCCGCATGAGAAGCTCTAAACTGCTATATATCCTTATATATAATTGGTGAACCATTCACAATTACTATACATGGGTAATCATTATTGTCTATCAATCTAGGATACTTAGCCCTTTCTAAACTTAGTTATAGAGGGACATATCGAGGTGTCTCTATATTGTGCCCATATTTAGTGGTTCTCTCACCCTCCTTAAACATGTATGTTGAATTTCATCCACTTTTTATATTCATGAAAGAATTAAGTGGTAGGGTGGGCATGCTCATTTAGTCATAGCTTGGCACCGTATACCAGTATGATGATGAGTGCACAACACTAAAATTATGTTGTGACTAAGTATTAATCATTAACCCCTAAAGGACCAAGAAACCTAAATTGAACATAATCATGTTTTTCTTAGTAGTTTTGAGTAGATCTTATGTTAAGTTCTTTTTGTTTAATTTTTTTTTTTTAATCAACATATGAAATATTCTTCACTGATTCATGTGTTATGAAATTTGGTTCCAATCAAATTATATTTTTCACAATATGATTGATTGAAAATTTCAAAATTATTCTTGTATTTTTCAAACTACTAATTATTAAATAATTACTACAATTTGTATTAAAAAAGAGTATGAAAATTTTAATTTTAATTTTGTTTGTAGATTAGAATGACAAACATTAAAGTGTTTGTTGTGTTTAAAAAACATTTTTAACTTTATAGAAAGAATGGGAAAAACTAAAACCGTGGAAATTCATGTTGAAACCATGGTATACACCCTCTAGTTATAACCACTATAAAAAAATTCAATTTTTGG
Organism: Pohlia nutans; assembly: GCA_022496805.1. NCBI lineage: Eukaryota > Viridiplantae > Streptophyta > Bryopsida > Bryales > Mniaceae > Pohlia > Pohlia nutans. The sequence goes on from CM040105.1 coordinate 3,446,170, forward strand.
AATTTTTCAAAATCCGAAATAGACTAGAAACTAGACTTCATAAGTTTTGGATTTTTAGTTGGAGCCAAATATAAAAAAAGATCATGTTCATAGCCAAAATTGTGTTTCAACTTTATGTAATCAATTTTTTCACACTGTATGTTATTGATGATTTTGACTTCAACAAGCCACCAAAATTCTTGAACTTACTATTTTGACAATCACAAATGCATATTGATTGATTCCTCAATAGTGTATAGTTATTAGAAATGAATGAATAACATCAAATGAACGAGATTTATGGATGAGCAAAGAATGAAATCAACCAAATTTTGGTTATTCATGTGTTTAGAAGTAGTGTTAGCAAGAATCTTAGGTATGAACTTAAATATTCTTTTGGACTAGATTTTGTTTGCTAATACCACTCCTAATACCAAGTGCAAACAAGATGAACTTTATTTCCTTTTGTTGTTTGTGATCAATGTGAATCCATTTGAGAATTTTGATGAATGGTGTGAGTTATGGAAAAAATGAATAGTGCATGCGATTAATGCGGAACACAAAGAGTTCAAAATTAATATTAGCCTTTGTAACCACACCCTTTTTAATCACACTCTTTAAGATTATATTGTCTCTTATACTCACAAAACCATAGGATACAAATGTAATCATTTAAAACCTCACTTCATTGAGATACTATCACACTCTCTAATGTCAAAATATAATGTGATAATATAAAATCCAACTAGGGTAAAAAGGTATTAATCATTAATTTTAATAATATCATACTCATGAAACTTTATGTAACATTTTAACACAATTAATCTTTAATAATAAAATTTCCAATTATGAGAATATTAATAAAATTAGATTATTTACATTAATTTATATTACTTTACTAGTAAAATAATACTTTAAATAAATTTTGACATTAATATAATAATATTTTATTTTAGATTCTTAATAAACGTTAGGGTTTGCTAAAGGTTAGGGCTTGCAAAGCATGAATTCTATATTGTCACATTCTTTTACTAAAATCATAGTGTCACATGCTCTTCTTAACCCCTAAAGGACCACAACTATGTTTCTCTCCAAACACTCCAAAACTGCCTAAAAGTACCCCTTCTCATAAAAACTCAAATATTTTTTGATCTAAATCTTTTTGACCGATTCAACCGTAGGATAGTTCATCCAATTTGAATTTATTAGCACTTATAAAGTTTCAACTGTTCAAGGTTCCTCAATAGTAAGATTATAAGCTACAAAGTTGGTTGCACTTTATTTTTTGGCTTGCTGCCCCAAGTTTGAAACTTTCCGAAAATGCCTAAAATGCAAATTTTAGTCTCAAATTTGGTAAAATGAATTTGGCAGTTATGTATATGGAGGTGTTAGCTCATTGTGTAAAAAAATTCAGATGCATAGCTCATTGTATGAAAATTTTCAAGAGCTGCTCGCAGTTAGGTTTTTCACCTTTGCATGACTGTATCTTTTGATCTATACATCACCTACGTACGCAAATTACCATCCCATCTTCGTTACAAAGAGAAGAATCACCACAAAAAATCTCAAAAATTGAGGATCAATACTCATTCCATACTAAGCTGACCGAACTTGAAAAATCAGCCTTGGTCCTTTAGGGGTTAACACTACATAATTCTTTACAATCACAGACACATTTGGTTGTCTCTAGCATCATAACAAAAAGCTCTAAATGTAGTGCGATCACCAGTAAGTCTAGTGGTTACTGAAGTTATTACCGTACTTGACCATCAGGGTCAACGTCTCATGCCAAATAATTCATTTTAATGGGAAATTTATTTTTTAGTAAATATCAAAGTCTATGAATATTCTTCAAGATTTTCTTTTTCACCATAGAAAGTAGATTATTTTTTGGAATAAATATTTTCCTAAAAATTTGAATTTCTCTTTTTATTTTGTAATTACCTTTCCTAATCCCGATGACCAACTATAGTACCGGTAGTGTAGTGATTAGAGCCCTAACTAGTAGAAAAGGTGGGGCTCTCCACGGAGATGCCCAAGCAAAATCACTATGCATGCGTGGAATTGGGAACTACTTGCCTAGGCATCTCCCTCGGAAGTGCCACCTTTTCTACTAGTGCCTTTTTCTATTGGCCTACTGTACCCGTTCAGTTCTAGACCTCTAACTCAGCATTGCAAAAGTTAAACTGCAGAACTGAACGAGTTGGAGGCTAACTGCACCTGGTTTTTCTCAATTGTACACGGGATGAACATCTCAAAATTTATTGTGTCTGCCCAACCAAGGAAGAGACTACGGTTTTCAAAAAGTTACATGGCTAAACAATATAAACAAGTCATACAAGTAAATCTAAGGTGAATACTAAGGCATAGACTACGTGATTAGCCGATTGTTTTGATTCATGCCTGCACAGTTCCAGGAGCCGCTCCAATGGAAACGGGCTCTTAGGGCAGGCTTCCATGTGAAGATCGGTTGGGTGAAAGGCACTACAAGACAAGAAATGAGGTCTCAAGAACCACCCATACTCCACCCATTTCAGTAGAAATGAAAAATATACTCCTGGATCCTCCTCTGTTCACCCATTTCGGTGGAGCTTCCACTTTTTGCCGACCAACCACCCATACATGGAAGCCTGGCCTTAGTAGAGAAGGAGGTTCATGTTTCTTGAATATTCTATCTAATCATCCTACCAAACAGTTTTCATTCTTGCTGACATATGGATGTCAGCTCCAGAGTTGGATGAATGAAAGTACGTGTGACTCACTTGGATGAATGAAAGTACGTGTGACTCACTTGGATGAATGAAAGTACAAATCCATCTAAAGGAACAGTAGGTACCTCTGGTCAAGAGTACTTGAAATGTGTTTGACATCATGAGCTTAAGTGGATTAATTGGAGTACTTGCCATGCACTCTTGATGAAATTGCATGGTACTGGCACTAAATTACTCTAGATCCACAGAACACAATGAACAGAATCCACCAAAACCAATGAAGAGGATCCACAAAATCCAATGAAAACAAACCCACATGAGCCGGACCATGCGTGATCATATTGCACTTTCATCACGGTCTTAACAAGCTTAACAATGGGACAACCAACTTTGAGCTACCAAGAAAAGTTCATATCAAACCTACATTTTCTTTTTCTTTTCTTGAAAATAGGAATAACGTTTAACCCCTAGACGTCCAACCATGCATTTTTTGCATGATGTATTCAACCGTGCGTTTTTCTTGATCCGTCATGCACTTTTTTGCAATTTAAAAAATATATTATTGTACAAAATTCTATGGCAAGATAGTTTCATGCATGTGTGAACTTTGTGGAAAGGGATGATTTGTGAAAAGATTATGTCTCATCGTCATGTTGGAGTGATTCACCAAAATTTCTAAGATCATAGTTCAAAAGTGCTTTTGGACAAATCAGCTCATAAAATTAAGCAACAAAAAAATCTCCAAAAATCACTACACTTAGAGTATTACATCTCAGCCCATCACAACAAATTTCATCTATAGACTGTCAATATCTTATTCGTAATCAAATTACAACATGTTATTGAATTTTATATTTCAGAATTTATACAAAATATTATAAATAGAATCTAAAATTCATAATGTACAACTTTTTGTTCATATACCAAGTTCAAAACATCCCTCTTAGTTGCATTTTATACTGCATCTTTGTTATTCTCCAGATTTGGGAGAGGGGTGAGGACCTTTAGGAGGTGATCAATGAGTGCAAGAATTTTCACAAAGGAAAAAATCAAAAGTGGTTGGCATTCTTGTAGTCATAATTATGTTCTTTATTCAACCTATTATGTAATCATGATAACAAACTTTGCAATCTATGCATTGTATAATTTATATACCACATGAAATATCACGCAAGAGTAACTCAAGGATTGTGGAGACGTTCTATTTGCTAAGCAATCAATATTGTTGTCAAGATAAGTGACATAATTGTGACCTTTACCCAAAAACAATGTCAAGATAAGTGACATAATTGTGACCTTTACCCAAAAACAAATTGTGAGAGATTCTTGTCTATAATATACACCCTATAAATATATGAAATGTAAGGCCGATTTTGGACATACCTATAATAATTAATTTTTAAATTTCATATTTTTATTCATACACTGCTCAAAAAAATACATACTAAAATAATCTTGAATCGTTTTTAATTCCCAACAAGCTTCAATAAACAATAAGATAAATTAATAATCAAAATCATCTTCAGATGCTTATTTTAGAAATTATAAGTAATTTGTATTATTTGGTTATTTACAAGTGTAAATCATGTCATTTTTTTCATTTTTTATGAGGTGCCAAGGTGGCAATATAAATTGTTATAGTGGTGCTCCATATTTCAACATTCATTCTCATATTGGATAGAAAATATCATATTAGAAGATATCACATATTCATAATTTTGTTTTCATCCACAATCTCGCGGTTTCATCCTGATATTTTTGTAATTTGAAGGTTTTTGGCAAAAAAACTTCATGGCTTTTCACTTTTTTTTTCTTTTTTTTTTGTTTTGATTGCAATCTCGTACTATTTTGCCAAAAAAAATGCCTTGGTGTAAATATTAGTAACGGACAAGTATTGGTCAATAGACTGTTAAATGTAAACTCCTATTAGATTTCAGGTACGACCTCAAATCCAACAGTAAGCTACATTCTAGAAATCCAGCCTACATTCTGAAAATCTATGGCCAATAGTACATACTTGAAGTGCAGTTTGAACGGTAACTTGGAATTACTGGGCAAGATTGCCTCTTGTCAATTAAAGAGGATTGTTAATGACCTATGCCGGTGAGATAATCTAAGAAACATTGTGAGAGTACGAAGGTACACTAAATTTACTTGCCTAGATCTTTAGAGCATCTCCACTCATACGTGAAAATTTCCATCACATTAAAACTTCATCACCATTAGGCGTCATTTATTTGGAGGGTAGGTAATTTGATTACCACATCTGTACAACTCCCTACATTAACTTCCAACCAATCACTTGTCTCCTAGTGTGCACAAAAGAAATTTATTTCATCATTTATCATTAAACCAACTAATTGTAAACGAGAAAACAGTAGTATTTGTTAGAGTTGCACAACCACGACAAAAAATGGCTATTTGTTGGAGCAAAAATAATACTTTGGCCAGTCCAAATATTATTTTCTTATTTTTCATCCAAAAATGTCGTCCTCGTTTATTTTGAAGCACATGCGGCAACAAAGTTTGGGAAAATTTTGGAGAGCTGGTGGTAGTTTTCCTCTATTGTCAACATTCATCCGGTTTTCACAAGGCTACTTTGGTTTTTGACTTTGTTTATAACAAGCAATAGTACTACTCTCAAATTTTAAATTGGTAATCATCGTGTGGTTTCAAATTTGAATCAGTTTTTTATATGATTGGATTGGTTCACAATGAACTAACTCCCAATTCGTCCCAAACATAGGATGGCAATGTTGTTACATGAAAATATCATCACATTAACCCCTAACAACCTAGGGGTCCATTTTTTGGACGATGTACACATTTTATCCAATTTTTCTCATATGTCATGCACTTTTTTGTAGTGTGGATTTTTTTTACTATAGATTTTATGGGAAGTTAGCTTCATGCATGTGTGATTTGATTAGAATGGGGATGATTTGTGAAAATTGTATGCCTCATTTCAGGTTGAACTAATTCATCAAAAGTTTCTAAAATATTAGTTCAAAAGTTTTCAAAAGTGCTCTTGAAAAAGTCAACTCATAGAATTAAGCAACCAAAAAATCTTCAAAAATCACAATACTTAGAGTATCACATCTTGACCCATCATGACAAATTTCATCTACAAATTGTCAATATCTTGATTGTTATCAAATCACAAAATAATTTTGAATTTTAAGTTTCAAATTTTATACAAAAATATTTGTAACAACAATCATAGATCTAAGCGCATGGATAGAATCTAAAATTCATAATATAAAACTTTTATTCATATATCAAGTTTAAAATTTCCCCCTTAGTTGCATTTTATAATGCATCTATAGTGCCAAACTGCCCAATCTGGAGAGGGTTGTGAGCATTTAGGGGTTAAAAAGAACTTTTTGAGGCAGAATGAAGACATGGAGGTAAGCAAATGAAAAAAGCCACTGGATGGCTGAATAGAAGATCAAAAGACAACACTAGTTATGGTAAATTAAATGTCTAGGTAAGAAAATGTGAGACGAGAAAGTGTTTCGATGGGCATTCCCATCAGTGAATGATCCGAAAACATTATAAAAAAAAAACTTTCAATAAAAGCAGTGAGAAGCAGGTCTCTGTTTCTTTGTTGCATTTTGGGGTTAAAGATTCATTACTAATGGAGGACCACTTATTTTGAGAGTAGATCATTTGATAATCCCACCTGTAAAGGTTGCTATATTAATTCCAAATAATCACTCGTCTCCTAGTATTCAAAAGCAAAAAGAATATTCATCATTTATTATCCAACCTACTAATTGTAATAAAAAAAAAATGCCAAGGTTGCACAACCATGAAAAAATTTCACAATTTTACTGGGGTAAAAAGAACATTTTAACTAGTTCAAATATCAATCGCTTCCTTTTCATTCCAAAAATGACCTCGTCCTCTATTATATTATATTTTTTAATCAAATGAACGTATAATCCATTAATAGAAGAACAAACAATCATTGAACCAAAAGGGAAATCCTTCGACGATATATATTTTTTTGGGTTTTCAACAACTAAGAGCCTAGACAAAACCCCCAATTCTAAGCCTAAGCTATTTCCATTCCACAATATCATCCACCCTATCACCTAAGAAATTTTTGACCATCCATAATCTATCAACATAAGGTTCTTTAGTCCTTTTACCGTTGACCTGAGAATCTTGGCCACTACTCTAGAATCACTATAGCACATTCGGAATCATAGGCAAGCCCACAACATCTTTAAATGAAGATTGGGTGGTGAGACATATTATTTAATGTTAAAGCTTCTACAGTGCTACTGTTGAAAAGGGCGGACTCCACTAGCTGCTAAAGAACCTTATGAAACCAGAACCGATACAATCCAACCTTCTCCACGTAAATGTTGTATGAGATCCTTGTCTATTTTGAAGGACGGGTGGCGATGCTCTTAGAGTTGGATTTGGAGAGCACACCCTCTCCAATGTAACGGTCGCATTGATGCCAGAATCTATGCGTGTACAAGAGTAGGAGCCTTGAAAATTTAATGATTTTGTATTTGAAATGAATGCCCTTTCTTTTTCTTTCTTTTTTTGTTTTTTTTGTTTTTTTTTGTTTTTTGTTGTTTTTTGTTTTTATTGTTTTTTATTTTTTTATTTGACACAAATATAATGAATTCCATTGCAGACAGGGCTTTTTTTTGCACTGTAGCAGTGCTTCATGCATGCAATGGAAGATGGTCCCTCCAGATTTAGACCACTGTGCCACGACATTGGAGTATGACTCCAAGAAGCCAGAAAAAAAGCCTTGATTGCAGATAAAAATAGAATACAACACCACCCCAGCCGGAATCGACCTAGGAGAGACACAGACCAGACAGACAACCGGAAAATGCCCTTTTGTTTTCGTTTAACTTTTAAAAAGATGAAAAATGGATGGATTTTGGAATGAATTTGGGACGCTAAACTGCGCCAGGTAGTGGCCGACAGGCTCTCCAAACCCTTCAATTATCTACAAAATGAATCATAAATTGTAATTTAATCCCTTCACTTGCATTTATGAGCTCCATGTACTTACTGTGAACATGATGGAGGGGTCATGTAACTATTTGATAATTATTCAGAGAAGGCATATGCTGTAATTTAATTCCTTTGACGCTTCTGTGTCCACATAGTGGACAACGAACAGATTCAGATTATTCTCTTGACTATATATACGGATAGCTTTTCATCCATCCAAATTTCTCTTGATTCTTGTGCTAGTTGACAATCATTTGTACTGTATGGATCTTCAAAATAAGATATTGCAATTTTTTGTAGTTATTTTTCGTTAATTTGGGATTTTTAATTGAATTTCAAAAGAAAATCTTGAAAATTTAATTACAATTTATTGATTTAAAAAAATGATAAATCCAACCATATAGATGTGATATTCATATTGATATTTAGAACTCATAGTTGTACATCAACTCCATTTTTATTATTCATCAAACATTTTATAACACATCTTTGAAATCAGTGTTGAATGGGGACATAAAAGGGTTAAACGTTACATTTGGTTCAAGATTTTTATTAATACTTACTATAAATGAGTTTTAAAAAAATGAATGTTTTTATATGTAAAGATGTCAGTGGAACATCAAGGATCCATGGTTTTAAAATGATAAATACAATCGATCATATTGTAAAGAAGATTACCCATGGGCTCAAATTTTATATCACCAAAATCCCCGAAGAACAATAATTGCGTTGGTAAATAACAAATAACTTTGAACCAAAGAAAGTGCATATGGTACTTACTCAAAACAATTTTAAAATAAAATATGAAGCCCAATTTGAGCTTTTTGGTTCTTTGGAGATTAACCCCTAAATGTACCACAATGTCCCTGGAATTGACAATTTGAGAAAAATCATCATAAACTACTATTTAAAAAAAATGTTTTGGAATTGATATACATATGAAAGTTCTAGATTTTGAATTTTAAATTCCATCTGTACAGTTCGATTCACTAATACTATCACCCATATTTAATTATAAAATTTGAAAGTTAAAATTAAAAATTCCTTCTAAATTTGATTACAACAAAATTTTAATATTTTTTGAGTAAAATTTGTTGGAATGAATTTGAAATGAGATACTCTTAAACTTGGTGATTCTTTAAAATTTTGTGTTTCTTAAATCTATGACCTCAATTTTGGAAGGCCACTTTTGAACTACAGTCAACGCAATTTTGGCTTGGTCAACGACTTGACATACTTCTACATTTGTAATTTAAAAAATATATATATAATCAAGTATGACTAAATCCAACCTTGAGATAGGAGAACAACTTGGTGAAGAATCTCCAAAAAATTAGATGACTTTCATCCAAGCATTGATGAGAACGTGAGAAGGGTTTGAATCTGTTAGTCGTCCGATTTCTCGATGTTGTGACGTTTAGGGGTTAACCCTTAAAGAATAATAAGTCTCTTCATTTTTTCAATTTGTAAAATTCATTTTTAGAATTCATGGAGAAATATTTTGGAGTTCTTGTATAAATAAAAGTTGTACATTTTGAACTTTAGTTTGAATTTGTATGGTTAAATTTACTATTGCTTTCATCAATATTTTAATATATAAAACGTAATAGTTGAATTTCAAAAAAAAATCCAAATTTGATTGTGCACAAAGTAGTAATAATTTTGAGCGAGATTTGTTGAGATGTATTTGAAATGTGATGATCCCATTGTAGTAATTTTTTAAAAATTATTAATACTTAAATCTATGAGCTCATTTTTTGAATTACACTTTTGAACTAAAACTCGACATAGTCAAAATATCACATACTTCTATTTCCATAATACTTTTATGGTGTATATTCTAGTAATGTCAAATCTCACCATTGCGCATTAAAGTAACCTCGCTAAGGCACTTCTAGAGAAATGCCACACTACAAAAATGTTTTCTCACTGTGGATGACATGATTTTGAAAACATTCATCGACCCAAAATTGGTTGATTGGCGCTTCAGGGATTGAAGTCTAGTATAGTCTCATTTTGTCAATGATGATTTGAAAAGAAGTCGTGGTTCATAGCCTACATGACAATCAATTATTACAATCAATGTTTTAAATTGATTGTCATACAGTCAAACTTCTTTAACCCCTAACTACCCAGATCCATTTTTTGGACGATGTACACATTTCATTCATTTTTTCTCATCCGTCATGCACTATTTGTAGTATGGATTTTTTACTATAGATTTTATGGGAATTTAGCATCATGCATGTGTGATCCAGTTAGCAAGGAGATGATTTGTGAAATTTTTATGCCTCATTTTATGTTGTAGTGATTCACCAAAAATTTATAAAATCTTAATTCAAAATAGTTCAAAAGTGCTCTTGAAAAAGTCAACTCATAGAATTAAGCAACCAAAAAATCTCCAAAAATCACTGCATTTAGAGTATTACATTTCAATCCATCACATCAAATTTCATTCACAAATTGTCAAATTTATCTTATTTGTGATTGAATTACATAATATTGTTGAATTTCAAGTTTCAAATTTTATACAAAAATATTTGTGATAGCAATTGCAGATCTAACTATGTGAATAGAATCTTAAAAATATAATGTACAACTTCTATTCATACATCAACTTCAAATATCCCTTTTGGTTGCAATTTATGATGCATCTTTGCAAACTTATCAAATTTGGAGAGGGATTAGAACGTTGAAGCGTTAATGTAAGCCACGACCATAATGGACAGCAATATATCCATCATTTAATTTATTATGAAATGGGTGACTTGGGAAAAGTTGAAAAATACTTCAGTATTAGACAAAGCCAAAGATAGAATGTTAAAAAGACAAATTCATAACATTTATAGGTCAAATCATGAAATCAACTCATGAAATAAATATCATTACATTTTGATAACTTGTTTTGTAAATTTTTTCAATAATAATAATAACAATATAATTATTATAAAATAGTTAATTTAAAAAAAACTAATCTGACCTAGCCGAGGACATAGGAAGCTGGGTTGGGATGAGTACATGTGGGGTAATGAGCCCCATCCCCTTGTCTTTAACCCCTAACTGCCTAAGCCTCCATTTTTTGGACGATGTACAGATTTCATCCAAAATTTCTCATCCGTCATGCACTTTTTGCAGTGTGGAATTTTTACTGTAGATTCTATGGGAAGTTAGCTTCATGTATGTGTGATCCGATTAGAAAGGGGATGATTTGTAAGAAAATTTATGCCTTATTTCATGTTGTAGTGATTCACCCAACATTTTGAAGATTTTAGTGTAAAAGTGCTCTTAAAAAAAGTCAACTCATAAAATTAAGCAACCAGAAAATCTCCAAAAATCAGTACACTTAGAGTATTACATTTCAACCAATCACAATGAATTTCATCCGTAGATTGTCAATATCTTATTCGTAATTGAATTACAAAATAATTTTGAATTTCACGTTTCAATTTTATACAAAATTATTGGTAATAGCAATATTGAGTATGTGCGTCATGAACTCTAGACTTTGTACAAAAAAGTTAGACCAAAAAACTGCATCATACAACTCTAATATATAAATTGAATGCATTGGCCTATTCAACAACTATTTCAAATGCAAGGGCATTAAGATGTAACAATGGTTCATGTTGCAACCTATGCTCTCTATACAATGGCCAATGTAGTCCCATGCTCTCAATTCCAAAAAAAATTCAAATATCGTGAGAACCAACATCATTTGCATGTTTGTCAAATTGTGAATATTTTAAATTCTATAAATATCAACTTCCTTCAATTTTTGTGTACAACAATCTTAAATGATGTATACCAACATGCCAAGGCACAAAAAGTTTTTTTGAAGCTCTAAGAAAAAATTGACAAAATTTAAAGTAGTTCCGAATTATATCGCACAAAACCGAGTTTTAGACATGGCTAACTTTGAAATCCATTTTCTTCCAAATCACAATTAAGTTTTTCTTCAAACTTCTGTAGTAATGTGTTATATGTCGCACACTACAACTTTTGTATATACACTTTTGGACTTTGCCCATTGATGCTCATGGTATGGTTGTTTGAATGGAAAAGTTTCAAATCGATACTCAGTTTTGTCCGTCACTGTATCATTCAATGTACCTAAACCCTCATTTACGGCTTGGCTAACTCAATTTTCCAACTTATTCCTTTATGGTTGTTCCATGGCAATGCAAACATACCAAGAGTGTACTCTCAATAAGGTAGGAGCGCCCAATCCATAGAATGTATCCAATTTGGATAATATCTATACCATGCAATCATTTTATAATGCAAGTTTAGGCACATCATAGAGCCCTTATTGTTTGTGAACCAAAATAATAAGCTATCCATGGTCTACCTAGATTTACATTCTAGAATGATTGCCACGCCTTGATTATGTCAGAATCGGGTGCTCCTAACTTTAATTAGCACAACAATGAACAACCAAATTATTTGGATCGTACATATTTTTTTTTTTGCAAAACCAAATTCTTATATAGACTTGATCCTTAAACGCCATAGCATGTCCCTTAGGTTGGCTTTTCAATATATTTTGGAAATATGTGACATTTAAAGGCTAAGCCTTTGGTGCCTAAGTGATTCAATTTATTAGGTCATCATAAATCAGAAGTAGTTCGTAAGCTTTGGAAATAGTTCATGAGTCTTAAAAATAGTTCATAAGCATTAAAAGTAGTTCATGAGCCTTGATGAATTGGTTGTTGGTTTATAAGGTTCACATTTGAGTGTATGGGAAAATTTGATAGTCATTCAAATACTCACATCTCTTTGAATTCATAAAAACATATATCCCCAAATTCCATATAATGCCTGAATATACAACAATACATCGTACACACCACCAATTATGAAGTTGCATTTTGAGATTAATGGTATAGAATTTTTTGATTTCATTTTGACTTCTATTAAACTTGATTGCTTGTTGTTTTTATTACTTTAATGAATGTTATGGATTTCACCATATACCAAGAAGTCCACTTCACTTCATAAATCCTGTATGATTCTAAGATTCTTTATTTTTTAAAATATTTTTTTGCAATTTTTAAGATAGTATGTTAACATTACATGCAGCTAAATTGTAGTTCCACAATTCATGAAAATGTTGTCTTCATTCTATTGATGATTAAAGTGAAACACCCCCAAAAATTTCATTTTCATAGATAGAGAATATGGTTTAAATCATTTTTGTAATCTCAACTATGCGCTGTTGGATTCTTTTATTGTATTTGTAATCTATACACTCATTAATTGGCAATGCATTTTTACGATTGAACTTATTTTTTGTTTTTTGATTTTCTCAACATCATTTGGCAAAAACTCAAAATCAAATTAAAATCAGTACCATGAGCATCTTCTGGCAAAGCTTTCATGGATGAATTGAAACACCTCAGGGGGAGTGCGGGAGGTAGCGGGATTGATGCCCGTCTTCTCTGATGTCCGTTTTTGGGGTGAGATGGATAGCAAGGACGGACAATCTCTCCTCACATTACTCCGATCCCAATGTCCTTCTCTCCAAAGATTGGTGTTTTTTCGCCCTTGACTCTAAATCCCCCAATGTTAATGCAAGCACTATTCACTCCAGGCCCCATTTTTATGAATTTTTTACCCTACATGCTTTTTTCGACAAAACGCTCGAGGGGATCCCACCCAAAACTGCCTCATTTTGGACATTTTCATTTATGACCTTTGAATGCTTTTCAAAACCCTTTTTCCACATTCCAAGTGTAAGATCTTGTACTCTTAGGCCTTATAAACCATCCTTCAAAATTTTAAAACATTTTTACCGCATGGATGTCAAAATAATAGCAAATGAAGTTGAGATTTTGAAATTTCAGGCCCTGTAAAATTTGAACAGCCTTGCTTCCATGGGTTCCCAAATCAAAAGAAGAAGTTGAAATGAAGTGCCATTTTTGACCATTCTCAAGATGAACTAGTTAACAAAATGCATGGCTCAATTTGGCAAGATGTTCAATTCATTAGCATTTTTTCAAAGACCTTGTAATGAATGGGGGTATGAAGGGAAACAAGAGATTTTGCCTAAGTTTGATTATCCCTTCAACTCTCCTCCAATTGGAAGAGCCCACAACTCATGGCATGCAATTGATGCAAGCTGGACAAAAGTTCCTTTGAGGTGCCTAATGAATATCATTGATTTAGATTTTTTGGCAAACCTACCGGAAGTGTTGAAGCTACCTTTCAATGTTGAGGTGTTTCACTTTGAAAAATTCTCCTGAGTGGAGTTTTGATCGGATGGACATAATACCAATTGCATTGGAAAGAAGACTTGTTTACTTATTGATATTATATTTTTACTTTGAAAAAAGTTATAATTTTGGGTTTGAGCTACCCAAGAAAATGTACAGTGACCAACAAATGGTCTCTTGAGAGCTTAGGGGTTAAACCATAGGAAGAAGAGTTTTTATTTTAGGTGGCTCCTAACCTGCACAAAATAGGGGGCAATTTTATGTCCATGCATTAATGTTTGGGAATTTAGAGAATTCCCTTTTTTGCACCTCGGCAAGCTCACAAGTTATTTTTTCCTCTTAGGAGACATCCCCTAAACTTGGAACGATAAATAGTAGATTAGCATAGCTCCTCCCCCTCTGCTAGGATGGTTTCAGAGAGGTCCATAATGAAATCAACAGTCTTCGGTTTGGAATTGGAAGGGGATGTAGTTCAGATGAGGGCATTGTTTTGACTTAAGCCTCTCCCGGGAATTTATCATTTCTTTCTCGGTCTTGTTTTTTTCCCTTGCTTTGTCTTGGTGACTTTGATGCTTAGGCTTTTTGGGCCCGCTTTTGGCGGCTCATCTACAAGGCCTTGCTTGCGTTGTTGTGTTTGCTCCCTCTTTTTTATTTCCTGGATTTCGGGTTTTCAGCTCAGATGGTAGAACGCTCGCTTAGTATGCGAGAGGTACGGGGATCGATACCCCACATTTCCAAATAAACTCTAAATCCAAACATACATGGAGTTACTCTATTGCTATAGTGGTGTTATCCCTAAAATCACTTAGAGTTTGAATAGGATACCATAAATTTTGCTATAATATAGATAGATAGATAGATAGATATGAACTCCGGTCCTCTTTCGAGGCCAGCGTGAATAAAGTGTCTGTTCGTCTTGACAATGAGCTAGTGCCCACCGGACAAAAGGTCATTGGTGCAAGACTACTCACCTCTTTCGAGAATAGACACTTTAGTGACCAGAGATAAATACTAGTAACACTAGTAAAATTCATTAGTTAGAACTAGCGCGGGTATAAATTGGTGTTTGTTTTGCTGGTGGTCGCCAAAACATGGTTCCAAGGTTGGTTGGAGAAGGACGTTTATGTTACAATTGTACGGTCCGGGTTCGATTCCCGTTGAGTCCGTCTGAGCGTTTGTTGTGACATACGTGGCTTGGTGCTGCTAGTGAATTTATCATAGGCAGGAAAGTTTGTACCAACCAACCGGCCCCGTCCCATCTACCTGAGACAAGTGTGTACTTTGAGCTAAACAAAAAAAAAAATTAAATTTAAAAATTTTAAAAATAATAAAAATAAGTAGTGGCCTTCACCATTACCCTCCTTTTCTTTGATAGTTTTGTTTTATTCAGTAATCTATTGGTAATGGTTGGTTATTTTCTATTTTTCTTTTATGTAGAATAATTGATCCGACATGTTGTATAGCAATGGTATTTATTTCTTTAAATGTGTGTTTAATGGTGGTTTTTGGTAGTTTAAATTTTGTTTCGAGGAGTTTTATTGAGGGAGTATGTGTTGTACCTTTGGCTCCTGCCGTGATGACTATGAGTGGATCAACTTTCCATCCTAAATTGATGATGTTATTAATAAGTGGTTGGTATTTCTGAATTTTGTTATCAATTGTTTCTTGTGGGAATCTGTCATTACAGTATGTAAATTCAATAAATTGTATTGTGAGATTGTCTAATGGGTTTGATGGTGGGTCATTTTTGTATGGGAGTCCTTTTACGTAGAGAATATCTGGTTTGAATCTAGCGTTGCAATGGCATCTTTGTTGTTCACACGAACATGGTAGTAGCCATGGGGGTACTGTGTTTTCTTGTGGGTTGTTGTTAAATGTTCCTGCGTTTATGAGGGTGTAGCATCTAGATTTTTGTGATGAGAGGATTAATTTTCTTAGTTCCCATACTGCTTTGTTATGTCTTTTGACTCTAATGGCGTGTATATGATGCTGATTGCATTTTAGAAGTACGTGTAGCCAGGTGTCTGCATCTGCAGAGTTACAAATAGAGCATGTGATTGAGGGGAATCTTTCTCTACCAAAGAACAATTGTTTTCTTGCATTACCCATGTATTGACCGATATGGAGTTTCAGAATATTTGTTTTTTGTGAATCTGGGATTGTAGGATTGGACCATAATGCATTGGATAGTTCATTATCAATATTTGGGTTCATGGTCCATTTGCTAATGTTGGGAAATTGGGTTGCCATTATTTCAAGGTTATTTTCTTGGTCATATTTGGTTAGATATGTTTGGAGACATGTGACAGGGCCTTTGTTTGGCCGTTTTGTAGGTCCTGGCCATAGATCGTTTTGGAAATAGAATGGTGTGGTATGTGCAAATTCATATGATTTTGTGGCTACGGAGTAGTTTTTTCTGGCTTCCATTTTTGCAAGTTTATCCGCTTGTTCGTTGCCTTCAATGTTGATATGTGCTTTGACTTTGTGGAATGTGGTGGGTTGAGTACAAGTTTTTAGCATTTCTACCATGTCTGTTAGTATGGTTTTATCCGCATGGTTGTTATGCATAGTTGGGTGTTTAATATGTGTGTTTAGATTGTATAGGCAGTTGAGGCAATCTGTAAATATATGTGCCGGTTCGTTTGGGTATTTAGTAGTGATTAGTCTAAGTGTTTTATGAATAGCCATTAGTTCTGCTCGGAAGCTGGTCTGTAGACCTGGTAGTGCTATAATATACTCCTATTTGTTCACTCCAAATAGTTAAAATGTATAGAAGAGCTTGGTCGTTTATCATTATTAGGTGTGTATGAGCTTGGTGGTCTTCAAACTCATGAAAAACTTTTTGGGACATTTGGTCATTAAAGACGGGTTACATTAGACAAGATTTCTACTAATGTATACTTGAATTTAATTTACCCCAACTTGGAATTGAAGTAATATTAAAACCAACATCCTACTAAAAATCGACATCCTAAAAACCTTTAAAAAATGCATATATTGGGAGGGTAAGAACCACAAAAGTACAAAATTTTATTGTTGATTTTAATTCCTAAGAGTTCTTGCATCCAAAAAAATGAATTCACTTCAGTGAAACTCAACTTTGGCCTTCAATATACTCACTTATTGTATTTTATTTTCATTTTAAAAATGCAGCTTATCAATATTGTTTTTTATTTTCATTTACAAAGTTTGAAAAGTTCAAGAATTCAGTGATGCATCGCAATTGCAAGTTCCACATGTCAAAATCAAATTTCACAATATTATGGATTTTTCTTTCAAATTCTCTACTTGAAAATAAATTTTAAAAACTTAAAATTTTGACAAGTTGTTTTTCGTTCCATCTTAATTTTTTTGGTAAAATTTCATTATTATTTTAATTGATATTGTAATTGATATAATTCTCTTTACACACTATGATTTTTAAAAAAGTCCAATAACTTTTTTCACCAATAAAATGAACCTAGTTTACATTGACAAGAAAACACAATTCACTAGTAAAAAAACACGCAAATATGTCATGTCGAATGTGTTATGAATAAAATAAGATAACACAATTTTTATGCTATCTTGTTTATCCATGACATATTCAACATGACATTTCCATGTTAATCGCTAACATGGTTTTTTGCCATTGATAGGGATAGTCTTTGGCAAAAATGCCATAACTCATCACACTATGTTGCCAATCCAAACCTCATGCTTATCATGTGTCTCAAATAAATAAATAAACAAATAGGGACGGTCTCATATGGCAAAAGATCCCTTAGGATTCATGTCTGATATGAAAGTGGGATTATCTTAGGTCCAACTTCCATGGGCGAAGTTTCTCACTAAAAGTCAAAATTTTAGGAACTGCTGCGGGAGACCCAGTTCTACATTTCAAATGAGCTTTTGAGGGGAAAAAAAAAGTGGAGAAGAAGTTGTTATGAAATGTAGAGGGTTCTCAAGCCCTTTACTTCATAGCAACTTCTCCCGTAACCAATCAAATTTGTCCATGTTTCACCTCACCTCTTCTCACGTCACTTATGCAAGTGTGCATCACTTCATGGCAGGGTATGAGACAAACTGGAATATCACTTTTTCCTCTCCTTTTGAATATTTCCATGGGCAACTTCTCAAACTGACGGAAGTTGGGGTTGAGTCCAAGCATCTGAAAATCTAGGCCCAAAAATCAAATAATGCTCCACATGCACTCCTGTGTGTGTCTGTACCCGAAATGAATCCAATATCTTCTTGCAACATGCATGCAGGAATATGAACCCCGGGCTCGACCCCAACGGGGCCACTCATCACAAGTCATGGCAAGTGACCTACAGTGTGCGTACCCCCATCATATGTATCATAGCCATAGTGCAGCTGAAAGGCTCTCATGTGATAACCACATCAGTGGCCTGCCTGAGTGGAGTGGTACAACCCAGAATTTTTTTAATATCCTCGTCCAAGAAATTAAATATTCTACAATATTTTTGCACAATTAGGCTCATTGCTCAAATATCTGTATCAGTAGAGTTATACGGAAAGTCGAGCAAAAAAAAATCTAGAAGGGGAAAGACAAAGTAGAACCAAACGACAAAGTATGAAGTTTACAATAGACAAACCAAATTTAACCAATCATGCTAAATTTTAAACTCTAAAAGTGAAAATCAGAATTTATACAAATTTTCAAAGGTTAATGCTTTTAAATTCATTAAAAAAAGACCCAAAGTTATTTTTGGAAGTTTGACTGTACGGATAATTTGTAGAGATGATGCCCTATATTTTGTCTATTGAACCAAACTTCATCAAACATATGGAAGGCACACATTATAACACATCTATGTTTTATCCAATACCCCTCGGGCTTTTAGGGGTTAAAGGCTCCGAAAATGAGTATAGGCTTCTTCTTTTTTCCGACCAATCACGACAAAGAGATTTGAAGCTTAAACCTATGCAATGCAAGATAAGCTCCCCAAATCTAACTTGAGTTCCCATGTAGGAATCTCCACATACCCCCACACTAACCTCATGCTCCCCCAAAGGAAGGAGCTTGGTGTTTTGTGTGAGTGAATGTCAAAAAAGTCTATATGAGGATCAAAAACTCCTTGTGGTGAACAGACTACCCTCTATTCACTTTACGGATAAATCTTGTGTGAACCATTAGATGTTTTGAGTTTATTTCAAGTGATTTTTTTACTACACAAATGGTCATGTATCCTCCTATTTAACTTTGCAATACCCACAAGCAAAAAATAGATTATGAATGGTGAAATGGTTCTTGTTCACGGCATAGTAAAAATTAAATGAACACTAGTAGAAAGGTGATCTTTGGGTGATCCTAGATTGGAAGGTGAAAATAATTTTTGAAGATGCACATCACTCTGGTTCCCTAGTAGCATAACATTATCGATGGCCATGTAGATGGGGTGTCTTGGGACAACAATGTGAAGTTTTTTTAGCTCGTTAAAGTTATAAATTTAGTTTTTTTTATGAAGGAGCCTTTTGACTTGCTTCATAATATTATGAGTAAGAGGGATTATAATATTATATATATAATCAAATGAGAGTAATATTATATATATTTCATCAAATAATCTATGCTTGAAACAAAAACCTCGAAGATGCACATGCATCGTTATATACTACAAGCACTCTACTTTTTTCTTTTTTTCTTTTTTTAGCAAATAGACAAAGAATTGGTTAATTTCTATGCCCAAATAAAACGTTGATAAGTAAACTATAAAATTACTTCCAAAACGAGTATGTGAGAGAAAAATGTTTTTTGAACTATAGCTCTTTCTAAACTAGTCTACATTAAAAGTGTGTTTACTTTGGAGCACGAAAACCACATGAATAAAAAAAACATCATTATTTACATGAGTAAAAAGTGGTCTTTGGGCACCATGCAATAGTGGCCTTTGCACGAGACTATATCAATTATGGCCTTCAGTACCAAAGTATAGCACTTTTCTTAATGCCCAAAATAACCATTTTTCTACAGGAATTAAATCAATTGGAGGTGAAGTTGTCTTCTTTTTGTTGAGGAAAAAGTAACCGCTCAACTAGTAAAGTAGAAGCACCTTGAATCGTGAATGCTCCATGAACAATGATTTAGACTTCCCATGCAGTTGTAGTAAGTTGAACCTATTGCAACTGCTTTTGTTTATTTATTTAGTTCATGTATTCACAAAATTGAGTACACGGTTGTTAAAAAATGAGTACTCTGCTTTTTCGTTATAGATAGGCCTATTCAATACCAAACAGTGTTAACTCCTAAGGACCGTAAGCCCCCACGCAGCTTCTGAAACTAGAAAGTGAGGAAATTCGAGTTTTTGGGTTGTGATTTGTAGGATGAGCAACAAAGAGGCCCTAGTTCTTTTTGAGAGCTGAATCTGTGGATACTTCCTGTTTGGAAATTCACGAAGTGTGCAATTTTTGGTGATTTTTTTTAGCTTCAAGGAGGCTATCTCGAGGTCACTTCAGACCCTCATATCTTCCTCCTCACACCTCCAAATTACTTGAAAAGTTTTGCACATGTTCGAAATAATGATCTCTAGGCATGGTAAAGATTTTAGAGCAATTTTGTCGATCCTTTTTTCATACAAAAGCTACATAAGTCTTCTTTAATTTCAATGGTTCCGATTGTCAAAATTACCCCAAACCAATGAAGAACCGAGCTTTTTACAAAAGCTAGTTAGGAAAACAAGAGCTAAGTTCAACACCCCCGGTCCTTTAGGGGTAAACTTACTTTTTGCTTTGAAAATGTGTATAAATTTCATCATTAAATGAAAAATTATACAAAAACATGTATTATTCAGGGCCTCTTTTCTCTTTACATGTGAAAAATTGCTCCTTGATAACAACATTAGCAAATATATACCAAATTCCATAACTTCAGGGGTTAAGGTTCCTCTACCTAAGAGCATGCACATCCTTCGCTTGCATGAGCCATTGACTCTAGAAATTGAATGAAATATGCTTGTATTTAATGTTTTTTTGCAGGGCACGTGAGAGAATTACAAACTATGAACCACATATAGTAATGCATCTATAGTCCCTCTATAGCCAAGTTGAGGAAGGGCTCGGTATCCTAGATTGGTGGACAATAATAATTACCAATGTATATTGTAGTACCATGGCAGGGTTGTCAAAAAACAATTAAAATAATAATAATTAGTAAAAAAAATTAAATCAAGAAATTATGAAGACCAAAAGAAAATAATAGAATATTTAGTTTTAAGCTATATTTTTAATTTCTAAACTATTTTGGGCCATTTTGGGTCATTTTTAATCATGTTTTGCTCAAAAGCGAAAACCAAGAAATTCGTTTTTTGAGGAATGAACCTCATTTTTCAAAAAATATTAAATAACCGTTCATAGGGTGGCGACCTTGCTATGGTATTACGGTAGTGATTGTGATAGGTTCACCCACTATATACATGGTGATTATAGCGATTCAAGGATGTTGAGACGATAGGTTGTGAGTTCTAATCTTGCATCTGATTAACGACTGGTTTAGACTACGGCGGAGAAGTGCACCAGTTGGTCATGAAGTCCAAGATATGGTTATTTGAGGCAACTAGTGGGATGCCGGACAAGAGGAAAGATAATAAAATAATGATTTAAGAAGTCTTGACCAATTGTAGAGTAAACACCAACTGGAGAAGTCTTCACCAATTGTACAGTAAACACCAACTGGAGAAGACACCTTCACAAACAAAAATCCACCAGCCAACTTTAGTGAACTTTGGCACCTTGTTTCTCCTTCATAGGATGTTCGTTTCCAATAAAAATTATTGAGAAAGTTGCGTAAAGTTGCGTTTGTGTGTGTAAAATTTCATCTCAATCCAAGATGTTACGAATTTCTTAGAAGCATCTTAGTAAAAGGGGGTTCAATCCAAGATCACTTTTTTCAACTTTTTTGCTACTTTGGACATTTTAGAGCCATTTTGTAGACACATTAAGCCACTTTAATAATATTTTCTTTTACCAATGTGTTTATATGATGATTTTGAGTCACTTTATAGTTTAAATGTATTTCATTTGAGTAGGTTCAAAAACAAAATCACCTCTAATGTGTTGCTAGGCAAATTTCAACATTCGTTTTTAACATTAAAACATTATAATCTTGCAATGAAAAAAAAAAATGTGGCCAATGCAAACATTTGGCCACATCATCTATGTGGCCAAATGACTCCAAATTTGATTCACGTCATTTACAACACATACACTACAAGATTGTACAGTTTGAGATTTCTATACCTCACTTACATTTAGATCTACAACACTTCAAAAGCAATGATGTTTTAAACCCCAAAAGCTAGGGACGCTTCTAGGGGTTAAAACCAAAAAATACTCTTGACGTCAAATGTTATAATCTCTCACTAATATGTGAGGTCAAAAAGTCTACAACAAGTTGCACACATTCTTGTAGTAGTGTAGGACAAGATCCTAAGGTTGAAGACGCAAAAGAATTAAAATCAAAATTTCACTTTTGTTCTTTGTACTAGAAATGGCAAATTTGGAGTGTTCACGGAAATAGTATTTTAATGGGAAGTTGGAGTTCTCCGTAGGCCAAGTTTCTTGTCCAAGGCTTTGAGGTTGCTCAAGAAACTTGACCTCCGGAGAACTCCCCTTGCCAAAAGCGTTGCCACATTAGCGGCATGTCATTTTCTTATCCATGCTTGAAGTTCTCACTAGTAGAAAAGGTGGCACTCCTAGGGAGATGCCCAAGCAAATTACATATGCATACGTGCAATTGGGCACCGCATGCCTGGGCAACTCCCTCGGCAATGCAACCTTTTCTACTAGTGTTTCCACCGGACAAGTCTTGGGCATGGTGTAAACCCCAAATGGTGAAGAACATAATTTGCTCCAATCACATTGCTCCATTTCCCTAAAATTCTTTACTGGTGGACTTCTCCACCATAGTTTAAACCGGTCCTAAGCTTATAAGCTAAGTGATTAACCCCTAAACGTACCAACCCTTTGAACAAAACTAGATGCTAGCCTCAAAAATAGATATTAGCATAGCTCAGATGTACTTGAGGTGTACATGAGAGAACCACTGCAAGCATAAAATCTACCCAACAAATTTGACATACTTGCACCTGGAGGCCTCTCCAATATTATCAACAACTCCCCTTCACAAGAGATTTATTGTAATTGGTAAAGAATTTAATAGTCTTACAAAGGTGACTTGGATGAAAGTCATCCAAGATTGAATGAGAAAGTTGCAAGGCTTTGAATCTGTTCGTGATCCAATTTTTGGACACCGGGGCGTTTAGGGGTTAAGGGGCGAATTGAAGGGAGACCGGAGTTCTCCTAGTTCATGTAAAGAGGGAGATATTTTATTGGCGAGACCATGATCTGACCGAGAATGCCATCCACAAGGAGCCAGGTAATTTAGTCTGACTGTCTGACAGCTCCATTGCACCCGTACCCACTCAAGTATATTGTCCACTGGCATTGATCAATGGCCACAGTGTTATTAGTGTGGGTGACGTTGAGTTTGTTTGTTGTTTTGTCTTTGTTTCTAGTTTGGCTTCAGTTTCCGGACTCTACCCCAGTGAGTGATATCTTTACATGATGCAGCACTCCAACGGTTTGGGGCGGAGTTTCCACTTCATTCCTCATCAATACTGTCCATGGCAGCACCTCAGTAGCTGACACTATCCGCACCCTTGCACGCTGAAACTCACACGCTCAAATTGATGGGTTTGTCTATTTAACCCCTAAGTGCTTGAACCAAAAATAGTAATCATAGCATCTTCACCAACAACATACTCCCTTTGTCTCCCAAAAAGACCTTGGGTTTACTGATATCCATAGATTAACCCCTAACTGATTGAATGACCATTTCATGGTGGTTGCTCTTTTTTTTATGGGCAACCTAAGATGAAAAATATATTTTTATAAAAAATAAAAAAAATGTTCTCAAATAGGAAATCAAGTCTACTTTCCAACCCAATTTGAATCATGTCAATCGGAGTTAAACTCCACCGAGGAGAATTCTTCAAAAACAAAGACCTCAATATTGTCCTAGTGTTATAAAATTTACTATTTGGGGAAACTAATGATGTTCTCTAATTTGAAAAAAAAAAATCTTTAATTTTTAAATAGAATGTTTAATTTTAACCAATCATACCAAATTAAAAAATCAAAAAATTAAAATTGTAATTTTGGTGAATATTAAATGGTAAATGCTCCTAAATTTGTTAAATGAGTATCTAAAACAATTTTTGAAAGTTTGACCATACATATAATTACTAAACATCATGCTTTTTATTTTCTCTTTTGAACCAAACTTCATCAAAGTTGCGGGAGTAACATTTTATAACACATCTAGCTTTTGTCCTTACTCCCTGTCATTAAGGAATTAAGCGTTGTTTTCACTAAAACTCATAGATTAGGCTTAATCATATGATTCCAAAGGGAGTATGTTGACTGGGATGCAAATCCATTAATTAATTGAGTACAAAGGGAGTATTATGACTGCCAAAATTGTATACATGACAAAAATCCATGTCAATAATTCATGATCAACATGATGAAAATTGATGATTAGCATGATCAAAATCCATGGATTAAGGTATCAGATTGTCTGCAATGCCCTAAAGCAGCTGTCAAGCGCGCGGAGCTTAATTGGTGGCGGTCAATGAGTCATGGGTTTATTTTGGGAGAAAATTCAAGTCGATATTATGGTCTTTTTGCGGGACGAAAGTAGTAATATTTAGTAGCTTGTAGTGGCTCTGGCCTACTCCACAATAGATGGTGTAGCATATTTCACACTCAACAAGACCAAATCAGTAGCTAAGTAGACAGATGGAGTCTCAAGATGATACATGAAGGAAAGGCAGAGAGCATGAAAACTACCAAATGTTATGAACTCTAAATTGCCATAACATTCAATAGTAAACGTAGGGACCATGGCATAAATTTGACAAGCTGTGGCTTGTTCCAAAGCAAAATTCTAAAAAATTCGTATAGCCAAATATTAAGTCTCTCTATCGACATTGCATGCACCTAGTTATAAATATGATCTTCATGACACTAAAAGGGATGCTATGTAAGCATTACAATGGTATGATAATGTAATTCAAAAGAAGTAATTGTTGCAAGGTTTGGCTTTTCAAAGATAGTGCCGTGCCTTTGCTGCTAATGATAGTCATTTCTACGGGTGTGATCTTGCTAATACCATTCCATCCTTTTTTGCAAAATTTGACATTTCACATACTCCTACATGTTTCTTATGTATATAGAATTTCACTTGTTGTACCTTTTTCCGTAATTTTTGGTTTTAAATATTTTCTATTTTACATTTTACTTAATATTGACATCTTTTAGCATTTAAGCGTTTTAAGTATGTTAAAGAATATTTGGATAAAATCAAAATCATTATAGGAACCTATACAAGATATTATACATGGGCTTCGAGTTGAAATTGCAAAAATAAATAAATAAATCAAGCACAATATTCATCATTAAACTTTTATCATGTTCATCGTGTTTTTTGTTTAAAAGATTACTTCCAAAACTTCATATTTCTTTTAATAAAGCCTTCAAAAAAATATTTTTAGATTTTATATACATCAATATCACCATTTTTTTTTTAAATTACTCAAAAATATCACCAATGAGTTTTAATATGTTTTGAAAAAGAAAGATTCTGACAACAATGCACCTTGTGCATTCAATACACGTCCAAAATTTCCCAAAGTTGATGCATCTTACATTGCAACTATCCAAAAGAGATGCAATGATGTAGGACTATGTGCCAACTTTCCTACAAGGATGTTGATAAACGAAACGATTGCCAAAACAACCCCATGATTTTCATGAAGCCCTCAATAATTTCATCATAGCAAGGTCTTTTGTATCCTTTGTTTTTTTATATTTTTATTTTAAAAACTTGGAGAAGGATCTCAATTTTTTCATACATCCTATTGTTTTCATTCAAAATATTGGCCTTTTGCAAAACCCCTCATACATCGTGTCTTTTTCATTCGAAATCTTGGCCTTTTCATCCATTGCAAATAGCTCTCCAAGTCTCAACTTGGCTTGCAACCGGTGCAATCCACTGCCTTGGTGGTTGCATAAGGTGGCATTTTCTCACTATGTTCCCATATGATTCTCCCAGTGAATTTTTGTAGCAAATTGAATATAAAAAGAAAAAAAAAAACCATGCATCATAGGGCTTCAAGGTTACATTATCTTTGAAGATTGCAATAAATACTTCAATAAGCCATTATACATAGCCCTCAAAACAACTATGCAACATGTAACATGAGCCTTGAAAGTCTTTTACAATTCACACAACTTTCCTATCTCCAATAACATTGGATGCAGGAACTTGTGCGATGTTGTAAGCTTGCCCTTATTTCACCACAACTATGCCTCTTTTTACTGCGGCTCTACCATGTTTTCAACGAAAATTAGTCATTATATAGTTGAATGGGAGATTTTTTAGTCACTCATTTTTGTCTCTTTCAGATCACCTCAACAATAATTCTTTCAGAAGCATAAATTCTTGTTATATTAGGTATACTACATACGTACATAAAGTTGCGTTGAAGCCTTAATGCGAGTTATGTACATAGCCAACATGTACAGTCTGGTACAAAGTAGAGCACATTAACTGCTACATGACGTTGGACTAAGGTGAACATCAGATTGATGTGCATGGTCCCAAAGACCCTACCACATGAGAAAAAAGAATGTGCGATGAAAGATGTCGCTTGGTTCTCGTTCCAACTATGTTCTAGGTTCAATTTAGTTTCGAGAATCATATCTAGCATGCTTTCGAGTAACAAATGTCTTTTGGTCTCTTTCATGTCACTTCAACAATAGTTCTTCCGAATGCGTAAATTCTTACTAGATTAGGTACAGTAATGGCGTACATGAGTGACTACAAAATAAAGTTGCGTTGGGGGCTTGGTGCTAAGCCCACATAAATGCACAGTATAGCACATTAATTACTACATGATGTCCGACCAAGGTGAACCTCAAATTAATGTACGTGGTCTCAAAGACCCTACTATACGAGAAGAAAGAAAGAATGTGAAATGGAAGGTGCTAGTTGGATCTCGTACCAAGTTTCTAGTTCAATTTAGTTTTGGGAATCATGTATAGCATTTTTTCTATTAACACGTGTTTTTTGGTCTCTATCATGTTATTTCAACAACAACTCTTTCAAAAGCAGAATTTCTTACCATGCTAGGTACACTACAAGCATACTGAAAGTTGCGTTGGAGCCTGGTGTAAGGTCAATTTGTTCAGCCTGCAAAGTACTTGATGTCGGACCAAGGTGAACCTCGGATTGATGAAAGTGGTTCCAAAGACCCTACCACACAAGAATAAAGAATGTGAGATGATAGATGTCGATTGGTTCTTGAACCAACTTTCCATGTCCCATTTAGTTTTGGGAATCATATCTAGCACATTTTTCGAGTGACAAGGAGAAAAAAAATTGTAGAATTCTTTTTTGCACTATTTCCATCGAGGCTTGATGAAAAGTTGAGATTATTTAGCAAAAGTTGCAAAAGTAGCCAAACTAGAAGCTTGGACACTCTTTTAGTTCTATATGCTTGAAGTAAGACTCTAATGTTGAAGGATCATGGTAGAGTATCTTAACCCCTAAAGGACCAAGTGTCCTAACTAGGACATTTCAATGTTCGGGTAGGTTCCCATGGTATTAGTTTTTGTTTTTATTTTTTGAAATAAATTATGTGAATTTGGTACATCAATACAAAAATGGGGATCTAATTTGTTTTTCATTCCGACTTTTTAAGTGAAAGTTATGAAGCAAAAGGGGTTTTTTTGGGGAGAATGGGCAGTGCGGGCAGGGCTCAAAAATAAACCTCAGAAATTATTATTTTTCAACTTTAACCGTAAGATCTTGTTATAGATTACCAAGAGAGTGCATGGTAAAATTTTCATAGAATTTGACCATACAGATTGCAAGATTATAGCGTTTGAAGTGAAAAGATGAAATTGTAGTCTTTTTGGATATTTTTTTGACCATCTTTGAAGACATGAGAAAAATTGTTAAATTGGTCGAAAATTTTCTTAAATTTTATTTAAATGTTTGATTTGGTATTTTCTATCAAGAGGAAAAAAAAATATTCACAAAATAATGAATAGAAAGAGGTGAAAATGATGCTCAAAAACAAGAAAAGCCGCGGTCCTTTAGGGGTTAAAGAAATGGATTCCTCTCTCATTGTTCCATGAAAGTGGCATTTTCCATGCATACCATCTACTAATTAAAACTTGATTATAGTTGCTCAACATCAACAGTTCACACGATTTTGGGGCAAAGAAGATGTTCAATCTATTTTTTTCATTGGTAGAAGAGTTGCAAATAGCCTCAAACCCTTCAAACCAAGAATCATGACTATTTTTTGAAAATTATATGTTAATTCCTTAAAGGACTAAGAAGCTTCAATTATGCCTCATGTTTTTTTTATCATTTTAAGGTTGGTCTTATATGAAGTTATTTTTTTCAAATTTATTATTTTAAGACCAACACATGAAATATTCTATATTGATTTTTGTGTTATAAAATTTGATACCATGTGAATTATATTTTTAGAATAGAATTGATTGAATTTTTCATTTTAAAACGATGAATTTAATGTCCTTTAGGGGTTAAGGGATTGGTAATATACTTGAAAGTATTAAAATCAAAGTTCAACATAGCTCCAAAGGAATAATGTTCAAACTAACAAGAACATAAAGTGAATTATCTCCCTTAAAATTGTTTTTCAATTTGCATTTATCTTTGTTTTTTACGCTTTGAGGTCATATCTTTTCTAAAACGACTCTAAAGTCATACAAATGAAAAGTGTTGTACTTTTTCTTTTTTGGAATGAATCTTGATTTTGTTAGTGCTAAAAAAATTCTTGAAAATGTCCAAGTTGAAACGGCCTAAACTTTTGCTGTAAAGCATTGCTTACTTAGATTCATACCACATTAAAGAGGATCTCAAGTATTGTCAAGTATCTCAAGTAAGGTGGATTTTCCTAAATGCAACTTCTCCACATTTTGCCAATACGTTCTTTATGTGACCTATCTCTGCTCATTCCATTTACCAATAGTTCCATAAAATAGTCCATAAAAGAGTTCCTTATTTTTC
The DNA here is from genome assembly GCA_022496805.1 of Pohlia nutans. Lineage (NCBI taxonomy): Eukaryota > Viridiplantae > Streptophyta > Bryopsida > Bryales > Mniaceae > Pohlia > Pohlia nutans. The sequence goes on from CM040105.1 coordinate 3,475,167, forward strand.
TCTCTTGCTATGTCATCTTAACCCCTAACTTGCCAACCATGCATATTTTGTATGGTATACAAAAGCAAACTTCGTTCTCTCATCCGTCATGCACTTTTTGCAGTGTGAACTTTTTTATTGAATTTTTTATGGGAAGTTAGTTTTATACATGTGAGATACGATTAGAAAGGGGATGATTTGCGAAACTTTTTGCGTCATTCCATGTTGCAGCGTCTCACCAAAAAATTCAAAGATTTGAGTCTAAAAGTGTTATTGAAAAAGTCAACTTATAAAATTAAACAACCAAAAGATCTCCAAAAACCACTACACTTAAAGTATTACATTTCAACCCATCACAACAAATTTCTTTCACAAATTGTCAATATCTTATTTGGGATCAAATTACAAAAGAATTTTGAATTTTAAGTTTGTAATTTTATAGAAAAATATTAATGATTGCAATTGCACATCTAACCATATGAATAGAATCTAAAATTTATTATGTACAACTTTTATTCTTACATCAAGTTCAAAATATCCCTATTAGTTGCATTTTATAATGCATCTTTGCAAAACTGCCCAATGTGGACAAGGTGAGGACGTTTAGAGATTAAAGACACTAAATGTGATTCACAAAGTTACACTCTAACCTCTTTATATTTACCTCTTCTACAATGTCATTCAAAAATATCATGTACACTGTGACACTATCATTGAATGTAGCACACATTCAAACTAGACATGTTCATTATCATACATTTAACAGTCATGCGTTCATATATCATAGGTGTACATTTATGTTCTAGAATGTACTCTATTGATACATGATGGTGGAATTGGGTAATAGGTACGTCCACCTTAGTGAAATAGTTGGGACCAAAGGTAGTCAAATTAAAGATGTTGGATTGTAAACCAAATCCAAAAATTGGTGTTGTTAACTTATCAGGGACACAAGTACTAGGATAGAAGATGTTCAAGGATCAATCTTGTAAAGAAGACAAGGAATTTGATTGATATCTAGAATGGTACAATAACTAGGAACAAGGCAACACCTGGATTGCTCCACAACTTATGTTGGCAATACTGAAGAACACTTCATCTATTCTCCTATTTATACTATGTAACCCAAGGCCAATGGAACCTTCTATGGAAAGTCTTCAGAGGCTATAAAAGGTTCTAGAAGATTGTGGAAGCTTTTATGTAAACTTCTTAGAAGATTACGGAAGCTTCTAAAAGACTATGGAAGTTTCTCCGGAAGGTTCTAGGAATGGATGTTTTGTATGTCCGTGACATAATCTTTTATCGTCCAACGAACCAAATTATGGTCACTATAGTGTTGAAAATGGAAATAACAGAAAATCCGTGAAGAATTGGATTTAAAATTGTGAAGTTATGAGTTAGAGATTTATAATACACATCTTGTATTATCAGAAAATTTCAATTTGGATTTGTGCAACTAGCAAAATACCTATTAAAAAAACGTGAAAATACAACAAATACTTGAAAATACAGTAAATACTTACAAATACAACACATGTTCTATGCGGTATTATTTGTGTTTGGAAGTTTACCATCTTGTTTTATTTTTATGGGTTGTGTTCTCTTGTCCATGTTGCATTAGTGTATGTATTCCGATCTTGATCAATGTACCAACTCCTTTCATTCTTTAATGCATAAAGTTTTATCCTAAACCATATGTCGATAAGTCACTCTCACTTATAAAATTCACAATAATCATGTGTGATTCCGTTTTTGATATAAAAGGTCGCAACGGAGAGGTGTTAACCTCTTCACTTTCATTTTTGAAAATTTAACCCAAATTCTATTTCAACTTTGAAGTCACACACCCTCTAATATCCCATTTTTGAATGTGCATTATATAGTTCAAAGACATACTATAATCTTGCAATTCCATTCTCTAATTTTGGAAAAATGTCTCCACTCTAGTTGATAATACAATTGAACGATTTTTTTCTAATTTAATCCATTCTATTTCTGATAATATCAATCATGGTGAAAAAATCCACTGAAATCCAGAGCTACAGTACCTTGAGGGTTAAAGAGATACTTCCTTTCCTTTCATGTGATAGTGCATCGCCAATCCACGCCTTCCATCTCACTTCCTTTCCTCTACTGTTGTGGTAGGGTCCAGGATAATAATGAAAGAAACTCACTGATAGAGTAGCGTGGGTTGAATTTTTTTTTTTTTTTTTTTTTTTTTTTTTTTTTTTTTGCATAAACAGGGACACGTGGCAAGATGCTAGTACCGCATGGAGAAAGATATCCAGTTGTCAGGTGAGAGTATGTGACGTCATTGAACATCATGCACACAATAAGATGAGGGCAGTGCCTGGGGACCAGAAATGCTGGCGGTAGAGCGGGAATTACTGTAGCCATTACTTTACTTGCTGTGCAGTAAATTCTCTCTTTCACTTTCACCAAATGGACGGCAAATAAAATAAAATAAAACAATACGGCTGAATGGTGCAGTAAATTCCTCCCATTGACCTTTTCCTGCCACGTGCCAAGTGCCCAAGTGATTGTTGTCTGTATTGAAAAAGAAATCTCAGTTGCTTCAGAAAAAATCTCTGTTGCTTGTGGGGTTTTGGGGTTGACACAAGGTTTGGCATATACAACTTATTAACCCCTAAACGTCCTCACCCCTCTCGAGATTTGGAGACTTTCAAAGATGTTTTTTCTTTTAACCCTTAAACGTACCACTCCATTGTAGGAAAGTCAAACTACACAATTTAGCCTTCAAGATTTATCAAAATATATTTTGTAATATTTTTCATGCATGGAATTGAATGTTTCCTATCAGTCTTGAAATTTTCAGATTTTTTTGATTTAATACAGCCTTTTTAACAAATTTTTAAGTCAAATACTTCAAAAAATAAAATTTATTACAAAAAAGCTTTTAAAATTTAATATTTTTTTGGGAGCAGGTACAAATTACAATGGAGAATCACATGATATGTTTTCCATAGAAATTTTTTATTTAAATTTTGAAATTCGAAAGGTGAACATCCTATGTAGTGTAATTCAAACCTTGAGCTACAAAGCTTGCACAAGCAATAAAATACTCAATAATTGGAATTTTTAAGATTTGAAAAGTGGAGTACAAACTAGACTTAATAAACTTCATTTTCTTAGTTGGATGTATTAGCAACAAAAGTCATCTTCAAGATCAAAATTGGGTTTGACCAACCAGCGTCTAGAAACTGGACGCTGGGACATTTAGGGGTTAAAATGTAACTAAGGGCCTCTTTACACTAGAGGCGAGAAGCTGCGAGGAGAGAACTTTCAGCCAATGAGAAATTGGTCTTCTCGGTTTCTAAGCCTCCCATTGGCTGAAATTCCTCTCCTCACGACTTCTTGCCTCTAGTGTAAAGAGGTCCTAAAGGCCCGTTCGCACCTGGCCTTTGCAAAGAACGTGAATTAAAATTTAACACTTCCATAATTTTGGGAGGAATACCTTCTTTTTAGGAAAGGTGTCATCAATGACGTTTGGAAAGGTGTCATCAATAATAGCCGGATTACATAATGGCCCCTCAAGAGCCATATTAGTTAAGACCATTCTTAAGTGTTCACAAAACTTAAGAATATTTCCAATTTTGGTGCTCCCTTAACAATTGCCTACTATCGCTCAAGTATTTTTTGTCCTCCTAAATGTTAGCTAATACCCATTCTTTAAAGTGTGCCATGTGGACATCCATGTAGGATTGGTAATTACTAAAGAATGTAGGTGGGTACACACACTTTATTAAGGTGGTAAGACCGCCTTCTAAGACCACCTCTAAGGCCAAGTGCGAACACACCCTAAGAGGGATATTTTGAACTTGATATATGAATAAAAGTTGTACATTATCTGTTAGATCTATGATTGATGTCACCAATATTTTTGTATAAAATTTGAAACTCAAAATTCAAAATTCTTTTGTAATTGGATTACAAATAAGATTTTGACAATATGTGGATGAAATTTGTTGTGATTGGTTGAAATGTAATACTCTAAGTGTTGTGATTTTTAAAGAGTTTTTGGTTGCTTAATTTTATGAGTTGAATTTTAAAGAGCACTTTTATGTTGAGATCTTCAAAATTTTGGATGAATCACTACAAAAAGAAACGAGGCATAAATTTTTCACCAATCATCCCGTTTCTAATCGGATCACGCATGCATGAAAGTAACTTCCCATGGAAAAAAATATAGTAAAAAATCCACTCTGCAATAGGTACATGACGGATAAGAAAACTGTGTTTGACTATATACATCGTCCACTTTTTGGACGGTTGGACATTTAGGAGTTAACCCTTAACCCCACAAGGACCATCTAAGTATTCATGGTTTTAAAATGACGAATTCAATTGATTGTATTCTGAAAACTATAATTCAAATGGGATCAAATTTTATATCATTGGAATCAATGAAGAACATTGCATGTGTTGATAAATAAAAATACAAATAAACTTGAACAAATGAAAGTCCACATATGACCTACTCAAAAACTGCTCTAAAAGACCGGAGGCCTTAGTCCTTTAGGAGTTAAACAAAAGACATTTAGATTCAAAAGACACAATTGCATTTTAACCGGTCTTTAAAAATCATAACTACATTCAGTCTTTCCAATCAAGGTATAGGTTCAAATATCATAACCAAATTTCATCTCTTTGAAACAAAACACAAGGTAAGAATTCAATGATCATAACCGCATTTCATCTCTTTAACCAAAACACATAAATCATAATTGTGTCTAGCCCTTCAAACCAGGGTATGGGTTCAAAGTGACTGAACTTTGTTTTATTCTTTGCTTCCTAGATTTGGATTCAAAATTGCGTTTTATTTATTTCTCTCTCAAAAACGGTCCAATTTATCACGATGGTATTTTATTTCTTTCCTTCATAACATGAGTCCAAAAGTTATAATTGTATCACATTCAAATTTTTTTTGAGACAAGGTCCATATGTCACCATTGTGTTTCATTTTTATTTTTCTTTTAAGACAAAACCTTTCGTTTTTTTGAACTTGTCTTACTCCTAATGTATTTGCCATTCTCTTGGGATTGTCTGTACTTGCCTTTTTTTGGAGTTGTTATCTAAAAGTTACCTATTTCTAATGTACTTGTCACTCACTTGGAGTTTGTTTACATATTTCTTTATTTTTATTCCTAGCGCACTCGTTTCTAAACAAAATTGCCTAACTCAAGTGAAAAAAAATTCTAATTGGAGCTATTGAAATTCAATCATCTCCTATTTACCAGGCTATTTACACACTAGCAATAGCTAAATACCATTAGTATAAATTCATCCATTGGTTAATTATTCATCAATCAATAAAAACATCATCGAGGGTGATGAAACTACTGGCTCAAGATAGAAGAGCCTATCACCAATTGAATCCCAATATATCATTTAATTTAACCCCTAAATGTCACAACGTTGAAAAAGTGACCGATCAACGTATTCCAACTCATCCTACATTCTCATCACTTCTTGGATGAAAGTCGTTCAATTTTTTGGAAATACTTCATCAAGTTGTTGTCTTACCCAATGGTTAAATTTGGTGTTACTAGAGTACATATAAATATTTATAACGTAAAAGGCCAACGGTTTTAATGTATATATTTTTTAATTTGTTATTGCCCAATTTTAACATGTTATTATTAGTGTTGCCTACCTATTTTTTGCACTTTAATTAATTATTAGGCAAAATGGTGCCCAAGTTGCTAGGAAACTACGATATGTTTTTCACAACATGATCAATTGAATTTGTCATTTTAAAACCATGAATCCTTGGTCCTTTTGTGGTTAAATCGATTTGTCATAACTGTGGATTGTAGGTGCACATAGGAATGATCACAATGAATTTTAAGCAATATTTCATTGTTGAGTTGAATGTTTGAGTTGTTGCTTTGAAGTCGGTGCTCCGTCCTGCAATTGTCCGTGACAAGGGTGTCAAGCCCTAAATGGGATATGGGCACACTTGGACATGCTGACATGCACATGATGCGTTGTACTATTCAGAAACAAATCTTGTCAGCAGCTGTAATCACAATGAACTGAGCTGGCTTTTTGGGGAGCCGTATTTGATAGGGTATGTACATTACATTACATTACGTCAGCTCTTGGGAACTGTATACGTACGTTACCTCTTGGGAACTCAAAGGAGCGCGCGACAAAGTTTTCATTTTATCTCACCAATCATTTAGACGAACCCCTACCGTAGTCAGTCGTCAAGATCGTCAAAAAATAATTACAAGAAGAGAAGCCCAAATTTTTAGGATGCTTTTTTAAAAATGAAATATAACAAAATCTATTTTGTATGGTGAAAAAGAGAATGTTAAAAATATTCAAAGAATTTGACATTTGCTGAAAAGGAATTTTCCAAAAATAACAATCATTTAAAAACATCTAGATTTAAGCTATTTTTGTATGGTAAATTCCTGAGTAAATTCATAAAACTAAAAAAATCATACATTCAAATTGATGGTTCAGGGGTTATTGTTTTATTGAAGGTACTGTATCTCTAATTGACCATTACCAGGTACTGTAGAGAGAGCGCAAGTAGCCAAAAAAGTAAGTGTCAAAATTTGTTTTATTTTATTTTTTCAAAGTCTTTTATATGGTGAAAAGAGAATCTTGAAAATATTTTCAAACAATAAATCCATCAAACCTTGTTTTTCAAAAATAAATAAAAATATGTTTATACATCCCTTGTCGTCCACCTCCGGTACCGTAGCTGGTAGTGAGGATCAGCCAAAAAATCAACTGTATTGTAAGAGAAGCTCAAATCTTTAGGAAATTATTTTTTCGATTTTTTAATATTATATATGGTAAAAAAGATAATTTCGAAGAATATTCATAAAATGTGACATTTGTTAAAAAAATCCCAAAACAATTCCAGTGACGACCTAAGGTCGAAGCTAGTTTAGAAAAGTGGTATTGATGACTACAGGTTTCACTTGTGGATTCCCATTACTTATAAGGTATGTAAGCGAGCTGATGAGCTGGCAAGCTGCGAGTTGTCAGTTCTAGGGTAGGGTATCTTATGATGTAACCTAACTTTTCACATTCTTGAATGGTCTTCTCATGATTGTTTCATTCCGTCCTCAAAGACCATTTTGTGAAGTAACTTAGCCTTTCACGTCATTTCAATTTCATGACCTATCATGTGCGAAGAGAAGAGAAGCGCTAATTCATATAGTGCTAATTTATATTTATAATTATGATTTTGATTTTGATTTTTTTTAATAGTTATTAACACCATGTATACAATTGATATTTCATCATTGGTAGTGCAAAGAGAAGCGGAGCCCTAGTTAATTATTTAACCCCTAAAATTCTAAGCGACCATATTCTAGTTGTTCCACTTTTTGGGCAGCCTCCAGGGACCTCATATTTTTAAAAATTTCAATGAAAATTTCAGTGTAGCTTCCAAAAACTACACTCTACATGTCGCACTTCGTTTCATGTCATTCCAATAAGTATTGCAAAAGTTATAAGCATTTGAAGTTTTTGAAGCGAGATCGGGCAGCAAGATTTTTTTTATTTTTTACTCTTTTTCAAAATTTCTTTTTTGATTCATGATTGGTTGATCTTTATCTACAAATGAAGCTTTAAATCTACCCATTTTGAGCAATGGGATAAAAGTTATGAGGAGATCTGTTTTTTGGGCAGTTTGGACAAAAAAAACTTCGAAGCTCATTTCTAAACTCAATTTTCAATATTTTTTAATGAAATAAAAGGCACTAGGTGAAGATTTCCAAGTACAACATTCTCACCGCTAAGATTGACATTTTACAATTCCATGTCAAACTTATTAATGATTTTCTTTTTCTTTTCACTTTGAACCCACTTCTAGTAATTGTTTTATGAAAAAATTAATATGAGATTTTTTTTTACAAGATTTTATATTTGAAGACTTAACTCAATTGTTAAGATGGCCTTGCCATTCCATGAATTTCTGACCCATTCAAAAAAAAGACATTAATTTCTAAAGTTCAAATTTGTCACCGGATTGAACCCCAAAAAATCTTTTTTTGCAACTTTGATCCTTATAATCTAAGAATCTAATGGTCATTTTGCTCTCAAATTTTGTGCTCACATGAAAATTCAAGTTGGGTATTAGATCTTACGGTTAAATGATGAAAAAACTAAAAAACATATGATTTCTTCTGCAACTTCCAAATGCTGCGTTTTTCATGGTTTTTTTGTGAGAATACGGTCAATGAATTTTAGGGGTTAACATGAGATGTCGACCTTAACAACCATGTACGGTATTTGTTATGTTAGAAAGCAGTAATATATTTACTTAGAGAATGTAGTTGCTAAATAGCCTTCCAAGATGCCATTGATTGTTACTTCCTCTATCCGACTAAAAATCCACACTCTTTTTCGTAAATTACAAAGAGAAACATGGGTTTTTAGTGGAACAAAGGGAGTATTTATTTGGGTAGTTGAAAACAAATGAAGTAAATCAGTTTTCAATACTCTAGAAGAAAAACACTTGTCACACTCAAAGAAGGAAGATTCCCTTTTATGTCCAAAAAGAAAAGTGAATAAAGGAAAGACAACATACACATTCCAAATAAAAATCTGAGGACAATGTAAACCTATGGGCAAGATATTCCCACTACACATATGATCCCAACAAATCAGAAAGCTCATTAGTAGAGAGAACACCCACAAAAGGGTTGGAAATTTTCTTCTTGGAAAGTTGTTTGGCTTTCCATGGCTTTGACACAAGGACCTTCCACCCACTTGATGAACTGAAAGCAATGGCACAGCAAAACACAATTAGTGTAGGTTATCATGTATCTGAATAGGGCCCAGTTTTCTTCTTCTTTTCTTTTTAAACTCTTTGACCCCTAATGGTGCAAGGAGCCATGTGGGGCCATGTTTGGTAGTTTTCAATCAAACGCTAATTTTCACCTAATTTCTAATTTCCAATGAAAATAGTCACAACTTAGAAAGTGTGGGGGGCTATCTTCTACTTTCAAATTCAATTTGCCATCCTTCAAAATTTTGAAAATTGCATTTTTTTTTATCAACACTTTAACCCCTAAGTGACCGATTGACCATTTTCTGGTTGCAGCCCAAACAACAGTGACTGCCCATGGACAGAAATTGACGATTTTCAAGTTTTGATTTTTTGTTTAAATTGGGGGTCAAGATCATGTTCTAATGCTTTTTGATACATTTCAATTGCAACATTGAGGTTCACTAAGAAATTTTTCAGAGACAAAGACCTCAATATTGTCCTAGTGTTATAAAACTTACTATTTCGGGAAACTGATGATGTTCACTCATTTGAAAAGTTTGCCTTTTAAAATTTAGAATAGAATGTCTAGTTTTAACCAATCATACCAAATTTCAAATTCTAAAAATAAAATTTGTAATTTTGATGAATTTTAAATGGTAAATGCTCTTAAATTCATTAAATGAGTATCTAAAACAATTTTTGGAACTTTGACCATACAGATAATTACTTAACATCATGCTTCTCATTTTCTCTTTTAGACCAAACTTCATCAAAGTTGCAGAAGTAACATTTTATAACACATCTAGGTTTTGCCCTTACCCCCTCTGTCATTTAGGGGTTAAAGCTCAAAACTCTACAATTCCAATACACAATGCTGAAAAAGTTTTTCTACTGAATTTATTTTTATGTAAACTCAATAAGCATGCCATCTATACCTTGATGTTCATCACTATTATTTACATTTTCCCTAAACAAAATCATACTATTTAATGCGTTTTTGTAAATACTATGATTTCTACAAGAAAAACCTTTGAAAAATCTTATAGAATTCATTTTTATTAAAATAATTATGAAAAATTAGGGTAAATTAGTTTTAAAATAACTTACATGAGAAAAACACCAAAAAATATAGTATACTTTATAATTGTGAAAAATTGATGCAGTTTGACTGGGTAAAAGTGTAGTGTTGACATTTAACCCCTAAACATCCAACCATCAAGAAAGTGAACGATGTACTGAACCAAACACAAATTTCTCATCCGTCATTGACTTTATGCACCGTGATTTTATTACTATATATTTTATGGGAAGTTAGCTTCATCTATGTGTGATCTGATTAGAAAGGGGATGATTTGTAAGAAAATTTATGCCTTATTTCATGTTGTAGTGATTCACCCAACATTTTGAAGATTTTAGTGTAAAACTGCTCTTAAAAAAGTCAACTCATAAAATTAAGCAACCAAAAATTCTCCAAAAATCACTACACTTAGAGTATTACATTTCAACCAATCACAAAAAATTTCATCTACAAATTGTTAATATCTTATTCATAATCAAATTACAAAAGAATTTGGAATTTTAAGTTTCAAATTTTATACAAAAATATTGGTGCCAGAAATCATAGATTTAACCATATGGGTAGAATCAAAAATTCATAATATACAACTTTTATTCATATATCAAGTTTAGAATATCCGTCTTAGTTACATTTTATAAGACATTTTTTAAATTCTCCAAATCTGGAGAGAGGTGAAGACGTTTAGGGGTTGAGGGTTAACCCTTTAATGTCCAAATCCATTATCGATTTCAAAACATGTGTTATTAAATGTTTGACGAATCACAAAAATGGAGTTGACATATAAAGAGAAGCCGTAAATATCAATGTGTAGATCACATATGTACGGTTGCATTTATCAAAAAATATATTATGAGTTTTTAATCAATTTTTCAAAGTTTTTTTTTGAAATTCACTTTAAAATCCCAAGTTGACAAATTTTTATTAAAAAAAATTTATAACGAATTTTGAATAACATGCACTATGAGATGGTATAATTTCCATTATTTGGTTCTATTTATCTTGGAAAGTCATTGTTAGCCGGGTATTGGACAAAACATAGATGTGTTATAATATGTGCCTTCCATTTGTTTGATGAAGTTTGATTTAATAAAAAAAATGTAGGATATCATATCTACAAATTATCCATATAGTCAAACTTCCAAAAAACACTTAGATTTTTTAAATGAATTTAAAAGCATTCACCTTTGAATTTTTTATAAATTATAATTTTCACTTTTAGAGTTTAAAATTTAGAATGATAAGTTAAAATTGGTTTATCTATTGTAAACTTTAGAAAAGCAAAAGAAATGATGGAGGGAACATCATTATTTTCTCCAAATAGCAGATTTTGTAACACTAAGACAATGTTGAAGTGATTTACTTTGAAAAATTCTCCCTCATGGTGTTAACTTTGGATTGACATAATGCAAATTATGTTGAAAAGTAGACTTGATGTAGTATTTTGAAATATTTTTTATTTTTCAAAAGCTTTTTTTAAATTTTGGGCAGCCCATTAAAAATGGGCAATGACCAGAAAATGGTCTCTTGGGAGCTTAGGGGGTTAAGGTCTCACTTTTTGAACTAAGAATGAAACTTGACAAAAACCAATTCATCCATTTAAAATAAAATCACAATATCTTATTTTGAAGATCCATACCATAAAAAATTTGCACAAGAACATATTAAATTTTGGATGGATGAAAAATTGTACGAAATGTAGTCAAGAGAAGGCTTACACTATGTTCATCGTTCATTATATAGATGCATGTGCGTCATATAGACACTTTATTCACGCCGGCCTTGAAAGAGGACCGGAGTTCATATCTATCTGCATGTGCGTCAAAAGGTTAAAGCCCCTAGTGTTGTATAGAACTCCAACATGTAAGAGCATCTCTAATGGTGGCTCGCTAAATTTGGATGACCCTTCAAAATGTTCAAAAATATAGAGAGCCTAAAATAAAAGTGCCCCACCTAAGGTACTTCAATCATGGCTATAATTAATTAGAGAACCAATCACATGCCACCACATGCAAAGTAGTTGAACAAAAGTCTTGTCCATAACAATAAATACACCTTAATACAATTTAGAGGGGACTCGCTATATAGGAAATTTTAGAGCATCTTCAATGGAGTCTCTGAAAGGGCCGGGTATATTAATTAATTAATTTTTTTAAATACAAGGAATTAGACCATAAATTTTTGTTCATTTTTATCATAGAAGCACATTCAAAAATGCATAGTGAATGTTCAAGAAAATTTAAAATTTGGACATTGTATGATTTAAACACATCCCATCCAATGTGTGCTAAAATTAGAGGGGCCTTCAAAAAAAGGCTAAAGAGGGCCTTTAAACCCAAATCACGGCAAAAAACGCCACATTTGTTGTGCCCTTGGCCCAATAAAAGAAATTTACACAAGGTTTGAAGAGCCCTCTAAATGTTTTGGAAGTTGGTTAATTTTTAATGGAGTGTATCTTGTTCATCCAATGTCCAAATCAAGATTTTATTTGGTATATTATATTCAGTTTTTAAAAGTAATATTGATAATAATACAATAAATTTATAATTCCATCTTCATCAAAAAGTATATTTTTTAGAGGCCCCATTGAGGATGCTCTTAAGAGTGTTGACTTGACTTTTGAAAGGGCCTTCCTTCCTTTTCATCTTTATGTGGCAAATCATCCATACTTGAAGTGCCCCGTTGGAGATGCTCTAAGGTTTGAAAAATCAAAACCAACACATTACCCAACACCAACACCTTACTTAAAAAAATTAACTCTAAAGGACCAAGAAGCTTCAATTGGAGCTCAAGTTTCTCTAGAACATTTGAATAGATTTTATTTGCCTTTTATTTTCTTTTTAGTGAATCATATTTTAATAAATATATGCAATGTTTTTCACTGATTCTAATGATATAAATTTGATTCCATTTGAATTATACATTTCATAATATGATTGATTGAATTTGTCATTTTAAACCATGAATCTTTGGTCCTTTAGGAGTTAAAACCTCAAAATCTTTAAATGTTAAGTACATATTGAATAGGAAGATTTATACCACCTAAACATTTGATTTAGTGTTGATTTCAAATCGTCCATTGATAACTTTGAATCCTTGTAATTTTTGCATACAAAATTCAAATAACTCATGCTATAATACATTGAATTCTTCTTGATTTTCTAGATTTTTTTTAATAAAAAAACATGAACATTTTTGTAATAAAACTTGTGCTCATTGCTTACAATGTTGGTTTTAGGTGTTCATTTGTTATTTCTTTTGGAAACAAGGTTGCACTGTGAACTTCAAATATATAGCTTAGTTATGTACAAAAAGAAATGTCCCTCGAAGAATTGGAACATGTTCTTGGTACGTTGAAATGGAGTTTATAATTTTTACTAGCATTCAGTTATGATATTGCTCTTCTTTTAGAAAAACGTTTAGGGTGCTTTTATAATATATTTACTACCATATAGTTAATACATGAGTTAATTGTACTAATACAACACAATATATATTAAGTGTTTCCATCTTAAATACTCAAATCTTGTTAACATTGGGTCCACAAACAAAAAAGAATTGACAGCAAGAAAATACATGTCCAATGTAAAAAGTCTTGAATAGCAAAGAGACATTTCCCAATTAAAAAAAACCTTCATACAATAGTTGGAAGCTCATAACTTTTTCACTCACTACGTCCAATTTTTAAATTTTTAAATTTTTAATTAAAGTTTCAATTAGTATTGCAAACCATCAAAACTATATAGGTGTAATGTTTTATTGGCAGTTCGTTTTTTGTATTCAACTTAAGAAAGCAAATTGACATAAAATGCATGCACCTTGTTATTTTAAATAGAGTTGTCCTTTGAAGTTTAAAATTTTTCATTAATAAGAATAAAACTTCAATCAACATTGATAAGAAAAGCTTGCCAATTTCTTTAATGACCAAAATAAAGCAACCAATCATTTTTGGAAATGTTAATTACCTTAAACCTGAGTAATAACTGCAACTTACTCTAATAATGAAGCTCATTTTGCGTCCAAACTTATGCCACATGGTTCCACGTAATTTACTATAAATAGATGTGACGGCCGGCATAACATATGTCTAAAAAGAAATATCAAGATTTGTGGAAAAAAATCTCGAGAATAATTACAAATATTTAATGTATTGTATTCAACTTTATTCTTTGAAAAATAAAAAGCATTCCACACAGACGTTTCTACCCTACCCTCTACTTAACGTATTGTAAGTATATTGTAAAAGATTTATTTGAGATGCCAATATGAAAATTTTATTATAAAATATATTTGCACAATTTAGTCAAGAATTGAGTTAACCAAAAACACAAGGGGAGTTGAAGAGGAGTTGGAGAGGAGTCTCCTCTCTATAAATAATTTTTTTGACATTCACTGTTCATGAATAGTCCCCATACTTGGCTTGGGGGAGCGGATGGGAACTCTCCTCTAGCATTGGGGAGGTCACGAGTTCCACGCCCCACGGTGGCGCAGGGTCTTGCTTTAGATTATTCTCCACTTCACCATAGACTAGTTTTGCCGTTTTTTTTGAACTGAAAATGAGTTGAAGGTGAGTATGAGGTGAGTTTCCACTTTGAGACACTCTTTTCGGTTAACTCTAATACCATCAAAACATCACAACCTCGAGAATGAATATCGATATAATCCCTAGTTATGATCTTGCACTTTTAAAGTGATTTGACAAGCCCACAATTCCAAAGAAATCCCACCAAAAGTACAAAGGGCAATCATTTAACATTACTCGCAAAGAAATTTCCCAACATACACAAATGTACTAGAGATACAAACATGGACAACATCGCTTCCAAACATCTATGACAAAACTCTCAAGTCTCATAGATCCAAATTAAAAAAGTACTCAAACTTAGAATAGATCATCCAAAATGTCAATAAATGAAAAATGCATGTAAACATATCTTCTCGCCCTACATTATTGTTCACTCGTCTACTTCTCACGTACACTCACAACATTGACACATGGCCCCATGTATTCTAACGGATGCTTTCTACTCAAGTTTTGGGCCAAACGTGACAACTTCTTGATTTGAACAAGGGCTGTGTTTTGAAGCAAACAAGAAGATCAATGCATGGGAAATGCATGTAAACGAATCTTCTCACACCTATTTTATCTCTCACCCACTTGCCTCCTTTGTCACATCGATAACATTGGTACATGGCCATAGGTCCTGTTGAAGAGCCTTTCTACTCAAATTGTAGGCCAAAGCTAATAGGTTTTCAATTTAAACAAGGATCATGTTATAAAGCTAACAAGAAGCCCCAATAGAAAATTCATGGAGTCCAAACTCATTAATTTAATCGGCCTGAAGACCAAGTCTTGTTTTTCTGTTTTTGGAGGACGAAGAACAAACTTGGGGGCTTTGTCAAGTCCTCGGAATTATTGATTAAAATACTTGCAAAGCTTACGTCCTTGCTCCGTGTGCAAAGCCCTTCAGGCCAACTTCCAACCCTACATGAATTAGTGGTAGTCATTGCTTCTCTTTCCAGTTAGCCCTTCGCCCACAACATCAAATCACTTAGAACAAGTCATACAACATGTCACTACGTGGCAATTGTATGTAAACTTATCTTCTCCTCCCGACATTACCCCGCACCCACTTGTCTCATTTGTCACACCACAACATTGACACATGACCTTAGTCATGTTTATGAGCTTTTCCACTCAATTTCCAAGCCAATGCTGAAAGCTTCCAGATTGAGCAAGAGTTGTGTTTTGAAGCCAACAAAAAGCCCCCAATAGAATATTCATAAAGTCCAAAATCACAAATTTAGATGGCCCCAAGAACAAGTCTCTGCTTTCCGTTTTTTTAGACGAATAACCTACTTCGGTCCTATCACATCTTCTAGATTACTTGTTAAAACATTAGTATGAGTTTTGGCCCTTTCTCCATGTAGACAACCTTTTGGGCTCACTTCCAACCCTACATTAATCATAGGTCGCCCTTTCTTGTGTTTACATAAAATCCTTGGCCAACATACTCAGTGGAAATTTTCCCTGTTTGGAGACATGAGAGAATCTGTTAATTTTGGTCAAAAAATTCTTTAGTTTTTTTTTTGTAATGTTCCAATTGGTATTAGCTATCACGAGCAAAAACAAAATTCTCAAAAGAATGAATACAAAGATGACAAAATGATGCTCAAACACAAAAAAAACCATAGACCTTTAGGAGATAACTAATGAAATGACATGGAAAATGTTGAAGTTTTATTGATGAGATAAAGTTTTCTTTCGTAGAAAAGAAAAAACTACTTTAGAATGGTAATTGTTTTCGATTTTTTTCTTTCTCAAAACTAAATTTACTAAAAAAAATTAAAATTAAAAGAGTTAAAATGAAACATAAAACTAATATATATGTTCACATATAATTGACAACATTGAGATCAATTCTTGAACTCAAAGTTGTAGCACGTGGATTAGCCAACACTATATTGGCATCTAAATCCATGAAATACATTTTTGAAGAACACTACAAATTAGACAACAATCAGAATCGATTTTTAAACATAAAGCTACCCATGTGGCCACTCTTAATTGAGCAACATTGTGTTGGCTTTTAGATAGTAGTACGTTGGCTTTTGGATCCATGAAATACAACTTCTTGGAGGTTTACAAATAAGGCAACAATGAGATCAATTCTTGAACGTAAAACTACCTATGTGGCAGCTTGAACATTGTGTTGACTTTTGGGTAGCAATACGTTAATTTTTGGATCCATGAAACACAACTTCTAGGATGTTTGCCCATTAGACAATAATGTCATAGATTCCTGAACATAATGCTACCTATGTAGTAGCTCTTACTTGGCCAATATCATGTTGGCTTTTGGATAGCAATACATTAGCTTTTGGGTCCATGAAACACAACTTCTAGGAGGCCTATAGATTAGACAACAATGAGATTAATTCCCAAATATAAAGCTACATATGTGGTGGATCCTGATTACCCAACATCATGTCAACTTTTGGGTAGCGGTATGTTAACTTATGGGTAGCAATACCAGTTGGCTTTTGGGTGGATGAAACACAAATTCTAAAAGGCCTACATATTAGTTATTGGATATTAATCAGCTATAAGTACATCTACCTTAGGATACAATCTGATTGTTAGCCTGAACCTAATCGACAAGCAGCGTTAGTGATTGTACATATAGAAGAGTTGCGTGATTGACAAGTCGGGCCTACATGGTAGAAATGCGTGATTGACTAGTAGGGCCAACATGCTAGAGATGCCTTATTGACAAGTAGGGCCAAGATGCTAGAGATTCCTGATTGACAATCGAGTTGACAAGTAGGGTCATTGATCCTGCAAATGGTAGAGACGCGTGATAGAGACTCTAAACTATATAGGTGCATTTGAGGTGTTTTGGGTCTAAGTTGTAAACTTGGAGTCAAGAAAAACCTTGAGCCAGTTTCTTTGAGCTTGTCCAAAGTTTTAGCACCAAATTTGTGCCATGTAAATCGCTACATAGGATGTGGACAAGTTCAAGTTGGTCTTTAATGTAAAGCCCTTTGGCTCAATTTATCAAATTTGAATGATTCTATTGATTGAAATTTGTGAAGTTTAAATCAAACCAACAATGAGATCCTAATCCAAGGTCGGTTGGAGCTTAAGGCACATGCCCTAATTTATAATTTGAATTTTTTCAAAATTGGCCCATACAACCAAAATGAAAATCTCAAAGATCAAGCTTTCCCCAAATAAAAGCCGGTTCAAAAAAGGGCCCATGTTTTGTTGGTGTTTAACCAAAAGAGAAATTGCTACAAACTTTCAACTTTTGATAGTCATTTTGGAAGAACTTTCTACATCTATTAATCATTTTGTAACAATTCCTGGCATTTGATACAATTGCATTTCATTTTTTGGTAGCAAATCTCTTACTTATGGCTTGTTGCCCCTCAAAAGCTCTTTGAACCCCTAAAAAGTTTTAACTACATTTCCAAAATTACTCTAGAATTACCGTTTCAAGTACAATGAGAAAAATATGAAAGAAGTGGTTTTATTTTGTTTCTACCAAGGCAATATAACCATAAACTACTACAAAAATCTATTCTATGTAAAATCACTGCATTTATCCTCATTGTTTGATTATTGTACTCCTATTTAGTGTAGAGGGTTTTGTACTCTGGGTACATGCATGGTAAAATGACGGCCCCGTTACATTCTTTCACATGAAGAGGGTATTGGTTTGGAGGGCACAATCTTTGCATACTAGTAGATTGATATCATATGTGTTAATCCTTAATGGACATGGCTTTTCGATTGCAACACCCAAAATCTCTTTTAAAGTCCCCTTGAAGCATAATTCTCTTTTTAATTTACTTCAAATGGTTCTATTCTAAAGACGTATAGATCCCTCAAATGTGCTCGGTTAGGCATCTTAAAATCCCTTTTGGTTCAACAAAGTAGAAGTTATAACTAAGGTTAGAACTCCTAAAATACCAAAATGCCTACAATACTCTTTGTGTCCATTAAAGGTTAACAAACGCCACAAGGGTTTCCAACGGCCCTTTCTACAACCACGCCATGTTAATATCTCATAGAATGTCCGCCTCCCCATCCCCATATGTTAACACAGGCCCTGTAACGTCTTTCCCTCCTCAAAATGCTGCTACAAGGTCGTTTGCCAGCTTTGGCTCTTCTTTGTAGCTTGAAAGAGCCTCTCGCTCACATGCACATTGATACACAAAGCTCATTCCATGGACTGTCAAAGGTCACCAGAAGATCGAGAATAGAAGATCAAGGTTTAAAAAGCCACGCCATAAAGATAACTCTCACAGTGCCCGCGCGTACTTTTGAAAGGTCTTCTCGCTAAAGATCAATTGGAGGGGCCCCAATGTAGCTCGTGAAACTAGCGAGGGCGCGCTAGAGCCGTTGAGGGTATATCTACCGTGTTGCGTTGGAGATGTTCTAAAGCACAACTTCTTTCAATGGTTCATGAAAATGGTGGATATGTTAAGAATGTTCTTCATTTATTGAATATTATGATTATATCCTTACCTATATGGATTCCTAATATAGCTTAGTCTATGCCAATCTCCTCACAAAGTATTGGTAGAAAGGTCTTTCTATTTACCATTGATAGCATGCCCTTAGCTACTCATTTTTTTGTTCAAATGTAGATTAATGAGGTGTGCATTGAATCTACAAAAATCTTTACAAATTACGTAGTATTTCAAACTTCGACAATGCAAACAATTGCATGCAAAAATTCCTGACTCTAAATCCCCCCTTTGACATAAATGCAAACACTATTCACCCGTGGGCCCTATTTTCTGAAATTTCTATTTTGGGCACCCTAGGGACGTTTTTTGGCAATCGTTTTTGCAAATTTGGGGTCTACGACTCCATATTAGTTTGAGGAGACCCTCTCATGAATTTTAAACCCTTGGAAAAGCGGGATACTTTGTTAAGGTGGGCCCCAACATGCACAAAATAGGGGCAAGTTTTGTCCTCTTGCATTATCGTTGAGGGGGGATTTAGAGTCGAGGTGCAGGAATATATTGCAAGTTTGTCGGAAGATTAATGAATTCTTTTTGTATATACTTCGGAGGAATGGTTAGAAGAAGAGTAAATTCTTTATTAGTTTCATTCATTCCTAAAGATAATAAGCTTTTGTAAAACTTTTACATGATTAGGGTAGGCTCCTACAAATACAATTTTGAATGGATCTATATTTTGATGGTGTTTTAATACATAACCGTCCCGACGTCCATATTTTGGACGTTATTTTGGAATACATTCACCTTCAAAGAGCTGTAACTTTTGCAAAAAGTGTCCGATTCTAATGAAATATTAGAAAATTCCCCAGTATTATGTATGGAATGAGTGGTAAAGATTTTAGATGAACCCAAGATGTAGTGAATTTTTGGTGATCATTTGAAAGTAGGGGTCTTTCTTTTGGACAATTTTTGTGCATTTTGATGGCTGCAACTTTGGGGGCTTGTATCTCCTTCATTCCATGTTTGCTTTCAATAAAACTTATTGGATTGGATTCACCTTAAAGTCTAGTTATCAAGGTTAAATGCTCATGTCAATCCATGTTGTTTCGAATGTTTAGGAGTCATTTTAGTGCACGGGTCTATTTTGGACACTTTTTTTGCTTTTTGGGTCAAATGGGTCACTTTTTGGGCTACTTTTTGACATTGCAAGGCCATTTTAGGGCACATTAAATTTTTTCATGAGTTTATTTGGTACCAATGTGATTATATGATGATTTTGAACTACTTTATAGTTGAAAGTTTTTTCATTTTAGTAATTTTGAAAACAAATTGTGTTGCTAGGAAAATCTCAACATTCTTTTTTAGCACTAAAACATAATGATCTTGCAATCTATGTGGCCAAATGACTCCCTAAAATGATTCACATCATTTACAACATGTATAATTCAAGATTGTACGATTGAGATTTCTATACCTCACTTACATTTAGACTTATAACACATCAAAAGCAATGATGTTTAGAAGCCCAAAAATGCTAGGGACTCTTAGGGATTAACCCCTAAATGCCCGGGGGGTATTTGACAAAACATAAATGTGTTATAGTATTTGTTTTTCATGTATTTGATGAAGTTTGGTTTAATTGACAAAGTGTAGGGCATCATTTTTACAGATTATATGTACGGTCAAACTTCCAAAAAAAAATTAGATATTATTTTAATGAATTTAAAAGCATTAACCTTTGAAAATATGTATGAAGTATAATTTTCACTTATAGAGTTTAAAATTTAGCATGATTGATGAAAGTTGGTTTATCAATTGTAAAATTTAAAAAATCAAAAGAAATAATGAAGAGAAAATCATTACTTTTCCCAAATAGAAATTTTTATACCACTAAGACAATGTTGAGGTGATCCACTTTGAAAGATTCTCCCGGGTGGAGTAAAACTTGGATTGACATAATTCAAATTGAATGGGAAAGTAAACTTGATGTAGTATTTTTTTAATTCTTTTTTCATAAAGATTATTTTTTTCTGAGCAGCACGTTAGATTCAAGCAGCGATCAAAAAATGATCGTTTGAGCATGTAGGGATTAATCCTATAACGTCCCAATTCAACATTGTTTTTAAAGATTCATTATAAAATATTTGATGAAAAACAGAAATGGAGTTGATGTTTATAGCAAAATTTTAAATGTCTATGTGAAGATCACATCAGTACAGTTGGATCCATTATGTTTTTTTAATTAATATTTTAAAACTAATTTTGCAAGGTTTTTTCTTCAAATTCAATTAAAAATCCCAAATTAACACAAATAAATTAGAAAATATTGTAATGAAATTGGAATAACATGCACTACAAGATGGTATTGTTTCTATTATTTGATTCTACTTATTTTGAAAGATCATGTTTAAGGTCTCACTTTTTGAACTAAGAACGAAACTTGACATAAACCAATCGTGTTTCTTTTCAAAAAATGATAATATCTTATTTTGAAGATCGATACCTTACAAATGATAGTCAACTAGCAGAAGAACCAAGAGGAATTTGGATGGATAAAAATTGTCCATGTATGTAGTGAGGAGAATTGTTTGAATTTGTTCATCGTCTACATCGTGAACACATGCATGTCAAAGGGTTAAAACTATAAGGAGGATGACCCAATCACCAACGTGTACTATAAACCCGGGGAAGTCACTGTCAAAAATTTAAAAACCATTAGAAAACAAATACAGGGCGTCTTTTATTCATTGAGATAAAATTTATGAATTTTTAGAAGTAATATAGGGTGTTTTAAAATCAAATTGGGAATGCTTTATAAATATTCCTAGAATATACCATAAAATATACCCTAAATATATTTTGTATAGTATATTATTCCAATTATTTCATAGTCCCCCATTAAACACCTTTTGTTCGCTTGTGTATACCAAAATTTACACTAAGTGACTTCCCCAAGACTATAAACCAACAATATTTCCAAAAGATGTTTATTGAAAGCTTACAATTCTATATCACTACTAGATTTGTGTGACAAGCTTAAAGCTTTGGTTTATGGGCCATCCACTATACACGTAATTTACACGTGGTACAAAATAGAAAGGTTGACATGTCAAACAAGCTGCAAAAAAATCTTGAGTACGTTTGCCTTCGTTTTGCTTACAAGTATCTCAAGATTCATAAAGCAAATGGATTGATTTTATTTTTCCTACATATTCTCATAGTAGTCAAATACACAAGAGTTATTTGCAAACTAGTGGGTGGATTGAGCTTCACCTTTATAGAAATTTGAAAAAACAAAAATAATTACAAGAGCTTTCTGGAGGGAAAATGAGGTGAGTGCGATGGTGATGAGGTTGTTGTGCTGAGGAGCAATTGCATGGCGCAAATAGGGGCTATCAGGCCTTTGTTGGTACAAAAGCATTACACTCTGGAAGCACCTCAATTAGGTCAGTCGTGCATGGCGGCCCAGGGGATGCACTATATGTTACATTGGTAAAACACCTACATTCAAAGGATATTTAGCAGCGGGGGCTTGAAGTAATGAGAATATTTTGTGATCTAAATGAATATCCATGGTATATTCTATGAATATTCTTTATAGTTATTTTTTAAATACCCTATGTTATTTATAATAGAAATTTTCACATTTAAATTATGCTAAATTACATCAAAGATTTTTCAAAACCTTCTCTTAAATGAATTAAAATACCCCTACTATATATTGCACGCTGCCAACAAGAGCTTGGGGAGTACATCCACTAGGCGTGGTGAACGAGTCTGGAGGGGTTCATGCCCGTAGGCAATGTAGCCAATGGCTAGGGCGGCTAGACTAGCGCGTAGTTTTGAACAATCAACGAATAACAAGCCCGACTAGCAAGTGGTTTTAGAGGCGAGCATGAAATCTAAGTTCAAAAACTTTTTGGGCACCAATTTTAGTGCTTTCAAACTTTGCATCCGTAGCTTATTTTCAATGCCCAACATCCAATCATTCTTCGAGACCTCACCTACTGTTCACTTGAATTAAAGTCCAATCACCCACCTTTGTGTGACTTTACGGATAACTCTAAACATTTAGAGTTATATTTTATCAATAGTCAAAAACCTCAATTATCTTATCAATAGTGAGAAACCTTAAATTTGCCTAGTTCCAACTTCATCACATATTGAATCAATTCCAATGGCAACATTTGGGCAAGCTACTAAAACAATTTTTATTTAATTAATTAATCCCTTTAATTTCAATTTTGCACTTTGAGTGCTATGTTCCTACAATCCATGATGGTTAGTGCACTAATGTTAAACAAAATGAAACATCATACATTTTCATAGTAGTTAATCTATGGTATGTTGTCAAATTAGAAGCAAAAGAAGCAAAAGAAGACCACTTCTTTCTTGATTTACTCATCGCACTTGAAATGGTAGATTTAGAGTAATCCTATCAAATGTATTAAAAGTATTTTAAGGGCTTCAAGGAGCTTTGGAAGGGGCAAGGAGCCAACAGGTAGGATTTGTTACCAAAAAATAGAACTCTAGCTATATCAAATGCTAGAAGTTACAAAATGAATGAAGAATTTACAGTGTTCTTCCAAAATGACTATCAAAAGTTAAAAGTTTGTACCAATTTTTTTTTTGCTTAGATATCAAACAAAACATGGACCCACTTCAGATAACAACTTGTTTCTTAGCCTAAACAAACTTCATCAAAAGTCAATCACTAGAAATCGTTCAAATTTAACGAATTGGGCCAAGACGTATAAAAAAACAAGAAATCTTGAGAACTAAATGTTCTACAAAAATGTAGAAAACCATGAAATAAAAATTATTTTGCACATTAGTGTTGAATTCGGTACATAAATATTGCACATTTGTATAAAGAGTCTCCCAAGTCACTAACTTTCAAATAATTAAGAGAAAATGAAGAAAATGACCTTAAACTATTGAAATGCTCCTTGTTAGCTTGGTTGATCCATTTTGAAATTTTGAAATAGGTGAGTCAATTCCAAACACTATCAGTAATTCAAATGCAACCCGCTAGTTTGAAGGGCATCGATTCTTATTATTGAACATCAATACCTCTTCAGCAAAGGGCTTTACATTTACAATAAATACTATAACTTAATAGCTAATTTATATCCAAAAATAAAATAAAAATAAATGTATATATTATTTACCAAAAAATACAAATTATTCTGCACATGAGAGTTGAATTAGCTATTGACCTATGATACATACAAACATGAAAAGAGACAGTTGTAGGTGTGTAATGGAACTTAACATTTGGTAAAACATGAGTATAGATAGATGTACCTACATTTTATCCTCAAATTCTAATATGAGATGTGAGCTATAGAAGAGTCATACTAAACACGCAATTCCCAATTTATGCACTTCGCCATATAATCATGCACTTGGCGCCCGGGCGCAATAATTTTATTTATTTTTTATCCCTATCTTTATCTTTTCTTTTATCTTTTCTTTCTTTCCTTTCTTGTCTTTTGGCGGCGGAGAGAAAAAAAAAAAAACAAAAAAAAAAACAATTATTATTATTTTTGGTTGGTTTTCTTCTTCTGCTCAGGGTTTTGGGTGGCTGAAACCCGAACGGCGGAAGGGAAAAATAAATAATAAATAAATAAAATAAAATAAAATAAAATTGGTTTTCTTCTTCTGTTCAAGGTTCAGGGTGGCTGAAACCTTAACGGCGGCGGAAGAAAAAAAAAAAAAAAAAAAAAAACCCTTTTTTTTTTTTTTCCGGATTTTCCGGATTTTCCGGTTGAAGGGTCCGCGCGCGCGGACCCTATGTTACTCTCCTCCCTCTCTTTCTTCTCTCACTCTCCCTCTCACTCTCCCTCTCTCTCCCCCTCCCTCTCCCTCCCCCTATATATATGAGTGGGAGAGGAAGAGTGACAGTGACAGTGAGAGGAGAAAGAGAGGGAGGGGAGAGTCACATAAGGTCCGCGCGCGCGGACCCTTCAGCCGAAAAATCCGGAAAAGCCGGAAAATCCGTGAATGAAAAAAAAAAAAAAACAATCTTTTTTTTTTTTTTTTTTTTTTTTTTGGTGTTTTTGTTTTGTTTTTTTTTTTCTTCTTCCGCCGCCGTTAGGGTTTCAGCCACCCTGAACTCTAAACAGAAGAAGAAAACCAACAAAAATAAAATAAAATAAAAATAAAAATAAATTCCCCTTCCGCCGCCAAAAGACAAAAAAGACAAGAAAGAAAAGATAAAAGAAAAGATAAGGATAAGGATAAAAATAAAAATAAAAAATTGTTTGTTTACAATGTAAGTGATTGTAGAAAAACTAAAGTCGTTGTTTTTTAGAGAACTTTTTAGACAATATTTTTTTGAGCCAAATTTGCTCATGAATGATTGCACTTGGCCAAGTGCAAAAACAGGGAATTGGGTGTTACTAGTGATTTTATTAGATCGAGTTTATCTCTGACAGGGAGGGCAAACCAACCCCTATACTCCTATCACTTACTTTTTTTTTCTGTCATTTAGGGGGGTGTAGGTGTTCTTTCAAAAAAAAAATCTCTATATTTGGGGTAGGTTACCCAAATTAGTTTTGGTAGACTCACCATGTCCAAAAACAGGGGAAAGGTTTACTTTAAGTCTTTTACATGTATTTCAAGTGAAGAAGTTGGTTTGCCCTTTCCATCTAAGAAAGAGAGGTCCATCCAATGTTGTTTCTATAATTTTTCAAATCCCCCTATAAATTGCCAATAAGAGCATCTTCAAATGTCACGTTGCGCCAATGAACACGCCATTAGTAGCATGGCATGTGTATTTGGAAAAGGCAATGACGACGCCAACTGCTCTTTCCCACCCAAACTTGACCATCAACGATATATTCTCCATGTTCCACTTGGCCAACTGACGCTCATAGGCCCAGTCTTGTCAGAAAGAGAATTTGACCAGTTCACACTCAATGGACCAATCACGAGTAAATGTAGGATATACTCAACTAAACTCATAGTTGAAAAGCCATTCCTTAATACATTAGAAAGGCCACTTACCATTTTCATTCAGTAAGACCCTCCCACTACATAGATGTGGATGCTCTAATAAATACTAGTAGTTGATTAACCAACAAGTATCAACCTCTAAATATCTCAAAGTTCCTCTATGCCTATATGTTTCTACATAAAAGTATGTGATGTTGCAATATTTCATTTTATCAACATATTTATATACACCATTTTATTTGAGTATATAGGTATAGCATATTTCAATACACTTCGTATTTCAATATGATAGATGAAATATACAAGCAAATATATGGTGGTATATATATATATATATATATATGTTAGAGATTAGTCCAATAAAGATGCTAATTCCAAAACATAGCCTCTTAGACAACATTTTTGTTAACTCTTTGATGACATTGTCCTCAATCTTGAATGACTTTTGTGCATTGTTGTTGTCTGATGAAAGAAGTGAAAACAATGTCCCCAAACTACCACATTATTTTGGATTGGGATTCTTGCACCATGTATGTACATCAAAAACAATTGTCCTCACTCCTTCAAAAACTCCATGCATAGATTAAAAAACTCCTTGTATGAAATAACCCCTCAAGGGCCAAAGATTCAGGGTTTTAATATGACAAATCAGTCAATCAGATTGTCAAAAATACAATTTGGATGGAACCAAATTTTGTATCACTAGAATTAGTAAAAACATTGCATGTGTCAGTAAAAATTAAAGCGCTTTCTACTAATGCGCAATTTGAACTTGTCCACATCCTATGTGGCGATTTATATAGCGCAAATTCGGTGCCAAAATTTTGGACAAGTCCAAAGGAACTGGTTCAAGGTCTTCTTGACTCCAAGTTTACAACTAAGACCCAAAACACCTTACATGCACACTTATAGTTTAGGGTCTCTATCAAACATCTCTACCATTTGCAGGATCATTGACCCTATTTTTCAATCAAGCATCTCTAGCATCTTGGCCCTACTTGTCAATCACGCATTTCTACCATCTTGGCCCGACTTGTCAATCACGCAAGTCTCCATCTGTATGATCATTGGCCCTATTTCTCAATTAGGTTCGGGCCAACAATCAGATTGGATCCTAAGGTAGATGTACCTATAAGCGATAAGTATCCCAAAACAAATCTATAGGCCTCCTAGGAGTTGTGTTTCATGAACCCAATTGCTAACGTACTGCTACCCAAAAGCCGACATAATGTTGGACAATCAAAAGCCGCCACATAGGTAGCTTAACCCTTTCAGGACGAAGAATTCATCGTTTAAAAATGACAAATTCAATCATTCATATAATGAAAAGTATGATCCAGATAGGACCAAATTTTATATCACCAGAATTAGTAAAGAACATTGCATGTGTTGACCAAAAACATAAATAAATTTGAACAATAGAAACTTCACATAGAACCCACTCAAAACTGCTAAAAAAAACATGAAGCCATATTTGGTTGATTGGTCATGAAAGGGTTAATGTTTCGGAATTGACCTCATTGTTGTCTAATTTGTACACCTCTTAGAAGTTATGTTTCATGAACCCAAGAAGCTAATGTATTGCTACCCAAAAGCCAACATAGTGTTGGCCAATCATGAGTTGCCACATAGATAGCTTTATATTCAAGAATTGATATCATTGTTGTGTAATCTCTAGACCTCTTAGAAGTTGTGTTTCATGGACCCAAAAGCCAACGTACACCTCTAAATAAAGCTTTGAAAATTGTTTTAGGTTTTGTGCATTTTCTCAGCATGCTATTGTACGTAAAGCCAAAGTTATTATTTAAAAAATGTACTTTGTTAATGTATGTCATGTTACTATCTTCCCAATGTACTAATTTTTTCATAACTTGACTATGTGCTTGTGGAGTTATGATGTGATCTTTTTCTTAATTTCTTAACTTTTTTAATTTTTTTTTCCTTTTTGAGGACAAACAAGTCAAGAGACTAGAAATATTTCATGTTTTTTTATTTTTTTCAAAATTTATTGATGTGTTTTTAGCTATATTTTGTAACATCTATTCAACGTTCTAAAGTTGGGAGTCATATGTATTTTATCAAACAATTTTTTCAAAATGAACTACTAAATTGCAAAAGTGTGTAATTTTAGGTCCTCTAAAATTCAAGAATTTATGTTTTAAAATTAGCAAAGTTATTTCTGTATCTTTTAGATGTTTGGAGGATATACTTTTTAAAATGAGTTAGCTAAATCATATCATAATAGGATTATAAATGAACAAAAAAGTAAAAAGTCTTTTTAGCTATGTGATTTATTTGCTATATGAAATAGAATAAGTTTTACTTCATAACTCTACTACCAATGAGTTGAATGGTGTATAAAATATTATGTTGAGAAGCTAGTTAAAACATAAAACATCATAATAATACACTTTGTGTTATTATTTTGATTCAAGATGTTTACTTTTCCTATGTTGTTAAGTACAATTACATAAGTAAAATATATACTATTGTCACGATAAATTTAGAAAATGTCAAATTTACATTAATTGTAAAAAAAACACTAAATGTCAAACTATATAATGTAAAAACATTGAATACAAGTTTTGTTGAAATCGGGCACTAGATGCAAAAGATATAGGCCTTCAAAGTTCATTTTTCTAAAGTTGAGATGTCTACCACTATGAAGTTTGCAAAGTTTCAATCTTTTTATCCAAATTAATCATTTATGCTTGAATTTAGTAGCGTGTCGCTTGTCAAAAACGCACCTATATGCACCTACAATATGGGAAATGCTAAACCAGATAAAATTTGAACTTCAGCTGCACCCCCACTTGGTAGACCGCAGGTAGACTGTAGCTTGCAATCACCCTGATTTTCTAATATGTTAATGGTGGGTTTTGAAGTCTTGTGTATGCACATGTTGCAAAGTCGTGCTACAAAGTGGCACAAATTACTTTAAAGACTTGAGATGTAAGCTAGGCTTTATACTCTTGTATTCATATAATTTGTAGACTTCCAAACCACCCACAAATATTCTCCAAATTGCTTGATTTCCAAATATTTATTAGAAAGGTCCAAAATGACGTTAACTATTGAAATGATCCTTGTTGTTAGTTTTGTTGATCCCTTTTGGGATTTTGAAATAGGTGATTCAATTCCTATCACCAACAGAAGTTCAAATGCAACCCGCTAGTTTGACAAGCACCAATTCTTATTCATAAACGACAATACTTTTTAAGTGAAGGGCTTTACATTTACAACACATGTTATAGTTTAATAGCTAATCTATATCCAAATATGTATATATATATATATAGTTATTCTCAAAAATGTTGTTTTTCGTATGCTAACACAAGAAATCTTGAGAGATATTTGTACTATAGGAATGTAGAAAACCAAAAAATAAAAATTATTTGGCACATCAGTGTTGACTTAGCTATTAACCTATGGTACATACAAACATGAAAATAGACAGTTGTAGGTGTGTAATGGAACTTGGTATTTGGTACATATGAGTATAGAGAGATCTACCTACTACCTACATTTATTCTCAAACTTTGTTTTGGGATGTGAGCCATAGAAGAGTCTCAATAGTGATTTTATTAGATCAATCTCGTCATTGAAAGGGAGGGCAAACCAACCCCTACACTTGTACCACTCATTTTTCTTGTTTTCTCATTTTTGGAGGTCTAGGTGTTTTTTTTCGGAAATATTATTTCATTATTTGGGGTATGTTACCCAAATTAGTTTTGGTAGACCCACCACGTCCTAAAACAAGTGAAAGGTTTGTTTTTAGTTTTTTACATATAGTACAAGTGTGGAGGTTGGTTTGCCCTCTCCATCAATGAAGGAGATGTTCATCCAATGTTGTTTCTATAATTTTGAGATTCCTCTATAAATTGCCACTAAGAGCATCTCCAGATGTCATGTTGCACCAAATGTACACGCCATTGGTAGCATGGCGTGCGTATTTGGGAAAGGCATTGACAATGCAACTCCTCTTTCCCACCGAGACGTGACCATCAACGACATATTCTCCATGTTCTATTGACCAACTGACGCTCATTGGCTGAGTCTCGTCAGAAAGAGAATTTGACCAGTTCACACTCAATTGACCAATCACAAGTAGATTGTAGGATATACACAACTAAACTCATACTTGAAGGGCTATTGCTTAACACATTAAAAAGGCCACCTAACATTTTCATTCAAGAAGACCCTCCCACTACGTAGGTGTCGATGCTCTAATACTGGTAGTTGATTAACCAAAATGTATGAACCTCTAAATATCTCAAAGGTCCTCTTTGCTTATATGTTTTTGCATCCAGGTCTATGATGTTACAATATTTCATTTCATCAACATATTTAAGCACACCACTTTATTTGAGTATATCGGTATATCATACTTGAATACATTTTCATAGTTCAATACAATAGATGATTATACAAACAAATATATGGTAGTATATATATGGAGTCATATAGATGTTAGAGATTAATCCTTCTATGATTGTTATAAACTTTTCCTAGCTATCAAAAGTAATTAGTAATAAATGAAATTTAGCTTGTCTTCGGAGTCAAGCTTTTTCCCTCATGGTTTTGCCCTCGTTTCCAATTTTTATGACAACCCTCTTCTTGCCTTGCTTAGTCCCTTCCTTTGTAGGCTTTTAGTTCATTGAGATCTCTATCCTTTTATTGTATAATATTCGTTTATCTATTTGCATGATGTAAATTGATTTTGAATTTGGGGTTTAAAATCGTACAAGTCTAAACATGACATAAGAAAATCCCACGGTCCTTTAGGAGATAACTTTTGAAATTAGGTTTTTAGCATGGAAAATGTTGAAGTTTCACTAATGAGATCAATTGTCATTCATAGAAAAACAAAGCTACTATAGAATGGTATTTTTTTTGGATTTTTTCTTTCTCAAATTTAAATTTAGAATATATATTTTTTAAATAAAGTGAAAAGCTCTTAGAAACGCATTACGGATATATAGGTTCACATATAACCGACAACATTGAGATCAATTCTTGAACATATAGTTGCAGCACGTAGCGGCTCTTGATTGGCCAACTCTAAAAGGTGTTTTCTTGGTAGGGCGGTCAAATTGTATAGTGTGACATCACTTAACAAGCAAAATGTGGCATCAATCATTCTCTATTGGTCATAGAAATTAGTTTTTTAGCAAAAGGTTAATAACAGTGAAAAGGTATTCTAGGATTGTATGTATATTAATAATTTAAAAAATAATATAAAGTAGTATATGGAACAAAATGTAATACATTGCATTTAGTGATGTTGTAGTATAAATAGTTTATTGCTTTAATTGATTCATTTCATTGAAGATATAGTGATGGCAATAATCTTATTCAATTCATATAACATAAAGGTATCTTATTCAAAATAGATTCTAAAGGATTTTGTGAGCAAGGTCAATATTTGAGGTTTATGGCAACTATTTTTGTTCCTTTACATTAAACGCCCCTCAAAATGGCGAATTTCAAAAAAAGAAAATTGAGTTTGGTTGGCCATTTAAAACGGAGCATGTGGTGTGGCTGGAATATGCATTTGACCAGGCATTCGACATGGTTTGCAAGCCGATTAAATGACATCAGCAGTGTTTATCCAAAGATTCCAAAATGATATAAAATATTTTGAAAAGATTCTAAAATATTCTAAAATATTCCATTCTACTATATTAAAATGATTTTTGTATTTTTCCTATTTATTATATTACGCCATTGATGCAAATGCTTTACAACATTAGAAACTATTCTTGTTGGGAACTATGACACTCTAGCGTGAAAACGCCTTGTATTGGCTTTTGGATCCCTGAAACACAACTTCTAAGAAGTCTACAAATTAAACGAAAATGAGATCAATTCCTAGCATAAATAATTAAAAATTATTCCTCGGTGGGGTGGTAGGGTTTGTGGCTTCCACAAGAGGAATGAAGAAAAAATAGAAGAAAAAGAAGAAGACATGAAGAAAGACAAGAAGGAAAAGAAAAAGAAGACAAGAAATAAACAAGATAAAGAAAATATAAAAGACAAGATAAAAGATAAGATAAAGATAAGAATAAAAAATAAATAAAATAATTGTTTGTTTATAATGAAAGCAATTATAGAAAGATAAAAATTGCTATTTCTTAGAGATTTTTTTAGACAAATTTTTTAATGCATCCAAGGGCCAAGTGCATAATTATATGGCTAACTGCGTAAATAGCAAAATGCGTGTTCTTTGTGGCGCGCGTCTTTGGCGAAGAATGACTGGAGATGCTTTTAGTTTATACCCCTTCATTAAATATCTTTGGAATTTTGGAAGAATCTTGTTCATAACTTCACCTCCACTGAACCAAATGGGAATTTTAAAATGCCAATTTGAGAACATTTGAGAGATATGTACTTTTTAAGAATAGAATCAAACTAAATTAAAAAAAGAATCACGCTTAAACTAGATTTCAAAAGAGATTTTGGATATAGAAATCAAAAAAGCCATGTCCGCTAAGGATTAACGCATGTGTTATCAATCTATACAAAGAACATAGTACCCTCTAAACCAATGCCTTCTTCATGTGAAAGAACGAAACATACATATTATTTTATACATGGATGTATCTAAATACAAAAAGCTCTAGCACTCCAATAATTGATTAAATATTGAATAGAAGACCACAATAAAACTCCCAATAATTTAATTCAATAAAATATTGATAAGAATACAATGATTTAATCACTATTATAAATCTTGTTCAAAGGGACATGTTCATAATGACTAAACGTATGTTGTGACATGTCTTTATTGACTCAAAATCAATTTTGGATCATTAAAGACATGTAAAAACGGACATTTAATCATTAAGGACATGCCCAAAGAACAAGATTTCTACTAACGAATTTTTTATTAAACATAATCAAATAACCATCTTACAAACACCTGCTTTCTACAATTGTGGGAAAACCATGAGGGAAAAAGCTTAACTCTAGGGAAGAGCTAATTTTTTTTATTACTAATCACATTTGGTATCTAGGAAAAATTTACAACAATTGCAAAAGAATCACTTTGTCTCTCATGATTTGCTTTCAATTAATTATCCAAAGAGCAAATTATAAATTTGTAGAAAATCCCAAATGAAGGGAGAGTCATAGTAGGTGACATGGCTCTAAATTGAATCTAGATACAACAAATTCAAATTCTATGAAATTGGTTTGCAATCAAAGTGTTTTTAATGTAAATTTACATGAAAAAAATCATCTTCAAAACTTTGAATAGATGTTACAAAATATAGCTAAAAATACATCAATAAATTTTGAAAAAAATAAAAAAACATGAAATATTTCTAGTCTCTTGACTTGTTTGTCCTCAAAAAGGAAAAAAAATTTAAAAAAGTTAAGAAATTAAGAAAAAGATCACATCATAACTCCACAAGCACGTAGTCAAGTTGTGAAAAAATTAGTACATTGGGAAGATAGTAACATGACATACATTAACAAAGTACATTTTTTAAATAATAACTTTGGCTTTACGTACAATAGCATGCTGAGAAAATGCACAAAACCTAAAACAATTTTCAAAGCTTTATTTAGAGGTGTAAGTTGGCTTTTGGGTCCATGAAACACAACTTCTAAGAGGTCTAGAGATTACACAACAATGATATCAATTCTTGAATATAAAGCTATCTATGTGGCAACTCATGATTGGCCAACACTATGTTGGCTTTTGGGTAGCAATACATTAGCTTCTTGGGTTCATGAAACATAACTTCTAAGAGGTGTACAAATTAGACAACAATGAGGTCAATTCCGAAACATTAAGCTACCTATGTGGCGGCTTTTGATTGTCCAACATTATGTCGGCTTTTGGGTAGCAGTACGTTAGCAATTGGGTTCATGAAACACAATTCCTAGGAGGCCTATAGATTTGTTTTGGGATACTTATCGCTTATAGGTACATCTACCTTAGGATCCAATCTGATTGTTGGCCCGAACCTAATTGAGAAATAGGGCCAATGATCATACAGATGGAGACTTGCGTGATTGACAAGTCGGGCCAAGATGGTAGAAATGCGTGATTGACAAGTCGGGCCAAGATGGTAGAAATGCGTGATTGACAAGTAGGGCCAAGATGCTAGAGATGCTTGATTGAAAAATAGGGTCAATGATCCTGCAAATGGTAGAGATGTTTGATAGAGACCCTAAACTATAAGTGTGCATGTAAGGTGTTTTGGGTCTTAGTTGTAAACTTGGAGTCAAGAAGACCTTGAACCAGTTCCTTTGGACTTGTCCAAAATTTTGGCACCGAATTTGCGCCATGTAAATCGCCACATAGGATGTGGACAAGTTCAAATTGCGCATTAGTAGAAAGCACTTCAAATGGCCTGATTTGTGGAATAAATATGTCTCACTTCTTGTTGTAGTGAGTCAAGCAAATTTTTGAAGTTTTTAGTATGAATGTGTTGTTAAAAAAGTCAATCCATCAAATTAGGCATCCAAAAAATCTTTAGTAACGACTACACTCAAAGTATCATATTTCAACCAATCACAACAAATTTCATGTCCGAATTGTCAATATCTTATTGATAATCAAATTACATATAACTTTTGAAATTCAAGTTTAAAATTTCATACAAAATATCGATGATTGCAGTCAAAGATCTAACTGTATGGATAGAATCAAAAATTCATAATGTTCAATTATTAGGGTTATCCTTAACCCCTAAATTTCCTTGTGTTTTTGGGAGCTTGAAACCTCAAAACTGCGATTTTCTACCTCTATGTACTCCCGGGGATGTGAACCAAGTTTTTTTACTTCTTTTAGAATTCCAACTGTAAGATCTTGTACCTAAGCCTATTCATAGCTACTGTTTCAAAAATTGACCGTTGGATGTTTATCATTTGCAAAATCATAACATCCAAAGTTTGTGCAAAAGTTTTTCGGGGCATTGCTTGGGAGGCATTGTCTCCATAGTGCAAAGGGGGACTTGAAGATTGTTACTCCAAACATTTTGCTCATATTTTGTTCCATGTAGATAACTACGTTGGGTACGCTCATGCAAAATTTTAGAGACTCATTACGCGTTTCAAACCTTCATCCAAATTAATTTCCGGAAGTAGGTATAAAAATGGCAATTTGGTGAAACATGCATCACATTAATTGTATTTGATTTTTGGAAAAAATGAACGGTGATTAGGTACCTCTATGATTTTATAAATTTTAGGCGAAATTATTTTTTTTAAATTTCAAAATCTCAAATTTTGTCAAATTTTGAAAGAAATGGATGTGAAATTACAAAAAACCTTGGAGGTTGCTGTTCTTTATTTTGGAGGCTGCCCTTGTCAAGCCAAGAATATAATCAACATGGGTCACTTCAAATTCTGAGCCTAAATGTGGTGAAGAGCATGTCTCCAAAAAAAAAATTTGAAAAAATGATTATAATAAAAAGTTTTTTTCTGCCCCAGTTGGGCTTGAAACCAAAAATTTCAATAATTTTTTTATAAAATCCGAATTTGACTTTGTAATTTTTACCCCACACACCTTGTATGTATGACTACGCCCACGCCAAATTATAGTCTAAAATTCCTAATTTAGACCTTCCATCTAAGCTGCCCGAAACAGCAAAAAGCCATTTTGGCTTTTAAGGGCCTTTAGGGGTTAAAGTCACCTTGTGTTTGAATAAGATACCGTGAATTTTGCATTAATGTACTTTTATTGGTTCACCCCAAATAGTTAAAAGGTAGGAAAGAGCTTAGTGGTCCCTCATTATTAGGTGTGTAAGAGCTTGGTGGTCTTTTAACTCATGAAAAACTAGTTTAGCCGTCTTTCTTGACAGCTAAACTAGTTTCCCTTGAGTTTAGAGACCACCAAGCTCTTACGCACCTAACAATGATAGACCACCAAGCTTTTCCATACTTTTTAACTATTTGGGGTGAACAAAGAAGAGTACATTAAAGCAAAATTCACGATATCTTATTCAAACACAAGGTGACTTTAAGGATAACTCTATTATTCATACTTCAAATTCCAATTATCCCTATAATTGTAGCATTCAATGATGCATTTTTGCAAAGTTGCCAAATTTGGAGAGAGGTGAGGACATTTTGGGGTTAAGGAAGGAGTGATGAGAAAACCCAGAGATAATTTTGGGATGTTGTATATTTCAAAACACATGGGTGTCTTGAGATGAGGAGCAGCCAGGCAGAGAAAGGCTCCCAACTCTTTGGAGGTCCACCTACTATAATTGCGCCTTGATGCCATAACTACAGTCCCGGCTCTGTTGCATGCATGAATCAATATATATCTAAACTCCATTGCATGTTGTTACAACACTTGCCTCTCATTGGTTGCATCACATTTGCTCCATTTCTTTTGTATTTATTCTCTACACAAGCGAAACTTTACTTTCACTGCAACCCAACTCAGTGAACCCACTCCCTCCAGTCAGTCTGCCAACTCAGCCAGTCAGTCAGCCAACGCTGAAGCGTCAAATTTTCTATCTTTTAGGGTTTCTAGAATGTAAACTACACGACTTCTTTACTGATAGTGAGGGTGGGTTTACACGACTTCTTTACTAATAGTGAGGGTGGGTTTACACGACTTCTTTACTAATAGTGAGGGTGGGTTTACACGACTTCTTTACTAATAGTGAGGGTGGGTTTATAGTAAGGGAGGGTAATTTGTGAAGGTGGCACTGAAATGTAAAATCAATGCAGAATGAAGATTTTAGCTAATTTCAGTCCTCGCCAAATTCATGATTTTGCAAAGTAGAGTGTGTTTTTGGAATTAGGACCACATGTACTGTTAGCCAAAAGTAGTGTATCCACTCCGGTGGAGATCATGAACAAGCACTTCATCCATGCGAGGAGTTTCTTAATCCATAAAAAGAGTCTCCTAAATCCTGAAGGACCAAAGAACCCAAATTGGGCCTCATGTCTTTTTTAGCAGTTTTGAGTAAGTCTTGCGTGGATTTCCTTTCGTCCATTTTTTTTTATTGATTTTATTCACACATGTAATATTTTTCATTGATTCTAGTGATATAAAATTTGGTTCTATCCAAATTATATTTTCCACAATGTGATTGATTGATTTGTCATTTTGAAACCACCAATCCCTGGTCCTTTAGAGGTTAATTCATGCAAGGAGTTTCTTAATGTATGCAAGGAGTTTCTCACAAAGTAACTACAATTATTTTTGATGTACATATACAGTGCAAGAATCCCCATCCAAAATAATGTGTGGTAATTTGGGGACATTTTTTTCACCTCTATATCAAGCAATAATAGTGCACAAAAGTTATTCAACATCAAGGAAAATGTCATTAAAGAGTAAACAAAAATGTTGTCTAAAAGGCTATGTTCTGGTATTAGCATCTTTATTGGACTAATCTCTAACATCCATATGACTCCACATATATATACCACCATATATTTCCTTGTATAATTCATCTATTGTAATGAAATACAAAAATGTATTCAAGTATGCTATACTAGTATACTCGAGTAAAATGGTGTACTTAAATATGTTGATGAAATGAAATATTGTAACATCACATATTTGTATGCAAAAATACATGGACAATGAGGACCTTTAAGAAATTTAGAGAATGATTATTTTTGGTTAATCAACTACAAGTATTAGAACATCCACACCTACACAATAGGAGGGTCTTCATGTATGAAAATGTTAGGTGGCCTTTCTAATGTGTTAAGCAATGGCCCTTTGAGTATGCGTTTAGTTGAGTATATCCTACAACCTACTTGTGATTGGTCCATTGAGTACACGAACTGGTCAAATTCTCCTTTTGACAAGATTTGGCCAATGAGTGTCAGTTGGCCCAGTGGAGTATGGAGAATATGTCGTTGATGTTCAAATCGTGTATGGAGAATATATTGTTGATGGTCAAGTCTGGGTCGAAAACAGGAGTTGGCCTCGTCAATGCCTTTTCCAAATATACACGCTATGATATGAATGGCGTGTACAGTTGGTGCAACGTGATGGAGATGCGTTTAATAGCAATTTATAGAAGAATCTAAAAATTATGGAAACAACATTGGATGAACTTTGGATGAACTTCTCCGTCATTGATGGAGAGGGCAAACCAACCTCCATATTCGTACATGTAAAGAACTAAAACTAAACTTGTCCCCTATTTTCGGACATGTTGGGTCTACCAAGACTAATTTAGGCAACATTCCTCAAATATAGAAATAAATTTCCAAAAAAACACCTAGATCCCCCAAAATGAGATAACCAAAAAAATGGGTGATAGGAGTGTGGAGGTTGGTTCTTCCTCCCTCTTAATGATGAGCTTGATCTAATAAATTCAGTATTGATAAAATGTAGGTAGATCTATTTATACTCATGTGTACCAAATACTAAGTTCCATTACACACTTGCAAATGTCATTTTTCTTGTTTGTATGTACCATAGGTTAATAGCTAATTTCAACACTAATGTGCCAAATAATTTTTATTTTTGGGTTTTCTACATTCATGTAGTACAAATATTTATCAAAATTTCTTGTTTTACCATACTAAAATCAACGTTTTTTTTAGAAGAATGAATAATTAATTATATATATATATATATATATATATATAGAGGATATGGATAAGCTATTAAGTTATAGTGTATATTATAAATGTAAATCCCTTTGCTTAAAAGGTAATGTTGTTCATGAATAGGAATTGGTGCTAGTCAAACTTGGGAGTTGCATTTGAACTTCTGATGGTGATAGGAATTGACTCACCTATTTCAAAATCCCAAAATGGATCGACCAAGCTAACAACAAGGATCATTTCAATAGTTTAAGGTCATTTTGGACATGTCTAATAAATATTTGGAAGTCAAGCAATCAGGAGAATCTTTGTAGGTGATTTGGAAGTCTGCAAATATGAATATAAAAGTATAAAGCCTAGTTTACATCTCAAGTCTTTAGAGTAATTTGTGCCACTTTGTACCACAATTTTGCAACACGTGTGTACACAAAGACTCCCGACCCATCATCAACTAAGTAGAAAATTAGGGCGATTGCAAGCTACGGTTTAGCAAGTAAGGAGTGCAGCTAGTGCACCCAAGAGCCATGCAATTCATGCACTAGTGGTGTAGTGTGCACCTCTCAAATTTCAATTAGATCAAAAATTTCACCATTAAAAATAGGGTTTATGCTAATACTTCATTTTTAGCGATTGTTAAGTTTATTTTGAGACTTTGGGCTTTACTTAACAACCTTATTTGTTTTTTGCTCACACGTGTAATTAGAGCCTTTTATTCATAACCTCCATAGATAGGCTTTATGAGAAATGTATTTCATATCCCACATTTGTTATTGGACCATTATTTCATTTCCAAAAGAAATCCAAAAAGAAGTTTTAACTGCACGAAAAACTTAATAAATTAAAAAATCACAAAGAAATTAATTGAAAAATAAGTGAGAGTAATACCGAAGAAAATAAAATATGGCAGCTTTGTACGCACTTGTGGTATATTGTTGTAAATTTGTGAAGTTCAAATTTGACCTCCTCTATTATAGGTGCACTTTTGACAAGCAACACACTATTAATTCAAACATAAATGAGTGATTTGGATAAAAAGATTGAAATTTTGCAAACTTTATTGCGGTATAAATCTTAACTTTGGAATTTTAGAAACAATTCAATTTGTTTCGTCACATAATTCCATCCCAATATTTATTGGTGATTTTCAAAGATTGAAAAAGTGCAACAGTTCCTACACCGCGACAAAAAAAGTTGGGTGACTGTAGCTTGTTATCACATATCATAGTTGTTCATCATAGCTTGATAAAAGAATCGCACACCTTTTTTTTGCCACATGAATATTGAAATTAATATATTATAATCTTGCTATTTTAAGGGATGCCTTCTCACAATCAATCCAAATTACAAAGTGAAAAAATAACTTTGAAATTGCAATAAAAGTGAGTTGATTTTTTTGCCAAATTATGTGTCAACTAGCAAAAAAAATGTGAAGAAAAGTAGCTCACAAGAATTAACCCTTTGACGCGCATGCGTTCATATGTTGAATGATGGACAAATTGCAACCTTTCTCTTGACTACATCTTGTACAATTTTTTCATCCATCCAAATTCCTTTTCATTCTTGTGCTAGTTGACTCTCATTTGTACAGTATGGATCTTCAAAATAAGATATTGTGATTTTTTGAAAAAACTACAAAATTGGTTTATGTCAAGTTTCATTCTTAATTCAAAAAGTGAGACCTTAAACATGATTTTCCAAAATAAGTAGAATCGAAGAATGATCTTGTAATGCATGTTATTCCAATTTCATTACAATATTTTCTAATCTTTTTGTGTTAATTTGCAATTTTAAATTGAATTTCAAGAGAAAACCTTGTATAATTAATAAAAAAAAGTCTATAAAAAAAAACATGATGAATCCAACATTGACATTTACAACTCTGCTTTGTAGAACAACTCCATTTTTGTTTTTCATCAAACATTTATAACGAATCTTTGGATACAGTGTTGAATTGGGACGGTAAAGGGTTAACTCCCTCATGCATTCCTTTTTCAATTGTAATACCGATCACAAAGTCAATAGTTTTTCCATTTTTTTAATAAAAAAAAGATCAATTTTTATTTTTTAGTTTAATAGATCAAAAAATTGGATGGGTTTGTTCTATTGTACAAGCTACAGGAGATGCTACAACATCAAATAGAGTCTCCTCTCCATCTGATTGTTTTAGGAGAGTCAAGCTTTGGACAGTCAAAGATTTTCCCACAAAAATCTGAATTTGATACTTCACTTGTGTTTACAGATGGATCCAAATTTGATATTAATTTATCACATGAGTGAATGTATTATGCAGACTTCTTTACCCATTTTCTTCTGGTACACCAAAATCACCATACACTGTGGGTGCGTGAATGGCGTGGACACATTCGTCCATTTGACACATTTTCATTCATTTAACCCCTAAACGTCCAACCGTCCAGATTTTGGACGATGAACGGATTCGAACTCCATTTTTTCATTCGTCACGCACTTTTTGCAATGTGGATTTTTTTACTGAATTTTTAATAGGAAGTTAACTTCATGCATGTGTGATCCGATTAAAAAGGGGATGATTTGTGAAAATTTTATGCCTCATTTCATGTCACATTGTTCCACCAATTTTTTTGAGGATTTCAGTATAAAAGTGCTCTTGAAAAAGTCAACTCATAAAATCAAGCAAAAATAAATCTCCAAAAATCACTACAGTTAGAGTATTACATTTCAACCAATCACAACAAATTTCTTGTCGATATCTTATTCGTAATCAAATTACAAAAGAATTTCGAATTCTGAGTTTCAAATTTTATACAAAATTATTAGTGATAGCAATCATAGATCTAACCATATGAATAGAATCTAAAATTCTTAACGTACAACTTTTATTCATACATCAAGTTCCAAATATCCCTCTTAGTTGTATTTTATAATGCAACTTTGCAAAATTGCCAAAGCTAGGGAAGGTGAGGACATCTAGGGGTTAAGCACATTTTCATTAAATTGGGATGAATTTTACCACAATATTTTATTTTTATTTTTTTAATAGTTATTAGTACGGCCTCTCGTAAATACCGTGGGCCACAGTATATGGTGAGCACTGTCAAGGTGGTTATAAGTCTGTCATCAAATAAACTCATACATCCATGCATAATGCAAGGCCAAGACAAAGAGATAAATTACATGAACAAGCCATATTAGTTCTTGGGGCTGCAAGTTGATACACTGTAACAAACCCGGCATGTATTGAACATCCGTGTATGCAATGCATCCGTCACCTCGCCCGTTTATGAGAGCAATGGATGATAGCGGGCAATGACGGACCCACATCACGCCTGAAACGTTCATCGCAATACGCCAAGACTTGGTGGGTGGTTGTTGCTTGAATGCGATCCCTCAATCAATCGATGTCACCCAAATTATCACTCAATTTTTTTTAGCAATCACTCCCAAATCTTCAGGTGCAACATCATTTACAGCTGTGATTAACATTCTGTTGATAATCTTCTTTACAAAAAATATTTCATATAAGGTAGGAGCACCTAAAACCAACACTGCACCTAATTGCGACAAAATCTACACCATGGAACCATTTCAGAACGCAAATCTAGGCACATCTTAGAGCCCTTATTGTATGTTGACCAAAATGATAAGCTATCTATGGTCTACCTAAATTTACGTTCTAGAATGACCAATACGCCTAGATCTTGTCGCAATTAGGTACAATGTTGGTTTTAGGTGCTCCTACCTTACAGGGAAAAAAGAACATCAAAATCACAACAAAGTGGATCGTCATTAATCCTTGAATGTCATTTCGAAATTAAGAAAGAAAGTAGTAATTTTGAGTTTTAATCTCAATATATGGAAGCAATTTACATTCTGAAAATGTACGTATATACTATTGTTGTCATGGTTGATGCTTGAAAAAAGAAAATTCATAATTTTTTTCATTATTAGCAATTCATGGTCAAAGTGGTTTGAAAACTGATAAAAACAAGCTCGAGGGGCTGAGAGGTGTTGGGGGTGATGTTCAAAGGTTAACCCCTACAAAACCAAGAAGCCCAAATTGAGTCTCATAGTGTTTTTTTTAGTGTTTTTGAGTAGGTTGTACATGAACAAGCTTTATTTTAAATTTATTTATTTTTGTATCTATACATGCAATGTTCTTCATTGATTCTCTTGATATAAATTTTTTTCCATTCTGAATTATATTATTCACAATATGATCAATTGAATTCTTCATGTTAAAACCATGAATCCTTGCTCGTTTAGAGATTAACTCCTAAAAGCCCCCAATTTTCACCCCAACAAAAAAAACACCTTGTCAAAGAAAGTGCAATTCCAGCCCCAAGGAACGAGATTCACAAAAATTCACCGTTGTATAATGTTTATATTTGCAATGCGCATGGTTGTGCAGAATAGTGGAAGAATTGACCGTTTAGCTCACAAAATTATAATGTTCAAAGTTTGCGTTCAATTTTTTTTGGAGGGACACTTTGACACCCCTTGGGCCTTTAGGGGTTAACATGATCCATGGCCACATATGACGCAAATATAATTTTCAAGTGTAATTTGGTCTTTTAAATCATATATATGAAAAAAGAAAATGAATTTATTTTTCCACAAACATAAAAAGAATGAAATATTATTACAAAGTAAAGACAATTGGTTTAAAATTTCTTCCTAAAGTGCAAGAAGCAACGAAGAATGATGTTGAATTTAAATATTCAATCAATAACTTTAGTTTTTATACCGTAAACGCCCTTAGCTATGAACTTTTAGTCAAATTACTTTTGTCACAATTGATTCAGCTTTTCTATAATTGAATAATATAATTTTTATGAATAAAAAATGAATTATTACAAATGTTAATCTATTTGTATTTTTGGGTGAAAAGATAAAACTATTGTGATTAAAATATATACATATAGAAGTGTGTTAGAATGTAGTAGATTAATTTGAAGTGAAAGTTAGAATATAAAAATACTATTTGTAATCTAAACTAAAGAACAAATCAAAATTAAAAAAATTGAAAAAAAAACCCACCATGATGTTTAGTTTGGATTTTGATACATGGAACTTGCAATTGAAATACTTCATTGAATTTTTTGAATTTCCCAATTTGTAATATGCGATAAAAATAATCTTGACAAACTTCATTTTGTTAATTAGAAATCAAGCACCAAAAATTTGATTCAAAGGCCAAAATTGAGTTAGGCCAAGGTCCAATCAATTTTTGAATGCAAGGGCCTTGAAAAATTAAGGTTAACTATCCTATTTTGGCCACCTATTACTACATATAAATACGCACTATATGATGTGAATCACAACAACAAGAATTTTTAGATCTTTTATGGTGCATTTTGACCACCTTCAAAACTACAAAATACCTCATTGGATATAATTGTTGTAGGTTACATGTCATTTTCATTGATTAAAATTGAACACTCACAATTATGTATTTGTTATAATTATGTATGAAAAT
This sequence comes from Pohlia nutans, assembly GCA_022496805.1. NCBI lineage: Eukaryota > Viridiplantae > Streptophyta > Bryopsida > Bryales > Mniaceae > Pohlia > Pohlia nutans. Next base: position 3,518,910 of record CM040105.1, read on the forward strand.
GTAAATTTCTCATACAAAAATAGAATAGGTTGAAAAAATAGCAAAGTGTATTTTAACCTGAAACTTACCTTAGATTGTCCATGTCATATTTGTCACAACGTTCCAAACTCGACATCTTTCATCCATGATTGTCATACAATAGTGAAAATTAAATTGTAAAAGATTAATAGTAAATTTTATAGTTTTTATTAATGTCATGATTTTGATAGAATCGTGACGCATTTGTGACAAGTTAATTTGTCACACCACTATGGTGATTTTACTATCCTACTATGGTATCATTCTAATAAACTAAGTTTGATGTTGTGAAATCAACTTAGGATATGAACATAGTGCATTTATTGAGGGGTTCACTTTGGATGCCCCTACCTTGTGGGGCCGTGTGAAAAGACATTCAATTATCTTGTTTAGTGCTAATATTGTTTTGTCGAAAGCTAAATTTCTTTTGAGTTAAAGAATAGCTATATTTTGTGTGCAATTTTATTAGTTTATTGGTTTCAAAACCTTTCATCGTATTGTTTAAAAAAAACATTGAACATCTCAGAAAATAGATTAGTTTGTCATGCCAATATGATGATTTTATTATTCTACTAAGGTATGATACTCTGAAATAAACCATGACATGAATATTGTGTATTAATTTGACAAGTAGACTTTGGATGTCCCTAGTTTGTTAAGCGATCATGCCATGTGAAAAAATATTAGTTTGTCTTGTTAAATGCTATTTTTTTTCAAAAGTTTTTTTTTTTTTTGTTTTTTGATTAGAGCATAAATATATTGAATGTCCAAATTTATGGGTTTATTGGTTGCAAAAGTTTTTAGAAAATCTGTTTAAATTCATTGAACATCTAATATGGTAAGTTAGTTTGTCACGTCACAACGATGGTTTTATTATTCCACTGTGGTGCTTTTCTATTAAAATGTGATGCTCTTAAGTAGACCCTGATATGACCCCAAATGAGAACATCGTGCATTTATTTGGAGTGTCGACTTTGGATGTCTTTATCTTGTCGGGCTATGTGACATCAAATCCATTTATCTTGTTAAATGCTAATTTTTTTTGTCATAAGCAATTTTTTTGAATTAAAAAATAACTATATTTTATGAGAAATTTTATTATTTTATTGGTTTCAAAATCCTTCATTCTCTATGTAAAAACAACATTGAACATTTGACACTATAAGTGAGTTTGCCACACCACTACAGTGATTTTACTATGGTATCATTCTTTTGAAGTATGATGATTTGAAATGGGACATGAACATCGTTCATTAATTTGGGGGGTAGACTTTGGATGTCCCTACCTTGTCATGCCATGTGAAAAAAGTTCATTTGTCTTGTTAAATGCTAAATGTTTTTTTACATAAACTTTTTTTTGGTAAGAGAATAATTATATTTTATGTGCCCTTTTATTGGTTAATTTATTTCAAAACCTTTTATTGTGTGTTTAAAAACATTGACCATCTCACAGGATAAGTTAGTTTTCATAATGTCCACTATTAATGGTAATTGTACTATTCTACTATGGTATCACTCTACTAAAGTAAGATACTTTGATATTGACCCTTGACATGAACATCGTGTTTATTGGAGGGTAGACTTGTATGTCCCTACTTGTCAAGCTTTGTAAATAAGATTCATTTGTTTTGTCAATGCTAATGTTGTTTTGACAAAAGCATTTTTTTTGGGGTTAGATGATAACTATATTTTACGTGGAATCTCACAATTGGTTTTAGAACCTTTCATTGTCTATTTAAAAGCATTGAACATATGCTAGGATTAGTAAATGTATAGGATACCTATGGATTGATCCCTGACATGAACATTGTACATTTATTAAAAAAAATAAAAATGGGGGGGGGGAGAGAGAGAGAGATTGGATGTCCCTACCTTGTCGGTCTTTGTGAAATAAAATAAAATTCATGTGCAATTTTATTGGTTTATTGATTAAGACGAGCAATGTCCAATCAACGATATAAAATTTAGTTATATGATATATAAAATCCGTCATTTTGTAAGTAAAAGCAATGCACACAACGTACTCGAGCTTTAACTCAATGTCCTCAAAAGCAAAGAGTAGGCCTACGTGTTTGGGGAGGTTGGTTCCTGAGAACCTTTCTATCGAGAAAGATGTCATGAAGACGTAGCCTAACAAAACGTTTAGAACATAAGGGAACACTCATGAGAACACAAAGAGATGGCCAGTCTTTTGGGGAATATAGAAGAAGGATCTTTCAACTTTGAAAAAAGGATCTCTGCTATTTAGGTCCCTAGGGTCTCCATGTTTACATTCCTAGGTCTCTATGTCTAGGAGATTGCTTAAAATACACTAGAAATTTTTGCTAGGTCTTTACATAACCATGAATCCTTGGGTAACTAATTCAATTTACTCACTATTGGTTCATTGGTTTCAAATCCTTTCGTTATTTTTTAAAAAACATTGAACATTTGACTAAAAAAAGTTAGTTTGCCACACTACTATGGTGGTTTTATTATTAGGCTATAGTATCATTCTACTAAAATATGATACTCTGAAATCGACCTCTGATATGAACATCGCGCATTTATTTGGAGGGTCAACTTTGATGTCCCTACCTTCTTGGGCCATGCGAAAATGGATTCATTTGTCTTGTTGAATGCTAAACTTGTTTTGTTAAAAGCAAAACAAAATTGGTTAGGGAATAACTATATTTTATGAGCAATTTTGTTGGTATAATGGTTACGAAACATTTCATTGTTTATTAAAAAAACATTGAACATCTAACAAGATAAGTTAGTGTCACGCCACTACGGTGATTTTAGTATTCTACTCTAGTAATATTCTACTAAAATGTGATGCTTTGAAAATTACCCCCACATGAACATCATGCATTTTTTGGCATGTCAACTTTGAATGTCCTTACCTATTCAGGCCATGTTTACTTGTTTTGTTATATGCTAATTTTTTGGTTAGAGAATAACTATATTTTACCTCCAATTTTATTGGGTTATTTGTTCAAATCCTTTCATTGTTTGTTTAAAAACATTGAACATGTCACAAGATAAGTTAGTTTGTCACAACACTATGGTGATTGTACTATTCTATTATGGTATCATTTTACTGAAGGAGGATGCTGTCACGGACATAGAACCTTGAGATGGGTATTGCAAAGACTAGGCCTTGAAGCCAGAGATATGTTATTGTTCAAGACTAGTTCGTGATGGGTATTGCCGTAGTTGTCCAGAGATAAGTTATTGTCCAAACTAGTTCGTGATGGGTATTGCCGTATTGTCCAGTGATAAGTTATTGTCCAAACTAGTTCGTGATGGGTATTGCCACCGACATAGAACCTTCTAGAATACTTCTAGAAGTTCTATAGGTCCTTTGACTTTTAGGATCTTTCTAGATACTTCCTAGGGACTCTCATAGTCTCTAGGAAGCCCCTTCAGAAGCTTCCTTAGTACTAGTATATCTAGGGGACGGGATGAGGGACTCCTCACTCTCGTCAACACAAGTTTAGGAGCACCCTTGAGTGTGCCTTGTCTTGTATCTTGTTCAACTATCGATTAGTTCAATATACTTTCTTGAGAACCACTCTTGTGTACTATTGCACTTCTTGTTCTTGGATCCTTGTTCATGTTCTTGCTCTTGTTCTCTTGTTCGTGAGTTCTTGTGTCCCTGACAGTTTGACGAGAGTGACATTGACAATACTAGAGCTTGGTCTTTCTTGATAAGAGTGGATTACCCCTTTCTTGAAAGTACTAGAGCATTCTAGAGGTTGCGGATTACCCTCCTCTAGGCTAGTATTGTTGTATGTTGTAAAATTCTTTCTTGATCAAGAGCGGATTACCCCTTTTTCAAGATTGGGTTTTAACATTTTTTGAAGGTTGCGGATTACCCACCTTTAAATTGTGTCTACTCATCATAGAACTCTTTAGTTTCTTTCTCTAGAGTGATTTCAAGATGTCGGGAGTTGTAGATACGAGTATAGCAGACTTAGCTGAATCAAAGCTAGACGCCGTTCTCAAAGCCATCGAAGCCTTGTCTATCAGGACCAATGAGATCGAGAGCTTTGTTTCTAGACTTCACAACGACCTCGGGGCTAGACCTTCACAAACGAGTCCTGCGCCTCAAGTTTTTCCATCCGGAGAACCATCAATTCTTCCAATTCAAGAGGAGAATCCATCTACTCAACATGTGGAGACTTTGAGGATCAAGGAGCCTCGGATCAGCCTTCCAGACAAGTTCGATGGCACACGCTCAAAGTTTCGAGGGTTTGTCAATCAAATCCAACTTATTACATTTCTTCAACCCCAACGCTATCCGACAGACGAATCGCGAGTAGGTCTAGTTGGAACCTTACTTACGGGGCAAGCTCTATCTTGGTTTGCTCCTCTGTTTGAAAAAAGATCACCGATCTTGAATAACTTCGAGATGTTCTTAGCTGCATTTGGAGAGGCTTTTGGAGAACACGACAAGATCCGTTGGGCAACAACCAAGATTCGTTCTTTGCGACAAGGATCGCGATCTGCATCTGTGTATGCATCAGATTTTCGACAATTAGCATGCGACATCAATTGGGACGAAGAAGCACTCATGAGTCAATTTCATTGGGGACTACGAGATGACGTCAAGGACCTGTTATTATCTTTTTCTGATCCTCAAACACTCAGTGAGGCAATAAGTCAAGCCGTGAAGTGTGACAATCGATTATTTCAGCGACGTCAAGATCAACGTTCTTGGACTTCATCAAAACCATATAGAAGTCCTTCTCACTCGGCTGCTTCAACAAGTATTTCAGGGAGTCATTCAGAAGTAGAAGACATGCAAATTGATGCGGTACGATTCAAGCCACTTACGCCACAAGAGAAGAAACGACGATTTGAAGAAGGTTTATGTTTGTATTGTGGAGAACCAGGCCATAAAGCTGACAGTTGCTCCAAAAAGCAACACCGCCATACTTTCAAGACACGGAGCACGTTCGTGGGGGACCATCAACAATCAAAAAACGAAGAGACCCAGCCACAATAGAGACCGTGCGGTTGGACAAGTTCAAATCACAAGGTCTCTTCCTTTCCGGTCAACCCTCTCGTTGTTTTAATGTACCTATATCTTTTATTTGTTTGAACCTTCAAACATCCGCCTTGATAGATTCAGGAGCCTCTGCTTGTTTCATAGATGAGGATTTCGTAAAACTTCACAATATTTCTTTAGTTAAAAAACCATATCCTGTTCCTGTAGAAGTAATAGATGGACGACCCTTAGCCTCAGGTCATGTCACCCACGAAACTATTCCTTTAGAAATAGAGTTAGAAGGTCATAATAGTTTTCTTGTTTTTAATGTCATTAAAACCCCTACAAGCTCTATCATACTAGGATTATCTTGGCTTAGAAAATACAATCCTAATATAGATTGGAGTACCCTCAAAATCAAGTCATTTCGTAGCACTACGATTCCCTCAACACAACCAACTAGGTCTAAAATTCGTCACCCTAAACCATTGTTCATTGGAGCAAAGGCTTTTATGAGAGCTGCAAAACACAGCAATCCGTTTGCTATTTATGCAACTCCGGCTCGTGATGAAGCAACTATAGTTACGAGTATTCCGGATCAGTATAAGGAGTTTCAAGATGTTTTTGAGAAGAAAAATGCTGATATTTTACCGGAGCATCGACCTTATGACTGCGCGATTGATCTGCAAGACGGCGCGCAACCACCTTTTGGCCCGATTTACAACCTCTCGCAAAATGAACTCGTAGCGTTGAAGGAATATATTGAAGAAAATCTCGCCAAAAACTTCATCCGTCACTCGAAGTCTCCAGCTGGTGCCCCAATACTCTTTGTCAAGAAGAAGGACGGCTCTTTACGAATGTGTGTTGATTATCGCGGCCTGAACAAGATTACTGTGAAGAATCGATACCCGTTGCCGTTGATATCTGGACTTCTAGATCAACTTGGACAGGCCAAGATCTATACGAAGATTGATTTACGCGGAGCTTACAACCTAGTACGCGTTAAAGAAGGGGACGAATGGAAAACTGCATTTCGAACAAGGTATGGTCATTTTGAATACAATGTCATGCCTTTTGGACTTACAAATGCAGCTGCCATATTTCAACATTTGATGAACGACGTCTTCCGGGAATTTTTGGATAAGTTTGTCGTGTGCTATTTGGATGACATCTTAATCTATTCCATGAATGTTGAAGAACATGAAGAACATGTGAAGCTTGTATTACAAAAATTACGAGATGCTGGATTATACGCAAAAGCAGAAAAGTGCGTATTTCATCAACCGCAAGTGGAGTTTCTTGGGTATATTATTTCCAATGAAGGCTTATCTATGGATCCAAAGAAGATTGAAGCTATCACGAATTGGTTAACTCCCCGAACGGTACGTGATGTACAATGTTTTCTCGGATTTGCTAATTTTTATCGAATATTCATCCAGAATTATTCTCAAATTGCTGCTGCATTGACTCGATTGACATGCAAAGACAAGCTCGATTGGGGACTTGAAGCGGAGAATGCTTTTCAAAATCTGAAGACTGCTTTTACAACGGCTCCAATTTTGATTCATCCAAACTTCTCAAAACCATTTTACATGGAGACTGATGCATCAGACTTTGCATTAGGTGCAGTATTATCGCAAAAGGGAGATGACGCAAAACTTCATCCAGTTGCGTTCTATTCTAGAAAATTCTCTGCTGCAGAAATCAACTACGAGATCCATGACAAAGAACTACTTGCTATAGTGGACTCGTTTAAAGAATGGCGTCATTTTCTTGAAGGCGCTTCGCACCAGGTGACTGTATACACAGATCACAAAAATCTTGAATATTTTATGTCAGCTCGTGTATTAAATCGTCGGCAAGCTCGTTGGAACATGTCATTATCTCGTTTTGACTTTGTCATCACATATCGACCTGGAAGACAACAAGGATTATCAGATGCTTTGTCTCGAAGATGCTATCTTGCGTCTAAAGAAGGAGAAGCTGCGTATGACCAACAACGAACAATTCTTTTGAAAACCGAGCAATTTCGAGTTCACGGAGCGACTATGGCAATGCCAGTTGACTCATCATTTCTTGACCAAGTTCGTGCAATATCAGCAATGGACCCTCTTGTTCTTGACATTCAGCGTCGCCCTGCTACTGATCGCGACAATTTCAAGTTTGTGGATGACCTCTTGTATTTTGAGGAGCGCTTGTATATTCCAGAAGGTTCTACACGCCTTCGAATTCTTCAAGCCCGTCATGATTTTCCTGCAGCCGGACATTTTGGGTTCAACAAGACGTTAGAACTCATTTCTCGAGATTTTTGGTGGCCTCAGATGTGGAAGACTGTCAAAGACTATGTCCTTTCTTGTGACACTTGTTCTAGATCGAAGAATCCACGACATCGTCCGTATGGACTCTTGCAGCCGCTGCCTATTCCAAAGCAGCCATGGTCTTCTGTTTCTATGGATTTCATCACCGATTTACCTCTATCGAAGTCATTTGACACCATATTCGTGGTTGTTGACCGATTGACAAAAATGACACATTTCATTCCTTGCAAGAAGACAATCACCGGAGAAGAGACAGCAAGATTATTTTTGGACAACATTTATCGATATCATGGATTACCAGATGACATCGTTTCAGATCGTGGACCGCAATTTGTCTCTAAATTTTGGAGATCTCTTTTTGAAATCTTGAAGGTGCAAATCAAACTCTCTTCTGCTTTTCATCCTCAAACCGATGGCCAAACGGAGCGTGTAAACCAAGTATTGGAGCAGTATTTGCGTTGCAACATCAACTATCAACAAGACGATTGGACTTTGCACTTGCCATTGGCTGAGTTTGCATATAATAATACCATTCATGCATCGACTCAACAAACGCCATTCTATGCCAACTATGGATATCATCCAAAGTTTGACATGTTAAAACCGATGGAGAATGAGAATCCGGCAGCAGTCGACTTTGCAACAAGATTATCAGAACTCCATGCGTTGATGAAGATTCATTTAGGAGAAGCCCAAGATCGCTACAAAGGCGCCGCAGATAAACTTAGAAAGGAATCACCGTCATTCCTAATTGGCGACAAAGTATGGCTTATTCGGCGCAATATCAAGACTACAAGACCATGTGATAAGTTGGACTATCGTCGATTAGGACCATTCCTTATTCAGCAACAAGTCAATCCGGTGGCTTTTCGGTTGGACCTACCAACATCTATGAAGGTACATCCTGTTTTTCATGTGTCACTGTTAGAACCATACAAAGAGTCGAATATACCAGGAAGAAAGCAACCACCACCGCCCAGCATTGAAGTTGATACCCACGAGGAATATGAAGTTGAAAAAGTACTTGATTCGCGGCGAAGACGAGGCAAATTAGAATATCTTATACACTGGCGTGGTTACGACATCAATGAACGAACGTGGGAACCAACAATAAATGTCGTTGACGCGCCTCAAAAGGTACAGGAATTTCATCAACGTTATCCTGATAAGCCACGACCTATTCGATGATAACTTCAACAAGAAGCTCTTCCATTGAGAGCTGTATATAAAGAGGGGAGAGCAATCAAAGAGCAACACAGCTCTCAACCTCAAAAAAAAACATCTTCTCTTGTACTTCTTTTCTTCTCAATATGTCTAATTGGAAGGTATTCCAAGACTCTTTAGATTCTGAATCGCAACCGGAGTCTGAGCGTGAGCTGTCTTTATCACAATTGCCGAACCAGCCTGTAGATCCTTTGCCACCACAAGAGCCTCGAAACGAAGCTGGACCTTCTCAACAACGAAGACGGCCTCGAAATGAAGAACCTCTTGAACCACGGCAACGTCAAAAAATACCCAGTAGCAGATCGTTGGTGATTGTCATCGAAGTAGAACCTGCTTTTGAAGGTCGCCCGGAAGCAGTATTTGAAGGACTTTTTTGCAACGAAGACACAGAAGTCCAAGCATGGTCTCAAGTAGCCGGCGTCGGTCACTATCGCTGGTTGCAAGGGCCCTTAAACCACTTAACTCGCGCTAGACAACTTGAGTATGTCGGAGAAACCATGAGACATATTTTTGATTTTCTTCGCCTCTGATCAAGAGTCCACAACAACACTCCTCGTGAAGACTCGTCGCTAGAGAGGGAGGTGATGTCACGGACATAGAACCTTGAGATGGGTATTGCAAAGACTAGGCCTTGAAGCCAGAGATATGTTATTGTTCAAGACTAGTTCGTGATGGGTATTGCCGTAGTTGTCCAGAGATAAGTTATTGTCCAAACTAGTTCGTGATGGGTATTGCCGTATTGTCCAGTGATAAGTTATTGTCCAAACTAGTTCGTGATGGGTATTGCCACCGACATAGAACCTTCTAGAATACTTCTAGAAGTTCTATAGGTCCTTTGACTTTTAGGATCTTTCTAGATACTTCCTAGGGACTCTCATAGTCTCTAGGAAGCCCCTTCAGAAGCTTCCTTAGTACTAGTATATCTAGGGGACGGGATGAGGGACTCCTCACTCTCGTCAACACAAGTTTAGGAGCACCCTTGAGTGTGCCTTGTCTTGTATCTTGTTCAACTATCGATTAGTTCAATATACTTTCTTGAGAACCACTCTTGTGTACTATTGCACTTCTTGTTCTTGGATCCTTGTTCATGTTCTTGCTCTTGTTCTCTTGTTCTCTTGTTCGTGAGTTCTTGTGTCCCTGACAGATGCCTTGAAATTGACACTTGACATGAACATCGTGCATTTGTTTAGGGATTGAATTTGGATATCCCTATGTTGTCGGGCTTTGTGAATAAGATTCATTTGTCTTGTTAAATGCAAAAATTGTTTTGACATGAATTAATTTTTGTATTTGGATTAGAAAATAAATATAAGTAATGTGCAATTTCATTGGTTTTTAGTACCTTTCAATGTCTGTTTAAAAGCATTGAACATTTGACAGGAAAAGTAAGTTTGTCACTCTAGTATGGTGATACAACTAAATTAGGATGCCCATAAATTGACCCTTGACATGAACAATGTGAATTTTTTTTTCTTTGGGTGGGTGGGGGTAGATTTGGACGTCCCTACTTTGTTGGGCTTTATCAAATAAAATTCATTCATCTTGTAAAATGCTAAAATCATTTTGACAAAAGTTTCTTTTTTTGAGTTTAAGAATAATTACATTTTATATGCAATTTTATTTGCTTATTAACCAAGACATGCAATGTCCAATCAACGCCATAAAATTTGGTTCAATGATTTATTAAATGAGTAATTTTGTAGTAGGAGCTTGGTTGGTTTCCGAGAACCTTCCCAAAGAGAAAGACGTCTGAAGGACACAACCTAACGAAATGTCTTAAGAGAATGTCTCAAATATAAGGGAGCCATTAAAAGGAATGTAAAGAAATGGTCAATGTTTTTTGAAAACATAGGAAAAGGATTTTCTAATCTTGGAAAAACTATCTCCTCTGTTTACATTAGGGGGTTCATTCCTAAGAACCTTTACATAGAGAAAGACATCATGAGGATTGGAGTCTAACTGAACGTTTAAAACGTAGGGGAGAATGAGGGAGTGTAAAGAGATGGGAACTTTTTTGGGAACATGGGAGAAGGATCTCCCAATTTGAGAATAGGATCTTCCATGTTTACATCCTCAAGGTCCCTCTGTTTATATCCTCAAGGTCCCTCTGTTTACATCCTTAAGGTCTCCCTGTTTATGTTTACACCGTTTGCATCCATAGGCTCTCCCTGTTTACACCCCTAGAGTCTCCTTGTTTAGGAGATTGCTTAAAATACACTTGAAAATTGCCAAATCTTTACATAACCATGAATCCTTGGGTAACTAATTCAATTTACTGCCTACACTAATTAAAAACTCCAGCTCAAGCTCACCCCCGCGCACTCAAGCGCGGGGTTAGGGAAAGAGACAGGAACAGGACCGGTGACCGCGGCACTCAACAGCGACGTCATCCATCCCCGATTTCATCCGTTCGAGCCTACGTCGGGAATCATTCGTTCCCGTGCACAGACACGCTTCCCGAGGGGGGCTCTCTCTGTCGAGCCACAGCTCAAAGGCAAAAGCCATAGCCACAGTCGGCTCTTTCTCAGTGTGCTTTCTCTACAATAGCCGGCGCTCGCATCGCCCTTCTTCTCTACAACCAGCTCTCATTACATTACAAGGGGATCGACGCCATAGTTTTTTGCAGCTCAGTGCATTTTCCCCTTCATTTGAAGCTCTGTCTCGTGGTTTCTGGTGCCTTTTCGGTGAAGTTTTGGTGGAGTTTTGGTGGAGTATATTCCCACTGGAGTTTAGCTTGCTGGTAAGTTAAGCGACAGTGCTGTGAGCCGGAATAGCCTGTGTGTGACGAGAACCCGAAAGTTTCACGAGAGTCCTGTCGATACGAGTGGTCGGAGGGGCTTTGTTACGGGAGGAGATTGACTGTGCAAGCTCGTGTGTGTCTGTGGTCGATCGTAAGACGATGATGTGTTGTGAAGAATGAGGAATGATTTTGTCGAGTTTGGTGTCCAAACGAGTGAGTTATTGAAGTGGGTAGGTGGCAAGTCATCGAGTGTTGGTGCTTCTTGGTTGGTACTGTTAGTGTTCTGTAATATGGAAGCAATGGGGGCTTATCGGTTTTTGGATACGGTCCGAATCGTGAGCATTGTGTTTCGATGTTAGAAACCGAGCTTATCTGAAATGCAGCGTGGGTTTTTTTGAGTTTGATTGGTCACGTTTGATACTCGAATTGACTGTGTTCTTGTTTGCGAGTGCAGAGGTTTGGAAAGGGCTCGATCAATTCCGCTAGCTCTGTATGTCAGAGCACTTTAAGCGATTGCGAATGCGTCGATGCAACTACTGTAGTGCTTGCTGAAAATTTTCCAGGGTTTCCACTATAGCTTTCCAGGGCGAAGGATATGCTTGTTGCGAGAACCGTGATCCTCGAAAAATGATCCACACTCTGTTTCTCACTATTGATCAATTACCAGCTTGAAGAACCGTGAACCCGATCTTGTCCCACAGAGAGCGATATACGTACATTCTGTTATATACACACTTATATTTCTTGGACAATTTTTTTTTTGATCAGGAGTTCGCAAAGTTCTGGATACCGGCTTCCCCTTTGTATAGCTGAAAAGAAGAATTTCCGAAAAATCGCTCGGTGCACTAAATATTACATTGTCAAGTAAATTGCATAGTATCAGTAGACTACGTTTCCTTACGCCATTATTATCTCGAGAGAGAGCCAGTCACAATTGCGACGCCATCCGTACGAATGCCTGGACTCCGCTGCCCTGGGCCGACGATAACTGCACCGTATGGAAACTATTCCTTCCTCCAAGATGCGGGCAAAGACTCGACATGGGACCGGCCTGCAGATCTCAACTTCCAGCACTCAGGGGAAGCCGTGCCTTTCGTCCCTCATATGCACAAAGCATGTCGTCCGCCTCAGTTTTATGCGGAGTGGATGAAAAGTAAAGCGAACACTGCCTTCTGCCCTATGAGTGTCAGCGCCTCCTCTCATGTTAACGGTGGCAATGACTACGACGACGACCTTGCGGACATGGTGGACGATTTCATCGAGCAAGGCTCTTCCACCTTTCTTGATGGATATGACAGTGACAGTGGTCCTCCCAATATTGCCAAACTTTGCAACAGCTTGCAGGTATAGTTGCGATTATTTGCTTAATTTGAAAGATTATGGTCCATACCCCTTTGACGTGAAGTATGATTTTCCAGCCTGGGCGAGTAGGGCCTAAGTAACTCCATAGATGTCACTACCCATTTGGGCTGTTCCGTTATAACATCCGCTGCGTATCAGTACATTCGCTGCGTTGCAAACGTTTGAAAGAGTTGACTAGAGAGCACGTTATTTGTACGTCTACGTAATCATGCGAAGGCCTCAGGTTGCCCTAGTAGTGAGTCATACCGTGCTAATTAGTCTTTCTTTCCACTGAAAATAGTTTGTGTTGGACGGTAATTCGACTGTATTTTTGGGTGAAAACATCTTGGTTCGTGAAATTTTTGGTGATCCTCATGTCTATGTAATTTCTGGTGCAGGCATTGACATCTTCCTACGGAGGCATCGAAGGAGAGCTTCTTAATGCCGTTTGGAGGCTAGTTTTAGCTATCGATGTCGACACGGATTTGATTTGCAATTCGGAAGGGACGGACTGCAGAGGTGGATGCATCAAGCGCCTGGTTGCCAGCCAGTTGCGTGCTGCTGGCTACAATGCGGCTGTGTGCAAATCTAAGTGGGAAGGTTCTGGACGTGTGCTCGGAGGTAACTAACTAAGAGCCCCTAACTCTCCTTTCCTAATACTGATACGAGCCTCGGTTTGTCCGTTTCACATGAAATATCGTATTAAGTAACTTTGTTGGCTTGTACAGGTACAGTACAAATGGGTGAATACGAGTACATCGACGTTGAAGTGAAATGCAACGGTCAGTATGTGGAGCGTTTGATAGTGGATGTGGATTTTCAGGACCAATTTGTACTGGCGAGAGCTACTCCTAACTACCTGACGGCCCTCAAGCTGCTGCCCACTGTTTTTGTTGGCACAACGAAGAGACTGGAGCAGATTCTTCAAATTATGTCTGAATCTGTCAAAGTGTCTCTGAAGCAAAACTCCATGCCGCTTCCGCCATGGCGCACTCTGGATTTCATGACCTCCAAGTGGCTGTCTGCAGCTCATGAACGGGATGTAGATAAATCGTGGCCGCGTGGTACGCCTCGAGGTGGTTCTTTGAGCAAAGGACGCCTTCCATCCATGCCTGAAACTAGGCAATGTGATGTACAGTTACGACGTGTGAAGGATTCTCTCCTTACGGAAGTGAATGGCTCAACGCTGAACATCCTAGGGCGGGGAAGAACTACTCGACACCATTCACGTGGGAAGCGTAGCATCCTGTGAGCCATACTATTGTTCGGATTTTACATGATTTTACATGCGGCGATCTTGTTTGTATCGACTGGCAGGCCGAACACATTCACTACCAGTTGATTTCTGAGAAGAGGTTTAGTCCCTAGACTAAACTCACGGCATCCTGACTGCACTGAGACACCCTTTCGATTTTCCCAGACATTGACACATGTAAGAATTTGGAGGTCTACCAGACATTCGAAGAGTTTTGTATACTTGATTTAAGCTCCTAGTTCTGCATTGTCACTTTGTATAAACTCTACGTATCAGACGTACGGTACCCTGCTCAGGCATTTCGTTAGTGAGAAAATACAATGTGCTTAGAGACATCTCCATTTTCTTGTGGAAGCATGGAGTTTGAATAGGATTTGCGAGATGAGACTCTATAGTTTGTGTTTCCCACGTACGTGATATAAATTATGACGATTTCTTTACCTTTCATATCTGAAGGCAACCATATCATTGGGGGTGTCACTTCTCCAAGTAGTATTTGAATTGAGCAAGTAACCTGTGCCAGAGGTTTCCACTTTGCAGTTAAGTTCTATTTCTCTTCGACATCTTTTGAGACATCAATTGCTTCCGTCTTTTGGTTTGCTTGGACAGGTTTCCAGTTTTCCAGGTTTGGATGGACTCAACATGACTAACATGACACAATTTTCATACGTCTCCGCATTTTTCGGAGAGAAAGTGTATAAGGCCAGTATCTTTCAGACCATGTGCAATGGCATGAAAGGAATGCGGTTGCTTTCACTGCAATTTGCTGGGTCTTGCAAATAGTATGTGTCTTCTAGAAACGTTGTGGATGAGAATTGCTTAAAAGGCAACCATGCAATAAGCTATTGTGACTTTGGTTTAAGTTACATTCCGAAAGAAGTTGTGTCTTCCGTCATTTTGATTTCATTGCAATTATTACTACCATAACTTGGATATTTGGCAAGCCGATCCATGCAATATTATGGATGTGACTGAGCATCATGTGCGCCTGTCACTAGGAAAGTGGAACTGGGCAACACCATAATATAAGTTATATGTTAAATGCATGAACGGACAGTCTGCTGAGCCACTGGCTGTGGACGCAATTCTGTAATTGCTACATGCTGGTATATTAAGCCCACATTCTTCTTTGCATATTTTACTTGCTATGGTACATTGTACATTGTACAGACACTTCCGGTTGGTTTCCCCTTAATCTAAATTTGCTCGCATGCTCCTAAATAGTGCATTGCAATTTGCTAATTGCGACACATTTCTGAACATGATAAATCCAAATTTAGCTTTCAGGAGCTTCACAGTAACATTAACTGGCCTACCTTCTGATAAGGTACTTGTGACACGTCTTTTTTCTGTTTAAATTTGCTCACTTGCTCCTAAACAGTGCTCCCCATGTGGTCCTTTACAGACGTTAATGGGCTTATGGGCAGCAGTATAAAAAGGCAAGGAACTTACCTTCGCTGCTGCTTCTACCGTTAAAGTAAGAATTATCGCCATACTTTCATGCTGATCCTAGTGGACGACCAATTTTATCATGCCATCTGGCCAGATAGAACCCTCCACTTTGTGCAGGTAATTCTCGCTTTGCTGAGTACTGTAAAGTTGGCGGTAACTCGATTCAACCCAGATTACCAGCCTCGGTAAACAACCACCTGTACGTACATGATGTGTCATAACTCCTATTATTCAGAAGCCCGGTAGAAGTGAAAGATGGAGAATGTGTGTGCGTAACTCATAAACCCAATCATTCCTCCTGCCATCAATAGAAATTCTTCGATGTAGGTGTTACTCATAGTCATGTTAAATATAGAGCTTGTATGCAATACCATGAAACAAGTGGATGGGGATGAAGAAAAATTAGACCCTCTTTTCCTGGGTTTTTTAGTAACAGACGTGCTGGTTTTAACCCTTTAGTGCCTAGGGTACTGTAGCAGACAGCTCTGGATTTCAGTGGGTTTTTCCACTGTGGTTGAGACTACCAAAAATAGAATGGGTTAAATTAGAAAGTAACTGTACAATTCTATTCTCAACTCGAGAGCACACATTTTATTAAAATTTGAGAATCATCCGATGGTGGGATCGGAAGATTATAGTATGTATTTGAACTGTATGATGCACGCTCAAAAACGAGATTTTGGGGGGTGTGTGACTTCAAAGTTAAATAGAATTTGAGGTAAATTTTCAAAAATAAAAGCAAAGAAGTTCAGCTATGCCCTATGTCAACACCTCTCCGTTGCAATCTTTCATATCAAAAATAGACTCATACATAATTATTGTGAGATTTATAAGTGAAAGTGACTTGTCCATGTACGGTTTAGGACAAAATTTTATACGTTGAAAATTGACAGGAGTGGGTACATTAGTCAAGATCGGATTACACACACTAATGGAAGATGAAGAAGAGAACACAATCCAAAAAAATAAAACAAGATAACAAACTTCCAAACACAAGAAATACTACACAATACATATGTTGTATTTGTAAGTATTTACTGTATTTTCAAGTATTTGCAGTATTTTTGCGTTCTGTTGATAGGTATTTGGATAGTTGTACAATTCCAAATTGAAAATTTCTTTTTCTGGAAGGTGCGTAATGTATGTGCGCAAATCTGAACTTCAAAACTGAAGTTCCAATTCTTCACGGATTCTCTGCTATTTGCATTTCGGACGTTGTAGTGACCATAATGTGGTTTGCTAGGCACTAAAGGGTTAAGCCTCTTTGAATCAACATGAGATAATAATGTTCTTTTCTGTTTTTTTTTATTTCAAATACTTACTTTAGGTATAGAAAATATAGATAGAAAATTGAGAAACACTGTCCATTTTAGAGCAATAGAGTATATCTTTTTTTAATAAAAAACCATTATAAATATATTATTTATACCATAACCTAGTAGCGGCTTTGGCACCCCTACAGTTCCACGTCAACTTTTCCGCCATTCACATCCTCTATTCATTGATCACAACCAACAAGAAAGCAACATGTTGCACTTTTTATTTTATTTATTTATTTTAAACTTGAATTAATTTGTACCGGAGCTGTTACCAGTTTACGGTATATGGTAGATTAGCTCATGCCATTTTTTCAACATTTCTCACTCATAATCATAAATTTTACTATGTGTTTTTTAATGTAAATAATTGAAATTGAATATTTTAATCATGTTTTCAAATGTTAAATGAGGAAAACTAATTAAATTAAAGGATAATTTAATGGGCATACCTTGTGTTATTTAATGGAGTTCAGTTGTAGAATGGTGAATGATGCTTTTGGGAGTATGGATAAACAAGTTTTGTCCTTGGAATTTTTGTTTTTGTTTTTGTTTTGTTTTGTTTTGTTTTGTTTTTTTGTTTTTCATTCAAGATACTATATCACTTCATTTCATATTGTCCTTTTTCCTATGAAGGCCACGACTAAGGCCTAATTAATTTAAAGCTATAAACTCGGGTTGTAGAATTTATGTTGCAAACCACATTCCTCAACTTGAAAGTAAAACTTAAAAAAAAAAACCACATTCCTCTTCTCTGAATCACAACAACACTTATTTAAATTACAAAGGATATTAAATATTAGCATTAGTTATTTCTATTTTTGAAATATTTTTAAATTTTTATTTTGAAAAAAAATGAAAGAAATTTCATAGCACAAATTGAACTAGGGGCGCAATGTTTTCATTATCTTAACACGGATCCACTATTTTTACAATTCTATGCACAATGCACTATTTACACTGTTATGATGCATTAATCTTACAATCTTATGCATCAAACAAACTATTTATACTATCCAATATACGGGACGTACTATTTTAAGTATATTACGCTAATAACACACTACATTCACTAAATTTACTATATACCAAGTAGTGGTATTTTTGTTTACTTTTTTATTTTTATTTTAATAAGATTTACCATTGCTACTAGTGTTGCCATGTACAGTTGATCCAAGTGTCCGATCATTTAGCCATGATTTTATTTATTTATTTATTTAATATTGTCATTGTTATTTTTATAATACTTTATTCTTTATTCAATTTATGATGAAAAATTTTGATTAAAAATTCATAATTTTTACACTGTAGATCCAAAGGCCACGAAACAACTTTAGTGCACCCCTTCTCGTTTGAGAGCTTTTCAATGATACCAAAAACTTGGCTGGTAAATGCATGGTCCGGGAGATCCCAATGTACTATACAAACAAAACAAATAAACTACCTTCCTTAATGTATAGACATATTCATAACCACTTTCCTCTTGACATTAACTTAGTCTTTTATTTAAACTCTAAATTTTTAAATCTTGTTTTTGGATCCTATGCATGGACCAACCTAGTTAATCATACTATGCTAGTGAGTAAGTGCGTTCAATTTTTTTTTGTGATTAACCCTTTAAGGACATACTAAGTCCCTTGGGCTTGGTTTTCTCAGTTAACCATAAATTGCTAACAATAGAGATTTTTTTAATGATTTTATATTCAGACATTGTCTATGACAAATAGTATGTACTTACATTTTTTGAATGTAAATTACTTCTATATTTTGTGTTTAAGACTAAAGAAATACTTCTTTCTATCTAAATTAGAAAATGTCCTTTAAGGGTTAAGGTAGAAATACCATAAACCGAGACACCCCCAAGAACCATATCATAGACTACTATTGAAACCATGTTGTAAATTGACCTTAAACCATTTTTTGGGAAATTGGTGTCAACCAATTAGCTTCTTGGGTTTGGTTTATTTTGGGTAGAGTGGTAGGGCAATCCATAAATCAATTTAGGGTCCGTCCATTATCAATTTAAGATAAATTTAGGGCATGAGTAGGGGGTTTAACAAACTTTTCACTTTGAAAAATCATAGAAAATTTTCTATTTGGCAAAGAAAGATGGCATCACATTGTCTCTTCATGATTTTTTTCTCTCCATTTAGGAAAAACAAGTCCTTGATCAAACTCCCATTTCTAAGATGCAAAACACCTTATTTTCTCATTTTACAATATTTCTATCTTAAAAGGCAATATGACATTATTACTCCATTTTATTTGCCATATTTATTTGACCTGATTGATCAAGTGATTGAAAAAGTTTGTTCAGTAAAATCTCTAGTAAAATACATTCCTATCTCTTTGATATGACCTTCTCTATAATTATATTTGGAATAATCTCCACACCACGACTATAGGACACTTGTCACATGCCAAAACTATGTCAGTCATTTGTTTGGCACCGCAGACATTTAGACATGTAAATTAAAGAGGTCGTGTTGGAAAGCAAAGCAAGAAGTTCATTGTAGGAGCTCTCTATTTTGGGTAGAGTGGTGGGGCAACCCATAAATCGATTGAGGATGAACCCATTATCAATTTAAGATAAGTCTAGGGCACTTGTTACATGTCAAACTATGTCAGTCATTTTTTGGGATGAGAGACATGCAAATTAAAGAGAACATGGTGTAAAACAAAGCAAGAAGTTCACTATGGGAGCTCTCTATTTTGGATAGAGTGGTGGGGCAATTCATAAATCGATTTTGGATCAATCTATTAGAGTTATCCGTAAAGTAAAAGGAGGTACCTTGTATGTTGGCCGGAGTTTGTACCCTTCAAATAGTATTTTCTATACTTATCAATCACAAGCCACCAAACACTTGCTTTGGGTGAGCATAAAGGTTGGTGTGGAGGCATGAATAGATTCCCGCTTAGGAACTTGAGTGCCGTGTAGGGGAGCTTCTCTTGCATTGGTGAGGTGCAAGGTTTGAATCTCCCTAACAATGCAGAGCCTTTTGATTGGTTGAAAAAAGAGTAGCCAAAACTCGTTTTTGCCACCTTTCAAGATAAAAAACCAATTTTGCCTTATCTTTCCTTGTGGGGAAATGTTTTGCTCTACTTTACGGATAAGTTTAGGACACAAGTAGGGGGTTTGACAAACTTTCCACTCTTTGAAAAATTGTAGAAAATTTTCTATTTTGGAAAATAAATAAATATAGAATCACTTTGTCTCTTCATGATTTCTTCTTCAAAATTTAGGAAAAACAAGTCATTCATCAAACTCCCATTTCTAAGATGCAAAACACCTCAATATTTTCTCGGTTTAAGATATTTCTACCTTAAAGGCGACATGATATTCATTTGTCATGTATATTTGACATGTTCAAGTGATTGAAAAGTTTATTGAGTTATCGCAAAAGGGTCTCCCTTCTGGTTCTGTGTATGTTTGTTCTTCTATCAATGGAATAAAAGTTCATATGATTCCCAAAAACAAAACAAAAAAGTCTATTGAGTGAGATACATTTCTTACCTCGTTGATACGATCTTCTCTAAAATTATATTTTGAAATAATCTCCACACTTGTTACACTATCATTGAATGTAGGACACTTGTCGGATGTCAAAACTTGTCGGATGTCATTTTTATTGGGACCGCAGACAGGCCGATTAAAGAGGCCGTGGTGTAAAGCAAAGGAAGAAGTTCACTGTCGGAGCTCTCTTTGGGTGCGATACCTTGAGTATGATACTTTGATTGCGGAAGGAAAAAAAATCTCAAGATCCACATAGAAACACAAAAGATGAGTTTACAGTCCCCGTGCTCAGAATCCACACAGAGCACAGAAGGGGCAGGCAAGTGACAAAGCAGAGACAAGAAGATTTACCACAAGTTTTTTTTAAAATTTCAAAATAATCTTTCATCAAATCAATTTTTTTTTTCCTTCTGTAATTTAACCCATAAAGGGCTGATGGGAATAGTATATACGTTGGTGTATATTTGACATTAGTTGTAAATAGAAAGTTTCAAATTGAAAACCCCAACAGCTCATTAAAATCATGCCGACGTGAATTTTAACTGCACTTTTGATCTTAAACCCATAGGAAGTGTGGAACCCAATGGAATGTTGCTATATAATACTGGTCGGAAAGGGCTCTCTAGACCTTTAAGGATTAAAATACCTGAAGTTGATGAGCTCGGTGCGACGACATGGAAATGGGGTTGAGTGAATTGTATGTGGAGACAAACATGCAATATTCTCTCCTAGCTTCCTTTTTGGCTCATAGACTTTTGTTACTGATTTTTCTAGTTCCACTACAACAAGGACACAAGGTTACTGATCTTTGAGCTGCAGTAGTGATTGGCAGCCTGGATTTGTAGTACTTTGTATTCTTTGCAATAGAAAAGACAGTTTGATTTGTGCCCAATAAATACACATACAACACACACATATATATATATATATATATATATATATATATATATATATATAATGTACTACTTTGTTGACTACAACTGCAGTTGAGTCTACTGTAAGCAAACCCGTAGCCAAACTCAATCTTGAGCCTCCCGTTCATGTACCATCCCCTGGCAAGCTCTTTTGCGTACCTTGGTCTCAATACGTATTTTATACGTACTCCAGTATTGTTGCTCATTTCTCTCATATGGGTTGCAATGTTGCAGACTTGCAGTCTCTCAATTGAATGTGCAATGAAAGCTTCATAGAGCAATCAGGGCTATTTACAATTTTATTTATTATTTTATTTATTATTATTGTGATTAATATTACTATTATTTTTCTGGGGTGACTTCTAAAATTTAGTTCAAGTTCATGGCTCTTGAAAATTTTGAATTATAATAAAAACTACAAGAATATTATGCAAAATTTGATATGTAGAACTTGCAATTTGATATATGGAAAGTAATAAACTAATAAAATTGCATGTGAAATATGGTTATTCTCTAACCCAATTTTATTTTTAGTTTACATAAAAAAAAATAGCATTTAAGAAGAATAATGAATTTCTTTTTACGCAGCTTGACAAAATAGGGGCATTCAACTAAATAAGTGCACGATGTTCATGTTGGGGTCAATTTGAGAGCATCTTACTTTAGAGAGAAAGACCCATCCGAGCTTATGAAAATTTATATAGCATCTCACTTTAGTTGAATGAGGCCCTAATAGAATAGTCTAATCACCATAGTTGCTTGACAAACTAACTTATCATATTAGATGTTCAAAGTTTTAAGACACATGTTTCAGAAAGGTTTTTGATTAGATCATCCTAATATCTCGATGTGACCTACTCAATGGTGTTAACACTTAAAGGACATAGGGTGAAATGGAGGGCAACCCAAAGGAATCTGAGAAATGATTTCTTGGATCACATGACTCTAATGTCTCTATGTGACTTAACCCTTTTGTGCTGAGGGTAGTTATGGAGAAACCAAAGTTTTTTGGTGTTTTTTCTCCTTAAAACTCTCCCTATTCAAATTATGGATACTATTAATAGTATTTAATCGTATAAATGTAAGAATAGCTTAATCAAACAAGTGCTAGTTAAACCTTGGTAAAATGAGATTGTTGGATTGGAAGATTATAGTATGTCTTTGGACCGTATAATGCAAACTCAAAAATGAGATTTTGGAGGGTGTGTGCTTTCAAAGCTAAATAGGATTTGGGTTAAATTTTCAAAAATAAAAGTGAAGAGGTTCAACAATGACCTCTCTGTTGCAATCTTTCATGTCAGAAACGGACTCACACATAATTATTGTGAATTCTATAAGTGATAGTGACTTATTCATATACGGTTTAGGAATTAGGACAAAAGATTATAAGTTAAAATATGAAAGGACTTGGTACATTGATCAAGATCGGAATACATGCACTAATGGAACATGATCAAGAGAACACAATCCAAAAAAATAAAACAAGATAACAAACTTCCAGACACAAGAAATACCACATCGTACATATGTTTTATTTGTAATTATTTACTATATTTTTCAAGTATTTTCAGTATTTTTGCGTTTTGTTTGTAGGTATTTTGATAGTTTCACAACTCCAAATTGAAAATTTCTTTTTTTAGAAGATGTATGTTATGATTCTCCAACTCTCAACATCACAATTCAAAATCCAATTTCTAGCTGCCCACGTAATTTCTAGAAACTGGGTTGATGCACGGACCCCTTGTCCAAAAAGTAAAAAAATAAAAAATGTGAAGTTAGGCTCCTATGTCCAAAAAATGAAGTAAAAAAGAAATAAAAAAAAGATGAAACCCTAGCATGCCCAATACTAGATAGTCCCCTCACGTTGCCACGTGGCACGATGTGGGGAACTGCTACCAAACACTTCAGTGGCAGGCTGAGCCATAATAGGGTACTACTGGCTTGATTCCCAACATGGCTCCCATGGCCTTACCTGACCTAGTTTTAGCAAATTTTGAATTATATTAAAAACTACAAGAATGTTATGAAAATTTTGTTATATAGAATTTGCAATTTGATATGTGGAAACCGATAAACTAATAAAATTGCATATGAAATTTAGTTATTCTCTATCCCAATTTTTTTAGTTTTTATAAAAAAAATTCAAGTATTTAAAAAGAATAATGATTATTTCTTACATAACTTGACAAGCTAGGGACATTCAACCAAATAGATGTACAATGCTCATGGCGGGGGTCAATTTTAGAGCATCTTACTTTAGAGAGAACAACCCATTCACGCTTAGAATACTTTACAAAGCATCTTATTTTTAGCTGAATGACGCTCTGACTTGTAGAATAGTCAAGTCACCATAGTTGTGTAATAAAGTAGCATATCGTATTAGATGTTCAATGTTTTTAAATAGATATTTTAGAAAGGTTTTGAATTAGATAACTCTAATGTCTCTATCCGACCTACTCAATATTATTGACCATTAAAAGATATAGGATAAAATAGAGGGCTACTCGAAGGAATCTGAACAAAGATTTCTTGGATCAAATAAAGTCTCTAATGTCTTCATTTGACTTACTCAATAGTATTAACACTTAAAAGACATGGGGTGAAATGGAAGGCATTTTGAAGGAATCTGAGCAATGATTTTTTGGATGAGATACCTCTAATGTCTCAATGTGACCTATTCAATATTGTTAACACTTGAAAGACATAGGGTGAAATAGAGGACAACCTGAAGGAATCTCTGCCAAGATTTCTTACTCCCAATGCTTTTTTTGAAAAGCTAGGTTGACCCCACGACTCCCTTGTCCAAAAATAAAAAAAATAAAGATGTGAAGCATGGCTCCTATGTCCAAAAAATAAAGTAATAAAGAAACAAAAAATGTGAATGCTTTGTAGGCCCAACCCAGACTAGGCAACTACTGGCCCAATCTCCAGCCCCACCTCCCTTGGCCATAGCTGCCCTCGTTCTAGCATATTTTGAATTATATTCCAAACTACAAGAATATTATACAAAATTTGATGTGTAGAACTTGCAATTTGATATATAGAAACCGATAAAACAATAAAATTGCATATGAAATATAGTTATTATCTATATCAATTTTTTAGTTTTTTCAAAAAAACTAAGTATTTAAAATGAATAATGATCTTTTTTAACATAACTCGATATGCTAGAGACATCCAACCAAATAGGTGTATAATGCTCATGGCCGAGGTCAATTTCAGAGCATCTTGCTTTAGAGAGAACGACCCATCAGGGCTTAGAACACTTTATAAAGCGTCTTATTTTAGTTGAATGACGCCCTTGAAGAATATCTAATCACCATAGTTGCTTGACAAACTAACATACCATATAAGATATTCAAATTCTTAGACAAATATTTCTGAAAAGTTTTGGATCAGATCATCATAATGTCTTCATTTGAGCTATTCAATAATGTTTACACTTAATGGACATAGGGTTAATTGGAAGGAAGTCGAATGGAATTTGAACAATGGTTTCTTATAATAACTCTATCGTCTCCATGTGACCTACTCAATAATATTAATATTTAAAGAACATATCTAGAATGAAATGAAGGGCATCATGAAGGAATCCAAGCAAGGATTCTTTGGATCACAAAACTCTAATGTCTCCGTCTGACCTAGTGGATACTTTTAGCAAATAAAGAACATAGCTTGAAATGGAGGGCAACTTGGAGGAATCTAAGGAAGGATTTCTTGTACCACATAATGCTGATGTGTCTATTTGACGTACTCGATTTTGTTAACACTTAAAAGACATAGGATGAATTAGAGGGCAGCCGAAGGAATCTGAGTAATGATTTATTGGATCAGATAACTCTAATGACTTAATTTGACCTACTAAAGACTATTAATACTTAAAGTGCATAGGGTGAAATAGAGGGCAACCCGAAGGAATCTAAGCAAAGATTTCTTGGACCAAATAATGCTAATGTCTCCATCTGATCCACTCAATATTCTTAACATTTAAAGGACATATTGGAGTGAATTGGAAGGCAACTTGAAAGAATCTGGGCAAAGATTTCTCGGATCAGATAACTCTAATGTCTTAATCTAACCTACTCTATATTGTTAACACTTGAAAAACATAGGATGAAATGGAGGACAATGTGAAGAAATTTGTGCTAGAATTTCTTGTTGTCCACACACTTCTTGAAAATATAAATTGACTCTATGGCTCCCTTGTCCAAAAGATAAGATAACAATGATGTGAAGTTGGGCTTCTATGTCCAAAAAATAAAGTAATAAATAAATAAATAATGTGAAAGCCTAGCAAACTCATCCCTGGCAGCTTTTTCCACGCTACCACGTGGCATGGCGTGGGGATGAGCTTCCAGATTCTTGAGTGGTAGGCCCAACCCAAAATAGGTGACTATTAGCCCAATCCCCTATCCCACATTTATGGTTAGAAGAACCCCGATTCTAGCATATTTTGAATTTATTTTAAAAACTACAACAATATTTTGCAAAATTTGATATGTAGAATTTGCAATTTGATATATGGACACCAATGAACCAATAAAATTTCTTTAAAAATATTCATTCTCTATCCTAATTTTTTTTAGTTTCTTCAAAACAATTTAAGTATTCAAAAAGAATAATGATTTTTTTAAACATAACTCGACAAGTTAGGGACATCCAACCAAATAAGTGCACAATAGTCATGTCGGGGGTCAATTGCAGAGCATCTTTCTTTTGAGAGAATGATCCATCATGTCTTAGAATACTTCATAAAGCATCTTACTTTAGTTGAATGACACCCTAGTAGAATAGCCAAATCACTATAGTTGCGTGATAAACTAACATATTATATCTGATGTTCAATGCTTTTAGATATTTCATAAAGGTTTTGGATCAGATCATTATAATGTCTCCATCTGACCTACTCTTAAAGGACATAAGGTTAAATGGAGGGGAGACCAAAGGAATCAAAGTAAGGATTTCTTGAATAGTTTGGCCTTCTCAATAGTAAATAGTGTTAACATCTAAAAGGACCTAGGATGAAATAAAGTAATAGAAAAATATTAAAAATGTGAAACCTTGGTAGGTCCAGTGGAGGCAAATTCTCCATGACTCGTCGTGGGGATCTGCTACTAGGCATATAAGTGGTAGGCCCAGTCCACACTGGGTCACTGCTCGCATGATCCCCCGCCGTCTCGCTACGGGGTCTCACTCTTAGACATGACAAAGTAAGACAATTGCTCTAAAGTTGACTAATCACTGGTTAAACTCTTTAGCAGAAATGTGCATAACTCAAGTATAAAAACTTTAGATCCCAAAATTCTTTTTGGTGACAGATTCTGTTTGATTGTACAACATTTCTTAGTTGAACAATACTCAAATAAGTTGGTCTACAGTTATGCATAATTGAGCCTCAAAAGTTTGATTACAACACATTTACATTCTTCACTACTTTTCTGAATTTTGAACATATCTCATGTATAAAAACTTCAAATCACAACATTCTTTTTGGAGGTGGAAGATGACTTAGCCTTCTAATGTTTATTTAATTTAATTTTATACTTTTTAAGTTAAATAAATAAATAAATTGCTATGCTCAATTGAGCAATATTGAGCATAGTAATACATGCTCAATAATGCTCCATTAACCCCTAAATGACCGATCGACCATTTTCTGGTCGCAGCCCAAATAGCAGTGACTGCCCATGGGCAGAAAATGACATTCTTCAAATTTTGATTTTTTGTCAACATTGGGGGTAGAGATCATGTTCTAGTATTGTTTGATACATTTCATTTGCAATATTGAGGTTCACTAAGGATTTCTTCAAAGACAAAAACCTCAATATTATCCTAGTGTTATAAAACTTACTATTTCCGGAAACTAATGATGTTCTCTCAATTGAACATTTTGCCTTTTTAAATTTTAGAATAGAATGTCTATTTTTAACTAATCATATCAAATTTCAAATTCTAAAAATAGAATTTGTAATTTTGGTGAATTTTAAATGGTAAATGCTTCTAAATTCATTAAATGAGTATCTAAAACTATTTTTGGAAGTTTTACCCTACGAATAATTACTAAACAGCATACTTCTCATTTTCTCTTTTGAACCAAACTTCATCAAAGTTGCAGAAGTAACATTTTAGAACACATCTAGGTTTTGCCCTTACCCCTCTGTCATTTAGGGGTTAATATTGCTGTGATAAAAATCTATTGAAAAATTTGGTGTTGTGAGAATTCACATGGGCTTGCATTTTCTTCTTATCCCATACCATTTGGGAGTGACTTAGAATGAATTTGATTACAAGATCAACTCTTTCTTCCTCCAAAGCTTACTTGGTTATCCAAATAGTATTAAGAAATGTGAAAATAGTAGTTTCCAACATTTTGGCAATTTCAATAAATGATTTATGTGAATTTTGGCAAAAACCACTTGTAATCTCCAAAAGAATTTGGCATGCTCTATTTGAAAGATTTATTGCCGAACGTGCTATTAAGGTTCGGTATGTTCTTTCTTCTTTTTCTATTTCTTTTTCTAAAATTGGTAGCCTGATTCAATGAGGGATAAAAGGATGAATCAATGTTACTTCTGGTGTTGGATTAATATGGCATATTTCTAGAATGAAACCTTGGATGGAGGTTCATTCTAAATACCTATTTGAGGTCCATTATTTCAATTCTAATTCATTCATTTCATTGAGAATCCTATAATACCGGTACAATACCGGTTTCTTCTTCTTCTTGTGGCAATCTAATGTTGTAGTTAACCCTTAACCTTTAAGTGTGCAGATGGACCATAGTGGTCCATGGTTCAACTCATATTGTGAAAAACTTGTGGCTAATGGCTGAATTGAACTGGATGTTGAACATCAAAGTTTTGTGCATTGTAATGTAGAGAATTGTGGACTTTTCAAAAAAATAAATGGAATATTTTTGTAGATTTTGTGGCCTGATGAATGGTTGTTTATACGTATTTGTATAAATACCAGTGTAGATATTCCTCTAGAATGCACGCATATAAGTAATTCTTTGGTGAACTAAATCATCTCACAAAATTCTACCAAACTTCCCACATCTCATTGTTCCATACACATGTGTGGCGAAAAAATTTCAGGTTCAAAAAATCATTTTTGGGGCATTAACTTATTGGCATTACCAAAAAGACCTCATTGTATTCACTTCCTTCAAACGTACATCTGCGCATTTAAGGGTTAAACGTCCAACCGTCCAGAAAGTGGATGATGTATAGAAATGAAGACTTCATTTTTCTCATCCGTCATTGACTTTTGGCAAAGTGAACTTTTTACTATATATTTTTTTGGAAAATTAGCTTCATGCATGTGTGATCCGATTAGAAAGGGGATGATTTGTGAAATTTTTATACCTCATTTCATGTTGATTCGCCAAAAATTTCAAAGATTTTAGTCTAAATGTGCTCTTGAAAAAGTCAACTCATAAAATTAAGCAACCAAAACATTTCCAAAAATCACTACATTTAGAGTATTACATTTGAACTCATCACAACAAATTTCATCCATAGGTTGTCAATATCTGATTCGTAATGAAATTACAAAAGAATTTTGAATTTCACGTTTCAAATTTTATAAAAAAATATTGATGATAGCAATCACAGAATCTAAAATTCATAATTTACAACTTTTACTCATACATCAAGTTCAAAATATCCCTTTTAATTGCATTTTATAACACATTTTTGCAAAATTACACAATCTAGAGAGGGGTGAGAAGGTTTAGGGGCTAATTCCTAGAGGACCAAGGATTCGTGATTTTAAAATGACAAATAAAATCCATTGTATTGTGAAAAATATTATTCACATGGGACCAAATTTCATTTCACCGGAATTGGTGAAGAACATTGCATGTGTTGGTAGGAAAAAAGAATTTGAGAAAAAGGAAGCCCATATAAGATCCACTCAAAACAATGCAATGCGGCACAGATGTGAGCGTGGATGAAATTACCCATATTTAATCCTTTAGAGTGATGAGTTTTGCGATTTATTACTATGCATTGTTTAACATAATAACCACTTTCAAACTTGAAAGATTTTCCACCCCAAGGATTCAATTATAATACACTCTTTTCAGTTTGGGATGTATGCATTTTGCCATTCAACTGAGTAATTTCTCTTTCAAAGCCTATTTGCGCCCCAATGCATTGCAAAGTTTATATCAACAATTATTTGATATAGTTGCAATGGTGCAATTCCAGAATAAATTCCTAGCTACAAATCGGACTTCAAGTATTATTAGTATTCAACTTATGCAAGATATTGGTGCATCACATGTCATTTACGTGAAGAAGATGTACACATTCCCAATGCTACTAATATTCATCATGTGGTAGATGTTTTAGCTCCAACTTCAAGATACTCTACTTTATCACTAGATGAAGCACTATCGGCCATGGTAAAAGATGAGCAAAACTTTACTACATAATTTCATTTATTTTCACATCATTTTAGATAATATCATTTACTGTATAGAAATTACAATCAATTTATCATTGTTAATTTTCTTTTTTCAAGAATGCTAAATGATTCAATATTATATTTTTATTTTTAGAATACACTAAAACGTAAAAGAAAAATCATGGTTTAAAAAATTATAATACTTACCATTAAATTGAAAGATATACAAAGCATTGAACATTGTTTCAAAAAACTTAGTTTTGATGTTTTTAAATCCTATTCAAGATCAATTCAATTAATTAGAGAATAGAAAGAGTTGTAAAATGAGTTAGGAGTGTCCAAATTGAGTTTCTCTTAAGCCTAACCTATTTGGAATCAAATTTTCTATAAGAATAAGTCATTGAATCACTAAAAATTTGTTTAGAAAAATTTAGAAACAATAAAGAACGTTGGGTGGTGCAAGTGTTGGAACAATTTACAAAAGTATCAAATATGTAAAAAACGCATGATAAAATATATGTTTTATAGGGACATACAAAGATAGATTATAAATTATGAATTTTAGATCAAATTTGTACCTAAAATTCATCATGTACAATTTTATACATATAATATATCTAACTAATAAACTCCCAAAATTAAAAAAACATGAAATTAATTATTTTTCTTTGAATTTTGGTATGATTGGCTAAAAGCACATGATTAATAAGAAGCTTAAATATTCATTGAAATGTGTCTCATTCAAACTATGCATTCTATCCGGTTCTTACATGGTGTTGTTTAAATTTGATATTTTTTACAAATTATAAACTCTAAATCTTAGCAGTTTCTATCCATGTGATGAACATTTATACCTTTTAGTAATAATAATTTAATTCAACAATTTTGTTTTCAATAATATAGTTTTTATGAATATTCAAATTTTTCTTTTAAAATCCATTTATAAAAAATCTAAATGGTTTTAATGATATTCAACCAAATAGATGAAATTTAGGGATTACAATTACAACTTTCATATTTTACAACTTCAAAAAATTCATACAAAACACATATTATAACACATTTATTTTGTAGCAAAAACCCTCAAGAACTTAAGGGTTGAAACCTTTTTCTTCTTAAATACAAAGTTGTTTTTTGTTTTTTTGTCTTTTGTCTTTTTTTTTTTTTTTTTAGAATTAAAGATCAATGTAATTTTTAATGTTCAACTTATAAACAATAACTAATGTAGCGTTGGGCCATTGGCCCAGTGTTCCCCGTGATATAGCCATGCTTTTGCTTTTTTTTTAATTTATCTTCAGAATAATTTATCCATAATCTAATTCAATTTATGGAGACAAATTTCGATTAAAAATCCATAACTTTCACACCGTATGACCAAAAGTTACAAAACGACTTTGGTGCATTCCTAGTTTTCTACTCATTAAGAGCTTTTTGACAATGCCAAGGATGAAATAAAAAAACTCCCATGTTTCAATTTTCATAATTTAATTCAATTTATGGAGACAAAATTCGATTAAAAATCCATAACTTTCACACCGTATGACCAAAAGTTACAAAACGACTTTGGTGCATTCCTAGTTTTCTACTCATTAAGAGCTTTTTGACAATGCCAAGGATGAAATAAAAAACTCCCATATTTCATTTTTCATAATTTAATTCAATTTACGATGTTTAAAAATGCTCATAAATCGATAACTCTCACACTATACGTCCAAAAGTGATGAATCAACTTTGGTACACCTCCAGTTGTCAAGAGCTTTCTGACTATACCAAAAAAGCAATCAACGAGCGTACGTACGGCTGAGGAGATTTTAGTGTTACTAGAACCGTGTGGCCGGGGAACGGAGCTCTACAATTATCTCGAATTTTGGTGGCACATCAGGTGGTGAAAAAGTAATGATTAATCCTAGATGGAATTGGTCACTCCACCCATCCATGGTATAATGGCATACATACGGGCATACATACATGGTCCGGATGCTATTTTGCCCAACATTCTAAATAATTAAATCTAGAAAACATACAAAACAAATAAACAAACAAAACAAACCAAAGGAAATCTTATCTTTGTATTTTTATTTTTTACTTTTACTTTCATTTAACTTTTACTCTGCTTACATACGTACGTATATGGTGTGAAGCCCCTAAACTCTAGATTGATGATGAATCAAGAGAACAAACTACATCATATAGTGTATTTTTGTGTAGTAATAGGTGGCAAAAATAGAACAATTAACCTTAATCCTTCAAGGACCTTGCATCCAAAAATCGATTGGACCTTGGTTTAACCCTTTAACGCACATGAGTCCATATATTGGACGATGAATAGATTGCAACCTTTCTCAGTACTACATCTTGTACAGTTTTTCATCCATCCAAATTTATTTTGGTATTTGTGCTAGTTGACTATCATTTGTACGGTATGGATCTTCAAAATAAGATATTGTGATTTTTTGAAAAACAACACAATTGGTTTATGTCAAGTTTCATTCTTAGTTCAAAAAGTGAGACCTTAAACATGATTTTCCAAAATAAGTAAAATCAAATAATGGAAACCATACCATCTTGTAGCGCATATTATTCCAATTTCATTACTATATTATTTTATTTTTTGAGTTGATTTGAAAATTTTAATTGAATTTGAAGACAAAACTTTAAAAAATTCATTAAAAAATATTAATAAAAAATATGATGTATCCAATCGTACAGATGCAGTGTTGAATCGGGACGTTAACCCTTAAGTGCCGAGGCGACCCAAAAGTGGTCGTTCCATAAATAGAAAGTATTGTAAAATGAGCTAGGAGTGTCCAAATTGAGTGTTTCTTGGGCCTAACCTATTTAGAATCAAATTTCGTATAAGAATATGTCATTGGATCACTAAAAATGTGTTCACAAAAATTCAGAAAAAATAAAGAATGTTGGGTGGTGTAGAGGTTAGATCAATTTACAAAAATATCAAATTTGTAAATGTGTGAAAAAATGCATGAAAAAGTATATATTTTGTATGGACGTACAAAGATAGGTTATAAATTATGAATTTTAGATCAAATCTATGCAAATGGATTCCTCAAATTCATCATATACAATTATATATATAACACCTAACTAATAAACTTCCAAAATTAAAAAAATACAATATTGATTATTTATCTTTGAATTTTGGTATGATTGGCTAGAAGCACAAGGTTAATTAGATGCTTAAATATCCATTGGAATTCGTTTCATTTAAACAATTAATTTTGAACCGTTCTTCTGTAGTGTCGTTTAAATTGACATTTTGACAAATTATAAGCTCTAGATGTTGGCAACTTCTATTCATGTGATGAACATTTATAACTTTAAGTAATAATAATTTAATTCAACAAAAAATATTGAATAATGTTTTTTTTATGAATATTCAAAGTTTTAAAATAAAAAATTATGTATAAATAATCTAAATGGTTTGAATGGTATTCAACCATATAAATGAAATTTAGAGATTACACATTACAACTTTCATATTTTACAAACTTCAAAAAATTCATATAAAATACATATTATAACATATTTAGTTTGTAACAAAAACCCTCAGGAACTTAAGGTTTAAAGGGTTAACTCAATTTTGGCCTTTGAAAAATTTATTTTTATGTGCTTGATTTTAGTTACCAAAATGAAGTTTGTTAACCTTGCTTTTTATTTCATTTTAACAATTGGGATATTTTCAAAAATTCAGTGAACTATTGCAATTGCTAGTTCTATATTCCAAATGTAGTAGTCAATCAATTTTTTTTATTAGGTCTTATTGATAAACAAAAAAAAACTCCACTATGGATGTTTGTATGGTACGTTTCACTAGAATTCTTGTCCATGTGCACTCGTTTGAAGATTTTGAGAATTTGAGAATTTTATTTTAGAGAGAGAAAAATATTTTGTGAAATCTAAAAATTCGGCATTATATTTTAATGGAGGATGAAACAAAGGGTAAACTAGTGCATAATATGCACTCTAAATTCTAAAAGATAAGAACAAAGGATTGTGGATGGACTTTTTGAGCTATGAATTTTTCCAGTGTTCAAATATGTGAAGAAAATATCTTCCAATTTTTTCAATTTTTTTTTAATTGATTAAAGTTTCAAATTTTAAAATGTGTTAATATCTTCCAGTTTTTGGGAGGGATTAATTGTTTCTCTATTTTAAAGAAATTTTTGGATGGATTTCTTTTTCTTAATATACTTGAGAATGAAATTTTGCAGGTTGGCTCATTTTTAGATTTTTAAATACAGAATCAAACGTGAGCTATATTTACATTCAAAGTTTGATCATAAATTGGTAAAAATCTTATTAAAATGGGAGTTTTGATACTCAAAATCCTCAACATAAAATCATTTTGACATTCTAAATTTTTATTTTTTGGATAGTATGTACATAAATCTAAAATTCGGTTCACTCATTTTTTATTGAATCGTTGCTACATAATTTTCAAATTGGTTTGAAAGTTAGCATTTTTTTAAAAATGCTCAAAGTGCACAAATGTGCACCAAAATGTAGTTAGATCACCAAGAGGAGTTAGTGGACTGTACCATAAAAACACCTTACTATGCATTACCATATTTGAACATTGTATGAATAAGTTATAAATTTTCAAAGTATTTTCTATAGGTGTACCTAAGGGCCAATTTAGATTGTGGACCAAGATCCGTGACCAAGAAAAATGGATTATTCTCATCGTCACACTTCATGGTCATATTTCCATGGTCTCAGGGGCGGTTTACACTACAGACCAAGAACTCGTCCCATGCAACTCTAAAATCTATGATTAGCTCCATCAACTCGTTCCGGGATGACTTGGGTTTACACTACAAGGAAAAAAGAAAAGTGACCAAAGAAGTTGAGGTCCTAAAAAGGCCTAGAAATAGGCCTAGTGGATAATGTTGAAGGGTCCCCTGGATTTTGTGGTGAGAGAGGCAAAAAGGGTTCTCTCATTGCGAAACGAGGAGACCATGGGTTTGAAATGCCGTTTTATTATTTTTTAAAGTCCCGGTCCAAGTTTGGTTTACACTTAGTGAGAGGCCCAAGGGCTTTAAAAATTACATTTTTTTGAAGTGTGACCATGAAGTGTGGCCATGGAATTAATCCATTTTCATTGGTCACGGCTCTTGGTCCGTAGTGTAAACCGCCCCTCACTTCATAAACATGCAATTTTTAAGGCTTTTGGGCCTCTCACTAGATGTAAACCAAACTTGAACCGTGAGAAATGACCATGTACCTAAAAACAAAAAAAAACAAAAAAAAAAAGAAGTAAAAACATTCAAGTTATCCCCGATATTGAGACAATAGGGCAAGTCACGCTTCGTGACATTCTTTGCATCCAGTTGATCCGACATGACATGCTTCACATCCATTCACTTGATCCGACATGACATGCTTCACATCCAGTTGATATGACATCCTTTACATCATTTCATTCCTTTGCATTTAGTTGATTCGACATGATTCTTCACATCCGGTTGATGTGACATCTATTCAGTTGCTCTGACATGACATGATTCACATCCATTCAATTGATCCGACATGACATGCTTCACATCCAGTTGATATGACATCCTTTACATCCTTTGCATTCAGTTGATCCGACATGACCCGACATGACATGCTTCACATCCGGTTGATATGACATCCTTTACATCCTTTCATTCCTTTACATTCAGTTGATCCGACATGATTCTTCACATCCGGTTGATCTGACATCCATTCACTTGATCCGACATGACCCGACATGACATGCTTCACATTCGGTTGATATGACATCTTTTACATCCTTTCATTCCTTTGCATTCATTGATCCGACATGATTCTTCACATCTGGTTAATCTTACATCCATTTAGTTGATTTGACATCCATTTAGTTGATCCGACATGACATGCTTCACATCCGGTTGATCTGACATTCTCTCATCCAATTGATCCAAAATTCTTTGCACCCGGTTGTGAAGAATGTTGGACTTGATGTTGTATCTTTGTTGGTCCTACATTCTTTGCATTTTGTTGATATGAAGTAATGAAGTTCTTCCCATCTCATTGATTTGACAATTTTTGTATGTAATCGGTCTTACATTCTTTGCATCTTGTTGATCCAATATTCTCCTCAAAATAATTGCAAATTGCGAGGTACAAGGAATTTCAACAAATCTCTTCGAGCCTACAGAGAAGCCTATCCAACAATTTACACTCCCTTGAGAGTACACTTCATATTGAGCATCCTCTTCACATCACCCACTACAAGATGGTTCAAAGCATACCTTTTTGCACAACGCTAACTAAATTATTAACAAATGAAAAATAATTCTAACATGCATTATTTAGACACCGTATGAATATGTTATGACTTTTCAAAGTATTGTCTATAGGTGTATTATCTAGAGTGTTTTGTTATAAAAGAATTCTCTCTTTCTATATGTATATATGCAATGGGTGAACCGGCCAGTTCTATATAGAATTAATCATTTCCTCTTCACCTAATGTGCCACCATGATTGAATGGTTTTAATGATTACCTTTTTCACCACATTTTCATTATATATATTTATATGAAAGGATATGAAAGGTTATGCATATATTTTAATACAATTTTCTAACTAAAATTACTTTTAAAATTTGACAATTGGTGAGTTTTACTTATTTATTTGTAAATTTTAATTTTGGATGATATTTTAGGTTGTAAAACCATTTTTATTTTTATTTTTACAAATTAAAAATTGGTAAATTTTATTTATTTATTTGTAATTTTTTGGAATTATTATTATTATTATTATTTCAGTTGGTATTTTAATTTAATTTTTAAAAGTCTAAATAAATCTAAAGCTCCCTTCCCTAGCCACTGGATTCTAGTCTATAGGTGTGCCTAAATTCAACCTAAAACTCTCTCCTCGACTCTCTCATGTTTTGATTGTGTATATCTTGTGCAATTAATATCTAAGTGTTTTATATGGCTCTTGGGTCCAATTGTAGGGGTTGCTTGTTCTATTTTGGATTTACATAACTTAATAGCTTTAATACAAGATTTGATTAAAAATTAACATTTAAATAGATACAAATTTAAAATCTAGCCAAATAATTGCATTTTCTTCTTATACCGTAAGTTAATAGCATGTCTAGCACCAAATATTTCTAAAATTAAAAGCTAATTTTTTAGAAATTGTAAGTGATATTGCCAAATTTTACATAAATTACTTTTGAAATTGCTGAAGTGTAGAAAATTTATCAATTTTCATGTTTCTTAAATTTGTTTTGGTAATCAAATGTGAATTGTAGGGGAGGAAAGAGATAGTTTTGTAATCAAATTCATTGGAAGTCACTTCCAAATGATATGGAACAAGAAGGACTAGCAAGTCCATGTGAATCCTCACTCTACTATATTTTTAGTAGATTTTAGTGCACAATTGAACATAGAAAATGATCTTATTTTGAAAAGTGTCCTATTAAAAAAAATTAGAAGGTCAAGTCACCTTCAACCTCCAAGCTATTTTTTTGTGATTTGAAAATTTTATGCATGAGATTCAGTGGACAAAGTTCAGCAAGGCTGTGAAAGATGTGTATGAATTGATAAAAAAAAGTGTTTGGTGATTAGAAATTTGGGGTTGAATTGTGCATAGTAAATTTGTTTTTAGTTTTGTTTAACTCAAAAAAGTTGCACACTCAAGTAATCTTTCACTTTCAAAAGGAGTTTTGTAATTTGAAGTTTTTTTACTTGAGTTATGAACATTTATGTAAATAAAGTTTAACCGGTGATTAAGATTGATGACATGGAACGAGACTGAGGAATTTCCATATCCCACAAGCATTGTTGGCACTAGTGTAGTAGTGATCTGTATTTTGTTAACCCCTAAGCGCTCATACGACCATTTTTTGGTTCCTGCCCGTATCTAACGGGCTGCCCGGAACAAAAAAATATTTTTTGAAAAAATAAAAAATATTTTAAAATACTAAATCAAGTCTACTTTCCAACCCAATTTGAATTATGGCAATCCGAGTTAAACTCCACCCGGGAGAATTTTTCAAAGTAGATCACCTCAACATTGTCTTAGTGTTATAAAATTTGCTATTTGGGGAAAGTAATGATGATTCCTCCATCATTTCTTTTGCTTTTTTGAAGTTTACAATAGATAGCCCAACTTTAACCAATCATACTAAATTTTGAACTCTAAAATTGAAAATTATAATTTATACAAATTTTCAAAGGTTAATGCTTTTAAATTCATTTAAAAATGATCTAAGATAATTTTTGGAAGTTTGACCGTACGGATAATTTGTAGAGAAGATACTCTACATTTTGTCTATTGAACCAAACTTCATCAAACATATGGAAGGCACATATTATAACACATCTATGTTTTGTCCAATACCCCTCGGGCTTTTAGGGGTTAAAAACACAAGGCTTTACCCCTCTACAACTCACACTTATGAGATATATTTCACTTCCATACATCCTTGACATATCACTTGGTTATGGCCTAATTTCATATTTTAATTGAAAAAAGATGAAAATTTTATTATTTTTATTTTTAAAGACAAATATGCCGGACTATATAGCCATTGAACAATGCCATAGCATTTGTTCAACTTTTGGTCAAAGAAAGCAAACAAGATATGCATCTTGTAGTGATTGGCAAAAAGATTCCCAAAATACCCTAAATCAAGTGGTGGTTGATTGTATTAAGAAAGATATCTTACTTAAAATTGTATTATAAAACATCTTACGGTTTAAAAAATAATGCGTGCAGTTATTTAAAGTTTGTAAGGATTTCCATACTCTTCACCTTTTCCAGGACCTTTTCATGAGGATTTTCATCTCTCCACCTTTTGAGATTTGAATTTTCTCCTTATCTACTCTTTAGATTAATAAAGTCCGTTATTTGTAATATTCATTCAATTCTTTCTTTTATTCAACTATTCACCATTCTTTTCAACCATAGTACAGTTCCAAAAGTCATTATCTCCTTCATACAAGACAAGGGTCTAAAAAGTTACATCCATGTTTCATTAAGTTTCCATTTTTTCCAACCAAATCTAGGTTCCAAAAGTCACAAGTGTGTTTTATTCCTCTCAAACCAAGGCATAAGTCTAAAAGTCATTCGCTACTACTGTAGTAATGTAATGTTTTAACAAGGTTTTAATTTTTTGGAATTATTAAAATATTCCTTACTAAAAAATGGAAAAAATATAAATAATTTTTTTTTAGCATCCACACTCCCAAATAGGTACTACAATAGTTGCAACTTGTTAGGCTAGTCCAAACTATAAAAAAGTTCAAATCAAAGAGACTTTTTTTGCAAATGAAAACTAACAATGAGTTTCAAGCTAATGGGGGCAAGCACAATAAAGTGTACCACAAAAGCAAAATGCTCAAATATGAAATTGACCCTTGCTTACAAAACCACCTAAAATTTTCATGATTTTGAATGACTACTCAATTTTTTTGGAGGACATGTGTTTGTAACATATGAAGGCATTGGAAGAAAGTGATTTGAGATCAAAAATCACAGTTTGTATATGGATTTAATTGGTGGCATGAAAGTGTCACATAGTTAAATGTAGCTTTATTGTTTTTACAATTTCATGGGCTTAAATTCATGATCTTAAGGGCATAATTTCTACGCACTGCACTCCTGTATGGTTTCATGCATCATTGTGTTACATCGCCACTAGTAAGGGATGTTTCTATTTTCAAAAAAGTGGGGTTCGAAGCATTAAAAACCCTATTTTTTCAAGAACACTTTTGTTGCACTTTTATTTTATTTTATGATTTCGTGGTTTTAAACAAAATCCATGAATTAAGATTCCTTAGTGCCTTGTAAGAAATTGGTTTTTTGATATTTTGATTGTTTGACTAAGAATTTCACTTTGAAAATAAAATATTATAAAATGAAAATTTGAAATTCCTATTTATATGAATATATATACTTAAAACTTAAAAAATGAATTTTTCATGCTAAAAATCTCTATAACGGGGACAAAATTGGCTAAAAATAATCAAACACCCTTTGAAAAGTGAAAAAGGGCACCAAAATTGCACTTTTTGTGTTCACTTTATCTTGCTCACCCCCTAATATAATGTTGTTTTGTTCAATATGAATAATCTAAATCATGATAATGTTGTTATAGTAGTGCTACGGTATATTGATAAAATAAAATAAAATAGGAAGCACTGTGTACAGTGGGGTGACAATCAAAATGGCGTATTTGAATTTGTAGTGAAAGAGATCACAACTGTCAACTTTGAAAACCTCTCGAGGGCTGAAAAATTGGTATTTTACCACAACATTTTGTTTACAAGATCATCTCTAAGTCAATAACATGTGAACCAAATGCGAAGGCCAAAAAATTCAAAATTCAAAAATATTAAAAATCTATCAGCATGTGTAGCTGTAAAAACTTTTTCACTGCTGCCAACTTTAATAGCCTCCTAAGGATATCTTTTTTTTCAAAAAAAACCTTTTGACCTTCAAATTTAGCACACATTTTATTAGCATAGAGAAGATCTTGGAATTTTTTTTTATGGTAAATAAAAAAAAATCAGCCCTTGGGAGGGTGTCAAAGTTGGCAGTAGTGAAATGGTTTCTCATAGCTACACATGTTGGTAGATTTTGAATATCTTTTTTTATATGACTTTTTCGGCCTTGAAATTTGTCACACATGTTATTAACATAGGAATCATATTGTGACAAGAATTTCATAGTCAATAAACAAATTTATAGCCCTTGGGAGGGTGTCAAAGTTGGTAGTAGTGAAATGGTTTCCATGATTGCTTCTCAAAACAACACATGTTGGTAGATTGTGAATATCTTATTTTATTGATCTTTTGGCCTTGAAATTTGGAACATATGTTATTAATATAGAGAACTTGTTGTTCCAAAAATTTCATGGAATTTTCTTTTTGTTTAATCCTTGGGAGGCTGTTAAAGTTGGCAGCAGTGAAAACTTTTTCATAGCTACACATGTTGGTAGATTTTTAATATATTTTTTTTGGTGAATCTTTTGGCCGTCAAATATGGTATACATGTTATTAACTTAGAAACAATCTTGTAAAAACATTTTGTGGTAAAACATCAAATTTTTAGCCCTCAGGAGGCTAACAAAGTTGGCAGATGTGAAATTTCCTTCACTGCGAATTCAAATACGCCATTTTGATTGTCACCCCACTGTACATTCCATTTTTGGACCTCTCTAAAGTAATAAAAGACTTTTCTAAACATTTTGTATTCCAAAAGAGAAAAGCTGAGTCAAATAAAGGATGAAACTCAAAACTTGAGCCAAATGTGGATTTCATCATTCATTTGGTTCAATTTTCATCTTTTGGATTACTAAAGAGATTGAAAATACATTTATAAGAGGTTCAAAATGAAATGCACTTACACTTGAATTTACAATATTGCAATTAGTTTAACCCTAAATGCCTATAGTCCTCTCCAGATTTGGAGAATTGCAAAGATGCATTATAAAATGCAAGTAAGAGGAATATTTTGAACTTGGTGTATGAATAAAAATTACACATTCTGAATTTGAGATTCTATCCATATGGTTAGATTCTATGATTGCATTCACCAATATTTTTGTATTAAATGTGAGAAGTAAAATTCAAAATTCTTTTGTAATTCAATTACAAATAAGATATTGACAATTTGTGGATGAAATTTGTTGTGATGGGTTGAAATGTAATACTCTAAGTGTAGTGATTTTTGAAATTTTTTGGGTGCTTAATTTTATGAGTTGATTTTTTCAAGAAATCTTTCGATTTGTTTTGAATTAAGATCTTAGAAATTTTTGGTAGAAAACAGTGGCATGAAATGAAGCATAATTTTTTCACAAATTATACCCTTTCTAATCAAATTACATATGCATGAAGCTGTCTTGACATAGAATTTTTTTAGTGTTTTTTTTTACTTGCAAAAAGTGCATGATGGATGAGAAAACAAAATTCCATTCTATACATGAGTCAAAAAATTGGTTGGTTAGGCAGTTAGGGGTTAATGAGATACATTTCACTTTATTTTCTATACAATTTTAAAATTGAATGAATTCATTATCAACTTTCTGCCTTTTATATATTAAAAATTATCCTCCTCATGCGATTCCAAAACTTACCAATTTCTTTTGCGCAGACAACAAACAATTCTAAAAATTGTAGGTCATGTGAGCATAGAATCTTTATAATAAAAAGATATCTTTAGCTTTCAGATATATCCCGATTCTAAATCCCCTTTGACGTTAATCCAAGCACTATTCACCCATAGGTCTCATTTTTCTGATATTTCCATTTTGGGCACCCTAGGGTCTTTTTTTGGCAATTGTTTTTGCAAATTTGGGGCCTACGACTCTAAAGTAGTCAAGGAGCCCCCCCAAGAATTTTAAACCCTTGGAAGAGGAGGTTATTTTGTAAGGTGGGCTCCAACATGCACAAAATAGGGGGCGGGTTTTGTCCCTTTGCATTAACGTCAAGGGGGAGATTTAGAGTCGGGGTTAGACATATATTTCAATCCATAGTATACGGTAATTGTCACTACAGTAATTGCACGGAACTGTTAACCCCTAAACGTTAGAGCGTTCAGAAAGTGGACGACTAACAAATTCAAACCCTTCTCACGTTCTCATCAATGCTTGGATGAAAGTTATCCATTTTTTTGGAGATTCTTCACCAAGTTGTTGTCCTATCTAACGGTTGGATTTAGTCATGCTTGATTACATATTTTTCCAAAATTACAAATGTAGAAGTATGTCAAGTCGTTGACC
This sequence comes from Pohlia nutans, assembly GCA_022496805.1. NCBI lineage: Eukaryota > Viridiplantae > Streptophyta > Bryopsida > Bryales > Mniaceae > Pohlia > Pohlia nutans. The sequence goes on from CM040105.1 coordinate 3,561,153, forward strand.
AAGCCAAAATTGCATTGACTGTAGTTCAAAAGTGGCCTTGCAAAAATGAGGTAATAGATTTAAGAAACACAAAAATTTCAAAGAATCACCACGTGTAAGAGTATCTCATTTCAAATTCATTCCAACAAATTTTACTCAAAAAATATCAAAAGTTTGTTTGTAATCGAATTTAGAAGGAATTTTTAATTTTAACTTTCAAATTTTATAATTAAATATTGGTGATAGTATTAGTGAATCGAGCTGTACGGATGAAATCTAAAATTCAAAATCTAGAACTTTCATTTGTATATAAATTCCAAAATATTCTCCTAAGTAGTAGTTTATGATGCTTTTTCTCAAATTGTCAATTCCAGGGACACCCTGGTACGTTTAGGGGTTAAAGCTTATACCATGGGCCACCAAAGGTTTATACCCGCCTCACACCACGGTAATTGCACGAAGATGTCAAAGCTTATACCATGAGCCACCAAAGGTTTATACCCGCTTCTCACCGGTACTTACATATGCACGGTCAAGGGTGCCAGAGTGGTGATGGGCGTTCTTTCACGGATCCAGCCATCAACAATGCCATGACTCTCGTCGATGCTCATGCTTCCCGATCAATTGCAGGAGCTTAATTTTTTTCAACCATTGCGATTGAGTGAAACATCATTTTTCACGAGATTATTGAAATGCACTCATCGATTTAAAAATTTTGGAAGGAATAATGAGGTCCGGAATTACTTAGGCGAGGAGCTAGAGCAAAAAATTTCATTGTGCATCGTTCATTATTGACGATCATCACACACTCTCAACCAAATTGCAACGATTAAGTAGAGGCGGGCCGAAGCTTTCGCTGAGTTGATTTTGATCCGCTCGAGAGCGGGGTCGTTAAGGGATTAAGAACAGAGTGCTTGAATAAGTGTAAGTTGGTGAGATTTATTTTCATTTTTATTTTTATTTTTGTAGCTAGGCTCGGTCATGTCGAAGAATGCAAGTAAAAACCGATGAGATCGTCGAAATGGCCACCGTTACAGTGACCGAGGATATGCTTTCCGACATGGCGAGCTCATATCAAGAAGTTCCACAACCCTAAACCCTAGAACGTTTTCAAAATACACGGGTTGTCGAAGTGCGCGCGCAAAGCTGCAGCTCTGTGATGAAGAGGGAGCCGTGTGTGCATGACGGCGAAATTGTTTGCAAGTATCCTTGTATTATGAGAGAACTCCTGGAGTTTGTACATTGATTTAGTGGCTTGGCGTTGATTTGAATATCACAAAGCGCATTACATCGACTCTGATTCATGTATAGTAAGGCCGCTAACGACAGGCTCGGTGATGAATTTGAACGCCTTAGCCACTGTTTCCATTCAAGCCGGCCTGCTGTGATATTTGTTCTCAGTTGCTTCCCTTTTCAACAGCTGCCTCTGCGGATCGTTCGCATCCATAAGGTAGTCATGCACCTCTTCATTAATGCAAGCCAGTGACAGAACTCATGCAACGTATAGTATATATATCTCCAGGGCTTCGATTATCTTGACAGAGACAGACTTATTTGTAGGTCTCCATCGCTTCCTGATTAAAACTTTAGTTGTCATCCTCTTGGTTAGGAAGATTATAATAAGACTTCCAATTTTATTTTTATTTTATTTTCCCTCTGTTCCTGAGTTGAAAACAGTAAAATTATTTCTTGTTGTACACTAGCTGTACACTTTCAGCATAGGTAGCTGGTCCTGTTTTTTTCTTTATCTAATCTTTATAATCTTACAGCGTTACCGTACTTTTAATGTCCATGTTTTCAAAGCTAACATGGTCCATCTGCCAAGAAATCGCATTATTGCAATGGTAATGAATGGGTCCCTTTCATGGTCCAGGGTGTTCTACAACTGGTTTGATACTGCTGTGGGTGATATGGTGGATGGACTTACAGTCCGTGGCATAACTTGCTTGCAAGCGAATCAGAGATTCAGTTGTAATGGTGAAGAAGCTGCATGCTGCAGCTACCATATTTGAGCAGGTCACCGGTTCTGATGCGAGATGGGGCATGTGAATCCAGGTATGTGTATGCAAGCACTGTCTTCGTCCTTCATAGCTTTGGGGACTGTAACTATGTGAAAGCTTGCGCGTTCAGTTTGTAAGTTCTGATTTGCAATATACTCAGGTTTCTCCCAAGGTTTTTACTGCTGATCTATTCTATAAGTTTCAGACTCTTAGACGGGAAAACACTTTAGGAGATCATTATCAATTGCGTTCAGGTACATATGTAGGGTTTAGGTTTCTGAATTAAGCAAACATGATTACCGTACTCACTACTATTGTGTGTTTCATATCGAATGAAGTCAATGTGTTCTTAGCAGTGTTACTTAAGGCCATAGTTGGTGGATGTTCGAGAACATTGCCTGAATGGCTTAAATTTGAGTCATAAAATCACAATTTGCTGACCCTCTCGAGTCCCATATGAACCAAAAGAGAGTGATCCGTGCAATGCCAGATAGTGTTGATAATGTTAAAGGGGTTCTCTTGGGGCTCAAAGGTTGTTGATTCTTAGTGCCCGTAGTGCATCTGAGTAGGTTTGAGTCAATTTGTCAGATATTGGCTCGTGCTCTTGCGGTCAGGCTTTCGGTTATTGTTAAGGAAGTTGATTCCCCACTATTAAACTAAGAGTCTTCTGAAATTAACCCATTCCACATTGTTGGAAATGTTGGGGTCAGCGTTTTGTCAACGGAAGGACAGTTGGAGATGGCAAACCTCAAACTCTGAGTACGGAAAATTTTATGTACGAAAAATTCAGAGGGAGGTAATGTTCTACAATCACACTCTTTGCAACTACCCCTTCAAATGCTGCAACTGTTTTCAAAGTACCACGGGCCCTTGGATGAAAAAACCTGGGAACAGGAAATGTAGAGGGAAAATATCCTATTTTCATTGGACTCAAGAGCCATTGCTACTAGTTGAAAATATCTGAAACAATATACCGGTAACTGGATGGAGATTACCAGGAGATTCAAGAGGCCCAAAATGAATGCTTCAAAAAGTGTGAGGAATTGACTAACGAACTTCACGAAGCTCAAGCTCAGCTGGAAATACTTAAGCTTTCACGTGATCGGCACATTTGTGGTCCTGGTACAATTCCTAATCACACGCTTCTATACAATCTGTGTCAGTCCATCGGTCACTCATAGAAATCTTTCTGCAAGACACTTTAGACATTGTCCAAAAGCACGGATGTTGCTTCTTTCTTTTATCATTATTAGAAGCTCATTTACATACCCCACCCCTTCCAACCTTCAATTGCTCAAGTTTTCAAGCAAGTACATCTAGTCGATCGAAATCATAGATCCAGGCTTTCTGCATATCCTTAAAAGACGGGTAAATTAACCAATAATCCAATATAAGCGAATGATTAATGGCCCAACATTAGTCTGTCATGTAGAACACTGCCGAATGTCAAATTGACTCTAGCTACTAGCTATCAAAACCATGAAACTCTTTGCTTTTACTTGGCTGATGGTTAACGGATGAGCAGAAGCCTCGTTATTACAATAATGTGATGTGATTTCGCACGTGATGTTTTGTGTAAAGTGTAAGTGGCATCAAATTCAGCATTGCCCAACGTTCATTTCTCAATCTTGAGCAATGATTTGTCATCTTAATACGACAGCTGGTGTGTGGCAGTGAGATTACAGGATGAGGCATGCCAAACATCACCCGTATCACCCACATCGCCAAAGCGCAATTGGACAATTGCCACCAAACAAGTCCCACCTAATAAAAAAATGTACAAGACACAGAAGAAAAACAATTACAACGGGCTAGGACATGACTCTCAGACGCAGTTGGAAGACAACGCACATCGTGTGAATCGTGGGAGACAAAAAATTCCACTGTTACCACTTCGAAACGCCAGAAATATCGAGTAAGACCATCCCATAACCTCATCTTACAAGCTCCATTTAATATTAACACCTCATCTCCTCTAAATCCTCACATTGATCTGCACATGTAGTTCCAACGTAAACCATCACATTGTAAAATCAGGTTCTTCACAGCAACTCTAATCCTCTCTCCAAAGCTTAATTTTTTCATAATAAATGTTCTGTTTGCGACTGAGCGTAGAACTTTGAATTGTGTTAGACTGAATCAATTTAATCACATAGAGTTTTGCTTCTTCATCATCTGCAATTGCCATTGACACTGTTGCAGTTTCCTGTCATATCCCAGTACTGATCTACAGTGATCGAGAACATAGCATCATTGGTGTAATGCATATGTCTTACTGGCAATCTAATCTAATTTTGGAGAAGTGTTCAACCTGTACTCTTCTATGCGGAATGTGATTGCTGCTTAGAATCTGTATTTGGTAGGAAAACTTCAAGAAAACGAACCCATTTGCTTATTCTCTGATTCAGTTATGTATGATAGAATAGATGGCACCAGGAAGTTGATCAGAAGACGAGTATTTTAGATGGCTTACAAACAAAGATATTTTTTGTACAGGGGAGACGGTGATGATCAAGACAATGTGGATGTGGAATACTCCAAAACTGAAATGCCATTAGGTTGTGGATTGCGGTGCTTGATGTCGAGGTCGGGTAGCCGACACTCCTCAAGCACTGGCTCTGCAAAAGACCGTGAACAGATTAGCCCTCGCAAGAGAAAGATATTGCAGAAGCACAGAGGTGCTCCAAAGAAGCAAAAGGGATCCATGATTAAGGCTACCTCGGATCTAAAACGCACTGCTGCGGGCAGTGCTAACCTACCTCCCTCTCAACGTTACAACTTCTACCGTAATTATGGTAATCGCTCGTCACCTTTTGTATTTACCAGAAAGAGGCAATGAATTATGTTGTCCAAAAGTGCATCAATGCTCCAAGTTTGCGATATGGGAAGCCACATGACATGATTGTGAACATGTAGAACGTTGTAGAATAACGCCAAATCTATCATTAAAAATATTGAAGTTTTTGAGTTTTAACCTATGTACCCGCATACTATTTGCATCATGGCCTGAAAAATATCACAAAAATTTATGGTCAAAGTGGTTTGAGTGGAATAAAACAAGTAATAATTTGGCTTCGATCCAGCCGTTCAATTCTCGAGCAGTTGAGTGATATTGATTCAGAAGCTTCAAAGTATGTTTCGTATGTTTCGAATGACAGCCTCAACTACTTGGAACTAACAAAAGCTCATGGTTGTGATTGTGAAGGATATGGGGGACAAGGTGCCAAAACAAGTAAAGGTTGGCACTCGTTGAAAAGTCCATGGATGCCATCTTGATCCATTTGCTATAACTTGAGCTACTTTGAAACAGAGGTAGCATTGTCAAGTCTGAGGAACAGCAAGAGCTCACGTGTATAGCTAATTTATTAGTGCACATTTGGTAAAAACGATGGTCAAAGAGAACAATAGTGGGCTTGTTTCTTGTGGTTTGTTTCAATCTATATACGGTGTAACTGCACTCCATTATACGAATGCACAACAGAGGATTTAATTTTATTTATTTATTTTAACAGAAAGGCACGGTAGAGGATTTCTTTGTGCACCAGATACTATGCAGAAAGCCAATTCAAACTCATCCACTGTATAGACTACCTAGGCAAAAGGGGTAGAAATTGCATAATCTTGGATGACTAGGTATTGAAAATCGTCAATTAAAAGGGTGCACCAAAGTTGTTTCACGTAGTTCGAACCTACATGATAAGAGTTACCGTATTGAAATTTAAATGAATGGCACTTCAATCAATAAATCTAAATCCACCATCTGTTTCTTGGATATTTTTTCCCAAGTATCGATAATCTCCCTCAAAGTCAACATCTTAGATATGCCTTGTAACTTAGCGAAAGTCTTCTAAATTTTAAATACATTATTGTTCAATTTTAAAAATATCTTGTTCAACCAACTCTCTAAATTTATAATTTGTTAGCAATCACTAACTTTAAATTATCCTGATTTCAGCCAAATTTGAATTCTTCAATTTTCCTGTTCAAATCTAAAGCATTTCATTGTATAGTGTTATAAGAGTTCATCTTAATGTAATTTAATTCCTTACTCTCATCGCTAGAGATATCATATCTTAATAGTTTGTATACCTTAAACTAATCTAAAAAATAAAATTTGAAATATTTAAAATTTTATTTTTGAAAAAAACGTGGTTTTGGTATGGTGAAAAAAAGATTGAATTTTTTTTGTAGTGCCAAACTGAAAAAATTAGAAACGCCATCAAGTGAACGTTGAAACAACTGTTATCCTACAATATGCCATACTTTTTATGTACCGGTATGCAAAAAGAGACTTTGCAAATTTGCAAGCCTCTTTCACACCCTCAATAAAGTCTAGAATTGTTGTTGTTGGAATGAATTTCTTATGCAAGAATCTTGAAATGACTACTCTTCCAATTTTTGGAAGTTATACTAAATTATTAAAATAAAACTAAAGCTTATAAAAAGCATTTTAAGAAACATGGATAGTTTTAGTTTTTTATTTTTAGATACTAGTAATAGATCTCGTAATGAAGTCTACAAGTCTAAAGATTAGTATCATGTATTGAAAAATATTTGACTCTTTTCTTAAGTGCTCGCTTAACCCCTTACAAACAAATTACAAAAAATGCTAGTTTTCAAATGCTGCCAATTTGCCATTGATTTTCAAAATTTATGGGCACAAATACATAGTCAATAAATGATCAAGACATTATCTCAGATTACCTCTACTATGTTTAACTACAGCTATTAATTAGAGATTCTTGAGAAAAAGAAGAATTTTCTAAATACTTATGTGTTTTTGGCATTCTTTTTGTTGCATCACTTTAAAAGTAAAGGCATTTTTAAAAGAATAAAGTAACGCAACCTCTTATCACAAAAGTTAAGACTGCCTTTGTATTGACACCTCAAATTGGGCCTCAAATGCAAAGCCAACTTCCAAAGGCTTTTCTTCACATTGGCTGCCTTCACCATAATCTTTTATTTCCATTTGATAAAATTATTTCCAAGTTTCACATCAATGGAATAAATGCACAAGACATTGTCTCAAATTACTTTATTTATGTTTTACTAAAACTATCCATTACTCACACTTGAAAAGATTAAAAAATAAACTTTTAAGTGTTAAAACCATAGAGACTTCAACTCCCGTAGGTACTTCTAATATCTTTATTGTTGCATCAGTTTAACCCCTAAACGTCACAGCGTCCAGTTTATAAATGACTAATAGATTCAAATACACCCTACGTTCTCATCAATGTTTGAATGAAAGTCATCCAAATTTTTGAAGATACTTCACCAAGTTGTTGTCCTATCTAATGGCTGGATTTAGTCATACTTGAGTACATATTTTTCTAAAATTACAAATGTACAAGTATATCAAGTCGTTGACCAAGCCAAAATTGCATTGACTGTAGTTCAAAAGTGGCCTTGCAAAAATGAGGTCATAGATTCAAGGAACATAAAAATTTCATAGAATCACCACGTTTAAGAGCATCTCATTTCAAACTCATTTCAACAAATTTTACTCAAAAAATATGAAAATTTTGTTTGAAATTGAATTTAGAAGGAATTTTTAATTTTAACTTTCAAAATTGATAATTAGATATCGGTGAGAGTATTAGTGAATCGAACTGTACGGATGGAATCTAAAATTCAAAATCTGGAACTTTCATTTGTATATCAGTTCCAAAATATTCTTCTAAATACTACTTTATGATGATTTTCCTCAAATTGTCAATTCCAGGGACACCTTGGTATGTTTAGGGGTTAAATGTTAAGTCAATTTACAAACAATCAAGTGACAAATCCTTGTGTTACAAAAATTGTTTACACTCACTTGATTAGTGACTTAATCATGTGATTGACTTAATCTTGCCAAATATGGCATGTTTGATTTCTGTCATGATAGTGCAGAGGCTCGTTGATGAACCCGAAGAATTTTCACCAATCACATGCAGCCTAAGTGTAGTGAAATTAGGACAAGCTACACAAGCTACAAGTTTGCAATTATATGAGTGTTGATACTATAAGGGTAGGAGCCACTCCATTGTAATTTCAATGCACGATATATCATGCACAATTCAATATTATGTTCGTTTTCCTTTTTGGAAGCCTTATTATGTCACCATGAACATTCTCTTTGGTTTAAAAGTTCTTGAGGTTGATGGTTCAACTATAAATACGCAAAACATATAAGAGAAATTCCTAGTACGTTCAATAATAGACACACTCTACAAAAAATGTAGATTTATAAATAATTATGAAAATTTTGGGATTCATCCAAATTTTGAGATATTTTTCTATATTTTCTAAACACCCTCAAAACTTTCCAACCTTAGAAAACTAAGATTTAAAAATAAATAAATAACTATTTCAACATCTACGTGTCAATATTTCATTCTTAATATAGTAATAAATGTTTGACAATCAAGTTTTTAACCCCTAAACGTCCTCACCCCTCTCATAGAGATTTGGAGAATTTCAAAGATGTCTTATAAAATGCAACTAAGAGGGATATTTTGAACTTGATGTATGAATAAAAGTTGTACATTATGAATTTTAGATTCTATCCATGCAATTAGATCTCTTCGTAATTGCAATCACTAATATTAGATTTTATTCAAAAATTTATCATGATTGCAATCACCAATATTTTTGTATAAAATTTGAAACTTAAAATTTGAAATTCTTTAGTAATTAGATTAGGAATAAGATATTGAAAATCGGTGGATGAAATCTATCATCATGGGGTTGAAATGTAATACTCTAAGTGTAGTGATTTTTGGAAATTTTTTGGTTGCTTTATTTTATGAGTTGAATTTTTCAAGAGCACTTTACACTAAAATCTTAGAATTTTTTAGTGGATCACTACAACATGAAATGAGCATAAAATTTCACAAAACATCTCCTTTCTAATTGGTTGACACATGCATGAACCAAACTTCTCAGAAAATCTGCAGTAAAAAATCTACACTGCAAATAGTGCATGACACATGAGAAAACAGAAGTTGATTCTATTCATAATTCAGAAAATGGATGGTTGGACGTTTAGGAGTTAACCCCTAAACGTACCATGGTGTCCCTGGAATTGACAGTTTGAGAAAAATCATCATAAACTACTATTTAGAAGAATATTTTGGAATTGATATACAAATGAAAGTTCTAGATTTTGAATTTTAGATTCTATCTGTATGGTTCGATTCACTAATACTATCACCAATATTTAATTATAAAATGTGAAAGTTAAAATTAAAACTTCCTTCTAAATTCGATTACAAACAAACTTTTGATTTTTTTTGAGTAAAATTTGTTGGAATGAATTTGAAATGAGATACTCTTAAATGTGGTGATTCTTTGAAATTTTTGTGTTTCTTAAATCTATAACCTCATTTTTGCAAGGCCACTTTTGAACTACAGTCAATGCAATTTTGGCTTGGTCAACGACTTGATATACTTGTACATTTGTAATTTTAGAAAAATATGTACTCAAGTATGACTAAATCCAACCGTTAGATAGGACAACAACTTGATGAAGAATCTCCAAAAAATAGATGACTTTCATCCAAGCATTGATGAGAACGTGAGAAGGGTTTGAATCTGTTAGTCGTTCACTTTCTAGACGCTCTGACGTTTAGGGGTTAATCCCTACAACTCTCTGGTGGAAGCTAAAAACCGTCCCACCACATATCTTTGCAAAACAATGCTAAATTCTCTATCATTATTATATTTTTTTTATAAATTCAATTGTAATACCTCTTAGTTTAGTTTTTGAAGTATGCTCTCATTGAATTTACATTGATATTTGTGACCAATTGCAAAATCATAATGTTTAAAATTGGGGGAAGGGGGGGGGGGGATGTTGGGACCTACTCTAAGCTAAAAAGGCAAAAAGAGGGGAGGGGGAGGGAAAAAAGGAAAAATAAATAAAAAATGAGCATTAAGATCTCCTCGACCGTGCATCCGCTGGTCATGTTCTTGGTACCGTTGGAAAACTCTCGACAAGGAGAGGTGCACCAAAGCCGTTTCATCGCTTTTAGAGGTACATTGTGAGAATTATGGATTTCTTTAGTGATTTTTGACATCATAAATTGAATTAAATTATGAAAAATGAAATTTGGGAGTTTTTGATGTCATTCTTGGCATTGTCAGAAAAATCTCGATGAGTAAGGGTGCACCAAAATCATTTCATAACTTTTGAACCTACGGTGTAAAAGTTATGGATTCTTAATCAAATTTCCTCACCATAAATTGAATTAAATTATGAATAAATGAATCTAAAAATAAAATAAAAATAAAATCATGGGTTAATCACTGGGAACATTGGGTCAACATCACACAGCCGCAGTAGTTGTTGTCTATAAGTCAAACAGAAGAAAATTATAGTGATCTTTAATTTAAAAAGACAACCACAAAAAAAACTATGTATTTAAGGTGATTTAAAAAAAATGAATTTATAAATGAACTAGAAATTCTGTAAATTGATCTTGAATAGGCTTTAAAAATATTAAAATTTAACCTTTTAGAATAATATTGCATTGTATATATCAATTTGATGGTAAATGTTATAGTTTATTAAACTTTCATTATTATTTTTTATCATTTTAACTTTGATTTATTTTTTAAGGTTTTAGGGTATTCTAAAAACAAGAATAAAATATTAAATTGTTTAGCATTATTGGAAAATAATCTTTCAATAATGATAAATTGATTGTAAATTCTATACAATGAATGAGATAATCTAAATTGAAGTGAAAATAAATGAAATTATGTAGTAAAGTGAAAAATATACGAAATGATTACAATAAGATTTTTCATTTTATTACTACAAAGAAACATGTGTTGAATTTGGAGCTACGAATAAAAATGAAAACCAATACATTGTAAAAATCGTCAATATGACAATTTGAATCTTCATGTCATTGTAGTTTTCCATATGTGATAGAATCTATAAACCGGTATTGAATGAAATACACATAAATAGAATATGAGATAAGAACTTACAAGGCCATGTGAATTCTCACTACACCATATTTTCAGCAGATTTTGGTGCACAATCGAGCATAGAAAGTGATCTTATTTTGAAATGTTTTCAACTAAGAAAATTTAGAAGGCTAAGTCATCTTCCACCTCCAAAAAGAATTTTGTGATTTGAAGTTTTTATGAATGAGATATGGACAAATTTCAGTAAGGTAGTGAAGAATGTGCACGAGTTGAATAATAAGAAAATGTGTTGTGATCAGACTTTCGAGGCTCAATTAAGCATAGTAGACTAACTTATTTTGAATTTTGATCAACAAAGAAAATTTTCACAATCAAGCAATATTTCACCTCCAAAATAATTTTGTGATTTGGAGTTTTTATGCTTAAGTTATGCACATTTTTGTAAAGGAGTTTAACCGGTTAACTTTAAAGCAATTGTCCTACTTTGTCCTATCCAAGAGTGAGACCCCAGTGTAAAATACTAATAAAATATTTCTACTCTCCAACCCTTGTTGGCTCGTTGTTTGGTCCAACTGAAATTGTTGTAAATCCTCCAAGATGCTTGTGATTCCAAGACACTGTAGGGATGAAAGCATGGTAAACTGAACCATTAAAGTCATCCTTAGTGCTGAAATTACAATTTTCTTGGTCAAAGGCCATAAATTACGACTAAAATTTCATATATTTAAGTTCTAATTTGGTAGAGCCCTCCTAGTTCTATTAGGTACTTCGATCCAAAGTTTCAAATTAAAATATTAAAAAAAGGTTACTGAAAGTTAAACTTGAAAATAGATGTCTAAAACAGATTTCGGGAGCAAATCTGATGAATTGAATCATGTTGAATATGAATATAAATTATATATTCTATAAGTTCATTGTGCATGTGATGGCTCCAAAGAAAAAAAATACTTGAAAAAATAAATATTTAATGCAATTTCAACATGTTTTTTATCTACTTTTCAATTTGGTCCTAACTACTTTTCCAATTTCAACTGCTTTAACCTTACTGTAACACACATAGATACTTATTGAAAATGTTTTTTTCAATTTTTTTGGTTAGACTTTGTTAAACATTGTATCTTTTATTTTATCCACCAAAAAAATCACAAAAAAATTAAATTAATGGATTTTGAACGCTGCATTGTTGCTTCTTCAAAAGGATCACAAGTGGTTCAGTTTACCATGCTTTCACCAGTAGATGTAGATTCTTCAAATGTCACATGTGCGACAGTGGCTTGTTTAAGAACGTTATGCAATGCAACCCATTTTTGCAAAGGTGGTAACCAAACATTGGATATGAAGAGTATAGTTATATCTCATAACACTAATGTGATTATGGGATCTCATAAGTTTCATGTACTTTCATATTACCTAGCCTCTAACTTAACCTCTAAGCGTCCCGGCGTCCATATTTTGGACGTTTTTGAGGGACATTCACCTTCGAAGAGCTGTAACTTTTGCAAAGCGTGTCCGATTTTGTTGAAATTTTGAAAAAACTCCCCGCATGATGTATGGAATGTGTGGTAAATATTTCAGATCAATCCGAGATGAATTGAATTTTTGGTGATCATTTGAAAGTAGGTATCTTTTTTCTGGACAGTTTCTGTGAGTTTTGATGGCAGCAACTTCGGGGGCTTGTATTTCCTTCATCCCAAGTCCGTTTTCAATAGAACTTGTTGGGTTGAATTCCCCTTGAAGTCTAGTTATCATGGTAAAATTTTCAAGTCAATCCATGTTGTTATGAATGTTTGGGAGTCATTTTAGTGCACGGGTCTAGTTTGATCACTTTTTGCTTTTTGGTTCAAATGGGTCACTTTTCGAGCTACGTTTTGACATTGCAAGGCCATTTTAGGGCACATTTAGTTTTTTCATGAGGCTTTTTTGGTACCAATGTGTTTATATGATGATTTTGAACTACTTTATAGTTTAAAGTTTTTTCATTTGAGTAATTTTGAAAACGAATTTCACCTCTAACTGTGTTGCTAGGAAAATTTCAGCATCCTTTTTTAGCACTAAAACACTATGATCTTGCAATCTATATGGCCAAATGACCCCAAAATTGATCCACATGATCTACAACATGTATGTTACAAGATTGTACGGTAGAGATTTGTATACCTCACTTACATTTAGACCTGTAACACATCAAAAGCGATGATAATTTTAAGCCCAAAAAAGCTAGGGACCCTTAGGGGGTTAAAGTCACTATGTAGTAAGAAACTTAACATAAGATTAGAAGAAAACATGCCAACATTTTAACCCGAAATGTCCTCACACCTCTCCAGATTTGGAGAATTTCTAAGATGTCTTATAAAATGTAACTAAGAGGGATATTTTGAACTTGATATATGAATAGATGTTGTGCAATATGAATTTTTGATTCTATCCATATGGTTAGATCTACGATTGCATTCACCAATATTTTCGTATAAAATTTGAAACTTAAAATTGAAAGTTCTTTTGTAATTTGATCATGAATTAGATATTAACAATTTGTACATGAAATTTGTTGTGATTGGTTGAAATATAATACTATAAGTGTAGTGATTTTTGGAGATATTTTGGTTGCTTAATTTTATGATCTAAATTTTTTAAGAGCACTTTTACACTGAAATCTTCAAAATTTTGGATGAATCACTACAACATAAAGATTTCCGAAATCATCTCCTTTCTAACCGGATCACCCATCCGTGAAGCTAACTTTCCATAAAATATATAGTAAAAAATCCACACTGCAAAAAGTCAATGACGGATGAGGAAAACTGAGTTTAATTTTGTGCATCGTCCACTTTCTCGATGGTTGGACGTTTAAGGGTTTATAGGTTTTCAATCTCTGATGTTACTAAAATTGCTCATTTGTGGCTAAAATTAAACAATAATACAAAATCATAAAGCACGTGACCCGGCCTGTGATGTGTGAAGGTGGTTATTATGATAGGCAAAATGTTCACTACATGTCTCGATTTGAAGCCTTAATATGTACTCAAAAACAAAAAACAAAAAATAAAAAATAAAAATAAAAATAAAAATAATATATATATATATATATATATATATATATATATATATATATATATATATATATATATATATATATATATATATATATATATATATATATATATATGTTTATGTTTATATTGCCATCATTGCTTTCAGTAAAAATTGTACTGTGGAGACATACAACTAAATGAGCACTAGACTAAATGAGCGCTGACTCTGATGCCTACCCGTATTATTAAAAAAAAACAAAAAAAACCAAAGTCACTTGACTGTTCTAGATTTCACCATTGTACTATACACCAAGATTTGCCAAATACCAAAAAAAAAATCACTAAGGTAGCAGTGCATATTTCCGACTAGTCCCAATTTCCAACCCCTAGGATCGGGGGGCTGGGTCCCAGAAACCACCCAGCCTGGACCTAAAAATTTCCTAGGAACGTTCTAATTACGTCCATGCCTTGGAAAGTTGAGTGCTTCTGATTGGTGCAGTAAGCGCACTATTTTCAGAACCCAACCTCTCATGAAAGCCAGGACCCTACAGGCGGTTTATGGCCACTCTATGCTTTCAGGCTTAAAAATTCATAAAAAATTGTAGAAATGCTCAAAAAATGTGTTTTTTTTGGGATGCCTTTGCACTAGCTTTGAGGAGCATCCAAAAATTATAAACTTCTTCTTTCACAAGCCTAAATATGCAAACCCGAAATTCAGACGGAAATACACACCACTACCTTATACGGTAGTAGTCTCAAAGCAACTGAAGGCTTGTGAGATATTTTTTGCCATTAGATTACTGTAGTAAATGACCAAAACATTGAGCAGCATCTGGTTGATGTGAAATTTTGAGTACCATAGTAGCATAGCTGGGTCACAAAAAACAATTGAAAAAATAAAAAACATAATAGATCAGAAATTAAGAGGACAAAAAATGAAAATAGGATAAATTATTTTTAGCAATATATTTCTATTTTAAAGCTAGTTTGGACCATTTTGGGCCATTTTTAATCATTTTTTTTCTGCTCAGGAACAAAAATCAAGAAAATCATTTTTTGAGGAATGAACCTTATTTTTCAAAAAATATTCAACATTCGTTTGGGGGGTGGCAACCCAGCTATGGTTACAAGTTTTGTGATTCCAGTTTTTATTAGTGATACTCAAAGTTACTATAAATTAGGGTTACTAAGATTTAACCCTCAAGGACAAATTCAATCAATGATACCGTGAAAAGTATAGTTTAGATGGGACCAAAATTTACATCACTAAAATCAGTGAAGAACATTGTATGTGTTGGTCAAGAAACAAATAAATTCGAACAAGAGGAATTTCATATAAGATCTACTCAAAAAAGTTAAAATAAACATGAGGGCTTCTTGGTCTTTAGGGGTTAACCCCTAAACTTCAAAGCGTCCAGAAAGTGGACGACTAACAGATTCAAACCCACCCTACGTTCTCATCAATGCTTGGATGAAAGTCATCTAATTTTTTGGAGATTCTTCATCAAGTTGTTGTCCTATCTAACGGTTGGATTTAGTCGTACTTGATTACATATTTTTCTAAAATTACAAATGTACAAGTATGTCAAGTCGTTGACGAAGCCAAAATTGCATTGATTGTAGTTCAAAAGTGGCCTTGCAAAAATGAGGTCATAGATTTAAGGAACACAAAAATTTCAAAGAATCACCACGTTTAAGAGTATCTCATTTCAAATTCATTCCAACAAATTTTACTCAAAGGATATTAAAAGTTTGTTTGTAATCGAATTTAGAAGGAATTTTTAATTTTAACTTTTAAAATTGATAATTAAATATTGGTGAGAATATTAGTGAATCGAACTGTACGGATGGAATCTAAAATTCAAAATCTAGAACTTTCATTTGTATATCAATTCCAAAAATTCTTCTAAATAGTAGTTTATGACGATTTTGTCAAATTGTCAATTCCAGGGACACCCTGGTACGTTTAGGGGTTAAAAAATCTTATTGTAAAAATCAGATTGCAGATTGTGGCTGCAAAGTAAGGAATAATTTCCTTGCCATCTCATGGTAGTGAACTGTCTTCATGGTAACCTGACATCAATGAAATTCACCACATGCCACGATTTCATTTGTGGGAATTTATTTGGTAGTAATTTTTCCATGATTTGGTTGTAGCCTTCTCATGCAAGGTAAAGAAAGAAGATTTTATGCAGAGTTTACTGATTGGTTTTACGAAAAGTATTACAATAGGGTAATTTTGAGTTAATGCAACATAACTCAATCCCTAAAGAACCAAGGATTCATGGTTTTATAATGAAAAATTCAATGAATCATATCGTGCAAAATATGATTCACATGGGACCAAATTTTAGATCACCAGAATTAGTGAAGAATATTGCATGTGTTGGTCAAAACACAAATAAATTGGAACAAAAGGAAGTTCATATGAGACCTATTCAAAAATTCTAAAAATAAACATGAGGCATGATTTGGCCTTGTTGGGCCTTAATCCCTAAAGGACCATGCTCATCCTTAAATTTTTATCACTTTTCGTAATGCTTTCAAAAACATATATGTATCTCTCAGTTGGTGTTCATGTAGAAAACTTCACCCTTGAAGCTCAGAGTGGACTTAGTTGTGAGATTGTATATCAATTTTCTAAACAATATACCCTATAGATTACATGATTATAAGTTTTGATCATTAGTTTTTTTTTTTGAATTTTTTTAGCAAAATCAACAAGTCGTTCACTGTAAACATTCTTATAAATTCTAAAACCATGAATAGTGTTTGAAATTTTAGGGGCATACAAAGATGTACTATAATTATCTAGGTGCTCACAAAAAATGGTGTTCACAAACTAATCACAACAACAATGATTGATTCTGAAAGATTTATGTTTGGGTGAAGTGACTTGTTGATGACTAGTTGAACTGGTGTTTGTCATCGTTATTAATTGTTAAATTGCATAAAATGTGTAAAGATTTCAAATTTTATTTTAGAATATTCCATAATATTCCATAATAATATAAATATGTATAAAAGATTCTAAATATTATGAAAAGATTCTATTTTAAATGTATTTAAACATTTTCTGTAATTATTATATACAGTTAATTACACAATAATGGCTAATGTTTTACATACTGTACACTTTTTTTTTGATGCCCTAGTGTGAAAATGTCCTCAAAGTCATCAACCTCCCTAACTACCATGTACCAAATTCATCTATGTTGACGTTTTAGTTTTTTTCGAGCAAATTGATCAATGTAATTGTACATCTTGAAGGATTTTTGAGTTCTCGTAATGGACATCTACAATCCTCTAGTTAACATTAAGTCAAAATTATGGAATCCAAATAAGTTACTAAAGTAATGAAATCATTCTTCAACACAATGTGTCCTTGTGGTCCTCAAATGAAAAAACTTTCAACTATAAAGTGGTTCAAAATCATCATACAAACACATTGGTACCAAAAAAAACTTACGAAAATTTTGATGTGTCCTAAAATGGCCTTGCAATGTCAAAAAGTAGCTCGAAAAGTGACCCATTTGACCCAAAAAGCGTTCAAAATAGACCCGAGCACTAAAATGACTCCCAATCATTCAGAACAACACGGATTGGCATGGAAATTTTACTATGATAACTAGACTTCAAGGGAAATCTAACTCAACAATGTTTATTGAAAATGGACATTGGAATGAAGGAGATACAAGCCCCCGAAGTTGCAACCATCAAAATGCACAAAAATTGTTCAGAAAAAAACAACCCCTGCTTTCATATGATTCCCAAAAATCCAATACATCTTGGATTGATCTGAAACTTTTAATACCCAAACTCAACATTATTTTGGAGTTTGTCCAAAATTTTATTACAATCAAACTTTGTATGCAAAAGTTACAGCTCTTTGAAGTGAAAGTAACTCAAAAATCGTCCAAAATATGGACGCTGAGACAGTTAGGGGTTAACTCCAAAAATTACAAAATGACTTGGGTGAGCTCCATTTTGTGTTTGTCTTTCATATAAAAATTACCTTTTTCCCATCCAATCTTAGTACTTCTTATTTCAGTTGCTGAAATTATTTTATTAAATTTGTACTTGGGTGAAAGCATGGTAAACTGAACCACTTGTGATCCCTATGAAGAAGCAACAATGCAGGGTCCAAAAATCCATTAAATTTTTATTTTTTGTGAATTTTTTTTTATGGATAAAATAAAAGATATAATGTTTAACAAAGTCTAACCAAAAAAATTGAAAAAATCCTGTTCAATAAGTATTAATATGTGTTATAGTAAAGTTAAAGTGGTTAAAATTGGAAAAGTAGTTCTGACCAAATTGAAAAGTAGATATAAAACATGTTGAAATTGCATTAGATACTTATTTTTTCAAGATTTTTTTTCTTTGGAGCCCTCAAATGCACGATGAACTTAT
This sequence comes from Pohlia nutans, assembly GCA_022496805.1. NCBI lineage: Eukaryota > Viridiplantae > Streptophyta > Bryopsida > Bryales > Mniaceae > Pohlia > Pohlia nutans. The sequence continues at coordinate 3,579,499 of CM040105.1, forward strand.
AGAATACATAATTTATATTCATATTGAACATGATTCAATTCATCAAATTTGCTCCCGAAATTTGTTTTAGACATCTATTTTCAAGCTTAACTTTTAGTAACCTTTTTTAATATTTTAATTTGAAACTTTGGATTGAAGTACCCAATAGAACTATGGAGGGCTTTATCAAATTAGAACTAAAACATATGAATTTTTAGTCGTAATTTATGGTCTTTGACCAAGAAAATTGTAATTTCAGCACTAAGGATGAGTGTAATGGTTCAGTTTACCGTGCTCACTTTTAGATTGATCTTAAAGCTTAATACCTAAAGGACCATGGCTGATTTTTCGAGTTTGGTCAGCTCACTGTGGATGGAGTTTTGATCCTAATTTTTTTATATCTTTTGTGGTGATTCTAATCTTTGTAACAAAAATGGGATAGTAATTTGCTTATGTAGGTGATGTATAGATCAAAAGATGCAATCATGCAAAGGCAAAAAACCTAAATGCGGCAGCTCTTGAAAATTTGCATACAATGAGCCATTCATATGAATTTTTTCACACAATGAGCTAACACCTCCATAGAGACGACTGCCAAATCCATTTTGCCAAATCTCATATTGAACTTTTCTTTTGGGCCTTTTCAAAAAAATTCAAACTGGGGCAGGGGGCCCCCAAAAAAAGTGCATTCAACTTTGTAGCATATAATTTTACTATTAAGGAACCCTAAACGGTTGAAGATTTGTAAATGCTAATAAATTCAAGTTGGTTGAAACATCCTATAGTTGAACTGGTTTAAAAGGTTTTAGATCATATACTATTTGTCTTTTACTAAAAAGGGATAATTTTAGGTAGCGTTGGAATGTTTGGAGAGAAACATAGTTATGGCCCTTTAGGAGTTAAAATGAGGAAAAAGAATATGGATTATAATCACAACATTCTGTAGGATTTTCTTTTGCATCACCTTGTTCCACACTAACAAATCCTTTTATCCTTTAAAGAACTGGCCTTTTTATTTTTTCTTTTGTCTATGCAAAACGAGTCAATAACTATAGATTGGAAGATCGATAGGCGGTTTTTATACATGGAATTATGGCCAATAGGAAGTTTCCTATTTTGGTCATGCTTGGGGTGGCATGGCTGCTAAGAAGTTTCATCATCAATGTAGCAAAGAATAAAACTTCTAGAACTGCTATAGAATGTTAGGATTGTTTTTTTGATTAGCGAGTTAGAGATGACATGGTTACATTGAGCATTAGGCTTGGCATTGTGAATTTTTAATCACAATCTCCCTCTTCTTTCCCATAGGTATTGGAAAGAGCGAACCAACGCCTTTCATACATGTTCAATAGGTTAGTGTATTGTTTGTGCGCAGGGTCGTAACAAAGAGCATAGAACACATGCGGGAGGTTTCGGTGTTGTACTAGCAACAATCTACCCGCCTTGGATGTTGCTAATGAGCACAATGAGTCAAATTTGTGGTACAACCGCCCGGGCTTCACTCTTGCCTTTTTAACAAGCAAATCCACCCCACTTACCAGCTTTCCATCTTGCCGCAACATCCTGTTGGTGGCAACTCTCAAAATTTAATAAAATGTGTTTCTAAAACTTAATTTATGATTTTAGAGTTGGAAAAAAATCACTTTTAATTTAAGTTTTGAAAATTATATATTGTAGTACATAACTCAACAAAAGTATTTACCAAAATCACTAAAAAATAATGCTTCTTTGATTGGATTAAAGAAAATTTTAATTTTAAAAAATGCTCACAATTTTTTAAAATTCTGCTTCTACAAGTCTGGGCCTGTTTTCTATTAAAGGAAAAATCATGACATCTATAATTCTATAATATTTTGATAGTTTTTGTTAATGCACTTCCAGTCAAATGTGGAGTTATACATATTAAAGCAAACTTCTTGCATGGCAAGTTACTATGGTTATATATCATTCTATTACAATATTTTAGTGTTTTAAGTATACTTACACAACAATGTCATATAAAATTCTTTTGAATTTTTTTTGGAGTGGCAACTTCCAAATCATTCATTTTGGATACGATGCGTATTTTGATGATAAATTTTTAAAATTCATCAAAATTCATATAACCTCATTCAATTGGATTCAAAAATCATCCAAATTTGGATGCACTTGGATTCACGATTATTCAAATTAAATTGAATTAATTCATGCATTGACTTTGGTGTCATGAATTTTGCAACTTTCAGTCCAATTGCAAATTTTAGAGAGTATTTGAATTTAGATTTCACTTCGAATTAAAGTATTTCCCTTCTTGTCTCATTTTGTTCATCACTATTCAAAATAAGACATCTTGTCTAGATCACGTGCTCAACCCTAAAGAACCAAACAATCAAAAACATTGCTGGTTTTTTTAGAATGCCAAATGCAAAAGATTTATATCTTGGATTGAAAAACCGATTACACCAATATGTGCAAAACTTCTATAGAGTAGATTTATGACATATATAAATCAAAATTGCATGAAATTAGAGGAATTTGCTAAGTGTATAAATCTCCAATGATTTAGCTACATCTTGATTTTAACATTTGTTGAATGTGTTATAACTAAAGGATAATTTAACTTTTTGTTGTTAAGATGTACTAGTGGTTGGTAGTTTTAAACTCTTTATTACATCTGTCTAATACGAATCCATGATTTTGTTCATAAGATACAAAAGAATCAATTTAAAAACATTTAATATTTAAAAACTTATAGAATACAAAATAAATGATTTGAATATGAATTTTGGAATGATTGATTAAAATCACGAGGATTAAAATATCCTCTACGACAAAAAATACCTCTCATTTATAGCTTTCATTATTTTAGTTTAATTAGTATAAAATCAAGATTTTGACATTTATGAAAAAAATAGTTAATTTTGGCACAATTTGACTATTTATTTATACCATAATTCAAATTAAAAAAAGTATTTTTATATTTTAAATATATTTTTATAGTTTTGCTTTGAGAAATATAATAAAAAAATTCATTAAAAAATTCCATCTGTATAAATGCAAGCTCCAATTCTTATTTACAATATTTTTTTACAACTCAAACTGAATTTTTTTCTAAAGACAGTTAAGACACATATAATTGTAACCCAAGTTTTGGTCAAAACTCCTCATTCTTCTAGGAAATTTCAAAGGGTAGCAAATTATGTTGGAGTTTGTAGGGAAATATGAGGGTAGAAGGGGAATGAAAACACAATTTTCCCACAATAAACTCACTATAAGAATGTGGTGTTGGTGCTATAGTAGAATGTGAACAAGCTCGATACTACTTAGCCCAATAAAATGAGCCTATAACAATGAATCTAATTAAGATTTATATTCAAAATCAATCTTGTACTTTAAAATTGAATAAGAATTTCAAATTCATATATTTAGTAAATGAAGGCATGTGTGACCTACAAGTTATAATTTTGTCATGAATATTTAAAATTATCATGATTTTTTTAATCAACTATTAAAAAAGTCATATCTATCACAAAGTATAATTCAAAACTTGATTTTTTTGCCATAAGTGTGAATCATGAAAATTATAGTAAATGAAAACCACATGTGTCTTTAAAACTATGAAAAATCACTACCTATAATAATAGAAAACCAACTTGAAATTACAATAAAACATTGTATTTTGAGAATTTTGAAAAGACTCAAATTTTAGTAAAAATGATACTTTGTTAGCTATATTGTGTTGGACTCAAATGCAACCTAGATCGTTTTACAAGCTTGTATTTTGGAAAATTCAAAAAAAATTCAAAATACTATACACACAAAATTATCTATTTCCATTACTTTTTTGCATTCAAAACCTTATATGAAATCCAAAATTATTGTCATCGATTCAAATTTAAAAAAATAAAAAGGACAACCAAAAACCATACTCAACAAAAATCTTCTATTTTTTATTCAATGGAAATCATCATCATTCAATGGATAATCACTCACTATCATTTGACGGATACTCATTCACTGTCATTCAATGGATAATCACTATCATTCAATGAATTGTCATCTCTTTCAATAATCATTGTCATTTAGAAGACACTTTGGATCCCTAGCAACCCAACATTACTAGGTTATAATGTTATGAAGAAGGCTCATTCAGTACCTCATAACATTTTGGAGTAAATTTAGGCCTAAGTTACTATTTGCTAAAAAAGATGATTGTTAGTAAACATGTATGAATTAAATTTTTTATAGGCACATGTCATTTTTCAGTGGATCTAGTCACTCACTATCATTTGGTAGATGACAATCATTGTCATTCGATTGATAGTCATTGTCATTCAATAAACTTTCATCATTGTCGTTTGAAACGAGATTTGAAGGACACTTTGGATCTATAGCAAAATTCTGAGGTTTAAATGTTACTCCATGTGTCCCATAAAAAGACTATGAAAACTACTCTATTGTAAGTAGTTTTCATGGTCCTTTTATGGGACAGCGGGGGTAACAAGAAGGCTCTTTCAATACTTCGTAACATTTTGGAGCAGTTTTAGGACTTCAATATTTGCTAAAGAAGATGACAATTAGTAAGCATGCATGAATTGATTTCTTTACATGCACACATCATTCAAAAATAGTACATTATATCAAGTACTACTAATATCCTAGGAAATAGGAAACCCGATATTCCCATACGACCTATGACCTTTAGGCAACATGAAAACTTCCTACTAACTTTCAATGTACATTTCTTAGTTGTTCATACATGGACTAACATAGAATAAATGGCACTTGTCATTGTAGAGCATAGTGATCAATATAAAAGACTCATAACTTTGTTTTTTTGAGTTAAATGATTGAACTTCTAACTCTTCATCTATTGTACTTTTTACGGAATATCTTTGGGAAAATTTGGTGAGGTTTTTTAGAAAATAAAAACATTAGGCTCCTATAGAATGTTATGGTGGCCTAAAAAATGTATATATATATATATATATATATATATATATATATATATAAATTGTAAAGATAAGAAGTAATAGGGGGTGTCAAAGTGTGAGTGTTTTGGGCAACAAGCTTTCAAGCAAAGACATAACCTTTGTCTCCTTGAAGGGCAACGGAAAACTTCTTTTATTCCAATTTGCAAGCAGAAGACAATCGTTTTTATAAGAGTCTCGCAATTCTAAGCGTGGGTTGTACCATGTAGGAACTGCGTCGTAGAGCCTCACCTCACAAGCTCACACTCTGACACCTCCTAATAAAAAAAATACAAGTATGTGACTCTTTGATAAATTGGTTTAAACTTTACAAGTGACTCTTATAATGCTAAGAGCATCCTCAATCCACATGACAAACCGATATGGAAAATAAAACTATAACTTTTGATTCCCACAAAATTCCCAAATAATTTGAAATCAAGATTACTATCATTAGAAGCACATCCAGAATCATGTTGACTCAACATAAGAATATATGGATTTGGAAATTGGATGACCAAAATACACCCTATTAAAAGCACTTTATTTTCCGAATTTTCAGTATCTAAATGGCAAATCATGCATGCCTCGAAAAGAAAAAAATTAGACACTAGACACAACAAATTAGAAATATAAGGTGGTTTCAATAGGATGTATCTCAGTCATTTAATTTCCAAATCCAAATGTTCTTGTGTTTATTCAACATAATTTAGGATGCGCTTCCAATGATAGTAATCTTGATATTCTAATTCCGTGGGAATTAAAAGTTACAATTTTATTTGCCGAGTGGCTGGGTCTATATACGATGTGGACCGAGGATGCTTTAAGAGCATGTTCAAGGCATCACTGTAAAATAGGGTTGTCATGTTTGACAACTTTTTTCAACTTGACATTGTATCAGACATCTGAAATCGGCTATCTAATAAACCGAGTGTCAAATATTCCCTTTATTTCAAAATTAGAAGGACTTTTTAGAATTCAGCATAGTGTTGGGAACACTGACATGTTGAATTCTCGGAAGTGCTTCTCATATCAGAACAAAGGGAGTATGTTAGAAAACTTGGATGGAATATTCTCGAATATTCTAGATGTATTTCTATGAATACATGCTTGTCTGACAGCCGGGAAGGTGTACTAGACATCGTGTTCGATACTTTGTCTAGTAGTCGAGTAACACAACCCTGAGCATTGTATATAGTGGATGGCCCATAAACCAACGCTTTAAGCTTTCAATGAACACCTGTTGGAGATATTGTTGGTTTATAGTACACGTCGGTTATTGGGTCATCCACCTTAAGGGGTAATAGAAACGAGAAACTAAGGTAGTTTTCCAGACTTGCCTGTTGTACTCAGCAATTTGCTGCGGTTGGAAGAGCTTGCAGCCATTGAGGGAAGCTCTCACATGCTCGGGGAGATGGCGAATCTCTGGGATGATGCCCTCCGGAAATGGCCGGAACTCGGCTTTCCGGGAGGCTTGGATCAATGGACACCTTCGCCAGCTCCGGAGCGGCTTCGGTTTGTAGCCTTCGCCGTGGATCATCAATTGCACGTCCGGTTCGATAAAGTCGGCCACCGAAGGCTCATGGCTTGAAGGTCCTTCACTGGCCCTTGCTGATCTCTTTGGTGATCTCGTCGGTGACAACGATTCCGTTGGTGACGACGACGATTCCGTTGGTGATTCCTGCCATGAAACATTTTTTTTCTACTCATTAGTGGGTGTCATAGTCAGTGAATGGATAGAACGTAAAATTGGGGACCTCACCTCAGCAAATGTCCCTCCTAGCTACATTCTCATCTACACAATGTTGCTAGGAGGGACATTTTCTAATTTGAGGTCCCATGTAGGGTTGTCAACATGTTCGTCCGCCCGATTAGGCTGCCCGTCGGATGAACCTCATGTCACTCCGACTAAGAAATACTCCAGTATATTTGAGCATATTCGAAGAATATTCATGTTTAAAAAAAATAAAATGTTTGTCATGTCCAACCATTGGACACGTCCGTCCATCCGTGTCCGATTAGGACATCCGACCCCCCATGTCCGCCTCGTTAAACAACCATGTCTACATGCGTCCCTCAATGAATGGATTATTAGTGGATTGAAAAATAGAACTAAGAGCTTTCAATATTTCTTTAACACCTACAGAACCAAGAAGCCTGCAAATTAGACCTCATGTTTTTCTTTGCAGTTTTGAGTAGGTTCTACGCAGACTTTCTTTTGTTCAAATTTTATTTGTTTTGTATCAGCACATGTCATGTTCTTCAGGCGATATTAAAATTTGGTCCCATTTGAATTACATTTTTCACAATATGATCAATTGAATTTGTCACTTTAAAATCACGAATCCTTCGTCTTTAGGGGTTAACAACTAGAGAAATCCATCACCCTAAAGGTTTATTAGGAAGATGGTGATTGAGAGGATGTGGTTCCTTCTCCCTCTTTGTAGGCTTGCTTATTCCCGCTTTACAGTAGGCTTCACTAATTTCATTTACCAAGCCATTTTCCCATTTTGACACTCACTATTTTAAATGCTAATCTCTCAAATAATTCACAAAGCATTAGTTTATACGAGTCTTCTACATCACCCACGCTCAACACTTAAAAAAAATTTACATTCATTGTTACGGAATGTTATGTTATGTAACAACAGCCGTTTGATTCCCAAAAAAATCTTTTTATTCGTAACAAAGAGTGACAAAGTAGCATTGCTATAGGATGTTTTAGGGACCACTCATCCTTCTCCACTACTCAAATTGAAAATATATTTCAATCAGTACAGAGAATCAATATATGAAGCTAAGATTTTTTTAAAAGAACGTGATTTTGCAAGGACTTCCATTCCAAATGGAACTGAGTATTGGTGCTGCAAAATAATGATTGGTGCTGCAAAATCAGTGATGGAATCTCTGGAGAATCACATCATTCATTGTTTGGCAAATGATTTAGAAACTTACCGACATTGTCGGCCGAAGTTTGTAAGTAGAAACGATCACTGAGCTCTTGTTGAGATTCCAGTATTTGAGCTACGTAGCTTTACAATGACGAAGTAGACACAACTCTTGTTCCATCGGTCCAACCCCAACAGGACCAAGGATTTATGGTTTTAAAGTGACATTCAATTCATTATATTATGAAAAACATAATTCAGATGGAAGCAAATTTTGTATCACTGGAATCAGTGAAGAACATTGTATGTGTTGGTCAAAGAACAAATAAACTTAAACAGAAGGAAGTTCACAAGGGATTTACTCAAAATTGCTTAAAAAGACATGAGGTTCGATTTGGGCTTCTTGATCTTTCAAGAGTTAAAAAACATTCAATTGTTCACTAGACACCACCATTTCATCGTTTGGAAGCAGAAGTTGATAAGCTGCATTTTGAGAAATCAAGCGTCATCAGTCAATTCTAGATTATGTTGCCCTCTCACATCCTAACCCATGAAGGATCAAGAGGCTCAAAAATTGGGTCTCATTTGTTTTTTTAAGTTACTTTGAGTAGGTTCTATGTGGACTTTCTTTTGTTCAAATTAATTTTTTAAGCATCGATTCTAGTGATATAAAATTTGGTTCCATTTGAATTATATTTTTCACAATATAATCAATTGAATATGTCGTTTTAAAACCATAAATCCTAGGTCTTGTTGTTCAAGACTTTCTTTTGATCAATTTTATTTGTCTTTTTACCAATGTTCTTCACTGATCCTGATGATATAAAATTTGAACCTGTCTGAATAATAATTGCTCATTTTAAACCCAAGAAGCAGATTCATTGAGTTGTGGAAAACTCAACTCATTGATAGACAATCGAGACTATCAATTTACAAGAAGGAAAGAGCCCAGTGCATTCAATCCTAAGAGATTTCAGTACAACTTTGATGGAGCCTTTATGTTTCTGTAACTAGCTAGTGCAAATCGCCAGTTGAAACTTGTTGAAAAAAAAAACATCAAGAAACATTGGAATGTTCCAATCAATTGGGACGTTGAAACTATTTCAATTTTTACTTTTGAGTGTCATTTGTTTCAATAGGGTTTGATAGCACATTTTGTTTTCTAGCTCAAAACCCTACTGTACCCAGCTTTGAACTATTCAATAAAGCCACTATTCAATAAAGCCAAGAATCACGTGCGTGAATTCCCCTTATTGAAACACCCATGTATACATTTTATTTTGGCTAAAATCAAGCAATATATGTACAAAGCCTCAAAATACATTTTCATATGTACACAGGGGCTAAAAATGAGGAATTTAACTTCAAGCCCCATGTATATCTACTTTCCGTTTGATTGAAATATGTCTCCCATACGTACATTTTTTACATGCTTGTTTCAAATAATACCCTTGTTGTGCACGCACGTGTATAATTACAGTACTTGAAGAGTGCACTCCCTGGGGTGAACTTATAATCTCACTAGCAAACACGTGTTGAACACTGCATTGGGAACGTGGGAATCAACTGGGAACACAAAAAAACACATGAGGATTTTGGGAACAAAAAGAGAACTTGGAAACATTAGGGAACATGATGGGAACATTGGGGAATGTGATGCGAACCTTTGGAGAACAACATGGGAACTGTGGAGAACAATTTGAGATCATGATGAAAAATTGGATGAAAAGTATGGATGTGAAATGTGGATGATTTCGTGACATGGTATCGTGACGGATATGAAGTAGGTAGTGACATGGTATCATGATGCTACGTACTTAATATAAGAAATTGAGGTCTTATAATGTATAGGTGTTATAAGTGGTATATAGCCTAATGAGACGAAGAATTGGAGCTCCATATTCATTAAAATGGCCAGTCAAAGTTATTTTGGCCCCATATTAATTTGGCATGAAGATGAATTTTCAAACAGTCACACTAGTATATAAGACCAATTTAAATCAGTGTCCAAAATAACTTTGAGAAGCCATTTTTAATGAATATGGCGTTCTGGGTTATATGTTGGGTTATGAGGGTTGATTTAAATTGATTTAAATTGGTGTTATAAAAATGAAAAATTGGATAGGATAAAAATCCGTACTTGAAGTAATATTTGATATATATTATACATATTTATTGATACCATGTAAGATGTTGAAAGCATGCCCAAATGGAAAAAAGGCACTCTTCAATCCTTTTTCTTATAGCAATTTACTCCACGAGTTCATGCAATTTCCTTGGCTTAGAGGTCGTCACGTACATTTGGTTTTTGTCTCAAGCAAAATGGACGGACCTCAATAAAAAAACAAGTTATTAGAGTGAACTCAGGATTGTCAGTCAGTCTAGCAGGCTCCTTGATCAACTTGAAGCATTTGATGAGGCTTGTGAGACAGTGACAAAAATTAAATTAATGTGGACTTTATAAACATGTGTTTCCACACTAGTAGAAGACTTGTAGTTTTGCATTCTCCATTTCGTGGGAACAATGAACAGTGGCTGAATATTATGCTTATATTTTTGACTTCTTGTGACCAACAACATTGACCCAACTCATGTGCCTGGCGCGGTTTCATTCCTTTTTCATTTATAGTAAGTGTAAAACGACACATTTCCCACTAGTGCCAGCTCGTGCATGTTGAAGCATTTCTTGAAGCTTGCTCCTTCTCTCGGACATCTACACTCACGTTTCACAAACCCAAATTGATCCATAGAGTAGTGGATGTTCCTATGACTGCTCATGCACTAGTGATTGCATACCTATGTCCTCATGACTATGCACCAAAATTAATTAATTAATAGTAATAGGAATCGACAATGAATCCTATGACTGTTTACCGGGCTTTGCAAAAAGAAAGGTCTAGGCAATTTCATATTACATGAACTTGTAAAATAACACTTTGTTGCATATAAATAGAAGTTAACTTAATTTTTGAGATTGTGGTAAGAGTTTATTATTATTTTATTTTATTTTGATTTGTTACAGTATGTTGTGAGCATGCAGACTATCACCTTGGGGATATGTCCAAGCTACGTAAACACTTCAACAGTCCTATCAATGTCAAGATGTTCCAGTCCAAGGGAAAGTAGACAATGCACTTGCAGGCAAGACTATGAAGTATAAGACTATGAAGTATAACCGGAGGTCAGGACCTACCGAGCCACTGCAGTGGCGAGGGAGGTATTGGCCTGCGATTGTTTCTCATAGTCTTATCTCCTTTTGAATTACCAGGCATAATCTCAATGCAAGCCACTTTGAGCCATTGGATCTCAAAATCAATGTGATAGTTGAACAAAAAGACACAGAAATAGAGAAGTTGATGCTACCTGCTAAGAAGTTAATGCTCTCTATCATTATTAGTTCTAATCCCTCTCCTCGAGTCCAATGATATCTTGACACAATGGCAAGAAGAAGCTGCATTGAGATTATGGTTTGTTTTTGCATGTTAAAGCTTGTGAAACTACAAACAAGTTAAAAAACACCTCAACATAACATTCTTTAGCAGCCCCACTCTTCATCCTTGGGGATCAGCATCGCACGCCAAAATCATTGTAGGAATCGTAAAATTCTGGAGAATCAAAGCCATCTCTAACTAATGATGGCTTGGCAGCTCAACAAACGTATGTTTTTTTAATAGTTTCTACATGTTCCACATCATCAATTCCTTTTCATATGCTGAATCCCTGCACAAGCAAAAGGTTGTGCTGCAGTACTAGCTAAAGAATGTTATGAAAGACCAGGATTCTTGCATGCCTTGAATTCTCAAGCAAAAATGAGTGCCCTCACTTTTCTGCCATTGGAATATGGCAAATTATATAACTTAACGGAATTGTCGATTATTTCCATGGAGGAAAATCCTGACAACTTGACCAGGGCAATGCATACCTGATGGCAATTTTTCTCCTCTCTGATAAATGCACCACCGTCTTGGGTCCTCCAACTGAATCTCATGCTTTGTAAATTCTAGATATAAATTGTGTACAGCTACACTGGCGATTTCTTCATCAACCCAAAGCTCCAGAAGCGATTTCTCCTCCCAAAAAGGCTCAATTGCATTATCAATATTTTGTTTGTAATCAAATTTAGAAGGAAATTATAATTATAACTTTGAAGTTTTATAATAAAATATCAATGATGGCGTTGGTGAATCTAACCGTACAGATGGAACCTAAAATTCAATATCTACAACTTTCATTTGTATAAAAATTCCGAAATATTCTTCTAAATAGCATTTTATAATGATTTTTCTCAAACTGTCAATTCTGGGGATATCCTGGGACATTTAGGGGTTAAGTGGGATTAGTAATGGATGCTCATACCTTATAATAATTTGTCAATTGAGATTGGTAATATGCCATTAATATCTTGTTTTGAGAATTCACATGCCTTTGTCATGTCAATTGTCAATTGGTTAATTCTTCTTTTTGAAAAGTATGAGTTGTTGTGGACACAACAAATTAAAATCAAAACAACCGGCTAGTCGTGTAGTCTTTGCCTTGGTATTTACCCTAGATTTACTTTTATGGCTTGTTTATATTGTTCACCCATGTAACTCCTTGAAAACGAAATCTCGAGGAGAAGACCTCATGCCCTCTTTACACTAGAAGCGAGAAGCCGTGGAGAACAAATTTTCCTCCCCGCCCTCGGGGAAAAACACAAAAATAAGAATCCTCCCTCCCCGCCCTTGGGAGCCGGACCAAGGTGTATTAAAGTCTTTCTTTGCTTTTAACGCCACAGTAACTTTTTTCAAAGAAAGGTAAAATAACAATTGAAGGAAAAAACAAATAAATTCACACTAATGAACCGATCAGCTGCACAAAAAGAATTAAAAAATAATGAGAGAGAGAATATTAAATTTGGGGTGCCTGTTTTCCAATAATTGATATAATGGGCACAAATAGAGGATTGGTTACAAATTTACTCATTGCAAGGCTGGAAGTACAAGAAACAAGAATAATTTTACTATTGGCCACAGTGTCACTATTTGCATGCGGAACTGGTGTTACTAAATTGGATGAGAAATCAGAAACTACGAAATTGGATGAGAAACCAGAAATTACTAAATTGGATGAGAAATTGCTAATTCCGGATGATTACTAATTTGGATGAGAAATCAGAATGGACAGACACTCAGCCTCATGGTCTGCACTGGTCACCTGGAATGGGGGTTTCATCAGCCTCATGGTCCATCACAGACACTATTCTGTGCTGCAGAAACCAGGGACCAAATCAATGCATTCAACCTGGGAATTTTATCAATTGTTTTTCTCTTCTATAATGGTATTATTCCCACCATAAAATAATGATGAAATTTCTCATCTGACTGTAAAGTGATTTACTATTTCTGGTCACCTCAAAGGACATGCTTATGAAATCGTACAGTACTATTGCTTTGTGTCCCAAAAACCAACCAAAAAATTAAAAAAAGAAAAACTCAATTGAAACGTTGTTGGCGCTAGAAATCCCTGCTCAGGGTTTGAAATTTCAAAACTTTGATGGCTTTTTTCATATAATAATCTACATCTTAGATTTATCGTTACAAAAATGTGCCGATGGTGTCATTTGAAGCAAAGAAAGAATTTACTCCTTGGTTCGGCTGGAGAGGAGGATTCTCATTATTGTGTGTTTTCCTTCACTTTCAAGACCATGAAAGATTAATTGAGACAATGGTTCATTCTCGTTTGAGGTTTACTACTTCGAATGACCCTTATTCGTTCATTTCACTAAGAATTGTGTACACTAAAAGGAGAAGGCGTCGCTTTTCACTCAATAGGTGAGTCAAATGGCACCATTTTGCACTCACTGCCCCAAGCGCTCAAGACTTGGTGAGTGCGATTCGTCACATAGGACAAGTGTGTACACTGAACTTTGACACTATTTTGACTGAGAAGCGATAGTAGTGGTAATACGAATATAACTTACAATGGTATAAAGCGTACATTAGTCTCATGATCATCTCTTCATCGAAATATCTTCAATTACTACTTGTATACTGTTCTCAAACTCCTCTCATTGTTATGTTCTCTTTGATGTGAGATTTCTCAAATATTTGGACACTACTGAAATGGGCGTGCGAGAGGAATCATGTGCATGAATTTCCAAGTGATTGCAAGTTCTTCTTTCTTGCATTGAGCTGGAGTTCTTCCTCTTGTAATGCAAGCTAATTCGAAGTCCCGGATTAACTGGAAAATGTGTTAGGTATAGCGCCTAATAAATTTTCTTCATGCAGCATGCTGCCTTTCAAAAATGTAAATTTCCCCAATTGTTGTGTCATTGTTCAGCAGATACCGATTTTAATATAGAAACCCAACATCACAGGTGTCGAAATATTGTCATTGTTTGGCTGGTGTGATGGAGCACCAACATCACAGGTTTCAGGAGTTGTTGAATTCTGGGCAAATTTAGTTAGTTTAGAATCAACTGATTTGGGCATGTAAAATGAAAATATAGGTTTCACATGAAATCAGGCTCTTGGATCTATCAAATATCCAAACATAACAATACGTGGTTCATCCACAAGTATGATTGTCGCAAAAGCGTGAGTAGACTAAAAGTACATGTACCTCACAACTACATATACATCATTAAGGTAAGAGCATCCAATTCCGACAACTGTTAAATTTTAGACATGGTATTCATTTTAGAATGCAAATTTAAGCACGTTATAAAGCCTTTATTGCTTATTGACCAAAATGATAAACTATCAATGGTCTACCTAGACTTCCGTTCTAAAATGAATGGAGTGTTTAGAAATTATCGGAATTGGGTGCTCTTACTTTAACATTTAAAGAACCAAGAAGCCCGAATTGGGCCTTGTGTTTTTTTTAAGCGATTTGAGTAGGTCCTATATGGACTTCATTCCATTAAGATTTTATTTATTTTTGACCAACTTATGCAATGTTCTTCACTGGTTTTGGTGGTATAAAATTTAGTCACATTTGAATTATTTTTGTCACAATATAATCAATTGAATTGGTCAGTTTAAAATGAATTGATCCTTTAGGGGTTAATGATTATGACAATGTTTAGCAACTAGAGACTCAAATCTTATTTATAGTTTTACAAGCACAACTTCAAAAAAACATTTGTTATTTGTTTGATATCCAAATAATACATTTTTAGTGCATTGTAATACTCTTGAAAATGGGCTTCATTCTTTTTAAATCCTAATAATAGTAAACAACTGAAAAGTCACAAAAATGGGGTTTCGACCTAAGAGCTTCTTTGGCGGTTTACCTCTCCGATAGGCCTTGCACTGACGCTATGCAAGGGATGCAGGTGCTTACCGTGGTGTAGGGTCGGAGAGGTCCTATAGCCCTTGCATGCCCCATTTGCGTCATCTGGCCAAATCGCTAGCTTCCTCTTCAGACAAAACCTAACTTGGAGGTCAAATAGTCAAAATCTTCCTTGTTTTTTCGCATGTGATGAGCTGCTAAAATACAAAATGATGCTCCAAATCTCGAGGACCAAGGCCATTTTGTAACGGCCCCTACTTTAGAGTTTCTCCCATACAATGACTGCTCGACTACAATAAAATGCCCCCCCCCCCCCAAAACTCCGACCCCGCCTAAATTTGCTCGATCCCGCCCCACAGGAGAAGCTCTAAGCACCATAGCATTCCCGAGGATCTTTCTGCCTGGACCCCTGCGCAATAGAATGAGAAACGGAAGTCGGTTATGAAACAACTGGGCATTGGGGCAAACAAAAAGCATACAGTTTGCTACATAACAAAAAAAAACAATACAAAAAGCCACGTCTGAGAGGCAGTTTGTTACAGACTTACAGTGTCCAAAAAAACCCAAAAAAAACATACAGTTGGTCACTATTTGTGTAAAAGAAGGATTCAAAATATAAAAGAAATGCTATTCATGGACATTCAAGCTACCGTAGTTTGCCTATTCACGGCACAGTGTTGGCCTCTCTCCTCTCCAACTGTCGGCTCATCCTCACGAGGGGCCAGCGCCTGCTACGCAATGAACGGGGAGAACCGGCAGCTAGTGTAAGATGAGCCGGTTGATTTTCTAAAAAACCGATTGGAATTTAGAAGGAGCGGCTAAAAACCAGGTGAAAAAGCTAAAAAAATTCTATTTCATATATTAATTAGAGAAAATAACCGGACTCCACACTTGAAAAACTGGTTCAATCTTGGAATGAAAGGAAAGTAACCGGTAAAGCTCAAAAAACTTCCCGGACTGTGCTGCTACGCCGTGCACTGCCATCAATGCACCATTTCTCGTATTAATCCTACCTCCTGAACCTCCCCATCATTTAACTCTTCTAGAATCCAGAATCCTCTCTCACTCAGTCAAGCCCCAAATCATCACAATCAAGTTGAAGAAGAACCCACAATCAAGTAAGTTAGAAGAGCTCACAATCGAGTAAGTTAGAGGAGCTCAGCTTGATGGATGCCATTGCTGAAGAAAAGTGAGGGTTTTGGAGAATAGGGTTTTTGCAGTGTATGATTCTCTACAAGGTTTGTGTGTGTGTATGTGTGTGTGTGTGTTTGTTTGTAGGAATGATTCCTCTGTTTTTCCGGTTTTCTTTTTGTTGTTCCGACTGTTGCTGCTCACCGAATCCCGGCTTTAGGGTACAGGACCTGGTGTGGAGGAGTAGCTAGCTGTCAGATTTAAGTGATCGGAGTTTCTCCATTTTGATGAATGATTGATTGATTTGTGAGAGACAGAGTGATTCTGTTGCCTCCGTGATACTGTGAAACGATTCCCAGGTTGGAGGGGTTAGGACTAGAGATTGATAACAATCGAGTAGACGAGCTCATAATCAAGTATATACTGGGAGCTTGATGGATGCCATTGTTGAAGAGCTGTGAGGGTTTTTGCAGTGTATGATTCTCTACTAGGCGTGTGTGTGTGTGTGTTTGTGTGTGTGTGTGAGAGAGAGAGAGAGAGCTGTCTTTAGGAATGATTTTTCTGTTTTTCCGGTTTACTTTTTCCTTTTCCGACTGGTGCTGCTCACCGAATCCCGGCTTTAGTGTGGAGGAGTAGGTAGCTTTCAGATTTAAGTGATAGGAGTTGATTGATTTGTGCGAGACAGAGTGATTCTGTTGCCTCCGTGAGACTGTGAAACGATTCGGAAAATTAGGATTTATAACAATAATTTACGGTTCACTAATTTTCTTTTGCTCGGTCTCGCAGAATTTGGGTCCGTAAGATTTTCTTCAACGTTCAAGCGGCAAATTCTGGAGGTGATCTGCCAAAGGTTTCAAAGAATTGTGATGCAATAACAGTTTGATTAGGTGATGGAGATGGAGTGTTGGAATTCGTTTCGTCGTGGCCAGCGTTAGAGTTGTGGGTGGAAGCTGCCATGGCGGAGAAGAAGAGCAGCAACAACAACATGTCGCGAGTTGTTTCTGTAGAAACTGCAGCAGATGCTCCAGATGGGAAGAAGATGCTCACCATGGTTGCACCGAGAAGGGAAGTTGAGATTCATGAGGAGGAGGCGACAACACCCACGCTGCGCGTCATACAAAGTCCCATGGACGCGTTACGAATCGGCATGGTGTCCCCGTTCCGCAACTTCCTCGGATTACTGAAGCCCCCGCCGCTCCCAACAACAACAAGCCTCTCGGACCACCCAGCAGCAGCAGCGGCGGAGAGTAGCCCGCGCGCATCGATTGATTGGAGCTCCACGCTAACCCTGAGTTCTGGTGGCAAGCGACGTGAGGGGCAGAACGTGGTGATGGTGGCGTTCGACGCGAACGTGAAGGAGGTTTCGCATTCCGGGATCGTGTGGGCGATGGAGCATGTCCTGCAACGTGGAGACATGCTTGCGATCCTCTCAGTTTTGGACTCTGTGCGCGGGCCATTGGGGTACAGGGTGAAGATCGGGGACCACGCCAATCACAAGCTCATCGAGGAGGAGGTGCAGCAGAAGATGGAGGCCTGGAGGTCGTTCCCGGGATTGGAGCGCCGGTGTGAGGAAGGGGGCGTGACGCTTCTCGTGATCGTGAAAGGTGCGCAACGCAGCGAGCTCGCTGTTGTCAAGGAAGCCGTGACGCTGGGCGCGTGCCATGTGGTGCTTGACAAGAGCATGAAGAACCGGCATCGCGCGTTTTATCTCCACAACCTCGCCTGCAATGTGACCCGGATGCGAAGAAGCGGAGGCGTGGACGTGATTCGGCCAAGCCTGGACACAGTAGTGTCGCGCAATGAGAAATTATTGTTGGAGCCGCGGTCTCCGACCTCAGTGATTCTGCCCCCGCTTCTGAGCTACGGCGACCAGATTGACGAGTTCCAAATCTCCTTGCGCGCCCCGAAACCCAAGCGGCTGCCCTCGAAATCACCCTCGCCCAAGGAATTGTTATCCTCGCCGAAGGAATTGTTCAGACATGTCCCAAGCGCTGCAATCCTGGAAGACCGTCCCAGCTCGGTGAGCACGCCCTCCCTGCGCGACTCCATGACCTCAAGCTCAAACGCCGAGGACGACATGGACGACGACCTCTTCAGTATCTTTCACGGCTCCACACGCCACGACACCGACGCTGCAGCATTCAGCAACTTGAACAACTCAGGTTACGAAAGTGACGAACTGTTCAGCATTGGCAACGCCTCCACACGACGCGTATCGCCACTCCATAGCCATCACCATTCCATGTCTGACGCCATGATTCTTCCCCGCTCCGGCGAGCTTGTTGCATCGCCACTCCATAGCCATCATCATTCCATGTCTGACGCCATGATTCTTCCCCGGTCCGGTGAGCTTGTGGTGACGGAGCCGCTGCAGCAAGCGACGATTTCGAGGATCACGTTCGTAGTGGGGTTGAGCGACGCCGTGACGCTGACGCTGCGGTCGCCGCTGCGAGCCGGCGAGGGGCTGCTGGTGGGGTCGTCGCCGTCGGCGCTGTTTCTGATGCACGCGGGGGATCACCAGAGCGCCACGGTGACGCTGAGCACGGCGACGCCGAGCTCGTACATTGCCATGGAGGGGCAGATGGCGATGAAGCTGTCGTTTCTGGAGCCGGAGCAGCGAGTGCTGGCGGTGGACTCGCTAGGGCGGTGCCGCACCATTCGCGTGGAGAACGCGGGCGCGCACAAGAAGCCGCTGGTGCTGGTGGAGGCGCAGTGCGACGGGCGACGCCACGGCGTGCTGTTGCATCACACCGACACTGTGGGGCTGCGCCACAGCAGCCAGTCTAGCCAGAGCCACTGGGGTGGCCATGGCGTCAAGGGACTCAAGGTCGGCGACCGCGTGCTCCTGCGCTTGCGCTCTGCGGAGCCGTCGCACGCCATCTGGTCGTAGCGCCAGCGCCCCCACAGCTTCTCCAAAATCCCTTCGCATTCAACTGTTGAAGGACTTGATAGCCTTTCAGAGGCTTCAGAAGGTTATTGGACATAATGCCGAGTTATATCCTTCTTTAGACCAGCCAAGGACAGTACTATGAGTACTATGATTGCCTCCAAACTGGTTAATAACCTTCCAAAGAACTTAAAGGCTTGAGAAGGTTATTGGACATAATGTCAAGTTGATTCCTTGGATTTCAAACTTTGGTCATTTTGATCGATCGGAGGGCTTACATTGGGCAGAAGGCTCATGAGTTATATCCTTCTTTAGACCAGCCAAGGAGAGTACTGTGATTGCCTCCAAACTTGGGACTTGGCTAGATAACCTTCCAAAGAATTCAGAGGTTTGAGAAGGTTATTGGACATAACCGGTTGTTGACTTTTCAACGCCAATGTGGCTCCATCCCATTGGCAACCCGTCACCATCGCCATCACAAGTTGCAACTCATAACCTTCTCTCCTTTCACCTTGCATCCTCTGCCCTTGGATCATAAAGATCAAGGATTGTGATTGAAAAGTGAAAAACCGGTTATGAGTTATATATCCTTGTTCGGACCCAGCCAATGAGAGAGTGCCATGATTGCCATGAAACTCAGACTTGGCATTATGGAATGGACAAGCCCAAGATTTGAGACACCACCCTTTTCGAGGCCAGGTACAAATGTTTCAAGAGCTGGAAGCGTGAGGGGGGTGATGGTGCAAAACCAGGTTTCTTGAGATCATGGAATGGAGCTGGGAGGCTTAAGAAAGTTATGGGATATAATTCACGTCGTTTCATTGAATCTTGAGCGTCTAGATTTGTACCGATGGAAGAAGGGCTCACACTGAACAACATTATGGTTATGAATTGTATCCTCTCTGACTGACTGACTAGCCAGCCAATGAGAGATTGACACGGTTGCCCTGAAACTTGAGACTTGAACTTGACAGTATGCAATATGGACAGCAAAAAGAAGACATCATGTGGAGTCTTGTTTCTCGGACCAGCTCATGAAGGTCATCTTGACTGGTGAGTGGAGGCTTTTCAAGGCTTTAAATTTTCTTCTGTTGTGAAGAGGATGTCGAGATGGGACTTGGTCTAGTTGAGGACGCCAAGTTGTATTATTACAGAACAAAGATTTGAATTCTAGACTTCCATTGTACTGTACAATTGATGAAGAGACAAGAACTTAGTGAACATTGCAAGAGCCCAGTTTGTGATTTATCGCCCGGTGATGAACTAGATGAGTCACCAGATTGCAGAGATATTGGCAGTCGAAATCCGTCTTGATGATATATGTACATTGTACATTGGTTATTCATTTATATGAGCATGCGGTTGTTGAACATGCTTTGAAGAACAATGATTTGGACTATGGGTTTCGTTTGTATGATTTAAGTTATTCTGGAGTTCTTTTTTGTTGGTTTCTTTTTTGTGTGCCCTGAAGTTGCATTGTGGAGTTTTAGCCAAGTGATCTCGTGGACTTGGAAGGAGCTGACAGACCCAGCCAAAAAAAATCTGGCAAATTTTTGCCAGGATCTTAGAAGAAATTCTAGGGCTCAAAATTGTGAGGGACTCAAAATGGAAAGAAACGGTAAAATCTCATAGTAAAAATCGCAAGCGTGTCACCGGGTCATATTCGACACCCTAGTGTCAAAATTGAATTTTGAGAGTCCACGTCATCCTAAACCAATCACAAGATGACAGGTGTTGTCCTGCTTTACAGCATGTTAAGTTGCTTCAGACTTTCCACGCATTGCTTGACATACACCTCCGCAGGACTGAAATTCAAACCCAAGCTCTTGAGCCTTTCATTGGAAAACTGGAAGGCAGGCTTCATGAAGGTGGCTTCATCCATGCCTTTCATATCCGGTTTCAGCACAGCCGGGTACTCCGGGAACAATTTGCCCAGCAATACAGCCAGCTGATCGTTGTCCATACTCCGCTCGATTGCCAGGTACCTGCATGTTTGTTTTCACATTACAAGTTAGAGACATGTGTGACAAGCATACAAGGGCTCCGTTTGCTAAGTTTACTAATTCTAAACCTAAAACCCTAAAATATTTTAATCTTAAAGTATGGAAATCGCTAACAATATTGGGTCTCAGAATGGGTTAGTGGTTTATTGAATGGAAAATTAAATGATTTAATGACTCTTGGAAATGTGAAAAAGAGAGTTTAGAAAGAGGAATATACAACCACATTTTCTCAATTTCTTGCTCCAAGAAGTGAATAAGGTAACCAAATCCAAAAGTGAAAGCTAGTAATATAACTAAACCTAAAAATGACACTTGTTCTTGTATCGTTTGAAGTTTGAGATGAGCGTATTAGAAAATGGAAAAGAATTGAATCACAACGCTAAATGGGGTAAAAAATGAGACCAAACTATCCACTTTTTACCCCGGCAAAAATGTCTGGGACCCTTGTGTATAATTGTTAGTTTGCAATGAAAAAATTAGTGCACCGAAGTGCGAGAACACGCACCTCCCCGCCGCGTTGGGATTCTCCAAGGCTAAAACATGCGCCATGGCCACGTCTTCCACAGACACGAAGCAGATGTTGGTAGGGATGTCCAGGTGATGAGCATCGTGATCGATGCCCTTGAGGATGCGCAGGACCTCGTTGCTGCTCCAGTTCACACTCTTCTGCAACAGCCCGCCCAGCACCGTGCACGGCAAGATGGACACGAATTTGAACGGGGCCGCGTCTTTGGCGAATTCCCAGGCCGCTTGCTCTGCCAGCGTCTTCCCGACGTGATAGTATCGATCACTCTTCAAACAAAAGGCAGCGTCACTCCACCAGCTCTCGTCCACTACATCGTCTTCTGCTCGCTTGAGATACCTGTCAGTACTCAATTGAACTCAATCAACTTGGTACCTCGACTTTTAGCAAGAGATTTGAGGATACTAGAACTAGTTTTTATCTGAAAATGGATTTATTCAGCGATTTCTGAATTTAGTGCATAATGTCAAATTTATAGGGAGAATGGAATGGGGATGATCATGGTATTGATGAGGCACATGTACGTTGAGGGAGTGTCCTCAAGTTTAAGAGGAGTTTGAGGGAGATGTACGTTAAGAGGAGTTTGGAGGGAGATAGAGGTAAAACAAATTTCACTGGATGGGAAGTGCACCCCATGTGTTAATGAACTAAGACGATGATGTAGTCAAAGCAATGTTCACTGGATAGAGAGAACCCCTCATTTGAAGATATGCTTGATGTGAAATATGGGGAGTGCGCTCAATTCCCTAAACATCTTCCTTACTACACAAGCCATGAAGTTTCTGGATTGACCAAGTTAGGATCAAGACCGCAACCCATCGTGGGTCGATCACCCTCTATCATAATACCTATTGCACAGTTTTCAAAACCGAACTAAACCCAATACGCTTTTAGGTAAATGCCTGTTGCACCCTTGACCTCAATTTTGGTATCCACAAGCAATTAAATGGGTACCTCAACCTTTAGCAAGTAATTTGAGGATACTAGCAATGGACGTGGTACGTTTTGGTTGCAAACCGAGTTGTGTACCTGTCGCTGTAAAACACGGTGGCGGTGGAGGAAGTGTACACGACCGTCTTTACAGTCGTCGTCTTGGCCGCGGCGTTGAGCACATTCAACGTGCCCTGCACAGCGGGATCCACGATGTCCTTGTACGGATCGATTTCCCCGTCCGGAAACGAAACGGGCGCCGCAGTGTGCACCACGAAATCCGCTCCGTGCACAGCTTCATCGTACGCGCCGCCGTCTCCCAAGAGCTCCGCCTTGTACAGAACCAGGCGCTCCTTGGCTCCCGGAAGCGCCCACAAGTGCTCCACTCCGCTACTGCTTGGGTTTCGTACCGTGCCGCGCACGTTGTAGCCTCTCTCTAGTAGCAGCTTGACTATCCACGACGCTATGAACCCGTTCGCCCCCGTCACCACCACCGTTTCCACCATTGCGATCAATCAATCTGTACACTACAAGCAATTCACCTGTCGCGCTTCACTCACTGAAATCGAGGAAACCGTTATCGTATGTGATCAAAAGCACTCGCCAACTCTGGAATGGCTCAAAGCGACCAGTTTCCTTGTAGTAGTGGTAGCTGTGCTCGCTCGATCGACGACCAGTGTAATCGATCGATTAATTGTTCGATCACAACTGTTGGCCGGGCTTCGACCGAATGAGAGTACGTGTGTTGAGCTAGTGATCCTCGACTGATCGATCGATTGCATTCATGTGTCAATGCCTCCGCTTGATCGACCGATCTGATGATTTATGACTAGCTCTTGAGCGATTCTTTCACTGTGGCCATGGCTTCCTACAGTGCGTAACTTGGCAGTCATACGTGTTGGCAGATCCGTAAAATCCTCCACAGTGTGGATTCCTCAGAAACTCCCTTACATACAGACAGTTAGGTAAGGTAGGAGCACCCAATTCCGATAGTGTACCCAATGCCGATAATTTCTACACATGGTTTTCATTTTAGAACACACATCTAGGTAGACCGTAGATGGCTTATCGCTTTGGTCAACAAACAATAAGGCTCTATGACATACTTAGATTTGCGTTCTAAAATGAAAGCCATGTGTAGAAATTATTAGCATTGGGTACACTATCGGAATTGGTGCTCCTATCTTAGACTGTCTGTAAACCACCACTAGTCAGTGATTTTATTTTCATTTTTTCAAGGGAGTCCTATTGGCAATTTGAAAATTGAAACTTGAAAAATAGATTTTTTAATTTATTTTTGGGCGATTTACCAAAAAAATTCTACAAATGGATGATGGCCTGATATGGGTACTTCCTCCCAAAATAGTGTGATTTTCAAGACATATCTTTTTGGTAAGAAAAAAGTTGGAAAATTACAAAAATTAGAGGGTGTTATAAACACCATGGTTGCAACTATATACATGGTGTTAAAGATGGAATTTGTAGCAGACATAAAATGAGTTAGACATAAGTCACACTATGTGAGACGTGTAAAAGTGGTACCTATATCAAGCCATTCCCGAAATACATAGTTTTCTATAGAATTTTTGGTTATACATACCAATAGTAAGGGAAGATTATGGCGATATACTCTATTTTTTTACCCAATTTTTCTTATAGCAACATAGCAAGCCCATTTTCCAAATAGCAAATTGGTGATATTTAGCCACAAAAGAATTCACGGGATTAATTAATCTGCTAGAAACTGTACGCACTCTACAGAGTGATATAATATTTTACTCACTAGAAAGGCATTTGAGGACAAGAAATTAGAGTAAGTCACACAATTGACTGATGTTGCTTTTACACTCTTTCAACATTCTTTGTGTAAAAAATTTGAAGAGTTGAAAATAATGTTGAAAATTAACCAAGTGTACCCTTTTTTGGTATTGCTATACCTACCATAGGCTACCCTCAAAGGTGATGGCCTGTTATGGTACCCCTTCCAAAAATAGTGTGAATTTTGAGATTTTTTTTTAAGCAAGAAAAAACATTGGAAAATTACAAAAATTAGAGGGTGCTATAGGCACCATGGCTGCAACTATATACATGGTGTTAAAGACAAAATTTCTAGCACACATAAAATGAGTTAGAAATAAGTCACACTATGTGAGACGCGTAAAAGTGGTACTCATATCAGGCCATTCCCCTCAAGTGCAACAGAAAGAACTACCACAAAAATACAACTTGGCAACAATGCAATATCACCAAGAACTTTTTTGTCCCCATTCTAGCTAAATAAAAAAATTGAAAAAGAAAAAGGGGATGTAAAGCCGCGACTCTAAATCCCCCCCTCGACTTTAATGCAAGAGGATAAAACCTGCCCCCTATTTTGTGCATGTAGGGGCTCACCTTAAAAAATAACTCCCTCTTCCAAGGGTTTAAAATTCCCGAGAGGCTCAACCTAAACTAAATTGAGGCCGCAAGCTCCAAATTTGCAAAAACAATTGCCAACAAAATGGGCCCATGGGTGAATAGTGCTTGCATTAACATCGACGGGGATTTAGAGTTGGGGATGTAAAGCCTGCCCTCTATATATGCGGCAAGGAATTTATTTGTATGTTTTATGTAGTGCCAAAGTGGCACTATAAAATGTTATAGTGGTCGAATGCTATAGTGGTGCTTTGTATTTCAACATTTATCCACATATTGGATAGAAAATATCACATTAGAAGATATCACATATCCATAATTTTTTTTTCATCCACAATCTCACGATTTCATCCAAGATCTTTTTTAATCTGAAGTTTTCTGGCGAAAAAATTCATGACTTTTCACCATTTTTTAGCCATATTATTTTCTTCCAGATGGTGCAATCTGGCAATATTTCGCCCAAAACAAATGCCCTGATATGCAGTTTGTGATGATCGAGCAAATGAGCATCACGACCCACGTTTCCTGAGATCCCAATAGACACGCCAAGCTTCGCAACCTTATGCTTGACTCTCCGATCCTGCCGACATATACAATACTGCAGTGGACATATATCTGCACAGTGACATCAACTTTCTTGCCGCGCATCACTAGAAGGAAATGTGTCGTTTTTCATTTACTATAAATGAAAAAGAAATGAAACGGCGCCAGGCACATGGGCTGTGTTAGTGCTGATGAGTGGTTTTGGTCACAAGAAGACAGAAACATAAGTATAATATTCCACCACTATTCACTGTTCCCACGAAATGAGGAATGAAAAACGACAGGTCTTCTACTAGTGCGTGTAGTTCATACTGCGCGCTATTCTTACTAGGTTCACTGGGCAACAGTTTGAAACTAACGCAGCAAATTAAATATCGATTCAAATTGCATTAAAAAACCACTTTTAATTGAAATTACTAACTTGTATGTGTCTGTCACTACAAGCAGAGGCGTCATTTCTCACTCTGTAGGATCCTGTTCATTGTCGCTTTTCACTGTACACGCTTGTCCTACGTGACGAATTGCACTCACCAAGTCCAATAAAAAATTGGTGAGTGCGAAGTAGCGTTGTTTGACTCAGAAGGAGTGAAAAGCGACGCCTTCTCCTTGTAGTGTGTACAGACTATGCAACGATAAGTGGCGCACTCAAATTCACTCTGCAATCTTGCTTCAATCACACAAAGATTGGAAACCTACATCTTGTCTTTCCATGTAACAGAGTGATCAAACACTTCAAAGAGAAGGCGTCGCTTTTCACTCCTTTTGTGAGTCAAACGGCACCACTTCGCACTCACCAATTTTTTGATTGGATTTGGTGAGTGCGATTCGTTACGTAGTACAAGCGTGTAGAGTGAAAAACAACAATGAACAGGATTCTCCAAAGTGAGAAACGACGCCTTTGGTTGTAGTGAAAGTGCAACTATGCACAGTGGCATCAACTTGCCCTACGTATTGCTATTTTTCTAGGTTTTGGAATTCAACTGGGAACCCAACTTGATCGAAAGGCGTTTCATAGTGCAGGAAATCCGAACCACTTGCGCAGTTAATTCAATTGCTTAACCCTTAAAGGACTGATGGGGATAGTAGATATGTTGGCATATATTTGACATTTTTATTAATAGAACTTTAGTTCTAAATCGAGACCCTAATAGCTCATTAAAATCATGTTGACATGAATTTTAATTTCACTTTTGATCTTAAATCCATAGGAGATGTGGAACCATGCTAAATACAATGGAATACTGTTGTATAATATTGGTCGGAAAAGGCTCTCTGGACCTTTAAGGGCTAAGACTTTTGCAATTCATGACTACCTCTACATGCATATGTGGCTAGCTGTGCGTGCTTGCAATTGCTCGATCGTGCGACTGTCATTGGGCTACTCGTACGTGCTGTCCTTTAATTTTGGTCCCTTGGCCCTTGGGGATATATATAGTAGAAACGTTGGCGTACGTTTGACATAATTTTTTGTAAGTAGAAAGTTCCAAATTGGGATCTCAATAGATTCATTAGAATCATGTCTACATGAATTTTAACTTCACTTTTGATCTTAAACCCATCGGAGGTGTAGAACCATTCCAAATACAATGGAATTTACTGCTGTATGATACTGGTCAGAACGGGCTCTCTGAACCTTCAAAGGATTAAGCAGCGATGGTTGTTGAAGACCGCTACCAAATGCAGAGAGCTTTGTCGTCCTTGAATCCGTTGGATTATCTCAGTCAGGGCCGCATGTGGTTGGCGGGTTTGATCGATCGACTCTTGTTCGATCGGTTTGCAAGCACTCTTCAATTCTCTGATATGCGTTCTTCCCTTTAATTTGTTTCATGTTCTTAGTCTATTGATCGTCGATCGACTTTCTGCGTGTGGATCGATGTATGCATGAGCTTCAAGGAGTTAGTAGCAGTTTTTTTAGACTCTAGATATAATTCAGTTAATTTAGAAAGATTGTGCACGTTGCAGGATATATATCTGGATGGTTCGGTTCCAAGGCGATTGCAGTGCTGTTTGAATTAGGTGGGGTGCCGCTGGTCCGAACGCAAGAATCCAACCCTCCTCGTTGACACTGCCAACTTAATTCCTGGACGCCTGTCTCACAGCCTTCACAGTCTACACTAAATAATTTTTTTAGTGTAGTCCAATCGTGTTTTCAAAGCTTGACTGGTTTGATTTCTACGGATCGAGCCCGTACATGATCTGCCTAACCCTGCTCTAGAATCTACTCAATATCATGTGCTTAAGGAACAAGATCAAGAAATCTCACCGTTAGTTTGCTCAGGTTTAGAAATTAGAAACATCAGCCTAAGATTACCAGCACGCTGCACTGGACAGTCAGTCAAGTTTCCAGACACCAGGTGAGTACACAAGCACAAAATTCCAGCTGAGGATCGGAATCAGGAGTAAAAGACATAAATCGACGCATGAATTCGGTACGTGAATCTGTTTACAAAACTCGTTTGACTACAAAAACTTGAGGATTCACAAGCTAGCTTGACTTTTTATAATTACAAAGAATCCATGAATTCCTTTGATCTGCGCAGCCTCTGAACCACAGCCGAGTGAATCCTCGCGCAATTCTTCGCATAAAACTCGTCAGCACTCACCGCCATCTGATACTCACAATCCAGACGATCCTTCATGCGCTTTCGTGCAATCGCCCACGCCGGCCAGAACACGATGAAAAGACAAGACACAACGCAGAGCACTCGCACAAGCTTGGAATGCGCGGCTCTGGAGAACTCATTCGAAGCCAGGGCAACAACTTTGTAGTCCTGCATCGGAAATGCAACTCCAACGTGGGTCCGGTACCCAGTCGAACGCACAAGATCCGTGAGCAATTGCGTGACGCGTTCATAGTCCCACAACACGAACTTCTTCAGCCGGAACTCCTTGAACCGATTCTTGCTGCTCGTGTACTCCTCCAGCGTCTCCCTCACTGTGGGCATCATCGCCACGGTGCATTGTGCACCCTGGAGGTTCGGATGGACTAGAACTTGAAGATTCCAGCTGCGTTGAGCTCGGTGTTCTAACCATCTGAGCTGATGAGGGCGCTGGTTCGGTCATGGCTGTCCTGATTGATGCCGATGACTTGGTTCTCACTCAGTTGTGAAGTTCAGAATATAGAAACTGTATCTTCCCTTTGATTGAATCTCTTGAATCTCCTCAAGCCAGTACCTCGGCGAGGCCCAGGAAATGAACTATTACATACACTGAACAGTTCCTGTATAAATTAAACAGTTGCTGGAAAGATAGAAGACGTTACACAGTCCTGAGTATTAAATCATGTAAGCAGACAGGAGTTTGAATGGCAACAGGAACAACTTACAGTCTACACGAGTGAATTAATGGGAGTATGAATACACCTTTAGAATCGGAGATTCAGTACAAAGAGCAGTGATAGAGTAGGAGTCGGACTTCGATTCTTGTATCAAAGGCGGTCTGGATTCAACCTATTAGTACTAACATGCAGACATGTTAATTGCTCTGCTGTATGATTCAACGGGGAAGAAGCAGTAGCGAGTGCTCCTTCATACGGAAACACGTTTAATCCATCAGTTGCAGACCTTTTTAGAATGCCCGTCGATCTGCAAGCAGGCGACCAATTAAGTCTTCGATGACTGCTAGTTACTGAGGATATTGACAGAGATGGTGAGCGGAGTAATTAATGTAGCTGCATTATTCAAATCATAGCTAGAGACCGACTTCGATCTCGTAAAACCCACTGACAGAATTCAAGCTAGCTGCAGTTTCGCTTTCAAGTGAGTTAACACACGGCGCGCGCGGGGGCGTACAATTGCAAGAATTCCTGCAGGACTGAAATTGCACATAAGTCAACTACATGTGGATTGAAGGAGTTTCCGCGTGGACCCGGTGCTCTACCTCACCTTCCACTACAAGGAGAAGGCGTAGCTTTTCACTCGCTTGGTGAGTCAAACGGCGCTCACTGCCTAGGCACTCAGTACTTGGTGAGTGTGATTCGTCACGTAGGACAAGTGTGTATAGTGAACTTTGACACTGTTGTGAGTGAAAAGCGATGCCTTTGCTAGTAGTGTTTTTCCCCATTTCACGCAACATTAAGACGTCCTCAGATATTAACTTGTGGGGCAGGCTTGCTTATTCACAAAGTTATAACCCGTCCCATGTCCAAAAGCAAAATTTGACATGTCCATCATTTGAAAATTCAACATGTCCACGGACTGATTGGTGAAAAAAGAACAAGTTCCAAAATTGGTTTCAAGAAAGATGACCTATCCCAATAAAATAAAATAAAATGAGCTAGTATAGGCTAAAAACAAAACAAAAATTAAAAAATTAAAAAGAAAATGAAAAGAAGACCAAGTTTTTTGTGAAGTTCCAGGCTACTACACTTAAATCACCATGTACTTTGGATGCTGTAATGTACTTTTTTTGTGCAAACATTCCACTAAAAAATTTAACATTAATTGGAAAGTTGTGATGGTTGGTTGGAGAAACATTAAAGACATAAGAATCCATCCTCTTGGTTAAATGGTAACCTCGGGGAAGTCACTTAGTGTGAATTTTGGGATACATGAGCGAACACAAGGTATTTAATGAGGGGCTATGAAATAATTTGAATATTCCACTATTTATAGTACATTTAAAAGTATATTCTAGAAATATTCTCAAATTGGTTTTAAAACACCCCATATTACTTCTAAAAATTTATAAATTTTATCTCAAATGAATAAAAGACACCCTATTTTTATTCTCTCATGGTTATCTAAATTTTTGATGGTGATTTCCCTAGGATGGTAACACAAAATTTTGGTATCTCTTTTCAATATAACAAACATTCCGTTAAAACTGGACCACATTTTATTAAAACTGGACTACCAGACTAAAAAAGTATGGGGAGTATTGCCCTTCTCAATAGACACCACCCTTTTTGAGGCCAGGTACAAATGTTTCAAGAGCTGGAAGCGTGAGGTGGGTGATGGGTGCAAAACCAGGTTTCTACTTGAGATCATGGAATGGAGCTGGGAGGCTTAAGAAAGTTATGGGATATAATTCACGTCGTTTCATTAAATCTTGAGCGTCTAGATTTGTACCGATGGAAGAAGGGCTCACACTGAACAACATTACATGGTTATGAATTGTATCCTCTCTGACTGACTGACTAGCCAGCCAATGAGAGATTGACACGGTTGCCCTGAAACTTGAGACTTGAACTTGACAGTTTGCAATATGGACAGCAAAAAGAAGACATCATGTGGAGTCTTGTTTCTCGGACCAGCTCATGAAGGTCATCTTGACTGGTGAGTGGAGGCTTTTCAAGGCTTTAAATTTTCTTCTGTTGTGAAGAGGATGTCGAGATGGGACTTGGTCTAGTTGAGGACGCCAAGTTGTATTATTACAGAACAAAGATTTGAATTCTAGACTTCCATTGTACTGTACAATTGATGAAGAGACAAGAACTTAGTGAACATTGCAAGAGCCCAGTTTGTGATTTATCGCCCGGTGATGAACTAGATGAGTCACCAGATTGCAGAGATATTGGCAGTCGAAATCCGTCTTGATGATATATGTACATTGTACATTGGTTATTCATTTATATGAGCATGCGGTTGTTGAACATGCTTTGAAGAACAATGATTTGGACTATGGGTTTCGTTTGTATGATTTAAGTTATTCTGGAGTTCTTTTTTGTTGGTTTCTTTTTTGTGTGCCCTGAAGTTGCATTGTGGAGTTCTAGCCAAGTGACCTCGTGGACTTGGAAGGAGCTGACAGACCCAGCCAAAAAAAATCTGGCAAATTTTTGCCAGGATCTTAGAAGAAATTCTAGGGCTCAAAATTGTGAGGGACTCAAAATGGAAAGAAACGGTAAAATCTCATAGTAAAAATCGCAAGCGTGTCACCGGGTCATATTCGACACCCTAGTGTCAAAATTGAATTTTGAGAGTCCACGTCATCCTAAACCAATCACAAGATGACAGGTGTTGTCCTGCTTTACAGCATGTTAAGTTGCTTCAGACTTTCCACGCATTGCTTGACATACACCTCCGCAGGACTGAAATTCAAACCCAAGCTCTTGAGCCTTTCATTGGAAAACTGGAAGGCAGGCTTCATGAAGGTGGCTTCATCCATGCCTTTCATATCCGGTTTCAGCACAGCCGGGTACTCCGGGAACAATTTGCCCAGCAATACAGCCAGCTGATCGTTGTCCATACTCCGCTCGATTGCCAGGTACCTGCATGTTTGTTTTCACATTACAAGTTAGAGACATGTGTGACAAGCATACAAGGGAGCCCTCCGTTTGCTAAGTTTACTAATTCTAAACCTAAAACCCTAAACTATTTTAATCTTAAAGTATAGAATCGTCAACAATATTGGGTCTCAGAATGGGTTAGTGGTTTATTGAATGGAATATTAAATGATTTAATGACTCTTACAAATGTGAAAAAGAGAGTTTAGAAAGTGGAATATACAACCACATTTTCTCAATTACCAACAAAGAAGTGAATAAGGTAACCAAATCCAAAAGTGGCACTAACATGTGAAAGTTCATAACATTCAGTAGCCTCTGTAACTGCTGCCATCCCCCAACAGAATGATGTGGAATATCCCACATCATTTCATCCCCCCAATAAAATGATGTGGGATATTCCACATCACATCAGTAGCTATGGGGGCAGGTGACATTATGCAAGAGCAACTAACTATGGTGAACAGTAATGGAAAGCACTCACACAATCACAATTCAACAGTATCTTGTAATTGTTTATTTGATTCAATAGTCCATTCAATTACAAATCATTGATCACTCTATTTATAATGGTGGATGAAACTAAAAGGCATCCTTTTTGAAGGCTACTGAATGTTATGTTAGTAATATAACTAAACCTAAAAATGACACTTGTTCTTGTATAGTTTGAAGTTTGAGATGAGTGGATTAGCAAATGGAAAAGAATTGAATCACAATGCGAGTTGTTTCATATTTTTTTAGACACTATGATAATATTCCATGGATTTTTTAAAGTTAAAGTCCCATAACACAACTTTCACTTCAAATTGGTGTCCACTAACTTGTGACCGGCAATGGCAGTTCGATAAAATGCCTAGAGACTTTCATTTGCCTTATTGAAAAGCAAATGCCATGTAAAGCAAAGGAAGGAAGCGTTCACATATATGACTCGTAATCGTAAGCTGCAGGAATTGGAAAATCGCGACAAACGAGAAAAATTTCTAGATTTCAAAAATTCGAGATTTTGGATTTTCTCTTTTTGTGGTAGTCTCTTTATCACGCCCATGTCATTTACCACTTACACCAATGCCTCATATGAGAATATTGATCTTCTGCACTCTATCCATCAAAATTATGAGAATATTGATCTTCTGCTAGCTGCTAGTTGTATGAATTGGCCCTTTGTTTTGGAGAGGATTCATTATTTTAGGGTTCAACTTTTCAATATAATTGTCTATACCGTAAATGAAGTTCAAAGTTTCAATATCACAGGGAACATTGACAGTTTGACTCCAGGGCGAAACTCGGGTGGGGAGTAAAAATGAGGGATTTTTACCCCGGGGCAGTTTTTTTTGGCCCCCACCCCCGTCAAAAGCACCATGGTTTTACTCCAGTAAAAGTTCCAAAAAGGGAGTCAAAGTTTGAACCCCTACTCCCAATCTGCACTTTTCGTCACAGTGCTAAATGGGGTAAAAAATGAGGCCAAACTATCCACTTTTTACCCCGGCAAAAATGCCTGGAACCCTTGTGTATAACTGTCAGTTTGCAACGAAATAATTAGTGCACCGAAGTGTGAGAACACGCACCTCCCCGCCGCGTTGGGATTCTCCAAGGCCAAAACATGCGCCATGGCCAGGTCTTCCAAAGACACAAAGGAGATGTTGGAAGGGATGTCCAGGTGATGAGCATCGTCATCATCGATGCCCTTGAGGATGCGCAGGACCTCGTTGCTGCTCCAGTTCACACTCTTCTGCAACAACCCGCCCAGCACCGTGCACGGCAAGATGGACACGAATTTGAACGGGGCCGCGTCTTTGGCGAATTCCCAGGCCGCTTGCTCTGCCAGCGTCTTCCCGACGTGATAGTATCGATCATTCTTCAAACAGAAGGCAGCGTCACTCCACCAGCTCTCGTCCACCACATCGTCTTCTGCTCGCTTGAGATACCTGTCAGTACTCAATCAACTTGGTACCTCAACTTTTAGCAAGAGATTTGAGGATACTAGAACTGGTTATTTATAGGGAGAATGGAATAGGGATGATCATGGTATTGATTGGCACATGTATGTTGGGGGAGTGTCCTCAACTTTAAGAGGAGTTTGGAGGGAGATAGAGGTAAAACAAATTTCACTGGATGGGAAGTGCACCCCATGTGTTAATAAACTAAGAGGATGATGTAGTCAAAGCAATGTTCACTGGACAGAGAGAACCCCTCATCTATTGAGATGCTTGATGTGAGTGATGGGGAGTGTACTCAATTCCTGAAACATCTTCCTTACTACACGAGCCATGAAGTTTTTGGATTGACCAAGTTAGGATCAAGACTGCAACCCATCGTGGGTATGATATCTGATCGCCCTCTATCATAATACCTAATATTGCCTAGATTTCAAAACCGAACTAAACCCAATAAGCTTTTAGGTAAATGTCTGTTGCACCCTTGAGCTCAATTTTGGTATTCAGAAGCAATTAACCCCTAACTGCCCAGGTGTCCATAAGTCCATTTTTTGAACAATGTACAGATTTCATCCAATTTTTCTCATCCGTCGTGCACTTTTTGTAGTGTGGATTTTTTTACTATAGATTTATGAGAAGTTAGTTTCATGCATGTGGGGTCCAATTAGAAAGGGGATGATTTGTGAAATTTATGCCTCATTTCATGTTGTAGTGATTCACCAAAAATTTCTAAAATCTTAGTTCAAAAGTGTTCAAAAGTGCTCTTGAAAAAGCCAACTCATAGAATCAAGCAACCAAAAAATCTTCAAAAATAACAACACTTAAGTATTACATTTCAACCCATCATAACAAATTTCATCGACAAATTATTAATATCTTGTTTGTAATCGGATCACAAAATAATTTTGAATTTTAAGTTTCAGAATTTATACAAAAATATTGGTGATAGCAATCATAGATCTAACTGCATGGATAGAATCTAAAATTCATAATGTACAACTTTTATTCATACATCAAGTTCAAAATATCCCTCTTAGTTGCATTTTATAATGCATCTTTGCAAAACTGCCCAATCTGGAGAGGGCGGTGGGCATTTAGGGGTAAAATGGGTACCTCAACCTTTAGCAAGAAATTTGAGGATACTAGCAATGGACGTGCACTAGTAGCAGACCTGTCGTTTTTCATTCCCCACTTCGCGGAAACGATGAATAATGACTGAATATTATGTTTATAATTTTGTCTTCTTGTGACCAAAACCACTCACCAACACTGATACATTCCATGTGCCTGGCATGGTTTCATTCTTTTTTCATTTATAGTAAGTGAAAAACGACACATTTCCTACTAGTGGTGGTACGTTTTGGTTGCAAACCGAGTTTGTGTACCTGTCGCTGTAAAACACGGTGACGGTGGAGGAAGTGTACACGACCTTCTTCACAGTCGTCGTCTTGGCCGCGGCGTTGAGCACATTCAACGTGCCCTGCACAGCGGGATCCACGATGTCCTTATACGGATCGATTTCCTCATCCGGAAACGGAACGGGCGCCGCAGTGTGCACCACGAAATCCGCTCCGTGCACAGCTTCATCGTACGCGCCGTCTCCCAAGAGCTCCGCCTTGTACAGAGCCAGGCGCTCCTTGGCTCCCGGAAGCGCCCGCAAGTGCTCCACTCCGCTACTGCTTGGGTTTCGTACCGTGCCGCGCACGTTGTAACCTCGCTCTAGTAGCAGCTTCACTATCCACGACGCTATGAACCCGTTCGCCCCCG
The DNA here is from genome assembly GCA_022496805.1 of Pohlia nutans. Taxonomy (NCBI): domain Eukaryota; kingdom Viridiplantae; phylum Streptophyta; class Bryopsida; order Bryales; family Mniaceae; genus Pohlia; species Pohlia nutans. The sequence continues at coordinate 3,614,940 of CM040105.1, forward strand.
TCACCACCACCGTTTCCACCATTGCGATCAACCAATCTGTACACTACAAGCAATTCAATTCACCTGTCGCTTTTTACTCACTGAAATCGAGGAAACCGTTAATATCCTATGTGACCAAAAGCATTCAGCAACTCTGAAATGGTTCAAAATAACAGTGAGAAGCGACTAGTTTCCTTGTAGTAGTGGTAGCTGTGCTCGCTCGATCGACGACCAGTGTAATCGATCGATTGATTGTTCGATCACAACTGTTAGCCGGGCTTCAATCGAATGAGAGTACGTACAGTAAGTACATACAGACAGTACGTCTGTATGTAAGGGAGTTTCTGAGGAAATCCACACTGTAGAGCGAGGACTTTACGGAACTGCCAACACGAATGACTGCCAAGTTACGTACTGTACGAAGCCATGGCGAAAGTTAGGTAGACTGTCTGTAAACCACCACCAGTCAGTGATTTTTTTCAATACTATCTCGCTGCATGTGCATGGCAAGCTTTCGATTCTACGACACGAACTCGTGTAAAGCAGAGTAAATTCTTGCTCTTCATCTGCATCATCACGATTGAAAACAATCATGCATGCATGCATAGAATCCCACTGAAATTTCCGCCAAATCCCACGGAATGATCTGGTGTAAATTCTTCTCCACAACCCAACGGTGCTTCTCAATACTCCAAACTCTTTCACACTCCACCGTCGGTGTGGACCGGTACAGGCAACAAGCTTTATTCCGAGTGAGCTCCAGTGTGAACAGGCGGTCTTTCGCAACATCGATTTTTCTCACCCTGGAAAGATGTTTTTTTCCATGGCTTGTTAGGGAGCCGCGGTAGTTCTTGTTGTCGACAGTCAAGCACCATGGGTATTAATGACAAGGCGGTGATTCCAGGGTACTCGAAATAGCGGTATCCAAAGACATACTCTGCAACAGAATGGGTGATCTTTGTTGATTCAGAAGCAAATGCACTCTCTGTGAGTCAGAAGGGCTGACATCATAGTTATAGGATGTGTTAGCTCAGTGAGTCATCTACTTACTATCACATATAATTAGGAAGCATGACCCGGGAGCATGACGAGTGAGTCATGTACTTACTAATCACACACATCAAGCATGACATGTAGAAGTTGTTGAATAAGTTTGCGGAATGTTTGCTTATAGTTTATAGTAAGAGGTCTGTGAATGGGCTGATATTGAACATCATGTATTTAAGGAGTCTAATGGCTGTTGATTAATTAATGATTACCATCAGGGGTGTCACACCTCATTCTTTCTATTCTCAATTTTTCTAGAATGCATATCTGGCACTTTTTTCTTGAATTGTGGAAGACCCATTCTCCGAAGATTGAGAAGGTTCATTCTTCTCCTCTTGAGGTGAAGAATGAGCATGAAGATTGAGAAGTTGTGAAGAAGTTTAACAGGCCATGTCCATTCTCATTCTTCACACGGTGAGAAGGGGAGTCACACCTTCTTCATGGAGAATGGCCATGATTGGCTCCACGTTTCTCTCCCAAGGTTCTGAATCTCCAGAGAATCAAACTTCTCAAAAGAGGTGTGACAACCCCTATTGTCTGCATGTGATGTTTCAACAATCTTATCACTCCACGGAGTCCACACACTGGTTCGAGAATTGTAAACGTGTGCGTGAAGGGGTTTCGTGAATCGGAGACTACTATCACTTCGTAGAATTGCTCATCCTTGTTTGGGTAGGGAAGAATCTACAAGGGTGTATCGATGATAAATTACATTTGACGGTTGGCTCTAGAATACAAATTAATAAATATTTATTATTCACAAATGTTCTTTGTTTAATTTTTATTTATATCACTTTGAAAATACGGTTCAACTTCCATATGCACATACCTATTATTTAGTTTATTATTCTCTTATAATTTTACTAGAATGCATTTTAAGTTTTAATAAAAATCACATCATTATTCTGTATGTGGTCTTCAGTGATTGGGATATATTCGATAATCCATGTGCTCCAGACTCATAATCCACTCCAGGGTTGTTTTACTCTATTAAACAAAGTGTTGAACGCGACATCAAAAACGACTAATAGACCTCCCTGTCTATTAGATAAGCATATTCTTAGAATATATAAGTGAAGATGGATAAAAGTCTGAGACATGACAACAGTCATCCACTCTTTTGGCTTACTTTTAGTGAAACTAGGTTGCCAACTTATACTTATAATGTGGAAGCTTCATCGTAGGTAGACTGAAATTATGTTACGTGACACTATTTGGGAGTTGGGTTACCAGAAATAGCATTACATTGCAGAAAATGTTTTTCTATTGATTTTATTTTTATGTAAGCTCAAGAAGCATGCCACCTACACCTTGTTGTTCATCACTGTTATTTACATTTTCCTTAAAAACTTCATACTATTCTAAGCTTTTTTGTAATTACTTTGATTTTTACAAGAAACAAATTTTGAATTTTTTAAAAAAGTTTGTTTTTTTTTAAATAATTGTGTAAAAAATCAGGGTAAATTGTTTTAACAATACCTTATATGCGAAAAATCCCAAAAAGTATAATATATTTTAAAATGTGAAGAATTGATGAGGTTTGACTAGGTAATTGGAGTGTGGATGCTTAAGGGTTAACCTCAAAAGGACCACAAAGCCCAAATTGTTATCAATGTTTTCTTCGTATCAATTATAAGTAATCATGTCAATGTGGACTTCCTTTCGTTCAATTTTTTTTGTTTTCCGACCAACACATGCATTGTACATCCTTTATTGATTCTAGACTTCTAGTGATATAAATTTTGGTTCCAATCTGAATTAATTACATTTTGCACAATATGATAGAGTGAATTTATCATTTTAAAAACATGAATCCTTGGTCCTTTAGGGGGGTTTTGAGTTGCGGAACTGAAGCCTTAGAGCTCTAAAATGACGCCTCAGAGAAATCACTTAGTGTGAATTTTGGGATCCATGAGCAAACACATGGTATTTAATGGGGGCTATGAAATAATTGGAATATTCTACTATTTATAGTATAGTTAGGGTATATTTTATGAATATTTGTTAAATATTCTCAAATTGGTTTTAAAACACCCTAGATTACTTCTAAAAATTTATAAATTCTATTTCAAATGAATAAATGGCACCCTATATTTGTTCTCTCATGGTTATCTAAATTTTTGACAGTGACTTCTCCGGGAATGACGCTCATAGACTTGTTCTTGTTCACAGGTGCGGCAACTTGTTGTCAAGGAGCGATTTTTATCAAACATGATATTTATGATAAATTAGCATGAATAATAGAATTCCTTCATTCAAGCATATCAATACCAAAAAAGGTGTAGTTTGCGACATTGTTTTCAGCACTTCAGTGATTTTTTACACTAGAAAAATATTGAAAAGAGTGTTAAAACAACACCCTTTTTTTTGGCAATGTACGTCAATCAATTGTGTGCCTTCAGGACTCAAATTCATAACATTTAGTAGCCTTCGAAGAGACTGCCTTTTAGTTTAATCCACTTTTATATACGGAGTGACCAGTGATTTCTAATTGAATGAACCATTGAATCAAATAAACAATCACAAAACACTGTTGAATTGTGATTGAATGAGTGCTTTCGATTACTGTTCACCATGGTTGATTGTTCTTGCTTAATGCCACGTACCCCTATAGCTACTGATGTGATGTGGAATATCCCACATCATTTCATTGGGGGGATGAAATGATGTGGGATATTCCACATCATTCTGTTGGAGGGAGGCAGTAGTCACAGAGGCTACTGAATGTTATGTTTCTTGTCCTCAAATGCCTCCATACTGCGTAGAATATTATATCAAGTCTCTGAAGATTAATTAGCAGGGTGCAAGTCGTGGGTTTAGGGTTTAGGGTTTTTAGGGTTTAAGATTAATTAGCAGGGTGCAAGTAGTTTAGGGTTTAGTCCCTTGAGCTTCATTTTCTCCATGACCTCACAGCTTCTTTTCCTCCATGACCTTCTAGCTTCACTTGAATTTCAGTTCTATTTAGATTCAGGAATTTTATGTGTCACAGTGCAATCTTCGTTTGCCAGGCATATTGTCCCTGTCAAGGTAATCACTATAATACCTTTTAAAAACTCTTGCAGCTAGCTTGAATTCTAACTAGTTAGCAATACACTTCTGTTAAAAGTGCACATCGGGTGTAAAACTATGATTATGAGTCTGGGATGTGAATATCATAGGGCTGGCAATTGCTAACCCTCTCATCATGTAGGTTTTTAAAGTTCATTGTGGAGATTGGTAATCATCAATCCCTTGTCTTGCAATCCTATTTTTTTTAATTTTACAACTGCAAAATTGATGTGCACATTTGCACGTGCATTGTTAAGGCATGAAAATATGTTTGGCATTAATTTTCATCATTAACATTTAGATTCTTACAATTTAGGCAGGCTCTTGTTAAAAGTGTACATGGAATGTGAAAAGGGCACATGGCATAAAATTATGATTATGAATTCCATGGGGTGGCAATCGCTAACCCTCTCATCATGTAGTTTTTGAAGTTAATGCTATAAATTAAAGAAGGTTGGTGATCATCAACTCCTTGTTGTGTAATTCTAACCCTTAAAGGGTTGATGGGGATACTTTAAAGGGCTGATGGGGATAGTAGATACGTTGGGGTATATTTGACATCTGCTGTAAATAGAAAGTTCCAAATTGAGATCCTAATAGCTCATTAAAATCATGTCGATGTGAATTTTAACTTCACTTTTGATCTAAACCCATAGGAGGTGTGGAACCATACCAAATACAATAGAATATTGGTGTATAATATTGGTCAGAAAGGGCTCTTTGGACCTTTAAGGGCTAAACTGTTGTTTTTAAAAGTACAAAAATGATGTGCACTGTTATGGCATTAATCCTCATGATTTGCATCACTGTTAAATATTTCTTCTTCTGGGATATGAAGACATCATTGTAGTAGTGCTCCTGATCATTTTATTTTTTTATGGGTAGTTGAGCTCCAAATGTTTTTTCCTTCATAGGTGGTACATTTTTGCTCGAAAATGAAGCACTGCTCATGATGGTCAAATTGCAGGCATGGCAACTGGGAGTAGCCACAGTTGTGATGTCCCAAGCATTTGGAGTGCTCTGCCACAAGATGTGCAAGAGCTCGTCATTGCACACCTCCCATTGACGAAGATTTTTCAGCTGCAATTGCTTTCAAAGAAATGGCATGATGTGATCAAAGAGTCCGCCGCGTTCCGGAAGGCATGTGCGGAAAACAACCCGCACTTGTTTGCTCTAGTATCTGAACTTGATCATGAACGCGGCACGTTTCATATCAGAATGTATGATACCAAGATGAACCAATGGCACTCTTATGACATGAGACCAACAAAGATGCTCGGGTAATCGTTAATACCGCCTTCTTTATTTATGATACATATTTAAAGAGTATTTTAAGTGCTTATGGTTGTAATGTATGTGAATTCAATGTATCAGGTAGTGCTATTTTAAAGGTGGGTGACAAGAAATAGTAATGCTCTGCAACTTGGTGTATGCTATTTCTTGTATTCCAACTCCAAAATAGTGTCACGTAACATAATTTCAATCTACCTACAACCTTCATCTTCCACACGTGTCATCTTGTGATAAAACTTCCACATTATAAGTATGAGTTGGCAACCTAATTTTCACTAAAACAAGCCAACAGAGTGGATCAGGGTTGTCATGTCTGACACTTTTTTCCAACTTGACATTGTGTTAGACATTTGACGTCGACTATTTAATTAAACAAGTGTCGAACATGTTAAAGAACTTGGATGAATTATTTCTAAATATTAAAAAATATTCTACATATATATTCTAAAATATTCTTTGTCTAATAGACGGGAAGGTCTATTAGACGTTCCATTTGACACTTTGTTTAGTGGTGGAGTAAGACAACCCTGGAGTGGATTATAAGTCTAGAGCACAAAAAAAGCATGGATTAAATGGAATATATCCCAATCACTGAATAGAAAACCTGGAATAATGATGTGATTTTCATTAAAACTTAAAATGCATTTAATTAAAATGATAAGAGAATAATAAACCAAATAATTACAATAAGCATAGGTATGTGTATCTGGAAGTTGGACCATATTTTCAAAGTGATAAATACAAATTTAACCCCTAAACATACCAACCCTTTGAACAAAAGTAGATCCCAGCCTCAAAAGTAAATATTAGCATGGATCAAATGTACATGAGGTGCACATGAGAGGACCATTGCAAGTTTAAAATCTACCCAACAAATTTGACATACTTGTACTTGGAGGTCTCTCCAATATTATCGACAGCTCCCCATCACGAGAGATTTATTGTAATTGGTAGAGAATTTAATAGGCTTGGATGAAAGTCATCCGAGGTTGTATGAGAAAGTTGCAAGGCTTTGAATCTGTTCGTGATTCAGTTTCTGGACGGTGGGACGTTTAGGGGTTAACCCTTTACCGCCCAGGGTGGTTCTGGAGAAACCACCTTTTTCTGGGTGATGTTTCTTTAAATCTATCTCTGTTGAAATTAGGGGTAATATTAATAGTATCCAACCGTACGAATGTAAGCATAGCTTAATGAAACAAGTCTCAATTAAATCTTGGTAAGATCGGACCGTTGGATTGGAAGATTATAGTATATCTTTGAACCGTATAATGCACACTCAAAAATGAGATTTCGGGGGGTGTGTGACTTCAAGGTTAAATAGAATTTGGGTTAAATTTTCAAAAATAAAAGTGAAGATGTTCAGCAATGACTTGTGTCAACACCTCTTCATTGCAATCTTTCATGTCAAGAATAGACTCATACATAATTATTGTGAATTTTATAAGTGAAAGTGACTTATCCATGTACGGTTTAGAACAAAATTTATACGTTCAAATAAGAAAGGAGTTAGTATAGTGATCAAGATCAGACTACATACACTAATGGAACATGAACAAGAGAACACAATCCAAAAAGAAAAACGAGATAACAAACTTCCAATCTCTAGAAATACAACATAGTACATATGCTGTATTTGTAAGTATTTGCTGTATTTTGAGGTATTTGCTGTATTTTGAGGTATTTGCTGTATTTTGAGGTATTTTGCAATATTTTGGTGTTTTGTACATAGGTATTTGGATATCTAAGAAAGTTGGATTCCAACTTTTCTTTTTGCATCATCTCCAGAATCAAAAGTTACACATCTGAACTTCAGACACTGTACTGAGATGGTTCACAGATTTTCCAGAATTTCATTTTCCAGTGATCTAGCAACCACTTAGTGGTTACTTGGGCACTAAAGGGTTAACAACGAATATTTGTGAATAATTTACGGTAAGCATAATGAGAAAATACTCAAATTATTTTTTATTTTTTATCTTTTTCATAGAGCCAATTAACCGCCAAATGCAATTTATGATTCATACAGATTCTTTCCTACGCAAGCAAGGATGCAATTCAACTACTTGACAGCAAGTGACGAAGGGTTAGTCTGCTTCGTTCCAATACCAACCAGAGAACAACCGCTGGTAATTATAGTCTGCAATCCATTAACAAGAGAATTGAAGGCTCTTCCATCTCCAAGCATCAGCAGGGCGCAACCGCGGATGGTGCAGCTCGTGATGCACAAGGATGAGGAATTCTACGAAGTGATAGTAGTCTCCGATTCACGCACTCCCTTCACCGCACACGTTTACAATTCTCAAACCGGTGCATGGAGTAATAAAATCACTCATTCTGTCGCAGACTATGTCTTCGGATACCGCTATTTCCACTACCCTGCGTTTTCATTGATACCCATGGTGCTTGACTGCCGAAAACAACTTCTAAAAATCCCTAACAAGACATGGAAAAAAGATCTTTCCAGGGTGGGAAAAATCGATGTTGTGAAAGACCGCCTGTTTACACTGGAGCTCACTCGAAAAGCAGCTTGTTGCCTGTTCCGGTCCACACGGTTGAGTGTGAAAGAGTTTCGTATTGAGAATCACCGTTGGGTCGTGGAGAAGAAACACCAGATCATGAAAGAGTTTGATATAGAAATTTTTATTTCAGTGAGATTTTATGCATGCACAGGTTTCCTGTTGATCGTTTTCATTCGTGATGATGCAGATGAAGAGCAAGATGTTACACTGCTTTACGATTTGTGTACGAGTTCGTGTCGCAGAATTGAAAGCTTGCCACAGCGAGGCAAGCATGATGACCCGAGTTTTGAGATGCAGACGGTTCTTCATAACCCTCGTTCTATAATGTGTGAGCTCCAGTGGCATGCCATTCCTTGAAAACAAGAAATAGCCCTCCAATCCAATGTAGTGGTACACAATAAGACCTATTAGTACTAAGATGTCATGATGTAGTACACAACTCTTACCAAAGAATTACAAGTTACAAGTTTTAGGGTTTAGGGTTTAGGGTTCATTAACTCGACAATACCCTGCAATCAAGCAAGAAGTCAGTGAGTGCTCTATTTGCTACATTCTTCTCAACAGCCGATTTAAAAAGGTAGCACGAGTCCAGACATCCCTTTTTATGAATCAGCTTCTTTGATTTCAAGCTCAAACTCTCGAGCCTCAATCACTTGAGAAAACTGCAATTTTACCTCAAGAACCGCAGGAATGAATCACAGAAATCACTGTAGAAAAGAACAGTCTGAACGAAAATAGGTCGAATCTGCACAGCTCTTGCGGCTTATTAGTATATGTGTTTTTGAATCATTTTTTTTGTTAAATTTTAAAAATCATGCACACAAACAGAGATGACCGTTTCTTCTATTAAAAGGAAAATAATTGTATGTCAATGATTCTAGCCTTGAGAACTCGTGCATGTAGTCGGTCATGCTTCAGTGGAGTGCTATCCACTCGCCCATACCATCTTGAGCAGAAGTTCTAACTCCAAGAGAATAGTCACTCCCAATTTCACGTTATCGTCTTCGGTCATATTAACATTCAAAAGCCATTGGCGATACTCAGGTGGAAGTGCTTTGACGCCCAATATAAATGCACCATAACCAGGCATATCTTTCTGTCCAATATAGAACTTATCCTCGAGTAGTTTCGCACGGAGAGCATAATCTAGTGCTCCCTGATCATCCTGCATGAGATGCTTGAGATAACTGGTTTGGATCAGACAATCATAATCCTCCCCATGTGCCAATTCCTCTTCGAATTGTTTCAGAGCTTCGTCATACTTGCCCATGAGTCTCAAAATCACCGCTCTTTCTTGCCTCAATAACCCTGCCGATGCATTCAAATATTGCACCATCCTTTCAACATACCCGCATCTCTCAGCAATTTGGGTATCTTCGATCATCTTGTTGATATGCTCTAGAGCAATTTGATAACTACCTTTCATTGCTAGTGTGTACAGCAGATGTGACCTTCATGCAAACAACCACAAACATAGTAAGAATCATCAGTAGGTAAGTACAACGTTGTCTTGCATAATTTGCAAAGAGGCATCAAGAATTTAGGACCTCATTGATTTTTAACGATTTCTGTGCGACATCCAATATTTCATGGGGTTTGTACATTTTTCGCACAGATTCCGCACGAAATTCGCGCTAATTCTGCATTGAATCCACACAGCTTATACATTCACTCTTTTTGTTATCTTACACAGTGCGGAATCCGTGTAGAATTAGAGCAGAATCCGTGCAAAATCCGTGCGAAAGATGTACGAACCTATGAAATATTGGATGTCACACGCAAATCGTTTAAAATCCGTAGGATCTTAAATTCCTGATGGAGTGCAATTCAAAATGGAAAGCAGAAAAAAATTGTGTTTCCTGGACATACTACATAAACATTCACCTACTCAAATTTATAACTTCGATTAGGAGCCTAGAGAAAGGCATGTGATCATAATGGTATGAAAGTCTAGAAAATGTTACATGATTTGTACCTGAATTGGAACACCATGGAAAATTTAGGAAATCGCTTCTCCAACTCAACCTCGACGCTTGTTGATTGTTCAAACGGCAAAACTGAATAAAATTCTTCACCTAATGCAATAACCTCCTTGGAGACGTAAGGATGATTATAAAACTCCAGCAGAGTTTCCATAGCAATGATGGCGCTTATGATACCTTCGTCTTCAAGCACACATGCGTTGCACACTGGTGCAAGGAAATTGTCTACGACATTCAACGCCTCCGAGATCTCAAACCTAATATTGTTGTCTTCACAACAACTAAACTTCAATCTCAACAACTCAATAATTTGCTGATTCGCATTCTTTGTCTGTACAGTCTCTTCGAGAAGTTGAACATTGAGTGAATCCCAAATACATGACGATGAGGCCCCTGTACTGTCGACAACATTTAAAAGCCACCTGCGGTACTCATCAGGGAGAGCTTTATAGCTCAATTTGAATGCACCATAGCCAGGCTCATTGAACTCAGGAATCTCATATTTTTTGGCTCGAAGTGCATATTCCAGTGCTCCGCTTCTATCCTCCATTAGATACTTGAGATAACTAATTTGAATTAGACATTCATATAAATCCTCTCCATTTGCCAACACACCATCAAATGATTTCAGGGCTTCTTCATAGTTTCCCAAGAGTCTCAGAATAACAGCTCTATTTAGCCACTGTACTTGAGACATATTTGGGACGTACCCATGTGTTTTGCACATTTTCATCTTGTCGGTATAGTCCAGAGCTTTTAGGTAATTGCCCTTCATGGCTTGAGTGTACAATATAATATTCCTGCATCCAAATAACCACCAAATAGATATTAGAAGAGAAAATTGTCTACAGAGTCATTCACATCGTTACACTTGCAAATGGTGTTTTCTAGAATGGATAGCTACAAAGTTTGTAAAATTCAAAAAATGGAACTCGTGCTAGAAATATTTTAATACTAGAGTAGTTGCAACCCAAAACTATGAAAACCAACACCATTGGTGTTTCCAGGTGAATTGTAGTGAAGACAATCGAAATCAATGTGTAGGTTTAAGGTTGGTCTACTCGACTTTCACCATGTTAACAATGTGAAAATTAAGCTAACTTGAGACAAACGTAAGTTGGTTCAACAGTAAAGAATCTGATATAATAAGCTTCATACCTGAAATCATACATAAACTTGCTATCAGAAGCCGAGCGATTCTCCAACTCAAGCTCAATCTTTTCTAACCGTTCTATGGGCAATAGCTTGAGGAATTCTTCAGCTAGTTGAATGCTCTCTTCATAGAGGAGACTACCATGTGAGAGATGTAGCATCTTTTGTACAACAACGATGGTGTCAATGATAGCTTCGTCTTCAAGCGCAAGTTTGTTGTGCACTGCTTGCAATGCATTCAAGAGCAGCACCTTCACATTCTGGGGTTCAAAGCGACAGTGCTCAGCTCTCAGCATCTCCGCTTGTTGTTTTTCTGAAAGAGCCTTCCTTGCATCCTCTGTCAACATCTCTTTAGGAAGTTGAACAGTGGGTAGACCCCAAACCAGAAATGGACCCCACTCAAAAATGTCGGAGGTAGGATCGTTGCAGAGCTGTATCATCGCAGATTGAAGAGCAGTAGCAACATCCTGCCCTTTTTGCAAATGCTCATAGAACGCTTTCATTAACTTCGGAGATCCGACATCAGAGACTTTCCATTGTGATACTACAGCGGCAGGAACCCCTGCTATCATCAGTGCACGAGGCAAGTTGACCTCACCGTCGCTATAGCCCTGCAGAAAACAATGCAAAAGGTGGCAATATTGATACAAGCTAGAGGCAACCAAAGTTCGCAACACGCAAGAATGTATAGGGCAATCAACCCTGACGAGGTGTTTACGAGAATTTTTGACAAGTAGGAGGGCGCAGGGTTGATTGGCCCATCGTTAAGGACTGCCAGAAAACCCTAAAAATTATGAAGGAAATCCCCCGTAATCAGGGATTATGTCTTGCCCCGTTACAGGTGCCGGAAACCCTAATTCGTCCTTGTAACGCAACGAGAATTGCCTTGAATTTTTTTCTGGTAGTGCTTTACGACGTACCAGAATATCCTTCATTAAAAACTTCACACAATACATACATTACTTCTGCTAATTTACAGATCATTGTACAGATTGACCTTCTTGTACATCCCAATCTTTAAACCACAAATTCAACGTGAGTGATCACAGTTGTTTCGGAGGAAGCAGATGAGTTTGAAAGGCTCACAAATTGTAGAGAAATTTAACAGGAAATTTACCTGTCCTCGTAGAGAATTGCATGCACTTAGGACCACTAGGCGCGTTCGCCACTGGAAGCCACCATTGATGATATCCTCTGAAGGAAGCATGTCCTCCGCAGCTGATGACCTGTAATCACTCGGTGCTCTTGTAATGGCACCCACCTCACCGAACGAGCTTGCATGTCTGATCTCATCAACGCTAGAAGGTTGAGCTTCAGATTTAATCTCAGGCTCCAATTCCAAAGTTTGAGATTGACCAGCTCCCACGTTGCGGCTCTTGAGGTCTGGAAAAGAAAAGTGATACAACAAATTACTGAGGAATTATTCTTGTGCCATAACCAATGTAGCCAACAATATGAAAATTTGACCAAAACTCACCAGACTTAGAACCCTCGCAAGAATGCACAGGAAGCTGCTTTGCAAATTGGAGAGAGCCCGTCTTGTATTGTTTGTCTTGCTCATTACTAGGGTCGGTTTCGCTCCAGTGGCCATGGACTCCCAAGTGTATAAAGGCAAACACATGGTTCTCTTCGGAACGACTAGCCTCCTTGACAAGCTCCAAAAACTTGGCACGTGTCGCCTCTTCTTGCTCAAGAGTCTTCACTCGACCTGGGAAAGATGAATGGAGATATTCCAGCTCTTTTTGTGTCCCAGGGAAACGATTCTTCTCGTAAGCAGCGTTCCCCACGGCTAAGATGCACCCATCTGGTTTCAATGGGGATTTGTCAAGCTCATTGAGTCGTCTTTCGCAGTGCTGCAATACTCGTAGAGAGGGAGAGATTGCAATCGGGTGTTGTTGGAAGAGATATTTTTGGGTTCTTTTATCTCGAAGAAGAGCAAATGGCACCCTGTACAGCACCTGTAGGCATTCATGTGTGCGGTAAAGGGAAATTATAGATTAGAATTCCAGGCCCTCAAACCTCCTCTGTTGACGGTAATCCTAGACCTTAGCAGCGTTTGTTGACCTTTGTATACAATTCAGTTTCCGATTCCTAAGCATGAACACATTAAAGGTACATGAGATATTAAAAAAAAACAACAACACATACCTTGTCAGGCACAAAGACTATAGTTGCTTTTGGGTCCAGATGCATGAAAATAGAGCTTTCACAGAAGGGCTCAATGAGTAAATCATACAACTTCTCAAGAACTCTGTGCAGCTCGCCAATGAGACCATTTTCAAGTCGCCTTGGCAGAGGTTTGGTGTTGCAAAATTCCTCAATCTTGTCATAAAATGTTTGTATCAACTTCTCCACTTGTTTATCGAATCGACCATCAGCTGCACACGAGTTGTTTGTCACATGCACAGCCGTGATGAACTCATTTTGTTCCTGACCAGTTGACGATAAAACCCCTCATGATTAGCAACAATGCACAAGCACGCTGAGAAAGCAGCCGAAGCATTCAATCCAATTGTATATCAGTTTCAAAATGATTCCGTCTACCTACGAAAGATGTTCATGAATCCGAGACTTACATTTGTCATGAATGCCTTTGGCGCAGTTTCCAAATATGTCACATAATTTTCATCAACCTGGATCGTGTACTCGATGAATAGAGTCTTGGCTTTGCAGGCAGACGTGGACAATTGGATAGAGGAGTAGGCTGCCTGCCATGGAAAAGAAACCACAGTTCGTCATAAAAATTATTTTGAGCACATCAGACACGGATACAAATCCGAAGTCTCAAACTGATCTAGGGCATATATACAATGGGTACGCTAGTTAATTAACTACCACATTAGCACGTTGATCTATGCAATTTATGAAACAGATCACCGGAAGATCTACACCACTAGATGCTCATATGTAACTATGTTTGAAGTAGTTTTTGTGATGGTTGTTTGCAATGAATTTGTCTTCCGAAGTTATGCATACAAGGTACAAAACTGTAGCAACAGCAATCCACCTGCTCATCTTCGTCAAACTCAATCAGCTCCTTCTTCAAGGAGCTGCCTGGATTTCCTCCATGTCTCATATCATACCAAGGTCCGAGTTGAGTAAGAAGAGTTCGTGCCCGACCTCTCTCTACCCACACTAGAGAGTTAATAATAAAGGTCCCAACTAATGCTTGATAAACAAGAAGGTTTGAGTGGTTGTTTCCCACTAAACCTTTCAGTCCATTATCACCTCCTACACATGAATCGTTGCTTTGCAATGTTCTTACGATTTCATCACACCTTTGCACAATCTCAAAAAGGAAACACAACATTGAGTCTTGAATAATTTTCTGCGACTCCAAGAGCTTCAACCATTCAACCTCACTTGAGGTTCCTTGGGTTGACCAGTTATGAAGCAAGTCGGAGAAGATGTCAATGGAACGCTTCCAAAGGCGATATGTCTTGAGCGTGTCTGAAAATTTGTCAAGTTTGTGTTCACCTAGCTCGCAAGGATCTCTTAGACACGAGATCACCGTTTGAATACACTCCGGTTCCGGCAAAGCGAGTTGTAGGTTGAATTCTGAATGTCATGCACACCAAATGTCACCGACTCAAGAGAAACTCAATCATCAGACTAATTTCAATGGACCAAGAGATGTTCTAGAATTGCTAGTCATGCATTTGCACCTGGACTCAAGAATATATCACAATATCTTCATGAAAGGAAATCAAATCAATTTGGTGTCGGTGTCACCTTCTTTTAGCCAGAAGTATGATAGTGAAGCTCGTATTGACGATGCAATTTCTCCTGGAAAATTCTCGTAGTATGCATCTAATACCTTTTGGTATTTACCCTTAGATCGTATACCAATCATTTTGGCATATTGCTGCGAAAGTTTGGCAGTCAATTGGCGATCACCCAAGAAATCTTCGCTAACGTCAAGTAAAAGCTCCTGTCTCTCGCAAAGAGACTCCAATTTTACTCGAGATATTTCAGTATTATGCAGATACAATTCGATCTCTGGGATATTAAGATACTCTACGAATCTGCGTAATGTAGCCTTGTGTCCTCGACGTTTTAGATCAATCTGTTTGAAAATCTCTCTAGCCTCACTGTACCTGCACCATATGCATCACTTACAATCCAATTAGTATTGTCATCGTGTAACTTGCTAGAAACAAAATTGAAACGTCAATTAAAAGAACATCAATCATGAAGCCAAGAGCACCTGGTTCCAATTTCAAAAAAATGACACAAGGTGCCAGGTGAATACCGGTTTTCTTCAGTTAAACGAATTATGTTGTCCAGTTGTCGATCGAAAGGGGTTCTGATATAGTCTTGTCTGTTTGTTTCAACATCGTCCGATCTTCGATGTAATTCCTCGTCAATCTCCAAGCTAGATGAGGTCGTGACGCGGGATATTTCAATCATGTCTGTATCATAAAAGCAACGCTCTTTACCGTTGACACTTCTCAATTTAAGATCAACAGTTTTCAAATCATGCTCGATGGTTTTTGCTGTAAGGTATACGATCTCGGCCTCCCTGCATTTCGTAACCATTAGGTCGTAGTTCTTAACATCCTCAAGAACGTCTTCGAGAGTCTTAAGCAATTTCGTAGCTCGATCGTGGTTTCCCAGAATGATGTAGAGATCTGCTATACGAGGGTATTGTTTGAACATTGTGTCATATAAGAACTCAGTGTCATCAGAAGCTTTAAAAAGCATCCGGTAATCTTCCAAGAAATCACAAACCTCCTCACCCAACTTGCTGGCACGACCAACCTCCGCATAAATTTGCGAATCTGAAGCAGGAAGAATCTCATGTGCTACGCTGCTTTCGACGGATTCCAGGGAGGAAAGAGTCCACTGGAACAACAATTTCATAGCCTCCTCCTTCTCCGAACTGTCTTCATTTTGAATGTAATCAATCCACTCATGGAACGAATTTGTGCACTCCTTACCACTCCATTTCCACTTGTCCAACAGTGCTGAGAGGTGCTCCATCAAGCGAGACTTATCAATCATTGATCCATCCCCGTCTTTAAAGGTCCCAATTCTCAAGCAGAAAAGGAAACAGCTCACGGAGACAACGTTGGCAACATGGAAACATCGAGCCATTGAAATTTCAGAAACCTGGTCAAACGATCCTTCCCTGTGGTTGCAGATCAGGGCGCCTGGAAAGTCTTTGAGCCACAGCTTGACATAATCCACGTTGGATTCTTTATACTTGGTCCATTGACATGCCTTTTGATCAAATGAATGAACTGCTTCACTGCACCACTTGAAAAAATCTTGTTCACTTTCAAAATTCAGACTCAGCCCAGGATAATCCTTCTCTACAACAAAACCGTTCCATAAACGTGGGCCACCTGCGTCCGCGGTGAACCGCCTCAAATTATCCTTCCCAGACTCGATCAAATTAATGCACCACTTCCTATGATCTTCTTCACATTCTAAATCTGGATACGAGTTACAACTGATATTCATTGAATCTTGACCAATTGAAGCTGGTCGGAACCATTTCCCTTCAATGTCCTTGCTCTTGGGCATGTCCTCATCATGATCTTCCATGATCTTGAAGCAGCAGCTAGCTCAATTGGATACTTGTGGCCAATGGTCGCTGCACAAGGACAATTCACGTGCACAGTCTCAAATTTGTGAGCTCTGAAATGCAAAAGGCTGTACTCGTAGGTGGATCAAAGCTCCCAGTCTTTGCAAAGAACATTTCTACTTAGTTTGATCTGTCTCCAGCCTAAACTTTACTACGCTTGTAGGGATTAGGACTCTATTTCTTCTATCTCTAAACAACCTATCATGTAAGGGAGAATCTGATTTAATATCATATTGAACCAAAGTTGCAATGCCCTTTTCGAAAGAGCGACGTTGCGAAAATTTTCGGATCATGTTTCAAAAGAATCAAACGAATCAAACGTGCTTCAGAATCAGGTAAAGAAACGTACTATTGCAATGAAATGTTTCGAAGTTTCGTGTTTCTAAACATTAAAGATACGTATTGAATCACGTCTTTGAAACGTTTCCATTGCAGTTATGATTTGAACTCTGCCATTGCTCTTGTAGGGGCCCTAGAAAACTATGTACGTAAAGCAGCCATGGCCTTCTCATTCGTAGGTGAACAATTGACGCTGCTCCAAACACTGCCCCATTTAAACCCTGAATCGCAACGCCCTAAACTCTGCACTGTAATCATGTATTAAGAGCTCAAGAGCCCGTCCCAGAAACTTCGCTTGTGCCATTCATGCAGGCCAGGCTTGCACAGGAAAATCCTTCAGTGTGTATACAGTTTGCCAACGAATTGAAAAGTTGGTGGAGCTCACAGTTCCGGATCAACGAATCTCTCTAAAGATGAAGGATTCTGCACTCCAATTCTAACCGACTCAATGTATGGATTCGGAAAAAGTGGGTGCCCACAATAATGATTTAGAAGGAATTGATACAACGTGTTCAAGCATTCGCTAGACTCACACTCTGGACTAGCCCTAAGTTGGAGCATTCGCTATGCACAGAAACTAACTCTCGAATCAACCTTAACGCTTTAGTGCTCAGGTGCCCACATTCTGGTCATTGATGTGCCGAAAACACAAATAACGGAAAATCCGTGAAGAATGGATTTTGAATTGTGAGGTTTCGGTTTGGAGATTTATAATACACATCTTCTAGAAAAAGAAAACTTCAACTTGGAGCTGTGCAACTATCAAAATACCTATGAACAAAACAAAGATGTGTCCGTATCGAACAGAGATGTTTCCGAATTCGATTTTCAGATATTATGTTGGACAAAGAGCTAGTACAGACAAATGATTAAGAATCCCATGAACACGCCGTTCTCAGGTGGCAGCGTATATGCATGGAGTGCAACAGTAGCTGCCACTAGCTGGCATCTCCATAGAAGTGCGCCATTTTATTCCTAGATACGCTACAGCTGCGACTGTACAGTCCCATTTTCAGATCAGCCCCCACTCGGTACTTGCGTTTGCGTCCCAGAAATTAAGCAAGGAGGGTTGAAACAGGTATCTATTCTGAGACGTGTTGTTAACTGGTGCGAGGTGAAATTAACGAGGCATGATAATTCATGAGAACTGAACCCATAATTTACGAGACTGTGCTGCTCTGCCGTGAACACCACGTTATGTTAACGTGCACGCCGACTTGTCAACTGGCCGGGTTTTTAGATTCTTTAATGGTCGGTCGTTGAATGTGTTGCTGCAGGTAGACCTTTGTCCTGAGTGGAGATCGCCCTTGTGTTGTCTTAGTGCTAATAAGTACTGTGCTGGTACTCGCTTATATATCTTCTTCTTCTTCTCCAAAGGTCGACATGCACTTCATATTGCATTGTGGAGCTCTGTTGTGCTTCGCATTAATCTGCTCATAGCGAACCTCACTGCTTGTGCGAACCTCACACATAGGACTCGTCCGATCATACTGTTGAAGGGTTTCCTTTGAAGTGCTTGTTGTCAATTTTGTAGGCGTTCTAGATACTCCACCATGTCGACCAGTGTGCGTAGATCGGCCGAGGAAGTGCTTTACAAGGAGTTGAAGTACAGGGCTGTCGACCCTCTGGAGCATACCCTGGACTGTCTGGATGTGTTCACCAAGGTCGAGGAAAATTTGGCGCAGAGGGTTAAGTCCAAGTTTTCAAGCAATATGCGGCCTTTGATGCGACTGGGATCAATGCTAGACTTGAAATTGATGGCAGAGGAATCAAAATGGCGAGTTACAGGCGCTGATCTTGGTAGTATGCGGAAAGGGTTAGATGATCTTGCGAACCCCCTAAAGAATCGATCCTCACATGATCAGAACTTCCACAAAAATACGAAAGTGCCGAGCTTGAAACTATCCTTTTCGAATTCCAATAAAATAGTGCTATGGCTTGCGAGTGTCGCGGGCATTGACTTGGGCAAGGATGAGAGTCTGGCTTGCACTATGGACGGCTTGACCGCTGCTTCAGTCAATTACACCGACATTTGCAGTTGGATAATGGATGGCGATTGGTCTCCGAACTTGCCATTCTTGCAAATGACAAGTTCCGATTGGGCAGATCAGGGGTCCAGGTATGCGTGAGCACGTACTCCCATTTTCACTTCTCCTATGCTAGCTATTTGGCCACTACTGTACTATTTAATTAATGGCCTACATGAAGAGCGTGGTACGTGACGATGTGTGTTTACAATGCTAAATTCAGCTATGGCAATGGATTGTTGATCATGGTGATGTAAAATAAATATACGTGCAATTTGTTGAGTCTAATTAAGTCTAGCAAAATCATCTTGGGCGCGCATGCATGACTTAAACAAACTCGCCGCCGGTTATGTTCCGAAGCTGGCTAAGGGTTTAGTTTCATGCACTGAACTCCAATCGAAGCTGTAATTAATTACTTCTATAGTAACAAGCTCAAACTAGAACGAACACCGTTTGACAATTAATGTGCAGTCGAATTTGTTGCCCCTGTTGCAATTGGTTTGAAGGTTAAATTACAGTAAGTCCAGCTCGCTGCCATTGATCTTTCTACATGATGCGGTGATCATGCAGAAGTAAAGTTGCAAAGAAGCTTTGGATTGTGACTGAAGTCCTGTACGCAACGAAATTCACTGTACTGGACGGCAAGGACTATTCACCAGGGCTATGGCGGAGCTCCAGGAGATAGGTGTAGATGCGGGCGCAGATATTGGCGTACATTGCATTGATGAATCCACACTGGAGCTGAAAAGCAAGCGAAACAAACATTTTATTGTTGGGTACAGAACTATGAGAGTGGAGTACGGCCCTGATGGCAAGCCGGTTCTATTTCGGAAGGCGGAAGACGGGGGCCTTCGTGGGGACGACGACAACCTGTATGAGCTCAATTTGGAAGCGATGGGAGAGGACATCTTTGAGATCGACGAAACTGACGGAAGCACAGTTCTTGTCCCACTGCTGACTCCTACCAAGCAAGAGCTCAAAAACCTGGAGGACTTCGCAAGCTGTAGTACACATAATTAACTCTGGTGATCCCGAGGCGGCAGCCAGTTCGTCAATCTGATTTTGAAGTCAAGTGCTGGACCAGGTCTACAACATGGCGCTAGCCTCAGGGAACTCGTGCACTATTCAATAAATAAAGCCAGGAATCACGTGCGTGCATCCCCTTTATTAAAACACCTCTATATATTTTTATTTTTTATTTTTTTGGCTAAACTCAAGCAATATATGTACAAATCTCACAACCTCAAAATACATTTCCATATGTACACAGGGGCCAAAAATGAGGAATTTAACTCCAAGCCCCATGTATATCTACTTTCTGCTCGATTGAAATATGTCTCGTATACGTACATTTTGTACATGCTTGTTCTAAATAATACCCTTGTTATGCACGCACGTGTATAATTATAGTACTTGAAGAGTGCACTCCCTGGGGAGTTAGCTAGCTGCGTGGCTGTCATCGAGCTGAACTGTGTGCACACGAGATTTTACAGTAGTTTGCATTGACAAGGATCATACTTGTCATTTCAGAATTTTCAATGGCTGAATGCATTGCAATGCCCACGTAATTAATTCCCAATGAAAATCACGTGGTGCGATAGCAGACACGTGGTGCATTCAATTGAGAAACTATCGATTGTTGCTGCCTTATCAAAACAAGTGCGGAACCCCAATGGAAGACATTGTTGGGTCCATTCAAGCTAATACGAGCCGGCTTTGTTGTCATCCTCAAGTTTTTTTTTTTTTTTTTTATTTTATTATAATAGACATTTTCAAAGTGTTATTTTGATTTACAAGTGTTATTGGAAAGAAAATGATATGTCAGTGTTTGCAACATGTATATAAAACACATACTAGTACAAGATGAAAGCAATATTGTAAATATTTCGGCATTATCAACACTATAAAGCTTTGTCGTCAGCCGTTTTAATGATAGTCTAAGGACTTATGATAAATAATAATTTTTTGGTAGAAACTTTGGGATACTTGGATGAGAATGATGATTATGTGAATGAAAATTGAAATCAATTCATTAAAAAAATATTTTGTGAATGAAAATCATGATTTTTTTTCTCTCTAAGGACACTCCAAAGGACTCTTCAAAGCACTCGAAACGAGGCACACCAGCCTCTTGGCTCGTATTAGCTCAAATGGACCCTGTTTTCTTCAATTCCCGCATGCTCAACATGAGCAATTAGTTCATCAATCAATTCGTGTTTTGTACAATGCACGTTGTTCGCTTACAACAATCGATCTCACTACGCACAATTTCAATGAACCGTTCACTACTAGCAAAGGCGTCGCTTCTCACTCACAACAGTGTCAAAGTTGACTTTGCACACTTGGCCTACATAACGAATCGCACTCACCAAGTCTTGAGCGCCTTGCCAGTGAGTGCAAAGTGGCGCCCTTTGACTCATTACCGAGTGATGAGCGACTCCTTCTCTTTGTAGTGTGTCAAGAGCACCGACCATACCTACACTTGCAAAATCACTTCCACGTAGACCTTCACTAGCTTGGATTGTTCAAACGAACATGATGGTCTATTGTAACCCTAAATCTGTGGTATGACTACAAAGCAACCAAAAACTCCCATGCTCAACAACCCCGCAACGTACACAGCCGACTGAATCTTACACCAATTCCTGTAATAAAACTCGTCGGCAGTCACAGCCATGGCATACTCACAACACTACATGGAGAAAGCGTCGCTTTTCACTCCTCCTGTGAGTCTAACGGTGCCACTTTGCACTCACCAATTTTTTGATTGGATTTGGTGAGTGTGATTCGTCACTTAGGACAAGCATGTAGAGTGAAAAGCAACTCACAATGAACAGGATCCTCTAGAATGAGAAACGACACCTTTGCTTGTAGTGCAAGTGAGCCGATTCTTCATGCGCTTCCGTGCAAGGTGGAAGAGTTTTCGCAAAAGAATCGTAGCTGGGTGCGGATGGAGCATATATACGCCAGATGTCAATGGTACATAGGGCTTTCTTACATATCCAAATACCTATGTACAAAACACCAAAATACTACAAATACCTCAAATACAACACAAGTACTATGTGGTATTTCTTGTGTTTGAAACTTTGTTATCTTGTTTTATTTTTTTGGATTGTGTTCTCTTGTTCATGTTTCATTAGTATATGTATTCCGATCTTGATCAATGTACCAACTCCTTTCTTATTTTAATGTATAAATTATTGTCCTAAACTGTATATGGATAAATCACTCACTTATAAAATTCACAAAATTTATATGTGTGAGTTTGTTCTTGACATGAAAGATTGCAATGGAGAGGTGTTGACACTGATCATTGTTGAACATCTTCAATTTCATTTTTGAAAATTTAACCCAAATTCTATTTAACTTTGAAGTCATACACCCTCTAAAATGTCATTTTGAGTGTGCATTATACAATTCAAAGACAAACTATAACCTTCCAATTCAACGATCCAATCTTACCAAGATTTAACCTATGTTTTTTTCATTAAGCTATGCTTACATATATATGGTTGAATACTATTAATAGTTTCCCTAATTTTATCAAAGAAATTTTTTAAAACATATCACCCCAAAAAATGCGGTTTTTCTATAACCACCATGAGCACTAGAGGGTTAAAATGATTTTGGACATGTTGCCAAATTATATATTCAAAATCTGTTTTTATTTATTTTTAAACCAATACAAACTCCACTTGAACATGTCACACACAGGTCATTGACAAGCAAAATAAATTCAAATGAAAATTATTCATTCCAAATGGTAGTCTTTAATGATATTTGAGTCTCATGAATATAATACCCACAATCCACACAAACTTAGAATGTTTTTTTAAT
The DNA here is from genome assembly GCA_022496805.1 of Pohlia nutans. Classification (NCBI taxonomy): domain Eukaryota; kingdom Viridiplantae; phylum Streptophyta; class Bryopsida; order Bryales; family Mniaceae; genus Pohlia; species Pohlia nutans. The sequence goes on from CM040105.1 coordinate 3,637,756, forward strand.
ATGACATCAAAGACGCAAATGCATAACTATGAAATCAAGTAAAGAATCATAAATTCTTCAAATTTGAGACAAACATATTGAAAAAAGATACCAAAGTTTTGTGTTACCATCCCGGGGAAGTCACAGTCAAAATTTTAGATTACCATGAGAGAACAAAGATAGGGTGTCTTTTATTCATTTGAGATAAAATTTATAAATTTTTAGAAGTAATATAGGGTGTTTTAAAACCAATTTGAGAATATTTTATACATATTTCTACAATATACCCTAAATATACTATAAATAGTGGAATATTTCAATTATTTCATAGCCCCTCATTAAATACCTTGTGTTCGCTCATGTATCCCAAAATTCACATTGACTGACAACCCGAGGTTACTATTTGATCAAGAGGATGGATTCTTATGTCTTTTATGTTTTTTCAAACAACAATTAATGTTTTTCGGTGGAATGTTTGCACACAAAATGTACATTACAGCATCCAAAGTCACTTCAATCTCGATTTTATATGGCTCTTGATCAAGTTTTGTTTTGAGAATCCCCTCTCAAATATATATAGATCGGAATCACCATAATCTTCATCCACAACTTATTTAGGCCAAGCCAATTGGTTGATCACTCCAGAGTTGTACATTCGAACTCCTAGGCTTAAACAATGATTTGAAATTCCCAAGCCTCAAACTGATTTAGCAAGAATCATTTGCCACATGGTCTCTACCATCTCCAAACACTCACCCTAACATTGGTCTTAGTCTTTATTACACTAAATCACCATATATTGTGGGGCGTTTGACCGTTTGTATGGTAGGGTCCACTAATTCCTCTTGGTGAACTAATTACATTTTGATGCACATTTATGCACTTTGAGCGTTTTGTCTAAAAGCCTATCTTTCAAACCAATTCGAAGATTATGTAGCAATGATTCAATGAAAAATAAGTGAACGAACTTCTATATTTATGTACATATTATCCAAAAAATAAAGTTTTAGAATGTTAAAATCATTATATGTTGAAAATTTTGAGTACCAAAATTCCCATTTTAATAACAATTTTATCAATTTATAATCAAACTTTGAATGTAAATATAGCTCATATTTGATTCTATATTAAAAAATCTAAGAATTAGCCAACCAACAAAATTTCATTTTGAAGTACATTCAAAAAATAAATCCATCAAAAATGTTTTTTAAAATAGAGAAACAATTAATTCCTCTCCAAAACAACACATTTTAAAATTTGAAACTTTAATCAATTCAAAAAAAATTGAAAAAAATAGAAGATATTTCTTCACATATTTGAACATTGGAGAAATTCATAGCCCAAAAGTCCATCCACAACCCTCTGTTCTCTTTCTCATTTACTCTTTTAGAATTTAGAGTGCATATCTCACCCTCCGTGGAAAAACTAAACTAGCTAAAAATAGTCATTTTGGACTCTATATTCTCGAATGCAGTAAAAAAATAAAACTCGATTTTTTAGTGATTTAGGAAAGCCACCCCAAATTCTATTCTAAGCCAATTTAGTTTTTCCACGGAGGGTGAGATATTAGGCACTGCGACAATGCACTAGTTTACCCATTGTTTCATCCTCCATTAAAATATAATGCCAAATTTTTAATTTTCTATCAAATTTTTTTTCTCTTTTATCAATATGGTCCATTTTAAAACTTTAAATTTCACAAAAATATTTTTCTCTCTCTAAAATGGATTTTTCAAAGTCTCAAAATCCTTAAAAGAGTGTATAGGGACAAGAATTCTTGAATGGCCACACTAATAATTAATTTTCCAAAATATTGTGGTAAAATTCATCCAAATTTGATGAAAATTTATTTTAAATGAATGAAACATTGTTCAAATAGATGAGGATTTTTCCAAATGGATGAATATACCCACAAAACTTATCCACCCCCAGTATATGGTGATTTAAAAAGACTCATTTTATTTTTTTTATCGGGATGGGTCATTTTTTTTTAAAGCCAATTTTGGGACTTGTTCTATTTTCATCAATTAGTCCGTGGACATGTTAAATTTTCAAATGATCCGTTTTAGGATGGCTTTATTGTTTTTCTCCATGTCAATGGAGGCTTTTGGACATGGGACGGGTTAAAACTTTGTGAAAAAGCAAGCCTACCCTACAAGTTAATATCCGAGGTCGTCTTAGTGTTGCGTGAAATGGGAAAGAACTGAAGAAGGTGAGGTCACTACAAGCAGAGGCGGCGTTTCTCACTCTGTAGGATTCTGTTCATTGTCGCTTTTCATTGTACACGCTTGTCTTACGTGACGAATAGCACTCATCAAATCCAACCAAAAAATTGGTGAGTGCAAAGTGGCGCCGTTTGACTCAAAGGAGTGAAAAGCGACGCCTTCTCCTTGTAGTGGGTAGAGCACCTGGTCCACGCGGAAACTCCTTCAATCCACATGCAGTTGACTTATGTGCAATTTCAGTCCTGCAGGAATTCTTGCAATTGTACGCCCCCGCGCGCGCCGTGTGTTAACTCACTTGAAAGCGAAACTGCAGCTAGCTTGAATTCTGTCAGTGGGTTTTACGAGAAGTCGGTCTCTAGCTATGATTTGAATAATGCAGCTACATTACTCCGCTGTCAATATCCTCAATAACTAGCAGTCATCAAATACTTAATTGGCCGCCTGCTTGCAGATCGACGGGAATTCTAAAAAGGTCTGCAACTGATGGATAAAACGTGTTACCGTGTGAAGGAGCACTCGGTACTGCTTCTTCCCCGTTGAATCATACAGCAGAGAAATTAACATTTCTGCATGTACTAATAGGTTGAATCCAGTCCGCCTTTGATATGTACAAGAATCGAAGTCCGACTCCTACTCTATCACTGCTCTTTGTACTGAATCTCCGATTCTAGAGGTGTATTCATACTCCCATTCACTCGTGTAGACTGTTGTTCCTGTTGCCATTCAAGCTCCTGTCTGCTTACAGTCAATACTCAAGACTGTGTAAAGTCTTTTATCTTTCCAGCAACTGTTTAATTTATACCAAGTATTTGCAGGAACTGTGTAATAGTTCATTTCCTGGGCCTCGATCGCCGAGGTACTGGCTATCAGGCTTGAGGATTTTATTTCAAGAGATTCAATCAAAGGGAAGATACAGTTTCTATATTCTGAACTTCACAACTGAGTGAGAACCAGGTCATCGGCATCGATCAGGACAGCCATGACCAAACCAGCGCCCTCATCAGCTCAGATGGTTAGAACACCGAGCTCAACGCAGCTGGAATCTTCAAGTTCTAGTCCATCCGAACCTCCAGGGTACTTCGACATAATACCCGATTCTCACGTCTTCTTCCCTCCCAAGGATGGTCCCCAAAGCCGCTTGAAACCGGCTTCCACGGCCAAAGCAAAGGAGAAAACCAAGGGTATCTACAGCGACGACCCAATCCTCGACCAAAACCCTAACGAGCTATGGCGGTTCCTCGTCTCCAACCTCCAGAAACCCCATCTGGCCGTCCACCTCTCCGGCACCCACACCGAATTCAGAACTCGCACCGTGAGCACAGGTGCTGGTACAAGCAGTTCAACTCATACTGAGACCTACACCGAGACGGTGACCGATTTCTCCTTCGGAATCGATGTTTCCAAGTACGTGATCCCTCAGTGGACCCAGATTGTCGCCCACCCCTCCCGCAAAGCGAGGAAAGCTGGTGCGATGATGCCCACTGTGAGGGAGACGCTGGAGGAGTACACGAGCAGCAAGAATCGGTTCAAGGAGTTCCGGCTGAAGAAGTTCGTGCTGTGGGACTATGAACGCGTCACGCAATTGCTCACGGATCTTGTGCGTTCGACTGGGTACCGGACCCACGTTGGAGTTGCATTTCCGATGCAGGACTACAAAGTTGTTGCTTTGGCTTCGAATGAGTTCTCCAGAGCCGCGCATTCCAAGCTTATGCGAGTGCTCTGCGTTGTGTCTTGTCTTTTCATCGTGTTCTGGCCGGCGTGGGCGATTGCACGGAAGCGCATGAAGGATCGGCTGGATTGTGAGTATCAGATGGCGGTGAGTGCCGACGAGTTTTATGCGAAGAATTGCGCGAGGATTCACTCGGCTGTGGTTCAGAGGCTGCGCAGATCAAAGGAATTCATGGATTCTTTGTAATTATAAAAAGTCAAGCTAGCTTGTGAATCCTCAAGTTTTGTAGTCAAACGTTCGATTTTTGTAAACAGATTCACATACCGAAATCATGCGTCGATGTATGTCTTTTACTCCTGATTCCGATCCGTCCAGATATATATATATCCTGCAACGTGCACATTCTTTCTAAATTAACTGAATTATAGCTAGAGTCTAAAAAACTGCTACTAACTCCTTGAAGCTCATGCATATATCAATCCGTGCACGCAGAACGTCGATCGACGATCAATCTAAGAACATGAAACAAATTAAAGGGAAGAACGCATATCAGAGAAGAGCGCCTGCAAACCGATCGAACAAGAGTCGATCGATCAAACCTGTCAACAACATACAGCATTAATGACAGATGATCCAACGGACTCAACCTGGACGACAAAGCTCTCTGCATTTGGGAGCGGCCTTGAACAACCATCGCTGCTTAACCCTTAAAGGGAGCCCGTTCTGACCAGTATTATACAGCATATTTCATTGTATGTTGAACGGTCCTTCACCTTCTATGGGTTCAAAAGTGACGTTAAAATTTATGTCCACATCATTTTAATGAGCTATTGAGATCCCAATTTGAAACTTTCTACTTGTCAAATGTACGTCTAGTATATATATATATATATATATATATATATATATATATCCCCAAGGGCCAAGGGACCTTTTTAAAGGTTAAACCCTCCTGGCCGGAGACTCGGCAACACCAAAATTAAAGGACAGCATGCACGTACTAGTAGCCGAATGACAATCGCACGATCGAGCGATTGCAAGCACGAACAGCTAGCCACATAATTATGCATATTTGTAGAGGTAGTAATTAATGAGTCTTATGCAATTGATATAATTGCACAAGTGCCTCGGATTTCCTGCACTATGAAACGCCTTTCGATCAAGTTGGGTTCCAAAACCTAGAAAAAAAGGCACTACGTAGGGCAAGTTGATGCCACTGTGCATAGTTGCACTTCGATCACTCTGTTACATGGAAAGACAAGATGTAGGTTACCAATCTTTGTGCGATTGAATCAAGATTGCAGAGTGAGTTTGAGTGCGCCTCTTATCATTGCATAGTCTACAGGTACAGACACATACAAGTTTGTAATTTCAATTAAAAGTGGTTTTATAATGCAATTTGAATCGATACATGTATTTCGCTCAGGAAACGCGGGTCTTCATGCTCATTTGCTCGATCATCACAAACTGCATATCAGGGCATTTGTTTTGTGCGAAATATAGCCAGATTGCATCAGAAGAAAATAATATGGCTAAAAAAAATGGCAAAAAGCCATGAAGTTTTTCACCAGAAAACGACAGATTCAAAAATATCTTGGATGAAATTGTCAGATTGTGGATGAAAAAAAAATTATGGATATGTAATATCTTCTAATGTGATATTTTCTATCCAATATGTGGATAAATGTTGAATTATAGAGCACCACTATAACATTTGACCACTATAACATTTTATATCGCCACTTTGGCACTTCATAAAAAATAAAAATAAATTCCTTGTCGCATATATGCAGGGCAAGCTTTACATCCCCTAACTCTAAATCCTCCCCTCGACTTTAATGCAAGCACTATTCACCCATGGGTCCTGTTTTTTGAAATTTCCATTTTGGGTACCCTAGGATCTTCTTTTGTCAATTTTTTTGCAAAATTTGGAGCCTATGGGCTTAATTTTGTCTCGGAGGACCCTCTCTGGAATTTTAAACCCTTGGAAGAGGGGGTTATTTTTTAAGGTGAACCCCTACATGCACAAAATAGGGGGCAAGTTTTGTCCTCTTGGAGTCTTGGGAGGATTTAGAGTTGGGCTTTACATCTAATTCAACCCTTCTTCTTTTTCATTTTTAAGCTTTAGCCACAAAAAAGTTCTTGGTGATTCTGCATTGTTGCCGGGTTGTTTCTTTGTGGTAGTCCTCCTTTCCGTTGCACTTGATGGTAGGTATAGCAATACAAAAAAAGAGGGTACACTTGGTTAATTTTCAACATTATTTTCAACTCTTCATTTTTTTACACAAACAATGTTGAAAGAGTGTAAAAGCAACATCTATCAATTGTGTGACTGACTCAAATTTCTTGTCCTCAAATGCCTTTGTACTGAGTAGAATATTATATCACTCTGTAGATTGTGTACAGTTTCTACCAGATTAATTAACATGGTTCAAGTTGTGATATTCTTAACCCCTAAGTGACTGATTAACCATTTTCTGGTCACAGCCCAAACAGCAATGACTGTCCATGGGCATGAAATGACATTTTCAAAGTTTTAATTTTTTGTTTAAATTGGGGGTCGAGGTCATGTTCTAGTGCTGTTTTATACAATTCATTTGCAATATTGAGGTTCACTGAGGAATTTTTCAAAGACAAAGACCTCAATATTGTCCTAGTGTTATAAAACTTACTATTTCGGGAAACTAATGATGTTCATTCATTTGAAATAATCATAGTTTTATGCCAAGTTCACTTCGTGGGAACAATGAACACTAGTTGAATATTATGCTTATATATCTATCTTCTTGTGACCAAAACCACTCACCAGCACTGACACAACCCATGTGCCTGGCGCGGTTTCATTCCTTTTTCATTTATAGAAAGTGAAAAACGTCCCATTTCCTACTAGTGGATGTGCAAGAGCTTGTTATTGCACACCTCTCATTGACGAGGATTTTTAAGCTGCAATTGCTTTTAACCCCTAAAGGACCAAGTGTCCTAACTAGGACATTTAGAGAATCAGGTAGGTTCCGGTGAACACATTTTTAATCGAATTTTGAAGGAAATTTAATAGTAGATTCCCCAATGTGCCACGAAAATGAGGATTCTTTTTTTTTTGAATTCCGACACCGTATGTGAAAGTTATGAGGGGAAATGTGTTTTTTTCGGGAGAAAGGACAACGGGGCAGTAGAGAAATAGTTGAATTTTAGTGGGGGGCAACAAGATGGGCGGCGTGTGGAAAATGGGGTGAACTGTGGTGGGCAGAAGACCACCCCATTTTCCAAACTCATTAAAAAAAAATTAAAATAATTTTTTTTAATTTTAAATAATTTTTTTATAAATAAAAATTATTATTTTAATCTGAAAATTATTATTTTAAATTAAAAATAATATTTTAAACTAAAAGTTCAATTTTATAATTAAAAAATATTATTCAAAATTTTGAAAATTAAAATCATTTTAAAAAATAAAATAAAATAAAATAAAAATCGTCCAATGAGGGACTGCCACGTGGCAGTACACTTTGAGAGTTAGTGGGATCATGAATATTGGAATGGGTTGGCACTTCAATTCCCTTCCTCCACCCTTTATTTCCCCCTAACCCCCAAAATTCTTAGAAAATGTGCTACATGTCTTCTAAAACTTGGAGATTTATTTTTTTTTCAAATTTTTTTTCGCCATTCTATAGAGGGTGGAATGTACTTGTGTTTCACCGCTCGGATTCGTATTTTAAATACAGAAAGTCAAAAATATTGCAATTCCAAAAACATAGTCTTTTTTGAAGTTTTAAACCCCTAACAAGTGCAAGGTGTTCTTCAACATCCTAAACATCTCCAAACGCAACGAAAATTGGTACACAACTAAGTAACATCATATAGAATGTGAAAGTGAAGTGCGACAGGTTTCGGTAGTGAGGTTTTTTTGATGTAGCCACAGTCAAACGCATCTGAAATTTTCGGGCATGTGTTTTTTTGGGGTGTTTTTTTCCATCAAATGCAATTATCTTGCAATCCGTGCGGTCAAAATCAACGAAATTTGTTGTGTATGTTTTTCAAGTAGTTTAGGACAAGATCTTACGGATAGAAGGTAAAAAATAACATTTTTTTGGATTTTTTGCATAGGGGAGTGAAAATGGCAGCATTGGAGTGTTTTTAGAGGAAAAACACTCCGGTCCTTTAGGGGTTAAAGAAATGCCATGATGTGATCAAAGAGTCCGCTGCGTTCTGGAAGGCATGTGCAGAAAACAATCCGCACGAGGGAAAATGTTTGCTCTAGTATCTGAACTTGTTCATGAAAGCAACACCTCTCATATGAGGACGTATGATACCAAGATGAACTAATGTCACTCTTATGACATGAGACCAACAAAGATGCTCGGGTAGTCGTTAATACCACCTTCTTTATTTATGATACATATTTAAAGAATCTTAAGTGCTTATGGTTGTAATGTATGTGAAAAATCTTTTCAAGAGGAATTCTATGTACCAGGTAGTGCTGCTTTAAAGGTGGGTGACAAGAAATAGCAATGCCCCGCAACTTGGTGTTATTGGAATTTTAGGGTTTTGAGCTATTAAGTGTTATAAAAAATGCAGTTTTAGAAATTTTAAAGGACGGAAAATTGGACTGGAAAGTAGAAGGTAGTCTCCACACTTTCTTAGTTGGGACCATTTTCATTTGAAATTAGAAACTAGGTGAAAATCACCATTTGACTGAAAAACGATGAAGCATGGCCCCATAGAGCTCCTTGCACACTTAAGAGTTAAGAGTATTGAAATTCACACTATGAAAAAACCCAACCTTCAACTTGGTCCAGAATGACCTTAAACTACCTAATGGATTTTCTTTAGGAGTGTTTATTTGTACCAACGAGGGCGGCAGTTCGATTTTGGTCAGATGCATGTCCTGAGGACTAATACTTCTTTGGTTGATAAGAACCCCATGATGGGGATTGCTCCAGGCCTTATGTTACATGTTACGGTGGGGAGCGTCGCTCTTAGTTGGAAATAATTAGGACCATTGGGTCTAGTCCATATATTGTATGAAGAAAGTTTGAAAAAAATCACCCGTCGGAGAACATTGTTGTGTGCCCTCTTTGTTCACAATGTGATGTTTGTAATTTGTTGTTGTGCAATGGAAATAAAGCATCCATTTTTGTCAAAAAAAAAAAACAAAACAAAACAAAACCTTTAGCTTACAATTCCACACCGTCACACATCAAACACCGTCACACATCAAACAGTTAATGGACCAATCATAAGTGGAATGTGGGATGTATTCAATAAACTTAGATTTGAAGGATTATTGCTTAACACTCTATGAGGACTCAGAGGTTGATTGGAAGGGGCACATATGCAACATTTTTCATCAAATTTGGCTATATTAATGTAATTCAATTATAATTATTACCTTCATAAACTGATTTGGACCCTATTATTTGTTCGCACGTCATTATCAAATATTTGGACTAAACCACTCCTAGTTGTGTGTCAAATCCTTCCAATACATGGGTGTGGATGCTCTAAGATTGTGTATAAAATGTAATACATGGACACAATTTAACACATAAAGGACCAACTGAACGTTAATTTTTCAAGTTTGGTCATCTATGAGTTTTGTTCCTGAATTTTTGGGATCTATTGGAGTAATTCTACTCTTTGTAACAAAGATGGGATGGTAATTTTCATACAAAAAGTAGAGTGAACACAAAAAACAAAAAAATTCAATTGGAAAAAAGGTGTTTTCAAATTTCAAGTAACTACAATTTTATCTTCTTGGCTGATTTTTTTTAACTTATAGTATCTTTTTACTTTTAATACTCACTTTTTTAGGTAGTAAAAAAGATGTTTAACCCACTCAAAATTCTTAAAATAAATTCAAAATTATTTTACCTTTCAAAGTAGAAATTCTAGTATAAATGTCAAAATTCAAACCATCAACAATCTTAATTTCTTTTATCTGAAGTACTTCAACCTTTCAACACTACTCTCAAATATTTGTTATAAAATTTTTGATGAAAAGAAAATGGAGTTGATGTACAAAGAAAAGTTGTAAATGTCAATGTGAAGATTACATTTGTATGGTTGGATTCATCAAAATATATATATATATATATATATATATATATATATATATATATATATATATATATGTATATAAATTTTTCAAGGTTTTCTCGTGAATTCAATCTAAAATCCCAAATTAACACAATTTTTTTAAAGTACTATAATGAAATTGGAATAACATGCATAACATGATGGTACATGGTTTCTATTATTTGATTCTACTTATTTTGGAAAATCATGTTTAAGGTCTCACTTTTTGAACTAAGAATGAAACTTGACATAAACCAATTGTGTTGTTTTCAAAAAATCTCAATACCTTATTTTGAAGATCCATAGTTCCATACCACACAAATGATAGTCAACTAGCACAAGAACCAAGAGAAATTTGGATGGATGAAATACTATACAGAATGTAGTCAACATAAAAGTTGCCATGTGTTTGTCGTCCATTATATGGACGCAGGCGCGTCAAAGGGTTAAAAATCTAAGTTCATGAAAACTTCAAAAAATAAACTTATAAAATCATTAAAAAAAAAAAAACCCCAAAAAAAAGTGAGTTTGAAAACTCAGTGTATTAAACCTTTCAAACCGAATTTTTAGCTTGCGTAACAAACTCGGTAACAAAAACTTGAGGAGAGTCATCCTACAGTACTACCCTTCATCATTACGGAAGACAATGAACACTAACCAAACCATTATCATGTGAATTTGTTTCTGTTTTAGTGAAAAAACAGGAAATTTACAATTTACTATGATTCACTTCGATGCCATGAAAACCCTAAAAGTTGTATGGTTCTTCAGCTAAATACATGCTCTACAATGCCTATGCATATTAGGAACATAAGTATATGCAAAACAAAAAGAGTTAATCAAAAATCACTTCACTTTTTGGTGTTTTTGTAGGCATGTGTAATTTTCCAATTTGAGTATCCTAATTTTGTGGTAACACTTTATTGTGCTTGCCCCCTATACAATGAGCTATGCATTTGAATTTTTGCACACAATGAGCGAACACCCCCATACACACAACTGCCAAAATCCATCTAACTAAATCTAAGATTGAATTTTTCATTTTGGGCCTTTTCATAAAGTTTCAAATTTGAACAAGGGACAAAAGAAAAGGTGCAACCAACTTTGTAGCTTATAATCTTGTACTACGAAAAAGTAGAAACAAACATCCAAAAAAATACACTAAAAGATTAGTTTTTTTTTTAGAAGACTCAAGTTAGCTAGAGTTTTAAATAACAAATGTCACACCTAGGTAAATGATGTCTTATTTAGGAAATAATGTATTAAATAGGTTAAAAGGAGATGATAGTTGTAAAATCCTGTGCACAATCCCATGAGTGAGGTCTGTATGTAAGTCTATCAATTAGTAGACTTATGAATGCAATCCCATGCAAATGCAGTATCATATAAATAAATCATAAAACATAGTGGAGTAGGGTTTTCTCAATTCGTATCACTCATTGGCAATAATCAATTAATGTATAGTGAACTTTTAAGCAATAATCTTGTAATCCACACAACATAGTTTCCATTGTTCATTCCATGCCTTAAACAATTTCATGTATTCTTACGTCATGCAATTCCATGCATTATTTTCATCATCTCCATTGCAATAATCTTATGCAATTTGTCTATAATCAATTATTCTTCTAAAACATATACATTGTGTTCATATTTGTGAAGCAAGTATATGATTTATTGATCCAACCACCCAAAGATCAATCCTACAGCTGTTGCGGTTACTACAGATCATAACACTGCTACATTCATGGCCATCACCATAACATTCATTCTACTTAACCCATTAGACTATCACCTATAGCCTAGGCCATAGATAACTTATTATTGTTGACTCAAACCATACACCATGCAATTGCCTCTTAACCCTTTAATACTCAAGCGATCACATTGTGGTCTCTGCTGTGTCGAAAACGCGAATAACAAGAAATCCGTGAAGAATTGAATTTTGAATTGTGAAGTTCATATGATGAGCGGTATAATATATATCTTTTAGAAAATGAAAATTTCAATTTGGAGTTGTGCAACTATCAAAATACCTATGAACAAAACGCGAAAATACTGTAAATACTTGAAAATACAGTAAATACTTACAAATACAACACATGTACTATGCGGTATTTCTTGTGTTTGGAAGTTTTTTATTTTTTATTTATTTTTGGATTGTGTTCTCTTGTTCATGTTTCATTGGTGTATGTATTCCGATCTTGATCCATGTACTAACTCCTTTCATATTTTAACGTATAAATTTTTGTCCTAAACCGTACATGGATAAGTCACTCTCACTTATAAAATTCACAATAATTATGTGTGAATATGTTCTTAACATGAAAGATTGCAACGGAGAGGTGTTGACAAAGGTCATTGCTGAACATCTTTACTTTCATTTTAGAAAAATTTACCCAAATTCTATTTAACTTTGAAGTCACACACCCTCCAAAATCTCATTCTTGAGTGTGCATTATACGGTGCAAAGACATACTATGATCTTCCAATCCCACCATTGGATGATTTTCTAATTTTGGCAAAATGTTTGCACTCTAGTTGATAATAAAATTGTACGGTTACTTTCTAATTTAATCCAGTCTATTTCTGGCAGTATGAATCATAGTGGAAAAACCTAGGGAAAACCAGTGAGCCCTGCTACAGTACCCAAAGCGCTAAAGGGTTAATTGACATCAACATATCATTACACACATACTAGAGCCATTTTACACATTGACAAAATGTATCAACATACTATGATCTTTCACTCACAACATCCAGAGTGTACACCCGGACTATAGCTTCATCAATTCCAATATACAATCTATGGCTTCATCAATTCCAATATACGGTCTATGGCCTTAACTGTATTTACTCACAGAGACATCATCTCGCAATTATGTTTCACACAAGCAATACTCCAACAATTTATAGTTATTTCCAATATGAATCAAACACATTGATTCTCATTCAATCATAACATAGTCATTGTTTCAGCACTCAACATTCAATCACAATGACAACCATGAACATAAACACACATCAATAACACACTTCCGGACTAGCCAGTATTTGCACCTGGCAATAAAAAAATTCACCATTTGACAATCACACATTCATATACAACAGATTGTGAATACACTTCTATTACAAATAAATCATATTCACATTTTATAGCCAACATCCATTAAATGTTTGTATTTAAATACACAAATTTTCACTCAAACTATTCATATTGATTTCCAAACACTCAAATTGAACCACACTTGTTAAGAAACCAACACTCATACAATCATTTCAATATAACTATCTCTAGATTATAGTCCACACTCACTAGCTATATTCAAATTTCACACTAGATCATTCACACAAATTGTATTCATCAATACAATAACACTAAGACAATTTTCAATCACTCACACAAAACTCAATTTGAAAAAAGGAGTATACAAATATACTATTAATTGATGAAAAAGAAGAAATGTAAATACAAAAAGATGATCGCTAAAAAGAATCAAACCACATTCATCTGCTAAGAAACTCCGAAGAAAATGGTCGTCCTACTTATACTTGAAAACTTCCCTTGACACCATTTAAACTTCTATTGTTGTTCCTGAAAAATAGCCAATTTAACCGTCAATAGTCATCTTTTAGAATTTTTTGATCATTGGCATCTATACCGCACGAGATTTCAAAGATAAAATGAAAATGTGAATCCTTTTTACACCAAAACAACAATTTGCACTCCAAAATTAAGCTTTTTGATTCACAAATTTAACTATTGAGGAACCCTCAACGGTTGAAATTTGTAAGTGCTAATAAATTCAAGTTGGTTGAAACATCCTACAGTTGGATTGGTCAAAAAAAAATTAGATCAAAAACCTAATTGCTCTTTTTTGAGAAGGGGTACCTTTAGGCAACTTTGGAGTGTTTGGAGAGAAACAGTCATTGTGCATTAGGAGTTGAGAAACGTTTTGAATTATCTAAGAGAGCATAGGTGGTTAAGTTCTAAAATTATCATCGTCAAGATTTCAGATTCCCACTAAGACGTACAGTGATGGGATTAGTGATTGACAAGCATAATCATAGCTAATGCAACTTAATTAGGAAAATGAAACTACTCTAAAAACATACAACATTCCACTTCTTGATAAAAAATAACCTTCTTTGTATCAGAAAGAAAAAAAAAAACCAACATCAACGCCACGATGCAAGTTTTTCACGTACAACTAAAACATGTTTCCAACCAGCCACAAATCATACAATTTGCAATAGCAAGAAGTTAGCTATCATTTAAACTTGCCAATTATAGAAGGAAAACGTAGCATTTCATGCTCACGTGTGGATTGGATTTTTTCCATCTCCTTCATTAATTTAGCCACTCACATGTAGATTAGATTTCTTCCATCTCCGTCATTAATTTAGCCAAACGTGTTTTGAAACGTAGATCATCTTATTCATCTTGCTCATCCTCCTCATCCTCCTCATCTTGCTCAATTCACTTAAGCATCTCTAAAAGAAATGGTTCGAAACCTTGGTGAGCCCCACTTTCATCAATATAATTGAAAGGTCACATCAACCATCTCTTGGCGTCATCATCTCTTTCATCCTTTGCTAAAGCTTTGCAACACTTTATTTTCCTTCCAATGAATCTCTCCAATGCATCACATATAATCTCAAAAGTTGGCTTCTTCGAAGACTTAGAGTTCTAGCACTTTCTCAATAACTCTTGTATCTCCTAATCCACATAATCAAGCAATGAAGGCCTCTCATCTCCAATATTATAGTCATTTGCAACACGAGTTTGGAAAGGAATACAACCTGACAAGACTTCATAACAAATCATGCCATGACCGTAAACATCAACCTTCTTTGTCCAAACAGTTGGATCTTTCTAATTTGTTCTTTGTTGAGCTCTTCAAAAAACCTAATACTTCAGGTGCCATCCAAAACCGTGTTCCCATCACTCCTTCAACACTTTCAAAATGAGCTACATAAGAAACAAAGAGATTTCTAACTTCCTTAGGCTATCTCATATATTTCTCTATATCAAGTGTTAAACACATTGTCTCCCTTCAAATCTTTATGTAGAATGTCTTTGCAATGTAATGTTCGCATCCCACAAGCAATCTAGTACATGATCTTTGTTGGTATGAAAAGTGGGAATGGAGGTTAGAGGTGAGTTTTGTCTTTGAATATTTGTACATTGATGGCTTTGCATAGATCGTCCCAATATCTCTCTATTAGGAACGCAAACTGCCCATTCTTCACTAATGTACAATTCATAACAAATCAACATGTTGAACTCTTCCGCAATTCAAAAATATATTGCATGTAGATATTTTCCAACTCCTTCGCCTAGGCGTGTTGAAACCATTCCAAATGCTTAAGTGGGAACACCTTCAGTACGTAGGAGTCCTCACAAAAATCACAACAAACACTCACCTTTTCATAAATCTCAGCTTAGCCTCCTTTTGCAATCTTCTTCCCCACCTCCAACCTACCTCGGAAATCCATGAAAAAGGCCGATGTCTGAAAGATCTTTTCGAGCTCGCTTGGAAAGGGACAAAACTCCTTCATGAGCTTCTAGAAGAAGACCTTATGCTCAAGATGGGGTTGCTAATGAGCTCCTGGAAGAATTGTTGATTCTTAACGTGGATCTCGCATTTCTCGGCGGGCGACAAATAGGTTGATGAATCTTCTGCCAAAGAACACGACGAACCCTCCGCCAAAGAGGACGGCAGAGAAGCCACCACCGTCCAAGTGGGCTTTGAGATCGCCGTCACGAACTCTTCCTCACTCCTACACTGCCTCTGCACCTGCTTCAACCACATCCCATATAACCTCCTCAGATCCTTTGCGCTTGTGGTGCAGTTGTTGCTCAGCATTCCACCCTTGAATGTTGTCACGTACTCCGAGTGCTCATGAGCTCTGGCGAAACTGGATGCTCTCCTCACTCATACCTCCATCTTGTCATTACCACGGCATATACTGGTCAAAACCCGGGGGTGCACACAGGGAGAAAAAAAGACATTCCCACATGGGATTTCATATGGGAAGTGGGACCAAATTCCCACAATTGTAACTTTCTTGGGATGATTGTAGTGTATTTTGATTTGGGAAAGTTACAATTGTGTCCCCGTTTCCCATATGGGAATCTTGTATTTATCTCCCTGTGGCACTCTACATTATGTTTGAAAATCACGTGCATTCATGACCCACTCTAAAAACCCCTGTATACAAGGGTTTATATATCTAAAAACCTTTATATGCATATTTATTCCATCCTAAATATATGTTTATAAGTATACGTCATTCTTTTCAGCTCTAAATACATCTATTGTATGTATACGTAGTACGGCAATGTTCAAATCAATACCCCTTTTGTGCACTCACGTATACTCATACGTGTTTAGTACAGTGCACTCCCCGGGGATCAAAATTGACATATCCGATTCCGCCATTCCACCCGTGCCTCCCAGATCGGAATGGACGCGCAGCTTGTGATCGTGAGTTGTGCACAAAGTCGATGGCAAACCGAACCCTCATGCAAAGTTTAGATTCTAAAACCCACGGATTCTAAAACCCTTCGAGTTAAATTCAAATTAAGAACAAAAGAAATTAACTTCTAAACATCCAACCGTTTAGAAAGTGGGCAATGGACATAATCAAACACAGTTTTCTCATCCGTCATTGACTTTTTGCAGTGTGGATTTTTTGCTATATATTTTATGGGAAGTTAGCTTCATGCATGTGTGATCCGATTAGAAAGGGGATGATTTGTGAAAATTTTATGTCTCATTTCATGTTGTAGTGATTCACCTAAAATTTCAAAGATTTCAGTGTAAAAGTGTTTTTAAAAAAGTCAACTCATAAAACTAAGCAACCAAAAAATCTCCAAAAATCACTATACTTAGAATATTACATGTCAACCAATCACAACAAATTTCATGTACAAATTGTCAATATCTTATTTGTAACCAAATTACAAAAGAATTTTCAATTTTAAGTTTTAAATTTTATACAAAAATATTGGTGATAGCAATCTCAAATCTAACCATATGGATAGAATCAAAAATTCATAATGTACAACTTTTATTCATAGATCAAGTGCAAAATATCCCTTTGCGTTGCATTTTATGATGCATCTTTGCAAAACTGCCAAATTTGGAGAAGATTGAGGACGTTTAGGGGTTAATCCTTTGACGAGCATGTGTCCATATAATGGACGACGAACAAATTGCAATTTTTCTCAACACTACATCCAATACATTTTTCCATCCATCCAAGTTTCTCTTGGTTCTTGTGCTAGTTGACTATCATTTGTATCGTATGGATCTTCAAAATAACATATTGTGATTTTCTTTTAAAACAACACAATTGGTTTATGTCAAGTTTCATTCTTAGTCCAAAAAAGTGAGACCTTAAACATGATTTTCCAAAATAAGTAGAATCAACCATACCATCTCGTAGTGCATGTTATTCCAATTTCATTACAATATTTTTAAATCTTTTTGTGTTAATTTGGAATTTTTAATTGAATTTCAAGAGAAAGCCTTGTAAAATTAATTAAATTATATTAACAGATATATGATGAATCCAACCGTACAGATGTGATCTTTACATTGACATTTACAACTTTGCTTTGTACATCAACTCCATATTTGTTTTTCATCGAACAGTTTGTAGGGAATCTTTGAAAACAGTGTTGAATCGGGACGTTAAAGGGTTAAACCCACTCGTCTTCCTCATTTCAGAAAAAAAAATACTTCAGAAAAAACCCCACTCACATAGAAGGCGAAGAGCTCCTCCACAACCCGAAAACACCCTAAGCAAGCAGGCCTGCTCATATCATCGCCTCTGTACAAGCAACAACGAAGCAAATTCTGTGAGGGTTAAGGCGACCAGGACGACAAAGCGGTAACCAGGAGTTTAAGACCCAGTTTGCATGATCTCCTACAAACAAGGTGCTCGCAGTGCGGCTCTCAGTGCGGTACTACGGAGTACGCTGGTAAGGAACTATCCAATTTGGGGTTTTGATTGGTGGGCTCCGTGAGGAGCATTCCAAAAAGAGAGATATGCCGGTGAGTGTACCCAGCACACGGTATTCTTTAGTAAAAGGCGAAAGAATAGTTCGCTTTGTGCTGAGCACCCGGCTACACAATTCCACACAATACTACACCAGTTCTTGTACATCAGAAGTGCACTGGACCTAGCAACCAGTATGGGGTTAACCAGCATGAGCAGCTTTCCTGCATTCCAATCCCTCAGAACACACAACGCCATATTCGTTATATTGGCCGTTCCCAATTATTTTGTCCGCTCAAATAGTGTGACTTGAGTTCATTTTCTCTCCTTATCAGATTAGTGTGGGTAAAATATAAACAGGATTGGCCAATTTAATGAATATGGCGTTACACGCTTTCCAGTGATCGATAGAAGCAAGCTTTCCTTCGATCACAAGTTCAAGATTGAAGGCCTCATGATCGAGCTTACAAGACAGGCAAGGGTAAAGGAGGAGTACTTCGATCAAATCATTGCATGTCCGCACTTATGTATATTATACTGATCGAATTAAGATGAGAATGGATCTGTGAATCGAAGTCACTGCGCGAGCTTCTTTCGACGAAGTGAGATTTTTTACGCTGGGACGGATACAACATGCTTTCTGAGCCTTCGAAGGGGTCAATCGCAATTGTTTAATGAAAATTCCTGACCCTTTCAATTCATAGCCTTGACGGGATTAAGTTGGTGCATGCATCGACTTCACAACGTAACGCGTGAAACTTCCTAAGTGAATGAGGACTTTATTAGTACTGATCGATGCAGGTGAGATGCTCCGAGGATTCGTTTGAGCAAACTCGATCAACACCTTCAAACGGTTGAAGCCTTAAAGTAAATTATAACTTAAAATGTTCGAAAATGGGCAAACGATAAGCTGTTGTTTTGAATTTTCCAATGTCAATATCAAAGGGAGAGATAAAGACATTCCCACATGGGATTTCATATGGGAAGTGGGACAATTGTAACTTTCTTGAAATGATTGTAGTGTATTTTTGATCTGGGAAAGTTACAATTGTGGGAAATTTGTCCGAGTTTCCCATATGGGAATCTTGTATTTATCTCCCTGTGATATGTCAGCTGTTGGGTTGACTGGTGAAGGTTGATTGATGAAGCCTTAGTTTCAAGAATGGTCGCAGTATCGTTGGATCGTCGGTTAGAGATTCACCATTTTAATTTGCAATGAACGATGTCCTACCACCGACCAAAGTTCCTGTACAATGATATATAATCATGGAGTGCTCAATTATATATTAGCTGCATTGCTGCAATGATACAAAAATGTGTAACGTGAAACTCTGAGGTGACAGTAAAAAGGAGGTAGAACTGCACTGCAGTATGTAGTTCAGCACAGTACTGTATAGAATTTCGTACAATACTGTGCTCCGCTGAACGTTTGTTGTGTAGAACGTACTGTGCTATTGTATGATTTTATTGTCTCTGCCCCACCAGGGGAGAGACTACGGAAACGCTTTGTTTTCAAGGAGTTACATGGCTGAACAAGGTGTAAAAGTAAATTTAGGGTAAATACTAAGGCAAAGACTACGTGACTAGCCGATTGTTTTATTTTAAAATCAATTAATTTTTTTCTATCTTTCTTGCTCTATAAAGATGCAAATTCTCAATGTAATGTGACGGTAAGAGCATTGGCACCAGTGGCACATCAAGCCGGTATATAGAAGGTGGGTTGGAGTGCCAATGCTATTCGCGACAATGAATGAAGCTATAAAGATATCCCCACCAGCTTGCTGATATATCACTACTAGAAAGGTGGTCTTTGGGCACCACGGAATAGTGTCAAGTTGATAACAATATGGGCCTTTGGCACCATTCTTTAGTGCCCCAAGACCATGACCCAATTATTCTACTAATATATTGTACCACGTATTAGTTGTAGCTTTGTGGTTGTTGAGACATTGATTTAAGATAAGATTTCTCGCTCCCTCAAATATCACTAGTAGGATTTTGGCCCTTTGTGACTTATATGGTCGTTTGTGACTCAATTCTTTTTAAAAAGAGTCGTTTTGGACCATTTAAGTAACAAAGGACTAGTCATAAAAGACCAAAATCCTACTAGTGTATTGAACTCTCATTACCATAGCTTGTAGTGGACATTAGAGGAGAAATGGGACTGTAGAAGGTCCCAATGCCTTTGAAAAGTAGCAAAAGGAGGGGCATACAAAAAAAAATACGAAAAAACAAAAAAGACAAGAAAAAAACAGGAAAAAAAAACACCTTACCAGGCTTTAGAGTAGGGTTTTTTTTCCTGGCACCATGGTGCCAGACTCCAATGTTGTGGCACAGTCACAATGGTTTAAATCTGGAGGGACCACTCTCCATTGCATGCATGGAGCACTACTACAGTGCCAAAAAAAACCTTGGCTCTAGAGGTGTAGCAGGAAAAAAAACTAATTAATTTTTAATTAATAAAAATAATAATAAAATATTTCCCGTCAACGGCACCTGCAAGAATCAACAGGCGCTATGGGTTTTTTATTTATTTATTTTTAATTTTTCATGGTGTAACTACCATGATAGCACAGTCTGTGAAATCCACCATGGTAGCATGTGGTTGGACATGTTTACAGGCACCATGACCACAAGTCAGTGTCCCCAAGTCAAAAGTGACAAAAACCTCTATAGTCAAGCATCTCCATGACAAAGCATCTAAGTCCTTGGATATCTACAAAGAAGTGTTTCACGACTGCACATCAATGTACAACTTTCTTCTTTGCTTACCCTCTGAGGAACTACAACCAAATTGCACTGGGTCCCTGTTTTTGCGGGTTGATAAGACATGCATTAACACTGCAAGTGCCATCCAAACATGTAATTTGTAAGCAATGAAATATTTCTAAAGTAATATCACAGTCAAAGATGCTTCGATGGGATACCTCAAATATACAATATTCATAATTTAAGAGTAAATCTATGCTTCTGATTGGGATATTACTTCAAACTTCAACAATTCATTTTGTATCTAAATAATATATATTTTAGTGCAATGGAATCCTCTCAAAACCAGGAACAAATTCCAGTCTAATCATGGAAACCACTAAAAACAGCTGCAGGCCACAGGAATGGTTCCTTACCTTAAGCTAAACTGCTGACAAAATTCTGCAGTCACAAATTGTACAACCATTGAGAGGAGAGCAGATCATACTGTATAAAGCGATAAAGATTTAGAGGCTTGGTAGGCTAATGTAGAACTTGGTGTTACTGTAATCTTCCAAAAGAGGGTTATAACCATCAAGGGTTCTGGTCTTGTCCACTTGGGCACACTGCTCCATGAACTCAGCAGATGTGACCTGCACATCAATCCCACCATATTACATGAGCAAACTTAGAACAACCTCCCAATCAACCTAATGAGCAAGCATGTACAGATACAATACCCTAACCTGCCAGTGCGCAAGCTTAAAAATAAATAAATAAATAAAGTCCACTTTGGAAGCTAATAGTCAATTATATTTACTTTGAAAACATGTTTCTATTTGTAGAAGGTATTTAACCCCTAAACGTAACAGGGTGTCCCTGGAATTGACAAATTGAGAAAAAGCATCATAAACTACCATTTAGAAGAATATTTTGGAATTAGTATACAAATGAAAGTTCTAGATTTTGAATTTTAGATTCCATCCGTACGGTTGATTCACTAATACTATCACCAATATTTAATTATAAAATTTGAAAGTTAATATTAAAAATTCCTTCTTAATTCGATTACAAACAAAGTTTTAATATTTTTTGAGTAAAATTTGTTGGAATGAATTTGAAATGAGATACTCTTAAACGTGGTGATTCTTTCAAATTTTTGTGTTTCTTAAATCTATGACCTCATTTTTGCAAGGCCACTTTTGAACTACAGTCAATGCAATTTTGGCTTGGTCAACGACTTGACTTACTTCTACATTTGTAATTTTAGAAAAATATGTAATCAAGTATGACTAAATCCAACAATTAGATAGGACAACAACTTGGTGAAGAATCTCCAAAAAATTGGATGACTTTCATCCAAGTATTGATGAGAACGTGAGAAGGGTTTGAATTTGTTAGTCATCCACTTTCTGGACGCTCTGACGTTTAGGGGTTAATTCTTCTTTCTATTGGTACATTTTGATTCCTTCTTTGAAACTTCCTAAATGATTTTTTGGGTAAAGACTATCCAACGATGTAAGTTTCCTAAGTCTACTTCCTCTCTAAACCCTTGTTCATACTCCAAACTAAGATTAACTTTTGTTAACCTTGGACTGAAGGGGAGAAGGTTGTACATTAACCCTTACAGGACATGGCTTTCCTGATTCCCACACCCAAAATCTCTTTTAAACTATACTGTAAGCATGATTAATTTACTCAAATTATATTCTAAAAAAGTATGAATTATTCAAATATGCTTGGTTTGGCATTTAAAAAACCCCATTTGGTTCAACGGAGTAGAAGTTATGAGCAAGATTCTCCAAAAATACCAAAAAAATCCGTGGTGTTTGATATGTCCTTTAAGGGTTAACAAAAGCTACATCTAAGCTGAATGTGAGGAAGTTTGAGTAAGGTTGCTATTTGAAAAGCAAGCCAGCGTTATAGAGACAAAGCCTCTTCTAATGTAGTTGATTGTTTAAACTCCTATTGATACGGAAGTGGCCATTTGGGCACTTAGGGGCTGATTTACAAATCAAGTGCTCACCACTGTAGAGATGCGTTCAGTCATTTCCATTTTGACAGATCCAGTCGCAGCATAGTGATCCAAGCGTTCCAACAGCTGAAAATCGGTTGGGAAAAATATGTCTGCATTTCCCTGCAAGAGTAACGTCACAGGTTACGCTCAGACTCCATATCTCTTCATATTTGGTATGGCATTCGGACTGACTTATTGGTGTAGAGCTTCTACAAATCAAGCTTGAAATAATGTGATGTGAAGAAGAGGAGATTTAGCAAACTATTTGCATGCCTACTTATATTCTCAAACGAACAATGCTTGGGTTGTCAGTGCAAGGAATCAAATAGGGTGTACCATAGCCTCCAGATAATTGGAATGGTCCTTTGTTTCTCCTTTTTCCTGCGAACACAAATTAATGTCAGGAAAAAACATTCATCAAATCCTCTTCTTATAACATCAACGAAAATGGTTAGGCATAAGGTTGAAATACCATAGCCACATATCAGGTTCGTCTCCACAGAAACGAATACCGTACGTGGAAGGCAGGGTCGGCAGAAAATAATTCCCCAAAAATTGCCGAAAAAATAAATAAATTTATTAAGTATTTTGTCGAAATCAAAAAAATAAAGTCAACAAGAAGCCGAAAAAAAATAGAATAAAAACATAACACTCAACGAAAATCGTAGGCAAAACATAAAATAAAACGTTTAGCCGCCGGAAAAAAATTTAATGTAAGCTATTAATAGCTGATTTCTTAATAATTACTTTTGAAAGTGCCGACCTCCACTGTTTCAACTTTTATTAATCATTCGACATGAAAGTGCCGACCCTGCCTTCCACGTACGGTAATTTTTTGAAGGTCAAAAAACAAGGTTCACCCCCTGAATATAGTACTTTAAATTTTGTCCCCCTCTCCCCACATAACAAACACATATAGAACACATGTAAATCACATATAAAACACATGGTTTTTTCTACTTGAGTTTTTTAATTAAGTCAACTTTCAACATTCCTATTTTTGAAATTGTTTTTGGCCGAACCTGTTATGTGACTATGGTATGTACCATGTTTGACATGCTGTTCTGCACGATGCCATCATCACCACCTGCTAGAAATGCATGATGAAATATAAAAGAATACCTTACTGGCCACAATGGGCGCACGCGCTCCAGAGATAGTGACATCAGGCAGGCTGCTAAAATCGGAAGTAATGAGAGCCATATTGGGGCGCATCCTGTGAAGAGTTTCTAGTAATTGCTGAAATGTCAAAGGCAAGAGTTAGCCAATTACCGTCATACAGGTTGCAAACATACATCTAGTTCATAGTGACTGAAAGTCTATACAACATATCAACACAATCAGGCCAGAGGAACAAAAACGACAGATTAATGTATCCAGCTGTGTCAAAAACACACGACCCTTCAAATGTAAAATACGTTCTGTGACATACTTGATCGCATTTCGGCCATTTGCTTTTGCTCCAGATTAACAATCCACTTTCAGGGTTAAGCACCCTGAAAATTCAGAATATGTGATTTACATGTTGGAAGTGATGACGATTATTGAAAAACAAGAAATGCATGGAATGAGGTAATAGTAAGCACCAGGCAGCCAGTGGGTATCCAAGAAAGCTCAGAGAAATGGAGGAATCTGGATAATGAAGACTTCGCAGCTGCCACTAGTGATGAGGTTCCCGGAACTACAGCTATGACATCAAGGCATCGTTTCATAAGAGGGTCTTGAAGAGATCGCCGCTCTTCTACGAGGCTATTGCTGCAAATCACCAGCATTACTGTGAGTCACAAAACAAAAACCATCAACTCAAACCACAGGTACTGTTTTACCGAGCGAAAGTGTCCATACATACCTAGTCTGGTCTCGTACAACCCAGGTTTCCAACCAGGGGGACTTGGGTGCCTCCCTGTACACTAGATCGTGAGGAAGGTTGTCCAGCACCTGCATGATCCAAAGTCAATGCAAATGGAAAGAATAAACGTAAATAGCCAGGCAACCCCTAAATTATAAACCACAATAAAGCTAATCATAAAGTTAAGCAAACAAAATATGGATGCTCTCAAAACTCAAGAGTTCTTAAAAAAATTGTTGCTAACCTAAAGCCTCTCACTGCCTTACGTATTATCAAGTACAAGAATATCGTAGAGACTAATAGATAGTTCTGTGTGATGACACTAGAACACTTTGGTTGACGAAGACATTGAATGGGTTTGAGGTGTACCTCGAACATTACAACATAACAAGGATCAGCATTCACCGTCCCTGCACTTCACAATCTCCCAACAAAATCTCAGATTCTCCTAGATCATTCGGAGTCCGGCTAAGAAACCAACATAGCATCCAAGGCCTTCAAACAATAGATAGAAGAAACACACGTCTAACAGGTTCATACAGAGGAAACGGCACGATTGTACGTAAGACAAGGGTGATTACATTCAACATACGTAAAACATAGGATGTGCGTTTATCGTATGTTGAACGTATTGTTAACGTATGTTTATTGTAACCAATTGTTATTTTATATGCGTACGTGTACGTAAAACATCGCAAACGTTACATGACTTGCCAACATTGCATGACCTGAGTACACTACCGTAGTAATTAGTTAGCCCCACTTCAAAGACTAAGAACTTGACGGATTTAGATGCTATTGTGCTCTACTCTGACGAACGAACATAGACGGCAGAAACGTACCCCAGGTGCGTGGATCACTGGCACTTCCGCAATTCACCATGAAATGGCCACTATGACTTTTCACAGCTCCTACTCGGGCCTTCTGTTTTCTGGCTAATGCAGCACTAATCTCCACTGATCTGCCATGATGAAGATAAAAGACTTGCGTTAGTTGATCCCACGCCACAGCATTGCTCTTCATTCTCTCGTACTGGAATCGTGACTTCATAAGAAAATTTAATTTCCTAGATGCTAGTCATATATAGTTGGCATTAGGTTAATAAAATGATAGGTGAGGCTAGCTGGAATATGACACCAAGTCTGGAGTGTGACACCAAGTCGCTCACGTGTATGTCATAGTTTTGTAAATATTGGGTGCCCTTAATTTGAAGTAAGTGAGAATATCATTTGCGCAAGTTCCAGTCCCTCCCCCAACCTCGTATATCTGCAAATCAGGTCGATTGTGGTTGCAGAAACCATGAGATCGCGAAAACACAGAGCCTAGGAGTATCAGGTGATTATGGGAAAATCAGCTAATAACTACCAAAATCGCAGAATACATTGAATTCATCAAAAGTACACATGACTTTTGGAAAGTGCGCATCAAACGCAAATTCTTATCATGTAGTTTTGCACAACGTACTGAGAAAGGGGTGGAAAACTCCTAGTTTTAATTACAGTGTTAGAAGCTCACTAGATGTAATATTGAAAGTTGAAAGGGATAATGAGGGTGAATAAAGTGCATCTGGCTTTGTGCACTTTTGACAAAGTTGGTGAGGCAATAATGCAATATGTCCTATGGTTTGCCCAAGAATTTACTAACTATTTCGAGCATTTCTTTAGTGTTTCTAGCTAAACCATGTCTTCGTAGGAAATCAATATATTGTTAATAAATTACGGCACATGCATTGTTCCCAGAGATTTCTGTACCTTAAGCGGAGCTGAAGGATCCATAGTACGCAGAATGTACTCAGCAACAGCATAACCATACCATGGCTGCAACCAGGAAGGCACAAAAAATTACTTAGTCAAGAATTTCCAAGTGGTCAAATTTACTACATTCTTAACCCTTAAGGACATACCAAGCCCCTTGGGCTTAGTTTTCTAAGTTTTCAAACCACTTTGACCATGAATTGCTAATAATGGAGAAATGCTTTAATGAAAAAAAAAATCAGGCATCATCCGTGACAAGAATGGTGCGTACCTACATTTTAGAATGTAAATTACTTCTATATTTTGAGGTTCAAACACAAAAATACTATTTTCTTTCTAAATTAGGAAATGTCCTTTTTAAGGGTTAAGGCGCCAAGAAACTCGCCTGAAAAACCTCCACTGGTGTAAACCATGCTTTGTCATGCTGCTTATACAATTTACTCAAATACTCATTGTAGGCAGCCCGTCCTGCAACATCACAAATCGAGTTAATGAGCATAATGCTAATTTTGAAGCAGATGTGGCGGAAAGGAGGATTAGAACCCATAATGCTAGCCCTTCTTAATTGTACTCCCAACCCACTCAAGAACTTGATTTAGAAGATATGCAACCAATGAGATTGAAGTGCACAAAACTCAACCTCAAAGTCAAAGTGCATTACTGCATTTGAAATCTAAAACGTTGAATGTTACCAACAGTTGAAAATTTAAGAATAGGACAAACACAACCTAGAATTAGATTTTGCAAATTAGGTACCAAAAATAAATTTTGGAAGGACCAGATTTTGGTGGTGAGTTAAAAATGCCATTCACATTGGGGTAATGGCAATCAATCAACCAACTTGTACATTATTTTGATAACCCTGTCCATGATTGCTATTATCCAGTCCATTGCTTGCAACAATTGCAAGATACGAGGACCAAGAAGGACCAAAAATTCATGGTTTTAAAATGACAAATTCGATCATTAATATTATGAAAAATATAATTCAGATGGGACCAAATTTTATATCACCGGAATCAGTGAAGAACATTGCATGTGTTGATAAAAACAAAAATAAATTTGAACAAAAGAAACTTCACATAGGACCCACTCAAAACTGCTAAAAAAATAATTTCAAGCCCAATTTGGGCTTCTTGGTCCTTTAAGGTTAAGAAGAGGAGGGCATGGGACTTGCCTTGGATGCGATCGAACCAGATAGGCTCTGGCATGGCACCAACTGCATCAGATTTCGCGGAAAAATATCCCAAGTGGGGTTCATATAACGCAGAATAAATATAGTCCCGAACCTGAGAAGCAGAAACTGCACCATAAGAGCTCTAATGTAGCAAAAGGAAATTTCTTTGAAATTGCCAACTTATTCGCTTGTTAAATCAGAAATAAGCCAAAACGACCCAAAAGATACGCACGCACTGGCTTCTCAAGCAAAAACAAGCGCCCTGGATTTCTGCCTTGGAATATGGCAAATATAATGAAATTTTTGATAGCAACACCCAAAAGAGACCTTGATCCAAGAGCGAGTCCTACTAAATTTTTACTACAATGTAGATATTGATTATGAGGATGTACCCAGAGCCTAGGGTCGGGTAAAAATTCATAACACTCATTTATGGTAAAAATTCATTTATGTAGGATCCAAATAATACATGTTATAAATGTGTTGGAATCATTACCAGACCGTTTAAAAATTTAAGTCACGGTGCTTAGTTGCTTAAATGATCATTTTAGGTATTGTTACCCTAAGGTATAGACACCATAATCGTCCCTGTCTCAAAACGACCTTACATTTGTACCCAAAAGTGACCCAGAAAGTGACCTAGATATTGATTACACAAGATGTTCACTATCAGAGCATGAGCCTAGAGCCTAGAGCTAGAGTTGCTTTTGTGTACACCTGTAAAAAATGCTTTGAAAATTCATAACTTATTTATACAGTGTCCAAATAATGTATCACTAGTAGAAATCTTGTCCAATGGGACATGTCTTTAATGACTAAATTTTTGAGTAACTAAAGACATGTCACAACGGGCATTTAGACATTAAAGACATGTCCCATTGGACAAGATTTCTACTAATGTCGTCAAAAGTACATTAGAATCCTGCCAATAAGAACCAATAAAAATAACTGTGGCAATTATGGGTGCACATACCTCAGTTTGTATCCTAAACCCAAAACCCAAAACCCAAGGCGTGAGTGTGTCCCGAAGCTAACATTGTGAACGAATCAGACTTACAAGGAGCGATTTATGCTCCATCAAGTCGGCTGCCATGCCAGCAGTAGCTCGACATTGTTGATGGACGTAGCCAGCTCTAGGGTTTGGAGCCCTCTGCCCATTGCTAAACCCTAAAACATCACAAAAATTCAATAAGACTCTATTTCGAAAATTCAGAAGAAAATTCCAACCTGAAGAACGAAAGATGTGGCTAAACCTCGTGGTCTACATTGACTGCAACAATGCAATCCTTGAACTCGTGACATTTTTTCGCGCTTGAAATTCTAAGAAATGCAACACCACATTTACGAGCGGCACAATCCTTGTATGGGCCCGCGATTCGTATAGAGAGAACCCGTGATCTCCATCCGGTTTAGGGTTTTGGCAGACTTGCAGTACATTTCTTGGAAGTCTAAAAAGGAGTTCCAAGAACCTGAAACCTTGCACCTTGCACTGTTCACCTTGCCTTGCACCTTTCACCTCTCAAGTTTATCTATGCTCAAGTGCCGCTCAAGTCTCTCTCAAGTCTCACTAGTCTCTTTTAGTCACTCCCCATTATTTCTGGTTCAAGTCTCTCAAGTCTCCCTAATCTCTTTTAGTCACTTACTCCCCATTATTTCTGGAGGCTCCATTATATGAATCGTGGGGCCTCATACTAAGATTGTGCTGAAAATCGGAAAAAACAGGGTTGAACACGACAAGAGAAAGAGAGAGACGCGTAAACTTACATGAAGCGAGGTGGCGCAGTTGTTGCGCCTTGAATCTCATCTTGTGCAAAGCGGCATGAATGAGCAAAAGGGGGCGCAAACACGAAAAAGAAATGGCGATGGCCGATCGGCAATCAACAAACACAAAGGGCGATTGTGATCCAACACTTCGGGCTACTCCTCTTCTCCGTTCTCCTTTCACCTTTCACCTTTCAAACCCAAATTTCCCTTTGAAGCCATGAGTGTTTTTTTATCTTTGTAAGTCGAATTAAGAAAATGAAGTTTAACCCTTACAGGACCACGGATTCATGGTTTCAAAATAACAAATTCAATTGATCATATTGTGAAAAGTATAATTCAGATGAGCCCAAAAATTACATCACTAGAATCAGTGAAAAACATTGCATGTGTTGGTCAAACAAAAAGAAAAATTGCAAAGAGATCATTAATCTGCAACCAGCGGCATTCATGAATACAGACGAAGTTTTCGAGAAAACTAAAAAGCATCGTGCAAGTGTGTCACCGTGGCCTCACAGAATCTAAACGAACCAATTAAACCTGACTGGCCCTCATTACGAACCACTGAACGATCCACCCGAGGTTCGCCAAAAGAAATTTAGGTCCTCGACATGCAGTAGTAAAGTCACGTGAGCTAAGCTTGTCTAAGAAACAGAAGACTTCGCTAACCCTAAACAACGGAATTCAGTGCCAAACCTAAAATCCTCCTTGGCGCAAATGCACAGTCACGATTTCTGCAGTGGAGCAGCTAGTGATTGTAAATAACAGCCTTAATTTCCCCAAAACTTTCCCAACCAGATAGATAGCTAGAAACTCCGACCCTTCTACAAGGCCGGTGTGAATGAAGTGTCCGTTCGTAATGCCAATGATCCGATGCCCACCGGACAAAGGAAAATTGGGACAATACTACTCTCCCCTTTCGAGGATGGACACTATAGTGACACACTAAGCTACTACCTAGCTAGCCACTAGTGCCTTTCCCAACCACAAAGAGCTTCACTAAATTCAAAGACCTCAAGAATGTGATTGAAAGTAGAAGGATGTAGAATAAACATTTAATACTCACTCCGAACATTCAAATTCGAATCAAAACTTAAAATATTCGAATAGAAACCTGCAAGATCCTACAGGGTGATCTACATCCGAACCCTAAGCTGCAAAATCCGTCGAGAGCAGCAGATCTGAGGCTAGAGAAGCGAAATGGAACGCAATCGAGAGGCAAGCATTGTCGGATCAGTACAGTTCACAAGCTTGAACTTACCGCAGAGTCCGATACTGCGACGTGGAAGCTGCAGCAGGTGGTCAAATGTAAGCTGATGCAACCAAACAAATCGCAATGGTCCTCTTCCCCTAAACCCTAAACCCTAGTGAAGCTCTAAAGCTCATGAGCGACGAGTATCATCCGTAAATCCAACTCATTCATCCAGTTTCATTTACGTTGTGCACTGATTCAGACATTGTTGTTATAACACTGGATCATTGATCATATTGTGTTGTTTTCGTGTCATTGAAATACGAATTTATGATCACTTGAAACAACATGAACCTATGACCTATTGAAATAACATAAACTTATGATAACAACCAATGGGGTGGCAAATTTGAGATGAGTAGGATTTAGCTTAAAGTGACTCTTATCTCTTGGTGTCGGGACCCGCCTTTTACTGGCTAATGATTGTGTATGGAATAGAGGGAATAAAAGGTTCAATGGACTCCAAATTATTCACATCAATGTTTACAACAAAAAGAAGAAGAGGCAACAAAGAAAGTTTGCAAAAGTTATAGACGTCAATCATCAAATGCAATGTACACAAATGTGGGTGGCTAATGACATTCTACAATACAATGTAGGATACTTGAGTACGCTAACTTATCCTAAACTAGTAGTGATCTTGTCGCAATTTGGTGCTCCATAGCTTCGACCTTCTAGATAGAAAGATAGATAGAAACTCCGGACCTCTTTCGAGGCCGGCGTGAATAAAGTGTCTGTTCGTCTTGACAATGAGCCAGTGCCCACCGGACAAAGGGCCATTGGTGCAAAACTACTCTCCCCTTTCGGGAATAGACACTTTAGTGACCAGTAACAAGTACTAGTAACATCAGTAACAATGAGTGGTTAGATCTAGTAGGGGTATAATTTAGTGTTAGTTTTGTTGGTGGTCGCCAAATCATGGTTCCTAGGTTGGTTGGTGAAGGACGTTGTATTACAATTATATGGTCCGGGTTCGATTCCCGTTGAGTCCGTTTGAGCAGTAATGTGATATACATGATTTGGTGCTGCTAGTGAGTTATCATAAGCAGGAGAGTTGTATCAACCATCCAGCCCCGTCCCGCCTACCTGAGACAAGTGATTATTTTCGGGTATGATCCGAGAATTATAAAAGGAAAAAGTAGTGGTCTTCACCACTACCCCCCCCCCCCCCCCCCCCCCGTTTTTTTTTCTTTTTTTTTTTCATTCTAGTTATTCTATTGGTAGAGGTTGGTTATTTTCTATTTTTCTTTTATGTAGAATAATTGAACCGGCATGTTGTATTGCAATGGTGTTTATTTCTTTTTTCAACCTTCTACATTGAATAAGGGTATTAAAGGAACCCATACTAATTTATCGACATTTCACACTATATAAATATTTACCATTATTGTACAAAAATATAATATTCTTTTATTATTTTTGACACCAATGGTCAGAAAATCAAAATAGAATAATAATAAAAATTGCCACACAATAAAAAAAAAACTATCATTCAATATTTTTTACAGATAAAATCCCTTTAATTATTTAGTCCCTTTAATACCTCTATTCAATATAGAATGCTCAAAGTAACCAAATGATAGTGGGTCAGCGGATTCTATTTATTTCCATGTGGTGCACGCTTCTCACTAACCATTTTCCACATTGTGGTGGTTGAGTGGGGCACATAGAAATTGATCTTTAACCCCTAAAAGACTGCTGGCATCTTAGAAGTTGAAGAATTTTAGGGAGAGGTGTCAAGAATGATTGACGATGTTGTGAAAATATAGATCTGATTAAAAATTTGCCGTTCCATTATGGACTCATCTACTAGTCAATTGAATTCGGGAAATAGTGTTTGATTAACAACATCATAGACAAAGATTCCAACTTTCATAGGCAATCATGTGGTTGGCGATTTTACAAAAAATTAGTATTTCATGATTTGATGCTAAAAATTGGCACACATGCTACTACCCTTTGTAAGAATGACTAGTTGCAAAATCACCCTTAGCATGTTATTCTTGGCCGATGTTTCACATTATGTGCTACATTATAAGGTACCACATTACCTACTACATACATTAGGAAGCATCATTACCAGCCACATTACTTGCTACATTCCTTATCAATGTTTCACATTTTTTCACGATCGTCGTCACTAATTATGTTGCTATTTTAACTCGCTACAATTCTTTAGTGAAGAAAACCTTGACTTGAGTAAATCCATACTTGCCATACCAGATTGAAATAACATTGAAGACACAATATGTGGCCTCACAAGTCTTTAGGGTTAAAGAAAGTTAAATTTGGATAGTTTAACCCCTAAACATTTTCACCCCTCTCCAGATTTGGAGAATTTCAAAAATGTCTTATAAAACGTAACTAAGAGGGATATTTTGAACTTGATATATGAATAAGAGTTGTACATTATAAATTTTTGACTCTATCCATACAGTTAGATCTATGATTGTTGTCACCAATATTTTTGTGTAAAAATTAAAGCTTAAAATTGAAAATTCTTTTGTAAATTGGTTACAAATAAGATATTGACAATAGAGTTATCCTTAAAATCACCTTGTGTTTGAATAAGATGCCGTGAATTTTGCTTTAATGTACTCTTATTTGTTCACCCCAAATAGTTAAAAAGTATGGAAAAGCTTGGTGGTCTATCATTGTTAGGTGTGTAAGAGCTTGGTGGTCTCTAAACTCAAAGGAAACTAGTTTAGCCGTCAAGAAAGACGGTAAACTAGTTTTCCATGAGTTTGAAGACCACCAAGCTCTTACACACCTAATAATGAGAGACCACTAAACTCTTCCCTACCTTTTAACTATTTGGGTTGAACAAATAAGAGTACATTAATGCAAAATTCACGGTATCTTGTTCAAACACAAGGTGACTTTAAGGATAACTCTAATTTGTACATGAAATTTGTTGTGATTGGTTAAATGTAATATTCTAAGTGTAGTGATTTTTGAAGATTTTTTGGTTGCTTAATTTTATGAGTTCAATTTTTGAAATCACTTTTACACTGAAATCTTTGAAATTTTGGATGAATCATTATAACATGAAATGAGGCATAAAATTCTCACAAATCATCCCCCTTCTAGTTAGATTACACATGCATGAAGTTAACTTCCCATTAAATATATAGTAAAAAATCCACATTGCAAAGAGCCAATGACAGATGAGAAATCTGTATTTGATTCTGTGCATCATCCGCATTCTGAATGGTTACACGTTTAGGGGTTAAAAGCACTTTATGAGATGATTTTAGAGCAAGCCTTTCAGACCAAGTCTACAGTGCAGGATTGAGTGTTTACATCTCAAGTTTGAGAATGACTTAGGCGACTCATTAGCAGAACTCATGCTTTTGAACTTTACTTCTAGACTTTTACTTCCGAGTGGTGAGTGATTCAATGCTTGTGAATGATCCTTCTGAGCTGAACAATACCACTGACAAATCCAGAGCTCTGTGGTTACAAATTCCGTCAGTTGCTAGTTACATACTACGTTAATCAACAATAACTCTTTGTAATTTTTGGGGAAAGTGGACCCAGTTTCAAGTCACACATTCCAACCAGAATTCATGTCTAAGAATCACTAGTCAGCTGAAATACTTCCAATCTAAATTAGAGAGGAAGACTCGCAGGATTTAAACTCAAAGCGTACAGTAACGCCTGGTTAGAATCTTGCACCGCTTAAGTTTTTTTCCTCTTCATGTAAGCACTGGCTAATCTACTCTCTTTTTATCAAAGAGTGGTCATTGAAATGACCATTACCTTGTCGATGTGCTAGATTATAGTTCATCCTTGATAGTCTCTGTAGCCTTGGTTGTAGCCTCGGTTGTAGCCTCGGTTGAAGCTGTAGCCTTGGCAGTTCTAGGCAATGCAAATGGAATAGCTGCATGCTTTTTCAAGAACTGATAAAAACCTTTCACTGTTCTATCACCCTCAAACGTTATCTGCATTTCCAGGCCATCCTTTCATATCAGCAATGCCAGGTTCAAACTAACTTACAGAGCCTAGAGTTTATTGAATGAGTGGAGAACTTAACGTGACATCAATCTAATGTCAGAGCAAGTGCAGCATTGAAATGTTGTCGATGTTAAAGACACCGAGCAAGGATTTTTGGTGAAAAGAAAAGTGCATGAGTAGACTTACCGGCTCAAAGCTCTTCTTGCCAGCTGGGTAGAAAAGAATGGTGGGATAGCCATCAGGCTGACAAAAACCAGATGATACCAGAGTTAGCAGTTTGCAGGGTTGTAATTTGAAAGCATCTAACAGGGAGACAATATGTTAATTCCATTGAATTGCAACTGTCAAGGTAATGTAGGTGCCCACCCTTGCACGAGGATGCTCGTTTAGAATCCCATCCATCTTGACAATTGAAAGTGAGGGAATACTCTTCAGCCGCTTTGCAAGTTTCTTGTATATTGGTTCCAGATCTTGACAATAATGGCACCCGACAGAATATAACTGCCAAGATTACAACAAAAGCAAATACGCCTGGAATTTCAGTCACTAGCTAAAGAAGAAACGATAAGACAACGCATATACAAGGAGTGTGACTACAAAAACAGCTAAGAAGCAGGAAAACACAGTTAACTTATAGAAGCCTTCTGGCTTTAGAAAGGGAAGCTATCCTAAATGTTCACACACTCACCAGTCCCACTCAAAAAGCAAGATATGATCAACAAATTTTGATAAGTAAAGACAAAAGTTATAAAAGGTAACGTCCTGCATGTCAATCTTTACCTCAAGAAGAGTATCCTTGGACTCGTCAAGAACCATCTCCTCAAAGTTTTTGCCAACAGCTATCTTCACATCTTCATTGTTCTGCACGCATTCAGACATACATACTGATCACTGGGACCTGTAGCTCTATTCCATAGATCGCTGGCTTATGAAATTAGAGACCTCTCTGAGACAAACAAACTTGCGTAGAAAAAATTTAGTTACAGTTGAATTATAACTTGAAACCTTAGAAAAAAGAGTATACCATTCTTGCATACCATTCTCTAAATTCAGAGTGCCAATTATAAAAGGTTACCTGCTCAGGTATACGTTGCGACTTGTAATAAGGTGACAACTTGTTTGCAAGAAAGCCTTCAACAAAACCCTGCAAATAAACCAGAAACATTACTACTCCCAGACTATGTTTCTAGACTTTAAATAAACAAGATAAAAAGGTCACTCCATCACAGATCCATAGTGTTGAAATATTCACCTTGACTCCCTCGACAGTGAATTCGCCTTCATGCAAGTACTTGGGACCGTCCTCAGATGTCACGAACGCCATTATCTGGAGCATATCCAAAAGCCTAAAGATGTTATTCCGCCAGCAGTCATCAAGGAGTGAAACTAAATACTGAAACACCACCCCAAAGATGCACAGCGCAAAGGTCGTCCATCCAAACCTTTATGTTGCAAATCAGACCCCATCTTAAGAGCTCGCGTTTAATCAAGAAAATACGAATATTTTCTATTGTATATGCCTAAAATCATACAATTAATTTAGAAATATTAACGATGACCATTTTTACAGCGCTCAAAACTGTGGATCTCGTGTTTCGAAACAACAGAAAGACAGGATACATTACCGTAATACTAGGGCTCTCCCCCGTTACGCCAAAGTACTCAGAAGCTTGTTGGCCTTCTGAATCCCCCAGATGCACACGTACGAACAATGCCTGCACCACATGAGATGAAGATTCAAACTTAATTGATGCACATTCTTGCTCTTGAGTGGATTTTAGAGCATGTTGCACTAAGTTACCTGTCAATGAAACATCACAATTGTACGCTCCAACAATAGGTAAGACAGCCATACCTGCCCTCTAAACATCCTTGCAACTTTCTCAAAAAGTTCTTGGGCATAACCCCAGTGTTCGTCATCTTTTACAAAGCACAGGATCTGAAATACAAAGCCCACAGTGTAAGATGTCACAAATTTATCAAAACTGCTCATGTCACAACTTCCACCAGCAAACGAAAGAGGACCAATATCTACACTTCTACCAACAATGAATACTAAGAAAGTAGGGCCAGTAAGCAGAACCATCTTCGTACTTGATTTTTGATGGCATTTCCGAAGACGAGCGATTGTGTTGCTTGATTGTAGAAGATCACAAGTGGCAGCTTGTTTGCAAACACAAAGTCATGAACTTCTTTTCTCTTGAATATACCATCTGCACTCCAAAGTAAGACCCTTGCTCAGTGAAGAACATGGCACACATGCTATGCTGACACAGTCTTGAACCAAATGAGAAAGAGGGCTTAATGGGAAACGATTGGCCAACGAAGACCGTGAACCAGTAACTCAAATGTGACGAATTTGGTTTCTTCGTACTTACTAAAAACCAAACGTTTATCCGGCACATTCTTTAGAAGAACCAAAGCTGGTTTGGTCTCCTTGTCAAGCCCAAACACGGCAGCCACGTTTTCATCGCTGGTCAAATAGAATGTAACACCTTCTTCCTGCCTGGCTACAGATGTCATTTCATCCACTTCAACACCCTGCAATAAAATATCAATTCATATTGGGCTTCGTGATTCAATGACGACAGAGCATGGCACCAATCTGGTCCAACAATTATAATGAGAACTGGGAATATTTCCAGTGCTCTTTATTCACTTATTACCAACAAAAGTGTGCTTCAAACATGAATATCAGAAATGCATCACACCAAAACCAAGGCCATCAGATGTTTCTCAGAAGCATTTACCTTGCTATAAATGTAACTCTAAGGAGCATAAGAGATTTCTAGACAGAAAGATAGGTTGATTTATATTTGAATAAGAGTCAAAAAACTAACACTAAAGCACGGAGCTGAAATGGTATAAAGTACCTCCAATTTGTTCAGATACGCAACAGCAATGGGCGACTTAGCCTCCAAAAGGGGCTCAGCTTCAGATACTGACGTGAGAGCTCTAATAGTTAGACTCAACTTTGTATTCACGTAATTTACAACGGCATCCCTACAACAAAGAATTGTGATATATCATATTAGTCACCCTCCAGACCTCATAAAATCAAAAGCAATTAAGTAGTCTACATAATATTTTTAGGTCTTGATACCGTATGCATCAGAACAAGGAACAAAAGTACTGAAACCTGCTTGAACATTAGGAATGACACCAACAAAAATGTGAAGACTATGAGATCTCGCAAAGATATTTCTATATGAAATTTGTTATTTGAGACCCTCGTAGAAGCTTGAAAGCACTAAATACTAAAATGCCATAATTATAATCACGGCATTTCAAAAAATCTAATCACAGCATCCACTGAGATCACTTGTGCAAGGAAAAAAATTCACACCCTAAACCCTAAATCCAGGATCAAAGTTTAAGAACACCCTAAACCCTAAATCCAAAAGCAAAGCGGTAACAATATCTTACTTCCTATTACTTAGCTAGCATGATATTGATTGTTGTCCGACTTATTGATTTCTTTCACGTCCAGATACTTAACCCCTAAGCGTCTAAAACGCCCAATATGGCCATCTGCATCACACGGTGGCATTTTCTCATTTTACCTCGGTTTTCTGATTGCAATACATCGTTTTAAAGCTCTTGTTCTATACTACAAGACCAACAGTGTCGACCGTGTCAAACTGGAGTCATTTTCACACAAAGAAATGATTTGCAGCAGGGGGTCCAATTTTCCTACACTACAGAAAATACAGTGGACGCTTAGGGGTTAAATCTTTCACTATGCATCTATGCTGTCGGCATAGCTCTCAGATCCTGGTATTCACAAATCCTTCTTCTCACGAATATTAACCCCAAAGCGTCTAAAACGCCCAATATGGCCATGATCTGCATTACTGAACTTTGCAACGGTGGCATTTTCTCATTTTACCTTGGTTTTCTGATTGCAATACATCATTTTAAAGCTCTTGTTCTATACTACAAGATCAACAGTGTCGATCGTGTCAAACTGTAGTCCCTTTCACACAAACAGATGATTTGCAGCAAGGGGTCCAATTTTCCTACACTACAGAAAATACACTGTGGATGCTTAGGGGTTAGTAATCCACAAGACGAATTATAAGTAAAAAGGAGCCAACTTACTTAGTCCGCTCGCCAGTGTAAGGAACATGCCCGCCATCGATGAAGAAGAACAATGTAGGGTAACTGGACACACCAAGCTCCTCACTAATGTCCGTATGCGAAGTCGCTTCTACTTTAGCCACAGAAATCCCTTGTCCCTTAAGAGCGGAGGCCGCAGCGGCCCATTCCGGGGCTAATTCCTGGCAATGGCCGCACCAGGGAGCGTAAAACTCAACCAACACGTACTTCTCCGTCGTCACAAACGCCGTGAAGTTGTTGGATCCAAGAACAACAACATCTGTCTCATCAAAGTCAGCTTTCTCGCCATTTTCTTCACCGTCTTCTTCCTCCTCCTCGTCCTCTTCGTCCTCATTTTCGTACTCTCCATCTTGCACCGTCTCTTCTACATCGTTTACGTCCTCCTCCTCCACGGCTTCTACTTGCCCGTTCTCGCTCGTTTCTGCACCGATTTGGTGCAAATTTGATACCAAAAGAAAGCACAGGAGTGCGAGGAGGCAGAGCACGAGGTGACGACGATTCTTCGACGCCATCGCTGCGATGAATCTGCAATGCGGTGAGTGATTGAAGAACGCAAGCACCTGGCCCCGGCTGCTTCTTGTCAGGGGAAGTGAAGCTCAGTCCGAGACGGATGAAGAGTCTATTCATCCCCGAATTTTGCGGTTCATCCAATTCAGTTGCGCACCTTCCATGAATCACTCGACTGATTCGAGATATTACCGGGAAGCTCGACATTTCTGACGACTGACCCTCAAGCTGCCCGTGAAAAAAATGCTGTTATTTTACAATTAGTATCCCATTGGTGTGGGCTAAGAAGATAGTTGAAAGTTTTAAAATTAAGGAAATATCATAAATACGATGTTCGTGATTCAATATTACTACCACAAAAATTAGAGAAAATCAAATTATTTTATGATAATTTTTATACACATAATGTTGAAAATATGTTATCATTAAATATTAAATATCTTTCAAATGTAAAACAATTAAGGGCCGCTTTACATGCAAGGCAAAAGCCAACTCACAGGAAACTGTGGCTCATGCCAAGAAGTGAGGGAGCTTTGACACGGCCCAAAGGAAGAGAATTAGGTTTCCATTCTGGTTCAACCCAATTCTTTTCTTTGGTGTTGTGTTAAATTTCTTTTAGTGCATTATAATATAATTTCAGCTCATTAGAATATGAATTTGAAGGAATGATTTTGACACCTTCATGTAAAGCCCTTGAGGTTGATTTCATAAATCCAACCAATCGACTACAAGGATTCAAGCATGATTGTCATAGCTCCAAATTGGCCTTGGCCCATCGTGGAAAGCGGCCCTAAGATGCAAGAATGGTTTTCGTGTAACATATAGATTTATATACAATGATGAATAATTTTTTATGCCTTCGATTCTTCTAAAAAGTCCAAAATTGCATTTGAATCAATAGTGTGAACTTTGTTTGAATTTGAGACAAATTGTAGGGTCATTTTGAGGATTTTGTTTTTGTTCTTTGATTTTCTATAATTGCAATAGGCTTATAGAAAGTATGCCAACGTACCTCATATTTATCTTGATCTCAAAAAAAAAGTATACAAATTTTGAAGTGCCTTTGTTGTTGTAGTGATATAAGTAATCAAATGTATTTGTGAACTTTTGAAAAAAA
This sequence comes from Pohlia nutans, assembly GCA_022496805.1. Taxonomy (NCBI): domain Eukaryota; kingdom Viridiplantae; phylum Streptophyta; class Bryopsida; order Bryales; family Mniaceae; genus Pohlia; species Pohlia nutans. The sequence continues at coordinate 3,677,912 of CM040105.1, forward strand.
ATTATGTCATATAATTATGGAGATTTATTTTGGAGAAAATCTTGTTTAAAGACGCATGATATCACACATACCATACTATAGGGTCAAGTTCAAAAAAAAACATTCTTAAAAAAATCCGGAATTTTAGGGATTTTATTTTTATTTTAAAAAATTTACTTGACCCTAACATATGAGCATTTCATTAACATTGCATATGTTGGTCAAAAACAAATAAATTTGACCAGAATGTAAACCACATAGGACCTACTCATAAAAGATATTTTGAATAAATAAATAAATAAAATCACAAGGCCTCATGTTTCTTTTAGCAGTTCAGAGTAGGTTCTATATAGAATTTCTTTTTTTCAAATATATATTTTCTTTGGGGAAAGCAGTTTTAGCCCTTCTTCAATGGCTCATTTGGCTAAATCTCGAAAGAGGATTGGAGTTCTATCTATCTATTTTCTTTGACCAATACATCACAACATTCTTCATTGATTTTGGTGATATAAAATTTGGTCCATCTGAAACATACGTTTTGCAATCTAATTGTCATTTAAACCAATTAATCCGGCTTGGTCCTCCAAGTGTTAAATATATCCCAACCCATAGTGCTAGGCACTTAAGCACAACATGATTCTTCTTTCCTTGAAGCAGTAGTGACCTCTAGTAGAGTTTTTGAAGGCGATTGTATTTTTAACCCCTTCAAGGACCATGATTATGTTTCTCTTCAAACACTCCAAAGCTACCAAAAAGTACCCTTTTCTTAGAAAAAGGCAAAGAATTTTCGATTTAAAACCTTTTCGACCAATCCAACCGTAGGCTATTTTAACCAGCTTGAATTTATTAGCACCATAAATTTTCAAACGTTCAAAGTTCCTCAATAGTAAAATTATAAAGTACAAAGTTGGTTGCACTTTTTTCTTTGGACCCTCTGCCCGTGTTTAATTTTTTTGGAAATGCCCAAAATACAAAGTTCACTTTGAGATTTAATAAAATGGATTTAACAATTATGTGTATGGGGGTATTAGCTCATTGTGTGCAAAAATTCATATGCATAGCTCAATATATGCAAAATTTCAGGAGTTTTCTGCACTTAAATTTAGGATCGAAACTCATTCCACATTGATTTGACCAAACTCCAAAAATCAACTTTAGTTCTTTAACCCCTAAATGTCTAGACCATACACAAAAAAGTCAAATAACACTTTTATATGGATTTTGCTCATCGGTAGCTTTTGAGATAATTTTTGAAATATTTTTAATAAATGCAAACATATGTTTCCTATTGGTCTTTAATTTTTCAATTTTTTTTACTACGTCATAAATTTAATATGATTTTTGAGATAAAATACACAAAGAAATTCATATAAATTACAAAATTGTTCCAAATAACCAAAACAAATAAATTTAAGGGTTCAAATTACAATGAAGAACCATACGAAAAATTCAATTTAAAAAATATTTTCTAAATGTGGAAATTTGATGATGACATATGAGTTGTAGTGTAGTTTGGATTATGACCTCTTGACATTGCGAGTGCAATAAAATACTTAATACTATGATCATTTCATATTTACGAAGTGAAGTAGAAACTAGATTTGATAAGCTCCATTTTCTTAGTTGGACTTGAAAGCAAAAATAATCAACTTTAAAGTTGAAATTGAATTTGACCAACCACCATCCACTATTTGGATGCTTGGGCATTTAGGGGTTAAAGGTTAAGTACACACATAAGAAAAAATAATTTCACTCCAGCTTCAGGACTAGGAGGTGGCAATTTTGCTTTGTGATAAACATACACAATCTTATGGAGTTCTAAGCAAGTAGTGTGGTATATTTTGATCACCATCTTCATTAAAAATGTACATAATGAGTCTTAACCCCTAACTACCTAACCAACCGTTTTTTTATTGATGTTTAGAATTGAATTTCATTTTCTCATCCGTCATGCACTTTTTGCAAGTAAAAATAAATACTACAAAATTCTATGGCAAAGATAGCTTCATGCATGTGTGATCCGATTAGAAAGGGGATGATTTGTGAAAAACGTATGTTTGATTTCATGCCACTATTTTCCACCAAAAAATTCTAAGATCTTAGTTCAAAACAAATCAAAAGTGCTCTTGAAAAAATCAACTCATACATATAAGCAACTATAATATCTCAAAAAATCACTACACTTAGAGTACTACATTTCAACCCATTACAAAAAAATTCATTGACAAATTGCCAATATCTAATTTGTAATCGAATTACAGATGATCACATTATTGCTCAAACTGACCTAACGGGAATTGAACCCAGACCATATGAATGTGATACAACGTCCTTCACCAACTAACCCAGGAACTATGACTTGGCGACCACCAATCAAAACAAATTCTAAATTATACCCTAGCTTGATTTAACCACTTGTCTAAGGTCATTTTTTGTTACTAGTACTTGTTATTGGTTACCAAAATGTCTATTCTCGAAAAGAGAGAGTAGTCTTGCACCAATGGCCCTTTGTCCGGTGAGCACTAGCTCATTGTCAAGACGAACAGACACTTTATTCACGCCGACCTCAAAAGGGGTCTGGAGTTTCTAGATAGATAGATAAAAATTCCGGGCCTCGTACGAGGCCGGCGTGAATAAAGTGTCTGCTCGTAATGCCAATGACCAAATGTCCACCGGACAGAGGGCCGATTGAGCAAAGAAATCGCGAATGCTGGCAGAGAGCAAAAGAACATTTCACTAGCACCACCACCCGGACTTGGAGTTTCTATCTATCTATCTAATCAAATTACAAAATAATTTTGAATTTTAAGTTTCAAATTTTATACAAAAACATCGGTAATTGCAATCATAGATCTAACCATATGGATAGAATCTAAAATTCATAATGTACAACTTTTATTCATACATCAAGTTCAAATATCCCTCTTTGTTGCATTTTATAATGCATCTTTGCAATTCTCCAAATCTAAAGAGGGTTGTAGGCATTTAGGGGTTCACTCCTAAATGATACAAGGGAGTCAGGACAAAACCTAGATGTGTTATAAAATATTACTTCTACAACCATAAAATGGTCGTTCAGTCACTTAGGGGTTAACCCAGGGATGAAAAAATGTTTTTATAAAAGATAAAAAATGTTGGAGTTATCCTAAAAGAGAAGTTGTGTTTGAACAAGATGCCATGTGTTTTGCTTTAATATACTCTTATTTGTTCACTCTAAATAGTTATAAAATGAAGAAGAGTTTAGTGGCCTCTCATTCTTAGGTGTGTAAGAGCTTGGTGGTCTCTAAACTCATGTACAACTAGTTTAGCCATCAAAAAAGACAGTTAAACTAGTTGTGCATGAGTTTGAAGACCACCAAGCTCTTTCACACCTAATAATGCGAGACCACTAAGCTCGTTCATACCTTATAACTATCTATAATGAACAAATAAGAGTATATTAAAGCAAAACACATGGTATCTTGTTCAAACACAACATCTCTTTTAGGATAACTCCATTGTCAAATAGGAAATCAAGTCTACTTTCCAACCCAATTTGAATCGTGTCAGTTTGAGTTAAACTCCATCAAGGATTTTTTTTCAAAAAACACCTCAACATTGTCTTAGTGTTATAAAACTTACTATCTTGGGAAATTAATGGTATTCTCTACTTTAATTTTTTTTCCATCCACCATTTAAGAATAGAATGTCTAGTTCCAATCATACCAAATTTCAAATTCTAAAAATAAAAATTGTAATTTTGGTGAATATTAAAAAATAAATGCTTCTAAATTCATGAAACGAGTACCTATTTTTTTTTTTTGGAAAGTTTGACCGTATGAATTATTACTAAACGTCATGCCTCCCGTTTCCTCTTATGAATCAAAGTTCATCGAAGTTGCAAAAGTAACGTTTTATAACACATTTAGGTTTTGCCCTTAGGGCCTCTTTACACTAGAGGCGAGAAGCCGTGAAGAGAGAAATTTCAGCTAATGAGAGGCCTAAAAAACGAGAAGACCAAAGAATGTCACTTTACACCCGAAATTTTGAGTCCAAGGGACGAAAGGAGGAGAAAATGACATGGACAACACTTTTGTCCTTCGTGGCAAGAAAAGTGGACATTTTTCAAGGCCCCCAGATTTTGCGTCAAGCCCACCTCAAGAGGTGGGTTTAACGCAAAATCCGAGGGGCCGTTTGGCCAAAATTCTCACAACCAATCATTTTTTTATTTTTTAAGAAATATGTAAGAACTTTATTTTAAAAAATCGACACTTTATTTTGTGGCCCCTTCTCACTTTACACTATATCCAAAGGCCGTCAAGTTTAAAGATTGGCTTCTCAAGGATGAGCCATGGCCCTTGTGAAGTTTTCTCCACGGCTTCTCGCCTGGTAGTGTAAAGAGGGCCTTACTCCCTCTGTCATTTAGGGGACTGAAAAATGCATCGCCTCTCCCGCCACGTCGGCTCCCACAAGCCGTTGGATCTCCGGCAGTGATTAGAGGGACGAGATGGAGTCTGCCAGCGGCAGGGACGACTCGGGTTTCGTGACGTGGGAAACCCCCTCCCCAAGCGAACAAGCCTATTGTGTCAAAAGAGTTCGATCTTATTAAGTTTCGGAGCTCATTGCGACGAGCCATTGCGGTCAAGACCTCAAGTGCTTCGCATTGCGGTCAATACGTCAATACCTCAAGTTCTTTGCGATTATCATGGAGTGCATATTCGGGCTGGTGGGCGATGGCTTCGCGCTCGTGGTGGCTGACACCTCGCAAGTGCAGAGCATCGTGGTGCAGAAGACCAACGAGGACAAGATCATGATCCTCGACAAGCACAAGCTGCTCGGCGTCACCGGCGAGAGCGGCGACAGGTACCAATCGAGTATCTCCTTTCTTTCCCGATTCTTCGAATACCACCGGTTATAAATTTGCAAGAATTAGGGTTTGAGTGGTACAGTGGAAGAGTTTGGACGATTGTAGCTTTGATCCGTGTTTCTGGAATTAGCGATTGAGTTTTTGAATGGAGTTAGGGTTTGATGGAATTAGGGTTTGGTGGTGGTTGCAGAGTGCAATTCTCGGAGTACATCCAGAAGAATATTTTGTTGTACGAGTACCGAAATGGGATTCCCCTTTCAACGTCGGCCGCTGCGAATTTCACTCGGGGAGAGCTTGCTACCGCCCTGCGAAAGGTAGGCCAGCGTTACGTTCAAGAAGTCCATGTTAAGAAAGAATCACGTCCTTATGTCTCGATTTTAATAAAGATAAGTATAATGAAAGACTATGTAGGGTTTGATTTTCGATGCCATTAAATGCAGTTTGATTAGGTGTGTTGTTCAGAATGATATCGGAGATTTAAAAAAAAATGAACAACTGAAAGAGGAACTTAAAGCTGGAAGGTGCAAGATTTCAGCAAAGCTGAAGCCCGCATTTCAGCAATGCTTTGCTTGCTGACCTGTTTTGCCATTTCTCTCCTTCGACCGAGATTACCTGAAACTCCAGAAATTGGAGACTTATCGCTTGCTTCTGTAAGGAGGCTCGCTTGATTGTATATATTAAACATGAATGACTAAGTTTTTTTAATGACAGGGCGAAAACTACTGAGACTGTATATGGACACGTTGAAACTGGGATATCTAAGCTTATTTAGACCCTTCTGACTTCCGATTTGCTCTATCTGACCCTCTGTGTTGACAGAACCCTTACCAAGTCAATATGATGCTAGCTGGGTGGGATAAGGACCAGGGTCCAACACTTTACTACTTGGACTACATCTCAACTCTTCACAAGCTTGAGAAAGGTGGAATAGGCTATGGTGAGTTATCTACAATCCTGCTACATGGTTAAGGAGGGTGTTGTCGGAACCCATTTCCATACCTGTTTTGAGTGGGTTCCTTTACTAGAATGTAACTTTTTATTTTTTTATAGAGGTACGGAATGGATTCCGTACCTGAATTGCCTTGCTTCATGTCTGGAGCTAATATGAGCAAGTTTAATGTGTGATGCAGGGGCCTACTTTCTGCTTTCACTGATGGACAGGTACTTCGAGAAGAACATGTCACTGGACAAGGCCTTGGAGCTGGTTGATAAATGTATTGAGGAAGTGAGGAGCAGGCTTGTGGTCTCCCCCCCAAACTTTGTCATTAAGATAGTGGACAAGGATGGTGCCCGGGAGCTTTTGTGGAGGAGAACCGTGGAAGATAAGCAGGGGCCCCCTGCAGCTGCTCCCATAGCTTCTCCCATGTCTGTAAGCTAGGACTAAATCATTTCCAGCAGTCCCACACGCCGTCCCTCACTGCTTAGCTGTTAGCAAGGTTGGCATTGCTCACTTCGTTTGGAAAACTCGCTATGGATGGTTCAGCTATCTTGTGAATAACTTTTCTTTTGAGACAATCATGTCAGCAGGCCCCCATTTTGGTTTTACTCTGAGCATTGGTTTTGTTCAAGTGGTGTCTCTTGTGGCCTGAATGAGAAAGATGACGTTATGCTATTTCTTACATGGGAGCATTGCCCTTACTGCTATGGGTGAACGTGGAGCATCTGATGGGGTTTTCTTGAATCTTGAGGTGGGGTTACGGGCTCCGGATTATTCTTTAGCCTCTTCCATCGTCTTTTTTGGTTGCTGAAAAGTCAAGTAAGGCAGAATGCATACTAAGGATACATTGAGTGATCTGACTTTGCAGCGGTGTTTTGAGAAGCTATGAACTATTCATTTTTTGAATGAAGATGTGAAGGAACAGAATTGGAACCATGGTTTTTTTTCAGTAAAGGCAAATGAAAACGTGAAGGAGTCGAAGTGGAACCATCTTTTTTTCAGTAAAGAATGGATTTGTTATGAAATTTTGAAGTGCTGTTCTAATACGGTTGCCCATAAGTGTCACTAGGCCACTCCCAAAACTAGCAAAAGTGCATCCAAAATGTGAGGGGTTAGAGCTTTTTTTTTCCTTTCTTTTTGTCTTTCTTTCTGGCGATTTTTAGCTGCTGGCCGCTGCTTCTTAGAGCATGGCCACCATGCCCTCCTAGAGTCTCTCACACTCAAGAAGTAAATGAAAAGTGCCAAGGGCCCTTCAAAAATGCCTCTTGACTCTCAATCCTAGCGTGTTAAGAAATGGCTCTTCAAATCACTATTTAATTGACTATATCCCACATTCTACTTGTGATTGGTCTATTGATTATTTGATGTGCACTTTTGATGTGTGAGGGGCGTGCAAGGGTGGGGGAGTGTAGTGCAAGGGCTCTTCAAATGTAGATGAATAATTTCTGCCTAGTGTGCATGAGTGCGAATGCTCTTATGCATTGGAATGAGTGTGTAACCTCATTACTGTAGCCGCGTTCGAGGGTAGAGGCCCCAATGCCTTTGCAGTAATGTGGGGAAATGGATGCGTTCCCATGCGTAACACGATGTTGAGCACAAGTTCCCATTTGTAGGGAGCGTGCAGAAATAGTAATGGTGCAATGCACCGTTTCGTGGACTTCGGGGGCTTAACCTTCAAGACTTTTCGAAGGAAGTGTTGAACGGTCATTTCTTATTTGTTGTCGCCACAATATTTACATAAAACTAACATAACTGTAAGACTCAACCAGTGGCAAAACTTTCTAACAAACTTCTTGTCCAATAATTAACATCTATTAGAGTAATGGTGAAGTAAAAGTCTCAACTAATTACTTTTTCAAACCATTAACTTTGCAAAAAGATCATATTGTAGCTAGTAAGTCAATCAGTCATTGTCATTTGGAACTTCAATTTACACCACATTTACATGAAGAAAGCTAAATGCTTTGTAGCCAAGACCATTTGGATAGTCGTGTCACGCGGGGCCTACCTCGGTTTCACACTCCCTCCCCTCTACACCATCCGGTAGTAAAATCATGACTCCTCATTGTGAAACATTAACTAGTGTTCCAAGCCTCACTCCTAATGATGAATCGTTCCTACACTTGAACAATTCTTGTACAACGGCGTTGATGTGGGAGGTGAATGCTACAAGAGTATAAGGCCTCCAAACTAGCAAGTGTATAATTTAGTGTGTTCTTAGGTCTACGTTGTTTTTGTGCTTTCCAAAACTAATTGTAGTATGTTATTTTTGCACATCAACTACATACAGGTTGTTGCTTATACATTTTTAACCATATATCAAGATTCACCATAGAGAATGTAAAGATGAAATTGGGGTATATGGTTTGGTTTTTTGCTTTTATGGACATTTGAGTTGTAATGGGGTTTAGAGTTTGGCCATTGTTTGTTGCACACAATGTTGGTTTTGCAATTTTTTTTCTTAAGTTTCAGTTTATAAAGACAATGTCAACATCCCTAAGGACTTATAGTACTACCATTTAGTGTTTAAGAGGAGGGAAAATTTAGAAAAGCCTATAGAACTTTTGAACATGTTTTGATATATGAACCTAAGTCGCTCTAGCTTTGCCCTCTTTATGGCAGAGAAGAGTGCCCTATCAATTGGGTTCAGGTTGATTAACTCTATGACTTGTGATATGTATGACGCTTAATTAGCTAATTTGAAATACTTCCTTTAACCCCCAAAGAACCAAAAATCTATATACATCTCATAAATTTAAGCAACCAAAAAATATTCAAATATCACTACATTTAGAGTAGTACATTTCAACCCATCACAAAAAAAATTATTCATAGATTGTCAATATCTTATATGTAATGAAATTACAAAAGAATTTTCAATTTTAAGTTTCAAATTTTATACAAAAATAATGGTAATAGCAATAATACATCTAACCATATGCATAGAATCCAAAAGTCATAATGTGTAGCTTTTATTTATACATCAATTTCAAAATATCCCTCCTAATTGCATTTTATAACATTTGCATCTTTGCAATTTACGAAATTTAAAGGGGAGTGTACCTAGTGTATCGATAAAAATGATTTGAATAAAATAGTGAATATATATTTTTTATTATAATAAACATCCACCGTGTAAAATATCACATTTTTTTAATGATATCGTAACAGTTGCTATTTATGATTAATAAAAATATACAATTGAACAGAATAATTATTTAATAAAAAAAGGCCATATTTGTTATATTGAGACTTTTTACAGTCTCATTTTTATCTTCGACTCAAAAATAAACCGTTTCATCTCTTTACTAGTAATTTTTTATAAATATTTAACACCGCCGACTTTTAAATTGTCATTCTAGAATCACTATTTGAGCATTAATTTTTTTTGGTTTCAATTATTATTTACAAAATGAATTTTTGTATAACTAGCATTTTCTCTCAAAATCTGCGAAAAGTCTCAATATAACGAATATGGCCTTAAAAGTGATTGAATTAATCTAAGAAAAATATCAACATTCAAAATAAATATTATATACAATAAATATAATTTTTACACTTAAAAGAATTAAGTATGTTTAATTTTAATTTTTTTTCATCTATAAATATCACAAGACTAAAGCTTGTGACTTTACAAGAGTGAATCACAAAAAATGAATAATTAGTGCAATTTTTGCAAAATTGTTAAGATTAGGTGTAGTGTGATGCATGACATATACCAAATAGATGTAACTGTTTTATAATACATCTTTATAGTTATACATTTCTAACTATTGACAGTGTGTTATTGAATTATCTAACGATTAAAATGATTTGTATCTAAATGCATCTTTGTAATTATACATTTTAACTTATTTATAGTGTATTATTGAAATATTTCAATCATTGAAATGAGTTTTATTTAAATATTGAAGTGAATTGAATAGTTAAATTATTGAATTATATAATATTTGATTAAATGAAATGATTTACTATTAGTTATTACTTTTATAGAGTGGTTTAGCATAGATCACATCTAAAAGGAAATACCAAAAGGATATCTAGGTTGTCACATTCTAAATACTAAATCTATAACTTCCCCTAAATGTAATCGCTTTGTTTTGTAGAATAACCAAATGATTAATCACTTGATATCAATTTATTAATAAGAGTGATAAGCAATTCTTCTCATAGTTCCAGCTCTTATGTCATGAGAACTGTGCAGTAAGTCATAATGCCGTTAAAACAAGAGTGAGAAATCAAACCTAGCCCTAAAACAAAAAAAATGAAATCAACCCTAGCCCTAAAACAAAACAAATGTAATCAACCCTAACATCACTCAAGGTAAATGATGGCGAGTAGAGCTGCAGGAAGCATCGCAAGTGCCCGGTAGCTGGTGGCCACATACTGTGTCACTGGAGAAGGTACGGGCTCGCGGCAGGTGCGGATGGCGTCATAATTGGCCGACATCGGACCAATAAGCATATCCAAATTGTAGAAGATCGGAGGGCGGGGCTTCCCCTCAATACCATGGCAAATAAAGCCCTTGACTGTGCGCCGCCACTCGTCATCATGCAAATCGCGTGTGGTCAAGCGGTCCACGATCCACTCAAATACGAGAAGCACGCCATTACGCTGAGCGTAAAGCAGCGCCGTCGCCAAATCATCTGTGAGATAAATGCCCGTACCGAACTCATCTCTAGGAACCGGTATAGGTACAAAGCCATCGTACAGGGTAGAGGGGACATACCCCCATGATCGAATCACTCGGTACAACAATCGGCGGCCTCGCAATGCGGAATCCTGCAACAACCGCTCAATCTGCTGGGAATGCTACAATAAATACAATGTAATACATAAAATCACGCACTATTTCACAAGGGTCCTAGACATTTTTGCCGGGGCTAAAACTGCATACTTTAGTCCCTTTTTCACCCCCTAACATTGAAACCGGAAATGCAGATTTGTGAGTAGGGGTACAAAAATTGACCCCCTTTTTGAAACCTTTACCGGAGTAAAACCTTGTAGTTTTTCCCCAATAAATCTAATATGATTTCGTGAGGGCAAAATCATGCCACTTTAGGCCCTGATTCATAATGTCGTGCAGTTATGAGCAATATCCGCAATGGCGGACCTTAACAATGATTCTTTCAAGAATAGATGAATGCATAAGAGTTTATATTGAATGATATATTTACATAAATTATATTGTAATGTACGCATAGTAATAAAGAGAAATACATTAAAAATAGTATAGTAATAAAATTATAACAACGAAAAGGTTTATAAATATAAAAAATTAATAGAAATACATTAAAAATAGTAAAGGTTCAAAATTATAACAAAAAAAGGTTTTTAAAATTTAAGAAAGTACAAGAAATATATTAAAAACAATATAGTAATAAAATTATAACAAAAAAATTATAATTTCCTATGACTTTTTGATTGATTGATTGCATTAAAATACAACAAGCGTTGTACTTTAATTTTTGTGGACGTTATAAATCATACAAACTTTTGCATAAATTTAATATTCTCATGAATTTTAGATATTGAAATTATTTACAACTTGTGGGATTTTTTATCATACATTTAAACTCACAAACCTTTTTTTGCTTTAATTAATTGGGTTTATTTAAATACAACTACTGCTAAATTTTAATTTTTGTGAACACCATACATCATAAAAATCCTTGCGCGACTTTAATGTTCTCATGCATTTAACGTATTTAAATTATTTACAACTTGTTCATTGTTTTGGTTTTTGGATTTAGATTCCTTTCCTATGACTTTTTGATTGATTGAATGCAAGGTGGAAGAAGTGGGTTTTGGAAGAAGCAAAGTATGTATGTAGATCGTATTGGTGCAGCTCGTTGGTTTTTAGGTAGATTGAGAGAGACATGCTTCAACTGGCGAGAACATGTGCAGTCTATACCCGTAGATGTAGACTTGTCACCATCTATTAGTGAAGAGTAAAGTATATCGTATTTTAACATAGTAGCGTAGAGATTGATTTCATCTTTTATATGGGTTTACATTTTATACTTATGCATATATAACTTTTATTTTTTTATAAGAAAACATCAAACCATGTTATAGTATTAGTCTAGAGGTTTCCGAAATGCTATCATACATGTCAATTGGACAAAGTATGAATTTTCTATGATTTTTTAAAGTTCGGGAGTCTTTCATGCAAAAAACAGCACTCTCCAATTCTTCCCTAGACTGCAACATGTCGTTTTTTGCACATCAAACATTTTCAAAAAACTAACTAGACCACGCTCTTTTCTATTCCGTGCCATTTCCGAAAACATAAAGATCGTTCGAAATGAAATGCGCTCGCTCACTTGCGTCATAAAGATCGTTCCGACATGAAATGCGCTCGCTCACTTGCGTCGGTTGTACTCGGTCGGTGCACTAGGACGGTGCATTCTGCAGTGCACCCATTGGAACACTGTTAACACGATGTGATATCAATTATTGATATGAAATAAATTTAAATATGTTTTGTTTGAACTGATTAATTTGAACGATTAAAAATATTATTTATTTGTACCACAAAGCCTGCGAATGCTAATTTTTGGCTATTTTTCTTACAAAGCATAAAAACATGAAAATTGATTTATTCAATCAAAAATTTGGACTTGCATTAACCCCTAAACGTCCTCACCTATGTCCAGTTTAGGCAGTTTTGCAAAGATGCATTATAAAATGCAATTAATATGAATATTTAGAACTTGATGTATGAATAAAAGTTATACATTTTTAATTTTAGATTCTATCTATACAGTTAGATCTATGACTACTATCACTAATCTTTTTTTATAAATTTTGAAACATAAAATAAAAAAATTACTTTGTAATTCAATTACGAATAAGATATTGACAATATGTGGATGAAATTTGTTGTGATGGGTTATAATGTAGTACTTTAGGTGTAGTGATTTTTGGAGATTTTTTGGAAGGTTGATTTTAATAGTTTTTTTTTTCATGAACACTTTTAGACCAAAATCTTCAAGATTTTCGGTGAAACACTACAACACAAAATGAGGCATAATTTTTAAAAAAATTATTTCCTTTTCGATCGGATCACACATACATGAAGTTAACTTCCTATAAAAAATTCAGTAAAAAAATCACACCACAAAAAGTGCATGACGGATGAGAAAATACGGATGAAATCTGTACATCAGGCCAAAAACGCTTGCTTGGGCAGTTAGGGGTTAAAGTGTTTCATGTCATCTAACTACATCCAATGCTAATATTTTTACAAAAATTGCACTAGTTATTCATTTTTTTGTGATTCAATCTTGTCATGTCACAAGTTTTAATCTTGTCATAATTATACAGATTAACTAAAAAAAAAAAAAACATTCTTAATGGTTTTTAAATATATAAATTAGTTTTTTTTATATGATATTTATTTTTAATATCAATATATTATTTAAAATTATCTGAATCATATTCAATCATACGATTATCATATTCAGTTTTTTATTTGTACTAATTATAAATAAAAATTGCCGCGGTATTTATACAAAAAATGTGATATTTTACATTATAAATGCTTATCATAATAATAAAATTACACTATTATATTCAAGTCATTTTTAATAATAAACTATTGATGTATTTCCGTGACAACTTATGCTTTTCGTGAGGTTGACGTCGTTCAAACATTCATTAAAGGTCTTATGCTTTCTTGAACAACGTTACTAATCTTCGCACATGTTGAACAAAATCTACCTCTGACAATAATCTACTACTCTTAAGGCTGTCACTTATAAGATTGTAATTCATAATCGGCTAATCAACATCTATACATCAGGAATTTCGGACCCCACTGATTCTGCACTGATTCAGTGCGATTTCCGATATTTCAAGGGTTCGTACAATTTTCGCACTGATTCCGCATCGTTGCGTCATTCATCGCAACTACACTGATATGACACGATGTTCGTACAAGCGGATATAGTACTGATTCGACACGATTGATACATCCATTGAAAACGTATGAATTCAGCACTCTTTATACTCGTCAAATGTCGTGTTTTAATCGTCTTTAAAACTACACTGATTCAGTGCGTTTTTCGTGCGACATCATCTTTTCCATGTCTAGATTTTATTTTCTTTCTATATCTAAATTTGATCAAATTAATATTATTAAAAAAATATAATAAAATATAATAATAAAATAATCATTTTCCTTGCTACCCACTTCAACTACACGGAAATTGCCCGAACGCACGGTGGGGCCCACCATAGCTTCCCAAGCTCTATCGCCAACGGTGGGATTTGAACCCACGACCTCCCGGTTGCCAATGAAGCTCCAAACCACCAAACTACCTCAAACTCTTCATGCATAGAAAGGAACTCTTTTGGTAATTATAAAAGAATGAAACCATTGGTATTTTTTGCCATGTGTATATAATTCTTTTTTCAAATTTCTTTTTGCACTACAACATGCAGGGCTTTTCCTACATCTACAAATTTTTTCAAAATATTTTGAATTTGTTTTTTTTTTTGCCAAAATTGTGATGGCAGATCATGGCTGTGAGCTGTTTTTTTTTTTTGAGCGGACTTTGAATGTTTTTAACTATGTGAAAAAAACTTTTTTTCCAAATTTTCTTTTTGCATTAGATTATGCAAGACTTTTTCTATATCTAGGGTTTTTTTCATAATATTTTGAATTTTTGAACTTTTTGCCAAAATCGTGATGGCACACATGGCAGATCATGGCTGTGAGCTGTTTTTTTTTTTCAGCGGACTTTGAATGTTTTTAACTATGTGAAAAAAACTTTTTTTCCAAATTTTTTTTTGCACTGGATTATGGAGGATGTTTTCTATATCTAGGATTTTTTTCATAATATTTTGAATTTTTTTATTTTTTGCCAAAATCGTGGTGGTTGTGAGCTATTTTTTTTTTGCTCCTATGATGAAAAGTACAATGATAACCAATAATACCAAGTTTGAATTCTAATAATATAAAATGTTATTTCTTTGAAATTTTAATGTGTATTGCTTCTAAACTCTATAAATGTAGATCTAAAAATGTTTTGGGAAATTAAACCGTAAGTATAATTTAAAGAAGATTCTTGGAATATTCCAACATATTCCAAAATAATACAAAATATTTTGAAATATTCCAAAAGATTCCAAAAGATTCAAAAAGATTCCAAAAGATTCCATAAAATATATTAAAATATTGTACACGGATGTCGTACGAAAATAATTTGCATTATAATAGATACTGAAATCGCACGAATATAGTAAATGGCATTAATATGATACGTATACGATACTGAATCCGCATTAACTAAAACCGCATGTTATCCGTGTCTTATTAGCCATGTAATGTAGATACACGATTAACGCACGGATTCCGTCAAGCACGACTTTTGTGCGGAAACAACACTTTTTTGATAATCATTGAAAAGACACTGCATCGACACTTTAGTAATGCATGTCACTTCCGTACCGTAACGACACTTCTAAATGCACGTATGACGTGCGGAATCAGTGTTTAACGATAAACGCACTGAATCAGTGCAGAATCAGTGGGGTCGGAAATTCCTGATGTAGCCTTCAATTCTAAACAACTATGATGACCTGCACCACTATAAAATCGTTTGATTTAACAACATACATGTAAGTCAATGGTCTTATCACTTCTTGATCTACATCTCAGTGTTGCAGAGATGAATGTCAGACGTTTATCGATAGAATGTAGTGTTATTGTTCTATGTAGGAATAGATTCTGACGAGAGGATGCAGGAGTTGATGGTGATGTCCCTATAGAGCACTACACGACAAAGCGTGTGGATATTTCAACTGGAGACAGCGCCAACAAATGTGCGTGACCTAGTGAATGGTAGACAAGTGAAGCGTTGTATGCAGCTCATCGGAGATATGGCAATTGTGATGCAATTTTCTACAGGTTCTAGTGTGACACAAAATCTACAGCAGAGTACAGTGAATTTTACCTTGACCTTTTTCAACATGTGGAACGAAGAGAGGATGCTACAAGCTCTACACAAATTTGAGAGATCACCAACAGAGTTGTGTAGGCTCGTGAAGGCTTACCTACTAGAAGGGTGGGGACTAGTAGCATTGGCTGCCATTGTCTATGATGATTTTGTTGGTAATCAGGTGATTTTCTTGGATGGTTCATCTATGCAAACACGTTTTGTATACAACACAGTACATGATGTATTCATAAAAGAGTTGCAGATGATACGCCTCACTATTGTTGGAGATGTTGCAGAGCCATCTATCATGGTTCTTGTCATTGGTGTTGAACGTGCTTCTCTCTCTTGTACGACTTAGAGATGAAGAGGAGGTAGATGAAGAGGAGCCTGAGAATGAGTCAGAGGGTGATTCTCATGATGAGTTAGGGAGTTATTACGAGAATGAGATATTTGAGTTTCAAGAAGGCGCAGATAGTGAAGAGGAAGATGGCGAAAGTTTGCACTCCGAAGATACACATGAGAGAGGAGGGGAACACGTGGATTATGATAATGGAGACGACGCTTTAGAGGATAAGTCTTATGATTCAAAGAAGTCATCATACCTAGATGATGAGCCATTAGTCTCGAATGACGTTAGCGATTCGGCTAAGGAGGCCAATTGACATAAATGAGGAGTGTATTCTAGCACAAGAACCAACAATTGGATTTGTCGGGCTAGATGTTACTTTCGATCGAGAAAGTACTCAAGGAAGAATCCTTTGATGTAGTAGAATAATGCAAATATTGTTTACTTTGTATTGTATACCTTCATTTTTATATGAAATAAAGCGTTCTGTTTTGATTTTCTATCAGATAATAATACAACAATATTGCACATTATGTTAAATTCTTTTAACACATGGCAAATTTGATATGAATGAATGTGTTGTTACTATTTAAGAAATGAAAATATATGAAATTTCTGAGGGGTAAAATTTCAGAAAAGTGCAAAGTTTGCACTATCGTGGCTATCGGACAATGCACTTGGTCAAATAGCAAAAAAATATTGATTTGGTGTTTATATTGTGTGGGTGGTGTGCAAACGGTGGCACTGTAAGTACAAAATTGCGAACGCTAATGGTGTGATGTGTTCTTTAGACAATGGTCTTATATAAATTCCGCATGGCCTCACTATACTAGAGCTCTCAATAGCGCTACAAATTTAAAACATATAGATAGGATAATCATAACATAATTGATAATAATATTTTATTTTATTTAAAGCACAAGATGAAATCATACCATTTTGAGCATTTGTCACACATTCAAAAAAAATTCACACTACAAACCAAAAGCATTCGACTCATCACAAAATTGATTATGATTTTTAAAATCAATGACTTTCACATCAACAATAAATTGTTGATTTTTTGTTTTTCAAGCAATAATTTGTAAAACAATAAGTAATTTATTGTAGTCCATTATCTTTCCATCAAACTTCTTCGTTCATTCTTCCTAAAAAAAATGATTTGCCTTGAGTATTGTAGTCATTTATTTTTATGCAAAAGGTGCATCTTGACTAGGAACTTCATGTCCTTTTCCTTCTATTATACTCTTAGTTTGGGCTTCAAATCTATACCTCGCAAATTACAATAATTGTTGGCAAATCTTCACAATTAGCCATTATATTTACATTTCAAGCTCACTCCACCTTTACATGATGTATGCGAATGCAGATTCAAATCTTGAATTAAAAAAACGTGATTTTGAATTACGACAACATTATAGTGGAAAAAAACACGTAAAGGTACATCTGGTACATATTGACTTGGTATATGTTGTATGCATCACATTGCACCCAATCACAACACTTTTGCAAAAATTGCACTATTTATTCATTTTTTGTGATTTACTCTTATAAAGTCACAAGCTTTAATCTTGTGATATTATATAGATGACAAAAAAAGAATTTAAATAAAACATACTTGATTTTTTTCAAAAGTATAAATTATGTTTTGTTTAAATGATATTTATTGCGAATGTTGATATCTTATTTAAGATTAATTTAATCATTTTCAATCATATGATTATTGTATTCAATTTTTTATTTGTATTAATCATAAATAAAAAATTGTTATGATATTTATTAAAAAAAATGTGATATTTTACATTGTGGATTTTTTTTTAATAATAAAAATTATACACTATTTTATTCAAATCATTTTTAATGATACACTACTCTATTAATGTATTCCATTATAGTTTATGCTTCTTACGAGGTAAACGTTGTTCAAGAGTTCAGTAAAGACCTCGAGGTCCAAACACACTAGACAAAGGCTCTTGCACCAAATTTTCAAAAGGTAGTAGTATTAGGGCATAGGGATCTTTGACGGTAGGCTTAGTAGGATTATCTATGCATCCATGGATGCATTCAGCATCTTTCTTAACGACAACCAATCTTAGCAATGTTTGGATTATCCTAGAAGTACAGTCGGGTACAAGATGATTATGAATTTTTCAATCAATTTCATTAGAAAGTTCAACAAGTTTTAGGAAGCTCTAGCATGCTCACAAATGAACCGATTTTGAAACCAAAAATTGCATTAGAATTGCAATGAAGCGTGCTTCAACTTCATAATAAGCAAAAAAATAATACAACAATTTGGATTTCTTTTATACACTATCTATCATTTCATAGTGAACCCGTAGAAGATAGTCAAAGATTTTTTGCATTAAGGTAAAGAACGTAGAAATCATGCAAGTAGTTCAAGTGGTGTGGAATCAAATATCTCTAAAGCAATTGTGAAGGTTCATTTTTAATATGTACCATTAAATACAAGTTGTAATTTTCACAAATGGTGGCAACACTAAATAGTAGATAGTATATAGAAAACATCATATTTTTTGTATGATTTTCAAGTACATATGTGTATTTGTAATGACGACAAAGTAGACTTTAGTGTGGTTCCAATGCAAATTACAATTTGAAATTCCGTTCATTTTTTAGCATACATGGACCTTCCAAAGGTTTCACAAATCTCAACTAGATTCAAAATTCGTAATCATCTTGTACCTGACTGTACATAACATTCAGTAGCATGCACTATCCCTGCCTTGACTCTACAGTAGATGGTGTGGAATATTCCACACCCAATAGTACTTCATCAGTAGCTAAGTGAACAGGTGGAGGCTCAAAGTGATGAGCAAAGTGCATGAAGGAAAGGCAGTGGACATAAAAGCTACTGAATGTTATGTACAGTCCACGAAGAAGGAAAAAGCGTCGAAAGTTGGAATTCGAACGCCACTAGCCTCACCTATATAGCATTTAGCCCTCTCCCATTGAAATCCCGTTTTAGCCTAAAATCTCGTTTATTCAAGAGTGATGGTTTTAAAGCAAATGAATCACCAAAATGGGACCATACAATAGATGGCCTGAATTAAAATGGAAACAAAAGAACTCCCACCTTCCATATTTGAATCACACATTCAGCAAGAAGTGGGACACAAGCAAAAAATATATATAGATAACTTCGACGAGCGTGTGAACCCATGGTCATGATTTGCACCAGTGTTTCCTGGGTATGCCCTTGAAGGAAAATTTTCATCAAAATCTCTAGCCAGGAGCTCTTACAACTCGGAATTTTCAATATGCAAACATCCAAAGAGATAATACATGTTCAACAAGATTACCAAAACTTTCCAAGGCTACGAACTCTTTGATTTCTGAAGGCGTTTCAGTGCTTCAAAATGGGTCAAGTGTAAGGGAATACCGGTCACGTGGACATAAGTATAACTACAAGTTGATTGTCTATAATGCAGAGTTTAGCGTTGGAAACTTTGGCACCGACACACGAAAACAACTGAATATGAGTTGCATTGAATTTGCTACCATCTTTAGCTGTGCCAACTATAATTTGTATTTAGATCGAAGTGCATTAAGCTTTGTCTCCTCATTGATAGATAGTTCTTCTGTCGCCGATATATCTTCCCACAACTTTCGCATAACTGCATCACAATTTGAATGGCTCAAGGTCAAACACCTACTGAGCAATCAGGAATGAGACATTATCCAAGTCTAACAATTTTGTGACATTCCATATCCTGACCAAAATAGAGGATATAGCAACATTGATCGGTCTATATATAAGAAACTTTGAAAAAGAATCGAGATCCTATTGTATAAAACTATTCATGGCCCCAAGAGCTATCTGTATGATCACCTAATCTGAAGTCACAAACTGAAGAACTACAAACCACACGTATTCTGAAGTCTCTGTCCCGGAATAATTGTCCTAGTGTTTGGCATTTTTTTTTGGCAATATTTGTCCAATATTTTATGTTTGAAACGTGAGCTCTGTCCACTTCAAACGGGGCGGATAATGAGAGTGACACAAAAACTACATACTACTATTTAAGGTAGACCATTTTTCAAGTACTAAGACGGCTTTTTTTTGGCAAAGAAAGCGTTAAGTTAAAACACGCCAAAAAAATAGACAGTTATTTCAAGACAGTAACAAAAACGACAGCAAAACTTGAGGAAGAGGAACTGACCCGTTTTGTCCTTAGCCGTGAGAAACAGGATTGTCATGTCAAACCGGCCAACTTTAACCAGATTCTCCAATATACGCAGTACTAACCTTGTGTCGTCACTGCAGAAACCGTAACATGACGTATTCAGAGACCTATGAAATTGAGAGAGTTTAATTGGAACCCACCTTGGTGAGAACTAGTTCATTTTTTCTTCACAATCACAATACTGCTTAATCAGAGTCAAACCTACTAAACAACAAGACTGTGTAAACAGAAAACGTTTCATGCAACTAAATTATACTCCGTATGCTAGAAGAATTTGTAATCAGGTAGTCTACAATCTGAACTTCGTGACCGGCAAGAAAAATATGTGCAAAAATGGAGAAAATCTCACGGTAGTAGTAAAGGCAAGCAGTTCATGATGTCCATCAGCAATGGTGCCCCCAATAAATCCTTGAACACTTTTGGCAGTGAAGGTGGCTCCATGATCTACCAATTTCAATGCAATAAGCAAAATCAGCGTCAAGGACCAATGGAAGTTTGCATCTTCATCACAACAAATGCCACTTGTCATGTAGCAAGGGACGACAATATTTACCTTTAGAAGACGAGATTGAGACTGACGGTCATTGGCAAACCCTTTCCATGTTGCCTCAAATTCATAAGAGGTCTTTGGAGCAACCATGTTCCTTGCCAATCCTGCTGTAGCATTCATAGCTGCTCGTTCTACAGCAGCTTGAGAAGGTGCTACCACTTCTGCAGTCAAATTGCTATTCACTTTCTTGCCCTGGGCGCAAGCAAGACAAAATCAGTGTTAAGGTTCTTATCAAATACAAAGATTGTGCATGAACGTCAACATGTCACTGAAGCTAAAGGCTGGCATCTGATAAGCCCCATAACATCTCCATAAAGATCGAGTGTTTCCAATTAACCCCTAAAGGACCAAGAAGCCCAAATTGGGCCTCTTTATTCTCAATTTTTTTGAATAGGCCGTGTGTAGATTTTATTTTGTGCAAAATTTATTTGGTTTTTGACCAAACACATACAATGTTCTTCACTGATTCCACTGATATAAAATTTGGTCCCATCTGAATTATATTTTTCACTCTATGATTGATTGCATTTGTCATTTTAAAACTGTGAATTCTTGGTCCTTTAGGGGTTAAATTACAACGCCTCATTTGTAGTGAAACCCAAACCATGTGACAAGCATATACAACATTCAAGTCTTCTACTAAGTTTTAGATACCAGAGATGATTCAATTCAAATATCAGCAATGTCACAGTCCAAAGTTGGAGATGGCTGGATTTACTTGTTTCGAAGGTTCTTCCACCTTTGGTGGTCGGGATGCATCTAACTTTCTTGACCAAGCCAAAATTTCATCCGAGCTTTCACTAGGAGCAACTTTAGTCTGTTGTGTTGAAGATGGTGCCTCCACTGAACGATCCAACCTTCTTGAAGTAGCCAAAGTTTCATCTGAACTTGAAGCCCCCTGTGAAACATTTCCTGTTTTCAAGGATGAAGTCTCAGGACTAGTGCGGCTTGAGCTAGCCACAGGAGTCTTGAATGAAGAAACAGGAGATGCAGGTTTCCGTTCATCCAATTTTCTTGCTGCGCTTACTCTGCTGTTGTCTGTTGTCTTGCTACTAGGCTCTGATATCTTCTTTGGTGATGACAATTCCTCAACCAATACTGGGACTTTCTTTTGCACAGGCTTACTCTTAGAAGCAAACTGCATAAGAAGGTGATTGAAATTTTAGTCGATCTCCCGACACAAAAAGAGATCTACCGAACACACGTCCAAGTTGCTTCTATTTGACCTTGCACTTGACTTACTATCTCATCAGACCACTTCAAAACATAGAATCTGTCTAAGTTAACCCCTAGGCGTCCATGGTGACCAGAACGGTCACCATGTTTTTTTTAACAGTTTTGGGTAGGTTTAGGATGGACTTGCACTTGTTCGAATTTATTTGCTTTTTGACCAACACATGCAATGATCTTCACTTGTTCTAGTGATATAAAATCCGGTCCCATCTGAATTATATTTTTCACAATATGATCACTTGAATTTGTCATTTTTAAACTGTGAATTGGTGGACGTTTAAGGGTTAAAACTCTTGATATAGGGACTTTAAATTTGTACCGATAATGCATAGAATATTTCAATGAGTGCAGATATCGGCTCAATACAAAAACCCCAGTAATTCAGTCCTACTTCAGACTTTACACATGCCCTTGCTTTCTCAGACATCTTCAGATCCATAGTCAGATATATATCACAAACCTTTTCGTATATGTCTTTTGCTTCAACGTACTGTTTCTTAAGCTCCTTGTTTTCAGGCTCCAAACGCAAAGCAAATTCTAAATCTGCAGAAATGGAAATTACCAAGTCGTGATCCAAACCCTTGCAAACACAAACAGTCATACAAACGACAGCCACTGATATTTCTGGTATCAAGGGGTCTCACCTTCCACAGCTGCAAAATACTTTTGAAGCTCTTTACGTGCTGTCCCCCTACGGGAGTACGCTTTGGTGTAGCGATCATCCAAAGAAATGGCCTCAGTACAGTCCACTTCTGCGTCTGCATATCTGATGTGAAAATCCTTGTTAGAGAGGACGGATTGGAAGGGGACAAATTATCGATCTCACATGTTGTATCTACTGCTCAACAAGTACCACAGTGAACTCGATATTCATGTGGCTAGACATAAAAATAAAAAATAAAACATAGAAAGAAAGCAAGAAACTCAACATGATGTGAAGGTTCATGAAAATCATAGGCATGGGCACAATCATGAAGCTTCAATAGCGCAAAAAGTATCACATAACATCTCATACGACACAAAAACCGATAAAACTGCAATATAAGTCTAAGCCTAATTTATTACATGCAATTGTAGTATGGTGGAGCACAATAAACCCTCCATTGTGAAACATTTAAACCGCCGCACATTGATACCTTTCATTTCCAAGTACAACGTTTTTAAACGCTTGAGCAGTCATGAACAGGAAATGTTTCAGAAAGTGTGACCTTCTTATTTTGAGAAATGCCATAGCTCGATTTGCAAATGCCACTGCGGTTGGTTGCAATGCAATACTCCGTGAATAGCATTCGATTGCGTTCACGTATTTCCCTTCTTTGAAAAACTCATTACCCTGGAGAAGAAAAACAATTTAAAAAAGGTTATTCAAAGCATTTTTAAATCAATGACAGGCTCCACATAGCAAGAGGTTAGAAAGAAAAGGTTTTGATTACCCACAAGATCTTTTTCGGACATAGCATCAGGGACAGGCCCTTCTTCTTCAAGCCCGTAAGAACTTGATAAGCTTCCAAAACCTGCAAGGGATCCACTGCTTGAACCTCGTGTAGCTCCATAGATATTACTTGCAGTGGGTGCACTCACAGTGGACTTCTGCTCAACTTTAACCTTAGCATCTGGTGGCTTGGTTTTGCTGGTCCGTGCCACCTTTTTAGGAGATGGCTTTTGGGGTTCCTCGTCCACCTCAGCCAAAGCAGCGTCCTACTGAATAAGAGGTGTAACAAAACAGGTGACAATTATTAACTGAAAAAACGGCAACGGTATACACAACGGTATCCTTGAAATATTGGTAAGTATTCAATGTACAACAATGCTAACATGAACAGGTGGCTTAACCCCTAAGCGTCTAAAACGCCCAATATGGCCATCTGCATCACTGAACTTTGCAACGGTGGCATTTTCACATTTTACCTCGGTTTTCTGATTGCAATACATCATTTTCAAGCTCTTGTTCTATACTACAAGATCAACGGTGTCGATCGTGTCAAACTGAAGTCATTTTCACACAAACAGATGATTTGCAGCAGGGGATCCAATTTTACTACACTACAGAAAATACACAGTGGACGCTTAGGGGTAAAAAATCAACTGAACATAGACTGCAGATACTAGTTTCACAACCACAAGTAGATACCCCAGCTAACCATCAACCAAAAGTCTATACAAACAATAGACCCGTTGATGGCGACTCACAAGCAGAACTCAAAACTAAAACAATATTCCCAGTTTCTCAAACAAACCCATTCAAGGCCAAGGTCCCTACTGCAATAAGCTTCTCAGACCTTCACACATTGAAAAGTTTGCAACTAAATTACAATCTCCAGAGGCCAATGTTTACCACGTCAAATTTGTCCCACTTATCCTTGAAATAGTCATAAGTATGAGCTGCTGCTGCTTTATTGGGAACGTTTTTTTCAGCGTCATTACTCTTCTTTCCTACAGAGCTTTGCTTTTGACCTCGCAGAGCGGGAATTGTCTGCAACCATACAGAGACAAAAAGTAAGAGAGAATTCCGAGAATTTTTACCATTCTTTCGTATCATAGTTCTCTTCTTAAACCCTCAAAGCAATCGTGAAGTATATTCTCACCTCGTTTGCACTACCAACAATTTTTTTCTCTTTCTCTTTCACAGTATGCTCCCAGGCTGTCAGATCTTGCAGGAAATCGTTTAGCTCCTGAAAAAACAATCCAAGCCAAAAAAAATTCATTCAAAAGAAGAAAACGAGAACCAAAGCCTAACTCATTGCGTTTGAACGCATTCCCGAAAGCCGTGAGATTTCTATAAACATTCGAATAACCTCCACAAAATCAAGAAGTAAAGCCTACGAAATGAGAAAACCCTAATTTGAGCTTTCACAACCAAGGGCTCAAGACCCAACTCGACTAGAATTTCAATACAATACTGAAGGCTCGATTCACTATAAAAACTATGCAAACTAAATCCACAGCATGAGAAAACTACGCAAAGTTGGAGAACCAAACCCTAAAAAATCAGTATGAACAAAATGGGAGTATGGAATCAAGAGAGCTCAGTGGTTTCGAATTGAGGATTGCAAGATTGGAGAAGAAATTAGAATCGAGTCGCTCGGACTCTGAAGACTCGACTCAACAAGAATCGACTCACTGAACTTTCGAAGTCATCAAAACGACATCTGTGAAGGCTCGATCAACTACGTCATTCTTGCTTTCTTTCAATGAATTCAACATAAAAGCCATAAACAACGGAACATACCGTGCTGTTCTCCTTGATCTGCATCTGCGTTTCGATCGACATGGCTGCTGCACAACTTCTTCGAATTCTTCAAAATCCTTTCCAACTGCACGGAGACTTTTCAATTGATCGAATCACTGGCCGTGCAACAGCATAATTATTATCCCGAACTTATTTTATTACCGAGATTAACGCTCCTACGCCGTGCTTCTCATCGCTGCAAAGAAATCCATCGGTTATCAGAAAATCTGCAAAAATGCACAACCTCTAATTCAGTTGAACGCGATTGGATTCTTCCTTGTTCTCATTTCCCTTGCTATAAAGAAAATAAACAGTTACCTTAACCACGAGCGTCTCGCAAAGGGAAAAAAATAATAAAAAATCAATACACCACGAGACTATAGCCAAAAAAACGTCAGAAAACGTTTGTTGTTACTCTCGAAAAATATGATTGAGACGAGGAAAGGGAAGAAAACCAAACGATAACCGAAACTGACCTCGTAAGGGACAGAAGAAAACCAAAAAAAACTAAAATTATTGAAACTGACCTTGATGAGGTTCGCGGAGTTTCTGGAAATTCAGAAGAGCGCCCATATCGTGCATTCCACAAGAAAACTAATGTACTAATGCGAGTATGTCGTGAACCCTAAAATCCTAAAATCTGCAGCAATTGAGAGCAGGAAAACGAGCAAAGGCAGAGATGATTGTTTCTAGAAGGATATTTTTGGGCTCATAGTGTCACATTGTGCATTTTTCTCACATTGAGCCATTCACATTTGAATTTTCTCCTCCTAATTTAATTTGGTGCCACATGGACCCCTTCTAGGGGTGCCACGTGTCAAAAATAAAATATAAGCCAAGATTGAAAAAAAAGCCAAAAAAACTGGCACTAGGTCGAAAATCGCTCAGTCACCAAACCAGAAAATTCAGTCGTACAAACTCAATCGCACAAACTTTCACAGAGAAACTTTCCAAAAACCCTAAACTCAAAATCCTTCGATCGTTACCCTGACGATGCTCACGCCCAGGCAGATCGAATGAAGAAGTGAAAAAATCCTCAAGAATTCCGTAACACAACAATCACAGTACTTGAATCCACGCTTCTAAATTTCAAATCAGAAACCTAATCACGATGAAGCATTTTCCACACAATCGATCAACACTCACAGCAGCATGCATTCTTGAATCCCGGTACTAATTACTACTCAGCCGACATTGTTTCAGTACTCTGTCATCAACAGGAATCGATCAACAAAAAGCCAGGGACATGAGCTGATCGCGATATCTGAATCACTCTGTGCTGCGATCATAAAAAAACACGAACACTTTTCAGACATCCAAACAATTTTCAGAGAGGTTTTGCAACAAGTTTCCTTGCATTGATGGACTACTAGAAATTCGGGTTCTGGAACTTTCTCATCTTCTAGGGTTTCCAGATGCGCAGAATGTTACGACACTGTCAGCATGCACAATCAAACACATCATCGCTCGAGACAACAGAGAAACTCAGAGAAACTCGTGAGCAAACTATCACCTCCTGATGCAACGAAGGAGGCCGGAGTGCGATCGAAGGTGAGAGAGAATGGAAAAGCGAGAAGCAGCAGGCTTTGTATTCCACGTGGACCCCTTTTATTTTCCCTTCCTCTTTTATTTCCACGTGGACCCACTCATGATTTTTCCTCTCCGCAATTCCCGGGCCCCCATTTTCCGGCCACTACTGACATGCAATTTTGGGGTCATAGTCATAGTTTCTAGAAGGATTCTACACAGCTCAAGTGATCAAGTGATCAAGTAATTCGAATTTCTCAATTTTATATGTATTTCCATTACAATGAGAAATTTAGGTTTATATGAGCCAAATTTAGACATGTTCTAGTATACAATATGCACTATACATACATATGGGTTTCAATCCAAAAAAGAATATGTTTCATCTATTTCTAACTAAATGAAAAAACCC
The DNA here is from genome assembly GCA_022496805.1 of Pohlia nutans. Taxonomy (NCBI): domain Eukaryota; kingdom Viridiplantae; phylum Streptophyta; class Bryopsida; order Bryales; family Mniaceae; genus Pohlia; species Pohlia nutans. The sequence goes on from CM040105.1 coordinate 3,705,126, forward strand.
CTTTTTAACCCATTTTCAACCTTTAGTTTAGGCAAAAATGGATACAACTTTTGTTACTTATAATGTATCAAGAAAATATACAAATTGTCTTAAGAATCAAATACAAAAAAGAATCACGATTTTTGGGATTTTTTTGACTAAAATATAATTGATTGAAGTTTCAAATCATTTTGCAAACAGAATTTTCATATTGAAAAATATTATCCAAAAAGATCAAATACTAAAACAAACTTGTTGAAGATTAAAACTACCTTTCCAATGCACTTTACGGTTTGTGATTTGATGCAGTTTTGAATCCAAATGAGCTTCTCAAAGATACTGCTTGGAGGAATAATTCGAATTATTTTTGGAGCCTATTGTACACTAAATATGGCTATTAGTGTGTATGGGCAATTAGTAGTGTGTGAGACACTATTTGTAAATTTGAAAGAAAATAAATAGTATCACACTGTGAAAATAATCATATTTCGATAATGAAATTTTAAATTTTAAAAAATAATGAAATATAATTATAATTATATTTTTCATATTTTAACAAACACACTAATTTTGATAAATATAGATTAATGACAATTAGAGTCAAATAGTAAAAAACTTCAATTCATGTAAATCCTAAATTATTGAAATTAGTGTGTATCTTGGCAATTAGTGTTCAACATTCAAAATTTGATAAATTTTGTATATTAGTATCAAACAATTCTAATTGAAAAACAAATGCGTCATTAGGGTCAAAAAGCTTCAAGGTTTTTTCATAAGAAATAAATATTTTCAAGAGGAATGAAACACCGTATCTCAAATGAAATAGTGACTAGTGTGGGCCTACCCAGATGTTTTCCTTGTTCTCCATGTTCTTTGTGTTCCTGTGCATTCTCGTGTTTCCCATGCTTTTTCTTTTGCTTTTGCATTTTAGAATACTTTATTTATAATTTAATTTAATTTATGGTGACAAATTTTGATTTAAAATCCATAAATCCCACACTGTAGGTCCAAAAGTTATGAAACGAATTTAGTGCACCCCTACTTGTTGAGAGCTTTTTGACAATGCTAAGAATGACATCAAAACTCCCTTATTCCATTTTTCATAATGTTATTCAATTTATAATCATGAAACTCAATTAACCACTAAAGGTCACAAAGTGTCCCTAGAATTAACAATTAGAGAAAAACCATTATAAAGTACTATTTGGAGAAATATTTTGGAATTGCTATACGTATGAAATTTGTAGATTTTGAATTTTAGATCCCATCCGTATGTTTGGATTCACCAATACTATCACCAATATTTTATTATAGATTTTTAAATTAAAAATTAAAAATTCCTTCTAAATTTGAATCCAAACAAAATATTAATACTTTTTGAGTAAATTTTTTTGGAAAGGATTTGAAATGAAAAACTCTTGACATGGTGATTTTTTGAAATTTTTGTGTTCCTTAATCCTAAAAAGTCAATAAGGCCTGGGCGGGGCAGCTCGGAAGGCATCTAAATTTTTTTCGGAAAAAAAAAAAAAACAAAAAAAAACGACTCTTTTGGCTAGCCACTACCACGGCATTTTTTTTGAACTTTTCTTTTAGATTATTCTTTCATAAAAAGCCCATGGGGCTTGCTTGTCGTTTAAGGGTTAAATCTATGATCTCATTTTTGCAAAGTCACTTTTGAACTAAAGTCAATGCAATTTTGACTTTGTCAAAATTTCACATACTTCTACGTTTGTAATTTTAGAGAAGTGTGTACTTTAATAACACCAAATCCAACTGTTGAATAGGACAACAACTTGATGAAGTATCTCCAAAAAATGTTTCATGGTGAAGAGGTTCATGAGGAAGGAGATATGAATGAAAAAAATCATTCATCAACCCCATGGAGGTTGGTTGGGCCTTTAAGGGTTAAAAATCCATAACTTTCACATTTTATGTCTAAATGTGATGAAACAAACTCCATGCACCCCTCCTTGTTGAGAGCTTTCCAACGGTACCAAGAATGCAGCCAACAAGCGTACAGTCCGGGAGATCTCAATGTAACAAACAAAACAAACAAAATGTCTTAATCCCAAAAAAGTCCTCACTTGTTTTGTAAAAGTCAAAGCCCTACAATTTGCATACTTAAAATATCACATTGTATGATTTCTAATTGTTCATAAATAGTCATCAACATTATAGAGGAATGGCAAAAATTTCAACATGATTGGAAGATATTTGAAACATTTACAAATTTTATCAGATAAAATCTAAAAATAAATTATTTTCTGAAAATTTTAATATCAAAAATTATATTTAAAGCAGATAAATGTTATATTTATAAGTAGTTAAAAAATGAAATTGAAGAAATTAAAAGAAACGCATGATTGGAGCATCTTCAGAAAGCCCTTTCTATTTTGGACACTCAAATTTCAAATTTTTTGACGGTGTAAAATCTTCAAATGAAGTTTATTCTTTAATCCCAATGGTCAAAAGATGTATCATAACTCAACTTAAACATTTAATGAAAATACCATCTCCAACAAAGCTAAAACACTTGATTTTTTGGGCCTTTGACCAAAAACTATCCAAAAAATGGATGATTGGACTTTACAGGGTTAATGTATAGATATAAGAATCTTGGAGTGGTTATTCCAAAATTCAAATCTTGATTGTGATAGGAAGCTTAAAAAAGACTTGGGTTTAGTAACCGTTTAGTGTCCAAATATGTTATCAACAAAATGAAATTTTTACAAAACCATGTGCACTATTGTCTTACTCTTGATGCCTTCAAAGGCTAAGTTAAGGATCCAACCGTACAACGACTAAAAAAAATTAGCCCCTAAAGGACCATTGGGCCTCCATGGGGCCCTTATGTTATTTTTAGTATTTGTGAGAAGGTCTTATGTAGATTTTCTTTTTTTTCATATTTTATTCAACATATGTGATATTCTTCACTAATTCCAATGACACAAAATTTGGTCCCATTAAATTTATTTTTTCCCAATATGATCATTTAAAGTTTTCATTTAAATATTAAAAAAATCCAATATGACATGGCCAAAATTGGCCATGTTATTTTTAATTTTTTTAATTTTTTGATTTTTTTAATTTTTAATATTTAAAAAAATATATTTGCATAGCAGTTTCAGCAGCCTTTTGGAGGCCTCAAAATGCTTGTAATGTAGGAAAACATTGTCACCTCTCTACAAAACCCATAAATTCTTACAAAAACAAATCAACATATCTTCATAATCGTTCAAGATCTTTCAATAGGAATTTTCATAAGTAAAGCTTATCAACTCTAGTCTACAGTCTATTTTTTAATTTAGAAAATTCTATTTATTGTGCACTCTATTGCATTTACAAGCCTTGTGGGTCAAGATTTATGCTATATTCTATTGCACTTTCACTCGCTATATTTTCCAAAAAAAAATAATTCTAATGATTTTTTTAGCATGTGAATTCTTACTATGACTTTTATATTCTATTAAAATATTGGATTTTTTTGGAATGTTTGAATTTTAAATACAGGTTGTTTCTGCAACAAAGCTCAAAAATCTTCTCAAGTTGTGCCGATTTATGCCTTCTAGATTGAAAGCAATGATTAACCCCTAACCGTCCCGACGTCCATATTTTGGACGTTTTTTGGGATACATTCACCTTCGAAGACCTGTAACATTTGCAAAAAGTGTCCGATTTTAATGACATTTAAAAAAAACAAACCGCATGATGTATGGAATAAGTGGTAAAAATTTCAGATCAATCCGAGATGTGATGAATTTTTGGTGATCATTTGAAAGTAGGGGTCTTTTTTTTGGATAGTTTTTGTCCATTTTGATGGCTGCAACTTCGGGGGCTTGTATCTCCTTCATCCCATGTCCCTTTTCAATAAACATTATTGGGTTGGATTCCCCTTGTAGTCTAGTTATCATGGTAAAATTTTCATGTCAATCCATGTTTTTCTCAATGTTAGGAAGTCATTTTAGTGCACGGGTCTAGTGTGGACACTTATTGCTTTTTGGGTCAAATCGGTCACTTTTCGGGCTACTTTTTGACATTGCAAGGCCATTTTAGGGCACATTAAAAAAATTCATGAGTTTTATTTTGGTACCAATGTGTTTATATGACGATTTTGAACTACTTTATAGTTGAAAGTTTTTTCATTTGAGTAATTTTGAAAACGAATTTCACCTCTAAGTGTGTTGCTAGGGAAATTTCAGCATCCTTTTTTAACACTAAAACACTATGATCTTGCAATCTATATGGCCAAATGACCCCAAATTTGATCCACGTTATCTACAACAGGTATATTACAATATTGTACAGTTTAAATTTGTATACCTCACTTACATTTAGATCTATAACACATCAAAGGCAATGATGATTTTAAGCCCAAAAAAGCTAGGGACGCTTAGGGGTTAAGGCAAAAGGTGGACATACACGTTGGTAGATTGATGAAATGTTGTAGTCATTAGATCATTTCAATGTAAGTGAGAAGCCTTAAAAATCAAATAGATGTAGAATTTTGAGTAAATCAACATTCTATTTTTTGGAAAGTAAATTTTTTTCCGATTGATCAAAATGTTTTCTTTTTGAAGTCTTGATTGAATATTTTAGAAAAAAACAATTTAGTATCACTTTACATGCAATAGTTGTAGAGCTTTGATTAGTCATATGTAGTAGGCAACACTCTTTTTTTCACTGGATTTATATGAAAATTTATAATTTTTTGTAACTTTCTTCTAACTAGAAAGATGTTTATTTTGAGATTATTTACACATGTATTCAATTATATGTTTATAATCTACGAATGATGATTTTTAAACCTATAATTAAACATTGAAATTTTGTGATTTTTTTTGCACTAATTCAAAATGATAATCTTTATGAATGGTAAAATTTCAGAATTTTTGGAGCACTTTTGAACAATTCACTTTCAGCATATGCACAAAATAACTCGAACGAGTTCCATCAATCTTCTCAATGGTGGCGTTTTCTCAGAAATAGTGTGATTTTGTCGATCCTTTTTTCATACAAAAGTTACGTAAGTCTTCTTTAATTTCAACAGTGCTAATTGTCAAAATTACTGAGGAATTTAGCTTGTTACAAGAACTAGTCAAGAAAACAAGAGCTAAGTTCAACGCCCTGGTCCTTTAGGGGTTAAAGTCGATTTCATATCACTGTACATGCAATTTTGTGAGTGGTGATACAAAGGGGCAACAATTTTTTCTAAGGGGCGTTGTACACTAACATGTTGAATATATTAAAATTTATCATATTTTGATTTTTTGTGATTTTTCTCCTCATTAATTTTTACTTAGCTGCGAAACTAAACAAATGTATTATTTAATAATACCATATGAAACTCTACAAAAACTCTGCAAAAATTTCAAAGTTAATTTATCACGTTTTTATATGTTTTTCCACCTCCTTTTTTTCACAAGTGGTAGGATGCAGAACTTCAATCAAGATCAGAATACATATTTGTAAAACATACCATTATAGGAATGTGTTTCACAAAAAATAAATAAATTATCAACCTGAAGGAATATCAAGAAATGTCTAACATGTATGACCATTGCCACAAATGCGATACACTCCATTTCCTTTACCTTTGGCTCTTTCCAAAACCACAAATGGACACATCTTTTCTTTTGCTCAAGTAACCACTTTTTGTTTCAATGATTTCTTTTTCACTATCCAATTGTGTATACATTTCTTTTGTATTCTGTACCATATTAATGCATATATGTAACACTTAACCCTTAAAAAAGGCCAAGGATTCATGGTTTTAAAATGATAAATTCAATCGATTATATTGTGAAAAATACAATTCATATGAGACAAAATTTTATATCAACGGAACCATCGAAGAACATTGCATATGTTGGTCAAACAACATGTAAATTTAAACAAAAAAAAGTCCATGTAGAACCTACTCAAAAGTGTTAAAAAAAAAAAAAACATGAAGCCCAATTTGGGCTCTTTGGTCCTTTAGGGGTTAAGGTGATTCAGATTCAGACTTTTATTCTTGTTTTTACAACGGATTTGTGAAGAAATTCTCTACATTATCCCGTTGTACACGAAAAGTGGTTCGAATAGATCTTGCATATTCAACATTTTACAACCAACAATTGGTCAGATGAGCGTTAAACTGGCGTGTTCTTGAGTGCCAAAATCGTGACATTCAAGTGCTCAAAGCTCTGAAATCTAGGACTGGTATAGATGTGAGGATCATTTGATGTCGCAAACAGCATGTGGAAACCGTACTGCATGAAAAGCTTGATCTCTGGATTCGAGCTTCTGATAGATAGATGATACTTTGTTGACCTGCGCAACTTCTCATATCATATCTTCACGTGCACAAGCGCAACACTCATTTTTTATAAACTTTTATGTGGATCCTTCCTTGACAGATTGGTGCACTACTGGTACACTTTTCCTGTGCAATTACTGTGGGCCACGGTACTTCTAATAAGATTTTGCACATAAGTTTGAATTTAAAAAGACCATTTTTAATTTTTTAATTGTTTATAATTAGGATTAGTGTAAAGTCATGTATGATTTAGTCCTTGATACACTAAAAAAATCTTGTTATAAGTAAAAAGTTACAGTAAGAATGTAAATTCTTGTGTAGTTTACAATAAATGCATTGAAAGTTGTGCTATATTTGACCTTCTTCACTTAAAATGAAACCTTAGATTTGGTAAATTTCACTGTCAATATTTGTTGAAATAGGACAAAGAGGCACTGTAGAAAGAACATTTTGTACTCAATTGAAGAATCTTCTATATATACATTTTTACATTTATTTATTTTAATTTTGTTAATTTATTTGATTTATGAACATATTTGAAGTCCTAGTGTATTTAAATAAAAATAAATAAAAATTAAGAGATTTCTATAAAATTATAAGGTTAGAAAATTGGAGTACAAAAAATATTCCAGTATAATGTTATTGGCACTGTATGACCCATTCCATTGGAATATGTTACCAATTGTTCAAAAATACTAGGTCTTACAGTATGAATAGTTCAAACCTATTGTTTTCCTATTCTATTGCATAATTCTATCGACGGTAAGCTAAGAGCATCCACAATCCTCCATAATAGAGACACACAGTGTAAGAGGTTGCCACAAGAGCAAGCAAGAGGAAGCCGACGTGAAACAATTTTCCACACGGTAGCCATAGGGGACGGTAGAAATAAGGCATGGCACGGCAAGCCGTTGTCGCGTTCAACGTCATGGCCCTGTCTAGAAATCATGACAAAAGGCTACACCGTGTGCTTTTTAAAGAGGATCATAGTCGCATCTTATTCTCTTGTACTATATTGCTATAAGTTGTTGGTGTTTGGCCGGGATTGCTAAAAATTTGGTGGGTCATAGTGAGGTGAGAATCTTGATGAATGCAACCAACCTTGCCTTTAGAGGAGAATGGCCTGATATGGGTATCACTTTTACGAGTCTCGCATAGTATGACTTATGTTTAACTCATTTTATATGTGCTAAAAAGTCTGTCTTTAACACCATGTATATAGTTGCAGCCATGGTGCCTATAACAGCCTCTAATTTTTATAATCTTTTCAATGTTTTTTTCTTACCAAATCGATATTTCTCGAAAATCACACTATTTTTGGAAGGGTACCCATATCAGGCCATCACCCTAGAGGGTTGTTTAGGCTACAAAGGGCCGGGTTCTGCATGTCTTAATGTATCGCACGCAGTTCAGGCTTCCCAACCGGCCATATGTACTTGCGTAAATAAAGATGAAAACAATGTATTTTTTGGCTGTAGGCTGTCCTTGACCTTGCACAGAGGATGGAATGATGTGGCAACTTGGAACAGAGTCAAGCTCATTGTGTGGTCTGCAGCAATGTCATAAGAGATAATATATGGAGTAGGTAAATAAATGTGAAACAAGGAATGCGGAGAACCATCGGATTGACTGATCCAAATTGACATTTGACCACTTTGATTTCAAACAACACTAGAAGAAAAGAGGGACTTGTACACTAAGCATGTGCACTCATATGTGGCCAAATTCACTCAGAATCCCACTTTAGATTGAGTGTACAAGTCCCTTTTTTCTTCTAGTGCAATAAAATCAATGAATTCTTATGAAGAGTGACACGCTGTCTCTATTTGGTTGAGGTCCCTAAAACAAACATAACAACCAATGCATTTTTGATCTATCGTTGAATGATTTTGAAATAGAGAATATAATGGTTGATTTTCTCCAAATCTTGATGTGAATATAGAGCCTCGTTATGACAATTAACCCTTTAACGTCCCGATTCAACACTGTTTTCAAAGATTTGTTATAAAATGTTTAATGAAAAATAAAAATGGAGTTGATGTACAAAGCAAAGTTGTAATGTCAATGTGAAGATAACATCTGTACGGTTGTATTCATCATATTTATTATTAATATTTTTTAATTAATTTTGCAAGGTTTTCTCTTGAAATTCAATCCAAAATCCAAAATTAACACCAAAAAATCAAAAAACATTTTAATGAAATTGGAATAACATGCACTACAAGATGGTATGGTTTCCATTATTTGATTCTACTTATTATGGAAAATCATGTTTCTTATTTTGAAGATCCATACTATACAAATGGTAGTCAACTAGCACAAGAATCAAGAGAATTTTGGATGGATGAAAAGCATCACAATATATGATGAAGGGACGCGTCAGAAATCATCCTACGTCCAGAGTATGGACGTTGGTGCGTCAAAGGATTAATAAGTGGAGCCATAAAGGTAGCGAGGGATATCTGTTATTTACATAATGCCAGGTTGTGATTTTGAGGCAAGTTTTTAGTGTTTTGGTTGGTGTGTCAAAGCAAGATAATTTCTCATAGCCCTTGTTACTAAATGGGAGCCTTCAGATTTATCAAAAGTAAATCACTCAACCAATAATTGATCGTTTCCTAAACCCAGCTCGCGCCTGCTTGATCAGACCGTCTGCACCATCATAACCTAAACTTTTTGTTGAAATTTAGCAATTCACCCTTCTTCCACAAACATCATAAGATCACAATGAACCCATTGTTAGCAAAGCAGCTGCGGATCCATGCATGCCCAAGCTAAGTAAAAAGTGAGCACATAGTGTACGTTTGTGGTTCAATATAAGAACTTGGCATTATATCCAATAACCTTCTCCAACCTTCTAGTTGTCAAAGATTATCTAGTCTTTAAGGAGGTTATACTTTCACGTTATGGAAAATGATCTCAATGGTTGAAATTGTGCAATCATGCTCAATCAAGGGTCTCAAAAGTAGAATAGTGTAACTTTAAAAGACTGAAGAGAAGGTAATGAGATATAACCAAGCTCTTCATATCCTATGTTTGGTTGCTACTTTTACATAAATGGAGTTTATTGAGGTTATGATCGTATTAACTTGTTAAAATGATAGGTGTAAGTAGTCATGCACCATTGGTCCTTTGTCTGGTGAACAGTGAATCACGGGTTGATCGAACAAACACTTTATTCACGTCAACCTTGAAAATGAACCGAAGTTCTTACTACTTAAAATGACGTGTCTCATTATGCCAAAATTGTGACATTCATGTGCACAACGCTCTAAAAACTAGGACAAGTATACATCTAAGGTTCCAGACAAGTGTCAATTTCTTGAAATTTTTCCATGTTAACAAATATGATGATGATAGGTGTTCAACACACTTTTCATATACTTTGGCTTATATCCATAAATCCACAATTGGTAGGTAAGGTAGAGGTACTTTAACCCCTAAAAGCCCGAGGGGTATTGAACAAAGATAGATAGATAGAAACTCCGACCCTATACCAAGGCCGGCGTGAATAAAGTGTCCGTTCGTAATGTCAATGACCCGGTGCCCACCGGACAAGGGGACATTGGGACCATATTGAACAAAACATAGATGTGTTATAATTATATGTGCCTTCCATATGTTTGATGAAGTTTGGTTCAATAGATAAAATTCAAGGCATCATCTCTACAAATTATTTGTACGATCAAATTTCCAAAAATAGCTTTAGAAATTTTTAATGAATTTAAAAGAATTAACCTTTAAAAATTTGTAAAAATTACAATTTTCATTTTCAGAGTTTGAAATTTAGCATGATTGGTTAAAGTTGGTTTATCTATTGTAAACTTCAAAAAAGAAAAAGAAATGATAGAGGGAACATCATTACTTTCCCCAAATAGCAAATTTTACAACACTAAGATAATGTTGAGGTGATTCACTTTGAAAAATTCTCCCCGATGGAGTGTTACTTGGATTGACATGATTCAAATTGCGTTGGAAAGTATACTTGATGTAGTATTTTAAAATATTTTTTATTTTTTCAAAAACGTATTTTTTTGTTCCGGGCAACTCGTTAGATTCGGCAGCAACTAGAAAATGGTCGTTTGAGCATTTAGGGGTTAAACCACCACGAACCTAAAACCACCAACTTCCACACCCTTCCTTCATTTTAAATCATGTAGGTTGACAGTACACGATTTAATTTTTTAGCGATTAATGCATAAGTCATGTAATGAAAGTCTACATTTCCTCCCTAAAATGAAGGAAGGGTGTAGAAGTTGGTGGTTTTAGGTGTCGTGATGGTTCAAGGTTCCTCTACCTTAGGATGAATCAAAAGCAAGTCACAGTACTCCAAATCTGTGCACGGTTTCTAGCCTAGTCTGAAATTATATTCCATCTTGTTTTGTTGGCAGTTTTGTAAACCGGACTTGGAATTGAACATGTAGACTGTTACACAAAGCCGGGCTTGTCCATATCAGTAGGTTCTGGTGGTACAGTAAAGAAGTGGACCAAAATTGGCCGATCTGCAGGCTTTGGAGTTTGAAGCCCATCATGCGTTTATGCTCGTTTTTAGCACCTTGTTGGTCAATTAAACGTCCCATCTGCGAAGCCAAAGAGTGGAATAAGTCTGGCAGTGTGAAAGTCCTTGGAAAAAGATGAAAGAACACTCATGAAAAAAAGCTGTTAAAATATCCTCCTTTATGCAGTTTTCGGATGTGATGTAAAGCTACAGTGAGGAAATGGCCAGCCCTCAGGGGAAGTGTAAACTGCAAGACACCGTATGTGGCAGACTGCAACTTTCTGATCCTTAGCTTAGTCTGCAAAAAAGTCGACGTGCATAAGAATATACCAAGTTCGGAATATTCTCTTCCTTTCAGAATATTTTGGGAGGCTTTCCCTTATTTTGAAAAATATGGACAGAAGACTCTTTCGTCTTTGTTGGAGCCTATGACCGTGGAGCAGCGTTGATCTTTCACAACGTCCAGTCTACTAAAATGCATGTCCACCCTACTTTTAGATTTTTGAAATCTACAAGTTGAGTACATGTTTGTTAGTTGGACAGGCATTTTAGTAGGTTAAACAGGCAAAATAGTAGATTGGACTTTGTCACTTATGCTTGTCATTATTTCGGTGTTTGAATACAGGAAGCAATTTACATTTTCAGCAAATACAACTAGAATTTCAGTATACATTCATTGGAGTTATTGTTTTACTCCAAAAAAAATTTGAATTCCTCTTTGATTTCAAGATTTCAACCATCAAAGTTTCAATAATTTAGAACATGAGTCAACATGAAACTAACACGCAAATGAGATTTCATGCACAAGGTTCGAATTTTTTTGAGTTAACCCCTAAAGGTTCAACCATGCATTTTTTGCATGATGTACAGAAGTGAACTCCGTTTTCTCATCCGCCATACACTTTTAGTAGTGTGGAATTTTTACTATAGATTTAAAGTCACAAAATGGAGAATACATATTGAATTTTAGTACATGATCATTATAGGGTTAAGGACATAGATGATTACAGTACGCACAAAATCCAAAGGGAGCCGCACAAGGGGTTGGATTGAAAAATTTAGGTGTGTTTAAAAATAGCTTCAACCTAGGGCCACATAGGGCCGGGAGAGTAATTTCATCTATTTAGAAAAAGTCTCAACACTGATTCCTTACCTCAGTCGAAAATTAACACTATTGATGGTGCCTCCCCCACCATTCAATTCAACCCAATTCCAATCCAACCCTCTACCCTGAATAGGGGTCTTAAGAGGACCAATTTTTTTAAGAGAGGACCAAAAATTTAAAGGGACTCACCCTGTAAAAATCACTTTGTGTTAAAAAAAATTAAAATTTTTAAATAACAATAATAATAAAGGGGACCGTTTGACAAAAAAATTAAAAATTTATGGTTGTCTGACTATTTGTGTCAAAAAATAAAAATGAAATTACCTTATTTTTGTATAGTAATGGTAAATATTTATATAGTGTGAAATGTCGATAAATTAGTATGGGTCTCTTTAAGACCCCTATTCAGTGTAGTGATCCATGGGTTGCATTGAGAGTGGTTGAAAACACTCAACCCAAACTCAACTAAACCCCAGTGCAACTCCCCCACCCATCTGTGAAACGCAAATTTCCAAGGCCAACGTTACTGCTGCTACTACTACTATTATTATTACTATTATTATTGAAACAAATGGATGCTTTATTTCCATTAGTTGCACAGCAACAGGTTTTATTTATTTTTGAAACACAAGTGGAGAGGACAGGCTGCATGGAGCATCATTACATTCAAAGATACATGATGGATCCCATCATTACAAACATGTGAACAGCTGTGGGTTTAGTAACATACACTTTCCATGGCCCCTGCTTCTGCACCTGTTCCCATGTTTCCACTTTTTCTTTTTCAGCCTCCTGAGTTCTGTGAACCACTTACATGACAGTGATCCATGGACACCATTTCAGTCTTCCAAAAAAAGGCAATTTCTTGCCAAAACAGAAAAAAAGAAAAAGAAAAAAGAAAAAGTATTTCACTCTGCTTCGACATCAAAGTAGAAGCATAGAGTACAGACAGCTTTTGATGATGGCCCATTCACATACACCAATGCTATCGCATGCATCATGCTTCAGGTAAATTTGAGGGAATCTGTTGTCACCCAAGAAATATAAACTTCGCAATTAGAAATTACTCTAACGCATGATAGAAAGGAATGCAACGCAAAAAAAAGAGCATGGCTTTACTTGCGGCAGTGTAATGCAGTTGCACAGTGCTTGAGCAGTAGTTGCAGCAAGAAAAGACAAGGCTTTGAATTTTTGTTTCTCGGTTTTATTTTCCTTCATTTCAGGAATGCAAATGCAAGTGCGGCAGAGGCTTGTTGTGAATGGGCCATGACTTCATGAGCGTTGTATAAATACTGAAGATGTATAACTGAAATATAGAATATTTTAGAATATTCTGTAGAGCCTCCATAGCATAATAGAGCAATAGGAGCCAACTGGAACCCTTTTGCAATGGAACCACAATATAGTTACAATTAGAAACTATGTTTATGTGATAATGACACGGTAATCCCAAAATTCATGAAATATTAATGGCATTCCTTTATTTCTTAAAAAAGTAGATCTAAGTGAATATTCTCTTTCGATCCAGTTTTCTAAAAGGTGCTTCATTGTATTGCTATATTATGCCATGTCTTTTTTTTGGTCATAAAACACTTTTTAAAATAAAATAAAAACAATTTTCCAAAATCAATTATGTTTATTTTTTAAAATAGTATTTGACGACCTTGTTCTTGATCTATGGTATTGAGTTTGGCAAATCAACATCCTCATAATAGTACATTAATTGGGGTAATGGTCTTTTGGTTTGTTCATAAGTTAAAGTTAGGTTATTTGAATTGCGCAGATCTCAATGTCTTCTCTACACTAATGAAAAGGGTGGTCTTTGGACACCAAGGAATAATGCCAGAGCATGGTGCCCAATGCCCACATTGGCACTAGCTTGGTGTCATATGGGCCTTGGACATCACACTTTGACTCTATTCATTGCGGCTCAAGTACCTCTTTTTTACTAGGAAAAAATAACATTGCTCTCTAATCTGCTCTTCAGAGAACAATAAGTTAGAATGAACACTACACTCAATGGCGTATTTAGTGTCTCGGGACACTATTCCTAAATCCAAACATCATTTAATTTTTGGGAGATATAGTGTCCTTGTAAGAAAAATGAATGTGGCAACTTTATAATAATCATGACATGCTACCTCATGTCACTCTCATTACTTGGAAAGAACATGATACTCTCAATGAAAGTGAGAATGACAAGTGGCAAACTCCTATGTAGTGTCAAGGGACACTATTTATCTTCACCTTTGAACAAATTGTGGTAAAAGACATCAATTCTCCTCGGACACTAAATACGCCATTTAGTGTAGTAGAAATGTGTAGTTGCAACACGATGTTCTAGCATTGGAGCTTGGTGCCCCAATTTTTCCTTTTCTACTATAGTCTACCCTTCATAATATGACACTCCATAAAATAGTGAATATATTATTGTTTTACAATGTTCTAGCACTCGAGCTTGGTGCCTCAATTATTCCTTGTCTACTACAATCTACCCTTCATAATACGATTCTTAGTAATATGACTCTCCATAATATGAATATTATTGTTTCAAGCAATACACATGTAACAAGTCATTTTTGTGGCTAACCCATGGGTGCCACTTTGAAGTTAGGGCTTCCCAAACATGTCATAATAGATAATAGAGAGGGACAAGTGTAGTGGAAACCAAAAGGACTTCCAAAGTCATTTGCATTATGTTTGATGAACAAATATTCAGTCAAGTGATCATCTAAATGACACAAATGAGTAGTACGATGCTAGGAATCCCAGTACTTTCATAGAGCACTTCCAGTTGTGTAACGGAAAATTGTGTATATAAATTTGCACATTTGGCAACATTTGGTGTCCACGTCAAGTTGTGGATCACTTCACTACAAGTAAGGGGAGTCATTGCAATGGCTACTTGTTGAAAGTTGTAAGATGGCATGTATGGTCATATTCGTTATATTGAGACTTTTAGCTGATTTTGAGACAGAATGCCAGTTATTCAAAAATTCATTTAAAAAATAATAATTGAAACCAAAAAAAAGTTAATGCTCAAATAGTGATTCTATAATGAAATTCCGAAAGGTGGTGTTGTTAAATATTTATAAAAAATAGTAGTAAGGAGATAAAATGGTTTATCTTCGAGTCGAAGATAAAAATGAGACTGCGAAAAGTCTCAATATAACGAATATGGCCTTAATGTGAAGAATGAAATTCAAATGTTACTACTTTCACTCTTCACATGCCACCTCACAACTTTCAACAAGTTCACTTAAAACAACCCTTGTAGTGACTTTCCTAATTGATTTCAAACATGATGGCTAGAAGTAGTTGATGTGGAGGTGTAACAAGAGTGGAAGAACATTTGCAACATTGTCTTCGTCCTTCACATAGTGTGAAATGGGTCTAACGTAACCACATCTAATTGCAACCTTTACCTAAACCAACCCAAACATATTATTGCCTAAAATGTACATCTTTTGAACATAAAAGTATAAGGTCAATTTTGGGTAAACTCAACACTAGAATTGGAAATTCACAGTCTATTCATATATTGTTAAAAAAATTCACACTAAGATGCATTAGAATTCTATTTCAATTCTTGACAAAAATCAACACAACCTAATTCAATTTAACAATAGAAATATGTTTAAGTGTTTATTCATTCGCTTTCTCCTTCTTAATTGATTTTTTGGTGAATTCAACCATACGATCATTTAATTAGCTTGTCGTAGCATGACTTTCTAAAAACAAAAATAAAGTGAATTCTTCACCAATTGCAATATCATAATATTTGAACTTTCAAAACAAGATTTATCATTTGTTCACAAAGATAAAGTTTCATCTAGTTAAAGAATTCATTGAATACCTATAAAACAAAGCTCTTCATATTTTTCACCTCACTAACAATCATAAATTGTATATATAGAAATATTCTAAGCAAGATTATTATTTTCATTTGATTTTTTTCAAATTAGATTTTTTAAAGTTGCGCAGAAAAGGCAAGAATTACTTCAAACCTTCCAAGAATCCTTCATAACTCTTGCAATAGTTACTCATTGTAAACTCATAATTTAACAAAAATTCTCATGCAAAGCATAGCCTATATGAGCTACTATATCAGTACATAAAACAATTCTAAAATATGAAATTACTAGAGTTTATCCAAAACCCCAAATCCCACTTTAGATCTTTGGGTCTCAAGGGGATAAGATCCCTTTACCTCAATGTGGTCAATTAATTCACCTCGATTAAATTATGGTAAATTGTAGCCATATATTCTATAACATTTTATAACAATAGGGTTCTAAACCCCCTATTGGTTGGATAAAATTTTACAAATATAGTAACTTTTCTTGAACCATGGTGAGAGAAGACATTTGGCATTGCACAAGGGAATTTAGTAAGAATCAAACAAGAAAAACTTACAAAAGATGTGAAGAAAAGAGCATCCAAGAGCATCGGGGAGAATCTTGAAAACTTTAGTAGGGGTAGAAAGTTTAGGGCTTAATAATGTAATGCGTCATTCCATAAGCAACGATAGAGTTATCCGAAAACAAAAGAGGAGTTTTCAAACTTCTATGGTATGTTTGCATGCCAATATAATCAATTTCTCACAATCATTGTTCATGAATAGTTCCTTGGTCGGCTCTCTTAGGTTTTGGGGGACTTATCGAACTTTCTTTTAGCATTGGAGAGGCCACGAGTTCCATGTCCCACGGGTGGAATAGGGCTTTGCTTTGGATTATTTTCCAACTCATCGTAGACTACTTTTGCAGTCTTTTGAACTCAAAACAAGTCTAAGGTGAGTTGCCATTTTGAGACACTCTTTTCGGTTAAGATAGATAAAAAGAAACTCTGAACCCCTTTCAAAGCCAGCATGAATAAAGTGTATGACAATGAGCCAGAGCCCATTGAACAAAGGGCCATTGATGCAACTTTTCAGTTAATCCTAATTGTAGTTGAAATAGGTTTAAGATTTAAATGAAAAAACATGAAATTATTTTTCTCGTACATTTCTATGCGGTTGAACCTTGGCCACATAAACGTTTGTAACAATTACTTTCCATTAACAACTTTACTCTCGTTCTTTACTTTTCATTTTCACACCATGCAAGTTGACAATATTATCCATTTTTACACATGCAAAATAATCAATCAATTTCATGCATGTGAACTTACGTTGGGTAACTGGTGTGAATGGGCCATGAGGCTTCTGTTTTTTTGCGACAAAGGTCCTTGAATTGGACAAAAATTGATGTTCCTATCTAGGGTCAAGTGGACAAGTGGCATTAAATCATTGGAATATTTGTGACACCTCATATTTTGACTGTTATCCACTTTGCATCATCCATAGGGAGGACCTGGTTCTAGGCCAGCTGGCAGGGTGATCCATAATAAATAGGAGTATTAAGAGGACCTATACTAATTTATTGACATTTCACGGTATATAAATATTTATTGTTACTGTATTGTAAAATCAAAAAATAGCTCATTTATTTAGTTTTTTTCACATAAACTATTATTATTTCTTATCATAGTCAATACTTATTCATCATTTTTTATTAGTAATTTTTTTCAAAAAATCCATAAGGTAATTTTTATAGGATAAGTCCCCCTAATTTTTCAGTCCCCTTGATACCCCTACATGGTGTAGGTACGTACCCTACAACTTACCACACCCAACAAAAAGGACCTTTTGGCTTTACCATCACTTAGTTGTTGGTGTTTGAAAGACAGAAGCAAGGACCGCAGTCTGGGAATTGTTTATTTGCAAGGATCTGTTTCCTATTAAAATCTATGCAGAACATGCAACATTCAATCAACATATCACGTGATCGTGTCAGCAAGGTGTATGATGAATGTTGCCGTGTGACCGAGTCCCAAAACCAAGGTCAAATCTATCTGATCCTACCCAATCCGTTAACAATGCCACTGTTTAGGCCCCCGCCCCCTTCTTTTTTTAACAACTAACCATCTGTTAGTTTTGAGAGAAAGTGAACCTTGTACATAAGTATAAAACCATGTATAAAATTCTTCATCATTCAGTTTTGGGCAATGAATTACAGTTGATGTCGTTATCCTCATTTCACAACACGTAAACTGGATGTATGTGAAATTGATGTTGCCAATGTCAGTTCTTGACTACAGGACACTGAAATCATCATCTACTGTGGGTGGTGGGCACATTCATCCATTTGGACAAATTCTCATCACATTTGGATGAATTTTACCCCATTGTTTTGGAAAAATAATTATTGGTGAAGCCTCTCATAAATATCGTGGGCCACAGTATATGATGATTTCAGTGTAGTGAGAAGAAGAGTACCGTGGTCATAAGATTGTTGTGATTAAAGAGTCTATTGGGGCAGTTCCAACTCTTGAATTCACTCGTAATTAGTTGCTAAATCGCTTTGTTGAATGGGCCCGGTATAATACTTCAGAATATTTTATTGAAAAAAAAAAAAAAAACGGCAACGCTTGTTGGCATCGGCAGGGTTTGTGTTTGTTTAAAAAAAATTAATTTAATTGTTTTTTAAGAAAGAAACAAAAAACAAAAAACAAAAGATATATATGTGCTATATACAAACAATCCAGAGGACAATTCCATATAGAATTGAGACTTGATATAGAAATAACATTGACCCGGGCAAGTGGTGCCCAATTCCACGGATGCACAATGATTTTGCTTGAACATTTTCTTAGGGAGCGCTACCTTTTTTACTACACTGAAATGATCATATACTCTTATCCACAATATTTATAAGAGGCTTTACCAATAATTATTTTTCAAAATATCGTGGTAAAATTTATTCAAATATGATGAAAAATTGTTCAAACATATGAGAATGTGTCCAAATGGATGAATGTACCCACGTCATTCACCCACCCACAGTATATGATGATTTCAATATAGTAATCGCCTAGTCAATTTATTTTCACGGCATGTTTTTACTGTCCAACCGTGTAACTCCCGAAAATGAAGGAATTTGGTACTCTCTGACTCCCCTTCTGGGGCAGAGGCAATATAAAAACCATCACTTTTATTTTATTTTTATTCCATATAAAAGTCCACCTTCTTCTGATTCTTTACAAGCAGTTGCACTCTGACAACAGCTGCTCATCAATCTCTCAATCCCACTGACAAACGAAAAAAGTGCTTAGACATTTACGAGTAACTAATAAACTGACACTGCAACTTACTAACTTATTAGTGACTTGCACAATCTTTAATTAAATTAATCATAACTACCAGTTATGCGCCAATAGGAAAATGAGATTCCCTCTGTGGACCACGTGTCAGGCTTTCGTGTACGTCACGGTTGACGGAGATTGACCCTCCACTACCGCGGCCACCGGTCACCGTGTACCCCGACCCCAAATCTTCGCTAGTCCTAGATCCCAAGGGATACAAAGCGGCAGCCTCGTGCCTTGTCTTCCCTAATCTCCTCTTACAGCCTCTGCATTTCTCCTTTGAATTCCAACAACAACACCATTTCATTTTCCTGTTTTGCAATTCCAAAACCTCCATTTCTCATCGCAAGGGTGAGTGATTTCTCCTTTTGTTCTCATACTTTTTCTTTGAAGAATCGTTGCAGAAATTCGACGTCGTTTGAATTTTTTTTCACCTTTTCTTTAACGCAAAAAATCAACTCGTTCGGTTTTTACTCTTGTTGTTGTTGCTGTTGTGTGAAGCTTTCTGTGAGAATAGCCACTGTTGTTGAGGTTTGTGACTTTGTTGCAGAGATTTCAATTCTTTTTAGTGTTTTGCATTTCAGAGCAAGCGCTAATTATTATTTTTCTTTTCTGTGTTGCAGTGGTGGAAGACATATATATTTTTATTTTTTTTGGTTTTGTTCTCGGGGAGTCCTTTTTTATGTTTTGTTAAACCAAGAAACATAGGTGACGTTACTGAATCCCTCGGCCAATTGAGAGAAGAGAGGAGGGATTGAGATGAAGCTAGTGAGGGACAGGTTGTATATAGGCAACATTAGGGATGCCGCGGAGGTGTTGACGTCGCCAAATCCGCCGGTCACGCATATGTTGTCGCTCATCATGCCGAAAGATAGTCTGGAGTGCAAGAAGCCGGAGGAGGACGAGGAGAATAGTCCCCTTGGGGTTGTCAATGTGGCTGAGGTCGAAGTTGACAAGCTGGAGAGGAAAATCGTGCCTATTCGTGACATCGAATCTCAGAACTTGTTGGATCATCTGGAGGAATGCCTGGAGTTTATTGACAAAGGCCGCAGCGATGGCGAGATTCTCGTGCACTGCGTTGCTGGCGTTTCACGCAGGCAAGAGAAAAATCATTATGCATTTTTTTATTTGATTTTCATGTTGCATTCTTCAAAAAAAAGGAGATGTCAAACATTGATGTCCTTTGATGTAGCGTGGAATTTTGAATCCATTTACACAATGTAGATAGTTGTTATGGTCTAGTCATCCTTCGAATTTGCATAGAATTTTGAATCCATTCACACAATGTAAATAGTTGTTATGGTCTAGTCATCCTTCGAATTTGATTTGCAGGAGTTTCGAAACATCACTTGTGAATTTATTTTTTATTAACTCTAGCTTGATTGCTTGTTGTTTGGTCTTTGCAATTGTGTACGTGAGAAAGTTTAACTCCTAAAGAACCAAGAACCCTCAATTGTTTTTAGCACTTTTGAGTAGGTCCTATGTAGACTTCCTTTCGTTCAAATTTACTTGTTTTTTTACCAGTAAATGTTCTTCATTGATTCCGGTGATATAAAATTTGGTCTCATCTAAATTATATTTTTTTACAATATGATCGATTGAATTTGTCATTTTAAAACTATGAATCGGTGGTTCTTTAGGGGTCAATGTATTAGGAGTTCTTCACGATAAACGTGGAACTTAGTTATCATTTATTAATGGCAACCTTTTTTCTGTTTCTGTCAACTGTTGGTTTTCGTTTCTATGAGCCAGGATTGACTAACGTTGGGCTGTTGTTGAAACCTGCAGTGCAGCTGTTATTACTGCGTACTTGATGCGCTTGGATCGATGCACTGTAGATGGTTCGCTTCCTTCTCTCTGTTTTTGGTCGTGGTTATTTTTCGTTCATTTTTTTTTTTCCTATTTTTTTTTTCCTGGTATCTTTCTTCAGTTTCAGGCACCGTGATGTTTGCTATACAAATAATCTCATCACCAAAATCGAAGTAGATAAAAGTTTCTTGCATTGCATGTTCATGAGTTTGGTCAATTTCTTGGGGAATGTTGATAGCGCTGTTTACAGCTTATTGGTGGGCTGAGACACTGGATTTCTCTTCAAAGTTCTCTCTTTGCTATACTAATCTTGTTCTTTGACTTCCTCCAATTTGACGAGAGTGTTTCTTTCCTCTATACAGAAGCACTAGCATCCTTGCAGCAAGTGAGTAGAAAAGTATTTCCGAACTATGGGTTTATGCAGCAGGTATATCATTGCACATTCTTATTCCTTCTGATATTGCTCAACATAATATACATAACCTTCTCTCTTTGCTTTCATGGCCACATTGCGGTTGGAAAACAGGAGGAGGGTCCAGAGCTATAACCTCTGTCCTCCTGGAGAGTCGTAGATCTCCAAGATCTGATGGCCCTGATTTAGTCTGGAGGACAGGGTTATGTCCTCATCGTCTCTCTAGTACATAGAAAGCATAAATATATGATATTGTTATCATATACTATTGCTTGTTTATACAATGTTCTCCAACCATTATATACCGCAGACTATACACTGCAGTTCCACCTGGAAAATACTATTTGTTGGTTCCGGCACGTGCCAACCTAGTAGTATCACTAACGTTGGAGACTAATTAATGTTTGCAGTTGCAATTGATTAAGGACATGTTCTTCAGTTTCAAGCTCTTCTACTCTATAGTATCACTAATGCAGGAGAGTAATTAATGAATGTTTGCAGTTGCAATTGTTTGAGGACATGGGCTACGTGGTGGACCGTAAGAACCGTGGTTTCAAGAAATTTCATCTGGAGAATCTAGGTAAGCAACCATGGCTCTAGTAGTAGTAGTAGTAGCAAGAGCACAATAGATGAGGCAAGGAGGAGCATTGACTCTTCCTTGTTGCTTCAGCTAGAATGGAGCAAGGCATAATTTAATAGGATTGTTTGCAATCCAGGCGAAGCCTTTGGGAGGGGGGAGAAGATCGAAAGCTCTCGTTATGCTGCCGATCCGGGGGTCACGGTCACCACAGATAAAAAGTCATCTTCAGAGGAAGATGCTTCTTCTTCGTCTGAACATGGGGTGTCAGATTCAACTTCTTCTCCTTCATCTTCACAGGCCTCCGCGCTCTACTCTTGCAAAGAGTGCAAGCGAGTGATAGCCCGTCAGGAGAATGTGATTCCTCACGATCCCATGTCTGGTGAGAGCTCTTACAGGTGGAGACGGCGTGGTGTCCGGCGTTGGGGTGGCGAGGATGATGATCCTGCATGCACCTCCCTTTTTGTTGAGCCCATGCAGTGGATGAGTCCAGGTAACATTCACACACTGATTTACTTTCTCCATATTTATAGAATAACTTTCTCATAGATTTCATCATAAACTTGTGAATTCCGTGTCTTTCTCAATAACCAAATGCATATACAGAGGTGTAAATTTAAAAACATCGTGCTGAAATTACATTATTAGAATACAGTAGAACGCTTCAAAATTGTTGCACGAGAGGGTTATCCTTAAGGTCAGTGCACCCATTGTCGTCACTTGTTATGTTGGAGCGCAGTTAATATTGTTAGTTCAAATTTATTTTAATTGAATCCTATTGGCAAATGATTTTAATGCATTTCAGCATGCATCATTTGGACACCTCATGAATAAGTTCTGAATTTTCCAAGAGTTGAACATAAATCAACAATAGGCTTGATGTTCAGATGGACATGTTCATTCTAGGCAAGATGTAGTTAGATTTTAGTCATGGGGGCAATTGCAATCATTCAAAGTCAGGGTTTCAGTGAAAAAGTAATGATGGATCTATGATGAAGAATAGCCTTTGTATTTTGTTGGTTCAGTCATGAATCTGAAATACTGTTGAATTTCAAGGATAAGTTCCACGTGGCATTTTATTAGCACACACTTGGTATTTCTTTATGTGTATATGGATTAGATAATCAATCTCGACATGAATGGTTGACATTTATGTAATTGTAGACGTTGAGATCTCAATTTATGATTCACAAGTAGCTAGGTTATGCCCATATAACCCTCTCCTACCTCTGCTGAGCATGCAATCAAGACAACTGTTTATATTTATTGTATCAAAGAAATTACTTCGGTCTTTGCAGTCACAGAAATTTTGCTACTCTGATTACTGATTATGAGCTTGGCTTAAGTAGCATCATAGCCCCCTGTTTTTTTTTCCTTTTCTTTCTTTTTTGCCTTGAGCATCCCAGAATTATCATCATGGTATTCTCATTTCATGGTCTTGGATAACACAGTGCAAGAAGGCGTGTACGAAGGAAAGCTTCAATGTTTGAACTGTGAAACAAGGCTTGGTAGCTTCAACTGGGCGGGCATCCAATGTAGCTGCGGCACTCGTGTCACTCCAGCTTTTCAGCTGCATAAATGCCACATGGATTCTTCTCTCACGTAAGTTTATTCATTCTTACTTGGGACTCTCCTAGTTACATGCTCCTCGAATGATAAAGTACACCCCTCATAGCATACTGAAATGGCTATTTAGTACGGGTGATTAATTGGCAAGCATGAAAATTAATATGTCCAATCTAGCAACGCCACCACTGCACATCACGAATGTTATAGCGCCACCACCACAAGTGATGTTGAATAGTATGTCCTTGTGATAAATACTTTAGACCATACTAAATAACCATTTCGGTCTAGTGTGTTGGATTTGGTTCTGCACTTATCAAGATTCAGAGTCTGCCAACAAGGAATTTTTTTGTTACACAATACGTCTGTCATCATGCAAAACTGAAGTCCTCTTTGGGTTGTACTGTACAATAATGAATTCATGGAACTAAGCTTGATGCGTTTGTTCTCTTTTGTTGGTTCATGAAACTTGTTATACTCAAATTTCATGATTTTTTGTTACTTTTTTTCATTTTATCAATTCTGTCATACAGGGTCAAGATGGAAGCGTCTGAGGAACCGTTGCGATACTCTCATCATTCAGACTTCAGTACTTCAAACTCAACCCGGCACTGTGGTCACCTACTAGTCTAGTGCTTTGTGGTGGTTTTATTTGACCAAGAAGGAATTCTAGTAAGACTAGTATGAGTATACTCTGCCTTCTAAGAGGAAGAAGATAAGTTGAACTTTTTTGGGGGTGTCCCAGCCACTTGATGTCAAGCAAGCTTGACTTAAAATTTTGGCGTAGAAAATGTGAGAAACGTGAGAAGAGTCTGAGTGTGTCCCCGAGGGGCAGTAGAATTGCAGAGTTTTTGTCTACTCCAACCATGTCGAGCTCGTTTTCTTTTTTCAGATTGAATTGACTTGGTGTTAAATACTCTCTTTAGCTAAATTGCTGTTGTACAAAACCATGCTTTCAATTTATATGTGTTACATTCACAAGTTCGCTGATAAAAACGTGCTCAACTTGTGGTTTTTCTTTTTCGAGTAATTCACTGTTTGTATAACAAGTTGATCAGTCTTGTCTGATCTTTTGAATTGGACTCATCTCATTGATGGAATATTCGGCTTTGTTCTCCTTCTCTTTGTCGTGCAGTATTATTACAGTACTAGTGGGACCCGTGCCGTTGAGCACATTGACGTTAGTTTAATGTTAAGAACTTTTATGGACTTCAAATATGTTGATTCAAGAAATAAATAATATATATGAATATTATTTATTTAGAAAAATTAAATATACATTGAAGGCCTCAAACATTGCCTCTATTTTATTTATTTATCTTCTTTTTTTTTCATCTTGAAAGACAAAGGACAAAATTAATTAAAGTGCAAGGAAGAAAAAACAATCAGCCTCAACAATTCAACTTGATCTTTTTACTTCAACAACAAAGAAATCGACTTGATTTTTTTTCCTCAACAGCAAACAAACTTGATTTTTTTTTCAACTTGATCTTTTTTCTTCAACATCAAACAAACAAACTCATCCTCAACAATTCGACTTAACAACAACAAAGAAACTTGATTTTTTTTTCAACTTGATCTTTTTTCTTCAACAGCAAACAAACAAACTCATCCTCAACAATTCGACTTAACTCCTAACTGCCTAAGCGTCCATTTTTTGGACGATGTACAGATTTCATCCATAATTTCTCATCTATCATGCACTTTTAGCAGTGTGGAATTTTTACTGTAGATTCTATAGGAAGTTAGCTTCATGCATATGTGATCTGATTAGAAAGGGGATGATTTGTGAATTTTTTATGCCTCATTTCATGTTGTAGTGATTCACTCAAAATAATGAAGATTTTAGTGTAAAAGTGCTCTAAAAAAAGTCAACTCATATAATTAAGCAACCAAAAATTCTCCAAAAATCACTACACTTAGAGTATTACATTTCAACCAATCACAAAAAAATTCATCCGTAGATTGTCAATATCTTATTCGTAATTGAATTACAAAATAATTTTGAATTTCACTTTTCAAATTTTATACAAAATTATTGTTAATAGCAATCATAGATCTAACTGTATGGATAGAATCTAAAATTCATAATGTACAACTTTCATTCATATATCAAGTTCAAAATATCCCTCTAAGTTGCATTTTATAATGCATCTTTGCAAAACTGCCGAATTTGGAGAGGGCTCTAGGCATTTAGGGGTTAACAACAACAAAGAAACTTGATTTTTTTTCCGCAACACTTTGCCCTCAGATAAAAGAAACACAACAACGATGCATTGCTTACCTTCCCTACACCAGCAAAGTAACAATAAACCTTTCAACCTTTTCTTCAAACCCTTTTTTTTTCCCATCACTCCGCCATGAGAAGATTTGCAGCAAGGAGTCCAACTACACAGTGGACGCTTAGGGTTCAGCCTGAAGTTTGGATCATTGCGGAGGAGAGTCATCAGGGAGAAGAACACAGCAAATATAGAAGCGCCGTGACCAAAGGTGCATCAACGTAGAAAGAAGGAACGCCGTGAAAGAAGGAACGCAGATGAAAGACAACCACTTGTTTTTGAGCTTGGGTTGTCTCCTCGACGGATTCCAGCGCGGAACGGTCGAGTGAGACAAATCGAGCTGTATTGTATTATAGATGATATGTATGTAATTGATATTTGATAAATTGATAAATTTTATTCCCAAATTGCAAAGTGCACAAAACCCTAAAACTTCATTTCTCTCGACGAAGTCCACATTCTGCCTTGAAGATCGAGAGAAAACGGTGACGCCGGCCTCATCGATCGAAGCGCCTCAATTGCACTCGCACGCCCTCGCCTCTAAGGGCGGGACAGTGAGGGGGTTGCGCCTCACTGCCCACCTTGCAGGCAACACTGCCCGAGGTCCCCTCGTTCCTGCAGCCCGCAGCTGGGTTCCCGGCCGTTCCCCCCGGCGGTTCCCGCAGCAGTTTCCGCAGCAGTTCCCGCAGCAGTTTCCGCAGCAGTTCCCGCAGCAGTTTCCGCAGCAGTTCCCGCAGCAGTTTCCGCAGCAGTTCCCGCAGCAGTTCCCGCAGCAGTTCCCGCAGCCTTGCTCTCAGCTGCGTGCCCACCGTTCCCGACGTTCCCGGACGAGATACCCGTTACCCCCTCGCCCCAAGATACCCCGCTCATGTACTCTGATCAAAGTCAGCCCCGTGCGGAAACTGGGAGCAAACTGGGAGGGCTTTTGAGGGCCATTTCCCTCAACCATCTCAACCATCTTCCTCCAAGTATACATAGGCTAGGTACCCCATTCCCAACTGAATAAGAAATACGGATATGCGGCATTGATATCATTTAGTATTATTATTTTTTAGAGGTAGGCAAGAAGAAATAGATTCCAATACAAGTTGAATCATAATTTTGGGATGAAGAATGAATTAGTTATAAATTTTCAAAGTCGAAGTATGACGCATCCCATTTACGTCATTTAGGTACACCTCTTTCTGTCTAAAGAAGATTTCAAGAGGGACACACTAAAGATGCTTAAACCAACAACAACGAATTCACAACCACACTTATATATACTAAAACCAACAAGAGAGAACCCATTACCAACTGTAACTCAATGAAAACCCCCAAAACTCAAACTTTATTCCACAAACATTTCATGGTCACAATTTTTGCAATGAATAGAGTTTGCTCCTCCTTCTACCAATGTCTTTGTGGCACATAAATCACAAGTGACCTTCGGCAATTTACGAAAAATAGCCCTTTTTTGTTTGGAGTGTGATATAAGCATATGAGGGGGCCGTTTCAGAGGGGGCCGTGGAGCACTTCCTTCACCAACTTCGGAAATAACTCGTTTTCTCCCATGCTCCATTCTTGTACGCTTCACATTCTCTTGTATGGAAGAAATAGAACCTCGGAGAGGGAGATCGATTGTCTTAGGCCTTTCAAAACTTGAAGGCTCCAAAAATGTGGCAATACAAGCTTCAAGAGCTTGCAATTTCCGTTTCATCTCCTCTTCATTATCAACATCTAGAGAAGCTCTACATAGTGAATCGAGCTCACTCAAAGAATTGAGCATCTTCTCTCGCATGACATCATTTGAAGTAGCCTCTTCCATTGGTTCATCCACTTGAGATGGACTCATAACATCTATGTTTTCCATGTTGGATTCCATATACAATATTTCTCCTACAAGTTCATCGTCTTTAGGCTCTTCAAAGAATTCCTTGACTATAGATTGTACCCCAAATATATGCTTGCACGTAGAGACAATATCCGGGCAATTACAATAGTATGTTTTCAAAGACACATTATACCAAAGGGTAGGGTTTGTCTCACTTTTTATATGGAATAGAAGATGTTCCTTGTCAATCACCTTCAAAACATCCATCGGAGAGGATTGATAAGCTTTAAAAATCTTCTCTCCACCTTTTAATCGATGTCGATGAGCTTTGTTATTTCCCCTTCTTATGAATCGCTCCGAATCACCTACACGTTAAACAAGAAAGATGCAAATTAATATCACATACGACACACATGTGTAAATTATGATAATCAAAAAAAATAAAATGAATTATACAAAAACAAAAAAGAGTAAGGAACTTACTTATTCGTTGCGTTATTTTGAATTGACTCAACAATGTGGGTTGACCCAAATGGGTGCCATCTTTGGCATTTCCGATAATTGCCACAATTAGGTCTCTAACAGACCGGTTGACCTTTCCTCGGAGGAGAGTATACTTTATCAACTCTCAGTGTCGTTCCACATGGTTCGTTGTGTCCATGCCACCATGTGAAAAAAACCTCCCAAATCGAGGCCACAATCTTCTACAAGGCACATTAATTCCGGCCCATCCGGAATTAATGTATGTAGCAAATGCCGGAATGTGTTGAAATTCAACACAAAATCGTCTCAAGTTCTCATCAAAGTGAGTCTTACTAGGACAAAGCATCAAGACGTGTAAGGCTCTCCATACACGATCCTTGTCCTCGTTTGGGATCCGGGTGAGTAAATTTTCACTCCATGCTTTCATAACATGGAAGTGACACAAAAGCACCCTTCCACCGCTTTGTATCTTTGCACCCCCCTCATGAGTCCAACAATGGACATCATTGTTTACAACTTTTTGAATTGCATTCAATGACGGCTTGTGTTTATCAATAACAATGGCGGAAGGTCTTATTTTCCCCAACGATTCAAAAACATAAGTTAGAGCTATTTCTATAGCAATACCCTCATGTCCTTGTTTAGGGACATTGCTACAAAGCATATAAAAAACCGGAATTCCTATTCCATCTTGATTTGGCACAATTGCCGCATAAAGCGGCAATCCAAATTGATTAGTGGAGAAAGTAGAGTCCAAGGCCCAAGAGTTGTTACCGGAAAACCTTTGCGCCAAGTTTTTCATGAACTCATCTTGAATAACAACCACAACTAGTCTCTTTCGTGGGTCCTCGTCCGTAGGTGCGAATGGTTGGTAGTATAGAATTTTTCCTTGGGCTTAGAGTCTAGTAATCTCAATATTGGCCGCATCCCGATCGTCCTTACGAAGTGCATCTACATGAATAAAAATAACAATCATATGCAAATTAGATGATCAAAAACCTTATAGAATTATGAAATCAAAAGCAACATCAACTACAATCACAAGAAAGAAAATGGAGACAAAGGGGTTTTTTAAAGTACCGTTTATTCTCAACTCTCAAGGAATATGCAAGAATTTGCACTTCCTTTTTTATGATGAAGAACCTATACGTAGCACGTTCTACATCCGTCACCCTTTCTCTGAACATGTCTTGTGCCCTCTCCGATGCCGCTTCTACGATTCGTGGCGAATGCATGTATTTTAAATTCTCCATGACCCATGCAATCACGTAAGGGTGCACGGGTAGAAATAAAAAATCCGCATCGGATCCCGGGTTGTGACTTCTATGTTTGGTATGCATATATATAGTGGCATGTTCCCGGGTCTTCGGTTCCACTATTTTTATTTGGAACTCACAATTACATAACCTAGAAGTCCTATCTCTTCTAGACTCTTTTTGATCTATGGGTTTTACATCACTCCCTTTTCTATGAGGACGCTCTTTGTTCCCACTCCGATGACAACGATAATAAGTCACCGTTTTCGTTTTCCATACACGGCATTTATAACGCCTTCTTAGCACAATGTGTTTTGTGCAAAGTGCATCAAGGGTTGCACTTAGGTCCTCTAATGGAACCGTTATTATTTCATCCCTAATTTCTTGACACACTTCACAAGAATTGACACAATCTTGTATGAATGAAGAATTGATACCTCCCACATTGATATCCGTACTCCATTGGGTACGAATGGCACTTGTTGTCAAACCGATTGACAAATGTTTTCCATTTCCATCAACATGTCCTTTTTGCACAATCGAACGTCAATACTCGATTGGTGGAATTTGTCTATCCTTTGTGTCTTTCAAAGGAGACAATGCAAAGACACCACAAAATTCTACAACTTTTAATTTTCCTTGAATTTTTTCCCACCTCTCAATAGTATGGGTTTCCACGTTCTTAATTGTGGAACGCCCATGAAGGTTTGAGAGGGGACAAAAAAGAGGGTTTGTTTCACAAATTTGGTGAAATGAAGGAAAATATCCCCCCTTAGGCAATTAATCATAAGTGTAATGGATTGGAGGGTGAAATGTACATACTTTGGAAACGTTTCGATGGGAATGTCCTCAAAGGGTGATGAAGAGAACTCATGAGGTGTTGGAGTTCCAATGTTGATATCCTCAACACCTTCCACCAACAAGTCCTCCCAAGGCTCCAAAATCTCTTCAACTCCTTCCTCCTCATCCATATCCGACTCCCCATTTGATGATAAGAAGTGTGTTTCTTGGAATGTTGAACTTTCAACATTTTCATATACACCTTGGAGAAATTCCGCCACCCCCACCAACTCATTTATGTCATCCTCAAAATCGGAAGGGTAGAAATTGTCATCCTCCATGTGGTGTCCATCATCCTCCATCCTTGACGTCAAAGCTTCACAAAAGCTCTATAAATACAACCCCCATGTGCACATACACACTCACATTTTAGAACAATGTGTGCAATTAAATAAGTAAATCCTATATTTGTGAAACCCTAAATCTATACAACCTAATTGTATTTCTTGAATTTTGAGGTCTATATTCAAGTTCGTAAGCAATGCAAAAGAAAAACACACAATATGCAATCAAGAACAATAATATCCATAATAACAAAGACATAATAATAACAACCCTATTTTTCGTCAAAAAATACACTTACAAACTTGTTACAATACATTGTACGTACCTTGTGACGGGGTAGACTTTGGTGGCTCGCTTGGAAGAGGGGTGTGAAACAAGGACAAGTAGTGGAAGCAAGGGAAATAATGAGGGTATGTGAAACCCTCTAATGCTTGGTGGCACATGGGAGTGGTGGCACATGGGAGTGGGGGTGGAGTTTGTGCTCAAAAATATGCTCCCAGTTTTGGAGCGGGACGAATTTGGGCGTGAACAAAGTACATCAGGGTGGTTTCACCTGCGGTTCTTGGGCTGCCGGGTATGGGCTGCGGGGAGCGGGGTTCCCGATGGGGAACGGACGGGGAACGGGCGGGCACGAGCGGCCTCGCTGGGAACGCAGGCGAAGGGGACGGACTGTGCAGGGACGGGCAGAGGCATCGGGCAGGCAAAGGAGGGGCGCAAGTCAGATTTCGACCCGCCCTTAGAGGCGAGGTGTCCCGCCCTTAGAGGCAAGGCTCGCACGCGGAGCTTTTTTCCCAATTGTGCACAGCACCCACCTTCGCGTTTCATTTCTCATCGTTTATGTTGACCACAACCATGCAGGCAGTACGAAGCTTGATCGCCAGGCGTCTGGTCCAAGCCCCGAGCCGCGGCATGGCCACTCGCTCCGGAGCTCGCGAGGATCTGGTTCACTTCGCTCTCTTTCTCACTTCACGTTTTTATTTTCAGCAATTTTCTTACTGAAGAGAAATTTGTTTGGGAGAGTTTCGAATGGCTATGGCCGGGGAACGAGTTCATATAGCTAGCCAACCGAATATTAATCTTCGTGTGACGGAGCTTGTTTTTGAATGCTGAGTTTCCTTTCTAAATTTTTTCCGTGTTGGTAAGGTGAGTGACTTTGCGAATTTCTGAGCTTAGGGAAGGATTGTGATAAGGAAGACGTAGGGTTTGTATTCGGTTGAGAGCTCTCCTCTTCTTTCTATGTAAACCCTAATTCTTCAGTAGGAAATCAACTGTGACATGATGTTTTGCTAAAGAATTGCTAAAATCTTAAAAAGTTCCAGAGATCTTTCACCTACATTACAAACATTCCAAACAGCCAAACCCAGGTCACTGCAGATGGGCCTAAACCTTCAATTTTTTTGCAACAAAAGTAGTGTAGAATTCAACTGAACTGAAATACCTGCGGAAACTGAATGCCGTCAACATGAGCGAAGAATTCGAAATTGGGCCGGAGCTAATTGTCGCTGGATGGCGAGGCTTGAAATGTACTGTACGAGTAATCACCAAACGTACCAAACGATCTTCAAAGGCGAGAGAGAGAGAGAAACACGGGAAACCCCAATCTGCGAGACAAATGGCCTCCTGCGAGACGAAGTATAGAAATGCCCACTCACTCATGCACCTTGCAAGTGCTGGTTGAAGAAGCGACGGAGACGGAGAGCTGGCTTAATCACATGAACCAAGGATGACGACAGGACGGTTTGTCTCCTCGCCGGATTCCAGCGCGGAACGGTCGAGTGAGACAAACCGTCCTGCATTGTATAATAGATGTGCTTGGGAATATTCTGTGCCGGCCATTTTACACTAGTAGTATGAAAGTGTTTCCCTGTAGTTGGATCATTGGAATCCCTTTGCAAAAGGGAATTATCCTGTTATACAAATACATACAAGCTTGCAAGCATTCAAAATGTGCCACTCTATTACACTTTACTGCATGCCAACATAATTCTTCCCTTTGGCAAATTAAGTACAATTTTTAACTTGTTTAAAACAAAATGGGTTAGTGTAAAATCATAGTTAATACATTAATTATTTTTGCTATGAATAAAAAATTACAACAAGATATAAAGCATGATGTGAATTTGAGTGTAGCTCATAGTAATTGCACTAAAAGGTGTAGTGTATTTCACATCACATTAGGACATTCATCACTATTGAATGTCCCAAATTGTGTTTATCATAATGAATGGTGATTATTAAGTGAAGTTATAGCCAAAATATCTCATTGCAATACTTAAAGGTCGTTAACAATTTTTACACAATGAAAACTGAAAAGTCAACTAGAATTTTATACCTGTTAAACTAGAATTGGTGGTATCTAAAACCCAACACACCCTTCTCAATGATGGGTATTATTGCCTCTCTACTAAGGAGAATTTGATAGCAAGATATAAAGCTAATATTGTAGCAACCAAGACATGGAGGGATCAATGCTCCACCCCTATCAACTAGTAGTAGCACGACAATCCATTACTTTTGTGTAGATATTCAAATGTAGAATGTGCAACTTGTCAATGTGCAAAGTTTTTGTACTTTGTAAATCTAAAGTACCCTTTCCGGATCACGGGTCTAGACCAAATTTGTAACATGAATTTAGTAACAAGGGGTACATATACTTCCAATTCCAATTTAAGGCCAATACATTTTTTTTAAATACGGTTGATGATTGTATTGAGGTCCAAATGATTCCAAAATGGACGATTTTGAAGGTATCTGCATTGTAAAGTTGGTGTGAATTAGCCATGCCTACCTTAGTTATTATTGTCAATTTCATTTATAAGTGATATTGAACGAATGTCTCTTCAAATTTTACGTTGGACAATTATTTCAAATTGTCAATGTTATTGAACAAAGTGTCTTTCAAATAATGAATTGTACACGACCTTTTGTTGTATTATTATTAAACCGTAGTGAATTGTTTCAGTTGGACTATTGTTAAATTGTTAGTGGCATTGAATAGTTGTTGTACTATTGTTAAATTGTCATTGAACATAGCAATTGTTGTACAATTGTTAAATTGTCAGTGAGTGAAAAATTTGCTTATTGTATTATTGTTAAATTGTCAATGAACAAGTTGTTGTACTATTGTTGATTTGTCAATGAAGAATTTGTTGTACAGTGGGGTGACAATCAAAATGTCGTTTTTGAATTCGCAGTGAAGGAAATATCACATCTGCCAACTTTGACAGCCTCCCGAGGGCTGAAAATTTGGTATTTTACCACAATTTAACAACCTCCCGAGGGCTTCTTGGTCTTTTAAAGGTTAAAGGACATACTAAGGCCCATCTATCTGGTTTACTTCATTTTTTGGGGAGAATCTTGCTCATAATATCTTATTTGTTGAACAAAATGAGATTTCATAACCCCTAAACGCCCAAACGACCATTTTCTGGTTGCTACCTGAATCAAACGGGCTGCCCGGAATTTAAAAAGTATTTTTTTGAAAAATGAAAATATTTTAAAATACTACATCAAGTCTACTTTCCAACCCAATTTGAATTATGTCAATCCGAGTTAAACTCCACCCGGGAGAATTTTTCAAAGTGAATCACTTCAACATTGTCTTAGTATTACAAAATTTGCTATTTGAGGAAAGTAATGATGTTCCCTCCATCATTTCTTTTGCTTTTTTGAAATTTACAATAGATATACCAAATTTAACCAATCATGCTAAATTTTAAACTCTAAAAGTGAAAATTAGAATTTATACAAATTTTCAAAGGTTAATTTTTTTAAATTCATTAAAAAAAATATAAAGTTATTTTTGGAAGTTTGACT
Source organism: Pohlia nutans (assembly GCA_022496805.1). Classification (NCBI taxonomy): domain Eukaryota; kingdom Viridiplantae; phylum Streptophyta; class Bryopsida; order Bryales; family Mniaceae; genus Pohlia; species Pohlia nutans. Next base: position 3,739,321 of record CM040105.1, read on the forward strand.
GCACGGATAATTTGTAGAGATGATGCCCTACATTTTGTCTATTGAACCAAACTTCATCAAACATATAGAAGGCACATATTATAACACATCTATGTTTTGTCCAATACCCCTCTGGCTTTTAGGGGTTAAATGCCAAAACAAAATGGGATTTTAACCCTTTGACACGCCTGCGTTCATATATTGGACGATGAACAGGTTACAACTGCTCGAATTCCATTCAAACTGGACAGTTTTCATCCACCCAAATTTCTCTTGGTTATTGTGCAAATTGACTATCTTTTGTATACTTTGGATCTTCAAAATAGTTTATTATGATGTTTAGAAAAATAAAACAATTGGTTTATGTCAAGTTTCATTCTTAGTTCAAAAAGTGAGACCTTGAATATGATTTTCCAAAATAAGTAGAATCAAATAATGGAAAACATACCATCTTGTAGTGCATGTTATTCCAATTTTATTACAATTTTAAATTATTATTTTTTGTGTTATTTTGAGATTATTAATTGAATTTTAAGAGAAAACCTTCAAAAATCATTTAGAAAATATTAATAAAAATTATAATAAATCCAACCGTACAAATGTGATCTTCACATTGTCATTTACAAGTTTTCTAAGTACAGTGGGGTCCAACATGGAATGGCGTTTTTGGTTTCGCAGTGAGAAAAATTTCAGTACTGCCAACTTTGAAAGCCTCCCGAGAGCTCAAATATTGGTATTTTACCACGAAAATTTTACCAGAGACTTATCTTTAAGTTAATTATATGTATGCCAAATTTCAAGGCCAAAAGATTCACCAAAAAAACGTTATTCAAAATCTACCAACATTGGTAGTTATTCACTGCTGCCAACTTTGACAACCTCCCAAAGATTGAATTAATTTTTTTTTGCCATGAAATTCTTGGAAAAAGAACTTCTTTATGTTAATAACATATGATAAAAATTTCAAGGCCAGAAGATTAATACAAAAAAGATATTGACAATCTACCAACATGTGTAGTTGTGGGAAACAATGGGGGAAACTTTGCTACCAACTTTGACACCCTCCCTAAGGTTGAGAAATTGTCTATTTACCATGAAATTTTTGGTACAACATGCTCTTTATGACAAAATCATTCATGCCAAATTTCAAGGTCAAAAAATCTATACAAAGAAAATTATTTACAATCTACCAATGTGTGTAGTTTCCCCCATTGTTTCCCACAACTACACATGTTGGTAGATTGTTAATATCGTTTTTTGTATTAATCTTTTGGCCTTGAAATTTTTATCATATGTTATTAACATAAAGAAGTTTTTTTTCCTAGAATTTTATGGCAAAAAAAAAATTAATTCAATCTTTGGGAGGCTGTCAAAGTTGGCAGCAGTGAAAACATTTCCACAGCTACCAATGTTGGTAGATTCTGAATAACTTTTTTTGGGTGAATCTTTTGGCCTTGAAATTTGGCATACATATAATTAACTTAAAGATAAGTCTCTGGTAAAATTTTCGTGGTAAAATACCAATATTTGAGCTCTCGGGAGGCTTTCAAAGTTGGCAGTACTGAAATTTTTCTCACTGCGAAACCAAAAACGCCGTTCCATGTTGGACCCCACTGTACATCAATTCTATTTTTGGTTTTCATCAAACATTTTAGAATGCTTCTTTGAAAACAATTTTGAATCGGGACGTTAAAGGGTTAAAAATGCAATACCTATCACGAACCATTTTTCGAAATTGTAGTTGTATCTCTGCTGAAGCAGTGGTGCGGTTAGGCAATACCCATCACGAACCATTTTGTGAAATTGTAGTTGAATCTGTGTTGAAACGATGGTGGCTCGGGGGGTGCATTCTACATTATGTTTGAGAATCACGTGCGTTCATGACCCCTTCTAAAAACCCCCTATATACGAGAGGCTATATGTCTAAAATACCTTTGTATACAAATTTATTTCGTTTAAAAAATATGTTTAGTGTAAGTATACGTGAATATTTTCAGTTCTAAATGTGTTTATTGTATGTATACGTAATACGGTACTGTTTAAATTAATACCCCTTCTGTGCACTCACGTATACTAGTACATATTTAGTACAATGCACCCCCCGAGGATGGTAGTCGTCGTCGGCCTAGGGTTTCGTGTTTCAATTACATGGTTGCATGTTGTTGCGACAGCGAGCGAGCCCCGTAAGGTTTAGACCATGTTTTGCTTTCGTAACAATAATTGCAGGGCTCGTCGATTTCAGTTCGTCTTTGTAAGCTGGTGCACGCATTGTTTCGAACGCGATGGAGCACATTCTTATGCAGTATTATGAAGGGTGTTTCAATTGGTGTTTCAGTTGGTGTTTCCATATTGAGACTACTCATGAGTTGAGCGTGGTTTCTGTGCAACGATCAATTGTTACTCAATTGATCACTGATATGTGCACAAATAGAGTGATGCTAGTGGATTGACAATTGATGCAGTGAAAGTTGGATAAGACATAAGCGGATGTGCAGCTCTTACGTGTGTTGCTGGATTTTTCAAGGAGCAACAACAACCTTTGACATTTAAAGTGCTCACTTAAGCCGCGATGCAGATCTTCAGCTTTTGAAAAGTATTGTTTTTGTGTCGGATGAAGTCTGTAGGCATGAAATTGAATAACTTCTGTTTCGATGATTCGTGCAGGATCATAACTAGTTTTGATGCTCAGTGCTTTGACATTCTTCTGCGGTACTAAGCATGTTCCTTTGAGCTTAGGGTTTGTGAAGCTCTTACTGATTTTGCGTCTGCTATGTGAAGCTACAGCAACGGACATTGCATCATTTTCACTGTGACGTGGTTTTATCAAAGGACCCTGTCGTACATGACAGGTATGAAGTGGTGACAATGACTTTTTTTGTGTTGAGAAAGAAATTGCTAGAGGTTAGAGGTGCTACAAATCAGCTCTGGTTGGTTGGCGAATTTTTCCTAATTGTGCCGTTTGTAGTTCTCGTGACATGCACGAAGACTTGAAGCTGTTGTGTCATTATCATCTGTTTTTGCCTGCATCGGCACCGTGATGCATAGCGATTCTCGGCATTGTGAGTTGGCCTTTCAAATGGCAAGAGAATTTGTATTCCGTTGGCCACGATGAGCGATGTTTGTGAAAAAAACAAAGTGGCGGTGATGTGTTCCGAGGTGAATAGTAAATATCGTTGACAGCGTAAATGACAGCCACGCTGACCATGGCAAAACCAGGTTGTGTCAGCAATGCCATAACTCCATAAACAACTTTCGTCCAGGTAATCACTCCCGGGAATGGAGGAGTCCCCACTCATAACACCAAACGAATCCCTCTGGTTTAGACTAAGCCTTATTGTAGAAAGATTCGATTTCCATATTCGACTTCCAGTACAACACGAGTAGGAAACTTGAAACTTGCCTCCAGTGGTGATCGTGTTACTGATATTTTGTAGCTCAATCCCGAAATGGCAATGCAGTCTAGGAAAAAAGTTACAAATTCTACTATTTTGTATGATAAACTATTAATTTTCAAAATGCTCATTATAGGTGTATCCAAAATCGACCCTAGGCTCTCGTGTTAAGACCATGTACATTTTAGGCAAGCGTTTCTATTGGAATGAGGTGTGGTTACTTACAAGGTCTTTTGAGCTGCGGTTCAATTTGTGGCGTGATTCTGCCAAATGCCTCTAGTCGTGAAAATGCGAGTGATGCTGCTCCTACAAGGTGAGCACTTGGAATTCTCTTTGTGCTGATTTTTTTTGTATCTTGGTTCTAAGAGCTTTAGAGCCAAGTTCAATGGGTGAAGTATTTCACTAAAAGACAAGTATTCAGGGACTTCAAAGTACCAAGTTCCACATTTCAAGTTGTCATCTTTGATCAACACATGCAATGTTCACCGATTCCAGTGATATAAAATCTGGTTCTATCTGAATTATATGTTTCACAATATGATTAATCGAATTTGTCATTTTAAAACTATGAATCCTTGGTCCTTCAAGGGTTAAGATCCACAGATTAGAGAGTACTAGAGCTTTGTTCTAATCGAACACAAGCACTAGCCACATATGGAAAAATCCATATACAAAAAGCAGCTTATCGTTTGGTATTATTGTAGTCTATAAAGAAAAGGAGAGAATGTTTCAAAGAGAATGTGATCAATATAGGATGCTCTCGTTCTCCACGATAGATGCTTTGTTGCAACTTACACATGTGTCCGTTCTTGTTCTTTGAAGTCTCCAAGACAAGTGATCCATGGTTATGGATCGTCTTCAGTTCCCTCCATCTCAACGAATAACTCAACCCAATATTTCAAGCGGGATTTCAAGCAGACAAATACTATCCTACGACTGGTAGGGATGCAAGTGGTAAGCAATTAATATATGTATTTTTGGTTTTTTCTTTGGTGGCGCTTGCTTAATATCAAATAACTTACTTTTAGAATGTTTTGGACACTTTGATATTGGAGTTGTTGGTGAAAGAACCTTTAGGGTTGATGCAGATTACTTATGTTACTTGTGTCGTCATAGTTCTGAACACAAACTTATACTCAAACCGCTCTATTACTCTACAAAATAGATCAACGTTTTACAAGTGTTTTACTAAGTGCAGAAACTAAGGAGCAGCACCAAGCTGAAAGTATTGATTCCAGCAAATGGGCTCTCACAATGACACAAGAGACAGTGATTTGGAGCGTTTACTATGGTGAGTTTGAAATTTCATTAGAAATTAGTATATATTTGGCTAATGTTGATTCATGTTTTTTTGTCCCATATATATATTGTTTCATTCAAAATATGGAGCTCTTCAATTTGGAAATAAGCTTGGTTTGTTGTCCACCTTGTGGTTTTTTTGTAAGTTCAAAGATTCTATCTCTATTGTGCCAGGCATGGAATGTATTTGTAGCCATTTGGACGTGTACACTGATTGCAGGAGGTGGTCCAATGTTTGCTGATTTTTCTCTCTCTTTTTGGTTTGTAGGTCTTAGGTAAGTTACACTTGACATTCTACCTTGGTTAGTCAGCGGAATTCTTTATTCAATTCTAGTATTAACAACCTCTACATTGTTGTGCTATTCAAATTTTAAGTGAGTCATGTCAGCTTACCAGATGAGGTGAAAAGAAAGGGGTTACATTCTAGAAGGTAACTAAACTTTGTCATGTTGCTTTACAAGCTCGCCAAGAGAACCGTTTTGACGAATATTGTGTATAGTTTGCAGGTGTATAGTTGCCAATATAATATGATTTGAGGAGCCACAAGGACGTGCAATATCAATTGAGGTTGGAATGCATAATTTGTCTTTGGGAGTGGTACTAGCCACTATACATTTTACATCCTTGTTAACAGTAGTACTAGCTGCCATCTTTGCATTGCTCATGAACATCATGGGGAGTGGATTGGCCGTGCTATAAAGAAACATGAAGTTTGATAACCAAGCCTCTCCACCAATTGAAGATCATGATCTCACATCATATTGGAAATTACAAGGCTCAAATCCAACTTCACTATTTTCTTTAGAACCGGGAATTAAAGGAGGTTTAGAACTAAGCAAGCAAACACAGGACTTGGTACGAGCTTTTGAATCTGCACACGAATCTATTGCAGCAAAAGATGTTATTGCAAATATTGCTAGCAAAAAAGGTTTGATGCTGGAGGCCTCCTGAGATTAGAGAGTTATAGCATTTTTTGTACACTTCTCATTTGTGTAACCAATGTGCATTCTAGAATTAGTATTTGATATTGATTGATTGCAATCAACGCCTTTGGGCCAGTTTGTTCAGAGTGGTTATGTGGAAGAATACCCAAAATTTTATGTATGATCTGAAACTAAATATCGTAATAGATGCATATTTTGAAATTAGATTTACAGATTTATGTTTTTTGCAACTGAGAATGCAATACGAAAACCATTTCATTATAAATAAATTTTCCACTACATGTAGGATATGCTGCAAACATACGACAATCGTCATGTTCTACATATACAACACAAACACGAAATGGATATGAAAAACACACAACAATTGCATGAGCGTTTTTCGTATAATAAACATGTTGAATTCAATTTGAACTTATGGTATCAAAAACATGTGTCTTTAATTCTTTTGGTAAACATGATGTTATCGTGCGTTGAACGTAATCACCCCTGTTCATCTCAACAACATACGAAGAACATTGCAAAAAAGTGCCTTGCCAAGTTTATGATGTACCATCTTATAGCCATATGTCTTTTACGGGTTAAGTGATTTTTATTCATGCCATCACAAACTTGGCAAGTCATGTTTTTGCAATGTTTTACGTATGTTGTTGAGATGTACATGGGTGATTACGTTTGACATACGTTTTACATATGTTTATTGTATAAAAAACGTACGAACGACATATTACAAACATGAAAACACATCATGATAAAATTTACATGTTTCTAATATGTCCTTCGTACGTTTTTTCTATGATAATCATAAGTAAAACGTATGTCGTACGTAATCACCCCTGTTCATCTCAACAACATACGTAAAACATTGCAAAAACATGACTTGCCAAGTTTGTGATGGCTCTGAAAGGCCCATCATCATACATTGATATTTGAATTCAAAACACTTGATTGAAAACAAGGAGTTTGTTGATCAAAGTTTCTTCTGTATGATCCACCCTTATGGGTTCACATTATGGTGAGTCATCAACCATTAATGAGTCATTGACATGACTAGCAAATATCATGTAAACTTAAAAATATCAACAATATTTTGATTAACTAATCACTAAATCAAAAAATACTAAACAACAAATTGTCATGTTGAATTTACCAATGTTTGGAAGATCCTCAAAGATTTTGTTTAGCATAGTCCAAGTATTGCTCAAAATTTGGAGGAGTTAAAAATAAACCGTTTTATCTCTTTACTAGTAATTTTTTATAAACAAGTAACAACATGAACTTTTAGAATTTCATTATAGAATCACTATTTAAGCATTATCATTTTTTTGGTTTCAATTATTATTTTTTAAATGAGTTTTTGAATAACTAGCATTTTGTCTCAAAATCTGCGAAAAGTCTCAATATAACGAATATGGCCTTATTGGAAGCTGTGATCAAAGAAAAAGGTAGACACACGTTGGTAGATTGATCAAATTTGGTGATCATTAAATCACTTTTGTGTGTCGGAGAAGTATAGACAATCAAGTACTAGTTGTAGATCCTGAAGGAGAGTCAAATGTAATAGGCGGCAATCAATATGAGACTACTTTAATGTAGTGTGAATATGTTTCTTTGAAGTTCTAAAAGCAAATGTATGTGTGAATGTTATGACTAGAATGGAATTGGTATGTACTAAAGAAGATATAAATAGTCAATTGGACTTAAAATGGAGCTTTCAAAGGGTGCAGCTTTTAAAATCCCAAGACATATAAAGTAGAGAAGGAGTTATCTTTTTGGTTGCACTATTAGGAGTGTCAGTCTAAGTATATTTTTTGTATGTTTTGTGCTTGTAAATATTTATGTGTGCATTTGTTAAACCAAGTCAAGTTGACCAAAAGAACAATAAAGAAGAACTCAAAGGTTGAATCATTTGCTTTGAACATTGCTTGCTTTTGATTCAGTCTAATTGACTTGGCTTTATCTGATTGTGATTGGATGTATTTGTTGTATATTATGGGTCATGTTTGTTGGCTATTTTTACACAGATATGTGACTGTCTAATAGACTAGGAATTTGTTACAAAGTCAATTTGAACTTGAGAAACTATTGTATAAATTGAAGGAGAGTTTAGTTGTCAAGTTGACATTAGTGTGTAGCCATGGCTTGAGTGACACATATTGTAAAACATGTGTAAAATTTATCAAGTGGCATTCTGAGTATAGTTGATTGATAACTAGTTTTGTCAAGTGGACTTGTGTAAACTAATTAGAACAATGATGAGTAAGTGTAAAAGAACAAATTAAAAAGCATCAACCCTTGTCCATTTAAGCATTTTGACTGTTCATAATAGAACATTCATGTTACAAAATTACAATAACAACAAGGTAGATTGAAAATGGATTCAATCTATTTTATTTATAGCAAATAGACATGTTGTGAATGTAAGGGAATGAATTGAGCATATTACTTCACTATCTATTTGACTCATGTTCAGAATGTTAAGTAGGGCATTTACAATATAGTGAATAATGTGCATATGTTGATGCATAATAAATGGAAACTGTCAATTTGACTTAAGAAATGTGTATATGTGTGAGAGATATAGCAAACACATCATACATGTATAAGTCATAAGTATTGATGATAGAAAATTAATATACATAGTGACGACTGTGTGTGTATAAAGAGTGAGACCAAGGAAGTTTAACATCTAGTGAAAGAGACTAGAGTATTTAAAGCTTGACTCTGGTGCATTGCCCGTGAATATAATTAATACCACGAAATAATTGTACTAAAAATTAAGAAGTAAAATAAAACTTCTTATGTATAAAGGTTGTACAACTAGTAAGGATTATGTCTATTTGACATTCAGCTTTTTTAGAATTGGAAATTGTAGAATTATAAAGTCATACGTAATAGGGCAATAGTTTGATTGGGTACCTTGAAAATTCCTTTTGACTATGAAATCAGCCCCTATAGCATTTTTAAATGAGTCCCTCTTTAAAATAAAAAAATGAAATGACTAAATGTCGTTTTGATTTCCTACATTCATGAAACATACAAAAAAAATTCACATAAAAATTGAAGAGTTTTAAAGATTTTAAAGAGACTTTTTATACAAAAATTAGAATTTGTCCCAACCACTTAAAAAAATTCACAACATTTGTTTAAAATATCGAATGACGTCATTTTGGTACCAATTTTTGATATGAAGTACAGTGGGGTACCAATCAAAATGTCGTTTTCGAATTCGCAGTGAGAAAAATTTCAGTACTGCCAACTTTGATAGCCTCCTGAGAGCTCAAAAACTGGTATTTTACCACGAAATGTTTACCAAAGAATTATCTTTAAGTTAATTATATGTGTGCCAAATTTAAAAGCCAAAAGATTCACCAAAAAAAAGTTATTCAAAATCTACAAACATTGGTATTTTTTCACTGCTGCCAACTTTGACAGCCTCCCAAAGATTGAATAATTTTTTTTTGCCATGAAGTTCTTGGAACAGAAACCTCTTTATGTTAATAACATATGATAAAAATTTCAAGGCCAAAAGATTAATACAAAAAAAGATATTAACAATCTACCAACATGTGATTGAGGCAACATATCTACCAACTTTGACACCAACTTTGACACCCTCCCAACGGTTGAGAATTTGTCTATTTACCATGAAATTTTTGGCACAACATGCTCTTTATGATAACAAAATTCATGCAAAATTTCAATGTCAAAAAATTTATACAAAAGAAAATATTTACAATCTACCAACGTGTATGTCCTCCTTTTGCCTCAATCACTGCTTGTAACCTAGAGGGCATGTTGGTAGATTGTTAACCCCTAAAGGACCGGGGGGTTTTTAGCTTAGCTCTTGTTTTTTTTACTAGCTCTTGTAACAAGCTCAATTCCTCATTGGTGTGGGTTAATTTTGACGATTGGTACCGTTGAAATTAAAGAAGACTTACATAGCTTTTGTATGAAAAAATGATCGACAAAATCGCACAATTTTTGAGAAAATGCCACCGTTGAGAAGATTGATGGAACTTGTTCGGGGTATTTTGTACATATGCTAAAATCGGATTGATCAAAAGTGCTCCAAAAATTCTGAAATTTCTACCATGCATAATGATCATCATTTTGAACATGTGCAAAAAAATTCACATAATTTGGAGGTGTGAGGAAGAAGATATGAGGGTCTCAAGTGACGCCCAAATAGCCTCCTTGTAGCTCAAAAAAATCACCAAAAATCGCACACTTCATGAAATTTCGATCAAGAAGTACCCACAGATTCAGCTCTCAAAAAGAACTAGGGTCTTTTTGTTGCTCACCTTACAATTCATGGCCCAACAACTCGAATTTCCTCACTTTCTAGTTCTAGAAGCCACGTGGTGGCCTCGTGGTCTTTTAGGGGTTAATATCTTTTTTTGTATTAATGTTTTGGCCTTGAAATTTTTACCATATGTTATTACCATAAAGAGGTTTTTGCTCCAAGATTTTCATGGCAAAAAAAAAATTATTCAATCTTTGGGAGGCTGTCAAAGTTGGCAGCAGTGAAAAAATTTCCACAGCTACCAATGTTGGTAGATTTTGAATAACTTTTTTTGGGTGAATCTTTTCGCCTTGAAATTTGGCACACATATAATTAACTTAAAGATAATTCTTTGGTAAAACTTTCGTGGTAAAATACTAGTTTTTGAGCTCTCGGGAGGCTTTTAAAGTTGGCAGTAGTGAAATTTTTCTCACTGCGAATTCGAAAACGACATTTTGATTGGTACCCCACTGTACATCTAAATATGTGTTATTTGAAATGATTAATTTGAAGGATTAAAAATAATATTCATTTTGTACTACAATGCCTGCAAATGCTGATTTTTGGCAGTTTTTATCACAAAGCATTAAAAAATGAAAATCATTTTATTCAATTAAAATTTTTGGACTTGAATCAAAATATTTCATGTCATCCAAGTGTGGGTATTATCTGACTTATGACTTATACATGATGTATCTACTTCTGATTTTTGTACAAAGTGTTTCTTTTAAAATCTTTAAAACTCTTCAATTTTTACGTGGATTTTTTTTGTGTACTTCCTGAGTGAACACCCATTTCATTAAAAGTGCACAATAGCATGTGCACTTTTAATTTTGGTCAAAATTTGCTTTTGGTTAATTGGAATACCCAAAAATACTAGTGAAAATGATTCGCAAGTTTTTTTATAAGTTTTATTTTATTTTATTTTATTTTTTACATTGAATTGATGCTACCATTTCCAATACAACAAATACTTATTCCAAATTAATTAATTAATAAAATAAAACAAAAGAGTTAGGCATATGCCTAACTGTCATCACTTGTAATTGTCAATTAAATTTTTGAGACGGATAGAAATATGCATAACCTTTCATAACTTGCAACGTTACAAAATAATTACATCTCACTACTACATAAAATCTATCACCAAGTAGTCTTTTAAAATTGTGATTCAATATTTCTCAAACCTAAGCTAAATACATCTTTCCCAAATGGAATAAAAGATGATCTATTGATAAACTCCTCAAACAGCATTTAACCCAGCTATAACTTCAACATGAGCTTGATCATCGAGACCTATTGCATTTGAAGTTGTTGAAGGGGCACCAAATATTTCACCTGGTCCAATTCGTACGTTTTCCTCCCTTCTACATCAATATTTGGAACTTCTTCACGTGTATTCCAACCTTCTCCATCAAACCATAGATCAAACTTTGATAAATACTTACATTCATGTGCATTGAAACCATCGCGCTAATGTTTCAAGAAAATAAACATAAAAGGGTTAGGCATACGCCTAAGCCCCTATCACTACAATTATTTTTGAAAATTCCAAGTATTGGAGGGAGGAGTTTAGGCATATGCCTAACCTTCCATTGTTTATTTCTTTTCAAATTAATCAAAGTGATGGGGGTCAGGCGTTTGCCTAACCTCCATCATTTGCAATTTTAAATAATAATTGAAGTGATAGGAGTTAGGCATATGTTTAACCGTTCCATAGCTTGGTATTTTAACAAATAATACAATTGATAGGGATTAAGCGTGTGCTTGACTCCCAACACTAGGAATTTTAAAAAATAATCAACATGATAGGGGCAATTCACAAAATGCGGAATTGGACGAAGGAGTATATCCTTGCGATGATGATAAAAAAGTCGGCAGGTAAATAGCTCAATTAGTAGACACTAAGATTCAACAGCGCTGAACTAGCAGCGAGGACAGATCCCTCAGTTGCACTCCTGGCTGGTCATGTGTGCACACCAAGCTTAAAATCACTGCACGCTATGCACCAACCCTAGCTAGAAACCCACCCGACTTCCAACTTGCAGTACTGTACAATACAATAGAGCCCACACTCTCCTAGCTCACGACAACACGGTGATTCTCCCTACTTGCATGCTGTTCGATCGTTAACAATTCATTTCGAAACGTTTCGTACCGACAATCCTAGAAAACAATGGATGCCACTCTCCTCTCGATCTCTCACTTGTTCACAGCCCAGGCCATATATCACAGTTCCTGTCACAGCCTAACGCACTTCGTTGGACCCTGGTCCCTGCCCTCTCTTCAACATGTACCGTAGACTAGCTAAAGAATGTCATGAAACACAGTACTGCCAGGACTGACGTGCTGTGGAGGCAGGGGCAGGCTCGATCTCCTCATCTTGCCATCCAGGGTTGTTGATGCACGAACATCAACTCCGTGCTGCAGCAGCTGCTTCACCTGTTGCTGACTCCGATTTCTCCTTCGTTTCTCGAGTGTGCAAGCTTGGATTGCTGGCTTGCTCGCAACGAATTTCGAAGCGATGGTTTGCGTACACTGTGACCCAGGTGATCGATGCTTTGAGCAGCTTACAGCTGCTCCCAAGCAAGCAAGCAATAAAGATCCGTGGTTGGAAACGCAAACCGTCGTGAAGGAGTGAGGAGCGGAAGTGCTTGCTGCGGTTCGGGAGCCTCCGACTGTCGTCGACACGGTCAGCAGGAACGGAATATGCCCCTCTGGTTCTGTAGATTGTTGATGCCTTAACCCTTAAGTGTCCACACTACAATTACCCTGTCAAACCTCATCAATTCTTCACATTTTAAAATATATTATATTTCTTGGCATTTTTTCATATACGGTATTTTTAAACCGATTTACCTTGATTTTTTTCATAATTATTTAAATAAAAACAAATTTTTGGAGACTTTTTAAAATTGTTTCCAATCCTCATGTATTTTATTTTGTTTGAAATTGTAAGTGTTGCCAGGGGGTTCGCAATAAACCTAACCCTCTAATATTTTATTTTTCTATAAAATCCAAGTGTTTGGAGGTTAACATATGTATGACCCTCCCATATTATATTCTGCTATAGAATGAAATTGTTGGGAGTTAGGCATATGCCGAACCCTTTTTAAAAAAATTCCATCTTTTAAAAGGTTAGACATATGCATAACCTCTCATCACTTGGTATTTAAAAAATTAATTAAAGTGATAGGAGTTAGGCGTGTGTTTAACCCATCACTTAGTAGTTTATATAATGATTGTAAGTCATATAGGTACTAGAAGAAATCTTGTTCGATGTGACATGTTTTTAATAATTAAATGTTCATTATGACTTAATTTTTAGTGACTCAAAATTAATTTTGAGTCACAAAAGACAAGTCACAATGGACATGTAGTCATTGAAGAATGTCACATTGAACAAGATTTATATTAGTGGGGGGTTAAACATATGCCTAACCCCCATCACTTAGTAGTTTACATAATAATTGCAAGTGATCGGGGGTTTTAGGCATATGCTTAACCCCCATCACTTGCAATTTTAATAATTAATTGAAGTGATAGGAGTTAAGCCTATGCCTAGCTTTTACCACTTGGTATTCTAGAAAATAATTGCAAGTGGGGAGTTTACGCATACGCATAAGTCCTCATCACTGGGTATTTTAAAAATTAATTAAAGTGATGGAAGGTTAGGCATATGCCCACCTCCATCACTTAATATTTTACATAATAATTGAAAGTGATGGCGGGCTACTTTCAATTATTATGACTTGTAATTTTTAAAATTAATTAAAGTGATAGGGGTTAAACATACGCTTAACCCTCATTACTTAGTATTTTAACAAATGATTCAAGTGATATGGGTTAAACATATGCATAACCCCCATCACTTGATATTTTAACAAATAATTCAAGTGATAGGGGGTTAGGCGTATGCCTAACTCTGGCATATTTTATTTTGCTATGTAATGGAAGTGTTGGTGGATTAGGCGTATGCCTAACCCTCTGGCATTTTATTTTGTTGGAATTTTTAAGTGTTGGAAGATTAGGCTTATGCCTAACCCTTTAATTATTCTATTTTGTTGGAAATTATAAGTGTTGGGAACCACGCATGTGCCTTACCCTCAGACATTTTATTTTGTTGAAAATTGTAAGTGTTTGGGGGGTTAGGCATATGCCTAACCCTTCGATATTTTATTTTCCTATGACATCCAAGTATTTCAAGGTTAGCATATGTATACCTCAGCTCCGATATTATATTTTTCTATTAGATGCAGTTTTTGGGGGATTAGGCGTACGTCTAACCCCCTAAATCACTATAATAATTATTTTTAATTCCAGGTGTTGGAGCGTTGAAAATATGCATAACCTATTAACCTCCCATTACTTGGTATTTCAAAAATTAGTTAAAGTGATAGAAGTTGAGCGTATGTTTAACCCCATCACTCAGTAGTTTACACAATAATTGCAAGTGATGGACCCTAGTAGAAATCTTGTTCAATGTGATAGGTCTTTTATAACTAAATATCTGTTCCAATGACTTGTCTTTAGTGACTCAAAATCAATTTTGAATCACTACAGACAAGTCACAACAAACATTTAGTCATTAATGAATGTCACATTAGACAAAATTTGTACTAGTGGAGGATTAGGCATATAGTATATACATGAAAACATATAAAATCTACAAACACTCCAAAAGCATAAACTTAAACTCTAAAAAATCTAAAAACATAATTTGAAAAAATAATTGCATGGAGGTCAAACTTTGCCAATGGTTTAATTCAAGAATTACATTATTTTTCAGCATATATTTCCAGAGCATATTTATGCTTTTCTCATTCATACACTGTTCTATCCAAAAATTTACAATGTGCAATTTTAGAGGGGCATGTGCACTTTTAATGAAATGGGTGTTAGTGTAGGAAATCAAAACCACATTTGGTTGATTCATTTTTTATTTTTTTAAAGAGGGACTCATTCAAAGTTGCCGTGGTTTTTCTTTAAATAACAATCTTTCTAAAGCAAACAACAATTTGTTGAAATTCTTAAGAAAGGTTGAAAGTCAATAAACTCAACTTTTGTGAAAATTAAGAAAATAAAACAATAAAAATATTATATACAAACAAGAAAAATATAATAAAAAATACGAGAATATGAGAATATGAGAATATGAGAAAAATATAATAAAAATAATGAAAATGTGAGAATAAAATATAATAAAATATAATAAAAAAATAAAAAAATTTGGTCGGGTCTTTCAATTAAGTGGAGAAATTCCACGAAACAAAGAAATTTTCAAAGTTTATTTGACGCGTTACCTTTAGAGGATAGAGGATAAATATTAAGTAAAATATGAAATGATGGTAATGATTTTAATTCTTTTATAGTTGAAAAAGGAGAATTAATATTATCAACAATATTATAGTTTTTATGTTCTCAACATGGGAGATTAAAAACTGTAACTCAACCAATCATATCTAAAGGGTGTTGTACATGGAATGGTAGACAAATAGGAGGTAAATTCACTAGACGTAGAACCTATTTATTCACATATCAAATTCCTAATCTTAAAAGCAAAGTCCTAATTCTTGCGTTTTTAAGCAGTGAAACAAATAATTCATTTTCTATATCATACACCCTTCTGTGTCCATAAAATTTTCTAAATATCTATCGTTAAATTTATGGTTTTACAAAACAAATTAAATCCTAAAGATTGAGAAAAATTGGTAGAACTTTTAGACTATACTTATTGGATTGCAAATACACGAGATAGGTTACAATTTATGGAACCTCAATTTGAATATTTGTGGGAGAGATTGTAGTAGAAATAGATAGATTATGGACAATTCATGGAGAACTTACTTTTGAATCCTTTTGTCAAAAATTGAAGAAATAGTAAATACTTTTTAACAAAAAAAAGAACATCAATTCCAATTAAATTTCTAAAGAATTTACCACATTCCAATTCATTCAAAAAGATTACTTATTGTCTATAAAGAAGCTAATAAAAATTGTAATGATCTAATTCAATTATTGACAAAAGAAATAGAACAAATAAGAGTTAAAAAAGAAGGAAATATATCCATGAACAAACTACGAGTTCAAAATATACAATTATCCCTAAAATTTAAATCAAGAAGAAACTGACGAAACCTTTGACGTAGAACCTTTTAATCTACTATGTTATTGATTAAAGGAGTAAATTAAAGAAAATTTAGGACACTAGGTTGTAGTTTAAATTTTTTTGATTTTATTGTTCAATGTTGGTGCTTTTAACACATTTTAAAATTTGAAACTTTAATCAATTCAAAAAATATAGAAAAATTTGAAAGATATTCTTCTTCACATATTTGAACACTAGAAAAATTCATAGCTCAAAAATCCATCCACAACCCTATGTTCTCCTTCTCTTTTACAATTTAGAGTGCATATTATACATTGTGACAATGCACTAGTTTACCCTTTGTTTCATTGTCCATTAAACTATAATGCTAAAATTTTAATTTCTATCAATTTATTTTTCTCTTTTATCGGTACAATCCATCCTACCGCTTTAGATTTCACAAAAATATTTTTCTCTTTTTGAAATGAATTTTTCAAATTCTCAAAATCCTCAAAAGAGTGCACAAGGACAAGAATTTCTAGTAGACCGTACCATACAAACGCCCTGCAACTCAAACAAATAATTAACAACATATTAAAGAGAAATCAAAATTTGGAATAGAACAAGAGTTAGAATCTCTATATATTCTATATGAATATCCTTATATAACATTGCCAAACCAATAAAACAATAAGAAAACTCAGGTGATGAGTGTGGGATGAAGAAACAATTAAATGCTTTATAAGAAACTGTTAAGCCCACAACTTAAAACTACCCTTCAAAAAAAAATAGAGCAAAAAAAAGAAAATTAAGACAAGAATCCAAAAGAGGATATTCCTTATCCAACCTTTTTGATCGATTACAACTTCAGACTTGTTATGCATCACCAATTTCTAGAGAAAATCCCTTAACTAAACATCCAACTTCTAGTTCTAGCACTAATTTATTGGTGACGAAAAATGTAATAACACCAACAGTAAATTCACCTAAAGGAAATTCATTCTACTTAGTTGAAGTGCCTACTTCTTCACTAGTTGATAAATTTTTAACATCAATATTTTAAAACAATACTATCACACTAAATTATAGTGTTTTAGACAATCAAGATAATTCTAATTGGAATTATTATACTCAAAAATTTATATAAAAAATTTGAAGATATTTAAAATGAGGCTAAGAGAATTTACCATGAAGTTGTTATAGGAATAGACAATCAACCCTCATATCTAGAAATTTCTAGTGGTCAATTTTTGAATACAGACATTAACCTTAGTGAGAACCTCCTAAGTGAGTGGACCCCTAATTTTCAAAGTGAAGGAGAAGATAATTTTTTTTTTAAAGGAAACACCTTTAAATTCTCCTTCTTTCAAAGAAAGATATCACTAATATTGGGAGAAGTCATGGGTCAACACCTCTCAGTACACCTCTAGAGACGCCACCATTTGATTATTTTGAAAAAATGGCTCAGCCACGAATTTTAAATGTTGCACCATATTTATTATATCAAGGTCTGGTTGGAACTGACCTTCATAGACACTTAGATACGTTTTATGTCGTAGCTTGAGCTAATCAACTACCACAAAACTTGTATTTGTCTACATTCCCTAATACTTTAATAGATGGAGCTGCTGACTGGTATATACAACTACCGAACATACCAGAAATATAAAAATGAATGATCACAAAGGCATAGACTTTTAGTACACACGGATGAATACTTTATGAAGACGTTGGCATAATCACCACATGCCTGATGATTTTTTAGTAGGGACCTTTATCGGAGAGGTTTGGCTGGAAACACTTAGAATCTACCTAAGAGAACATGATCCTCCTGATATAGCTACAACATATATTTTAGCCAAGACAGGGAAAGAAGCTAGAATAAATATTGATTATGCTAAATATGAGGACTGTTATTTGTAACCAACTATAAAAGTTCTACAGATCAAATATATGTGATGAGTCCTTATAGGAAGGATTAATTTCCTCAAAAAAAATTTAAAATGTTAAGGACAGATGAGTCGAAACCAATATATAATCCTCAACCATTAGCCATTAAACCTCTACCTTTTGATCCAGTGATAGATTCTATTTTACAATTGGGAAAGAAATTTGAGGAATTGGTAGTATGAGTTACAAGTGGGAGGGATAAGCGTTCAAAATCCACCAATCAAAGAACTAATATGTGGTGTTCTAATTGCCGAGGACATGGGCATTTAGTTAATGAATGTACTTCCCCTTTAAACGAAAATGGTAATTCTAACAGCCCAAGTGTAATTTTGTCATGGAAATCATCACACTTCTAAATGTTGGAATTTGGGACAAGTAGTAGCTACAATAAGTGCTAATATACAAGAACCAGAAAATAAAGGATCAACACGAGAGAATTCTAAATTACCTTATAGAATTAGTTCTAAATTAAACAACCTTTCATCCGTTCAAATGTGGGAACACTCTATAAACTAGGTGATGGTCGACCACGGTGGAATGATACTTATAATACTCTACCAGTATGGAAAAGACCACCATCAAATCCTAATTCCAGAAATTACGAACCCCTGAGAAAGGAAAACTACCTGTATGTTGGAATTGTGATGAATTAGGACATTATTCTTGGGATTGTCCTAATCCTAAAAAAACAAGTAGGATATACACCTATATGTGGAAGATGTAAACAATCATGTCACAGAGCTAACGATTGTATGACACTACAACCCATTAAACTAGTTTAGTTTGCAGAATCATCAGATAAAGTTACTGTGGTAAATCATATTGTTCAAGTTACAAACCCTTTAAGCGAAGATGCTTGTAGGTTTGTGACTTGATCAACAGCAAAAAACTAATAAACAACCTCTTATAGAAAGTGACCGAGATTGTAGTTCTGACAATGATTTTAGAAGGCAAAAAACTAAGAAAACCAGTAAGTCTTCTAAATTTACAAAATCTAATGACCCTATTAGTTTAAATCCTCAAATTCCCCCCAAAATATTCAATGAACCTCAAGAACCTATCACACCAGTATTTCCAACAGTTCCCGATATTCTTATAGTAAGAGATCATCTGTTAAATAATGAGAAGTTAGAAAGAATTACCCACAGGGTCCTTCTGACTCTATATTTATAACGATACCACCTACTTTTTATAGACCACTCAAAAAGATACCAAAAAAAACACCTAAAGATATACCACCATCTATAAAAAAAAGATAAAACATAATAGAATTATGAAATTAGCAGCTGGAATAGATCCATATGACATTTTAGTCAATATGGACAATATCCAATCACAAACTACTTTTAGACAATTGTAAACTATTGCTCCAAAGTGTTGAAGTGAATTAAGTTCCTCCTTGATAAAGAAAAGACTGCAGTTATTAGAAGTGCATGATATCTCTTTAGATCCATGAGCACCAACAATTGATGTATTCATCGATGGTACTCTCATTGATGTGTTTAAATTGATAGTGGACCGAGTGTTAACTTGATGGATGTAGATACCATAGAGGAATTGGCCTTAACAACATATTCACACTACATTTTATTTGAAAATTTGTAACTTTTTTGAATTTTCTTCTAACTAAAAAGTTGCTTATTTTTATGTTTTTAACAAGAAGGTTTTATAGGAACTTTAAAATCTATTGTAAATGATTTTTGAATCAATTTATAAGGTCAAACACTATCAAGGACAACAAATCATTAAATTCAAATAATTATGAAATTAATACAACGTTCCAACATGGTATCCATAGGAGTTGACAAGACTAATTGTCTTGTCAACATTTTTGGCATTTAGCCTTTCACAAGATTGATTGTAACTTCCAAAAATAATTTTAAACCTAAACCTATTCTTAAACCTAACCAAAATCTAATCTTGAACTAACCTAAAGGTATCCGTGACATCACCTCCCCTCTAGCGACGAGTTCCAAGAGGAGCAAATTTTTGTTTTTCAGGATATTTTTTATGGAAACTAGCAATTTTTATAGGAGCATTTTGAAGATTTGATGCAGGCTCCCATGTACATTCACTTATGTCATAATCCTTCCAATGAACAAGATATTCTAAATGGTTTCTTTTTATTTGAGAGTCTAATATCTCTTCTACTTCATATTCACAGTCATTGTTAACTTCAATTGGTGGAGGGGGTGGTAAAACCCTCCCTTGAATTGTATTTTTGTAATATGGTTCCAATAGAGAAACATGAAAAACAAGGTGAATTTTCATAGCACTTGGAAGTTTTAAGCGGAAAGAAACATGGTTGATTTGTTTAATAATTGGAAATGGTCCTAGTCTTTGGTAGTCAAGTTTTTTAGATGGCCTTGTAGTTTGAATATTACGTCAAAGAAGCCAAACTTCATCTCCAACATTGAATGTAGGTTGTACTTTGCGACGAACATCTGCATATTTTTTATAATGATCTTGAGCTTGTTGAAGTTGGAATCTGAGTTCATTATGAATGGTAGCCATGTGACCTACAAGGTCTTCAACTGCTGGACTTCCAACCATCTTTACTCGAAACAGGTCTCCTTTAGGATGTTGACCATAATTTGAAAAAAAAGGAGTTTGCTTCGTTGATGAATGCAAGGTATTATTATAAGCAAACTCTACCAATGGTAAAAGATCTTTCCAATCATCTTGATGGTAATTAATAGTGCAACGTAAATATTGTTCTAGGATTTGGTTTACCCGTTCAGTTTGCCCATCAGTCTCGGGATGATAAGCGAAGAAAGATTAATTTTGACTTTTAAAACTTCAAAGAATTTTTTCCAAAACTTTGAAACAAATTGTGGGCCTCGATCAAAGATAATATCATTAGGAAGACCGTAGATACGATAAATGTTGTCTACAAATAATTTTGCAGATTCTGTTAAAGGTGATAGAGGAATGCACAAAGCACATACACAAACACAAGGAATGCGTAGAAAGAGATGTCTTTACTCAAGGGCTCGTCCACTTAAGTAGTGTATAGTTGAGGTGCCCTTTGGCAACCCATATGGGATAACTCAACACTACAGGCCTCAAAGGTAAGTCTATGCCGCAACCCCTCTCCCACACATCATTTATTCCCACCCAAATCCCTTTGGCTTCTAGCAACACTACCTTTCATCTACTACTTCAACACTCCCACTTTGCATAGAGCCAAAGCCTTTAAGTCCATATGCTATTACTACCCTTTCGTGTTGATCTCGTGTAGGTCCCTTTGGTAACACATTCATTTGATGGATTTCCAAATTCATGGCCGCCCCAATTGCAAGAATGTATTGAATGGTTGCGAGCTTGGCCACAGGAACAAACGTCTCATGAAAAATGAGCTTTGCCACATTCCTTACTTTGTAGCACAGGACGTCACCGCAAACATCTCTCTTTGCACAAAACACCTACTTGTAACCAATGAAGTTGCTACCCTTGGGAATGGAAGGCAATTTCCATGTGCTATTGATAATCAATGACTCATACTCCTCATACTCCTCATACTCCTCTTCCATGGCTTACTCCCACTCGACCGCATCCTCACCTTGCATTGCTTCACGAATGGTTGATGTTCCATCCAATAACGCCACATTCCCGTGCTCGTCATCACTTGGAAGGAAAATGTGATTCTTCCACCACTCTCCGGGCAGCTTGCGTGCTCGTTCGGGATATCGCCGATTGTTTGAAAGAGCGTGCTCCACTTGCACCTCTTCTGTGCTGTTACGGAAGCTCGAACTCGATGGAGCCCCCAACTCGCCATCCTTCTCGCCTTCATCTTCATCGTCAACATTAAAGATAGGAGATTTGGAAGATGTGTCCACAATGATGTCTCCACATCTCCCACTTGGACCATACTCCAAATGCGGCCCAACCGTTGACTCCTCACAAAACATGACATTGCGCGATCTAGTGATCTTATTTTCAGATTGCTTATCCACCAACTACTGAAACTCCTCAAACATGCCACAAAGAGTTTTTACACTCTTGATGTTCAAATGGCCGGGTTGACGATGCCACAACTCCAACCTGTCGTCCTTAAGCGCCAACGCCACCGATTCACTCATATGTACTTTCGAAAACTTGATGTGGTACAAACCATCGATTTCTTGGATATTGGCCACCTTGTCTTGACTCGGTGACAATACACAGCTGCCCCTGTCACTAAACTGAACATGCAAGTGTTTTGCGACCAAACACCTTATCGATAAAAGGTTGGCCTTTAGTTTTGGAACGTGGAGGACATCCTTGATAGTGATTGTCTTCACACGGCCCTTCACCTCGGTTTCCACTACAATTTGGCCTTTGCCCACGGCCTCAAGCATCGTATCATCTCCCAAAATCACTCTTTTTGGCAAAATAAGATGATAGGAATAAAAACAACTCCTTTCGGGTGCCATGTGGCTCGAGGCACCCGAATCCACAATCCAATCTTTCACACTACCGTTGCATGATACGTGACTTGCCATGTTTGCGTATTCGTAATCATCATCACTCATGCTTACGTCACAAGAGACATACCTTGTGGTGAAAGCATACTCATCATCATTGTCACGTGTCTTTGTGTTGTTGGCACTCTCACCTTCTTCATCGTTCCTAGTACGCTTGAAACAATACCTTGCGATGTGACCCTTCTTGCCGCAATAAAAACACACCTTGTCGCTAGAGCTCCCACTGTTTCCGTTCGTGGATTGCTTCGCCATAAGAGCCGTACTATCTCCATGAGACTCATTCTCCTTTCGCCTCGAGAGCTTGTACAGCAACCGTAATGTCACATAGTCCAATGTGAGTTCCGAAATAGGCCTCGCCTCCATAGCCACAATGAGATACTCGTACAAAGGTAGTAGACTTTCCAAGAGCGTCATCACGATGTCCCCATCCGAGATGGTCACGTCCGCACCATTGAGTTGATCCGCGAGTCCTTTGACCTTGTTGATATGCACCAACATGTTGTCTTCTTCCTCCATCTTGATGGTGAAGAACTTGCGCCTCAAAAACAAAATGTTGGCCAAACTCTTGGCTTTGTGAATGTTGCAAAGTTTGGCCCATGCTTCCGCGGATGTCTTGCACGAACAAATGTGCGCAAGTTGCAAATCCGAGAGATTGAGGGCCAAAATGGCAAATGCCTTCTTTTCCCTCCTCATGTATGCTTGCATGACGCGAGGGTCCAAAGTAGAGTGAGGGGGTTTCTCACTACCATCAACAATCTCCCACAAGT
Source organism: Pohlia nutans (assembly GCA_022496805.1). Taxonomy (NCBI): domain Eukaryota; kingdom Viridiplantae; phylum Streptophyta; class Bryopsida; order Bryales; family Mniaceae; genus Pohlia; species Pohlia nutans. The sequence goes on from CM040105.1 coordinate 3,762,491, forward strand.
CCTTCTCGGCCATCACCATCTCCAATTTGAACTTCCACAGGTGGAAATTCACCCCATCGAACTTGTCCACCACCTTGGGACCCTCACCCTCATAAGATGCCATGATGTACGTCTCTCCACTCAAATCAACCCTCAAAACATACACTTCTTTTTATGATTTTTAATGGAATGTAACACCTTTGTGCTTCCAATGCCTCTTCGACAACCCTTAACCTCAAATGAGCACCTTTGTGCTTCTTATGCCTCTTCGACAACCCTTAACCTCAAATGAGCACCTTTGTGTTTCCAATGCTTTTTCGACAGCCCTTAAATTCAAATCATCAAATTAGCGTTTTGTACTTCCAATGCCTCTTCGACAACCGTTAACTTCATATAGCACCTTTGTGCTCCACACACACCTTCCAACATTCAAATGCAAAGGTCCTATTTCAAATTGCAAAGATATTCACCAAAACACTTCAAATCACTCAATGGAGCTCTGCACTACTCCGATTGAATCAAAACAACACCTTAGTGTTCCCAATCACTCAATGCACGTAATCGACACCTTTGTATCCCTCAGTAGCACTAAATCAATGCTCATAGACTCAAACAAGTCCCTCAAAACCCGAAATGCATTGAAATTGCTCAAAACCGCACCTTTGTGCTTCCAAGTGCATTAAACAACTCCACATGAAACTTTTGAGCTCCCCGAGGGCATGAAACACATGCAACACCTCTTCCAAGTGCCCAACCACTCAAAGCAGATTGTAGACTCTTCCCTTAGAACCTCAACACCTCACAAATCACTTGCAATATCACAAGTGCACGAGCTTGAACAAAACAATGTTCCACTTACAAAAAGGGTTTGGAATCAAGAGAGTAGAGCACCAAAAGAAGAGGCTAACCAATACAAGTGCTTCAATGTGCAACTTCAGCCCCTGCGCACCTCCAAGAGATAAGACTCCTCCAAAAAAAAAGACACAAAACTGCTCCCAAAAGCTCCAAATCAGGCCCAGCCCCTTCTGCAACGACCTCCTATGAAACGCTTCAATGCAATCCAACACTCACGCAACACACATGAGTGGACCCATAACCTGTTAAAGGTGATAGAGGAATGCACAAAGCACATACACAAACACAAGGAATGCGTAGAAAGAGATGTCTTTACTCAAGGGCTCGTCCACTTAAGTAGTGTATAGTTGAGGTGCCCTTTGGCAACCCATATGGGATAACTCAACACTACAGGCCTCAAAGGTAAGTCCATGTCGCAACCCCTCTCCCACACATCATTTATTCCCACCCAAATCCCTTTGGCTTCTAGCAACACTACCCTTCATCTACTACTTCAACAGTTTCTTCACCAGTAATTGATTTTTTACAAGGTATAAAATGTGACATTTTGGTAAAACGGTCAACTATTACAAGAATAGAATCAAAATTATGTGAATTCGGAAGATCAGTAATGAAATCCATTGATAATGATGCCCAAGGTCTTTCTGGAATAGGTAGTGGCTGCAAAAGTCCATGTGGGCAATGGCGTGTACATTTAGCACGAGAACAAATAGTACATGATTTGATATAATCTTTTACAAATTTCCACATTTGTGGCCACCAATAGTCTCTTGATATTAATTCAAGTGTTTTGTTATACCCAAAATGTCCAGCACTTGGAAAATCGTGACATGCCTGAAGAATTTGGAGTCTTGAAGTTCCGGGAGGAACATATAATAAGCCTTTATAAAATAATAATTCATCTTTAAATTCAAAATTCTTGCCCCCCTCTGATTCCAATTGTGTTTTTACATTTTTTACAAGAGGATCTTGTTTAAGGATTTTTTTAATTTCTTCAATAAGTAAACAATTTTTTGGAATAGAGGTGACTAACAAATGAAGACTCAAATGTTCAGGTCTTAGAATGATGGTTTTTTTTTATTGTATATTTCATCTCCTTCTTTAGGGGCAAGGTAAGAACAACGTGATAAAGCATCAAATTTTCCTTGTTGGCTACTAGGTCGATAAGTAATAACGAAGTCAAATCTTGATAAAGACATACTCCAACGAGCCTGACGTCGATTTAAAACCTTGGCAGTCATAAAATATTCCAAATTTTTGTGGTCTGTATAGACGATGATTTGATGTTGAGCACCTTCCAAAAAATGACGCTAAACTTCAAAAGAAGCCACAATTGCTAATAATTCTTTATCATGAATTTCATAATTAATTTCTAGTGCGGTAAACTTTCTAGAATAGAATGCAACTAGATGAAGATAATCATCGTCACCATATTGAGATAGGATAGCTCCAAATGCATAATCTGAGGCATCAGTTTCTAAAAAGAAAGGTTTGGTAAAATCAACATGCATCAAAACAGGTGCAGTAGAAAAAGCTATTTTAAGCTTGTCAAAAGCTTCTTGCGTTTGATCATTCCAAGTAAAATTTTCTTTGCCAGTGAAACGCGTCAATGGTGCTGCAATTTTAGAGTAGTCTTTAATAAAAATTCTATAAAAGTTGGCAAAACCGAGGAAACATTGCACATCACAAAGAGTAGAGGGTATTGCTTAATTCAACCAGAGATAAGTTTTTGGAGATATGTTTGCATGATGGGTATTGCTTATGAAAAATTCAACCAAAGATAAGTTTTAAAAATATATTTTTCATGATAGGTATTGACTAGGAGTATACAAGAGGACTATCAATGAAAATTTGTGTTATTTTTGGTATCATTGAATTATTATTATTATTATTATTTTTTAATGGATTTCTTTTTTGAATGTGCTAGAAAATGAAATTTTAGAAAGCATGCTTACTTTTTAAAATTGAAACATAGAATCAAATATGAACTACACTTAATTACAAAGTTTGATCATAATTTTGTCCAACTGTCATTAAGAAGGAGTTTTGATACCTAAAATCTTCAAGAGAAAATTAATTTGATAAACTACGATTTTGTATCGTAGTTAATACATACATAATTGAAAAAGATATCACAATGCACACAAATGCACAATGCACACAAATGTGAACCAAAACGCACAATAATACACAACCCTAAATTCCTACAATGCAATGAACCGTACCATGCAATCATCTTTCCAATTAAATTTCAACGAATACATATACATATATAACCATACAATAGAGTTTATAAATCTTAGAACAAAGAAGAACCCTAAGGATCAATTCAAAAACACAACATAGAAGTCAATCATCTAATCATCTCCCTCACTATCTGCATCACTATCCTCGTCAACACTATCGTCTACAAGCGCCATATGCCGTTCTCGATAAATAGCACACGCAGCCTCAAGACGATCCATGCGCGTTGCATTTTTCATCTCATATACCGCTTTTGAACAACCAACAAACCTCGCCACCCATTTCTCTTTTCCCTCTTTGACCCTACACAAATTTGAATAACATAAGGAAAAAAAATTCATTAAAACAAAAATACAACATATAATGTTGAAGAGTAAAATTGAAATTTGAAAAAAATAAATAGACAAAATAACTTACGAATCTATGATCACTTTTTCACGATGCCATTTGATAACATCCATCACCATCGTCTTCCTTTCATTCTCATTAGCATCCCAATTACGATTCTTCCTCCATATCGCTTTGATAGCGGACGTAATTGATTTTGCCTTTGAGCTTACCACTAACTTGGCAAAATCAACATCATCGTGCAAACTTTCACATTTTCTGGAATCAAGAACTCCTTCCCCGATTTTTTGAACTCCAAGGAATTTCTCCACACAATCGTCTTTGAAAAGAGGAGTCAAGATGGGAAGATCCTTGCAGCTCTCAATAGAACTCGATTTCTCCTCAATTTTCTCCCACTCTAATTCTGCTTGGTTCTTCCACTGCTTATTCTTCTTCCAAAGTTCTTTTCTTGCACGTTTGAAAAGATTGCCCTTAACTTTTAGATTCATTTTTTTAGAATCGACTTTTCTTTCCAAGTTTTCTGGGTTCTTTGGCCTACTTTGATTCGGTGCCAAAGGGATTTTGATCCCATGCATTTTCTTCATATGATCTTGAAGATGACATTGGTGCTTGTAAGGACCCCATCCACACGAAACACCGTCAATCTTCATCAGACACACATATGATGTGATGTCATTCTCTGTCTTTACTCCCCAGTCTCGATTTTCTTTTGCTTCTGGCATGTCTAATGAAAATAAAACCATGAAATACCATTAGTAGCAAGAAAAATGTTTTATACTTGAAACCGTTTCAACTAAATACATATTAAAACATAGCCATGTTAGCACATACAGTCAGACCTCGATAAGTGTTAGGGGTTGGGAGCATACTTTTAGTTAACACTTAGACACTAGTAACACATAACACTTATAGAGGGTGATGCCGATGATTTGTAACACTTATAAAAAATAACACTTGGAAGAATAAAAAAGGTAAATACATAAAATTTATAGAAAAAATGGATGAAATTACAAAATATTGATTCATTATTCATCTAAGTCAGTTGAAAGAATGAATACTTACCATCCTCCTCTCAAAATATAATATAAATTGTTCAAAAATTAACAAAGTCGGGAGCGCGACATTGCATAACACTAACACATAACACTTACTAGTCTTAATTTTAAGAGAGTGGAAATCTCCATAACAGATATAGAGTTTTATCACTTACCAAGGAAAAAAATTAACAAAGTCGGGAGCGCGACATTGCATAACACTTAACACATAACACTCCATAACACTTGCTAGTCTTAATTTTAAGGGAGTGGAAATCTCCATAACACATATAGAGTTTTAACACTTATCAAGGTAACACTTATCGAGGTCTGACTGTAATCACTGAGTTAATGAAAAAATGTTTTATACTTGAAACCATTTCAATTAAATACATATTACAACATAGTCATGCACTACATTTTGCACCCAATAAGACCAAATCAATAGCTAAGTGAATAAGTGACCCTAACTAAGAAAGTGTTGGGGTTATCTTCTACTTTCTAGTCCAATTTTACCGTTCTTCAAAATTGTTAAAATTGCGTTTTTTTTTAAAGCTCCAAACCCTAAAATTCCCAAGTACATTGTGAAAAATGTTTTTCTATCAAATTTCTTTTTATGTAAGTTCAAGAAGCACCTTGTTGTTCATCACTATTATTTACATTTTCTCTAAAAAAATCATACTTTTCTAAGCTCTTTTGTAATTACTATGATTTTTGCAAGAAAGCACTTTTGAATTTTTTTATAAAATCTGTTTTTTTAAGATAGTTATGAAAAAATCGCGATAAATTAGTTTAACAATATCTTATATGAGAAAAACACCAGAAAAAATTAATATATTATAAAATTTGAAGAATTGATGAGGTTTGACCGAGTAATTGTAGCGTGCACGGTTAATGGGTTAAGCGAAAAGGTGCCCAAAATTAGTACAATTATTTCCGGACAGAGCGGGGAGTATAAAACTTAGTCCCATCTGAATTATATTTTTCATGATATGAACATTTTCAAATCATGAATCCTTTTAGGGGTTAACTCCATTGCATCTGAAAGAAGGGAAAGCTCACTGAAGCACTTACTAACTGTAGGAGTGGTCATATTATAATGTTGCAAAAGCCTCGATGAATGTTGAGTGTCCTTAGCCAAGATTACCTCCGCAAATTTCAGTACCCGCACCGCTCTGCCATATTATGAACACATTGCACACAACGTGATTCAAAGTTCACGCAGAGCACATGAAGAACTAAGAATGATATAAAGATAAGTCTCAGTTTACTAATTGCATTTCAAGATCCATCACATTTAATGCAATGTTACATTCATAAGTGAAATTACAAATCTTTAGTGTTTTAACCCTTAAAGGTCTAGAGAGCCCTTTCCGATCAGTATTATACACCAATATTCCATTGTTTTTTGCATGGTTCCACACCTTGTATGGGTTTAAGATCAGTAGTGAAGTTAAAATTCTATTAGTAACCATTCTACAAACTCTGTAGGGTTTGTGATTGAAGAAACCCTACACTATATAAGTTTCCTCCCATGTCTCCACAACTTGTGAGAATCCATTCTGACCCCCCTAACTTGTGCAGAATATTACACACTAGATGGAGAGGCATAAAACTGAGAAGTGCCTCCAGCATCTTCTTCAAATGACACATAAGGCTATCAACCTAAATGTTTAACCTGAGAGGACCAAGGGTTCATAGTTTTGAAATGACAAATTCATCTGGTCGTATTAAGAAAAATATAATTTGATAGGACCAGATTATAAAATCAATGAAGAACACTATATGTGTTGATCAAAGGACAAATAAATTTGAATAAAACACTACATGTGTTCAAAAGACAAATAAATTTGAATAAAACACTACATGTGTTGATCAAAAGACAAATAAATTTGAATAAAAGGAAGCTCCTATATTCAGAACCGCTATAAAGAAACATGAGGCCCTTCTTGGTCCTTTAGGGGTTAAGAAAAAACAACTGTATGAAGTGAGAAATTCCACACTGACCTTTTGGGCTTTGACTTCGGCGGAGATATCAATGGGAGAATCAACGTAGTCGGGGCTACTCGAATAAGTTGCATTTACTTGCCGCCTACAAAAATCGCTGCATCAAGAAATTAAAAACCCTACATATTTACCAATTACGCTTGCAAAAAGAAACCCTATATCGACATCAATTATCATCTTTCATCTTCCAAAAAAAAACCCTAGCAGTTGTACCTTCAGTTTTTCTTTACTCTTTCGCCTTCTTCGCCTTCTTCGAGCATCACGTTAAAACAATAGAGAAGAAATCCCTAAAAGCAACATAGTGAATCGCCTGAAACCTCATCGACGCAAGCTCCTTTCTCTTTCTCCGCTCTTGGAGCTCCCGAATGACGCAAATGAGTTCTTAAAGCTTCCAGTTGCTTCTGGTGGACGGAATAGTGGTGAACGGAATAGTAGTGGACGGAATAGTGATGGACAGAATATTAGTGGACGGAATATTTGGTGGACGGAATATATTTGCTACAGTGATATTTAGCCCAAAAAAATGAGTGTCCCCGCAATGCCTCTTCCCATTTTTCTAATTTTGCATAAAGGCCCATTTCTCGAAGTTTTTGTAAAACCAAACGGACATGTTTTTCATGGTCTTATTCATTGTTTGAAAAAATCTAAATGTCATCAAGATAAATTACCACAAAGTTATCAAGATATTCCCGGAAAATGTCATTCATCATATGTTGAAACACGGCAGGGGCATTAGTTAATCCAAATGGCATAACAAGATACTCAAAAAGACCATACCTTGTTCGAAAAGTTGTCTTCCATTTGTCACCTTCTTTAATGCGTATTAAATTGTAGGCTCCCCGCAAATCAATTTTTGTATAAATTTTAGCACCTCCAACACGATCCAAAAGATTTGAAATTAACGATAAGGGGTACCGGTTTTTAATTGTTACTTTATTGAGGCCACTATAATCCACGCACATACGTAGCCAACCATCTTTTTTCTTTACAAATAATATAGGTGCTCCAGCAGGTGACTTTGAATGTCGAATGAAATTTTTACCAAGATTATCATCAATGTACTTCCGTAATTCTACAAGCTCATTTTCTGATAAGTTGTAAATTGGTCCAAATGGAGGTTGAGCACCTTCTTGAAAGGCTCGAGCTCCGACCATCAAAGGTTTTTGGCATTTATTTCCATTATGAATTTTTTTGAATTGATCTTTACTTGAACATCTTCTATTTTTATATTGCTATTGATTCTTTTTTTAAAAATCCTTTTCATTTTTAAGAGCCATTTTTAACATATAACAGTTTTCTGAAATTTTAGTTCTCTCTTTTTCCAATCTATTTTGGGATTATAAACTTCTAACCAATTTTGTCCTAAAATCACAGGATTTTTTTGGTGATTTAATGATATTGAAAGAAATTTTACTTAAACATTTATTCAAACTAATATCTAATGGCATAGATTCATGGGTTACTATTCCAGATTCAATTGTCCTACCATCAACAACTTCTACATGTGTTGGTTTATTTTTGTGCGTTATTGGCAATTTATATTTTTTAATAAAATTAACATCCATAAAAGAAGTTGTAGCTCCAGAGTCTATAAGAACATTAGTATCAGTTTCCTTCCCATTTTTAAAGATTTTAATAGGAATTAAAAAACATTGAACGGAATCTGAAGTTACTAGAGGACTTTGTGATTTTTCTATGTAGTTCAGTCGTAAGGTCCCTATTGAGACTGAACATTTGTGTTTTTTTTGTCAACTTGTGTGTTGAACTTGGTTTCTCTAATATGAAATTGAGTTGGCTTTTTAGAGCAATTTGGGAGTTTGTGATTTTTACTTCCACAATAAAAACACAACCCTTCTTTCTTTCGACGCTCTCTTTCCTCATATGATAACAGACCCTTAATTTGAGTCATATCAATTGCATAGGATCATCTACTCTCATATCATTGAATTCATTATTTGAAGGTAATGTTGATGATGCTACTACCGGTGGGTGATTAAATAAACTACTTTTTTTTTCTTGTCTTCTTAAAAATAGCCTATTATCACATTTTACAGCTTCTGTGATGGCCTCAGATAAAGAGGTAGCATCATTCAAAGTAAGTAACAAATCTTTTACATCTTCACGTAATCCCCACTGAAATTGACGAATAAAAGCCATATCCAACTCCCAATCAACATCACATGATAATTGTCTAAAATCAAAGGCATAAATTGAGGGTGATCGTCCACCTTGACGCAAACTTCTAATTTTTTGATCTGCAACTTTTTTCTTATTTACTTCCCCAAAACAAGCGGTAAATTCCTCTATAAATCCTTCAAAATCATATAATAATGTAGGATTTTTTTCTAAAATAGGAGAAAACCAATCCAAAGCGGTGCCAGTGAGTAATGTTCCAATTAACCCAACTTGTGAGGCTGGGTTGGATAACGAAGTGGTTGCATAAACATAAATAATTGAACCTGATTTGCAAAACCTCGAAATTTAGTACGATCACCATTAAATTTCTCTGGAAGGCTCAATTTAGGTTCTTTGTAATTTGTTCTTTGAGATGCTGCAGGATCAAGTTGTTCTTTGTTAAGACAGAATGAATGTCATCCATTCACTCTCAGGTCTCATCCATAGTTTAGTCAGCCTACCTACCCTACCGGTACTTAATGACCAGGATCACAATAGGTAATTAGCGTTAAAGTAGATGGATGATGAATCCAGTCACACCCGGATCCATCCCGATCCCTTAACTTACCTACCACATTAGATCTTAATGAGAGTAGATAACTAACCCGGGAGTGGTTAGTTGGCATTTACTGCCCAACCAACGAAACGGCTGTCTTCACCCCTGAATATAATCTCAGTGGAAAAGAGCTTCGGCTCATTCTTTTGATGCTCATACTTTGTGTTAGTGCTCGTCTCTTAACACGTTATCAATACCGTTAGCTCTTCCGCCATAGCTCTTCCACCATAGCTCGCCAACTTGTAGCTCTCCCTCTTGCTTTTTACTCCTTTCTGTTGCTTTTACCCCGCCCTCCTTCAGTTCCTTTTTGCTCCCTCTACAGCATCTCTTCGCTAATTCTAGCAATCCACGAGCTTAGAGAACAAACTTAGGGTTTAGAATTAGCAACAGCTTCGCAAAAATTAGCGACAGTAGTGAAAAGCAAACTTAGAGATGGCGTCGATAGTGAAAAGCAAACTTAGAGACGGCAGTGAAGTAGTGAACACGCGATTGTAGAGGAAAACTACTGTAGCCGCACATACTGTAGCTTCATGCACTGTAGCCGCATGCAATTGCACCCAAATTAGCACAGCTGATGAATATAGAACCCACAGCCATGGCCACACAACGCCAACCTCGCGAGACTCGGATCCAACCACTCTTTTTCGATCCACTCGAGCCAGATGGATCCAATTACTTAGGGTGGAACATTGATATGCGTACATATTTGTGTGCAGAGAAACTCGACGCCACGCTCGATCCTGAACCGGAGGAAGAGATCCTGACCCCGTACAAATGACAAACCCTGCTCATCTTGCGCCGGCACCTCGATTCTTCACTATGCCAGCAGTATATTCAAGTCGAGGATCTTGTCGAATTATGGGTGGCGCTGAAGGCCCGATTCAAGCATGAAGAGACCATTTTCTACCACAAGCACGGAGTGACTGGATCGGCCTCCGCGTGATGGATTTTCCCAATTTCCTCACATTCAACTCCGAACTCCATCGCATTGTAGCTCAACTCCGGCTCTGTGGCGACACCATCAACGACACCGAGCTGATCGATGAGACCCTCTCCACTTTTCCTCCTGCTTGTGCAATTTTGGCTCAACAGTATCGCAACATGAAGTTTACTGCACATTCCGAACTCATGTCCTATCTTCTGTTAGCCGAAAAGCAGCAACAACTGCTCCTCAAAAATGCAGAGTCACAGCTAGCTAAGGAGATCCACAACAGCGAAGTCCAGAACCCGCTCAAGACATCAAGCTCGGCATCCACGCCACACACGAAGCCGGACAATCCCAGTAGGGAGTCCCACATCTCTGACGCATCATGTAGGAAGCCAAAGGGCAATTGGAAGCCCAAACACACATGGAACCAATCTTCCAAACCCCAAAGGTACGCGCATCAGACCAAAACCGGCCGGTCCCCTCACTCGTCAGGAAAAATAGAGAAGGGACCTTGTCATAAGTGCGGCAAAAAGGGTCTTTATGCTAAGGAATGCCGTGCTTCTAATTACGTCATTGCAATGTACAAAGAGCTGCAGTCACTGAGGGAAGGAAAGAGGGAAACTCACACCCTCGATGCCCCTTCTCTCACACTCAGCGAGTTAGACCCCGAAATCTACATGGTTCAGAGTAGCGCGTCTGCAAACAAAGCTAAAATTGCTCTGCTTGACAGTGCCTCTACTCATACCATTTCCCGAGGAGATCACTCAATGTATTCCTCATACATCACGTACGATCAAATCTTTGACCTCCTATTTTATATTGTAAAGAATCAATCAAACAATTTGAAAAAATTATCGTATGTTTTTCTATGTTGAAATTTTATATTGTGAATTTTTGCGAATTTTCTTTATTCTAAATAATTACTTACAATTTTTTAAAGAAAATAAATACCCTGTACAGCTAATTTTTTTTTGAACCCCCTATTTTATATTGTAAAAAATATTTTTTTAAATATTTTTAAATTGCCAATAATTGAAGGCTTAGTTATAGTTCATGTATATATACCAAAGTTGGATGCTATCGTAATCCAAATGCAATCTTGATAAATATTTGAAGTGAAAATACAATCATTTTAGTTCAATCTTCAATTGTGTTTTTAGACGCGATGTTAAATTTAATTTTATCAAAGTTCTTTTTTAAATAAAAGATATAATGATTATGTGACAACACTCAAAAATTTGGAGCTAAATCAAACTTTATTAAAAAGTAAATAGGAGGTTGAAAAATCACTTGATTGCACGTGGTTTATGAGGAATACATTGAGTGATCTCCCCGGGTACCATTTTGCAAGACCAGGCACACTTTGAGTTCAAAACTCGAAATGAGCTATGGCAAACTTGTGGCATAGTCACAATCGCAGGTAAACGAAACTTCAAGTTTCGTGAGGGCCGGGCAACAGTAATTCTGCCCGGGAGAGCCCTCCCCATCTGCGAAAGGGCCATGTACGCCCCGGATGCCCCTCGGAGCTTGATCAGCTACCGTGACTTACGAGCTAATGACATCCACGTTTCCACCGTGGTGGAAAACGATGAAGAGGTTCTAGAGCTCAAGCGAGGGCTGCGGTGCCTTGCCACCGTACACGTGGTAGCCAATGGCCTATATGAGCTTCGCATCATACGAGCTAGCCCCCCTTCTAAAGATGAGGAAGAGGTTGGTGTACACCGCCACGAGTGTCACCCACGCCTACTCCTAGGAGGTGCCCAGGCCTCTTTTCTAGCCACCAGCTCCAAAGCCAATATCTGGCATCGCCGGTTGGGGCACTCCGGGACGACCATGATGCGGAAATTGATTCCCATCTTGACTGGTCACGACCTATGTACGAGTGATACGAAGTGCGTGGAGGAGTGCGCAACGTGTATTCAAGAGAAGCTCATCAGGCAGCTATCACGGTGGAAGCTCCCGACCGAAATGCCAGCGGCGCTATATCGTCTCTATAGCGATTGGTGCGGCCCCATCACTCCCCAGTCAGGTCAGTTCAAGTACTTCTTTGTACTCGTTGATGCTTCAGGTAGACATGCCGAGGTCACTTCTTACAACCCGTAACATGATATTTCCCAAAACTTTAGCCATGCTACTTAGGTTCCGCAACCACTTCCCTGACAGCCAAATCTGTTTTCTTAGAATGGACAATGCCATGGAATTTAAATCATAGGCATTCGAAGACTTTTGCATAGCCTCAGGGATAGAATTCATCTATTCCGTTCCTTACGAACATGCCCAAAATGGATTAGCTGAAGCATACATCAAGAAAATACAACTCATAGTACGCCCTCTCCTATTTCATGCTAATCTTTCTCCCACACTTTGGGGCCATGTCATATTGCATGAAGCAGTTCTTCTTAGACTTAGACCCACACTACTGCACACACAGACTCCATTAGAACTTAGCTCTGGTAGAACACCCCACATAGCTCACTTACGCACCTTCGGTTGCGAAGTATGGGTCCCAATCTTAGATTTCAAACAGCAAACCATGACTCCCCATAGAATTCGAGGAATCTACCTTGGTTATGACTCCTCTAGAATAATCTGCTACAAACTACCCTGGAGTGACGATATTTACAAAGCTAGATTTCAAAATTGTAAGTTCATAGAAAACAAGTTCCCCGGATCTCAAACTAAACCCGGCCAAAGCTTGAACTTTAAAGACTTAGAAATGATCACTCTTAACCCAGACCCTCGCACAGCATTAGCAGACTCAGAAGTTAGATTACTCATCAATCTCCAAAACCTTGTTGAGAACATCCCCGACGGTTTCCAATCGGGACCATGCATAGTTAGGAGCCCCGTACCCGGCTCCGGCAACCCTGTTCCAGCAGCTCCAGCTAAGAAACGAAAGCTCAATACCACCCCGAAAACCCGAACCCATGCATCCATGCACACCCACTGTAACCTGGATGATCAGCATAGTCAACCCTCTGATATCCCGTGGAATGACTTCGAGTCCTACCTCATTAACCTTGATGCAGATCCTATGACACTAGATCAGGCCAAGAAGAGTGTAGACTGGCCACAATGGGAAAAAGCCTTACAAGCCAAGTACCAATCCCTTCGAAAACGAGGCGTTTTCGGACCCCTTGTCACTGATCTCAAAACCAAACCAATAGGTCAGAAATTGATCTTCACACGTAAGCGAGACGAACACAATAACATTCTTAGATTCAAAGTGAGATTAGTAGCTCAAGGTTACACACAAAAACCAGGAATAGATTTTGAACAAACATATTCTCCTGGTATGGATAGTACATCTTTTCGCTACCTCTTGAGTCTAGCGGTCCAGTTGGTACTAGAAACCCGTCTACTTGACGTAGTCACAACCTATCTCTACGGTGACTTAGATGCCCAAATTCACATCAAACCTCCTCCAAATTTCCTACCAACCACTACACCCGCACAGCCCGGGCGCTTCTCTGGATTGAGGATATGCAAAGCCCTCTATGGCCTAAAGCAAGCAGGGCGAGCATGGTACCACCACCTCAAGTCCTTCTTGATTTCTTCCAAACTCACCCCGCACTACCTTGTATCTTTGTCCTCAAAGAAACCACAGGTTTTGTCATCCTCGCAGTCTATGTCAATGACTTGAACTCTATTGGAACCCCGACGTTGAGCAAGCATGTGGAAAAACTACTAACAAAACAGTTTGAAATGAAAGTGTTGAGGCGCACATCCTATTGTCTTGGCCTATAGATTAAACATTATGCAGATAGAAGCTTACTACTTCATCAACAAACATACGTGAAGAAACTACTCCGCACATACAAAATGGACAACGCCAATGCACTTTCAGCTCCCATGATTGGCAATAGCCGCACTGAAGATGACCCCTACCGACCGGCAAGTGACGACGAGGAGGAGATTGACAAGCCGCAGTACTTAGCCGCAGTCGGAGCTTTACTGTACCTTGCCACGAACACCCAGCCCGACATCTCCTTTGCCGTCAGCATCCTCGGACGCCACAGTCAGAAACCAACCTCCCGACATTGGCAGGGTATCAAGCATCTCCTGCAATACCTCCGCGGCACGGAGGATCTTAGCTTACAATTCCGCAAGGATACTCCAAGCGACATCATCGGATACGCCGACTCTAGCTTCAAGACGGACCCCGTTTCAGGCAAGTCTCAAACCGGCTATATCTTCATCAAAAATAGCGCACCGATCTCCTGGCGCTCCACCAAGCAGACTGTGACTGCCACGTCCACAAATCGTGCCGAACTGTTTGCCTTCCACGAGGCCTCCCGCGAAGCCGTTTAGCTACGCACTATGCAACAGGCCATCCTTCAAATAAGCGGCCTTACATCAATGGACAAGCCCACGACCATATTTGAAGACAACGCAGCCTGCATCAAACAAATTTCTTCAGGATTCATCAAAGCCGACCGAGTTAAACACATCAGCCCTCACCTATTCGGCTATACTCAAGACCTCACCGAGACCAAACAAATCAAAATCTAGAAGATTGCATCCACAGACAACATCGCCGACGTCCTCACCAAGGCACTACCAGCCCTTCAGTACCGCAAACTCATCACCGCGGCTGATATGCGAACACTCACTGAACTAGAGTGAATAAGATGGAGAACGATGACTTTACTCTTTTTCCTTCACAGCATCATGAAGTTTTTTTAACAAGGAAGTTCATCGTTCGAGGAGAAGTGTTAAGACAGGATGAATGTCATCCATTCACTCTCAGGTCTCATCCATAGTTTAGTCAGCCTACCTACCCTACCGGTACTTAATGACCAGGATCACAATAGGTAATTAGCGTTAAAGTAGATGGATGATGAATCCAGTCACACCCGGATCCATCCCGATCCCTCAACTTACTTACCACATTAGATCTTAATGAGAGTAGGTAACTAACCCGGGAGTGGTTAGTTGGCATTTACTGCCCAACCAACGAAACGGCTGTCTTCACCCCTGAATATAATCTCAGTGGAAAAGAGCTTCGGCTCATTCTTTTGATGCTCATACTTTGTGTTAGTGCTCATCTCTTAACATTCTTGAAATCCATCTTCTCTATAAGACATTGGAATCTCTTGAGGTTCTTGTAATTTCTTCATAGTTTCACAAAGTTGTTCAATTTCTGATTTTAAATCTACTACATATGCCTTGTTGGTTGCAACTTGATTGTCTTCATTTGCCATCTTCACCACAAATAAGGAATCAGTCTTGTCAAACTATCAAGGACAACAAATCATTAAATTCAAATAATTATGAAATTAACACAACGTTCCAACATGGTATGCATAGAAGGAGTTGACAAGACTAATTGTCTTGTCAACATTTTTGGCATTTAGCCTTTCACAAGATTGATTGTAACTTCCAAAACTAATTCTAAACCTAAACCTATTCTTAAACCTAACCAAAATCTAATCTTCAACTAACCTAAAGGTATCCGTGACAAACACAAAAAAAACTCTAAACATTCACAAAAAATCAACATCCTATATTTGGAAAGTAAAATTCGTATGATTGATTATAGTAGTTTTAGATAAAAGTATACATTCAAAAATTTACAAAATTCCAATTTCATGTCAATTTGGATCAATTTTCTCATTTGTGGGTAGAAGAAGCGACAATCTTTTTGTTAGGGCACTATACACAATTAAGTGAAGGTTACGACGCTTTTGGGTGTTTAGACCTTCATGAACATATTTGAGGTATGGTATATATAAGTACAAACTTCATAATCTTATCTTATTGTAAAGGAAGGGCAAATCTCTAAAGACATTAATTAAGTGGTTTGGAATTGTTTGATCTTTAAGAAAATCCAAAATATATGTTAAAATATTGTGGAAATTATTGCCAATTCTCATTTTCCATACTTTATGAAGAACCTTGTCAATAAAAAATCCCTAATTTTTATGTGACAATATCACATTTTTATTTTTAGATTGCCAAATGCTCTTTCTATTGAAAAAGAAATTATTTTGATACCGATGTGTCAAACTAGACTTTCGAATACAATCATAGGTTTGTGTAATTACACATTGCTGATTTGATGTTTTGTGGTAAGTGAGGCATCATGTATCGGCTACTTGGTTGATTTGTTACCCTAGTTTTGTCGTTTACAAAATCCAGGAACAATTAGTATAGGGATTCGTTTTTCAAAGAAAGGTTAAATCAGTCTATCGTATTGTGACTAAAGTCATTATAAAATAGAATTTTAGAGGTTTAAAAGGATAAAAATAACACTCTTATACCCAAGGTAATCAATTTGGTGGGCAGTCCATTAATTATGTTGCGACACAATGAGTGCAGTCATAGTCATGTCTAGTGTTCTATAGGAAGGTCAAATAGTTTGATCAATAAGTTAGTACATACATTGCATATGACAATTTGACCAAACCTATCACTTAATCAAACGCCAAGATAATACTTTAAAAACAATTTACACAAAATTCTTTCTTATCTTGTATTTATATTTTGGATTAATTGGTCCAGTAAACGCTCATTTGAGCCTGCATAGTTGAACTTAGTTGGATAAATTCAAGCCTCAAAGGCATGCATGTTTCAAAGCTTGAATTTGGAAATTTGGAAACCAAAATCTTGAAGGTGAGCACAAATCTTTCATCTTCTAAACTACTGGTAAGTACCAAAATGCACCAAAAAGTATCAAATTTCATGATATTATATAAAACTTAACCTACTAGTCACAAAATTATTCTAAAACTATCATTTCTAGTACAATGAAGCAAATATATATATATATATATATATATATATATATATATATATATATATATATATATATATATATATATATATATATATATATATATGTGTGTGTGTGTGTGTGTATATATATATATATGTATATATATATACACATATATACATATACATATTTCTATTTTATTTTTTGTGTGTGTATATTTGTTTTCAACTATAAAATATTGCATTGTACTACTCCCAACACTACTATGCAATTTTTTCAAAAAATGAAATTAGCATAGATTTGCTCATGGATTAGGAGGTTAATGTAATCAAAGTGAAGGCAAATGGGTTGAATTGTTTTTCACATCTTGCTCTCTCTATTAACCCCTAACCGTCCCGACGTCCATATTTTGAACATTTTTTGAGGTACATTCATCTTTGAAGAGCTATAACTTTTGCAAAAGGTGTCTGATTTCAATGAAATTTTGAAAAAACGAACTGCATGATGTATGGAATAAGTGGTTATAATTTCAGGTCAATCCAAGTTGTATTGAATTTTTGGTGATCATTTGAAAGGAGGGTCCTTTTTTTTGGACAGTCTTTGTGCATTTTGAGGGCTGCAACTTTGGAGGCTTGTATCTCCTTCATCCCATGTCCGTTTTCAATAACAATTATTGGGTTGGATTCCCTTTGAATTCTAGTTATATGGTAAATTTTTCATTTCAATCCATATTGTTTTGAATGTTTGGGAATCAGTTTAGTGCACGGGTCTCTTTTGAACACTTTTTGCTTTTTGGGTCAAATGGGTCACTTTTTGGGCTACTTTTGACATTGCAAGGCCATTTTAGGGCACATTAAAAAAATTCATGAGCTTTTTTTTGTACCAATGTGTTTATATGATGATTTTGAATTACTTTACAGTTGAAAGTTTTTTCATTTGAGTAATTTTGAAAACGAATTTCATCTCTAACTGTGTTGCTAGGAAAATTTCAGCATCTTTTTTTTACACTAAAACATTATGATCTTGCTATCTATATGGCCAAATGACTCCAAATTTGATTCACATCATCTACAATATGTATATTACAAGATTTTATAGTTGAGATTTCTATACCTCACTTTCTCTAAACTGTGATCTATAATTCTCCAAACATTGAATGTTTAACCATGTTACTTTTAACCATAAATTCAAGCCTCAAGCTTACTATTTGTAGCTATTAAAAGTAATATATGGATACATGGATATTACATTTTTCAGTACTAATACCAAAAAGGGTGAACATTGTTTTCGACACTCTTTTCAACATTGTTTTCTGACACTAAAACACATGTTGAAACATTGAAAAGAATATGAAACCGACCCACCTTGACATTTGCACATATTTCATTGAAGATACCAAAATATCACACATGTATCTTTGAACATTTTACAAAGATTATAAAAACCATGACCAACTCTATCAGAGTTTTAATTTCTTTTTTCAATATAAGAACCCAATATAAAAAAAAAAACAATCAATACCCTAAACCCTCACTAGTAGAAAACTCATTTAGATACTCCCTCTGTTTCGAAACAAGTGTCTTAGTTTTTGGCATTTTTTTTTCCTATTAATTGTCCTATGTTGTATACTTCAAACATGAGCATTGTCCACTTCAAATGAGGCAGACAATGAGAGTGACACAAAAACCACATATTACTATTAAAAATAGATCATTTTTGAGCATTGAGACGGCTTGTATTAGCAAAAAAGAAACATGAAGTTAAAAAATGCCAAAAACTAGGACATTTATTTCGAAACACAGGGAGTATAACATAAAAATGTCACATTGAACGTGTTACGGAAAAATGACTGGTAATAAGCTTCCTAATTCCCTTTTTAATTTGTCTCATAGTAAGCTTCTTCTTTGCTCAAACTACTATTCTTACCAGCTCAGTGTCCGTACCATTGTGTTCAAGGTCCATACCATTGGACTAATTAATTTTTCTATTTTTAAAGTTGAGGAAGCTTATTATGGGACAAAGGAATATAACATAAAAATGCCACATTGAATATGTTACGGTAAAATGACTCGTCGGGACTGATCACAATAAGGGATATGAAAATGCATAACATTCAGTAACATGCACTTAGTTGGTTCACACTTCCTGCAGTAAGAAAATGACTGCAGATTTCCACCAATAGGAGTAGGCCACAACAACAGCGACGTGAAAATCAGAGCTCGTCTTTTCCTATTTTAAGAAAGTCCTTGACTCTTGCAACAATATGTGGAATGACCCCAGTGTCTCTGCCTTGGCTCTATAGTAGACAGGGTATTTTTTTGGTACCTTGGAGTCAGACTCCAATGTCGTGGCACAGTCACAATGGTCTAAATTTGGAGGGACCACCCTCCATTGTTTGCATGAAGCATTGCTACAGTGCAGAAAAAACCCTGATAGTAGATGATGTGGAATATTCCACACCCAACAATACTTCATCAGGAGCTAAGTGGACAGGTGGAGGCTCAAGGTGATGAACAGAATGCATGAAGGAAAGGCAGTGGGCATGAAGGCTACTGAATGTTATGTGTGAGAAGTGAAAAAAGGTGGGAAATTTTTTGCACTCCGACATGAGAAAGAAACTGGTGCAGAACTCGTCAACGCGGCCGCTTTCGAAGAACTGGGCTCCTGCCTCACTTTCGAAGAACAAGAGCGTGCCCTGCCTCACCTCCATTTCTTCTTCTTCTTCTTGCATGTGCCATCATCATCATCTTCATCTTCACTTTCTTCTACAAAATTGCTCACACCCTTTTTTTTCTCGTCATCTCCACCACCCAGCTTTTTTTTTTTCCTTCTTCAGTCATTGCGCCCTTTTTCTCTCTGAAAAGCAGCATTCATTTTTTCTTTTGTTTTTTCCTGGGCCTCTGCCGGCGCTCTTCCTCTTTCCCCTCCTCAGCTACTTCACCTGGTTGTTGTTGTCGGTGTTGCTCCAATTTCCACACTCCCACTTGATCACAAAGAACACAAAGAACTCCTATTGTTTTTGTTGATTGTGTTTTAGGTGTTGGGTTGCTGTTGAAAATGTTTATTAGTCGATGAGTTGGGGTTTATCTTTTGATTTTGCTTGTTCAGGGTTTAAGGCGGGCGTTCTTGTTGGGATATTCTCGCAATTATTGATCGTGTCATCATTTGTGTATTATTTTTATTATTTTTTGTAGATTGAGTGAGAATTCTTTCTGTGTGTTCTTTACCCAAAAAAAATCGCAATGGCTGCTTCATGACAATCATCTGTTTTGGTTTTTGTAAATTACGAAAAGAAAAGAACAGAGGTTGACAACAACGAGGCACTTTCAAATGGGAGCCCCAGTAGGGCAATAGTACTAGTGGCTCTTGTTGTTTCTTCTTCATCTTTTTTGAGTGAAAGAGAAAAATCCTGAAACTCCAGACCTGGAGATGTAAGTTACAGGAGCTTGGTTGCAAAAAGCCAAAGAAATTAGACGATTAGAGGCTCTGGTTTTTGTTTTGTTTTTTTTGCTTGTTGTTGTGAAGATGGGGTCGGGGATGTCACCGTGTGCTGCATGCAAGCTGCTTCGGCGGAGATGTGCCCGTGATTGTGTTTTTGCTCCTTACTTCCCGCCTGACGAGCCTCAGAAGTTTGCCAACGTGCACAAAGTCTTCGGCGCAGCCAATGTCAACAAAATGCTTCAAGTGAGACTCATTGACTCTCTTTTCTTTCTTTCACATTCTTCACACAACCGCAAATAATCACTCAGATTTTTTAATTTTTTTTAGTGCAATCACAAGACCTAATCCTTCCTTAGTCTTCAGCTTTGAGACCAATTAGTTCTTTCTCTTTCTTTTATGCCCATTGGATGATGTGTTATTCGTAATCAAAATCAATGCAGGTGAGTTCTTGTTATGTTTGCAAAGGCGGATATGGCTCACTATTTCATTTCCTTTGTCTGGCAATGGAATAAATTGCCAGTTGTTCAAATGTTTCAGTGCTCTGGATTCATTTCTTTCTGTGCTACAGGTTGCAAGCTGCATATTATAGAATGTTAATAATAAGCTTTGTTGATCAGGACTTGTCTGTGCATCAACGAGGGGATGCTGTGAGTTCTATGGTATACGAGGCCGATGCGCGCGTGCGAGACCCTGTGTATGGATGTGTGAGCGCCATCTCGTCTCTGCAGCAACAAATTGCTGTTCTGCAGAACCAGTTAGCAGTTGCCAATGCGGAGATCGTGTGCATGCGGATGCAGCAAGCAGCCAGCACTGCAGGCAGCTTGAAATCCTCAACTCCGCCGGCATCCGAGCTTTCCACCCCGAGTTTGCAGCCGCGGTCCCCGGAGCTTCAGCTATACAAGCCAGCCATGAAGCAAGCCTTGGAGAAGGGGGAGGCTCTGTGGACATGATCAAAACAACAGCTTATGTATTATACGACGACGTCGAAGTTTCCTTTTTTGGTGCAAAGGGTAGTATAGGTAAGAAAAAGACGAAACAGAAACACTTATATATATCTGATTGAATTTTGGCAGCTCTCACTCTTGACATTGCAAAGAAATTAGGGGAAAAAAGCAACGCTCTACTTTTCTTTGGTTTTTCTTAAAGCCCTTTTTAAATTTTCGCCCGGACTGCCATGTGTCGTGTATCATACCACCGACCTGGTAGATCAGTGGCGGCCACAGCCTGATACATACAATTTGTAGCGGTTGTATTGCATCTTTCTCTCCCCTATTGAAGGCTTTCCACAACCCTTGCTTTGTTTTGAAAAGCTGTGGGTTGATGAGAGACGCCCTTGTTGGGTATAACTTATACATATATATTTATATAAATTTACGTTTTTTTCCTTTTTTGTCTGGATTTGTGCAAAACTGCCATAAAGATGATGATGTTTTTATTACCATAAACAGATGCTATATCATCAGATCTGATACTTTGAAAGACTGAAAAGGGTGAAAATCAGAGCTCAGAGATTTGTTTGATGTAAAGTCGGTGCTTGTGTTGGTGTCAGATTGAACGTTTTCTGCTCACAATTTAATGAAGGTTTATGATTGTTAGGGATGTGAGTCAGTGTAAATAATGAGCATCCAGACTGCAGATGAAGTTCAGTTGTGCATGTGAAATGGAGACAAAGAGGCAATGCAAGGCTCAGGACAACTATTCCTAACTCTTGGCCATTAAGTTAGGCTACGTACCCATTACCACCCGCCTTCATGTACTGAAGGTGTACATTCTAGAACACAAATGTACACCTTTGGTACATGAGGGCATGTAGAATTGTTGAATTGATAGGTTATACGAGAATGTCCCTCTCTGTGTCAGTGTTGAATTTGGTGGCTTCTCCTGCAATTTGTAAGGGGCTGGCTGCTGGCACTTGAGCATTTATAATTATTTTATACCTCTGGTTGCTTCTGTTTCTATCTTGTCTTATCTTTGTTTGTCAGCATATAAGGCAATTACTTGTTGCAATTGGGCGCCTTCGGTTCTAATCAACAAATCTTTGCATAACTGTGCATGAATGAATTTGGACATGCATAACACTTATATACCGGTAGCTTATGCAGAAAGCTTGAAAAAGAGTAATACTTTTAGTACTACTTCAATTGTCAGGACACAAGACTGAGTCTGCAAGTTTTGCCCCTACACTTGTCTGTCTCAGGAAGGACGAGAACACGAGGAGCTCATCATTATAGCCTCTTAAATGCTTACGTGGTCTTGGATAAACCTTACAACCCTATTATAGGGTAGGAGGTGGTCTTGAATAAAACTTACGTCGTTATAAGGGCCTTTTTACACTAGAGTTATAAGGGCCTCTTTACACTAGGGCCTCTTTACACTAGGGCCTCTTTACACTAGAGTTATGAGGGCCTCTTTACACTAGAGGCCAGAAGCTGTGAGAAGCCGTGAGGAGAGAAATTTCAGTCAATAGGAGGCCTAGAAACCGAGAAGACTAGTTTCTCATTGGCTGAAATTTCTCTCTCACGGCTTCTCGCCTCCAGTGTAAAGAGGCCCTAAGACCTTCTCCACCCATGCACCAACAAGATTGCACCAATGCTAGGTTACGGTAGACAAAAATA
This sequence comes from Pohlia nutans, assembly GCA_022496805.1. Lineage (NCBI taxonomy): Eukaryota > Viridiplantae > Streptophyta > Bryopsida > Bryales > Mniaceae > Pohlia > Pohlia nutans. Next base: position 3,785,391 of record CM040105.1, read on the forward strand.
GTAACACAAAACGCCATTGCGGTTTTCGTCTTCCACCGCTCCTTGCCAATGCTTGTGATTGCGCCTTCTTGGCGTCTTTCTATGGGCCATTTGGGGATTTTCCATACCAACGTTCACCCTCCCTTCCACTTCCTCCCTTGTAATGTCCACCGACCATGTTCACAAGTAGATAATGTCAAGTTGGTCAAATGGCAAATCCAAGGTCCCTCCAAAGTTTGTATTGGCCCCCCAAGGTACTTACTGTACATGGAAAAGTTGAATGAACCACTTCAGTACAAATAAGCTATTTGGTGTGCCCATTGCTACCAACCTAGTGGTAAAGGGTTGAGGTAGGAAGTGAAGGAAGTGCTGAAGGGGTGCTAATTAAAAGAGTGTCTCTTTAAGAGATAGTAAAGTTTTCTCGGAGGCGTTGAAAGTATTCCCTTAAGAGATAGTAAGGTTTGTTGGTGGAGTTGTACACTTCAAAAAAAAATTCTAGTATATTTTTTTGAAAAGACAAATGAGAAATGCCAAAATTTTCAACCTTGCTTGAATATTGAGTCTTCTATTGGGAGTTGGAATGACAAACGAAAGGTTGATAAATGAATACATATAGAAATTTTGGATTGTCATCATGCAACCAAACATTTCTTATAGCCAAATTGCCATTTTTGGTATTCATCATATCCTTTATAGCTTATGTTGCAATTTAATTTTAATTAACCTTACTATTGTTTATTTGTGTCCTACAAAATTCAACTTCAAATTTAAATATTTATTCACTTTTAGAATTAATTATTATGATTTTACTCGACCATACTTTCTCTTTGATTTGCAAAGTGTGATACAACATTCCCTTGTTCAAAATGTTCTCAATTCAAGTAGATTTGTAACAAGTGTCGATTATAGGTGTACCTTAACTTAATCCTCTTTGGTTCATTGTATAGCAATTCTAGGACTTCATTCTTTACTATAGTACGGAGTAATGAGGAAACTTCTATGAGAAAATTTGTATCACCATGACTTCATACATGAAAGTTATATCAACCTTCTAATCTACATCTTTGGTGTGTTTTTAAGATGGATAAAAGGAAGAACAAAAGTACCTTTTAAAAACTAAAAGGGGTCTTGTCACTATAGAATGATATATATATATATATATATATATTTATATATTTATATTTATATATATATTCTTGTAGAATTAGCTCGAGAATTAGCTACTCATGAACTAGGAATGACATAGCCTTTTTGAAACCAACTCCATCCTATAATGTTAATTGTGGATACATTGAGTAATCAAATATTTCCCTCTCTGTTCAAATATACTTTAGCACATCCTACCTTATCCCTTAAGCGTCCAGACTACAATTACTTGGTCAAACCTCATTTATTCCTCACACTTTAAAATGTATTATATGTTTTGATATTTTTCTCATATAAGTTGTTGTTAAACCGATTTACCCTGATTTTTTCATAATTATTTAAATAAAAATAAAATTTATAAGATATTTCAAAGTGTTTTTCTCGTAAAAATCATAGTAATTAAAAAAATGCTTAGAATAGTATGAAAATTTTAGAAAAAACGTAAATAATAGTGATGAACAATAAAGTGTAGGTGGCATGCTTCTTAAGTTTACATAATAAGAAATTCGATAGAAAAACATTTTCTCAAGTGTATATTGGAATTTTTGGGTTTTGAGCTTTGAAGTGCTATAAAAAATTGCAATTTTAACAATTTTGAAGAATGGTGAATTGTACTAGAAAGTAGAAGATAGCCCCCACAGTTTCTAAGTTGGGACCATTTTCATTTGAAATTAGGAACTAGGTGAAAATCAGCATTTGACTGAAAATCGACCAAACCTGGCCTCATGGGGCTCCTTGCACACTTAGGGGTTGATACATTATGTTGAAGTTGATGTCAAAAAGGATGTTAAATATGATGTGAAGAAATTATCCATGTGTCCAAATTTAGAAAAAAATAGATTTTTGTAAACTCGATTTAGAAGCATTGAGATTTCAAAATTTTCAAAAATATAGAATATTTTTTAGCAAATAAAATTTGATATAGTAGACTAAATCTACAAGGCTATGAACGTTTCACAAAATTTATAATTTAATGTATCTAATATGTATATTATTGTACAAAAAGAAATTACAAATATGTTTATGATTTTGAATTTTTATAATCCAAGAAAACATGCATTGATATTACGGTAGTGCAAATAGCACTATTACCCCCTTAAAGGACCAAGGTTGACTTTTCAAATTCAGTTACCTTAGTGTGGAATGAGTTTTGATCCTGAATTTTTTAAAATTTTGTGTGGTGATTCTACTCTTTGTAACAATGATGGGATGGTAACTTGTGTACATAGGTGATGTATAGATTGAAAGTGGTCCATATTGACTTTTTTCACTTTGTGCCACTATTTCACAAGTTATTTTCAACCTACGTACGAAAATTACCATCCCATCTTTTAGATCCAAAAGTTGAAAATAGTGGCAAAAAGTGACAAAAGTTGTTTTTCGGGAAAATATACGAAGAGTTCTATACAATTTTTTTCAGTTCAAATTTTGGATTTGCATTCATGTTTATGCATTTTAGGGCACGCAAAATATTATTTTTGTAAATAGGAATTTTATTTTTAGGACGACATCACATATGAGCTTCAAATGATGATCAAATGAATTTTCTATTGGTTTCTTTTTCCACGTATGCATGTGCTAATCTGTTTCCGATTATTTCCTTATTTTTTACAAATTAAAATACATTTTTTAGAAAAAAATAGAGTATTGTAGCTTCCTAGCAACTTGGTCAAAAAATAATAATTACAAAGGTGCCTAAATTTTTGGCAAATTACTAACCTGGTTTGCCCCCAAAAAATTAAAAATATTATAAGGTGAGCGGTTTTAATAAAATAAAATTGTATGTTACTGCCAAATTTTAATATATTATGTTTCGTAATGCCTAACTGTTTTTGCACTTTAATTAATTATTGGGCAGAGAGCTGCTAGGAAGCTACAGTAGGGGCAAACTTGGTCTAATTTACCATGCTTTTACCCCATTAACAAGATTGAAACATTCAATGTACCTTGATTGCCTTCTAAGAAGTTTCCTATTACATGATGAATAGTTGATTCAAATGCGATGAGTAAGATTGTTTACAACATTTAGGGGTGAAGTGAATTTCAATTTTATTTTATTTTATTATTTTATTTTGTTTTTTATTTTATTTATTTCTATTTGTATTTGGCATTTCGCTCAGTTAGTAGCATTGGTCAGTCACTCATGGTCATTGCAACCTTGAGGAAATTTTAAAAAGAATTTTATTAATGAAGTAGTAATCAAAAGCCACTGTCTAATTATTATTATTATTATTTTTATTTAATTTATGTGAAATGAGCAGATTGACTCATGGCCATGAATGAGCATTAATAAGGTCAAGCACTATGTCCATTATCCTCTTAGGAGTTATGTTGTCAGTTGAGCAGCACAGTGCTAACTTAATAGTACCATAATCTTCGTGGTAGTTATTGTCAGAGCTTCTAACAGGCATTGCTTGATTGCCTTTCAAAAAAATTAAAAAATAGTTTTTTTTTGCCTGATTGCTGTATAACATTATCTACAAGTGTCTAATATTATTACTGCCTTGGTTTTCCCTTCATGTCATTTGTGACCTAAAAATTACCATAAAATTATAAATTTAAATTATAAATTTAAATTTAAAAAAAAAAGTGTCATGTGCACACTCCATGCATAAGGTTTTTCACCGCCCCTACTACTCACCTCCGAATATGTCAGGGAATAGCATCCGAGTTGCGGAATAGGGGATTCGGTCATATATCTTAAGGTGAAGTGAGGTTGAATTGGTTGCTTCTCGCCAATGACATTCCATTGAGCCCATGATCCCTAACACTTTCCTAAATTTTTTATAAAAACATATTGTAGAGCCTTGATAATTTCCGGATTTTTTATAAATAAAAACATTGTAGAGTCTCACAGGATGTGATCCCCCAACCGCTTAAAAACCTTATGTGTTTTGTTCTAGTCCTAGATTACGGTACCCCTACGTAATAAACATAACACTAGCTTGAGGACTATTAAGACGGCTTTCCATGGAAAGCATGAACCTGCATGGTGATGTCATGTGGATACCTCTTAATATGTTTAGAAGGTAGGAAGAATAAATGAGGTGCAAGTTGGGAATTGACTTCCAGTCTTGCAAAGTTGACATAACATTCTTTAGTAGCCCCATTGTTCACCATTGGGAATCAGCATCGCACACCATAATCATTGCAGGAATCATAATCTTCTGGAGAATCAAAGCCATCTCTGACTAATGATGGTTTGGCAGCTCAATAAACTTCTATATTTTACTCCCTATGTCCCATAAAAAGACCATGAAAACTTCTTTGTAGCAAAGTAGTTTTCATGTTCTTTTATGGAACAGAGGGAGTAATAGTTTCTATATGTTCCACATCATCAATTCCTTGTTCATATGTTGATTCTCTGCACAAGCAAAAAGGGTGTGTTGTAGTACTAGCTAAAGAATGTTATGGAGAAAACAAGACTGGAAGCTTGGAAACTTTATCAGAAGTTGTGACATTTGCTATAAACAATTGACAACTCAATATGTTACAACCTCCAAAGCAGTCAATTAATTTAGGCTACACCCCCCAAGACATGTTCTGTCAAATAAGTAATTGTAGATGACATCACCATGAAGGTTCAGGCTTTCCACGGAAAGCCGTCCTCGGGAGTATCAAACCTCTTTATGAATTATTTGATATGATGTTAACCTTTAAATGTCAAAAAAGGCCCACGGGCTTGTTTATGAGAGAATAATGGAGAAAAATGTGGATTTTCTCAACCAAAATTGAAATGGATTGGTACTTTGGAAAGGTGATGAAAACGAGAGTTTACACTACTAGAGAGTGCGTAAAAACCAAGACAAAACCAAGACACATCTATTGGAACCAACAGAGAATGAGTTTAACGTAGCAAACATTTAGTCATCTGCACAAAACCAACAAGTTTTCTCTTGGAACCAACAAGTTCCTGTTGATTTTCCGGAATCAACTGTTCCTAACCCGCACAGAACTAACAGAATTTCTGTTGATTTTGTGCGGGTTAGGAACCCCATTTCTCTAGTAGTGTTAGGTTTAGCAAATACGCCTAAATTAAACAATTGTGGAATAATTCACAATCAAGGGAAGGATGGAGCTATGATCGGGAAGCAACTGTGAAGAGAGACAAAGCAATTTTATTTTATTTATAAAAAAAAAAACGCTGGCCAACAACGCTTGTTGGCCAGCGCTGACGGCAGGCTGGCATTTTTATTTTTATTTTTTTGGCAGCACCAGCTGCTGTAGATTTTTGGAGATGCTCTCCGGGTTGCCTTCCAAGGACCCTCTTGACATTTAAGGGTTAAAATTTAAATCAATTTACATAAAACTACCGATACAGATTGGAAATTATCAAATGAGGTTTGAGACTTCTTTCTTATGAGGCCATGGATTAGTATATATCTTCCGTCTCGAACTCTCTTTCTACTTAACTTCTAAACACCCAACCATCCATTCTCTGGATGATATACAAAATCAAACTTCGTTTTCTCGTTTGTCATGCACTTTTTGCAGTGTGGATTTTTTACTGTAGATTTTATGGGAAATTAACTTCATGTATGTGTGAACTGATTAGAAAGGGAATTGTTTGTGAAATTTTATGCCTCATCTCACGTTGCAGTGATTCATCAAAATTTCCAAAATCTCATTTCAAAAGTGTTCTTGAAAAAATCAACTCATAAAATTAAGCAACCAAAAAATCTCCAAAAATGCGGGAAAAAATCACTACACTTAGAGTATTACTTTTTAACCTATCACAAAAAAAGTCATCCGAGTATTTTCAATATCTTATTTGTAATCGATTTGCAAAAGAATTTTGAATTTTAAGTTTCTAATTTCATATAAAATATTGGTGATAGCATTCATAGATCTAACCGTATGGATATAATCTAAAATTCATAATGTACAACTTTTATTCATACATCAAGTTCAAAATATCCCTCTTAGTTGCATTTTATACTGCATCGTTGCAATTCTCCAAATCTGGAGACGGGTGAGGATCATTTGGGAATAACCCTTTAGTGCCCAAGTGACCACATTCTAATTACTAATGTGTTGAAAACGCGAATAATGGAAAATCTGTGAAGAATTGGATTTTGAATTGTGAGGTTTAGATTTTGAGATTTATAAAACACGTCTTTTAGAAAAAGAAATTTTCAATTTGGAGTTGTGGAACTATCAAAATATCTATGAACAAAACTTGAAAATACTACAAATACTTGAAAATACAGTAAATACTTACAAATACAACATATGTACTATGTTTTTTATTGTGTTTGGAAGTTTGTTATCTTGTTTTATTTTTTTGGATTGTGTTCTCTTGTTAATGTTCCATTAGTATATGTATTCCAATCTTGATCAATATACCAACTTCTTTCATATTTTAATGTATAAATTTTTGTCCTATAAAATCACTCTCACTTATAAAATTCACAATAATTATGCGTCAATTTGTTCTTGACATGAAAGATTGCAATGGAGAGGTGTTAACATAGGTCATTGTTGAACATCTTCACTTTCATTTTTGAAAATTTAACCCAAATTCTATTTAACTTTAAAGTCAGACACCCTCGAAAATCTCATTTTTGAGTGTGCATTATACGGTTCAAAGACATACAATGATCTTCTAATTAATTTTTTGGTTGCTTAATTTTATCAGTTGACTTTTCCAAGAGCACTTTTGAACTATTATGAACTAAGACCTTAGAAATTTTTGGTGAATCACTACAACATAAAATGAGGCATAAAAATTTCACAAATCATCCCATTTCTAATCAGTTCACATATATATGAAGCTAACTTCCCATAAAATCTATAGTAAAAAATCCACACTACAAAATGTGCATGACGGATGATAAAACATGGATGAAATCTATACATTATCCAAAAAATGGACGTTTGGACAGTTAAAGGTTTAGCTATCATCCAAAAAACATCATCCAAAAAACATCATCCAAAAAACATATATCTATCATCCAAAGAACTGTAGTTCTTCCAGAACCACTTTGGGCACTAAAGGATTAATGGGATGACTTTCAAGAATGCAAGAATGTTGTAAAAATGGGAAATCATACCCAAATGCTAATTACAGTAAACCACTCACTTTTCTCCTTTGTTGCATCACCACAAAAAAACCCTCGCTCGATTATTATTATGCTTATTTTGTGACCGACTTCAATGGTAGGGTAGAACACATAATTCTAATTACTCACAACCACCAATCGCAATCTTCCAACTGATGAGGGCGAGAATCCATAAGGAAATAATCACTCAAGGGATTATTGTACATTTCAAGTTTGACACCCTCTATTGTGAATAAAGAGTTATGTTGAATAGTTCATCTATTTACGTCTCAATTGTAAGGACATATGTAAACATTGTTGCACTATTTAAGTTTTAAAATAAGATCATAACAAAGCTTTTTTTATTGTAAATGCATTAACACTAGTAGAAAGTGGTCTTTGGGCACCTAACAATATTGTCAGAGTTTGGTGTCCAAGATCACTATTAGCACCAAGCTTGACTTTATTGTTTGGTGTTCAATTACCACTTTTCATTAGTGTAAATTATTCATCAAGTCCAAGCCGTCATGGTTAGCAACTCATGCCTAATTTTATTTTTTTGGAAATGATGTAAATATTCTCTAAAATTCTCTTTTTCACCACGATAATATATATTTTTAAAGTCCTAAGAATTTGAGCTTTTCTTTTTATAATTATTTTTTGCGGATCCTGACGGCCAGGTACAGTATTAATAAGGCAAGTATTTGAAAATTTCACATGCTCGAAGATGAGCTAGAGTTTTGAATTTGTCGTTTAGGTTTTTACATTTGTCAAGAATCAAATTTTAAACTATTTTACTTGACTAATTGCACTTTTATGAATTCAAATTCAAAAACAAAATGATTCTTTAAATCCATACCCCTATGAGTCCAAAATTTTCATTCTTCAACACTAAAGCATCACCAAAAGAAACATAAGTTAAATATAAGAAAGCATTTGTGTACATTATGAGTTCAAAATACATGCTATAAATTTAGTGATTTCAAATACATCAAGAACAAAACTTCAATTAAAAGCTTAAGAAATTCCAACATACTATACCTCATTCCTAATATCCTAAGGATAAACTTGTATTAGTGTTCTTATTCTTTTTGTAATAAATTCTAACGTGGAATATGCAACTTGTCAATGTGCAAACTTTTTGTACTTTGTAATTTTGAAGTACCTTTACTAAATCACGGGTCTAAACTTTAACATGAATTTGGTTACAATAGGTATAAATACCATTTATCGTACTACTGTTAAATTGTCAGTGAAGAGTTTGCTTGTTGTACTATTGTTAAATTGTTCGTGAATAGTTTGTTTGTTGTTCTATTGTTAAATTGTCCGTGAATAGTTTGCTTGTTATAGTATAGTTAAATTGTCAGCAAACAATTTGCTTGTTGTACTATTGTTAAACTGTCAGTGAATAATTTGTTTGTTGTAATATTGTTAAATTGTTCATAACATTCAGTAGCATGCAGTGTCTTTGCCTTGGTTCTAGAGTAAATGGTGTGGAATATTCCACACCCAATAGTACTTCATCAATAGCTAAGTGGACATGTGGAGGCTCAAAGTGATGAGCAGAGTGTATGAAAAGAAAGGCAGTGGGCATGAAGGCTATTGAATGTTATGTTAGTGAACAATTTGCATTTTGTACTATTGTTAAATTGTTAATGAACAGTTTGCTTGTTGTACTATTGTTAACCCTTTGATGCTCATGCGTCCATATAATGGACAATGAACAAATTGTAAGCCTTCTTTTGACTACGTCCAATATAGTTTTTCGTCCATCCAAATTTTCCTTGGTTCTTGTGCTAGTTGACTACCATTTGTACGGTATGGATTTTCAAAATAAAATGTTGTAATGTTTTTTTAAATGATAAAAGTGGTTTATGTCAAGTTTCATTCTTAGTTTAAAAGTGAGACATTAACAATGATTTTCCAAAATAAGTAGAATCAAATAATGGAAATTACACCATTTCATACTGCATATTATTCCAAAATCCGTTATAATTTTTTTAATATTTAAAAAAAATTGGGATTTTAAAGGGAATTTCAAAAGAAAACCTTTAAATTTTAATTTAAAAGATATTAATAAAAAACATGATAAATCCAACCGTATAATGTGATCTACATATTGAGATTTGCAACTTTTTCTTTATATCAACTCCATTTTTGTGATTCATCAAACATTTTATAATACATATATGAAATCGGTGGTGGATTTGGACGTTAAAGGGTTAAATTGTTAGTGAACTTGTTTGATGTACTGTTGTATGAACAATTTCTTGTACTACTGTACTATTGTTAAATTGTCACTAATAGTTTGTTATACTATTATTAAATTGTTGATGATAATGATATTGGACAAGTTGTCTTTTCAAATCAATATGACATCATCAACTAGATAAAAATAATTTTCTTATTAGTGATAATAGACAAATTATCCTTTTAATTCGATAGGGTGCTACTACCATTACCCAGCTAGAAAGATAGTAAACAAGATTAGCATGGGAACGAGCATTGAATTATCAATTGTCTACGCTTAGGAGTCAGTTGGAAGTATTGATTGATTGTTGAAAGGTTTCAACATGGAATTGTTGGCATTTATAGGATTTTTTTTTATTAAGCAAGAAAAATTGAATTTTATTTAACAATGTGGTATCAAACCCACTATTGTAATGGAGATAGCAACGATCAAATTTTCATAGTAAATACTATATTAGTTGACAAGTTGCACGTTCTAATAAAAAAAATGCCTCTCATGATTTGAAAACTTGAATATTCTCGGAACTAGTGCAACAAAAATTTCTTTATTTGAGTTTTTTTATCATGCTTTAAATTAGACATCTTGACAACCTTTTGAATATTTAGTTCTTTAAGGACAAAATGTTCACTCTCACTTTTGGCTTTTTTTATGTTTCTTTTGAGATTCTTTTCTATTGTATTCTAAAATTAAGGGTTTTTTAAAAATAAACTTTATACAATCAAACTTCTATCATTGCATAGAAACGAAGGGGATTAGATTTTAGAAATATGCACATATGAAGACTAAAGGGTGTGGAAACCCAAACCATTGTTCTAAAATTCATTTAGAACTCTCGGAATAGTATTGAGAGCAACATTTTTCTATTCTCTCCTTTCAAAAGAACTCATAAAATATTATCCAAACATGTGAACCTCCATTCTTCCTACTTTATAATAGTTGAGTATTGAGAGCTATGATTTTCAACTCTCTCCTTTCAAAATAGCTCAAAAAAATGAAGCAAACATGTGATCCTTGTGCTATATTATAGTTAATCTTCGTTGTCATACATAATATACAATATCTTTCAAATTTGTGGGGCTAACAATTGTAGTTGTTTTTGTGCTTTATAATTCCTTTATGTTTTTAGTCCTCCTTCAAGCTAACAAGTGGTCATTGTATTTGACTTTATGCACAAGGGGAGTATGTGAATAAAGAATTACAAGTGTTTATGCAAGTAGGGAATTTGCATTATGAGAGGTTCAATTGTAACTATACAATAAAGGTGAAGGGTGTTTTTTGTGTCTGTAGGGCCATGACAATTTATACATGGAATAAGTGATTATTTAATGAAATTTTGGATTGGAACTTAAAAGGTTATTTCAAAGGTTAAATATCCTCTTAATAAATGATTTCAAAGGTCATCTTAAAAGTTATTCAAAATATCAATATTAAACCTCAATTTTTTCCTTGGGGAAAAATGACAATTATAAATATATTAAAAAAATCATTTTTTTTAGTTTATTGGTGGCCGGAACAGGTCAAGCTAATTCAAAATAAGTTGAAAAAGTTAGATGATGGCTTTGTAGACATGTATGCATGACTTCCAAAGACAAACTTAATCATCAATCATTGAGCCAAGAGTCTCTAATCACCATAAAATGAATAAACATTGCTTACAACATTTAATATTGAGTAGATTATTGCGGGTCCTATTTGTTTTAAGCTCAAGTGCCTATACAAGTACGTGTATTTATTCTAGCTCTTTATGATATTGTTGTATTTACAACATTGTAGGGTGATATGAGTTTCATCATAAGAAATTTAAATCATTCTAGTGATGACCTTAGGTTGGAGCTAGTTTACTTGAGTTTTGGTGACTATAGGTTCCATTTATGAATTTCCAACGATTTCCATTTTAATTTCATTTTAATTTTTACTAATTTAGTTAGGCATGTTTTTTTATATGAAAGGTTTTGCATTTTTTTTTTCACTTTTCCAACTAATTTTAGTCTTTTGAATATATTTTTGATTGTGACAATAAGTTTTATATTATGTTTTATGTATTTTAATTTATATGTACACATTTTGAAGGTTTTATGAAGATTATGAAAATCATTATATTATTATGACATTTGAATTTGAATTTTTATTTTTTATTAGTTGGAAATTATTGTTTATGTTTATATTTTACAAATTGATATTTGCTAAGTTTTATTTATTTATTTGTAGCTTTTTTTTTACAAATTGAAAATTACAAAGTTTTATTTATTTATTTGTAAAATATTTTAATTGCAAAAAACTCTATAAAAATCTAGAGCTCCCTTCCCTAGCCACGCGGTTTTTTATTTTCTTTCTGACATGTTGGTCAACAAAACAAGGCAATCAACAAGTGCTATATTTTTGATCAAATTGCTACTTGTCTATTATGATCCTATATTAACTTAAGTTTATTTCATAGACTGCCAATTTCCATTATTTTTTGTCAAATTTAATCATGAATTTTCAAAAGCATATCCTGTATGAATAATATCCAAAACTATGGATCATAGTTGGACAACAGGTTTGGAAAAAAAAATAAAAAAAAATAACATGCCAAATGTTTTTGGGAATCACAAGTAGTTTTTGTCAAATTCCACATAAATTATTTTTTGAAATTGTTCAAATGTTGAAAAATTACCATTCTTCGGATTCTTTTAATAATGTATGGATATTCAAGTGTGAGTTGTGGAGGGAGAAAGAGTTGATCAAAGTCATTCCAAGCCACTCCCAAATGATATGGGATAAAAAAAACTTGCAAGCCCATGTGAATTCTCACTACACCGTATTTTTCAATATGTTTTGGTGTACAATTGAGCATGGTTTATGATCTTATTTTGAAATGTTTTCAACCAAGAAAAGTTAGAAGGCCAAGTCACCTTCCACCTCTAGAAAGAATTTTGTGATTTGAAGTTTTTATGCATGAGATATGGACAACATTCAATCATGTTGTGAAGAATGTGCATGAGTTGAATGAGAAGAAAATGTGTTGTGATCAAAATTTTGAGGCTCAATTGTGCATAGTATACTAACTTGTTTTTAGTATTGTTCAACTAAGAATACACGATCAAGTAAAACTCCACTTCCGAAAAGAATTTTGTAATTTGAAGTATTTATGCTTAAGTTATGCACATTTTTGTAAAGGAGTTTAATCTCTAAGTGCCAAATCAACCGTATAATGCTTGATTTTTGGTCAAACGCCCAAAAAATCTAGTGTTTTAGCTTGTTGTAGTTGATGTTTTCATTGGATGTTTAAGTTAAATTTTGATACATCTTTTGACTGTTAGGATTGGAGAATAGGCTTCATTTGAAAAATTTCCCCTGTTGAGAAATTTGAAATTTGAGTATCCAAAATAAAAAGGGCTTTCTAAGGATGCTCCAATCATAGGTCTCTTTTAATTTCTTCACTTTCATATTTTTACTACTTGTAAATATAACTTTTATCTACCTTAAATACAAATTTTGATATTAAAATTGAAAAAAAAATATTTATTTTGAATTTTTATCTTGTTTACATGATAAAATTTGTAGATATTCAAAATATCTTTCAATCATGTTGAAATTTTTGTCATACCTTCATAATGTTGATGACTATCTATGAAAAATTATAAATCATACAACATGATATTTCAAGTATGCAAATTTTAGAGCTTTGACTTTTACAAAAGAGGTGAGGACTTTTAGGGGTTAATCGGTGATCAAGAACAAGAACTACAAGCAATTCCCTATTTTTGCACTTGGCCAAGTGCAAATATTTTGGGACCTCATTGTGCTTAAAAAACTTATTAAAAAAATTGACGAAAAGTCATCGATTTCTTTCTTTGTTGAAACTTGTAGTATGTTGCAATAAAACACTAATATTTCAAATTTTTCATAACAAAAATTTGAATTTAATTTATTTTTAAAATTGCAATACTGGCTATTTAAATACTATTACAAATTATGAATAGATTAAGACACTATAATACCGCTACCAGAGTGTATGCAAGAAGACATGATTTTTTTTCTTCTTATTTTCCTTTTTCTTATCTCCTTTTTTGTGCCAAAAAGTACATAAGGGTTCGTAGCTCCTTCCTCCATCCTTCAAAACAACATTCAAATGCCATGTACCCTTAGCCCCTCTGCCTCGCCCAAAAAAAAATTCATTATTATTATTATTATTATTAAAATTTTATGTCTAGGTTTAGGGTCCGCGCACGCGGACCCTCTTTCGTCCTCTCCTCAAGAGAACATAAATATGTTCTTCCATGCTCCCATGGCCGCCCTCGTGGCCGCCTTATATACTCGTGAGGCAGCTATGAAAGGGTATGGAAGAACATATGCATGTTCTCTTGAGGGTTGAAGGACGGAGGGTGCGTTGCTGTGTACCCTCAGCCCCTTTGCCACGCCTAAAAAAACAAACAAATAAATAATCTAAGGGTCCGCGCACGCGGACCCTCTTTCATCCTCTCCTCAAAAAAACATCAATATATTCTCCCATGCTCCCATAGCCGCGGAAGAAAGCAAAGGGTCAGCTACGCATCATTAGCGACCCGCAAAAAGTAGATAGATAGATAGATGTTTTATGATTTTTTGTTTTATTTTTTTGTGCACGTGGTTGAAAGTGAATGGTCGCGCATTCTTTTTCCTCCTTTCCTTAGTGCATTTGGAAGTCCCATTGGAGTTGACAACGATGTTGTTCATGTGGAATCCCATGGACTCTACATAGAGGAGTGAATCGCTCGGCTCATTGTTCTCATGGGTTTGTAACAAGAGGTTGGACGATCTATTTTGATAACACAATAAAGAAATGTCATGGTGGAGTTTCTATTTGGAAGGAGGAAGCAACAACTGCAACAATGGTGCTATATGATTACGTGCGGATGAAGCAAATCACTATTCTAAATGAAGCAAAGTCGCACATACTTGAATATGTTACAATGCAAATTAAAGGCATGGATGACTAGAGGTTGCAAAATGAACTAGATGCTTACTAGAATAAATGAGTACATTACTATATAGTATGTGGTTTTCTAGTTTAGTTGTCAAGGTACTGATTTAAAAGTTTGTACTATTCTTATAAATTGTAATCATGTAAAGTGTTTTTGTGTACTAAAAAGCATATTTAAAACATATTTTTCTATTTGTGGCCTACTTCCAATTGCTTACAATATGATTATATGGTTTTGTACGATGTGTACTTAATCTGTTGTTTGGAAACTCCAACCTCCTGTGTCTTCAAAAATCCAATTTGAAAATATTCAAAGCACAAACAATGGTTTTTTTTCAAAAAAAAGACTAAAAAATTTCCAAGAATTTGCAATTTATCCCTTTTGCTAGCAAACTTGTGGGAGAAAGAAATTGACCAATTTTTCATGCAATTTCTACCGGTCTGAATTTTTAGTGTGCCCGGAAGCCAAATGCATGATTATACGGCCAAGTGCAAAAATAGGGAATTGGATGTTGAAGCGAGAGGAGTCGGCCTACATATCCCACATTCATTGTTGGCACTAGTGCTATAAATTTTGTATAAACCACGAGGCTTTACCTCCTCTACATCATACATTCATGAAATATCCATTTTTTATGACTATTTGGATGAATGTCCGAATTCCCTAAAAATTCAAAGTTATAAATGCCAAACTTTTGAGTAATCATTATTTTTATTGCCAAACAATGTTTTCCCACTTTTAATAAATATTCGTCACAAAAGGCCTTATTCGTTAAATTGAGGCAAAGTGTAGTCTCAATTTTATCGTCGACTCGAGGATAAACCATTATAATTGTTCAGGTTTGCGACTATTCGGTAATTTGAGACTTTAATATATATATATATATATATATATATATATATATATATATATATATATATATATATATATAAACCTTTGATTGCCCAAAGGTTACAGTCTCATCTTATCGTCGACTCGACGATAAATGACTATAATTGTTTTAGGGTTGAAGTCTCAAAATGACCATTTTGTCTCAATTTAATGAATAAGGCCTTACAAGAGTCCCAAACATTTTGTTCAACTATGGGAAATATTCTTTGTGAGGATATACACCACGTTAACATTAGAATTCATATTATTTTTAGATCATTTGTACCATGTACAGTGGGGTAACAATCAAAATGGCGTTTTTGAATTTGTAGTGAAGGAAATTTCACATCTACCAACTTTGACAGCCTCTCAAGGGCTGAAAAATTGGTATTTTACCACGAAAGTTTTTTGCAAGATCATCTCTAAGTCAATAACATGTGTACCAAAACTAAAGGCCAAAAGATTCACCAAAAAAAAATATTAAAAATCTACCCACATGTGTAGCTGTGAAAAACATTTCACTGTTGTTAACTTTAACAACCTCACAAGGATTGAATGTTTTTTTTTTTGCCATGAAATTTTTGGAACAACAAGACCTTTATGTTAGTAATATAGGCTCCAAATTTCAAGGCCAAAAGATCAATACAAAAAGGATACTCACAATCTACCAACATATGTTGTTTTTTGAGAAACAATCATGGAAACCATTTCACTACTGCCAAATTTGACACCCTCCCAAGGGCTGAAAATTGCCTATTTACTACGAAATTTTTGTCGCAAGATGAGTGCCATACTAATAACACGTGTGACAAATTTCAAGGCTAAAAAAGTCATATGAAAAAAGATATTCAAAATCTATCAACATGTGTAGCTATGAGAGACCATTTCATTACTGCCAACTTTGACACCCTTCCAAGGGCTAATGTTTTTTTTATTTACCATGAATTTTTCTTATAAGATCTTTTTCATGCTAATAACATGTGTGAAAAATTTGAAGGTCAAGAAATTTATACAAAAAAAGATATCCACAATCTACCAACATGTTGGTAGATTTTTTATTAAATTTTTCACAGCTACGCATATTGGTAGATTTTTAATATTTTTTTTGGGGTGAATCTTTTGGCCTTAAAATTTGGTACACATGTTATTAAATGAGAGGTGATGCTGTAAAAAAGCTTTCGTGGTAAAATACCAATTGTTTAGCCCTCGGGAGGCTGTCAAAGTTGGCACATTTGAAATTTCTTTCTTTGCGAATTCAAAAACGCCATTTTGATTGTCACACTACTGTACATTTATATCATTTACTAACATTAATACTTGACATTTAGACATTCTAATAACCAAAATCATTCTCAATGCTTAAAGTTTTACAATTAGGTGTGGTTGCCTTACATGTTTACTAATACAAGATTGAATTTTGTCTATCCATAGTCATTGTGTGGTTTTTGTTTGTTATGTTTATCCTAGGGTTTATTCCACTCAAGGCTGTTTTATATATGAAGTGAAGGTCGTTTTCTTGAGGCCCATTCAACCAAATTTTAGCCCGTACTAATCTTATGGCCGGTCTGGAGTACTCAACATCATAAGATTATAACAAAGACCTTTTCTTCCATGTCTAATGGCGTTGGGACCGATGAGACAGGGAAAGAAGAAGGGAAGAAGAGACGAAGAAGAGCCATTCAAATTTGCAAACAATCTCATGGTGTTGATTGTTGAATAATTTTATTTATTTATAGCAAAACATAGATATTTTATTGAAAATTTGAAACTAGCCCAAAGACACAAATTGGCCTTTCATTTTCGGTGCACTCAATTATTCGAGTTGGGGTTGTGTCAGGCCTTGTCAAATTTTAATTAAAAATTTGATTTCGAAACTTTGGCCACAAGTCTTAGTGTAAAGGGGATAGAGCTGATTTTGGAATTTGGACCAATGAGAGGTGAGGATTCAAACCCTCTTAACCGCTACAGGACCAAGTGTCCTAAATAAGACATTTCAATGTTCGGGTAGGTTTCCACGGTGTCAACTTTTATCCTAGGTTTTTTTTTAAACATTATGTGAATTCAGTATGTCGATACAAAAATGGGGATCTAACTTATTTTTCTGATTCTGACTTTGTAAATGGAAGGTATAGAGAGAAAGAGGTTTTTTTGGGGGAGATTGGGCAGTTTAGACAAGGCTTAAAATAAACCTTAGAAATGAATTTTTTTGCATCTCTAATCGCGGGATCTTGCTTAAAACTGCTAAAAAAATATGCATGGTAAAATTTTCATAGAATTTGACCGTACATATTGCAAGTTTATAATGTTTGAAGTGAAAAGACATTCCTTTTGGACTCTTTTTGACTGTCTTTGAAGACATGGGAAAAATTGTTAAATTGGTCGAAAAATTATTTAATTTTTTTTGTAATGAATAGAAAGAGGAGAAAATGATGCTAAAAAACAAGAAAAACCCACAATCCTTTAGGGGTTAACCCCTAAACGTTAGAGCGTCTAGAAAGTGGACGACTAACATATTCAAACCCTTCTCACGTTCTCATCTATGCTTGGATGAAAGTCATCCAATTTTTTGGAGATTCTTCACCAAGTTGTTGTCTTATCTAACGGTTGGATTTAGTCATACTTGATTACATATTTTTCTAAAATAACAAGTGTAGAAGTATGTCAAGTCGTTGACCAAGCCAAAATTGCATTGACTGTAGTTCAAAAGTGGCCTTGCAAAAATGAGGTCATAGATTTAAGAAACACAAAAATTTCAAAGAATCACCACGTTTAAGAGTATCTCATTTCAAATTCATTCCAACAAATTTTACTCAAAAAATATTAAAACTTTGTTTGTAATCGAATTTAGAAGGAATTTTTAATATTAACTTTCAGATTTTATAATTAAATATTGGTGAGAGTATTAGTGAATCAAATTGTACAGATGGAATCTAAAATTCAAAATCTAGAATTTTCATTTGTATATCAATTCCAAAATATTCTTCTAAATAGTAGTTTATGATGATTTTTCTCAAATTGTCGATTCCAGGTACACCGTGGTACGTTTAGGGGGTTAATTACACATCAAAACGACCTCAACTTCACATGTAAAGAAGCCCTTATGGGCGGTTGTCAAGTTTTATATATTTTTTTCTATGAATTCCTCATTTACTTCCAAAACAAAACCCTCCCCCTCATAAAGAAAAGCCTAATTCTTTCCACCAATGAATGAATGACCTTGTCAATGGTCAAGGGAGTCGTCCCAGTGAGGCAGTTTCACGTGCAAAGTCCATTTCTCAGATGCGAATCCAGGCAATTCAACCCATAAATTAATAGCCAAAGGCACAGCAGCCAGCTGTCCAGCCAGGAAACCCACAAGGCAACTAACAGGCAGTGAGGTGGGCCCCTCCATGTTCCAGAAGAACTACACTAGGTTAGGGTGGGGACACCCTCAACAGCTCTCACTGGTGACGTAAAAGCACCATCTTCAGTTTAAAAATTAAAAATTATATTTGTTATTTATTTGTTATCGGAGAAATGCTAAAGTGGCGACAAATGGTGTAGCCAGATATATTTTCATATTCATCTATATTTTGGATAGAACTATCTTTTCATTCACATATTCGGATAACTTTCATGCAATCTAGCGATTTCGTAGGATTTATCTTAAAAAATTGGAACAATCTGGCATCTTCATCCAAATTCTTCAATTTTTACTTAAGGCTTGGTGCACGCCAATTATATTTAGTTCTTTTTGGCATTTAAATGCCAAAAGAAAATAATTGATCTCTCTATACTCAAATCAGGGTGGGTGAATGGCGTGGGTGAATAATTATCGTGGTCTACAATAAATATGTTCAATGGTGTAAATTGCTATGGTAACAAAGACCCGGTTTGTCCTACTACCAAAGACCTAGGTTGATGTAATTTGGTGACAAAGTGCTAATTAGGAATTTGATCAATTTGTACAATTTTGCAATATTCATACAAGATATTGGCACATATTTTGTTTCACTTAAAAATGTTAAGTTGTGATTTCTAAAGTTTCCTTTGCCACAGTATTTACATTATGTTCGAAAATATAGTGGGTTTGAAGAATGTAAAAAGACATAAATAGTGTTACCTTAAAAAGAATTTCAAGTCATAATAATTTTGACAAATAAAAATAAGTAAAGCCTCTCTCAAATACCGTGGGCCATAGTATATGGTGACTTTGGTGTAATCGATATCTACCCTTCGTTGAAGAAACGATTTTAGAACATTTACAAGAACAAAACTTTCTCGGAATAGACCGGGTACCTTGTATTGACAATTAAAGAAGGATGTTTTTTGTATCCATGTGATCTCGAAGACGATTCCACATGAAATTCATTTTTACATTTTACTTTAATATAAATTGAATAAATTTTCTTATTTTTAGCTTGACCATCTTACTTTTACTTTTTTACTTTTACATAAAAGACATTCTATAAAACATTCATATATAAACTAATAATAGTAACCGGGTTTTGGGGGTCCCCACCTGCCAACACAACTGACGCAGCCGCCAGCCAGTCCTGAATACGCCATGATCCTCTCCGACCTCTCAGCCGCCCGCCTCGCCACCTCGCCACCTCGCCATTCCCCTCACCCATCCAAAATCCGACGTGGCTTCCACATGGACAAGCCACCTAGGTCGCGTTTCCCGGAATGTGCCGAGCTGGCTCGCCTAAAGCTGCCCCTTCCAAGAACGACCCCCGTTCCATCGTCGTCTCCGAGTACCCGACTACCCCAACTGTCAAGACACACAACATCAAAATTCAAAAACGCCGAAGAAATCCCATTCCCCATGAAATCCTTCGTGTTTTCGCTTCTGTTGCAGAGCCTGGAGATGGTGGGCGTGAAATCGTTTGTATCGTCTCTTCCGACGTTCGTGACGCGAGCCGTTTCGAAATTCTGGAAACGGTTCCTTCTTGAGCTTTCTTTAGAATGGGCGCTTCTCCTCGAGAATTGGAAGATCATCTTTGCCGGTTTGATCTTCCAGTACGTTCATGGCGTGGGTGCGAGAATCGCGCATTACCAACACCACCCGGGACCCTTACTCCACGACGTGGGGTTTGATGTCCTTCCCGAGCTTGGAAAACAGAACGCGCACATCAGCGAAAGCTTGTTCACGTTCGTGTTTTTATCGTTTGTACTCTGGTCGTTTCATCCTTTTTTCCTTTACAACAAACGATTCTACACTGCGCTTCTGTGGATGCGTGTTCTCCTCTGCTTGGTTACATGTCAATCGTTACGAATGGCCTCGTTTATGGTGACCCAGCTTCCCGGGCCTAATTATCATTGTCATGAGGGAAAGGCTACTGCGACGTTACCTCCGCCCAAGAACATCAAGGAGGTTCTGCTTTTGAATTTCCCGTATGGGGTGATCTATGGCTGTGGGGATTTGATCTTCTCCTCGCACATGACGTTTGCCCTTACGTTTTTTCATGCGTACATGAAGTATGGGGTCAGGCGATGGATTAAGGCTTTGGCGTTTCTGGTGATGGTGGCGTTGAGTGTGCTGATCGTCGCCTCACACAAACATTACTCTGTCGATATTGTGGTGGCGTGGTACGTTGTGTTTCTGGTGTTTTTCTTCGTGGATCGGAGGTTAGCAGAGGCCGGGGTTTCGGAACGAGTTATGGGAACCGCCCCGTTGTTGCCTGTTACTGGGAGAACTAAAGAGGAGAAGGCGCTTCTGAATGGACATGCTACTGAAAACGGAAGCGCCGAATTGTAGCCCTAATTTTGTATTTTATTGTGTGCCATTTTTTTTACACTTTTTTTCGGAAGGACGGGGGTTGCAAATGAACAAGGATGAAGAAGTCAATATACGGACTGATGCGAGAATTTAGGGTTTACTTACTACCTGGCTTTGCTGCGTCTGTGATCTTGCGTTTTGAGGTACGTTTTGTGCTTTTGTGCTTTTTCTTTCTTGTTGTTGTGTTAAGGTTATCAGACCTCAGTATGGTTTGCTTTTTGAATGTTTCTGTAACGAAAGCGAAGAGGATTCTAATGCAACAAAAAATCCATTATTTGGAAATTATATGCATAAGTTATAAGGGTCCAAAGTTTTATTGGTAGATGACTAAAACTGATATGGAGTAGGAGTTTGTGTGCTTTTTCTTTTTCTTGTTGGTGGTAGAGGACCTATAACGGATACGAGTTTGTGCTTTGTATTCTCAAAAGTAATATGTACTAGATTTTAAGATGTTGCATTTAGCTGAGTGTTCCAATTGACTACCAAAAGGGATCCTCATAGGGATTGTCCAAAAGGGATCCTCGTAGGTTTCTGTATGAAATGTACACCAACTATACATGAGAATATAGGGTTATGTTTGGGTACACTTATAGTTAGTACTGTGATTATTTTTAGTAGTTTATTCTTAAAAAATGCGTGTTAAAAATGTTCTTTCTATAGCGAATAAGATCCAATTAAAATTTAAGTTGGTCTAATAAAAGGAATCATGTTCAGATGCTTTGCATTTCTGTGGCTTTTCATACACTTTTCTTTGCACTCCTTTGACTTGCATGTACCTTTTGTGACCTAATAGCTATTTCTGAAATGTGGCAGTCGGATAGCATTGGACGAAGAAGCTCCAGGCATGATATGTATCATGGGACCCTTTTAAGAGGTTCCAAATGGAAGGAATTTTTGGGGAGGGTATGTTTCGTTTCGGGAACAAGATCTGAGCTCCGTGTATTCAATGTATTTAGTTTTTGAGCTCGATTTCTTGACTTCACAAGTCTCAATACATAATTGATGTGGTATCCAGAGGTCATCTGGTTTTGGTGTTTCCAGCCAATCGCCTTGTATTCTAGAAAGGTATTATTTGAAGGTTTTGATGAGAAAAATATTGACACACATTCATTAAATTTTTTATCGACTAATGAATTGCAGCATATATTTCAGTGCAGTGGTGGTGGATTATCCGACTGTCTGGTTCACATTTGTGCTGTAGCCTTGAAGGATTCTTTTCTGGATATGTTTGGCAGTGGATGTGTTGCAACACTAGTAGAAACACCACTTGCATAGACCAGCAAAAGACCCCACATGACGAACTGGACTAGTGGGTTTTTTTTGGCATGCTTCTATAATCTATGCTAGCTGTGTTTTTACTAGTGCAGGAGAGTTTTGTGTCTTGCATATTGTAGCATGGTACTTGAATCATTGTCAAGAGCATTTGTCTTCGGTACTACGGTCTACTTATGAATAGCAATCTTCATTCTTTCGTTGCAAGTTCGAGTGCTGACCACCCTTCTCTGAGAATTTTGAGCAGTTGGTGCCAACCAGGTTTTTTTGGGGGCTATGTATCACTCTCTCAGAGATTCGGATCTATGCAACCACGTCCCTCCAAATATACTCCAATGAAATGAGGACAAAGAAGGGGTTACTGTTCCATAAAAACATGTGAACCATGTCAAACATGTGCACACATGTAGTTGAAGAGCAATTTTAGTTTCATTAATGGTCTAGTTTTAGTGTAGGGTGGTTTGACAAAAGTTCATTGGGAAGAATCACCACAATCTTGCTTTGTTTTACAAGCACTCATATGCAACCGTATGCATGTATGCATTCTTCATATTCTTTTTTACATCTCTCAAACTACATTTGTTGAATTTTTATACAAAGAGTGGGTATCATTGACACTAAAGATTTAGAGTATCAGGCACGATTTTAAGTTGTTAAAAGGTCTCCTTGAAGAATTTGATTATACTCTTAATCCCCTAAGTGTCCAAATGATCATTTTATCGCTGTTGCCTAACTTTAGGTAGCATTTTTGGGCAAAAAAAACCTTTTTAATTTATTTTTTTGGTTTCATATAGTTCGTTAGGTTGTCTTTCTATCGGGAAAAAAAGTTTTAGATTTAAATAAAAACTATGCCTTGGGTGATTCTTCAAAATCAAACACTTAGTGGAGATTACTTGGTACTTAGAGGTGGACAACTTGATGAGAGAGAATGGACCAACGGAAGCTCTACTAAAGAAAGAAAAGTTTTGAACATTACAAGTAGACAAGGATATGGTTGACTTGGAAAAAGTGGGCAAAGGATGGGTAGAAACTAAAAAGGATCATGTAAACTAAAAATGAATTAGTCCCTTTTTTTTTTTTTTTTTTTTTTTGAAACAAATGGATGCTTTATTTCTATTGCACAACAACAAATTACAAATATCACATTGTGAATGAAGAGAGCACATTTCCAGTGTTCCCCTGTGGGTGATTTTTTTTTGGATTTTTCTTCCTACAATATATGGACTAGACCCAAAGCTCCTAATCATTTCCAACTAAGAGTGATGTCCCCATCATAAACATGAGGTCCAGGAGCAAATTTGGTCCTTTTTTGAGTGTAACAATGCACATCAGCTTCAAGTTCTTGAGCTCTCTAAGTGTTACAAAAACCATGAACCGTAGCCCGAAGAGATCTAAGCCTATCGATCAATATTTAATGGGATGTTTTTTTTTTTTGGAAAGCATGAATTTATTTCATTTGATAGGATGTTCTCATAGCACAAACAAATGGCTCGTAAGCAAGGTTGTTTTACGTGGCATTTTTGCCTTTCCTACCTTGATCAATTGCAAGGCCTTGAAGAACATCTTCTATTGCTCGACTTCTCATGAAAATAGATATGCGTGTTTTCAACTACTTGTTAGTGCATTTGGTTAAAAAAAAGAAATTGTTATTATAAGAGAATTACGAGATATAGTGACTCACAAAATTGAGTTAGTGTTTGGATCATTTTCATTGAAAAATTTAAACAATGATCATACGTGAAAAGAATCCAAAAGTGAAAATGCAAAAGCTTTAGTACCAGTATACAATGTGTTGTACAATTTGAAAATATAATAAAAAATAAAGGTCAATTCAAAAGATATTATCTTTTCTAAATAAATGACTTTCAAAGTTAACTCTTAACGTCCAAGGTTTTTTTTCATTTTTGAGCATCATTTTTGTCCCCAAATTTTCCCATTTTAAGAATTTTTTTTGTTGTTTTTAATAGATAATATCGAATGAATTCAAAAAAAAAAATTTTACTCCAATGGACAAATTTATCACATTTTCCATTGCTCCAAAGTACATCATAAAAAACATGCTTTCTATTACTATTTACTAGTATGGCCCTAAGCCGTTGGCCCAAATGTTCCCCATGTTCCTCATCTTTTCGTACGATCTCGTGCTCTCTTGTTCTTGTGTGTTCTCTATGTTTCGTGTGCTTTTGCTTTTGTTGTATCCATAATTTAATTTAATTTATGGTGACAAAATTCAATTGAAAATCCATAACTTTCACATCCTAGGTCTAAAAGTTACGAAAACAAATTTAGTGCACCCCTACTTGTCAAGAGCTTTTTGTTGATGCCAAGAATGACATCAAAAACCATCATGTTCCCATTTTTCACAATTTAATTAAATTTATTGTGAGGAAATTCAATTAAAAATCCAAAACTTTCACATCATAGGTCCAAACGCAACAAGACAAACTCCGAGCACCCCTCTTCATCGAGAGTTTTCCGACGGTAACAAGAACACGACTTGGGGTGCACGGTTGGAGAGATCTCAACGTAACAAAACAAAACAAATTAATGTATAGATGTTTTTTCTCAAATTTGGATGATGGATGAGTCTAAAAAATTAGAAACTCTTACATTTGATGAAGAGAAAATTTCATTTCACAAAGATGAAAAAAAATTCAATATGATTGGATAAAAAAAACATAGATTTTTATATGGTCAAAGGTTTGTTGACTATTGATGAGATGCAATCATTAGCCAATAAATCGGGTATTGGGAGGGATGCCTAAATATGTTCACGTAAGTTATCTATTGTAACTTCTTGGCCTTACTAGTTGCTTGATCGGCCTACTCCGCCCGTCACGTCAAGAGGCATAATGATTATGAATGATTGACTAAATTGTCAAACGCTAAACTGTCAAAGGTTGGATTATCAAACTGTCAAACTCTAGAGTGTCAAAAGTTAGATTGCTAAGTGTTGCACTGTCAAGCACTAGACGGTCAAAGGTTGGATTGTTAAGCCCTGCAATCAAAGGTTGGATTGTGAGATTGTCAAGCTGCAATCAAATGCTAGATTTTCAAAAGCTGGATTTTCAAGCATTGCACTTTCAAACGCTAGAGTGTCAATGGCTAGATTGCCAAGTATTGCACTGTCAAGCACTAGACGGTCAAATGTTGGGATTGTCAAGCGCTGCAATCAAAGGTTAGATTATCAGATTATCTGGAATCAAAGATTGGATTGTCAAGGGCTGCAATCAAACGATGGACTGTCAAAGGCCGGATTTTCAAGCATTGCACTATCAAACGCTAGACTAGATTGCCAAGTGTTGCACTGTCAAGCACTGGAAGGCTGGATTTTCAGACACTGCACTTTCAAACGCTAAACTGTCAAAGGCTAGATTGCCAAGCGTTGCACTGTCAAGCATTAAACTATCAAATGTTGGATTGTCAAGCGCTGAAGGCTGGATTGTCAGATTGTTAGATTGTTAAATGCAAAATGTCAGGCTTTTGATGTCTACTTCTCATTCAATATTGAACATTTTCACAAATAATTAACAACTTCATGAGATAACTAATTTAAATTTGACGAATTTGTAGTTTAAAAGGTTAGCTACTAAATTGAGCTTTAGTAATTTAAATGACCTCTCAAGTCATGGGGGACGTTTAATTAAGGGTCAACCATCTCATTGACTTGGTTATCAAAATCGCAATTTTATTTTTCCAAGTCACAACCACTTCAACATCTTTTGAGATGTTGCTATACATCATTTAAGATCCAACTACAACAACTTTAAAAAGAACAACCATCAATTTTTTTTACAATTTTTTTTAAAATGAAACAAAATGTAGAAAACAATAGATTGGATGGCATTTGAGGATTCTTGACGGAATCATAGATAATGTCAATAGTTATTGCATCATCTTTGTAAGATTTTGGAAGAATATGTAAAAGTCAATAATTTTCAAAAATTATATATATATACATATATATATATATATATATATATATATATATAACTTTTTTTCACCCCAAGTTCTTCATACCAAAGATGTTGGTGTATAGAGGCTTCTACCTTAGATGCAAGAAATTGATTCAAAAGTTCAATGATAATTAATTGCTTCAATAGATTCAAGATACAAAACAAGATCATGACTAGAAAGCGAACATGTATTATAGTCAAGAAGTTTTCAGTAGGAGAATGAAAAGAAATGGGATTTATTATAATGAGCTAAAGTAAAAGATTTATTCTAATAAATTATAATTTTAAACCTTTAGAAACATTTATAATGTGATCAAATGGCTATATTTGAGGCATTATCCCCTTATAGCAATGAGCTAGCTCTTTGATTTGTTGAGATATCATTGATGAAATTCTATATCTTTATTCAAAAAAAAATCATAACAAAAATATTTTGGAATTCAATATCTTTCATTTCATAGGTCAAATATTTATTAAATATAGCTCTAGCATTGATTGTGTCATTGCTTCAACTACAACAATAAAATCAGGTTTTTTTAATTTTAATTTTATTTATAATTCTCTTTATTATTTGGAATATTTTGTAATAAAAATACTAAATAATATCTATACTTGTTCAAATTCTCTAAAACTACTATTATGTACACCTCTTAGCAAGGCCTTTGACATTGTTGACTACAATAATAATGCTCCAATTTTTCTTATGGTTGGATAATTTGTATTGTTATGACAAAACAAAACATATGCCTTAATTTATAAATTAGTATTATTTGAATTAATATGACTTGAATTGTTGCTCTAGCTATAACAACACAACTTGCGCTTACATCCTTTTCCAGTTGTTGTTGTTGTTGTTGTTGTTGTTGTTGTTGTTGTTGTTGTTGTTGTTGTTGTTGTTGTTGTTGTTGTTGTTGTTTATCCTAAATTCTATAAATTTTCAGGGTAAAATACTCCAAATTCCAATATCTTTCAACGTATATATCAAAAGCTTACAAATCCACCAACAAGCACATTTTCAAACATAGGTTTTGTCATTGCTAAAGCTATATTGCTCAAATCCTTTTTCAAATTTCATTATTTTCTATTCTTTATTTTTTATTTTTTTTCAATATTATGCAAACTAATATTTGTGCATATGAAAATACCTACCAATAATTTAAAACAAAAGAAATTATACATGAAAATAATTTAAAATTATTATACTCTTCATGATTATTAAATTGCCATTTTAATAAAGTTATCTTATTCAGCACATGGATATGATAAAATTTTAGATTTCAATTGAAGTTACTAAAACGGTGGGAACTATGAAATTCTCATGTTGGCCATTTTGGTTATTTATTTGAAACTTCAAAATCTTACAGTGAAAATGTTGGGGCAAAGGCAACACTAGAAAATAGAGTTTATATGGTGTAGAATGCAAAAATAATTAGAAAATAAAATTCAAATCCAAAATTCAAACGGCTATTTCTATTAGAACAAGTTCATGCAAAGCAACAGGGTTAGAAATTGTGAAACAATATTCAACTATTGGTTAGATGGTTGTGTTGTTTGCTATTGATGCTTTGGGACTAAATTTTTTTAGGAAACAACCCATCCAACCTTTTATACAATCTCCTTGAAGAAGGGGCAATTTTCCTTTGGTTGAAAAAATGTAGGAAATTGGAAAACCTTACATTTTTCAATTTTTTTTTCAATATTGAATGCAACCAAACTCATAATAACTCAAATTTATGTCATTAGAAAGATGTAATGTCCTCAAAATGATTCAAAGAAATTATAGAAACAAACAAAAAAATCCATCCAAAAATAAGACATGGACATGAGTTGTGACCACATTTTGCCCAAATTTGTCCATTTGGGGTTAATTTTACTACCAATGTTAGATGGTATATTTTCTTAGTGGCCTTAGGAGTGGCCTCATTCCGGTTTGTAGTTTCAAGGTACTAAGTTCAACTCTCCTCTATGAGGTATTGGCTTTTGACTTAAAAATAAACATATTACTAGTATATTACAATGCATTATCTCAAAAACAAAAATAAAATAAAATAAGCATACACGGGAATATTTTATATTGGAATAGATGTAAAGAAGTAGTCAAGTGATCTTAACAACCAAAATTTGAACAAATGGCCTGACATGATTTATGTGAATTTTGGTTTTTGATTTTTGTGTTATGATTTGAGAAACCAACATCACTTGAAACTAGCCTTTTAAAATCCACTTACAATTACATGTCGACACAATTGATTAAGTGCATAACACTATTGTAGTGGATTGTCAATAATTTGTATGATACAATTGAGTAGGTGCTACAACTTTTGGCCCTTTCATGGTTGGCCTCAAGGTTTATTCACACTTACCCACTAATGATTAAGGTAGTACTAAAGAATTCCCTACATATTGTTATTCATCTTTGGGCTCATTTATACTAGTGAATGAGTAATTAACCCCTAAATGTCTCAAAATGCCTTTACGACAAGCAAAATGTGGTGTATTTTTCATGTATTTGAAATCAATCCACACCTTTAGTGGGTTTGAGTTCAACAAAGAAGTTGGATTTTAGATCCCAATTTAGAACTTCTTGTTGGTAGCAAATGCCAATTGTACTGCAGCATATCTACTATCTCCATGGGACATTTAGGGGTTAAACATTTTTCAAATAAACAAATTCACTTCAAGTTGAGTACAATTAAATATCAAAATTTTAATGTAGAACACATATCATTCACGACTCCAATCCTTACAAAATATTAAATGGGCACACGGTTTCCTTTTTGAGGGCTTTCTATTGTTATTTTGAATGATGTTGTTGGTCCTATAGTTGCAAAGAATTATAATGCCATAAAAATATCAAATAAACAAATATACAAAGCAAACAAAGTTCTTTTAAATGTAAATATATTGTAACATTATATTCATATATCCTATAATCTGATATCTTATTGTATATTCTTGAATTTTCACTCAATCAAAAGCTTATGATCAAATGCATTGAATTCAACCATGAGTTAGTAAACTAGTATCTTTTAGGGTAATTTATTTTGCCTTTATATCAACATTTATTTTTTTACATGCAATTAAAATTATAATTGAATGGCACAAACACATAATAAAATCTTGCATTCTATATAGTGAATCATTGTTGAACTATTGCAAAAATATGTCTTTTTAAGTTTAAAAAAATATATAATTATGTGCAAAAAACTCAATTTTTTATGATGGAATCATCAATATTGAAATAGTGAGATAGCGAGATCTTTATTTGACTCTTTTTAGTGTTTTTCACACTTAGAAGACAATGTTCAAAAGTTGTTAAAAAATATTTAATCGAAGAAGTCAGAGTTATGTAAAGAAAAACCATGAATTTTTGTATTTTGCTCCAGGGTTCACTGTGCATAAATATTTCAAACCCCTTGCAAAAAAATAAAGGATAATATAAAAACATTGTAGCAAATATTTAAAATTCGATTACATGTAATACAAGAAATTTAAAATAAAAGAAGAGTAATTTAAAATTAAAAAAAGGCATGTACAAATATTGGAGTATTTGGTTTTTATAAAAATAAGATAGAATCCAAAGTCATGGGATTCTTGAAGGAATGTTGTAGGATGAGTAGTACTGTTGACTGGATTTAGTGGCGTCTTTGCAATTACCTTCTTGTAAAACATATAAAAAACAATTTACCCTTATTAGAAAATGGTAGCACAATTACCCACACAAAAACATATAAAATATCCTAAACTCCAAAAACACAAACCTAAACTCCATAAATTCCATAAACATAATTTGAAAATACTTAAATAATTGCATGGAGGTCAACTACCTTTTGCAAGTATTTATATAAACTAAGGAATCAAATAGAAATGGAAGCATGGAGGCATGCTCTTCTAATTTATTTTTTTGCAATTCAACTCACTTGACATGTTCAAATTCTTCTTCATGTAGTTCATCCTTGGTTACTTTTCACTATTGGTAAATGTCTCAAACAATGAAATAGTCACAAGTAATTTTGTAAAAAAATTATATAACTAAAATGGGGTACAATTCATTTCAGTTAGAGAATATCATAACTAAGTGTAGGCCGCAGAAAATACACATTATTGGGTTAGTTTCTAGTGATAGGGTACTTTCAAATGCTTCAACCAAATTAAATAGCTCCTCTTTAATACTAGATTTTCAAACGTCATTATAAAAATGATTGTATAGTGAACTCCTGTGTGTTATACACAAAACTTGCCAATGGTTTAAATCAAGAATTACATTATTTTTCGGCATGTGTTTTTAGAGCATATTTATAATTTTCTTATTCATCCATTGTTCTACCAAAAAAATTACAATGTGCAATTTTAGAGCTTGGACATGTGCACTTTTAATGAAAGGGGTGTTATTTGCAAATTCCTAAAGAATGTAAGATCTCTCCCAAAAAAGTTCAAAACCCTAAATCTAATACAAGACTTAAAGCATTAAAGAAGTTGACCACAAAAATTGCACAGAAAGATGCAATTTACTTGGTTGGGCAAGAGTGAGGAAGATGAAGAGTATAGAATGCTAGAGGCATCCTCAGCCAAGACCTCTATATTCACACTACAAAGCCCAATTTCATCAACATGTACTTCAGTTTCAAGTGGCCCATTCACACATTCTCTATAGATGAGGTAAACAATTATTGGACCAATTACAAATGTCACTTATTCAAAATGTAGAACAAGTGGTTCCATCAAGTACAAGAATCTACTTTAACTTAGACTTAAATAGGGTAGTTTGAAAGGCTTGGCACACTCTCTAAATGTGAAGTGTCTATTTGAGTTCCACGGTATTTTAAAATATTTTTCTCGGGTGTCCAAAATGTGTAGTGTGACATCGCATAACAAGCAAAATGTGGCAATAAACATTTTCTATTGGTCATTGAAATTAGCTTTTTGGCAAAAAGTTAATCACAGTGAAAAGGTATTCTAGAATTGTATGTACATTAATAATTTTAAAAATAATATAAAATAGTATTTGGACCAAAATGTAATACATTGCATTTGGTGACGTTGTAGAATAAATACGTTATAATTACCTTAATTGATACGTTTCATTGAAGATATAGTGATGGCAATAATTTTCCTCAATTCCTATAACATAAACTTATCGTATTCGAAAAATATTCCAAAAGGTTCTATGAGCAAGGTGGATATTAGAGGTTTATGGCGGAATTTTTTTTTCCTTTACATTAAAGGCCTATTAAAATGACAAGTTCCCAAAAAATTCTTGCGAACTTGGTTGGCTAATTAAAATGAAGCTTGTGGTGTAGTTGGAATATGCATTCGACGTGGTTTAGGGTTTGATTAAATGACATTAGCAAGAATATTCCAAAACATTCTAAGAATACTCTAGAAAGTTTCCAAAATAACACAATTTTTTTCGAAAATATTCCAAAACAAATTCCAAAACAAATTCTATTTTTACTATATTAAAATGTTTTAGTATTTTCCCTATTTATTATATTACGTCATTAATGCAACTGCTTTACAACATTAAAAACTTTTTTTTGTTGAGAACTATGACACCCTAGTGCGAAAACACCCCCATTCATTTTACTGAGTGTTAAATGGTTTGCAGGGATGGATTGAGGATGATTTAAGAGCATCTACGGTACATAAGACACTAACTGTAAGCTCCAAAAACTACCTCCTTTTGTGTCTCATGTAAGTGGCAACCCCATAGGGTGAGTGCAAGCTATGGTATAGCACATTTTTTGTCGCATGATACTAATTGCTACACTTTTCAAATCTTTGAAAAATCACTAAAAAAATATCGAGATGGAATTTTGTGACAAAACAA
This sequence comes from Pohlia nutans, assembly GCA_022496805.1. NCBI lineage: Eukaryota > Viridiplantae > Streptophyta > Bryopsida > Bryales > Mniaceae > Pohlia > Pohlia nutans. The sequence continues at coordinate 3,817,443 of CM040105.1, forward strand.
ATTGCATTGTTTTTAGAATTCCATCGTTAAGATGTCTACCACAATAAAATTTACAAATTTTCAATTTATATATCCAAATTAATCATTTATGGTTGGAAATGGTCCATGTCAAAAGTGCATGTGAAGTGAACTTAATATATGGGAAGTGCTAGAAGGTGGTCAAATTTTAACTTTATAAAACTTTAGCAACAAACCACGAATGTGTGTGAATATATATATATATATATATATATATATATATATATATATATATATATATATATATATATATATATTTTTTTTTTTTATTTTTTTTTTGTGTGTGTGTGTGTGTGTGTGTGTGTGTGTGGATATTACCCTTACTTATTTTTTAATTAATCGTTTCACAATGTATTTGTTTTTCAATTTTTTCATGCACTTGAAACAATTTTTGGAATTTTTTTAATTTTGGAAGTGAAATAATGGTCGAATTTCAAAAGTGGGTTATGGATTACATTTTTCATAAAACTAAGCTATTGAGGGTATGTAAAGAAGGCTCTAATTGCCCTTGATGTGCAAAAAATAAAATTGTTGTTAAGCAAAGCCTAGAGACTTGAAATAAAGTTGACAATCGCCAAAGATGAAGAGTTAGAAAACCTGTCCAACTATGGTGAAATTTTTATTTGATTCAAAGTCGAGAGGTGCACACTACTACACTAGTAGCGGTAGAATGTAGCTTGTAAATGTATCACGGTATATTTTGCATCTTTACTGCGCACAACATCTAGGGATGCAGTCACTGCGGCCACTTTTTTTATATACCCTGCCGTCATTTGAGTGGTACATCAATTGAGACTAAGTAGCCAACAACCAAGGCTGCATTTTCAAGACGACAATAAAGGATGATTCACACTATAGTCGAAGGTCAAGAGTCTGTCAAATTCTACCAATCAGATTGCGAGAAAGTCGGAAATTAGTCTCTTGGACTTTACACTAGGGGCCAAAGTCCAAAGGCCATTCGCCCTCCAGAATGCCTACATGGCACCACTTTTTGTGAGTTTTGGCGTTGACGCGACAAACTCTTAAGAGAGACTGATTGGGTCGAACGAGAATGGAAACCCAATTCTTTCTCAAAAGGCTGTCAATTTTTTTATAAATAAAATGACGGGATTGAAGCTTTACAAATGGTATAGGGCTTGACTTTGGACTTGGACTTTGGAGCTTTATATTGTGACCAACCGAAGGCCTTGAACTTTGAACTTGGCCTTTGGGGCTTCACACTATGACCAACCAAAGGCTTTGAACTTTGAATTTGGCCTTTAAAGTTTCACATTATGACATACCAGATTTTGGATTTGGCCTTTGGGGCTTCACTATGAACAGCCGACATGAACTGGCCATGGACTCCGATGTCCATAGTGTGAACCGGCTGCAACTCTCTGGTTTATACGGTATGTTAGTTGGGTCTACGTACATTGAGGATGCTCGAGGGGCAAATTAGGTCACGGAAACGAAATCAGTTCGGGTGACAATGCCCTAAAAGGCGGACATGGTTTGAGCACCCTCGACGTGAGAAATGATGAGCTGGCGGGGGCAATTGAATAAACTGAGTGGCTGTGCGGTGCAGTGCATGTACAGTGACTGTCAAAACTGAGTACGAAATAGCTTAGTCTACCTTTAGCCATTCATATTTTATAATTTACTGCATTTAATGCCAAATCAGTTGACGGCACAAGTATACATTCAAGTAAATGATGTGGCTACCAAATTACAAGTCCAGCAATGCAAAATGATTTGAGAAAGATATAGATCAAAGTAAATTAGCTCTAAAACTCAGTTATGCTCACACTTGGATTACGCGGTGAATGCTACAAATTTGACATGCACAAGTGGTTTTCTGGGTCTATTTTTTTGGATGGGCATGTTCTTGGCCTTCACATTTATAATTGTGTCCCTATTCAGTGCACATCATGTATGCAAATTGAGCAAAATGGTTTCATTAAGGTCTCTCTCTGTTGTTGATAGAAAGCAGATAGAAGAAGCTACTTTAGAAAAGTTGAGGAGGGGTGAAAGTACTAGAAATGTTGCTAGAGACTTACAAGTATCCCAAAGTTGGGTTGCACAATTTTGTAAGCAACATTTGAGTGAGTTGAGTGATGTGAATCGCAGTTTTGGTGGCAGGCCATAAGTGTACAGTGCAGCTGATCGCAGGGCTTGTGTGAGAGAAATCACTATAGGTGGCTTAGAAACTGCACACAAAGTTGGAAATTACTTGAGAGGAGCTTCATGTTGGTATGAGTGATAGTACTGTGAGGAGAATGTTACGAAAAGCAGGTTTGAAATGTGAAGTGAAGCAAAAGAAACCAAAGCTCACACTTCTTCAAATTAAAGGACAATTAGAATTTGCTAGACGTCATTGCCATTGGACTGATGATGATTGGGATTGTGTAGTATTTTCTGATGAAACAAAAATCAACCGATTTTACTCTGATGGTCGCAGTTGGTGTTGGTTTCGTGATGGACAGAGTAGAAGTGCTGGAATGGTGCAACAAACTGTCAACTTTGGAGGTGGGGGAGTGATGATGTGGGGTTGCATGACTCCGAGTGGCCTTGGTATGATGTGTAGGATTGAGGGAAGAATGGATCAGTACATGTATAGAGAAATTTTAGAGCGAGAACTGGTTCATACACTGCATACATACAATCTAGATCCTGCCAATTTGATTTTTCAACAGGATAATGACCCAAAGCATACATCCAAGAGTGTGTGCCGTTGGCTGAATTCGCAAGAATTCACTCTTTTGAAGTGGCCGGCGCAATCTCCAGACTTGAATCCGATCGAACATTTGTGGGCAACTTTAAAACGTCGACTCAACCAATATGAGAGACCTCCCAAAGGAATGTTAGAATTGTGGGAGCGTGTTGAGGATTGTTGGGCTTCAATTACTCCCAGTGAGTGTAAGAACTTGTATAAAAGCATGCTTAAGCGCATTGCAGCTGTTATAGTTGCTAAGGGTAGGTGGACAAATTTTTGACTTTGTTCCAGCTAATGTGAGCAAAACTGAGTTTTGGACTGAACTTCACTTTACTTTTTTTTTAACATGCATACATGTGTGTAATAGACCTCAATCCCCATGGAAGTATGACTGATTGCAATGGTAATCCTGTGCAATTTATGGTTTCATTTTTGACGCATCCAATTTCCCTACATTGTTTGTTAAATTTCAGTAAGCTGTGTTCGTACTCAGTTTTGGCAGTCACTGTATGTCAGGAGAGTGAAGACTGAGGTGGAGTTTGTGGTGAGCAATGGCGTGACCTGGGAAGAAGGGTGGAGGAATACGTTAAATGAGAGGAGCTGGGAAGAGGTTGTGGTGGGCACGCGACATGAGGTGCACCAGATGTGCATGGCAGGCTGACACTCGTGGCTTCTCTGCAACCATGCACAGCATGCTCTTCATTGCACTTCCCTAACTTACTACACATAAGTTAGTCGCCCTCACTCTGTCCAACTTCACTTCACTCAATGCACTCATCAGGCAGTTCCAAATGAACAACCTAAGTCTCGTCCTGTCCCAGTCAGAGTCAGTGTGGAACTCTCGGTCCCCCCTTCTACCTCTTTTATATCACCCCTCGTTTGGTAATCAGGTCGACTCTAAATCCCCCCCTCGACGTTAATGCAAGAGGACAAAAACTGCCCCCTGTTTTGTGCATGTAGGAGCCCACCTTAAAAATAATCCCCTCTTCCAAGGGTTTAAAATTCCTGAGGGGGTCCTCCTAGACTAATTTGGAACAGTAGGCCCCAAATTTCCAAAAAAGTTTGTCAAAAAAAGACCTTAGGGTGCCCAAAATGAAAATTTCAGAAAATGGGGCCTATGAGTGAATAGTGCTTGCATTAACGTCGAGGGGGATTTAGAGTTGGGGGTTTGGAACGTGTGAAAACTCTTTTATATCACCCTTTTAGTAAGCGACGTGCATGAGTTGTTTGAAACTTGGCATGTGAAAAGTGTCCAATCACAGGTGATGACTCTTTTTATGTCACCCCTTTGGTGATCGATATGCATAAGTTCGGAACTTGGCATGTGGGAAGTGTCCTATTACATGCGATGACTCTTTTATATCACCCCTTTTGTAATGAATGTGCATGAGTTCGGAACTTGGCATGTGGGAAGTGTCCAATCACATGTTATCACTCGTTTATAACATCCTTTTGGTAATCAATCAATGGGCATAAGTTTAGAACTTGGCATGTGGAACGTGCTCAATCACATGTGTGCACAATAGCAAATATTCTCTACAGATATTGGAATGTGATATTGGAGAGTGTAATAATAACGAATTGAAAGTTTATTTTCTTCTTTTTCTTTTTTCCTTTTAAAAATAAAATAAAATTCTACCGAACCTGAGGACCGCATTCAAATATAGCTTGTTGTCGAAATTGTATTTTTGTGTCAAATTTGAGAAGCCCACATTATTGTAAACCAATCACAAGATACAATGTGGGGTTCTTTGACAAAAAAAGAATTAATTTATGTCAAAAATGACCATGATATAGGGTCTTTATCATCAATGGGAAAGGAGGTAGTGCCGAGGGAGGTGCCCAAGCAAGTGTAGCTCAGATCATTTGCGAGATCATTTGCATGGGCACCTCCCTCGGCATTGCCTCCTTTTCCACTAGTGCATACAAATGAACAAAAATTCATTTCAAGGAAAACGTAGTTAATTCACCAAGAGGAGTTAGTAGATGTACCATACAAATGTCCCATTATATAAATATTTACCGCCACTGTAAAAAACACAATATTTTTTTAATTTTTTAACTATTAAATTTTTGACACAAATACCGATAGTCAATAAAAAAAATTCTCATAGTTAATAGCTTTTTATCATTTTTTATCAGTAGTTCTTTTTCAGCACAAGGTAGTTTTGTTAGGGTAAGTCACCCTATTTTTTAGTCCCCTTAATAACCCTATTTAGTGTAGAACAACCTGCTTCGTTAACTCTTAATGGCTTTGTTAACTCTAGTATTGCAAGGTTCTCATTGGTTGTTAAAAAATAGTGGGAATATTTTTCGTTACATTTTCAGAATATTTTTTCATTTCCAAATGCATCTGGGTGTTTTCTTGGAACAATGTAGACATGGGGTATGAAAAAATCGTACCACAAATTATAAACATTAATAATGTTAAAGTGACAATTTTTCCATTGTTTCAATATAGTGGTTTTGAATAACCATTGCAATGAAATAGTCTTAATTTAAAGATAATATAAAATTGTTCAATAAAGAGTAATACGTATGTAACATAGAATTCGCTATTTACGCACTTGGCAATATAATCATGCACTTGGTCCCCGAGCGCATAATTTTTCTTGTGTAACTTTTTTTTTTAAAAACCGACAATTATTGTCTTTCTTCAATCCCTTACATTGTAAACAAATAATTATTTTAATTATTTTTTACTCTTAACTTTATCTTTTCTTTTATCTTTTCTTTTATCTTTTCTTTTTTATCTTGATTTCTTTCTTGTCTTCTTTCTTGTCTCCCTCTTGTCTTTCTTCTTGTCTTCTTTTTGTCTTTTTTCTTGTCTTCCTTTTTGTCTTCGTTGTCTTTTCCTTCTTCTACTTTTTCTTCAAATGGGGGTGTTGAACCCTAAACAATGGAAGCAAGCCAACAAAAGAAAAAAGAAAAAAAAAAAGAAAAAAGAAAAAAGAAAAAAAAAAAAAAAAAAAAAAAAAAGAAAAAAGAAAAAAAAAAAAAAAAAGAAAAAAAAAAAAAAAAAAAAAAAAAAACACACACACATATATATCATTATTTTTAACCATGATCAACAATTTTTGATTTCATACACCACCTTGTATACTCTCAATCATACATCATGAATTTGTGAGCAAATTAATACCAAAAGCTAAGTCTTCCATCGTACTCAAACCCAAACACGCATGTATCAGTTGTTTGAAGGCTACTTATAGTGATCTAAGATGACTGTGATATGATAGTCTTCCACGCCAAGTATTTCAGGGTTGCAAGCAACTGTAACCCTAGAAATTTCAAGGTTGGTTTTGTGGTATGAAGAGCTTTGATTTTGGTGTGCCAATTGCCCTTTGATGCGACATGGGGGCTTAATTCCAAAGTTTCAATGAAATCACAACTCTTTAGTGGGACATAGGAGTATATTTTTAAATGAAAATGTTTCAAATTTTGATTCTTATTCAAACTTCATTTCTTAGTAAATTTATTGATTGACCACAAAGTCATGTACTGAAAAAAGAGTCCATTTGATGACTTTTACTCATTATAATAATCTCAAATTTTGCACACTTATAAATGTAAAGCTCTTAGATCCAAAAAAATTCACCGTTTTGTTTGATTAAATAGAGTTATGATTTATGAAATGCTTTCTGATATTGTACTCGTCATCAAAGTAGGCAAAAAATAATTATAAAAAGAGAAGCTCAAATCTTTAGGAATTTAAAAATAAATAAATTACTTTCTATGGTGAAAAAGAGAAATTTAGAGAACATCCACAACATTTGGGTCAAAAATTAATCATTTGGCACGACCTGTTGACCTTGAGAGCAAAGTACAGTAGTGCCAACCTTCTTAGGGCCACCTTCCATGTATCGGTGGGGGATCCTAGAAAGTTGGACTCTACCGATGCCCTACCGAAATGGATGAATTCAAGAGTTTGGTTTCAATTCATGCAAATACTAATGGACCATTGGTGGTTCTTGAGACTTGGATTTTTATCTTCTTGCAATGTTTTTTTCAATGACATTCTTTAGCTAGTACTATAGCTCACATTTTTTCTTGTGTAGAAATTCAGCATACGAACAGGGAATTGATGATGTGGAATATGTAGAAACTATTAAAAAAAACATGAGTTTTTTGAGTTGCCAAGCCATCTTTAGCTAGAGATGACTTTGATTCTCCACAAGATTACAATTTGTGCAATGATTATGGCGTACAATGTTGATTCCCAAGGGTTAACAATGGGGCTGCTAAAGAATGTTATGTTGACACAACTAAGGTTGGATGTCCTAAAACCACCAACTTAAGAAATATGGCCTCATTTTAACAAGGTTGTTTATGAGAAATATTTTTCGGTCATTTGGAAGAAGATTTCTCACAGAATGCACAAATTTTGGCAATCTAATTCCCAATATTCAAATTGATACAAATTTTCGAAGTGAAAAGAACTTTGTGACCCAAATCAGACCTCTAGGTTTCCCCATGAGCATACCATGTGGTACTAATTTTCACTCATAATGATACCCAAAACCATCAACTACTTCTTCGCAATGCTTGGCATGCCATTGGTTTACTTGAATAGTGAAATTGGTGGTTTTGAGTCTCCAACTGTGGTGGCCCCAAGAAAACTCTACATGTCATAATTGGGGGAGGTGGTGGTTTTAGGACATCCTACCTTAGAACAACTTTATTTCAATGCGAAGTAACCAAATACAACAGTCAAGCATGCACAAATGTTGCTAAGCAAGAGAAATCTTCTAGCAACTTTCACTAGACCGATCCTCACATGGAAGCCTGTTGTTAACACTTAAGCGTTCACACTACATGTACCCAGTCAAACCTCATCAATTTCTCACATTTTAAAATATGAGAAATATGATTTTTGATATTCTTCTCATATAATTTATTCTTAAACCAATTTACACTTTTTTTTTTGTAATTATTCAAATGAAAATGAATTTTATAAGATTTTTCAAAAAAAAATCTTGTAATAGCCATAATAATTACAAAAATGTTTAAAATAGTATGATTTTTTAAGAAAAAGTGTAAAAAATTGTGATGAACAACAAGGTGTAGGTGGCATGCTTTTTGAGCTTACATAAAAAGAAATTTGATTGAAATTTTTTATCTGCAGCGTATGCTGGAATTTTAGGACTTTGAGCTTTAAAGAGTTGTAAAAAAACATAATTTTAATAATTTTGAAGAACTGTAAATTGGACTAGAAAGTAGAAAATAGCTCCCCACACTTTCTTAGTTGGGACCATTTTCAGTTGAAATTAGGAACTAGGTGAAAAGCAACATTTGACTGAAAAATGATCAAACATGGCCCCACGGGGCTCCTTGCACGCTGAAGGGTTAACGGTTTCTTCATATTCAATATAAATACAATTTTCGTCAATGCACCTTTCGGTCTATGTGCCATGGCAAAGTCATATTGTCAGATGTGCTGTTTTCATGTATAAGTTAGTTGCAAATCTTTATCATGACTTTGGTATTTGTGTTGGGTCAAGTATAAAAATGAGTTTTTCTAGTAGCTCGCACTTTCATGACAAGTTTCTCCAGCAAGTAGCTTGGAAGCCTCCATAACCTTATAAAATGAGGTGGGTTGAATGGAAAGAGACTTTGTAAGTTCTCAATACAAGTTTTAAAGTAGTTTCTGATTTGTGTGGTATTCACCTGCTAAGTGCATTTAGTATTATTAAAATGAATCCAGTGGGTTCTTTTTCTTTTTAAATAAATTTTAATTATGAAATTAATTAATTTTAAAAAATTCAAGAGGATTTTAGTTCAGCGCACTTTTAAGTATGTATTATTTGGATAATGTATGAATAAGTTATGAATTTTATACATTATTCTAATATATATATATATATATATATATATATATATATATATATATATATCTAACTTTATCCAAAAGTTATTCTTATCCAAAACTTCTTCTTATCTACATAACTTTATCCAAAAGTTATATATATATATATATATATATATATATATACATACAAGTTCCTATATAAGCTTCTTGGATCTTTAGGGGTTAAAAGGTTATACAAAAATTACCTTATATACTAAAAAGTGACCTCAAGATACTTGCAATGGAATTCAATTTCATTTGCGCCAAAAGGTAGAACAAGATGATTCTAAGAACTTTCAATCACAAAATAATATCAAAACTTGAAAAAAGTGGGAACACAAATCTCAAAGGAGTTTGATTGCATTTTTTTAATTCACTTTTTACAAATGGCTAGTATAATTATTGTGTCAAGTTTACCATTTATATTTTTCCATGGATCTTTTATATTTAAATATGCCATCAAATTTATCCCATATTGACACAACAATGTCATGTTTTCTCAGAAGTCCCCTTGTACCTTACACCAAGTCTCTTACAAAACATCTCGAACCTCTCTTTGTTTACCAAGATGTCACGGACATTTTTAATAAGGCATAAGCATTTTCAATATTTTATATATTGAAGCCTAGTTTAGGCCATCATATGTAACCTTTTGTATATCAATATTGCATGTTAATTGAGTTATAAATCCTTACGATGTATTTATGTTTTAAATAAGGCAACATTATTAAATTTACAACCCCAAAAGCCCAAAGAGTGTAGTAGAATTTTGACTATTGCCATTTATGTCTTATTTTATTTTTAATTATTTTCTATGTAATCTTTGCAAGGGAATGCCCTCTCAAAAACTTGTAGATGGGTGTTTAATATGGGCTAAAGTGAAAATTTTAATTTACTTACTATAGGATACATTATTTTGAACAATTATTTTACTGCACCAATCATCTTGCATTTACCATTTTAGAATCTAATAGCTCGATGACAAGAGTATTAATTCTGTACTTTTAAATGAAAAATAGAGCACCTACCTTATTTTAACCCCTAAATTCCTACAATCCTCTCTAAATTTGGAGAATTGTAAAGATGTATTATAAAATGCAACTAAGAAAGATATTTTAAACTTGATGTATGAATAATAGTTGTACATTATGAATTTTAGATTCTATCCACATAGTTAGATTTATAATTGCAATCACCAATATTTTTGTATAAAATTTGAAACTTAAAATTCAAACTTCTTTTGTAATTCGATTATGAATAAGATATTGACAATTTGTAATGGAATTTGTTGTGATGGATAGAAATGTAATACTCTGACTGTAGTGATTTTTGGAGATTATTTTGTTGTTTGATTTTATGAGTTGACTTTTTCAAGAGCACTTTTGAACTATTTTGAATTAAGATTTTAGAATTCTTTTGTGAATCACTGCAACATGAAATGAGGCATAAAAATTTCACAAATCATCCCCTTTCTAATTGGTTTACACATGCATAAAGCTAACTTCTCCTAAAATCTTCAGTAAAAAATCCACCATGTAAAAAGTGCATGACGGATGAAAAACATGAATGAAATTTGTATATCGTCCAAAAATGGACGCTCCAGCGGTTAAGGGTTAAAACCCACACTAAGTACATATTAAATTCTTTATAATTATACTATCTAAAACTACAATTTCTCTTATATTCATAAATATTGTCTATTAAAAATTCACTCTACAAAGTATTGTCACTCACTCTAATATCAACATTGAAAAATAGTATTATGGAGTTTTGTAAGTGTGAGAAGGTAATGTCTAATTATTACTAGAGCTTTGTTTCTCTCCACACTACTAGCAATGAAGTGAAAGGTCATGATATTGAATAAGACATGAAAGACTAGGTAAGTCTTTGAGGGAGGAATAAAATAGTCATGGGAAGACCATTCAAGGATGTAAAAAGTTAAGCTACATCATAAGAAACTGTGCTCCAAAAATGTCGACTGCCCAACTCGCTGGTTCATTTACAAACCCTACAACCGTTGAAAAGTCACAAGAAGAACCTATAGTCGTCAACACCATTTTCAACCTATGGTCATTAGTAGAATTACAACACTAAATACCTAACTGAGCCTGCACACATCTTCACTGACTGCCTCAACTGCATACATGTCCTTAACACACAACTAAAACACCCTACCAGACACACTAACCATGCAGATAAAACCATACTCATAGAAATGATAGAAATGCTCAAAAAACGCACAAATCCTACCACGATATACAAAGTCAAAGCGCACGCAAACATTGATGGCAATGAACAGGCAAACCAACTAGCTAAAGCAGGTAACCAGAAAAGGAACTACTAATTCGCCAACAAACCACATAAATTTGCACATACAACACCTTAGTACTTTCAAAAAGATACATGGCCTGGCCCTAGGAAAAGACCTGACAAAGGCCCAGTCCAATGTCTAGAAACCCATATTACACAATTTGACTGCGAAAACAACCTAGAAATCATGGCAGAGCAATTACCTAACCTTAACAAATGGACCACGAACCCTACTATCGATAACGTAATCTCTAATAAATTTTGGACCAATCTATCAATAACAGACTCACAAAAAACCAGCTTATTGAAATTCCGCACCGGCCAATATATGGGCCAAACTAGAAAACAACTATTATTTGGAATCCAACGATTTCCTTCAAAAACCTGTCCCATTTGCACCTCGCAAGATGTAGACACATGGCTCCATGTCCTCCTCTTATGCAAACAACATCACATACATGCCCTAAGAACCAAACGACACAACAAAGCCGTATGGAAGATTAGGAAACTAATCTTATCATCCAACAAATCAAGATGTTACACCCTCATGAACGCTGACACATTTAATAACAACCCTATGGAAAATACAGTACCAGCATGGCTCCTCCCATGCACATGTGGGCCCTATAGATGCCATTGCAACGCCAGATTCAAATCAGATATCCTCTGTATTAAAGGTCTCTACTCCAGCATCCTCCAGCACAAAACCCCGCTGACAATCTCACAGTACAATTTATCGAATTTACCTATACCAACGACAGATTCTTCCCAACAACAATTGGACACGAAATCCTAAAATACCAACCACTAATCGCCAACTTCATACAACACGGCTGGAAAGTAGACCCACTTCTAGTCATCACTGCAGGTGCTAGAGGAACCACCCATGCCCCCTCAATAAAACACCTTGAAAACAAATTTACCCGAGGAAGTCACTGTCAAGAATTTAGATAACTATGAGAGAACAAATATAGGGTGTCTTTTATTCATTTGAGATAAAAATGATAAATTTATAGAAGTAATATAGGGTGTTTTTAAACCAATTTGGGAATATGTTAGGAATATTCATAGAATATATGTGGACTATACCCTAAATACACTATATATAGTAGAATATTCCAATTATTTCATAGCCCCCCATTAAATACCCTTTTTCGCTCATATGTATCCAAAATTTACACTAAGTGACTTCCCCGAGCAAATTTAATCCCTGCGAGACCGCCATAAAGCATACATTTAACACTATAAACACTATTGCCATTCAATATGTTGGCTCAATCCTTCTACATAAAAGACAAATCGAGAACAACCAACCAACACCCACAAGATAAACATCAAATATATTTAATTATATCCCAGTATATATACGTATATGACTATCTATCTATCTATCTATATATATATCTATATTTAGATAATCATATATACTTATATTTACGCACACAATCACATACTTCCATCTCCAGTTTTCTACACATCTCCGCCACATAACCCCCCACAACCAACCCACAATTATACCCCTGTAACACACACCTCACACACCACATTCAGTTGTCAGGTTCCTCTACTTAAAAAGTTTGTGTTTCTACAGGGCCCATTCCCGAAAGGAGAGAGTAGTTTTGCCCTAATGGCCCTTTGTCCGGTGGACACTGGGTCATTAATATTACGAACGGACGCTTTATTCACGCTAGCCCTACAAAGGCTGGTGTTTCTATCTATCTATCTAGAATTACAATATAATACTATCAAATAGTTACATAAAACTAAAAGACAATACAAATTTAATATTATATTAGTATTAAAAATAATAGAATATTGATAAAATATTAAATTCTATAATGTTTTTTATTTAACATTTTTATATTGGAATTATATTTTATTATTTAATATTATTAACAAAAATATTTCATTAGTGAAAGTTATGATTTATAAAACTTAAATTCTATATCATTACAAAACGTCATCGAGCATGTTGAGGGCCGCGACTATGAAATGACATTCTTCCAAACCCTTAACCCTTTAGTACGTAACAAACCAGATTATGATCACTGTAGTGTTGGAAATGCATATAACAAAAAATCCGTTAAAAATTGGATTTTGAAGTGTGAAGTTCAGATTTTATTGCCTTTGGACAAAATGTGAAAATACTGCAAATACTTTAAAATACAATACATACTTACAAATACAACACATGTGCTATGCGGTATTTCTTATGTTTGGAAGTTTGTTATCTTGTTTTTTTTTTGGATTATGTTCTATTATTCATGTTCCATTAGTGTATGTGTTTTGATCTTGATCAATGTACCAACTCCTTTCATACTTTAACATATAATTTTTGTCCTAAACCGTACATGAATAAGCCACTCTCACTTATAAAATTCACAATAATTATGTGTGACTCCGTTCTTGACATGAAAGATTGCAATGGAGAGGTGTTGACATAGGTCATTGTTGAACCTCTTTATTTTCATTTAAAAAAATTTAATCCAAATTCTATTTAACTTTGAAGTCACTCATCCTCCAAAATCTCATTTTTGAGTGTGCATCATACAGTTCAAAGACATACTATGATCTTCTAATCCCACCATCAGATGATTCTCTAATTTTGGCAAACTGTCTTCACTCCAATTGAGAATACAAATGTACAACAACTTTCTAATTTTATCTATTCTATTTCTGGTAGTATCAATCATAGTGGAAAAACCCAGTGAAATCTAGTGAATCAAGCTACAATGCCCTGAGCAGCAAAGGATTAACCTCTAACTGCTCATGTAGGCATTTTTTTGCTTGATATATAGAAGCAAACTCTGTTTTCTCATCCGTTATGCACTTTTTGTAGTGTTGATTTTTTATTGAATTTTTTATGGGAAGTTAGCTTTATGCATGTGTGAACCGATTAGAGAGGGGATGATTTGCAAATATGTTATGCCTCATTTCATGTTGCAGTGGTTCACTAAAAAATTCTAACATCTTAGTTCAAAGGTGCTCTTGAGAAATTAACTCAAAAAATTAAAAAACCAAAACATCTCCAAAAATCACAACACTTAGAGTATTATATTTCAACCCATCAAAAAAAATTCATTTACAAATTTTCAATATCTTATTCGTAATCAAATTACAAAAGAATTCTAAATTTCAAGTTTCAAATTTTATAGAAAAACATTGGTAATAGCAATTGCAAATCTAACTATATGGATAGAATCTAAAATTCATCATGTATAACTTTTATTCATACATCAAGTTCAAAATTTCCCTTTGAGCTGCATTTTACAATGCATCTTTGCAAAACTGCCCAATTATTGAAGAGAGGTGAGGACGTTTAGAGGTTAAACATCACATTATGCATTAGGAGAAATCTGTAGTCACAAAGGGGCCTTTGCCTTTGGCACGTGCTGAAAAATTTAGGCAAAACCGTGCACTTTTGACGGTGGCACCAATGGTGCCACCGTGGTTGCCAGCAGTGCAGTTCCGTGGGTCGCGCCAATCGACGCTGCCAACACTGCCAACACTGCGGCTTCTGACGCTGTCAACGGGCAGCGACCTTCACCAATGGGTTTACAAAGAGAGGGGTGTATGGGCAGTCGGTTCACCTAACACGGGCTATCTTAGAGGGCCCCTTTGGGACCCCATTTTTCTCCTAAGGCTTATAAGGTTGTTTCTTCAATGTATTTAAGAAATGTGTGACATTTAAAGGTTAAAAAATATATATCTATTATATACTCAAACGTGCGGGTGCATGGATACTTATGTTTTGCTTGGAATCCAAAGCACGGTCTTAAGAGTGTATTCCCGTTCTTTCACCTAGTATGTTCTATTAGGTAGCTTGCCATTCTGACCGTCCTTTTTCTACCGTGTGCTTTTTTTATTCCTTTACTCATTTTTTAAAATTAAATTCCATTGATGATGTAATCATATGAGATAGTTCTTTAAAGTAGGAAAAAATACACTATTTTTTTTTATCATTGTTTTGTCTAAATGCAGTGTAGACAAGACCTGGAGAAATGAACCAAAGTTATCACCAAAGAGGTAAACAGTCCATAACTTGGGCTTTGGTTAAACCACTACAGTAGTAGAGGGCAACTGTAGTAACGTGAAGTTATTTTCTAAGCAATTGAAAGCCGTGGCCTTCTGCAAGCCTTATAATGTTTGTAAAATTATTCTATTCTTGTGTTAAAATCATAATTTTGCATTTATACTACAATCCTTTTTTATTATTCACTACAAAACTCTTTATCATCATGTGCACTTTGGTTGCCTAAGGAGTGATTATAAAGAGTTTTAAGTGTAGACAAAAGATTGTGATTTTGTGCTATGCCACACAATGTCATTGTGTCAAACAAATCAATTTTTTTTATTTTTTTTATTTTGGTTTTTTGTTTTAGAACAAGAAGATGAAGTGAGATGAACCCATTGTGATTTTAGGGCATAGTCTCGATTAATTTTTTTTTCCATGTCAATCGTTCTATGATCTATTTTCGAAAAATTCAAATCACAAGAATCCTCATCCAAAGACCATGACAATCACAATATCGCATAATAATAAAAGCAACCATTTAAGAAGGGGCTTACAAAAGTCCTGAAAAAGCTCACTCATATAACATTATTACTACAGTAGTTAACAGACCTGTCTTCCCTACAAAGATGGATGCACTAATCTGCATGCCTAGTCAGTTGACTTTTGTTCCATCTCAACGTAAAAAAACAATACCATTTTAAAAAACATGATTTCCAAATGCCAATGTGAATGCAACCACCATTCGAGTTATTTCACCTGTTGACTTGTGTTGACTAATCCCCCAGTCAGCACAGTTTTCTTCGTCCTCCAGAAATCCGCATCAATTGTCCATTGGCCCGGTCACCACTCACTAGTTACGAAACGTCACTAAATTCCTCGTCCAACTTCCGTCCTCCGTCGATCAGTTTCGTTCGTCCCACCACTTCGCTCCCTTCGAGGACGCCCGTCGTCCACCTTCTCGTCGTCCTCCGTCGACCCGTCTCGTTCGTCCCACCAGTTCGTCCCCCTGGAGGACGTCCCTCGTCGTCGTCCTCCTCGTTCGGGGGTGCCTGGTCGCCGTGCTTACGCAAGCAAGCTGCCGAAATGCCCGCCCGCCATCCTTTCAAGTTGGTTTCTCGTCGTCACTGCACGCGAATCATCAGCCGCTTGCTTGCTTGAAATACTACCAACAAAGAAATTGTCGACTGGTCATCAGTCGGTCATCGTGGTCGGCTTTAGTTGCGCTTTTCATCAACCTCTGGGTGCGCGCACACCCACGTATCTCTACCTGTCCCTTCATCAAGTGCTGGTCGCATTCGGTCTGGCCAGCATGCGGCTGCTGCTCCTGCTGGTCATTCAATCACTACTGCATCAACAACAGCAAAGCCACTCCACCATCGCACCTTTGTGATTGAATCCCACCGCCCTTCGGTTGTTGTTGGTTGGTGAGCACCACCATCTTCATGCTTTTGGTCGAAACCCTCCCTCTCTCTCTGTTTTCACAACCCTTTCG
Source organism: Pohlia nutans (assembly GCA_022496805.1). Taxonomy (NCBI): domain Eukaryota; kingdom Viridiplantae; phylum Streptophyta; class Bryopsida; order Bryales; family Mniaceae; genus Pohlia; species Pohlia nutans. The sequence continues at coordinate 3,833,821 of CM040105.1, forward strand.
AGTCCCCTGTTTTTGGTGATTTGAAGCTCTGGACACCATCTTCATAGTTTTGGTCCAAAGCCTCTCTCTGTTTTCATAACCCTTTCGAGTCCCTTGTTTTTGGTGCTTTCAAGCTCTGGACACCATCTTCATAGTTTTGGTGCAAACACTCTCTCTGTTTTCACAGGGCTTTCGAGTCCCCTGTTTTGGTGCTTTCAAGCTCTGGACACCATCTTCGCAACTCATCTTCGCTTTTGGTGCTTTCGGGTTTCTGGATGTGAGATTCACGAGCTACGAGTTGGGTTTAGCCCAGTTTGATGTGATTCCGGGGTTATTGGTGGTTTTAGGGGTGTTCCGATGACAAGCTCAGGGGCGATGGCGTTTTCCTTCATGCCGCCGTTCTTCAGTATCTTCGAGGTATGGGCGTGCGTTTTGTTAGTAGGCACTGTGGCGTTTTTCATGTGGCGCCAGAACCAAACCTCGAAGCCGGCGCCGAAGACCGTGGTTGCGAAGCCCGTTGTAGCAATCGAGGAAGAAGTCGAGGACAGCTCCGTGAAGCGCGTGACGGTGTTCTTCGGGACCCAAACCGGGACGGCGGAGGGGTTCGCGAAAGCAATCGCGGAGGAAGCTAAGTCGCGGTACGAAGGCTCCGCGGTCTTCAAGATAATGGATCTGGACGATTACGGCGCGGACGACGAGCAGTACGCCGCGAGATTGAAGAAGGAAACCCTGGCGCTCTTCATGGTGGCGACTTACGGGGATGGGGAGCCGACCGACAACGCGGCGCGGTTCTACAAGTGGTTCGTGGAGAACGGGGAGGACCTCGACATAGGGTTGAGTAACTTGACGTATGGCGTTTTTGGTTTGGGAAACCGGCAATACGAGCACTTCAACAAGGTCGCGAAGAAAGTTGATACCGCATTGTTTGACCACGGCGCCAAGCGGATCGTGGAGGTTGGGCTTGGTGACGATGATCAGTGCATAGAAGATGATTTCACCGCGTGGAAGGAGAAGCTATGGCCGGAGCTTGACGCCATTCTTAAAGACCAAGACGCGCCCACGACTCCACACACGCCATACCACGCTGCGGTCGCGGAGTATCGCACTGTCTTGTACTCTTCAGACACCAAGCTTTTTGTTGAAGAATATGCTGCGAAGAAGAATGGGCAAGCTGTCTATGACGCGCTTCACCCGTGCCGATCTGATGTCGCGTTTGTTAAGGAGCTGCACTCCTCACTCTCTGACAGATCTTGCACGCACTTGGAGTTTGACATTGCCAACACGGGGCTAAGTTACGAAACTGGCGACCATGTCGGTGTCTACGTTGAAAACAGTGAAGAAGATGTTGAAGAAGCCGCCAATCACTTGGGTCTTCCATTAGACACGGTGTTTTCATTGCATGTGGATGCCGAAGAGGGGCAGCTGCTCGCGGGCTCGCTTCCGCCTCCATTCCCAGGGCCATTGCTGCTCTCCACCGCGCTGCGTCGGTACGCGGATCTGCTCAACCCGCCGCGCAAAGCCGTCTTGACAGTGTTGTCGTCGTTCGCAGTGGATCCCGAGGAGGCGGAACGATTGAAGCACATGGCATCTCTGCAAGGGAAAGAGGAGTATTCAAAGTTTGTGGTGGCGAGCCAGCGATCCCTGATTGAAGTCTTGGCAGCTTTTCCGTCTGTGAAGGTTCCACTTGGTGTGTTTTTTGCTAGCGTCGCGCCACGCTTGCAACCGCGATTCTACTCGATTTCCTCGTCACCGAAGCTGTCCCCGTCGCGAATTCATGTGACGTGCGCGCTGGTTTACGGGCCCAGCCCCACAGGACGCATCCACAAGGGTGTGTGCTCGACGTGGATGAAGAACGCAAAGTCGAAAGAGGTGGCGGGTAGCGAGGGGTGTGCGTGGGCGCCCATTTTTGTTCGGCAGTCGAATTTTAGATTGCCTGTGGACACCGCAACGCCAGTGGTGATGATTGGTCCAGGCACGGGCTTGGCTCCATTCCGGGGATTCTTGCAAGAGCGAGCTGCGTTGCAGGAAACTGGTGCTACACTTGGCCCTGCGAAGCTGTTCTTCGGATGCCGCACGCGCACTCAGGACTTTATTTATGAAGAGGAGCTGAATTCCTTCGTTGAAAAGGGAGTTACTGAGCTTATTGTGGCATTCTCTCGGGAGGGTCCCAAGAAGGAGTATGTGCAGGACAAGATGCTGGAGCAAGCCAGGGAGACGTGGCAGCTGATTAGGGATGGGGGTTACTTGTACGTGTGTGGCGATGCCAAGGGCATGGCGCGAGACGTGCACCGCATGTTGCATACCATTGTGCAGCAGGAGGAGGGCGTGGAAAGTTCCAAGGCTGAGGCCATTGTGAAGCAATTGCAAATGGATGGGCGCTATCAACGCGATGTGTGGTAGTGGGTATGAGTCTTTTTGCTGCCTACAGACTATTACAATTAGGTTGTAAACTAGGTCATAGGATTATCATACACTAGTAGAAACTAGCCCCCCCTCCCAGAAAACCTAAACAATTCTCAAGGCAGTCAATTGTAATGTGGGCTAGGTTTGAAGGGGTGGATTCTCTACTCGTGATAGTTGCATATGTGAATCCAATTACAGTAGTCAGTGCGCACATTGTGCAATGCAGGTAATGGGTAGGTGGTTGGTGCACTTCTTCTCAAGAATGTTTTATGGACACGCAAGACTTTGCCTCATATTCTTTCCCAATTTCATCTTGTAGATCATGAGTTTCAGCACCTATGGATAACAGGCGAGCATTCATGGGACTTGGGGGAGAGTAGTGACCACACAGGATATATGCTTTTTTTTATTGAAGAAGACCAGCCTAAACCCTTGATGTGCAACGAGGCCATAGGTTTGGATTTGCAACAACTGCAGGCACTTATGGTGAGCGGCATGCGTTGAATTTTTGCCCGAATCTATTGAGGGTGGGGCGATGCCACTAGTTTTGGCATTCAAACTATACTTCCCAAGTGAATTCTACTAATAAGCATCAATGTATGTTATTGGCGTATTATTCTTGGTATGAAGATTCTGGAGTTTTGTAACGAGACCAGGGCATGAATCTGTTAGATTAGACAAGGTGGATAGATTTGATTGCTGAGGTTTTTCTGGCCAACAGTGAGGGAGTAAGTAGTCCACCGCAGAGTACATGTAAATATTCTATTAAAGAGTATTAGCTTGCTCTTTGTGAAACAGATTCTAGTGTTGAAGAAACTTTATATTCGTGACAGGAGATGATTAATGGAAGTCTCGGATTATTTTACTTCACAATTGAGGAATTGCGCAACAGGGTGTTGAAGAATATATATTTTTGTTTATCAATGCTTTGTTATCATAGGGCAAGTTGGAAAAGTCCATTGTGCAAGTTGCAACTGTCTTGGAGTTTATTTGCAGAATGTGTTGCTGCCTCATCTAACATTCTCTCCACCCTGTGAAGCCAACACTGACCCTGTGCACAATTTCTATCAATTTTTTAAATTGGGTATGAATTTCTTACTATCGAGCCGGAGGATCTTGAAGATAAGGCCCGCTTTACATGAGGGTGGAGGCCACGAGAATTTGAAAGCCACGAGAATCGAATCAAATATAATAACGGGTGAAGAAGGAAGAAGTCTTTGAAATGGGCCTGAGGAAGGAGAGTTGTTTAGTCCAACCCAATTTTTGGAGCGTGGGTGGTGTCACGGTTTGTCTTTAGTGTATTAGAATATAATTTCAGCCCATTAAAATATAAAATTTAGGGAATGGCCTTGACTCCATCATGTAAAAGTTTTGGGGTTGATTTCGTTAGGCCTGCTTTACTTTGGGCCCTTCACCGTTCATGGAAAGCCTTCACCCTTCACGTAAAGGGGGCCTAACTCAATTGTGCATCACACCACAAATTTTCACCAAGATCCAACGGTGCCAGGGATTGACCAAAATCTGTCCAGATATTTGGAGTAGCAATTTTAAAATCCAAATTTCTTCATGATGGATAGTCCAAAAACTTAGAATTTTTTTTACGCAGTCTGAAACAACTTTTGAAAAGATTTTTGAGGGATGCCAGTAATTTTCCTCCATTGTCAGTATTCAACCGGTTGAACTAATTCACTTTGAACTAACTACCTGTTCTTCTTGTTCGTTGCTCCAAAATGTACACTTAGGGCCTCTTTACACCACAGGCGAGAAGCCATGAAGAGAGAAATTTCAGCCAATGAGAAATTGGTCTTCTCGGTTTCTAGGACTCCCATTAGCTGAAATTTCTCTCCTCGCGGCTTCTCGCCTCTAGTGTAAAGAGGCCCTTAGAACGAATGTAGAAAATTTCAAAACAAACAAAGCAACATATAAGAAACTTTGAGAAAAATTAATAAGCTCCTTGTTATAGCACTCAACCGTATGAAGATGCTGTTGCCAAGAATGTTCATGTCAAGTGTCCAGAACTTTTAACGACTTTCCAGAACTTTTGAGACACACGGTAGTTGAGTGTTGCCTTGGGAGCCACGTTGTAACTTAAATGTCCATGGCCCCCTCCCTCCTTCCCTGCTTGTATTGACCAGGAAGTAAAGGACCCACTGAATCAAGAATCCAGGAAGCAGAGACGTGAATGATAGGCTGGAATTCATTCACAAGACAGTGTTGGAATGTCGCCCATTCTAAGTATAGCATATTGGAACCTAAAAGGTGGGCATCAGGACATAATTAGTTGTTTCATCTGCAGATCCTGTATTCTCCTCGATACCGTCACGAGCGATGTTTCTGCTCTAAATATGCTCACTCAACGGACGATATTGTTTGCAGTCAGGACCGGTTCATATTCCTCTCGCTGTTCTATATTAACCCTTAAACGTCAAGGTAAGCCCCATGGGCTTAGTAAAAAGAGAATAATGAAGAAAAAAGTGGATTTTCTCAACCAAATCAAGCGAGGATTGGTGCGTTGGAAAGCTACTGAAAGAGCGATCTAGATTCCAAATTTGTGCCTCATTTGAAAGATTGTGGAATCGTTGGTAAGCAATCAAAGTTATCAAATTGAAAAAGTTTTGAGGTTGGGGCAGCTGAGGTTCAGCAATTTAGCAGTGCTACAGTGCCCAGCAGAGCCGTTTGTGCATTTTTTTTAAAATTTATTTTTATTTATTTATTTATTTATTTATTTTTCCTCCGAAAATTTAGATGCCTTGCGGGCTGCCCCGCCTAGGCCCTCTTGACGTTTAAGGATTAAGAGCATTCCCACCCATGCAGGCATGCACGCTAGGACTAACTCTCTCAAATTATTCATCTATATTTGAAGGGCCCTTGCACTCACACTCCTCCACCCTTGCACGCCCTTCAAGTATCAAAAGTGCGCATCAAATAGTCAATGGACCAATCACAAGTAGAATGGGAGGATATAGTCAACTAAATAGTGATTTGAAGGCCCAATTTTTAACATGCTAGGATCGAGAGTCAAGAGGTATTTTGAAAGGGCCCTTGGCACTTTTCATCTACTTCTGGAGTGTGAGAGACTCTCTGAGGGCATGGGTGGCCCTGTTCTAACCTTCCTCAACTCTCTCAAAACAAGCGGCTAGTTGTACAGTCTTTGTCTTAGGTCCTCTTTACACTAGAGGCGAGATGCCGTGGAGAAAACCTCACAAGGGCCATGGCTCATCCTTGAGAAGTCAATCTTTGAACTTGATGGCCTTTGGATATAGTGTAAAGTGAGAAGGGGTCACAAAATAAAGTGCTGATTTTTTAAAATAAAGTTCTTACATATTTCTTAGAAAATAAAAAATGATTGGTTGTGAGAATTTTGGCCAAACGGCCCCCCGGATTTTGCGTTAGACCCACCTCTTGAGGTGGGCTTGACGCAAAATCCGGAGGTCTTGAAAAATGTGCACTTTTCTTGCCACGAAGGACAAAAATGTTGTCTATGTCATTTTCTCCTCCTTCCGTCCTTTGGACTGAAAATTTCGGGTGTAAAGTGACATTCTTTGGTCTTCTCGGTTTCTAGGCCTCCCATTTGCTCAAATTTCTCTCCTCACGGCTTCTCGTCCCTAGTGTAAAGAGGCCCTTAGTATTTACCCTAGATTTATTTTTATGGCTTGTTTATATTGTTCACACATGTAATTCCTTGAAAACAAAGTGTTTCTGTAGTTTCTCCCGTGGTGGGACATAGACAATAAAAGTATTTAGCAGTCCAAGGTATGGTGTGGACTTCAACGAGTAGGAGTAGTAGTTTGAGCAAAGAGGAAGCTTAGTATGGAACAAATTCAAAAGGGAGCATGAAGCTTAACCCTTTCAATGTCCAAGGAGGTTTTGGAGAAACTGTAGTTTTTTGGGTGATAATTAGAGTTAACTGAAAAGTGAGTTCAAAGAGGAAAGTTTTGGCAAACTCGTGTTGAATTCCTCTTGAACTCATATTGAAATATAAATAGACTAGAAACTAGTCTATAACGAGTTGGGAGACCATCTAAAACAAGGCACTGTCATTATTCTCCATACCTCACTATGGCTCCCACACTTTCTAAACAAAGCTCCAAGCCCATGGCCCACAAGGGGACAATCTTACGACACGACACTATTCAACCCAAGTATAGTTCAATAGAGAGGTTAGAAATAGACCAAAAAGGGAGGTTAGATGCATTTCATTTTCTATTTTTTTAAGACTTTCTTTGAAATTAGAGATATTATTAATATTGTTCAACCGTATAAATGTAAGCATAGCTTAATGAAACAAGTGTTGGTTAAATCTTGGTAAGATTGGACCGTTGGATTGGAAGATTATAGTATGTCTTTGAATCGTCTAATGCACACTCAAAAATGATATTTTGGAGGGTGTATGATGTCAAAATTAAATAGAATTTGGGTTAAATTTTCAAAAATGAAAAATGAAGACGTTCAACAATAACCTGTGTCAATACCTCTCCATTGCAATCTTTCATGTCAAGAACGGACTCACACACAATTATTGTGAATTTTATAAGTGAGAGTGACTTATCCATATATGGCTTAGGACAATAATTTATACATTAAAATAAGAAAGGAGTTGGTACATTGATCAAGATCATAATACGTACACTAATGGAACATGAAAAGAGACACAATCCAAAATAAATAAATACAAGATAACAAACTTCCAAACACAAAAATATTGCCTAGTACATGTGTTGTATTTGTAAGTATTTGTTGTATTTTAATATATTTGCAGTATTTTGGTGTTTTGTACATAGGTATTTGGATATCTAAGAAAATCAGATTCCAAATTTTCATTTTGCATCATGTGCAAAACCAAAAGTTACACATTTGAACTTCAGACACCGGATTGAGATGGTTCACAAATTTTACGGCATTTCATTTTCTGGTGATCTAGTGACCACTTAGCGATTACCTAGGCACTAAAGGGTTAATACAAGATTCATGGAGTACTTCATACGACAAAATGCCCTTATGGTTAAGTGGACCTTGAACAATTCTGCTTAAAATCATTTGAGAGAATAATGAAGAAGTACATTAAAATATAATAAATATGGCCTTTGATCTGTCATAATGTGAAGGTTCAAAGAATACCTCTAAAGGGAATTTTGTAAAAGTCCATGAATATATAAAAAATATGGCCTTTGGCTGGTCATAGTGTGAAGGCTCAAAGGACAAGTCCACCAAACGTCACAAATGTGACTGGGCAAAAAGCAAGGCGAAAGGTCATATTTTTGTCAGATTTGGAATATTTAAATTTAAAAAATGAATGTTCGCTCGATTAAGAATTAGGTTTTCATTCATTTTATTGAAAACAAAACTATCAAAAAATGTTATCATGTACTAGGCACTTTTGAGCAAAATGACCTTTGGCCGTTGGTTTTTAGTGTGAAGGCCGAGAACTCAAATTCTACTCTACTCTCCACCTCGCTTACTTTCTCGATGAGTTTCAAGTGACTAAAAGATAAGAGCCCCTCCTCTAGTGCCACCTCACCTTGAGGCTTGAAAACGGGGTACCCCATAGAAGACCCATTTCCATTTTTTCTCACGTTTATCATTGGGACATTAGAGTTAACCAAAAAGAGTGTCTCAAAGTGGAAACTCACCTCATACTCACCTTAAACTCGTTTTCAGTTCAAATAGACTGCAAACTAGTCTATGGTGGGTTGGAGAATAATCTAAAGCAAAGCCCTGCACTGCCCGTGGGAGTGGAACTCGTGACATCCCCAATACTAATGGATGGTTTCCACAAGTTCCCCCAAGCCTAAGGGGCTATTCATGAAGGGACCAAGGAACTGTTCATGCACAATCTGTGTCAGATATTGATATTGTTGGGGTAGAGACTCCGCACAGACTCAATAGAAGTCCTTTTAGTTAACTCAATTAAGGCAACAAGTGGAGGGCAACAAGTCAAGAAACTAGGACCGTTATTGAGTTAACCAAAAAGAAGCAGGGACTTCTATTGAGTCTATGCGGAGTCTTTGCCCCAACAATATCAATATCTGACATGAATTGAGCATGAATAGTTCCTTGGTCTTTTCATGAACAACCCCTAGCGCTTGGGGGAACTTGTAGGAACCCTCCTTTACCATTGGGGAGGTCACAAGTTCCACTCCCACAGATGGTGCAGGCCCTTGTTGTAGACTATTCTTCAATTCACTATAGACTAATTTTGCAATTTTTCTGAGCTTGATATGAGTCTAAGGCGAGTTTAAGGTTTCTATCCTCTTTGAGACACTCTATCCACTTTTGGTAAACTCTATTACCTTTGCAAAGTATGTTTGGATTCAAGGCTTTTTAGACAGGCTTCGATGCTGGGCCCTTTGACATCAATCATTGAAAACCCTCCAGTAACTTGATCATCTTTTGCACTCACCAAATGAAGTAAATGATGCAAACTGATGCATCCACCAACCAAACCAAATCATGTTGGATGGATGGTGTTTGGTAGTTGCTAAACTAATGAAAGAGATGACTCAACAAAGTTGTAACGATAACATTAATTCTAACCTATATACTTCCTTTGTCCCGACTCTAAATCCCCCCTCGACATTAATGCAAGCACTATTCACCCATGGACCCCATTTTCTGAAATTTCCATGTTGGGCACCCTAGGGTCTTTTTTTTTTTGCAAATTTGGGGCCTACAGTCGCAATTTAATCTAAGGGACTCCCTCGGGAATTTTAAACCCTTGGAAGAGGGTTTTATTTTTTAAGATGGGCTTCTACATGCACAAAATAGGGGGCAATTTTTGTTCTCTTGCATTAACATCGAGGGGGGATTTAAAGTCGGGGCTTCCTTGGTCCCATAATAAGCTTCCTGATTGCTCAAACTATTTGTCCCAAAATAAGTTTCATGTTTGCTCAAACTATTATTCCTACTGGCTTAGGGTCCACACCATTGTACTCAAGGTTCACACCATTTGGCTAGTTAATTCTTCTATTTTGATGTTTGAGGAAACTCATTATACACTACAAGAAAACCAGCCCAATGTGACCGGATGTGACTAAGCGCATATGACTATGTAGTCACCTCAGTCATTGGTTTAGTCTAAAATCAGTCTTTAGAGGGTCCAGTCATGGACTAGTCATATAAGTAGTCATATTTTTGAGGACCTGGGTGGGAACATCTACGGGACATATGTTCTCCTGCCCGGTTCCCAGAGTCATGCTCTGAGTGCTTACTATGTGTAGTCATACTAATGTAGTCGGATTGTATGGGTATATGGTTTATGTATGTCTTAGTGTAGTAATAGAGTTGGTTTGGGTGACTACATGCAGTCATGTAGTAAATAACCTGACTAATAGTAGTCATGTATTTCAATCAGATGATTTTGAAGTCCTCTACTCGTTGGCTCAATGGGTGAGTGCTGTAAAATAGGAGTAGGTCCATAATCTTCACTTACATAAAAGCTTGTCTATTCAACACTACCATGTCTGCGCGCAAACATTATAGGATGTCATTTTAGGGCACCATTCTAGAAACACTACTAAATACACCTTCAAAAATTAGTAAGTAATTGGGTTGGGCGTCCAAAAATCATGATTCCACTTGCTCTATCTTTCCACTTGCTTTCCAGATGCACGAAATTGCCTTGTATGCTTAACTTTGCTACAGATTTCCCATGCTCACAAAGAAGCCGTTATTGATCACCTTCCCATACTTTTTTGAGATGTCAAAGTGATTGCAAAATAACGTAGTCATGTGGACAGTTTTCTTTACTGGAATTAGTAATGACTGCGAAATAACATAGTCATCGACACAGTTTCCTTTACTTATATTGGTAATGAATTGCATTTTAGTAACACCTATAAATACAACTTCAAAAATTAGTAACTAATTGCAAGAGAGTTCAAAAATCATGATTAGCACTTACTCTATCTTTCCACTTACTTTCCAGATGCACGAAAATGCCTTGTATGCTTAACTTTGCTTTAGATTTCCCAGGCTGACACATTGGGCTATAATTGATCACCTTCCCGTACTTTTTTGGAGACGTCAAAGTGATTGCAAAGTAACGTAGTCATGTGGACAGTTTTCTTTACTTAAATTAGTAATGAATGCAAAATAACATAGTCATCTAGACAGTTTCCTTTACTTATACTAGTAATGAATTGCATTTTAGCAACACCTATAAATACAACTTCAAACAATTACTAACTAATTGCAAGAGAGTCCAAAAATTGGTTTCCCATGTTGACAAATGAGCTATTACTGATCACCTTTCCGTACTTTTTTGAGATGTCAAAGTGATTGCAAAATACTGTAGTCATGTGCATAGTTTTCTTTACTTATATTGGTAATGATTGCAAAATTACATAGTCAACTGGACAGTTTTCTTTACTTATATTGGTAATGAACTGCCTTTGTCCATACAACTCGAATTTGTTAACTGTGCAATCTCTGTGACTACTCCTTTGCTCTACCAAAATTCTACAGATAGTAGTTGTACAGATAGTACTTTGCAAGTTGGCCAGCGTAGTTTGTAGGAGTCTTCAAATTGCGGAGAATGTCTAGGAATTTCGCCTTCTCCTCTTTCGATAGTACATATGGAGCTGTTGGAAGTACGACATACCCAGGTTTCCTTCTAGGAAGCGGGTGCAGATGTGGTCGAATATTGGCCTCTTTTAAGTCTAGCCTGGCCTTCAAAGTGTCACGGACTCCCCAAATTGTTTTCATCACGTTCTCGCAGATGTTTTTTTCACATTACATGGGATCCAAAACATGTCTAATGAGGAGGTCCTGCCAGAAATCCCAGCATAGCATTCCAGCGTCAGATTTGCTCACTATTGACAAAGAATCTTAAGCATTCATTGAGAAGATATAGGTCCATATTCATTTTTCTCCCTACATGCAGTGATGGATTTCAGAAATTGCACTATTCACAGTCAACCTTCTTATCAAGCAGGTTACTAGATTCAGTCAACAATTCTGAAAGTAGTTACTGGAACTAGTGAATGCGCTTAGTACCTGCCAATACGGAAGCAGGTACAGAGCTGAGAGCCGCTTCACTCCGGTCCGGTGAATGGGGTCGCCTTCACCTCCACCTCTTCTTCCCTATGACTCCTGCAGGAAGGATACTCTCTCTTGTGCATAGCCCATGATGTCGCATCCTGTTAGAATTGGAGGGGGCGGCCAGTACTCCTGTTGACCATCGAATGCTTGCTTGAGCCTATGATAGGGATGCCATCTACTAAGATACCGGCGGTGACCTACATATACATTCTTTCCTAAAGCCTTTGACCGTCGAGTTGTAACATCTGGCCCACACTCCGTACACGCTCTATACCCTTTTGTGACTTGGCCATATATTAGTCCGTACGTAGGGAAGTCGTGCATGCACCAAAGAAGTAGAGCCTGCAGTTTAAAATGCTGTCTAGGGGGCTCTTCAGACACATCTATTTGTGAGTTACATTCATTCGTGGAGGTTCGTCAAGATGGAGCGCCGTAGAGGTTGGAGTATCATTCATCCGTGGAGGCCTTAGGGTTAGGGCCTTAGGGTTAGGGTGAGCCGCCTCTTTGGCGGCTCCTTCTTTTGTATTTAAGAGCTGGGCCTCCTGCTCTCTAATCTTGATCCCCTCTTCCATTGTGTTTGTACTTGCTTTGTATTCAAGTATAGTGTGGTGTATTTTGCTCATTTCCATGGAATGCCTCTCGATCTTTTCCCCATCAGTCACTCCATTCTTGTCTAAATTAGCTGAGATTTTTAGGGTGAGTAGCTTGTGAGTAGAGCTTTCCATTGGTATATGGCATGTCCAATTCCGAGTTGTAGGGAGTGAGATACACACCCCCAAAGTTAGGGGTGTTGCAAGGTTTCCCCCGCCGGCAGTAGAAAAAAGAGCCCCAGTTCTTTCGCAATCAGTCCTAGGTCTTGAATCCTATGCTGTTGAGATTTTGAGGGTAGATGCACAATGAAGTTGGCTTTCCAAAAAGCCAAGGCACGCCCAATTCCGAGCTAGGATGAAGAAATGGCAACCTAAAAACCGGAAGGGGCTCAAAGGGAGTCCGGCGGGAGGTTTTCTTCTTCTTCTCTTCCTTGTTCCCTATCTTCTTCTTGTCTTCTCTTCTCTCTTCTTCTTCTCTTCATGTGATCTTGTTCCCTTGATCTCCTTGTGATCAAAGGCCACCTCCATGGTGGTTTTTGAGCTCACAGTGCCATGAGCCACTTCCTGGAATGTTGTGCCTTAGTTCTTTAGAAATTCATTATGCCAAGTTCGTGACTGTTTGTAGTCATTCATATGGAACGAGTGACCAGGCTTGACTAGATTCAGTCATGAAGTTAGAATACGTGACTGATATTAGTAATGACGTTAGAATATATGACTTCTTACAGTCATAGAATTTGAATAAGTGCCATGAGCCTTGCAGAAGTACATCTTTGTATCAAAGCAGCAATTTAGTCCCAACTGATCCTTGTTTTGTGTTTTTATTATTATTATAGGTTGTACAAGAAGGTGAGGACCCGGAATTCAAGAAGGGTGACCCTGTGAGACTCAAGGGACTTGAAGAAGGGGAGGAGGATAAAGTTGTGGCACTCGGGAAAGTGCAGAATGTAGCTGGGGCTTCTCTACACGGGAAAACCATAATTGGAGGAACCGTGTCTGTAGAAGTGCAAAAAAGCCTAGATGACGACTATAGTTTGTTTGCACCCGTAGATCTAGATGATCCACCCGTGACCTTGGTAGGACAAGCAGTAGGGTACTTTGTACTGTGGCCCACAGAGTTCATGGACATTGATCTGTCCTTCTCCCAAGCAATTTAGACTGATCGAGTTCCAGTTGCAGTGCATCCTGTTTCAACACCGAATTTTCTCTTTCAATGAAATGTGTGAAAATAATTTGCATGACCTGACGCAGTGCTCACAACCGCACGGTTGACTTGTAATAGTCAACAGATCTCATTATCACCCTAATCTGAAACTAAAATCTATGACTACGCACCGTAAGAATGGCAGATTCGACTGCATGGCATACGTTTGCATTAGACTACGGACAGTCAAGTCCTAGTCAGATGCTTCCGATTTAATATTGAAATTTGACTCCCAGTAGTGAAAGAAACGAGTATACAAGGACTCCATGCAGTCATCAGATGATATGGGTGACTATGTGTAGTGAAGCATATTTGACTTTACAGCGTCGTATTATCTCACGTGTGTGTATGATGCAATACAGTCACAACCACATCACTATACGTAGTGATCAAACCATTGCTATATTCTCTAATACCTCACTATAATTAGTCATGTCCATCTCATGATTTCAGCATTGGAGACTATGTATAGTCACTTCGATGTGACTCTACAGAGTCGTATTATCCCAAGTCTATGTGTGACTTAATGCAGTCACCACCACAGTACTATGCGTAGTGATAAAACCGTTGATGCAGTCACTAATATCTCACTACAATTAGTCATAGCATTCAGAAGCTATTTCAGTATTCGTGACTATGGGTAGTCCAATAGATGTGACTCCAAAGAGTCGTATTCTCCCAACTCAATGTATGACTCAATTCAGTCACCATCTCACTACTATGCGTAGTGATAAAACCTGTCATGTATTGACTCATACCTCACTAAAAATAGTCATGCCAATCAGTCGCTATTTGCATATAGATGACTACGTGTAGTCATAAATGTATGACTATATAGAGTCATATGGTCCCAAGTCCCACTGCAGGTCCCGTTTCGAGGTCCCAAAACACTGTGGGAACGCAGCATTGGGAACAAGAAGTGTCCGATATGACCCCCAGTCACATTGTCCGAAGCGACTAAGTCGAAATGACTACAAACAGTGCTAGTCACATTTTGGTTTATGCCCTATTGTAGTCATAAAACCTAGTCACATTGGGTTGGTTTTCTTGTAGTGTTATGGGACAAAGGAGTACTTGTATTCCTTCTTGTACCCCTTTTCACTTTGTCCCATAATTGAAGCTTCTTGTTTGCTCGAAGTAACATACTTGGCTTCTTGTTTGTTCATTAAGCTTCATGTTGTTCAAAAAATATACTCGGCTTGACAGTTGTCTTCTTAGTAGCAACTCTGAACTTGGCCCACATAAATAGAGTTAATTTTAACGGAGATAATTTTTCAATTTTCTGGATATAGGAAGCTTTTTTTGGGACAAATGAGTATTATTTTTATATCTTAGTGTGAGAATCATCCTTTTAGAACTCACGTAATATCTAGTATTTTTATTTTTATTTTATTTGACACGGTGATTTTACAAGAGAGAAAGGTGGAAGTTTAGAGACAAAAGATTCAAAGAAGAAAACAACACATGATTAAGGAGACAAAAGAGAAAGGAAAGCCATATAAAATTCCTTGTTTTTCTTTTATATGATTAATTTTCCCACATTTCTCTCTAATGCAATCATCATGTGAGATAAAATTGTACAAGGTGAGATAAAGTTTTGGAATCAAATTGGTATGAAGTTGTACAAAAAGATAGATCTCTTTATGGCACAATGGGTAATTTTATACAAAGATGGGATTTTGTAGGATCAAGAATTTTATGTATTATTGATGTATGCTTAATGTATTTTCACCAATAAAGCATGATTATGCAATCGATTGCCTTGCATCCTACGAGATTCTACAAACGTTGTTGTTCTTGAAACCATCTTTATAAAATGGACACATTGATAAGTTCAAATGGCGCTTTCATGATGAGGAGTCATTTAAACAAATTCATAGATGCATAGAATTGAAAGTAAGTAAAAAGGTTTGTTACCGTAGTAGCATAGTAGGATCGTCACCTTGCAAACGAATATTTAATATTTTTTGAAAAATAATGGTTGTTCCTTAAAAAAAATGAATTTCTTGATTTTCGTTTTGGAACAAAAAATGATTAAAAATGACCCAAAATGGCTTAAAATAGCTTAGAAACAACAAAATATAGCTCAAAATAATTTATTTTTATTTTCGTTCTTTTGTCTTTATAATTTCCAAAAGATGGCTAAAGATGGCTTTTATTCTCTAGAAGATTACGATTCTTGCAACTATTTTGGCCTGGGATGTTGATTCCTAAGGATGAACAATGGGGCTGCTAAAGAATGTTATAGAGGAAGGACATTTGGTTTTCTTTTTTGGCCCAACCCAATTTTTGGAGCTTGAATCGTGTCACAGTTTGTTTTTAGTGGATTAGAATATAAATTCAGCCCATTAAAATATAAATTCAGCCCATTAAAATATAAATTTCAGTGAATGTCCTTGACTCCATTATGTAAAGGTCTTGGAGTTGATTTCGTAGATTTAATCAATGAGCTACAAGGATTCAAGCTTGTGAGAGCGCAAAAGCGACCTTCACCCTTCATGTAATGCGGGCCTTAAATCCTAATCAAAAACCACAACTCATATGAGTCCACAATCAAATGCAAAAAATGTGTAAAGTATTTTCTTATGCATACAATCTTTGTATTCCAAATCTTTGTAAGGAACTCCTCCTCATCTCTTATCTATTCTCAACTCTCCATAGCTATGTACTCCTCAAAATAAGACTTTAGGGCGTTTGTATGGTACGGTCCACTAACTCCTCTTGGTGATCTAACTACATTTTGGTGCACATTTGTGCACTTTGAGCATTTTGTCTAAAAGGCTAACTTTCAAACCAATTTGAAAATTATGCAGCAATGATTCCATGAAAAATGAGTGAACCAACTTTTAGATTTATCTACATATTATCCAAAAAAAGTTATTTAAAATAGAGAAACAATTCATCCCTCCCAAAATTAATACATTTTAAAATTTGAAACTTTAATCAATTAAAAAAAAAATTGAAAAAATTGGAAGATATTTATCTTCACATATTTGAACATTGGAAAAATTCATAGCTCAAAAGTCCATCCTCAACCCTTTGTTCTCCTTCTCTTTTAGAATTTCGAGTGCATATTATGCATTGTGACAAATGCATTAGTTTACCCTTTGTTTCATCCTCCATTAAAATATAATGCCAAATTTTTAATTTTCTATCAATTTTTTTTCTTTTTTATTGGTACGGTGCATCCTACCACTTTAAATTTTACAAAATATTTTTCTCTATCTGAAATGGATTTTTCAAATTCTCAAAATCCTCAAAAGAATGCAGAGGGACAAGAATTCTAGTAGACCGGACCATACAAACACCCCTTTATTAATATAAAACATGTGTTGTAGGCTATGCTAGATAGATTACTCCATGGACTCGCCACATCTTATAGTGGGTGCATGCTACCACCTCGTCACTTTGTGACTCGGAGATAGCATGCACCCGCTACATGCCATAGCGGAGCCCATGGAGTACTCTATCTAGTACTTAGTGCTATTTGAAACCACTAAAAGATGAAACCGCATAGTTTCTTTAGGCTAATAATCCATGACAAGGTGAAGACACTAATTACTTGTATAATAGACATGTCAATGACCACACAATTCCAAGGACCGCACAGTTCAAATCATAGTAGATATGCCAATGACCATACAGTTTCACCGCACAATTCCAGTAGAAATGTAAGGTACTGCCCAATCACCGCATGCCGTGTAAAGGGCTCCAAGTAAATTTCCATTAAAAACCATATCCAATGTGTTTGAAGTGCAATAAAAGTTTTTGTACAAAACAGTTTTGAGTGTGATTTTCTCAAGGTGAATCCCAACTTGACATATCACAACCTTTCAAAATTCGAGATGGTGTAAGTTTCCACATTGTTGTAGAGAAAGATTTGAGCATTGCATGTGCGGTCATTGGCATGTCTACCTTAGCTCCTTTGCAATTAAGACAAATTTTCAGCTTTCTTCTTTGAGCTTCTTCGGACTTTTCGGACTTCTCCAGAACAATCCCACTAGCCTTGTTGCATTAGCAAAGTGACACTTAACCCTTTAACGTCCCGATTCAACATTGCTTCCGAAGATGCGTTATAAAATGTTTGATGAATAACAAATATGGAGTTGATGTACAAAGCTAAGTTGTATATGTCAATGTGAAGATCACATTTGTACGGTTGAATTTATCAATTTCTTTTTTATTAATAAATTGTAATTAAATTTTCAAGTTTTTCTTTTGAAATTCAATTAAAAATCCAAAATTGACAAAATTAAAAATTAAAAATTGTTGTAATGAATTTAGAGTAACATGCACTACAAGATGGTATATTTTTTCATTATTTGATTCTACTTATTTTGGAAAATCATGTTTAAGGTCTCACTTTTTGATTTAAGAATGAAACTTGATATAAACCAATTCTGTTATTTAAAAAGTAAAATCACAATATCTTATTTTGAAAATCCATACTGTACAACTGATAGTGAATTAGCACAAGAACCAAGAGAAATTTGGATGAATGAAAACTATCGATGTATGTAGTCAAGAGAATAACCTGAATCTATTCATCGTCCATGTAGTGGACGCCGTCAAAGGGTTAACGCTCCACTTGACAATGCAGCATATGATCACAGTTCCTTTGTCACATGTCTTGACCCATTGGCTTCTGACTACTTCACAACAAGTTCAATTTAACTGGTACATCTATTCTAATCATAAAGATTTGACAAATGGTTCCAAGTAAAAAATTAGTGCATAATAAAAAAAATCTCAATATCTCAATTTCACACTACAGGGAAACTGATCGTTTTTCATCGATCGTTTTTCATTGACTGAAATCGAGGAAACTCTTGTTGTGTGTCACCAACTCTGCCTTATGTGACCAGTTGTACTCACCAACTCTGAATTGGCTCAAAATAGCTGTGACAAGTGACCAATTTCCTTGTAGTGTCATTAGGCTTTGGTACGGTAAGAAGTTAATACAAACCATCTTTCACTACAAGGAAACTAATCGCTTCTTGCTGCTATTTTGAGCCATTCCAGAGTTGGTGAGTGCTTTTGGTCACATCGGATAAGGGTTTCCTCCATTGCAGTCAGTGAAAAGCGATGGGTTTGCTTGTAGTGTTTGTAGCCAACACGTTGGTACTATGCTGCAAAATCCAATCTTTCTCAAACGATAAGCTCCTCTATGTGGTTGTCTATTTGGTTAATGTATGAAGACGTTCTTTGAAGAATAAATTCATCAAATGTATGTCCATTATAGGTAATCTCTCTCAATGTTAGCTATGTACCAAGTTCAAATGAATGTCTCCTACCAACACAATTTTAACTTTATATGACTGATGTATCATTATGAATTCATCTTCTAACTCCTAGTTATTTGTACGCTATGAATTTTTGGAGATTAATCACTTTTCACCTAATTTGAGATATAAACTTCCAAAAATGTCAAGTAGTATGGGACTTTAGGGAGTATGTCCTTTTGCATCCTTGAAGCTGATTTTGATCCTATCTACATGTGACAACTTAGGATCCCTAAAAGCATGCTTACATGGGAGCTTCTGTACAATACCCCCCCTCGAATGATACGTAATTTTTTTTAACAACCAATGCCATTGAACTAAAGTTGCACTTCGGTGAATCATATCTCTCTTGTTACTATATGTTTGGCCACGTAGCTGGCTCTCTTTGAAAGCACTTGGAGTGTTGTCCCACACTCATGCCACTAGTAGAAGATCTGTCGTTTTTCATTTCCCATTTCGTGGCAATAGTGAACAGTGGCTAAATATTATGCTTATATTTTTGTCTTCTTGTGACCAAAACCACTCACCAGCACTGACACAATCCATGTGCCTTGCGCGGTTTCATTCCTTTTTCCATTTATAGCAAGTGAAAAACGACACATTTCCTACAAATGTGCATGCAGATAGAAGTCCATCGAAACTTGAAAAATTCTACCATTTCTGTGAAGGGATTCCACTACGTCAGGACAAATTTGCGTATGCACATTATGTACCATTTGAGGGGCTGCTGTACAGTACAGTACTGTATACCCCGAGTTGGGCAGCCCATCAATTTCACCCTCTCAATCACCCTGCTCTACTAGATTTTATATGGAACAGACTCAAATGAAAGCGCACAAGAAACCAACTTTTAGGTGACATGGTTGTCAGCATTCATTTGAAGACCCATAGATCAATGATATTTGACTACCATAGTCGGTCGTCAGGATTGAGAAGAAATAATTACAAAACGAGAACCCTAAATCTTTAGGAAATTATTTTTTCAAAAGTACTCTATTTTGTATGGTAATAAAGAGAATCTTGGAGAATATCCACAGATTTTGGCATTTTCAAAAATGATAATTTGGCATGACCTACTAACTGGGTACAATAACTTAGAAGTAAAGGAGATGCAATATTGTTAGACACGAGGGTCAAATTTGATAGCCCGATGTTAAAATTGAATTTTCACATCAAATTTTGAGAGGTTCATGTCACCCTAAACTAATCACAAGATGACATGTGGCACTTTAAACCAACAATCAATTAATTCATGTCAATGATGTAGGGTATTGTAGCTTTCAATCAATGCATTTCTAGCTTGGCTTTGTGCAGATAGTATTTAACCCCTAAAGGACCAAGAAGCTTGAATTGAGCCTCATGTTTTTTTAAGCAGTTTTGAGTAGGTTCTAGCTAAACTTCCTTTCGTTCTAATTTATTTGTGCTTTTATCAACAAATGCAATGTTCTTCACTGATTCCACTGATGTAAAATTTGATCTCATTTGAATTATATTTTCTTATATTTTCCACAATAAATTAGACATTTTAAAACCATGAATCCTTGGTCCTTGAGGGGTTAATTTGAGAATGTGCAGCTTTCAAATTCACAAAACCCCATTGGGATGATTATCATGGACTGTGATGCGCATACTTTCCATGAGCTCCCAACTTAACAAGCTCACAAAGTATGAAGAAGCTCAACACTTTTACGCAAAAAAGAGATCCACAACAGATGACTCTTGTCAAACTACGGGCGCCACTTTCCAGCTAGCATCAAAAGTTGTCCATGTACAGTACCGATACAGATTGTTGGAAGTGTGAGCCTTTGTACATTCAAACCTCTTTATAATGACGCTCTCTACAATGACATTCTAGAATATTCTCCACACTTGAAACACTATCATCGACACTGCCACACTTGTCACACGTTCAAACTATGTCATAGTGAAAAAAGTTGGGACCCAAGATGATCACATTAAAGAGGTTTGAATGTGCCACCACTTCACACGCACTTTGTATCCATGGAATAGTACGACAAGTGTATTGCATGACAAGTGTTAGAGTTACCAATGAACAACAAACTATCACATTCCAGTAATATTTGTTATTGTGTACACATGTGATTGGACACTTTCCACATGCCAAGTTCATACGTTGGTTACCAAAGGAGTGATATAAAGGAGTCCTGAGTGTAACAGATTTCACAATTCACACATTTCATAAGCAAAAAAAAACAAGCAAAAAAACAGAAGTTGCATATAGTAACTATGAAACCATTTTGCAATCAAAACATTCCAGATCCTGCATGGAGACAAATGAGGAATGTAAGTGCTCATCGTCATACAAACTTATCACTACCGAAAAAGGGTGTTGTTTTTTATTCTCTTTTCGACAATATTTTTTGACACTGGAGCGCAAGAAAACAGTTTTTTCACATCAAAGTGTGGAAATCAATCAAATGTCGAAATCATCACCCTTTTATGGTACTGTATTCTGTAACAACTCCTGGCCATTCATTTTGTGAAATCCCAAGAATATAAGAAGAATCTCCAAAGAATAGCGGAGGACCTTACAACTCTGTTCAAGAAAAAAGAATATAATAAAATTTCATGTAGCAACTCAGCATCAAAAGATATCTCTAAATACAACAGCAATGAAGTGATTGATCATAATAGTTTTAACATTGGTTTTAAAGACCATCGTGAATATAGAGTTCATTCGGAGTAGTTCGTCCACCCATGGGTAGCAAGGTCTATCCTTGCGGGGTAAACTCTGAGTGAGAAGGAAAAATTAAATGTAAACCCGATTACAAAATAATATCACTCGATTAGTTTCTATTGTCTTAAAGATGCATACGAACAAAAATAAAATTAAAACTAGTCTGCCATAGCTAAAAAAAATCCGCCCATTGTTATATAAGAAGAAGAATAACTATGGTCTTAAGATCAACATGAATGAAGAGTCTATTGGGAATAATAGTCTATGCCACATGGACGCGGATATTGAGTGTTGCCTCCAAAACATCCGAACTAATTCACTACTCTAGAAGAATAGCTAAGAAAGCTAAGACTGACCATTGTTATATAAGAAGAAGAAAAACCATGGTCTGATAACCAACGTCAAGAGTCTGTTGGGAGTAGTCCTACTAACTATGTTACATGGACAGAGATACCAAGTACTACCCTTGGTGCCTCCTTTCGGAAGTAGACACGTGTACAAAAGATGCAGTCATCGTATTCATGCAATTTTTCAACAGGCTTAGGCTTCATGGAAATGAGGGTTGAGTTTAGTATCTAGGAGGTGGAGGACTTGTCATTGCTGGTGGGGGTGGGAACCCAATTGGAGCATTCCGAGTAGTCAGAAGCACCCGCTTATGAGAAATCACATTATTGCCTTCTGCATCAAAAACAAAAGCCAGAATGCTGATAAGACTACAAGAGCACTGTCACTTTTTAAGAAGTCCTGTTGTTCACTTTCTATGCATTTTATGCCGTTCCATAATAGAACATGGTGTCGTTTTTCACCACATACTTCTGTAGTGGAAGGGCGCCACAATTGACTAAAACGGGACTGTCAGTGGTCCTGCTAAGTGGTGTTGGTCACAACGAGACAAAAGTTCTCCGTCTTTTCCCCGTGAAATGCGACGAGGTTTCTAGTAATGCAACAAATGCCAGCCAACCATCCAAAGAAGAGGAGCTGCATTATAAGTCATACCCACTCTCCTCGATCTTTCCGGTTTCTTCTTTTTCAAGATTTCCTTGAATCAACCACAATCGTAGCGTCCTCATTGAGACTATGCTAGGTCAGTCAAATTGTGGAAAAAAATACGTCCTCCATCACTTGCACAACTCAACATGAAAATTCTTTTCCACAATCAAGCTCCAGAAGACAGACCAACCAACCAAATTACCTCGAAAATACATTGCAATTAATTAATTATAACGGCAGACCACCCAACCAAGTTACTTACACTACTAGCAAAGGCGTCACTTCTCACTCAGAACAGTGTCAAAGTACACACTTGTCCAAATTACTTACACTACTAGCAAAGGCGTCACTTCTCACTCAGAACAGTGTCAGAGTACACACTTGTCCTACGTGACGAATGGCATTCACCAAGTCTTGAGCGCCTGTGCAGTGAGTGCGAAGTGGCACCGTTTGACTCACCTACCAAGTGAAAAGCGACGCCTTCTCCTTGTAATGCTAGTACATACATTGTCATTATAACGGCTGCCTCTTATAACCTAGAGGCAGCCATTCAACAAGAAGAGCTATGACATAAGCCATGACCACTCCCTTCTTTCCAATTTTTATTCTCACAACTCAGTTATTCTCTTTTTTTTTGCTTCACCATTCAATCGCTCACAATCGTTGCATCCTCATTGACTTAAAAACTGAAACCCGGTTGTGGAAATCTCGCAACTCAGATCGCTCACAATCGTTGCATCCTCATTGACTTAAAAAAACTGAAACCCGGTTGTGGAAATCTCGCAACTCAGATCGCTCACAATCGTTGCATCCTCATTGACTTAAAAACTGAAACTCAGTTGTGGAAATCTCGCAACTCAGATCGCTCACAATCGTTGCATCCTCATTGACTTAAAAAAACTGAAACCCGGTTGTGGAAAAATACATCTAATGCTAAGTAACTCAAATGTGGAGCCCTAAGCCACGGCATAACCAGAACCAAGCTCCAGATTTAAGTGAGCAGATCGTCTAACAAGCTTAGAAGAAGAAATTAATGAGTGCGAGATAGAATCGAACCTGCAGAGTGCGTGAGGAATGGTCGCATTGACGAGCTCGGGGTGAAAACAACAGCAACAAGAAGCAATGTGGTGGTGAGCAGGAAGAGCAAGAGCGACATAGCAACCTTCACGGGCTTCCCCATTGCACCCCAAATCATCTAAAACTTAAAACCCAAAATGGGAGCAGAATAGGATCGATGATCTCAACCCCAATGAGAGCCTACAAGGCTGCATGCAAGCCCCATTTCGACTCATCGGCCATTGACCTCATTTAACCTAATACAGTTTCTTGACAGTACAGTGGCCTGCAAAAGTGGGCATATGGCAGTCATCAGCTTCCGGCGATCCGGGAATGCCTGGCTTCTGTAGTACTACAACTTCATAACTGTACATTTTTGCGGCCACCGCCTCCTACTCAATCAATGCTCGGGAAGAATCAGCCGGTTGAAGTGCCTGAAATGAAAAAGTTGCAGGCAAAAACTGATCTAACGTGAACCACCCTATCTGTGTCATGTGACTATTTGTACCACTATATATCACCATCAGAAAAGTTGGGCCAGACTATTTTGGTGTCATTTTGACACCGAAGGCTACATACATGTCATTTCAGTGTCATTTTGTCCATACTAGGTTAGTATGGAGGTTGGCACCAAATTATCTTAACCCTTGAACGGCCCCAAAGCCCTTTGCGGCCGTATAGTATATTCCGTATTTGATGGTATTTGATCAAGATAACAATGATAAAAGCCTTTTTAGTACAAAGCAAAATTGATAATCGTGATAATATGTATTTAACAATATATCACAATTCGTATAGTAAACCACAATTGAGCAATTATAAGGCTAAATACAAGTTGTAGAGAGGGACCCCAAGGGCCTTTTAAGGGTTAATTGCATTTCAATGCACCATCATGGTACCATGTTCACATGCCTTGAAGTTCTTGATGACTGTCTTACATTTAAAATTTTGATATGTATACTACTAGTACATAGTGGTACAAGTAGGGTGATTACCAAATTGTGGAACGAATAGGGTGGCTTCCAAATCGTGGCAGAAAGAGGGTTGTTTACTGTAACGTTTCTGATGGAGTAGCACGAAGATATCTATCACTGGGTTGTCGATTTATTGAAGTAAAGATCGTTCTCGATTATGGTAACTTACCATGACTGACAGAGATATTGCCTTGCCTTTGCCTTGCCTGCGTGTGAATCTTGATGAGCTCCACCAAACCATTGATGAAGTGTGCAGGGCTTCATCAATGTATGCAGAGCTCACTGCACGGTCATGCTTCATTATGCATCCACCAAATGACTGTACCACCTGGGTACCTCTCCAAGGACAAGGTGATGAATTTAAAATTAAAATGAAATTATTCTAGTCTTCTATACTATCAGAATGTTCTTCATGCAGCTGTCATGACATTTTATACTAGTTTTAGTTTTATATACAATCAGAATGTTCTGCATGCAGCTGTCATGACATTTTATAGTACACTGTTTTTGCTACATGATTGGCTTCGGCACTAATTATATTATTTTAATAAGGGCCGGAGTTTTAGGAGTTTCTTTTTCACTTTTTTTTCAAATTAAAAAAAGAAAATTTTAAAGTACAAGTGTCGAATCTATTTTTAAAAAATTAATTAAATATTTACGTAGTACATGATTGGCTTCCACACTAATTATATTATTTTAATACAAGGCGAAATTTTTGGAATTTTTTTAAATTTTAAGAAGAAGAATTCCAAAAATATAAGTGCCAAATTTATTTTTAGAAATATAATTAAATACTCGGCACGCTATTGTTGAATCCAATCGTGTACTTTGGTAGTCCGTGTGAGACTAATTTTAAAATCCAAAATTTACATCCAATCATTTGCTTACACTACCGTAGTTTCCTAGCAGATTCGACAAAAAATAATTCTAAAAGTAGATGCCTAAAATTTTGGGAAATTATTGGCATTTTTTGCCAAATATAATATATAGTATAATTCAGAATTGCCTAAAGTGAGAAATTGTTACTTTCCACTAGATTTTCACTTAGTTTGGACGCATTTGTGAATTTCATTGGAGAGAAGGTGTTGCTCTTGTACGGTAATCAAACTCACTTACATTAGTCCACAAAGAATATGGGTTAAGAAGTAGCAAGACTCTAGGTGAGGCTTTTGAAATGTGTCCTACACAGATTTTTGGAGTCCAATTGATCATAGAAGATGAATTTTTATAAAATTGCGTCTAACTAACAAAAGTTGAGAAATCAAGTCTTCTTCCACCTCCAACAAGTTTTGTGTCAAAATAAGTCTTTATGCAAAAGATATGGACAAAACAGCGCAGCCGTGTAAAGGTCAAAAAATCAAAATGTGTTCCCAACAGTTTTTCAAAGCTCATTTGTGCATAGAAGATCAACTTTTTTGGAATTTTGTTGGTCTAAGAAAAGTTTAGAAATCAAGTAATCTTTCACCTCCAACAAGTTTTATGTCATTTGAAGACTTTATGCAAAAACTATGCGTGTTATAAAAATGAAGACTAACTAGGTGCTTCACCTCAAAGTTCACATCCCACATGCATTGTTGAATACAACTCCACTCCACTTGTATAAAGCACATAGCATTCTTGACCCTCTCTACTCAACTCTTACTTGTCAACCAATGAAAGAGAGTGGGTCTTGACAACAAGCCGAATTTAAAAAAATTTAAAGAGAAAATTGCCAAAATTATTAATACACTATTTTTAGGTGCCAAACCTACTTTTTGAACTTTAATTAAATATTAGGCAGCAAAGTGCCGAACCTACTAGTAAACTACGGTATACTAGGAACAACAACATATTGTATACTAATACACAATACAAGGTCCAACTATACAAGGACATATCAAAGGAGCACGCACTAAAAACCCATTTTTGACTATTAGCCAAAATCAATGTAGTTTTGAGACTTCACTCTTTGCTATAGCGATGTAGGAATTAGTGTTGTATTGGTATTAGGCAATATGTGAGCCATGTGATACCAGTCTCACATATTTGTGATAATGAACGTTGAGTGAATATCTATAACTTTGGCAATTCCAAACACTTCAGCTTTATTAGAGGATCATTCTCAAAGTTGCAATTGCTAAAAGCATGATACAACATGACAAATAAGAAATGGAATCCTTTGCAACTGAGAGTTAACCCTTAAAGGGACAAGCCCCTAATCTAGGTAGCATGGAGGCATCTTAAAAGCTTCAGCCCACGGGACAAAAGCTAGACTTTTAAAAAAAAAATTAAAATAGCCGACCGCCAGAAGGCTTGCCGCCGCGCAGGCTTGCCGCAGACGCAGGTTTGGCTAGCAAGCCCCGACCAGGCTGCCATGCCCGATTCGCAGGCCAGTGCCAGGTCCGCCAAGCCTGGCTTAAGCTCCAAGGGGCCATAAATAAAAATTGTTCTCTCATTCACAAGGAATCCCAATTGCTATGCAATCGCAACTCCCCTCCAAATTCGATTTCTTTATGAACTTGTGGATTGTTCCACAATTTTCCAAATCCGGTGCAACTTGAGAATCTAGCTTCGCTTTTTCTGCAGCTTTCCAAAGCACTAATTCTTTCTTTTTTTGGTCCACAAAATCTCTTTTTTTCTCCATTATTCTCTCCTAACTAAGCCCACGGGGTTTAGTAGTCCCTTTAATCCCTAAGCTCCCAAGAGACCATCTTTTGGTTGTTGCCCATTTTTAACATGGGATGCCAAGAACCAAAAAAATAAGTTTATGAGAAAATAAAATTAAAAATTAAAATACTAAATCAAGTCTACTTTCCAATGCAATTTGAATTATGTCAATCCAAGTTAAACTCCACCGGGTATAATTTTTCAAAGTGGATCACTTCAACATTGCCTCAGTGCTATAACATTTGCTAGTTGGAGAAAGTAATGATGTTCCCTCTCATTTCTTAAATTGCTTTTTTGAAGTTTGCAATAGCTAAACCAATTTTAACCAACCAAACAAAATTTTAAACTTTAAAAGTGAAAATAATAATTTATACAATTTTTCAAAGGTTATTGCTTTTAAATTCATAAATAAAATATCTAAAGTTTTTTTGGGGGGGAAGTTTGACTGTATGGATAATTTGTAGAGATGATGCCCTACATTTTGTTTATTGAACCAAACTTCATCAAACATATGGAAGACACGTACCAGTATTCTAACACATCTATGTTTTGTCAAATACCCCTCAGGCTTTTAGGGATTAACTGTTAACCCCTAAGCACTCAAATGACCATTTTTTGGTCGCTGTCCGAATTTAACGGGCTGCCCGGAACCAAAAAAATGATTTTTTGAAAAAATAAAAAATATTTTAAAATACTACATCAAGTCTACTTTCCAACCCAATTTGAATTATGGCAATCCGAGTTAAACTCCACCCGGGAGAATTTTTCAAAGTAGATCATCTCAACATTGTCTTAGTGTTATAAAATTTGCTATTTGGGGAAAGTAATGATGATTCCTCCATCATTTCTTTTGCTTTTTTGAAGTTTACAATAGATAGCCCAAATTTAACCAATCATACTAAATTTTGAACTCTAAAATTGAAAATTATAATTTATACAAATTTTCAAAGGTTAATGCTTTTAAATTCATTAAAATTTTATCTAAAGTTATTTTTGGAAGTTTGACCGTACGGATAATTTGTAGAGATGATACTCTACATTTTTTCTATTGAACCAAACTTCATCAAACATATGGAAGGCACATATTATAACACATCTATGTTTTGTCCAATACCCCTCGGGCTTTTAGGGGTTAAGCGTCCACACTACAACTACCCAATCAAACCTCATCAATTCTTCACATTTTAAAATATATTATGTTTTCTGGTATTTTCTCATATATGTAATTGTTAAACCAATTTACCTTGTTTTTTAATAATAATTTAATTAAAAACAATTTCTTATAAGATTTTTCAAAGTTTTTTTTTGTAAAAATCATAGTAATTACAAAAAAGCTTAGAATAGTATGAATTTTTTAGGGAAAATGTAAATAATAGTGATGAGCAACAAGGTGTAGGTGGCATGCTTCTTGAGCTTTCATAAAAAGAAATTCGATAGAAAAACATTTTCTACAGTGTATATTGAAATTTTAGGGTTTTGAGCTTTACGATTTTGAAGAATGGTAAATTGGACTAGAAAGTAGAAAGGAATCCCCACACTTTCTTAGTTGGGACCGTTTTCATTTGAAATTAGGAACTAGGTGAAAATCAGCGTTTGACTGAAAAATGATCAAGCATCGTTCCACGGTTAAGGGTTAATTCAAAGTTTTAACTTACAATGTAATAACAGTCAAGCAAGTTCAATGCATGTACAAAAGGTGAAGATTTGATCAATTGGCATTTTTAGGCACTTTTATGTCCCTACCTTGACCCCTAAATGCTCAAGCATTCACATAGTGAATCATGAATGTTTTGAAAAATACACTTAATTCAATCAATATCCATTAAAAAAGTTTCAAAGAAAACCATGTAATACATCAATGGAAAGAAGAAAGAATGCTCTCTACACAAATCAATTGAAAATATTTTTTTGAAAGAGTATCTATTATTTATTATGATTTTTAAAATTTTATCTTACTAACTTCTAAAATAGCCATTGAGATCTCAAATTCAAGAATCAGATGATAGAGCAATTCCCAATGTTTTGAAAAGAATTGCATCCCAAGCGAATTCCACCAAATCACAAATGTAGCACTCGGTCAAAAGGGCAACCAACAACTTATAGATGGCCATTGTTTTCGTAGGTACGGAAAAGAACCAGACCATTTTGTCAGTCACTAATAAGTACACAATAATATATGCAAAGTCTAAGCATCAGCTGGCATTATTTCCAGAAGCATGAAACTTTCGTTGAACAGTACCTCAAATACGAAGTAAGGTAAGCCACCTTATTTGTGCCACAATTCAGAAGTCTCTATGTATCATTAGTGTATATATCAAAATTTTAAATACAAGACACTGATACATAGTGATCACAAAGTGGCACAAATAGTCACATGGCACTGAACAAGAGTCATTGATTATGACATAAGGGTGCGAAGGAATGTTCTTATGACAACGCAGAGACTACCAAAGAAAACTAATTTTAGAAAAAACCTATTGCAACAACTTTAAAGTTGTCATAATTGATTTCATGATTGCCCGGCAGAGGTGTCTGAGTACCTGCAAAGCGATGGTGACCAACTTCTCAAACTGCACGGTCCAAAAAAACAAACCCTTAAATAATGACCGCCAGATCTACATTGCTGTAGAGAATGCCGACAGACTAATGCATGATGGATGCTGTTCTATCTTGCAAGGAATTTTCAGACCCCAGGTAGTAGGTGAATGGAGAACCCTGCCAACTTCCACTCATCAAACAGGTTAGTACGGGCACCCAACATGTACTGATTTAGGGTTTAGACAAAAATTGAATACGAAAACATATGATTGAAATGAATTGTGTCAAAAGAGACAAAACAGAGTGCATTAATTTATCGAACAGTAATAAACTAATTAACTTGCATAACGCAGTCCAAGAAAGTAAATCCTAGATGATGCTGCACTTAACCCACTCTTGGGACATGATAAAATATCTAGCTCTTGCAAATAGCATATGAAAAAGCCCCATGATGTGGCAGGCATTTCCCATGAGTCATACACTCGCCCACATTTGAAAACTCATATGAATGAATAATGCATGATGAAGATGCTTGAAGAGTCAAAGTGCTGAGGACGATGGTGAAAGAGAAACCATGATGCTTGAGAGCTTTAGAGGTGGAAGTAAGTAGTACTCATCACAATGATCTTAGAAGAGCACAATTGACACGTACGTAGTGTCCCGCTAGACTGCTGCTTGCTCTGTCTTAACAACCACCACCATGGGAGGAGACACCGTGTGTTCTACGCCTCCGTTTGCCTCCACAGCTGGCACCATTGGTACTATTGTTACCATTTGTTGTACCCCTGGATCATGCAGCGTGCTCACTGCACCTTCTCTTTTCCTTCCATACGGATTCTTCGAGAACTTGCACCATGAGTTAAGGAACGTACCAAATAATTAGCAATTTTAGCTCATTGGAATTAGTTATTAGATGCCCACACTGTTCAAGTTGTGTCAACAAGTTGTTACTAACTCCAGCAAATTGAATTTTCCACTAGTTAACCTTATTCCCTGATTCTCGACAAGTAAACTTAAATGTACCTACACCAATAGTTTGAAGTGCTAAATCTGCCAGCACCAACCAAGTAAGCGGTAATTATTAGCTCATTTGAAAGCCCAACACCCCATTACTTACCTGGCAAGTGCAGCGCAGACAGAATAGCTTAGTTAACTTCCATGGGTCTTAATCAATGATGCGCTGGGTAATGGTAAGGGTAGCTTGAATCTAGGCCACTCTTAGGCCCCACCCGCACCAAGCAAGTAAGAAGTAGCTAACAAATATTAAGAGCAGTTAGCTTAAAATATGCCTGCACATATTAAGTAATAGCAGTTAACTAACTCATGCCCGCATCTACTAGTTAAGAGCAATTAGCTAATTGATGAGTAGTGAGAGTTAGCTAGAATGTCTTGTGCGTGAAGATTTTGGAGTCAAGTAGCTACTTCTCCATTCATGAAACCGGTTAGGGAGAGTTAAGGAAAATCAAAGAGAAGTATAGGAAAGTAACATCTGTTTAGCTACTTCTTACTTGCTTGGTGCGGGCGGGGCCTTAGATTTTAGCTATCCTTACACAAGGGTAGTATCCGAAATCTAAAACTAACGTAGATATCACCTACCTTTGGCAATACCAGGCCCATCACAGGGCTTAACACCCCGGTTAGCTAATTGGCGCTACTTGGTTAGTGCGGGGGGGGGCTTACAGGAAGGTTCTGGAACTCTTGAACATGTTCAGAAGCTACAGATGAAAATAACGTCAGCAATGGTCCCAACAGCAACAAGCCACATGATTACCTCTGCCACTTTCGATCAAACCAAAATGCCAAACATAAGACTGGGCTGAACAAGAGACCAGTCAAGTATGATATACATGCGTGATTTAAGGATATTGTATTCTCATGCCGCCTCTGTCCGAAGTTGAAAGAACGGCGCCTTGCAAGTTCACATGTACTGAAATTGCACTATTCACATCCTGCATGGTGAACAAACATAAAAAATAAATTGACTTACTGGTTACACGTTGGTACTAGTATATAAAACAAACCTCGAAAAGTGAAGTACAATGGTGGCTTACCAGAAACTCAATGAAGCAAACGGTGTTCTTGCCTTGTCGCAAAATTTTCATTTGTCTAAAACCTGGTTGCCTGGAAATACAAACGACTGAAACAGATGTAGCAGGTTATTCAAATCTTAAATTTGCACAGATATCCATCAAATTAGCTAAGCAAACCAAAGGCTCAAAGCTAAGAAGTTGAATACTGCAAAACTAGACTTTGAGAAAGATATGATAGGGTGGAGAGAGTTCTCTAATTAGCTGCGAACATTTTTCACACTTCCTAAATTGAAACAAATCACGCTCAGAACAGAAAGACAAACCCACCCGCTAAACAGAGACCGCAGCTCAGTCTCATTAACAGCCTCTCCTAGATTCCCTATAAACAATGTGTTGCAAGGAGGATTATCCTTTGTGATCTGCATGATCATCCAATGAATAATAATGTGCATAAATAGCTCCTACTTAATTGTAGTCAAATGCTCCACAGCAGTACTAGCTCTCAATTTTGTGCTCTTGGCTGCTATCCAGAAGCAAAATACAAGCCTTGAGTGGTTTGGCTGGCAAAAAGCCTTTTGAAGTCAAATTGAGGCCTCAACTTTAACAAGAAATTTGAAGATAGTGGGAATGCTCTAAGGGAGGATAGTTACCTGCACTGGAGCATAGCCAGATGGTGCTACTGGTGAAGCTTGGGGTGCCGGATAGGCAGCGTATTGTTCATACTGTGGTTGGGGCTGCACATAGCTGCAGATCAACACCAACTAAGCCCTTAATATGCATCAATGCATCCAACAAAAGCTTATTTGCAGGGGTATTAGAATTTGATGATTTTTTGGTTCAAAACTATATAAAGTTTACTGGATGGCCCATGACCCAGATTCAATGGCATGAAAATGCAGCAAGTTGGTTACGTTTGAGGGCCCCATGCAGGTGCAGGAACAGCCATGGGCTGGGCAGGGTAGGCAGGAGGGTATGGTGCAGGAAAGGGAGCCGGAGAGTAATCACCACCTCCTGTGCGCATGCGCTTACTTGCGTCAAAACTCGTGTTCACATCTCCGGTCACTCCTGCATGTAGTAATAAGCTATTGTTATATAATAATACTGAATGTATATTATTAATATTATTGTTATGCATGGCCACCCCACTCTGCAATCATTAGACCATATTGGATCAGACTATTTTGGTGCCATTTTGACACCAAAGGCCGCATACAGGTCATCTTAGTGTCATTTTATCCATACTAGATTGGTATGGAGGTTGGCACCAAATTATCTTAATTGCATTTCAATGCACTATCATGGCACCATGTTCACATGCCTTGAAGTTCCTGATGATATGCTCAACATTCAACAATAATCGGTGTGCAGACCCATGTGCAGAAATAAAAGCCTTGAAAATACATGTCGGTTAGAAATCTTATAATAAAACTACGAAATGCACACATATTCTTTGAATTTGAGAATAATCACCTCTCTTCACAAACAGGTTCTTCTTGGCCATTTCAGCTCGTAATATAGAATTCGTGTCTGCGTCAAAAACCAAATTCTGATTCCAGGCAGAGAATTAAATGAGTCAGTCTTTGAGATGTTTGATTCAAACTACAGCAGGTCATCAAGAGAGGAAAAGCAGAAAAATTATCTGATGAGCTGAGGTGTCCTAATGCTATCAAGAAGCAGGACTCAAATTTGAGTAACTCTAGACCAAGTCAATGTAGGTCAATATCAAGCAATCGTTGGATCCCCAAATTGTTGATAGAAATATATTTGGAAGCAATGTAAATGACTGAAATTCTCTATAATATACTTAAAATAGAAAATTGACACTTAGAATGACCGTGATCTTTACCCGAAAACAATTCCAGCCAGCCCCTAGATGGTCTAGATTTAATGAAATAGTCTAGAATTAGCTAAATTTAGGTTGCAGGTAATCACAGTGCCACAAATCTTTAAGCCTCAGGTTGCTATCAAGTCATAGATTTGAATAACGAAAATGTCCTCGTAGAATCAATGGCATGAGTATTGTTTATGATTTAGTATGCACCTGAAGAGCATCTCGTGCAGCCATGGCCATAGCAGCTGTGGAAAAAAGCGCAAAACCCATGGGTTGGTCACATTTGAAATTCATCTGCGACGCTTCATAACCTGGCCACCACCGCAGCAGATTTTGTAGCTCTCGTTCCTTCACATCTGGAGGGAAACCTAATACAAATATAGTTCGTACCTGTAAACAAACAAACACACCATCGCCATTCATCAGTCCCACTGATCTCCAAATGCCTACCTTAACCCCTAAAGGACCAACCAAGGATTCATGGTTCTAAAATGACAAATTCAATTGATCATATTGTGAAAAATCAATAATTCAAATGAGACCAAATTTTATATCACTGAAATCAGTGAAGAACATTACATGTGTTGGTCAAAAAGGAAAGAAATTTGAACAAAAAGAAGTTCACATAAGACCTACTCAAAACTGCTAAAAAAAAAAACATGACGCCCAATTTGGGCTTCTTGGTCCTTTAGGGGTTAACTACGAGCCAATGCCAGATTGTGAACCGTGAACCAGAGTGCAAAACAAAGCTGCTGGAAATCATTAGCCCTTCACACTAAAAGATCTGTGAGGACTCGTTCACTGCTTACTCATTTACCACCAATCCATGACAGAGCTATGAAATTTGCCACAGACTATCATTGACTGTAGGAAAGAAAACAATACTTGGAAACTCGGGGTGGTAAGATTAAAGAGGTATCAATTGAGGCATGGAAAAGAACCTCATCTGCATCAGGTTGTTGCGATGTTGGAGGCCATTGATTATACTGAGGAGCAGTTGCCATGAAAAAATTGGCCGGGATCCTACTGTAGTTAGTTTAGCACTCTCACTGGCTTTTTTTTTCTCCAAAATCCCCCAACAAGAGTCACTGCTTAGAAATCAATCTCACATGTGATGCGAAAAATAAAAAATAAAAAAATAAAATTATGAATCTCAGTCACAACAACACAATGAATTCGTGCCCTAATTTTCTAAAATCTCTTCAAATCTCTCCGCCTGGCTCAGGTCTCCTTCAAATCTCAAAGTTGAAACCCCTCGGAGCCAAGAATCGTTAAAGATCCACCAGCGCTGCTGCGTGGCAATGCGGAAATGCAATGCTGCAGCTGCTCACCTCCGCAAGAAAAGGCGGAGTTCTCCACGCGAACAGTCATCTCCATGCGCAAAGAAAATTTGGGCGAGTTGTTCTGGAGCGTTTCTTGGCCGTTTTGAATGATTTTGGAGCTGGAATGGAGCCCGAAAGAGCAGCTAGCGATCTGGCAGGAGGCGATTGTCGGGGAGATTCCGGGTGAGGGCTTGTTGGTTCGGGGAGACAACTGATAATTTCTTCCTGGGAAGGCTTGACGGGTGAAGGGCTTGTTGTGTGAATTCTATTGCGGCCTGGGTGGATGAATGTCGTTCGTGTTTTCATTCGTTTGGTCAGGTTTCATCCATGTCACCTGCCTTGTGTGTGAGAGTAGGTAACCTACCATGCACTCAATGCTTTCATCAGACTGAATTGGGTGGGTTGAAATTAGTTTAACCCTTAACCCTTAAACGTACCACTCCTTTGTAGGATAGTCAAACTACACAATTTAGCCTTCAAGATTTATCAAAATATATTTTGTAATATTTTTCATGCATGGAATCGAATGTTTCCTATCAGTCTTGAAATTTTAAGATTTTTTTTATTTAATACGGCCTTTTTAACAAATTTTTAAGTCAAATACTTCAAAAAATATTTTTTATTACAAAAAAGCTTTAAAAAATTAATATTTTTTTGGGAGCAGGTACAAATTACAATGGAGAATCACATGATATGTTTTCCATAGAATTTTTTTATTTAAATTTTGAAATTCGAAAGGTGAACATCCTATGTAGTGTAATTCAAACCTTGAGCTACAAAGCTTGCACAAGCAATTAAATACTCAATAATTGGAATTTTTAAGATTTGAAAAGTGGAGTTCAAACTAGACTTAATAAACTTCATTTTCTTAGTTGGGTGTATTAGCAACAAAAGTCGTCTTCAAGATCAAAATTGGGGTTGACCAACAAACGTCCAGAAACTGGATGCTTGGACGTTTAGGGGTTAACCCCTAAGCGTCCCGGCGTCCATATTATGGACGTTTTTGGGGGTACAGTCACTTTCGAAGAGCTGTAACTTTTTCAAAACGTGTCCGATTTTGCTGAAATTTTGAAAGAACTCCCCGCATGATGTATGGAATGTGTGGTAAAAATTTCAGATCAATCCGAGATGAATTGAATTTTTGGTGATCATTTGAAAGTAGGTATGTTTTTTTTTTGGACAGTTCTGTGAATTTTGATGGCAGTAACTTCGGGAGCTTGTATCTCCTTCATCCCAAGTCCGTTTTCAATAAAACTTGTTGGATTGAATTCCCCTTGAAGTCTAGTTATCATGGTAAAATTTTCAGGTCAATCCATGTTGTTATGAATGTTTGGGAGTCATTTTAGTGCACGGGTCTAGTTTGGACACTTTTTGCTTTTTGGTTCAAATGGGTCACTTTTCGGGCTACTTTTTGACATTGCAAGGCCATTTTAGGGCACATTAAATTTTTTTCATGAGGCTTTTTTGGTACTAATGTGTTTATATGATGATTTTGAACAACTTTTTAGTTCAACATTTTTTCATTTGAGTAATTTTGAAAACGAATTTCACCTCTAACTGTGTTGCTAGGAAAATTTCAGCATCCTTTTTTAGCACTAAAACACTATGATCTTGCAATCTATATGGCCAAATGACCCCAAAATTGATCCACATGATCTACAACATGTATGTTACAAGATTGTACGGTTGAGATTTCTATACCTCACTTACATTTAGACCTATAACACATCAAAAGCGATGATGATTTTAAGCCCAAAAAAGCTAGGGACCTTTAGGGGTTAAAGGTCACAACGTGTCCGTGGAATTGACGATTTGAGAAAAACCATTATAAAGTATTGTTTGGAGGAATATTTTGGAATTGATATACAAGTGAAAGTTGTAGATTTTGAATTTTAAATTCAATCCGTATGGTTAGATTTACCAATGCCATCACCAATATTTTATTATAAAACTTGAAAGTAAAAATTAAAAATTCCTTCTAAATTTGATTACTAACAAAATATTGATAGCTTTTGAGTAAAAAAAATGTTGGATTGGATTTGGAATGAGATACTCTTGACATGGTGATTTTTTGAAATTTTTGTGTTCCTTAATCTATGACCTCATTTTTGCATGCCCACTTTTGAACTAAAGTCAATGCAATTTTGGCTTAGTCAAAATTTCACATACTTATACGTTTATAATTTTAGAGAAGCATGTACTCTAATAACACCAAATCCAACCGTTGGTTGGGACAACAACTTGATGAAGTATCTCTAAAAAATGTTTCATGGTGAAGAGGTTCATGAGGAACGAGATATGGGTGAAAAAAATCATTCATCGACCCTACACGGGTCGGTTGGGCCTTTCAGGGTTAAGTTGAATGGTGAGTGGAGGGAGGTGCTACTAAATGCAACACTGCAAATTTTCAATTGAGGGAGGGGACCATGGTTATGATATATGATCCAAGTATCCTATACTCCTGTCAGATTTGGCGTAATTTATTTAATTTCGTTCAAAAAGTGCCACATGTCATCTTATGATTGGTTTAGGGTGACATGGACCTCTCAAAATGACATGTGAAAATTCAATTTCGACACCAAGTTGTTGAATCTAACTGTCACGTATAGTAGACCCATGCATCTTTTTATTTCTTGCATGACTTCTTGATCTTTCACCATCATAACATTCTTAAGCCCTAGACTTAGTACCCCTACTAAAGTTTCTAAGATTTTCTCTGATGCTCGTGGATGCTCTTTGTTTTCACACGTTAAGTTTGTCTTACTTGCTTGACTCCTACTAAATTACCTCATACAATGGCAAGTATCATCTTTCACTCCATGTTTCAAGGGAAGTTACTATATCAGTAAAAAGTCAACCAAACAGTAGGTGGTGCAATACCCTACTGCTTAAGAATGTTATGTAGAATGTTATATAGAATGTATTTATTTTCCTCCAAATATTTGTCATCTATTTAACCTTTAAATGCTTAGGCCTTCATTTTTTTAACAATGTACAGATTCCATCTACCTTTTTTCATCCGTCATGCACTTTTTGTAGTGTGGATTTTTAACTATAGGTTTTATGGGAAGTTAGTTTCATGCATGTGTGAACCGATTAGAAAGGGGATGATTTGTGAAATTTTTATGCCTCATTTCATATTGCACTAATTCACCAAAATTTATAAGATCTTATTGTTTAAAACAAATCAAAAGTGCTCTTGAAAAAGTCAACTCATAAAATCTAGCAACTAAAAATCTCCAAAAATCACTACACTTAGAGTATTACATTTCAACCAATCACAACAATTTTCATCCACAAATTGTCAATATCTTATTTGTAATCGAATTACAAAAAGAAATTGAATTTTGAGTTTCGAAATTTATACAAAAATATTAGTGATAGCAATCATAGATTTAACCATATGGATAGAATCAAAAATTCATAATGTACAACCTTTATTCATACATCAAGTTCAAAATATCCCTCTTAGTTGCATTTTATAATGCATCTTTGTAATTATTTAAATCTGGAGAGGATTGTAGGCATTTAAGGGTTAAGCCTTTTAAACCTCATCCTAGTAAAAATGGCAAATTTCACTGAAATTGGTGAAATTGGCACAATTTTAGTACACTGAATTTGTGATTTAGTGTTCAACAAGAATTTATGTCTTTTACGACCGTTCATTCAAAGGTGAGGAGAAATAATGTCCCTACAGTACATAAGAGCTTGCCACTTGTCACTCCTACTTCCAGTGAGAGTATCATAGCCCTTCCAGGGGATGAGAGTGACATGAGCTGGCATGCCATATTTATTATAAAGTTGTCATTCATCATTGGAACACTATATTGAATGGCGTATTTAGCGTCTGAGGAAAATTGATGTTCTTTACCACAATTCGTTCAAAGGTGAAGAGAAATAGTATCCTTTGACACTACATAGGAATTCACCACTTGTCATCTTCACTTTCATTGAGACTGCCATATTCTTTCCAAGTAATGCAAGTGACATGAGGTGGCATGCCATATTTATTATAAAGTTGCCATATGTCATTGAAACACTACATTCAATTTTCTTACGAGGACACTATATCCCCTAAAATAAATAGTGTCCGGGTTTAAAAATAGTGTCCCGGGACAATAAATACGCCATTTAGTGTACATTTAGAAGGTTGTTGGCATTTTTTATCATTTTAAATTTTACAGTGTTTTTTTTTAACATGGACACTTTATCTCCAAAAAGTCAAATAGTGTCCGTGTTGAGAGATAGTGTCCCGGACACAAAATCACAATTTTAGCGTTGTGCAATTACAGGTTAATTTAGACCTCTCCAAGATTTGAAATTTTCATAGAGTACATATTAAGCATATTGTAAAGCTCAGAAGGTTCCCGATTTGAAGTACAATTACAACCATGGGACGTATATCTTAACCCCAAAGCGACCCTAGTTTTTTTGGGTTTAAAAGCATCATTGCTTTTGAAGTGTTATAGGTCTAAATGTAAGTGAGGTATAGAAATCCCAACCGTACAATCTTGTAGTGTACGAGTTGTAGATGACATGAATCAAATTTGGAGCCGTATGGCCACATAGATTGCAAGATCATAATGTATTAGTAGTTAAAAAGGATGTTGAGATTTTCCTAGCAATGCATTAGACGTGAAATTCGATTTCTAAACTTACTTAACCTGTAAGTGACTGAACAACCATTTTATGGTCGTTGCCCCTTTTTTTACGGGTTGCCCATGATGAAAAATATATTTATAAAAAATAAAAATATATATTTTCAAATAGTATATCAAGTCTAGTTTCCAACCCAATTTGTATCATGTCAATCCGAGTTAAACTCCACTAAGGATAAATTTTCAAAGACAAAGACCTTAATATTGTTCTAGTGTTATAAAATTTACTATTTGGGGAAACTAATGATGCTCTCTCCTTTGGAAAAATTGCTTGTTGTAATTTTAGAATAGAATGTTTAGTTTTAACCAATCACACCAAATTTTAAATTCTAAAAATAAAATTTGTAATTTTGGTCAATATTCAATTGTATATGCTTCTAAATTCATTAAATAAGTATCTAAAACATTTTTTGAAAGTTTGAACGTACAAATAATTAGTAAAAATCATGTTTCTTATTTTCTCTTTTAGATCAAACTTCATCAAAGTTGTAGAAGTGACATTTTATAACACATCTAGGTTTTGCCTTTACCCCCTTTTTCATTTAGGGGTTAAATGAAAAAAAATTAAACTGTAAAGTGGTTCAAAATCATCTTATTGTACAAACACATTAGAGTTATCCTTAAAGTCACCTTGTGTTTGAATAAGATATCGTGAATTTTGCATTAATGTACTCTTATTTGTTCACCCCAAATAGTTAAAAAGTATGGAAAAGCTTAGTGGTCTATGATTATTAGGTGTGTAAGAGCTTGGTGGTCTCTAAACTCAAGGGAAACTAGTTTAGCCGTCAAGAAAGACGGCTAAATTAGTTTTCCATGAGTTTGAAGACCACCAAGCTCTTACACACCTAATAATGGAAGACCACTAAGCTCTTCCCTACCTTTTAACTATTTGGGGTGAACAAATAAGAGTACATTAATGCAAAATTCACAGTATCTTATTCAAACACAAGGTGACTTTAAGGATAACTCTATTAGTAAAAGAAAATATCATTAAAATGGCTTATTAGGTTTGCAAAGAAGTCTGAAATGCTTCTCAGAAATTTATAACATCTTGGATTGAGGAGAAATTTTAATCACACAAACTAGACTAGTATACGCAACTTTCCCAATAGTTTCTATTGAAAACGGACACTGTATGAAGGAGAAATAGGCCACCGAAGTACACTGTAATCCAAAAACGTTTAGATTTTGAACTTCAAATGATTTCCAAACATTCACAACAACTTGGATTGACATGAAAATTTTAATGACTTCAAGGGGAAACCAATTCAACAATTTTTATTGAAAACAGACATTGGATGAAGGAGAAATAAGCCCCCGAAGTTGAAGCCATCAAAATGCACTTTGGTGAACTAAAATTGAACCCCTTGTACTAAAATGCTCCCAAAAATTCAGTACATCTTGGATTGATCTAAAAAATTTACCACACAAACTAAAAGAGAGAACGCCAATTTTCCAACAAGTTTTATTGAATTCAGACACCATATGCAAACGTTACAGCACTTCAAAGTTGAAAGCGGCCCAAAAACGGCCAAAATTTTGCCGTCGGGACGCTTTGGGGTTAACATCTAAATGCATATGGTTAATTTCCTCCACCAAAGAAGGATTTTAGCGCAAAATCAAGTAAATTTATGATCATTATGTACACTCAGGGCCGTTGTACACTATGGTGGAGAAGTCCACCAGTCATGAATTTTAGGGGAATTTTGAAATATGATTGGTCGAGAGTGACACTTTTGTTTGGTGGTGGTTTACACTACGGCCAAGAGTCCTCCGATGCAGAACTTTGTACATGGATGAAAAAATGACATGGTTGCCAACGTGGTGACACTTTTTACAATGGGAGTTCTCCAGAGGTCAAGTTTCTGGGACAACTTCAAAACCTTGAACAAGAAACTTGACCTCTGAAGAACTCCAACTTGATTAAAATTATACTTTTGTGAACAAATCTAAATCGTGCAATTAAGAGCTTCACCATTGAAATGGGCATGTATTGTGCCATAGATTGGCAGACATTCAATATGGAGCTCATATTTATATTGAATGTCCATAAATGGGCGTCGATTTTGCCAGAGATTGGCATAGACATTCAAGATGGGGCTCAAATTTATATTGAATGTCCACAGATGGGCATGGACATTCAATAAATTTTATTTTTTAATCGAGAGCTAATTTCAAAATTTTATTTATTTTAATAAAAAAATCTTACAATATTTTTAATTAAAACAATTACGAGAAAATAAATTTAAAAATTTGTTAATTGAGATGTGTTTATTAATGCTTGTCTAGTTTTGGATTATTGAACACATTCTATGGATTTCTATAAATTATTGTTTTGGACCCTTCTTTACAGGGTCAGCCCACTTTGATTCTCCAAAGGATGAAGTTTTTGCACTACAAACAATTAATTTCTTTTTAAATCTTTAAGAAAATAATGTTAGCTACTTGTTTACCTTAATTAGATGTATTATAGAGGTGGAACATTTTCAAAAATTTCTTGTCATGAAAGAAGTTCCAAAACATGGCCAAACTCAATTTATTTTTTGATCAATACAATTTTTTCAAATTTCAATACAATGGTCATTTAGTGGGTAAGGTTTCTACTATGACCAGCTATGACCATTTTGTGAA
Source organism: Pohlia nutans (assembly GCA_022496805.1). Classification (NCBI taxonomy): domain Eukaryota; kingdom Viridiplantae; phylum Streptophyta; class Bryopsida; order Bryales; family Mniaceae; genus Pohlia; species Pohlia nutans. Next base: position 3,875,692 of record CM040105.1, read on the forward strand.
GTTGTTGGTGGACTTCTAATCTTGGTGAAATTATTCAATACACTTCTCCTCTAGGTGGTTACATTGCAGCCAATCAAGACTTCTTAAGGCATTTTTAATTGTCTTTTCATCTTCTCCGGCATACCATCCCTAGCCTCAAATAACCATGTCTTGGGCTGAAATTCTTGACCGACCGGTGCACTTAGCCCTGGTGAAGGGCAGAAATGAAGTATTTTCACTAGAAAATTACTGGCCAACATTTTTGCTCAATATTACATGAGGAATGTCACTCCAAATGCCTGAAGTCCTCAATTGTTGTGTCAGAACATTGAAATTTTATTTTTATATTGCTAAATGCTCTTTTTACTGAAATCTTGTGATTCGGCACCAAATCTTGTGATTCACTTAAGTGTGCAAAAAAAACTCGCAATTTGAACTTCACTCAAACCTAGAGGGTTGAAATTTCCCCGTTTTAGTTGGAAGTTCTTCACTCAACACATTATAACTTAACCAGCTTCTCAGGGTATTGTCTGAAAGTGATTCTCGTACTCAATGGCCATGAAGAACAATTTTACACGAGTATGAAATTGAACTCTGTACCAATCAATGCAAAAGCAAAGATATGGAGCACTGAATTAAGACCATCAAATTATATGTGAACCTCCTACTCTTCTTCCCACTCTTCATGTAGCTAAAATATGTTTAGGTCAAGAAAGTCCCTGCTGGTAAGCACAAAGCTGTAACTATATGGCGCTGTCGTTACCTAATGATGCATCTCTCAAGTGTTGGTCTCAAGTGTTGGTGGCCCTGGTGTAAATCTGCTGGTTGCCATGAGCAGAAACAAGCCTGATGGTGCCCTTTGCCATCAACTCCTTGATGGCCTTCCTTGCCAAAGATCCAGTAATCTGCAATTGAACCACACATTGATCATTAGAGGTTTGGTACGCAAATGCAATACCACAACAATTTCTGTGGTTTCTGTTTCGGTGGCAAGAATTTAGTCTTGGAAAACTTAAGCCAAACATAGTGAAAACATTCGGTATGTACAACTACACTAATAAAGTTGCTTTGTACACAGACCAGGTCATCGATTAATTGTTAGCATCCAAGAGATATACTAAGGTACAGTGCTCATTGCAGTCGATACTGACCCAGTTCTTGTATTTAACGGGACAATCGAGTGACCAGTGTGTCAAATGTTGAGCTAAACCCCGTTCCCATGCACTCATCACTCAATTCCAATAATCTCGCATTAATCAAGACGGTATGGTTGAATAGTAAAACTCTCACGTCACCAGGTACATACCAGTGATTGTTTTTGTTGCTACTTTTAGCCAAATTGCTACGTAAAATTTGGGCTGGCTAATTCATACAAAGGATTTTGAAAATGGAGAAAAGGAATAATAGCAAGATTTTCTACATGGAGTCGAGATGTGCAGCCTCTTTAAACCTAGGTATCACCCAGGTATGCACCTAGGTAGCACATGTGTATTACCCTGATATTACCTATATATTAATATGAAAAGAGCATCAAAGGAGCCTGGATTGCTCTTCAGGCCATGGAAAAGTAGCAAAAATGCTAAACTGTCTCTTCACCAAAAAAAATCACTGGTACACACACTAGTCACTGCTTAACACGACGGATGGAGCACTTTCAAGAGCACTTAATGCTCGCTGCAGAGGTACTTACACGCAGGCGGTCCGACAACACGGAAGGAGTGACCAGCTTGAACTTGGGCACCTCAGACAACAACTTGTCGTACGTACCCTGGTCGAACAAGACCATGTTGTTCACCTTCTCCTTCTGCTTTCCCTTGCTCCATTTCTGTAAACCAATTACAAAAATTCAACACCTCGAAAACCTAAATCTATACATGACCAGAAAATAAATCTATACAAGGGCGTAGAGCAAAACCACAACAGCACCTTCTTCTTCTGCTTGCCACCGCCGGTGCTCTTGGCGGGCTTGGCAGCCGGCGTCGCCTCCTTCTTCTTGGGAGCCTACACCACCACACCCCGATAGAAGTCATTAGGCCACGAAATCGTACAAAGAAGAGCTCGTTCGGGAGCTGGTTTCGGAGAGAAGAGGATTAGCCAGAGGCGTAGAGGAGGGAAGCAGGAAACATACCATGGTTGCGCGTTGCGGTGGCGAGGAGATTCAGAGATGGAGCTCTCGTTACGGCAACGAGGAAGAAAGAAAGACGACTGAGCTCGAAACCCTAATGATCTCCAGGATGCCCCGTGCCCAACGGGCTGGGTTGGGCGGTCTCACCCGGCCCGTTCAATTAGACCCAATTCACTCCATAAATTTTATTACCTAAATTAAATGAACATGGTCACGTTTTCATCCCAAAATCTCATCCATTATATCACAATTCATCCAATGTATATGTTTTTGGAGCTTCTCAGTTCTTTCGTTTTTCGGGCAATGGCGATGGCAATTCAACTTGAGTGCGTTCCATTGGCAAACTCAACGGGCTCTGATTTAGTAATGCCTAAATAAAAAAGTGAAATTTCACTTTGGAAATTCACATTAATTTCTAGTAATTTTTAAAAGATATTTTTGTTAAAAATGTAGAGCATGGTATTTTTTTAAACCCCCTAAAAGATCAAGAAACCCAAATTAGACCTAATATTTATTTAGTAGTTTTGAGTAGCTCTTAAGTGAGCTTCTTTTTTTCCAAATTTGTTAGTTTATTGACCAACATATGCAATATTCTTCATTGATTCTGGTGATATAAAATTTGGTTCATGTGAAATATGTTTTTCTCAAAATCATTGTATTTTTCATTTTAGAACCACGAATCTTTGGTCCTTTAGGAGTTAATTAATCATATTATCTCAAATTTTGGCCAATTTTTTTAACTCACAAGTTTAGGCATTAAATCATCATATTTGTCCACATTTTGATATATTTATTAGCAACTATTGATGCATTAAGTGTATCAGTATATATTGTTATTTTTTTGGGTCTAAAAACATCATTGCTTTTGAAGTGTTATAGGTCTAAATGTAAGTGAGGCGTAGAAATCTCAACTGTACAATCTTATAGTGTACATGTTGTAAATGGCGTGAATCAAATTTGGAGTCCTTTGGCCAAATAGATTACGAGATTATAATGTTTGAATGTTAAAAAGGGATGTTGAAATTTTCCTAGCAATACATTAGAGTTGAAATTCTATTTCTAAACCTACTTAAAATGAAAATAAAATAAAACTATAAAGTGATTCAAAATTGTCATATATTCATATTCAAATTTTTATTAAAAACTAACATTGAATGAAGGAGAAACAAGCCCCCAAAGTTGCAGCCATCAAAATACATTTTGATGAACTACAATTGAACCCCGTGTACTAAAATGATTCTCAAAAATCAATTCATCTTGGATTGATATGATTTTTTTACCACAATAAGTAGACTTTTCAGACCATTCAACCTTACAACTTTTATTAAAATTGGACATTGGATGAAAACGTTATGAGCCTTTGAAGTAGGCTCTATCATTCAAAGTGTCTTTTTTTGCACTCCGGCGAGCTTGGTCGTTAAAATACATAAACCGTTCAAATCTACCAAAAATAACACATTTTCAATTTTCAAAATTTTAATCAATTCAAAAAAATCAAAAAAATCAAAAGATATTTTATCACATATTTGAACATTGGAAAAGTTTATAACTTAGAATCCCGGAGGGTACATTGTACTAAACATGTACAAGTATACGTGAGTGTACAATAGGGGTATTGATTTGGACATCTCCATATGACATATACATACAATAAACGTATTTAGAGCTGAAAATATTGACATACTTACATTTAAAATATGTTTAGGATGGAATGGATCTGTATACAAAAGCTTTTAGACATATAACCCCTCATATACATGGGTTTTTTAGGGATCATAAATGCACAAGATTCCGTGCTAGATTCTCAAACATAATCATTACAAAAAGTCTGAACCCTCATGTAGGCCCCTTACATGTTACAAAAAAAAACAGCGAAGCTAAATATGAGAAGCTACTTTCTGACTAATTGGGGTGTCAGCTTGTGTAAATTTCAAAATTTTTGATAGGAGCTAATCAATTACAGGAGCTCATCAAGTACATGAGCTAATCAATTACATGTGGGCGTGCATAGAAAAAAAGTAGTTTGAGTCCCAACATGTAATTGAGTCAATTGTCTTGAGTCCCAACATGTAATTGAGTCAATTACACTAATTGATTAGCATGTAATTGAGTCAATTGCTGTAATTGAGTGAATTACACTATGCTGTAATTGAGTCAATTACACTAATTTTAATTAATTACACTAATCAATTACATGCTGAGAGTGCACAGAAAAAAAAGTGCACATGTAATTGATTAGCATGTAATTGATTAGCTCATGTGAGAGTGCACATGTGTATCCAGCATGTAATATGATAGGAGCTAATCAATTTGTATTGACATGATAGAAGCTAATCAATGTATACCCAGCATCTGACCCAGCTGAAGCCGTCATGATCACATTCCTACAGTAGTGAGCAAGAATAGGGGATATTTGGACATTCAAGACAAAACAAATGTAATCTTGGGGTCCTCTTCAGCACATCCTAGAGGCCCCCCCTGTGGGCTGACATTTTCTCTAATGGTAGAGTACACCTCCCGGGCTCATAATTCCATCCACAATCCTTTTTCTCCTATTTTAGAATTTGGAGTGCAGATCTATCAGATTTATCAAAATGGAACTGCACCCATATTCTAAGTTGAATTTCTCTGGAACGATTTATTTGCATTGCTTCTATTGACAAGGTGATCAAACTAACATAACATATGTATTCAACTCCAACATATATTTAACAAATCATGTGTAGCCTATATAGGTATATGTAATGCCACTAAAATGAAGGAGAGAGGTTCAAAAGACGGTGCTAGAACATTAAAATGGTTAGGAGAGAATATAGGATAACTTTTAGAAACAAATTGGTATTTTGTGCACAAAAAAAATGGATCTTTGTGTGTGAAAAGGAGAATTTCTTCTCCCTTTGGTTTTTACTCCTGCTTCCTACTTCCTATCCCTTACTCTGCTAGGGTTTCAGATCTACTCTTACTGCCAAACTTCTGTGTACTGCAGCTCTACTCCATGACTGCTCAATCTCCCTAAATCTCAGCACAATGCACCCTAGAACATTCTAACTATTAATTTCAGGACTCTGCAAACCCTAGCCCTGCTGAGAACCTCAACACAACTGATAACGCAGGCCCCAATAGACTACTTCTCCCTAGAGTTTCGATCCTTCCCCCGACACACAAGAATTGCATCGAAGTGCTTTTACTGTTGAGTAACGCACAAGTTACAAAATTGGGAGTCCCTACTCCGGATCTGATCTACGCAGTTCCCTACTCACTTGACTTTGCTATCCTCTTCTGTCTCCGCTCCTACGTACTATTTTTCATCCTACTATCTCCTCATTCCGTGTATCTTGTCCCACAATTCACATGCCGAGAGAGAAAACCTCTGCTTCTAAAACCCCGGCTCCATTCCCTAAACCCTAACTCAACGGCAGTTACAACCACGGATGATAGTTCATCCATTTCAGCACACATAGTTCATCCATCCAAGTCCAAAAGAGTTCATCCGTCAGTAACTCCTAACTCTATAGATTTCCTCTAGTAATCCTGGATACTGGTAATTCTCCCGTTAGCATTGTGCGCAAAACTTAATCCTTGAAGGGGTTGGGTTGGTACAGAGGCTATTTAAGGATATTCTAAGACATTATATAATACTCCTTTCAAACTAGATCGACAAAGTTAGATGGTCCAATTCACATTCGAATGCTTCGTCCACTTCCGTACAGCCTTCAACCAATTAAATCTACAAGGACATTACTGAATTATACTAAACGCAACTTATTTTGTCGACCAAAAAATTTGGAGGTCACCAAAAAAGGGTCGCTTTACCTCTTCTACTTCCACAATCACAATGTTGGCCTGAACAAACATAGCGAGTGCTCGAGCAAGTGTTAGCAAGCCTGCAATCCTATTCCGGTGCAACACAAAAACAATGTTGTGATTTTGGTTGCATTGGGCATGACCAATTCTACCTCACATTTATAGTTCCAGAGTTTCAATCTAGAAACTTTCTAGCATTGTCACTGCAAGAGCGCCAATGGATTGTTATCAGGATAGTTATTAGCTTGGACGCTTGTGACAACATTTTTCACCACACCATTTCTTGAAAAAGACCGAGATGAAATATGGTAATGACTTTTGGATCCATGTCTCAAAAGTGGAATAAAACAATTGAATATTACAAATCCAAGCACATTAAAAAAGATTGACCACTATAAATCTCAAGTTCTTCGTGGATGCCTCCAAAAGTGCTAATTTCTACAAAATTTGTCATTTCAACTAATACGTTGAGAAAATTGCAACAAAACTATATATCAAGACTGACTAGACATGCAATATCACATGGCCACTAGGATGGACCCAAGCATGCCACATTTCATTAGGGGTCACTACTAGAAATCTGTGACCAGAACAACAGAACCGTAATAGATTTTTGTTGGGGTACGCAGTGGCGGTCATGAATTGGCATGCTCCACAGTTTTTTGTTCATCTGTGAGTGGAAGCAACAGAAATTTTGTTGGTTGAGGTACACCCCTGGAGCAATGCCGATTGTTCCAAAGTTATAATAGGGTGTGCTGACATGGCAAATAGAAACTTCCGTGCTATTTAGGGAAACTTCCTACAATTGTAAATGACGTTCTTCATTTACTGCTGGAATTTACTGTAGTTTTCTATTACAGTCGAAACTTCTGAAGTAGTATCTTAATTATCACTTTACCTCATTCTGTAATTGTAAATTATATTTTACCCCACCAAACGCTTTTGTTCAGTCACTTCAGTTTTGTGTCTCTAATTACCTCCCTTCAATTGATCGTAAATTCACTACTCATATTTACCTAGTTTCAGTACATGTGAATTACGGTTGTAGGATTTTTTTAATACTTCTCGAATAACATATTTTTTTATTGTTGACATTCTATTACTGGACTTTAGATACTTGTGTTCACACCACAACGCGAACATTCTATTACGAACGCGAGCATAGTAAGTACTGTGGATATTACACTGTTACGTTCCATATTTTTACATGTACTAAATTTACTAAAATGTGAAGTTGGTATAGAAGCAGAAAATTTACTAGGCCCTGGGTCTACAAACTTACACCATTATTGCATTCAACGGGGCTGTATAATGCGGTAATTTTTGAACACTTCACATGATGTACACATTGTTCCGTGAACGTGCTACCTAATTAAATCCAGGGTGCCAAATTTTCTTACATGCTAATACTGTCACACTGAGTTGCATAATCCAGTGCCGCTGTTATCCATTCTACCTCCATATTATAATTGTTTAACTGCTCAGTTTCTGTCACCGTTGCTATAATACAGGTCCTTCGCATATCACATCATGTCCATACCAAACAGATTTGGTAGAAGCAGCCTCCACTGTGGTACCAAACGTAAAAAAACAAAAACATAAACTTGCCCCTATTTTTTAACATGGTGGGTTGTCCTAGACTAACTTGGGGTCGCAGGCCCCTAATATAGAATAAAAAATACCCAAAAAAATCACCCAGACCGCCATAATGAAAAAACCTGAAAATTGTCAGCTACCATTCTAGGGGTTGATTCGCCCTCCATACCAAACATGCCTCTAAGTTTACTTACAATCAACATGCATCATTTCCCTTCATTTTGGTAAACGGAAAAAAACTAGCATGTATATCAAACAAACAGATGTATGATGTCATGTCAAACATAACAATACATACAATGTCAATGTCGGCTGACAGTTCTCCAAACTTTACGTTAAATATTCTTTTTCAGGATGTTTGTTCCTCAAACCCAATTTCGATCTTCAAGATGACTTTTGTTGCTAATACACCGAACTAAAAAAATGAGAATTATTAGGTCAAGATTGTACTCCATTGAACAAGTTCTTAATATTTCCAATTACAGAGTATTTTATTGCTTCTGCAAGCTTTGTAGGTTACGGTTTGAATTACACTACATAGGAATGATAGGAATTCTAGCTTCGGAATATCAAAATTGAAATAAAACTTTTCATGGACAACATATCATGTGATTCTCCGTCACCAGTTTGTACCTGCTCCGAAAAAACATTAAAATTTTTTGGGACTCTTTTCTGTAGTAACAATAATTTTTTTAAGTGTAACTTAAAACTGTGTTAAAAATGGCGTACTACATACAAAAATCTTAAAATTTCAAGACTGATTGGAAACATTCGGTTCCATGAATGTAAAACATAACAAAATATACATTAATAATTATTGAAGGATAAATTCACTAAATTTTGTACGTTGACTTTCCTACACAACAGAGGTGCGTTTAAGGGATAAGGACTCTGAATAATCGAAGTTAATTGACTTCCTGCTGTTAACCACCACATCATCGTACCTCACTAACTGATTTCACAATAGTTTTCATACATATTACGCAATCTGTAATTATCCATATAATCAACTAGACACGTGAATAGTACTGACTATTATAAAGGCATTAATAATCATTCGTTCTCATCTGAACTTTCCCCTACGTCCCTGTCAAATACCATGCATTGTTCTTCTACCACATCGTTCAATACATGATTTAACCGAATGTTTCTACCTGTGGGAAGAGGGTGAGGGTTACCCTCGGGAATTATTTCTGGTACCCGGAGGCCGGTATAATCCGCGTCTGCTCCCATGGCAAACATCTCCACTTCCTCCTCCTCTTGCATCTCGCTATCAATCCTGCGTCCTCGAACCTCCGTTCGTAATACTACCTTCCACCCTGGCTCATCTTCTTCATCTGAAAAAAAGACTTGATCGCAATGTGCAGGGAAAGCAAATGATTCGTACCCGTATGGTACTAGCGTGTTGAAATTTGCTATAGTGAATCCCCATTCATCTTTTTTCACTGTGGCTGTCCTTCCTCTATAATTTGCTTTCACCCAGTCACAAACCAGGACAACTGTGCAATGACGTCCATAATTGAGCTCCACGATTTCTAATATCTGCCCAATGTACTCCAAGCTCGCATCAACCATGTTTTCATCGCGCCTCCTTGCTCGACATGGTCTACGAAAAACCGCTGCAACCCCTGAGTCACAGGTTTTCGTCAAGCTCTCCTCCGCACTTTTGACACAATAGTGGTACCCGTAAGAATACATGCACCATGTTTAAGTACTGCTTCATGTCAAGTTTCATTCCTGGTTCAACATGTAAAACCTTCTTCACTCTTTCTACATTAACACTCATCTATAATAATAAACCACACCATCTGATAGAGAATGTTATACCTAGTGTGTTTGAACAATATACAGTACCAGGAAGGTAGGGTCGGCATAAATAAATTCCCGAATTCTATGCCGGAAAATATACAAACTTTATCAAGTACTTTGTCGAAATCCACAACACTGCAGTCCACAAAAACCGTGGACAAAATACAAAGGAAAATGTCTAGCCACAATTACAATTCAATGTTCATTATTAATAGCCGAGTTTTTAATAATTATTTTCGAATGTGACGACCCCTACTTTTCAAACTACAAATATTTATTTGACATGAAAGCGCTGACCCAGCCTTCCTACTATGGTAATATATATTTCTGTGTCACTGCGGGTTGCGGGTCTACAATCACAATGAAACCCTGCAAAATGGTTCAGGAAAACTTTACAAAAAAAAAAAAAAAAACTATTGTACTGTCGTCCTATACGTTGACATTTACATTTTATGTTCGTACATAAACTTCCACGTACACCTCACACTGGTATAACATTCTGTAGTCTTCACTACCTCTGCCTTTCCCTAACAAATAAGTGTGCAATATTTGACATCATTTCATCTTTCATAAAATAAGATGATGTGTGAGATTCCTCATCACATTAGTAGCTATGAGGGAATGTCGCATCAATCAATAGTAATCAACTATGGTAAACATGAACTGCAATCACTCCTCAATCACAATTCATCAATGTTCTATTATTATTTATTTCATCCAATTGTTTATTTAAATACAAATCACTCCTCACTCAATAAATATAAATGGATGAGACAAAAAGGCACCCTCCTTGAAGACTACTTAATTTTATGGGGTTCCCTGTGCGCGTTTCCCTTTCACACTCAGTTTTCCCAGCATTGCTCAATAATAGACACTTCATAAATTTTAGTTTCACAAACACATCAGTCACCATTACACCGGTGATTAATCACAGTGAGCAGCTTCAAAAATTAGTGGGACCAGTGACACTTGCAGGTAAATCACATTGTAAATACCACATTCATGTATCTGTCACAACATCATCCCATTCTGAGATGCTTCGTTATTCCCACGGATCCCACCAGAATGTATTCAGCCTTACTCTTCCATGAATGCCACATATGTAATTAAAGAAATTGGTTGGGAATAAAAATAAGAGATGAAGATAAAACTTACAGTCTGTAAGGTGCTACGTGTTCAGAATTGTCCAACATGAACTCATGCATTGCACTCCGCAGTTCTTCAGAAAGCAACTTCGGTTTCGGCTTACCCTCCAAAATTTCGTCAATCATTGAAGGCTCTTCTTTGTCGTCCCACACCCGCCGCGTGGTTATGTTGTACTCTGACATGTACTCCGTGATGAAACCAAGAGCTTGTTCAACTTGATACCCTTGTGCAATACTTCCCTCCGGTTTTGCTAGATTCCTCACAAAACCCTTCACTGATTTGAAGAATCGTTCGTATGGATACATCCACCGGGTGTGGACAGGTCCGCATATAAACAACTCTTGCACTAGATGGTACGGCAGATGCGACATTATGTCGAAAAATGTAGGGGGCATCTCCTTTTCAAGCATACACATAGTCTCAGCACAGTCATCAAGCATTTGGTCTCTCTCTGCTCCATTAACTGTCTTTCCACATAGTTTTCGGAAAACCCTGCTCAACCAAATGATTGCGCCAGCAAGTGCCTTATTTGAAACTTTCCGAAAACACAATGGCAAGATCTGTTGCATCAAAACATGATAGTCATGTGACTTCAGACCACTTAGCTTTCCTTTGCTGATTTTGGTGTGGAGGGCCGCAACATAATTTGTGGGAGTTCGCAAATTTTTCAGGACCCGCAACACTCGTGCTTTATCTTCCGCATTAAGCACATACGATGCATCTGGCATGTAAAAACGATCACTGTTAGGACCTGTCGGTTGGAGATGAAGATGGGGTCGGATGCCGCGTGCTTGCATGTCCGCCCTAACTGCTGGGCTGTCCTTCTCACCAAATGTTGTTCTCAGAATGTTCTCTGATAGATTTTTTTCACAATGCATCACGTCGAGAACGTGACGCACGGGTAGGTCCTGTACATCACAGAACTTTGTCAATTACATAGACAGATTAAAGGCTACTCATAGTTTGTCACTACACATGTATATTATTTTACTCAGTATTTGGTATATTCAAATACGCACAAAGTTTATGACACCTGTGGCAGTAAACATCTGCCTCTCTGTATGTCTGTCTTTCACAAAGGTGTGTGACAAAAATCAATAACCTTTAATTTCTAAAAGTACCCATACTTGACAATTTGTCCCTCAAAGTAACTGTACCGTATGGCCAGAAGTCCCTTTCCCAACATTTCAATCGCATCGCTGACACATACTCTCCAGAAGTTACAGGTCTGTATTCATACAGTGACTGTCCACTTTGACTCCATGACAGCAGTAAAATGTGTATGTACTACATTTATGTAAGTGTTTACTTAACTAAAACGTCTTCTCTTAAATCCTTGCAAATTTTTATCGATAGAATATTACACAATTGTCTATTAAGCATGTGATAGTTATCTAATGTTAGTCAGAAAATTTACCTTTCTCTTGTTATTTCAAATTTATTATCTGTACATGTTATGAATACATAGCTACGCTGTGCTTTTTCCCAAATCAATTAATGCCTCCACTGAACTCTCTGTGGCACCTATATCCAAACATTAGACGCAGAGTAGATGTTGCTTGATTTAATGGATTCGACACTTCCCATCCACCCAAATCTATCTTAGTTGTTTTGCAAGTTCAATATCTTGTATTCTGCATTCCCTGACTATGATAGGATATTATGATTCAAGAGAAAAAATAAAACATGTAGTTTATGTGAATTACCATTCTCATGTCAAAAAATGATACTTCACTGATGTTCTTTCTATACATGTAGAATCCAAGTTTAAAAACCAACCATCTCGTACTGCATGTCATTCCAATGTCACTACATTTTAAACATAATTCAGTTTAATTAATTCCTGATTTTTAATTGAGATTCAGGATACATACTCGCAAAAGTAATCTCTACAGTTAATTGTGTTCTATGATGAATCCAATTGTACAGATGTCATTGTCACTCTAACACTTTACATATTTTCTTTGCACATCAACTCCATTTCTGGATTTCAATTAAGAATTTGTAGTGAAAATTGGATAATAGTGCTACTCTGTGACATTAAAGGATGTAAACCCTAAGTGCCCTATCCACTATATTATGCTTGTGTTTGAGTCAAACTTTCAAAAACTGTTGTGCTTCAGCTCTATTGTAATTGGTGTTTTCAGTAGATGTTTAAGTTAGTTCTCATACATCTTCTGACCGTTGGGATTGGAGAGTACAGTCATTTTTTGCTTTTCCACCGTTGAGAAATTTGAAAATTTGACTGTAAAAAAGACAAAGGCCTTTCTAAGGGTGCTCTAATCATAGGTCTCTTTTATTCTATTGATTTCTGTTTTTTTACTACTTGTCAAAGTAACTTTATGTACCTTCAGAACAAATTTGGGAAAAAATTTGACAAACATATATGTATTTTGAATATTTCTCTTGTTTACATAATATAATTTGTAAATATATCAATATATCTTCCAACTATGTTGAAATTTTTGTCATACCTTCACAATGCTAATGACTATCAATGAAACATTATAAATCCTCCAATGTGATAAATCAAGGATGCAAAATGTAGTGATTTGACTTTTACAGAATATGTCAAGACATTTATGGGTTTCTCTGGCAGAGTATTAATAATTCCAAAGATTTGGTTACCTACTATCGTTAGTGATTGCATTTTTCTACTGTACATATCCCAGATGACTTGCCATTTCATTTTGCATCACTGTCCAGGTATTACTTCTCCCCTTACTGCCCTTATTGTCCTGTAAAATTCCTTCCGAGAACTAGTTTTGTAAAGCATGTCCATACTGGGACTCTCTCATTCATCACAATTACTGTCCTCTGAACTAGACGTGTTGATTAACTCTGAAGTGAAACAATAATCCTGCGTGTACTATTTACCTTCCAGTATGGGAGGTCGAATAGGATACTCCTCCTTTTCACACCATGCAACTTGACCGGGTCGTCAATTGAATTCTCAGTGCCACCCTCTGCAATGAAAGTTTCCCTTTCCATTCCCCATCGCAAAACTTCCTCTCCAGTTGGTCTCTCGGGTGTAGGGTTCACTTCTTGGTGATTGTTGAATGCGGATTTTGCCTGGCGGAATCTGTGCTCTGCACATAGGTTACGTCTACCTCCTAGATAGATCATTTTGCTCAAAAGTGGGGCATACTTTGCACAAGTTAAGAGGCCACACAATGGACATCCCTTGTAGCCATGAACTTGCTGTCCGGATAAAAGTCCATAGGCAGGGAAGTCATTAACGGTCCAAATTAACATCCCTCGAAGCGTGAATCTTCTACTACCCTCTGGCATTGACATGTTTATCGCAGGGACACCGTGCCAGAGTTTCAACATGTCTCGAACTATGGGAGCTAAAAAGACATCTATGTTTTCAGCTGTCGGAGATTTTGGCCCAGGAATTAGTAAAGCAAGGGATATGAAGAATTTTTTAGTTAATAGCCAAGGTGGTAGATTGTAAATGGTTATCAACAACACCCAAGTTGAGTGCTTGATTGCATTATTCTTGTAGGGAATAATGCCATCTCCCACTAGTCCTAGACGAAGATTTGTATGAACACTGGCAAACTCTGGTTCGTTTCGATCTATGGCTTTCCATTGTGTACTGTCAGCTACAGACCTCATGAATTGCCCGTTAGACCTATGGGAATTGTACCAAGTCATGTGTTTGGCCACTTCCGGTCACTTAAACATTCGTTGTAGATGCTTAATGACATCGAAATACCTAGCTACACGCTAAGGAACGTTATTGGACCCTGGAATGTATCTTTGTTCATGGCATGTTGGACATTCCTCTAGGTCTGCGTTTTCCCCTTGGTACAATATGTGCCCATCAGGACAGCAATGGACTTGATCATGCTTTAAGCCTAACTTCATAAGCAACGATTTGACCTCGTAGGCTGTCCTTGGAAATTTGTTGGATGTCGGTAGTAAGTCTCCAGCAATCCACGTTAAAAGAGCATCCAAAAAAGTGTGTGGAACCGAGTATAGGGTGCACAGCGAAAATAGGACAATGGCGCATTGTAACCGGTTCTGGGAGCTTCCTTCGTACACAGTCTCAGTGGACTCCCGAATCATATGTTGCAGGTTCGCCTCATCGTACTGCCCTTCAACCTCAGCAAAGTCAGCATCCATACCTGACTCGTGGCCTCCGTTACTGCTAGTGTTGTGAATCTCGTCTATTCTGGCAAAAGCATCTCTAGCCATGTTTTCGACATCCACTGCCGTCCGTTCTGGCCAGGTGAATTCTTCTTGTCGATGACGACGTCTGTGTCGCCGGTAATGTTCCCCATGTCGCTCTTGCAACGGAGCAGGACCTCGAACATTTTCACCATTCACTGTCTGTAATTTGGAATTACAAGGCATTATAAGTGAAAGACGAGTATGAATAAATCAAATTCCAAACAATCAGTCACAATTGAAAATGGTGTATTGTACTGCGACATCTGTTACAACACATGTACATACTCAGTGCTCATATTTCTAACTTCATTTAATGAGTTCTCTGATTATAATTTCCGTCCACAAAGTGTAAGAAACCATAGAGAGGAAAATCAAAATAAAGTCCATGATCTTACCATGACTGGATATATGAGGTACGGATCCCGACCATGCAGTATATGGTGGCTCACCACAGTCTCTACATTTTTGATAAGCGCTCCTCTGCAGCGGTTGCATGCACAAGGGTACTCCGGCAATCCCAATCTCTGAGCTAAGGATCGCTCAATGTGGTACGCTGCACACAACCTACGACGCATGTTGCACGGTCTGGAAGCATTTGTTTTCATACAGTCTTGTCAGATTAACTTTGAAATGTAAGAGAATAAAATTGCAGCCACAATTCCCCATTACTGCTTTCTTGATCTTGTGAATTTGTATTCAGAACATCAGAGAGTGAAACATTTCCACATATCCGTTGTTGCTCATACAAACGGTACACCAATGCATTGTAAGCTAATAGCAGTTATAGATTGCATCAGTGAGTCTGGACTCGGTACCTAGGTTTTGGGAAATAAGAGCTACGGGTGTGATGCAGGCCAGAAATAAAGATACATTCTTTGATAACATACATTACATGTCTCAGTGAAGTAGCGTTGTGTTTTTCAGTATTTCTGACGAATCTATCTTATTTACTGCTCTGTCAGCTGAACCCACGTCAAAGACTGCACTGCAGTGCGTTGCTCCTGACACAGCACACCTCTTAATATACACATAATTCAGGGACTTCAAGTTCATGTAGAATATTTCAAACAATTAATTTTGTTACACAATTTTCATTCATCACGGTCACTGTAAAACACCTCTGACCCGGTGTATATCAATATAGTATGTTTCAGCGACATATGTTGGGTGAGTACTTTGCTTGTCATAAACCACAGAACAGTTTGTGTTGATAATGTTGTGCTGAATATGCAAGAGGTTTGTTTAAACCATTCTCACAACAGAGCATGTGGCTTCCTGTCAGAGACCAGATATTTCATTACCATCGGCTTGTGAGAAACAGAATTATGGATTGGAAACAGTGAACATGTTTGCAGTCTCTCCTTTTCTGCTGTCAATGCCGCTTTATAGATTTGAATGGAATTTTGCAAACGTAGTAGAGAGTGCACGTTGCTATCGTGAGGGTTGCAGAAAATGTGCCCCGACCGTTCGACAATCTCGGTTGCCGGCTACACGTTTCTGATGAGGACGCCATAAACCACAGTTAGTATACCAAGCAAGCCATTCAATATGGTGAACACATTCATTCAGCTCGTGTGACCAATTGTAGGACAAAAGAAATTAGAAAGAAGTTCTCAGTGCCTGGTTCTAAGAAACTGTCTACTTGCTTTTATATTCAGGACGCCCTTAACTACGGTTCTATGTACAGCGTTACATTTCTCTACAATTTGCAAGTATAATATAAATATCATTTCAACGTCAAAATGACAATGCTAATGTTAACAGCAATTGTACAATGAGGAACGTTTGAATACATGTCACAACCGCAAATACATAACAGAAGGGAATACATACCTGCACTCTTGAAGAATCACTACAACAGTTCGTTATCGTATAGATTATTGAACATGCACTGCTACATTTCTGAACAATGCATAGAATACACAGATGTCATCATCCATTGGTATAACAAACATTACAACACACAAACGCAAATTCACACATACATTTTGTGCACAAGTACTCATTCACAAAAGAAACCTGTAGAAATGTGCTCTGATTATATATGTGAAATGCTGATACATAAAAACATTACACAATCTGATGACACGGGGACTACGAAGCTAAATCATGCATGTCCTCAGGGATTTCTTGTAATAGTACTTCTGTCATCGCTAGTAGACGTTCTGTGTTTCGTAGGATTAAGTTTGAGCGAAGCAACATATCTACAAGTATCTTCTTAGTTTCCATGATTTTTCTACGTTTTGTACTCGACCCCTGTGTGGACCCTTGTATCGGCAGTAAACTAAATACAGTACGTAGGCTCACGGTTGGCCTTGCATGTTTCCTGTTCTTGGAAACGCCAGCATCCACAGTGCCATGTAGTACCACGTCATGGACACGCTCTACATCCAGAGTTGTATCAGAACGGATACCTTTGAAAACACAATCAGGCTTGCAGTCCATGTCGATGGAATTTGTTCGGCTCTACTATGTGTCCTTCCTTCCAGTTGCCCACGATTACAGGTAATTTGACGCCAATTATTTCGAAACCTGCCAAACATAGAAACGAATTCCTACTGTTATGACAAGAACCAATTCTATATAAAAGCTATCGTGCATGTATGCCGGGTGATATTCAAAACAAACGTGCCTATGTTCACATAACATCAGATAAATAATGACGGTGATTTAGGCAATCACAGTGAATTATAGAGTATGGATTTTCACATGAACCGAGTCATGCATTACGAGTCATTGCAATTAGGAAGCAAACTCACGTTGAAGAAGAGAAACCGATGTGGAAATGCAGGAATCCAACCTTCTCAATTGACAGCACTGTCCTATTCTCTAGCGCTGTAATTGATTGTCGCAAAGTGCACCTGCGTGCATCCAACACCACCGGATATATTTGAATGTGTGATGATTTCTATGGCTCACAGAGTGTAAATATTATTACAATTCAGTAAGAACGAGAAGTATTGAGCCATTCACGGCTAAACATTTAAAAGGCAGTGAAATTCAGTAGTCCACATCATTACAACAGGAACTGGAAGACTGTAAAACATCTACAACTCTAGTATGCAATTCCATTACCTGCGGAATGATTTAAAACCAGATTAAGGGATTGCACTCCTACGATGACACTTCAGTGCTCTCCACATAAGTGAAAACGGCATATTAATATAATGAGGATTAAAATACACAGACTGAGGAGATCTCCAAAACTCTAACCACGAATGTCTGCTTGTTCAATATCAACAACGTCTATTACTGTAGTTGACATCTGATGAAGGTTTTATCCCTTTTCTCAGGATCATGGTAGTCACAGTGAAAATGAGAGGTGCTTCCGTACTTATCCTACATTCCTGTATACGTTAACTATGACAATGGACATACAGATTGCAATAACATAAGCATTGCACGTACTGTAAATGCTGGAACATGACATTATTAAGTGACGCAGATTTACGTTTGGCACATATTGCTGAGTAATGTAATCTTTTATAATAGTACCTTAAAATGCACTGACGTGTAGGGAAATACCATATTCAGTGATTTGCTACACTTGAGAGAGATCCAGCTGACTATCTCCATGATATAGGAAATCTTTGGAGAATCACATCGTAACATATCATGACTATCTGATGCAGTGACAAAATCACAAAGAAAGTGACCTAACCTCCTGAAGATGCTGTCGTCAAATCAGTTGAAGGTGTGCGTTCAGAATTTGGAGGCGTGGAGCGATTTCCGGAGTGTTTTCTCTGCACATGAAACCATGTAGTTTTGAATGCCTAAAAATTGACGCAAAACCTTCAAATTCATAATTTGTCGGAGTGCTAAACCCTAAAGTTTATGTTGACTGTCAAGAATTACCTCGTCTACAATGTTTACCCCTACTAGCTAAGTAGTATTTTACCTTACTATCATAAACCGACTAGTGGATTTCTAGACTGCAGACCACAAAAAGTTTTACTTTTGCAAAAAGTGGCCAAATTCTTAATTAAAAAGAAACAGAACTCCATATTTATGGAAACCCATATGAACAAAATCATAGAAAGGGTGCGGACTGATTGAAGCTGAAACTGTCTGATAGTTTAGACTAAATTTCTGTTCAGGATTGGACGTAAACAAATATCAGGACATCACATTAGTCCCTAAGACCATCCATCACTCATACTGTTGCAGCGGACAGAACAAGATTGCTTGCCTTCCGTCATAAGTACTCTATCATTCACTATGCATTGAATACACAGCCAGAATACCAAACCGTACATCTCACATAATATTGTGCGTCACTACGTGAAGAGCTTCAATTCAACTTAGTTGAACAGAATGACAAAAATTGAGACGATGACAGAGAAGTACTGTGCGCTGCACACCTTTCTGCATAGCAGTGCGCGAGAGATTAACTTCTACACCTACAGCTGTTGCGTGATACAGAATTGCAGTCATCCTTCACAGAAAAACAAGTGGTAATTCGTTAGGGACCGGCGTAGCACTTACAGCGTATTCCAGCCGCAACGTGCAAAGTGGACATCCGATCTCACAGCTGATCGTGCAGCATCTGACCTGCCAACCTGAATTTCAACAATGCCAATTCCCACCGATTATGAAGTGTATCGGTTAGAAACCATCTCCAAGAACCATAACCGGCTACAAAAAGAACTGCACCAAAAGAACTCCGTGTGAGTGGCTCTTACCTGTGTCCCTCCATGTTGTAGAAGAAGTGCATGTGGACAGGCTTTGCGAGTTCTGAGGGACCGCCGCAACGAAAACGTAAATGCGCTCCATGTAGGTCGGGGAAAGGAGTTTCATGCCGTCTTTGCATGCGGGAATTTAGTGTCGTTAGCTCAGAGATTTTGTACTCACGCAAAGGGGTTACTAGTGTACAGAAGTGGGGTAACCGCCATTGTAAGCAGAAATGGCGTGGTGAACTTAGACGGATTGTGCTGCGCCTCTAAAATCTCTACAGTTGTTACGGAGGGAAATCTAAAATTGGCCCTTGAGATATTGAATCTTCTATTACATCTCTCCTAACTTAGTGCTGTGATGGAAGCACTACCGCAAAAAATTGAAAGAACTGGCGCAGTCGTGCCAGTGAAACAAATTTCCCATGCTGCATGGCAATTGGCATTGAGATGAGTGCCTTTTAGAAAACCTAAAGTCATACCTTGGATGAAAATCATCGTGCTAGAACACATTCGATGAGGGTTGTCTTCTAGACAACTGGACGTTGTTGCCTCGTGTTCCTTCCACTGTGTTTCTTGCATGCGAGTGTAGTTGCTGCATTTCCACGCACTGCAGGGCTTCCTCTAAGTTGCACGCTTTGATCTTGTGAGAGTACTCCACTTAACAAGTTCCGTAAATGCACATGTAGATACGAGCAACTAAACAAAAAAGCTTTACAAGATGCGGAGTTGTACGCAAAAACAGGACGGATCTGGACTCCTTCCCCTCCAGCTGAGAGTGAGGAGGAGTTAGAGATTGTAGATCTTCTAAGCGACTCTCATGTGATTGTTGAAGAGGAAGAGAAGAAGAAGAGTTTAGGCAACTGTCTATGTGGTGAAAAACCCAGTGGAGCTGTAGTTATTGCACGGCCAGAGGAAAATCCGGAACCGCTGAGGGAGGCGCATTTAGTCGTTTGTGAGGAGGAAGGACTTGACAACAACGACGTCAGTGTTCAAGTTGAGAAAGAGGCCATTGCAACAAGTTCAGTGTCTACTGATACTGTCCACAGCACAGACTCTGATTTCGTACCAGGGGAAAGCGAACCGGAGTCCGAAGGCGGGAGTACGTCATCCTCAGCAGAGCTCGTGAACACAGACGACGAAGGAACGGAAGAAGGCTCATCGGAGGACTGCGCGGCAGAGGGAACAAAGACAATTGTGGAGCCGATAAGTTGGGGGGTCTTCAGTGCTGTACAATTTTTTAGTTGTTATACATATGCATCTCTCTAAAACATATACCAATTTCAGGACTAGATCCCAAATCATTCTACATTGTCTTTGTTTTCAATGTCTGGAACTGGGTTATAATAAAACCAATACAGAAAGTAGCGTTTTATGCGTGGACCTGTATGTGCATGTTTGTATACTAATTCATGTACATTTTCATGTGCCAGAGAGAGCCAGTGAAGGCAGCTGAAAGCAGCGGGAGAGGAATACTACTGTCTTCTTTGCGCAAGGTAATAATTCCAAATGACTCCGTATGTAACCATTTGATATGAATGCTTTACAGGCTACAAGGTTAACTGAGGTTGAAATGGTGTACACAGAAAGGAGAAACTACAATGAAGAAAACTCTGAAAGAGAAGGACATTCTCGAGCCATGGTTTGGGAAAAAAAACAAGGCTGTCTCTACGCCTAAACAAACCAGGGCAGCATCTAAACTGATGGCGGAGCAGCAGATTGTGAAGGATGACCAATTGGGAGAGGCCAGTAACAAGGCAAAGGGACGTGAGAAGGGTAAGGCAAAGGAAGTTGTTAGTGGGAAGGCGAAAAAGAAGACCAAGGCTGTGCGGACTGCAACCGCGGATGTGGTGTTAGGGAAGTCTAAACTTGCTATTCCAGATCCCGAAGAGATGCGGCGGAAGCGGATAGAAGATGCAGTTGCATGTGGACGGGTCATTGAAAGTATATCAACTCCTGCTACATGCCAGTCATGTCCAACCACTTTAGAAGGGGAGTCATCCGAAGAAAATATTCAGGCGGAGTTGGAGAGAGGTGATCTTAATGTGGATTCTGAGACCCCAACGCCAGTAGAAATTTTTCCAGAGGCATTTGCAGGTTTGATAATATTATCTTCTACTCCCATATTTTATTTTTTGTGTACTTCTTTTATCTATTATGACAGTAATTTGGATGTATAAACCAGTTATTCGTACAGTGGGAACACAATTACTGTGTTGTGGTGAACATAAACAATGCATGGGAAGATAACTGGAATAGATGAACCGACTACCGGTATTGCAGGTGACGACATGGACATGCAAGCAGAGGGTTGGTTGGACATCCCTGGTAATAAAACCAATCAAACACATTCAGGTCAACGACCTGGCAAGGAGAAATATCATATTGGATCAGAGAAAGCAAGAGATTCTTCTATGGGGGACCAGCTGAAGGGAAAGGGGAAAACTGTGGAGGAAGAATTCGTGAATGCAATTAGTTCGGATCACTCGGATCCAAGAGAAAAAGCTCGGAAATATAGACGTTCAAAGAATATTCCTTCCCCAACAAAACTGAAGGAACAGGTCAGTGATTCCGACAACTGTAGAAGAAGTGCATGACCTCTGTCATTCTAGCGTGTTTGTGTGGAGAAACGGCTACATAATAGAGGCTTAACTGTGGATTGTTGTAATGTATGTGGTTTGTTTTTGTGACAAGGGAATGTTCATTCTGTTTTATTGTGTGTAGAGGAACAAAGGTATTGACATGGAAGGGGGTGCATCACCTGGCTACAGACAACGAGCTCATCATAGCCGAGCAATGGACTGGCGGGCTAGAAGTCCTGAGGATTATTACTCAAAGTCCTCGCGGTATCGTCATTCAAAGAACCCTCGCCGTAGTAGGTCCAGGGGCCCTCGCCGTAGTAGGTCCAGGGGCCCTCGCCGTAGTAGGTCCAGGGGCCCTCGCCGTAGTAGGTCCAGGAGCCCTCGCCGTAGTAGGTCCAGGAGCCCGGGGCCTCGCAAACAACATCACCATAGACAGAGGAGTGCACATGCTCCTGAGGCTTCCAAATGGCATTCATCCCCTGACCATGGTTTTTGTGGTGAGTACCAAGTACTCATACATATATATAGAGCGAATGATTGACTTGTGTATAAAAAGTCTATGTTGATAAATGAAGTGTTCGAAAGATTAATACTGTTAGACGATGGATGTTGTGAGCACAGATGATCGTGGTTATAGACGACCTCACTCAAAGGAGAGAAGACATCGGAGAAGACATAGTGTGTCCTCATCAGAGAGTGGATCTTTTCATCGCAGATCTGGTGAGCATAGTCGAAGGCATCACCGCGGGAGTCACAGGCGGAGCCCCAGAAGATCGCCATCCAGATCATCGCCGATGCAATACGGCCGATCGCATGATGATGACAGAAGGGAACATACTGGAGGTGGGGTGGTGAAAATGGAGAACAACGCAACGGTGTCTCCTGCATTTGAGAGGAGGCAACGTCGCTACAAGCAGGCCGCTCGCGAGGCTGATTCTACAAGGCGGGAGAAAGATGGAAAGAAGCCTTTCTACATTACGCTAGACAAAGCCGGCATACCTTACGGCGCAGGCAGACCGGTGTGGATGCAGGAAATCTTGAAATTGGCTGTGGGACTGGATCCATCGTGTACCTATATAAAGAAGCAAACATATGAAGATGTTACCCTTTTCAAAGAGCGCTTAAACAGCAGTTTGAGTACTCGGGAGAACTTAATGAGGCACACCTGAAAAGTTTGATGGGTAGGGCAGTGACAAGGAAAAGGGGAGCGCTCATTCGCCTGATTAGAGAAAGTGGGAAGCAGCCAGTTCACATTGATAATGAAGTATGGCAGCGTCTAATCAAATTGGAGGCAAGCGAGCAATGGGAACAAAAATCTCAACAAGGACGCAACACCAATGCAAGCAGAAAAACCATAAACCAAACGGGGAACAGAGGACTCAATGGTGTAAGAGAGAACCTGCGAGAAATGTTCGGGAGGTCACCGGACCCTGATGAAGTCTTAAAAGAAGCACAGCGTCCTAAAGGGTCGAATGAGAGGAAGGCGAAGAAGAAAACTGTTTCAGAAGAATGGGATGACATAGCGGACGAGCATTCATCAGGGGAGGACAGTCGCAAACAATTGGAATACAAAGCAGAGAACACAGGAGAGAGCGACGAGGGAGGAGGCCACAAATCACAACTCACAAATGTGCGTGAACTTGACGAGGTTGGCTAATGTATCAAAAACCCTTGATATATGTGTGTGTCATGTACTAGTCATGAAGGCTTGTCTGGATGTGCGTGGGATACACTGCACTCAGAGTTAGTTTTGGGATATATTCTTGAACAGACTAGTGAACTTGGTACCATGGAAATCAGGATGTCAGATGTGATAACGTGTGGCATATGGCTCTTGCATTTACAATGTAGTTCTGCAAAGGATGGAGGAATTGAGACTCTGTGTAGAGAGAATGTTTGTCAGTGAACAGCAGACAATATTTACAGCAGTGAGTTCGGTATGTGACATCCTGTCAAACAATACGATGGCACCTGTGACAGAAGTTATATGTATGTAATAGCAGTCTGTGGGAAATGGAAAATGTAGTAAAAAATGTAGTATGCGTGTTGTTGTTATAAACGCTACAGAGTGCAAATTTTTAATGACATCCTTGTTATTGATAAGTGAAGGAGAACTATTTTACTAAATTGAATGATGTATGTGATATTTAATAGCGAGCTGCAAGATCTTCACGAGCGAACCGGAAGGATAAAAACAATGATAACAGCGGAGAAGCATTCTGCAATGACAATGTTATTGATCGGGGACTACAGAATTTATCCAAAGACGAAAAAATAAGGAAGTTACAAGCAGAATTGGATTCACTGAAGGGTGCACAAGGGATTGGATCCTCTTCTCAGAAGATCATGGATTCCCAGTCACCAGTGTCGAAGCTCAGAATACTTCGAAAGGGAAGCAGGTAAGTAAACATCACTAGCATATATTGATTTGAAGCATTGAAAAGCGTGATGACTGTACTGTATACTTTGGGATTGTGCATGCATAGCTAAACCGAGTGCTGTGATGTTGCATGACAGGCATGGAATGGGAAATAGCAAGAGGACTGAAACCAAACGGATAGGGTGTTATGAAGAGAGTAATTGACCAAGGATGAGGACCCTGTCAGAGGCATATTGGATGGTTCACATGGGAAACTTATATAGTGATAATAGTACATTGTAATCGATATGCAGTGTTGACTATTGAAGGTTTCTTGTTTTTATATTAAAATCCCACATAGTACCGGAGTGTAGTATACAGAGATTAAGTCTTAGAGAGAAAGGGACGAACAGAGTAACTACACAGTGGAAGAGGGTTTTGTTAGATGTTAATGAAGATGAAATGGACACGTAGTAGAATAAGCACAGACTTCATGTCAGACAAACAGTTTTGGGCTATTGCAGGATATCTGTGCATAATGACGTGAAACATTAGTGTTGCTGATGACGAAGATGGTAACGTTGACTTTGGTGTTCAAATATTAACATTGTAACTATTTTGATGTAGCAGTCGCCTCATGCAGTCAGTCATAAGTGTCAGTGTAGATCCTCAAAAGAATGAACAGACTAGAATTGGAAGAACAAGTCGCGGGAAATGTATGGTTTATATACAAGGTGATAGGAGAAGATTGAAAGAACAACCATTCTGAATGTCTAAGAATTAGCAGCATAAAAGAATTCGTTACAGTCTGACTTGAAAGCTGCGAGGGAAGTAACGTACTAGGAACGTAACCTCTGCAATTTAGAGCAGTCGTAGTGGATATTCCTGGGGAGGATGAGGTAGAGTAGTGATTTCTGGTATTTTAAACTGCTTTGAGACCTATCTGGATATGCACTAAGTGGTAAATTCGAACATTGTCAGCCACTGTAGCATATTCAAGAAGAACTCTGGAAGTGGAAGTCTAATGATGACAGGACTGTAAAGGAGCGATCGAAAAATTTCTTCCAATTTGTATGTATAGATTGATAAGGAGGGGAATTGTGCTTTACGGGTTCTACTGTAATGTGTCTCCTCCACTGTGAATTTTTTCGAACTCATTTTATGTGTGATAAAAATTCCGACTGTAACACCATGTATTTAGTTGCAGCTGTGATGCCTGTAACTACCTCTACAGTTTGGAGTTCTCTATGGTTTTTTTTCTTACCAATATATAGTTCTCGGAGAACGCATTGTTTTGGAAGGGGTTAAAAATATCATGCCATTACCCAGGAATGGTAAGGACAGTAGAGAATTTATGGATTGTGCAATGTTTGTGATATGTATGTGCATAACTGCATATAGGTGGGATTGGAATTGTGGATAGTGCCGGTGGGACAAGGGTCATGCAGGCGCGGGGAAATTTCATACGCCATTGTGCAATGAGCAGGACAGGTGCAACATGTAGGAATCCGTTGTGCAATGAGCACTACAGGTACGTGCTGGAAGAAAGATAATTTCTGAATTGTTATCCTGAAACCTTCTACACAATGCTTATAATGTTTGTATGAAATGACGACAATATATAAAAATACCAGGGGCGCACATGATCATGGAAATGCACACCATGTGAGTGAGAAATGTATGTTTAAGTGCACAGAATGTTGTATACCACAGCAGGATATAACTACGCTATACATAGCTACAGTGTTTTTGTTGTTGTCCTCGACAGAGTCGGTCAAATTATAACAAATGAAATGATAGAGACATAAGGGTATAGGGTGACGAATAACGAGAGGAAGGGGACATATTGGGATAGGGAGTGGCATGTGACATATGTCAGTCACATCTCTTGGAAGGTGAAATAAGTAGACAAACGTCAATAGTATGTTTTGGAGAACACAGTCCGTGATCAAAGGAAAAGAGATGCAAGCAATGTTGGAAGTAGTATCAATGAATGGGTGCGCTGTGTAGCGCTGTACAGGCAGGAGGTACACCGCAAAGTCTGTTTTTTCTCGTACAGGACTTTTTGATAGTATGCGTCCAGTAAGTGTGTGGCATTTTCTTTGTTTTTGACGAGGTTCAATGTGGATTCAAGAAATAATTTAGGACGTTATCCGCTACAGCTGCGTACCTTCATTTGGTGTTTTAATGTTTGCAGAGGGTCTACAAGACGACTTCAACGATACTCCGATAAGCTCTAAAATGGCGCTGTGAGTGCCTCTGACCCAAAAATCCTAGTAATATGTAGCAGTGATATTGTACATGTGACATCACGGTGTGCATTAAGTAGACCTCTTGTTATCGATTACAAGAATCAGTTGGACACATGGCTTACACAGAAGCAGTTTACCTCGGTCATGGGATATTTGTGCATATTGATAGTACTCTGATGTCGGAGAGGGTCACTTCATAAATTTTGTTGATGTCTGACCTTGCAGCCTGGGATAAAAGTACCCATTGATAATACAGTGATGTGGGACACAATTTCAATTCTTAAGTAGTGATAAATGAAACTGGTTAAAGCATAAGTAAAGCGGGTACAGTATATGATGTACGAAATAACAAATTGTGTGGTAGTTGGTTGAATGAAATTGCAAAGTGGTCAGTTTTCCATGAACTATGTACTTTTAGCCCATTATGTGTATGTGAATGTACATGTAATATGTTGGACTCTCTCATTTGTACAGGCCTGTAATAAAAGACAGTGTGCTGTTAGGGACAAGAAAGCAGCAACACCCCCAGGTATGGCTTGACGAGGCTTATTCAATAACACCAATATGTCATGGGTGTAGTAAGATTTGTTTGCAGATGTGAAGTTATAGAAGGAATGTTTGATTTTTCGTTCAGAATGCATCTTTATTTCCGTTATCTGTGAATGTGTTAACATAGGCATGGAGACATGGAATATGTATTTGTAATAGGAAATATTTTTTATGAATGACTCGGGCAGTGGACAGTGTGGGAGTCCCTTTACTCTGGCATTGCGAGTATAAAGAAATCACTGAAGAATCTAGTGAATTTTGACACCTTCAGTTCAGAAAATGCCTAACAATATCAATCTTACGCGCGATATCTGCAATGTGCAGACCCATCCGAGGACAACTGTGGATCAATAAAATATGAAGAACGGCATACGAAAGGTATGGTTTTCTTGAACTTCATGTATAAGTTATGTTTGTTGCTTGTAAACACCAATATCGCATCAATGGATTTGCATTGAATAATAAAAAATCAAAATGTAACCAAAAATCCTCTGGTGTGCAGTGATAATCAGTTAGCAAAACCTAACCATGAGCAGAATTGTTCAGCGTAAGTAATTGAACATGATAAGTGCTGCTTTCACCAGAAATGCTGACAGTAGGGTGTACGAATGAAATCTCATAGTGTGACATGTCATTTTTTGCCATGACAATGCTATACCATGAACATTTAAAGGAGGGAGGGTATGGAATGGATGTACTTCAAGAATGTGTAAGTTAATCCGAATTTCCTGACCAACGACACCAAAAATGTCACAGCGTCCAAATTCCAATCGTACGATTTACACAGTATTGGACTGGGTCTTAATCGGGCAGAATGCCACACTGCGGACCCTAAGCAGTGTAAGATTGAATGCTATGTGCAGGGTCACATGAAGCAGACAACGACGGAAAATATAGATATGAGTATCTACCAAAATATAAAATGCTTACAGACGAGTATTTTAGCATACAGAATTGACGACACTTTCATATAGCTGCAAGTATAAGTATAGCTTAGGTCATATGAAATCGCAAGATACAAAGGCAGACACGGGAGGGAATCGTGTGCACAATACTCTGTGAAGTGGAGGACGTCAATTAGTATTCCCACAGACGACAATGATGGAGCAGCCAGAGTGGGTGTGATTGGAGCTGAACAGAGACAGCGGAACCGCAGGATTATATTCAAATCTAGGGACTACAATTTGTGATTCACTTCCGTTTACTGCTATGAATTCAAATAGGAAATAAAAAAAAATTTACAGACCAATCAGAGCATTACATGTGTGCGATGTATGCTTAAAATCCGGCTGCCTAAACTGCTAGAGTGAAAAAAATCAACCAATCACAGGCGACACAGAAACCGGTTTTCCATAAGACGATGTAATTGCAAGCGTAGGATATGTTAAATTTAGAATTACAAAAGTGCAAATTAAGGTAAATTTTACTACTGCTTTGGTAAACCAAATCGGTGAAAAGGATTATGTAAATTGTTGCAAGTAAGTTTTAGTCATGTAGAATAAAGTGACGTGGCTAGTAGCTGCCAACTGTATTCTTTGTAAACCAAGAAGTGTCCTAGTTGGCGCGCCACGGAGGATGGAGAAGCTAGCAAAAATGACCGCCCCAACAGATTTCTCTCAACAGATTGCTGTTGGAAAATGACCTCCTCAACGCGTCCGCGGACATAGAAACACTCAACTGTTTTCTGTTACAATTCTGTCACGGCGGACACAGTTTCTCTAGTAGTGGGTGTCACATTCTCCTACAAGACTTCTTTCACACTTTATAAATTGGGTTCAACATAGTTCATGTAGCAAAACACTAGTCCTCACAGTGCGTTTTTAATACCGTTTCAAGGATTTTTTCCTCTTTGCAAGACAAGAGTCCCAAGCTCTAACACCCCTGTTATTAATTAATGATTCACAAGGAATGTCTTACTTGACCACTAAACAAAGTGTCAAACATCAAATCAAAAACGTCACATGAGTACACCCATTATATGTCAAACAAGCATATTCTTAAAATATACATTGAATATTTCAAATATTCCAAAATATTCTTGATATTCAAGAATATTTTATCCAATATGTATAATATAGTTTACACTAGTCAAATTAGACAGTCGGTGTATTACGACGTCAAGTTCATGACAACCGTGCTAATTAGGGCTTCATATAGAAACTGGGCCTGTACGGGAATCCTAGATGATCGTCATCCTGGTTCAAACTGATGATCTGCGTCCTGGACTCCTTGGACACAACATCATACTGCAACACGTAGTCATGCTCCACAGCCACCCACAGCACGCTTCCCACTGCCGTGCAGCTAAACCAATTCTTCAATGGTTGATAATCATGGGTCGTCAACTGCAACAAATACTGTCTGCGGAACCGAATATCCTCCCTGGCCTGAGGGATTTCCATTCGCAGTAGTCTATGTGACACGATGGCTCCCTGCTGCATCTGAAAGATATGGAACATCAGGGGCATCAATTCCACGTCCTTGTTAATATACTTCAGCCTCTGCAATTGCAAACAAGAATCACAGTTGTCATGACGACCATTTGCTCGCTGATCTTGTAAGATTTCGTCGAGCCGTGCCGGAACGATCGCGTATAAGTCACCCATGCACTCCACCAGATTCAAGTACCTAAGGATCCCTGTATCAAATTCGTAGCTCAGAGGACCGAGGTTCTTACGGAACCGAGGAGTTCGATTCCCGACGTGCGGGAAGTTCATATACCATTTCTCAAGAGGAAATCGTAACTGTATCCACGTGCCAGTTTCAACCTCGATTTCAAAGATTCTCAAATACCCAGCATGAACATGAAGTTGGTTAGTCCTCGGATCCGGCATGTTGACGATCGGTCTCGCTAATTCTGTGTCTGCTACGTAGAAACGGCCACCCGCCCATACACTTGCACAAACGTAGTTCCAAGCTCGGACATCAAGCGACCGGTTCCCCCACGGACTACGCAGAAGAATTGCCTTGCATGCCTTCCATTTGGTCGACGTGGATTCGTACACACAAACACAGTAGGGGAAAAGGAGAATGACTTTGTAGGAATTTGACTCGTCGTCCACCACCATCTGTGCTTGGACGCCGCTATAAAACCAGATAGTCGACGCGAAGATATTCCTAGCTTCTGGAAGCTCCCTGCATTCTTTCGTGAAAGGATTGCAAACGAGAAGAGGCTGCCAGAACCCGATAGAGGAGTCATTGTAGACCTGGGTGTGGAGCTTGATGAGGAGCAAGCCACCTGAGCAGGTAATGATGTCACTGCGAGGGCGGCTCAAACGGGTCCATTGATGGACGAGGGGAGGAAGGGAGTGGACCGTGTCAGCCGAGTGATCTGCCGTTGCATGCCAGATTCCAGTCCATGACCATGAGCGTGGCGGGATCAGTTGTTGATTGGTGAGATTCTTGGCCAAGAGTGGGAAGTACCAGTCGCGGGTGACGTCGCGCCGCCGGGCCTGTACGATGAGATGTTTGTGTTTCGATGTCCACTCTGCCCACGATTTACTAACAGTACTGCGCTCCACGATCTCGCGGGCCGTGAGGGTGGGAATACTCGTCCAAAGCACCAGGTCCGCCACCTGGTCTAAGTCGTGTTCTGAATGAGTATGCTGCTCAGATCTGTGAGTCATGGTCACATCCATAATGGACATACTGTATCTGCACGTCACATGAAATGTAAAACCCCGTTAAAACGACTCGCAATTGGGTGTTGTAGGGCGCGTGCGGCAATACCGCAATAGCATAGACCCACGTACTAGGGAATGCTAGGTCTTAGTAGCAAGCGCAAGAGAAAAGTAACATGTATCGTATGCAAACCTGCTTTTTGGAGAAGATCGATGCAACCTGCTCAGATCGAATCAATAGTACGTTGGTGCAAGTTACTTTAAAAGAAAAGGGCAGTCCCAATCCTTGACTAATGCAATCCTCAAACTCCGAGAGGAAAACTATTCATTCGACATATGCGAAGGCAACAACTGAAGCAAAATCACTGAGACGATCAAAATGCAATCAAGAATAGAGAAATCGGAATAGAGAAATTGCTCTTATAAAGGCCTTCAACGAAGCCTCGGTTGTCGAACTCTAAAAAACCAGGTTTGCTCTCATGCATCTCACCTCGGCAGG
This sequence comes from Pohlia nutans, assembly GCA_022496805.1. NCBI lineage: Eukaryota > Viridiplantae > Streptophyta > Bryopsida > Bryales > Mniaceae > Pohlia > Pohlia nutans. The sequence continues at coordinate 3,906,861 of CM040105.1, forward strand.
TGGAAAAGTTTCATCTCGATGACGTGTTCTCCTACCGAGGCATGGATCGGAAACAATATATATCGATTGATGACGTGCTCTCCTACCGAGGCATGGATCGGAATCAATATATCGATTGACATTAAGAGAGGTCTCGGCGGAATGGAATTTCAAAGTCATGCATAATTTCAAACTACCAAAGCTTCTCTTGTTGATCAATAAATGGCAAAGGCTGCAAGAGTCCTCTTCACTTTTGTTCACTGCTTGAGTTCGCTCTTTCCTTTCAAGACCACTTGCTCGTTCATCGTCTGTCCATTTCTGTTGTAACACAAGCTTCTATATGGCGGAGCAAGACCTGGCTACTCCTAGAAGTGAATGCGAGAACCATCTCCTACATTCTGCGATGAAACGCCAACCAAAAGGAATTATGTCAAGAAACTTGCATGGCCATGCAATGTGCCTTGATGATATCGGCTGATGGAGTACTTGGGTGAGGTGAGCCAGATCATCCCTGCAATATATGCATGCGTATTTTATTCAGAGATTTGCTCCAGTGAGTTGTGCTATTTATTGATTGTACACCGGGTCATGTAATACAAGTGTACTCACTAAAAGTGAGAGCTGGTGGTTAGAACAACGACAAAACTCTAACACTACTAGAAAATCCAATTAATCTGTTGATTCGGTCGCGTTGATCAGGGACTCTTTTCTGTTGATTTGAACAACAATCTGTTGATTTGAACAAAAAATTGACCAATGCTGATGTTGTCTCAATGTTGTTGTGTGAGCTCATCATCTTCATTTTTTGTAGTAATTGTTTTAGTTCAATTCTGCGTTATTCTAGTTAGAAACGGAATGTTTTATTAAAAAAACAAATCATCAAATTTGGTTACCATTTTTTACTATGTAATAGATACTGTGTATATCTACTCATGAAAAAAAATTGATAAAATTTTGACCCATTTTGGTGATGCTTTATGTAAAAAGTAGATTTTTTTTTATTGCACGTGGTGTTCAACTTGACAATGGAGTGCACCCCCCGGGGCTGGACATCAAGATCAGTGATAGAGAAATAAGACTTGGATCCTGGTTTTTCCAAATTTTATTGAAGTGGGAGTCCGCCTTTGCCTGCAGGCACAATTTATCTTGGTCAACATACTGTGTTTTTGTGATAATTGGAAATTGAGTTGACTTTGTGATAAGAAATCTTAAAGTGCAGTGTTCAAGGAGGATACTTTTAGCCCTTGAGAAAGTAGCACCTCCTTGAACACTGCACCCTTTGATTCCAAATTTTTTCTATTCAAGCTAATGCAATTTTTGTTTTTTCAAAGCTCTAGAAGTGACAACTGACAAGTACTTCAGTTTTTTAATAGCTTCTACATGTTCCACATCATCAATTCCTTGTTCAGATGCTGATTTATCTGCACTAGAAAAAGGGTGTGCTGCAATAATAGCTATAGAATGTTATGTAGAATCTATATTCAAAGCCACAATGATATTTATCTATCGACAAGGAAATTACACTGTTCATTTTTTTTAGTATCATCCATGATTTAATCCCTAAAGGACCAAGGATTCTTGGTTTTAAAATGATAATTTCAATGGCGGATGAAAAAAATGTGTTTGATTCTGTACATCGTCCACTTTCTGGATGGTTGGACGTTTAGGGGTTAAGAACGCAAAACAGTTGAAGCCCATACAAAGCACCGAAGTATGGGGGAGAATGAAGCAAGACCAAAGGCTGGAAAATTTGAGGCCGCGTTGTCATATCTGCTAGCCCTGATCCAAAGGCTAGGCAAGCCACTAAAACGCTACATCTACCACTAACAAGCATAGCAACAACTACAAAGAAGGCCACAGGGTGGGGGACGAGAAACCACATGACACATGCTGCAAAGGGAACTCTGTCGCTGCGACCCGGGCATACTGGGGGTCGGGACAAAGGAACCCGGCACAAGAAGTGACGGGCAGGGCCTCGGCCCACGGCTTCATCCGTAGTGCCCCATTGACATCCGCTTCATCCCATCTGCGACATCATCCACGATTTTATCCTCCAGCGTTCCTCCCTCCAACACTCAAACCCATAAGGTTTTCAAAAATTAGAGAGTTTTGGAATTTTAAACATCATCCTTGTCCTTCTAAAACTCCCTTTCACATCACAAGTACAAATTACCACTATTTCACATTTTTGTGTAAATTAGTATTAATTTACATTCTTGGGCAATGGAAGTCGAAACTCTGAGTATGTATGATTTTGTATCTTTGACTTCCACCATGGATGCTTGTTTAGTTTTTTCCATGGACCTTGGATTAATCCCCTATGACCGAGAATGTGACAGTTGTGGAAACGTCTAGATGGTTTTTGATGGCAATGTGGGCGTCGGGGATGTAGACGGTGCATATACATCCGGGGTGCCATGTGGTTTGAGAAGTCAAAGTTGACTTTACAGCATGGATTGACTTTGATGTATTGTTGGAGCAACAAAGACACGCAAATCAACGCAAGACTTCATGCAGGTGTTGTTTCCAGTCACACTTTAGTTGATAGGTATAATTATTGTTGGAAAATATGTTTTGTGGCCGTCTATGGTGAAGAGGAAGAGAAGATTGGCGGCATAGGGAAAATTTGTTGAGGTAGATGAGAGTAAGTTTGGGAAATGAAAGTTTATCGTGGCCGTAGAGTAGAGGGGCATTGGGTTATTGGTGGTGTAGAGCGCGCTTCGAAGAAGGTATTTCTAGCTATGGTGCCAGATCGGACAGCGCTGACACTAGAGGAGATTATTGTTCGGTATGTGGAGCCAGGGACGACTATCGTGAGTGACTGTTGGCGGGCATATGGCACGGAGCGCCTCCAGCGTCTTGGATATTTTCAGCAAACGGTGAATCATAGTTTGGATTTTCGAGATTCGGAGACGGGGGTTCACATGAACACTATTGAGGGGATTTGGAATGCGGTGAAGAGTCTTTGCCACGGTAAGGTACGGTAAAGAATCATTATGATGGCTACTTTGCTAGATTCATTTGGTGGCAAAACTTTCTTCATACTCCAGGCACAGCGTTCTACATTTTTATAGAACATGTATTGCACTTTCATCAAGAAATTGATGGAGTTGTTTGGTATAGTATTTTCTATTTTATATATTATATATATTTAGTATATTTATATAGTATATTGTATTATTATATATATAATTTTTAGTATATTTACTATATTTACTATATTTACTATATCTATTATGTTTAATATACTTATTTTGTTTAACATATTTATTGGAATTATTATATTTACGAAGTCTAGTCTATACATATATTTAATATGGTTAAATGTAGTATATTTTTATTATCATATTTAGTATATGTTGTATATTTATATAGTGTTTAATATATTTAGTATATTTATTTAGAATATTGTATACCATAGTTTATATGTCATATGAAACTTAATACATTTCATACATAATTTTTCATAAGTGCCTAAAGGGCCTTGATTGGGCACTTTCATATTCATAAAGTTGAGATGAATCATAGTTAAATGACTTCAAATAAGGTAGTAAGAGTATCCAAATTGAATGTTAACTGTTAATTTAGAGAATCAATTAAAAATATTAAAGAATATGTACTAACAAAAAGAACATGCTCTATGTTTTTATCAATTATAAACTAATCATAATGTGAAACTCTAGTAATTGAGTCAAACTCATCAATTTCTTACTTTTAAATGCATATTTCAATTTCCAATATTTTCTCCATGAAATAAATTTTATTTTTATTTAACCCATGAGTGACCAGTCGACCATTTATTTAATCGTAGCCCAGACAACAGTGACTGCCCATGGTCAGGAAATGACATTTTTTAAATTTTGATTTTTTGTCAAAATTGGAGGTAGAGACCATGTTCTAATGTTGTTTGATACATTTCATTTGCAATATTGAGGTTCATTAAGGAATTTTTCAAAAAAAAAGACCTCAATATTGTCCTAATGTTATAAAACTTACTATTTTGGGAAAATAATGATGTTCTCTCATTTGAAAATTTTGCCTTTTTAAGTTTTAGAATAAAATTTCTAGTTTTAACCAATCATATCAAATTTCAAATTCTAAAAATAAAATTTGTAATTTTGGTGAATATCAACTGGTAAATTCTTCTAAATTCATTAAATGAGTACCTAAAAATATTTTTAGAAGTTTGACTGTATGGATAATTACTAAACATCGTGCTTCTCATTTTCTCTTTTGAACCAAATTTCATCAAAGTTGCAGAAGTAACATTTATAACACATCTAGGTTTTGCCCTTACCCCCTCTGTCATTTAGGGATTAATTTGAGTTTTTTACAATTCAAAATGTAAATTTGAAATTTTATATGGTTTTTTTAAGTTTTAATTTTTGTAAAAATCATAGTAATTACAAAACAAATGAAATAAAATAGTTTGGATTTTTAAAGGAAAATAGAAATATTAGTAAAGAACCTAATGGTTTTAAGTGGAATGCTTCTCAATCTTATATTAAGTAGTGTATTTTAGAATTTTAGCTAAGTTTTTGTTCCTGAAAGTATTATAAAAATTGCAATGTTGATAACTTTTGATAAACTTAAATTACAATAGAAAGTAGATTGTGAAGGCTACATTTTTTTAGGTGGACCTAATTACATTAGAAACAAGAAATAGGTGAGAATCAACTAATAACTAGTCATTTTTGGATTGTTGAGTGCTAAAGGGTTAAAACTTTGGATTCATTGGAGGCTTTAATAGTTACAAAACTCACAAAATATATCTTCACAATTCATTTAGCAACATGTATTTGCAACTCTCTAAAAAGACGTCCGCACCTAAACATTTAGAGCTGCAAGTTGTGTTGGTTCAGGGTGTTACCAATTGTTGTGTTCATACCAAAAATACAGTAATGATATTTGATGACTCGGAATCCAACGTGGCGGATGAAAAAATGAGTTGGACAAGGAGAGGTTGCGTGGTGTTTGCCGACATGTATTGTGAAAGGTCATTAGTAGTTCCTATTTGACCTTTCAAACATGAATCTACAAGAACTTGGTGAATGTGAAGATTTATGTACGTATAAGGGGTGGTAGCATAAAAAGGCATTGAAGGGTCACTTAAGTTATTTATAAAATGGGAAATTTTCTGGTGGTCAATGCGACCCTTTTGCCAGCTCTCCCCTATCTACTAGGTAGCAGTTAATTAGCACATTCACATGAATGTACACGGAAACACCCTTCACCTCTCACCTATATAATTTTCGCTATAGTATTAGCTGCACTGCATACATTTTCATGTCGCTACACTAGTCTTCCAATGGACATTGTTTGTTTTGTTTCTCCTCAGCTACAATAGTTCCATTAGGAATTTGTGAACTTTGTCGACGGATTATACAACACTGCCACAACCAAAACCAAAGCACATCAATAATCGTGTTAATATTGTTGTTATTTCAAAACTTGATTAAAAATAAATGTTATTGAATTCACTTGTTCTATGAATGCTTAGCAACCGCTCCTTGCTTGTATACAATGTTATCACTCAATGATTCCACCTGCGCACAAAAACAACCCACACTCCAAAAAAATCAAAACAAATTCCTCTTTTCCCTTTATTGTACAGTCCCTTCCGTTTTTTTATTTTTCTACAAATGCCTTTGTTTCATTCATTTTGGCTCTTCTTTATTTCTTTTATTTTGAAATTTACTTTGAGTGAATTAGGTTTTTGGATTCCACTCTTCTATCAATATTGTCCTCGCTCTTAGCATGCATTGTTGATGTTGAGTATGGGATCCCACTTACACACAAAAAATACCACCCTTCTATGCTTGAATAAATAGGAATTCTGTAATTAAAATGACATGAATTTGCCCCTTACCTATGCTATAGAGTCCCCTTTTGTTTTTGTTTTTGTTTTTAGTTCCAATTTAGCTACTTTTTTTACGTTTTTTCTGCTCTATTGCAAGTCAATAATTCATTTGCACACAACACAAACAAACTCCGATGTTGCAATGAGTGTGAGCCGTTTAGGGGACTCACATCCTAGGTAATACCTTTTGAATTGCAAATTGTTAGTCTTTAAGTCTTCAATTAGTCTAAATAAATATTAGCTCTAATTATTTAAAGTTTTAAAAAAATAAATTATTTTGTGGTTGTCTTGGAGCTTGGTCATGTTTGATTCTACTAGCGTAATGGGTTGGTATTCCGTGCAAACTAGTAGATTAGATTAGGAGATAGTATAGAAATTGCAGGAATTAGTGTATTAGTATAAGGACTAATGGTGTTTTGTGGGAACTAGTGGGACTCTTGAGAATCATTGTGGAGTAGGGTTAATTAGAGTGATTCATCAATAAAATAGCGCAATATGTAGTAAAATGGAGTACTCTACGCCAAAATGGTGCAATTTGCACCAAAATAGCGTAGGCTTCAGCAGCTAGTGTAGGCAACACTTAGATTGTGTAGAACACTGTATTTTAGCGTAGGCAACATTAAATTACAGGGCCCAACAACACTAGTGGATGAAGAGTGTGAACGAAGGCTGTTCGGATGAAGAGCAAGAGGCGACACCATCAAAAGCTCAGTTTTTTTAATTTTCCTCTTTTTCCTCTTTCCTTGAGCCAATTCAGAGGAGGAGGGGGAAACGGCATTTTTCCAACATACCGATGCACCATTTCCTATAGCGACGCTCTATTGATTTGTACATAGGATAGTGTTGTGAATTTGGCAAATAAGACAGGATTTTGCCAATTGCGGTCGTCAATCTGCAACGGAGAGGCTGCATTGTTGCAGTTGAATGTGTAGCGACTTAGTAGGGTGGCGGATCTATCAAGGGAGCACAAATATTTAGAAGAAATATAGAGATGTGGAAAGTTGCAAAAGAAAGGGCAACAAAAAAAAACACAAAAAAATGAAAGTACACCCCCGTGTCCACTGAAACGCCAGCCGGCGTTGTTGTTTTGTGTATTTTATATAAATTTTTATAATTAAAATTTAAAAAATAGCACCTACCGGTTGCCTTCAAGCAGGTGCTGCAATTTAATTTATTTCTATTTTTTTGGATTTAGCTTTGGTTTTTGAAACCTAAGCCTAGAAATTTGTCTTGCTACTCAAACTAAATTTTATATGTGACCTTACTTACTAAGTTTAATTTATGAACTTATTTATTCTAAAGTCCTCTAATTTTTGGGTTTGTTTTATGAGCTTAATTATTGAGTACTAACTTCCTACATAAGAGATTGGGTTGTTGAAATCCTATCCTCCCTCCACATTTCAAAATTTGCTTTGAAGGACTTGATTATGAGATTCACTCTCATGACACTCCCGCATATTGTGTCAAATTGGTGGCGCGTTGGGCTCTGTGCATTCAACGTACCATACATGTATGATGCAACAACAATCAATGCTCAAAGGGTTTTTTTCTCTTAAGTGGCAATATTGTAATCCACAACAATTGAGTAAATGCATTGCCTGAGGTACTTAGACAAACCCTAAGCCTGCAAGTACTCTCTTTTCCTGGCTACATGTCTAAGGAAGCTGTTTATGCTCCAATTGTGTTGAACATGGATCAGAAGTTTTGAAGCGATGGCATCTAGGTCACAAAGTAGCGGACAACAAATGCATGCTCATCAGATATTGCTTTCCAATTTGCACTTGTTATTTTTTATTTTTTCTCTTGTGAATATACAATAACAAGTAGTGGTATGTTGCGGACACCTCGTGTACGACTTAAAACTGACTATATTTTTGATTTTTGTTATGGGCACAGGTGAAGGATACCACCTCTTGAGAAATTCTCAAATTTCCAATCCTCGCACTTGGAGCTAGAACCTTACTTATATTCTTTTCCTGCAAATCACTCTGTTTTGCTATTATAGCTTTCCTTTAGAATTGTCGATCTTCTTCAAGCAAAGTTGGTATCTAAGCAGTTGTTGTATTACAATCTGTTGTAGTGAATCCCAAGCAGTAACTTGCACTTAGGATTTGCAGTATTTTTAGAGATGCCTCTGTCAACTGGTTTACAATATTGGATTTTGTTTTATTTCTTTGCTTACGTTGTAAGCTTAGAATGTGAACAATTTTGTAATGTTATGTGATATTGGATTTTGTTTTAATTCTTTGCTTACCGTGTAAGCTGAGAACATGAGCAGTTTTTGTGATGTTATATGATATTGGATTGTGTTTTAATTCTTTGCTTACCTTGTAAGCTTAGAATGTGAACAATTTTGTGTTTGAGGAGTTTACTTCCAAAAAATTACAAATGGCGTGCAAAAAGATATACATCACAAAATTGTTCACGTTCTAAGTTTACAGGGTGAGCAAAGAGTTATAACACAATCCAATATCACATAACATCACAAAACCCGCTCACGTTCTAAGCTTACAATGTCAACAAAGAATTAAAACAAAATCCAATATCACATAACGTCAAAAAAAACCGTTCACGTTCTAAGCTTACAAGGTAAGCACAGAATTAAAACACAATCCAATATCACATAATTTATGTGATTTTGCTTGAGGTTTGGAACCCTGATTTAGTAGTGGACACAAGCCTATTTACTAAATCTGTTCTTATTAAGGTAAGGTGGGAGTTTGATTTTTGAGATTGTTTAGAATATCCTTTGAATTTTTAAAGAAAGAAAAAAACCCCTTTTATTTCTTCTAGAATCGCAGAGCTCACTGTAGAGCTAGAACTTAATTGATTTTTTTTTAATTTTTTTTTTGGAGTGACACCGTTCACTCCGTTCATTGTTCAAATGAGATTTGAAGAGTTCTCATTAGTTGTTCACGTTACTCAAAGGATGACTATTAGGGGCAATTCTCTAAAAAAACATTATTCCTTCGGGCTCCTCATCCAGGACCCTCTTGACGTTTAAGGGTTAAGATGTTTATAATCAAAATTTAAATTGAGAAAATGTCTTTTTTTAGTAGTTTAGAATTATAAAACTTGAAGTTTTTTATTTGTTTATATATTTATATATTATTTTTTGAATATAAACCTAGTTTCTTGTAAATTTATTTGTCGTTCTAAGCATATGATTTTTTATAAAAATTAGGAAAAAATCAGCAATAGAATATTTTTTACTTTTTTTGAAATACATCTTTTTGAAAATATTTGTGACTCAAATTTGTGTCATAATATTTATTGTACTCATTAATTCTTTTAGGCTCTTTCAATGATGTATCAAAATTTGATTGACTATATACACACGTGTTATTTTTTTAGAACCTCTTGACTTTCCGACAAATTTCCAAGTTTTCTGCATGCAAGTATTATTACTATTCAAACACAAGACCTTGGGCTATATGAGTTCAAAAAAGTGCAAGCCCTTAGTTTTCATAACGAGCATGGAGTTTTTATTTTAAGACCCTTGCTGTATTTAGTCCATGATACCACATTTAGAACTTTCTGAAAGTACTTAAAATTGTGAATTATAGTTTGAATTTATAAATAAATGATCGGCAAGATTCAATATTATTACTCCTAGTATTTCAATCACTTACGAATGGTGAACATTGCAAAATTAGCCAATAAGCTAGTCATTTTTAAAATCACTAGACTCAAATTTATTTTTATTTTACAAATGCTAAATTTTAAACTTACAAATTGAAAATTTAATTAAAAAAAAAAAAAAAAAAAAAAAAACTAGAATTAGAATAAAAGAATTTAACAATTTCTCTCTATATTATATTCTTGATTATATTTTGAATTTAAAAAAAAAACCAAACAGTTAAATTAAAACTCTTTATTAAAAATCGAAAATTCTCAAATAAAATTTGAATGTTTTTGAGATAGAATTTCAAGTAAAAGTACCAAAATACTTTTTGATATACTACAATATTGTAATTGAAAAATTCAAAATTTGTAATTAAATTTATGAGTTCTTAAGCCATGGATGTTGCAAACATTCGTTAGCACTTGGGCGTTTGTATGGAGTTAATTCTAACACTGGAAGAAGGAATCCAGCAAGTTCTTTAGCATCTCTTTCATTAAATCTATATTCACTAACAAGTAACTTGTGGAGTGGACAATGGCCTCTTGGTTTTCTACGCTTTAATTCTCCATCTTTTGTTAAATATTCATGAGAATGAGTGCCTTTTGCTATTATATTTTTAGGAATGGGTCCTAAAACCTCTACAATTTGAGCAAGATGATCTTCATCCCGATTGTATTCGCTCCCTCCAGTTTGTGGATCAAATAATATGCTACCAGTAGCAAGTTCAAATACAAGACATCCAAAAGACCACATATCAGCTGAAGTTGAATATTTACATCCCAATAGTACTTCAGGACACCGATACGGGCGAGTTTGAATGTCATCAGTGAAAACTTTATTAGTTCGACACGCTGTCCCTAAATCCACAATTTTACATTTAATATCAGAATTAAATGGATATGATGGATCACTTGATTTTGAATCTTTTCCATTACAAGGCATAGCAAATTTGACTTGTTGAGTGCCACCACTCTCGGGCATTCCTTTAGCTTTGTTGAACATATCGAAGTTTCTAGCAATATCTGGATCAGAATCAATAGCAAGTCTATCAAGTGGCTCTAGCTCTGAGGTAACTTGTCCTTCTTCAATGTCCATTTTACTATTTGCATTTGCATCATTTGAAGGATTCCCAAATAGGAGTATTCTTTTATTATGAGTAGGAGTTGTTGGACGAGATCCAACTTTTGAACTCGGTTGTGATAAATTTTCGCCTTTACTATCACGTTCATAGTTATTGTTATCTAAATTTTCAACATGTGATGAATTTAAATTTTGTTGCATCTTTGATGGTGTAGGTGTAGAAAAATGTTGTCGTTTACTTGCGATGGTAGTCCCACCAAAAGAAAGTCTAGGATCATTACATGGGTCTAAAGGAGACATTAATAATACATTCTCTGGTTTTAAATCTGTGTGAATGATTTTAAGATCTTTATGGAGGTAATTTAAGCCGGTTAAAATTTGTTTCGCAAGATTTTTAACAATGTCAAGAGGAAGTCCTTTGTATTTATTAGCTCTTATAAGGGTAAGCAAATTATCTCCTAAGTATTCAAACACCATGCACATGTGTTTGCGACTACGTGAGGTTGTATGTTCAAAGTGATCTAAAAGTTTAACAACAGCCTTTTCATCAATTGACTTATCTGCAACTACTTTTTTATGAATTTTGATCTCTTTCTGAGCTGCTTTTATGCAATCTTTTGAACAATTTTGAATTTTTAGTGCAACGTACTTGTTATCCTGTTGGTCCCAAGCAAGCCATACAATAGAAAATGCTCCATAACCCAATTTACGTTCAGCTCTATATCTACCATTTTTAAAGGTACTACCATCATTCAAAGATAATACTTCATCTTTATTATGTTCATTACTATCAAGTTCTGAATCCACATATTTACTACTATGACTTTCTGATGTAAATTCATTTCTATTTCTTTTATTATTATTTGTATCATTTTTAGAATCTCTTGATGAAATTGAAGGTGACATACTTTCATCAATATTTGTATACGATATGGTTTGCTCTGTACATTCAGTAGAAGCACTTAGTGCAGGACTTGGTGATCTTTTATTTTTGTTTCTTGTTCTTTTAGATTTTTGTACATTGCCTCTTCTTGTCGTTTTTTTAATCCTTTTTTTATCTCCCTTTATTTTAAAAGCTTGGAATGTTGCCTCGCTTATTAACTTTGCTAATCCCGGAATTGCTCTAGATTTCCTTTTTGAACCTACATAAAATATTTTTTTCTTTTGCTTATGAATTGTCTTTTTTGCAGCCATAACTTTGCAAGGAGGCATTATTAATATAATTTTACGTCACTAAAAATTGATGTCTAAAGATTTTAAATTTATAAATGTAAGGAAGTTTTTAAAAAAGATGCAAATATAGAATTTGAATTCATTTATTCAATTAAAATTTTTGAAATCATGAAAACATTATATTATTAAACTTTTGGAAATTATAAAACATAAGTTAAAATATATATATATATTTTAAATATTACTATATTCAAAAAAGTTCTTCAAAAAATTTAATTAATTATCTTTGTATATTATTTAAAAAAAGTTTTTATGATTAAATAGATGATTTTATGATTCAATTTTTTTTGAATTCCAAAATGGTAATAAATCATATTAGTGTTGATATAAGTTCAAGTATGAAACGTTGATTTAATAGCATTAATTCTATAAAAATAACAATCTATGATGAAAAGTCAAATAGAGATATGGAAAGTTTTACCACAAAATAGAATCGACGTATCCATAGAAAGTTAAAGGTTAGTAACGATGAAAATAGTTTTTGGTTATTAAGTAACTATAAAATATAAAAAATTGGTAAAAATTAAAGCAGTGAATGCATTCATATTAGTAAAGATTACAGTACTTAATTGTTATGAAACAAGGGTTTCGTTAAAAGTGCCTATTGAAATGTGCACTATTTTTTGGGATTATTTTTTAATATTTTAATCACAAATTTTGGTATGTATAAGCAATAATATTGTACTTTGACTAGAGTCTTTTCAGATATTATTGATTGAAAATAAATCCAAAGCAAGCTATGTAAAACATATGTGTGTCATATTTATTTTGTGCTTTAAGTTTATAATCAAGAATTTTTTATAATATTAGATCAATTAAACGGATAAAAAACATTATTTTGTGCATCTTCAATAATTGTTCGTAAGTTTAATAGAAAATGTAACATTTACACCCTAATTTTTAGTTAAAAGATTGAAAAATAAACCAATCCTAATTAGTAAGACACTCCATGGAAGCAAAAACATTCAAAATGATAAATTCAGAAAAAAAGAATAATGTACTTGTGTCACCTTATATTTGAATACTTAAAAACAATATAAGTCAAACAAAAAAATAAAGCATGTGTCTTATTTATGTATTTGAAGTTCTGAAATTTTAATAATTAGAACAACAACTAAAAAATATATACTAAGTTTTGAGAACCATATCCATAGTGGTAATCTTAATAAATCCATACAATCAATTAAACCAATTTTGTATTTAAATTTACATATTACAATGTATACTATAATGAGATTGAATGTGTGGTACTTTTTATGAAAATAAACTTTAAATCATAAAAAAATCTTATTGAAGCAATTCCAAGCAAACAAACTGAATTCAATTTGTTGATTATGTGTTTATACAATAAATTCTTTGAAGGAATTTGAAAAAAGATACACCATGATAGTAAAACACAATAATATATAGTATACTCAAGTAATAAGTTATATGGTAACAAATATTCCACACTCGATATCATATCACTATAATACTATAATATATTATTAATATCAACTAAACAAATCTAGCCATCCAAAGAGTCTAAACCCAAGCCTAGAGAAAACATATCCTTGCGCACATCTGGATGTATCAATGCATTTTCTTCTTTGGGAGGGCCTTTGAAGGCCCGCTCCCTTTACTCCGCATGAGAAGTCCTCCAAAAAGACCTCCTAAAATCACACAATAACATCAACAAACAAACAAATAGTCAATATGCATGAAAAACTACGAATAATAAGAATAGATGATCTTTACTAAAAGAGTGCGACATGTGTCATACCTCCAAAAACTCCAATTGCAAAAACACTCAAATTTATAAAAGATTCATTCTTTGTACAATCAATCAAAGAAATGCCACACCTTTCAATATAACATCAACAATAGGAGTAAAGCATGTGCATCACCCCCTCAATCCTACATAAGCAAAGAAACTTAAGTACAACTAAATTCAAAATTATACAGAAAGAGTGTGGCATGTGCCTCACTCCCTAAATTCAAGAAAAGCAACAATGCAAAAATTACATACAATCACATCGAGAATAAGAATTAAACACAATGAGTGAGACATGTGCCTCATCCCATATGAAAAATAACAACTAAAAATGTTATAAATAAAAATTAAACACAAAGGGTGCCACAACCTCACAAAAATATGAGAGTATAAACTCAATGACATCAAAAACAAAAATCAAACACAACGAAGGAGGCATGTGCCTCACCCTCACAAAAATACAAGAGCATAAACTCAAGAACATCAAAAAAAAATTAAACACAAGGGGGTGAGCCGTGTGCCTCACCTTCACAAAAATATGAGAGCTTAAACTCAATGACATCAAGAACAAAAACCAAACACAAAGGGGTGAGGCATGTGCCTCACCCTCACAAAATTATGAGAGCATAAATATAAGGGCATAAACTAAATGACATAAAAAAAAAATCAAACACAAAGGGGTGAGGCATGTGCCTCACCCTTACTAAAAGATGAGAGCATAACCTCAAGGACATAAAAAAAAAACTAAACATGAAAGGTGGGGCATGTGCCTCACTCTCAGAAAAATATGTGAACCTAAACTCAATGACATCAAAAACAAAAATCAAACACAAGAGGGTGAGGCATGTGCCTCACCCTCACAAAAATATGAGAGCATAAACTCAAGGACATTAAAAAAAAAAAACTTAAACACAAAGGGGTGAGGCATGTGCCTCACTCTTAGAAAAATATGAGATTATAATCTCATTGACATCAAAAACATGAATCAAACACAAAGGGTGAGGCTTGTGCCTCACCTCCAAAATGTCACATGAGCAAAATCAATCAAGTACAATCAAAATTGAAATCAAACGCAGCGGGAATGAGGCATGTGCCTCACCTTCTAAATTCTACATGAGTGAAATGCATAAATACAATCAAAACGAGAACCAAACACATGGAGTGAGATATGTGGCATACATTTGGTATGTTTGCATAATGAACATAGAATGAGATTGTGATTACAATGCAAGGAGTGAGGTATGTGGTGAGTTTAGAAATTTAAAATTAGATTGCAATTCAAGTAGTGAGGCATGTGCCTCACTCCAAAAAATGTTCACAGAAACTCCACACATCCTCCTCAAATTGAAAATAAAGAACATTGAATTTTAAAATTTAGAATTTGGTAATAAGTGAGATGAGAACTTAATTACAACACTCATAATCTAGATTTTGAGATTGTGTCATCAAGTGATATATGTCCAGAACCCTAAATATTTAGAACTTTAAAGGAATGTGAGTTATAATACAAATAATTTAACATATTGATGATTCAAAAATTCTCAAAGATGCAAATTTCAGAGTTTCATAAATACAAGCAAATGTTATTGGAACTGAGATTTGAGATTGTGATGTGCACATAGCAACAATTTGGTGGTTGAATACTAAATGAAGCTGGAAACCCTAAAAAGAATTTAGATCTAGATCTAGATGAAATTTGAAAGTCGGAAACTTACCCATATTTAAGTACTGAAGTGATAAACACAATAGATCTCAAGGAAACTAAGAATCAGAAGCGCTCCAAAGTAGATCTTAGTACGAGAAGTTGGGGCCCAAGTGAGATAAATCAACAAGATTCTTGGTAGTGTGCTGAAACTTGTTTATAGATGAGGTGTTAACTGCATAGTAGAGTTAAAGTGATGCGACCTCTAGAAGGTAGAAGGTAGAAGGTTTAGTACCACACAAACAAGGTTATCTAGATATGCAGAACAAGTAGATCAGAACGTGGGTTGTACCAAGGCGGAGGCATTAACGTTGCAAATCACCACTATACAACATTCGGCACTTTGCAAGCGAAGCAAGACGGTGGAGAAGAGAAGCGCCGCACAAGCAAGGAGCGGCAGAAAGGAAAGGCGGCAGAGCGGCGGAGAAGAGAAGCGCCGCACAAGCAAGGAGCGGCAGAGAGGAAAGGCGGCGGAGAAGAGAGAAAGGTAGGAAGAAGCGAAAACACGACCTAAACCCTAAGCGGCCGTTTAGGTTTTTCAGATTTTAATTTATTTATCTTTTGTGGAATCTCCAAGTCTGTATAGCTCTAACTTACACAGATTTTAGAATTTTGACTTGAATTTTCTGGGAGCGCTGGTGGCACTATATTAATAGCACCTTTAAAATGGTTAGGCATGTACAATATTAATTCCTCTACTTAGTTTCATTTACTTCAACTTATTACTCTGTAATTTAATTTTGCTTGTGACTAAACAAGGTGACGCAAATCTTACAACGTTAATAAATTTATTTGGTTTTATGAGGTTTAAAAGGGTGAGGCACATGCAACACCCTTTATGAGAATAATCACCTTTGTTGAAGTTAATTTCACTTAAGTTTATGAGGGTTGAGATACATGCTACACCATCTATACATGTAATTGGTTAAGTTAGGATTTTAGGGGTTACGCATGTGCCACTTCCTTTATGAATTTAATTGCTAGGCTTGCGAGTAAGACACATGCTACACCCCATATGACACTAATTAACTTTGTTAGAATTTTAATTGATGAGGCACATGCCACACTCCACATAACAGTATTACCTTTGTTCAAATATGAAGGCATAAGGTAGGTGGGACACCCCGTAAGACAATAATTTGCCTTGATAGAAATTCAAGGGGTGAGACATGTGCCACACCCCATATAAAAATATTTTCCCTAGTTAGAATCTTAAGAGTTGAGGCACATGCCACACCCCTTATAACAATATTTTGCCTAGTTTAAATCTTAAGGGGTGAGGCACATGCCACACCCCTTATAGCCCTATTTTGCCTAGTTTAAATCTTAAGGGGTAAGGCACATGCCACACCCCTCATGACGATATTTTGCCTAGTTTGAATCTTAAGGGGTGAGGCATATGCCATACCCCTTATACCGTAGTTTACTAGCAGGTTCGGCTTAAAATAATTCTAAATATAGATGCCTAAAATTTCGGAATAATATTGGCATTTTTGCCGAATATAATATAAATTATAATTCAAAATTGCCGAAAAGTGAGAAATTGTTACTTTCCACTAGATTTTTACTTCGTTTGGAAGCATGTGTGAATTGTAGTGAAGAGAAGGTGTTGCTCTTGTAATCAAGTTCATTTACATCCGTCCACAAAGAATATGGGTTAAGAAGTAATAAGACTCTGGCTTTTGAAATGTGTCCTACACAGATTTTTGGAGTCCAATTGAACATAGAAGATGAAGTTTTATAGAAATTTCTCCAACTAACAAAAGTTGAGAAATCAAGCCTTCTTCCACCTCCAACAAGTTTTGTGTCAAAATAAGTCATTATGCAAAAGATGTAGACAAAACAGAGCAGCCGTGTAAAAGTCAAAATCAAAATGCGTTCCTAACAGTTTTTTGGAGCTCATTTGTGCATAGAAGATCAACTTTTTTGGAATTATCTTGGTCTAAGAAAAGTTTAGAAATCAAGTAATCTTTCACCTCCAACAAATTTTATGTCATTTGAAGACTCTATGCAAAAGTTATGCGTGTTATAAAAATGAAGACTAACTAGGTGCTGCACCTCAAAGTTTACATATCCCATATGCCTTGTTGTATACAACTCCACTCCACTTGCATAAAGCACAGAGCATTCTCCACTCTTATCTCACATCTTACTTGTCAACCAATGCAAGAGAGTTGTACATGACAATAAGCCAAATTTTAAAAAATTCAAAGAGAAAATTGCCGAAAGTATTAATATACTATTTTTAGGTGCCGAACCTACTTTTTGAACTTTAATTAAATATTAGACAGCAAGTTGCCGAACCTGCTAGTAAACTACGGTAACAATATTTTGCCTAATTTAAATCTTAAGGGGTGAGGCACATGCCACACCCCTCATGACGATATTTTGCCTAGTTTGAATCTTAAGGGGTGAGACATATGCCATATCCCTTGTAACAATATTTTGCCTAGTTTAAATCTTAAGGGGTGAGGCACATGCCACACCCCTTATAGCCCTATTTTGTCTAGTTTAAATCTTAAGGGGTGAGGCACATGCCATACCCCTTGTAGCCCTATTTTGCCTAGTTTAAATCTTAAGGGGTGAGGCACATGCCCCACCCCTCATGACGATATTTTATCTAGTTTGAATCTTAAGGGGTGAGGCACATGCCACACCCCTTATAACAATATTTTGCCTAGTTTAAATCTTAAAGGGTGAGGCACATGCCACACCCCTTATAGCTCTATTTTGCCTAGTTTAAATCTTAAGGGGTGAGACATATGCCACACCCCTTATGACAATATTTTGCCTAGTTTGAATCTTAAGGGGTGAGGCACATGCCACACCCCTTATGACAATATTTTGCCTTATTTAAATCTTAAGGGGTGAGGCACATGCCACACCCCTCATGACGATAGTTAATTTTGTTCGCATTTAAGAAACTAAGGCATAAAGTTACATCATCTATTTTGATTATTGTTGAATTACATAAAACTTTTTTTTTAACATGTTCTTACAATCATCTTGTTTTTTTTGTATGACCAGGCATTGTTTTATCTTAAAACAAATCATATGGATTGAAACTTAGGCATTCCTTTTTTCTGGCAAAAGTGCTCTCTCTAAGTCAACAAGCTTGTGAGAACGGTATTACAAACGTTCTATGGTATCAACCAAGAATGCCAAGAGGATTACAAGATGAAGAAGGGACGTTTCACAATCGGTACACGGATTGTATACACCGTGCTTGGGAACCCTCTCGAGAACCACATGGTTGTGTTCCAATTGATTCTATTTTTACTGCTTAGGAGAATACCGTTGGGACCCAAAATTTGATTACTGTTTTGGGTGTTGGAACCGAGAGAGAGTTAAAATTTCCAAATGGTGAAAAGTTTCATTTTGAATATCACCTTAACCTTTTAGAATAGATTTGCCATATTAGTTCTATATTGTACTTTATACTTGACAATTTATACAATACGATATTGATATATAATTTTGTCAAGGTTTTATGTGAATGAGATATTTTTATGACTGAAAATTTCTTGCTATTAAGTGTGTATCTAAATATCCAAACTTTGTCATATGCAATGATGTTTTCTCAATATTAGACGTGCATGTACATACCTCAATCTTTTATCTTGTAAGTCAAATATATATTTTTTCAAATATATATTTTTTCAAATATATATTTAAATTTATAACCATATTTGAATTATTAATATAAGAAATAATTTAAAATTATAAGAAATTTCTAGCAAGGTTTCTCATATTATTGTTAACTCAACTTTTTTTATAAAAATCCTAAAATTGTAATTTGATCGATAACCAAGCATAATGAACCTAAAATGTACCCATGTCTATATTCTTTATTTTTCTTACTAGGATAATTATAAAATGATCATATTTTCAATGAAATTTATAAATTTCCAAAAAATTGTTCATGTGCACTTTTACATATTGAAGTGCACTTTTAACGAAACCCTTGTTATGAATGCATTCATATTAGAGGTATTTTTTAAAGCTAGATTTTGATTTTATCATGTGTTTTGTTTTAAATTCCTCACGACAAATATATCTGATAATTCAATAAAGTAATACTATCAATCTATCATATTTCACTGATTGAATCTTTATAAAATCAAATTTAAATCAATGTAGGCATTGAAATTACACAATAAGAGATATGAAGTTGATGATGAAATCAACCATTTTTCAAAATTGTATAGAAAAACAAAATAAAATATATACCACAAAACCAATGACAACCTTGAAATTCAAAAATAAACTCAATTTTGAACCTTTCTTAAGGTACTATAATTTTTTTCATCAATTTTGTGATCCAAAGAGGAAGATTGAATTGAATAGAGGATGAAATTCAAAACATACTCAAATATGAACATATTGAGTTTCATTCTCTATTTGATTCAATCTTTCTTATTTAGCATTTTGAATCAAAAAGTTCATATGAAAAGTTCATAGTAGCTTTGAGAAATTAAAATAGAAAGATATGAAAATTTTAATTAGTTCACTAGGATAGATTATATTCTCATGCTAAAAAACTTTTAAAACTTAAACGAAAGTTGAATGAACTTCAAACCTCTATATTTCTAAATCTAAAACTCCAAGTTTTAATTTGATTGATTAAAAAATTACATAATATATTAAAATAAAATTAAAAAAGATAGGATAAACTCGTTGAGAGGTGAAAATAATAAAACTCAAGATGATGGGACCTAATGGATATTTCTATTGTACAAAATGAATTAATCTTATTTATTATATAATTTTGTGATATTACCAATGTCATTTTTTAACATTAGATTCATGCCTCAAGAATCTCAATAAACACTTGACTATATGATTTTAGTAAATATACATAATAAATTTACACTCTATTTTATAAAAATGCATTTATTGAATAATTGACATCCATACAATAAATATGTTATGCACTTCCTCATGTATGTTTGATAAAAAAATTCATTTGTTTCATTCAAAAGTAATACCAAATTCATGTATGAAAAAAATTCAAAATTGTAAAGTAACATAAAAGTTATAGCGTGCAACATATTGAACAATGTAGAATAAACTTCAACTTTGAAAGTTGACCACTTCAACTACTTAATTTTCTAGCCATTTTTAAAACCACCTCAAAGAATTTCTAGTTTTTGTGATTCAAGTCACTTTCAACAATTTATAGTTCTCTTTTAGTTCTCTTGCACATCTCTTGTACTAATATTTACCTTTTATGATCTTTTTTTTTCAAAGCTTAGTGCATCTTTGTATAGCTCTTCTACTCTTCTCATTCTATAATAATCATCCTATCATACTTTGTCACAATTCATCTATCTTGTCTTGAGATTTATTCTTGTCATTTGAGTGCAAGAATGTTTTGTTTTCTATTTGTTTTGTTTATCTCTACTTTTTGCGTGTAATATAATGATTGCATTCAAATCTTCATGGATATCTTTAAACTCTTCCAGGAATCTTTAAACTCTCTTGATATGACCAACTTGGGTTCCAATTTTTTTAGTTTAACATAATTTGAATATGTGACAAATATGTTGTAGTCAACTAGATTGGCATGTGTAGGTGTTCAACATAACCTTTCCAATGGCAAAATAGTTCTCGCGTGTATATATACACACTATTAGAAAAATTGTATTTGCGCACCAAGGATTACTGTCAGAGCATGGTGCCCAGGGTCCATATTGGCACTTGCTTGGTACCAATATGGGCCTTAGCACCATAGTTTGACAATATTCCTTGGTATCCAAAGACTACCCTTTTCTACTAATGGTACGATTTGCATTATATAAGAGATTAGGTTGACATGTGCAGGAGAGCAACACAACAATTTCGAAAGCAAAATTGTTTGCATGCATGTAAAACTACATGCATACGTGCACCATTTTGTATTATATAATAGAGGATGAAGTGACAACTCTACAAGATATTCTAGAATATTTTAGTGTGATATTTTATGCCTAGCATCTAGGTATGAAATATCGTGAGTCTCCAAAAGGAGGGAGAGGTCCAACAATATCCGAATGGATAATCTCCAATAATTTAGTTGCACGAGTTGCCATGTCGGCTGGAAACTTCTTCCTACTTTGCTTTTCATACAAGCACGCTTCGCATGTAGGCCAAATCTTCAAATCCTCTTCGTTGAATTTGAGAGTAGGCTCCATTTCTTTAATCGCCGTCATCTTCCGCACGCCAATGTGACCAAGTCTTTCGTGCCAGAGTTGAACATGATTTTCCTTGTTGGCTAAAAAGTAAGCCAAGACTTTCTCTTTGGTTGGATTTCTCCCAATCTTGAATAGGCCATTGATTTCTTCAAGATGTGTAAGTCTAGCTCCATCCTTGTCAGCAACATAAATTTCTTCTGCCTAATGAATGTCGAAACCCACCTTTCTGAATTCTTGAGCTTTAGGTAACATTTTGTAGTTTATAAACCAATCTTTGTGAGATGTCACATAGCGAGTAGTCCCGGAATCAAGGTACCAAACATCATCATCCTCTCTTACAAGACATGTGTCTATTACTAGTAAGGTAGGACTCTCTGATCTTCTCTCTGATCTTCTTGTCTTGTCAAGTACGTCACGTTTACCCTTGTGGTCACCATCTTTGCCCTTCTTGCCTTTGGCATTGAACTTCTTCTTATTCTTCTCTTTGCATTTAAGGGTAAATGCTTCAATTGTGGTACCTTTAGATCCATTAGAGAAAAAAGGAGCCATGAAGAGGGCCTTCACAATTTGACAGTGAGACTATACAATATAGTGTAGGAGAGCTAGTGATGGTACACAATTTCTGACATGAAAATGTGATCACCTCATGTGATTTTCCCATGGTAAGTGAGTTTTAGCTCATGGTGAATGTGCCTTTTCATGCTTATATCAATGGCCTTGAGACACACTTCTGACGAGATGTAGCATTAACTTAATTCAAGCTCTCAATTTTTAAGTCTTTCAAGTTGTAAGGTACAATTGTATTAGGAATAGTGCATATATGAACAGTTACAGGAACAAAGAGGCCATGCACAGTTACAGGAAAAAAGAGCGCATCTGTTTTCAGTTTTCACATACACATCCATCAGTTTTCACATACCAAGATGAGTACCAGGGTTTGATCTTGGTGATCAGGGTACCAGAGTAACAACGTTAGAGGTCTTGGTCTGTGATCAGTACCAAGGTTGATCTGACCACCTCAAAACCTTGGTACTGATCTTGGTCATTGACCACTTCAAAACGCGATTGAGGCTGCTGGGATGCAGGCTACAAACTTCTCTGTGCCGTTAAGGTTGATTGTCCTAAATTACCCGGAACCAAATGGAGTTAATATGAGTCATAATAAAAACTATTTTGTACATACTAAAGAATTATATTTCTATTCAGAATATAATTTTAAAAGAAGTATATTATGTTCTTTCTTGGCTTAAAAAAGCATTTATTTCAAGTACAAGAAAAAAATTCTACCAATGGGAACCGCCTTCCCGGTCCTACCCTCATAAATGTCCGCCTTTACTTACCTGAGCAAGTATAGGAGATTATTCATTCCCCTAGCACATTTAAATGTAATTGAAGGTCCCATTCGTGACTTCTGAAGGGGCCTTCTACAGGGCTCCTATTTTCTCTAATGCTATTGTTAGCAATAGATCTAAAGGTAGAAAGGCCAATTGCTTCAATACAAGATACATCAACAATATACACGGAAGGGGTTTGAGTGCATAACATTCAATAGTAAACTCAGGGACTGCCTTCCCCCCAATGAAATGATGAGGAATATACCTCACAATCTCGTCAACCCCATCATTAGCTAAGGTGGCAAAGAGAGCTCCAAAGACAAAGCTAAATGAAACCCCAAAGCAACCCCTGCAAGAGCTACTGAATGTTATGTGAAGTGAGGAAGTTTGAGTAGGTTCCTATGTGTAGTGTCCATTGCTGCTTAAAAGTTGAGCCTTAGTCCTTAACATGAAATAAGTTACATCTATACAACTATGGAAGAGACCCATCTTAGCTTTGTATCACACTAGTAGGAAATGTGTCATTTTTCGCTTACTATAAATGAAAAAGGAATGAAACTGCACCAGGCACATTGGATGTGTCAGTGCTGGTGAGTGATTTTGGTCACAAGAAGACAAAAATATAAGCATAATATTCAGCCATTGTTCACTGTTCCCACGAAATGGGGAATGAAAAACGACAGGTCTTCTACTAGTGGCTGCACTACAAAAAGGACAGAGCCTCTAATAAAAATCTGTTCATTGTCGAGGCTGTGGTGTAGCATTCATGCAGTTCTCTTCTTGTGAAGCTTCATGAGGTAATTCAACCATCTTCGCGTTCTGAAAGTTCTTATGGAGCTCCATGTAAAAACCCCGAGTTCGATACCAAAGCGCTCCTGCAAATCCCGCAGCACCTATACTCACCGCCATCAAAGTGAAACAAGTGCGACGAAAACAAACTGCTCCATCACAAATCAGCTTGGCATTACTGCTCGCTAAGTGCGATTGCGCTGCTTGTCTCCTTGCCTCCTCGTCGTAAAACCGACCTGCAATTAATAAATAAAATCCAAACATTAGGGGGTTCTCAATATGGGTTACTGCAAAATCTGGATATTAAAAAAATGATTTCTCTTTAAACATGGAGAATTAAACACCTCCTCAATAACCAGTGAAAGTTAGTATTGACCCCTTGGGGTAAGAAATTGGTTGGTGATTGAGAGGATGTGACTTTATCTCTTTCTTTTTAAGTTTTTAATTTAATTTTTTAACACATTTATAAGAATCATTAAAGTTTAAAATATTTCATTCACCAAGTGACTAACCCATTTTGAAACCCCTATTAAAATGAGACCTTGAGTAGCACATGACATTCTTTAGTTGTGGGAAGGATGCAACCTCCTCACATTCAACCTAATATTCGAAATCGCGATCCGAAAGCTTCGCAATGTTAGTAACCTCATTGGTTGATTACATTGATTTCTTTTTATGTTAATACTTTGTCTCTTATGACATTCTATTATCTATGGTTTACACACTATAAAATACATGCACCTACAATCAACATTGTGTCACAACCTAAAACCGAGCATCTTGCCTAGAATAAAGATCTTCATTACGAGCATGTACACCATCTAG
The DNA here is from genome assembly GCA_022496805.1 of Pohlia nutans. Lineage (NCBI taxonomy): Eukaryota > Viridiplantae > Streptophyta > Bryopsida > Bryales > Mniaceae > Pohlia > Pohlia nutans. The sequence goes on from CM040105.1 coordinate 3,931,214, forward strand.
ACATTATCTATTGAGGATTTATGATGAACCTGTACTTAGCATATATTTTATGTAATGTCCAAATGATAAACATGAATCATCTTACATTTGACAAGGAGATCCAATGATTTCAAACTACCTTACCCTGCCGCTAGTCGTGCCAAATAATTAATTTTTTTGCCTAAATGCTTTTCAACATATGCCAAATTATGTGGATATTATCTAAGATTCTCTTTTTCACCATAGAAAATAGGTTTTTTTTAAAAAAAAATTCATAAAGATTTGCGCTTCTCATTTTATAATCATTTTTGGCTGACCCGACAGCCGTGTATAGTATTCCTCAAAACTGAGTAGGAGAATAATGAGTGGCAATTATGGGTGCATGGATTGTAGCACTAAAAGACTCTGGAGCACTAAAATTTTGTAAAAGAAGTAAGAGCATCTCTACCAGCAACTTTGAATTGCACTCTGAAGGTCATCCAAAAATCACATGGCATACCATGTAGTTTTTCACCAACATCATTTAATTATACTCTAAAAATAGTAAGTAAGCCGTTCATAAGTCACTATGCATGGATTGTGCAATTATGACGGATGTGCAATTAACCCCCAAGGGACCAAGTAGCCCAAATCATGCATGCCTCATGTTTAATTTTAGTAGTTTGAATACATCCTACATGGAGTTGCTTTTCTTTAAATTTATTTGTTCCTTGACCAACACATGCAATGTTCTTTACTAATTTTAGTGATATAAAATTTGTTCCCATTTTAAATATATTTTCCATAATCCGATTGATTGAATTTTTGATTTTAAAACCATGAATCCTTGGTCCTATCAAGAGTTAAGAATAAAGATACAATAACTCTTAAGCATCCACACTACAATTACCCGGTCAAACCTCATAGATCTAATTGTATAGATAGAATCTAAAATTCATAATGTGCAACTTTTATTCATACATCAAGTTCAAAATATTCCTCTTAGTCCCATTTTATTATGCATCTTTGCAATTCTCCAAATCTGGAGAGGGCTGTAGGCATTTAGGGGTTAAGGTAGCTTGAGTTGTTTTGAGAGCCATGAACTAAGTTGTTGTATTCAGTGTCTTGAACGGTTGGGACAAGAATATCATGAGTGGCTTGGCTATGCTTGGTAAAGGCAGTCACGATGTTTGTGTAGTCCCAACCGTCGGGCCGACCTACCAATTTAGGACAAGGAAATGCGGTTTGAATATTTTAACTTCAACAATGGTTCTTATTACTAATATTTATTTGACATATAAATAAGTTAGATTTGACATATAAATAAGTGTGATTCAACATAGTAAAGTCTCAATTTAATGAATTGTCTCAATATAATGAACACTTGTTATCTTCCAAATCTGAGGTCATAATTAAAATGAGACCCCACATTGTCTCAATTTAATGAATATCCCCTTAACCCATGCACATCCATTTTTCCAGAGCCAAAGAGTTATCCAGAGTGTTGGTGGAGATGCTCTAACTCAAACAAAGAAGGGAGGGAGGGAGAGAGGGGTGACGTACCTGCAAGGGGGCCGGAAAGGATGTAATTGCCAATGGAGCAGGAGATGTTGAGGCAATTCACGAGCGTGGCGAAGCGCTTCAACCCAAACTCGTCGGCCACAATGGTGGTGTAGAGCGGGTACTGCGTGCCAAATGAAAGGCCCAGCAAAATGGAGCCATAGTACAAACAAGCCGGCACGTTGAGCGCCAGCAGAAGGTAAGCCAGCGCCATGACCAGCAGCATGAGCGTCTGGAACTTCGTCCTGGCAAACCCATACCGCCACAGCAGGTAGTCCGACGCGAACCCCCCTCCCCACCTCCCTATGGAATTCCATATGCCCAACATTGACACAAACGTGCGCACTTTCGTCGGCGCGTACCTTGCAAAATGCCAAAAAAACAGTTAGTATTTCAAGTGAAACAGAAATGTACTCTTTGAATTAAAGTCTAAGGTGGATGACCCAATAACCGACGTGTACTATAAACCAACAATATCTTCAATAGGTGCTCATTGAAAGCTTCTAATTCTATACCATTACTAGATTTGCGTGAAAAGCTTAAAGCGTTGGTTTGTGGGCCATCCACTATATACAGTCTACCCTCCATTCAATGACACTCCACCATAATGTGATGATATCATCATTTCAAGCAATACACATGTAGCAAGTCATTTTTGTGACTAATCCATGCATGTCACCATGCCTGCCACATTGAAGGTTGGGCTTCCCAAACATATCATAATAGAGAGGGACAACTGTACCAATGTAGACATGTGCAACTTCAAATTGGTGCTACATGCTCAAAAATCTATCAAATTGAGAACTGTAAAGTGCAATAAAAAAAACTCAGACAATCTACTTTTCAGCAAAAGCACATTGAAGAGTATGAATGTATACATGACCTTGGAGGTAGGGCTTCCCAAACATATCATAATAGAGAACTGTATTTGCATAGAAGTGTTTTAGAAATCTACCTCAGAAAAGTTAGTACTGATTCAAGTGAAACATGAACATACAATTCTTTGAATTACAGAATTATACCATACATGAGGGTGCTGATTAAATAGCTTGGTGTCGAAATTGAATTTTCTTGGACGTCACATTTTGAAGAGGTCTATGTGAATCACAAGATGACATGATGTGGCACTTTTTGACCAAAATTAAGTAAGAAATGAGGGTATTTGCATAGACAAGTTACCCCAGGGATAAACCCAATTGGGCCATGTTGTCGGTGGCTGTGAGCCCGGAGCCCACTCCAAAGATGGTGGCCACAAAGAGCAGCCAGAAATCCAAGCTCAACAACGCTTGCAAGATTGTATGGTCGTCTCCTCTTTTCACAAGTATTAGTAATTTCTTCCCTCCAGCTTCTTCATCAACAGGAATTGATTCACCAGCCTCTTTCTCTGGAGCTTCAGATACACTCTGCAGGGCCACCCACACAGGCAAGTGAGAAGACAAAAAGTATTTTTTTGCAAATTGTGCAACAAGAAACAAGAAACTATGCGGCATATATTGTCTAAACATAACCTCTCCACCACTTACACCAACGTTTAAATTTTTAATGTCAAATAGGAGCACTATAATAGTTGTGAGCAGTCATAGCGACATCCACCCTATTAGAATATTTTGCACCCTTGTCACATTGACTAAAGCACACTAGTCACACATTCAAACCCGTACAACCATTTTATAGTCGTTGCCCCTTTTTTACGGGCTGCCCAAGATGAAAAAAGTATTTTTTTAAAATAAATAAAAAAACTTCAAATAGGGAATCAAGTCTACTTACCAATCCAATTTGAATCATGTCAATCCAAGTTAAACTCCACCGGGGAGAAAATTTCAAAGACAAAGACTTCAATATTGTCCTAGTATCATAATTTGAACAGAAGGAAGCCTACATAGAACCTACTAAAAGAAACAAAATAACACAAGGCATGATTTGGCATGATTCTCTATCACACTACAAGCAAACCCGTCTCTTTCCACTGACTCAAATCGAGGAAGCCCTTGTCCTATATGACCAAAAGCACTCACCAATTCTGGAATGGCTCAAAATAGCAGTGAGAAGCGACCAGTTTCCTTGTAGTATCAGTACTCACATCTTTTTGTGATTGCAGGAACCAAACTCTGTTGAGATTAAGTTTTTATCACTGATGATTTCTTATGCAATCATTCAAAGTCCTTTAGGTGAGTGAAATACCAATTCATGATACATCAAAAACTGCGCACTTGAATTGGAATATACCAAAATGGTTGCAAATCGTTTCTGAAACATGAAAAGAACTCATTTGTTGTTCACCTGAGGCTTCTTCTCGATGTCGAGCTCAGACAGTTCCATGCTTTGCTTGCCATGAAGCTCGGAGGTCCAGGAGATGGCAAGCAAGGGGACAACAAGAAGCACCAACAAGCCAGCGCCGATGCCGCGCTCCGCATTCATGCTCACGGTAGTCACATTGCTCGCAACGCTGACCCCCATCAAGTAAAACGCCAAACTGAAACCCAAGCCCAAGTAACAATAAAACCATTTGCCATCAGGAAAGCCCTGGAACGCCGGCACCCCATTCCGGATCACAAACATGGCAAGAATTGCAACAGTGGAAGGCAACCACACAAGCAGCAACAGAAACTTTTCAGGATTCTTGGAGCCTTCAATGGCCACAAAGACTTGAATCAAAATGGCGCCGCTGATGCCAATGTAGCCCTTCATGAGGCTGATGACGATGCCGCGTCTGGCCGGGAACATTTTTACTGCTTGCACGAGGACCGCCGTGTTGAACATGGGCTGGGAATTTGCGCCCAGGAACAGGAACAAGCACATCTGCCACAGGCTCGGATTGATCCGTTTTGTCAACGCTAGCCATGCTAAGACGTAGCCCAGGGAGGCTTGAATTGAACCCACGAAAAGGACAATTCCTGGCGAGGAATAGTCGTAGAGTAAGCCTGCTGGGATGCCGAGATTCACTCCGAGGTCCTTGAAATTGGCGACGATGTTCATCTGTTGCTGGTTGATGTTGAGAACCGATTTGAGCTTTTGTGAGTAGATGCCGAAGCTGTACGCTCCTGCGCTTGTGATCATCACCACGATGCCTACTGCGATCACAAACCATCTCCCTCGCAGCACTCTCCTCACGGTTGCTAACGAGTCCGCCATTGCTGCCAACTCTTGAAGAATCGCGAAAACCCTCCCTCTAGGGTATGTGATTTTATTGCTCATCAGCCATCGCTGAATTGCTAAAACCCTAGACCTCGGGTAATTTTATACTGATATACACACGTACTATGAGTCATGAGCTTGGGTTGTGAGCAATGTCCGCGGTGCAGGATTGCATGATGAGGTTCTCCTGGTACACACGAATTTTATTTTCATGGAAGAAGAAATGCAGGACGCCTGAGTGACAAGGATTGAAGGTCTACCAATTTCATATCTGTGGGTAATTTGATCGACGGCAGGATTTATGCTGAACCTAATTCAGGATTAATGGACCCACAGCAAAAGGAAACGTAAACTTGCAGAACTGATATATATCAAGCATAATACTATCTGCACGTCGTACTAGTACTCAAAACTTACAAATGATCGGTGTGGAAAGGTAGACGTTCTCTTACTGAACTTGAGCTTTCTATATATCTAGATTTAGAAACTGGTAACTGGTAACTCCATTTATAGAAAAAGCTCACCTTACTACTCTTTGTTGAGATGACCTTATCTATTGACTAACTGCAGGGAAGTAAGTCGGTTTCCCACTTCAAAAGAGCCCGAGAACTGAACTTCAACATGAATTTAAGAAATTTTCTTGAACAATACTCTGCACATAGCAATGTACCAAGCTACAATTTACAGGCGTGGTTCCTCAGATGTCGGGATTCAAGCCACAAAAGAGAAGAATCTGGCTGCCCTAAAAACTGACTGCTCCTAACAAATCAAATCGACAGTTTCTGTTCCGAGGGAAGTACTACTGTGAAGGCAGAGAGTGACTAATTCTACCTGGGCCCCAAATCTTGAAAGTGGTTCAGGGCAATTCTATTCCGAGACAAGATTTTGATGGCAGAATTTGGAAAGGAATCGCAAATTATATTAAAATACATGTATGTGACACTAACTTTCTAAAGTCCACCTTTCGCAATCTCTGCTTCAGCAATTATGTTGTCTCGTTTCTCAGCCTTTCCATTGCTCGTCACGCGCTGATACTCTTCGTGGACTTCTTGGTACAAGTTTCGGGTTCGAAACCAAAGCGCCGCAGAGCAGAGAGCGGCGCCGAGCGTGACGCCCACCAGCACTAACAGAGAGCGACGAAAACAAGACGAGCCGATACATTCAATATTTGACTGATTTGAACCGGGGTTTGTGTGCCTTGCTTCCTTGTCGTAGAATTTACCCACCACGGGGACGGACAGGACGTACATGCCCACGGGGCTGGCGAGGCCAATGCTGCTGTACAGAGTGGCGTAGTACTTGAGCCCGAAGATGTCCGCTACGATGGTGGCGTACAACGGGTACTGCGCGCCGAACGACAGCCCCAGGAAGATGGAGCCGAAGTAGAGGCACCCGGGGATGGCCATGGCGATGAGGAGAAACGCCATAGCCATGAGCACCATCATCAGCGCCAGGAACAATGCCCTCGAGAATCCGTAGTGCCGCAATAGATAATCGCTCGTGAATCCCCCCACCCACCGCCCGATCGCGTTCCAGATGCTTACGAGTGACACGAACGTCTTCACGTTCGCGGACGCGTAGCCTAACGACAGTCCCAGCTGCCCCATGTTGTCCGTCACTGTGAGTCCCGAGCCGATCCCGAACGTCGTCGCCGTGAACAGAAGCCAGAAATCCAGCGATCTGTATGTTTGCCAAATCGTGTGATCCTCACCTTTCCTTGGCCATGGCTTCTTCGAACTCACCTTGGAACTCACCTCACTCAATGCAGTAGCTTCGAGATCTCCAGGGTGAGAATTCGCAGCTTCTTTCGACAGTGGCGATGTTGCGTTTTCTTCTGTCGACGTGAGTTTTGGCCGGTCTTGTGCCGTCTCTGTCAACGGTCTTGTGCCTTTCGACAGTGGCGATGTTGCCTCTTGTGCGATTTCTGTCGACGGTCTTGCGCCTAAGTCGTCACTTCGTTTTCCATAAAGTTCAGATCGATACGTGATGACTCCGAGGGGGATGAAGATGAGAGCCATCAAGGTAGCGCCAATGATCTTCTCACTGGCGACACTGATATGCAGCAAGTTTTGCGACACGCTGACTCCCATAAGGTAAAACGCAAGCACGAATCCAAGCGCAAGGAGATAGTAGATGTACTTGCCATCAGGTAAGCCGTGGAAGGGAGACATGGGGCGGATGACGAGGATCGATAGTAAAGCAACAGAAGACGGCAGCCACACGAGCATTATCAGGAAGCTCTCGGGGTGGCCGTTTCCAAACAGGGTGGTGTAGATTTGGATGAGGATGGCGCCGCTGATGCCGATGTAACCCTTGAGCAAGCCGATGATGGCGCCCTTGCTGGCGGGGAAGAGGTGGACGCAATGCACCATGACGACCACGTTGAGCATGGCTTGTGCGTTTGCTGCGATGAGCAGGAACACGCACATCTGCCACAGCGAGGGCGCGAGTTTGCCTGTGACTGCAAGCCATGCTAGCGAGTAACCCGTTGCAGTTTCCACTGCGCCGAGAAACAGCACGCCTCCTGGTGACCAGTAATCATACAGCAGCCCCGAGAGCAGGCCGAAGTTCACGCCCAAGTCCTTGAAATTGGCTATCAGGTTCAGATTCTCCTGGTTGATGGAGAGCGCTGATTTCAGCTTCTGGCTGTACACGCTGAACGCGTAAGGGCCCGAGCCCACTATCAGCACCACAACTCCCACCGCAAGAATAAACCAGCGGCCTTGAATCACTTCCTGCAGCTTCGAAGCTGCCTTTGGTGAACTCATAATAATACTACTACAATGACAAGCCTCACTTGCAGTCCTTCAAGGCGGTGTTGATCTGAATATCAGATCATATCAGAGTACTGTCAGTTGGTAACGGAAACTTCCTCTATAGAAGGACAAGATTTCATGTGCTTGGTTGGAGAGATTTTCATGTGCTGATTTTTTACTAGCTGCACATGTCTACACTCTGCACAATTTAGAATCCTATGTCAGCAGCTAGCATGGAGCGTGATAATTAGAAATCATCAGCAGCTGCAGGATGACGACCTAGCTAGCTGGCAGTCCTGATTATTAGTGCAAGCTAATTAGACTCTAAATAGTGAGAGATTAGGGAGTATCACAGTCCGCGATTCTCCCACTGTCTAAATCGGGTTCACAGTCCAGCAATCGCGTAGCAAAATACTGTGATTTCAGTCTCTTTTCCGCCTCGATTTGCAGCTAGGACAGGAGTGGAGAACTCTGAGACCCTGGCGCTAATAAAACTTGATAAATTCTGATGAAACTAAGGTGTGAGTATGATTGACAAGCGCACGTGGAGAATGTTGGTGGCAATGGAGGGATGTGTGTGTCCATGGAATGAGTTGAATGATGAATCTGATTCTGCCTATTAATACTGTGGGATCAATCCTCGTTGAATTGTACTGCAGTTACTGGTTGGTGTGAACGTTTGATTGCACTCTGCAAGCAAAGCGATGCAGCGTCACTGAGTGCATGCCGAACACATGAGGCGGCGGTCCAAGTTCAGAGCAGATGTATAAGCGAGCTTTCCTTTATTATTATTAGCGTGGGGTCTGTAAAGTACTGTAGTAAGTTAGAGGCCATTTCATTTTGAATCTCTCTGAATCCATACCATTCTTACCATCCTTTTAGAGCTTATGTAATATTGGATAGTTTTTTTTTTCTAATACGGTTATTTTACTGAAGAGAAACGTGGAAGTTTAGAGACAAAGATGAAGTTGATGTCCAACAAAGGATTCAAAAAAGATGATAGCAAAAGGATTCAAAGAAAAAGATAACAAAGTATTCAAAGGAAAAGACAACAAAAGATTCAAACACTACTAGCGAAGGCGTCACTTCTCACTCAAAACAGTGTTAGAGTTCATTGTACACACTTGTCCTATGTGACGAAAGTCTTAAGCGCCTTGTCACTGAGTGCGAAGTGGCGCCATTTGACTCACCTACCGAGTGAAAAGCGACGCCTTCTCCTTGTAGTGAAAAGAGACAGAAGGTGATGTAAAATTCCTTATTTGTCTCCTTGTGTGTTTCCTACACAGATCTTTTTGAATATTCCTCTCTAATACAATAGGGGTTGTCACACCTTTATCAATCTTCAGAGAATGAGGATGTGGCACTCTCTCCTTGAATTGCAGGGGCTCCATTCTGTGAAGATTGAGAAGTTTCTTTCTTCTCCTCCAACATGAAGAATGGACGCAAAGAATGGTTTCGCATGTGAAGTTTTCACTTTGCAATGGCCCTATGTCCAATGGGCACTGGCTCATTGTCAAGACGAACAAACACTTTATTCACGCTGGCCTCGAAGGAGGACTGGAGTTTCTATCTATCTATCTTTTCACTTTGTAGAGTTTTCATCGTGTGAAGTGTTCACCCTGGTTGTCGCTAGAGAGGATCGCGGCTTCGTGATTTGTTGATGAGGGTCGCAAGTAAATCTCATTCTCGATTCTCCACAAGGCAGAAAAGGGGAGTCACAGCTTCTTCATGAAGAAGGGCCCCTACTGGCTCCTCTTTTCTCAATCTGACCTTCTCAATCTTAAAAGAAGTTTCATTCTCAGAGAAGGTGTGACAACCCCTAATTACATCTTATAATAAAATTGTACATAAGGTATCTCTATTGTACTTTTTGTTGGCACTTGCGTAATAAAAATGCTAAATACACCTTCCGCAGTCACTGTTGTGATATAATACAACCAATCCACTTACTCTACTAATGCTTGAGAAATGCAATCTTGCATAATAAACAAACCCAAATAGAAGATCAGTACTATTACTTTTGTTGGCACTTACGTAATACAATTTGAATGCATTACAACTTCTGTACACACTGGTGCAATATAATACAAGCAACCCAACTTTTGTACAGTGGGGTCCAACATGGAATGGCGTTTTTGGTTTCGCAGTGAGAAAAATTTCAGTACTGCCAACTTTGAAAGCCTCCCGAGAGCTCAAATATTGGTATTTTACCACGAAAATTTTACCAGAGACTTATCTTTAAGTTAATTATATGTATGCCAAATTTCAAGGCCAACAGATTCACCCAAAAAAAGTTATTTAGAATCTACCAACATTGGTAGCTGTGGAAATGTTTTCACTGCTGCCAACTTTGACAGCCTCCCAAAGATTGAATTAAATTTTTTTTTGCCATAAAATTCTAGGAAAAAAAACTTCTTTATGTTAATAACATATGATAAAAAATTCAAGGCCAAAAGATTAATACAAAAAACGATATTAACAATCTACCAACATGTGTAGTTGTGGGAAACAATGGGGGAAACTACACACATTGGTAGATTGTAAATAATTTTCTTTGTATAGATTTTTTGACCTTGAAATTTGGCATGAATGATTTTGTCATAAAGAGCATGTTGTACCAAAAATTTCATGGTAAATAGACAATTTCTCAACCGTAGGGAGGGTGTCAAAGTTGGTAGCAAAGTTTCCCCCATTGTTTCCCACAACTACACATGTTGGTAGATTGTCAATATCTTTTTTGTATTAATCTTCTGGCCTTGAAATTTTTATCATATGTTATTAACATAAAAAAGTTCTTTTTCCAAGAATTTCATGGCAAAAAGAAATTAATTCAATCTTTGGGAGGTTGTCAAAGTTGGCAGCAGTGAATAACTACCAATGTTGGTAGATTTTTAATAACGTTTTTTTGGTGAATCTTTTGGCCTTGAAATTTGGCATACATATAATTAACTTAAAGATAAGTCTCTGGTAAAATTTTCGTGGTAAAATACCAATATTTGAGCTCTCGGGAGGCTTTCAAAGTTGGCAGTACTGAAATTTTTCTCACTGCGAAACCAAAAACGCCATTCCATGTTGGACCCCACTGTACATCAGTTGACCAAATCACTTCAGAAAACGCCATAACAGAGTGATTATTGGTCACTTTTAGCCAAATCACGATTACAATTTCTGTAGACACTGGTGCAATGTAATACAAGCAACCCATCTTTTGTACATCAGTTGACCAAATCACTTCAGAAAACTCCAGAACAGAGTGATTATTGGCCGCGTTTAGTACATAAGATGCGACCGGTAACCACTCTGTTTTGTTGTTTTTCCAAGTAGTCATGACCCATGTGCATGATCTGCATGACATTCTAAGAGCCACCGTCGCTCTACAGGATGAGCCCTTTTTTTTCTTAGAAGAGCCCTTTTGTTCTTTTATTTTTTCCTTTTCTGTCCATCTTAAAAACACTCCAAAAAATATACTACAACTGAAAAGTTAAAGACGATTTTCATGCATGAGATTACAGGTGATGAAAATTTTCATAATTTGACCATATGAGTGATAAGAGATTTTCATATCATTGTAGCAAAGAGTAAAATGCTAGACTTGCAATAAAATGTTTATATGAATCTTACTATGAATTATCAAGTTTATGACTCAATCTTTTACTAAAGAATTAAAAAAGGTTGACTCACTCCCTCTATTCTATAATTGACTTACATATCCTAGCAATCTACTCCCTCTGTCCCACTAAAACACCTTGTTTTCACTGAAATCTATGGATTATGCTTAATCCCATGATAATTATAGAGGGAGTATGTTGACTGTGATGCAATTCCATGGTTTACGTGAGTACAGAGGGAGTATTTTGACTGCCAGAAAGTGTATACATGACAATAATCCATGATCAACATGATCAAAATCCATGATCAACGTGATCAAAATCCATGAATTAAGCTTTCAAATTGTTTGCAATGTCCTCAAGTAGTTGTCAAGCGCGCGGAAAGCTTGATTGTCGGCAGTGAATGAGTGCAGTTGGGAATCATGGTTTTATTTTGGGACAAAATTTAAGCTGATATTGTTGTATTTTAGTAGGACATGGGGAGTATCATGTACCCTAAGTTGCTAGCAATTCCAACACAAAACAATTCAATTTTTTTAGAAAGTGCCTGACATGTTGGTTTTTTAATGGTGGTGATCCATGAAAAAAAAATGTGGATGATAAAACAGCCAGCGTGGAATTCTAGGGGTGCTAGCAAGTTACAGTACTAGGGCGCTTGTATAGTACGGTCCACTAATTCCTCTTGATGAACTAACTACATTTTGGTGCACATTTGTGCACTTTGAGCATTTTGTCTAAAAAGCTAACTTTCAAACCAATTTGAAAATTATGTACCAATGATTCAATGAAAAATTAGTGAACCAACTTCTAGATTTGATCAATTGATGTCAAATTTTTTAATTTTCTATCAAAAAAAAATTCTCTTTTCTCGATACGGTCCATCCTACCACTTTAGATTTCACAAAAATGTTTTTCTCTCTCTGAAATGGATTTTTCAAATTCTCAAAATCCTCAAAAGAGTGCACAGGGACAAGAATTCTAGTTGACCGTACCATACAAATGCCCATTATATTGTATACATGATTGGACAAATTTCATATGTCAAATTGTGAACACTTGCAAGATCCCCATATGTCAACAAGGAAATGCCATTACACAGGATTGGCTGTAATGTATTTCTGATTAGCCCTTTACAGCCCACACAACCACATTGTGGTTGTAGAGGCATGTTTTTGCAATCTACCGTAAGATTTACTCCAAACCAAACATCAATGTTTGAAGTTCGGATGTGGAGCTTCGTCTCACGCATACACTCCAAAAATAAATTCATGATTTGGAGTTGTGAAGCTATCAAAACACCAAGCTACAAAACACCAAAATACTGCAAATACTTACAAATACAGTACATGTACTATGTGGTATTTTTTGTGTTTGGTAGTTTGTTATCTTCTTTTACTTTTAAGATCATGTTCTCTTGTTCATGTTCCAATAGTGTATATATTCCGATCTTGATCAATGTACCAACTCCTTTCATATTTATACATATAAATTTTGTCCTAAACCGTATATAGATAAGTCACTCTTACTTATAAAATTCACTATAAATATGTGTGAGTCAGTTCTTGACATGAAAGATTGCAATAGGGAGGTGCTCACGTAGTTCATTACAGAATAGCTTGACTTTCATTTTTGAAAATTTAACCCAAATTCTATTCAACTTTGAAGTCACACACCCTCCAAAATCTTGTTTTTGAGTGTGCATTATATGGTTCAAAGACAGACTATGAGACCAAACTTAGGAAAACATTCAACGATTTGGTGGTAAAATGGCCATGTGTTTGAAGATGATCAACCACGAATTAACCCCTAATGGACCAACCGTCCATTTTTTGGATGATGTACAAATTTCATCCACGTTTTCTCATCCATCGTGCACTTTTTGCAAGGAAAAGAAATACAACAAAATTCTATGGCAAGATAGCTTCATGCATGTGTGATCCGATTAGAAAGGGAATAATTTGTGAAAAAATTATGCCTCTTTTCATGTTGCATTAGGAGAAAAATGGGGTCCCAAAGGGGCCCTCTAAGACAGCCCGTGTTAGGTGAACCGGCTGCCCATACACCCCTCTCCTTGTAAACCCATTGGTGAAGGTCGCTGCCTGCTGACAGCGTCAGGAGCCGCAGTGTTGGCAGTGTTGGCAGTGCTGGCAGTGTTGGCAGCGTCGATTGGCGCGACCCACGGAATTGCACTGCTAGCAACCACTGTGGCACCATTGGTGCCATGTCAAAAAGTGCACGGTTTTGCCTAAATTTTTCAGCACGCGCCAAAGGCAAGGGCCCCTTTGTGACTACAAATTTCTCCTAATGCATGATTCACCAAAAATTCCAAAGATTTTAGTCTAAATGTGCTATGGAAAAAATAAAACTCATAAAATTAAGCTACCGGAAAATCTCAATAAATCATTACACTAAGAGTATTATATTTCAACCCATCACAACAAATTTCATCTATAGATTGTCAATATCTTATTCGTAATTGAATTACAAAAACATTTTTGAGTTTCAAGATTCAAATTTTATACAAAAGTATTAGTGATAGCAATTACAAATCTAACCATATAGATAGAATCTAAAATTTATAATGTACAAGTTTTATTGATGCATCAAGTTCAAAATATCCCTCTTGGTTGCATTTTATGATGCATGCATGTATGAAGCCAGTTGAGATTTTGTGAATATGACTGAGGGCAGGCTTCCATGTTGGGATCAGCTGGGTGAAAGGCACTAGAAGACAAGAAATGAAGTCTCAAGAACCACCCATATTCCACCCATTTCGATACAAATGAAATATATACTCTTGAGTTCTCCTGGTTTCACCCATTTCGGTAGAGCTTCCTCCTTTTCAGGACCGGCCACCCATACATAGAAGCCTGGCCTAAGTCTGAAATGATAGCCAACCCCTTCAAGAGAGGCTGCACATGCATCATGTGGCTTCTCATACTCACTCTGAAAGATCCATGAGTGGTACTCTTTGCAGTGTACTACAGTAGCAGTACCAAAAATATGCACTCTTTGCTTTTTATAAAGACTGAAAATGCCCAGAGGATTGATCGAAACTCAATCCGATTTAGTCAGGACTGAGTAGATCAAGTGATTTGGGATGCCGTCATTGATCATGGTAGAACTGCTTGGCATCGGACCAAGTTTCTCGTCAAACAGTACTCCTAGAGGAGCACTAATTTTATGGATCAATTTGACCACGGTTGGTCCTGGGATGCGACTTTTGTGTTTAGAAATGACATGCAGGTTAGATAGAACACCCTTAAGTTGATGGCGGGTTCCTTTAGTTAGTGGTTCCTAGTTTCTTTCTTGCCGGCAGATTGCCGCTTGGTTTCTGTGATGTACGTTTTGTTTGCAATGAAATGTCCGTCATTTGTTTCAAAAAAGAGATTAAAAAAATGCCCAGAGGATAACAATTTATTGGAAATTCATAATGCATTAGAGTTAACTCAAAAGAGAGTCTCAAAATGGAAAGAAACCTTGAACTCACCTTAACCCTTGAAGGTATGGGTGCACATATTGGTCGAAGATTGTAGTTTTGGGCGTATTTGGCATGGTTGCGCAATCTTTTTGAAGACAAACTACAAAGACCACTTTGTATTCGAAGCAAGCACATTCCAACCGTATGATTGCATCCGGAATCAGACACGTCATGGTCATTCTAGAAGCGCATGTATCCAGAATGGGCTACGATATTGTAGCCGACCGTAGTGTGAGCATACCCGGGCATTCGTAGGGTTAGATTACGAGCCTCGTGGCAGTGGCTGTTGGCAATTTCGCACCAACGAGCGATAATTGTAATGGGAACTCCGAGAAGACCATGCTCTGAGGCGGATCCAAAGCGGGGTAGCAAGCCATGGTGCACGAACCACGCTGACGTTGATTCTTTTCCGCATTGTTGCTTCCAGACATGTGAGTCGTGATCATTTAGCTTAGTGTGAGGTCGAATTGCTACGAGTGGGCGCAATTCTGTACTTGACATGGGCAGGCAATGGAGGAGTTCACGCTCAAAAAGAAGAGTGGTGGTGTTCCAACTTGGACAAGCGCTATAATTCCTAGTAGTGGTGAGTGCTACTTCCAATGTCATTGTACGCTAGGGTGACAATCAAAATGGCGTCTCTGAATTTGCAGTGAAGGAAATTTTACATCTACCAACTTTGATACCCTCCCAAGGGTTGGGTGTCAATAGAAAAGGGTGCCCTCTCTCACCTACTGAAGAATGTTATGAAGAACTAGAATTGCCACAAGCATTTAGTGTCATTTTGTGAGATTCAAGTTGCCATTGATACTTTGAACTGGTATCTTGCTCAACAAAACAATGATTGTAGTGATTGTCAAAACTAAGTGTTCAACAATCCATGAGTAAATGTTCTCAACTTCCATTTGCCTCACTTAGTTTACTATCCTTTGGTAAAGGTTATAAATCAAAAAATCCACCCTCTTTTCCGCTTATCTGTGATAACTATGTAACTTTTGTAAAACTCATGAAGGCCTAATAGTAAACAACCGCACTGTACAGTCATGTCTAATATGCTTACGAATTCCCCTATGTAGGAAAAAAATTCAGAAACTTTGAACAATGCGTGCATACTCAAAAATGATCCGATTTGAAAACCGTAAAGTGCATTGCATTCACATTGGAGTGTACTACAATATCATTACAAATTTACACATGTATTAGTGAAAATCATACAAAAAGTTAAAAATATTATGTACACTATCTACCATTGAGTACTTTCACCCTTTGCTTCAATTACAATGTCCACTCTAGCAAGCAAATTTGAAATGAGCGTTTAAAATTGTTCTTGCGATATTTGAGCCCATACTTGTTGAATGATTTGTATCATTTCATCTGTCTCCTTTGTAAAAAAAAAAAATTGGTAATGGTGTAGGGGCTTTCACAGGTTTTGACAAAAGTCCACTTGTCATCATTCCTCCAACTAAACAATCAGTAATTGATTTTGTAGAACTTATTTATGAAAATACATTGATCGACTTCTATTTTATGCATGATAGACCTATTCAACTCACATTCATGGAGGACGGTGCTCCAATAAACCGTAGTAGGTACCCTGATGATTGGAGACAAGTCCATGGAATCAAAAAGGTTATAAAGGACAAAGATGAAATGATACAAATCATTCAACAAGTATGGGCTCAAGTATCTCAAGAACAATTTTAACCCCTAAAGGACCACAACTATGTTTCTCTCCAAACACTCCAAAGTATCCCTTCTCATAAAAAGACAAATAGCTTTTGATCTAAAACCTTTTTGACCAATCTAACCGTAGGATATTTCAACCAACTTGAATTTATTACAACCTAAAATACTTCAACCGTTCAGGGTTCTTCAATAGTAAGATTATAAGCTTCAAAGTTGGTTGCACTTTTTTTTTTTGGCTTGTTGCCCAACTTTGAAACTTTCTGAAAATGCCCAAAATGCAAAGTTTAGTATGAGATTTGGTAAAATGAATTTGGCAGTTGTGTATATGGGGGCGCTAGCTCATTGTGTACAAAAATTCAGATGCATAGCTCATTGTATGAAAATTTACATGAGTTGCCCGCAATTAGGTTTTTCACCTTTGCATGATTGTATCTTTTGATCTATACATCATCTACGTACACAAATTACCATCCTATCTTCGTTACAAAGAGTAGAATCACCACAAAAAATCTCAATAATTGAGGATCAATACTCATTCCATACTGAGCTGACCGAACTTGGAAAATCAACCTTGGTCCTTTAGGGGTTAAGCGCTCATTTCAAATATGCTTGCTAGAATGGACACTGTAATTGAAGCAAAGGGTGAAAGCACTCAATGGTAGATAGTGTATATAATATTTTTAACTTTTTGTGTGATTTTCACTAATACATGTGTAAATTTGTAATGATATTGTAGTACACTCCAATGTGAATGCAATTCCCCTCAGGCCGCTTTCGGCTGAGGTTGGTTGTATTTTCTCCCCACTTGCAATACAGTTCTCTGTATTTGTGTCATAAAAAAAAAAAAATTAAAAAAAAAAAAAAAAAAATGTGAATGCAATGCACTTTATGGTTTCCAAATCGGATCATTTTTGAGTACACACGCATTGTTCAAAGTTTCTCAATTTTTTCCTGTAAGGTAGGGACACCCATTCCCGTGACTGCACCTATTCCCGTCTACATACAGGACACCTGAATCCAAGTGTTTCTGATCATGGGTGGCTGTGGCTTGAGAACATATTTAGGGTGTTACTCCAAGTCACAAGCGTTTCTTCAAGTGACGGAATCAGGGCCATTTAGCCACAGTCAAATGTGCAAACCAGTTTTTGGCTTTGATTATCGAGAACGTATACAAATTTTAGAATAACATAACTTCGTCGATACATTCTACATTAATATCTAATTGCCTTACATTAATATCTAATTGCCTTTCCCCTGGTATAATCGCTTTTCATACTGCTCATTCAGAAGTATGATAATCAGCTTAAAGTCACGGGAATGGGTGTCCCTACCTTACAAGGGAATTCGTAAGCATATTAGACCTGACTGTACACAGAAAACACCAGCATGTGCTGTGTGCCAGACAATGGAGGCCAACCTTCCAATGATAGTTGTCAAGTCACCTACCACCAATAAATTCAAAAGTGTCTGTAAGGACATTCAGAAAGCATCAGAGATGTTGTCTTAAAGCATCTTCACTAGTACTCTTGCACTCTGAAGATCATCCAAAAAGTCACCATGCAGTTCCCCCATCAACATCACTCACTTTTTTGAAAATAGTAAGTGAGTCGCTCACAAGTCACCACGCATGGATTGTGCAATATGAAGAGGAAATGCAGTAGCAAGAGTGATTACAAGGGTACTAAATTTTAGTGGATTATCCAATGTCACAGACCAAATGAACTGTTCACCAACCCAGTCTCACCCATTTTTCCATAGCCAGAGCGGTATCCGGAGTGCTAGTGGAGATGCTCTTACCAGCATCATGTTTCGAAATAAGAAGTACGCACTACGCAAGCCCATGAACGACAGAAATCTGTAGAATAACCTTCTCCTTAGCAGGCTTCTACTGCATGCTGTCACACTGTCACTGTCACTAAAAGTAAGCCTTTATAAATTTGTCACAATGCTGTACATCTGTCGGAAAGTGAAGTCACTAGAAAGACTTCCGACATATATCGATGCGATTGCACTTACTAGATGATATAAGAGACGTATTTCCTGAAGCGGTCGCTGATTCAACTCCGAACTACCGCTTCAGGAAACACGTGTCACTGAGTTGGAGTTTGCCTTACAGAATTACGTGAGAAGATGGTGAGTATACATTCATTGAACTCGCACAACACAGGTCATATCACGGCCCTACGTATGAACAGTAAGATGTATAAACATGTGCCAGGTTAGTCACCCAACGTATACCCATTTTACTTCACGAAACTTCAAACCAAAAAATAAAATGTATTCAGGTCCTAGATAAACATCTCCACCTGATGTGATAGCTTGCCAAGCTGCAAGATATATACCCAAATGGGAAGATCCTTATCAGGACGATCATACGTGCTATGTGTGCAACACTAGCAAATACGCCACACTTATGAAGACCTGCTCCACCTAACCTGTACTCCCCTTCCAGAATATTTACGGATTGCAAATCTTCTTCAGAGTGGATGTCCCTCCTCAGCAAACCTGCCAGAAAATAAAATATTCAGTAACGACCTCAGTTATGAAAAACGGTGACTACATAAGACGTACTGCGCATTATTCTAGTGAATAGATGGTCACTCGAGAGAAATGCTTACCCTAGCTCGGACAGCTTCATGTGTGATTCTGAGTAGTCGTCAAAAAACTTGTCTTCATCCTGCAACGAAGGTACGAATATTGTTAAAACAGAAATCATTTGAGGATACGAGGAAACGCTAGTAGTTAACTGTATAAGAAACAAAAGCATATTCAGGCAGCGGCAATGACGAAGGCTAATATACACTCCTCACGTATAAGATGTTCAGTGTTTACCTTGGCATACAACTCAACCAATGCACGAGTGTTGGGATCATCAAGAAGCGCCTTATCAGATGGGAGCATGATCAAACCACCTGTCTCGCCTTCCAAAAGAATCCTGCAGAAGAGGCATCTTGTAAGTTTCATGCGAAACTGTCGTGATAAATTACCAAAATTCCAAATGAACAGACATAAAAAAATACCAACACTTAGAAGGTATGTAACGTAGACTCACTTGAAATAAGAGTTGTTGAACTGCAGAGGATCGGGTGTCCATGCACCCTCAAATCCAGAGCGATCCTTGTGGCATCTTCCCTGTCATTACAGAGTAAATGAAGGTTATTCACAATTTAACAAAGTAGACTTCTGCAGGCATCACTTAGAGGTGGTCTTGAAGAAATAAAGTTCTGAGGACAACTCAAGAGAAGGTGTGAAAGTAAAAACAGGAGCTCCTACCAAGGTATGTGCACCGGACAATGTTACGATATCCTGATCAGTAAGACCCATCTGCTTGATGAAGACACAACGGAGGTGATCCATGCCTAGGGAAAATCAAAACCCACAAATCAGTAAACACAAAGGACACAGACGACTAAATGTCAGTACGTCAAGTATTCAGTAAAAACACTTCTATCGGTAACAACTGTAAAGGTTTTCCAAACCTATGTCGTGTGATCTGGAAATTCTGAATAAAAGGAAACGGATAAGTTGAACAAGATTTAGTACCTTTGGTGGCGTCAGGGAGCCGACCCTCAACTGGTACTGTTGGGTGATCCTGCAAACCACCGAAATGAGACATTAGCTTCAAAAGCTTAAATGGTACAGCCGCCTGTAAACTTCTCCATAACACAACCACGTGAAGATACGTCGATGTGATTGAATCTCACCGATGATTCGCACATAAGGTTGTCATACGATAGCTGTGCATGTGATGGCTGAGATAAGTAAGCTATTCTAATGTAACAGGTAACGCACGCAACAGTGAACAAAAACGGAATACTTGTCAGTCAGCGAATTAAATTCGTGTACCTTTCGGCCAGGATGGAAGGGAACAGTGGGTCCGCCAGTGACTTCGACAGCGACAACTCCAGCGAGCTGAAACAACAATAGATAAGCTCAGCAAGGAAACAATAGGCTAATTACGGTCATTGTTTGATAATAGGAATAGGTTTACAGATTTAGGACTAGAATACTTCGATGAGCTCCAGACACAACATCAGATAGGCAACTGACTGAAAACATTCCAACATAATAATTAGATTTGGGCGAGAAGAAGGATCAATACCGTGTAAAAATCAGCATAGGACAAGTCGGGGTATAGCTCCTTGATGGGCTCGAGCAGGTTCACAGCAATCTGAAGGCCGGCATTAGCGCCATGAGCAAGTTCCTGTCCGAACCGGATTGTTCCAAGAGGACCTCCAGTCCTGGTCGCCTGATCATAAGTGCCAGATCCGTGCCATCTGCGATAATCAGAAAATGAAAAAATTAGTTCGATATGTTCAACGGTAGAGAAACTACAGCCTCAGCTCTACAGAATGTCTATAATGATATCATCCTCTTACTACAAAGTAAACATGTACTTCAGAGCTAGGTGACAGAACTTACGCGAGACGCAAGATAATCGGAGCACAATTCTTCTCTGCGTACACCAAATCCACACAGTTATAAATTTTCCATGACGATGCTCATTTAAATCAGGGACAGCAAATATTTTTGGCACAATTGAAACAAAATCAATTGGAAAGAGTTAAGTACAGAGCCACCACGACAGCAACGACGAGGGGCAGAGAATCGGGAGGAGAGACAAAAAATTCATTGGGGCAAACATTACCCTAATCAGGGTCAAATATTCTCCAACCACTACATATCCAGTTGTCACCAGATAGGAATCTATGACTGAAAATATTTCGGTTGAATTATATACCAGATAAACATGACCACAAACAGTGCCCAAGGATGTTCGTGAACGGCAAACAGATACGGCAAGCTGAAACTCTACTTAAGAGTTCATCTAAGATTAGGTCGAACACCGAGCTCAATTATGTGCGTGAAGTGTAGTCCAAGACGCTAAATAACATAGGCATCATGCTCACAGAACTGTCAGAAATCGAAATCCATTTATAACATACAAAAGAGTATGCACAGTTCAGACTTACCAGCAATCAATCCCCTCAATTTCCTGCGAGCTCTCTCAATGTCGAGAGCGTATTTCTCACTGACCTTCGGGTATACCTTAGTCATCCTGGGAAGATACACATTACAGGGACACTTTTGAGCCTTGAATGCAATATCAGGTAGGCTAATCAGGACTAACCACGGAAAATGCAATAGAAGGCAACAGAAAAGTAAGTGACCATCCCTACTTCGATGTCTAACAACTCGGACCTCAGAGAAAATCAGACGATTCTATCGGTATTTAAAACTCGTCTGACAGAGAATATTCGATCAGGAATATACCTAATAGCAGCACATTGCCTACAGCATTCGATAAAATCACAAAACCTTAGAGCAGGTATTGTCTTTAGTCCGCCATAAAGACATAAGTAAAATTTGAATATGCGGACCAAAAAAACAAGCACGCAGAACGACAAAAAATATAGAAAAAGAATATCAAAAGAATACAGAAAAAGAATTTCACAAAAAAACACGTCCAAATTTCATCCGATCTTTGAATATATAGCGAACATCGCTCTGCATCTAATAAACAGTGGACAAAGAAAAACTAGTAGACGGGAGAGTCTGCTTCTAGAAGACTCTAAAAATGTTGAAATGAGACTCTACACACCAACGGCGATCACGAACGAGAAAAAGAACTTTCATGATCTCCAAATGTGCATACCACTGCAGTGAAATCAAGCATTGGAAAGGGGGAAAGAAACAGAAACACAGGCATGCAGACAGAAACACAGTACACACCATATGCAATGTCTTCAAGGTATACTGCCAACCTGATAAATATCTTGAGGTAAAAACAATAGAAGGTAATGAAAAAAAACACGCTCTACACACGAAAACCTCAAACACGACGAGTAGAAACACAGAGCCGTAAAGGCGCTATTTCCGAACCAAAAACTTCACAGAAAACAACATTCTGAGTGCAGAAAAAAAAAGCTATGGCGAGAATGCCGATCCACATACCTGAAAAGAAAAGCGAAAACAAGCGCAGAGGATCCGCAACGGAGCAAGAGCAAACAATGAACCGAGGTAAGGTATGGCACGCAACATACACACGAGCAAGCCTTTCGTCCTCTAGAGCGCTTGAAATGTCCCCTCTAGCGTCCCAGAGCCGTTCAGATGCATCTGATCCAAAGGCTACGATCGACTATCATCGTCGCCGTCCGATTCGTCTCGATCCACGCCGTCAGTGCAGTGACTGTTGTAGATCCGCCGTCGGATTCGAGGGATCTAGAAGGTACGGCGAAAGTGTTCAATCATTCATCCGCAGGTGTTCTATTATTCATTCATTTCCGGTGAATTGAGAAAGGGGTGGATATCTTCTGGCCGTTGGATCGGGATTGATCCACGGTGACTGGGTGATAGGCGGTGATTGGCTGTGATTGTATCGACGGGTCTTGGCCAATGGGATTAGATGACGGTCCTTTGGGTGAGGGGTCAATGTGTAGTGACCTCGTGATGATGAAATTGGGATTCTTTTGAGAACTTTCAGAGAGATCTTCCTCCTGGGGTTTGCGGTGCCTGGATTTTTGTGGTGACCCAAGTCACTGGGGTTGAATATTGGGTCAAGGACTCACGACCCAAGAGTTACAGCATGTTCACATTAGGTCACCCAACCCTTCATGACGGCTTGATATCAGTAGGTGGTCTACATTAGGCTAAAATTGTGATTTAAGGTAGACGACCTGTTTCCGATCACCTTAAGCAATTCAGCATACTTCCGGTGGAGTAACAAATAGGGAAATAATTTTGCAGTGTAGGGAAATAGATTTGAAGAAGGTCACATATTTTTGAACAAATTTTGGGGCAATATTGAATTTACTACGAATTTTCAAAGTGAAGATTCTCTCCAACCCGTTCTCGCAATATAGGCTGACCTATTTCCAAGAACTGTAAAACTAGATTTTGAGAACACATGATATCATACTAACTCGGTAACAAATTTCCATTCTTAGCGCCAACCATTCCATATTAAGAAGAAACATATTTCCGTCACCGTTTACGAATGAATTCGAAAATAATGCAGGCCGATTCACGGAAATAGGTCGCCCTATATTGCGTGATTGGAGGCCTGATCGGAAACAGGTCGTCTACCTTATTGCCGTCAAAATCGAGAGGTTGTCGGAGTTCATGGCCAAATTCATGTTGAAGTTCAAAGATTTCATGAGGTTCTTCAGTAGTTAGTGGAGTCCACCCTTTACAATAGTAGCATTGTAGACGCTTCAACAGTATCTCACCACCCCAACTTCTTTAGCTAAAGATGATGTGGACTTGTCATGATTCGGGGATATGTTATAATGTTTTGGGAATAGTTATAGTTGGGTTGAAAATATATAATAAAATAAAGAAATTGTAGCCTTTGATTGGCCATAATGTGAAGCTTCAAAGGCCAAATCCAAAGTCCAAAGTGTTGTTTGCATGTGTATTTATTTATTTTGGGTTTGGTGGCATATGACTCTCCAAGCATGGGTTAAATAAAATAATATTCTCTAATCATATCAATCGGTGGGTGTAGGTGACCATTGGGAGTGATTGTTGATTGAGGGTCACTAAAATTGCCAAATATTTCTAAGTAACTATTTTGAAGACAACTGTGAGGGAACCACATGCATTAGGCCTCACTTGATTACAACATACACATGTGAGATTCTCATTCTTTCAACATGAACAACTCATTGAACTCATGGATTATGGTTGTTTTATCAAGAAATGCCAAGAACAGTATTTCATATTGTAATTATTTTATTAAAGAATCAACAACCTCTCCAGGGAGAATTGGGTTTCCATTCTTAGTCGACCCAATTTTGCCTTGAAGGTCCATCACTTTAGCGCCAAAACAGTCAAAAAGTGGCCGAGATGCCAATTTCTGACTTTCTTGCAATTTAATTGGTGGAATTTGATGACCTCTTGACTTTCGGCCAGAGTGTGAAGTGCCCTTTAGTGTCCGGGACATTATTATTTCTCAACACAAGCATTGTTTGACTTCTTAGAGATCAATAGTGTCCTTGTAAAAAAAATTACTAAAAAATTTAAAATGATAAAAACTTCAAATAAGTTATCTGGATGTAGTGTTTGAACGACAAATAACAACTTCATAATAAATATGTCATGTCACCTTATGTCACTCTCATCACGTGAAAAAACACATGGCAAACTAAGTTTCAAATGGCTTGAAAAGGTTATGTTTTGAAAAGGTAATATTAATTAGGTTCTCTTGTATAGAAAAGACAATTTTATTTAGGTTTGAAGTGTAGAATCCTCTTCAAAATTAGCCTATGACGAATGGACGGACACTTTTTTCTTTGCAATACGGATAGATAGATTGTGAAACTCACAAGTATATTTGGTTGATTTCTTCGTATTTGCAATTGATATGAGATTTGCAAAATTGGATGAGTACACATTGTTTTCAGCATAGAAATCTTTTTTTATGTATTGTTGTATTGCTCTAATCCTTAGTTGCGTAACCATGTGGTTGTTGTCCTTTGCTCCTCATTGCCGGTCACCGCTCGCTCCAATGAGGCTAAGGTTCAATGCTAAACATCTGTGGATTAACGGTAATTTGGGGCCAATTCGCAAGTAGAAAGGCCACTAGATTTTGTATATGGTCTATGCGGAAGGAAAAGTGCAACGTTTGCCAATAGATGATACAAAAGTACTATGGCGGATGTTGTTATAAAGACCGATTTGTGTGTAGAGTTTAGGGTATTGTATATGGATGGACTCTGTAATGTTTTATGTAGTAAAGTGCTTGCATTCTCCTCAAATTTTTGTCTTGCCTCCTTTGTCTCACTCCATCCAGATTTCAAATTACGTCAGGGTTAGACACAATAATTTGTCCCTATCCCTTAATATTTCGTTTATAAGCGAAAGGACATTGGATCTAACCATTGTGGCATTTCATACATGTGTAAGTGTATTGCATTATGCGTATGGATGGAAAGATTTCATAATATCATCCACTTCACATGCCATGGTCAGGTCGCCGCTAGTTGTGTAACAAGTGGGAAAGAATGTGTTTTTGGAGTCCATTTTTTTTGGGGGAGTTGGAGTGGACTTTTCGAAATGCTATTGCCTCTATGTCCACCTTTACTATCGGAGATCACATTCAACGATGACGTAGACCATGAAAGGCAGAAGAAGACTCTGGCTATAGCGCATCAAACGACATGGAATTCTTTATTGGTGTAACGATCTTTATGGCACCACTCACAAGTGAGATGTAAGTCTTGACAAGTGAGATGTAAGTCTTGACCTGCTTCACGGTGAATTTTTGGGAAGTGCCACAAACTGATTGCCCAATCACTCATGGTTATTTTTCATAACTATGTACCTTCCTCTTTCGGTAATATTTCTCTGTATGCAAGTGTTGTATGACTAGCTTTCTTTATATAGTTCTTTAAATAGTGTCGATTCTTAATCGTATGTTATATAAACTGTAATTGTTTCCGAACTGTCGTACATCATCAGTTATTTGGTCTATTATCCATTTGGGACCCCAGTAGGTTATGTTATGCTTAAAAACATTACTAGTAGTCCCCACTATCCCTAAAAGTTGTTTTAAATTTCTTCAGTGGGTGGAATTTTGCAGGTTAAGTAGTGTTTGAAGAACTTTGAATGCAAGCATCTAACCATGGAGCAGAGGTCGCCCTCAAACTAATTAAACATACTAGGGTGTCCCTGGAATTGACAATTTGAGAAAAAACATCATAAACTACTATTTAGAAGAATATTTTGGAATTGATATACAAATGAAAGTTCTAGATTTTGAATTTTAGGTTCCATCTGTCCGGTTTGATTCACTAATACTCTCACCAATATTTAATTATAAAATTTGAAAGTTAAAATTAAAAATTCCTTCTAAATTCGATTACAAACAAAATTTTAATATTTTTTGAGTAAAATTTGTTGGAATGAATTTGAAATGAGATACGCTTAAACGTGGTGATTCTTTGAAATTTTTGTGTTTCTTAAATCTATGACCTCATATTTGCAAGGCAACTTTTGAACTACAGTCAATGCAATTTTGGCTTGGTCAACGACTTGACATACTTCTACATTTGTAATTTTAGAAAAATATGTAATCAAGTACGACTAAATCCAACCATTAGATAGGACAACAACTTGGTGAAGAATCTCCAAAAAATTGGATGACTTTCATCCAAGCATTGATGAGAACGTGAGAAGGGTTTGAATCTGTTAGTCGTCCACTTTCTGGACGCTCTGACGTTTAGGGGTTAAAGATGTAACTTACGTCATACACTACGATGAAGTGGACCCCGATGAACCTGGCAATGTCACCTCACGTGCTTTATGGAAGAAGTAGAAGCCCATTTGGTCCTTCGATATATTGTAACTATGTTAATTTTCCAGCAGGTATTCCAGCTTCCACCGAGACTAATGTGTATGTGAACAATATGGCACTTTGGATGAGGACGCAAGGGATGTCATGTCCATCGACGACATATTTTATTTGAATCAACTATTGAACCATGTTCATATTGTCACGTACACCTGGCTCGCGCAGTGCATAAAGGTTGGTAAATCTCTGCCATGCAACCAATTCAAGTTTGTTTTATGAATGACATATGCCCTTGTATGATTTTTTCAAAAAATGGAACTCTGTACTGTACATCTGTTTATATATTATGTTTGATTTAAAAAATTTATTCCCCTATAACGTTTATAATATGTTAAAAATTACATAAGAACCATAGCTATTATCGATGGATTGTTATCCATTTTGAATAACCGGATTTGTTTTAACCGCTAAAGGACCGGGGGGAGGGGGGTGTGTGCGGGGTATTGAACTTAGCTCTTGTTTTGTTGACTAGCTCTTGTGACAAGCTCAATTCCTCATTGGTGTGGGGTAATTTTGACAATTGGCACGGTTAAAATTAAAGAAGAAACTTGGCACACATATTACATTTCAACTCATCACAACAAATTTCATCCACGGTTAAAATTAAAGAAGAAACTTGGCACGGTGTATTTTTTTCCTTGCAAAACCGTATTTTTTTCCTTGCAAAAAGTACATAGCGGATGAGATAATGTGGATGAAATTTGTACATTGTCCAAAAATTAGACAGTTGAGCAGTTAGGGGTTAAGTACAACACAAAGAACCCATGTTGGTCGCAAATATTTCATCAACACTAAATCTACACAAAACCTTGTAAGATAGCCACAATAATTAGGTTTGCGAATGCGGAAATATAAACTGTCAAGATATGTATTGTAGAGTGGGGTACAACAATAATTTGAATTTTTTTCTCCCAACTCAGAAATCTTGAACTTTGAGAAGTTCACGTGGGCTCAAAAATACATCAAATCACAAAACATATAGTACATTGGAAAGATAATGGAGTCTAGATTTTAATTGTAATAATTTTGAAATGATGTTTGAAATTATTCAATAGAATTTTAAGATATGAAAAAATTTGCTTGGAAAATAATTTGAAACTTTCATCAATCCTATTTTGTCCAAAAGGCCCCAAAAACCACAATTCTTTTTGTATTTGATTCTAAAGAGAGTTTACAAACTCTTTGTCAAATTTTTAATACTTCATAAGTAACAATATTTTTGTTTAGATTAAGGATTCAAAATGAGATTTTTTTCATTTAATTTAAAATAGATCACAAATATATGTTTTTTTAGTTGAAACTCATATGTATGTGTAGTGCATCTTATATATTACACTAGATCCGGGAACATATCCCAATTTGACTCACATATCTTTCAATTTTCTAATCTTTTGTGGCAATACAAATGAAAAATAAAAATTTGAATTATTGTTATACCCCCCTTACTATACAGAATGGATCATGTTTGAGTTTAGTTTAGGTGTGATGCTAGGTAGCTTAGCTATGGAGTTGAAGGTCACTAACCTCAATTAGTAACTAGAATTGACCCTCTATAAATGTTACCTCTTTAAATGTTATTTTGCTATAATTGTTATGGTTTTTGTACTTCCAAAAAATACACTAAGAAATATTAAGAATTGAAGCTAAATGTTAGTTGTTATTTATCACAAATGATTACTCCCCTTAGTATATAAATAACCTTTTTAATTGTTGTATTCCATTTAGATACTTGATTCTTTGGTTCAACTAATCACATTGCTACATTGTTTAAATATGATAAAAAAAAATTAACCGGTTGCTAGTGTACTTTAGATGACGAGTGTAAACTAGATGTAACTTATAGATAATATTGTTATCCTTTTTTTAAACTTTTAGAGAGTGCTAAATTGACAACACAAAATAATATGGTAGAACCACATATTTCTACATTCATCCATATCTTGGAGAAAAAATACTTTTCATCCACACTTTAATGTTATTTTCATCAAAATCTGACATTTTTGGCTCTAAAATTGAGATATTTGACCTCCTTATTAATCATATGTATAATTGTTACATCCAAATGATTCACCCTGGTTTATGGTTATATGTGATTCATGAATAAATGTTACAATTGTAGTACTCCCAAGGGATATCATTTATAGAGGGTTCATTGTATATATTTGAGTTAATGCTGACAATCAGAGGACATTTTCAGGCTAAACTTGAATGTGCTTTTGACATCGTGACATACTATGTACTCATGTGTTGACATTTCTAGATTGAGAACGCTTAAAAACCAACCAGCAATATAATGCAATTGAACTTGGTCGATATGACCCAAGGGCGGTTTACACTTGTGACCATGGGCCTCTAAAATTTGTAATTGGTCCGATGAACTCGTCGTGGGACAACTTGGGTTTACACCACTTCAAAAATTGAACTTGGACTGTTGGAGTCGAGGTTATCAAAAGTGATAAAGTATCCTAGTGGACAATTTTTGAAGTGGTGTAAACCCAAGTTGAAGTTATCAAAAGTGATAAAGTCGAGGTTATCAAAAGTGATAAAATGTCCCAGTGGATAATGTTTCATGATTTGAGTTCAATTTTGATGGGTTAAGCAAAAGAGGTCCTTTGGCCGCAAAACCCGAAGACCATGAATAGTCTTCCTAGTCCAAGCTTGGTTAACACTAGTCCAAGCATGGTCCAAGCATGGGAAGTGATCTTTGGCTTTAACCCATAAGCGTCCACACTCATCAATAATTATAATAAGTTACTCTGGTCAAACCTCATCAATTCCTCACATTTTAAAATACATTATATTTTTTTGGTATTTTTCTCATATAAGTTATTCCGAAACCGATTTACCCTGATTTTTTTCATAATTATTTAAATAAAAATGAAATTTATAATATTTATCAAAAACAAATTCTTGTAAAAATCATAGTAATTACAAAAATACTTGAAATAGTATGAATTTTATAGGAAAAATGTAAACAATAGTGATGAACAACAAGGTGTAGGTGGCATGCCTCTTGAGCTTATATAAAAAGAAATTCGATAGAAAAACATTTTCTATGGTGTATATTGGAATTTTAGGGTTTTGAGTTTTAAAGTGCTGTAAAAAACACAGTTTTAACAATTTTGAAGAATGATAAATTGAACTAGAAAGTAGAAGATAACCCCCCACATTTTCTTAGTTGAGACCGTTTTCATTTGAAATTAAGAACCAGGTGAAAATCAGAGTTCTCCTTCCACGCTTAGGGGTTAAGAATTACATTGACCTATACTGTTCACCTGTTTCAGGCTCATAGACAGTCAGACACCATTCAGAAACTAATTACACTCAGCTCGGTAAGGAATACACATGTAGTTTTGGATATTTCGTTACCAGTGCGTGTGATTATGAGTACATAATTGGCTTGGATCAATACATGATTTTGCAAATAAGCAAACCAAGTTCTGTAAATTTCAGATGATCATATAAACCATCATGAACGTAGATGTACAGTACAGCGTGGTTAGGATTATATTACATCTGTGGAGTTATTATAGTCGTGTAGTGTACCAAATACCAGTCATGACACATGTGAGCCTCATGAGGCACAGAGGCCTGGGAAATGGATGGAATATCATCGATGGTTCTCGAAGAATTTTCACCTACACATACAGTAAACATGGATGGTTTCCTCTTGAATCTGCATATTGCAGGATTCTGCCTGTGTCACGACATGCTATCAACTTGGCAAGAATTCTTATCTCGAGAGGCAGATGGGCACACTAAAATTTTACTATAAGCTTGGGAAAGAGGTAACACAAAACACTCATCATAACAATAAGCAAGATGATACAAATTGAGTCAGCCTGCACCAGCCGGATAAAGTCCACATGAATTACAATGAGAGTAACAAGAATCGCTGTTCTAAAATGAAACACGACATTGCATTCCTCAATTTCGTCTTGACCTCTTCTATTCCCATGCCGCACGATATCGAACACACTAGAGTGACTGGAAATGTAGCTAAGTTCACCATAAACTCAAGGAAATTAAACTCAAGGAAGTAGTATATCATTATGAAAGAATGATGTTAGAATTCAGTGACGGCCACAAGAGTATGCGTAAATGACGCACTCTGAGGTTAGACTGACCAGAAATTGTGGGAAAGCTTGAAAGCCAAGTAGATGCAGCAGAGTTGAAACTTGCCTTGGCCAGGATTTTTTTGTGTAGAGTCTTTGCAGATGTGCATTACTGCATGAATCTCTTCAACCAGACTCCGATGTTCAAAAAGCTTTCGAAATCCGATTGAGGTCTGTCGATGGCATGAAGATCTTCTGGGAAGAGAATGACTTTAACTTCCTGGCCGCGCGCGCGCAAGGCTTGCACGTACTGAAAACCATTGGAGACAGGCACTCGTCTGTCTTGGGCTCCAAGCAGGAACAGAGTGGGCACCTTCACCTTGGAAAGGTGAGCAATGGGAGAGCACTGGTAGAGCACACTCAGGTCCTTCACAGACGGTGCTTCCGTGTACGTGGTCAAACCCTCTTTCCCAAAAGCTTCCACATAGCACCAATCCGGAATGTCGGTGATGCCCACCATGGAGGAGATGTTGCACACAGGGTTTCGTGCAATCGCGGTCGCGAACCGATCCGGTGCCTGGCCAACAAGATGTGCAGCTAAAAAGCCTCCATGAGAGCCACCAAGAACAGCAACTCGCGCAGGATCTGCCATTCCATTCCCAATGACGAGATCCAACGCCGCAAGCACATCCCCTACATCCTGCCGACCGATGTTCCCGAGTAAAGACTGCAGAGCTTCCTCTCCAAACCCGAGTGAGCCCCTGTAGTTTACAATGAGCAGACTGAATCCCAAGGCTGAGAGATACGCTGCATTCCTGGAGAAGCTCGTCTGACTCACCGAATGCGGACCTCCGTGCAGCACGACCACCAGAGGCGGAATACTCTCTATCCTTGCCTCATCTGCTGTTGGTGAAACAAAGATCGCCTCAAACGGCTGCCCTGAGCCGCCTTCGGATAAAGATTTTAGCGGATCCGTCGCAGGTGCAGGAACCTGCAGAATCTCATACTTCATTGACTGCATCGCGGACTCGACCTTCGCGGCAAATCGGAGCGAGGGAACATTGATGGTCGACCAGTTCCACTCTTTGCCACTCTTGTGACCAAGCATCAAACTCTGGGGCTTAGTTGGGGAGCTTTCACCTGCAATTACGCAACTGTTTTGCATTCCAAGAATACTCCAGGACGCCAGGGACTCAGGCGAGCTAACTTTCGTCACGTTTCCACTTTCCACATCAATAGCAAGAATGACCTGCTGAGACCGCCACGCCGAGGAGAGCAACAACGTCGAGCTGTCATTCAACCACGGGTTGGCAATGAGATTGGAGCAATAGAGACCCGGGAACATGCCTTCTTCCGCATGGTGCACCACTTTGACCACATCTTTGATCTGCTTCTGGCTGCTAATCACCCCGTCTACAGGCCAATCAAAACAATGCAGCGAGTTCGTGGCATTGTGCGCGCCAGTATTGACAGCCGCTTGCGCAGACAAGAACACCAGCAGCTTTCCATTGGGACTGAACCGCGGCGAAAACGCACTGCTTACACCTTCCGTCAGCTTCGTTGCAACCGGAGCTGCATTTGAAGGCTCCTTGCCGGGAACTGGAGCTTCCACATGATAAAGATGACACGGCCGATTGAAGCAGTATTTCATACCGAGTTTCCTCGGCGTGCTAAAATTCTCCGCGTAAGACGACCACCCTACAAACACCAGCGACTGCGGGGCATCAGACTGAGGAGCCCACACCACTTGGCCAGCACTAAGTTCTCTAGAAATTCCTTCGACAGCCTGCACAGCGCCCGTGCATACATTCGCAACGAAAATCACCGGCCTGCGTTTTCCGGAGTACGATTCGCCCCAATCTTCCACCCAGTCCCCCTGGCCTTTCCAATTCCCAGCCTCCAACGTCGCATTGGTACTTGTCGAAGCGTTTTGTCCAAAAACAGGGCGAGAAACGGCAGGCTCCTCGGCAACATACGCAACAAACTCCTCATTCGGGCTCCACGAAACGCCCTCAAACCAGCCATCTCCATAAATTGAGCCATGGACTGTCGAAGCAACAAAAATCTCCCGCAGCAGTTGTCCCGGACCCCAAATCTCCAGCTTCGTTGGCGACGTCGCATCCTTAGGGTTTCGAATGATCAGCACCTTGGCGCCTGTCGGAGACGGCACAATCAGGCTGGCGCCGCTAATCTCAAACGGAAACGGCGACCAGTGGTAATCTGTAACCGGAGAGAGTTGAGTCTCCGGGATGTAGACGGTGGATAGAAACGTCCGCTTCGCATTCGCAGGCAGATTGACCTGGCTCATGGCCACCACCACATCGAATCCTCCTTCGCCTTTGCGTGACGGAATCGTCCACGCTTTGTCGATGCTCGGAATTGCGTAAAACGCCTGCAACAATTCCGACTCTGCCTCGGAACTCGTGTCCGTTTTCTCTCCAGAACCCGGCGACATGGTTTTCCCCGACGCGACTTGATCCATGACGATGGAGTTCTTCCTCTGCGACACAGCACCACGCGATGACACTACTGAGCTGCTCTTGTGATGCGGCTCATACAATCGCCTCCTCCCTTGCCATCTGTGGAACCCAATTTGTGGAACCCAATTTTTTGTGGTGAGAATCAACCTTGCAGAAGTTGTTGCCACTAGAGGAGCTGCTACCGCCATGACCATGATGCATTGCAAAATGATGGGAAGGAAGTAAGTGTCGCGCAACTTACAGAAGATGATTCCGTGAGATTCCGAGCCTGCTAATCCGATTCTGTTCTGCGGCACCAGATGATGTCAACTGTCAAAATGCTGCCTCTCCGCGATGAAAAATCTGGACGATGATGGCGTGTCTGCAAACCCTAATTGATCTCACCGCCCTCCCTGCATCTTATCGGTTTCACCCAATTGATATCATTCTCGTCTGTCACTGACGGACCCGTTTATTCCAAACTCGAGTTCCAGTGTTTATCTCTGCAAGTTACTACGGTTAGAAACGAATGAAGGATTGGGAAAGGAATGAATGAAACGCACATCAACTAACACTTTCAGTGGAGCATGAAAAAGTGGGATTTTTTTTAGGTTTGCCAGTGGTAGGCAATCATGAAAAAGTGGGATTCTTTTAGGTTTGCCAGAGGTAGGCAATCATGAAAAAGTGGGATGCGGGCCTTATCAAACGCCACTTCACGATTCTTTCACGACGTAGAGTCTAGACTTGATCATCATCACAGCCATTTGGGAAAATCGAAACGTAGAGTTCCGAGGAGAAGATGATCGACTGTAACAAGAATTGCAAGCATGCTTACCGACAGAGAGTTGGTTGCAACGGAGCTGCAATTTGGAAGATGGTCGGCTTTAAATAACCCTTAAACGACAATTCCTTTCCTGATACCACACCCAAAATCTCCTCTTAAATTCCATTTTAAGCATGATTCTGTGTTTAATTTGCTTTAGCTTTATTCTAAAGAAGTATAGATCTCTCTAAGGTGCTCTGTTTGGAATTTTAAAAACCCCATTTAGTGCAATGGTGTAGAAGTTATGAGCAAGATTCTCCCAAACTAAAACCAAGCCCGTGGGGCTGGCATTGTCGTTTAAGGGTTAAAAGGAGACTTCGAAAAGGAGACTTCGTCTATCCTAAACGCAGACTTCGTCTCTCCCTCGGGCAGCCCTCCCTGCCCGCCCGAACGCTCATACCGTATCACCACTCACGTGGAAGGGCGATTTGCTTGTGATCAGGAAGAATTGTCAATGGAGCTTCCGCGATGGGGGGCTTCCTCATTTCCTTGTACTTCGTGCTCTCGGGCTTCAAGCTCTGCTACAACAAGGGCTCCAGCACAAGCATGTCAGTTTCTTCTTCTTCTTCTTGTTTCTCAATCCGTTCCTCAATTTTTTGATGGAGGGCGAGATTTGTTGAATTCGGCTGGAATCCTAGAATTGGTTGGAAATGGAATCGAGTTGGTTGTAATATTGATCAGTCGGATTCGTGATTTTGAGCTTCTTGGGGTTTGGGTTACAGAATTTTAGTTCGGCGATTTATATCCAAGCTATTCGATTTGTCGGTCCAAGCTAATTCTATTTGGTCGATTTGTTGGGCTCCGCCTTGTGTGGCTAGCTTTGATAATTTGATCACTTGTAAATCTCCTTGGACACTGTCCATGTATTCCACCGCCTATAATGGTCTGTTCTTCGTCGTGTCACCTCGCCGCTGTGTTGTATTTTGGAAGTGTACCAAGATGGCGCTCGTCTTTTGATGAGAAATAAGTTAACCCTTTAGTGCCCAGGTAACCACTAAGTGGTCACTAGATCACTGGAAAATGAATTTCTGGAAAATTTGTGAACCATCTCAGTACAGTGTCTGAAGTTCAGATGTGTAACTTTTGATTCTGGAGATGATGCAAAAAGAAAATTTGGAATCCGACTTTCCTAGATATCCAAATACCTATGTACAAAACACCAAAATACTGCAAATACCTCAAAATACAACAAATACTTACAAATACAGCATATGTACTATGTTGTATTTCTAGAGATTGGAAGTTTGTTATCTCGTTTTTCTTTTTGGATTGTGTTCTCTTGTTCATGTTCCATTAGTGTATGTAGTCTGATCTTGATCACTATACTAACTCCTTTCTTATTTGAACGTATAAATTTTGTTCTAAACCGTACATGGATAAGTCACTTTCACTTATAAAATTCACACTAATTATGTATGAGTCTATTCTTGACATGAAAGATTGCAATGAAGAGGTGTTGACACAAGTCATTGCTGAACATCTTCACTTTTATTTTTGAAAATTTAACCCAAATTCTATTTAACCTTGAAGTCACACACCCCCCGAAATCTCATTTTTGAGTGTGCATTATACGGTTCAAAGATATACTATAATCATCCAATCCAACGGTCCGATCTTACCAAGATTTAATTGAGACTTGTTTCATTAAGCTGTGCTTACATTCGTACGGTTGGATACTATTAATAGTACCCCTAATTTCAACAGAGATAGATTTAAAGAAACATCATCCAGAAAAAGGTGGTTTCTCCAGAACCACCCTGGGCGGTAAAGGGTTAAATAGGTAGCGAAATTGTGAATTGCATAAAAACATAACATTCTACAGTAGTTTTAGGACTTCATTTTGTTACAGTGATTAAATTTAACTCTCTTGAACTGTCTTATTTAATCTTATCCTTGAATGTTCTTAAGATGAATAGAAACAAGTATCAAAGGGCTCTGTTAAGAATAAAAGGGCTCGTGTCACTGTAGAGCATGGGTGCTCGTACAGAATGCCAAGAAAATGATCTAACCTGAAAGAAATGAGAGTTTCATCGAAAAAATCCCACCAGACCAGGTGACCAAGAAGGTTAACATTGGACAACTAACTCGACACGGGTTCAGAGCGGTTGGAAGTGCGCTCATTAGTTGAAGAGGAGTTAGGCCAAGTTCACACAATCATAAGTGGTAGCAATTCAACCATTTCTAGCAAAGGCGTCGCTTCTCACTCAAAACAGTGTCAGAGTTCATTGTACACACTTGTCCTACATGACGAATCGCACTCACTAAGTCTTGAGCGCCTGGGCAGTGAGTGCGAAGTGGCGCCATTTGACTCACCTACCGAGTGAAAAGCGACGCCTTCTCTTTGTAGTGAACTTCCTCAAACTGATAGACACAGGTAAAGTTTTCTCTCTTTGCACTCTCTTTAGGTTCCTAAATAAGCTCTCTATTTGCCGTATCATTGAACTGCAGCAATAATCAAACCTCAAAAGGTGAGATGACTCATGTTTCTTATCACAAGCAACTTCCACTCATCTAAAATCCACAAGAGTATAGGAAGAGCAATTTAGAACAACATTTAAGGTATGTTCTCACCTGGCTGTATGGACGGACGGAGGAGCGCTCTTTGGGGAAGATAGGGCGGTGCGGTTCTCACCACCGTTCTTGCCTAAATGCCGATCCTACGTGGCAGCCCACGTGGCACAAGAAAAAACCGGGTGTTAGCATAGTTCTAGCACTCCACTTTACAGATAATTATGGGATAAGTACAAGTGGCTACTTAATGCGAAATCCACTGATTTTGGACATTTCAGAGCAAAATGCGTGCTCTTATGTAAAAGAGCTCACGATGACACATTAGCAAAGAGCGGTCTCTAAAAAAGGGCGTGATCTAACGCATCGCATTTTCTGCTGCGTCGTTCACAGACACCGCTGGCAAGCAAATTTCGGCGCTCCATCTCTATGAATCCCGGCTACAAATGATGCGATTACAAATGCAGAAGCACTGTGCGTCAAGGTTCGACTTACCGCGACGGTGACATTTCATGAACGTCGAAGCTCAATCTTCCCATATCGCATGCTTTTTTTTCATGAACGTAGGAGCTCAATCTCACATACTGTGCTCTTTCGCATGAAGCATGAACGTTTATGTTTATGCTGAGCTCTGAAATGTCATGAATCATGAAGAGCTGTGTCGTATGAGTTGCCCTCAATTACCAGTGAATACAGTATATGAGAGGACCGTAAATGGGTGCTCTATGAGTCTTGACCACTGAATTGTCATGAACCTTGAACTCCAGGATACATAATCCAATGTGTTGTTTAAAAAATAAAAAATAACCCGCAACAGAGGTCCTCCACTGTTCGTGGTTCAGACTTATCATGCAACCTACTTCCAATGTATAGAATGAGTTGTGATGGCTCATTTGCCTTCACATTTCGTTTCAAGGTCATGACATATAGTTATTTTAATTTGTAAGGTTTCAGAAGTAGCCATCAGGGTTATTAGTTCTGATTTCTTTATGAATTTTAGGGTTTCGTCATGTCTATACTCTGCAGAAAACCAGTACTGTTTACAAGACATTATACTTCCGAATTATTGAGAACTACATAGTCTTCTGCCTTCAGGGATTTAGCATTTTTCATTTCAAAACTAGTATAGAATGTGAAGGACAAATGAGATTCATTTTCTTGAGATTCTACATTTCTACTTATCTTAGACAATGTGAAGGACAACTTTGATTCATTCTCTTGATATTGTACTTAATTTCCCCGTACCTGCAGGTCCTTGCCATGGAAAACAGAATGGATTCTCACCCTTATGGCGGCCCCATTCGCCCGACAGCAATGCCTGTGGACGGTACGAATTATCTCCCGGAACTTCTTTTGTTTTTTTGGGTATTAAGTTGTGGGAGAATATACATCTGTTCACTGTGTTATCGTAAAGTTTTGATGTTCCCTGATATTCTACACAATGGGCCTGCACAACACAAAACACCACTCCGATGCTTAAGTAAGTATTTGTCTATCATAATTTGGGAATAATATTGCCAATGCATTCTTAGTTAGTCCATGCAAGCTTTTTTATATGTCCCTGCACATCACACACACACTCTCCGATGCTTAAGTTAGTATAAGTTCATTGGCAGAGTACAGTACATTACACTAGCAGTACAGCTCCGTCAACATCAAAGTCGACTTCACATTTGTAGGTAGTGACCACTGTATTACGCAACAGAGTTGACAAAGTACTAAACTAGTGGACCAATTGTATGGCAGGTGCCGTCCTTCTCGGCTCTTTCGCTCCGAATCGCCTAGCCGGTCGAGGCCGTGGGTCAATGACGTTGCCTCGTGCTCCACCACCAGTAATCCCTGCAGCCAGTGGAAGCCAACCTAAACGGGCAAGAAAAGACCGTGGACCGAACTGGTTAACCCAAGAGATATTCTTCTTGATTGAAGCGAAGAGGGTGATGTTCTTGGAAGAGTTAGACATGGTCGATGGACGGGATTTGATGACTCCCGAAACCAGTAAATGGCTCCGTGTCTCGCAGCACGTTATGCGCGCCGGTTATTCACCGTGTCTGAGAGATGGTCCCGCGTGTAAGACCAAATGGAACCAACTCATTCCTGATTACAAGCGCATAGCTGATTACTTGTGCCGCACTGGGAGGAACGTACCTGACTACTGGGAGCTAAGCGCAACAGAGCAAAAATCTGAAGGATTGCCGCGTCACTTTGCCCGAGACATATTCGACGCTATCCATGAATGGTATGGGAATCGACCTCAAATTCAACCGCCTCACGTTCGTGATCTCCTGTCACCACATGATGTCAACTACTCGACACCACAACACGACAGACAAGACGATCTCTATGAAGGTGAAAGTGAACCCGATACCGAGGATCCAATAGAGATATCGCAGCAGCAGCAAGCAGACACAACTAAAGAATCAACACCGCCGCGATCACCACGGCGGACCACATCCACATCGGCCCGAGCTACGGGTTTGGCTGAGAACACCGGTAGTCCCAGCTCCAGGCCCTTCAACGGTGTACCTGCAGGCATAACGCCCC
The DNA here is from genome assembly GCA_022496805.1 of Pohlia nutans. Taxonomy (NCBI): domain Eukaryota; kingdom Viridiplantae; phylum Streptophyta; class Bryopsida; order Bryales; family Mniaceae; genus Pohlia; species Pohlia nutans. The sequence goes on from CM040105.1 coordinate 3,970,135, forward strand.
AAGTAATAAGCTCCTCCGAGAACTCGCAATACGCAGTACATAGCGCCCCGGAAACACTGGCTTACGTCGCAAGAATTTGTTAGGCCACACGGTGATTGCCGAGGCAACAAAATCGACTGGAGCGGTGATGGCCGCTCAAATGCAAACCATTGCGGAAGCAAGCCGCGACTTAGAGCGATCTAAAATAGAAGTTCAACTCAAGCTATTTTCTGAGCAGATGGAGTATCAGAGAGAGAAGGATCGGAGAATGTACGAGCATGCCAGCATCGCGAACGAGAACGCACGCTTGGCCATTCTTAAACAAGGTGAGATGGTAAATTGTTTAGCTCAACTTTCTAGTGTGCTAGGCCAAGGTTTGACGATGTCAAGCGCACATGCTTTCCCTCATGTGGCAGAACCTGCCAACACTACTGCCAGAAACAATCGCTATGCAGCTAAAAGCCAACTCTTCACTACCAAAGACACTGCTGCCCACCTAGCAGAAAACCCTTATGGTACAGCACCAACAGAACAGAATACCGGGCTAGCCGGACCTGCTCACACTGCCGACCCCAAAGCTACTGCACCAGACATTACTGCCGGGCTTGGAGGACCTGTTGTGACTGCCGACCCCAAAGCTACTGTGCATACTGCCGACCCTGCACTACAAGAACAGACTGCCGGGCTACAGCAGGGAGCACTGTCCCCTTCAACAATCTAAGTTGTCGGCCCCTACAAAATGCTCCAACTACTCCATCAAAAGCAGTAGTGCCACTTAGGAGCAACTGCAGCACCGATTTCCGTGTCCTGTTGCCCTGTCATGCAATTATGGGCAAGAGTTAGCAATGTATGACACATGTTTGTGTTTTTCATCGTTCATTATTAATGAAGTTGTTACAAAGGTTGCATGACATTAAATGTGCAATGTGTGATTCCAATGAAGTGAGCAATGTATGTACTTCAAATTTATCAAACTGTTCTGATCATCTCCTAAACCCTTTTTTCTATTTATTGAATGCATTTCGTGTATAGGGTGAGGGTATAAGTTGTAATTCAAATAAACATTCATGGATTCAATGCATTGCATGTACATGTCATCAAATACTTATATAGAAACTCTTACCTGGATTAATTTCTTAGCGTTGAGGACGCCTCTGCATCGTCAAATAGACCCCCAGATCACTTCGTTTCACCGTTGCCAATTCCAGTGCAACATCATCTCCAATTGCGTCCGCTGCGTCTATAGGCATCCCCTCCTCGTTACAGACAACTCCGTCAAGGCCCTCGTCGCGCAAAACTTGCAACAGCTCTTTTACATCTGTATGCGACTGCCCAAGAAGTACATTGTGTAGAATAGCGCAGCACAAAATCACATCTGGGAGGAAGGTAACCGACAAGTCGGACTTGTTCAACAACTCTCTAAAAGTTTGCTTCAGAATACCAAAGGCATTCTCCACAACGCAGCGACCACGTCGTAATCTGTTGTTGAACAAAGTTTTCGCCACTGTGAGCTGCCCCTGTGTCCTATGAGGGACCATCAGCCATGGTAGTAGCGGATATCCCAAGTCACCAATGACATAAGGTGAAAACCCCTCCGCATTTTGCCCGACATCCATTAACTGTCCATTCATGGCAAGATTGTAAAGAGACGACCTCCGTAGCATGCGTGAGTCATTTGTACTTCCAGGCATCCCTAAGTACAAGTCCAGGAATCTTTTATCGCTATCTACAACTGCCTGACAATTTATTGTGTACCCACCGGACTTAAAGTAATAGTAATCGGCCGGGACATATTGGGGCTTCGAGATAGACACATGGAAACCGTCAATCGCCTCAACTACTCCAGGTAATCCACACAGACTTTGGAAATTAGCCTGCTTCTCTCGCAACCGCTCACTAGTCGGCCACACGATCTCATGCCTCATAGTGTCATTAATCGCATGTACAACCTCACGCAAAACCTTGGACACTGTACTACGACCAATTGCGAACATTTCACTACATATTGTGAAATTCGCACCATGCGTGAGCTTGAATAAGTTACAAGCAACTCGGATGAGAACTGGGATAGCCACTCGATACTTTGTGTTAGCTCTCTGCACATGGGGCCTCAACAGATCCGCCAAGGCAAAGACAGCAGGTTTGGTCATTCTAAACATAGATACCCACCGTGTATTATCGTACTGCTCTAGTAAGAAGCGCGAAAACCAGGTTGTGGACCTTGGTTTCATCCAAAACCCTAGCCCATCTTCCAGATACGTGAATGGTGTACACAATCTGAACTGGTGTAACGTAGCACGAATCATTTGACTAACATCAGATGATGAATTGTCCAGAGTATGGACAATGGCAGAGAGTGGGTCAAAACTATCTTCTTCTGCATCCAAGAGGATTGGTATGTGGAGGCTCTGATTAACCTTTAACAACAAGAGCACCCAAGTACCGAAGGCAAGAGCAGTGGTTGGGTTCGCTAATGGATCCATGGATAGCTCAAACGTGTATTCAAGTACCACAACTTGGTATCGAGAGTCGTACAACTGCAAAATCCTACGGCAAAATCAATCACGATGTAATTCAATGAACTAAGAGGACTCTACGCATGTTATTGGACCATAGTGAACGCAAGGGACTGTCAAGTGACAGGACATATTGAACTGTGACAAAGGAGAGAATGTGAAAATAAAAGGAAAATTCTGTGTAGAAGACGTACCTCTCAGTAACTGTGTGACTCCTAGTTCTCCTTGAACACAGTGTATTCCAGGTCTGTCACAATAGACAGAGAGTGATTAGGGTATACATATAGCAGTTCCAAGTAGTGGAGCAAAACCCATAAACCTTAGAACGTGGAAAATTTGCCATAGTTTCCCTTCACGTTATATTAACCGAGACCAAATACAATGTGTTTGAACTACTTCGAAGTGATTACAAAATGACTACGGTACGGCAGAAAGGGTATGACAATTGTTAACCGATTTTTATTGGCACAACACGTTCTCAAAAAACGAAGAAGAAGGGCAAACACCGAAAATGAAGTGAGACTTATCATGAAGCGTACCTGTAATTTATACGCACACCACGAAGACCACCACGCTGTCTGCAACGTCAAAACAGCACACGGTTTAGAAAACAAGCGCACTGTGTTCTGAAGAAAGTCAGTACAATGCAACGATGCCGCAACTTCAAATTAAACCGCAAAAACTTACCTCTTCAGAGAAGGATGCAGGGAATCGGCTATCAACGAAGCGCACCCAATTACAAATCCAATTCTGAGTCCATCAGCAATGCCGTGATCCGTGGCCAGAAAGTGCGCATGAACTGTGGCCCTATAATCTCAGCGGTGGAAATTCAATACAAACACTCACAGCGCCCCAGAGAACCCTAACGGAAATCGGCCATAACCCACCGTAATTCCTCAAACCACAGAGCGCCTTCCTCAACAGCGCCCAAACTAAGCACAAATCAGAAATGCAAGACTCTGAACGCTCAAGCACAACAAACACCAGAACAATGCCTCTCCATCCAGTCTTCAATCCGTCGTTATAACACAATATGTCTCACGCAGATGATGGAAAACAGCTTCGAAGTGACGCTGAACCTCCCTTACACTCAAACAAGACAGCATGCAAAAGGCCTATGGAGCAGACAGTTTACAGTTTACCACTACACAGGTGTGACCGGGTCCTGTAATCTCACGCTCCTATCTGCCAGGCTGGCACATTTACCGGGTACCACGCCTGTATGTGTGGACGGTGCGGTCTTAGGTAAGGCCGGTAAGTACGGGTGACCCCCCCCTTTCCAACTGCACGTGTGAATCCGTGTTTTTCTCAACCAAACCCAGTTGTTAAATTGTAATTACAGGTCTTTGCAAACGCCAGGTGGGAAGGGAGCTTTAGAGTGATAACCATGTCGGTTTAACACGTTAGAACAATATTCTAATGTCATTGTTTCCATGCATCAACACAATGTTCTAATATCGTTCTATCGCATCCTAGACTAATGTCATTCTTACAGTGTCGTTTGGTGCATGGTGCATAGCAGGCACATCAATGGAAGGGTGCCACAATTGGCTAAAAAATGACTATCTCCAAGTTGCTTAGTGTTGTTGGTCACAACGGGACAAAGGTTCCCTGTCCTTTTCCCATTTTGGGGGTGAAACGCGACAAGGTTTCTAGTAGTGAAGGCTTTTCAATGTTGTATGTGTTGTCGGTGCCATGATCTTATATATATAAGGTTTAGGCTTAGTCCTCTTTAGGTTTATGCAAGTCTGGAAGGAGGATTAATTAATTTCCCATGTCATCCTCTTTGTACTACGCTAATGAATCAAGATTAAAATAAACTTTAGCCCCTCGTTAATCAAGTATCACAAATTTCAATCTACGACACTAAAATTAGAACCAATTGTAAGATTAAATTAACTCCTACATGACAAAGGGGGTAAGGACAAAACCTAAATGTGTTATAAAATGTTACTTTTGCAATTTAAATTTGATGAAGTTTAGTTCAAACGAGAAAATGAGAAGCATGATGTTTTTGGTAATTATCCATACGGTCAAACTTTCAAAAATGTTTTAGATACTCATTTAATGAATTTAGAAGCATTTATCATTTAGTATTTACTAAAATTACAAATTTTATTTTTAGAATTTGAAATTTGGTATGATTGGTTAAAACTAAATATTCTATTTTAAAATTCAAGAAATAATTTTTCAAAAGAGAGAACATCATTAATTTCCCCAAATAGTAAATTTTATAACACTAGGACAATATTGAGGTGTTTGTCTTTGAAAAATTCTCCTCGGTGGAGTTTAACTCGGATTGACTTGATTCAAATTGGGTTGAAAAGTGTACTTGATTTTCTATTTGAAAATAATTTTAAATTTTTATAATTTTTATTTCATCGTGGGCAGCCTGTGAAAAAAGGGCAACAACCATAAAATGGTCGTTTGGTTACGTATGAGTTAAATTCAAGTCAATTTTCAAGTGATTTTTATAAGTCGAAGACATAGAGTCTACCTTCAAGAAGAAGCATCAAGGGTAAACATCACCATTCATGTCCTTGAGACAAACTACTCCAAAAAATTCTCTATAATTCACAATGATCAGCAGGTCAATGTTATGATATATTAAACGATTCTTCATCACTAATTGTTTGGAGTCTAAACCCTCTTTCAGCCACTCTTCGAGCACTATTAGCTAAGAGCATCTCCATCAGAACTTTCAATAGGCCTTGCCCTCTGAATACTAAGTTGAAATGAATAATGACACATACTGATACATGTGGCGCGTGATTGGACCATAAATGTAAGGTGAAATAGTTATTTGTTGCTGGGGAAGTATAGTAGACATGCCAATGACCGCACAGGCAATACTCAAATCCTTCCCCACAAGAATGTAGAAACTTACATCGTCTCAAATTTTGAAAAATTATGGTATGTCAAGTTGGGATTCACCTTGAGAAAATCACAATCAAAAATGTTTTGTACAATAACTTTTATTGCACGTCAAACGCATAATTGAGTATGATTTTTAATGAAAATTTACTTAGAGCCCTTCACCACACGGTGTGCGGTGATTGGACGATACCTTACATTTCTATTGGAATTGTGCAGTGAAACTGTGCGGTCATTGGCATGTCTACTATGATTAGAATTGTGTAGTCACTGAAATTGTGTGGTCATTGGCATGTCTACCATACAGTTGAAAATGACTCTGTTTTTATCCAAATCAATCCGTTTTGCAGAGTTCTCCTGGCGATGCTCTAAACCTTATGATCCTCCCAGAGCAAAATTATGGAAATGCCAACGGAAGTGCTGCACGGTGCTTCACACTCAATGGCAAGCGTTTTTAGCCACATGTGGCACCAATTGGCTCAGTGCAACACCACTCTGCAGTAGAGTCAGTGATTTTTTCCCCCTTTTGTAGGGAGGTGCATTTGCCATTTGAAAATTGTTAGCATATTTGACTAATTTTAAGTACCAAAACTTTGAAAAATGAGTAGTTTCATATAGAAATTTGGCTATGTATACTCAAATTAGGGAAGAATGTGACTATTTACCTCAAATTTCTTTGAGGTAAATAGCCTGTCAAAAAACCCTGGCACTGTGCCACAGACAGAAAGTTGACACTCTTTGAAGACGTGTCAACAGATTCACGACCCCCTAATCTTGTTTTTACTTACGAATGTTTGTGTGGCTGCAATGCGACGTCTAACACTGTACATCTTTTACCCTGAGCACATAATTATTGACTAAACATCGAACCTGGTGACGAAGAACTTATCGATCAAACTGTGCCGATCGAAACTTGGAACAGCCGGCCAACTGCAGGACTTGAATCTATTCTTGAAGCGATGGGGATGTCAAACGTGGTGCAAATATTCTTCGCAGCCGTGTGTGTGTATTTTGTGGCGTGCGGATGGGTACCACTCGACATTCTTTCGTTTCCGATACTGAGCTCCGTGTACATCTATCTCCTGAGCAGACACGTAGTCTCGCCTGTGACATCCAAAGTGGAACCAGGGTTGTTCGAAGGGAGTAAAACTCTCAGGAACTACGTCGTGTTTGCCGCTGTCGTCGGCTTGATACTGCCACTGGTGTACATCACCTGTGCCTTTCTGCAAGGAGACTTGATTTCCCTCCAGGAAGCTGTCCCTTCTCTGTTTCTTCTCATTTGCCAGGTGCTGTCCGAGAATTACACGTATTCCAGACCCCAATTCTCCGTCCTCATCCGACCCTTGGTGGCCATCTTGTACAACTCCCGGAGGCTGTTCTGCGATTGGAGCTGGACGTTGTTTGTTTTCAGGGAGAATCCTGAGGTTCCCAGACTTTCTGCAGGTTTGGTTCTGTTTGGACAAGTGGTGGCCGTGGCGAATGCCATCCTGTGGAACTATAATCTGTTTGGCTTTCTGGTTCCCGTTTTTCTTCCCAGGAGCATGCGTCAGTACTACGACTTGGAGCACAAAGTGAAGTAATTACACAAGTTTGGAGAGCAATTTAGAACAATAACAACATTGGGATGTTGTTATAATCACATCGTTCTAATGCATCATAAGAGAAATAATGAGCCCTGGTAAAGGTCCCTTCAGCAGGTGCATGGGGATCGTTGTTAGAATTTACTTTGGAGAGGGGTTTTTCCCTATATGCGCTTAGCTAGCCATCATACCAGTAGCATAGGTGCTTTCCTGCTATTTGAAATGAGGACGTAGCCTGACACATACTAAATATCAAGCTTGTACCGGTATTTATTGTCCTGTAAACAAGTTAGTTTTCACGTGCACAAGGTACTTGTTAGAAACTAGATACTTCAGGTATCCATTCACCTCTAATTAATAGATTGTGCATGACACTCTCAAGACGTTCTCCAGGGCTCATTATTTCTCTAATGCAAAACGAATTTTTTGATGTCATTTCAACATGTCAAAATGACATTTTAATGTTGTTCTACTGCATTCTAGAATAATGTGGTTCTTAGAGTGTTGTTCTAATCATTTGCTCCCACTTGTGAAAAGTGAGATTGATTTTAGGGCTGCTACATGCATTAGTCTTGGGTACAATTTATAATAATATCTGTAATCTTATTTAGAAGCTTATGTTAGTGCAATTTATTCTTGGTAACTTGGTCCCCATTAGTGTGAATCATGAAGGTGTACATACCAAAAGTGGGTAGAGCATCTTAGAACGTCATTCGGAACCGAACAACATTGGGATGTTGTTCTAATCACATTGTTCTAACGTGTTGGAACAACATTTCAATGTCGTTCCAACATGTCAAAACAACATTAAATTGTTGTTCCAACATGTTCTATAGAAATGTTGACGTTTTAGGCACCTACTTACAGTTGTGTGTAGGATTTGGTTTTGTTTGAGTCTGTATGTAATTGGTCTCGTGCTGGAGCCACACATACCATGAAGTGTACGATATGAAGTAAAATATACTTTTGTAAACTAGGGGAACAAGAAAATGAGCTCAAGGTAACCTTTCCACCAGTCAAGGAATGAAGTAACTTGTAGATGTTGGTTTGTTAACACAAGTTTGATCAAAGGATGCAGGTTTTTGATATTGATTCTTGAAGGAATGAATTACCTTTTACCTGGTGATGATAATGCTTTCCCAATGTTATGTTCATTTCTATGGCTACCAACACAGGAGGAAAAAAAAAGAAGACATTGACTCGGGACATGGTACAAATGTCTTGTTTTGGTTATGTCTTGGGTACAATGCTCTAGTAAAAACACTCTTTTCACGTAGACTAGTGAAAAGACCCACAAGAAGACCCCACATGACAAACTAAACTAGTTGTGCATCTTTTTGGATATGCTTTTTTAGCATACCACTACGTCAAATCGAGACTTTTATGACTACGAGAATGACTGCGTTTATGACTGCGCGCAATTATAAAATCAGGTTCTGTGACTGCGCATCATATTTTCTGCTGACGTGGAATGTGACGCGCGCGGTGACAAGGCGGGTTCATTATCGACGAGTCGCTTCGGACACCTAGTCATATGAATAAATACGACTCAAAACGTATACTTGGGCTCCATGTACGTGCCACGTCAGCATCTTCAGCCGCCAACTTGACCGGCCCCTTGTCCTTGACTTTTCGTGGTCTGCCCGGGCAGCCGAGGCCAAAATCCGACGTGGCATGTGACTCTGTGGAGTCATATTTTTCTGCTGACGTGGCATCCAACGTGGCATGTGACTCTGTGGAGTCATTTTTTCTGCTAACGTGGAACGTCACTGCTTATCACTGTAATGTGAATTGTAAACGTATACTTATTGTCCAAAATGACTACAGACAGTCACTGCTTATCACTGTAATGTGACTAGTGTCAGTCATGTTTTTTCAAAATGACTACAGTCAGTCACTGCTTATCACTGTAATACAAGTCCAGCCAGTCATATGTTGCGTATCATGTCTACGATGAGTCACTCCATGTATGGACAAGACTAAACAACATGGACACACTTGGGGCGCATGTGGATGCAATAACAATGAGAACCCTCAATAGAAAATGCATGAAATAGTGTATCATCAGAAAGTGGAATGTGACATCCAATATGTTGTCCCTGGAATTGCAGGACGAGTACAGCCCCTTGAACTTGACCCCTAATGCACCAAGCAGTGGGCAAGGTAGCCAACCTCAGTCTAGTCCCCGCATTGACGGCGAAGAAGCTGAGGAAGTAGATGTTTTACGCATGGTGGCAGAGTGCTTCAACAAGTATGACAATGTCAACTTAGGGGGGTACGATACCAACCCTTCTATACATGACGGAGTTGATGTTGAGTTCAATGAAGTGTCGCCGGTCGGGGACGATGGCTTCCCACCGAGTGACAACGAAGGTAGCGATGACGAAATGAAGGACAATAACGACCCTATGGAATCAAGCGGGACAACGATGAACATCAAGGACCCTAGTGGCATAGTCGTGGATACCCTTTTACGCGAAGCAAAAACTCCGCTTTATGCAGGGAGCTCCTCCAACCGTCTCACCTCCACACTCATGATACTTGTTTGTTGCACCACTTTTGGCGTACCAAACAACTTTGTGGATGAGTTGTTGAAGTTATTGCAGGAGTCAATATTGCCCAAGGGCAACACGCTTCCGAAAACATTTCACGAAGCGAAGTGTTTGTTGATGAAATTGGGGTTGTCCTACAACGCCATACATGCGTGTAGAGATGGGTGTTGTTTATTTCGGAAAGAATTGGAGGATGCAACGGAATGCCCAATATGTCACAAATCTCGGTACATAGACAACTCTAAAACAATACCGGTCAAAGTATTGAGACATTTTCCGTTGATCCCTCGTTTACGAAGAATGTACAATTGCACACGGCTAGCGGAGCTCATAACACTACGCCACACCGGTACTTTTATGACTGAGAGAATGTGACTGGGGGTGACAGGGCAAAATTGTCGGCGTTCTGCGAGGGCAAAATTGTCGGCGGCGGCCAAATTTGACAATGTGACTGGCAGTCATATTCTGCAGTCATATTTGCCAGCTGCACTGTATAAAGTGGGTGGGAGGGTCGTATATCTTCGTAGGGAAAGAATGGGACCGTTCCAAGGGGAACACCCAGTCATATTTGGCAGTCACAATTTTCCTACAGTTATATTTTGCAGTCATATTTTCCCTACAGTCATACTTTTTTATCTTTGGGCAGCCCAAGATTATAAACACTGCCCGAGACAGTTTACATGTAAGTAAGTGGGAGCGTCGTATATCTTCGTAGGAAACGAATGGGGACGTTCCTGGAGAACGCCCAGTCATATTTGGCAGTCACATTTTTCTCCTAGTCATATTTTGCAGTCACATTTTTCCTACAGTCATATTTTTTTTTTTTTGGGCAGCCCAAGATTATAAACACTGCTCGAGACAGTTTACATGTATTTTGGCCCTCTCAATCACTGTATAGTATGAGGGTTTTAGGTTATGTATTTTATAGTGAGAATTTGTGTCCAAAATTGAGTAGTTTTTCATTTAGCTTACGGTAATTAGGATTTGGCCATGTATATTATTTTAATAATTGTGCAAATAAATTATTGATTTACTTGATTAAGTGGGGAAAGGGGGGGGGGTTACATTGGGAAGAAATATGGGTAAGAGTTATTGCCGGTTTTATGATTGTGACCGTGCATGTAGTAGTAGTTTGCAACTGACGTGAGAAGTGTGCAAATTATCGGTTTGAGAGGTTGAAATGAATATGTGTTATGTGGCCAATACATGAGGGTGCTAATTAAACATGTACGTATGAATATATTTATATATAGATATATCCATCGAATGGAATGTTCACAACTGTATGTGATTGAACGAGGACTCGATCAATCCTGCTCTGAGTCACAATACTCTAAATCATCTACCGATGTGTCGTCTTGTCTGAGGCGTTCTAATGCTTTAGCAACCACCTCCGCGGCTACTTCCACTACATTGCTCAAAATAGGTGTTTTCGGTATGAGATCCGAATCCAGGTCTGTGGCTTCGAGTCCGGGAAAATCACATGCTTTCTCCAATGAAATGCATTGTACTTCATCCGTGAGTTGGTGGTTCGAGAATAACCGAACTCCTCATGGTTCACTGCGAAACACAACTTCCCATCCACGCTTGGCCACATCCGGTGCAAAAAAAACTTGTTCGATGTGGAGCGGGAAGGCAAATGACTGTGCAGAGTATGGGATCAATCTCTCAAAGTTCACGGTAGTGAAACCGTAATCATCGCGCTTCATGGTAGCGCCATCTCCTTTCATGTTTGCAACCACCCAATTGCAATAGAGGACCACCACCTCAAACTGTCCATAGTCCACTGAAAGGATTTCTTCCACCCACCCCACGTACTCCAACTCCGCAGCCCGAAGATTTGTATCCTTGGTACCCGCGCGACAAAGTTGTCGAAAGGTTGCGGCTACCCTTGAGTCCGCGGTTGTCAATTGCGTCTCTGCACTCCGGACACGGAGGTGGTTTCCATATGCATACATAGATCGATACAACTTGGCTACGTCCGATAGAGGTAGCATCAAGGCCCTCACGTCTTGGGGGACCTCCTCGTCCCCATCTTCTATAGCCCGTATCACAGCCTTTGGAAACCAGATGTGGAAATCTTCGTCGCACATCTCCGAAGGGTACACTACCCTAGTCTTCCGCTTCTTGCGCCTATACTCGTGACGCTCCGCTTCTCGACGTGCCATGTCATCCTCGTGTCGCTTGTAGGACAGAAGAGTTAAATATGGTCACGTACATCTTCACAGAATCTTCAGGATTTAGAACGTAATATATAGCCCATTGTGGCTGCTCGTGGCAACCACTGCATCACTGGGTACAGATCTAGTGGTCTCACTGGAGGCAGTCACTAGCATCTCCGGGGGCAGTCACTAACATCTCTGGGGGCAGTCATTGATATCACGAGCGGCCGTTGCGGAAGACATTGGGGGCAGTCACGGATATCATTGCCATCACTGAGTGTAGTCACATTGTGTACAACAACATTCATATTCCACACTAGCCTGGTGATGTGAACTCACCTCCTCCAATCTTCCAATGGTGCCGCGTTGGTCATCACGAACTCGTGCATCCATCCTCGGGGGTTCGGTGACAGATAGCGAGGGCGCTCGTTGCCTTCGAGGATCTCGTCGTACATTGAAGGGTCTTCTTTATCGTCCCACACTCTTCGAGTAGTAGTCGTATACTCTTGCATATACTCAGTGCAGAACCCTAATGCCTCAACTACAGCATAGCCTTCGGTCGTCCTACTTTCTGGTTTAGCTCGATTTCGAACGTAGCCTTTGAGTGTCTTCAAATATCTCTCAATAGGGTACATCCATCGTGTATGAACGGGTCCACAAATTTCCACTTCCTCCACGAGGTGCAACACCAAGTGGCTCATAGTGTCAAAGAATGATGGTGAGAACTCTTTCTCCAGCATGGATAATGCATACCTTGCCCACTCCTTGTTGTATTAGGGGTCAAGTTCAAGGGGCTGTATGCGTCTTGCAAATCCAGAGACAACACATTGGATGTCACATTCCACTTTCTGATGATACACTATTTCATGCATTTCCTATTGAGGGTTCTCATTGTTATTGCATCTACATGCGCCCCAAGTGTCTCCATATCGTTTAGTCTTGACCACACATGGAGTGATTCATCGTAGACATGATACGCAACATATGACTGGCTGGACTTGTATTACAGTGATAAGCAGTGACTGACTGTAATCTATTTGAACAAACGTGACTGACACTAGTCACATTACAGTGATAAGCAGTGACTGTCTGTAGTCATTGTGAAGAAAATATGACTGACACTAGATATATTACAAAGACAATCACTGACTGTAGTCCTGCCGTTTAGGCCGCAGCTAGTGTTTTATTGCTTTTAGTCATTTACTATACACTGCTCAGATTAAGAGGGTAATGCGCATAGAGTTCTTCTCCGGCCATGATGTCCCTTGTTGCTATGGTAATTACATATCCTCATTCCTCGGGGTTCCACGGTTTAGGCAACATGCGATACTCCCACACGACATTGCCTATTTCAGAGCGCCCGATGGAACTATTAATGAATCCAGTGACATTCCCTTTCTCTACATCTCCGTCGATGTATAGGTCTGACTCCGCGCGCATCACATACGATTTCATTCGGGGTTGTACCTTGCTCAAGATTTTGTATTCCGCCGAGGTGTATTGTGTTCCTACAAAAGGAAGCACTTCCTCACCCTCTTTAGCGGGTTGCATTGCAAATAGACCCCAACCCATGAAGCGGTATTTGGACACTTTCACTTGCCAATCTCTTTTCCAATATACGAATGAAGTTAGCTTTGGAATGGGCCCGTCGCACCATTGTCCATCATACACGTCTGACCGCCACTTCTGCAATCGAGTAACTCTCGCGGATGTCACTGTGGGTATGGCGTTCTCGGAGGACTGTGTTTGACTTAGAAACGTTGTCAGTGATGTCACACATGCGGCTCTTACTATCGGTCTCCAGCAAGCCTACATAATTCATGAACACAGATGCTTCCGAATCGTGGCTCGATCGAGGACTTTCCCTCCTGCACATTCTATGCATGGACATGGGTACTTTGTTAATCGCATGGAGTCCGCTCGAATCTCTTCTTCTTGCCATAATTGCAGATGCTTCAAGCGCTCCTGCTCCCCTTCTTCCATCCTATGGAAAGAGCTCAAGCACACCTTTAGGGTGACATGGTGCTTTGAGGCATATACAATACTATTCTCATACACACTAAAGGGGGGTGCTATCAATATACTCATGCATACCACTGTGCGTAGGAAATATTACAGGAGGGAGTCATTCAAGACTATAGAATCATATAGATGACTAGAGGGCATCATGTTGATGACTCTAAAGTGTTGTATAATTCCTGAATGTCACATACATCACTCCACTTAGTCATTTTAGGAAATTTTTTGTTTGCTTTATTTATTTTTTATATAACAATTGATTGAAAAATATTGGTGATGGATTTTAAAAGTTCATTGTGCAAATATGAAAAAAACAGTAGTGGGCACCCCAAGTTACAATCACACAATAATATAGGGCTGCTCAATCCTTTAGAAGATGAAGTTCTATTTACAACCTTATTAAAAATTGTTAATCAAGTATTTTTTTGCACAATGCGTTTGATTGATTGTATCTCCATTGGATACAAATATTGTAAGCCACCAAGATGACTCACACTCCAAGCTACTCCTTTTTATTATTAAATCGATCTTTTTAGTGTTTGCATTGAGCCTAAAAAGCATTGATTGTGGTATTTGGAGGTTTTCGTATATTTTATGATTGCTTTAGTATTAAATTGACTATTATTTAGTTAGTACAAAATCAGGAGAAATTCCCATCAATTAGATTGTTAATTGATGTGAAATTATAGAAATTAGGGTAATTAGAGTGTTAGTTGTTGAATTAGTGTAGGCAATGCCCAATTTGTGTGGGCAGCGTGTAGATGAAGATGAAGATGAAGATTTTGGATGAAGGCCATGGTTGAGACCCCTAGGGAGTCGTTCAAACCATGAGGGTAGAGTTTTTTTTGTGTGTGAGTTTCTCTCCCCGTTTTTTGGAGTTTAGGGTTAGGTGGAGATCATTTATTGAATATCTGGGGGTAGGAAGAGAGTTAGGGGCTGAGATTTTGAAGGGTAGTAGATCTTCCTGTAGGCTTTCAGAAGACCCAAGACTCAATCAAATTGGAGCAAGGACAAGGATGGGACAACCGTTTTAGTGCGAGGATGTCAACTGCCGCTTCCGATTGAGGCTGCCAACTTCAACGGACGAGATCAAGAAAATAGTGAAGCCAACGATGCTGAAATTTTGAGGATTGGTAGATCATCCTGTAGGCTTTCCAAAGACCCAAGACTCGATCAAATTGGAGCAAGGACAAGGATGGGACGGCCGTTTTAGTGCGAGGATGTCTACTGCCTTGTTGGTGGGGAGGGATTGGAACCCTCATCAAGGTGTGCTCAACTCCATCTTGTCTGTATTCATTTTTTAGTGTGATTTTGATTGCATAAAAGACTATCGCATTGTGGATTGGTGCTTGTTAGGAGAGTGTGATTTATATTGATCATTTGTGTGATTGAATGCTTAATTAATTGTTGCATGATCCTTTGTTTGCGTGCTCTTTTGTTATTGCAATACCCGGTGGTTTTGGAGATACACGGAAGCGCTGCCCAAATTTTCCCAAAAAACCCTAATTTGTATGGAATTGTGTTGTTTAAAGTGCAAAGGTTCTTAGAAAAGGTTTAGGGTGTTTTTGCTCCTAAGAACCTAGTTGACATCTTCATGGTACAAGTGAATGCCATGCACAGAGAGGCGAAGATTTAGGGTCCAGTTCTACCATTTGTAACATCAACGCAGGCTGAATTCCATCGCTTGCTTGACACCTTGTTCGTCTCTTATAGGGGGGCGTGATTCTTCTGATAAGCCTAGGTCGTGGGCGGTGGACCCTCCTCGAAGGAAGAGCAAAATGTCTTCACAGGGATCAGTAACTTACACAGTGAGAATGTCACATGGTTCAGTACTGTACGCAGTGAGAATGTCACAGGGATCAGTAATGTACACAGTGAGAATGTCACATGGTTCAGTAATGTATCCTGAGAAGGTCACATGGACTAGTCACAATCCAACTGAATATAACAGATTATAGTCATGAATGCGCAGCATCTGTATTACAGGGTCCTGTAGTGAATTAATGAAGTTTGTGCAAAATAGTTGTGTAACCCAATGTGATTGAGGTGGTGCACACAGGATGACGAAGAGAACCACGAGGAGCCTGTATCAAAGAGGAAGCGGGAAGACAAAGCTAATGGATGTTGGATGTATATATTGGTGAAGAATGAGACTGGTTTAGCTAGATAGAAACTATGTTTAAGATTGAACGGTCTTTGGTTTTGTATGAAGAGTTTCACTACCAAATACAAATGAATCTTGATGCATTTCTCTAATCCCACGTATGTGTCTTCCATTGCCTCCCACGTATGTGTCCTCCATTGTATGATTCTGATATATAGTACAAATGTGACTCTCAATAAGCCAATACATCACTCTACGCAGTCATAGGACCACATGCATGGCAATTACATTGTCACTACTGCGAGTCATGTAATGTTCTCACTCCCTCCGACACTGTGACTGAAACCAGTCATCTACCCTTCGCACTTTTGTCGAACATTACTGGAGGTCTTGAATACACGACTGCCAGCAGTCACAGCGTTAGCTCAAATACGACTATGCACAGTCATATTCCACGTCAGAAAAAAAACATAACTACTAGTCACATTCCACGTCAGCGACATTATGAGCCAAAATATGACTCCACAGAGTCACATTCCACATCAGCCAAAAATATGACAGGCAGTCACATTCCACGTGGAGGTGCCATGTCAGCAAGAATATAACTCCGCAGAGTCACATTCCACGTCAGCAGAAAAATATGACTCCACAGAGTCACATGCCACGTCGGATGCCACGTCAGCAGAAAAATATGACTCGACAGAGTCACATGCCACGTCGGATTTTGGCCTCGGCTGCCCGGGCAGACCACGAAAAGTCAAGGACAAGGGGCTGGTCAAGTTGGCGGCTGGAGATGCTGACGTGGCACGTACATGGAGCCCAAGTATACGTTTTGAGTCGTATTTATTCATATGACTAGGTGTCTGAAGCGACTCGTCGGTAATGAGCCCGCCCTGTCACCGCGCGCGTCACATTCCACGTCAGCAGAAAATATGACGCGCAGTCACAGAACCTGATTTTATGACTGCGCGCAGTCATAAACGCAGTCATTCTCCCAATCATAAAAGTACCCGTTTGACGTAGTGTGAAGTGGCACGTGGACGAAAAGAGCAAGGACAAGGTGATGAGATCCGTGGTTGACTCAAAGGCATGGAATCACGTGAATAGTAGATGGCCGGAGTTTGCGAAAGAAGGACGTAACGTTAGGCTAGGCTTGGCACTAGATGGTGTGAACCCATTCCGGAACCAAAGTCTTAGCCACTCCACGTGGCCCGTGGTCATGCTAAACTACAATCTTCCCCCTTGGCTAGTGACCAAAAACTTCTTTATGATGCTCACGCTACTAATACCCGGAAAAGAAAGTGTGATGGACAAGAATGTGGATGTGTACCTGGCACCATTAATGAAGGAGCTGCAAGAGCTATGGGAAGGGACCGATTGCGTGGATGGATCGCAAAAAAACTCCGGCGACAAAACATTCAAGCTACGAGGTATACTATTGTGGACAGTGAACGATTTTCCGACATACGGATTGATTTCTGGCTAAGTCACGAAAGGACACAAGGCGTGTCCCATGTGTGGCCCCAACGTAGTAACTCGGCGCTCGAAAGCATTGAAGAAGAATGTGTACCTTGGGAATAGACGGCATTTGCCGATGGCGCACCAATGGAGGCGACAAAGGCCAATTTTGATGGCCAACCCGACATGAGACCTCCACCACGAAGGATGAGTGGTCGAGAGCACTTGGCGTTTGCGAATGCTCGACAAGAGTGGACAAGCAAGATCCACGCGAACAAAGGACGACAAACACCGGACCCTATACATGAACACGGAGTGAAGAGAAGGATATGTCTTTTTGACCTTCCCTATTGGAAAATACGTGTATCTAACGTAGTCTTGTACAGTGACATGACTGTATACAGTGATGTTGTCATACGTGGACTCTAAATTCTGACTGAATGCAGTGATTTGCCTTCGAATATGACTGTGCACAGTGCTATTCTGATTCTTGGAATCCAGTATAGGACTCAATGCAGTGATGTGACGCGGAATGTGATTGCACACAGCGATGATGTGCGTTTATGGAATCTAATATGTGACTTTGTGGAGTCACTGTACAGGGTCTTCTAATCCGACACACATTGGATGTCATGCACTGTGAAAAAAACATTGCCGAGAATATTATGAAGACCATATTCGGAGAGAAGGACACCCTCGGAGCCCGTCTTGATATGAAGGAAGCGGGTATACGCAAACATCTATGGCCCGTACACGGAAAGAAACAAAACAGCGTCACATTACCTCGGTCATCTTACATTCTCACAAAAGAAGAGCGTCAGGTCTTTGTAGACCAAGTGCGTTCCGTGTGAACCTCCTCTCAGTACGTCGGGCAGCTAAAGAAGCGTGTGAACACAGATGGGCAAATCAAAGGCCTTAAATCACATGACTACCATGTCCTCTTCCAGCATGTGTTGCCACTATGTGTGCGCACTACATTAGGGAAGGAAGTTCGGACGGCAATAATAATGTTGAGCCGAGTATTCCGGAGGATATGTGCCAAGTCCATCGATCCCAAGGCTATAGAATATATGAGGTGCGAAGCGACCATCGCATTATGCATGTTGGAGAAGGAGTTTCCACCGTCATTCTTTGACATTATGAGCCACTTGGTGTTGCACCTCGTGGAGGAAGTGGAAATTTGTGGACCCGTTCATACACGATGGATGTACCCTATTGAGAGATATTTGAAGACACTCAAAGGCTACGTTCGAAATCGAGCTAAACCAGAAAGTAGGACGACCGAAGGCTATGCTGTAGTTGAGGCATTAGGGTTCTGCACTGAGTATATGCAAGAGTATACGACTACTACTCGAAGAGTGTGGGACGATAAAGAAGACCCTTCAATGTACGACGAGATCCTCGAAGGCAACGAGCGCCCTCGCTATCTGTCACCGAACCCCCGAGGATGGATGCACGAGTTCGTGATGACCAACGCGGCACCATTGGAAGATTGGAGGAGGTGAGTTCACATCACCAGGCTAGTGTGGAATATGAATGTTGTTGTACACAATGTGACTACACTCAGTGATGGCAATGATATCCGTGACTGCCCCCAATGTCTTCCGCAACGGCCGCTCGTGATATCAATGACTGCCCCCAGAGATGTTAGTGACTGCCCCCGGAGATGCTAGTGACTGCCTCCAGTGAGACCACTAGATCTGTACCCAGTGATGCAGTGGTTGCCACGAGCAGCCACAATGGGCTATATATTACGTTCTAAATCCTGAAGATTCTGTGAAGATGTACGTGACCATATTTAACTCTTCTGTCCTACAAGCGACACGAGGATGACATGGCACGTCGAGAAGCGGAGCGTCACGAGTATAGGCGCAAGAAGCGGAAGACTAGGGTAGTGTACCCTTCGGAGATGTGCGACGAAGATTTCCACATCTGGTTTCCAAAGGCTGTGATACGGGCTATAGAAGATGGGGACGAGGAGGTCCCCCAAGACGTGAGGGCCTTGATGCTACCTCTATCGGACGTAGCCAAGTTGTATCGATCTATGTATGCATATGGAAACCACCTCCGTGTCCGGAGTGCAGAGACGCAATTGACAACCGCGGACTCAAGGGTAGCCGCAACCTTTCGACAACTTTGTCGCGCGGGTACCAAGGATACAAATCTTCGGGCTGCGGAGTTGGAGTACGTGGGGTGGGTGGAAGAAATCCTTTCAGTGGACTATGGACAGTTTGAGGTGGTGGTCCTCTATTGCAATTGGGTGGTTGCAAACATGAAAGGAGATGGCGCTACCATGAAGCGCGATGATTACGGTTTCACTACCGTGAACTTTGAGAGATTGATCCCATACTCTGCACAGTCATTTGCCTTCCCGCTCCACATCGAACAAGTTTTTTTTGCACCGGATGTGGCCAAGCGTGGATGGGAAGTTGTGTTTCGCAGTGAACCATGAGGAGTTCGGTTATTCTCGAACCACCAACTCACGGATGAAGTACAATGCATTTCATTGGAGAAAGCATGTGATTTTCCCGGACTCGAAGCCACAGACCTGGATTCGGATCTCATACCGAAAACACCTATTTTGAGCAATGTAGTGGAAGTAGCCGCGGAGGTGGTTGCTAAAGCATTAGAACGCCTCAGACAAGACGACACATCGGTAGATGATTTAGAGTATTGTGACTCAGAGCAGGATTGATCGAGTCCTCGTTCAATCACATACAGTTGTGAACATTCCATTCGATGGATATATCTATATATACATATATTCATACGTACATGTTTAATTAGCACCCTCATGTATTGGCCACATAACACATATTCATTTCAACCTCTCAAACCGATAATTTGCACACTTCTCACGTCAGTTGCAAACTACTACTACATGCACGGTCACAATCATAAAACCGGCAATAACTCTTACCCATATTTCTTCCCAATGTAACCCCCCCCCCTTTCCCCACTTAATCAAGTAAATCAATAATTTATTTGCACAATTATTAAAATAATATACATGGCTAAATCCTAATTACCGTAAGCTAAATGAAAAACTACTCAATTTTGGACACAAATTCTCACTATAAAATACATAACCTAAAACCCTCATACTATACAGTGATTGAGAGGGCCAAAATACATGTAAACTGTCTCGAGCAGTGTTTATAATCTTGGGCTGCCCAAAAAAAAAAAAATATGACTGTAGGAAAAATGTGACTGCAAAATATGACTAGGAGAAAGATGTGACTGCCAAATATGACTGGGCGTTCTCCAGGAACGTCCCCATTCGTTTCCTACGAAGATATACGACCCTCCCACCCACTTTATACGGTACAGCTGGCAAAATATGACTGCAGAATATGACTGCTAGTCACATTGTCAAATTTGGCCGCCGCCAACAATTGTGCCCTTGCAGAACGTGACTGCGGTAGTCGCCTGTCACCCCCAGTCATAAAAGTACCGATCTGCCGTAGTGTACGGGTGTACGCAAGCAATGCTTTTTATTAGTGATGGTACATGCAGTAAAAATTAAACTAGTTAGTTCCTGGACATTATTCTTTTAGTGCCCAACAAACCGGATTATGGTCACTACTGTGTAGAAAATGCAAATAGCAAAAAATCCATGAAGAATTGGATTTAGAATTGTGAAGTTTAGAGTTGAAGATTTATAATATGTACACATCTTCTAGAAAAAGAAAATTTCAATTTGGAGAACTTTGTGCAACTATCAAAATACCTATGAACAAAAGTAAAAAATACTGCAAAATACTGTAAAATACAGTAAATACTTACAAATACAACACATGTTCTATGTGGTGTTTCTTGTATTTGAAAGTTTGTTAACTTGTTTTATTTTTTTGGATTGTGTTCTTTTGTTCATGTGTTTCATTAGTGTATGCATTTTGATCTTGATCAATGTACCAACTCCTTTCATATTTTAACATATAAATTTTTTGTCCTAAACTGTACATTGATAAGTCACTCTTACTTATACAATTCACGGTCATTGCTGAACGTCTTCACTTTCATTTTAGGAAATTCAACCCAAATTCTACTTAACTTTGAAGTCACACACCCTCCAAAATCTCATTTTAAGTGTGTATTATACGGTTCAAAGACATACTATGATCTTTCAATCCCACCATTTGATGATTCTCTAATTTTGACAAAATTTCTCCATTCTAATTGAGAATACAATTGTTCAGTTCCATTCTAATTGAATTTAATTGAAATCCAGTGAACCAAGCTACAGTATCCTGGGCACTTTAAGGGTTAACCACAATGGGACGCTTGTATCATATCCAACTGTGAGACTAAGAGTGAGACATGTAGTTTTTCCACCTGTGCAAATAATTCTCTAACCTCTCAATGGACTAACAAACTTTTTCATCTCACCTTGTATCGTAACTACTTCTAGAGTGATGAACAAACTTAGTAGTATCTCGTTCACAACTTGTAACAAACTTTCTTCTATCCAAATGATCTGCACACATCCGAAGTAAACTTTTCCTTTCCCGTTCAAAGTTTCTTCAAGAATGAGGTGCACCAAGAGTAAATCTCGCTACCCATGTCCTTGAAGCAAACTACCCCAAGAGACTCTATTCTCAATGACCTTTGGACCAACATTTTATATATAGTCATACATACATACATACACCCATTGGAGTGGCCTTTTGATTGATATCCACCTAAACTTCATTCCAGTGGATATCAATCAGAAGGATACCCACTGTGAAATCCCCTAATGTTTTCAAAGAGCCTGCATACTAGCAGCTTAAATGTCAAATGGTTTAAATGGCTTTCCAAGAAAAAAATACTTATCTCCATATGATTTAGTTCCATCGGATCGGATGTCGACTTAGGCTTCATAATTTTTATTTTTATTTTTATTTTTTGTATTTTTGTATTTTTTTAAAAGCAATTTTGAGTGGTATTATGGGGACTTTCGTTTGTTCAATTTTCAATTTTTTAATTTTTATCAGCACATGTAATTATGTTCTTTGCTGATTCTAGTTATATGAAGTTTCGCTCCATCTGGATTAATCAAATTGGTACTTTAAAAACCATAAAATCTCGGCCCATAATACATTATTTCTTGCCTGCTCTTCCAGCTTAGGACTTGGGCAGATTGTATTCTTTCTATCATCAGCTTAACATCCACATTTCTAAAACAATAAAAAAATCATTGAATTTGATTCCAAAGCTGAATCTTCTGGGACTCGTTCACTTCATTCACAATATATTTAACCGAAAAGAGTGTCTCAAAGTGGAAACTCACCTCATACTCACCTTCAACTCATTTTTAGTTCAAAAATATGGCAAAACTAGTTTATAGTGAGTTGGAGAATAATCTAAAGCAAGACCCTGCGCCACCATGGGGCGTGGAACTCGTGACCTTCCCAATGCTAAAGAAGAGTTCCCATCCGCTCCCCCAAGCCAAGTGCCCGACCATGGGGACTATTCATAAACAATAATTGTCAGAAAATTTATTTATAAACATGAGACTCCTCTCCAATTCCTCTTCAACTCCCCTTTTGTTTTCGGTTAACTCAAATAGCATTCATGTGTAAACTGGCAGTTTAAGATAAGTTCTAAACATGCTTATATCAACCAACTTGGTACCATTGAAACTAACTTGCGACACGCTACCATTTCCAAGCATAAATTACTAATTTAGATAGAAAGATTGAAATTTTGCAAATTTTTTTTTGGTAAACATCTTAAAGTTGGAATTCTAGAAGCAATGCAATTTGTTTCGTCACAAAATTTCATCTCAATAATTTTTGGTGATTTTTCAAAAATTGTAAAAGTGTGATAAAAAAAAAGGTGGTATTCCATATTTCTATAGCTTGCAATCACCTTGTTATGCATTTGTACAATTAAAACTCTACTACATGTGTTTCCAAGTGGTGAAAAATCAAACTATTCATGTATATCTCCAGCTTTTGTTTACTCTCTCTCTCTCTCTCTCTCTCTCTCTATATATATATATATATATATATATATATATATAATAATTAAATTTCAAAATTAAATGTTGTTAAATTGATTTGACAATTGTCTTTTTCAATTTCAATTACAAATAATTTCAAATCATCACGATTTACATTTTTTTAGACATCTACTTTTGATTTGTTTATAAAAGTGATATCTCCGGGAGGTCACAATGCAAAAAGTAGAAAACCACGTGAGTTAAACTATAGGGTCCTTTTTATTCATTGAAGGAAAAAATTCTATCTATTTATAAAATTTTATATGTCATATAGGATACTTTAGATTCAAGTAAGGAATAAATCGAGAATAAAATTGGAATATACCTAAAATAATCTAGAATATACCTCAAATATTCCATTTATGTGATAGCCCCTATTAAAATACTCTATTAACGCACGTGGTTACACTAAATACATGCTAGTGACCTCCCCGAGAGTTATATACCGTACGCAAAGGTCGGATTCACAGAATCCAGTGTCAAAACTAAATTCCCCACCACATTTTGAGAGGTCCATGTTACCCTCAATCAATCAAAAGATGACATGTGGCACTTTTGGATAAAAATTAATTAATGTAAAATCCGACCACAAAGTAAGGTACAATTATCTCTATTACGACATGTTTGGGAAGGTGACACGCATGGATTAGTCATGGAAACAACTTGCCACATGTGTATTGCTTAAAACAATAATATGGACATATTATGCAAAGTCATTGTACAGAGGGTAGATTGTATTATAACACATTTAAGTTTTGTCCAAAACCCTTAAGCAAAACCCTCAGGAAAGGAAGGGTTAAAGGTTAAATACTCGTGCCTGTTTTAATCTTTTGTTTTGCATAACAATTTATAATAGTAGGCTTCCAAATCCCCTACTACTTGGATCAAATTTTATAGACACAGTAACTTTTTTTGAAACTATGATGAGAGAGGACATTTGGCATTGTATAAGGGAATTTAGTAAGAATCAAACAATAAAAACTTACTTCAAATGTGTAGAAAAGAGCATCCAAGAACATCCAAGAGCATCGGAGAGAATCTTGAAAACTTTAAAAGGGGTAGAAAGTTTAGGGCTTCATAATGTAATTGAAAATAGATTTTACTTCTCTAGACATTTTTTGCCAATAGGAAAATAAGAAGCTAGAAAAGAGTGCCACATCAACCAAATCTGACAAAACGTGCATGCCCACGAAAGCTCCAATCCACTTGAAAGAGGATCCCCATAAAAACCCGGCGCTTGCTCTGCATAGAGAGAGAAATTAAACTAATTTTATACCATGATTTGGATTAGAGGACAGGTACTAGAGCAATAAGATGGGCTTAACACTTCCTCAAACCATGGCCGTTGTTTTTCACAGACCCGCTCTCACTTTTATTAAAGGCAATGATTGTTACTCCCTCTGTTTCAAAATAAAACCGTGGTTTCTATTTCAGTGCGGGATTAAGAACAGTGACCGGCTTTTAACCACAATGCCCTTTTTAACCACATAACACGCTTTTCAAGCGCATTTAAAATAATCGGTGCTTTTCAAGCGTTTTTTAAATAACGCGCTTTTCATGAGTAGTGGTAATAACGAAACCATGGTTTTATTCTGGCACGGAGTTTATGCAGAAACCATGGTTTTATTGTGAAACAAAGGGAGTATTTTTTTTGGCATTTAAACGCCAAAAAGTACCAAAAATCAAATTTGCTTGCATCAAGCCTTAACGAAAAGTTTGAAGAAAACATAGAAGAAGACGCTTGATTGTCCCAATTTATGAAAATAAATCGGATGATATCATTAGTTTTAAAAAAGTCATCCAAATATATGGATGAAAATGTAGTTCTATCCAAAATATAGAGAAATATGGAAATACTTGGTTACACCATTTTATTTTATGTCGCCACTTTACTGCACTTCTTCAAAAACCAAAAAATAATCTATGATTAGAGGAGAATGAGAGGAGATTGAATAGTGAATTGCTTATCTATTTTTGCAAGAGCGGGGCCGGGTCTCTCCTGGGGAGTGGCTGGGTATCTCATGCGGGACTAGCCGGGTATCTCATGGGGAGTGGCCGGGTCTCTCATGGTTCCGGACATGGCCACCAAAGCCGCTTTGGCGCGCCGCGAAGCTCTGAGTCTTTTGTTACTCACCCGCGTTGGCGCGCGGGGTTCTCACGTCCTTCCATGCATGCATGCTGCAGGGTCCTCTAAAACCAACCCTTCAGCATGCGAAGATCAACATTCCTTCTGCAGCTCCGCCTACCATTTAATACAGAGCCTCCACTTCCCTCACTCCATTACTTGCGCATTCAGATCCGGAGCTAGCTTCAATCGATCGCACGTAATCGATCGAGAATTTTTTCGTTCATGGAGGCCACTGTAGCCCAGAACTTCTTCGCGACAACGGAGCTGCAGTACCACAATTGGGGTACTAGCATGTTCCACAACAACCCCACACCGATGATCAAGCTCGATGGCGCTGAATCTGGTTACCAAGAGAGTACCGAAGTCCAGGATGAGGACGACGGATTTGGCGACGAACTGGAGCGAATGCTCCTCGTCGTCGAAGCTGAGCAGTTGAATTACGCTGAATCCAACGCCCAGGACGTTACAGTCGACGAATTTAGCCTGGACCTGGAGCGAATGATCCTTGAGGATTTGATGCTGGAATCTCCAAACGATGAGAATGGGGCTCCAAACAATGAGTTCTCTGGAGATTGGCCGATGACTGGAACCGATTCGAAGATTAATGGGGCTCCAAACAATGAGTTCCAGGCTGGAACCGATTTGGAGAATGATGGGGCTGTGCTGCAGCGACCAGTGGTGGCGCCCACCGAGAGCATCGGGGTGACGTACCACAAGAAGAACAAGCAATGGGAGGCGCACTTGTGGTTGAAGGGGCGGCAGCTGCGCAACAAACGGAAGAAGAAGGGGCAGCAGCTGTTTCTGGGGAATTTCACGACCGCGGACGAGGCCAAGCAGGCGCACGACAGGGCGGCTATCAAACTGGGGCTGTGGGAAACCGCGAGAGGGAAACCGTACCCGCTGAATTTCCCGGAGTCGGCTCACGCAGGCTACCTCGCAGAGCACTCGCAGTGGAGCGCTCGGGACTTTCTGTGGAAGCTCCGGAGATCGTCGGCCAAGTTCAACAAGGGCAAGAGCCGCATGAAAGGCGTCTGCGTCCGGAAAAGCACCCGCAAAGGCAGCTGCAAGGCTGTGACATACGAAGCGAAGATCAGTCAGACGTTGCGCGATGGCGACAAGCAGACGTTCGACCTGGGCAAATTTGAGAGCGAGGAGGAGGCTGGCATGGCGTATGACCGCGCGCTGTTGTTCCTCAAGGGCGCCGACGAGTTGACTTGCATTACCAACTTTCGTCCCAGTGACTACTCTGCGGCTGAAATTCAGGCGGCCGGAAGTAGTCTCAGAGGTCACGAATAGCAGGTTTGCACATATAGCAGACACAGGGAGATAAATACAAGATTCCCACATGGGAAACGTGGAAAAATTTCCCACAATTGTAACTTTCCTCGATCAAAAATACACTACAATCGTTCCAAGAGAGTTACAATTGTGGGAAATTTGTCCCACTTCCCATATGAAATCCCATGTGGGAATGTCTTTATTTCTCCCTGTGAGAGAGAGTTTTGTTTATTAGTCATCATGCATAATACAAGTAACCATAAATTTTATCCGTGACGATCCCTGCAAAGTATAGTTCTGTTGAGATTAAAGCGGCAGAAATGCATGCAATCTGAGCATCAAACAAAAAATCTCTGCAAGTGAGGTGACAGAGCCAACCAATGTAGCCAATGTCCGGGGGCATGCTGTGACATGAATAGGCTCAGCAAAACCCCACCACAAGGGGTGGTAGTAACGAGTGCTGATGTGAATGTTGGCAAACGTGATGTTGTTGACATCACCTATTCACAACCAATGTTCACAGAAAAATATTTACAGATGATATAAACTTTCTGGAGAAGTTCTACAATTTAAATTGATGGAAGGGATTTAGTAGATACCTTTGGACATCTCGGAGTTGAATCGCTTGTCCTCTGTGTGAATCCACAATCCTAAGCTGCTCGAAGTGAAGATTACCAAGATCATATAATGTGTCTGACTCCCGAGTTTCAATAAAAAATAGGAGTTGTTGTCGATACTCTTTTCAACAATGGTTTTGACATATTAGTGTCAAAACCTTGTTTCTCAAAAAAAAATAGTGATTGCAATGCGGCTATCAAAACAATGTCAAAAAGGGTGTCTTAAACAAGACCCTTTTTGGCAATGGAATTACAAGCTGTCCTTTGGATGCACCTATTGCCATAGATGTTCCATAGTGCTAAGAGCATCTCCACCAGCACTCTAAATAGCTCTCTGGCTCTTGAAACATGGATGTCACACATGGGTTGGTCAACAATTTATTTAGAGGGAGACATTGAATTATTGTGTAACCCAATTCAAACCCTTAGAATGATTCCCCGGGGGGCACTTAGAATAAATTACTAGAGACACGTGCGATAACGATTTATTTTTTAAGGGGACTATTATCTTTAAAAATTGAAATATTAGGCATCATTTAAGTAAAAAAAAATCTACTCAACCTGATGTTTTAATACCCTATTGGTAATTAGAAATCAAGAATGCATTTAGTATTAAATACCCTATTTCACTTACAATTTTTGGATAGCCTCTAGTTTTTTGTGTTTCTTTTTAGGGAGGGGGAAAGGGGGTGAATTATGAATTGACATTTTTGACAAATGAATTGCATTGTTGTAGTATAGCAAGAAGAAAATACAATCAAACAAAAATACACCAACAAAATTGTAATAGTGAATATCAGTAGAATGCAACCTGAAATTTATAGTGTTAAGAAACACAACTATTCTACATTGGAAAGATGCAATTTTTCATTCATCCAATCTAAACCTTCATGATATTCAACTTAGGATACCTTTATTCAAACGTTATTTTTAATAAAAATAAGACAAAATACTGTATATTATATGGTGTGGTATCTTTTTTATAAGTTGTTTTCAACATTAATTAGCCCCTGTATTTTATCTAAAAAAATTCAAAATTTTATCTCAAATGAATATTAAATACCCTATATTTTATCGCACGTCGTTTCTAAAAACCGCTAGTGCCTCTTTCTCCCCCTCCCCCCCCCCCCCCCCCAAGTTAACTTCATGTATGTATGATCAGATTAGAAAGGGGATGATTTGTGAAATTTTTATGCCACATTTCATGTTTTAGTGATTCACCCAAAATTTCAAAAAATTAAGTGTAAAACTGTTCTTAAAAAGTCAACTCATAAAATTAAGCAACCAAAAAATCTCTAAAAAAACCACTACACTTAGAGGATTACATTTCAACCAATCACAAAAAAAATTATGTACAAATTGTCAATTTTGTTATTTGTAATCAAATTACAAAAGAATTTTCATTTTAAGTTTCAAATTTTATACAAAAATATTGGTGACAACAATCATAGATCTAACCATATGGATAGAATCAAATATTCATAATGTACAGCCTTTTTTCATATAGGTCAAAATATCCCTCTTAGTTACATTTTATAAGACATCTTTGAAATTCTCCAAATTTGTAGAGGGGTGAGGACTAAGTGCACAACATGATTGCACAATCCATGCGTGGTGACTTGTGAGTGGCTTACTCACTATTTTCAGAGTCTAATTGAGTGATGTTGATGGGGAACTACATGGTATGCTCTGTAATTTTTGGATGACCTTCATAGTGCAATTCAGAGTTGCTGGTGGAGATGCTCTATTGCAGGCAGGTTTAGGGTTTAGGGTTGCAGGGAGGTTTAGGGTTTAGTTTCGGACAGAGACAGTGTAGCCTTTCTTGACAATTTTCTATCCTCAGCGGTGGTCAATCAATTGTCAAGATGGTGTGTCAAGTCAAGGCAGAGGAAACTGCAGCAGAATTAGGGTTAGGGTTTGCCAGTGAGGGTCTACCCACCTTCACCAACTCTGGCCCTTCGATCTCACCAGTCTCTCTTGGAAGATGCTGCGTCTCTACTCTTGTATCTCACCAACTTTTAAATGGCCAAATCTGCACCCGAAGAAACTGCACCTAATCCCTCGAACACTGACAAGGCCATCATCATCGTTCAAGTCGTTCTCACCATCAGGTATGTCGAATTTGTGTGGAAGGAGGTGGGACTGCCTTCCTTGTTTACTTATTTCCCCTTTGAATGATCAGTAGCCTGCCTTCAATTAAAGTGCAGCAATGAAAAGAACGTCAAACACATGAGGTCAATCAGGATCCCTTTTTCCTTTTCCTTTCGGCGTGTTGTAGGTCGAAACTTATTGCCATTTTGTAGGCCACCTGAAGAATGTACGGGAGTACTTACAAGTGAACCGATTCATTTCTCAAATAACTAATTCATAATAAAATCTTTAAGCAAATAGCTGATCAGTGAAGGTGAGGAATTTCAGCCTGTCATAGATGTGAAAATTTGATAGCCAATTTTAGTGAAATATTCTAGATTCTTTAATACATTTGTAGCAAAGTACTATATAGTATAAATTGGCTAATTTCACCATATTGGAAGAAGCCATTTGGCTAAAACAAATAGTGGCTAATTTCCTCAAAAATGAGTAAAACATTTTCACTGTAACCGATCAGTATTTCAGAAAATGTAGTATTTCAGGTAGAATATCCAAAGCATATCAATGAACAACCGGGATTAATAATAGAATACTGCTTTGGCCCAATGGCTTCTTCCACTGCATCTGAATATGAGTTTTTGTTGCATCACAGGTTTGCTGTGGCATTGAATGTTGTTGACGGGACTGCGGTGATCTGGTAGTCAATTATTATTCAGGAGTTGACTTTGGAAACCAGTCGAGATAAAATGGCCACCAGCACTTTGTCGAAGTATACTTGGCAGGTTTTGAGCGCACCATCTGTTATCAAGCTGGTGCTAGAACCACCACAACAAAGTCTTTCAGAGCTCAGAACTAGTAAGTTAGTTAGGGTTGATGCATTTTGGGAGGCACAGAATTGGCTGCTCCTTGTGAAACATCAACCTTCAGTTGCTGAAAGCTCGGTGGAACTCTGCATAGCAACATGCAGATGAGGTTACCAATGGTAGTGATCGTCTTGGTGATGGTTTGCCTTTCAAATTCATGTGCAGGTTTGTACACACTTTCTCACTCTGATTCTCTCATACTAAGTTACTCTTTCCGTTACTTTAACCAATATGTAGGAGATCATTTTTGAGGGATCACTTTGAGCCAAATCAATTTTTTTCTCACTATTATGTACGATGCTTTCAAAAGAGGGAGGTTGTAGACCAACCCCATTTTCATTCAAAGACAAGTGATTTAGCTCCAGCCTCGTGAGATCAATTTTTTCATCACTATGTATGAATTTCTTATGCAATCATTCAAAGTGGGAGGTTGTAGACCACTATTGAAGCAACATTAGACAATCCCATTTTCATTCAAAGATGAGTGGTCATAGACATTGAGCCAAGTGATAGTGTATGCTAATAGAAGTGTATTGGAAGAGATTGATGAGGTGTTCTTTGTAACAGGGGTCAGTAGAATGATTCAGGTCCCTAATGATTTTAGTGTCCTCTCCTTGATCTGTATTCTAGTTTCTTCGTTACAGTGTTCACTGTTTTCAGTCCTCAAGCTCATTCAGATGTGTGCGGTGCAGCATCAAGAATGCCTGCACGAAATGAGCAGCCTGAGAGGGAGTTCAAAGTAGGAAAGCCAGCTCTGAAAGTGGTTACATATTCCAAGGCAGCCATCGACCCCAACACAGGTGAGTGTCTTTATGATATTAAGCCCCTGGTTACCTTCTAATATAGCTTCTTATAAAAATAAAAACGTATACTATGTCGCTCATGTTGAATCATTTCATACCTGGTCCCTTTCCTACAGGAAAATATTTGAATTTCTGCAGGTTTACAATGCTATTGTAGGGGCATCATTTCAACTGTTGAGGAATGATGCTTCAACAGTAGCACTTTACAACAGGGACCAACTTAAGAATGTTATGTTTTAGTGGCAATTTGTGAATAAAGGTTGGAGTTTTTCCCCTAACAAAAAAGGGTGTTGTTTTTGACACTCTTTTCAAAATTGTTTTTGACACTCGTGTGTAGAAAAACTGCTAAAATGTGAAAACAACAAGAGTGTTGAAAACAACAATTTAACCCTTTTTGGGTAGAGTTTCCTGATATAATGGATTGAAATCCATTTGTTGCTAATCTGAGATATGTAGTAACAAATGAATTTCAAATTGCATAAATATCATGTCATGATGCAGAGAGCTGAACTTACATGAGACTTTCATGGTGATTACAGATTGCGCAAACAAATACCCAAAGCTGAATTACAAGCCAGTCACCAGTGTGTGCTCACCCAAAGTACTTGCCACAAAAGCATGTTGCGCAGCGTTTAACAAGTTGGCGTGCGAGTTCCGAAGCCAAGTCAACAACTTCAACACAATTTGCCCCATCATATTCATGTCTTACTTGAATTATGCAGGTGGCTACCAAGATGGCTACTTCATTGGCCCGTGCATTGATGGCAAGAAGGGGTTATGCGTGTAGTTGGCAATCTTCTAGAATTGATACATGTTCAAGTTTTGTGTACACATGAAGTGAAAATAGAAGAAGCTGTCATTAAAGATGCTCTATTAGAGGCTCTTAGAAAGACAGCTTTGAATTCTATAGCAGAATAATGCCTGTACTTACGAAATAATCCATGTTCCATACTGAATTTTTCTGATTCTTTGTTACATTTTTAAAAAGTTAGCAATGCACACCAACTCATTGAAGAGTAGAGCCTAAAATACGAGCTAAGTTTGGTGAGATGAAAATAATCTGGTAACTCCCTCTTCCTGGTCGTGTATAT
The DNA here is from genome assembly GCA_022496805.1 of Pohlia nutans. Classification (NCBI taxonomy): domain Eukaryota; kingdom Viridiplantae; phylum Streptophyta; class Bryopsida; order Bryales; family Mniaceae; genus Pohlia; species Pohlia nutans. Next base: position 4,002,236 of record CM040105.1, read on the forward strand.
AAGACTATATGATTTTTATTTTAAGAAATTGTTTATAAAAACATGCTTTCAAAAAAAATCAAAATTCTAAAATTCACTTGGTTAGTTTTGCTACTAAATTTTCCAGCTAGGTTTTTGACCCTAAACCCTTAATATCTTGCACATTTATTCACCACATGAAACAAATAAACAAAAGAGTTATCCTTGAAGTCACTCACTTTGTGTTTTTGCTTTGACCACATAAAAATGCTTGCATTTGATAATCAAATGGAGTGAGAAATATATTTTCAAACTAATTGAACCTCAACAAATCTAAATTTCTAATCAAATAAAGCATTAGAAGTACACAACATGAGATATAGAGGTTTAAAGATGAAATGAGTGTGATAATTTTAGAACCACCTCCTAAAAATGAGTGTATTTGATAATTTTAGAAAGTAAATTCTACTCTATTAGACTAACTAAACCCTTTCAAGCTCAAATCTTTAATCAAATTCACATTTGGAGCTAAACAACATAAGATATAAATATCTAAAGCTAACACAAGGTGAAATTTAAATTATGTCCTCAAGTGATGGTTCCTAAACAAGAGCATAGTAAACTAAGTCCCAACTTCCAAGTACCTTATAATGGGTATTCGAATGAAAAAAGTTCTAGAATAAATTTCTACATAGGATTTCACAACATATCAACCAATATGATAATCACAAATGTAACATTTCTTACAATAATAAATTGTTCTGTAACAAACACTATATCGTTGTACACAAGGAGGTCCAAGAAATTAACCATAAGAGTGGGATCAAGATTCCACTATTGGGTAGATACATCTAGAGAAAAGCACTTGGGATTATACACACTAAGTATCTTCAAAATGTTGCCATTTAATCCTTTAGTGCTCACATGATCCTTTTAGTCATTGAAATGTCTGAAATGTAAATAATTCAAAACCTTGTCACATACTAGACTTTCAATTTTCACGTTCAAATTGACATTGTTGTCATATTCATCTAATGAAAAAAAATTCATTTGATTTGGACATCCACAATTCTCAAAATACTTATTTAAATACAACTAAATTGCAACAAATATTTGCAAATACAACACTATATATTTTTTTTATGACAATATTTTATTGTCATAAAAATATTTTTTTAAGATTCTTTTTATGAATTTATTTCTCATGTACATGCTTGAGGCTTAGACAAGGGCGACAACTCTTCATTATGACGTGCGTGCATGACCATGAAAAACCTCTCATATATGCAAGCTTTCAAAAAAAATTCACTCCTATATATATTCATAAAATCCCTTATTGTACATCCATATTTCTAAATTTGTATTTTGAAAATTAATACCTTTATCATATATTTGTGATGCACGTGAATACCTCAAAGAAAACCTCTTTGTTCATTTGCATGAATAACGATGATATATTTGTGGAATGATGTTTTATGAATTTGTGTAAGGTTTTCGTCATCACAATTTAATTAGTAGTGATAGGACAAGACAATAAAAATCATCAATGTTTCTTTGTAGATCGGATTTTGGTAATGGATTGTTGAATGATAACACTATTGTTTATCAAAAAGATTGATCATCAAAGTAGAATACCCCTTGAAAGGTCAAATTTTGTTATTTAGAACACGATTTAAATACAGTTGGAATATGAACTATAATCTTACATAACCATTGTTGGATTGGTTCAAAATTCTTAGCGCTACTTTCAATCAAGTTAACTACAAATTTACATAGTTGAATATCAAAAATATACTCACACTTCTTTTAATTTGATACTCTCTACAATAACATATTGGAATATCTTGCACACATGCCACATTATCATTGAATGTAGAACACTTGTGCAAGCACTTGTGACACTTTCAAATTATTTTACTTATAATACGATTGTCACTAAGGCAGTTACATAATTAGTCCCTAAAATTCTTTCAATTTTTTAAAGTAAAATTGACAAGAAACATCACAATCATGTTGAAAACAAAGTGGATTGAAAAAAATTGGTTCTTTTCATACAATTTCGAACTATAGGATCTAGCTTGTATCTAATTTGTATGTCTACTTTTCTATTAATTTTTGAAGCCTAACTTTTTAGCATTTTAACATTCTAATGTTCATAGTAGTACAACAAGTTTTTTATCAATCATTTCTAATGGTGAAGTTTCATCTTTGAATTTTTTTGGGAAAAAAGGTCCAAAATGACTTTAAACTACGTGATGATGGAGAAAGGTACTCAAAGGTGTTGCAGGGGTACCCAAGGGGTTGGAGGTTCAATTTTGGTCGTAAAATCGCCACTTTTCTTGATGGAAATTCCCCTGCGAAGGGTTGCTAAAAGTGACTCGTCTGCTTGCCGTGGGGTGCAAAGCAATTCATGTGTTTCACAAAAATAAAATAAATAAATTATTTTTTTTAAATGAAAAAAATAGGAAAAAATGAGTTTGGCTTTTCAAGCTGAGCAAATTGATGTTGAATTAGATAATCAAGTTAGTATTCTATGAATATAAATAAATTTAATAAATTTAATTTTCAAATTTTAGAAGAAAAATATGGAAGAAAATACACTTGAGATGAGATTAAAACTAAATTTCTCATAAATGTAACATAGAATTGAAACATGCCAATCTCAATAGTGAAAATGTAAAAATTTGTATACCTTCTTTGTACTTTTTTGTTTCTAACAACTGTTCAAATAGAATTCAAAAATGAACTTCAAATCTTGTTTTTTTTAGACAACTTATATGATTTACTGTAAAACAAAACTCCTTATAATTTTCAGCTCACTTATGAGAATGGAATCAATAAAAGCCACTATCATAGATGTGGATATAATTGACAAGAAATAAATTTCAGAATTTTTCAGAATTTTTTTAAGTTGACCACTTTGAACTTGCCAACTTTCAAAACATTCTTACTTTTGCAAAACCCATCAAAATTCCACATATTCAAGGTAATCCCCATACACATTTTTACTTAAAACTTCAAAAATTATAGGAAGAATTAGCATCATTATAGGTTGTCCAATTAAGGGTTAACTTCCCAATAATCTAGACTACAATGTTGAACAAGAGCCCTTGGATCCCGGATTGAATTGCACTTCTTCTTTGTTCTTTAATCATCTCATTCTTTTTCACAAAAAGAAAAAAAAATGTTGAAAAGGGCAAACTTCAAAGAAATGAGATGGTTATGGCAAACTCGATGGTGTATGAATTCCGCATGGCTAGACAAAGCGGATGGAGAAATAATTTGGATTTGGACAAGCCTACTGCAGACCTCCTTCTTCTCAAAGTTGCAATGAATTACCTGATTCTACAAAGAATTCCGCAAACTCACAGCTGCCGCATTTCGTGAAGAGGAATTCAATTTGCGGCATGACTTTGAGCTAGTCAATATTGAACTCCAAGACAAGACAAATAACGCACTTTGCCAACAACGTCAAAGTTCTGTCTCGTTGATGCTTCAAGCTATTGAGACGCGTAAAGAAAACGCCAAGTGGATTAGATGTTGAGTGCAATAGAAACATTGCGATGACATAGTCAGCAAGGAATATTTTCTCGCGGTGCGCGAAAAACCAACCTCCATGGCCATCACCTGTCTACGAGATTCCAATGGTGTCACTATTTCTGATCGGCCATAACTTGAAAGAGTGTGCTTAGAAAATTACCGACACTTGTACGCTGCTCCAACAAAGACAAATGCCAATGATGTAGCATTAGAGGCAATTCTGGAGATTATCCCGGCTAAACTGTCCCTCAAAGCCCAAGCCTACTTCTTGATCCCTCTCACTGCCGATGAACTACTAGAGGCGGCTAAAGCGATAGCTAGTGAGCAGAGCCCGGGCCTAGATGGATTCTTGGTGACCTTCTTCACTAAGTTCTAAACAACTATTGGTAAGGATTTCACAAGGGATTTTACTTGCATGGTGACAGAATCTATCCAACATGGTCAATTGCCAAGGAGGAATGAACCAAAAGTTAATTGCATTATCACATAAATGGAGAGATAAAGATTGATTAATCAACTAGAGCCCAATTACCTTGTTGCATGTAACTTATAAAATAGTAGCTAAGGCTCTAGCAAGGAAAATTCAGCCATGCTCTCGAAAATGATCTCAAAAGATCAAAAAGCCTTTCTGCCCATACGCTTTATTTTAATTAATGTTCTAGTCCTTTATAAAACAATTGAATGGGCAAGTAACTTAACCAAGATCTAATATTAGTTAATTATATTTTATGAAAGCTTACGTTACTATTAGCTTACCATTACTATTTTGAATTATGGAAAAAATGGGAGTTCTAGAGGCATACATCCAAATGGTGCAGCTGTTGTTTAATGGGGTGATTGCTTTAGTCAACCTTAATGGAGGTGAAATTGGAGAAATTTCAATCAAAAGAGGAGTTTGACAAGGCTATCATATTGTCCCATATCTCTTCATTTTTGTAAGTGAGGCGTGAAATGTGGCTACAAAGCATGCAGTCCAAAATGGCTTACTCAAAGGCATCTCGTTACCAAGAGGCATATCTTAGCAAGTTATAATACAATTTGTCGATGGCGCCAAATACACCCTTATAGGTGATGAACGCTCCCTGCAAACTTGTAGTGCCTTGCTTGACCTCTTTTAGTTGGCATCCGAGTTCAAAACTAATGAAAACAAAATCCTATCTATTGGTTCTCTAGTTATGATCTTCCCAATTGGATACAAAACTTTCCATACCAGTGGCAGCATTTGCAAACATAGCCAAGCTCCTTGGTATTCCATTTGGTATTGATTCATTAGTGACTAATATTGATAAGTTTTTGTTTCAAAACATAGCAAAAAATCACTCTATTGGTGTTTATTTCATCTTTCCTTAGCTGGTAGAGTTGTAATAGTGAACTCTGTACTATAAACACAAAAGCACGCTAGAGATTTCTTATGAACAAGTAATCCTTTCCATATGAATATGCTAAATTTTCTTATTATTATCATTACATCGTTACATTGTTCACTCTTCTCACATGCACTCCCTGTTCCTCCTACTTTCAGTTTGGCTCCTTCCCCCCCCCCCCCCCCCACCCCCCATCAAGGATTTGTTTTCCACTTCCAAACTCTTTGTTTAAGCTCGCTTTCCCACTTCCAACCGTCCAACTTCTCGAATCCAACCGCCTCCCGAGTCCTTTTTCCAAGTTCTCAGTTAAGTCTAGTCCAGTAATCTCTAAGTAGAACCAACGAGAAATGGTTAATTTGGTTCTTGGCGCATACACTTTCTCTGAATCTCGTTCACACCGTCCATCCTCACGTAAATTAAACCCACAATGCCTCAAGGGTGTAGAAAGATGTTCCAGCATATTATTGAAGTTTATTGTCATGACATACACCCCCCCCCCCCCCCCATTTAACATTGTATCTAGTGTTAAACCAGATGCCATGGCTTGGTACGGAACAATTTGAGCTTAGATACGTTTATATGTTTGTCAATAAGCTCTCCACTTACAGTTCCTATTTTATAACTCCCATTGTCGAACACTTGTCTCACGACAAAAGGACCCTTCCAACTAGGGAAGAATTTTTGTCCTTTTTGTTTCATCAACCAACTGTCTAGCCTTAATACCAGATCTCCAGGTTTGAATATAGTGGTCTTGTGTAAACGGTCATGGTATGCTTTTCGCCTGTTGTGAATCACTTTGATATTGTATAAATCTCTTCTCCTTGATTCATCTAAAATTTCCAGCATCATCAATCGTTCCCCTATAGCTTCTGCATCACCTACTTTATAACGTAGAGCAGTTCTGAGTGTTGGAATTTCGAGTTCTAAAGGTAATATTGCTTCTCTTCCATGAGCCAGATAAAAAGGTGTATAGCCCGAGGAGACTTTGTGGCTTGTAGGGTGATTGCAAGCTACGGTCTACCAAGTGGGGAGTGTAGCTTGTGCAGCTAAAGGCCATGCAGCTCGTGCACTAGCGTAGTAATGCGCACCTCTCAACTTTCAATTAGATCAAAAATTTCACCATCCCAAATAGGGTTTATGCTAATACTTTCACTTTAGCAATTGTTAAGTTAATTTCAAGTCTTTGGGCATTACTCAATAGCCTTTTCTGTTTTTTACCGAGTAGGGGTAATTAGAGCCTTTTTTACATAACATCCTTAGCTAGGTTTTATGAAAAATGCATTTCATATCCCACCTCTGAAATTGATCCATTATTTCATTTCCAAAAAAAAAAATCCAAAAAAAAGTTTTAACTGCACGAAAATCTTAAAAAACAAAAACATCACCAAACAATTAATTAAAAAATAAGTAAGCGTAGTACCCAAAAAATAAAAATATGGTACCTTTGTACACACTTGTGGTATGTTGCTATAAATTTTTGAAGTTCAAATTTGACCCCCTTCTAGCATTTCCTTAAAAATAGGTGCACTTTTGACAAGCTACCAAATCTAAGTAGAAATGCTTAATTTGGATAGAAAGATTGAAAATTTGCAAACTTTATTGTGGTAGACATCTTAACTTTAGAATTCTAAAAACAATGCAATTTGTTTCGTCACAAAATTCCATTCCAATATTTATTGATGATTTTCCAAAGATTGGGTAAGTGCACAAATTTGCATGCCGCGACAAAAAGTTTGGGTGACCGTAGCTTGTAACCACCCTGTACAATATATCCAGAGAGCGCTATTTACGTTTGAATCCCATTCTCTTCTTTTATCAAGCATTATTTTCCCTATAATGCCGCAAAGTATACCGTTTGTTTTCTCCACTAACCCATTTGCTTGGGGATAGTACGATATAGCTCTTCTATGTTTAACAGATAATCGGTTTAGCAAAGATGTAACCATTCCGTCAACAAAGTGCGACCCTCGATTGGTGATCAGCTCTAATGGACAGCCAAATTTGCATCACTTGCAAGTAGATAAACTCTATCGCAACATCTTGAGTTGCTCTTTTAACCGGTTGAGCCTCTGACCACTTAGTTAAATAATCTGTTGCCACTATAAGATATTGATTTTTATGTTGAGTCTTCGGTAATGGCCTGACGAAATCTACCCCCCACTTTTCGAAGGGCCCAATTGGAATGATGGGATGAAACTCACCATGCGATAGCTCTCTTCTTCCATAAAGTTGACAAGTTTTACAAGTAATACAATGCAGCTTCACGTTTTGAAACAAATTGGGCCAGTAATATCCCAATGATAATATTTTATGAGTTGTGGAATTGATAGCAAAATGTCCACCACACACTCCGTCATGGCATTGTTTTATCGATGTCTGTGCTTCCGACTTATATAATACTCTTTGTTGTATTCCATCTTCACCCATAGGGTAGAGTGTTTCACCTATTTTTTTGGTAGTAGCTGCACGTCCTCTTGAGCTTTTGCCATATTGTGCTAGTCGATTCGACCGGGAATGTCCCTCGCCTTAAAAAAACTTATAATTACACCGTACTCCTGCATGGTTTTTGGTTCCTGTTCTAAAATATTTAGCTCTTCTTTGCCTGATAATTGTCCCTCTCGTGAATCAAACCGCTTCCCCAACTCCAATAACAAGCTCGCTTGTTGCGCTCTTTGTCCGCATTTTATTTTAAAATCAAGGTTATATTGTTGCAAGCTTGCTATAAGACGTGCAGCTCTCCCCAACGGTTGTTGTTGATCAAAAAACTCTTTTAGACCCTCCTTTGGACACTGAACTTCTACCGCAAAGTTGCTCGGCATAATATAATGTCTATACTTCATGCATCCAAAAAGCACTGCAGTTGCCATCTTCTCTAATTCAGTGTACTTTAATTCGCAATTGTTCATTAATATGCTGGCATAGTATATTGGGTGTGCTCTTCCTCCATCATCACTACTAGAAAATCGTGACCAAATCAACAAAAAAATCAACTAATTTATGTTGTTTGGGGCACTGTAATGACCGGTTTCACTCATTTTTGAACTTTTTGTAAAAATCAACAAATTGCAACCTACTTTCTGTTAATTTGGATAGTGCGATGACCAAATGACCAAAATTTAGCAAATTTGGAATCTTTTGGAATCTTTTGGAACTTTTCTGAAACCTTTTGGATTCTTTTGAAATATTTAGAAATATTCTAGAATCATTGGAATCTTTTGCAATTTATGAACTCAACGTCATACGTTTATAAGATTTTGGAATGTTCTCATACCATAGCAGTAGGACAATATTGGTACATTGATGCCAAATAATTAATTAACCTTCGAAACCATGCATCATGATTTCAAACCATTTTCCACTTTTGAGTAGGCCCTTCTTGATACAATATTTGTTGAATACAAATCATGTATAGGCAGAATGGCGTTTTTGGTTTCCCAGTGGAACAAATTCAAGTCTGCCCACTTTGAAAGCCTCTAGAGAGATCAAAAATTGGTATTTTACCTTGAAATTTTTACCATGAACCTAAAATCAAGTTGTTAGTATGCCTACCAAACTTCAAAGCCAAATAATTCACCAAAACAAAGTTATTCAAAATCTACCAATATAGGTAGCTGTGGAAAAAGTTTCACTCCTACCAACTTCGACAGCCTCCCAAGAATTGAAAAAAAAATTCCTTACTTTGATGTTTTTTTGGTAGAAACCAATTTGTGTTAGTAATATATGGTAAAAATCTCAAGTCTAAAAGATTAGTAAAAAAAAAGATATTCCCAATCTACCAACATGTGTTATTTTGCGGTATGCTTGTGGAAATCATTTTCACTACAACCAACTTTGACACCCTCCCAATGGCTAAAAAATGGCCCATTTACCATGAAATTCTTGTCACAAGATAAGCTACATGTTAATGACAAGTGTGCCAAAATTCAAGCTCAAAAAGCTTACACAAAAAATCAAGAACATCCAAATTTAACTGTGCGCACTTGTCACATCCCAATGAATACACTTGCTAAGTATTTGAACACCACATACGCATGAAGGAGCTTTTTTTCTCTACATCAATGCTTGTTTTGAGAGTTGAATATCACAAGTGACTTGTAGAATGTGTGATGATTTGAGAGGGCTTATTTGAAAACAAAGGTATGCACATGGTGATGTGGGAGTAAGAGTATGCACATGAGGGTTCATCTGAGAGGAAAGGTCTACACATACTGGTTTGGGAGTAAAGGTATGCACAAGCTGATTTGGGAGCACATTATGCACATCAAGGTTGATTTGGGAGGGGAGCATGTATGGACATGTGGTTAGGTAGTTAAAATTTTAGATCAAATTCTCAGATTTAAAGTTGTGATTGATGGCTATTCCAGATGAAATTCGTGCACGTATTGTGGGTTTGAGTGAGGGAGGGAAGAAAGGAGTTGAAATTGCAGCTATTGTTGGAGTCCCTGTTAGAACAATTCAGAGGTTGGTGAAGAATTTTCGAGAAAATGGAACCTACAAAAGCAAAACGTGTGCCAAAAAATATGGAAAAAAACTTAGTGATAGAGATGTTCGTGGTATAAAACGTGTTTTACAAGCTGATCGTCGCATCACGCTCTCTGACATTACTAATATGTGTCATACTAAAATATGTAGAAATACTATTCGAAAGGCTTTACATGATAGTGGCATTCACAGTCGAATTGCAGTCAAAAAACCTTTTTTGACACCTCGCCACATGTCTCAACGTTTGGCTTTTGCTCAAAAGTATTGTCGATGGAGTGCAAAAGATTGGGAGCAAGTTGTTTGGACAGGTGAGTCCACTTTTGAAGTTGGAAAAAACTCTAGACAAATTCATGTTTGGAGAATTGTGTCTGAGCGCTATGCTTCAAGTTGTATAGTTCCAACTTTCAAGAGTGGGAGGACTTCTTTGATGATTTGGGGTGCATTTTCTGAAGGGCAGAAGTCACAACTCGTTTTTATGCCTAAAGATCGGGGCTCTACAAAGGAATTTTGGGGTGCATTCACAATAAAACGAGCCAACCCCGCCCAGTTATAACGACTCTTGATGAGTGCTTAGAAAATAATATCTTCAATTTATGTAGATACTAGAAAAATTTAAGGACATTTTGCGACATATTTTGAACATTTTAGCACATTTTAGTCGTTATTAACGACTGGTTATGACCATATTTTAGTCGTTTTGGAGTACCAATAACTTCCCAAACATCGTCATACTTTAGTATATTGTATAATGACATCTATTATATGTAGTTACTAATTTATATTGCATTATCAATTCATATGATAAGATTATTGCTTAACAATCCGTTACATTAATAATCGGTTACAGTTTCCTTGGGTCGTGTTACTGTGAATGTACCCTTTGTCGAAGTGGTTTACAATGGGGAGTTGCTTCATTTTATGGAAAAAATACCACAAGGATTACTCATGGAAGATGGTGCACCTGTCCATAGAAGCAAACTATGTGAAGAATGGAGGCAAGCACACCGTCTAGAGAAGCTTAATTGGCCCGCAAACTCTCCTGATCTCAATCCAATTGAGAATCTTTGGAAGATTTTGAAAGATGCAGTTCAACATGGTTCAATATACCCTAAAAATACAAGTGACTTAAGAGTAGTTATTGCAAGAGAGTGGAAGATTATTAGTGGTCAAAAGCTCCTTCTGCTATGTCATTCCATGCCTACTAGGTTATAAGCAGTGATAGAGGCAAGTGGAGGAAATACACGTTGGTAGATTGTGAGTTTTTTTTTTTGTGTAAGCTTTTTGAGCTTGAATTTTGGCACACTTGTCATTAACATGTAGCTTATCTTGTGACAAGAATTTCATGGTAAATGGGCCATTTTTTAGCCATTGGGAGGGTGTCAAAGTTGGTTGTAGTGAAAATGATTTCCACAAGCATACCGCAAAATAACACATGTTGGTAGATTGGGAATATCTTTTTTTTTACTAATCTTTTAGACTTGAGATTTTTACCATATATTACTAACACAAATTGGTTTCTACCAAAAAAACATCAAAGTAAGGAATTTTTTTTTTAATTCTTGGGAGGCTGTCGAAGTTGGTAGGAGTGAAACTTTTTCCACAGCTACCTATATTGGTAGATTTTGAATAACTTTTTTTTGGTGAATTATTTGGCTTTGAAGTTTGGTAGGCATACTGACAACTTGATTTCAGGTTCATGGTAAAAATTTCAAGGTAAAATACCAATTTTTGATCTCTCTAGAGGCTTTCAAAGTGGGCAGACTTGAATTTGTTCCACTGGGAAACCAAAAACGCCATTCTGCCTTGGATCCTACTGCACAAGATGTGAAATATTTAATAAACTTGTGTTTCACTATCAGATTCATGCCTAGAATTCTTTTGATCAATTCAAGTTGCAATTGAAAAGTAATTTCTCAAAAGGTGATATTTTTTACTTTTGGGCAATTTTGGGCACCCATGACAAATAGATCCAATTGGTTTTAAATTATTTATACAAACTCTCAACGAGATTGTGAACATAACCCCCAAAGTTGAAAGGTATCAAATCACAAAATTATGACTTTCAGAATACTTATAACATTTTTAAAACCCTCATTTGGGCAACATTTAAAACACCATGAATGAAGTTCTATGTACTGTGAATTTTTTTAAACTTAATCATTCACAATGTAAGAAAAAAAAAAAAAAAAGAATCAGCACACTTTGGCGGCCATTTTTTCATAGTAGATTAACTTTTTTCAAAAAAACTTTTAACTTTAGAAAGTTGGAAAACCAAGCTAATTCTCATCTTCAAAAATCCGTTTGAGATTTCGAGCCTCCATTCAAAAGTTATAGACAAAAGTCAGAGTGGAGTAGCAAAGAATATTTTCTTTGATATTTTTAAACACCCTCTCTGAACTTTGTTTATAACTTTTGAATGGAGACTTGAAATCTCAAACGGATTTTTGGAGATGAAATTTAACTTGATTTCCCAACTTTTTTTAGTTCAAATATTTTTGAAAAAAGTTATTCTACTATGCCAAAATGGTCTTCAAAGTCTGTTGAGTTCCAAAACATCAAATTGTAAGTGTATATGTAGGAAAAAAATATCGCTTTAGTCATCAAATTCTAATGGTGGTGAGTTGGTTAGAGTGTTGAGTCACAATTTTGAGGTTCCAATTTTGAACCCAAGTAGCAACCGTGGGTGTACGGCTTGGTTGCCCAGAGGCGCCGGGCAGCCAAAAGAAAGAAAATTTGCCCGAAAGATCCGGGTAATTAAAAAAAAAAAAAAAATATATATATATATATATATATATATATATATATATATATATATATATATATATATATATATATATATTTTTTTTTATTTTTTTATTTTTTTTTATTTTTTTATTTTTTTATTTTTTTTATTTTATTTTTTTTACTTTTTTTACTTTTTTACTTTTTTACTTTTTTTACTTTTTTTACTTTTTTTTTTTACTTTTTTTTTTCTTTTTTTTTACTTTTTTTTAACTTTTTTTTTACTTTTTTTTACTTTTTTTATTTACTTTTTTTATTTTTAAATAAATTTTTTAATTTTAATATTTTTTGCATTTTTTTATTTGAGGAGATCAACAAAAAAAATCAACAAATTTATGTGGATTACTGTCCTGTATAAGTCGTCCGAAACAACTAAAAATATCAACATTTCTCTATTGATTTTGACACTGAATTTTCTTGTAGTGGCCAAGTCTAGAGCAACAATCACGAGCGGGAGAGTGTCGGCAGTTGCGGGTCCGCGGAGCGCGTGGAGTCACTTGCGATGGCCAAGGTCAGGTAACCGAGCACTAGTAGAAAACATAGTCAAAAGAACCGCAACTGATTTTGGCTGCGATTTTTTTACCATGTTTCTACTAGTGGAGCCAATTGTCGTCTTCAGTAACAAGCTGTTTCGGATTGACTACGTCGTTATTCTGTTAGAGCATCCCCATACTGAGTCCCTGGTGGGGAAGCTCTAATGTCACAATAACCCCTCTAAACCAAGTTATCACAATGATTAGCAAGTCTAACAATGATTAATAGTTTGGGGACTTGTGTTGGAACACATGACAATTTAACATTTGTTTAGGATTGTGCAACAAGGTGAGATAAAAATTTGTGGGTGGTGGAGGGATAAATTAGTTGGATGCAAATTTCCATCATAGCAAAGTAAATTATGGAGAACATAAGGTTCTTTAGCCCTTGCAAGGCTTCACCCTTTTGCTCTCACTGCATGAAAGATAAAATATATTCAAAACCTGTGATTCTTGAGAAGGGACAACTATGTATGGACTTCCAACTCTCCACCATCATTCTTTAACTAAATAATTACGTGGCATGTCCAATATTCCAAAATCTGCTACAACGATTCTTATTCCTAGGTTCAGTTTACAAGGGCTAATGAACCTAAGGATGCTCTTTCAAATATTTTCTCATAGACACCCTCGATATCAGTATGCGTAGTGTTGTAAATCAATGTTGGAAATGACACAGAAGGCAGTGTGCATGCATGCTTTTGATTTTTATTCAACTGTCAGTCACTCAGTCATGTCTTTTAAAAAAAATTAAATGTTGTGTTTTTATTCAACATTGTTTGTCTTTGATTTTTAATCATTCATGTATGATCTTGTAAATTTTTAATCATTCATGTATGGTCTTGTAAATTTGACTGGATGATGCAAGGTTGCATATACCTGCACTAGTAGATATCTGGTCTCTAGGCACCAAGCTCTGGCAATATTCCTTGGTGCCCACATACCACTGATGGGAGGTCTCATGAAAATATCGCATGCCTTTTATTTTATTCTAATGTCAGTCATGTTTTTGTTGTCTCTGTCCCACAAGGGGAGAGACTACTAAAACACTACATTGTTAAAGAGTTATACAAGCTGTAAACACTAGGGCAACATAACATTCTGTAGCTTTCATGTGTACTACCTTTACATCCATCCAATGGTATAGAAGTCCACTCAGAAAAGGGATGGACAGAGTTCGTTGCTGGAAGTCGTTGGATTGGAGTGAAAAAGGAAATGAAAAAGAAAAGGAGAAAAAAAAACCACCAAAGAAAAAAAAAAAACGCTGCCAGCGCCTAGCGGCATGTAGCTTGGTGCCTATAGCACTATCCAACTTTTCATAAAAAAAAAAATTTTTTTATTTTTTTATTTTTTTATTTTTTTATTTTTTTATTTAAAAAAAGAAGCTTTTAGCCAGCGTTGGTCAGCGTGCTGCTCCAGTGCCGACATTAGGTGAGTATAGTATCTTCTTCTTTTTTATTATGTATTTGGAGGTTTGAGATCTTGTTGACCTTCCCCTCCCGGTTGTCATTACCTCCGCCTTCCGGTAAAACAAGCTAGCTACTGATTTTGCATGAATGATGATGTCGGATACTCTGCACATTCTCCTTAAGGGCAAGGCAGAGCCAATGAAGGCTACTGAATGTTATGAGAGACTACGTGACTAGCTGCTTGCTATTATATTCAAATGTCATGTTTTTATTCAACATTGTATGTCTTTGATTTTTTAATCATTCATGTATGGTCTTATAAATTTAGTTGGTTGATACAAGGTTGCAGTCACATTTATAAAGCTATACTAATAAAAAGATTGTCTCTAGGCACCAAGCTCTGGCACCATTCCTTGGTACCCACATACTATTGCTAAGGTAACTATACCTTAAAGGGAGCATTTACCTTAAAGCGTGCGTATCTACTGCAGTGAGACATTTCACAGTTGAAATATCACACTGTAATAGATACGCACTCTTTAAGGTAAACGCTCCCTTTTAAGTATAGTTACCTTAAGAGGTCTACACAAAATATTGTAATTTTAGTGTGAACTTGGTCGGGACTTTGACATGATAAAAGATGTCATTGTGCACCTAAATTTTCAAAGAAAAGAAGTGAGGAGGACAACCCTCTATCTTTGTTGGGATGGCAAAGCACAACCTCCTTGCTTAGGTCTTGTCTTCTTTACGCTTGGGTTAAGAGGCCATTGAAAAAATTTAGCCTCTCAAAGGCCATGGTTTTTATTCTGAAGGCCAGTTTTTTGGATGTCGTGAAAAGCAAGCACGTGACACAAAATTGATTGCTAACATTTGTGATACATTTTCTAAAATAAGGCATCTTGTAACTTGAGTGTTTTTACACAACAAATCTACAGATGAGGGAAGAAAATTTGTTTTTTTGTTTTAATGGCTATGTTGAGATCTCCCTGACGGTGAGACTATCGAGAGTGTTCTTGGTTTTGTCGGAAAGCTCTCAACGAGAAAGGGTGTACCAAATTCGTTTTGTCGCTTTTGGACTATGGTGTGGAACTTATGGGTTTTTAATCAAATTTCATCGTCATAAATTGAATTAAATTATAGATAAATTACTCTAAAAATATAATAAAAGCATGTCTAAATCACGGGAAACACTTGGTCCAAGGGCACGTGGCCACACTAGTAATAATAAATATATGAAAAGAAAATCCTTTGGAATTTGCCTCAAACCCACCTCTTTTGCTAGGCGTGACAAACATTTGGGAGACGAGTTCAAAATTTGTGCACTTTTGTTGTTACAAAGGAAAAAAGTGTTATTCACGTCATTCTCTCTTCTCGTTGTCCCCAAAACTAAAAATGTCGAGTGTAGAGCCTGGACATTCTATGGTCTTCTCAATTTTGAAGCTCTTATTCCCTAAAAATTTGCTCTTCATTGGCTTCTTGCGTCTAGTGTAAAAAAGGCCTTAAGTTGTTTTGCTTAAGGATTTGACGTCATTTTAGAGGAAATATGGTCGAACAAGGCCAAGAAAAGAAAGATCGTGACAGATTGAGCAATAGGAGCTTTATAGGGAGAGAATAGGATTTCAATTCTTGCAGGTTCCAATTCTCTTCCTTAGAATTTATAATTGGCTTATGAATCTTTAACTTTTGAAGGCCTTATTTCACCAAAAGCTCTTTAAAAATGACCATTCAATGAAACCAACCACATATTAATTTTAGAAATATAATTGTAGGATCTTACTTCTAACTCATGTATGTGAGTGCTCAGAACAATCTATACAGAACTACCAACATAGATTGAATGTGGATATATAAAATTTTGGTTGGTGAAAATAAAAGGTTTTTTTTGGTGTCTTGAATGCATTAGTAGATTTTGAAATTCAATATAGAAAAATTTATCAGGGCTACAACTTCATAAAATGTATGAAATTGAAGTTATTTGAGTTAGAAATCTAAACTTGAGGGTTGGAAAGAAATGCAAGTAGAGAAAGTCTTTGAAGAATGTATTTAGAAAAAGAGGGTATCCAATGAAATAAAAAATCAAATTGCTAATAACTTTGCTATAAAATTATAATTTTCAACCCAATGGTAAGGATGTTGTAGCAAAATATCACAAATTGAAGGTGTATGGAGCAACCCAAAATAAACTACAAATACAAGGTGTTTATTTGAAATTTCAAAGGTTAAATTGTTTTATTTTTTGTTGGATCTTATTGACAATTGAAAGGAGTTTTTATATTTTTATAGAACAAATAACAATGAATTTTCAAATTTATATTTTATAAATTTACCCAAAATCCATCTTAGACTCTCATGTTTAGAAAATGTTTATTTTAGGCAAAAAATTGTAGGGGTTTGTTTTGAAACAATACCAACAATTAATTGTGATTCCCTTATCAAATGCTTTGTTCAAATCACAATGACCAAAAATAAGTTTGCATGTGAATACAATTTTAGACACAAATATAGACCAGAATGTTAAACACCAAGTTGCCATGGTCAAAAACCATACACCGAATACTAAAAACCACAGAGCCAAAACACAAAGCCACATAGTAATCAAAGCCAAAGCATACTAAGACAAAGTCAAAAGCTAAAATGCCAAGTAAGCCAAGTAAGTCAGATAAACCACAAAGGCCAAGTATATCCGGTCAACCAAAAATGCCAAACATTTTGATTTTTAAGGTCAAGATTTGGGTTTATGGTTTTTGATTGTGATTGTGATCTTCAACCATGACAATCTAACATTTGGCATTACGATATGGTCTAAGATCGTATTCCATACTCGTACCCAAAACATTCATCTATCCACAAAATTTTCCTTATTTTTTTAATCTTTCAAAGCAACAATGTAAATGAAAATCAGAGATAAGAACAATACAATCATTAGCCGGCATCATGGGTCTAGACCTCTATATTCACACTTCAAAGTACAATTTTATCCATACTTCCATTTCAAGCGACCCAATTACACTCTCTATATGCACAATATATAGTTAACCCCTAACTGCTTAATCAACCATATTTGGTCGATCCAAAATTTTCAGAGTTTAAAAAAAGTTCAACCCTCTTTAAATGTCCATAACTTTTGCAAAAATAACAATTTTTGAGCGTAAATTTTTTCCCTTGTAGATATTGAAACTAATCAACCTTTCCAAAAATAATTTTTGATTTTTCTTTTACTTATTTTCCTCTAAAGCCCTCGAAGTGACAACATCTCAAATTGTCACAATTTTGAAAATCTGCCCGCAATGGAATCTTTAGGTTTTTAATCAAATAATATTAGCTCTAACTAGAAAAAATTAACCACCATATAAAGCCAATGTTTTTGACCTATCATACTTCATTCCAAGTGATAATGACTAAATATGTATTTTTTATGAATTTTCAAAGATAATTCTTATAAATTGATTATTAAATAATTTATAGCATTTTTTCAATGTTTAACCGTATGGATGTTGTCTTAATGTTTTTCTCTACATATATTTAAAGATTGTAGCTCATAAAAGTTGAGTAAGATGGACCTTATAACCTATCTAGCATCTTAAGAAAACCCTTGGGCACTTAGGGGTTAATGTACCAACAAGGTTCCATCACATGTGCAATCAAGTACAAGAACCTACCAAAATCTAGTCTTAGAGGGTGGTTTGGAGGTCTTGGCACACTCTCCAAATGTGGTGTGTCTACTTGTCCTCTACACCAGCGATTTTTTTTCAATTTTCCAAGGTAGCCAACTTTTTTCATGATACTTTGGTGATACTTAGGTGATACTTGGGTAATGCCTAGGCAAAATTTGGTTGCTCGCCTAAATTTTCCTCAAGTACTTA
Organism: Pohlia nutans; assembly: GCA_022496805.1. Classification (NCBI taxonomy): domain Eukaryota; kingdom Viridiplantae; phylum Streptophyta; class Bryopsida; order Bryales; family Mniaceae; genus Pohlia; species Pohlia nutans. Next base: position 4,020,166 of record CM040105.1, read on the forward strand.
ACTATCATTCCTTTCATATTTTTGAAGATCCTTCATTGCAATTAGCCACCGTATATCAAGTGTAGCAATTGGGCTATTTTTAGCTGAAAATCACTGCTCTACACTATTTTAGAATGATTTTCATCTATTTTACTGAGTGTCATATGGTTTGCATGGTTGCATTGACGATGCCCGTAGCCCCTAAATGTCACAACATCTAGTTTTTAGACGCCTAACAAATTCAAACTCACTCTATGTTCTCATCAATGCTTGGATGAAAGTCATCCAAATTTTTGGAGATACTTCATCTAGTTGTTGTCCTATCTAATGGTTGGATTTAGTGATACATGAGTACATATTTTTCTAAAATTACAGATGGGTGCATTCATGGTAATAGGAGCCAATGGAGCCCAAATCTAAGGACTCTTGATGAGTACTTAGGATATGATATCTTCAATATATGTAGATATTAGAAAAAAAATTAAGGACATTTTGCAAAATATTAAGGACATTTTAGTCCTTATGAAGGACTGGTTACAGCCATATTTTAGTCCTTTTGAAGTACAAATAATTACTCAAACATCGTCAAAATTTGGTGTATGTTAGAATGACATATAATATATGTAGGAAATAATTTATATTGCATTATCAATTCAAATGATAAAATTATTGCTTAATAAATCATAAAAATAAGCATTGGTTATACTTATGTTGGCTCCTATTATCATGAATGCACCTAAATGTAGAAGTATGTCAAGTTGTTGACGAAGCCAAAAATTGCATTGACTATAGTTCAAAAGTGACCTTGCAAATATGAGGTCATAGATTTAAGGAACACAAAAATTTCAAAGAATCACCTCATTTAAGCGTATCTCATTTCAAATTCATTCCAACAAAGTTTACTCAAAAAATATTAAAATTTTGTCTGTAATCAAATTTAGAAGATATTTTTAATTTTAACTTCCAAATTTTGCAATTAAATATTGGCAATAGGATTGGTGAATCGAACCGTACGGATGGAATCTAAAATTCAAAATCTAGAACTTTCATAATTTATATATTAATTTCAAAATATTCTTCTAAATAGTACTTTATGATGATTTTTCTCAAATCATCAATTATAATGACATCCTGGTACAGGTGGAAAATTATAGCTTAGAAAGCACTGGTCATTTTCCACTTGGGGGAGTGAAGATCCCAGAGATATTTTTACAAAAAAAGCCTCATTTTTGCACTAAGAAGAGATGAAATCCAAACAAATAGCCTCTTTATGATCGTCACACACTTCTCAAAGAATGTGAGAATTGTTCCTCTGAGCCATCCCTGCAAAAGATAGCGGTCATGCCAAGCACAAATTGACCTTACAGCCTGCTCCAGGAAATTAGGACCAGGTGTGGCAGCTTCTTATTGGTTCTAAGCATTACAATTACAACCCGTAATGCAATTTCTCATGCACACAATTTTTGTGGCGTATTCCAATTTTTTGTAAAATATTATTCATCTCTTTTTATTCTCAACTCTTCATAGTGTACTCCTCAAAATAAGACTATACTAATGTGTGACATGTGTCGTAGGCTATGCTAGATAGAATACTCCATAGACTCGCCACATCGTGTAGTGGATAGATGCTACCACCTCGTCGTTTCGCGATTCGAGATAGCATGCACCCACTACATGTCATAGCAGAGCGTATGGAGTACTCAATCCAGTACAATATTTACACTACTAAGGACACTTTATACTTTGGACCAAGAAGTCGTCTCATACCCTTCTCGAGACCCTTCTAAAATCTATGATTGACCTATGAACTCGTCTTGGGACGACTTGGGTTTATACTACCGGAAAAAAAATAAAAAATGACCATGGGCATCGAGGTCCCCAAAATGCCTATAAAGTGGCCTAGTGGATAATGTTTCATGGTTGAAGTTGGCTTGTTGCTGGTCGAGCAGAAGAGGCTCTTTTGTCTCCGAATCAGGAGACCATGGCAAGGAAATTTTGTTTTAATATTTTTATTTTATTTGTTTTCTGCTCAATGTTACTATAGTTATTGTAGTTAGGTATACATTTAAAAAAAAAATCAGCTCACTATCTTTTTTCTTCTTTTCAAAGACCATGAACAATCATTGTATTGCTCAAAGATAAAAATATAGGAAGGGGGACGGGGAGGTGGTTTAGCCCTTGTTCCACGGAGAGGCAGACAACAAGCTACCAAACCAGGAGAGAGGTGCTAATTGGACACCTCCAAATTATCATAACAAAAAGCAGAATTCACGCACCAAATATCCTTAACCCCTAAACGTCCTAGCGTCCAGTTTCTGGACGTTTGTTGGTCAAACCCAATTTTGATCTTGAAGATGACTTTTTTTGCTAATACACCCAACTAAGAAAATGAAGTTTATTAAGTCTAGTTTGTACTCCACTTTTCAAATCTTAAAAATTCCAATTATTGAGTATTTTATTGCTTGTGCAAGCTTTGTAGCTCAAGGTTTGAATTACACTACATAGGATGTTCACCTTTCGAATTTCAAAATTTAAATAAAAAATTTCTATGGAAAACATATCATGTGATTCTCCATTGTAATTTGTACCTGCTCCCAAAAAAATATTAATTTTTTAAATATTTTTTGTAATAAAAATTATTTTTTGAAGTATTTGACTTAAAAATTTGTTAAAAAGGCCGTATTAAATCAAAAAAATCTGGAAATTTCAAGACTGATAGGAAACATTCAATTCCATGCATGAAAAATATTACAAAATATATTTTGATAAATCTTGAAGGCTAAATTGTGTAGTTTGACTTTCCTACAAAGGAGTGGTACGTTTAAGGGTTAAACTCCTTAGAGCATGCCCAACAACTATAAATTTGTTGACCCAACGTAAAGATAAAGGGTAGTTGCTCCCTTGTTCGCCCCAACAGTAGTGACGCCAACCCAAAGATGATGCTCAATGCCATTAAATTTGATTTCTCCACGCCAAATACTACTCTTGGCAGGTGTTTTTTTTCTTGCACTAAACTTAATTAAGAGTTGTCGGGATCCAACAACCAACAGTTGACTGACAATAGTATGGGACGCAGTTTACAATGCTCTGATAGCAGGGAATAAGGTGATGGCTACAACAAAATATTGGGTGTTGCTGGGACAGGCATGCAGACCCCTCCCCCTATGCTCATGTTCCCCCAATTTAACCTCTAAAGGACCACAACTATGTTTCTCTCCAAACACTCCAAAATATCCCTTCACATAAAAAGACAAATAATTTTTGATCTAAAACCTTTTTAGCCGATCCGACCGTAGGTTATTTCAACCAACTTGAATTTATTACAACCTAAAAAATTTCAACCGTTCAGGGTTCTTCGATGGTAAGATTATAAGCTTCAAAGTTGGTTGCACTTTTTTTTTTGGGTTGTTGCCCAAATTTGAAACTTTCTGAAAATGCCCAAAATGCAAAGTTTAGTCTCAGATTTGCTAAAATGAATTTGGCAGTTGTGTATATCGGAGCGTTAGCTCATTGTGTACAAAAATTCAGATGCATAGCTCATTGTATGAAAATTTTCAAGAGTTGCCCGCAATTAGGTTTTTCACCTTTGCATGATTGTATCTTTTGATCTATACATCATCTACGTACGCAAATTACCATCCCATCTTCGTTACAAAGAGTAGAATCACCACAAAAAATCTCAATAATTGAGGATCAATACTCATTCCATACTAAGCTGACCGAACTTGGAAAATCAGCCTTGGTCCTTTAGGGGTTAAAATGGCGTTGTACCCATGAATTCATCAAAACTGTTGTGCTTGCTCTTAGCCATCTTGGTCTTCTTTAATTCACTACAAGAGTAAAAGAATTTGAGAAGGAAATTCCTTGATGCCATGCCTGTGGTGTCATGCCACTTGAAGATAAAAATCTCATGCGAGTTCATGGGCTCATGAGAGAAGAGCTCACTCTCCTTTTGGTGTATGGTCATTGCTCCCGTCCAAGTTTGGTTTACACCTAGTGAGAGGCCCAAGAGCCTTAAAAAAATTACATTTTTATGAAATGTGACCATGAGAATGATCCACTTTTCTTGGTCACAGCTCTTGGTCTAAACTGACCCTGACTAAATTATTGTGCATGCCTCACAAACAAATTTGATGGATGCTTGAGTGACACTTGGTGCGTTTTAGGGGTCCATGCATGACACATCATATTACTGTCCTTGCAAGGGTTATCTGTAGTAAAATTTGCAAGATCTGTTCACTGCTACAAGCACTGAAGTTAGGTGAACAGATCCCAGCTTAGCAGCATTCGTCAAATATATAATATCCTTGGCCAGGACAGTCCCCCGTGCAGAGTGTGTCGCATGCAAGTACCGGCTCAAGCAGACTCTGCAAAAACAAACTCTAACTTTAACCCCTAAACGTCGGGCGTATGACCATGGAGTCTTGCTTTACCTCTCACACTCAATTTTGGCACTCTAAATAAGGGCCTCTTTACACTAGAGGCGAGAAGCCGTGAGGAGAGACATTACAGCCAATGGAAGGCTTAGAAACCGAGAAGATCAATTTCTCATTGGCTGAAATTTCTCTCCTCACGGCTTCTAGCCTCTAGTGTAAAGAGGCCCTAAGATAAGAATTCAATTTTGTATTTTTAGTAGTTGAACCCATGTGTCTACTAAACATCATGCACTTTTCATAAAATTTGGTGAAAATTTGAATTTACTATGATTATTATGAAAGTACTATGAAAATTTGAAATTACTATGAAATTACTATGAAATTTTTTAAAGTGATTAGAGAAATTCGCAAAGTCCCTGGATCATCCATCCACAGCTGAACTCTCCATCCTCTATTTTATAAATATCCAAAGTCTTTGTCACTAGCTCAAGAGAGAAGATGCCGGGTGTGTTGGGCTAGGATTGGAAGCCTATGAGGCTCTTGGGGCTATGAGGTGCACGGTTCAAATCCTCACGGCGGTAGTATTCCGGTCATGTGGTCTAATTCCAAATGGGCTCCGGTGACGCGCCTTGACGCAGGACCAAACGCAATCACCCAAGTTTGCTTTCCGAAAATAAAATTCATTTGGTTTTTAATTTTGGAACACGACACTCCCTACTTTTTTTCCCCTACAGACCAAAACCTTGACTGACACAATTCCTGAACCCAGAGATTTCATGACTTTACATATTTCTCTATTGTAAAGAAAATTCATATCAATCACAAAATGTACTCAAAACATCCGATTTTTTTACCCAACGTGTAAATTACAATGAAGAATAGTACAGTAAATGAAAAACCATATGTGTATTTAAATTTAGAAAAAATCCTACACCGTGGTAATACCCACCAAACTTGTAACTCCAATAAAGCACTCAATTTTCAAAGTTTTCCAAAAAGTCAAAATGGAGTAGAAACTAGACTTGATAAGCTTCACTTTGTAAGTTCAGTTCAAATGCAATAGAATTCATTTTCATGGCCTAAATTTAGTTTAAATAAGAAAAACAAAAAAATCCAAAATACACTACATGGTGAACCATTTTTCCTCTTCTTTTTGTAGTTGGGACCTCGTGTAAAATCCAAGATATGTTAAATGACCTTAATTTAACTTAAAGAGGTGGCATGACTAACAAAGAGCCTTCACAAAAAGAATCGGATGAAAAATCCTTCATCTACTATGTGATACTTCAATTCACTTTTGATAAGTTACATCCATATGCCAGTATATGGCTGCAATTACATTTAAGGGTTAACCCCTAAATGCCTAAAGCCCTCTTCAAATTCGGCAGTTTTGCAAAGATGGATTATAAAATGCAACCTAGAGGGATATTTTGAACTTGATATATGAATAAAAGTTGTACGTTATGAATTTTAGATTCTATCCATACGGTTAGATCTATGATTGCTATTACCAATAATTTTGTATAAAATTTGAAACTTGAAATTCAAAATTATTTTGTAATTCAATTACGAATAAGATATTGACAATCTACAGATGAAATTCTTTGTGATTGGTTGACATGTAACACTCTAAGTGTAGTGATTTTTGGAGATTTTTTGGTTGCTTAATTTTATGAGTTGACTTTTTTTTTACCACTTTTACACTGAAATCTTCAAAAAATTTGGTGAAACATTACAACATGAAATGAGTCATAAAATTTTCACAAATCATCTCCTTTCTAATCGGATCACATATGCATGAAGCTAACTTCCCATAGAATCTACAGTAACAATTCCACACTGCAAAAAATGCATGACGGATGAGATATTATGGATGAAATCTGTACATCGTCCAAAAAATGGACGCTTAGGCAGTTAGGGGTTAAGAACCTCACAGAGTATCCACCTTGTCACCCGGAAGCCAGTGTATTGTTGTTTTTGGGTACTGTTGAACCCACTCTTGTTGTTCTCGGTATGGCTGTTATTTTTTGCAAGGACGCTCTGTTCATGACGGTGGGGATCTCTAAAAATCAAGAGCCTCACTCATCAGCAAGAGCCCTCAACAGTTCCTTTGGAGAGTCTCATATTTGGAGTATTGGTGGCGATGTTCCTAGTGTGTGATATTCATTTATGGATCTCTTAGGGCACTAACGACATCTCCAACAAGGCAACAAATATTCAAACATCTCTATATTTTGGATGAAAAGTTTACAATAAATATCACAACCGTCTCCCAAATTCTCTTTGCCCCTCTAAAGGCATGTTTACATCACGGACCAAGAAGTCATCTCATGAGCTTTTAAAATTTGTGATTGACCCTAGATTCCGTCCCCAAACGACTTCAATGTACATCGTTCCAACAAAAAGAAAATGACCATGAGACGGGAGGTCCCCAAAAGACCCATGTGGAGCCTATATGACGGAAACATTATCTACTTGCAGGGTCCCCGGGTTTTGTGGCGAGAGAGGCAACAAAGGTTCTCTCGCTGCAAAACCCGGGGATCATGTCACTTAAAAAACCCAAAAGTGTCGAAATGATCTAAAAATCTCACGGTAGCATAATGTGGCCATTCTAAACTCAAATTCGTTGAAATTTTGGCACTCTGAGTTATGTTTTGGGAGATATAGGTGCCCAAAAATCTGAAACATCATGTTCAAAAAAAATTAAGTTTTTTTTTTTCTTTATAAAAAATCAGTCCACCCTCTTTTTGGTACATTGTAGAAAAAACCACTATAGAAAAAACCTCCAAAAATTAAAATGAGTGCAATCATGTCCACCCTACCCATACACTAATTTCTTCAATTAGCAATAGTAATTGCACCTTTCTACTAGTGACGTGTGTGCAAAAAAAAATATCATGCCACCAAGGCTTGCTTGGAAAGTACATTTAACTTAAACAACCTTTGCAATGATGCATGGATTTGGTTGAAAATCACCTTAGTTTAAGACACATGGCACAATTTGGCTTCATTTCTAGTCAATGTTGGATCTTCCAAGCCGTTTTTTGTTTGAGTTGTTGTTGTGAAGACCTGTAGTAGAACCCAACATGATTTATGGTGGGATGGGTTGTAGAATTTAGCATGGAAGCCACCCAACCCATTAGTCAATGGTGGGTTAGGTTCCACATGGAAACATGTTCTAAGAGTATCTCCACCACGGTCCCCTTGGAGGCAAAAATTGTCCACCTGCACGGTTCGGGCACTATCCAGCCACGCACCAGCACCCCTGACTCTAAATCCCACGCCCCCCCCCCCCCCCCCGCCTTGGACGTTAATGCAAACACTATTCACCCATGGGCCCCATTTTCTGAAATTTCCATTTTGGGCACCCTAGGGTCTTTTTTGGGGCCTACGGCACCAGGTAAGTCTAGGAGGTCCCCCTCAAGAATATTAAACCCTTGGAAGAGGGGGTTATTTTTTAAAGTGGGCTCCTACATGCACAAAATAGGGGGCAGTTTTTGTCCTCTTGCATTAACGTCGAGGGGGGATTTAGAGTCGGGGCACCAGCACTAGGTGTCCTAGACCACATAAAGGGGGCTCGAGGAAAATGAAGCAGGCCATGGCTAAAGGTTCGTTTTCCTAGTGCCCTGCAAGTGTTCACTATGGCTTTGTGCACGAAGAGATTCTCTGCTATTCTCTTATTGTCGCAGCCATGTATCCACATAGCAGTAGATGATCTTCTACGTCACCCGCAGGCGAGGGAAACTTGAATTTGGAATCGGGTACCGGTGACCATCCACACACTGGACCAAGAAATTAGGGGACATGGCCATCAACATGGCTATGGGAAGCACATGGAATTTGGGCATTCCTAGAGCTGCCCGGTGGAGGTACTCTAAGAGCATGCCCACCCTACTTTTGAATTCTCTCATGAATCTGAAAAATGGATGAAATACAAGGTGTATTCAAGGTATGGTGATTACAAATATGTAGTAACATTTTAGATTTTTTTTTTACCTGTTTAAATGACAATTTTTTGGTGTGGGAAACTAGATTTGAGAATATTGTAGTTTCCTCCACAATTCTAAAAACACTATATGATCAAATTTGGGATGTACAGTGCAAAGCTCTATACATATTCAAGTTCACCACTACACTTTCATATGTAGTACCAAAATGTCCTATGTAGCTTGAAAACATCCTACAACATGCATATTCAGGGAGGGTGAGAGAGCCGTTGAATATGAGCACGATATAGCAACACCTCAATGCGTCCTTCTATAACTAAATTAAGAAATGGGCTCAATATCCTAGATTGATAGACAATAATGAGTACCCATGTATGGTGATTGTAATTGGTTCATTGACTATGTAGAGTGACACATAGCGTTTCAAGGGTGTAGACATGATAGCTTGTGACACCAAATTTTGGATGTAATGATAGTGGTCATGGGGTAAATTGAGGACGAAGGGTACGGGTGCTCTAAGAGCATTGCCACAAGTACTTCAAAAACATTGGATAATGGCAAATTGTGAATGAAAAGTGAGCAATTATTGACATTTTTGCTGGACTACTCCAAATTCTATTATTCCTTTGACAATTAGTGCATTGGATAATATATGATGGAAGTTCTTTTTCTTTTTCTTTTTCACACTAAGAGGCAAGCAATTGGTTAGAAGTTAAAAATAGCAAGTTGCACGGGTGGGATAATCAAGTGACCCACCTTTAGTAAATAAGTGACTTGCACTAATCATGAAGTTTTAACACGATGAACCTTTCTAGTATGGCCCGTGGAGATGCTCTAACGTAGTGTATCATGTTTGGGCCACAATTCCAATTGGCTTCTCTTGAAAATTCAATTAAGGTTCAAAAAATGTTGCATGTGAAAAATTACAAGACAAACTCATAGTAAGTGGAATCATGGTTTCCAACATCATATGTAATTTCTATAATTTATTGAAGGTGATGTCAAAAAAATAAAAAAGTGCCACTAGGGCCCCTGGGGAAGTCACTGTCAAGAATTTAGATAACTATGAGAGAACAAATATAGGGTGTCTTTTATTCATTTGAGATAAAAATTATAAATTTGTAGAAGTAATATAGGGTGTTTTAAAACCAAATTGGGAACATTTTAGGAATATTCTTAGAATATATATGGAATATATCCTAAATATACTATAAATAATAGAATATTCCAATTATTTCATAGCCCCCCATTAAATACCCTATGTTCGCTCATATGTACCCGAAATTTACACTAAGTGACTTCCCCGAGCTAGGGCCTCCTATATTGAACAAAAAGGCAACATAATGATCCTTGTCCTCATTCATAAGTACTCCAAATTTTAGTTTCAACAGTTGTGTTTAATCCAAATGGACGCATAATTTGCGGAGAAAATACATCACCTTTCACTTGTGTTTAATTATTGTCACTTATATTTGGCAATAATGCAAGTTTTACTACCCAAAACAATCATAGTGCCAGACAGTTTCTAACATCAAGGAATAGTGTCTATACAAAGATAACCAACTCAGTAAACAAGTGACAGGAATAGTGCCTCAATAAGTGTTACATATAGTAAAGTCTCACAAATAGGGTGCACTACCTTAACCCCTAAAGGACCAAGGCTAATTTTCCAAGTTTGGTCAGCTTAGTATGGAATGAGTATTGATCGTCAATTATTGAGATTTTTTGTGGTGATTTTACTCTTTGTAATGAAGATGGGATGGTAATTTGCGTACGTAGATGATGTATAGATCAAAAGATACAATCATGTAAAGGTGAAAAACCTAATTGCGGGCACCTCTTGAAAAAAATTATACAATGAGCTATGCATCTGAATTATTGTACACAATGAGCTAACGTCCCCATATACACAACTGCCAAATTCATTTTACCAAATTTGAGACTAAACTTTGCATTTTGGGCATTTTCAGAAAGTTTCAAACTTGGGCAACAAGCCAGAAAAAAAATGCTACCAACTTTGAAGCTTATAATCTTACTCTTGAAGAACCCTGAACGGTTGAAATTTTCTAGGTTGTAATAAATTCAAGTTGGTTGAAATATCCTACGGTTGTATCGGTCAAAAAGGTTTTAGATCAAAAGCTATTTGTCTTTTTATGAGAAGGGATAGTTTGGAGTGTTTGGAGAGAAACATAGTTGTGGTCCTTTAGGGGTTAAAAAATATTTTTCTTTTATGATTAGCAAGTTGTTATGATAAATGATATTTTACTTTTTGCTTTTGTACACTAAAAGACTTGCGATTGGTCGCAAGTATATTAAGTAAGTTGCATAGGTGGGGTGAACAACTAGCTGACACTCTAAATCCAATACCAATTTTTTATTTTGATGAAGTTTGTTTCATTGCTAAAGATGCCCCAATTGAACTAAAGGGTTAAAGAAGATGGGGTATAAAAGGTTCAAGGTTATTACCGTACCCATTTGGGGGGTCATATAAAAATAATTATTTTTTAATTTTCCAAAACTCATTTTTCCACTTGTTGCATAAGTATTTGCTATAACCCACACAAAAGATCTAAGTGATACAAAAAATCTAGATTTCACATTTAACCCTTTAAGGTCCCGATTCAACACTGTTTTCAAAGATTCGTTATAAAATGTTTGATAAAAATTAAAATGGAGTTGATGTACAAAGCAAAGTTATAAATGTCAATGTGAAGATAACATCTATACAGTCGGATCCATCATATTTATTATTAATATTTTTTAATTAATTTTGCAAGGTTTTCTCTTGAAATTCAATTAAAAATCCATAATTAACATTAAAAAATAAAAAAATATTGTAATGAAATTGGAATAACATGTACTACAAGATGGTATGGTTTTCACTATTTGATTCTTCTTATTATGGAAAATCATGTTTAAGGTCTCACTTTTTGAACTAAGAATGAAACTTGACATAAACCACTTTTGCTATTTTTCAAAAACTCTCAATATCTTATCTTGAAGATCCGTACTGTACAAATGGTAACCGACTAGCACTAGAATTTAAACAAAAATTGAATGGATGAAAAACATCCCCTGCGTGGTGAAGGGACGCGTCCAGAATCATCCATCGTCTAGATTCTGGACGCAGGCGCGTCTAAGGGTTAAATTATCTTGCCATTGAGCGTCTAAACCTGCTGTCTGGAATTCTGGATATTGTATGAGATTTTATCATTGTAAATTCTTTCAACTGACTGCATTGATAATTGAAAAAATTAAAAATTGGTGAGATTTAAATTGGCCACATCTCACTCAATATTTAGAATCAACATGGATATCTCATTTGGTTTATCGTCTCTGCCCCACCAGGGGAGACTTCGGAAACGTTTAGTTTTCAAAGAGTTACATGGCTGAACAATATAAACAAGCCATAAAAGTAAATCCAGGGTAAATACTAAGACATAGACTACGCGACTAGCCGCTTGTTTTAACAAAAATTAAGCAAGATATGAATACTTTTGAAAGTTCATATCTTCTTTAATATTGATTGTATAATGATTATTTTAGACGTTTTGGAAATGACTTAATAAGGATCACAAGATGCATATCTCACACTATAAAGTCAAACGAAAATGAAGGAAATATAAACTCTTATGGTTTTGAACACTTATTAACTTCCTAATATATTATATAACCAAAAATGGTCGCAGCAAAATTTGGACACCAATTTGAGCAACATGTAAACGTAGATGTTTACGAGTGTCACGAGCAGTTTTTTTTTGTCTCTCCTAGTTATTTTCATTGTCTTTCCTAGTTTCAGCAAGAGTTTCAGTGCATGTCAACTTTGAACAAAGATCTTAGATTGTGTAGAGATCATATCCACCTGAATTTGGTTTCTATGGATAGATACAAACTGCATGTATCAAATTACTATTAAAATTTTTAAGAAAATCTCGAAAAATCACCGCATTTACATTATCAGCAGAATGTGTTGTTTTTAGAAAATTGAGGTGTTGGTTGTTTACATGTCCACCAAAATAAATGTAAAGCGACCTATTTCTATAAAAATTGCACATGCATTCTTAGGAATACAAGGGTTCTGGATGTCAATTTGTTTAAGTTGCACAACCTTCCAAATTAGTTAGTCAAAATGAATATTTGACTTGATTTAGCAACCTAAATGAGGGCCTTTCTCTTCATCAAACTTGAGCTTCTTTGTATCCAAAGAGTAGAGGGTGTTGTAAATTCTCCAACTTATCTTCCATGTTGCTATACAAAAGATCTTATTGCTTAAAATTTGAATTCTACTTCAGCCTTTATTTTACAAGATCTAGAACTTCGGTTGTAAAATAGATCCCAAAATTGCTAACAAAAATAGGCCTTGGCTCTTAAGAGTTAAGTCATATCTCCTTTAATATTGATTGGTGGTGTCTTTTAACTTATGAAAAGCAATTGGATGAACAATACAAAGACTTTTGCCTTACCCTAAACCATTTAAGTGCAAAATTGAAAAGACATAATTAAATATGTATTTCTTTTACGGTTTGAACTCTGGAAGTTTATATCTTTCCCAATAATCGGTTTTTTGAAAGGCAAAGAGTATAAAATATATGTGTCATTACTTCATTTGGATAAAATTTGATATCAATATGTAAAGAAAAAAAATTCCATATACTAACAAAATCTATCAAGTTTCAAGAAAATTGGAGTTAAAAATGTCTTTCTACATTGGTATACAAAGTTTTCCGAATTGTCTCATGTAAAAAGAGGAAACAAATCCTCAAAGTATTTCAAAATTTTAAAAATGTCAAGATGTGTTATGAAGTGCAATTAAGAATAATAATTTGGTATTGGCTTTTACAAAAATGTAAATTATGATCCATAGATCATATCAATACATTTCCTATCATATTAACCAAATGAATACTAGTTAATGAAATTTGAATCGAAACACTTATATCTCCTTTTGAAATATAATGTGGATCCTACCATAAGTGCATAGCAAGTTTCACAAAATATTTCAAAAAGAACATGTCAATTTTTTTTGGAAATTACAAGTAGTATTGTCAAATTTCATATAAATTATTTTTTGAAATTGTCAAAATGAAGAAAAATTACCATTTTTCGCATTTCTTAATATTATTTGGGTAATCAAGTGTGAGTTGTGGACAAAGATAAAGTTGATCCTGTAATCAAATTCATTCCAAGTCACTCCCAAATGATAAGAAATAAGAACTTGCAAGCCCATGTGAATTCTCACTACACTATATTTTTCAGTAGATTTTGGTGCACAATTGAGCATAGCAAATGATCTTATTTTGAAAAAATTCAACTAAGAAAGTTAGAAAGCCAAGTCATTTTCCACCTCCAAAAAGAATTATACGATTTAAAGTATTTGTGCATGAGATATGGACAAAATAAGAATGGTTGTGAACAATGTGCATGAGTTTAATGAGAAGAAAGTGTGTTGCTTGGGGAAGTCACTTCTAAATATTCCATAATGACGTGCAAACAAATAATAGGGTCAAAATAAATCTTTGAAGGTCACTTTTATAAATGAATTACATTAATATAGGATGTTTACAAGAATAAAAATGAAAATACTCTTGAAATTTGATTAATGATAGTAAGAGTTACTTTAAAATTTTAGGGAACTTTCAAATACCCTATTATCTTAGGTGGTACCTCAAAATACATAGAGTGACGTCCTTGGGATGTGTTGTGATCAGACTTTAAGGCTTAATTGTGCGTAGTAGGGTAACTTATTTTGAGTAAAGTTCACCTACAAATATTTGCACAATCAAGTAATCTTTCACATAGAACAATAATTTTGTGATTTGTAGTTTTATGCTTAAATTACGCACATTTTTTCAAACGAGTTTAACTGGTAATTAACCCCTAAACGTCCTCACTCCTCTTCAAATTGCGCAATTTTGCAAAGATACATTATAAAATGCAACTAAGAGGGATATTTTGAATTTGATGTATGAATAGAAGTTGTGTATTGTCAATTTTAGATTCTATCCATACTGTTACATTTGCAATTGCTATCATCAGTATTTTTTTATAAAATTTGGAACTTAAAATTCAAAGTTATTTTGTAATTTAATTATGAATAAGAGATTGACAATCTATGAATGAAATTTGTTGTGATGGATTAAAATGTAAAACTTTAAGTGCAGTGATTTTTGGAGATTTTTTGGTTGCTTAATCTTATGACTTTATTTTTTCAAGAGCACATGTAGACTAAAATCTTTGAAATTCGTGGTGAATCGCTGCAACAAGAAATGAAACATAAAAATTTCACAAATCATTCCCTTTCAAATCAATTCACACATGCATGAAGCTAACTCCCCATAAAATCTAAGATCTCATGTGTGAATCTAAGAAATCTCCAAAAATCACTACACTTAGAGTATTACATTTCAACCCATCACAACAAATTTCATCCATGGATTGTCAGTATCTTATTCATAATCAAATTACAAAAGAATTTTGAATTTTAAGTTTCAAATTGTATACAAGAATATTTGTGATATCAATCATTGTTCTAACCTCCTTGCATTTTATAATGCATCTCTAAAATTCTCCAAATTTGGAAAGGGATGAGGACCTTTGGGGGTTAACATAATACTTGGTTATTGCCAAATTTATTATAAAATTGGATTAAAAATTTTGATTTTTTTTATTAATTGTATTTTTTAACCAAATTTGATCATTTTTAATAAATATATGATATGGGAATGATGAACCTACTATGCACCTACGATATATTAGTGAATTTCACAAGATTTTGTTTTCATGAAAAAAAATTATATGTACATGAAAAACTTTGATTCATTCCATTGTAATAAGTGACATGAAATTTATGAGAAGTCATGTTTTGGGGGAAATTATAGTATTGTTTTGAATAAATAGCATAAAGGGCGTGAATCTTAAGTCAATTTTCAAAATTCTCAAAACATAAAATATCATAGGTTTGCGAAGAAAGTTCTTGTACGCAAAGGATTGTATATTTCTTGGAAAAATAACCTATGGTATTTTTTTCTAAATTCAATTTCTAAATTTAAAATTATTTAAAAAATACTAATCTATATGTTTTAGATTATGTGCTACAAAATTCTAAATAATTGTAAGGATTCACATGTTTCAACTCCATGTGAGAACTATTACTGACCAAAACTTTCCTGTCATGTTGTATTTCCTTTCTATTTATTCATTTTTTCAAGAAAGTTTTTTGTTTTTAAGATTTAGAAAATGGAAATATTATTAAAAAATATTCAACTCATATACATATATACTAGTAAACACCCTATTGCAATGCACCAACATTGCATTGAGAACGTGAGAATCATTTGGGAACACAAAAGGAACATGGGAACTCTCGGGGAAGTCACTTAGTGTAAATTTTGGGTACATATGAGCGTACAAAGGGTATTTAATGGGGGGCTATGAAATAATTGGAATATTCTACTATTTATAGTATTTTAGGATATATTCTATGAATATTCCAAGAATATTTCCAAATTGGTTTTAAAACATCCTACATTACTTCTATAAATTTATAGTTTTTATCTCAAATGAATGAAAGACACCCTATATTTGTTCTTTCATAGTTATCTAAATTCTTGACAGTGACTTCCCCGGGTGGGAACTTTGGGAACATAAAGAGAACCTGGGAACGTAAAGGAACATTAGGAAATGCTAGAAAACATGAAGGGAACATGAAGGGAACGCTAAGAAATGAAATCCGAAGCTTTGGGGAACATCATGAAAATTGTGGAGAACAATTTGAGAACATGTTGAAAAATTGGATGAATGTGAAATGTGGATGATTTGTGACATGGTATTGTGACGTTGTGTACTTAACCCCTAAACGTCCTCACCTATGTCCAATTTAGGCAATTTTGCAAAGATGCATTATAAAATGCAATTAATATGAATATTTAGAATTTGATGTATGAATAAAAGTTATACATTTTTTATTTTAGATTCTATCTATACAGTTAGATCTATGACTACTATCACTAATCTTTTTTTATAAATTTTGAAACATAAAATAAAAAATTACTTTGTAATTCAATTACGAATAAGATATTGACAATATGTGGATGAAATTTGTTGTGATGGGTTATAATGTAGTACTTTAGGTGTAGTGATTTTTGGAGATTTTTTGGATGCTTGATTTTAATAGTTTTTTTTTTCATGAACACTTTTAGACCAAAATCTTCAAGATTTTCGGTGAAACACTACAACACAAAATGAGGCATAATTTTTTCAAAAATTATTTCCTTTTCGATCGGATCACATATACATGAAGTTAACTTCCCATAAAAAATTCAGTAAAAAAATCACACCACAAAAAGTGCATGACGGATGAGAAAATACGGATGAAATCTGTACATCAGGCCAAAAACGCCTGTTTGGGCAGTTAGGGGTTAATATAAAAGATGACATCAAGCCCATCAATTGACATTAAACAATACAATTCACACTTGTAAATGTTAGAACTTCATAGAAATGCTAATGAATTTTGAAATTTTAAAGGCTATTTGATTTGACGAGTTTAAAAAAAAATATTCAACTATTATTTAGTCCAATAAATGACCTATAACTGTGAAATCAAGCATTATATTCTTACTCAGTCTTCTACTTTTAAATTACATAAGAATTCAACTTTATTTTTTAGTAAATGAAAACAAGTGTCACCTACAAATAAAAACTTTTCATGGATTTTAGTGAAATATCGAAATTTTTGTAGTTTAAAAAAGATTGATTTAAAAGAAATACATATATACAAGGTAGTAGTTATTGAATAGGCACTCCTATTTAATACAGAATTTGAGGTAAAAAAAACTTTAGATAAAATTTCTAAATATAAATTTCATATCTTTGGTTATTATTTCCTTTACTAGAAAACCTCTATTCTTTGATTTAATTACTAAAATTTATAATATTGTCTTAGTAAAACTTGTAATATGAGTACACAAGGGTTGAAAGCTCCTTCAACCCACGGCTAAAGAACAAGCGTCCATTTTTTGGATCATGAGTGATAAATATCGTTAAGATTTCACAGGAGATTTCAGTCATCAATTAAATTTTTGCAATCCAAAAAAATGAATGAAAACTTAATGATATAAATATTGTAGTATTGTTTTGGATTTCAAAAAATACTACAATAAGATGGTTATAAATATCATCAAGATTTCATTCATCAATCCAAAAACTTACTAGAAAATTCTATACCAAAATATATAGCTTCATGCATGTGTTAATTTTGTGGAAAAGGGACGATTTGTGAAAATTTTATGCCTTATTCATGTTGCAGTGATTCACCAAAACTTTCTAAGATCTTAATTCAAAAGTGCTCTTGAAATAATCTCTTCATATAATTAAGCATCCAAAAAATCTCTAAAAATCACTACACCTAGAGTGCTACATTTCAAAGCCATCACAACAAATTTCATTCATAGATTACTAATATCTTAATTGTAATTAAATTAGAAAAAAAAATTGGATATGAGTTTTCTAATTTTGTGCAAAAATATTGGTGATAGCAATCATAGATCTAATTAGAGTTATCCTTAAAGTCACCTTGTGTTTGAATAAGATGCCTTGAATTTTGCTTTAATGTACTCTTATTTGTTCACCCAAAATAGTTAAAAAGTATGGAAAAGCTTGGTGGTCTATCATTGTTAGGTGTGTAAGAGCTTGGTGGTCTCTAAACTCAAAGGAAACTAGTTTAGCCGTCTTTCTTGACGGCTAAACTAGTTTTCCATGAGTTTGAAGACCACCAAGCTCTTACACACCTAATAATGAGAGACCACTAAGCTCTTTCCTACCTTTTAACTATTTGGGGTGAACAAATAAGAGTACATTAATGCAAAATTCACGGTATCTTATTCAAACACAAGGTGACTTTAAGGATAACTCTATTGTATCAACATAATTGTATTCATAGAACCTAAAATTTATAATGTAAAACTTTCATTTGTACATTAAGCTC
Source organism: Pohlia nutans (assembly GCA_022496805.1). NCBI lineage: Eukaryota > Viridiplantae > Streptophyta > Bryopsida > Bryales > Mniaceae > Pohlia > Pohlia nutans. The sequence goes on from CM040105.1 coordinate 4,038,453, forward strand.
AAACCATCCCTCCCAGTTGTATTTTATAATGGACCTTTGCAATCTTCCAAAACTGGAGAGGGGTGTGATCTTTTAGAGGTTAACCTTTAAAATTGATTATTTAAAATTTTGATGTTTGCATATTATGACATATATCTCTAAAACTATATAAAGTGGATGCAACAACAATCTATAGATTATTTGTAATCATTGATGAGGTCTGATACCCTCAATTTCATCTTAAATCTTTATATCTATTATACAATGCAGGACGCTTTGTCTCACTCGACCGTTCTGCGCTGGAATCCGGCGAGGAGACAAAGCGACCTGTCGTCATCCTCCTTCTTTCTTGCTGAGCCACTTGCTCAGCTGAGCCACTTGCTCACGTTGCTCAGCTCAGCCACTTGCACTGGTTTGGAGATCGACGAATTGGCGAAATTCGAGCACCACTAGGAGCTCCAAAAATGCAGTTGCCGCAGCTATGATGGAACGCGTGCAAAAAAATTCTTGAACCGGGAGAGCTTGCGGACGTAGCGCGTGCAAAAATTCTTGGACCGGGAGAGCTTGCAGACGTAGCGAAATCTAGGTAATTGTTGTTAGTCGCCGTTGTAATTGAAGCTCTGTTTTCGGAATTTCATACATTGCGAAACCCTAACAATTTGAAGTGGCTGAATTTTTTGGTTCATTTAGGGTTTCGATTTAGCTTGTTCTGGTCTTGGTTTAAGGTGAGATCATGTTGCTCGTGGATTCATCCGCCGTGAGCGAAAAATGAGGCTTCTACTCACAGACGAGTATTTTTCTGCGTTAGCTCTCTATTGCTGTAATTTCTCACATTGCAAAAACCCTAATGTATCTTCTCCATTTTTATACTGATTTTGTAATCTGTGTTGGTTTCTTTAGGGTTTCATTTTAGGCTGTTTCGGCCTTGGTCTCAAGCGAGGTGAGATTGAGTGGACGAGCATTTTGCTGCTATTGCTCATTTTGGCTATAATTTTTCACCTTTCAAACTTTAGTGATTTGGTTTTAGGTTATTTTGGCCTAAATGAGGTGCAAAATTGCGCCATTCGTACTGAATGTAAGTGGATATGACATTCTTGGAGTATTATTCATTACAGGTGGTGATCTATTCTCCTTCCCGTTGTACTACGCAATCAATGGAAGATTAGCTTTGAATCTATTATATCTATTATACAAGTAAGTCCATCTCTCAGATAGTCAATTTCTCCAGATTTAGGTTTCTCACTTTCTGACCTGTAGATCAAGTGTTTCTGGCAATGTAATAAAGTAGTGAAATTGTGAACTTGGCAGGACAGAGACGTTATAATAGGAAGCAGTCGGGTTACGGAGGTCAGATTAAACCCATTTTTCATAAGAAGGTACGTGTAGTTATCAACTTCTGAACTTTCATGTTTTGCTCCAACTCTAGAGTAAATATTGATCGCCAGAATGTTCACATTCAACAGCCCCAATTAGGTTTCCTTGATTTTGAGGCTGTGGTCCGGATTCTCTTTCTGTATTGTAGGGTTTCTATGTTTCTGGTGAGAAAGGTTTTTTGCCTAACTTGTTGTACTGGTTCCTTTCATTTGTGACCTGAAAAAAGAAAAGAAAACCTTCTTATGAGACAGAGGGAGTAACTTCTATGCAGTGATTTCAAAACTGGCTAAAATTAGGTGGATTTCTACCAGAAAATAGGACTGCTAAACATACAAAGAAAGAAAATGATTTTTCTGAAATGTAGCGAGAATGCTCATCATGATATAAATATGTAGCAACTACATGACGTGATATCTGCGGATATCATCATTGTATGACCTTAATATATCGAGGGTATTGCCGGATATCATGAGTATTGTATGCACTGGATAGCAAAAGTAGATACCATTTATGTGGGAGGTCGCATAATTTTCTAAATGTCATAAAGTGGTTCTGAGATCATTGCTTATATGGTAGCGATATCTCTGTTGAAAGCTATCTGAGTGTTTTTAGTAAAAGAAATTGTAGGTGGCCTAAAAATTGTAGATGGCCTAAAATTTCTACAATTGTAGAATTTGTAGTGTTTTTAGTAAAAGAAAATGATTTTTTTCTGAAATGTAGCGAGAATTCTCATCATGATGTAAATATGTAGCAACTACATGACGTGATATCTGCGGATATCATCATTGTATGACCTTAATATATCGAGGGTATTGCTGGATATCATGAGTATTGTATGCACTGGATAGCAAAAGTAGATACCATTTATGTGGGAGGTCGCATAATTTTCTAAATGTCATAAAAAGGTTCTGAGATCATTGCTTATATGGTAGCGATATCTTTGTAGAAAGCTATCTGAGTGTTTTTAGTAAAAGAAATTGTAGATGGCCAAAAAGAAAGAAATGCTTCGAGTTTTAGGGTTTCAAGTTAGAAAGCACCAACGGGAAAGATGAAAGTGGCAGCCAGTGATCTCAAAACTGTAGGGTTTGAATTATTCCAGAACATGTTAATACATAGCTAATATCAGGGTAATAGGTATGTGCTACCTAGGTGCTACTTAGGCAATACCTGGGTGGTACCTAGGTTTAAAGAGGCTTACACATCTTGATTTTATATGGAAAATCTGGCTATTTATTCCTTTTATTTTTCAAAAATTTCTTAGCGAGCACAAATTTTATGTAGCAATGTGATTAAAATTAGCAACCAAAAAAACCGTTGGTGTATAGGATTCAGATAGACGAGATCTCTGAGTAATCCAGCAGCCAATGATTTATGTCTTTGCACTTCATATTCCTAATTGTTTTGTGAAAATGTTAACGGTTGGTTGATTAGCAGAAATTAATTGTCATTAGGCAGTATGGAAGAGAAAATTTTAGGTTTTCTGTTGTGGTTTCAAATTATTCTTGTTGATTTCAGGGTGGTTCTTGATCATTTCGTATAATTTTTGCAGATTCTTAGGGAGCAGAGCAATTGAGTGGAGGACCGGTTGTCATACAATACAATTGACTTGAAAGGCAGCAGGTAAGGGAGGGATGCCTCGATCAATATCCAGCTCGTAATGATGACTTGAATTGATCATATTGTTAACTAATATAGTTCAAATTGAATCAAATTTTTTATCATTAGAATTGAATGTATGAATAGAATTGAATGAAAAAATATTTTTTTTGAAGAAATATTAATTCATTGATTATTGTTATTTTGCAGTACATTGCAAACATTTGTGGAGTTGTACGAACCGGTGTGCGGTTGATTGGGTTGGATTAATTGGGATCCATTTATTGATTTGTTACTACAATCCACTTCTGGTTAGTCTTTAGGACTCGTGCTTTATTGCATTTGAGCTCTTGGACGGTACCGGAAGTGGGTTTTGCGGATGTTGTTGGGTTGACCGAAGGTTTTTAAACCTTTGGACGACCGTGAACGACCGTATTACAGACTTTTTACTACATCTGATATCATCAATTTGTTCATTGTGGTGAGTGAAAAAATGAATGTCACGTGATTTTTATTTTGGAGTGGGGGAGGTTATTTGAAAAATAGAATGGGATGGAATTTTAATTTTGAAAAGGGATGAAAATAATTTGTGATTAGGCTCTAATTTTTTATTTTCATTTAAGTTTTTTGGTAGGAGTTTCTGAATTAAGTTAGCTAAGACATTTATTTTGATGGTGTGATATGGGTACCAATGAGACGTGTCTCCCTATGTGTGACTATATGTAATTCATTTTATGTGTACTAAAAATTCTATCTTTAATCCTTTAACGTAGTGATAGATTTAACACCATTTTCAAAGATTCATCATAAAATGTTTGATGAATAACAAAACTGAAGTTTATGTACACTACATTTGTAAATGACAATGATTTTTAATCTATTATTAATGATGGGTAACTTTTTTTCCTTTTCATGCAAGATAATTTTTATTAGCTTTTTGAAATTTGAGGGAAAAAAAAATCCAGTACTGTACAGTACAATGATAAATAACTTTTTTACCCGAGTTCTTTGTGAATAATTTGGATTCTTTGTGAATAATTATCTTATTTTGTTTTATATTTTGTGCAAAAATAAATAAATAAATAAATAGATTTACACTTTGTGAAAATTTTCATTGCACTACCGGAGTATTATAGCAGGGCCGCCAAAAAATAATTTAAAAAAAAAAGAAAAAATGTAAAAAAAGAGGAAATTATAAGTACAAAAGAGAAAAAATATAATAAGTTACTTTAATTTATATTTTTCTATTTCTAATCTATTTTGGCCATGGCCATATTTTATCATTCAAAAAATTAAAATTAAAAAAATTGAGCAATGGACCTTTTATTCAAAAAATATTAAATATGGGTCTTGACCCTATTATCTATTATAGTATACAACTCGGTTTCTCTCACTCGACCGTTCCGCGCTGGAATCCATCGAGGAGACAACCCAAGCTCAATGTGCTCAACGGCACAGGTCCCACTAGTGTTATACAAATCAACATTTCTATATATCTTTTGTTTTTTTTTTTTGGTTTCACATATGTGTCTTCAATTTCTACATTTTTTTAAGAGGATGGGTTTTAAATGGTGTATATCAACATGTAAGAAAATGCCAACATGAAAGTAGGTTGAGAAACATGCATTTTCAAATATTTAGGAGTAATTCCCAAAGATACTACAAAACTGATTATCAATTTAGAAATCTAATAACTTACAGACAATGATTGATTTTGAGCTTATTTTCTTCACATTTTCTATATGTATCGTACTCTCTTAAAGAGGCTATTCTTTTATAAATTTAAATATCCAATAATAAATGCAAAAATTTAGAAAAAATAGCAAAAGGGTGAAAGCATGGTAAATTGAACCACTTGCGATCCCTATGGGGAAGCAACAATGCAAGGTCCCAAAATCCAATACATTTTTATTTGTTGTGAATATTTTCTTAACAAAATAAAAGATGCAAAGTTTAACCCTTTAACGTCCCGATTCATCACTGATTTCAAAGATCCGTTATAAAATGTTTGATGAATACCAAAAATGGAGTTGATGTACAAAGCAAAGTTGTAAATGTCAATGTTTAGATCACATCTGTATGGTTGGATTTATCATATTTCTTAGTAATTTTTTTAAATTAATTTTTCAAGGTTTTCTTTTGAAATTCAATTAAAAATCCCAAAGTAACACAAAAAAATTAAAAATTGTTGTAATGAATTTGAAATAACATGCACTACGAGATGGTATGCTTTCCATTATTTGATTCTACTTATTTTGGAAAATCATGCTGAAGGTCTCACTTTTTGAACTAAGAATGAAACTTGACATCAACCACTATTGTTATTTTTCAAAAAATCACAATATCTTATTTTGAAGATCCATACCATACAAATGGTAGTCAACTAGCACAAGAACCAAGGAAAATTTGGATGGATGAAAAACTGTACAGGATGTAGTAAAGAGAAGGATTTCAATTTGTTCGTCGTCCATTATATGGACGCAGGCGCGTTAAAGGGTTAACAAAGTCTTAGAAGAAAATTGCAAAATTCATTTAATGAAAATGTTCAACTTGAAAATTGTTCAACAAAATTGTTCCGACCAAATTGAAAATTAGATATAAACAAGTTGAAATTGCATTTAATACTTATTTTTTCAAGATTTATTTTGTTTGGAGCCTTCAAATGCATAGTGAATTTAAAGAATATATAATTTATATTTATATTGAACATGATACAATTCATCAGATTTGCTCCCAAAATTTGACTTAAACATCTATTTTCAACCTTTACTTTTAGTAACCTCTTTTTTATGTTATAATTTAACCTCTTTTTTATGTTATAATTTGAAACTCCGGATTTAAGTATCTAATAGGACAATGGAGGGCGTAACCAAATTAGAACTTAAATATGTATGACTTTTTAGTGGTAATATATGGCCTTTGACCAAGAAAATTGTAATTTCAGCATTAAAGATGATTGTATTGGTTCCATTTACCGTGCTTTCACCCAAGAATTAATTTTATCTCAAATAGTGAAATATATAATCCAAAGCATTATTCTATTTAATTTTTTGAACACATGGATTTTCCACTTATGAAGATATTGTAATCTCTTCTATTCAAACTATGAGAATTAATTGTTGAATTGTAAAATAGACTAAATATTATTATAACATAATTCAAATCAATCAAATCTTAATCCAATACATTAATCTTAAAATTCAAATGAGTAGTAGGCGAGGAATATCAGTTTATTCCCTCCATCTTATAATACTCAACCGCTTTCAATTGTAGCAAATTATTTTGAATTTGTATAAGATTTTACTTGTATGCAATTAAAGAAAGTTTCTATAGTCTATTTTCTTTGTGTGCACAAAAATTTATACCTAGTGAACTCTCTCTAAGATCCTAGCAAGCAAGAAATCAACGACTTCCAATTACTTGTTGAACCATCCAGTTGGCACATTGTTTATAGTGCGCAAACCCCTTGGAGTTTGAAGGAGCCTAATTCCTTTGAAATCTTCTTAAGATGTATTACAAGAAAAAATTATTTTATTTATTTATTTAGTCAAAATATGTGCAATATATTGAAGGTGAAAATTTAGACATGTTTTATTATCTTATCCCCATAAAGAGATATTTTGATTCTCAATATCTTGAATATTTTTTCACCAAAGGAAACAAAATAATACTCTATCTTATATCGGTAGTATAATTTGAAAAGATTACAAAGAGCCTAAGTTCATTCTCTAACTCCAAGGGGTTTGTTCATTATGAACATTTAAAGATTGTTTTTATTTAATCTAGAATAGAATAAAAACCAAAGTGGCCAAGTATTATGGGACAATGGTAGTATAGCACCCACCAATAAGTTTACGTTCATTCAGCTTTACAAAGAATTGAATCAAATAATTAAATTTATAAAAAAGAATAATATTAATAATAAAATATGTTAAACCATTTGAAGTGTTAAAAATTACGTTTTAGACAATTTTTGGATCAAATATTAAAAAAATACAAAATTTATATTCAAATTGAACAATTCTAAATTGAAAACTTCAAACATTGATATTTTAGTAAATATGACCCCAAAACTCATGATTTTTCTTCACATGATTCTACAAAGGATTTGCATTCTTTCCAATGAAATTTTTATAAACCATAAGTAACAAAATTTGTATTCATAGTTATTTGAATTAAGGGTAAAAAAATGAAGGTTTGAATTTCAAATAAAAATATCTTTTATTATCAAAACTCAACTGTATATGTGGTTCATCTTGTGCACTACAACTTGTTCAAATTACGCTCAAAGCTTTTAAGTCTTGTAATTTTTATTGGCAATTCTCTAAAAAGTTGAATGAACGTAAACTTGTTGGTGGGTACTGTACAGTGCCCACAAAGAAGTTTACATTCATTCAACTTTTCAGAGAATTGTCAATAAAATTTACAAAAATTATAAGCTTTGAGCCTAATTTGGACAAGTTGTAGTGCACAAGATGAACCACACATACAATTGAGTTTTGATAATAAAAGATAATTCTAAAATCTATTTTTATTTGAAATTCAAACCTTCATTTTTTACGCTTAATTCAAAAAACTATGTATACAAATTTTGTTACTTATGGTTTATAAAACTTTCAATGGAAAGAATGCAAATCCTTTGTAGAATCATGTAAAAACAAAAATCATGAGTTTTGGGGTCATATTTACTAAAATATCAATGTTTGAAGTTTTTAGTTCAAAAATGTTCAATTTGAATACAAATATTGTATTTTTTTAATATTTGATCCAAAAATTGTCCAAAGAAGTAATTTTTCACACTTCAAATGGTTTAATAAATATAAATATAAATATAAATATTTTTATAAATTTAATTATTTGATTCAATTCTTTGAAAAACTGAATGAACGTAAACTTCTTTGTGGGCACTATACATAAAAATTACAATTGCACTGAAAGCCTTCGATGAATTTTGAGTGAGAGTGTACTGTACATGTTAAGAACTTTGAAACATCAAAGGTACCGTTATTGATAAAGAGATTCCTTGACATTGTTGATGCCTACACACTTGTATAGTAATCCACCAACATATTTAAAGCCTCGAATGACCAAATCCTAGAGCATAACAAATCCTTAAAACCAAACCTTGATAGAGCGAATTGTCCTATTTAACATACAAGACCTTATATTTTGAAACCAATGAAATGTTTTAAACCAAAACATGGCGTTATAAGTGATTTTTTTGGTATCTACCTTTTTTACTATACAATTCTAACATATTTGTATGACATGATTTATTTTACAACATAAAATTTACATAGGATTTATTTATATAATAAAAATTTACAAAATTCACTTCCAAAGTAATTAATAATATCTTCATTTTGTTTTCACACGATTTGCAAATATTAAGGGGTGATTGCAAGCTACGGTCACCCAACTTTTTTGTCGCGGTGAAAGAATTGCTGCACTTTTTCAATATTTGGAAAATCACCAATAAATATTGGAATGGAATTTCGTGAAAAAAATTGCATTGTTTTTAGAATTCCAATGTTAAGATGTCTACTACAATAAAGTTTGCAAAATGTCAATCTTTCTATCCAAATTAATCATTTCTACTTGAATTTGGTAGTGTGTCGCTTGTCAAAAGTGCACCTATATGCATCTATAATATGGGAAATGCTAGAAGGGGGTCTAATTTGAAAATTTTATTGCAACATACCACGAGTGCGTACAAAGCTACCATATATTATTATTTGCAGTATTACGCTTACTTATTTTTAATTAATTGTTTTGTGATGTTTTTGTTTTTTAGATTGTGCAGTTAAAACTTTTTTTGGATTTTTTTTTTGGAAATGAAATAATGGTCTAATTTTAGAGGTGAGATATGAAATACATTTTTCATAAAACCTAGCTATGGAGGTTATGTAAAAAAGGCTCTAATTACCCCTGGTGGGTAAAAAACAAAAAGGTTGTTGAGTAAAGCCCAAAGTCTTGAAATAAACTTAACAATTGCTAAAGTGAAAGTATTAGCATAAACCCTATTTTGGATAGTGAAATTTTTGATCTGATTGAAAGTTGAGAGGTGCACATTACACCGCTAGTGCATGAATTGCACGGCCCTTAACTGCACTATTTGCATCCCCCACTTGGTAGACCGTAGCTTGCAATCGCCCAAAGTAGTGGCCTTCCAATGCGTAAGCTACAACTTTGAATTTATTCACACATAAATATGGTATATGAACCAAAAAAAATCATCAAGCATACTCAATTTTGTTCATCATTGTACCTCCTCACACTTGACATTTGTTTTCAAAAATAAAATCAAGTAATAAAAAAATATGATATCTCAACTCATTTTTTTAGTACGTTGTCAAAATGCACAAGTTGTTGAACACATACATTTTACTAAAACATTTACATAAACGTTTTCTGTGCAGGAGGGCTTTACCTTTCCAAATGAAAACTTAACCCTTAACTGCCCAACCATGCATATTTTGCATGATGTATATAATCAAACTCTGATTTCTCATCCATCATGCACTTTTTGCAGTAATTGTTTTTTAAAGAATTTTTTTATGGGAAGTTAGCTTTGTACATGTGTGATCCAATTTGAAAGGGGATGATTTGTGAAACTTTATGCCTCATTTTATGATGTAGTGTTTCACCAAAAAATTCAAAGATTTTAGTCTAAAAGTGCTATTGAAAAAAAAAAAACTCATAAAATTAAGCAACCAAAAAATCTCCAAAAATCACTACACTTAGAGTATTACATTTTAACCTATATCAACAAATTTCATCTACAAATTTTAAATATCTTATTTGTAATCAAATTACAAAATAATTTTGAATTTTATGTTCCAAAATTTATAGAAAAATATTGGTGAAAGCAATCGCAGATTTAACCATATGGATAGAATCTAAAATTCATAGTGTACAACTTTTATTCATACATCAAGTTCAAAATATTCATCTTAGTTGCATTTTATGATTCATCTTTTCAAAATTGCCCAAACTGGACAAGGGTGAGGACGTTTAGGGGTTCACTATGTTTTAACATTTTCATTAATTCATCTTCGGACTTTAGACTAAATTGTGTTCCCTCTTTTTAGTTTCATAATGACACGGTCACTTTTCAAAGGAAATAAAACTATAAATAAATAAATAAATTATTGAGCTTAATAATACCAGAGAACTTTAACAAATGAAAATGTTAAAAAGAAATGTTGTAATGAGAACAATATGGAAAGAACCATTCAAAGATTTTGTTTGGAGCAAAGACACTTGTGAATACCGTACCCCAATTGGTAGCTCATGCCGAATATTTATTTATATGCCCAAACGTTGTGAACATTGTCTAAGATTATGTGAACATTCTCTAATATTTTCTATTTTTGAAAAAACTAATTTTCTAAAATTTGGGCTTGTATTTTTATAATACTTTTCTCTCTGGCCTTGACAACAATGTACAATACACAATATCCCATTTAGTGTGTGTAGTACTGATTCTTAAAGCACGCACTATTTTTCCAAATCTCAAAATTAGTAAGGACTCAAATTTTGATTGAGTGGCTGAAATCTTTATATCACGCTAATTTTACATCATAATGATATTTAGTATCATCTTCACTAATTTCTCACATGCACTATGCCCCCTGTCCCCCCGCCCCCACTAAATGGAATAACCAGTAGCTTTTTGTTTATTGTCTCTGCTCCACAAAAGGAGGGACTACGAAAAACGCTTTGTTTTCAAGGAGCTACATGGCTGAATAGTATAAACAAACCGTAAAAGTAAATCTAGGGCAAATACTAACGCAGAGACTACATGACTACACCAATTATCGTATTTAGCATGAGACCTACAATTTGTCTGAATTCTTTTTACAATCCTTAGACTAATTCCGGTAGTACTATCCAAATTAGTCCGAGTATGTAATAAAGAAAACATCGTTATTTTATTTAGATTATAATATTTTATTTTTCAAACGACTAAAAACATTAATTTTAGAATATTTTACTCATATATTATTTTTATTTGGCATGGTAATTCATACTAATTTGGATATAAAAAAATTAGTATAGGCCACACTATACCTACGTTACTACAATTACTATGAGTTATCTCAGTTACTTCGACTAGGACTTTCTTCTTATTCCATAATTAGTTCAAGCTTTCGTTTATTACTGTACTCAACTATCAAGATCGACAGCTTTTGCCAAATATTTAATTAAAGTGCCGAATTGATGTAAATATTCTCCGAAATTTTGTGGATATTCTCAAAGATTCTCTTTTTCACCATAGAAAATAGAATGTTTATGAAAAAACTATTTCCTAAAAATTTGGGCATCTATTATTTTTTGCCAACCCCGACGGCCAAGTACGGTAGTCCAAGTCGGACTAAATTAGATAATTGGGGTAGCCGCTAGGTTAAAAGGAATTTCGGATTTCACCATCCGTCGACAAGCTTCACTTGGATTGGAGATGATTAGATTGAGAACCCTGACACCACATAGCATTGACGGATCCCACGGCCATTCACATGATTTATGCTTTCTCTGCATGCTGATGTCGTTTCCAAGCTGCATATACTCACATACATACTAGTAATAAAACTTTTTATGTCACAAACATTCAAGCAGACAAACAGACATAGAAACCCTGCAGCAGATGTGTATTAAAAAAATGTGTGTTTTTGTTTTTCCCTCAGGGTGAGCAGACAAGGAGATAACTCGCCATGATACCCTCTGCCACTCAGAGAGCAAGGCTACAACACTCACTGTTGCTTGTCCTCGGGTATCTGTGCCCTTCAGTAAAAGTACTTACCCGGACTGCAACTCATGCTTATAAATATATATATTAAAAAAAATACTACACCTATTATCGTAGTGAGCCAATGCAATGAATGACAAGTGGGTCACTACTTTGAGATCAGATGAAAAACAACAACAAATTGTAGTAAACAACAAGTGTGCCTGTTTGTACCCGAGCAAGTCAGGCGGCTCGATTGCAATCCCTGACATGGATGATACTCCCCGGCAGACAGGCTCAGATGTCTACCGAAGAAGAAGAATGAGCGTACCCAAGTACCATCACTTACACAGTCACTTGTTCCGTTAAAAATCAACAGTCAGGTTGGTTGTAAGGTAGGGGTACCAATAACCGTTCAAATTTCAGATTTGGCTAGCTCATTGGAGGGCGGCTCAGGGAATCAATTTTGGTACATGTGCAAAGTATGCTGGAATTTAAAGCAATTGGAATCATTAATTTTAGATATAGCTTGAATTAGTTATGAATTTTGGAAGTAGAAGCCGTAGGGGTACCAAAAACCGTTCAGTCTAAAATGAGCACCTTGAGTACATTCAAAATTGGAGGTGGAGGCTATAATGTACCTCCTGCTGAAATCAAGCTACTGCACGGTTTTTGGTGCCTGACGGAAATTGGTACCCCTACCTTAAGAGGACGATCAGTCATGCAATGCAATCTCCCTAAAGGACCAAGGATTCTGTCATGGTTTTAAAAAAAATGTCAAATTCAATTCATCATCATGTTGTGGAAAAATCAATAATTCAAATGAGACCAAATTGACGAACATTGCATGTGTTGGTCAAAAAATAAATAAATTTGAACACAAGGAAGTACACTGCTCTGTCCCATATTAAGCTTCATGTACCCTGAAAATAGATATGACTTAAGTCCTCCGATGGTGTGGACCCTATGTACCCTGCGCCAATAGGAATAGTAGTTTGAGCAAACATGAACCTTTGAACCCCTAAAGGACCAAGAAGCCCAAATTGGGTCTCATGTTTTTCGAGCAGTTTTAAGTAAATTCTATGTGAACTTCCTTTTGTTCAATTTTTTTTTTTTAATTATGTGCATTGTTCTTCATTGATTCCAGTGATATAAAATTCAGTCTTATCTGATTTATATTTTACATAATAGGATCAGTTCAATTTATCATTTTAAAACTACGAATCCTTGGTTCTTTAGGGGTTAATGGGACAAATTGACAAGGGAATCAAGAAGCTTAATTATGGGACAGAGGGAGTATACATAATATCTACTCAAAACTGCTTAAAAAAAAAAAAACAAAAAAACATGAGGTTCAATTTGGGCTTCTTGAGTGGTCCTTTCCTTTAGGGGTAACTAATAATATGTTTTTCCAAAACAAGGAAAACAGAAAAGAAAAAGTCAGGGTAAGTACTGGCTAGTTAGAAAAATTAATTAACTGGCAAAACATGCTTGGGAAGGCTCAGTCCCTGGATCTGATCGCTCGCTGGTGAGTAGTAGTAGTACTAGTTCGTTTTTTTGCTGCTGTCAGCGATTGTCAGCCGCTGTCAAGGTTTAGGGAAAAACAAGGTGGAGGTGACAAGTATAACAACCCATCTCCATGTGAACCAGGTGAATCTACAAGGACCAGATTGATCCGTCATCAGTTTTGTGTCATACGACGAGATTATCAGGCAGCGGCCGCATGCGAATAGTTTCAGTTCAGTTGTTGCATCATCGTTTCTATTTTATTTTATTTTATTTTATTTTATTTTATTTTGATTTTGTTTTTGGATGGCTTCATGCTGTGGTCATCCCCTTGCACAGGAATTACTGCCCCCGAGCTCACATGCTTGTAATTATTGATTGACCACAAGTGGGATTATTATGCAAAAGGATCAGATCTTGGTGCTGTGCATTTGTGTGCTGAACCAAGTTGCACAGACGAGGGAAGTTTGGGTCTCTGGCTGCACAGAGAATATGTGACTGAATCCTCCAGCAGAGGCTGAGGCAGTGCTCAAATATTTTGGTAATTGAAGTGTGACAAGAGCCTTACTATGGACCAAGAGCATTGACTTTAAAAATTTGGATTATTCGCTCTGACCATAGGGAAGAGGCATTGCAGGAACACCCATATTTTTGGGCTAAATATCACTGTAGCAAATATATTTTGACCATGATTCCACTGAAATGCATTCTTGTTCTTCACCTGGTTTGTTCCGGTCAAAGCTCCTCGTAGCGTAGCTCTTTGTTCTCATTGTCACACTTCATAGACACACTTCATAAAAATGCAATTTTTAAGGCTCTCCGGCCTCTTACTAAGGTGGAGGCACCAATACTTGTCAGTTTAAGGATTTCGACCTATTTAGAGCGATGGTTTTCAATGATAAAAAATGGCAGCACATAAAACTTTGGGTTTAATAACCATGCCCAAATTTTAATTAATTTTGTCACAATATATGGATTAATTTTGACCACTGTTGATGTTAGTCGGGGAACCAATACTCGTGTTTCATTTCTAGTCCAATCAGTTTGCTAACTTAGCATTCATAATTGATCACGAAGCTGCTATAACGAATCGTTGTGATAATTTGATTAAGAACTCACAAAGTTGAAACAAGTGCTTGCATAGGTGCCTGGAATTGGTCCGTAACAAGCCTTAGGTGTTAACCGAACTCGGACTAGGTGGAACGACCATGTACCAAATTGAGAGTGAGTTGGGTTTTTTTCCCGGGGAGTGCACTTAAAGTGAAGATTAGAAATACACGTGAGTGCATTTTAATAGCATACCCCCTACAATACTTGGCCTTAAAATAGTTTTTAAATTAAGATTTTTTAGGGGCTAAATCATTACGTATATATCTATCATTTGGTATAAATTTCAGGACCAAATGTTTCTAAAATCCTATAAAAGAAATGATAGAAGTTTGCACTAAAATGTGTTGTTTTTCGCTTCAAAAATCAATTAAAAAATATGTACAAGTGATTATTTTTTGAAATTTATACAACAAGAACTTTAGATTGTGTTTAACAACTGCGTATTTTTTTTACAATTTTTAGGTGATTTTTTAGTATGTACATAGGGGGGTCAAAAATACGCACTCACGTGATTCCTAGTCTTAACTTTAAGTGCACTCCCCGGGGTTTTTTTTAATGTATTGTAACCACAATAACTACAATAATGTTGGGCAAAACAAAACAAACATATAAATTATATATATATATATATATATATATATATATATATATATATCTGTGTGTGTAGCATTTTCCAGCTATGGTCTCCTTATTTCGCGGCGAGAGAGTATTTTTGTTCAACCGGCAGCAAACAAACTTGGATCATGAAACATCATTCACTACACCACTTTATAGGCCTTTGGAGGACCTTAATGTTCGTGATCATTCTCCTTTTTTCTAATAGTGTAAACCCAAGTCGTCCCGAGAGGAGTTTATAGGCCAAATCACCCATTTTAGAAGGGTATTATTTGTTCATAGTCTAAACTGGCCCTCAGCATAATGTGTACATTACGTATTTTGTGCCATGAGCATCCATATGCTTCATTGGAGACTACTCCATAATTGTCACCCCAACTATGGAACTTGGATTGATTGTAGTTTATTTTGCGATAAAACACCCCGTTGTGTTTGGGGAACCTTAACCTTTAAAGGACATACCAAGCCCCTCAGGCTTAGTTTTCTCAAATTTCAAACCACTTTGACCATGAATTGCTAGTAATGGAGAAAAGAAACTATAGTTTATTTCAGGCATCATCCGTGATAACCACAATATGTATCTACATTTTTAGAATGTAAATTACTTCTATATTTTGATTGAAACTCAAAAATACTCCTTTCTTTCTAGATTAGGAAATGTCCTTTATAAGTTGAGAGCTACTCAATACATTCTAGCCTCTAAGCATTACTAGGGAGTGGGGTTTTCGCAAATTGTAAAAAAAATTAAAAATTAAAAATTAAAAATTAAAAATTAAATAAAATATTGTAGTCCAATATAAATTGCTATTTAAATTAGGACAAGGTGTGTGTCATGAGATGACGGAATTGGAACTTGTCTTAGACACCCATGAAATCCAGGAGGGGAAACTTTAGTACAAATTTGACCCCGATCCATTGGTGGTTGTAACAAAATTACAGAATAAATAAATAAATGAATAATTTTATTATACTATGTTGTGAAATCTTCATGATTTTTGAAACATATATCTTGTAGAAGCTTCAAATCACATCATGGGAGGATAAAAAGTACTTTCGAAATTTCTTCAATTTGTTAATGCATTGCTAAAAAAAATTTATTATTTCAATATGTAGAAGTGGCAAAATAAAATAAAATAAAATAAAATAAAAATTATTCATGTACCTTAAAGTCAAGCTTAAAGCATGAGCATGGAATAAAATTTTGAACATAACGTACGTAGGTAAACTAGCCTATTTTTGCTAATATGCACTAGAAGTGTATATGTTAAAATTTCAAGTGTAAAAAACTCATATATAGTGACCACAAAGTGGTACAAATAATCACATGGCATAAATAGGGTGGTTTATCTTAAACCATAATTCCAAAATTTGTCATGTTGTGATGGCCAAAGATCACATAGTTGAAGCCAAAGTCTGCAAAGATAAAGCCAAAGAACAAAATATTAGGACAAGGTACATGCAGGAGTATATGCTAAGTATGTTAAATAGATCAGGTGTGCATCTTATTTTTTAACATTTTGATTTTTGGCTTTGGCTATGTGGATTTTAGTTTTAATTACTTTGTTTATATGACACACTTAGTTTACCTAACATATATATGGCCTATTTGGTATAGCTAGCCTTGACATTTGATTATTATTTTTAATTGAGCATTCCTTGGTTTTAGTTATGTGTTCTTTGGCATGGTCTTTGATCATGGTAACGTAGTCTTTGGCCATGGCATTTTGGAATTTAGCATTATGATCTATGTTGTGTCCAAAATTTTATTCCATACATGAACATCAATGTCTTATACACAAATTCGATTGTAGAGATGTTATATACAAAGAAGAATGACTCTAATCCTAAAGTTAACATGGATAAAGCACATGTTGGAGATAAATCTATTGATTTAGTCACATATGTGGATCTAAATTCATAGTGAATGCTACCTGTTCATTTAAACATAATAGAGTAATCTCTATTCCCTCCATTGTACGTAGGGTTGCATTTTCCTTAAAAAGTCTCAAATTTGCACCCATCCAAGGACGTACATGTATCACAATATATGCAACATTTCTACCATCAACCTATAAATATGTCAACAATTCAAACATTCTTTGCTAAATACAAAACACAACGGTGAACTTGCATCAGTGCTATAATTTTTTAGCTTTTAAAAATTATGACATTTTAAAGTACAATATCTCAATCCTAATGGAGTTCAAAACTTCTCTATGCATACATATTCCTCAAAAATTTCCAATGTTATTAAAAAAAACCATTGTTGGCCTCTCCAATCCTCAAAAAATTTGATATGGTCTTAAAAAAATAAAACAAACTAATGGCTATGTTAACCCCTAATGAACCCAAGGGGAGGGGACGTGTTTTCAAAATGTGCCATTGTTGTCAAGAACTTGTGAAAAAAAGATTTGTTCATTTTTTTTCAAGATTAAATGAAATGTAATCATAGAATCTTCTAATTTAAGTTGAAAGTGGGAACTTAAGAAAATCATATTATTTGACAATACGTTTTAGGAAAAAATTGAACTTAAATTTTTTTGTGCCAATGAAAAAACATGTCAGTACTCTTCAAAGAAATTTAGTTGAGTGAGAAAGGCTTGAAAAAGTTATAGTTTTGCCTTCAATGGAGATGAAGGGATTTGAGAAGATTCATTTAAAATTTCACAACATCGATTGTTTATTTATGATGAAGCTTGCAATTTATTGTGGTTACAAAAATGAGAGCGCTTCTTGAGAGAATCACATAAATGGGCACATTTTCTATTTCATTGAATTCCTTAGATTTTACTCCTCTTGAGGTGACAATAATTCCATTGCTTGTCTAAAATTCCTAGTCCTTGTCAAAATTGAATAAGAAATCATAAGCTTTAAACCTCGCTACACTATCCTCAACTTTTTTTTAAAACTAATAAGGTAAACTTTTAACTTGGAATTTTGTAAAGCCAACATCATTGACTTTAGCACGTGGTTTACTATTATATTAGATTTGTGTACCTTTTCTCTATTTAATATTTTTGAATGATTGAAGGACCTACATTGAATAAAAAGGATGTGGATTGTAACTCTAAATTAATTAACTAATGAAAGAGTGCCATAGTTGGTGCAAAACCTAGAATTGGAGCTCTGTATTTATATTGTAGCATGCTCTTTGAAAAAAAACGATACAAGAACGGCTGCACCAAAACTATTAATACAATCCAATTGTATCACTAAGTAGCATGGCGAGATACAATTCATACAAGCGTAGCTAGTAGTAGTAAGAATTCCGGTCCTTTTTTGAGGCCGGCATGAATAAAGTGTCTCTTCAACCCACCCATGGATCAATGTCCACCGGACAAAGCACCATTTGTACAAGACTACTTCCCCTTCTTGACGGTAATACAAGCATAGTTTACACATTGTCATGTCGACAAAACCCTTCCCAAGTGTGGCAAGGAGCAACAAGTATAGATTATTTAATAGTGAGTTTAGTTCTATATGGTGCAAGAACAATGCCTTTTTTTTCTGACGATTTTCACACTCTACTTTATAAGCTTACTATACTCCATGTTGATTTCCTTACCTTCTTCCCTCCTTTAAAATTTAAACATTTAGTGTTTTTCTACTCTTTACTTTAACACACCTTTCAACCAAGAAACATATAGTAGAGAAATTTGCAAAGTCCCTGGGTCACCCACCCAAACTTGCAGTGCCCATCATGTATAAAATAATTATCTGCAAAGTCTTTGATACAAGCTCCAGAGAGAAGATGCCGGGTGTGTTGGGTTAGGATTAGAAGCCCACGAGGCTCCTTGGGACCACGAGGTGCAAAGTCTAAACCTTGCCAACAGTATTATTCCAGTCATGTGGTCTAATTACGACCGGAGCTCCGGCTCCGATGCCATATTGTGCCAGAATTTTGTTTAACACAATATGCGTATCCAGAGTTTTTATGACTTTGTGGATACCTCTAGTGTTGCTTGGAAGAATGACAGCAAAGAAGTACTTGGAGTCACAAGAGTGAGAAAAAGTATCCTATGTGTATACAACTTCATGAGCCATATCAAAACGTGACTGAAAATTCATTGCAAGGTAAGATGTTCTGAAACCAACCTCTGAAATGAAATGAGTGTCGATTTTGGGTGTCCGTACCTTAGGTAAGCCCATGCCTTAGGAGCAAAAGATTTGATATTAGAGAAGGTACTCTGCCCTAGGACAGTCAGTAGGACTTGGTGAGAGAGCAGAGAATGTGATATTAAAGAGGTGAAGGTGTACAGTACAGATAAGGGCAACCCAGTACGAAGTACTTTACACCGTACGCCCCATCCCACAAAATACCACAAAATACCACAAAATACGTAGTAAAAAAGTAAAAAAATATGCAAGGACCAGTGTACAATTCGCAAGGGCCAGCATGAGCACTTGAGTAACTTAGGGTAACTTAGTCCCAATCCCAGCCCCACACGCTTGTCCTCAGGCTAAAAGTGCTTACAGCGCCGCCACAGAGTCACATAATAAAAATTAACCGATTCTCATGCCTGGCGGGCAGTCCACCCACTGTTTATTGAAAAAAGTCACCCAGTACCTCACTTACCAAAGCGGGAGCCAGCCCACCTGGCACAAGATGGCTAAGACTTTTGAGAAGAAGGCATTTTTTAATTGGAATCACAAGGTTTGACACCCGTAACGGAGAGTTAATTATAGTCTGTGATATAACAGATAAGGAGGGGTTGGCATCATGGGGTGGGGTCAGTAAGTGTCAAAAAGCGAATGAGTGCTGAATCAGGGATGGCCACTTGGCACCGTAAAAAACGGCAGGGCCGAAGTTCGTTTGCAGTGTCGGCTATTTAAGCTATGGGCTATTAAAACCACCAACAAGCCATGAATGAATCCCATGATGTTGCTATCATGCACATTAAAGCGACCAGTTCTTTATTTCGGATAGTGGCCACTCAAGATAGCAACAATCCATTGAATACGGTAGTAGCACACCAAGAGCGCAATTTATACATAAAATGAATTCGGTGCTTGATCAGTTGTCAAGCTAGTAAACGTTTTTGTTGTATTAACAACGGATATACAACAACATATGTAGTGTGTCTGTCTGTCTGTCCTCATAGAGCCGGAAAAAGGTTGGTTGCATTCATAAATCGAAGGTTATCGCAAGGGGGTACCATTCGTAAAACACAGCCGTTCGAAATGGAAGGATCTGGAGAAAATTGTAACTCAAAAGCTCAGGTTGTAACTCGTGTTGTTGTATCATACCTCCGGAAACATAAGGTTTATGAATTGCAACTGTCAGTCTACTAGTGACTACTAACTGTAACTTGGTGTCTACGCCGCAAAATAGCACCTGCGCTACATAAGCACAGGCTTGAAACAAAAATCGCGTTCTGTAAACTCATACGATCAAAATTGGTGGACATCTATACCGGTAAACATCAATAGTTCGATCCTTCCAGAATCGTGCTTGCTGTTTGTGTTTGTCTATAATATCCGCCGGCACATGTAAGAAAAAGGTTCTCATTCTCTGCATTGCATTCCTGCCTCACTCTAGCTGCAGTTTGCTAGCTCAGACGACGAACAGCCACGGACTGCAGGGGGCTCACCATCTCGGAGGAAAGCTTGAGGACCTCGGTGAGGTTCACGGGAGAGGCTGCGGTCCATTCGAAATTATGCAACAGCTGCGCAACCCAGAGCTGGACGGTGGCGAGGCCCAGAGCGCGTCCCGGACAGACGCGACGGCCCGCGCCGAAAGGTGCGAGACGAAGATCGTTGCCGCGGACATCCACGTCGTCCTGGCCACCATGAGACGGCAAGAAACGCTCAGGAATGAATTTCTCAGGTTGCGCCCAGAGATTGGGGTCGTGCGTGATCGCCCACATGTTCACCATGGCGGTGGTGCCAGCCGGGACGTGATGGCCCGCGACGCAAACATCTTGCGTGGAGAGACGCGCCCAGCTCAGCAGCGGACCTGGAGGATGCAGACGTAGCGTCTCCTTGATCACCGCCTGCAGATACGGCAAGCGCGCAAGCTCACTCTCGAAGGAAGTAATCTCCCGGCTGCCGAACGCTGCGTCGAGCTCGTGTTGCACCTTTCGCTGAATCTCCGGGTGCAGCACCATCTCCGCCATGATCCACTCGGTCAAAATGGCGGTCGTATCTGTACCTCGGAATATCATTTCCTGCAAGTCACAATTGATCAATCAAGGCTATCAGGCAGTGTAAAAACCATCACTAAGTTTGTTGGCACAAATCGAACGAATAACCATCACTAAGTTTAGGGCAAATGATGTAAATTTATCACAACGAACGAATGATGCGACTGATGACTGGAACCCTAAAATCTTGGGATGGACATTGTTGCTACAGTAGTCGCAAATGTCAACTTGCAGGTGTCTGAGTTGCATGATCCCCTTGCTTACCCAGAGAACGGCGATCATATCCTCGTCAGCTAGCTTCTCCTCGCCAGACAATCCCAGCAAGACGTCGACGAAGTCGGTTTCGTAGCTTTCGGTTGTAAGAAGTTTTCTCTCCCGGTGCTCGTCGATGATTCTTTGGACGAACGAGGCGACTTTGGGCACGAGCGCGCCGCAACGTTGGTGAATGCGCTGCGCGTCGAGGCACTTGAGAGCAGGTAAGTGATCAGCCCAATTGAAGGCCCCCAGCAATTCGAATCCCTCACGAACCATGGCGTTCAGCTCAGCGGCTTCAGTACTCCCCGTCTCGTAGCGGCGACCAAAGACAGAACTCATAATGTTGTTCAAGCTCGCGCGCTGCAAGTGCTCACGCACTTGAACACTTCCAGTCTTCGTGACATCTTCAGAGATCGCATTCAGCATGAGTTCCACTTCCACCAGGCGCGCCTTCTCGTGCGCCGCAATGCGCTTGGGCGCGAACAGATGGTTGGCCGCAATCCGGCGAAGGCTGCGCCAGTAGTCACCGTGGGGGGCGAATCCAATGGCGCGTCCGAACAGGAGCTGCTGCGCGCTTTGCTTCAAGGGGCGATCCGCGAACGCCGAGCTGTGCAGTATCTCACGCGCGGTTTCGGGCTGGCTGGCGATTACCACCCGAGTCTCTCCGAAACTGAGCGCCATCAACGCCGTGGCCTTGTGCTCAACTGCAAGCTCAGCGAGACGGCGGTGCGCCAGCCCGCCCATTTCTAACAACGACCCGATGATGGGGAATCCGCGCGGGCCAGGGATCGTCCGCCGCCCGCGTAAACGACCCCATGACGACCCGCCGGGCGCGGCCCAGCAAACGAGCACACCGCAAGCACTTATCACACCCAACACGAGCAAGATCAACAGCCCGGAAACGTTCGTGTACCCCAGAGTCTCCTTCAGTGAAGATCGCCCCTGCTTCGCGAGCATTGGCACTGCAAACATCCACCATCCTCCTACTTGGCTGCCCGTAGCACAATCCATGATCAAAAAACCGGAACGCCCACACACAGAAACCAAAAAACACAGAACTCTGAACTCGTCCTTAAACGCTAATTCTCATGAATGGGAACTCAGTGGAGAAGAGGATTCACAATCAGAGGTTTGCGCATGGTTGAAGAATGCCTAAACCCCTAGAGAATGTGGAGTCGCTACTGCTGCGGAGTGTGAGAAGAGAAGAGGAGGAAGAGAGAATGAAGACGAGGAGATGGTGTGGAGGGCGGAGCCGGCTGCTTTAAGAGTTAGTGTTACTAGCAGGTCTAGGAGCTCGGACGAGTCTCGGACCAGTACATGGCAGGGCATGTCGAAGAGCTCTCTGCTGCAAGGACGGCGCAGTCTGGAGCCCAGGGCTGAAAAATAGCATATTATTAATTAGAATTAAAATTTCATTTTTTCCCCTCCCCCCGCCTTCATTACTTTTGCTGTTTTTTATTCAGCCTTCCAACTGAACACATTTTTTTCACTGCTGGCACCCAGTGAACTCTCTCTCTCTCTCTCTGCCGCATGGAAAATCCACCGGGTATGTTCCATGTTGGAGCACTGGCTGCCTCGGTGGACTAGGATCCTATTTGCCTTGGAAACCTCAGTTGGAGTGTGATTTTTGGCAGATCTTTGGGTACATAAACCAAATCTCTCTACGAGCATGCCCAGCAGCGACGATCAAACGTAGCAGTCAAACGCCAATATAGCGGAGGTTTGGGGGTAAACATGGCCCCAGCAACAGCAAAAATAAAGCACCAGTCAAACATCAAGATATTTTGGTGGTGGCCTTTATTTGAGTTCAGGGACTCCATATACTACTCTCTTCGCGCCTTTGATATTCTCACGTTAAACAAGGAGTCAACTAGTTATCATTCTCTCTGCACACCCACGTGCAGTGGCTTTTACACCTGCATTGTTTTTATTGGTTCTTCCAATATTTATCAATACTTTTGGTTTGGTGAAACAAGGTGTTGTTGGAGTGGCTTGTTGGCCGTCCCCTCAAAATCTCATTTGAATCCAAAATTAACTTGACGTTGGGTGATGATTTCACTTGGCTCTGTTGGGCTTGCTCTAAGAGCATCCTCAGTAGTGGGACTGTAACCACGCATTGTGTTTGCAATAAAAGGCTCTGGTGGGGGGTTCTTAGTTTTGAAGGGGAAGATGCCGACAGTTGCGTCTCAATGTCAACCCATCACCATTCTTCAAAAGCCCTTCATCACCTTGGACCATGCCCATTCACATTGGGGCTTTATTGGGTTGGCACCGGTTGACTTGGACATGAGTAAGGGAATATTTGAAAGAGAGATGGGCAGACAACACGGGGACTTGCGTTGTTGCCTCCAATAATGACAACCACCTTGAATTCAATTTAATAAAAGCACCTTGACTAGAAAACATGGGGGAAGTGAAGGGCACCTCAAACTCAACAAATATGACGTGGGAGGGGCTAAAAATAAAGGTCCCTGGAAATTGGCGGGGATCTTGACGGTAGTATTGGGTTGAAAAATACTTAATTCGTTTCTCTTCGCCGTTAAGTTACTGTTGAAGGACCACTATGACGGCCCCATTGAGGATGCTCTAAGACACATAATATTCTTGAACCCGTTTGTCGAGGCAAGGAATAATTTCCTTCCTTTCTCTACAGTAGTATTGTGGATCTTTAGTTCAATAGTGTTCTCGGAAGAATAATATATTCCTCTATAGTGTTATTGAAAGCACTTGGTAGGTTCATACCACAATCTAGGAAGATATTTTAGCTAAGATCCTACATTTTCTTTGACTAACTGTTTTTTAGAGCATTCTCTCGGCTTGGCCTTACAAAAAAGAAGGAATGTTTCTTGACTCTCCTTAAAATGATCAATTTTCTTTTAAAGATTGTGAACTCGATAAGGAAATTTTTGAATTTCAACTGGTTGATCTGTAACTAAAGGTTGGTTTTTGCCGTTTCGGTGGCAAAAGTGTCGTAAAGAGCGTTTGTATGTGCTTATAGCATTGTGCACTATATAATATAATAGTTGGGTATGTGCCAATGCGATATGATTATTTTGATGGTCGAGTCATTGTGAGGAGCATGCATGTGTGCATCACCTTGTGATATATAATAGATGATGGAAAAAAGGAAGGACCATGGCACGGGAGTACAAGAATGTTATGAATTTTAGAATGTTGATGAACTAAAGTGATCATTGTAGATGATCCCCTTTTTATTCAATAATTAGTCATTTTTTACATTTAGACAAGTGATGCTTACATCCAGCTTGTTAATTCAAAGTCAAATAGGAGTATAAAATTATTTTTCAATTGTGTTTTCATTCTTCAATCTCTATGTTTTTATTGTACACATTCAATAATTGGTTTGATTAAAGACTTGAGTTTAACCCCTAAACATCCTCACCCTCCCCAGATTTGGCAGTTTTACAAATGATGCATTATAAAATACAATTAAGAGGGATATTTTGAACTTGATGTATGAATAAAAGTTGTACATTATGAATTTTAGATTCTATTTGTATGTTTAGATCAGCGATTGCTATCACCAATATTTTTCTATAAAATTTGAAACTTAAAATTCAAAATTCTTTTGTAATTTGGTTACAAATAAGATAAAGTGTAGTGATTTTTGGAGATTTTTTTGTTTCTTGATTTTAAGAGCACTTTCACATTGAAATCTTCAAAAAACTTGGTGGAACAATGTGGCATGAAAGGAGGCATAAAATTTTCAGAAGTCATCTCCTTTCTAATCGGATCACACATGCATGAAGCTAACTTCCCTTAAAAAAATAGTAAAAAATTCACATTGCAAAAAGTGCATGATGGATGAAAAAGCGGAATTCAAATGTGTTCATTGTACAAAAATTGGACGATTGGAGGTTTAGGGGTTTAAAAAGTGCAATTAGTTTTAGAGAGTTTATTTCAATTCATTGAATTTTCAAATCCATTCATTTTTTTAAGGTAAAAGTAGATAAAACAAGGCGAAATCAATAATTGTTTTTATTTTTGTCTTCTAACCTATATATTTTGTGTTGTGCGCTTCTAATATTTGATTTGATTGAAGATTTAAATTTGTAGAGGTTCAATTTGTGTGGTACTATATACTCCGTTGAATTATTAAATATATTCATTTCTAAAGAGATGAATGTAGAAAGAGAAAACATAATCATAGATGAGACTTATGGGGTAAACTCTAATGAATTTTATTTTCTCAATTACACTTTAAAATTACTAATTTCACTACAAAAACAATATGCATATTAAGATTACCTACTGCAAATATTTGGCATGTTTTATATAAAATCCAATTCAAATCTTGTGTTGTATATGCGATTGTTGTACAATTGATTAAAATTATTGAATGCTCTTTTGCATTCAAATCATGAATTACATATCGAATTAAACAACAAGGTAATATTTTAGATTCTTGAATGGATCTTGCATGTTTTTGAATAATTTAGAATTGATTTTGCAATAATGAATGTTTCTTTTTGTGTGCACTAGGGACATAATATTCTGAAAATTTTAGCAACTTAATTTCAAAATATTTCTAAAAACTAGCAAAAATAAAAAAAAATCCACAACTAAGAGTTATTTTTTTCTTATATTTGATTTTAATTTAAATTTCTTGTTTGAATTGACAAATGTTAATGTAATATATATTTTTAACATACCTCGACTATTCACTTAGCATTCATAGTATTTGAGTAAACACAATGCTCATGAATTTTATTTTTTCACAATCAAACAGTTCGCATATGACAAGAAAAAAGAATGCAATTTCAGCAATCGTGTTCAAATAGTTTGAAGTACAAATTATAGTAAGAGGTGCTACAAGAATACTCTCAATACCCGTCTACTAGTATATTTAATAGCAGAATGGAATTAGTAAAAGATAGACCAATTAAAATTTTATTATTATTATTAATTTATAAAAGTAAAATAAATAAATAAAAAGAGAAAGAAAGAAAGAAGAAGGTCATTAATGTTGTTGCTAATAAGGCATAAATTTCTCAAGAGAATACCAAGTAGGAAATGAGGTTGAGAGAATGTAAAAAAACCACCTCCTTTATGAAAACTCGGGTGGGTCACTCTTCATATATTTTGGGTACCACGTGCGGCGAGGGGGTATTTTTTGGGGGGCTATTTACCTCCTAGCTAAAATTAAAAGGACCCCTATGATTACTTAATGGGAAAAAATGGCCTATATTATGGACTCTATCATTTTTTATAAAACGATGACCAATGCAATTTTTTATATGCTATCTTCTTTGTAAAGGCTTAAACATAATCTAAAAGTAACATGACTTTAAAAATTTGAGAAAAATGGCCTCAAGAAAATGACCAGAACTTAACCTTCTTTCATACATTCTGGAAAATGTGCACTTCTAGACCTACTTTTCGTCCACCGCGCAGCTGACCGCCCTTTCCTACCAACTGTGCTCCAGTTGTTCCCCCCCCCCCAAAACAAATTGTACTCAGTTTAATACCTTGGATCCCATTCGCAATTCCCTAAATTACATGTACTAAAATCATAATGGACCAAAATTGTGGTGTACCTAAATTATTTATAATGGCCTGTACTCTTTCATTGCATTCTATCTTATTTGTAATTTTTTTATAAATTCTTATAAATTTTACTTATGATGAATAAAACCCATGCTATTTTCTGTTGCACGTTGTTTGTAAAATGCAGTAAGCGACCCACCCGAGTATGAAAATAATTAAGAGTGTACATATTTCTCTTCGTTGATCGAAACTAAATATCAATGAATTTATTTTTACAATATAATTAATAATTCTACATTGAAACAAAGACATAGCATAATAGAGGAGTGCAATGGAGCACTCTTTTGAAAACTAGATCAAAAGAGAATCTTCACTTAGATCTACTTTTGTAAGTAATGAAAGAATGCCATTTGTATTCCATGAATTTTGGGATTACCATGTCATTGCCACGTAAGCTTAGTTTCTAAATGTAACTAGATTGTGGTTCCATTGTAAAAGGGTGTTGACTCCCATTGCTCTATTATGTTGTGAGAGTGGTGTGTGTTGAATATGGATACTTCCAAAATCAAGTACTAAATTTCATTGCATGGCAAACATACAATACAAAATATAACTAAATTTCGTTATCACTTACTCCCTCTATCCCATATTAAGCTTCTTGTTTGCTCAAACTATTATTCCTATTGACTCAGGGTCCACAACCATTGTGCTTAGGATCCACACCATTGGACTACATAATTCTTCTATATTGAAGGTTGAAGAAGCGTAATATAGGACATAGGAAGTATACAAATGCATTTCATTGTGTCCAATAGAAAAAATTCAAATAAAATGCTTCAATGAAAAGACACGGATTAAAATATTAAAAAACCCATTAGAGTTATCCGTAAAGTGAGAACCAAGTAATTTGTTTGCCACGGTGTGTTTTAAATCTTGATATAGAATTTTCTAACACCCACTCACATAAGCCACCAAGCTCGTGGAGATTCCTCCGTGAGAACTCAAGTCAGGTTTGAGGGAGCTTCTCTTGCATTGTGATTGGTCGAAGAAGGAAAAAAAAAAAAAAAAAAAAAAAAAAAAAGGTGGTGCTTCCTAGGGACATGCCCAGGCAAAACCGTTGTGCATGCGTGGAATTAGGCACTACTTGCGTGGGCATCTCCCTCGGCAATGCCACCTTTTCTACTAGTGACAATTAACTTGTGTCATCAATAATTTTTGGACATGAAACATTTGAAACATATTTAATTTTCCGTTGTAAATATTTTTAAAGATTCCTTGCAATTCCACCATCGTCGTTTTTTGTTTTATTATTTCTTTTGAAGTTTGAAAAGGGACCACCGTCCTTGTTTTATATGCACCAGAGGCAAGAGTTACGACTTTGTGGTGGATCTAACCATCATTCAAGTCAATGATCCAAATTCAGAAGCCACTTGGAGAATGTGGTCTTGTTTTTGAATTCTTCTGCTGCAAGATCTCCTTTTTCTTTTTCATTTTTTTCTTTATTTGTTTAAAAAAATTACACAAATTTAATAGTATTCAATTGCAGAGGTAAAAAAAAAAACAAGGGCTGCAAGATCAGGGCAGCCAATGAGTAGCCTACTGTAATTCCCAAATTTTCAACCCTTTGCCAAGACCCAGCGTTTCTACAGTGATGTTGAAAATGGATAGATGCCGAGTCATTTTTACACTCATTTCAGTTGTACAACTCCAACCTTTTGGGAGGCTCAAAGATGCTGCATAATCTGCACTGATAATAAGTTCCTTTCGGTTGTCTCACACACCCTAACATCTTCACTTGTTGAAGATTTGAGAGTATTGTGTGGGGCAATGAATAACGCTGATGCAAGGTTTAGAGCTTCTCCACCGGGACACTAGCAAGACTCTTATTCCTCTGTCCCCATATTAACCCTTTAGTGCCTAGGGTGGTTCTGGAGAAACCACAGTTTTTTGGGTGATATTTTTTTTAAACTTTCTCTCTTGAAATTAGGAATGCTATCAATAGTATTCAACCGTATCAATATAAGCATAGCTTAATGAAACAAGTTTTGGTTAAATCTTGGTCAGATCAGACCGTTGGATTGGAAGATTATAGTATGTCTTTGAACCGTATAATGCACACTCCAAAATGAGATTTTGAGGGGTGTGTGACTTCAAAGTTAAATAGAATTTTGGTTAAATTTTCAAAAATGAAAGTGAAGTAGTTCAACAATGACCTATGTCAACACCTCTCCATTGCAATCTTTCATGTCAAGAACTGACTCACACATAATTATTGTGAATTTTATAAGTGAGAGTGACTTATTTATGTACGGTTTAAGACAAAATTTATACGTTAAAATAAGAAAGGATTTGGTACATTGATCAAGATCGGAATACATACATTGATGGAACATGAACAAGAGAACACAATCCAAAAATAAATACAAGATAACAAACTTTCAAATACAAGAAATACCGCATAGTACATGTGTTGTATTTGTAAGTATTTGCTGTATTTTGAGGTATTTGCAGTATTTTGGTGTTTTGAACATAGGTATTTGGATATCTAAGAAAGTCAGATTTCAAAATTTCTTTTTGCATCATCTGCATAATCAAAAGTTACACTTCTGAACTTCAGACACCGAACTAAGATAGTTCACAGATTTTACAGCATTTCATTTTTCGGTGATCTAGTGACCACTTATTGGTTACCTAGGTACTAAAGGGTTAAGCTTCATGTATCCTGAAAATAGACGACTTAATTCCTCCACTGGTATGGACCCTAATCACAATGGTGTGGACCTTGAGCCAGTAGGAATGTATAACAAACATTTTGAGGCTTCATAGGGCTTCAAGTTTGGCCAAAACTGCCATGCAAAAAATAAAATAAAAAAATTAATTAATTGTTTTTTTATTTTAAAATAAAAAATTATACATATATTTTTAATTAAAAAGCAAATCTGAAGTAACCAAAAAAATTCCACGTTAAATTGGATTTTTTTAAATAAAAAATTAATAATATTTTCAAAAAATAATAATTTAACCTTGTTTTTTTATTTATCTTATTTTATAAAATTTTCCCGGATTTTTTTTTTTTATCTTTTAAATTTATTTCTGTGTATAAGGGTGTTAGCTGAACTCGCAACCTTTTGAGGACTACCAAAAAGTGTCCAATTTCACCAAAAAGGACCACCAAAAATTTAGATTGGTGAAATTGGACACGTTCTGGTGGTCATTTTTGGTGTTATAGGGAGTCCTTTGCACTAGTGGGCAAAGTGGAAAATATAAAGAACCTTCTCAACTTTGCAGAGAACCTACGCTTAAATAAATCTTTGTTTGAATAATGATGTCATGTATAATTTTTATCTTTCACCTCACAGTATGGGTCTTGGGCATCACTTTTTGACACAATTCTCTGGTGATTGGGTATCCTTTTTTACTAGTGGTCTCACGTTTTAATTCAAATAATAATAATAAATTAAAAAACATATAGCATGTATAATGTAATAACTAATGAACTAGACCTTCCAAACTTATTCTTGAAAAAGCTCATAGATTGTAAATGACATCTTACTAATGACAAATACGATTGTACAACACTCTTCTATAAAATATTATTTTAGTCATTTTTTAAGGGGATGCTATACACCACATCAATCCCTAAGTTGCGTTATTGTGTAATTAGGTGAGAGAACCTAAAACTCACACCTTATGTATTAAGTATATTCCTTATTATTAAACCCCTAAAGTTCTTTGATGCATTTAGGCCCCCAAAACACTCTTTCCTAAAACAACATTGACATATTTGTTATATTTGAAATCTTAATGAATATAACTGCATGGTATTTTACTTAATTTATTTAATCATAAGATTTAAATTTCATAAAGTAAACATTTTTCAGCCCTTCTGAACATGAAATTTCATCTTTTAAAGTTCAGCTTTAATTCTTAATAAGTTTGGGTGTATTTAGCAACTTGTACCTTTCAGTTATATGTTAGAAAAGTGATTTTAGGGTAGATAAAATAATAAGAATAAGAACTTGATATTCACTTTTGAAAGAAAAAGAAGAAGTATAAGAAAGTACACAATGAAAGGACAAACCAAATTGCTAATAGTTTCAACATAGAATCGAGAATTTTCAATTCCAACAATGAAAATGTTCTATTGTGCAACGTTCTATTTTTATATTTTTAATTGAAAACTTTGAAGATTGAGTTCAAAAAATAACTTCAAATATTATTTTAACTAAGAGTCTCTATGACCGCCTGCAAGAAAAATCTCCTCTTAACTTTCATCTCGATAATCAAAACACTTGTGAAAATAGAGTACTTCGAAGTTTTTTTTAATGTATATGGGTCTAATTTTTTTATTGTAATTAAAAAATAATAATCTTAAGTTTCATGCATTGGATCAAAACTTTTTAAATCCCTGTAATTTTTGTACTATTTATAGGAATACTTTGAAACATAGTTTAGCGTGTAAAGTGTGACAATAAAGAACTATCTGAAAAAAGAATCATTTGATAATTCAAACATGGAAAGTTTCATTTGGCCCGCCTAAAGTCACAGAAAGTCGTTTTGGTTGAAATAAAGTTTCACCAATTAAATTGATGGCATATGTATAGAGTTTTTATAGCCATTGTAAAGAGAGTCCTGTGTACCTTGATGTCTAAGTAAGTAGTATTTGGATTACGTGTGCAAAAGAAATTCACATTGAATTTTCTTTTGTTAAATGACATGAAAAAAACAAAGATTATACGTTTATGTAGTGTACATTCTAATAACTTATTGCCTAAAATTGTACCGTGTTAAAATTAGGACACTTTTGGAATTGAATTTTCCTACCTTAGGACATAGCCAACAACCAAATGTAGTCATCATTATTTTTTATTTTTAAAATTCCTAGTCAACAAGAAGTAAAAAAAAACAGGCTAGAATGAATATTGAAATTGTAGATCAAATTGACAAATAACTAAATCCAACACTTATTTATGTGCCAATATACATTAAGAGTCTATTTGTTTAACCCTTTAGGGCCTAAGAAGCTAGAAGTAGTTGATTTTTGATTTTTGATTTTTGAAAATATCTTCAAACCAATTACTTTTATGGAAAAAGGTGTCAAATGGGCAATTGAGGCACGGGAATTGTGCATCCAATGAGCCATTGGCCATTAGATTGAGAGCAATGATGATTTGTCTATCGTGATTTGAAGTTGGAGCTTTTAGAGTTTCAAAATACACTATAGAGCATGTTTTCTATCGAAATTCCTTGTGAGTAACATGAGAACTTCATCATTATAATTATCTCTATTTTTGTAAAAAATCATCGTAAATTGAGTTTTTTTTGTAATTACTATGATTTTTCAAAGATAGAAACTTTAAAAATTTATAAAAATTTCAATTTTATCCAAAAATTATGAAAATTTCAAGCTAGATAGAAGATATAGAGGACTATCTTTTAAATCAAATATAAAAAAATTAGTATTCAAAATTAAGGGTAGACGAAAACTTTTGAAACTGCTAAGGACTCATTCGACCTTAAAGGGTTAAGATCCCACGTTGACCAAGTTGAAATATCCTCAAACATATTAGGAATCTATACCGTGCACACTACTGTTTTCAATGCAAAGTTACACATTTCATTGAACTCACACTTGCTGACACTTTTAAGAATTGAGTATAGTTACTATTTATCAAACTAGATAATTTTTTAAAATCCTTCTTAGAAATTAAATGAAGATTCAAGTACATTTGAGTATACCATATTTAGACATTGGATGCAAATTTTACAAAGATTTAATTGGTTTTTTTGTAGGTGACTTAAAATGCATGTGAGTTCCAATGTTGATCCCTAAAGGACCAAGGATTAATGGTTTTAAAATGACAAATCATTTTGTGAAAATGTAATTCACCGGAATCACCAAATTTTACATCACCGGAATCAGTGACGAATATTGCACGTGTTGGTAAAAAAAACAAATAAATTTAAACTGAAGGAAGTCTACGTTTGGATCTACATGGGACCTACTCATCAATGCTAAAAGAACGTAAGGCCCAATTGGGGCTTTTTGATCTTGGAGGAGATAATGTTGTGTAAGCTTTTGAATTCAATAGAGTTAACCAAAACTAGTGTCTCAAAGTGGAAAGAAACCTTCAACTCACCTTAAACACGTTTTTAGTTCAAAAGACGACAAAACTAGTCTATGGTGAGTTAAAGAATAATCTAAATCAAGGCCCTGCACCGCCCGTGGGAGTGCAACTCGTGATCACCCCAATACTAGAGGAGAATTTTCACAAGTTCCTCCAAACCTAAGGGGCTATTCATGAAGGAATTGTTCATGCACAATATTGATATTATTGAGGCAGAGACTCCACATAGACTCAACAGAAGTCCCCTATTCTTTTCGGTTAACTCAAATATGCACTCATCATTGAAGATAGTCTAAGTAAGTGTCCGTATAAAAAGACCCTATTTGAATTGGCGTTGTTATCGTTATGCACCTTGAGGCTCAACAAATTGTGTGAGCTGATCTTGCGGAGTATGACGATGGAAGTGCGCGTTTGTGTGAACAATCTCCCAAGCAATGAGGAGAGGCTAATGAGAAACTATTGAACAGATGGTGGAAACAACAAAAGCATGGCATGTGCCATTTGAGTTGTTGAAGAGATTTTTGAGATGATAATTGTTCTCATGTATTCAATGTGAAACCCGGCTTGCAATGAACTATTATTGTGAGTGCAGTCGCTGATCAGTGGTTGGTAGCTCAATACCAAAAATACAATAATGATAATGGTGATAATACAACACCATTCTTGCATGACATAATTTACGCTTAATTCCTAAATATCCAAGCAATCCATTTTGGGTATCTACCGATGAAAAAAATTAGACAAAAAATCTCATTAGATTCAACATAGTTTTGTTCCAATGGCCCTTCGTCTAGTGGGCAGTGGATCATTGACATTACAAATGGACACTTTATTCATGCCGGCCTTGAAAGAGGACCGGAGTTTCTATCTATCTATCTAATTTTAAAAAAATTAACCAATCATTCTAAATTTGAAAACATAATAATAAAAATTTGTAAATGTGGTGGATTTCAAAGTTTTATCTTTTAGGTTGATGTTGTAAACATGGTCCACAATATATAAAGGTTAATTTTAAATTTTAAATCATATTTATAACTATTTTTTATTGGAAATAAATTATAAGTAAAAAAAACTTTTTACATGAGTACAAGATTCACATGATATTTGTGTCGAAGGATGTGGATTCTTTTTCATGTTATATGCTAACTTTCCACGAATTTTGGAATTTTATTGAATAGAACCTTAATTGATTGAAATAAGCTCCTTGAATTTTATATTTTATATCTTTTTTCCTTCAATTTCAAATGAAATGAGAAATAAATTGAAAGTATGTAAAATATTATATGAGATTTGTAGTGATTTATTTATTTATTTATTTTTAAATGGTGATTTTTGGAGATTGACTGTAGTGAAACATAAAATTAAATAGAAATTAAAGATCTTATTTGGAATTCATAGGATTGAAATCTAAATGCACTGAGATCCGAATTGCAAATAATGAAGTTTAATTATGAAATTTAAGTGTATAAATTATCTTCTGTTGGAAGGGTGATGGGGGCATTGGCTATCAATGGTTATCTGAAACAACACTTATAAGATTTTTATTTTTAAAGTTGATGTAAAATAAGAATATATGTTTATTGCATATGTTTACAAACACTAGTAGAAAAGGTGGTGCTCCCCAGGGAGATGTCTATGCAAAATTATTGTGCATGCTTGGTGCCTGGGCAACTCCATCGGCAATGCCACCTTTTCTACTAGTGAATTTTTCACAACAACGTATACATGTTGTATTGTCTTGAGCACATACCATATTGTTATAAGTGTGCATGTTTTAGTAGTATAAGGCATTTCTTAAGTGTACATGCATTAAATTTGAAGTGTTACCAATGAGTGCTAAGTGGTAAAATTGCACTCCTCTAAGAGCCTCTTTACACTAGAGACGAGGAGCCGTGAGGAGAGAAATTTCAGCCAATGGAAGGCCTAGAAACCGAGAAGACCAAAGAATGTCATTTTTTATTTTTTAAGAACATTTAAGAATTTTATTTTTAAAAAATCAACACTTTATTTTGTAGCCCCTTCTCACTTTACACTATATCCAAAGGCCGTCAAGTTCAAAGGTTGGCTTCTCAAGGATGAGCCATGGCCCTTGTGAGGTTTTCTCCACGGCTTATCGCCTCTAGTGTAAAGAGGGCCTAATATACGTGGTGCAATTGCAACCCTCTAATATATGTGGTGCAATTCCTTTGTTGGTTACATTAGGTAAACCACTTCATCTTATGAACTCACCAATGAAAAGCAGCTTACTCAAGGCTCACAAGCTTGTGCATAGTTGTCCTACATTGATTTCTTTTCGTTGCTTATTACTTGTTACTTTCGTGACTATAGAGTTTGTCGTATTGGTCCTGGTGGTCAAGTTGGTGTACTTCCCCCAACAGACTTTTCATTCACGGTGCCCCTTCGGGCCATAGTTCCTCTCTCTTACATTGGTCAATCCACTCAACGGAGTGACTTTCCATACACATATTAGCTTATTACATCTATAAAAAAAAATACAATACCACCAATTAAATCTAAACGCCAAAATTAACTTTTAAAGCACATACTAAGCCCCACTTTTTTTTGGGTATTTTGGGAGAATCTTGCTCATACCTTCTACTCCGTCGAACCAAACGGGGGTTTAAAATGCCAAACCGAACATATTTGAAGGATTTATACTTCTTAAGAATAGAACCAAAATAAATCATGCTTAAAACAAAGCTTAAAAAAAGATTTTGGATGTGGGAATGACAAAAACCTTATCTTTTTAAGAGTTAAGGAGTTTATGAAATGCATCAATTCAACCCACACTAAATAAATAGTGTAGCCTCTTTCACCCAAGTGATTCAAACGTTTCCTCATTTTTACCAATTTCCAACTCTTCAATGAGTGAAAAACGTTTCCTCACTTTTACTAATTTCCAACCCATCAATGAGTGGAAGTAAAAATTAACATGGTATGTCAATTTGAGCCAAAAATTAAAATTAAAATTAAAAAATAACATGGTATGTACGTTTGTTGTTGTCATCAACACCAATGTTTGTTTTTTTATTAAGAAAATCTTCGCCGCATAGAAATTGCAATAATTAGAATGAGGCAATCTACTACGTTGATTTGGTACCTCTATTTAGTAGGTAAGGAGCATCCCTGCCAGGCAGTGAGTGGCGGAGGCTCCGTCGTCTACCATCTGGCTGGATTTCAAATTAAGTTATTACAATTGGTGACAGTGGAATGTTGGTAGCTGAACTTTGATGTTGTCACTTGTCACTACAAATAAAATTAAAAACAAAAGCAATTGACTGGAGAATCATGAATGTCTGATAAATTTGCCTGTCACTGTTTCAGTAAATCTTAGATTTAGAAGTTGAGACTGGGCAACAACACAGCGCAGGAGTACAAACACAGCAACATGTTATCGACTTGCTGTATCATGTCAGGTTTTTCTAGTGTCTGCAAGGACACTAAAACCAATATTATAATAACATGACAGTCCGGAACATATTTTTATACATAACTAGTAGATCACACAATCTGAAAAAGAAAATTAAATACCGAAATTTTATTTTTTTTAAAAGCTACAAAATCCTCCTCTCCAGCGGTAGTAAGAACTTTGGTCCTTTTTTCAAGGTGGGCATGAATAAAGTGTTTGTTTGACTTACCCGTGGTTCGATGTTCACTGAGCAAAGGATCACTAGTGTAAGATAAAGTGAATGCAGCATTGGGACTTCCCAAGAGACCCGCGCCCGCCCTTTGCATAAAGAACAAGAGGAGCTATGACCGGAATAGAACTGGCGAAGGACGAGAATGCATTTTTCAGTGGAATCATGGACGGAATATGTTTGCTACAGTGGTATTTTAGCCCAAAAAATGAGTGTCCTCCCAATGACTCTTCCCTAGGGTCAAGCCAATAAACTAATTTTAGTTTGTGCTTTGAATTAGAAAACGGGTGCTTAACCCTTAAACGTCAAGGTAAGCCCCATGGGCTTAGTAAAAAGAGAATAATGAAGAAAAAAGTAGATTTTCTCAACCAAATCAAGCGAGGATTGGTGCGTTGGAAAGCTACTGAAAAAACAATCGAGATTCCAAATTTGCGCCTCATTTGAAAGATTGTGGAATCGTTGGTAAGCAATCAAAGTTTTCAAATCGAACAAGTTTTGAGGTTGGGGCAACTGAGGTTTAGCAGTTCAGCAGTGCCGCAGTGCTACAATGCTGGCCAGCAGTGCCCAGCAGAGCCGTTTTTTCATTTTTTTCATTTTTTTTTTCCTCCGAAAATTTAGATGCCTTGCGGGCTGCCCCGCCCAGGCCCTCTTGACGTTTAAGGGTTAAGGGGTAGGACGGTCTTGGCACTTTCTCAAACCAAGGTCAATGTCTTTCACGGACCAAGTCACGGACCCGCTCTCGCTTTTATTAGAGGAGATTGAACAGAGAACCGGTTGTCTACTTGAGGTAGTGCGGGGCCGGGTGCTTCATGGGGTGAGGCTCTAACTTCGAAGTTCTGATGGTATCTAATGTAGTAGTCTTCATATAACCACATCACAATGGGCCTCTCGACATGTGAGCCATGTCCCAACCCAATTTAAAGTAAGAAGCCAAAAATAATAATCATACTAGGTTGATTTTGGCGTTTAAAAAGGAACATAGCATAAATGAGGCTCTTAAACCCTAAATGCCTAACCAACCGATTTTTGACTAATGTACAAAATTGAACTTTGTTTTCTTCTTCTTCATGCACTTTTAGCAAGTAAAAAAATTACTACAAAATTTTATGGTAAGATAGCTTCATGCATGTGTGATCTAAGTAGAAAGGGGATGATTTGTGAAAATTTTATGCCTGGTTTCATGCCACATTGTTCCACCAAAAAAAAATTAAGATTTTAGTTCAAAACAAATCAAAAATGCTTTTGAAAAAATCAACTCACAAAATTAAGCAACTAAAAAATCTCCAAAAATCACTACACCTAGATTATTACATTTCAAACCATCACAACAAATTTCATCCACAAATTGTCAATATCTTATTTGTACTCAAATTACAAAAGAATTCTGAATTTTGAGTTTCAAAATTTATACAAAAATATGGGTGATAACAATCATAGATCTAACCATATGGATAGAATCTAAAATTAGTAATGTACAAATTTTATTCATACATTGTGTTTCAAATATCCCTCTCAATTGCATTTTATAATGCATCTTTATAATTCTCCAAATTTAGAGAGGGTTGTAGGCATTTACGAGTTAAAGTGTAACACTAAGCACTAGAATGGAGATTAGTATTGGAATATGTGGGCTTCTAAAATTTGGAGTCTAAACGAAGCTTTACATTAGGAGTAGGTTTTTTTTCAACTTGGAGGAAATACACTCTCTAAAATCAACAGAAACGAAGTTGTAAGGAGTTGGGAAAGGGCCTCAAGGAAGATAATTTTTTCCTAATCATTTAAAAAATCAATTCCCTCTCCTTGGAGTCATGCCGAAACCTTATCTTCAGTGCATTGAAATATATTAAGAGCTCATTTAACACATGGATTTCAAATTTGGGTCAAAGTTAATATTTTGTCATAATACTTTGATGAAAAGATGAATTATCTCTCACTCAACTGAAGAATTGGGTTTTGATTCTTGTCTGCTTCTATTCTTTGTCAAGTGAACAACTCCTTGGAACCAAAGCTAGCAAAAGTGTTGCCATGTAGGCACTTTTAACCAAAACTACCTCTACTCTAGTGTGAAGGCGGAAAGGTCAAATTTATGTTTTCCACAAATCAAATTGCTTGTCCTCTAAGTAATTGGGCATAGAGGACAAATCAAATTGCTTGTCCTCTAAGCTGCATTTTTGTTCAATTGGAAGTTCTCCATTTCATCATACATGTAGATTTGCACATAAAATGCATTACACAAATAAAGGTAGAGGCACCTTGAACTGTGAATGCCCCCTAAACCGTAATCAAGGCTTTTCATGCAACTATAACAAGTTGGACCTATTGCAACATTTAAAAACATATATACATATTTAATTTTTAAATTTTATCTCAATGTGATTTAGTGTGTCAAATCATTGCTATTTTCACTGTACCATAGATTTTTAGTTTTAATTTATTGAAGTTCATATACCGGTATTCACAAAATTGAGTAGACGAACATTCATGAATGAGTACTTCACTTTTTGTTATGAGCAAGTTTATTCAACAACTAGAGGTGTTGACTTACTTTTTTTTTTGAAAATGTGTTTCAGTTTCATCATTGAACAAAACAATATGCTAAAATATTCATTATTCATGGCCTCATTCTCTTCATAGGAGAAAAATTACTCCTTGGTCACAACATTAGCATATGTATGCCAAATCCCTTAACTTCACGACTATTCAGCAATATATTCAGCTATCAATATATTCAACGCACTTAACAGTCATTTGTGCTAACAACTGAATGAGTGAGAACACAAATAGCAACAAAAAGTTGCAGTAAAGGGGTTTGGATTGAATAGAAAAGATAAATGCATCATACTAGCAATACAATAATTTGAAAGAGAAAACGAGTTGCCATAGAAATAATGTTGAATAGCGTTGAATAATGCTCTTTACTACTATAGAAAAATAGAAAACTACTTGCTCCAATGGTAACTGCTCCAACACTTTTGACTCTTTGTGATTGCTGCTATATATATATATATATATATATATATATATATATATATATATATATATATATATATATATATATATATATATATATATATATTTTTTTTTTGTATTTAGCTTTTGTCCTTTTCGCCCCATATTTATTATTGGTAGAAAAGCTTTAGTCCCGCAAAACCTTAACCAGGAACAAGGTTTACCCGCTTTCTTTGCTTTGTGCAAAAGAAAAGCAAAGATTGCAGAGGCCGGCAAGAAAAACAAAAAAAAAAAAAAAAAAAAAAAAAAAAAAAAAACATTATATATATATATACACACACAAATAAATAAATAAATAAATAAATATATAAATATATATATATATATATATATATATATATATATATATATATATACATCTTTTTATTAAAAAATTTACTTCTTAATGGCTTCAGAAAGCTAAAGCCTTCAAATATCTCTGATTTTTATGTTTTAGAGTATTTTTGAAATCTATAGCATTTTGTGGGAACACATCCTGTCTTTTGACTTGAGTAATTTTATGCATAGTGCCTCTACCTTATATTTTTATTTATATTTATTTATATTTTTATAACACATGAGGTACTCATTTTATATGATTTAAAAAAAAATATGAATAACATCATCATACCTCTCCTCTCACGAGAGTGCAACATCAATCAAGTAATAATTTGCAGAAAATTGTAGTATCAATTGAAGTCCCCCGACCGACAAGTCACCTCAGTAACAAAATGTCAGATCATGGTACTTGAGTTGCGATTTTTCAAAGCCAGGTAAGTTTAGTACTTGGGCTTACGAGGACTAGCTTATCACTTACAATCTCACTGTCACAGTGTACAGCAAATCACATCATCCTTGCCTATTGTTCCAATGATATTATTCACTTACAAATTTCCGTCTTGTCATCTACACATGGGAAAACACAATGTCACTCTTAACTTAAATTTTCCAATTTAAAATAAAATAAAAAATTAGCTCATGTTCTTACCATGTTCTTATCAAATTAATCCGGCTGTGCGTTGCATGGTACAATCATCCATTAGCATCAATTGCTGTTCTACCCGGCCAGCCATTAATTGTATCCCTATGTTTCTAATCATGGCCCGTATCTAGATCCGGATGTCGAACAATTGAGTGGATTTGATATGTAGCGAGTAAACTTAGGGGTCATTACAATTGTAACCATGTCCGATTTTACAAGGAAAAATAAATTAGATAGATAGATAGATAAGAACTCCGGACCTCTTTCAAGGCCAGCGTGACTGAAGTGTTCGTTTGTCATAACAATGAACCCTTGCCCACAGGACAAAAGGCCATTAGTGCAAGACTACTCTCCCCTTTGGAAAAATAAATTAAAACATCTTCACCATGAAAATGATCTATCTAAATTCTTGGTGATGAGCTTTGACAAAGAGAGAGTCCAAACATATTGTGATTTTTTATAATAATTTTATAGCAATACACTATGCAAAAAATGGAGAATAGTCCCTCTAGAATTAAACCACTCGATTGTACAACGATGCTGGTATTAGCTCCAAGAAACCGGAGGGAAAAAAAACCGACGAGTTCAAGCCCATGATCAACTCGTTTATTAAACATTCCCCCTTCTCCCACTTTCTTATGTATTCATTTATCAAATTATGTGCCTTTGCCAATGACATCCGATTTTCAATTTATAGTGGACAGTGCAATGCAACTGTGCATGAAGAGAACATACGTCATATTTTCTATATTGCAGCACTAGACCCTTGTCTTACAATTTAGATATATGACCAAAAACATATTGATTACCTTGTAATCATCTTCCCACATCCTAAACCTACACTTTCCTTTTCAAATGAAGGGATATGATTTTATTTTGTTTTTCAAATTACAAGATCTTACTCCCTCATCATTCAACCTCCACATCGTGATCATCAAACCTCCTTATGAGTGGTCAGTTCATCCTAAATAAAATAAAATAAAACCTTTTTATACAAGTTTCCCTCTTTTGAGTAGTTGTAGAATCATGGAAAGCTTATGGACACTAGTTTTATTTATGCATGGCCAAAGAGAACGACCTCATTGCTCTCAAAACTAAAAATAAGTGTATAAAATACTTCGATTGGTTTCAAATCAACTTAACAAGACCTCATTGTATCTTTCTTTATCAAAACTTGGCATTCATTGTGAGTACAGAAGAGTGCATCTTTCATTTAATTTAGTGGATGTTTAACAAAGGTTTTGTAGTTGAAGGTGGATAATCTAAATTTATTATAAGAATCCATGTTTGGTTTGTATAGCGCCTATTTCAAAAACAATCAAACATTGACCGACTACCCTCGCATTGAAGAATATTATTACCACTTCCATACTCATCATCACTTAGTTTCATTTCAACATCTTTATCAAATTTTATAAAGAGGGAAACTTCATGAAAATCCACCAAACCCATGTTCCTAGGCTGAGCCTTTCATGTCCCCTTACGCCTTTCGTAGGTTAGAACTTGTACTTAGACCAAACAACCTCCCAAGCCCTAGAAGAATACACTTTTAGTAGCTTGTACATAACCATGTGAATACAAAAAGATATTATTAAAGGCATCCTTGTACATTATATATATATATATATATAAAAATGGTGGATGTAATATTTTATATGGTTTTGCTCATTAGCTATTTTTAAAATTTAACCTGAACATCCTTTTATATGGTTATGTCTTTTTGGCATAGTCATCTCAAGTTTTGGCAGTGTATTCACACCAATAAAAAGAGGTACTTAGACACCATAAATAGCGTGAGAGTGTGGTGTCCAAAGCCCATATTGGCACCATGCTAGTGCCAATACGAGCCTTGGGCGCCATGCTTTAGCACTATTCTATGGAGCCCAAAGTTCATCCTATCTCCTAATGTTATTGGATTCTTTTGCATCCTTTCCGTAATACATAGTTTTGCTTACAATGGACTTAAAAAAGGACAAGACCACGCAAATGATTTTAACACTATAAATATACAATATAACCATTAATAAAACCTAAATTTTAAGATAATAAGAAACAACTTAAAAAATTTGAAACTACATTTATAATTATAAAAAAGCATTTACGACATTATATTCCATCAATAAAACTACACTTATAGTAGTAGTAAAATTGCAATCACAAGCAATCAAATTGTAAACATTAAATAATAAAATTCTGTAGATAAATAAATGAATGAAAAAAAAAATTATTTTGGGCTTTCATGGGCTTATGTGAGAGAAAGTATTTGGAATTCTCCTACTACAAAATCCAATAAATAATTCATTTGAAGATATAGAAATTAATGTCATTTCACATTTTTTTTGAGCTTCCTCTAGTCTTCTTATATCACATCTCTTTTAAAAGGATGCTCAAACTTCGTGTTGAGCAAGGGGGACCTCGGGGGTGATGTCAGAGACCTTGCAAAAAACAAGGTGGGGAAACGAAGAGGTGTTTGGAACAAACAACATGCAATAGCATTTTGTGTGAGGCTAAGATAAGGGCGTTTCATACATAGTTGGAAACCTTAAAATAACATAAACCCATGGTTGAAAAATTGAATGAATCGGAGTTGTGACTCACAAATTATGGCTCTTCAAATTTGACAGTGTTCTAGGACACACACTGTAAATTGAAATTTAGGGTGGAACTCTCAAGGTTCTCGATGATCCCTTCAATGGAATGGCACATGTTATATGTCGTTGAAAACCTACAAAGAAGATTTCTTCAAATTTCTAAGGCTCATAAGAATGAAATGAATGCCATAGAAGTTACGACCCAACAAAGGAGGGATAAACCAAAAATGCTTCCTCCTAGAGACTCAAATATTAGAGGCTATATCTTCTTCAATACGGGTTGAAATGAGAAAGTTACTGTGAATACAACATCGTAATTTACTTGAAGAATAATCTCAAACATGGGCTTGCACTTGAACTTTGGATAATTGACTTAGAAATTACACTGATTGGAAATTCGGGGGTCCTTTAAGGAGTAAGAGGATTTTGGGGGGGAGGGGCTAAGGGAAGGGCTTGCTAAAAACTGTAGAGAGTACCATGCAAAAGGGTGGTCCCCCTTCTCACTTATGTACTAAGGTAAGTTGTGGTTGTTCCCAAGGGTGAGGCTAATCACTAGTAGGATTTTGGTCCTTTATAACTAGTCCTTTGTTACTTAAATGGTCTAAAACGACTCTTTTTAAAAAAGAATTGAGTCACAAACGACCATTTAAGTCACAAAGGACCAATTATAAAGGACCAAAATCCTATTAGTGGATGTTGAGGCCTTACTCCGCACCTTTGGT
This sequence comes from Pohlia nutans, assembly GCA_022496805.1. Taxonomy (NCBI): domain Eukaryota; kingdom Viridiplantae; phylum Streptophyta; class Bryopsida; order Bryales; family Mniaceae; genus Pohlia; species Pohlia nutans. Next base: position 4,082,316 of record CM040105.1, read on the forward strand.
ATTGTGAGATTGTGCTCAATTGTACTTCTTGACTCTAGTTAGGAGATGTCTCATTCTACACTAGGCCACTACCGAAGTGTCATGAGTAGCAAGTTGCACATCATGAGTCCGGTAGTGAGATTATTAAGGGCTTGGACGAGAGTTGGGCATCAATTAAAAGTAGTTAGTGTTGGTGGCAAGTAATGCCCTCACCATGCACTTAAACATATTTGAAAGTCCCGTCTTATGCCATCAAATGACATGCCCACTTGTCTTGTGGGAGTTAAATATGAGAATCACTGGGTGTTGGGACCTGACACAAATATGAGGGCTAACATTGTGGGTGTATGGCATGTGCACTGTTAATAAGTTATGCTCGTGACACTAAATAAAATGAAGCGCCATTTATACGTATAATTGAGCTTAAGTAGGACAAAAGGGGTGTCTAGACGCGACATCTTATTGAAGCTAATTTTAAATGGATTGAATTATTGTAGCCATTTGTGCCCATGAAGAAATTTACAAAGACAGAGTCACTAGTGATGGTGATTACATCTTAAAGTTGGCAAAAATAGATTTTATATGAAACATATTATTTTATTATTTTAAATAAATTATATTATTTTTCACATATGTGATATGTCAAAGACGCACAAGAGATGTAATTTTAGGAAAGCACACAAATTTTCTTTTATGTAGCACGTATGGTAAAAAGTCTTTTCACATATTAACCCCTAAACGTTCTCACCCTTTTCAGATTTGGTAGTTTTTCAAAGATGCATTATAAAATGCAACTAAGAGGGATATTTTCAACTTGATGAATGAATAAAAGTTGTACATTATGAATTTTAGATTCTATCCGTATAGTTAGATTTGCGATTGCTATCACCAATATTTGTGTATAAATTTTCAAACTTAAAATTTAGAGCTCTTTTGTAATATGATTACGAATAAGATATTGATAATCTAATAATGAATTTTTTTGGGATGTGTTGAAATGCAATACGCTAAGTGTAGAGATTTTTGGAGATTTTTTGGTTGCTTAATTTTAGTAGTTGACTTTTTCAAGAGCACTTTTAGACTAAAATCTTTGAAATTTTGGGTGGAACACTACAACATGAAATGAGGCATAAAAATTTCACAAATTATCCCCTTTCTAATCAGATCACACATGCACGAAGCTAACTTCCCATAAAATTTTCAGTAAAAAATCCACACTGCAAAAGTGCATGACGGATGAGAAATCGGAGTTCAAATCCGTACATCATGCAAAATATGCATGGTTGGGCGGTTAGGGGTTAAGCGTGACAACAATACTATTTCAATACACTTTTCATATATAATGAACATTTACCTTTCTATCAATGTTATTTTGGAAACAAAACATTCAATGCTTCCATACTTAGAAGTTTGAGGTGTAAAGTCTTCTTTAGTCTCTTTTATAATCTCCTTGTATAAGTTTGTCAAATATTGATATAACCCCTAAATGCCTACAACCCTCTCCAGATTTGGAGAATTGCAAAGATGCATAATAAAATGCGACTAAGAGGGATATTTTGAACTGATGTATGAATAAAATTTGTACATTATGAATTTTAGATACTATCCATACAATTAGATCTATGATTGCACGAGTCATCAATATTTTGTATAAAGTTTGAAACGTAAAATTCAAAATTCTTTTGTAATTCGATTACAAATAAGATATTGAAAATTTATGGATGAAATTTGTTGTGATGGGTTGAAATGTAATACTTTAAGTGTAGTGGTTTTTAAAGATTTTTTGGTTGCATGATTTTATGAGTTGATTTTTTCAAGAGCATTTTTTATTCGTTTTGAACTAAGATTATAGAAATTTTTGATAGAAAATAACAGCATGAAAAGAAGCATAATTTTTTCACAAATCATCCTCTTTCTAATCAGATGACATGTGCATGAAGCTCTCTTACCATAAAATTTTGTAATCTTTTTTTACTTGCAAAAAGTGTCTGATGAATGAGAAAACAAAATTGAATTTTGTACATCAGTCAAAATCGCTTGATTAGGCATTCAGGGGGATAACTTACTTTTGTGATTGAAATAGAAAATATAGGACTCTATATTGTAATATATAGATGTAGTATAATTGTAATTAATTTCAAAATTAATAATTAATTGATTTTTATTTTTTTAGAAGTTAGTGCCAAATGGTTTATTAAGAATCTATAGTATTGGCGGTTATTATTGTAGAATATGTAGAACGATGATACTTAATTACGATGATGTATATTTTTCAATTCTAGAAATTCCAAATAATTTATTAGAAAACTGTGGTAATGGTGATTATTACTGTGATACTTCTAAAGTGGTGACATATAATTACAATGATGCACATTGATCAATTATTGTACAGTGGGTCCAACATGGAATGGCGTTTTTGGTTTCGCAGTGAGAAAAATTTCAGTACTGCCAACTTTGAAAGCCTCCCGAGAGCTCAAATATTGGTATTTTACCACGAAAATTTTACCAGAGAATTATCTTTAAGTTAATTATATGTATGCCAAATTTCAAGGCCAAAAGATTCACCCAAAAAAAGTTATTCAGAATCTACCAACATTGGTAGCTGTGGAAATGTTTTCACTGCTGCCAACTTTGACAGCCTCCCAAAGATTGAATTAATTTTTTTTTTGCCATAAAATTCTAGGAAAAAAAACTTCTTTATGTTAATAACATATGATAAAAATTTCAAGGGCAAAAGATTAATACAAAAAACGATATTAACAATCTACCAACATGTGTAGTTGTGGGAAACAATGGGGGAAACTACACACATTGGTAGATTGTAAATAATTTTCTTTGTATAGATTTTTTGACCTTGAAATTTGGCATGAATGATTTTGTCATAAAGAGCATGTTGTACCAAAAATTTCATGGTAAATAGACAATTTCTCAACCGTAGGGAGGGTGTCAAAGTTGGTAGCAAAGTTTCCCCCATTGTTTCCCACAACTACACATGTTGGTAGATTGTCAATATCTTTTTTGTATTAATCTTCTGGCCTTGAAATTTTTATCATATGTTATTAACATAAAGAAGTTCTTTTTCCTAGAATTTCATGGCAAAAAAAAATTAATTCAATCTTTGGGAGGTTGTCAAAGTTGGCAGCAGTGAATAACTACCAATGTTGGTAGATTTTGAATAACGTTTTTTTGGTGAATCTTTTGGCCTTGAAATTTGGCATACATATAATTAACTTAAAGATAAGTCTTTGGTAAAATTTTCGTGGTAAAATACCAATATTTGAGCTCTCGGGAGGCTTTCAAAGTTGGCAGTACTGAAATTTTTCTCACTGCGAAACCAAAAACGCCATTCCATGTTGGACCCCACTGTAGTATCAAATATTTTATTATTTTCTTTTAGTTTTGAATTTGGATAAATCTGAAAGAGAAATAAGAAGTTGTTAGATTCCAAAGAAGATATATTCTGTTACTGCTACAATATATAAAATTCATTTTATATTTTGATATATTGAACTTTCATACGAATAACAACATTATGAGATTCCATGGGTTGAAGACTATTGCTTAGTGCTTCTTCTTACTTCTTCTTAGCTTCAACAAATAAACTAACTAGATGCATCAAGCATTGGTGCTCAACCTTTGTACCCTACTTCCACTAGTAGAAAAGGTGGCGCTCTCCAAGGAGATGTACATGCAAGTGGTGCCCAATTCCACGCATGTACAGTACAGTGATTTTGCCTAAACATCTCCTTGGGGAGCGCCACCTTTTCTACTAGTGTTCATTAGATTGTCCTACTTCAAACATAATTGTGTAAACACTTGTAGGGGCCAAATTCCAAGTACCGGCAATGTTGAGGGCAATGAAATTTGAACATCAATACTTGGATGTTTGCAACACTTTCAACATGGAAAAATTAGCAAATTAGAATCACTAGAAGTTGTTCAAAATTTGAATTTTAAGAAATTAACAACATAAAACACCATTCCTTGATATAAGAACAATTTTATTACTACGAAGATTCATGTACATGGTGTAATAGTATAAATTGTATGTTTGTATTATAGTTTTGACCAGTATAAAGTAAAATTCACTTTGGCAAAGGGGAATGCAATATGTGTAGTTTTTTTTATGTGGGTATAAAATAAACAAATTTGAGATTTATACAACACCCCTTCTCCCCTAGTGAACTAAAAATTTGTCTTCTTTGTTTGTTTGTAATGTCTTCTTTGTTTTATTTGATTGCATGAAAATATTCCACAAGATAAGGTAGAATTTGGATAATTTGATGTCTTGAAGACTTGTAGTATAAAATGGAATGATGATTTAAATTATAAATTAGGCAAGACATTATGATTTAATTTAACAATGTGATTGTTCAATGTTAGAAGGATGTTTTTAAATCTGGTAAATTTCTATATGTAGTAATTAAAATAAAAACCTTGTATTTTTATTCTTTTTGAATACACTTTGTAACTTTAAAATAAAATTGAAAATGTTATTCTTCATCTGTAAGGTTCTTCCATTGTTTTTGAACAAAATTGCAAAATGTAGCACATATTGAAAACAAAGTAGATTGAACAAAATTGTCAAATTATAGCAAATTTAAAACAAGGTTGATTGAACAAAATTTGGACCTCTCTTACAGCTTCTAATTGTCAAATCTTGTATCTAACATGTATGCTTACTTAATTTTCATCATTTTTGAAAACTCACTTCTTCAACATCTTCAAGATCCTGATGTTCAAAGTGTGTTAACAAGCATGTTCTCAATCATATATGAATGTGAAATTTCAATTTGATTTGTTTAGGAAAAAAATGTGTGTGTGTTCCACAAATTGATGGATTTGATATTATGTCGAAAAAATTGAGTTGATAATCTATGGAAAAAATGTACAAAAGAATTTCTTAATTTCTGTTCTTTAAATAACTTTAGAAGAGGCCCAAAACGATTAAATTGTTAAAAGTTGATTTTTGTTTAAAAATTGTCAAAATTGATTTTAAAAACAAACTTCATATATTATTTTTTCTTGGGGGTTGGTGGACTACCTACTTAACAAATCTCATTGTATTAAACACTTCACTAATGAGAATAGAATAAATAAAATTTTCCCTGGTAGATGTGAATCTATTCTACACTAATAAAAAAAATCAAATTTTAAATTATAATTAGTTTAGCTACCTAAATTTTCTGAGAATTCTTTAAAACGTTGTAAATCCCTAATCACAAACTCGTTTTTTTTTTTTTTTTTTTTTTTCATTCATTCATTCATTCATTTATTCATTCAGACCTCGGAAAAGCTACAAAATTTCTTCATTCTACAAAAAAAAATTCAAATAATCTATGCAAAATTGCATTTACAAAGTTTGCCTAGTGAGCCTATTTTTATTTTATTTTATTTTTGACACAAATGGGAACTTTACTTCATTGCAAAAGTAACAAAAACAAAGTTCCACAAAGAAAGTAAACCTATTTTGATGAACAAAATACTTTTAAGGAATAAGGATTTTAAACTTTGCTTATAGGGCTTTGGCACAAGAATTTTGAAAGTACTCTAAAAACAATCAGTGAACAAAATGTTAAACAAGAGAAGACTACTTAACCCCTAAATGCCCACATCTCTCTAGATTAGAGAATTGCAAAGATGCATTATAAAATGCAACTAGGAAGGGTATTTGAATTTGATGTATGAGTAAAAGTTGAATATTATGAATTTTAGATTCAATCCATACGGTTAGATCTATGGTTGCAATTACCTATATTTTTGTATAAAATTTGAAACTTAGAATTCAAAATTCATTTGTAATTCCATTACAAATAAGACATTGAAAATTAGTGCATAATTTCTTTTGTGATTGGTTGAAATGTAATACTCTAAGTGTAGTGATTTTGGAAATTTTTCAGTTGCTTAATTTTATGAGTTGATTTTTTCTAGAGCACTTTTGATTCATTTTGAACTAAGATCTTAGAATTTTTTGGTGAATCACTGCAACGTAAAATGAGGCACAAGAATTCCACAAATCATCCACTTTCTAATTGGTTCACACATGCATGAAGCTAAATTGCCATATAAAGTTTTTTAGTATTTTTTACTTGCAAAAAGTGGCTTGATGAATGAGATCTTACTCAGATTTATCATTCATGATTTGAAATATGAATGCTTGGGCACTTGGAGGTTAACCTAAGCCCAAGTGATTTTAACCCCTAAAGGATCAAGGATCCATGATTTTAACCCCTAAGCTCCCAAGAGACCATTTTTTGGTTGCTACCCGATTTTTACGAGCAACCCAGAATAAAAAAATTAGAAAAGAATTTGAAAAAATAAAAATACTTTAAAATACTACATCAAGTCTACTTTCTAGCGCAATTTGAATTATGTCAATCCAAGTTAAACTCCACCAGGGAGAATTTTTCAAAAAGGATCACCTCAACATTGTCTTAGTGTTGTAAAATTTGCTATTTGGAGAAAGTAATGATGTTCCCTCCATCATTTCTTTTTCTTTTTTCAGGTTTACAATAGATAAATAAATTTTAACTAATCATGCTAATTTTTAAACTCTATAAGTGAAATTTAAAATTATACAAATTTTCAAAGGTCAATGCTTTTAAATTCATTAAAAAAATATCCGAAGCTCTTTTTTGGAAGTTTAACTGCATGGATAATTTGTAGTCTAGATGATGCCCTACATTTTGTTTATGGAACTAAACTTCATCAAACATTAGGAAGGAACATATTTTAACACATCTATGTTTTTTCCAATACCCCTCGGGCTTTTAGGGCTTAAAATGAAAAATTCCACCAATCATATCTTGAAAAATATAATTCAAATGGGACATCACAAGAAGCACTAAAGGGTAGTGCACGTGTTGGTCAAAATACAATTACCATACGTGGTCGTTAGGTTGGCAACTCATGCCTACTCTCTCTCTCTCTTTCTCTCTCTCTCTCTATATATATATATTTAAATGATACTAAGATTATGTAAATATTCTCTAAGATTCTGTTTTTCACCATAGAAAATAGAACTTTTGTGAAAAATAATTTCCTAAAAAATTTGGGCTTCTCCTTTATAATTACTTTTTGCCGACTATGACAACTGGGTACAATAAAATTGAACAAAAAGAAGTCCACACATAACCTACTCAAAACTACTACGAAACCTAATTCGAGCTTCTTGGTTTGTCACTGGTTAATGTCTACACTGATTATCCCATTTAGTGCGTGTGATGTTAATTCCCGAGGCACGCACTATTTCGCCAAATCTCCAAATTAGCGAGGGCTGAAACTTTGAGTGAGTGGTTGAAATCTACATATCATGCTAATGATATTTAGTATCACCTTCACTGATTTCCCACGCACACTATAAATTCACTCTCACTAAATGGGATAATTACTGTAGATCACCATATTCCTTTAATTGGGAATTTCCGTCATATTGGGATTATTTGAAATCTACAATTGGTATAGAATTTCCCACTCAATCTATGTCAGTTGTAGATTTCAAAGAGTTCCAATATGATGGAAATTCCCAATTAAACGAATATGGCGATGTAGCCATTTCGATGTCCCGGGCGGGGGCTCCAAACAAGGAACCATGTCTTGTTGCCTCATCAACTTTTGGCTTATCTTCAAGGCAATCTTTGAGCTTGTGGATAGAAGTGCGGTCCGTCGGCTTAATCACGACGAGGTGGCAATGGAGTTTCATTCATCATGCTCTAACTTATATGGGTTATCTTCATCAGCCAGGCGGGAACAGAGTGGCAGTAATCTCATTGCCTGAGGGAAAAAAGGCACCACGTTTTGTTGTTGTAACATTCTTGCCAAAGGCCGAGACAATATGACAAAAGGTGGCATGGTTTTGTTCAGTATCGAGGGAACATTTTCCTGAACAAGCTCAACAGAATTCCTTCCTGTCCCCCAACTGTTTTTCCCTTCATTCTTGTGCATCATCATCTCTCTCTCTACTATCCATTCAGCGTCCCCATTTCCTCACTCTTCTTCATGTCCAGCAATGATCAATCTGTACCAGTCCATGTTTTTTTTGGTTTGTTTTTCCCGTTGGTAGTAAGAGCCACATGCACCCTGGAATTCATGTAGCCAGGTACGGGAAAAAAAAATGGATAGAATCGTGCTCATCCATCAAATTCTCTATTATCATCCGACTATTGGCAATTTTAGTATTTGTCCCATATTAACCCCTAAATGACAGAGGGGTATTGGACAAAATGTAGATATGTGATCTTTTTAGTTTTGTCCAATAGAGAAAATGAAAATCATTATAATTTTAAAATTCTCCGTACGGTTAAATTTCCAAAAATAGTTTTAGATTTTCATGCAATGAATTTTGAAGCATTTAACTTCAAAAATTGATCAAAATTACAATTTTTTTTTTAGAATTTGAAATATGGTATGATTAGTTAAAACTAGACGTTCTATTTTAAAGTTTAAAAAAGAAATTTTTTCAAAGGAGAGAATATCATTACTTTCCCTAAATAGTAATTTTTGTAACATTAGAGAATGTAAAAGTGTTTGTCTTTGAAAGATTCTCTTTGTTAGAGTTTAACTCGGATCGACATGATTCAAATTGTGTTGGAAAGTAGACTTGATTTCCTACTTGGAAATATTTTTGCTTTTTATAATTTATTTTTTCATCTTGGGCATCCTGTTAAAAAAGAGCGTCGATCATCAAATAGTGGATCTGTCACTTAGGGGTTGAGCTTTCTGATTGCTCAAACTATTTGTCCCATAATAAGCTTCTTGTTTGTTCAAACTACTACTCTTACTAGCTCGGGGTCCACACCTATTGTGCTAAGGGTCCACGCCATTGGCCACGTGCCATTGGCGAGGCCATTGAACTAGTTAATTATTTTATTTTGAGGATTGAGGAAGCTTATAATGAGACAAAGGAGTATTTGAGAGGACTTTGGCAATTTCATCCACTTTTTGCCTATTTTTTCTAGTGTACAAGTAGCCACTCCCAAAATCAGATAAGATTATGGAGAAAACTCGTGAATTTTCTTTTTTAGTTGTTGTACCACATCCACACTCTTCCTAAACAACTCCACCTATTTCTCTTAAATTTTATATTGAAAACTAAAGTTTGTAATATTTAATCTCTAAAAGACCAAGAAGCCCAAATCATATTTCATCTCTTTCTTTCTTTTTGACAATTTTGAATTAGTTATATGTAGACTTCCATTTGTTCAAGTGTAATTGTTTTATGATCAACACATGCTATGGTTTTTGTTAATCCTTAAAGGTGACATATGCTTTCCTAATTCCACCTAAAATCTTTTCTAAACTCCAATGTAAGCATGATGATTACCTTTTTAATTTAATTTGGTTCTATTCTAAAGAAGTATAGATCCCTCAAAAGTGGCATTTAAAAAACTCCATTTGATGCAACAGAGTAGAAGTTGTGAGCAAGATTCTCTCAAAATTGATAAAAAAAAAAAAAAAAAAACCCCATGGGGTTTGGTAAGTCCTTTAAGGGTTAATTCCGATGACAATAAACTTGGTTCCATCTTATTTATATTTTTCACAATATGACATATTAAAATTTTCTTTTTTCAAAACCATAAATTCTTGGTCCTTAATGAGTTAATATAATCAACTTGTTAAAATTCATATTCTATTATTTCAACTCGAATGAAGTATATTTGGTCAACTCGTTGTTGGAGTAGGCACTTGTTATCTAGGTCCATGTGGCCTAGTTAGTTAGAACACTCCTCATCATCCTTTTAGCTGGGCTCTACCCTTGGCTTGGTATAGTTCAATGGCGTCCCATGTCTTGAGACAATGCTGTGGAGCCTCAAACAAATTGAGTCTTAATTCTATTTATTTATTTGGAACAAACAAACATTATATTCTACTACAAAGTAAAATAAAATCATACAAAAGTCACAAAACAAACTAATACCGGTAAAATGTCCTAGTAAAGATCAACTTAAGCATTCTTTTAACTGGGATATCCTAAGTGCAACTTCAATTGGACCTACAAACAAGGATAGTAATTACAAAATGATGTTGGCGTAACCTCCAAACAAGGGTCCAATGCACCCAACATATGCACCTATTCTTTCTCAGCCTTTTTGTAAATCAGGCCTTTGCCCCGATAATTTTTGTCTATATGTTCGGCCCTTAAAATAACTCGCTACTAACAACTAACAATGATTGTATTCAATATATGGTATTTATAATCTTGTTTAGAGTACCTTTCATGTTAAGTAAGAAAAAAATCTATAAATAAAATATGCTTTAATAGCTTAAATGTCCTTATCGTGTGGAATGTGTTGTTGTTACATTACATTGTGTTCATGGAGGCAAGAAGTTGAAGACCTTGGAATTGAACCCAATACATATGATTTTCTCAGTCATAGCATATTCACATGTCCTTGAAAATAGATAAGAATGACATTTTTTGGGTGAAAAGAAAACTATTAGTACTTGGACCCGCAAAAATATTCTCTTTTCCCTAACAAATAACGACTAATATTTGCAGTGGTCGTGTAACCCTGACAATACTACTTTATCTTCTACAATTAGTAGCTTGGATAATAAATGATGAAGATTCTTTTCACTTTTGCACATTATGAGACAAGTGATTGATTGGAAGCTAATATAGCGAGTTGCACGAGTGGGGTAAGCAAGTGACCTATTCTCTAAATAAGTGGCCCCCCCACTAGTAATGAGGTTTTAATGTGATGAAATATTCCCGTATGAGTGGAGATGCCCTTAGTTTGTTGTATCTTGATTGTAAATGCTCTAATAACTTATATGAGTCTCAATTCACTACACTAAAATTGTGATTCAGTGTCCATGGAGATTTGATGTCTTTTACCACAACTCGTTCAAAGTGGAAAATAAATAGTGTTCCTACAATACATAGGAATTTGCCACTTGTCATTCTCACTTCTATTGAGAGTGCCATGTTCTTCAAGATGATCACTCGAGATGATCAGAGTGACATGAGTTGGCATGCCATGTTTATTATAAATTTGTCATTTGTCATTGGAACACTGCATCTAGAAGGTTTACTTGAAGTTTTTATCATTTTAAAATTTACAATAAAAAGTGTTTTAGATAGACACTATATCTCCAAAAATCAAATAGTATCCCGAATACTAGAGAAATCCATAAAGTGTAGCAAAAGGAGGTTTCTTATGTTGGCTTTTGCAGAAGGTCAAGCCCAACTCGGGGAGGGTGTGTTTCAACCTAAATAAATAAATAAAAGCACGAGTTGTATTTTCGAGAAAAAAAGGATGGGCGAGTTTCATACGGGATCGAAGGCGTGCCGCCAAAATTTGTGCCGCAAGCGTGTGGGTTGTCGAGCGACAAAGGGAGGTGAGAGGGGCAAAATGATCACCTCTATATGAGCCTCATCATTGTTGCAGCATGAGGCAACATAGTCACCTCCATACGAGTCTCATCCTCGTTGAACCACGAGGCAACAAAGCCAGCCGCAAACGAGCCTTATCCTTGTTGTAGACAATAGTGTCGGGTGATGAGGACCGGGGGCGCATAAGAGGAGAGCCGAGTGCTAAAGACCAAAGGCATAGGAGAGGATAGCCGTGTATGGAAGAGCAAAGGCAAGCGCCGGGAACATGGATGTGTATTAGGTGCCTTTGGAACAAGGTCTCTATTGCAATCAATGATGTAGCCTCCATTTGGCCTTCCGTATTCGGCATTTTTACAGCTGTAGCTAAGGGACACTTTGATAGTGTAGAGGGATCTTGATGGAGATTTTTTATTTTATTTTTGTCTAGATTTGCCATTCGATTGCTAGATCTGCCATTCTTTAGCTCAATCTTTCACTATAAAAAAACATGGTAAAAAAAAACTGCACTCAAAATTGACTGCGGTTCTTTTTGCCACGTTTTTGTGCAGGCCCACTACGCGCGCAACCACTGCTTTTTGCAATTTCCGACTGCAATTTTTGGAACTTTGGAGCGTGTAATATACCATTGGAAAGATATTTTTAATACCTTTTCAACGGTATATTTCACGCCCCAAAATTCTAAAAATTGTAGTCTAAAATTGCAAAAGAAGCTAACAGCCCACTGCGTGCATGCACAAAAACATGGCAAAAAGAACCGCAGTCAATTTTAAGTGCGGTTTTTTTACCATGTTTTGTTATAGTCTTTGTTGATGGTGGAATCTTGTTGTATTTTAGGACACTTTTTGGAAAGTGTCACCCCCATTTTCCACTTTACTGTCGTAAAAATCTTCTCGAACACTATCTCATGGTAGCTTTCACTTATCGTCCGCGAGAACTTCATCTCCACTTTCTAGAGCAAACTTTGTTTTACCTCCTATTATTGAAGAGGTTTGTGGATTGCTTGTATATAGATCCACCTCATGTGAAAAAAAAAATCACAACCTCCTATCTCTGTTGTGGTAAGGCCTTCTAGGGTTATGACTGAGTCTAAATGGTTGTCCACAATGGTGTCCTCATACAAGTACTTAACAAACATCCAACGCCATTTCTTAACTAACTTCCTGTACTTCCTAAGAAAAAGAAATTTAACTAGCTTTAAAGGCATCGATCCTTGCTAAGCAAACCAAGGGCATAAGTACAATGGCTACATCCTACAAAAATGGAGAAGTGCACTGTGAGATTTTTATGTGTGCAAAATTAAAATCAACACTCTCCAAAGTAGATTTGGAGGTCCAAAAAGCTTGTTATTCCTGCTAAAGCATGGTGTGTGAAGTTAAGTGATCTTTTCAATTTAAAAGAAGCAAGTGTGTATACGGAAGAATAATTTTGCTTACAAGCAAGAAGGTTATGAATGTGTATCAATAAATTGTATTTGCCACATTCCAACATAATCAAAGTTTTCTAATACTCAAATGAGTTACTACAAAGTAGTACTAGACTAAAAGAAACTTTAATTGCCAGTTTTTCACCTATAAATGTTGACATCATCGTTTCTTTCATCCACTACTTTATAAAACATATCCATACATCGGAGTTGTAAAAATTTGGTCAAAATGGTTGCTCTTTTTAACAAATGGGGGAATTTTAGTCTTATTGAATCAATGCACTTCATCAGTCATCTCTATTTTTGTTAAAGTCGTCCTATCCCCCACTCCACCGCAACTCTCTCTAACCGACGTGCATTTTATTGAATGCATCAATTGCCCTTGCATCACGACCCTCAAACACCTCTTTAGCTCCAATTCATCTCATAATGAATTATCCGGACTATATATCTTGGTCCACCTAACAAATATTCAAAATTCTTGTTGAAATGTGCAAAATAAATCACGCCATTTCAAACTCAAATTGGTATGCCTTAGGACATTGACATCATGGAAAGATCTATGAAAACTTGCTTCAACATAAATGAACAGTTCAATGTGATCCACCACAAGGTTATTCATACAATATACTTTTTCCCTCCCATTATAGTAACAACCATGATTTGGGTCATTCCATGGTCTCATAATCTTTACAAGAATTCCCTCAATTAGACCAATGCAATTTGGAAATTCCTCATGATGTTACTTTAACTCCATTCTCTCGTCTTCAATAAGCTATCGAATCTCGTGCTCTAATGCTTCATTGATACACGAAGCTAAAAAAACATTGTCATCACTCACCATTGACTTCAACCAATTCCATAGCAAAGTATCAAAAACATAGATGTTGTCTTCTTTAAAAAAATGAGGAAGTTTAAAACACGTTCTTGCAAGAGCTTGCTAGGTTGCCCTTGCATGATGTTACCCTCTCCAGTGCTTTGCGCATTAGCTCGGATAATTGGCACACAAAACTACAAAGTTCATCAAATTTGGAAATGGTGAAATTGGGGTTGCACTTAAACTAAGCCGAAGTTGCGTGCATAGTAGTGACAACGTCAAGAACTCTTTCATTTGGATTCATAATGTGATATTCACCTTTCTCCCACTCGCATGAAATGAAGTATTCCATCGACTACTTGCCGCTACTACACATTGCAAAAACATTTGTGCTTCATCTTCCATCTCTTGCATCAAATCATCATCACTACTACTACTAGGGTCATCAAATTAGTCACTCTCCTCTAATTTGCTTCTGAAATTGGTGCTTGCCCACTACTAGAATGTGGGGGGCTTTGCAACGTTAGCAAACAATGTTTATATAACTTAGCAATGTTTGAGAAAATAAACAACGTTTGTCTTGGGGCAACATTTTGGAGGTGAGAGCCACGATTTGTGTTCCCGATGACGTTCTCACCATGTTACAAGCCAAGCTATTAAACCATAAGGTTTGTCAAAGGATGAGTGAAGCCAAGGATACTTATTGTGAAGCCGGCCATTGGTACACGGTATGATGCACAGTCTATTACTATATCGTATACTATATGTTATACGATACAATATACATTATATCGTATAATGTATGGTATACAATACATTATACTTTATACTATATATATTGTGAATTGAATAATATTTCATGAACCTCTAAATTCACTTCACTTTATTTCATGAACCTCTAAATACAACTTTGTTCTAATTCCCATACTCCTTTGATCTACAATTTCATAAATTATATTCTATTCCCATCATTTCATGAACCTCTGAGACTTACCACTTTATTCACTATTCATGCTACTATGCACTCCACCTTAAACCCCCACAGAATGCATCGTCTTTGCAACCTTTTATTCTTTTCCATTGATCTCTCCCTTAGGGCCTCATTAGAGGCGAGAAGCCATGAGGAGAGAAATTTCAGCCAATGTGAAGTCTACAAACCGAGAAGACCAATTTCTCGTTGGCTGAAATTTCTCTCTTCACGGCTTCTTGCCTCTAGTGTAAAGGAGCCCTTAGTCCTAATTACTAAATGGAAGCTCTAACTGTCGTTGAAGCTCCACCGCCCACGGTTAACCTTTAAATGTTAAGAGGACCTAGGCAAGGCAACCCGGAAGGCATTTAAATTTTTGGAAAAAAAAACAAAAAAATTTAAAAAAACAAAAAAACGGCTTTGCTGGCCAGCCACTGCTGCGGCACTGTTGCACTGCAACACTTTTTAAAAAACAACCTCAGCTGCCCAACCTCAACTCTTGTTCAAATCAATTACTTTGATTGTTTGTGAATGATTCCACAATCTCCCAAATGAGGTGCAAGTCAAGAATCTAACTTGCTTTTTTAGTAGCTTTCCAACACACCAATCCTTGCTTGTTTTGGTTGAGGAAAACTACTATATATATATATATATATATATTCTTTCATAAAAATCCCATGGGGCTTGCTTTGACGATTAAGGGTTACATATCACAAGGTCGACTGTATCGAGATGGAACTATCCATGTTAGTTAACCCCTAAAGGACCGGGGGGGTGTTGAACTTAGCTCTTGTTTTCTTGACTATCTCTTGTAGCAAGCTCAATTCCTCATTGGTGTGGGGTAATCTTTTTACGATCGGCACCGTTGAAGTTAAAGAAGACTTACATAGCTTTTTTATGAAAAAAAGATCGACAAAATCGCACAATTTTTGAGAAAATGCCACCGTTGAGAAGATTGATGGAACTTGTTTGGGGTATTTTGTACACATGCTGAAATCGGATTGTTCAAAAGTGCTCCAAAAATTCTGAAATTTTTACTGTGAGTAGAAATCATCATTTTAAACATGTGCAAAAAATTTCAAGTAATTTGGAGGTGTGAGGAGGAAGATATGAGGGTCTGAAGTGACGCCTAAATACCCTCCGTGCAACTCAAAAAAATTACCAAAAATCGCTCACTTGATGAATTTCCGATCAAGAAGTACCTACAGATTTGGCTCTCAAAAAGAGCCAGGGTTTCTTTGTTGCTTATCCTACAATTCGAAGCCCAAGAACCCGAATTTCCTCATTTTCTAGTTCCAGAAGCCGCGTGGGGGCCTTACGGTCCTTTAGGGGTTAATGAGGTTTTTGGTGTTTGCCAGAATTGCATATGTCCAAGGCCACTGCACCCACCGTTCTTCCCCACTCCAAGCATTCCCTGCTTCCGTTGCCAATCCTGCCAAGCTTGTTGCTTGGCATGTCGACTCTCATGCCTTGCATTGTCTCGTGCCACTCATTCCATTTCCCCTATTAATCTCAATTTAACAAATCCTATTAATCCTAGTTTAACAAATCATATTAATTTCAATTAGAGTCAACGAGATCAACGTTTGTCATCCATCCACAACTTAGAAATTTTCATTCATAAGCTGTTTTGGGGGCTAATGTGCACTATAAGAAATGTATGTTCAAATGTATGTTTTTGACGTTTTCATGTCTATTTTAATGTCAAAGTGAACATAAACACATTGTACATCACTCTTGACTTCATCACTTTGAACATGCATTTTTATAGTGGTGGCTTTTTTAGGGTAAGAGCACGAACAACTCGTAGCAGCATAAACACATGGTACTGGAGGGTTTTGTGAGAGGAGCAAGAGGAGGTCTGTCTTGAAATTTAGTGGGTCATAGTGGGATGAGAATCGTTTGGTGAATGCAACCAGCCTTCACAGGGTCCTTTTAGAGGGGCGTTTAGGTTGCGAAGGAATGTGCATGTCCTTAGATTATACACACACCTCTGCATCGGAGACAAATGATACGGGAGGTTGCCGTCAGAGCAAGCACGATGATACTAACATGAAGCAATTTTCTCTATGGTAGCCATAGGGGACTACATGAATGATGCTAGACATGGGATGTTATTGTCGCTCTCAAGTCAAGGCAAAAGGCTATAGTGCATACTTTCTCTTGTACTACAGCTACTATTAATTGTTGGTATTTGTCCGGTCTAAATAAGGGCATGCACAACCCTTTGCAACCTAAACAACCTTCTAAAAAGACCATGTTAGGGTTGATTTCCTCTACTATTGATTTTCACCCCACTTTGACCGACCAAATTACAACTGAGACTAAGCTAACACCAATAATGTATAGCAGATGTAGTATAAGAGAATGAGATGTAATTGTCATCCTCTTTAAAAAGCACGCATTGTAGCATTTTGCCTTAATTTCTAAACAAAGTGAGGGAGTTGAAAGCGACAACAAGTTGTCGTGTTGAGCATCATTCCCGCCATCCCTTGTGCTTGCCGTGTGGAAAATTGTTTCACGTTGGCCTCATCGTGCTTGTTGTGACGATAGCCTCTCGTGCAATCAATCTCTGTTATGTGGAGGGTTGTGTATGCTCTTAGGACAAGCTTCGATCTGAGCATTGGACGGGTGATGAACGTTAGAAGACAAGAACTAAAGTTTTAACCCCTAAGGTCACAAGGTTTCCCTGGAATCGACAATTTAAGAAAAACCATTATAAAGTATTGTTTTGAGGAATATTTTGGAATTGATATACAAATGAAAGTTGTAGATTTTGAATTTTAAATTCCATCCGTATGGTTAAATTCACCAATGCTATCACCAAGATTTTATCATAAAATTAAAAAGTAAAAATTTAAAATTCCATCTAAATTTGATTACAAACGAAATACTAATAATTTTTGAGTAAAAAATATTGAATCGGATATGAAATGAGATACTCTTGACATGGTGATTTTTTGAAATTTTTGTGTTCCTTAAATCTATGACCTCATTTTTGCATGGCCACTTTTGAACTAAAGTCAATGCAATTTTGGCTTAATCAAAATTTCACATACTTATAAGTTTGTAATTTTAGAGAAGTATGTATTCTAATAACACCAAATCCAACCGTTGGATAGGACGACAACTTGACAAAGCATCTCTAAAAATGTTTTATGGTGAAGAGGTTCATGAGGAAGAAGATATGAATGAAGACAATCATGATCCATCAACCCTATAGGGGTCGGCTAAGCCTTTAAGGGTTAAGAAGCATTAATGGTCTATCCATTTGGTGGTGAATCCATAGCTTCTACCTTTTTATGACCCCCACGGATACATGGAAGCCTACCTTAGAGCTTGTTTCCATGTGGAACCCAACCCAACATCAACTACAGATGACCAGTGCAGGAAAAACCTTCAAAAATTAAATTGAGTACATCTATGTCCACCCTACCCATACATAATTTCTTCAATAAGAAATAGTAATTACTCCTTTCTACAAGTGACATGTGTGTGTATAAAAAAAATTATGCCATCAAGGCTTGCTTGGAAAGCGCAATTAACTTAACTTCTAAAGGATCAACTGTCTATTTTTTGGACGATGTATGGATTTCACCCACGTTTACTCATCCGTCATGCACTTTTTGCAAGGAAAAGAGATACAACAAGATTCTATGGCAAGATAACTTTCATGCATGTGTGATTCGATTAGAAAGGGGATGATTTGTGAAATTTTTATGCCTCTTTTCTTGTTGGAGTGATTCACCAAAATTTCCAAGATTTTAGTCTAAACGTGCTTTTGAAAAAATAAACTCAGAAAATTGAGCAACCAAAAGGTCTCCAAAAATCACTACACTTAGAGTATTACATTTCAATCCATCACAACAAATTTCATTCAAAAATTTTCAATATCTTATTTGTAATTGAATTACAATTTTTTTTCAATTTTCAAGTTTTTTACAAAAATACTGGTGATAGCAATTGCAAATCTAACTGTATGGATAGAATCTAAAATTTATAATGTATAGCTTTTATTGGTACACCAAGTTCAAAATATCCCTCTTGGTTGCATTTTATGATGCATCTTTGCAAAACTGTCAAATTTGGAGAGGGGTGAGGAAGTATAGGAGTTAAACAGCCTTTGTAATGATGCACAATTTTTTTGAAAATCACCTTTAAGACATATGGTGCAATTTGGCTTCATTTCTGGTCAATATTGGGTTTTCCAAGCCATCTTTTATTTGAGAGGTGTGGCGAAGACTTGTAATGAAACTTGACATAGTTTATAACGGGATGGGTTGTAAAAAATTGCATGGAAGCCACTCAACCCGTCGGTCAATGTCCAGTTGGGTTCTACATAGAAACAAGCCTTTAGTCCATGATCGATGGCCTCATGGCCCATCCACACCAAGTCCCTGCTGCATTTGCCTCTGCGTTCCCGAAATGGAGGTTTATCTTTTCTTGCTGCAACTACTATTCAAGCACTAGAGCTATCCGAAAGCAGAATTGCTTTTCAAGCAAAGTTCAAGTGGAGTTCTCTTCCTATAATTATATTTTCTGACAATCATTGTTCATGAATAGTTTCCATGGTCGGGGCTCTTGGCTTGGGAGAGTGTGTGGGAACTCTCCTTTAGCATTGGAGAGGTCACAAGTTCCACACCTCATGGTGGTGCAGGGCCTTGCTTTAGATGATTCTCAAACTCACTATAGACTAGTTTTGCAATCTTTTTGAACTCCAAACAAGTCTAAGGTGAGTTTAAGGTTTTTTTCCACTTTGAGACACTCGTTTCAATTAACTCTACTGTGCAATTGCATTACAGTGCCGCAAGTAGAGCAATGCTCCTTTCTTTCGCATAGTTGCGTTCCTTTCTATCATACGTTAGAGTAATTTCTAATTGCATATTTTATATTTCTCGGTTGACAACAGATCCCTTCAAACTTACCTGACGCATGCATGCGGCAGCATTGGTGTAAGTATGTGAATGGGCCATCATGCATACAGTAGCTAGGGGAGATTTCTAAGCTGAAGCCTGGCACAAGCTAAGCAAGCACACAATGTTTGCATTATTCTTTGTGCTTGTCATCTAGTCAGAGGCAAAACAAAACTTATTCTTCTGAATCTTAGTTACATTTTTGCACTGAACTTTATTTGGAAATTATTAGGTCGAGAGACTACCGTTTTCGGGAGAAAAGGACCTTGATGACGAAGCCCTTTTTGAAATTTGGAAATTTGGAAAAAGGTACTACATTTGGTTTTAAAGTGAAGGCCGGCGGCCACAATAATACCTCCTTGGGAATTATAATAAGAATATGAGATGTAACGGAGTTGGGCCTGAGTGAGTGGGTTATTAAAGGTGCAAAGACTTATTTAGGGTGATCTATCAGTTCAGGATTAGATTACAATGACGTCCAATTAACAACGCCCCCACCAACCAGGCCCCACTACAAGGAGTGGGTCTGGCCGCTTGTCTATTTTTAATAATACCAAAGCTTTCGTTTTGGTCTATTATTTTATATATAAAATAACATGGAAAGAAAAATTGGGGGCCGGGTGGGTTTGATCCATAAAAATGAATAATTCTGGGAGAATGGAAAAGGTCAGCTGGCGGGTGCATGGTGCATATATTTTGTTTTTCTGTTCTGACACTACTGGCTCTGGTTTGTGCCTCTGTCTCCAAAGTTCGTGGCAGCGGCAACAGAAAATCTTTAATGCTGTCAGAAAGAGAAGCAACGTTCTAGAAGATACCGATTTCTATTTGTGAACTTCCAAGAGTAAGTTACACAAATAATGGGTGGTGAAACAGTCAGTGTTGTGATTGACTCGCTGGATATGGGATGTAATAACTGAACCAAAAGGAAACGCAAAACGACCACCTTGGCAATCGAGCAAGTTCTGAACGGAAGAAAGCAATCAGAAACCAAATCGCTTTGATCCTTTCTGTCTTAACTTATCAGAAGAAATTTCCGCAAGATTTGGGCTCTCTGCGGAACAAGAAATTGCACACCCAGTCAGAAAGCTTTACAACTCCCCAGAAGAGCTGCATCGGTTGAAAAGCATAACATTCTTTAGAAGGCCCGCTGTTGAACCTCCGAATCTCAAGCATCCTGCATAACCCCTAAGACCAAGAAGTCCAAATTGGGCCTCGTATTTTTTTAGCAGTTTTGAGTAGGTTCAATGTGTACTTTCTTTTGTTCAAATTTGATTGTTTTTTTTACCATCATATACATTATTTTTCACTGATTCTAGTGATACAAAATTTAGTCTCATCTAAATTATAAATTTCACAATATGATTAATTGAATTTGTCATTTTAAAACCATGAATCCTTGGTCCATTAGGGGATAACATTCAGTAGCCTTCTTCATGCTCACTGTTTTTCTTTCATGCACTCTGCTCATCACCTTGAGCCTCCACCTGTTCACTTAGGCCAGGCTTCCATGTATGGGTGGCCGGTCCTCAAAAGGAGGAAGCTCTACCAAAATGGGTAAAACCAGGAGAACTCAAGAGTATATATTTCATTTATACCGAAATGGGTGGAATATGGGTGGTTCTTGAGACCTCATTTCTTGTCTTCTAATGCCTTTCACCCAACCGATCCCCACATGGAAGCTTGCCCTTAGTTACTGATGAAGTATTGTTGGGTGTGGAATATTCCACACCATCTACTGTAGAGCCAAAGCAGAGATAGTGCATGCTACTAAATGTTGTTATGTGTCAAGGGATCGGAGGAATCGCAGAGCATTTTCTCTAACTTCAGCTACCCGACCAAGCAAATGAGGGTTGGAAAGTTGAATTATTTTTTATTTGCACTTTCTCTACAATGTATAGGGTGTGGTCCAGCAAGGGCTTAACCCCTAAGCTCCCAAGAGACCATTTCTAGGTCGTTGCCCATTTTTAATGGGCTGCTAGAAACAAAAAAAGTTTTTGAAAAAATAAAATATATTTTAAAATACTACATCGAGCCCTCTACTTTCCAACGCAATTTTAATTATGTCGATCCAAGTTAAACTCCACCAGGGAGAAATTTTCAAAGTGGATCACCTCAACATTGTGTTAGTGTTATAAAATTTGCTATTTGGAGAAAATAGTGATGTCCCTTCCACCATTTTTTTTCTTCTTTGAAGTTTACAATAAATAAACCCATTTTAACTAATGATGCTAAATTTTAAACTCTCAAAGTGAATATTGTAATTTATACAAATTTCCAAAGGTTAATGCTTTTAAATTCACTAAAAAGTATCTAAAGTTATTTTGGAAGTTTGACCGTATGGATAATTTGTAGAGATGATGCCCTACATTTTGTTTGTTGAACTAAACATCATAAAACATATGGAAGGCACATATTATAATACATCTATGTTTTATTCCATACCCCTCGGGCTTTTAGGAGTTAAGAATGTTATGAGAGGAGAGAGCTCTTCTCAAAAGAGGTTTTGTTATTGACAATTTAGTGTCCCAAAAATTAGTTTTTACACTGCCAAAAACAATGTCGAAAAGAATGTCTGCAAGGTTCTTTAGTCCCTCTCTCGAACACCTTACCACTATTCATGGCCATTATTCCTGAATCAATGTAGCAGATACCCGAATCATGACAAGTCCACGTCATCTTTAGCTAGAGATTGGATGGTGAGACAATGCTACAACGGGGATTGAACCATCTAAAATGCTATTGTTGAAAAGAGTGAACTCCACCAACTACTGAAGAACCTTATGTTGAAAATACACCGGTAGAAAAGTGCACTTAAGGCACTGAACTACACTGTCAAACATTACACTAGTAGAAAAGGCGCCACTGCCGAGGGAGGTGCCCATGCAAGTGGCACTTGCATGCGTAGCCAACTGGGCATCTCTTGCCTAGCCACCTCCCTCGGCAATGGCACCTTTTCTACTAGTGTTACACTAAAATTGTGATTTAGTGTCCAAAAAAATTTGATTAATTTTTTACCACAATTCGTTCAAAGGCCGGGATAAATAGTGTCCCTATAGCACATAAGAGTTTGCTACTTATCATTCCCATTTCCACTGAGAGTGCTACGTTCCTTCGAGGTGATGAGAGTGACATGAGCTCGCATGCCATGTTTATTACAAAGTTGTCATTTGTTAACGGAACACTACATTCCAAAGGTTCACTTGAAGATTTTACTATTTCAAATTTTACAGTAATTTTTTTTTTCCGAGAATACTTTATTTCCAAAAATTCAAACAATGTCCATGTTGAAAAATAGTATCCTGACACTAACATCACAAACTTTTTACATCACGACCTATTCACATCACGGACCAAGAGCCATGACCAAGGAAAATGGATTTTTTTCCATGGTCACAGCTTTTGGTCCCACTTCCATGGTCACACTTCATAAAAAATGAAAATTTTAATGACCTTGGGTCCCTCACTAGATGTAAACCGAACTTGGACCAGGAGAAGTGACCATGGAAGTGTCAGATTTTTGGGCGCCTATATCTCCCAAATAACAACTCTAAATGCAAAAACTTCAACGGATTCGAGTTTAGAATGGCTACTATAAAAAAATTCGATCATTCCAACACTTTTGTTTTTTGGCTTTTTTTAAAGTCCCCACGATCTCCCAAGTTTTGCGGCCAAAGAACTTCTTTTGCCTCTTTTATTTGCCCCAAAGCCGGCTGGACCATGACTGTGGGATAATGTTGCCGTTCTATACGTGCCATGTGGGCCTTTTGGGGACCTCAAATTCCATGGTCATTTTCTTGTTTTTGGTTGATGTAAACCGAAGTCGTCTCGGGACAAGTTTGAAGGCCAAGCACACATTTTAAAAGCACATGGGACGATTTTTTGGTCCGTGATGTAAATAGGCCCTAAATCACAATTTTAGTGTAGTAGAAAAGTCGTACTTGGGCACCAAGGAACAACATTAGAGCATTGTGCCCCAAACCTATAAGGTAGACATACCCATTACCACACGACACTCAATTCCGTCGTCATTTACTAACTGTATACATTTTTAGTCTAGAATGTATACACTAGTACATTAGGGCGGAATTGAGTGTAGGGTGGTAATAGATATGTCTACCTTCTTGTCAATATGGACATTCGATACCATGGGGTGATTGCAAGCTATGGTACACCACTTCTTATTTGTTGCAGTGCAAGAATTGCTACACTTTTTCAATCTTTGGAAAATTACCAATAAATATTGAGGTGGAATCTTCTTGTAAAACAAAATGCATTGTTTGAAGAATTAAAATGTCAAAGTGCCTACTACAATTAATTTTTCTAAACTGGAACCTTATCCGGATCTAAATTAATCAATAACTCTTGGATAGGTGCGTGTCGCTTGTCAAAAGTGCACCTATAATATAGGAAGTGCTAGAAAGGGGTTGAAATACAACTTCACAATTTTTTTTGCAACATACCACAAGTGCTTACAAAGCTACCGCATTTTGTTTAATTTTGGGTATTACCCTTATTTATTTTTTAATTAATTTTTGCACGATGTTTTTGTTTTTAAACAACTTTGTGTAGCTAAAAGGGCTTTTTGGATTGTTTTTTTTGGAAATGAAGTAGCATTTGGTCCAATTTCAAAGGTGGGATATGAAATACATTTTCATAAAACCTAGCTATAAAGGTTATGTAAAAAAAGGCTCTAATTGCCCGTGATGTGTAGAAAAAAAGGGGCATTGAGCCAAACCCAGTGTCTTGAAATAAATATGACAATCTCCAAAGAGGAAGTATTCTTATTTTGGACCGTGGAATTTTGATCTAATTTGAGATTGAGAGGTGCACACTACTACATTAGTAGCAGAGGTGTACGGGTTTTAGCTGCACTAGTTGCACTCCTTTTTTGGGAGACTATAGCTTGCAAAAATTCCATGCTCTGATACTTTTCCTTGGTGCCTAAAGACCACCCTTTCTACTAATGAAAGCATAGTTCCACAAGACCATTTTGACTCTAGCTAGTTAAACAAATGGTCATGTGGCACCAAGGCATGCTCAAGCACTGTATTTTGGTGCCCCTAATATCAGTTTTTCACTAGTGACAACACGCTTTTTTGGTAATGCAGACAAACCCCCTCCCTCTTCCTAAAATTTGGAGCACCACCATTACATACTAAGTTCCATGTCCATCCTTGCACTAGTATCATAACGTAGTGATCAAAGCCACAAGCTAGTGCCAATAGTGGTCTTGAGCACCATACACTATTCTTTGTTGTCAAAAAGCCACTATTATCTAACAATTGCTATAGAATGATGTCAAAGTAACAGTTTCTTGAAATATTTGTTGAGTATTATGTAAGTTTGTTTTTGGAGAAAAATATTTGAGTTCTCATTAAATAAAGTAGATGAACCATTGGGGACATTAGAGGAAAAATGGGGCTTCAGAAGGCCCCAAGTATAGACCCCGCCGCATGCTGTAGTGGGTTAAAAAATATTAGTTAATTTAAAAAAAAACGCCACGAGGCTCTGTCGATTATTAAATTAATTATTATTTTTAAATCACAAAAAACTCCATTGGGCCCCGCCACATCGCATGCACGCATTGCTGCGCGCCTAGTGGGAATTCTAAGTGTTTTTTTTTCATAGTGGAGAAGTTATGGTGGCACAGTCTATAAACACCATTGTGGCAGTATGGGATTGGACATGTTCATGGACACAATATGAAGCTAAGAAAGCGTTCAGAAGCTTGAGTTTTCGTTTAATACATTTAGGCCATTTTGGGATGCCCAATGTTGATTGTATTCCAATTATGCATTGGTCTAATATCGTCATTATTGAACAAAATTGGACTACACTGATGTGACTTCATATGGAGACATCCAAAACTAATATTTTCTTACTACTAAGCATAATTAGTATAATTGTACCCATTAATTTTTATGTTTTATTGTTTACAACTAAAAGAGGATTTCAATCCATTATAGAATGCGTTATTTGGATAATACATGCAAAAATTATCACGGATCAAAGTAGATGTTGTAAAATTGTTTCTTCAACATAGGTAGATATTGATTAAAGGATAGTAAAGATGGAGCTTTTGGATGTCGCTACCTTAGTGACTACAATCAAACTTTGAAAGAGTGGTGATGGAATGATATACCGACGGAGAGAAAGCGCAGTAGATGTACTTTTGTCAAATCAAAGGCCATTGTTGGGGTGCGGAGCTGCACAATCCCCTCGGGAGGTCTCTCAATGTAAACACGCAATTCGCTATTTATGCACTTGGCCAAGGGCGCTCATTTCATAAGCGTATTTGACTTTAAAAAAAATTGGTTAAAAAGTTCTCTAAAAAACATCAATGTTGTCTTTCTACAATCACTTAAATTATAAAAAAATAATTAATTTAATTATTTCTTATTCTTATCTTTATCTTTTCTTTTATCTTTTATTCTTTAAGAGCATCTCCAAAAGCTAAGCAGAATTCAGTAGCTTTTGGAGATGCTCTTATGTCATCTTGCATATTGAGAGTTGGAATAGCCCATCTCATTTTATTTTATTTTATTATTTGAAACAAATGACGAACATTTCAGTGCAAGAAAAAACCACACATCACAAAATCATAGGGAAAACATTCGGCGAGAGCAGACGCACTAATGAAAACTACCCTCGTTAGGTTTTCCATGACTCCGGCTAACTTTCATCCCAACTCTAGAAGCGAAAGTAGAATTTCTATACCAATCACGATCAAATTGATTCATGAACTTGGTACTCTTTTTTGGATACCATTTAACTAGAGCTTGGTGCGGTGCCAAGCCATCCTCCCATGATCGATAACCGCATTCTAAATCACATCATTCACATGGTACACTTTTTGCTCCGGCTAGAATTTTTGATCAAGAAAATTGAGTTGCAAACGGACCAAACAATCTAGATGACCGACCTCTGAATCATAGATCATTGCTGCCTTTTTGAGGTGATTAGGTAGCTTAGAGCTGAACACACACTACTGCATCGTCGAGCACAAAGAATTGTAAGCACAAACGTCCACACATACTCTGCACGTGGACACGTATGGACTTGGTACTGGACCAATTTTGGCGTAGCAAGGGGGCAACAAATACATAGGTTAGAAATGTTGGGCGCCATTAGTTGTTTCTATTGGTTTACCGCTATAGCATAGTGATAAACAAACCATAAGAAGCCTGCTTGTTTGACTGGATGTATTGGAGACCACACTTCCATCCAATTGGGCTTGTAAGTTTGTGGAAGCACACCGCACTATTTTTGAAGGATTGTTCTAACCAGAGTCTCCTTCGCATTTAACAACTTTCTGTCTATCTTCGTTGTATAAGAAAACAACTTTCCTTCTTCCCCCAACGCCATCTTCCTGGATTGAATTCGAGCCTAGCAATCTTGTCAACATACAACTAATAGACCTTCAAGGAACGGTTCTGACCACGTATGGTAGTAACAGTCCTTAATGTAGGAGGAGAGTGAAATCCTTGTTTGTGGAAAAGATTACTGACGACAAGTTGACTATCATAAATTCCTATATATTCACTACTAGAAAATCCAACTGTTCTCTTGATTCGGTCGCGTTGATGCAGGACACTTTTTTGTTGATTTGGACAAGAATATGTTGATTTGAACAGAAATCTGTTGATTTGGACAAAAACGCGACCACATCAACGTGACCGAATCAACAGAACAGTTGGATTTTCTAGTAGTGATTCTCCAATGTTGGTCTCAAACTTCTAGATCGTGAGGAAATCCATCTACAGTAGCTTTGGGATACTGCCTCAATTAATCGGTTATACTACCATGCTTTATGCGGTAGCAATTGAAATTATTCACATGCACTATCAAATGAGCTGAAGGCTTGACGATCGACATCCCATAGCTTGCTGAGATGTATAAGACCCTGCCTCATGAGTTACCCAACCATGAATAAAGGAATTTCAAAGTTGTCAGCACAAAAGTGAGTGCACGACCAAAGTGGAGAGCTGAGAACTCATGTGTCATTAGTCAAAAACACCCAATTCGCTAATTTTGCACTTGGCCATATAATCATGCACTTGGCCCCCAAGCGCATTAAAAAAATAGTTTGAAAAAATCTTTTAAAAACAGAGATTTTTGTCTTTCTACAATCCCCTACACTATAAAGAAACAATTGTTTAATTTATTTCTCATCCTTATCTTTATCTTTTATTTTATCTTTATCTTTATCTTTATCTTATCTTATCTTTTCTTTTATCTTGTCTTCTTTCTTGTCTTCCTCTTGTCTTCCATCTTCTTTTTCTTCTAGTCTTCCACTTGTCTTCCTTTTTTTTTTCTTCACCTTGCCATTTTTGGAGTGTAAACGATAATTTAAAAAATAATAAAAATCAGGGAGCAGGCTGAATCCAATACAGGCCCTGAAATGAAAAATTTATAAAAAAAATGAAAAAAAAAAAAAAAAAAAAAAAAGTTTTTTTTTTTTTTTTTTTCCGGATTTTCCGGGCAGGGAGGGTCCGCGCGCGCGGACCTTACTCTTATTTTGACCCTCCCTCCCTCACTCTCCCCTCTCCCCTATATAAACCTTCTCTCACTCTCCCTCCCTCACACTCTCCTTCCACCCCTTTTCCTCTCTTGTTCTTCTCCCTCTCTTCCTTCTCCCTTCTCCTCAATATAAAGGAAGAAGAGAGAGGAGGAAGGAAGTGTGAGGGAGGAAGAATGTGGGAGGGTTTATATAAGAGAGAGGGGAGAAAAAGGAAAGGAGAAGAGGGAAGTTGAGTGGGTCAAAATAAGAGTAGGGTCCGCGCGCGCGGACCCTCCCTGCCCGGAAAATCCGGAAAAAAAAAAAAAAAAAAAAAAAAAAACTTTTTTTTTTTTTTTTTTTTTTTTTTAAAAGAAAAATTCATTTCAGGGCCTGTATTGGATTCAGCCTGCTCCCTGATTTTTATTTATTTTTAAATTATCGTTTAAACTCCAAAAATGGCAAGGTGAAGAAAAAAAAAAGGAAGACAAGTGGAAGACTAGAAGAAAAAGAAGATGGAAGACAAGAGGAAGACAAGAAAGAAGACAAGGAAAAAAAACAAGATAAAAGAAAAAGAAAAGATAAAGATAAAGATATAAGATTAAGATAAGGATAAAAAATAAAATAAATAATTGTTTCTTTACAATGAAGAGATTGTAGAACGACAAAAATCCCTGTTTTTTACAAAAAAATTCAAACAAATTTTTTTAAAGCCAAGTTTGTTCATGAAATGAGTGCACTTGGCCAAGTGCAAAATTAGGGAATTGGGTGTTCAAAGTAGAAGCCTTGACTTTGGGAACCATCTTCCTCCAAGCTTTGATAATCCTTTCCCGTACTTTGTGGTTGCGTTGCAAGACAAATTTATGTGAGAGTATCCATTGATCAGACTTAGGCTACGATCCTCGATTGATAGGCCTGGTGTTCAAATTTGATGAAGTAACAAAGTCTTCAAATTGGAAGAGCCAATAAGTAAAGCCTTAATAATCCATTTAGTAACCAAGGCATGTAGCGTATCTTCAAGATCTATACCAAGACCACCAGCTATTTTGGCCGCAAAAATATTTGTCCACGTCACTCAAGATCGGGCTTTGTGAGCAGAACTGGACTACATGAAATCCTTCAACCTAGCCCTAATTTCACAAATAACCGCTAATTAATGACCCCCCCATAAGGTAATAAAATACCATAGTGTGCTGCACGGTATTGTTATGACAATAAACTTCAATAATATGCTGGAACATCTTTTTACACCCTTGAGGCATTGTGGGTTTAATTTACGTGAGTATGGACGGTGTGAACGAGATCAAGAGAAAGTGTATGCGCCAAGAACTGAATTAACTGTTTCTCATTGGTTCTATTTGGAGATTACTGGACTAGACTTAACTGAGAACTTGGAAAAAGGACTCGGGAGGCAGTTGGATTCGGGAAGTTGGATGGTTGGAAGTGGGAAAGCGAGCTTAAACGAGAGTTTGGAAGTAGAAAACAGATCCTTGATTGGAGGGGGGAAGAAGGAGCCGGACTGAAAGTAGGAGGAATAGGGAGTGCATGTGAGAAGAATGAACAATGTAACGATGTAATGATAATAATAAGAAAATTCAGCATATTCATATGGAAAAGATTACTTGTTCATGAGAAATCTCTAGAGTACTTTTGTGTTCACATTTTTGGTGCGATGAGCGTGGAAATTAGGACTTGGCCTTCAGTGACAAAGAAAAACGACTTCTTTTCTAAAGAATTGAGTCTCAAAGGACCATGTAAGTCACAAAAGACTAGTCATAAAGGACCAAAATCCTACTAGTGACGTAGCGTCGGTTGCAGTACCTAAAGAGCTTTTTGGATTTATCAAAGTGATACGTTTCCGAAACAAAAAGTCTGAACCTTCATGTAGGCCCCTTACAGGTTACCAAAAAAAACACCGAAGCTAAATATGAGAAGCAACTTTCTGACTAATTGGGATGTCAGCTTGTGTAAATTTCAAGAGTTTGATAGGAACTAATCAATTAAAGGAGCCCACATCCCAAATACATCTGACCTCCCTTGACAGAGATAGAGGAAACAATATTTCTGACAGAAAATTAAATCTATGAGACCCCTCATACCCCCTCCTCTAAGGGCCAAGTTAAGGTTTTAGACTTTCTGTAATGCCTAGAAGTAAGATTTACTACTCTCACGGATGTTGTAGATGCAATGCGTAGGTTGGAGCTATATCACGAGCGGTTATTAAACGAGATTGAAATAGTGGAAATTATAGAGTCGGTCATTTGCAAAATGGGTTTGATTATTTGTCAGGATACAGTGAATAGAGCAAGTTGAAAATTTTAATCCCGGGGGTGATTGTAACAACGTTGTAATAAAGTCCGTGTTTTGTCAATTATTTGTGTCGACCCAAAGCCAACATGTTATTTGTGCCGGCTCAAAGCTATTGGATCCACAATTGACAAAGATTCTGAATATCCTGAGGGTCCTTCAATTTCGATCTGTGATACTTTGGAGAAGCCACATATAACTGATTCAAGCAATGCGAGATTTTCTCATGATATTCCAATCAAAAACAGAGATTCGTCCAGGACTAGAGTGATCAAAACGATTAGAACTGATCACGTCCAAGCTTGGAGTGATCGATTTCGGAGCATCGGGAAGGATCAATGTCATCTGCACACGCTTCAAATCCACCTTTGGTTCAAGAAAGTTCATGCACATGAAGTATAAATAGAGGAATCTGAGGGCGTCGCTACGCAAATACAAATGAGATATAAAAACTTGGCATCAAGGCAGAAGGAGAACAAGGGAGATTGAAGTGTGTTGACATCGAGAAATGACGAACATTCCAACATTCGCAAGCAAAGACCGTGAAGATCCGAATGAGTACGTGAAGGCGTTCAAACGTTCTTTCATACGCAATGGATTTTTGACACTAGCATCATGGGCAGAGTTGTTACCTACATTTTTAGACAAGAATGCCGCCACATGGTACGATCGTCAAACACGAGAGACACGGAAAAATTAGGAGCTATTAGAAAAGGGCTTTCAGAGTCAATTCCAAATAACCGAGTCGTATCAAACTCTCGTTGTGCTATTGGGAGAGTTATGCCAGGGTGATGAAGAAGGTGCAAAAGATTACACAAAAAGAACCCGAGAATTATGTAACAACATGAAGAAGAGTCTAACCATAGGTGTGGATGGTTTAACACCCACAGAGGCTAAATCTAAAGTGATAGAAGTGCAAATGCAAGGAGTGGATCATATGGTTCTGAGGAGTTACATAGCTGGATACAAACTACGCATACAATAACATTTGAATTATCTGAATCCAGAGACTCTAGATGCAACAGTTAAATTGGTGTACCGACAGGAAGCGAGCGTTCGGAATATAGTATATCCTAGAGTCATGCCTCGTTCTACGCCAGAATTTCTCGCTTCGTTAGAGTAGGCAGCAATAGTTGCACAGACTCAAACCAAACCAAAGCAAATCCTGCAACTTCATGACAACATTGTGCAAAAGCAAACCTTCGACCACTGATATCAACGCCGTAGCAGACACATTGCAAAACTTGACAATATGCTTGATGCAAAACCAAACAATAGAGAAAAAAGGTCTTGTTAAAGGAAGCCAAGAAGGGGGGCGACATTACAAAAACGACGATTGACGCGACAGCCAAGACATCCGGCATGGAGGTCGACGCGAGTTGCAACCTTGGAGAGATAATGCGAGCCGAGATTATTCACAACCTTGGAGGAATAACAACCGAGGAAATGTTTCTCGAGGATATGAAGAAGGTCGTCAAAATGAAAGAACACTGGAAAGAAGGTATAAATCTGAGAGCAACTATGGAGCTCAATCTCATGGAATGGACCAAACGAGAAGTCCATATGTGCCAAGGAAGGTTGTAGATTTTGAAGTGGTCTGCTACGGGTGTGGGAAAAAGGGTCACATACGGTATAATTTTCCGAAAAATCAATGGAATGAAATACATGTGGAAGACAAAGTATAATTAGTAGAAGTAAACCTACTTGAGAAAGAAGAAGTACCGCAACAAGAGGATAGTTCTTTAGAGGAAGTGATGGCTGCAACGGGTGAGAAGCAAAGTCGGAGCGGGTTAGAGAGTATCGATCCAAGAGTACGACCGAGAAAAAAGAAATCCAAAGCTCTAGATAAAAATGGAGATGTAGTGAAATCCGGCACGTCCCGCACGCAAAGAAAAATTGGTCTAGATGACATGTTAATAAGCCGGGGGCAAAGAGAATATTCAATTAGGGAAGATTTAGTAATGCAATAAGCGCACATCACCATTGGGCAATTGGTGGCGTGTTGTCCGTCGCTAAGGAGGGAACTTCGAACAGCTGTAAGCACTAGAAAAAATATGAGAGTGTGACCATCATATGTGGCTAGTGCAAAAAATAGACCTGACCTAAAAGCACCCAAAGTAGAGGCAGTAATCAACAATTATCACATTCAAGGGTGTTTAGTAGATGGTGGATCGTCGGTGAACGTGATGTCTAGTTGGCTCATGGAAGAGATAGATATGGAACTCTACAAACAATCTACAATGAGATTATGTGGGGCGGATCAACGGTGTGTGAAGTCATTGAGTCAAATTGAGAATGTGAAAGTAACTGTAAATGGTGCAACGGTACCTGCTGACTTCCAAGTGATCGAAATCACAAACACAAGAGGTGGGTACCCCATAATACCAATTATTGGGATAAAGGGAAGATGACCATTGGGCCGCGAGACAAGAGAGTTGAATTGAATGTAACCAGGGATGGCATAGAGGAGTCGGATAGTTCAAGTGATGAGACTGAGGAGTCCCCATGGAGCAGTGAAGAAAATACAAGCTCAGAAGACGAGAGCGAGTATGAGGCTAAAGTGTTTAACATGGAATCGTTGCCCCAAGCCTTGAAAAAACTACCCAACCAATTTGCGGAAGGTGAAGGAGAAGAAGTAGGCTTACTGAAAAAGAAAGATGTCTTGTCAAAAGTGCAACTAGGACCGGATCTGAGTGAAGACACTACTAGAGAGTGCGTAAAAACCAAGACAAAACCAAGACACATCTGTTGGAACCAACAGAGAATGGGTTTAATGTAGCAAACATTTAGTCATCTGCACAGAACCAACAAGTTTTCTCTTGGAACCAACAAGTTCCTGTTGATTTTCTTCTTGGAACCAACAAGTTCCTGTTGATTTTCCGGAATCAACTGTTCCTAACCCGCACATAACCAACCGAATTTCTGTTGATTTTGTGCGGGTTAGGAACCCCATTTCTCTAGTAGTGAGAAGAACAGAGTAATATATGCGACCTTGTATGTGAGTATATTTTTTTTTTTGTGACATCGCACTCACTGTTGCCATTTATAACGCTCGAGGAACATAAAATAGATTTATTTGAAGGAGTCAAGCATGTACGTTGCAAGCAGCGAAGGTTAGCACCTGACCAAGTAGAAATACTTAAAAAGGAATTGGATCAATTATTGGAAGCTGGTTTTGTCGTACCCGTCTTGAACTTGTCGTGGGTATCTCCAGTAGAAATAGTGCCAAAAAAGAATGGCAAATGGCGCGTGTGCGTCAACTACAAAGGATTGAATCAAATCACAAAGAAGGACCACTATCCATTGCCGATCATAGATGAACTCTTGGACAAGGTAGCAGGGCACAAATTTTATTTGTTTTGAGACGGTTACGCGGTTTACCATCAAATCAAGATGCGAAGCTCGGATATGGAAAAAACTACGTTTACAACACCCTGGGGTACTTGCGCATACACGAGGATGCTGTTTGGATTGTGTAATGCGTCCGGTACATTTCATAGAGTACAAAATATAGTGTTTGAGCCGTATTTAGGAAAATTCTTAAGAGTATTTCTAGATGACTTTTGGATATACGGTCGCAGGTGTGACCACATTAAACAACTCCGCCTCACCTTTGAAAGATTGGCAAAGTTTAGTTGTTCTCTAAGTCTGGAGAAGTGTAAATTTGGATTCAAGGAAGGGCTGCTTTGTGACCTATAGTATCAGCGGATAGAATATTGATGGATCCAAATAAATTCTCGGCAATCTTCACTCTGCAATTACCACGCAACACCAAAGAAGTACAAAATCTCTTGGAAAAGGTATTGTACCAAGGAAGGTTCCTAAATAATTTGGCTGAAACATGGCAACCTACTAGCAGATTGACATCACCATCTGCTAAATGTGAATGGCGTGCAGAATGCGAGCAAGCTTTCAAAAAAATAATACAAGGGTTGGCTAACAGTCCAATAGTTCAAAGTCCTAATTGGGGTAGAAAATCTATTCTTAACCCTGATATAAGTACAAACGCTATTGCCTGTAAGCTGATACAAAATGATGCACTACTAGAAAATTCAGTGTCCAAATCAACAGAGAAGTGTTGATATTTTTAGTTGTTTCGGACGAGTTGTACATGGCAATAATCAATAGAAATTTGTTGATTTTTTTGTTGATCTAGTCACCCAAACAAATGCAAAAAATGCAAAAAATGCAAAAAATAAATAAAAACTTTTTTTTTCACTGCCCGATTTTTTGGTCAAATATTCTTTTTTGACTGCTTGGCACCTCCGGGCAGCCAAGCCTTACACCCACGGTTGCTACTCGGGTTTGAACTTGGATCCTCACACTTGTGACTCAACACTCTAACCAACTCACCACCATTAGAATTCGATAACTAAAACGATATTTTTTTCTTACATATACACTTACAATTTGGTGTTTTAGAACTCAGCAGAATTTGAAGACCATTTTGGCATAGTAGAATAACCTTTTTCAAAACTCTTTGAACTTAAAAAAGTTGGAGAACCAAGCTAACTCTCATCTCCAAAAATCCGTTTGAGATTTCGAGCCTCCATTCAAAAGTCATAAACAAAATTCAGAGAGGGTGTTTGAAAATATCAAAGAAAATATTGTTTGCTACCCACTCTGAATTTTGTCTATAACTTTTGAATGGAGGCTCAAAATCTCAAACAGGTTTTTGGAGATGAGAGCAAGCTTGGTTTTCCAACTTTTTTAGGTTCAAAGTTTTTTGAAAAAAGTTAATCTACTATGACAAAATGGCCGCCAAAGTCTGCTGAGTTTTTTTTAAAACAAATTGTGAATGATTAAGTTAAATAAAAATTTAGAGTACATAGAACGTCATTCATGGTTTTTTAAATGTTGCCCAAATGAGGGTTTTTAAAAAAAATTAAGTATTTTGAAAGTCATAATTTTTGTACTTGATGCCTTTCAACTTTGGGGTTATGTTCACAATCTTGTTGAGAGTTTGTATAAATAATTTCAAATCAATTGGATCTATTTGTCATGAGTGCCCGAAATTGCCCAAAACTAAAAAATATCACCTTTTGAGAAATAACTTTTTAATTGCAACTTGAATTGATCAAAAGAGTTCTAGGCATGAACTAGATAGTGAAACACAAGTTTATTAAAAATTTCACATCTTGTACAAAAATTGTATACAACAAATATTGTATCAAGAAAGGCATACTCAAAAGTGGAAAATGGTTTGAAATCATGATGCATGGTTTCGAAGGTTAATTAATTATTTGGCATCTATATGCCAACCTTACCTTACTGCTATGGTATGAGAACATTCTAAAATCTTATAAACGTACGAAGTTGAGTTCATAAATTGCAAACGATTCCAAAGATTCCATAATATTCCATAATATTCTTAAAATATTCTTAAAATATTCCAATTAGAATCAAGATTTGCTAAAATTTTGTTGATTTGGTCATTGCACTCTTCAAATTAATAGAAAGTAGGCAGCAATTTGTTGATTTGTTCATCGTACTATTTAAATTAACAGAAAGTAGGTACCAATTTGTTGATTTTTACAAAAGTTCAAAAATTAGTGAAATAGGTTATTGCAGTGCCCCAAACAACGTAAATCAGTTGATTTTCTGTTGATTCGGTCACAATTTTCTAGCAGTGATCCCAGAGAACAAATAGAGGTGTTGTCAGAATCTTTTCATCCAAAATATTCTGTAAAAGGGCGGATACATGCGTAGAGTGGTGATGCTCTTACTAAAAGAAAAAGTTACAAACAATGGACACGAGAAGTTGTTCTCGAGTGAAAGCCCTTGCTCTGAACCTTGGGTTTGTTTCCAGAAGAAACCCAACCCAACATTGACCTACGGGTTGGATGGCTTCCATGCAAAATTTTACAATCTATCCCGTCATAAATCATGTCGGGTTTCATTATGGGTCTTCGCCACAACTCTCAAACAAAAGATAGCTTAGAAGACGCAACATTGATTGGAAATGAAGCCAAATTGCACCATCTGTCTTAAAAGTGATTTTCAACCAAATGCATGCATCATTGCAAAGGTTGTTGAAGTTAAATGCACTTGCCAAGCAAGCCTTGGTGGCATGATATTTGTTTTGCACACACATGTCACTAGTAGAAAGGTGTAGTTACTATTTTTATTTGAAGAAATTATGAATGGGTAGGGTGGACATGGTTGCTCTCAATTTAATTTTTGGAGGTTTTTTTCTACAGTGGTTACATGTAGTTAATTTTAGGTTGGATTCTACTTGGAAACATGCCTTTGAGCAAGTCCAACAGCTCCAAACCAAATATGTCCACCAAGCATTAATTTGAGGGTCATTTTTAACTTAAAAGAATGTTAGACTTGAAGTACCACAACAACACTCCTTGTGCAAATACCAAGGCAACTTATTAAAAGAAGATTTTATGAAAAGAGGTTGATGGCCTTGAAGCATGGATCAGTGAATAGTCTTCAAGTTTATTATCTAATTATTGATTGAGCAAAGATGCTTCCTTGGTGTGAGTAATTTGCATGCACCAAAGCTTTTGTAGATGGCGGGGAAAATTCAAACTTTGTCCCCAAATATTGTTTTTTGGCGTTCGTGGGTGGTTGCTAGGCCGGACTTCGGAGCACTTGGTTACACCAAATCTTGACGTTGGTTCCTCAAAAGCACGTGCTGCTGGGCATGCCCTTAGAGCAGGCCCAACAACAATAGTTTTCTACTCACCAAACCTATCTCTAGATGATAAAGTACCTCTTATGGTATGGGGTTTGATATTTGTACACCAAATATTTGTACAATCAATATAGCGAGGGGTGGTTCTCACATTAAGCATTTTGTCCTATTTTCTGACAAGATCATGCTCACACTTTATGAAGTTAAGTTTAGTAAATTTATTCTTTGCCATTATGATTGTTCCATGTAGTGACAAAAGTAGTAGTATGTAACTGGTGGATGCACTCTATTTCAAACATGCTTGGTGGTTGTTGCTGCGGAAGTTTTCATTTCTCACACAGTCACCATCTTGCATGTGAACTTGGTGTACAATGAGCAACTGCTGAGCATGCTCCTACAATACATCACTGAACAAACGCCTGCATACAAAAACACAATGTGTAGGATTCTTGTAGCTACAGTCAAACCTGTGCAGAGACAATTCTGTATTCTTCAGCAGTTTCCACCTTTGATATTTTTTGCAGCCAATTTTTTTAATTTTTAAACACGAAAGGAACATTTTAATTCAATGTGAAACACCCCAAAACAACGCTAGACATAGCCATTTTAAGGAGAGTTTCAATGTTTCAATGTTGAGTGTTTGAATGCATTATCGGTAGTAGAAAGGTGGTTTTTGGGTATTAACCCTTAAACGTACCGGTCCTTTGAATAGAAGTAGATACTAGCGTCAAAAATAGATATTAGCATGGTTCAGATGTAGGTGAGGTGTACATGAGAGGACCATTGCAAGCATCAAATCTACTCAACAAATTTGACATACTTGCATTTGGAGGCCTCTCCAATATTATCAACATCTCCTCATCACAAGAGATTTGCTTTAATTGGTAGAGAATTTAATAGGCTTGCAAAGATTGAACGAAAGTCATCCAAGATTGTATGAGAAAGTTACAAGGCTTTGAATCTATTCGTGATCCAGTTCCTAGACGCTAGAATGTTTAGAGGTTAATCCTTAACCCTTTGACGTGCCTACGTCCACATAGTGGATGATGAACAAATTCAGATTATTCTCTTGACTATATACATGGAGAGTTTTCATCCATTCAAATTTTTCTTGGTTCTTGTGCTAGTTGATTATCATTTGTACGGTATGGATTTTCAAAATAAGATATTGTGATTTTTTTTTAAATAACATAATTGGCTTATGTCAAGTTTCATTCTTAGTTCAAAATGTGAGACCTTAAACATGATTTTCCAAAATAAGTAGAATCAAATAATGGAAATCATACCATTTCGTAGTGCATGTTATTCCAATTTCATTACAATATTTTTAAATTTCTTTGGTTTATTTGGGATTTTAATTGAATTTCAAAATAGAATCTTGAATATTTAGTCACAATTTACTAATTTTAAGATGACAAATCCAACTTTACAGATGTGATTTTTACATTGACATTTACAACTTAGCTTTGTATATCAACTCCATTTTTGTTACTCATCAAACATTTTATAATGCATCGTTGAAATCAGTATTGAATCGTGACGTTAAAGGGTTAAACAACATTTCAGGTCCTCAGTGAACAGCCCGAGCATCTATGAAAGAATATGGATTATATATTTAGGCTAGGCAGGGATGCATGACCAATCACAACAAAGAAACAAGCACACAAGGAATCAATTGGGAACTTGGGCAAAAATCAAATGATCCTCTATTACCTTTGATCTAGAAATTGCAAACAAGCATGGAAGAATTTGTTATTGCAACTAAGCACATCAGATGCCTCACGTTGTTGTGCATTCAATGGTCTATGCTTGGTTAAAAGTAGTTGAGTAGTGCTCCTACTAGAAGCAAGAGGACGTTTGTA
The DNA here is from genome assembly GCA_022496805.1 of Pohlia nutans. Lineage (NCBI taxonomy): Eukaryota > Viridiplantae > Streptophyta > Bryopsida > Bryales > Mniaceae > Pohlia > Pohlia nutans. Next base: position 4,121,062 of record CM040105.1, read on the forward strand.
TGGTACGGTCCACTAACTCCTCTAACTAATTACATTTTGGTGCACATTTGTGCACTTTGAGCATTTTGTCAAAAAAGCTAACTTTCAAACCAATTTGAAATTATATACCAATGATTCAATGAAAAATGAGTGAACCAACTTCTAGATTTATGTACATATTATCCAAAAAATAAAATTTTAGAATGTTGAAAGTTTTGAACATCAAAACTCCCATTTTAATATCGGTTTTACCAATTTATGATCAAACTTTGAATATAAATATAGCTCACTCTAAACCCTATAAAAAAATAAAAAAATAAGCAAACCTTTAAAACTTCATTCTCAAGTACATTTAAAAAAAAATCCACCAAAAAAGTTTTTAAAATTTGAGAACAATTAATCCCTCCCAAAAATAACACATTTTTAAAATTTGAAACTTCAATCAATTAAAAAAAAATTGAAAAAATTGGAAGATATTTTTCTTCACATATTTGAACACTGGAAAAATTCATAGCTCAAAATTCTATTCACAACCCTCTATTCTTCTTCTTTTTTAGAATTTAGAGTGCATATTATGTACTGTGACAATACTCTAGTATACCCTTTGTTTCATCTCCCATTAAAATATAATGCCAAATTTTTAATTTTCTATCAAATTTTTTTTCTCTTTTATTGGTACAGTCCATCCAACCACTTTAGATTTCACAAAAATGATTTTGTCTCTCTGATTTGAATTTTTCAAATTCTCAAAATCCTCAAAAGAGTACATAGGGACAAGAATTCTAGTGGACCGTACTATACAAACATCCAAGACTCTTTAGTAATCAAGCCCGTGGGGCTCTGAAAGAAGTTTAAGGATTAAGGAATAGTGTTTGAGTTTAGTGTCAAAGGTCACTATTGACACCAAGTTAGTGGGTGGTTGCAAGCTACGGTCACCCAAACTTTTTGTCGCGGCATGCAAATTTGTACACTTACCCAATCTTTGGAAAATCATCAATAAATATTGGAATGGAATTTTGTGACGAAACAAATTGCATTGTTTCTAGAATTCTAAAGTTAAGATGTCTACCACAATAAAGTTTGCAAATTTTCAATCTTTCTATCCAAATTAAGCATTTCTACTTAGATTTGGTAGCTTGTCAAAAGTGCACCTATTTTTAAGGAAATGCTAGAAGGGGGTCAAATTTGAACTTCAAAAATTTATAGCAACATACCACAAGTGTGTACAAAGGTACCATATTTTATTTTTTTGGGTACTATGCTTACTTATTTTTTAATTAATTGTTTGGTGATGTTTTTGTTTTTTAAGATTTTCGTGCAGTTAAAACTTTTTTTTGGATTTTTTTTTTTGGAAATGAAATAATGGTTCAATTTCCGAGGTGGGATATGAAATGCATTTTTCATAAAACCTAGCTAAGGATGTTATGTAAAAAAGGCTCTAATTACCCCTACTCGGTAAAAAACAGAAAAGGCTATTGAGTAATGCCCAAAGACTTGAAATTAACTTAACAATTGCTAAAGTGAAAGTATTAGCATAAACCCTATTTGGGATGGTGAAATTTTTGATCTAATTGAAAGTTGAGAGGTGCGCATTACTACGCTAGTGCACGAGCTGCATGGCCTTTAGCTGCACAAGCTGCACTCCCCACTTGGTAGACCGTAGCTTGCAATCACCCTAGTGCTAGTAGGGCATTGAGCACCAAACTTAATCCTTAAATGCCTACAACCCTCTCCAAATTGGACAATTTTGCCAAAATGCAATTAAGAGGGATATTTTGAAGTTGATGTGTGAATAAAAGTTGTACATTATGAATTTTAGATTCTATCCATATGGTTAAATCTATGATTGCAATCACCAATATTTTGTATAAAATTTGAAACTTAAAAATCAAACTCTTTTGTAATTCAATTACAAATAAGATATTAACAATCTCTGGATGAAATTTGTTGTGATGGTTTGAAATGTAATACTCTAAGTGTAGTGATTTTTTTTAGATTTTTGGTTTTTTTAATTTTATGAGTTGATTTTTCAAGAGCACTTTTGAACACTTTTGAAATAAAATATTAGAAATATTTGGTGAATCAGTGCAACATGAAACAAGGCATAATAATTTCACAAGTCATCCCCTTTCTAATTAGTTCTCACATGCATGAAGCTAACTTCCCATAAAATCTACAGTAAGAAATTCACACTGCAAAAAGTGCTTGACGGATGAGAAAATGTGGAAGAAATTTGTACATCGTCCAAAATATGGACGCTTAACCCCTAAACGTCAGAGCATCCAGAAAGTGGACGACTAACAGATTCAAACCCTTCTCACGTTCTCATCAATGCTTGGATGAAAGTCATCCAAATTTTTGGAGATTCTTCATCAAGTTGTTGTCCTATCTAACGGTTGGATTTAGTCATACTTGATTACATGTTTTTCTAAAATTACAAATGTAGAAGTATGTCAAGTCGTTGACCAAGCCAAAATTGCGTTGACTATAGTTCAAAAGTGGCCTTGCAAAAATGAGGTCATAGATTTAAAAAACACAAAAATTTCAAAAAATCACCATGTTTAAGAGTATCTCATTTCAAATTCATTCCAACAAATTTTACTCAAAAAATGTTAAAATTTTGTTTGTAATCGAATTTAGAAGGAATTTTTAATTTTAAGTTTCAAATTTTATAATTAAATATTGGTGATAGTATTAGTGAATCCAATTGTACGGATGGAATCTAAAATTAAAAATCTAAAACTTTCATTTGTATACCAATTCCAAAATATTCTTCTAAATAGTACTTTATGATGATTTTTCTCAAATTTTCAATTCTAGGGATACCCTGGTACGTTTAGGGGTTAAGCAGTTAAGGGTTAAGCACTATTCTTAATTACTAATGATGTTTGACAACAAATCTCATTGCGCTACTACACTAAAATGTGGAAAAACAAGAGGCTAGTTAGTATTTACCCTAGATTTACTTTTACGGCTTGTTTATACTATTCAGCCATGTAACCCCTGGTGGGGCAGAGACAATAAAATATTAAAAAAAACTTACATGATTTGAAGATTTTGCAACTCAATGCTGAGTGTTTTTCGACACACAGGAGCAGCACGGGTTTTGGTATCACTTTTGCACAAAAAACTAAGAGCAGTTTTCCATGGCGGATCTCCTCCAGCACCTCACTTCCATGCACGAGAATCCAAGAGCTCATGACATACCTCATACTTCGATTTGCTGCTCAGAGATCTACCAATATATAACATACCCAACCGTCAGGGTCAGCATCTTGCGCTGAATAATTAAGTTTTTTGGAAATTTCTTTTTCAACAAATGTCGATTCATGTCAAGATTTTATTTTTTCTCTATACAATATTGATTTTTTTGAAAAAAAAAATACAGAAACATAACGTTCAGTAGCATACACTATCTCTGCCTTAGTTCTATAGTAGATGGTGTGGAACAATACTTCATTAGTAGCTAAGTGGACAGGTGGAGGCTCAAGGTAAAGAGCAGAGTGCATGAAAGAAAGGCAGTGGACATGAAGGCTACTGAATGTTGTAAAGATTTGAGCTTCTCCTCTTATAATTATATTTTGTCGATCCTCACAACCGACTAAGATACTCACTGAACCTCTTTATAATAACCCTCTCTGTCTACAATGACATTCTAGAATATCCTGCACACTTGAAATACTATCATTGATAGCGGCAGACTTGTCACACATTCAAACTATGTCACAGTGAAAAAGTTGTGACCAGATCGAGGTGATGACATTAAAGAGGTTTGAGTGTATCAAAATTGTTTGCAGAAGTGGCTTTTAACATATGTTGCGTCCTACTAATTGAACTTTGTCTTACTAAAACCAGATACTGGCATTACAGATCTTTTTGCAGCATTGCTCAAATCAGTACCTGTCACCATCACATGGAGGATTTTGCTTGCCTAATTGAGCCAGACCTGATTACTGTAGGGATCAGTGGTGTTGTGCCACGAAACAAGTAACTGCAGAACAAGAGGGTCTTGGCCCATTCATGGCCCATTCACACCAAGGCCCTGCCGCACTTGCATCTGCGTTCCCGAAATGGAAGAAGGTAAAATCGAGGAACAAATAAATATTCAAAGCCTTGTTTTTTCTTGCTGTAACTATTGTTCAAGCACTGTGCAACTGCATTACAATGTTGTAAGTAGAGCCATGCTCCTTTTTTGCTTGCATTCCTCTCTGTCACGCGTTAGAGTAATTTCTAATTGCGTATTTTATATTTCTTGGTTGACAACAGATTCCCTCAAAGTTACCTGACGCATGCATACATGCGGCATCATTGGTGTATGTGAATGGGCCATCACACTAGTCACCCAACGCAAGTGCGGTAGAGAATCTGTGCGTCAAGAAAGTTTTTGGTAGCTACAGTGTGTTCCTGTAAAAAAAATAAAAATTAACTTGACGCATGTAAGAAGCTACTACAATGCATTTTGGGTGCCGCAAGAAATTTGCGCTTGACCAACGCACATGCGCTGGCCAAAAGCAGGAAGAGACAAGGCTCTGACACCACAAGAAATTGTATATTATTTTTGAAATTTACCTTGCAACAATCTAGGAACGCAATCTCGAACGTAATGCAAGTGCTGAAGCTTCTTGGTGTGAATGAGCCATCTACATATGAACATTATGAATCCTTTAGAGCATGCGCACCCTATGTTTGTATGATGGATCCCTTGACTATGGAAACTGGATGAAATGAACTTGCATTTAACCCCTAAATGACAGAGGGGGTAAGAACAAAACCTAGATGTGTTATAAAATATTACTTTTGCAACTTTAATGAAGTTTGGTCCAAAACAGAAAATAAGAAGCATGATGTTTAGTAATTATCCTTATGGTCAAACTTTCAAAGAATGTTTTAGATACTCATTTAATGAATTTAGAAGCATTTATCATTGAATATTGAGCAAAATTACAAATTTTATTTTTAGAATTTGAAATTTGGTATAATTGGTTAAAATTGAACATTCTATTCTAAAATTTTAAAGGATTTTTTTCAAAGGAGAGAACATCATCACTTTCCCAAAGAGTAAGTTTTATAACACTAGGACACTGTTGAGGTGTTTGTCTTTGAAAAATTCTCCTTAGTGGAGTTTAACTTGGATTGACATGATTCAAATTGGGTTGGAAACTAGACTTGATTTCCTATTTGAAAGTATTTATATTTTTTATAAAAATAATTTTTCATCCTGGCCCGTAAAAAAAGGGCAACAACGATAAAATGATTGTTCGATCACTTAGGAGTTAATAGTGAAAATTCAAGGTGAGTCAGAGAGACACAAAATATAAGCATGATATAGTGACATCAAAATATGTCCTTCTACAGCTAATTTAAAGAAGGGATTGGTATCCTATAATGATGAACAATTATAGAAAAACAAGAAGTGTCTATGAAGATAGGAGTTTTACTAATGCAAATAAATTCGAGCTCTCCACCCAATCGTAAAGGTATGATCAAGAGCCTCATTCCTGAGCTCTTATACAATTGGTCTAAGTATTTTAGACTATTTGCAACAAGTGCAAATACACATAGTCAATTACCTAGTAGACTATAGTGACTACCGCCATAACGGCTATTACCGTCATGTCGGCTATGATGAGTATGATGGCTACTACGGCAACTATATGACTACGCCGCCTACAAGTTGTTAACTAACAACTTGTCGAAGTACATAACTAATACATGTTCTAATAGGAATTACTAACACAGTAAATGTACTTCTAACAACAATAATGATCACCCATGTATAGTGATTGTGATTGGTTCATGTACTAGTATATAGAGGGACACATAGCGGTTCAAAGGTGTGGAGGTGACACCAAATCTTGAATGTGGTTATAGTGGTCAATGTGTGAATTGAAGGGAGAAGGGTGTGCATGCTCTTAGGGCCTCTTTACATGTGGAGTCGGTGGGCAAAGGTATCACTAAAAGACAACCACCGATGATCAGTGAAGGCGCAAACTACTGACAGAGTTCCACCGATATCAATGTAGAATACATTGTTGACAGCACAAGAAAGTGTTTTGCAGATTTCGACATCGGTAAACGAATCCACCCACTGTAGGCTACTAGCAGCTTAGGCGCCTTTTTGGCTAATAATTAATTAAATTGCAAAAAACGGTTAGGTAGTTCAAAAAAGAATATCTTAAATCAGACAGTTTGAAATTATAGTTAAAATATAAGCTAGACATTCATCCAGTTTCATAGATATTCATCGTTACTTTCATCACAGATGGCGGCTTCTTCTACCCTAAACTTTTACCCTAATTGCTAGCATTAGTAAACTTAAGCACACACATTGCTGTATGCTAGGGTTTTGTCATGTGTCAATGGTGTTGCTATTACCAAAGGTGGATAAGGCAAAAAGCATCATCCACAAAGAAGAGAGGCAACTGCACAAACTGGTTCCTCTCTTCTCTTTGGGATCCAATTCATGTTGCAATGAGAATACACAAGAACTATACTTCCACATTGAAGTATTTGCAATCAAAGTACAAGCTTCCAAAGGAGATTGGAAATATCTATGATGATTTTACTAGATGCATTCTTTTCAATTGGTTCACCCCCTCTCAAGAATCAAAAAAGTGGTGAAAAAAAAATTATGATAAGAAGTCTTCTTTTACTGAAGGTTCTCAGCATAAATATGTGCTTCATCATTTATTAATCTAGAGGAGGATATAATCGAAGTGCTTCTAGCTTTTAGAGAAGCAGGTCAGCCATTGTTTGCATCTAGTGTAAGAACTAGAATCAGAACCCTAACTCTCATAAAAGAACCCAAGTTACTCCAACAAGAAGGAAAACAGCTTTCAAGGTCAGTTTACATTAATTGGTGTTGTGAATTTGTAAGAGAAAATTAGATTGGAATTACAAGAAGGTTACAGGGACAACAAGAAAGTTACCAAAGGACTGTAAGGAACAAGGCTTGAAAATAGCACACAGAGTTGCCTATCTAATCAAGGCTTACTCCATCCTTGAGGAGCTATTTGTCAATACAAATTAGACAGGCATACATTTAGTTCCAACATGAGGAGCTTGTATATGGGAAAAGAAAGATCAAAACATATTTTAATCCATGGGGCAGATGACAAAAGGAAAATTGCAGTGTCCGTTTCATCAACAACATTTGGTAACGTTTTAATTACCATTCCAAGTTGTCTTTACAGGGACAACTCCAAGGTGCTTACCTCCAATTAATGCTGGTTGAATTGTATGTGAGGACGCTGGATGGCATCTCACATACTTTGAGAATCATTGGTCAATTGTAGGAACATGCAAATCAAATTGTGGAGAAGATATTGCAACCATATAGAGAAGAGCTACTACACTCACTCTAGTGGTACAATCATTTCTTTGCATTAGTTTCTTCATTTGATATTTTGGATCACATTGTCACATGACCTATGGCACATGACCCACTTTACATCATACGCCATACATTTTCAATGATGCACACATGAAGCTCATCTGAAGTAGGAAAACAACAGAAATTGATTATCACAAACCCACGAAGCTCATCTGAAGAAGGGAAACAACAAAATTAGATCATCACAAACCCATGAAGCTCATTTGAAAAAGGGAATCAACAAAAATTTGAGCTTCACAGATACAATAACAATCAAGAGAATATAAAATCCTGAAATCAGCTAGCTCTAAAGCTGCTGTAATCCTGTGAGCTGCGGCACTTGCTAGAAGCCTCCTCATACCTCAGTGCATCAACTTCAAAAGAGAGGTTGGAAAAAGCAATGCCTCTTCAACAGATGGCACTCCCAGCACCTAATCTCATCTGCAACAGCTATGCAAAAGGACAATCAAAGTTAATCAAAGTTAGGGTTTAGAAAGGGTTTGAGCTTCAATTTCTCGTGGCAACAACCACAACATCAAAATGTGCATTCCAATTCCACAACGTAGTTATCCCCTCATTCAATCTAACACACAAAAAGCTGGAGCAAAAATCAAGCAGAGTTACCAGATTCGTGAGTGAGCTCCTTGATCATATGGTTGGTTTCTGTTTCGAGCGTTGTGAAGATTGTGGTTCTGAAGTTGAATCAGATAACCTTACTAACCTCGTGTTTCTAATCAGCTCATTTCACAAGAGTCAATTATTCGGTCAACTTTACATCGTCGTGAAAGAAAGAGAAGACAAATCCTATATGGGCCCAGTAATTAGGGTTCCACATTTGCGCTACCATGATTCTAACTTGGAGCGGAAATTGAAAGGCCAAAGCTGTAAAGCTCAATGTGAAACCCTAAACCGACTTAGTCCAGATTCCTCATTTTGTTGTCTCTCCACCAGGGGAGAGACTACGGAAACGCTTCGTTTTTGAGGAGTTACCAGGAGTTATGCGCTTGGACAATAAAATGAAGCCGTAAAAGTAAATCTGGGATAAATACTAAGGCAGAGACTCCGCAACTAGACGCTTGTTTTGATTAGGGTTTGGTGGAGAGAGAGGAGACTGTCAGATTGCCTCATGTGGACCTCGATGGCTACGCAGGAGCTATGGTACTTAAGTCATAGAATACTCTATGCTCACAACCATGCTCATGAAGATAGTAACCCTGATGCAGGTAACCTGCAAATTATGAAAAGGGGGACTTCATGAATTGCTCTATTATGTTATATTCTATGGGTAGGATTAGAGGCTTCACATTGAATGGCCTAATTTGATGTTTGCAAAATGTGCTCTTACAGATGCAGTATCCTACGTCATGGTTAATTTTGACATAAATTAGTTGATTTTTGAAAGTAGTGTCACATGTCATCTTGTGATTGGTTTAGGATGACGTGGATCTCTCAAAATTTGACATGAAACACCAGGTTGTCAAATCTGACCCTCACATATGGTATTTGGAAATATATGAAATGGAGATATTGTTGAGAGATTAGAAGGGAGACTAAGATTAGGAGAATGTTTGAATACACCATATTTTGGATTAGAGGACGGGTGTTAGAGCGATTGGATGGGTTTGGCACTTCCTCAAACCAAGACCGATGTCTTTCACCAATGCGCTCTCATTTTTATTAGAGGAGACTGAGAGGAGATTGAACAATGAATCGGTTGTCTATTTTCTACTAGAGCGGGGCCTGGTTTCCTATGGAGAGTAGTTCTAACCCTTTGAGGTCCAAATGATGCACCGATTTCAAAGATGTGTTATAAATTTTTTGACGAATAACAAAGATGGAGTTGATAAACAAAGCAAAGTTGTAAATGTCAATGTGTAGATAACATTTGTACAGTTGGATTTATCATATTTTTTACTAATATTTTTAAATTATTTTCTCAAGATTTTATTTTTAAAATCAATTAAAAATCCTATATTAACAAATTTTAATTAAAATTTGTTGTAATGAAGATTCCTCAGAAGATCCATACCATACAAATGGTAGTCAACTAGCACAAGAACAAAGAGAAATTTGGATGAATGAAAAATGTCACTATATGTAATCAATGGAGGGATCAATGCCTGTTCATTGTCCATTTTCGAAACTTTAACATACCAAAGGGTTAACCCCTAAACGTCACAGCGTCCAGTTTCTAAACAACTAACAGATTCAAACCCACCCTATGTTCTCATCAATGCTTGGATGAAAATCATCCAATTTTTTGGAGATACGTCACTAAGTTGTTGTCCTATCTAATGGTTGGATTTAGTCATACTTGAGTACATATTTTTCTAAAATTACAAATGTAGAAGTATGTCAAGTCGTTGACCAAGCCAAAATTGCATTGACTGTAGTTCAAAAGTGGCCTTGCAAAAATGAGGTCATAGATTTAAGAAACAAAAAAATTTCAAAGAATCACCAAGTTTAAGAGTATCTCATTTCAAATTCATTGCAACAAATTTTACTCAAAAAATATTAATTTTTTTTTGTAATCGAATTTAGAAGGAATCTTTAATTTTAACTTTCAAATTTTATAATTAAATATTGGTGATAGTATTAGTGAACCAAACCGTACGAATGGAATCTAAAATTCAAAATCTAGAACTTTCATTTGTATATCACCCTGGTACGTTTAGGGGTTAAAGTGATACAACTCGGGTTACTTTGTCACGACCGAACACAATATGAGATTAAAAAGCTAAGATGTTACTTCACGAGCTTAGAACATCCACTATTAACATGCTTAAATTTTAAATTTTGAAAATCTCTGAACATACATGAGGTGTAAATTGAGTTCAATTGCGCAAGATCCTCTCAATGAATAGTGGCAAGATGCTCTTAATCTACAATAATTTTGTGTACTTCCAAAATAATAGTATCATATACATGTTTCTACCTATAAGGAGATCAACAATAATGTTTCTTGCCAAGGACATTGTTATACCAAAATGGTTTGTTCTGCATCTTTAGTATGAAATTAATTCAAATTTTGAGAGGATCTTCAAGAAACAAGACATCAAAAACTTCTACTTTAAATATTATTTAAAAAAAGAAGAAGAACATTAGTCTAAAGATCAATCATAAACTTAGAAAGTATAGAGAACAATTTTATTGATTACACTAGACATAGATAGCAAGTGCTACCTTATAATTTTAAATTTTAGACTTAAATCCGAACCGTAAGTCTAAGGACCCTAAATCCATAGGAACTAATTCGAGCTGCATATATACGTTTTCACATAAAGTAAAGAGACTTATTAATACCAATTTGCAATGGCAACATTCAAGGGAAGACTTTCTCCGTCATGGAGGTAAAGTTTCGAGTGATCGTAGTGTCCCTCCAGTTCTGCAGTATTCAATAGCTAGAAGAGACGCAAATGGGATCTGAGGGGTAAAGAGAACATAAGGTTCTTTAGCAATTAGTGGAGTCCATCCTTTTCAACAGTAGCACAGTAGACGCTTCAACAGTGTCTCACCATCCAACTTCTTTATCTAAAGATGATGTGAACTTACCATGATTTGGGGATTTGCTACAGTGATTTGGGAATAGTGGTCAAATTCTGAGGTGTTGCAGAGAAGAGCTAAAGAACCTTACGAAAATTGTGAGACAAATTGATACAAATAAGATATTTAAAAAACATACAATATACAATAATCTATTATAATACAGAACGTGCATGCATGCACGCGAGGATGGTTCTGCTGCTAGGCTCCAACACAAGTTAACCAAGTATATAATAATAATACTCAGCAGTTCATGAGTATGCGAGCAGATAACAATTCTAGGTCAGATTATGTTACAAGCAGTACTGTAGGTTGATAGGAGTTCGGCACAAATTAATTCAAAATTTCATGAATATGCCACGTGTTGCTTTCCCGAGGTTGCTTTTTGTTTGGTTGTTACATCTGAAAGAGTCGACGTGGAAGACCAAAAAGATGATGTCATTTCTCGAAGTGCCAGAATTGCTATCAGCTTCCGGTATTCAATCTGAAGACCATCTCTTTACTAATACATGACTGAAACTTACCATGCTCGGAGTTCGTAAGGATGGAGTGTTCCCAGGCAGTCGGGTCTTTCCCTCTATGCCCTAACTTTTGTGAGCAAAATATTATTGCATGTCATTACACTCAAATCTCTTTAATCTAACCACCTTGGTTCCCAATTTTTTCACTATGACATAGTTTGAATGTGTGACAAGTGTGCTAAAGTGAATGATAGTGTCACAAGGATATTCTAAAATGTCATTGTAGAGATGGTCATTATAAAGAGGTTTGAATGTAAACTGAAAAGGGCAACCTATAGGTGCCGCTAACCAACGATGATGACTTGCCAAACAAAAAAAACATAGAAGGAAACATGTAATACCTGATGAAGTATGAAGTATGTGACCAAATTTGCATGATTGGAGTAAGTTGAAACCCCCAAAATTCCCACTCTAACACTTCCTAAATTCCCGGCCCGTAAAACCCACTAGTATCAAAATTATACATCCCCCCCCCCCCCCCCCCGGAACTTCAAAAGGTCCATTTCTGTTTGACGGGCGACAAGTGCATTGTCATAAGGCCAAGTGCAAAAATTCCTATTTTAGTGTTGATCAGCTAATTTTTTTGTAGCTGATACCAATATCGCCAATATAACCCGTAACTGCAATAAAACATTCAAAGGTTTGCCTAGATGTTCAGTATGACCTTCGACCTCTGTAGCTAAACAATGAAGTTAGACCATCTTTTGAAACATTAACCCTTTAACGTCCCAATTCAACACTGTTTTCAAAGAAGTGTTATAAAATGTTTGATGGAAACCAAAAATGGAGTTGATGTACAAAGAAAATTTGTAAATGCCAATGTGAAGATCACATCTGTACGATTAGATGTATCATATTTTTTTATTAATAATTTTAAAATAATTTTGCAAGGTTTTCTCTTGAAATCCAATTAAAAATTTTGAATTAACACAATTTTTTTTAAAAATATTGGAATGAAATTGGAATAACATGCACTACGAGATGGTATGGTTTCCATTATTTGATTCTACTTATTTTGGAAAGTCATGTCTAAGGTCTCACTTTTTGAACTAAGAATGAAACTTGACATAAACCAATTGTGTTGTTTTTCCAAAAATCATGATAATCTATTTTGAAGATCCACACCGTGCAAAGGATAGTCAACTTACACAAGAACCCAAAATAAAAATTGGTGGATGAAAACTGTCCACTTTGGATGGAAATCAAACAACTTTAATCTGTTCGTCGTCCAATATATGGACGCTGGCGCGCTAAAGGGTTAATGTTCATATCATAATTTAACCTGTCATACAGTAGTTGATGTTTTTAAAAGCTCAGGACACTAGTAGGAAATGTGTCGTTTTTCACTCACTATAAATGAAAAAGGAATGAAACCACGCCATGCACATGGTTTATGTCAGTGCTGGTGAGTAGTTTTGGTCACAAGAAAAAAAATATATATTAAGCTTAATATCCAGCCACTCTTCACGGGAATGAAAAACGACATGTCTTTTACTAGTGGGAGGCAAGCTACAATCATCTCTCAATGGATGAATTGATAAATATTAGGTGGGATTGTGCAGAACAACATTCTTTGTTAATACAACTACGATCCCGTTTGATAGAAAGCTCACATGGGGCATTTAACACATACAGTCAAACTACCGTGTCCGGACCTTCCCTTTCAAGCGTTCACAAAGGTAAAGTTGCAAATCTAGACATAAATAAATGCAAGTTGCATATAATTTGCCACTCCCTTATTTTAAGGATACTTTCAAGAATGTAATGGCTTCCCATCTGGCATTTGTTTTGGGACAGTGTTCCTTCAAGAATTTCTTCATGGGAATTTTCCGGATGTGCTCTGGGAACTTGGAAATCAGCAATTGATAGCATAATTTTCAGTGTGACTATCCCCGGCGATGGCCACGATTTCCGCTGATCTCCACTCTACTGCAATCATCAGACATATTATGTGCACAACGAGAACAAATTTGAAGCTCAAGGCACTCTCATGTCACTAGTAGAAGACTTGATGTTTTTCATTCCCCATTTTGTGGAAACAGTGAACAGTGGCTGAATATTATGTTTATATTTCTGTCTTCTTGTGACTAAAACCACTCACTATCACTGACACAACCCATGTGCCTGGTGTGATTTCATTCCTTTTTCATTTATAGTAAGTGAAAAAACAACACATTTCCTACTAGTGTGTACATCAGGAACTTCAAGGCATGTGAACATGGTGCCATGATGGTGCATTGAGATTCAATTAAGATAATTTGGTGCCAACCTCCATACCAACCTAGTATGGATAAAATGACATTAAATTGACTTGTATGTGGCCTTTGGTGTCAAAATGGCACCAAAATAGTCTGGCCCAACTTTCCTGATGTATGCTCCTCAATTCAAATGCATGATAACAGAATTAAACGATGTAATTCGTTTCTCTGGATTGGATACCTATAGGAAGAAATCTACCGGTAATTCCTGCACAACATTAGAAATCTACCTCTAATTATTTGCCAGACAGGTCTGTAGTATTGAAAGAGAGTACGTAGAAAGTAAAAGAAAACCCCACAAGACCTCTATCCTGTGTTGTTTCTCTTGTTTTCATGTGTTATGTGCTACTCAAAGCAAATGAGATTCATTTCTCTGAATAAAGAAAAATAATGTGGATACTAATTCATTCAAAGTTTTATGTTTTGTGCATTGACTAAACACGAGCAGTTGCCAAAACACTTGAAAACTTTTACACATTGAAAACTCAAAGCCTATTGCACATTTAGGAGAATCCTCTTATAAGAATTCACCCAGAGAAAGTTGTATCCTTAAGCATCTGTCAATACCTGCAAAACAATATTAATACTGATAACTATTTGCCAAAACCCTAGAGTAGAAAGTAAAGGATAAAATCCTATCTTCTGCTTGCATGTATTAACCCCTAAACGTCCTCACCCCTCTCCAAATTCGGCAGTTTTGCAAAGATGCATGATAAAATGCACTAAGACAGATATGTTGAACTTGATGTATGAATAAAAGTTGTACATTATAAATTTTAGATTCTATCCATATGGGTTAGATCTGTGATGCTATCACCAATACTCTTGTATAAATATTTTGAAACTTGAAATTCAAAAATATTTTGTAATTCAATTACAAATATGATATTGACAATCTATGGATGAAATTTGTTGTGATGGGCTGAAGCGTAGTGATTTTTGGAGATTTATTGGTTGCTTAATTTTATGAGTTTGTTTTTTCAAGAGCACATTTAGACTAAAGTCTTTGAAATTTTTGGTGAATCAGTGCAACATGAAATGAGGCATAATTTTTTTCACAAATCATCCCCTTTCTAATCGGATCAAATATGCACGAAGCTATCTTGCGATAGAATTTTGTAGTATTCTTTTTCCTTGCAAAAAGTGCATGACAGATGAGAAAATGTGAATGAAATCTGTACATCGTTCAAAAAATGAATAGTTAGGCAGTTAGGGGTTAAGCTTAAAGTGTGTTACTAAAAGCTAAGAGAAAACTTAAAGAAAGACCTGATGCCAACATCAGCTAGGATAATTTTAATTTTTACCATCGGAATCATCACCTCTCACCACTGATTACAACAAATTCATCAATAGCCTTGATTGATTTTAACCCCTAAAGGACCAAGGATTCATGGTTTTAAAATGTTACATTCAATTGATCATACTATGAACAATGTAATTTAGATGAGACCAAATTTTATATCGCAAAAATCAGTGAAGAACATTGCATACAATTGGTCAAAAATAAATAAATTTGAACAAAAAGAAGTCCACGTAGGACCTACTCAAAACTACCAAAAAAACATGACGCCAATTTGGGCTTCTTGGTCCTTGAGGGGTTAACTTTCGCAAAAGAAAAGAGTTGTAACCGACCAAGCACAATGTATACCAAATGGCAAAAAAATTAAAATAAAATAAAATATATATATTATATAATATTATATATATTATATTATATTATATATTATATATATTATATTATATTATATATATATAAATTACCCATCAATAAACAAACCATACTCACCATGCATTACTTTGTTCAATTTTGTAATTATGTATAGCCTATTTTTAATGAGATAAGAATTGTAAATTTACATATAGGGCCATTCCCTTACAACATGTAGGTAGGAAGTAACTCTCAGGCCTGTTCATTGAAAAAAATTAAAAAACAGGAAGGCCAAGCAAATCAATAGCATTGAACACTAAAACGTGGTATTTAGGAAAGGGTTTATAGAATGCGTAGAAAAAATGCTAATAGATGGATTGAATATAGAGAACCAGTTGGTGATTTTCTTGGCATTGGTTTTTTCTGAGATTACAAATCATTCATTAGGAGGCAAACAAACCCACTCAGTGATTGTGAGGTCTCTACATGGGTTAGTGAGTTCCATAGGGTACGCGATTAAAGAATTGGTTGATACAACATGGCATGAGGGCCAAAGCCGACAACAGATTACTAGTCCGTGCACATGATGGTGGAGAAATTGGAGCTGCATTTCCCTCCAATTCGGAGGAATGAGGAAGGCACAAATGTCGCTCAACAAGGATGATACTTCATTGTTCCCGCCGTTGGGCGTATTTCTTTTACTATTCGATGGGATTAATCTTTCAGAGCTTTGTATGGTGGGGATAGCCTCTTGCGTTGACGCCATCGATGTAGGGATCATGTAGAATTTAGCTGCTGTTTTCAAGAATTTTTTAGCAAGTTGTTGAAGAAGATCTTGCTCTGTGGGAGTCTTCCTGCAAGGAAGTTTGTTTTCAAATACCACCTGACCTCGTCTTCTCCAAGAAAATACATATTTTAATGCCAGAGATCTTGAGTAAGAGTGTAAGACAACAACTTTTGAAGTTTGTTTGGTCATCTTCGCCTTAATCGTTGTTGTTGATTGCTTCACTCTACTAGTATCAGAAGAAATTGCGCACAATCTATCATAGGTAGTTTACTTGATGCAAGTTTTCCCTGCCTCCTCAATTTGAAGATTTTAAGCTTGTGGAAAGAAGACTCAAAACGAGCATTCTTTCCCACCCTCTCAAATCTGCGTAGTTGTGATGGCCATGGCATGAGGGCGAGTGGCTCTCTTGCCACTTCAAAACCTGGTTGCTTGCTTATAGCAATCGACCTATTTTTCAAGTTTGATGATAAAATCGCTCATCAAAACTACTTGAACTTCGGATCAAAAAATTCTGCAGGAAAGGAATTTGAAAGAGTTTGTGTAGTAGAAATAGTACTGGAGAAGCAGTATGTTTGAAATGGGATTCAGGGGCGCACAGGGCCGTTCAGTTGAGATTTGAGGTGTTTCTCGGTTGAGATTGATTTCAACCGGAGGCCGCACAGGGAGACTCAGTTGAACTGGGAGAAAAATACTCAACTGTGGTCCCCCCAAGGGAGAAAATTTCTCTACTGTGGTCCCCCCTAGGGAGAAAATTTCTCTACTGTGGTCCCCCACGCCACAGTTGAAAACTACACTACGAAACTCAACGGTGCCTCCCCCCACCGTTGAGTGAAGTCTCAAAAATTCATAAATTCATAAATTCTCTTCAACACAAAAATTCTCTTCTACATAGAAGAATTAATAAACCAACGATTCTTTCTAGCTTAGGTAATTTATTTTTTTTGAATTCTTTCTGTTAGTAATTTTCTCAGTTTACAAACAAAGAATTCTTTGTGAATTTTTTGAATCCTTTCTGTTCTTTCTTTTTGTTTGTAATTTTTTCAGTTTGTAATTTTTATTTTATTTGAATTATTTCTGTTTGTAATTTTTTTTTTATTTGAATTCTTTCTGTTTGTAATTTTTTCTGTTTGAATTTTTTTTGGGATTCTTTTTGTTTGTAAATTGTGTAAATTTTTTTTACAAAGAATTATTTATGTTTGTAATATTTTCTACTTGTAATTTTTTTACAAAGAATTCTTTCTATTTGTAATTTTTTTTGAATGAATGTAATTTATTTACAACATATCATTATATTCCAAAATGATATGTTATATGCCAAATTATAACAATACATTCTTATTTATTTGAATATGACTTTCATATAATTTATTCAATTAAGTACAAATTAAAAAGTTAGATGGTATAGGTTCATACACTAATTAATAATTGCAATTGAATGATTTTTATGAATTAAAAGGTTTAAAGGTGCATTGATGGATTATGATTTCTCATACATCTCTTTATTTTCAACTGGTTTTCCTGTGCGGCCTAGAGTTGAAAAACATTCCAACTAGGGTTAAAAACTTTCAACTGAATTAATTAAACCGAACTTCTTATGCGGCCTACAGTTCAGTTGAAAACTTCCAACCAAGAGTTTAAAATCTCAACTAGCTAAGTTCAACTCAACTAAACTGGGCTCCCTGTGCGCCCCCCCCCCCCCCCCCCCTTAATTTACCGACAAGCTGGACTGAATTGCTGAAGAAGACTTTTCTGCCCGGGGTGCATTTAGTGTTAAACGTGCTTGCGTCACTTCCAAATTAATACCCCTATATATGGTTTTTCTTTCATTAAAAAGAATGATATACATACATATATATAACAGAAAAGAAGCCTAATGTATGTATGCATGTTCAAAGTAAATTTTAAAAACCAATAGCCTAACATATGTATACAATGAAAAACATGGCCTCATAAATAGGCCTGCAATTTTTTCACTACAAAAGTACTTATATATCATTGTTAAAATCATTAAACACATTTTTATCCACAAGATGTAATTCACACAAGTTTTTTTCTACTACAAAATTTATTGTAGCTAGTGCAATAATAGTTCCTAAGTCTACTATGATATGATCTGTCAAGTCATAAATACATAGTGATCTATGATCTTTTTGGTACCAACACGATCCAATCTTCATGTAAGATGGTTGATTCAACAAATCAACTGGTTCTCTATATTCAACCCACCTATTAGCATTTTTTTGTACGCATTCTATAAATCCTTTTCCTAAATACCAAGTATTAGTGGTCAATGCTTTTGATTTTCTTGGCCTTCCCTCTTTTTTTTAATTTTCAATGAAGAGGCTTGAGAGTTACTTCCTACCTACATGTTGTAAGGGAATGGCCCTATATATGTAAATTTACAATTCTTATCTCATTAAAAATGGAGTATGTATATTTACAAAATTGAACAAAGTAATATCCTAAGCTTATGTATATTTTATAAGCCCACCCTAAAATTAATACCCCTTTTGTTCACTCACGTGCTTCCATACGGGATATTGTAGTGCACCCCTGGGCTTTTCTGCATAATATATTTTCTAGGTATGAAAATTCTGCAAATTTTGTGTTCGCAAGAGTAGTTTTAAAATTCTGAAGCTTGTACTTGTTACTCTCATCTCACATTCTCACTTGCAATCACTCACATTTTCCTTCTCATCTCACATTCCCCAAGAACACGTACATTTTGAAGTGGGCGCGGAGTTCCGGAAGCGGGAAAAACTGCCTATACATCCACCTATATACATAAATATATATATATATATAAATACATAAATACATATGCAACATATTTTATATATATATATATATCCACACATACCTACATACATATACAAACCACTATACCCCCATAACCACGTACACCTACATGCACATCTATACACTGTAAATCAACACCCCCCTACCACCATTTGATTCTATTCTCCACCATATTGTTTGCCAACTAACCTATTTGTCCTTGTTTTTTGTGTTTATAGGGCCTACCTTCGACAGAAGGCATCAAGGGTAGCACGCCCCAACCTAGTCCCGGTGACCAAGTTGGAAGCACTTCCCCCAACAGACCCTTCATTCACGCTGGTCCTTGGGCCAGAGTTCCTCTCTCTCTACATTCTCTTCGCATTGGTGGGTTCCATTGGCTTATATCCGCTTGTCAAAGAGTGAAGGAGCCCCTCCCCGGGTTGAAACTTCTCCTAACGATTGCAAACTCAAAAAGTCCCTAACAATTGATTTAAAAGAGTTAACAATAAAGAGGTTGTTACATTAAACTACACTTGTTTTAGGACTATAAAGCAAACAAATACTTTGTAATTTCAAAATGAAAGAATCTTATTAATTGAGAGCCTAAGACCAAAATCATAATCTATCATTGCATATATTTAATCAAACATTATTTTGCTATAAATTAAACAAGTCAAATATGCTAAGCTTAGGATTTGAGAAGTACTTCAAAGATCACTTACACCCATTAGCATAGCATTCCAATAGTGCAAAGTGTTGAATAAATATTTTTCAACTTAAGGTGCAATTATAAGAAAACCAAACCTCATCTTTAACCCACTAAGAGACAAAATCCAAAATTTAACCGAATTTTGAAATTTGGAGAGGCCTTTGACGAAATAATAGTTGTCAAAAAAAATTGAATAGTTTTGGTGAACATGTGGATTAGTACAAGATTCAAGGTGCACCAATTTCTAAAAGGTTTAGATTTTGGGTATAAAATTTATACCTCAAAACATATGCTCTTTTGCAACGAAGGCAATTAATTCTTTATTTTTTAAATTTAAATTTTATTAAAAAAATTCCCATTAATTCTTAGTTAAGTTATTAATATATAATCAACTAACCAAAGTTGTAAGGTCCACACATTTTGGGTGAAATCACAATAGGATGGCCAAAATATGTAGTTACAGCTTCAAATTTGAAAGTTTTTGGGTATTCAGAAAATCTTAGTAATTGTATAAAAAGTATTTTTACATAGAGGACTAAAGAATTATATTAAAAAATGTCAAAAATTTTGATTTAAATTATTTCAAAATTATTAATAACATTTGGATCCAAATGTGTAATCTTAATGATTGTTACACCTCATAAAATGTGTAAAGATTTAAAAAATAATATAAAAAATAATATAAAATAATATAAAATATGTTGAAAAATATTCCAAAGATACAAAATATTCCATTTTAAATATATTTAAACACTTTCCTAATTATTATATAGTGCTAATGACGTAGTAATGATGTAGTAATGGCAAATGTATTACATATTGTACATTTTTTTTTTTGACAAATTTGACGTCCTAGCGTGAAAACGTCCTTTTGCAAGGAAAATCATAATTTGTATGCCTCTTAACCCTTTAGTGCTCAAATGACCACTTTGTGGTCACCGATGTATTGAAAACGAAAATTATGGAAAATCCGTGATGAATTGGATTTAGAATTGTGAAATTCAGATTTTGAGACTTATAATATACATCTTCTAGAAAAAGAAAATTTCAATTTGGAGTTGTACAACTATCAAAATACCTATGAACAAAACGTAAAAATATTGCAAATACTCAAAAATACAATAAATACTTACAAATACAACACATGTACTATGCGGTCTCTCTTGTGTTTGGAAGTTTGTTATCTTGTTTATTTTTTTGGATTGTGTTCTCTTGTTCATGTTCCATTAGTGTATGTGTTCCAATCTTGATCCATGTAGCAACTCCTTTCATATTTTAACGTATAAATTTTTGTCCTAAACCGTACATTGATAAGTCACTCTCACTTGTAAAATTCACAATAATTATGTGTGAGTCCGTTCTTAACATGAAAGATTGTAACGGAGAGGTGTTGACATAGGTCATTGTTGAACATTTTTACGTTCATTTTAGAAAATTTTACCCAAATTCTATTTAACTTTGAAGTCACACACCCTCCAAAATCTCATTTTTGAATGTGCATTATATAGTTTAAAGACATACTATGATCTTCCAATCCCACCATCGCATGATTCTCTAATTTTGGCAAAATGTCTCCACTCCGGTTGAAAACACAATTGTACAATTACTTTCTAATTTAATCCATTTTATTTTTGGTAGTATCAATCATAGTGAAAAAACCCACTGAAATCCAGTGAACCCAACTACAATGCCCAAAGCATTAAAGGGTTAACCCTTTAGTACCCGATTAACCACTAGGTGTTCCGTGGATCATCAAAAAACGAATTGGTGCAAAATTGGTGCATAATCTACAAACCAACTCTAAAGTTCACTTGTGTAATTTACTAATGCGCACCTTATACAAAAAATAAAATTGGTTTGAAGCTATGAAACTACAAATATATGCATGTATAAAACACAAAATACACACTATACGCATTTATAAAACATAGAATACCCACAATACGCACAATACGCACTTTGTAGATTTTGCATTTCTTTCGGTTTTGTGAACCTTTGTCTTGAGTGATTGACATGTATATGCAACTAGTTTTATTATGCTCCTGTGGATGTCTTCTGATCCGTTGTAGTAGTGATTCTACTCTTAAAATCGTATGTACAAACATTTGTCTAAAACCGTATACTTGAGATTCAATTTGAATCAGAAAAATCTTGTAAAATCTATGGGACAACAAATGTGATGTTTGATAGCTTGATTTGAAGAAGATAATAGAGGTGATAAGTAGCTTAATCGAGTGCATTTAATTTTCAAAAATTTGCAAAAGGTCTCTTAAAATGCAGAATCAGAACCACCCCTGAAACGGAGCTCAGTTTCAGCACAACATACAATCCCATCAACACTTAAATTCTCCGCATCCATCGCTCGGATGTTTGTAAAATTTGCACAACTCCATATTCCAATGCTCTACAATTCCATATGATCCAATTCAGTGTGTAGTACATCACATTCACAATGGTGGAGTCCGAATAAAAAAACCCTGAAAATATTAGTCGCATCTCAAAACAGCCCTAGGCAGTAAAGGTTTAAAGTTGTTGCAACCGTACACCACTTGAAACCGGTAAGTTATTTTTTCTCATTAAGGTAGAAGCACCAAAAACTGTTAGGTACCAATTGTGGTCATCTTCAAAAGCACCTGTTTCACTTTAGGAGTTCCCAATCTAATTATTACAAGCATTAATTGTGAATACCAAGTTAGCAATTTGATTGGACTAGAAATGAAAGACAGTTATTGGTACACCTACTAACATCAATAGTGGTCTATGCATATTAAGTTTGAAAATTTATAACAAAATCATACATTGTGAAAAAATTAATTAAAAAATGAGCTTGGTTATTAAACCCAAAGTTTTATGTACTGCAATTTTTTATCATTGAAAATGAGCGCTCCATGTAGGTTGAAATGCTTAAACTGACGGCAACTGTACCCCTTACTTTATACCATGTATATTCATTTTATTTTTTGTTCACCCGATGAAGGTGGATGTACTTATTAGGCCATTACCACCCAACAACATTTAATTCTGCCCTCATGTACTAATAACTTACATTCTAAAATACAAACGTACATATTTGGTACATGAGGATAGAATTCTTAAATGGATGGTAATGGGAATGTCTGCCTTAGACTGCCATTTTTATTGTCTTTGTCTCACAAGGGAGAGACTACAAAAACGCTTTGTTTTCAAGGAGTTACATGGCTGAATAGTATAAAAGTAAATCTAGGTTTAATCTCTCCTCATTCCTGTGACTTTACACACGAGTCCGCATGATTAGCGGTAGTAACACGATGATTAGTGGGTCCAATCGTAACCCGGTGATTAGTGAATCTGATTAGTGAGAAGCTGAGAGGGTTCAAGCCTTCAAGGGAATCCTTTAGTAAATCGGCTCATTTCTATCTGAACAGTGTTTCCAGGCCCCTCCGTCTTCATCGTTGCACTCATTTTTGCAGGGGCAATCCCAGCTTTTCCTTGGGGATTCCGAGGAAGGCAACTCTGCTCCTCCTCCCCTCGCAAGCAAGCATTCTTCTTCTCGGAGCTCCCTGAAAGCTACCATGCCTTCGCTGGGGCTGTGCAGGCCCCCCCTCGTCGTCGCTGCTCCTCCTGCGCAGTCGCATTGCGCCCCCTGTTGCTCCACGTCCGTGTCCCGCTTCCTCGTGGCCGGTCTCAGGGCCAAATGGTCGCGGCAACCGCAGCAGCAGCCACGGGTATGGACAATTCCAATTCCAATTCCTTGTGGCATGGGAGGTAGCTCCCAGATTTGAACGAAAATCCGATGTCGGTCGGGGTTTAGTTGCGATTGAATTCCTTCCAGGGAGTTGTCATGATCTAATGAATTGTTTCAGCTGATGATTTTGTTGTATGAATTCAATAGGGGTATGTGGAGTGCCGGGCGCACGGGAACGAGGCCTTCGATGACAGGAGAAGACCGGATGAATCGTGGCGAGCGTATGCTTACGGCGATGAACTTCCCACACAAGCCGAGGCTGTCACTCAAGGCACACAGACTGTACAAACAGAGTATAAGTCGACTCCAGATTTAGATTACTTGCAGGTGTAGAACTCTCGCCTCTTATCTCTTCAAATTCAATCGCTATATATCTTTTAGGTCTAAGACAATGTGAATTGAGTAGTTTCTTTTCATAGTACATCATTGAAATTTCCTGTACTTCCGTTTGCAGTTCGTGATTCCAATTCTTGCATGTGGTATGAATGTCGGAGTCTGCTACGAAAACCTAAATGGAAAACTGCTTTATACTCACGCTTCGTGTTAGGCTTCGTATAAGTCGACTCCAGATTTAGATTCCTTGCAGGTGTAGAACGCTCGCCTCTTATCTCTTCAAATTCAAACGCTATGAATCTCTTTTAGGTCTAAGATCTGTTGGATAGACAATGTGAATTGAGTAGTTTCTTCTCATAGTACGTCATTGGAATTTCCGTTTGCAGTTCGTGATTCCCATTCTTGCATGTGGTATGAATGTCTGAGTCTGCTACGAAAACCTAAATGGAAAACTGCTTTTAAGGACACTGTTTAGATTACTTGCAGGTGTAAAACGCTCGCCTCTTATCTCTTCAAATTCGAACGCTGTATATCTTTTAGGTCTAAGATCTGTTGGATAGACAATGTGAATTGAGTAGTTTCTTTTCATAGTACATAATTGGAATTTGTTGTTACAGTTCGTGATTCCCATTCTTGCATGTGGTATGAATGTTTGAGTCTGCTACGAAAACCTATTGAAAACTGCTTTTAAGGATACTCACAGGCTGACGAGATCCTTTTTGCAGGAACTTCTAGCTATTCAACAGAACGGACCAAGGGCTATAGGGTTTTTTGGCACTCGTAACATGGGGTTCATGCACCAGCAACTTATTGAAATTCTTAGCTATGCAATGGTTATCACGGTGAGTATTCGTTGTATGTTAATTTGAGACCTAAAACGAACTCTAGTCATAGGTCTTAAATGTTCGAAAGTGGTACATTTTAGGTATGGAGTTGGTTTGGGGTATTTCCTGAGTTGAGACTTGGCATTGGTTGCCTTTCAGAAAACTCTATCATTCGTTTCTACATCTTGGGAACCTCATTTGCCAGGGCACATTTAACTTTACTCTTTACTTTCAGAAAAATCACATTTACACTTCAGGAGCAGCGGGAACAAACGCGGCAGTTATAAGGGGAGCATTGAGAGCTGAGAGGCCGGACCTCTTGACGGTCATTTTGCCTCAGAGCCTGAAGATGCAACCACCTGAAAGCCAAGAATTGCTAGCAAAGGTATGTTACATTATTATTATTCTGCTGTCATGTACATGTTGTGACAATTTCTCTGAAGCCATCTCTATGACTAGTTTGTACAATAGAGGGAAACCCACATACTACTACAGGCTTGATGCTTTGATCCTGGCTTCAGGGTGCTCTTAAAAAACCCTCATAAATCATAAAACTCATGTAGGGTTTGTGATATGACCGCCAAGTCATCCCACTTAGGGTCTAATAATTATGTTTATGGAAAAGGGGTTTCCTAGGGGTTGTCTTTATTGAACTTTGGTTTTTATAAATACCGAAGGGCTTGGGAATGGGGTTTGAATCGTAAATTCCTATGTGAGATAGATATTTCTCACTTGTGCCAAGTATGGCGTGGATGGCTCTGACATGGATCTTGCAATTCCAGGTAAAAAATGTTGTGGAGAGGCCTCACAATGACCACTTGCCCTTGATTGAAGCTAGCAGGTAACAGATTCGTACTACTTTCCTTCAATTTAGATGTATAAATTGCTAGGGTTTCTTCCCTGTGAAACTAATAATTTACTGTGGCATAATGCTTGTGGTCCTACCAATACTGACTTCTTGCTTCAATGAATTGCAGATTGTGCAACATGGACATTTTATCCCATGTGCAACAAGTTATCTGTTTTGCCTTTCACGATAGTAACTTGCTAATGGAGACTTGCAGCGAGGCTAAAAATATGCGTAAAATTGTTACCCTTTTCTACCTGGATTGACAGACGATAGGTCTGTAGTGTTGAATTTGGCAGGAAGCTCCTTCTGTAGTTGATGCTCAAGTATACGATTGAGCACATGTACATGAAGAGAATATGTTCAATTCTTTCTCCAAGCATCTGTAGATCCAATTCTTGTATGAAATCAGAAATCATGGCATGCCATTGTGATTACTATTGGTTCTTATTTTCAGGAAAGGCATTGGTGTTTAGGAACGAGGTTTTGAAAGTAGCGTCAAGTTTTGAAACTTTGTATGCTTCTCTGGAATAGTAGAATGCTGGTTCGAAGTTGTCCGCCGTTGTCTTACTGGATTGGGTAACACTCTTTGTGTCAACCTCTGGTAGCTGGTGCTTCATTGGAATCATTTCGTCTGCTTGTTGCTTCATTCAGGCGTCTGCCTCTTGCGCTTTATCTTTTTCTGCCTGTTTTGCTTTTTCTAGTTCCTGGACATTTCCCTTTTATTCCTTTTGTTCATCATCTGCACTATTATTCGCTTGGGTCCACAGGTGCTTGGGTCCACCTGGTGTCAAGTTCCACAGGGCTGCAGCAGCTGCATCTGCCGCCCGAGGTGTACTGTATTCCAATAGGGCATTGAGTTGCTGAATGGCTCCAGCTTCCACTAACGCTTCTCTGAGCGATTTGTGGAAGGAAATGTTTCTAATTGCGCGGGCTGCAGCTTCTTGTGTCCATGGAGTTCCCGGGCCTGCCATTGCGACCAACACGTCTGCCGCTCCTGCCTGTTTGACATCATGTAACACTCTTGTAACGGTTTCCGATCGAATACAGCAAATCGTATATGTAAGATATTATTTTATGGTGGAAACAGAGATCTCTAATTGACGAAGAATATTAATAGAAGATCCGTGGAAACATCAATATAGTACCTCGATCATGAGCCTGGAATTTTCGAAGCTTTCGGAAGACAGACTCCCCAAAGCATGACAAGCGTACTCCCCAGCCTCTGGCGTTACGCAGTCACTGACTACCTGCGTACGAGATTGAAAAATTACGTGATGTGAAAACCTTATTCATGTAGTCATATACTTCACCACGGTTAGTGAAACGTTCACGACAGTACTGAATTAAATTACAGCATGCATTTTGACCCTCTCTTTTCCAAGCTACGCAAGTTCACGCAATATAGAGCATGCATATGGCATCACCTGGATAAGCTTTGGAATTGCTCCTTCTTTACATATTTCAACACGATTTTGTTCGTTGACAGCCAAATTACACAATGCTGCAGCGGCTATTTCCTGGGTGGTGAATGACGAGAACATTGATTTCCCATCAAGCATTCGGATCAGCCATGGAATGGCTCCAGCTGCTGCTATGCATAGTTTATTAACTTCATTTTTAGCGGACAAATTGACCAATGCCCCTGCAGCTGCTTCGCTTGCTTCCGGTGTGCCCTGCACTCTCCTCCAACAAAATCGTATCAATTGGCAATAAACTAAATCACTAAGCAAAATATCTCGATTTGAGGGATTTGAAGACCATGACTGAGTATAAGGAGTGAGCACATTCAACATGCATACATACAGTAAATATCTCTGCATGTGCGGGCGCTTGTGTCTGGGTTCAGAGTCAACAATGCAACTATTGTTCCTCTTGAATAGCAAGTTTGCTGATTGCATCTGACTATTGACAAAGATCTTGCAATTCTAAGTATGTTTCAACAGCATTAAATCTGACAGACGCAGGACTTCAGTTCAAAAATTTAGAGAGCTATCGCATTTGCGCTGTACATAACAACTATTGTTATGGTTTTTACCTGATGTAGCAATGTGACAAGAAACGGAATGGCACTGGAAGCAGCCTGAGTGATCATAACATTTGTGCTTCGGCATAGAAAACGCAGGCACTTCGCGGCTAGCTCCCTTGAAAGTAAAGTCCCATTCTGCATCTGATAAATCAAAGCAGGTATGGCCCCCACCTCAGCCACATTACAACGACCATCTTCTCCACCATCTTTTGCAAGTTCACAGAGCTCCTTCAGTGCAGATTCCTAGGCATCATGACAACACTGTACATGAGCGTTTGTCACAAGAGTTCCATATTACCCACTTCATATTATTCTACATCCATGGTATAAAATGCGAATCAAAAAACAACAATTTTCAAGCGGTTAGGCCACAATTTTATGTCAAAGATGGCCAAGTGGTTTTGGCCTCAGTTTTCCTCAGTGATTTGGTTCGCATTCTGTGCTTGAATGCATAAGCATACAATGACATCTGAGGCCATAGTTGATGAATGCAACGAAAATTGACCACATTGCACTTGAAGCACTTGTTGTTACCTCAAACTGTCCTTACCTGTTCTTGACTATTGCCGCGGTATAGCCTACCAACAGCCATTGCAACAGGAGATGTAGAGTTTGGCAGACATTGACCCCACTCCAAGAGTCTTTGTATGGGTGTCACTTTCTTTTGTGCTAGAATTGGAATTGATATAGGATCCGGCAGTTTGATGTTATGACCATCGGCCCATCGGCCAATTGCATGGCGCAGGGCATAGTTAGGAAGCAGGTCAGTGTTTGAGATTTGGAGCCCTGCAACAAGGTGCTCAAATGTGGCAGGGTGCTCAATTGAGGCAGGGTGCTCAAAAGACTCAATTACTTAGTGAAGAGAGTTACTTGGGCATGGATGGTGAATCAAGAGAAACAACAGTGAAGCAAATGAATTCAAAAGTCATAAAGGTCCTTAAAAATTATAAGCAGCATGCAATCACTTGCATTCCAGTATTAAATGAGTTATATATTTGGATTAGTGATAAGGAACTTACCAGTCACCGGGCATGTATAATGACCATCGTTTATCCATTTGCTGATTAAAGCACGGTCGTAAGTTTGTCCGGTGGATAATGTTACAGGGTCGACCATCAGTTCTCTTGATATTGGACACAAATACTCCCATGGAGCATCTTCTCCAGCTGAAAGGTACGACCGACGACTCTGCCGCCTGCACTTGTGTGCAGGCGATTGGACACCTGTTCCAGGAACACTACATGCAGTAAGAAACTTCATGCAGACACATGAGAAAAGAAGCTTAACCATAAGGAAACATCGTCAGTTCTATCTGTTCACATGATTTGCCGATGGGTTTATATACAAAAAATGTAGAAGACGTACTATCTTTCCAAATTTGAACAAGAGATTCAGTAATTTCTCAGTTCTGAAATGCATCTAAGAAAATGATTCAGTGATGGAATTATATCTCAACAGTTCTTTAGCCATTACATAACCTTTCCTTACTTTAGGTTTTCAGATGATGGAAATTAAAAAGCAGGTTGGTTATATATCGTGCCTTCTAGGTACGACTCTCTCCTCTCGCCCCCTTCTTGTCCTGGCAGGAACGAAATTCGCCTAGGCGCTCTACTGTAAGGGAGTGCTTCCAAATTGTCTCCTGTGACGTCTTGTATTTTAGGTGGAGGCGGATCTTGAGCTTTCGAAGAGCCTGTATCAGAGTACAGCTCGTAAACAACCTTTTCCTTAGAACCCTTTGTGGCACTTTCTGTGAAACTCCTCCCAACATCTAACCCTGTCAAAATGTTCAAAGAATCAAGTGTCAGGGCATGTAAATGATTTAAGTATTCTAAGTTCATGATACAACAATACATTACAACTGAAAACTAAAAACAGAAAGTACACATACAAAGACACAAGGTTTAGATGTTCATAGATTACTCAAGAAGTAGTGCCCAGAAAGCCCAATAATTACATCCTAAACTATTGTAATGCTCTGCAGTTACTGAAAATTAGTCCCAAGTTCCAGTTGCAAATATCTCCTCATAGATAGCTGTAAAAGGAGAATACAAAATATAACGAACATAAATATATGGAAGCATGAGCTAATGCTACAACAACTTACTGAAGTTTTCAAGGGATTCGTCGTCAGTGCTGAATTCCGTTGGTGTATCAACCTCCCACAACACACGTGGGCTGGTGATTGCAGAATCGATAGACAAGGGCAGGGGACGAGTCCAGACTCCAGCAATAGAGTTTCTCACTTTTCGTGGATCTGTGACCTTTGCCTCTGGAAAGGCATATGGTAAGCGCAAGAAAAAACCAATAAATGTCATCCCATAGACTGCCCTAGAATGCAAAAGCTTACGGTCACAGGGACTGCTTGTACAAACCTAACACAGAAAAGAGGATGCTTGCCAGCATCTACAGACTATTATTTGAAGAGTAGTGAAGTCGTCTTGGAAGCATTTCGTGGGTTGCAAGGTCCCCTCTTCCTATATTTTTGCAGCATTCACCTTTGCCTCTGGCTCTCAGATCTCAATTACAGTGTCGTGATGCTAACTTCAAAGTGGACGTATAAAATTAGAGCATGGAATCACACACATCTACATTGCCAATATTCAGTGGGGATGTTTTTTCTATAATAGGCTGTCAGGGGTTTACAACCATACCTGGAACGTCCTCTTCGTCAAAATCGTCGAGATCTCCTTCGGCAATTTTCTCACAAATGCTGCTGAGTACAGCATTGTCCTTAATATTTCTGTGATCAGTAGTAGTACCACTCCGAGCTCGTTTCGCGAGCATTTCCGAGAGCAATTCCACTGGTTCGCCGTTGATATAAGAAACCTTCTCAACAGAATTCAAGATTTTAGACAAAGACGTGAAATAGAACCTTGAGAAGCATCTGCTTAGGTCGTGCTCTGACTGCTTCATCACAAAGACACAAACCAAACTCTGTTTTTTCTCTAGTACATCAATGAGTACACTGCCTAATGGAGTGACACGAGACTCTACCAGAAAGAATAGTCGAGCAATTTCTCCCGGAATTTTCTTTTTTTCAGTAAAGAGGGAACATGGAATCTCTAGCAAACCTCACTAGAAGAGGCATTGGAATCGATGTTGGGCTGACGTTTTTGTACAAGGAGACGTATCTGGTCATAAGCATCTCGATCACTGTCATCAATTGCATACAATACATGCTGTAACTGATATGCAGCATTAATAGCCTTTTTCAGAGCTTTCTGCTCAAGCTCCAATCCTTTCTTGAGCAACTCGTTGATCAGGTCTTCAACCTTGGATCCAATCTTGCCACCTAGCTGACAATATTAACTTCGATTAGTACAAACGTAATCAGAAGTGTAACAGTTTCAAAAGCAAGTTCGATCAGCATTGATATAGACCGAAAAATAGTATACGCATCACGACTTCAAAGTTCCTTAAGTTTCAACATCCAGCAACGGGTAACACTGTTATCCATGCATAGCCATCCCAATAATATTGTTCAATAAAAAATGTGAGGCTATTCCTGCACTGAATCTAATGCCCTCTCGCTTGTAATTATGTGATTCATGAAAACATCCAAACTTCCGTCATTACCAGCGCAGCTCGTTTTAAAATCTCTTCATGCTGTAGGAGGAGGTGTAACTGGACGGCCGGCTCATGGCATAACTCGATAAGCTCTAAAACTGACCGTAAGCTGGCTGCAACTCCCTCAAGATCGGTTCCAACCTCTTTCACAAGAAAATCTGTAACATACATGCATCGTTTAGAAGAACTCCTTCACAATAATACAATTTCTCGCAGCTGCATTATCCAGAAACTGAAAAGGACGATGGAATCAGTATGCATAACTTCAAACATTCCATGCATAAACTCGATTTCGAATGGAGTTCAAACGGCGATACAATCTCAAATTACCTTAATCCGCTTCCGCGAGACTCGCAAAGAAAGGGCCGGTCTGTATCAATGCGATCAAAAAGATCCTCAAATGTGCGTTTGCAACAAGGAACGGCATTACTGTGCATAATTTTGAACAGTCCGTGCATATAATCGAATCATTCTTGAAATGGAGCTACAAACGGCGATACAATCTCAATCCGGTTTCGCAAGGCTCGCGAAGAAAGGGCCGGTCTGTACGATGCGGTCAAGAAGGTCCTCAAATGTGCGCTTGCATCAAGGGACGGCATTACTGTACATAATCTCGAACATTCCATGCATAAACTCGAATTGTGAGCCTCAAACAAGAATATGACCTCAAATTACCTTGATTCTTTCGCGAAGCTAACAAAGAAAGGGCCGGTCTGTACGATGCGGTCAAGAAGGTCCTCAAATGTGCGTTTGCAACAAGGAACGGCATTACTGTGCATAAGTTTGAACAGTCCATGCATATAATCGAATCATTCTTGAAATGGAGCTACAAACGGCGATATATACAATCTCAAATTATTTTCGCAAGGCTCGCAAAGAAAAGACCAGCTAGTCTGTACGAGGCGGTCAAGAAGGACCTCAAATGTGCGTTTGCAACAAGGAACGGCATTACTGTGCATAATCTCGAACATTCCAAGCAAAAACTCAAGTCATGAGCAGTAAATTAAACGGCTATACAATTTCAAAATACCTTGATCCGCTTTCGCAAGGCTCGCAAAGAAAGGGCCAGTTTGTACAATGCGGTCAAGAAGATCCTCAAATGTGCGTTTGCAACAGGGGAGGGTCTTCGTCAGCAACGCTATCCATGCTATCAAATGAAGAATCTCCTGGTGCGTTTCCATGTCCGCTGGCTGCTCTTTACCGATCGTCTCCGGCATGGCCTGCGCCTCGTTTCCCTCTTTTGCTTTAGCTTTGTTCATTGTGAGAGCTAATTAACGAACATTCACGCAATTCACCAGCATATATACTCTCACGGCAACCAGCAACTGCTTATATCGTTCCATCGCAAGCGGCGATCGCATTGTCAATGGCGGATTGCAGAAATCAATGGCAGGTTTGGTTCGAAGGGACAGGCAATGACCAGGTTGAACGCTGGTAAGTTACTATCTGCTCAAAGGCCAAAGGGTGGGTGCCTTTTCAACGGCCCCTCTCCATTTGAGTTAACCGAAAAGAAGAGAGGATACATGTTATGTGAGGTGAGTCTGACCCATATCTAAGGCAGCCAAGCAAACTGACATGGTTTCCAAAGAATTCAAACATAGAAAGGAGCTTGAACTAGTTTTGCCGTCTAAAAGACGGCAAAACTGAGACTAAGGGGAGTTTGGGTGTCAGAGTTGTGCTGGCTCGCAAGGAAGGGATTCATGAGCCGGTTTTCGGGATCTAAGGATTCACTTTTTTTTTTATCTCCTGAAGCCAGCTGGTAGGAGACCCCTGTAAGCCGGATCTCCTGAAAACGTGCTGAATGTGGATTAACAAGATGCTAAATGTAGCTCCTGTAATCAAGCTAAACCTCATCGCCTCAAACCATGGAACTTACTATTGGACCCATATTTAGAACGTTGTGCCTCCGAGGACAAAGGAAAACCTGAGTATTGATGGCCAGTTTTGATTTCGTTTATACTCATGGACACCACAGACTTTGAATCCCATGAATTTGGGGGGTTAGAACTCAGGTTTTGATTTCGGTTAACTCAATTGTGATTCTTCCGAAGTGAAACTCTCAAAAACCCCTAAAGGGCCATAAAGCCCTCACGCGGCTTCTGGAATTAGAAAGTGAGGAAATTCGAGTTCTTAGGAGTGTGCAATTTTTAGTGATTTTTTTGAGTTGCAACGAGGCTATCTTCTTTAATTTCAACGGTGCCGATTGTCAAAATTACCCCACACCAATGAGGAATTGAACTTATTCAACACACCCACCACCACCAACCTCCCCCCCCCCCCCCCCCCCCCCCCCCCCCCGCGCACGGTTCTTTAGGCGTTAAGCTTAGTGTACATTCACACTATAGTTGTCCCTTTCTATTATGACATGTTTGGGAGGGAAAGGCTAAATCAGCCATAGCAAAGTACACCGTGTCGCATGCACTTGCACTTGAGTTTACTACTACACTTTCTCTTTCGTCTTCAAATCCTTTCAAATGAATGGATTGTCTTTCTCTTAATCCCTTAACTAATTCTCCTTACAATCAACTTGCAGTAGATATCAAACTCTATCATCTTTTTCACAACTTTGTAACTCTAAAATTTAACGAGTGCATTTTGAAGTTTGATCATTTGATTACTACCACGTTATTGTAATTTATGTTCTTGTTGTTCGAGGTTTCAAATTTTGGATCCTTTGTGAGAGGGGAGATGGTTGCGCTAGCCAAAGAGATACTGTAAGACGAAGGCGATCCGCACGCACTGAAAAATTGGATTAATATCATAGAATTTGATGAACTCCGTATCAGATATTGAACTGATAAGAACATATACTACACTTGATCTCAGCCAAAAGACCGAAAAAGGTATGCTTCTCCCTTCAAACCCACATGCTATATACCAATACTTTGACTACAATTAGCGCAAACCTCATAGAATAACTCTACTCAACCTTATTCTTGTTGTGTAATACTGTCGAGGACGTGACATTGTCAAGGGTTTGACACTGTAAAGGGCGTGACAGTGTGAATGGCGTGACACTATGAAGGGCATGACACTGTCAAATGCGTGACACTGACATGGCAATGTCTTAGGTGTAGGTTTGTGACACTGGGTTTATCTCGCGTGGGAGTTACTAGCCAACCTTAAAATTAAAAGTTGTGCGCCGCCACGTGGCATGCTACACAAGCAGTCGTGGCTGTGCATGCGCCACGGCGTGCTTTGCTATCGCCGATTTAGCCTTCCCATGCTTAGAAAGCACTAACTTCAAGGTGGCAAACATGGATTAGTCACAAAAATCATAGCATAATAGAGCAATGGGAGCCAACACCCTTTTGCACTGGGACCACAGGCTGGTTACAATTAGAAACTAAGTTTACGTGACTATGACACGGTAGTCCCAAATTCATGGAATACAAATTGATGGCATTCTTTCATTACTTGGAAAAGTGGATCTAAATGAAGATTCTCTTTTGATTTGGTTTTCAAAAGGGTGCTCCATTGTATTGCTCTGTTATGCTATGATGACTTGTTACATGTGTATTGCTTGAAACAATAATATCGTCATATTATGGAGTGTCATATTATGGAGGGTAGACTGTAATAGGGGAATTTTCACCTAAAATAATAAGTTAATAACCCTCACTAAAGTAGTGCCGCCTATTTGTGCCACAATTTCAATTGCACCCACTTCATAATGTAATAAAGGTTTATAAACGAATGTTGAATGTGGAAAATTACAATACAAACTCAAAGCAAGTAGAATTGTTTTTTTTCTGACATTATATGCAATTTATATAATTTATTGAATGTGCTATTAAAAAAACAAATGAGTGCCACAAGGACCCCTTATTGGACAAAAAGGCAACTCCTTGTCTTCATCCATAATGCTACAAATCTTAGTTTAAATGTCCCAATGTTTAATTCAAAATGAACACTTACGGTACTTTGTAAAGAATATACACTAACTCTCACTTGAGTTCAACTATTAGGGGTTAAGAGAATAGTGGAAAAATCTAACTATAATCTAGGTATGGTATTAGCAAACTCAAATCATTACTACTTACTTAATTGCTTCTCTAGGAAAGAATCTAACTATAAAATTAAAGAATTCTAATTCTTAATGAAAATATTCTTTAACTCTATGTGTACTCGGTACATGCACTTCTGGGGGTTTGGTAAGAGAGTGGATGACGTAATATTATAAAAATATATATATTAAAGAGATTTGGTTATATTGATATTTAATATTGGTTAATCAATTGTGTTAATTGGAAAGTGACAACATCTATAATATGAAGTTTTTAGTACAATACATTTTTTCTCTTTTTTCTTGCTTCATGTAAACTTGATCCACCAAGCACTAGCTTGAAAGGTTTGAAAGTGCATTCCAATACATGATTGTAAATGGAAATGATTAAAATGCATCATGCCAAATGGAAAAGGAGTCAAATTATATCTTAAAAGTTTAAACAAATAAATCAACAAATATAGATTGAAATAGAATCAATTATATTTACGAATTTATTTAAATTATTTAAAGTAAAATTAACATAAATATATTTGTATATGACCGTGCTCGTCATTTAAATTATTAAAAGTAAAATTAACATGAATTATTTCTAATATATAATATATATGTTGACGCACATAGGTTGAATTAACCCTTTAACTTCATGATTCAACCTTGATGTCGAAGATGCGTTATAAAATGTTTGATGAATAACAAAAATGGAGTTGATGTACACCAAGGATTTGAGAGGAAGGGTTTTTTATTTAATTTATTTTAAATAATATTTTTTTCTTTGAATTTTAATAAACTATATGCACTTTGAACAACTTTGTGTTAGTGACCGGTACGGGTTCAACCATTTTAAATATGTATCAAGATATGTATTAGATACTCCATGTGAAATCTCAAACACTAATTATATATTAATGCAAACGTACGCATGTGGTTAGCATGTGGGACCCACTACCATAGTACCATAATTGGGTCGCTAAAACATAATTAACAAAAAAAAGAAGTAAAAAAATTGGAAATTACCGGTATAAGGACAAAATAAAATAAAATAAAATAAATGATTTTTAGCTATATTTTGCTTTTTTAAATCCATTTTTGATCATTTTTAATCATTTTTTTTCTCTGAAAGCGAAAATCAAGAAAACCAATATGTAGAGGACAAACTTTAGTTTTCAAAAAATAACAAATAAATATTCGTTTGCAGGGTGACGACCCTGCTATGGTACTACGGTAGTTACGTACAAATCTGATTGCCTGATAACTTCTCCAAATCAACGAGCATTTAGAAGGTTATTTATCTTCAAGACGGTGCAATTAGAGAGGGTTGGGTGCACGCCTTCAAGAGCTGCTTTCAAGGAGGGTCGGTAAAAGGAGCACACGAGGGGCCTCCACACGAAGGGCCTCCACGCAAACGAACAGAAAACGAACGAACAGAAAATGAATGAACAGAAAACGGACGAGCACGGGGACCGGAGCCCGATGGCCTTCGTCTTCAGTACCACTGAGCCCCGCCCGCCCCCCTGTTATGTCCGTCCTCAGTAACGTAGTCCGCGTCTCTTCCTCGCAGTAGAACCTTCGACGCTCCTCCAGTTTGTGAGAATGAGCTTGTGACATGAGGAGCCTTACTTGTCTTCTCCATTTCTGTTCTCGATGTGCTGGTGCGCGTGGTTTTCCGGTTGCTCCAAACCCTACGATACTTGAAACTAAACCCTATGACACTTGAGTTTTTTTTCACCAAACCCTAGATATATAGTGTTCACAACTTCTTGAGCTTTGTCTTGGACAGTGATCAGTGCTTGGGGTGCGGGAATCATGGTTGCCAGACAGTATTGGGTGCCGTTCTTTTGGTGCGTCCTGTTTTTCTGTTCACTCTTGGGCGTGGTGGTGTTTCGCCACGCCAATGCGGCTGCGGCTCCTACAGCGGAGGCCACATGGCGAGGACCGGATACCCTGCCTACGGTGGTTCTGGAGTCCAAAGTGTAAGCTTTCTTTTCCTTCAAGTTTGGTGAGAATGTCAAAATCATCCTCGGTATTTTGGCATTTTCTTTCGAGGTTTGTTATGCAGCTATGAAGCCGATCACCTTTTTTTCACTGGTAAAACTTTGTGAGGAAGGCAGTACTACTACTCGATGATGCGCTGTAGAGGGTTTTGAGAGCTTTGACATACACTGAGGGTTTTGTTTTCAATTAATTCTCATAACCAGCTACAAAGCGGTCAAACAGCAGGGGATTACAGCGATGAGGAAAAATTCACGAACAGAGTGGCAACTGCCTAAAGAGAGGATCGATTTACAAACAACGAAACCTAAACTTGAGTGTGGAAGGTGCAGAATGGGTGAAGCATATTAGAGTGGAGTTATTCTTGCGTCTCTTGTGTGCATTCCTTTAGAATCTTACATCCGATTGAACCAATAGAGCTGATCCTCCGTAGTCTAATGTTTTGGTTGGGTTGGCATTCATTCGTGCAGGGGTCAAGAGCCGATGATTGTGGTGTCACCAGCCGGCGTCCTCCATGCAGTGAATCCTGTGACAAGGCAGACTCTTTGGACATATGCATCGGGATCCGACATGGGCTCCGCGCTCCGGATTACCGACGGAAAGAACAGTCACGAAATCAACTCAAGTCTCGACGTTGATGGAGATCCTGATGAGCAAGTTGTGTATACTGGGCCAGATGGAAAATTGTATGTTCTGGAGGGATCACAAGTTGGGGTGAGCATCCGACTATCCTGCAACTTTTAAAAAACTGTGTTTCAGTCGTAATGTTGGACCAAGAAGCCCAAGTTGTGCCTCATACTTTTTAAGCAGTTTTGTGTATGGGGACTTTCTTTTGTCGAATTTTAGATCTTTATTTTCCAACACATGCAATGTTCTTCACTGATATGAAATTTGGCCTCATCTGAATTCTATTATTGATCACTCGAAATGGTCATTTTAAAATCTTGGTTCTTTTGGGGTTAAATAGCAAAGATCAAACTTCTTTACCTCACATGATAAGGACCTGTATTGAATGATGTTTTCTACTCTTGTTGTCACATGTTTTGCCGTAATGTTAACTAGCAAAGATAAAAAAAATTATATCATATGAGAAGGACTGAGCTTTCAGACAGTTTTTTTGAGAGTCTGTTGTGGTTGCTCCAGCCTACTGCAGTGAACGTAAAGGATCTGTTAGCCAACACACCTCGGCACACGGATGATGGAGCAGTGGTTCTGAGTTCAGTTACCAATACCGCATTCCTTCTGAACAAGGACACGGGGGCGCTCATCCGCAAATTCGACCATCCCGGAAGTGTGTTGGAGAAAGCTGCCTCTGTGGCAAAAGGAAAGGCCCCATCTGAGGAAGCAGGGCGTTTGTTGGATAGTGATTCCGAGATGAAGGTTCCCACAGTGCTTTGTCTCAGGACCGACTATTCAGTCATTGTGCAGGAGCTTGCAACGGGTGCTGTTCGCTGGAACATCTCGTTGGCCGATATCAAAACCCTGTCGCTGGTTCAGCCTTCGGAGCAGACACCTATGTTGGGGCCATCTGATGCCAATGGGAATGTGGCCACTGTAGTAACACCGGTTCTTGCAGAGGGCAGGATATCTTCGATTCCATCCTATAACACAGCTCCAATCGCTCTTTTTTCGTCTACAGGTGAAGTTTCTTAGTGTTTAACCCCTAAGCGTCCACTGTGTATTTCCTGTAGCGTAGGAAAATTGGACCCCCTGCTGCAAATCATCTGTTTGTGTGAAAATGACTTCAGTTTGACACTATCGACACTGTTGATCTTGTAGTATAGAACAAGAGCTTGAAAACGATGTATTGCAATCAGAAAACCGAGGTAAAATGAGAAAATGCCACCGTTGCCAAGTTCAGTGATGCATATGGCCATATTGGGCGTTTTAGACGCTTACGGGGGTTAATCTTTCTATGCATTGAACATTTCCCATCTTCTGTCAACATTGCTGTCATTTCTTACTTCTGTGAAGTTTCTAAAGTATTATGTGACTTTTTCTTGTACAGGTGAATACTTATCAAATCTGCTACCGGCAGCGTCTTCTTCATTATCAGATCCGGGCAGGAAGCCTGATTCAATGATTCTATTCGGAAAGCCTTCGGGTATGCCCAGGGCACAGCCTATCCATGGCAATGGGCTTATACCTGTACTGGCAGGGGTTACACAACCTGACGTGTATACGAAAGGAGGGTTCTCTGGACAGAAGTCTATGCCAAGTTTGGACAATAGATCTGCTGATCGAGACAGCGTTACTTTAAGGGCAGGTCATGATATAGCTTGGGGAAGCATTGGGGGTATCTTGCTGTTAGTAACGGGGGTTTTGTCTTCTGTCTGGTATCTATACAATCGTTATATCTCCGGAAGAAGAGAGAAGGTGGAAAAACCGAAGAAAGTAGGGGCTAATGGAAAGCGTAAAAGAGGTAAAAAGCCGGGTAGCACAGTTTCTTCGTCTATTCCTAACAGAGGGCTTTCAGAAGACGATAGCAATGAAATTCTCTACACAAAGCAAGGAGCTAATGGTGAAGGAGCTGGATCTCGGGGGATAGCCACGAATCGAAGCTACGGGGAGGGAATTCAAGTGGGCCGGTTGTTTGTCTCCAAGGTTATGATAGGAGCTGGAAGCAATGGCACGAGTGTATTCGAGGGATACTTGGATAGTCGTCATGTAGCTGTGAAAAGGCTCCTTGCTAATCATTATGATAGAGCTGTGAAGGAAATTCAGTTTCTTATCACCAGTGACGAGCACCCAAACGTGGTGAGGTACTTTGCCATGGAAGAGACGTCAGATTTTGTATACGTAGCTTTGGAAAGATGCGCTTTGAGCCTCTATGACCTCATTGTGTCTGAAAGTGAGAGGAGTTTATCAAAAAGCGCTAATAGAGAAGAAGGTCTACTCGATATAAAGTCTCTGAAAATGCCTGATGGAAGTGATGTGAAACTCTGGAACGACAATGGGCGGTGCTCATCTCATCTACTGCAGCTGATGAGGTAACGATAACATTCTTTTTTGTTCCTACATCATGGTATTCCTGTTCTTTTGAGATATGCAACTTCTGTTTCACACTACTCTGCATGGGTTTCTTTTTTGTTTTTTTTTAATTTGAGAGGGAATGCTGTTCGAATGGCAATTTCTTTCAGCCAATCATGGTAACAAGGAAAATGGTGAAGCAGGGATATAGTCGCAGGTTTGTCCCACCTCCATGCTGTGGGAATTGTCCATCGGGATCTGAAGCCCCACAATGTTCTTGTGAGTAACAATCGTAAATTGCAAGCCAAGTTGGCTGACATGGGACTGAGCAAACATCTCGCCAATGATGTCTCATCATATCAGGATACAGGTGTGAGACTGGTTTTTTCTTGTGTTCCTCATCTTCAAATGTGTATCCTAAAATTTAATACTTTCTAAGATTGCTTAATTTGTCCGAAAGATAGTTGGGAGGACTCACTGATGTTGTCCTGGAAGTCAGGTGTCTGCAATTGTGAACACAAACCTCTTTTATGGTCAACGCTGCCAATTCCTGCTCGTTAATCGTTTGCTGATTGAGTGTCCTGCTGTTTCCTACCGGTCCCCTTTGTCTTTCTTTGAGTCCCTGCTTTCATAACCACTTGGCGTGTGATGCATACCAGCATGTCTTGTGTTTTTAATTTTTTTCCGAAAAAAGCCACTTTGTCCCATAGGCTGCTTCTTAACCGCAGTGTGGAATCTGTGCAGGTAACGGTGGATCGGGTAGCAGAGGTTGGCAAGCTCCAGAGCAGCTCAAAGAAGGTCGCCAAACTCGCGCAGTGGATGTATTCAGCCTTGGCTGTCTCTTCTTCTTTTGCATCACAGGGGGACAACATCCTTATGGAGAGCACTTTCTCCGAGATGCAAATATTTCAAATGGGACTCCAGATTTCTTTTACATTGAGGATATGCCAGAGGCTCTTCATCTGATTAAGGCACTCCTTTCTCATGATCCTTCCAGAAGGTAATTTTCTTCTTTCAGCTTCTAGGTCTTTTGGGACAAACACTTACAGTAGAGTACATACATTAGCAATAAAGTAGAGGACAGGTATACTCCTATCCGTGATGAGACCTTTACTCGTGAAAACACTTCTACGTATATTATGTGTATCAGATGCAGGTGTGCTGAATGTGATGAATTCTCAAGTCCTATTGAAGCTTTCAGGCTACGTGTTAAGCAGATGATCTGTAAGCTTTTTTAGTATGTGCTGCCTTGCATATCCATATCATAGGAGTACTTGGGCATTGCATCGTAATTATATTCTTACCATTGTTGAATTTTCTGTAATATAGCCTCAATAATACTTAGCCCTTTTGTGGACAGTCATCAACTTAGAGCTGTTGGCTTGTTAAGTGCCATGTCATTAATGAGAATAGCACCTGTGGCACATGTAGGCCGGCTGCCAAGGATGTTTCGTCACACCCATTCTTTTGGAATGAAGAAGTCCGCCTTCAATTTCTGCTGAAAGCCAGTGACCGAGTGGAACATGAAGATAGGGTGCCCGACTCTGTGGTTCTGCCTGCGCTAGAAGCTATTGGATCTGACGTGTTTGGAGCTTCTTGGGAGACGAAGTTAGATTCAAAACTGTTGGATGATGGACGCCGCTATCGTAAATACAACTTCAGCAGTGTCAGGGACCTGCTCCGTATCATCCGTAACAAAAGCCATCACTTTCGGGAGCTCCCTCTCGATATGCAGGTGCAGCATGTGACCCTTAACCTTGGATCTAATTGACTGAAAGTTGAGGGTGCAATCTTCTATCGTGCCTCTCATTTGTGCTTCAGTGAGTGTTCTGTGACCAAATCTTGATGAGAAACGATTCTCAGTTTAGTCTGTAGAGATATCATCAGACCAATCAATCACATCGGTAGTTGAGTATACTTAAGAGCGCCTCCCCATAGGCCCATAATTTTTGAAGATACCAAGTAGCTTAGCTAGGATGATTCCGTGCTTATTAGTATGAACGCAACAGATGCTCTGAACTCGGCATAGCTTTATACTTCTGTAATCTCTGGTTGAGTTTGATTACTGATAGAAGCTTTGGCTCTCTTTGGCAGGAATCGCTGGGATCTCCAGAAGGCTTTGAGAACTACTTCACTACCAAGTTTCCCCGGCTTTTGATGGAGGTGTACAACGTGATGCATGACCACTGCAAGGAAGAACTAACGTTCAAACGCTTTTTTGAAGACAATGGTGCTGTCTGAGGAACCAAAGGAGAGGACGAAGAATTCCAGAAGAAATTCCTGGTATTGCTTAAGATCTTGATGAACCCATTGGTGCCACTTTTTTGGCAATTGGAGGGGTATTGAGCTTGCAGTGAAGGTGCGCATAGGTTACTTGATTGAGATTTGGTTTGCAGGAATGGCAGAGTATATTAATGAGTGGTCTTCCAGTTGCATCTTGAATATAGGCATGATTGAAGTGCACCAAATAACCACTTATTTCAGTAATTAGTAGATGATGTGATGTTTTTGCACCTGACTTGGAGAATTGCCGAATATCAACACATCTGGAAATCTTGTGATGTCTCATTCTGCGCGTCCATTCTGCTGTGTGAAACAGATCGAAGTCCATGAGCAAGCAACTGCAAGGTGTGGTCCCTCGGCTAATCTTGGCGC
Source organism: Pohlia nutans (assembly GCA_022496805.1). Lineage (NCBI taxonomy): Eukaryota > Viridiplantae > Streptophyta > Bryopsida > Bryales > Mniaceae > Pohlia > Pohlia nutans. Next base: position 4,163,604 of record CM040105.1, read on the forward strand.
CCTGTGATTAGCCCTTTGCGCTAGGTAAGTCTGAACCTGGGCTGTTTTGATCTTGGATAGCTTTTAGCCAGTAAACATACACAAAAGATATTACCTTGGAACTGTGCACATGGTGATATAGAAATGAAAGCTGTGAAAAGCATTGCTTGTATTGCGCATTCAACGCCTGTGGTCTACCAGTGCATTAACAGACTGAAAGGGGTGATGTTTGTGCAGAAATGAGCAGTTGCAGCTGATCCGCTACCACTTGTACAACATGTTTAAAGTATTTGAATCGCTCTTAAAGTCATGCTGATTACATTAATGATCACTTCTAATTTGTATCGTATTCAGTAATCATAGAAGGTTTACAAGTTGATGCAGGAAATTGTGCTGACATACCTCATGCGACTGCATAGGAGGTGCCAATAATCGCACATTCACCTAGTTACTGCTTAGGATTGGAGATAGATGCCACCACTCCTACTTCTCATCTAGAACAGGAGAGAAACTAGACTTGCGATGAGCTAATGCATGAAAATGTTGCGTATCTTTGGATACAAGCCTCGTTTGTATACTACTGCTCTACCTACTAGGTAAATTATTTCTCAACCAGAAATTCCTCGTTTTGATCACGTGTGTTTAGATTAACTGCGTGTGATATCTCAATCAATACCAGAAATTTCGTTGGTTCAAGATAGTTGTGTTGTTGATTAAGGTAACTATATCTAAAAGCAAACCTTTCCTTGGAGCGTCCCTAGCTCAATCTTTCATAATAAGTAGATTCTGACACCCTACTGTTGATGAGAATGTGCACAATCTGAACATCACAGTTTAGGGTCGCTTTAAGGTCAACCTAAGGTAGACACCTAATCATGACAATATAAGAGATGTGGTACCTTGGGAGTGCATGCAACATGGAATGAAATCATGAATGTCTTAGCAAATCTGAGAGGAAGTGTTGGGCCTTGGAATCATAATTTTTGGAAGCATGAGCAATTTTACAGGAATTTTTGAAGCAAGGGTGCTGTAGACACCTATTCTAAGCCGTAGACTTACCCAAAAGAAACAAAGGACCAACTGTGAAGCAACATTGAACTGGACCAATTGTGAAGCAACAACTGGGAAGCTGCTGGTAGCTTTCAAACTTACAAGAGTTCATTTTTAGTTCAAAAGCAGTTCATTTCTGGTTCAAAAGTAGCTGGCCACATTGGGTCGTTGGCAATTTTAGATGCTGCTACCTTATAGTCAGCACTTTAGAAATTCATAACTTATTCATACGGTGTCCAAATAATGCATGCTAAAGTGCATTGGAATCCTCTTGAACTTGCTATTAACCCTTTAGTGCCCAACTGACCACATTATGGTCACTGCAATGTTCGAAATGCAAATAGCAGAGAATCCGTGAAGAATTCAAACTTCAGTTTTGAAGTTCAGATTATGCCACATACATTATACATCTTCCAGAAAAAGAAATTTTCAATTTGGAATTGTACAACTATCAAAATACCTATCAACAAAATGCAAAAATACTGCAAATACTTGAAAATACAGTAAATACTTACAAATACAACATATGTATTGTGTAGTATTTCTTGTGTTTGGAAGTTTGTTATCTTGTTTTATTTTCTTGGATTGTGTTCTCTTCTTCATCTTCCATTAGTGTGTGTAATCCGATCTTGACTAATGTACCCACTCCTGTCAATTTTCAACGTATAAATTTTTGTCCTAAACCGTACATGGACAAGTCACTTTCACTTATAAATCTCACAATAATTATGTGTGAGTCTATTTTTGATATGAAAGATTGCAATGGAGAGGTGTTGACATAGGGCATAGCTGAACTTCTTTGCTTTTATTTTTGAAAATTTACCTCAAATTCTATTTAACTTTGAAGTCACACACCCCCAAAAATCTCGTTTTTGAGCGTGCATTATACAGTTCAAATACATACTATAATCTTCCGATCCCACCATCGGATGATTCTCAAATTTTAATAAAATGTGTATTTTCTGTTTTATGTGTATAAATAGGCTCAGTTAGTAAGGTGGACACTTTAAGGTACAATTACCTTGAATGAATATAAGACAGAGGATATTATCTTGGCCACTGTAAGCATTTTGATATACGCATCACACAAGTCATGCTCACATCTCTTGCTAATGAGTTGTTGCTTTTTGTAATGGTATCCTTACAGGAGACGGGATTAGGTCCCTAATAGTTCTAGTATCTTCTACCTTCTCTACAGAGTCCACAAAGATGCTCATAAAACATCACTGCCCTACAGTTCAAACCAACTGGGTCTGAACATGTAAGAGCATGGCCAGCAGCACCCCTCCCAACACTCCATACACTATATTTGGATGATAAAGGTATGTTTAGAGTGTTGAGCTTGATTCTAGCACATCAAAATGGTTTGTCCTATCCCCTTACAAGACCATGTTGTCACTTTACAAAGCTAAAAGTTAGGAAAAAAATCCTCCAAAATTGATGGTTAGAATGTTGTTGGCACCAATGAGAAAATGAATGTTAAGATATATCCTTGTACTCCCTCTGCCATGTAACAATTGTCCTATTTTTAAAATAAATTTGAACTTAACATTTTTTTTTCCAAAGAAAAGTGGACATGTCGATAATGTTACCTCTCAAAGAAGCGGCTCTTTCTGGAAAAAAATTCATGATAAAACCCATTTAAATAATGAAAAGCCATTTGAAATCGAACCTTAATACTATTTTAAGGATTCATTTTCATGAACCGTTTTCAAATGTGATTTTTTTTTTTTTTTAAATTGCTCTTGCATTAAAAGAATTAAATTGCATGAGAGAGAAAAAGAGGAAAAAAACAACGGTACACTTTATTCCAACCTTTTAAGGATTTCTAATCATCAAAACTATTGAAATAAATCTGACATTTTTAGGTGGTGTAAAAAGTTTAAATTGATGGACTTTCAGCAAAGAAATTTCAAGAAATAAATCAATATATTATTAAAAAAGATATGCAAACAACAAATCATATAACAGTTGATACCTATATCTGATCCTCTAAACATGACCTAAAAATAAGAACTGGATTAGTGAATGCATGTGAATTACATGCAGGTTTAGAATATAGAAGGAATACTTCAAGTGCATTCACTGAGAGGGATATCTTGAACTTGATGTATGAATAAAAGTTGTACATTATGAATTTTAGATTCTATTCATATGGTTAGATCTATGATTGCTATCACCAATATTTTGTATAAAATTTAAAACTCAAAATTTGAAAATCTTTTGTAATTCGATTATGAATATATTATTTGATAATTTGTGAATGAAATTTGTTGTGATTGGTTGAAATGTAATACTCTGAGTGTAGTGATTTTTGGAGACTTTTTGGTTGCTTTATTTTATGAGTTGACGTTTTCAACAGTACCGGTAGTTTTGATTCGTTTTGAACTAAGATCTTCGAATTTTTTGATGAATCACTGCAACGTGAAATAAGGCATAAAAATTTAACAAATCATCCCCTTTCTAATCAGTTCACACATGCATGAAGCTAACTTCCTATAAAATCTATAGTAAAAAATCCACACTACAAAAAGTGCATGACGGATGAGAAAACAGGGATGAAATTTGTACATCGTCCCAAAAATGAACGCTCACGTAGTTAAAGGTTAACCCCTAAGTTCCCAAGAGACCATTTTTTAGTCGTTGCCCATTTTCTCGGGTTTCCCAAGCCCAAAAATTAACTTGCTTTCAAAATAAGAAATATGATCTCATAGGTAAACAAGTCTTCTTTCCAATTCATTTGGAATTATGTCCATCCAATCAAAACTCCATTTAGGGGAATTTTTCAAAGTGAAACACCTCGATATTGAAAGGCAGCTTGAACATTTCAGGAAGGCTTGCAAAAAAACCTAAGCCAATGATATTCATTGGGCACCTCAAAGGAACTTATGTCCAGCTCACATGGGTTGCATGCCATCAGTTGTGGGCTCTTCTAATTGGAGGAGAGTTGAAGGGATAACCTAATGTAGCCAAAATCTCTTGTTTCCCTTCGACTCTCACCCATTACAAGGTCTTTGAAAAAATGCTAATTAATTGAACATCTTATCAAATTGAGTCAAATAGCTTGTTAACTACCTTATCTTGAGAATGGTCAAAAATGGCACATGATTTCAACCTTTTTTTTTTGGTTTGAAAGCCCATCAAAGCAAGGTTGCCCAAAATTTTCAGGACCAGAAATTTCAAAATCTCAACTTCATTTGGGGCAATGGCACGATTGGGGTATCCTACTTTTGACATGACAAGTAAGTGAATTTTTCTTTTGAACTTCCAAATTTTGTCGAATTTGTCAATTTCAATTAACTAAAATTAATATTTTTAATTAAAAAAATATCCACACCTGGATGCCATGAAATCCTTTAATTTAAGTCCAATTTTTTAATCGAATAAATAAATTTTTCATATTTTTATGCTTCGTGGGAAAAAATTCCTAAAATCAACATTTGCAAGCATTGTAGTATAAAATAAATATAATTATTAATCCTTCAAAGTAATCATTTTAAGTAACACACATCTAAATGTTCTTCATATAAAAAATTGGTACCAAAATGATGTCATTTGATATTTTAAATGAATGTTTTGAATGTTTTAATGTTGTTAAGACAAACTTTGATCTTTGTACAGTAGGGTCCAAAGCAGAACGGCGTTTTTGGTTTCCCAGTGGTAAAAAATTCAAGTCTGCCCACTTTGAAAGCCTCTAGAGAGATCAAAAATTGGTATTTTACCTTGAAATTTTTACCATGAACCTGAAATCAAGTTGTTAGTATGCCTACCAAACTTCAAAGCCAAATAATTCACCAAAAAAAAGTTATTCAAAATCTACCAATATAGGTAGTTGTGGAAAAAGTTTCACTCCTACCAACTTCGACAGCCTCCCAAGAATTGAAAACAAATTTCTTTACTTTGATGTTTTTTTGGTAGAAACCAATTTGTGTTAGTAATATATGGTAAAAATCTAAAGTCTAAAAGATTAGTAAAAAAAAAGATATTCCCAATCTACCAACATGTGTTATTTTGCGGTATGCTTGTGGAAATCATTTTCACTACAACCAACTTTGACACCCTCCCAATGGCTAAAAAATGGCCCATTTGCCATGAAATTCTTGTCACAAGATAAGCTACATGTTAATGACAAGTATGCCAAAATTCAAGCTCAAAAAGCTTACACAGAAAATCAAGAATATCCAAATTTAACCGTGCACACTTGTCACATCCCAATGAATTCACTTGCTAAGAATTTGAACACCACATATGCATGAAGGAGCTTTTGTTCTCTACATCAATGCTTGTTTTGAGAGTTGAATATCAGAAGTGACTTGTAGAATGTATGATGATTTGAGAGGGCTTATTTGAAAACAAAGGTATGCACATGGTGATGTGGGAGTAAGAGTATGCACATGAGGGTTCATCTGAGAGGAAAGGTCTACACATGAGGGTTTGTCTGAGAGGAAAGGTCTACACATACTGGTTTGGGAGTGAAGGTATGCACAAGCTGATTTGGGAGCACATTATGCACATCAAGGTTGTTTTGGGAGGGGAGCATGTATGGAACATGTGGTTAGGTAGTTAAAATTTTAGATCAAATTCTCAGATTTAAAGTTGTGATTGATTGCTATTCCAGATGAAATTCGTGCACGTATTGTGGGTTTGAGTGAGGGAGGGAAGAAAGGAGTTGAAATTGCAGCTATTGTTGGAGTCCTTGTTAGAACAGGTCAGAGGTTGGTGAAGAATTTTCGAGAAAATGGAACCTACAAAAGCAAAATGTGTGCCAAAAAATATGGAAAAAAACTTAGTGATAGAGATGTTCGTGGTATAAAACGTGTTTTACAAGCTGATCGTCGCATCACGCTCTCTGACATTACTAATATGTGTCCTACTAAAGTATGTAGAAATACTATTCGAAAGGCTTTACATGATAGTGACATTCACAGTCGAATTGCAGTCAAAAACCTTTTTTGACACCTCGCCACATGTCTCAACGATTGGCTTTTGCTCAAAAATATTGTCGATGAAGTGCAGAAGATTGGGAGCAAGTTGTTTGGACAGATGAGTCCACTTTTGAAGTTGGAAAAAACTCTAGACAAATTCATGTTTGGAGAATTGTGTCTGAGCGCTATGCTTCAAGTTGTATAGTTCCAACTTTCAAGAGTGGGAGGACTTCTTTGATGATTTGGGGTGCATTTTCTGAAGGACAGAAGTCACAACTTGTTTTTATGCCTAAAGATCGGCGCTCTGCAAAGGATTTTGTTGAAGTGGTTTACAATGGGGAGTTGCTTCATTTTATGGAAAAAGTACCACAAGGATTACTCATGGAAGATGGTGCACCTGTCCATAGAAGCAAACTATGTGAAGAATGGAGGCAAGCACACCGTCTAGAGAAGCTTAATTGGCCCGCAAACTCTCCTGATCTCAATCCAATTGAGAATCTTTGGAAGATTTTGAAAGATGCAGTTCAACATGGTTCAATATGCCCTAAAAATACAAGTGACTTAAGAGTAGTTATTGCAAGAGAGTGGAAGATTATTAGTGGTCAAAAGCTCCTTCTGCTATGTCATTCCATGCCTACTAGGTTACAAGCAGTGACAGAGGCAAGTGGAGGACATACACGTTGGTAGATTGTGAGTTATTTTTTTTGTGTAAGCTTTTTGAGCTTGAATTTTGGCATACTTGTCATTAACATGTAGCTTATCTTGTGACAAGAATTTCATGGCAAATGGGCCATTTTTTAGCCATTGGGAGGGTGTCAAAGTTGGTTGTAGTGAAAATGATTTCCACAAGCATACCGCAAAATAACACATGTTGGTAGATTGGGAATATCTTTTTTTTTACTAATCTTTTAGACTTTAGATTTTTACCATATATTACTAACACAAATTGGTTTCTACCAAAAAAACATCAAAGTAAAGAAATTTGTTTTCAATTCTTGGGAGGCTGTCGAAGTTGGTAGGAGTGAAACTTTTTCCACAGCTACCTATATTGGTAGATTTTGAATAACTTTTTTTTGGTGAATTATTTGGCTTTGAAGTTTGGTAGGCATACTAACAACTTGATTTCAGGTTCATGGTAAAAATTTCAAGGTAAAATACCAATTTTTGATCTCTCTAGAGGCTTTCAAAGTGGGCAGACTTGAATTTTTTTCCACTGGGAAATCAAAAACGCCATTCTGCCTTGGACCGTGCTGTACAATAAATCTCTTTTGAAATCTTTAAAATGCTTCGATTTTGACGTCAAAATTTTCTTGAGTACTTCACAAGTGTAGGAAATCAAAACCACATTTGGTGGGTTCATTTGTTATTTTTTTAAAAGAGGGACTCATTCAAAGTTGCTACATAGGCTCATTTAAGAGTTAAGATGGTCTTTTGGGGTATGCCAATCGTGCTATTGCCCTTTGCTATCATCTTGACATCCGTACGGTCAAATGTTTTAAAATTTTGAGGGATAGTTTATAAGGCCTAGGAGTACAAGATCCTACATTTGGAATGTGGAAATAGATTCTGTAAAGCATTCATAGATCATCAACAAAAATGTCCAAAATGAGGGAGTTTTGGGTATTGGACCCCCTTGGCCCTTTAGGGGTTAACCTTTAAAGTATAGAGCCCATAATTGTGTAGTCAAACTTAGTATCTTTTACTTTGCTACTAAATATAACTGGGAATTATTGTATTTTATTATAAAAATGAAATTACATGTCTTCTATAAGTCATGAAATTACATGTTGTCTATAAGTCATAAAATTACATGTGATCTATAAGTCATGAAATTTTCAAATATTCTTTGTACAAATTTAAAATTTCCATCTATACAATAAAGGACATTTTTTGTCTGTTTTGTTAAGTTGTGATCTCTCCGGCCGAATGTCCGCTAGTCGCGTTCTTGATACAATTGGAAAGCTCTCAAAGAGGAGGATTGCATAGAGTTTGTTTCGTGGCGTTTGGACCTAGAGTGTGAAAGTTATGGATTTTTAAACAAATTTCATCACTATAAATTGAATTAAATTATGAAAAATGGAATATGGGGTTTTGATGTCATTCTTGGCATGGTCGGAAAGCTCTTGACAAGTAGGGGTGCACGAAAGTAGTTTCATAGTTTTTGAACCTATGGTGTGAAGGTTATGGATTTTCAATCAAATTAAATTGAATTAAATTATGAATAGATTAATCCATAAAGCAAAAGAAAAAACAAAAGCACTGGGAATACACATGTACACGAGGAGCACAGAGGACATGAGAATGAGAAACACGGAGAACATTTGGGCGAATGGCACAAGGCCACACTATTTAATCTTTAAAGAAAGAACAAAGAAAATTCATATCAAATACAACAAATGTTTATAAAGGCTAGTTTTATTACCATAGGGATATATTATAGATTGAAATATCATGATGTAAACCAAGTTTCCATATCATTCTAAAATTCAAAATTCAGTTGACCAGGTAACACTAATTTACCAAAGTGTCACCCTTTTCCACCTTATTAAATAAACCTGTGATTGAAAAAAAAAAATTCTAATTTTTTGTTTCTTTTCTTTTTTTAATTATATTTGAATAAACTTGATATGGTGCTACAATACTGTACATAATTCCATATAATCGAGTACATTGCTCGCCTAAGGCATGATTACAAAGAGTTCAATGTATTGTAGGTGTCGGCACATCTATGTCAACTATTTAATTTAAAAAAAATAAGGTTTGATAAATAGAACATTCTAAAACATTCTCCAAGATTCCCTTTTTGCCATTATTATTTTTTTTCAAAATACGATTTCCCAAAAATTTAGCATTTATTTATTTTTATGAACATTTTTGCCCACCCGGCCCTCCACCTACGATATAATTTCAAGAATGTTACTTATTAAATAACCAACGAATAGGTTATCTAATACATAACTAGTTGTTCACTTTTCAACCACATCCCTTAAACCAAGGGACAAGAATGAATCAAGGATGAATGAAGGTAACAAAATCGCGACGGAAAAGACGGATGATTCTCAATTTTCGTTCATTCATCCGTTTTGCTCTAGTTTGCTGGCTGGTCCCGTTCTTACTGTATTTTAGGGTTTGCAGAGTTCTCCGTGTGTTGCTACCCTTTCTCTGGCATCGCCATAGCCATGGCTTTTTCTTATTAAATGACCGAGCTCCACCCGCTTCTTCGTTTTCTTCACGCTTCATCCCTTTCCTCCACGCCCGCGGCATTTCCTTTGGGTTTTTGTGCACTTCGTATTTTTTTCGACACTTAGTTGTTGAAGAATTGGAGGGAAAAATCGTTTGAATGCTGCAGGGCGGTGAATGGATGTGGCAGCTATCGTTGCTTATGACTACTTTTGATCACGAAGGATAGGCAAGAAAACATTCAGGTTTTGCGCTTATTTTTATTCAAGTTACACGCGCCTGTTTGTATTGAGAGAGCGAGATGGTGAGATTGACAGCAGATTTGATTCTGCGCTCGCCTCAGTACTTCAATGCGGTTCGCGAAAGGGAGCTCGACCTTCGTGGTACTGTCAATCTCCTTATTTCTTTTTATCCTTCAGATATAACCGTTTTCTTTCCTTGAATAACCTCGACATATTAAATTGATTGAGCTTATTAATTAAATTAAATTAATGAGATCAAATATCCAAGGCATCTCCGCTGGCAGCAGTATACGGTAAGCGACAATCAAATGCTAGTTAATCAAATGCTTACGAAACTTCTGTTCTGAGTATATCTATGTTCTTTCTCTTAGGTGTCCATCTGCCTTTTTTCCTACTGTACATAAATCAAGAGACCTGAAGCTCTCAATACGTATACGTATGACTTAGCTTACGTTCCTTAGCTCTACGCAGGTAGATAGAGATAAACATTCACGAAATCCTGAAATAGTTGGTATGAAATGGTTGTCTGGTTGGTTTCTCTTAGTATTTTATCAAAGTTTGACAACCACTTGGCTTTGTCTATTCAGGGAACAAAATCGGAGTTATTGAAAATCTTGGAGCGACAGAGGTATTACACCTGGACTCTGGCTTTTGTAATTTTTAAGTCTACAATAGTGATTGTAGGATGAGTTTGGTTGATGCTCGATTGCCTACACAGAACTTAATGGTTGATTTTTAATCCTTATCAATGAATGTATATACTTCGTCTGAAAACTTGGTTTTCAAAATGTGAACTCATCGCCTTTGGTTGTAATCTCAGGACCAATATGCGAGCATTGACCTATCAGACAATGAGATAGTGAAGCTCGAGGGCTTTCCACATCTGAAGCGTCTAACTACTCTTCTTGTGAACAACAATAGAATAACACGCATCAATCCTAATATTGGAGGTATTTCTTCAAAACCAGGACGTTTTAACTCCGCAGTAAAGTTTTCATGATTTGTGTTATTATCTATTCAGACTATTGTATCAAAGCCGATGAAGTATATGTTTATATTAAGTTATCTGGACAAGGGATTCTCTTAGAACTCTTCAATACGACTGTGGTTGTGGTTTTGCAGTGGCATTGCCAAAGCTGGAGACATTGGTGCTCACAAACAATCGGCTTTCAAATCTGACGGACCTTAACCATCTCGCGACACTTGTAAATCTGCAGAATTTGTGTCTGCTAGATAATGTAGTCACGAAAAGGCTGAACTATCGGTTGCATCTCATTCACAAGCTCCCTAAGCTTCGACTGCTTGACTTCAAGAAAGTGAAGTTAAAGGTACATATGAAGCATCAGGTTTTTTTCTTGTGCTGCTTGTTGGTTGTTGTTTCAGTTCAACACGGAGACGTTGGTTTTGTATCTGTCAAGTCACTTGATTGAAGGGGATGAGAAGGTAAGTTAATTTGATTGAAGTCACTCATTGTGTGCAATGCAGGGATCTCTGTTCGTGGAATAAAGTTTCCCAGCTGGATGGTGATGGAGCTTGTTTTGGAATCAACATACTGGGCATTTTTGGTCCGTCATTAAATGGATATGTTAAAAACATGCAGAGATTGACTTCGTTCTCTTACATGGTTTGAAAATTGAATAGTTTCGTGAACAGTTTTCTCATCATTTTTATGAGGTGTTGTTCCAACAGGAAAGGCAAGAAGCGCAAAAGCTGTTTGCAACTGAAAATGGTCAACCAGCCGAAGCTCCAGCTCCACCCCCGGCTAAGACTTTTACACCTGGGGAAATACCTAGTGATGATATTCTCGAGGATAGCCCTGCTCAATTGGAGGAACTTCCTCGGAAAGGACCTACTCCAGAGCAGATTATAGCTATCAAGGTATTGCATTTTAATATAATGCTTGTTCTCTTTTCATTTAGGATTATTTGGAATTGCCCTGTTTTTAATCCCCGGCTTATGCAAGTAAGACAATCGACATCTAGCAGTAGTTAGCTATTCTTAATGAGAACCTAACCAGAATCGTTTTCTGATATCCGTCCCTTTTTTTTTGATCCAGACTGCCATTGCAAATTCTCAAACACTTGAAGAAGTCGCGAGGCTTGAAAAGGTATTAGTGCCCTATACCCATCCTACGAGAATAAGTTTTTTTCTTCTGTTTTTCTCTACGTACATTTCAGCAATATTCGACTCTGCATCACTAGATTATACTAGGTCATCCTTTGCATGCATTGAAATCAATTCATTTCTGCAGGCTCTTAAGCAAGGACAACTGCCCTCAGACTTTCTGCTGCCTGGAGACGATGCATCAAGGAATCCTACAACAGAAATCACTGCTAATGTTCCGCCAAGTGCTCAGCATTCTGAAGAGACCACAGCAATGGAAGAGGTAATGTTCTCCTTACCTTGCCCTGGACCTTGATTTTGACTGCGACGTTCAGTTTCTGATGTTTTTAGTTAAAATGTTCAAGGTGCACGAGATAATAGAATGGTGATGATCTTTTTAGAAAATACCTTTTGGTGGAATCACGAGTACTACTGATCTACATTTCCTGTCTTTCATGCAGGGTTAAGTGCAAAGGAGATTATTGGAGGCATTGGTTGTTAGTGAGTCTGTCAAGGGCCTTGCAAAAAGTGTGTTGTTAGCTGGATCTATTTCATATGGTGACATTGATACTCCAGCTTGTGGTAGAGGGCACAGCTTGATTAGGTGTCAAGGCTGAGAGCTGATTATTGTTGATCAGTTGCCATATGAACTTCGTTCACAACAACTTTACAAAAAGAAAGGTCAGATTTTTCACTGGGGTTAAAACGTTAAATCAAGAAAAGGTATATGAGGTTGTAAATGCTACCCTTTTGTGCTCGAGTGTTTTCTTATATTTCACTCAGTTTTTGTTGTTTGATCTGGAATTGGATTTATATCTACACTATTTGCTGCCCTTGTTATATCCTTTCATTGTATATCTGTTTTTATACATATTGGTGCGTCTGCTTACTTTTGCATAGATATTTGTTTCTTTGGATGCTAGTCTACTTGGGTGCCCTCTACCTGTGACTCTTCAAGGGAGAGGGACCTTATTCGATTCTTTTTAAGGAATTCTGACCGTCAAAATTGATGTAAAAAATCTGAAAATTTGAGTTGCTTTCATAGTAAATCTTGAGTTGCTTTCAGAAAAAATATTATTTTAAAATATGCAAACAACAAACTTGAAAGTGCGGCTAAATTGACCATACTGACCATACTGACCGACCATACTGAGTGTCACATGACACAAAAACAATATATTTGGCACGAAAGTACCAACCATGTATACATGTAACCAAACTTAGAATTTGATTGGTGATTGATTCATGAATGTATGTGGATTCACAAGGTGGATGCTTTAAGTGCTTTTTTAATGGAATGGCATTGTGGTTGGGAATGGAATAAGGTCCTATTGCCTTACTTTGTTGAGCTAGTCTTTCTAGTACAAGTATAAACTACATGTATGGATTCTAATACAATCATAGTATTAGTCTTGTTGATTATATTATATTACACCTACACTCTTTAGATATCACTTTTTCTAGTATTTTAGTATTGCATCCTTTATTCTCTCACGAAATTCTAGAAAATAGATGTTTCTAGTCTATTCTTAGTGTCACATAACTTATATCACAAGTTGCATACAAATGTGATAAGTAGATAGGTCAACAACTGTGAGAAAGATTCTAAATTAGCTTTTAATGTTCTTCTATTTTTTAATCAAGTACCTATGATCTATATTTTATTTAGTGTTATTCATGATTAAATGCAAAATCAAAATAACAGAATGTAGAAATGAATTCTTTCGCTAAAATGTGTACTCTATCCCACTAAAAAGTTGTAATTTCACTAAAACTTTGAGATTAAGCCCCCACGTCACAGGAGAGGGAAATTTGTATGCCAAAATCAAAACTTTCTATACCACAAAACCACCTTTGAAATTTCGAAAGGTACAACTGTGTGCAACCCTAAAATATTTGGTGCTGAAGATTGTCATTTCACAATCATCTCATAGGATCTACTCTCAAAGAGGGGCAGCAAGGGTAGCACGCGCAAACTTGGCCTTGGTGGCCAGGTTGGTAGCACTTCCTCCAACAGACTCTTCATTCACACTCATCCTTCATTACTCTCTCTCTTCACAATCATCTCATAGCGCTACAAGTAGCCTTTGTACAAATGATACAAGCGTATTTGGATTTGAGTATGTTGGGAGACTTGGTTTTGGTACATGCTCACAAATTTCTGTTATTCTTCCAAAAATCATGATAACCTATTTTGAAGATCCACAACATACAAAGGATAGTCAACTTACACAAGAATCCAAAAAAAATTGGTGGATGAAAACTGTCCACTTTGGATGGAAATCAAACAGCTTTAATCTGTTCGTCGTTCAATATATGGACGCTGGCGCGCTAAAGGGTTAATCCATGTTCAACCATGCATTTTTTGTATGATGTACTGTACATTACTGTAAGAATTCTCAAATATTCTTAATTACTATGAGAATATTGAATTACTGTGACTCATAGTAATGGCAATGACCGGTGTAGTGGAACAACCTTTTACAGTACCCCTAAAGGTCTTCACCCCTCTTTTGATTTGGAGAATTGCAAAGATGCATTATAAAATGCAACTAAGAGGGATATTTTGAACTCGATGTATGAATAAAAGCTGTATATTATGAATTTTAGATTCTATCCATACAGTTAGATCTACGATTGCTATCACCAATATTTTGTATAAAATTTGAAACTTAAAATTCAAAATTCTTTTCTAATTTGATTATAAATAAGATGTTGACAGTCTATGGATGAAATTTGTTGTCATGGGTTGAAATGAAATTTGGTAGTGATTTTTGTAGATTTTTTGGTTGCTTACTTTTAAGAGTTGATTTTTTCAAGAGCACTTTTGGAATAGGAACTTCCCATAAAATCTATAGTAAAAAATCCACACAGCAAAAAATGCATGACAAATGAGAAAGCAAAGTTTGTTCATGTACAGTACATTTGAGATGTTAGCACTGAAATTAGCGTGAAGATTAATGTAAAGTCTCACACTAATTCTATAACTCACAGTAATAGCAATAATCAGTGTGGAAGCAAAGTGGCCCTGGGACAAAAAGGTACAAAATGTAATAGAATGTAGAAACATTAGAGTTATCTGTAAAGTCCATCAAATTTTGAAGAAGATACAATGAATTTCGCTTTATTATACTCTTATTTGTTCACTCCAAAATAGTTAAAAGGTGTAAAAGATCTTCGAGGTCTATCATTATTAGGTGTGTAAGAGGTGTGTAAGAGCTTGGTGGTCTTCAAAAGTTTTATAGCACCAAGAAAGGAGCTAAAAAACTTTTGAAGACCACCAAGCTCTTATACACCTCTTACACACCTAATAATGATAGACCACCAAGATCTTCCACGCCTTTTAACTATTTGGAGTGAACAAATAAGAGTATAATAAAGCAAAATTCTTTGTAGATTCATCAAATTCAAGGTGACTTTACAGATAACTCTATTAAACACTTCATTCTATTTAGTGTCGTTTATAATATAATGTAACATCACATTTGTGTATGTTAACCCCTAAACATCAAACCCTCCAGAAAGTGGACGATATAAAGAAATGAAGATGATTTTCTCATGTGTCATTGATTTTTGGCAAAGTGAATTTTTTACTAAAGAATTTTTTAGAAAGTTAGCTTCATGCATGTGTGAACCCATTGGAAAGGGGATGATTTGTGAATTTTTTATGCGTCATTTCCTGTTGTAGTGATTCACCAAAACTTTCAAACATCTTAGTCTAAATGTACTCTTGAAAAAATCAACTCATAAAATTAAGCAACCAAAAAATCACCACTCTAAGTATTACATTTCAACCCATCCCAACAAATTTCATCCACAGATTGTTAATATCTTATTCGTAATCAAATTGTAAAAGAATTTTGAATTTTATAGAAAAGTTTCATAGAAAAATATTCGTGATAGCAATCGCAGATCTGACCATATGGATAGATTCTAAAATTCACAATGTACAACTTTTATTCATACATCAAGTTCAAAATATCCCTCTTAGTATCATTTTATAATGCATTTTTGCAAAACTACCCAATTTAGAGAGGATTGAGGACGTTTAGGGGTTAAAATAAATGAGATCATTCTGTTAAATTTGTACCTTGGGGGGCCACCATCACAAAGCTTTTTCAGCAACTCACAAATAGTTAAAACACAGAAAGAAAACGTTCACTAATCAGTGAAATTTGAATTAACCCCTAAAGGACCAAGTGTCCTAACTAGGACATTTAGAGAATTGGGTAGGTTTCGGTGAACACATTTTTAATCGAATTTTGAAGGAAATTTAATAGTAGATTCCCCAATGTGCCACGAAAATGGGGACTCTTTTTTTTTGGAATTCCGACACCGTATGTAAAAGTTATGAGGGGAAATGTGTTTTTTTCGGGAGGAAGGGCAGCAGGGCAGTAGAGAAATAGTTGAATTTTAGGGGGGGGCAACAAAATGGGCAGCGTGTGGAAAATGGGGGGGACTGTGGGGGCAGAAGACCACCCCATTTTCCAAACTCATTAAAAATTTAAAAAATATATTTTTAAAATTTAAAAATACTATTTTTAAATTTTAAAAATACTATTTTTAAAATTTTTAATTAATTTTTAAAATTTTAAAATTAAAATTTTAAAATTAAATATTAATTTTTTAAAATTAAAAATTAATTTTTTAAAATTAAAAATTAATTTTTAAAATTTTAAAATTAATTTTTTAAAATTTAAAATTAATTTTTTAAAATTTAAAATTAATTTTTTAAAATTTAAAATTAATTTTTTTAAATTTAAAATTAATTTTTTAAAATTTAAAATTAATTTTTAAAATTTAAAAATTATTATTTTAAATTTAAAATTATTATTTTAAATTTAAAAATATTATTTTAAATTTAAAAATATTATTTTAAATTTAAAAATATTATTTTTAACTAAAAGTTTAATTTAATATTTAAAAAATCGAAAATTAAAATCATTTTTTAAAAAATAAAATAAAAAATCGTCTAGTGAGGGACTGCCACGTGGCAGTACACCTTGAGAGTTAGTGGGGTTATGAACATTGGAATGGGTTGGCACTTCAATTCCCTTCCATTTCCCCCTAACCCCCAAAAAATTTAGAAAATGGGCTAAAAAGAGTTATCCTTAAAGTCACCTTGTGTTTGAATAAGATACCGTGAATTTTGCATTAATGTACTCTTATTTGTTCACCCCAAATAGTTAAAAAGTATAGAAAAGCTTGGTGGTCTATCATTGTTAGGTGCGTAAGAGCTTGGTGGTCTCTAAACTCAAGGGTATGAAGAATCAAAGCAATAAATTTTGAACATGAAAGTTTGAGAGCATGAAGTAATTGACAACCTCAAGAAAATTGAAAAGAAATTGCCACTAGATTATAAAAATACATAGTGCCAAAGTTAACTATGTACATAGACTCATTTTTTGAGGCGTTATAGAAAGAGTGGTCAAAATCTTGTCCACTTTCCACGAGCAGCCAAAACAGCTGCAATTTGATCTGGCATGCTAGCATATAATCTCTCACACTGCTTTGTAGTGATCGTCTTATAAGTCTCCTCCACACGCTCCCATAATTGCAAAAGACCTACAGGAGGAGTTGGATAGGAATTCAAACGATGTTTGAGAATTGCCCAAACATGTTCTATGGGATTTAGGTCTGGGGATTGAACTGGCCACTCTAAAACAGTGAATGGCTGCTCTAAGAACCATTTCTGAACAATCTTTGCCTTATGTATAGGAGCATTATCATGCTGGAAAATGACGTTACCGAGGTTTAGGTATCCTAATCTCTCTAAACTCAAGTACAAATCTCCATGCAAGATTGTAATATAGTCCTTCGCATTTATACGCCCGTCCACCCTTTGTAAATCACCTACACCTCTTGTTGTCATACAACTCCATAGCATCAAAGACCCTCCACCATGCTTCACTGTTTGCTTCACCGCACGATCAGGGAAGATTTTTTGGTCATTGACCCAGCACCAAGTCCTCCCATCCGCATTGAAACGATTTATCTTCGTTTCATCACTAAATACAACTCTCTTCCAATCCTCTACTGTCCACTCTTCATGAATTCTTGCAAATCGTAGCCTCTCTCGTACATTTTTCTTTGACAAACAAGGCTTAGGAATCTTCTCACAGGCACTCAATCCAACATCTCTCAAAGCAGACCGCAAAGTGTTATCACAGAAACCCACTTCTCTACCCTCTCTCAACACTTTTGCTGTATGTACTGCCGTTTCTAGCCCTCCAACCGTGACCAAACGCACTGCACATCGTATCTCTGAAGCGCTAAGAATCTTTGGAACACCTCGTTTTGGCAATTCTAAGTCACTACAATGTTTCTTCCTCACTCTATTCACCGTACTCTGTGAGAAACCCAATGACTTCGCAACCACTCTTGTACTCTTGCCTTTCATCAAAAGAGCAACAATATCTCTCACTTTGTCTCCTGAAATTGGCTTCATCATGCCAATTCTAATTCCTATTCTCCACAGTATGTTCTACAAGAGGGAAGAGAAGAGAAAGCACAAAAAAATTCATCAAAAAACACAAATTTCTCTATGTTCTACACTCAAATGTTGCCATGTGAAGTTGCTCCACAAGCCACCTCAAAAAATGAGTTTATAAGGGTACATGCACATTTGTGATCTTAACTCACAATGTAGATATTATTTAGGCAAAGCGCTATGTGGCATGTGTTAAGAGTTCATGAGTCACAATAGATTTTTTTGCTCGGCTTCATCTGCCTTAATGTTTCCCGACTAGCCCCCATCAATGCTCCTTGATAGGGGCATTGACTCATTTCTTGAAGTCACTGTAGTTTAGCCGTCAAGAAAGACGGCTAAACTAGTTTTCCATGAGTTTGAAGACCACCAAGCTCTTACACACCTAATAATGAGAGACCACTAAACTCTTCCCTACCTTTTAACTATTTGGGGTGAACAAATAAGAGTACATTAATGCAAAATTCACGGTATCTTATTCAAACACAAGGTGACTTTAAGGATAACTCTAATGTCTTCAAAAACTTGGAGATTTATTTTTATTTTCAAATTTTTTTTCGCCATTCTATAGAGGGTGGAATGTACTTGTGTTTCACCACTCGGATTTATATTTTAAATAAAGAAAGTAAAAAATATTGCAATTCCAAAAACATATAGTCTTTTCTGAACCTTTAAACCCCCAACAAGTGCAAGGTGTTCTTCAACATCCTAAACATCTCCAAACGCAACGAAAATTGGTACACAACTAAGTAACATCATATAGAATGCGAAAGTGAAGTGCGACAGGTTTCGGTAATGAGGTTTTTTTGATGTAATCATATTAAAACGCATCTGAAATTTTCGGGCATGTGTTTTTTTGAGGTATCTTTTTCCATCAAACGCAATTATCTTGCAATCCATCCGATCAAAATTAACAAAATTTGTTGTGTATGTTTTTCAAATAGTTTAGGACAAGATCTTACGGTTAGAAGGTAAAAAATAACATTTTTTTGGATTTTTTGCATGGGGGAGTAAAAATGGCAGCATTAGAATGTTTTTGTTTTTGGAGGAAAAACACTCCAGTCCTTTAGGGGTTAACATCAAAGCTACAAATTAGGAGTATAATAAGGTCCTTGAAGAAATATGGGACATAGAGCCCCCAGTAACAAGTATGGATAACCTGTAGGATAGAATTTAGATACTTGTTGCATCCACTTTGTAACATTTAAAAAAAATATGTAAAATTCAATAATCACTCAAAACAAATTCAAGAATGACACCATCATAGATCAGGAACCCTCCAAGAGACTTCACTTCCACAATGAGTATCAGCAGAGGGTTCAAAGTAAGAGTTCTGCCAATAAAGACAGTAACAGCTCCAAATTGAAACTGTTTGCAATCAAAGCCAGAAGATGAATGTCATGGAAACTGCTTCACTAAATGTCCGACTAAGCCAAGCATGTATTGCAGCCTAGTCTACAAGGTAGACCCACCATGCACAACGATCTGCAGCCACCTCTAAGTTCTAACTGGAGCCTTCCCAGTATCTGGACAGTAAAGTAACACTTGCAAGCACGTACATTTAAGATGTCATTTGATTTTGCCAGTTTTGAAGCACTGGGAGCTGAAACATTGAGTCCTTGCAACCTCCAGAAATTGCAATACAGGACCTCCTTTGAAGATAAATCTATTCACAAGTCAACAAAAAAACAGAAGATATTATGCTGACACCAAAGATCATTGCTGATGCCTTTTATATTGGTGGTGGGTACTGCTTCGATTGGGACCTTACACGTCTCTTGTATTCACCTGGATCCTGTATGCAACCACCACCAAGCCCAGGTCGCTTGTCAGACGAGCTGAAGTATACAGCTAGAGCAATAATGGCTGAGCCTGAAGTAAATTAGACATGGCTATATCGGTAGTACCACAATCTTGCGAAATCTGTATCTTGACATTCCCTCTTGACCCTGGTACTGTTAAAGAATGTGTCAGAAAACAAACGAAGTCATTCCGAACTTCAGAGCGCATATTGAAAAGCTTTTTGTGAGGGAGCATTTACCTGAATAAAAAGCTGATAAGCTTCGGTCTGAGCAGGATCTGCTGGGTTTGGTTGATCGAGCAGCTCCTGGATACCAACCAGGATTTGCTTCACAGTGATAGCAGGTCTCCAACCCTATCAACCAGAGTGAAGACTCAGTTCAGCAAAACAACGATGTAAAAATTGATGCACATAATAAACTACCATGAAAGTAGCGTTCAACAGAACCAAGAAGCAAAGAAGTGTTAACATTAGAGCAACTAGAGAGACACACACAGAGGGAAGACTTCAAACACGCCTATATGAATATTTAATAAGGAAAAAAGCAAACATAGCTGTTCACATGGACTGAGAGACGTACAGAGTCTTCGTTGAGGATAGACAGGCAAACTGTGCCCGAAGGGTACACATTCGGGTGAAAAAACCCCTGTGGAAACTTGCACTTGGGAGGCTTGCTGGGATAATCTTCGCTGAAGTGAATTGCTACAGGGAAAAATCCACCTTCCCAATCCGTCTGCCAGAATCGAAACCAGAATGTGAATTTAAATGCCAAGAGAAGGCAACAGTTCTCCACCATAAATTCTAAGTGCCTCTTCAGCAGGGTGTTAACTTACACCAACATTTAGGGATCAAAATACAGCCCTCCGAAATCAACTAAACCCCAAGGATAAGCGATAGTGACTGCAGATAGTAATAGGCTTCTGCAACTTGTAAAGATCACAGACTAGTGAAATGAAATATGTGACCCCAAAGCTTATGCCCTATCTCCTACCAAGAGAGAGCATAAACTTAAATTTCCTCCAATAAATGAATATCTCCCTAAACACCAGTGATAAAACTACAGCATTCATGACTATCATAGGTGAAAGAGCATACCCCAACTTTTCCAGGTAAAGTGCACTGCCAAATCATCAGATTAAGGGCTCCATCAGCACCTGTCTCAGGCCTTGCCACAAACCCCTGCAAACACCAACCACACCCATTGAGACAACGTTTCCAACAGGTTTAAGAAAAAATTCAAACCATACCCTAACAACAGTCACACATACAGAAAAACAACAAATACTGCTAGACGATTAATAAGCCAGGCATTTCTTCAACATGGAGCTCGACACTGAGAAGAAACCAAATACTTACAAAATGACGCCAACAAAATCTACCATCACAAATGACGACATGAAAGGAAAGATACTTTCACATCCTTAAATCCATAATTGAAAGATAAATATTATAGTCACTGCAAAGATATATCATATAATGGAAGGGGATATAAGAAAAACCTAAAGAAGTTCATCCAAAATATACCCTAAGGTCCAAAATCTAAGAACCAGATCAAAGAAAAGAAAGTGCGAAACGGTACAGTCTACCCTCCATAATATGACACTCCATATTCATATTATTGTTTCAAGCAATACACAAGTGAGAAGTCTGTTACTAATCCATGCCTGCCACCTTGAAGTTAGGGCTTCCCAAACATGTATTAATAGAGAGGGAAAACGGTACTAGTATGTATGCAAAACTACCGACGGTGCGATCCAGAAAAATAAAGAAACAAAAGAAACGAAGCCCGAAACAAGTACAAAAACTCGAAGCAAAAGCATATGAGATCAGAAATATCAAAAAAACGAAAGAAGGAAAGGGAAACAACAGCCAGAGTTAGAAAAAGCCGGGAAAAAATCGAAACAGAGGCGATAGTGGACCAAAATGCACGGGAAAAAAAACGGCAGGGGCGGCAAAAGTACGTGAGGGTGATTCTTGCGCCAAGCCTTGCGCTCCTCGGCGAGACGACCTCGCGCAATTCCGCCCGACATCGCTGTTATTGCTCCGCCCTAGCTCTCCCTCCGAGTACACACTCCGACTACTGGCTGGCTCTCTGGCTGGAACTCTCTCGAGCGGACTACGCCCCTGCGTATTTCCCACGCCCGGCTCCTATTCCCGTGTCGCGGTCTTCGGCGCACCGGCGCCTCCTATTCCCGTGCGGCCATTATCATCCCACGGATTCTGTCAGACGGATGAATGAAGCTCGTGGATTCGTTGGATTCTCTGTTCAGATAGGCTTCTACTGGATGTGAATGAGACAGTGGGTGCACGGTGATAGGGTGGTTAAAGAATTTCGTACAGGTTGTTGGGGTTCACACGGATGAAAACAGACCCAGTATTTTTTTACTTTCCCGTTATTCCAGTTCAGGTAATTACAACTTGCATCTCTAAAGGCCCGTTCGCACTTGGCCTTTGCAAAGACCGTGGATACAAATTTAACACCCCCACAATTTTGGGAAAAATACCTTCTTTGTAGGAAAGGTGTCATCAATGAGGTTTGGAAAAGTGTTAGCAATAGTAGGGGGATTACATAATGGCCCCTCAAGTGCCACATTAGCTAAGACCATTCTTTAGTGTTCAAAACTAGGGAATATTTCTTATTTTGGTGCTCCCTTAACAATTGCCTACTATTGCTCAAATATTTTTTGTCCTCCTAAATGTTAGCTAATACCCATTCTTAAAAGTGTGCCATGTGTACATCCATGTAGGATTGGTAATTACTAAAGAATGTAGGTGGGAACACACACTTTTTTAAGGGTGTAAGACCCCCTTGTAAGACCACCTCTAAGGCCAGGTGTGAACATACTTTAAGTGAATAAAGTGTTTTTTTACATTAAAGATGTGCTCAAAAAGATCCATTCCCAATAAAATGCAATGAGGATTTAATCTATATTACTTTTATTAAAAGAAATGCTTCCCATATGAAGATATTCACATTTAACATCTAAAGAAATGCTTAATATTTTCATGTTTTTGAGCATCATTTTCACCTCTTTGTATTAATTTTCTTGTGAATATTTTTTTTGTTCTTGATAGAGATTACCAAATTAAGAGTTTAAATAAAATTTAAGAACTTTTTGACCAATTTAACAATTTTTTCCCATGTCTTCAAAGACGCTCAAAAAAATATCAAAAAAGATTGCAATTTCATCTTTTCACTTCAAACGCTATAATCTTGCAATTTGTGCAGTCAAATTCTATGAAAATTTTATCATGCACTCTCTTGGTAATCTAAAACAAGATCCTACAATTAGAGTTGAAAAATAATAATTTCTAAGATTTATTTTGAGCCCTACCCGCATTGCCCATTCTCTCCAAAAAATCCCCGGGGAGTGCACTTAAAGTGAAGATTAGAAATACACGTGAGTGCGTTTTAATAGCATACCCCCTACAATACTTGGCCTTAAAATATTTTTTAAATTAAGATTTTTCAGGGGCTAAATCATTACGTATCTATTTATCATTTGGTATAAATTTCAGGACCAAATGTTTCTAAAATCATATAAAAGAAATGATAGAAGTTTGCACTAAAATGTGTTGTTTTTTGCTTCAAAAATCAATTTAAAAATACGTACAAGTGATTCTTTTTTGAAATTTATACAACAAGAACTTTAGATTGTGTTTAACAACTGCATATTTTTTCTACAATTTTTAGGTGATTTTTTAGTATGTACATAGGGGGGTCAAAAGTACGCACTCACGTGATTCCTAGTCTTAACTTTAAGTGCACTCCCCGGGAAAAAATCCCCTTTTGCTTCAAAACTTCCAATTAAAAAGTCGTTATCAAAAAAAATTAGATCCCCGTTTTTGTATTGATATACCAAATTCACAAAATTTATTTCAAAAAACAAAAATAAAAATTGACACGGTGGGAACCTACCTGAAATTGAAATGTCCTAGTTAGGACACTTGGTCCTTTAGGGATTAAAATAATTAGAAGCTCAATTTTTTTTTCCATTTTTTATTCGTTTTTGACACTCCTTTGCACATTTTGTCAATTTCTTATTCACTTTAACTAAAATTATTTTCTCCAATTGAAAAAAATAATTCCTAATTTTAGTATCCTTCAATCCAATTATCAATTTGAAAATAATTTATTTCTTCATATCTTTGAATTAGAAATTTTGAATTTTTTTTTTAAAGTTTTAAATGTGAACATTTTCTTGGTAAACACTTATTTTTCCTTCAAACAATCATTAGCTTCATTTTCGTTTTGTGAGTTTTTCAAGCATATAAAAAGATTGTAGAATTTGGAACAAAAAGAGTGTAATATGAGTCAATTATTTTGGGTATGGACCTTTTTGAGCTCAAATATATCAATATGTAACTAAAATTTTAGTTTATTAACCTTTAAACGTCATAAACGTCATTCCCTGATTTAGAAAGAAAGGACTATTTTGAATTTTAACTTCAAAATATAGAAGTAATTATTTACATTCTAATAACGTCGGTACATATCATTCTTATCATGGATGATGCTTAAAAAAGAAAATTAATCTTAGAAAACTCTTCATTAATAGAAATTCATGATCAAAGTGGTTTGAAAATTGAGAAAACCAAACCAGTAGGACTAGGTCAATCCTTTAAGGATTCATTTAAATTTCAACCTATTATTTGAAAAGCAAGCTTTTGTAACATATCGCTTAAAGGTAGAAATTGAAAGCAACACATCACATGAAATTGAATCCTATCACTACTTCAACTTTTTAGAAAAAATGTCTCCTAATGAGATGTTAATTTTTCATTTGTTGAAAGAAAGAAGAAAAAATCTTTAAAACTTTTTTTAAAAAATGGAGTTAGGAAGGAATTGTGGGAAAATTATAGTGCAAATAAAATTTACAAATCTTAAAAAATATTTTTGACGTACACACCCTTGTAATCAAACCTTCACCACGAGGTTATTTGTAATAACACCTTTCATTAATATTTTGGTTTGTTTACTTTCTATTTATATATAATCCATGTTGATGATGTATTCTTGTTATCTTTACATTTGAAAATAAATAATTAATTTCAAGCATGCAAATGTATAACCCTTTTGGATATCATATGGTAAAAACACCCACAATCATCAAAATAAGCAATTCCATGGCACCTTTTCCAAGCTAGAATATCTTAAAGTACTAGCAATTAAAAATGATGATTTTACAAAAATAAAATTAGAGTTTATGAATAAGCCATGTACATGTAGATAAGTTTTTTTAGCCCTTGCCAGGGTTCATTCTTTTGCCCTCACTCTATGAAAGACAAAAGAATTAAAACATGGGATTCTTGAGGCGGGGCTACTCTGGACTTCCAACTCTCCACCGTCATTCTTTACGTGGCATGTCCAATATTCTAGAATACACTATAGTGATTCTAGTGCAACGATTTTTATTCTTGGGTACAACTTACAAGGGCTAAAGAACATTAGAGGAAATCTAAGGCCTTTAGAAGGCCGCGAGTTCTCATTCAAAAAAATTAATTAAAAAAAAAAAAATATATATATATATATATATATATATATATATATATATATATATATATATATATATATATATATATATATATATATATATATATATATATATATATATATATATAAAAAATCAAATATTTAAGAAAACAATTATAAAAATTTATAATTTGATGTGGGTTTGATGTGGCAGTCACTCGGCCACATCATATTAGGTGTTACAATTTTAATATCTATTTATAAAAAATTGATTTTCTTAATACTATATATATAATAATAATTTTCCTTTAAAAAAATTCCTATTAAAAATTAGATTCTTGCAAGAGCATCAAAACGGTCCATTGGAGACTTCAAATTCCTCAGTCTAATGACCTTATGTAATCCTTGTGAATTTTTAATGTCAAAGTTACTTTGACCACTTAAACCGTTCTATAGACTTGTTATAAAACCAATCTATATAAAATCCGAACTCAATAAATTGGAGGTGTCATAATATTCGATTCTCCTATGAGAATTCTCTTTCATTCTCTAAAGTAGATCCAACACAATTCACAACCCAACAATCGTATTTGCCCTTGCTTTGCGATTTCAATTTTGTTTCCAAAATCGTCTTTTTCAACGGGATAAAAGTCCATAACTTTGATATCCCTAATAATAATTGAATTTGGGGATGGTTCAAAAACAATTCATGGACTAGCTTCAAAGCAAAACTACAAAAACAATAATTTACAAAACTAAAATGGATGTGTGGACGGAGTTGGTTTTCTACCTTGTTGTTGGTTCTATCCCAAGAACAAAGACTATATTGACGATCTCATTATTTTGAAAGTCCAATTTGTATTGAACACCCTTTTTACACTACCCACTTGAGAATGATCTAAAATATACCTTTTCAAACAACACTAAGTTAGTTAAGGAAAATAAAAATTTACAAGCAATGTACAATCCATATAGAATTAAAAAATAAATAAATAAAAGAAAAAGAAAAAGAAAAGGCTAAATCACGTGGAATACTAGCCCAACAACACAGGGCTACACTAGTCTATAAATTAAGGAAGGTAGCTTGCTTTGTTTTGTTTTGAATGTTACGTAGAGCTCTCCAGGACATTGAGGTTATCGGTCTCGTTCTTGGTATCTTTGGACTGAAGCTCTCAATGAAAAGAGATGCATTGAAGTTGTTTTGTTGGATATGGACCTACATTCTAGAAGTAGTCAATTCTTAATCAAATTTTGTCGCCAAAAATTGAATTAAAAATTGGATATACTATTCTAAAAATAAAATAAAAGTAAAAGTATGGGAAAATCATTGGGAATACTTGGGCCAATAAGAGAGGGCCACAATAGTTTATGTAATAATGAAATAATGCTTTTAAAACTTGTATAAAAAGTTTAAAGTACACTATCCTTAGCCCTTAACTGACCAAGCATCCATTTTTTGGACGATGTAAAGATTTCATCTATGTTTTCTCAACCGTCATGCACATTTTGTAGGATGGATTTTTTACTATAGATTTTATAGGAAGTTAGCTTTATGCATCCGTAAACCGATTAGAAAGGGGATTATTTGTGAAATTTTATGCCCCATTTCATGTTGCAATGATTCACCAAAATTTTTGAAGATCTTACTTCAAAACGAATCAAAAGTGTTCTTGAAAAAGTCAACTCATAAAATTAAGCAACCAAAAATTCTCCAAAAATCAATACACTTAGAGTATTACATTTCAATTAATCACAACAAATTTCGTCCACTGATTGTCAATATCTTATTTTTAACTGAATTACAAAAGAATTTTGAATTAAAAGTTTCAAATTTTATACAAAATATTGGTGATTGCAATCATAGATCTAAATGAATGGATAGAATCTAAAATTAATAATGTACAACTTTCATTCATACATCAAGTTCAAAATATCCCTCTTAGTTGCATTTTATAATGCATCTTTGCAATTCTCAGAGGGATGTAGGCATCTAAGGGTCAACCCCTGCAAGGAGCCATGTGGAGCCATGTTTGGTCGTTTTCAATCAATACTCGATTTTCACCTAGTTCTTCATTTCAAATGAAAGTGGTCTCAACTAAAAAAGTGTGGAGGTTATCTTCTACTTTATAGTCCAATTTACCATTCTTCAAAATTGTTAAAATTGCAATTTTTATTGCACTTTAAAGATCAAAACCTTAAAATTCCAATATACGTTGTAGAAAATATTTTCTATTGAATTTCTTTTTATGTAAGCTCAAGAGGCATGCCACCTATACCTTGTTGTTCATCACAATTATTTTCATTTTTTCTAAAAAATTTCATACTATTATGAGCGTTTCTATAATTACTATGATTTATACAAGAAAAAACTTTGAAATATCTTATGAAATGTGTTTTTATTTAAATAATTAAAAAAAGTAGGGTAAATCGGTTTAACTCCTAAATGACAGAGGGGATAAGAGCTAAACCTAGATGTGTTATAAATTGTTACTTCTGCAACTTTGATGAAGTTTGGTCCACAAGAGAAAATGAGAAGCATGATGTTTAGTAATTATTCGTACAATCAAACTTTCAAAAATTGTTTTAGATGCTCATATAATGAATTTAGAAGCATTTATTGTTGAATAAACACTAAAATTAGAAATTTTATTTTTTGAATTTGAAATTTGGTATGATTGGTTTAAATTAGACATTCCATTCTAAAAAATTTAAAGGCAAATTTTTCAAAGGAGAGAACATCATCACTTTTCAAAAAAAGTAAAATTTAATAACACTAAGTCAATATTGAGGTTTTTGTCTTTGAAAGATTCTCCTTGGTGGAATTTAACTCGAATTGATATGATTCTAATTGGGTTGGAAAGTAGACTTGATTTCCTATTTTATAATTTATTTTTATTTTTATAATTTTTATTTTTTAACATTTGGTAGCCTGTAAAAGAAGGGCAACGACCACAAAGTGGTCGTTTGGTCAGTTAGGGGTTAACAATACCTTATATGAGAAATATACAAGAAAAATCTAATATATTTTAAACCGTGATGAATTGATGAGGTTTGACTGGGTAATTGTACTGTGGATGGTTAACCCCTAAATGTCGGGCCTATATCCATGGAATCTTACTTTACCTGTCACACTCAATTTTGGTACTATAAATAAGATAAGAACTCAACTTTATAATTTGAGTAGATAATGCCATATGTCTACTAAAAATCACGAACTTTTAATAAATTTTGATGAAATTTTGAAATTACTATGATTATTTGAAGTGATTGTTTGGAAAATTCATATCAATCACAAAAATGTACTCAAAACTTTCAATTTATTTACCCAAGGTGTAAATTACAATGAAGAATAGCACTACGAATGAAATAATCAGTGTATCTAAATTTAGAATAATTCCCTGCATCATGGTAATACCCATTGAACTTGTAATTCCAATAAAGCACTCATTTTTTAGAGGTTTTCAAAAATTCAAAATGGAGTAGAAACTAGACTTGGTAAACTTCATGTTGTTAGTTAAGTTCAAATGCAATAGAATTCATTTTCATAGCCTAAATTTAGTTTAAGGTGAGTGGGCCATAAACCGACACTTTAAGCACTACGCTTCTTTCTAGTAATTTGTGGTGTATAGTGATAGTTTGAATGGATTAGCAAATTGATTGTGAATTTATTCCAAGTTAAATCATAATTTTTGAAGTTATATTGAATAAGTTATGAATTTTCAATGTTCAAGGTCTAGATTGCCTATTTGTGGTAGTAGACATGGGCTGAAATTGACAGTGAATATGCTTTGAAGGATCATAAAGACACTGAAAATAAAAATAGTTCCCACAAATGAGGTAAATCCAAGTAATGCTTCAAAGTCTACAATCACTAAACTATTTCGTTTATTGTTGGTTTATGGTACAATGGAGTATCATTGATGAAATAAATATAGGTGTCTCTTCGGTTATTGGCTCACTTACCTTAAGCAAAAAAACATAAAAATTCAAAATACACTACATGGTGAACCACTTTTACTACTCTTTTTGTAGTTGGGGACCCATATAAAATTCAAAAATAGTTTAAATGACCTTAACCCTTAAACATCACGAGGGCTGGCCAGGGCAGCTCGGAAGGCATCTATATATTTGGATGGAAATTTAAAAATAAAAAAAATAAAAATAAAAACTATGATGGGCAACACTGTTGCGGCATTGGAGCACTGCGGCACTTTTTAAGAAACAACCTCAACTGCCCCAACCTCAACCCCTGTTCCTTTTGATAACTTTGATTTCTTGCCAATGATTCCACAATCTCCCAAATGACGCGCAAATTTGGAATTTAGATCGCTTTTTAAGTAGCTTTCCAACGCATCAATCTTGGCTTGATTTGGTTGAGAAAATTATTTTTTTCTCAATTATTCCTTTATCAAAAACCCGTGGGGATTTTTTGACATTTAAGAGTTAATTTAACTTGAAGAGGTGACATGACCAACGAAGAACCTTTACAAAATGAATTGGACAAAAAATCCTTCATCTACTCTGTGATACTTTAGTTCACTTTGAATAAGTTACATCCATTTGCTCTGCCAGTATTTGGCTGCAAGACGTTTAAGAGTTAAGGTAGTGGATCCAGTTCCTGTCCGAATTTCAGGTTTAGGTACCTCAGAGTGTAGAAGCAAAACTTTATAAATTTAGGGAGGTTTGCAAAGCTAGTGCAAAGCCATCCTTGAAAAAAAAAGATTTTTTGAGCACCTCTATAATTTCCTACAAATTTTTAAAGCAAACACCGTAGAATGGCCAGGAGCTGAGCATAGGGTAGATGGCATCTCCACCACTTGGATTTCCAAAAGTGAGGGTGCAGTATTCCAAATCTGACCACGTTTAGGCTTTGACAAGGAACCAGTTGTGCCCTCAAATCATGCATGGTGGCGTCAAACCCGCGCAGGCCTCGTGCTCCCACCCGCGCTCCGCTGCCCAACAGTCCCTTCGCTCCTGCAACTAGGACTCCTCCCCCCGGCTCGACGACCCTCATTCTCTTGTCCGCTTTGTGAGGTCACAGCGAGGCCCTCTCTCTCTCTCCACCATGCGGAAGCGCTGCTACATCTGATTGGCTCAAAAAATTCGTATACTGAGGGTAGAAGGTCTGTGCGTGTGGGTTGTAGTAAGGACACTACTAGAGAAATGAGGTTCCTCACCCGCACAAAATCAACAGAAATTTTGTTGGTTCTGTGCGGGTTAGGAACAGTTGATTCCGGATCACAATCAAGAGAATTATCTTGGTTCGGTGTTGGTTCAATAAAAACAGTAAATAAAAACAATAAATAGTAATAAAAAACAGTAAATAAAAACAGTAAATAGTAATTAAAAACAGTAATTAAAAAACAATAAATAAAAACAGTAAATAGTAATTAAAAAACAGTAAATAAAAACAGTAAATAGTAATTAAAAACAGTAATTAAAAAATAGTAAATAAAAACAATAAATGTAAATAAATACAGTAAATAAATATAGTAAATAAATACAGTAAATAAATACAGTAAATAAATACAGTAAATAAATACAGTAAATAAAAAATAGTAAATAAAAAACAGTAAATAAAAACAGTAAATAAAAACAGTAAATAAAAAGAGTAAATAAAAAGAGTAAATAAAAACAATAAATACC
The DNA here is from genome assembly GCA_022496805.1 of Pohlia nutans. Classification (NCBI taxonomy): domain Eukaryota; kingdom Viridiplantae; phylum Streptophyta; class Bryopsida; order Bryales; family Mniaceae; genus Pohlia; species Pohlia nutans. The sequence continues at coordinate 4,194,490 of CM040105.1, forward strand.
AAGGGCGGGCCACCTAGCCTAGCCTAGGCTCAAGAACTTAGCCACCAACCTACCAAGCTAGGCTATGCCAAGGGCGCGGGCCAAGGGGTTTGATCCTTGAACCTCTTAGCTCCCGCATGGAGGCCTTAGCCACTAAGCCACCACTCCACACATGATGTAGGAAGATAATTTAAAAGTTTTGTATATAAAGGCCCCAAGTTACTCTCTAATTTCTATTTACTGTATACTATATAATATCTACTATATACGGTGTAATATTTACTATGTATCGTTTACTGTCTTCTATCTACTACATACTATTTACTGTTTTTATTTACTGTTTTTTAATTACTGTTTTTAATTACTATTTTTATTTACTGTTTTAATTACTGTTTTAATTACTGTTTTTTTATTTACTGTTTTTATTTACTATTTTTTAATTACTGTTTTTATTTACTGTTTTTATTTACTTTTTTTTATTTACTTTTTTTATTTATTGTTTTAATTACTGTTTTAATTACTGTTTTTTTATTTACTGTTTTTTAATTACTGTTTTTAATTACTGTTTTTATTTACTGTTTTTATTTACTTTTTTTAATCACTATTTTTAGTTAGTGTTTTTATTTACTGTTTTATTTACTGTTTTTTAATTACTGTTTTTAATTACTGTTTTCATTTACTTTTTTTTAATTAATGTTTTTAATTAATGTTTTTAATTACTGTTTTTAATTACTATTTTTTATTTACTGTTTTTATTACTGTTTTTAATTACTGTTTTTATTTACTGTTTTTATTTACTTTTTCTTAATCACTATTTTTAATTAGTGTTTTTATTTACTGTTTTTATTTACTATTTTTATTTACTGTTTTTATTTACTGTTTTTAAATTACTGTTCTTATTTACTGTTTTAAGAGAAAACTTGTTGGTTCCAAGAAGAAAATCAACAGGAACTTGTTGGTTCCAAGAGAAAACTTGTTAGTTCTGTGCAGATGACTAAATGTTTGCTACGTTAAACCCATTCTCTGTTGGTTCCAACAGATGTGTGTTGGTTTTGTCTTGGTTTTTACGCACTCTCTAGTAGTGAATACTTCCTCTAGTCCTCTAAGGTAGTCTCTAGAAGTTAAGATTCGACTTTGAGTGTAGTCCAAGAGAGGTTGTTGCTATCTCCTTCTCCTTGCAGGAATTAGCTCGGGTAGAGATAAGAACTCACTTATATTTCCCTCTCTCTGCTCCTCTAACTGTGCCTGAAATTCAGGATCTATGATGATGTGTTGCTCGTTAGAGTCTACATTACTCTCCTCTCCATTAGGTACATCCACATAATAGTGTCTCGTGGGATGTTCACCTCCTGCCGAAATCCGCCTTGACGTCGCCATGTCGAGCTGCTGCCCAAATCCGCCTTGACGCCCTGATGTTTCTTCTCTGCTGCCGGTATGTCCCTTTGCCGTGCCCTGCTGTGTACCGGTTGCTGCGACCTTGCCTTCACGCCCTGATCGACGTCCTCTTTGTCCATCTGCCGTGCGCCCACAAGCCTCAGCTACCTCGTCGACGTCATCGACGTCACCACCGTCGTCTGAAGTTCCGCCACTGTAGACGTCGACATCGAAGTCTCTAGCGGTGTCTACATTTCCCTGCATCCATGCACATGATCGCGGGACTTCGGGTACTGTTCCGCCGCGTCTCTGTTGGCAAGCTGTTGACAGCAGCTGCCCTTGCGTTTCCTGCACTTAAGAGTCGCAGTTCCCGGACAGCACCTACTGTTGCACTAGTAGTTCGACGAAACCTTCGTCGTTGGTGTTGTCCCGCCCACATCTTCGATTTCCACAGCGCTGTTGTCCCGCCCAACATCGACCTGGACTTGTACTCCGCGCTCCTTCTGGCCGTGGGCTCTTGTCTTCCTAGTCCTCTGTGGATTCAGATTCGGTACACTCCCCTCCAGCAGTTGCTTGAAACCCAGGTTGCCCTTCTTCAAACCCAGCACTAGGCTGCACTTTTATCTTTTAGTGCATTTTCATTGAGAGGCCAAATCCCTGTTTTTCTGAAGCCTTATTGGATGTTTTTTGGGGTGAGATCTTTGTCTAGGGCTTGAAAGGTCCACTCACACAAATCTGCCTTCTCAACTTTCTTCCCCTTGTTCAGTAGTGTCCAATTGTCTCTGATTTTTCTGAATGCAGATTTAAAGGGCTTGAAGCAACTAACATCTAGTGGCTGTAAGGCATGAGAGGTGTGGGAAGGGAGGGAAACCATATCAAGCCCCGAATTCATGGCAAGTTGGACAACTTCAAGGGTCACATGGGAGTTGTGACCATCAAGGATTAGTAAGTGTCTCTTACCTTCATCAATTCCAATTGTTGCTTTCAGAATGCCTATAAAGTGAGATATCCATGATTCAAAGAGCCATTTTGTCATCCATGCATTAGGTTGCATGGCCATGACAGCATTAGGCTCACATTTCCTCACATAGTCCTGTAGGAAGTATTTCCCCTTGAGAATATAAAAGTTAGGAATCTTGCCTCTAGCTGCATTGATGCAAGAGAGGACTGATAAGTGCTCTCTGTTGTCAGGTTCAATTGTATGGACGTTTTTGCTACCAAGTATGGCCAGCACAGTTGCACCTCCATATCTGCCAGCTTGGACACCAGATTCATCGCAATTCCATATATGGACTGATGGATACTTAAAAGTATTGTAAAGATCTACAAGGTTAGAGTATAAAGTTGAAGCAGTAGTGGGGCATAAACTCCTAGCTCTACCTAGTTCTAAGGGCTGGGATTTTTTAGAGACTAGATCTGGGTGTCTTGCTTTAAAACTTCTAAGCCAGGATTTGCCAGGCACTCCTGTTGCACTCCAAGGGGTATCCCTTGTTTGAGTTGTCTGGGCCACTTTTAGCCTCAGCTGGCCTGAGGTTAAAGGGTGGCCCAGATCTTGCATTTTAAAGCAATAATCAATCAACTTCTCCTCTTCTTCTTGGCTCAATACTGTTTTTGTCCCCCCTTTTCTCCCAACTACCTTGCCAAACAAATGGTCCCTTAAAAAAGTGGCAGGAATCCCAAAGGTACGTGAGGCTGCCTTTACCTTCATCCCTTCATTTGTGATAGCATCCATAACTGCCTTCAATGTTGCATCACTCCAATTTCCAGTCTTTTTTGTTGTAGATCTTCTGTTTGAGTTGTTGATCCCCCCTCTAATGTTTGGTTGAGTTGTTTCAGCATCTGCAGCACCACCTATAGGAGGCCCAAAAACTTCCCTCATGCTGAAATTGGATTGGGAGAGGTTATTCTGCCCCAATGAGGCTGAACTCCTCAATCCCACCTTCCTTGCTCTCACACTTTCTGCCCTCACATCTCTTTCTACTGTTTGTTGAGTTCCATTTGCACTAGAATTTACATATAGGGTAGATGCTGAAATCCTAAATCTCCTCCTTGCTCCATATTCTAGGTGAGTCATGTGCTCCTCAAAATCCAATCTCTCCCCTTGGCTACTCTCTGCTGAATTTTGTTGAGCTTTACCTGCAATTTGAGTTTCTGGAACCAACTCCTGAGAACTCTCAAACCCCTCACTACTCTCCACTAAAGTGTCCATGGTTTCTCTAATCTAAGTGCAGGAAGGCCTCTAAACTCTCTCTTGCTGTAGCAATGAAATGGCCATGATTGCTCACAAGTAGAAGTAGTTTTATGTGTAAAAGTGTGCTTTCAGAGTTGTAATTAAGTCCATGCTGCCACCACTAACCGCCCACAATGGAGCGCCAAATAATACACGTTAATTGCAAAATCAGCCCCCAATGTGGGCTATTTCTTGAACAAACAAAAAATTAATTACGTTCTTATTGCAACCTACTGCCATACATCAAAATTCAGTTTTTCATCCACTGCAAACCCTTAATCTGATCAACTGCAGCCCTAAATCCGTCCAAAATGCAATAATGCACCTCTACAGGCGCTTTTATGAATTACTGTGGCCACTTTAACGGACCCAGCCCCCGATCCTAGGGGTCGCCATTCGGACCCGGTCGGGAACTGGGTCCACTACCTTAAGGGTTCAGATCCAAAGTGGATTGATGAGCTTGTTTGAACGTCAGTCCATCGCTGCGCTTGAACGTGGGACCATGGCCTGGGTTTGCTCATGGTAGAATCAGACATACGAACATATTGAGCGATCTAAGATTGATGGAGAAACCCTAGACTGCCACTTGGTAATCGTGGCAATCTGTGTCAAAACCTATTTCTCGATCACACTCAAACGATCACTTGTTACACTCCACATGTTCGTCAACTGAGGTTTTCAATCCCGCCAGCGCTCGTTTCGGCACAATCGGAAATATTTGTAAGCATTTTCCACCTCTTCAGATGTTACTCATATGCTCGCCGTGGATTATATGCACATAAATCTAGAAGTTGGTTCACTCATTTTTCATTGAATTATTGCTACATAATTTACAAATTGGTTTGAATGTCAACTTTTTAAACAAAATGCTCAAAGTGCACAAATGTGCACTAAAATGCAGTTAGTTCACGAAGAGGAGTTAGTGAACCGTACCATACAAATGCGATCGTCATTCTTAATATTTGATTATGTCTCGATTTGCAAGGGAATTGATGCCGTATAAAACCCTAGAAAATCTCTATAGATTACCAATGAATCATCAAACCTTTATTGAAGTGAGTTCAAGCATCATCAATCGATCGACTCTCTTAAATTCTCCTCTCTTCCAACTACAAAAATAAATTACCACAATTACAATTTAAAGCTCAAAGTTGGTTCATAACCTAGTCATACTAGCAAAGCTTGCAAAGACGTTCTGGAAGCTTTTTACCTGCTTCGAGAGAATCGTCAAACTATAGGTGTTTGAGTACCAGCTAGTGCAATTTCATTGCACGATCAAACTTGTTTGCCGTAAAAATTCCAGCAGACCTATAACTCATCAACCAATGCAAACATGTTGCTAAAAATCAATATAATATTACTGAAAATTACGGTACAATACGCACACGCCTCTCACCAAATCACGACCTTTGCAAGAGAGATTAGTAAAATTTGTCAAGTTAGAAAGAAGAGTAATATTGAATGTGTGTTGGCCTTGTATTGTGTAAAGGCCACTCTAGTTTTGTTGATGAGCTTCACAAGATTTTGTTTATCAATGCGTCGCTAAAAATAAAACGTTCGCCACAAAAATCCTAATGCAATCATTATGTCCTTCACAATTCCTCGTTCCAAGACGCAACTTCACTCGGCCATAGACGCTCCGAGAGCAGCAAGAGGAGCCCGCCCACCCGCGCAAGAGAGCCGAATGCCTGTGCCATTTAAAAAATGAAACATGTAATACATTGACGTATTTTTATATTATATTCGTATAAACACTCAGTAAAATACGGTCACGTCAGACAATGGTGCTTCTACTAGTTATAAGGGAATTTTAGTATCTTTCCAATGGTTTCAAAATCTTTCCAGTGGTTTCGAAATCTTTCCAGTGGTTTCGGAATCTTTCCAATGGTATTCAAAATCTTTCTAGTGGTCAAGGATTACGAGAAGTATGGCCTTTTTGGCATTCTCTAACCGGTCCCCTTTCGAGTATGTTCTTCATTCATCTAGGCATAGCACGAGTAGTGCAGGACTACTTCTCCCTCTCAATGATAGACGTTATAGTAACTAGTAATTGAATAACCATGAACCAAGTAACAAAGTAAAATTGGGCTCGAGTTTTAAAACAAGGATAATTACATGTATAGGATCCCGGGGAGTGCACTTAAAGTTAAGACTAGGAATCACGTGAGTGCGTACTTTTGACCCCCCTATGTACATACTAAAAAATCACCTAAAAATTGTAAAAAAAATATGCAGTTGTTAAACACAATCTAAAGTTCTTGTTGTATAAATTTCAAAAAATAATCACTTGTACGTATTTTTAAATTGATTTTTGAAGCAAAAAACAACACATTTTAGTGCAAACTTCTATCATTTCTTTTATATGATTTTAGAAACATTTGGTCCTGAAATTTATACCAAATGATAAATATATACGTAATGATTTAGCCCCTAAAAAATCTTAATTTAAAAACTATTTTAAGGCCAAGTATTGTAGGGGGTATGCTATTAAAACGCACTCACGTGTATTTCTAATCTTCACTTTAAGTGCACTCCCCGGGTATAGGATTTGTGTTATTCTTTTGGTAGTCGCCAAGTCATGAACTTTGTGGTTGGTTCGGTAAATGAATGTTTATCTCAAGTACGTGATTTGGGCTCGATTTCCAATGAATCCATTTGAGTAGCTATGACATGTACGTGATGTGGTGTTGCTAAGAGGCGGTTTACACTAGGGACCAAAAGCCATCGCTAAGGAAAATGAAAAAAAATCCATGGTCACGCTTCATGGTCGCAAGCTGTGACCAAGATAGATAGAAACTCCGGCGTGAATAAAATGTCCGTTCGTAATGTCAATGACCCGGTGCCCACCAGACAAGGGGACATTGGGACAATACTACTCTCCCCTTTCGGGGATGGACATTGTAGTGACACACTATGCTAGTTCCTACCTAGCCACTAGTGCCTTGAAGATACCGGACATGGTATCTCCCCAAAGGACTTTGAGGTACCCATACAACAAGGTCCAAGGACCCCCCACTATAGTTGGGTGGACTATGGTGGTGAGCACCACGCTAGCATGGGGAATAGACCCCACAACCTCCTCATTGGGGGCCATGAGCCCTAACCACCAAGCCTAGGCATGTGGTGCCTGCTGTGACCAACATAAATGAAAATGCAATTCTGAAAGTTGTTAGTCACTTCTCATAATGTAAACTGAACTTAAAGCAAGAGAGGCGACCAACACTAAAAAGTGAGTGGACTCATTTTTTTAAAAGCATATTATAATTGAAGAAAAAAAGATTGCCATGAGTCATTTCAACAGATTTGAGTTTAGAGTGGGCACATTATACAACCTTTAAATTTTTAGATCATTCCAACATTCTTGATTTTTTGGCTTTTTTAGGCTTCAAGCACTACTAGAAAATGCCGACCAAACCAACAGAAAAATCAACAATTCTCTGTTGTTATGGGCACTGGCGGTTACGACTTGACATATTTAACAGTTTTTTGTAAAAGGTTCAATAGACGTATCCCGGTTTTTGTTAGTTTAGGCACTATGTACAAGAAAAATCATCACCTGTCCAAATCAACATAATTCCAACAAGTTTTAAGAAATTACTAGTTCTGTAAATGTTGAAAGGTGCATCATGAAGCATCAATTTTTCAATAATATGAGAAACTAGATTGCAAAATATAAATTTTAGATTAATTCTATGAAAATAGAGTCAACAAGTTCATTATATGTAATAATGTAGTAATAATATAGTAATAATAATATATACATATATATTATAAGAGCATAATAATATATATTATATTATTATATTATTATACTTAGTTGAAGTTTTATTTCGAAGTTTTGATTGTGATGCAATTATAAAATGTATTAATACTCAAAATGGTGAATGGTGTTCAGTCAACATCATTTTTCACCTAACCCACATCTAAAATCTCTTTTAAACTCCATTTTTAGCATGATTATTTCTTAATTGTAGAAAAAATCAATTTAGTATTAATTTACATGCAATAGTTGTAGAGTTTTTATTGGTCATATGTAATTGGTAAACAATCTTTTTGTCAATAGATTTTTATGAAAATGTATATCTTTTTGGAACTTTCTTCTCACAAGATAACTGTTTATTTCTAAATTTTCTATGCATGTATTCAATTATAGGTGTAAAATCTATCAATGATGGTTTTTAAATGAATTTCTAAGTTTGACCTCTAAAAATTCTTTAAACATTCACCAAAAATTAGCATTTAAATGTTGGAAAAAGAAACATGATATGATGAATGAAAATGTTATCTATTTACGATATTCACTAAGTATTTTTTGAGGAAACTAATTTCGTATCTATACATACAATTTTATGGGTGGTGGTACAAAAGGGAGACAATCTTTTGTTTAGAATATTGTACTACAAATTTTGGAAGTGTAATCGTATAAATTAAAAAATATATAATAAAAACCCTAATTGATTTTTCAAAAGATCAAAATTACAATGACAATTGTGATCAAAAGATTCAAAAATCTTTTGTTTTACAAAGTTATGCACATTGGAAAATTGATAATATGTCTTTTAAAAAAAATTCTATTATTTCAAAATCATTAAAAAAAATGGAGAGATGTTTTTCCAAATTTTCTTACTTAAAAATATTCCTCGATACAACACCTACACATAATGAAAAAAACGTCAATTTTTATTTTATTTTATTTTATTTTATATAGCAAAAGTTATGAACATTTGAAAATTGATAATGTGTTTTTTTAACACTCTTGTCATTTCAAAATTACTACAAAGAATATGATAGATTTTCTTTCAAATTTTCTTTTTCAAGTATACGATATTCTTCATCACAACACCTACACATGAAAAAATGACCTTAAAAATGTTTAGTTTTGCAAATTTTATGAGATTTTGAAAAGTTGCAAAACAATTTTAAGTGCTGATTTTTTTGATTAATGCTATATTATCTATTTTTTAAATAGCTTGTGCATATGTGAGAGGTAGGGGAGATGGTTAGGTGTGATCTCTATTACTCGTGAGGTTTAGGGTTTGAACCCTCTAACTTCACTAGTTGTGAGATGGCGGTTTGACTTTGACCTGTCGGGTTGACTGTGACATAGAAGTTTGAATTTTATGACATGGGCATTGACTTTTAAGATGTGGCAATTTGACTTTTATGATGTGGCAATTTGAATTGACATGGTAAATTAGTGATTTTCTCAGGTGGGGATTTATTTATTTATTTACATTGTCCGAATTGACAGATTTTTTCACATCGGCTCAATAGATTTATGTTGGCTGGTGACCAGGACAACGCATTCAAAACAACTGGAAGGAACAACATTTTTCAGTCTAGTTTTTGTTAATTTGGTCACAATATTTCTAGTAGTGAAGGTCTCTGGGTTTTAAGGCCGGAGAACCTCTTTTGCTTAACCCACCAAAAATGAACTCGAACCATTATCCATTAGGGCACTTTATAGCCCTTTTGGTAACCTTGACTCTTATGGTCCGAGTTTTATCTTTGGAGTGGTGTAAATCCAAATTCAACAACACATAGAAAAATCAATTTTGACACACCAAAATCATGCATATATATATCATGCGGAATTCTCAATAGAGACATAACATTAATGGAACGCCAAAACGAATTTAATAATACGACACCACAAACTCCAAACATCCAATGGCAAGTATTTATAAACGATCACTTAGTGGCACCACACATGGTTTTTTTCTAGCTTATTGGAGCCAGACTCCAATATCATGGTATAGTCACAATGGTTTAAATCTGGAGGGACCACCCTTCCACTGCATGCATGGTGCACTACTCCCGGGGAAGTCAGTGTTGGAAATTCAAATAACCATGGGAGAAAAAATATAGGGTGTCATTTATTCATAGTTTATATATATATGGATATACCACAGCCTTGAAGAAATGTGAGGTAGCACATTACATATAATATAAGATCCCTTGTAATACTCCAAATCATGTTTATAGTATTTCTAAAATAGCATTATAGTAATTGATAGGGAAGAAAAATTACTTACAGGGTAAGTGAAGTGTATACAAAATTTAAAATTTGGATGAAAAATGGCCACACGTCCATCTGTAAAATGGATGAACCCATTGAATGAGGTTTTGTGTGTACTTCTGAAGAAAATTCCAGAGACTTTTGTGTAATTTTGTGGTTTTTTCTTCCGTACAAGGGAAGAATTTTTTTATCATGCATTAAAAAAATACCAAATTCGGCTAATTCCTACTATTGCGTGTGGCTTGTGAGGGGGTAGGGTGTTGCGTCTGGAGCTCTATTTTCCTCTACGCACCTTGCAATCTATTTTTGCTATGCGGTTTACCTGCAATAGGGTTTCAGTGCAAGTTTCTTTGTGTCGTTGTTGTACTATGGTTCTATTGCATTAGGGTTTTAGTGTAACTGCTTCTTTATGGGTTGATGCGTTGCGATTTTTTTGCGCTAGTGTTTCATGCAAGTTTCTTCATGGAGTTGCGGCTTTGGTAGCGGTGCTTGTCAAAATGTGTCTAGTTTCACAACATGTATATCACAATTCTCTTCTTTGCAAATTATTGCCTTTTTATTTTATTTTTTATTCGTTTTCATTTTGCAAAGGTATTGATGGGTTTAGGGGCGATGAATGGAAGGGAATTTTGGTAAAAGAAAATATCTCCATCATGGCAACAAAGATCAAGTTGTTTTTGTTGAAAATAAAGGAGACGAGTATGAGTTTATTAGACCGATCAACGTTGAGGATATGTGGGTGGTAGTGAGTATCTGTTTCAATTCTTAGATACAAGCAAGTCCTGCAGAATTTGACCTAGATTAGAGAGGTTGTGGCATCTCCTGTGATGATTGTTTCTCAATTTTGACATAGGATTCATAAGTAGGCATTTTAGATTGTCTTCACGCATTGAGTTAGATCATATGCAACTGTATTAGCAAACACATTATGGAGGCTATAGTAATGCTGAAGTGGTTTATTATGGGGTTTGTGGACTTCTTTCGATGTTTGATGAAACAATTGAATACGCCATTACCAATGGGCTCAGACATGTAACCAATTATGTTAATAACATGTTGTTTGTTGTATACATGCCATAAATCTTGTTGTGTGATGAATTTTGTTTCTAATGTTGTAGTACTATGTTAAGGCATTTCAAAGAAAATTCAAAAAATTATAAATAATGTAAGGTCTGAAATATTACAGAGATTTTAATTTATAATTACACATGGAGTGGCAAGAAATTGAAAAAAGTAGAATTATTAAAAAAACATAGGTCCACTAAATGCAAAAAATGAGGTAAATAGCCCACCAACAAATATGTGTTGTACGCTCATGTATCCCATAGAATACATGAAGTAACTTCCTCGAGGCACTATTGCAGTGCAAAAAAATAACCCTAACACCACTTCACGTATATGTTATAGCCATTTAAACGAACTCGTTGGGAATTGAACCCGGACCACCTACTTGAGAAAAACACCCACTCACAACCTACCATTGAGCTCATGACTTGGCGGCTGCCAAAAGAATATTTCCTTTTTCCTACAAAAGACCTTGTATTCACTAAAATCCATGTATTGAGCACTGTTTTCACTCAAATCCATCGATTAAGCTTAATTTCGTGATTACAGAGAGAGTATGTTGAGTGTGATGCAAATCCATGGATTAAGTGAGTATAGAGGGAGTATTTTGACTGCTAGAAAGTGTATACATAATCATAATCCATAACAATAATTCATTATCAACATGATCATAATCCTACAGTAAATCCGGGGTGCACTCTACATTATGTTTGAGAATCACGTGAGTTCATACTACAAGAATACCAGGTCTGAAATGACTGAAATTTGATAGTTTTTTTGTCAATTATGACATCAGAGGCCTTTTTAAAGCATGCTATGAGGTACTCAAAGCTTTTATTGTCTAAATTGACAGACTTCTATTGGTGTATTTTATTTCTGTCAACTCGTGTGAATTCTCACTGCACCATATTTTTCAATATATTTTGGTGTACAATTAAGCATAGCATGATTTTATTTTGAAATGTTTTCACCTAAAAAAAGTCAGAACGCTAAGTCATCTTCCACCTTCCAAAAGAAATTTATGATTTGGAGTTTTTATGTATGAGACATGAACAAAATTCAGTAAGGTTATGAAGAATGTGCATGAGTTGTTTGAGAAGAAAATGTGTTGTGATCAGACTTTTGAGGCTCAATTGTGTATAGTAGACTAGCTTATCTTGAGCAATGTTCAACTAATAATACTTGCACAATCAAGTAAAATTCACTTCTAATAAGAATTTTGTGGTTTGAAGTATTTATGCTTAATTTATGCACATTTTTGTAAAATAATTTAATCGGTGAATAAGAGAGAAAATGGGAGGAGTTCTACATATCCCATATTCATTATCAATGCTAGTGCACTGAATTTTTTATAAAGCACAAGACTTCATCTCCTCTACCTACAATTATGAAGTGAAATTCACATCCATCCATTTTTGACATACCACTTGGAAACAAGCAAATTTTACTTTAAATATTATTAAAAGAATCTGATTTTTTTTATTAATTATAAATTTTAATGTGGACAGTAATTAATTGACTATAGTGGATAGATTGGCTAAAAAAAGTAATGTACTTTAGGATAATGAAAAAACTAGGGCTTGTATAAAAAATTAGGACCCGCTTGTAATTCCAGGGCGTCATCCATGTAGAAGTCACGTGGAGGCCAAGTGTCACAACTGAAACTTCCCTCATGAGCCACTAAAATTGACAGGATTTGTACAAAATTTTGTCAAAACGGTGTCTGAATCAAGTGATCCGAAATGACAGAAAGATTGACAGAAGATTGTCTAAATTCTGTCATCTTGGACACAGTTCTTTTTGTAGTGTTTGACTCCCTCTAAAAACCCCTTGTATACGAGGGGTTGTATGTCTAGAAACCTTTGTATACAAATCTATTATGTCCTAAATATGTCTAATGTAATCTATTATGTGCACTCATGTATACTTGTACATGTTTAGTATAGTGCACCCCAGGGTATGAAGCTGCTAACATTTTTTGCAATGCTCTGAAACACTTGTCAAGTGCGTGTGAAGCTTCATTGCTGACGGTGAATGAATACAATTGGAAATCATGGTTTTATTTTGGGACAAAATTTAAGTCGATATCATGATCTTTTTGTGGGACGGAGGAAGTAACACAAACCCTATGCATGTAATCATCCTCGTTTTAAAACTTAGGCCCAATTTTACTTAGTTACTTGGTTTATAGTTATTTGGTTACTCGTTTACTATAGCATCTATCCTAGTGAAGAAAAAATAATCTTGCCCCACTGGTGTTGTTTGATGGGACGAAGAACAGACTCGTCACTTTATTCATGCCGGACTCGTCACTTTATTCACGTCAGACTTGTCACTTTATTCACGCCGGTCTCAAAAGGCGACCCCAGTTCTTACTACTAAAGTGGCCCGGCTTAGGCCCACTTTATACACAGGCTGGGGCTGGATGGAAGGCCGGCCTGATTCAATCCGGCCCAAGTTTGGAGTTTGGGCCATGGCAAACCTTGTCCCGATTTCATCAAACCGGTCCAAAGATTTGGCGCCAAATCATGCCACATAGGACGCCATATAGGAAAAATTGCTCCTTCCAGCCCGACCCTAGTATAAAGCCCTTGGGCTGGATTTGAAAGAATCGAGCGATCCTATTGGTTGAAATTGGTTGAAATTTAAAGAGTTCGGGCCGGCCCTCAATCCGGCCCTCAATTCGGCCCCAAGTATAAAGTGGGCCTTAGATATCAGTTCCAGACACGTTGGATTTCAACCGTCCCTAGTTCTGATTTCAGCGTGGGCTAATCCTGGCCGTTGGTTGTAGCGAAGATCGTACGTGGGCTGATGACGATCTTGTACTAGAGAAGCTGCAGGGTAGTGCCGATTCGGCAGTATGGTGAGGTCACTGGCGAGCCCGTAGGGCGAGCTAGTTGGCCGAACCATACTGCCGAATCGGCACTACCCTGCAGCTTCTCTAGCGTTAAAGGACCGTATGTCCAATTCGGACATACGGTCGAGACCGTATCTCTACGGACCGAATCGGCAGGCCTGGCCGATTATGACCGGTAGAATCGGCAGTCCACCTCAGCTGCCGATTCTGCCCAAAAAAAGGGCTAAAAAATTGGCCGAATTGGACATACGGTCCTTTAACCCCTAAACGTCCAGGCATCCAGTTTCTGGATGTTTGTTGGTCAAACCCAATTTTGATCTTGAAGATGACTTTTGTTGCTAATACACCCAACTAAGAAAATGAAGTTTATTAAGTCTAGTTTGAACTCCACTTTTCAAATCTTAAAAATTCCAATTATTGAGTATTTTATTGCTTGTGCAAGCTTTGTAGCTCAAGGTTTGAATTACACTACATAGGATGTTCACCTTTCGAATTTCAAAATTTAAATAAAAATTTTCTATGGAAAACATATCATGTGATTCTCCATTGTAATTTGTACCTGCTCCCAAAAAAATATTAATTTTTTAAAGCTTATTTGTAATAAAAATTATTTTTTGAAGTATTTGACTTAAAAATTTGTTAAAAAGGCCGTATTAAATTAAAAAAATCTGAAAATTTCAAGACTGATAGGAAACATTCAATTCCATGCATGAAAAATATTACAAAATATATTTTGATAAATCTTGAAGGCTAAATTGTGTAGTTTGACTTTCCTACAAAGGAGTGGTACGTTTAAGGGTTAACGGGCAGATGACAATCGTCCTCCGTCACTTCAGTTGGGACCTCGCCCTGTTTCTCCTTGAGCTTCGTTCGCACTTCTTCTCCAGAGTCACCACCAGTCCTTCAAAGTGGCGATGCAAAGTCGCGCTGATTCCCATTCCAAGTTTCAGCGTTGATTCCTTCTTTGATCTTGCTTTCGGGAGCTTCCATCCAATCAATTTCTGACTCCCGGACTCAATCGCTCGCTCGCTCGCTGCACGGGGTCGGGGTTTCTTTCCGCTTGTTTTTAGGAGCTGTACAACGGCTAAGGGTAAGTCACCCTAAGCTGTCCCCCTGGTCTGCAATGCCAGAAGCTTCATCGTGTGCGAACTTGATTGAAACAGCCATTTGATTAGATTAGATGGGTATCGATAGTATTAATTCGAGGTTTTCAGGGTTATGGTCCAGTTGAGAAGCCTTGAGGTTTAGGGTTTAATTTGCATTTTGAGTCTCCGGTTAACTCTTGAGGCTCGTCGATTCCTACTCTTCGATTGCTGGACCATAATTCTGATTTACTTACTTCGTTTTACAGCACGTGTTCGCTGATTGTTGACGCATCACGATTTTGTCTTAAAATTTCTGCTCAGCTTTGGAGCTCCGAGGAGTAGAGGGATGATGAAATCATGTTTAGGACGGAATAGTGCCTATGCTTGAGTGGGGTTGAATATTTATTGCAGGAGACCAAGGTAACAAGGCAACAGAGCAGTAGTAACAAGTCCTAAGGAGACAGACGAGTCCTTCTCTTGCACCCGAACTGTGGCAAAGGGGCGAGTTGGTTACTCTGATGAGGGTTTAGTACTGAGTGTTTGCTGAATTTTGTAGCTTTGAGTATTCACACGCGAACTGAAGGGGTGACATCCAAATGCTCTGTATCATTAAGACGAGTTTACGCTGGTTTTCGATTGATTGATGTGTTAATACACGGTCACCGACAGTTGATGGTATTGTAAGCGGAAGTGGTTAACTCTCCATTTTGTGCATGCAGAGTGGCAAGCTTCTGTCGTACAAACACTGCCGTGCCTTTAGCTGCAGACGAAGGCTTCACAGGTACACGAGAGGAAGAACGAAATTGAGTTCGCAACCGGTTGGTGACCCTCGCGTAGAGCCTAATAATGCGAAGTACATGCCTGAGGGCAACTCCATCATGTACCTTCCATTTCGGCATGAAGTCAATGTGAAAGAGGTTTGTGGTCCACCGACGTAACTCTGCTGTTGTTGTTTCGGCAGACCCAGTTGTCAAAGACAGAGCCATCTGCTTGGAATGATACTATTCTTCCTTAGAACCCTAACAAACGGCATTGGTGATTGAATATTAATCCCTCGGTACAGTAGCAACTTCCTACTCTTTCTTTCTCTCTCTTTGTCTCTTGAGGGGTTGGTTTCGCAATTATTGACTGGTCGAGGTGGCAGAATCGGTTGAATCCTTGTTTGTGACCTCATGGTTTGGTCCTACGTCGGAAAACCCGGTGGGCGTCGGCCCCATGGTTGTCTTGGGAGACTGCGTACAGTTTTGTAGCGTAGCAGGCAAAGTTTAAGGGAGACCTGAATAGATCGAGGGGGCTGGGTTTGTTCACAATGATAGTGACGGAGGAGGGTTTACTGGTATCTGTTCTCAGAGCTAAGTAGTGTAGTGGAAGACATTGGAGGCATAGTCTAAGGTCTCGTCACTTTCGACTGTTTCTCAGAGAGTTTGGATAGAATACTATGAAGGGCGACTATCGTCCGTTGATTCTTCCTTTTCCTTTCCCTAAAACCCTAAACCCTAAATTTCTGGATTGAAGTAACAAACTTGAATACTACTGCGCAACAGAATTGGCTTTGTTCTCGCATTTGAGCATTTGACAGATTAGGGTTATGAGCTCACTGCTCTTTGTGTTCCAGAGTTGTGAAAAATAAGGCGAAGAATTTGGGAATTGCGATTTCGTAAAGGCCATGGTATTCGGTCAGATTGTGATCGGGCCTGCGGGCTCCGGGAAGACCACATACTGCAATGGCATGTCCCAGTTTCTGAATCTCATCGGCAGGTTAGCCTCTCAAAGCTTTACATTCTTGGTTCGATCAGTACCTTGAAAAAATCTAGCCTTATTTGTGACATAATCGAATGAGATTTAGGGTTTAAGGTTCTGTATGTATTTTACAGGGAACGTTTACGGTTCTGGGCTGATTTGTTGAACTGTTCTTTTGGCAGAAAGACTGCAGTCATTAATCTGGACCCGGCAAATGACAACCTTCCGTATCCTTTATTTTCGATAATCCAGGCTCACATGTGTTCAATGCCTTCTTTAGTAGATTATTCTGAGAATGAACTATCCTATATTGTAATGAAAATGTGCTAGAATTTACTGCTGGAAGTCTAGTACGTGTTCTACTCCTATACCGTTTAGTTTCATCTTCATGGCATTCATTATGATAGTTTTCGGGTGGACAGGGTTTGAAATGACCAATTTGATTGTGAAAAGCACAATGCAGACAGGGCTAAATTTCATATCACCAGAACGAATGACGAACATTGCATGTATTGGTCAAAAATGAATGAAATTGAACAAAAGGAAGTCCTCATACGAGCCGCTCAAAAGTGCTAAAAAGGACATGATGCCCATTTTGGACGTTTGTGGCGCTTAGAGGTTAAACTCCTTGACCAAGTTAGATATGAGTGTGCTGTCAACATTGAAGACCTCGTTAAGCTGGAAGATGTGATGTCTCAGTACGGTCTTGGACCAAATGGAGGTAAGCGATACTCAAAGCCGAAAAGCTCATTCTGATTAGTTCGGCTAGACCAGGATCAAACATTGATTCTGTCAAGGCAATTATTTTTCCCCTTGGTGACATTTAACAGCATATTAGCTCGTGAGTAATAAGTAACCAGTGTGTGTCTAATGCAGGGCTTGTTTATTGTATGGACTATCTGGAGAAGAACATAGATTGGCTACAGGATAAACTTCGCCCACTTATCAAAGGTATAGCGTTTCCTTCGATCTCAATTGTGTGCATCACATCTTTTTTCTAAGTATGGGAATTGATGAAGAAGGCCCTTATTGTTTTCCATACCTATTCATTTCGCATGTGAGTTCTGGTTGGAAGATTTTTCACCTTTTTGACTTGTCGAATGGGATTCACGGTTGTAACGTTCTACTGTACTTTTGGACTGGTTGCAGACCATTACCTACTATTCGATTTCCCTGGGCAAGTGGAGCTCTTTACGCTACACTCGAATGCAAAGAACGTGATTTTAGAAATGGCGAACAAGTGGGATTATCGTGTACGTTTTCGCTTCCTGTACATTATTAGAGGTGTGTCTTTTCTAGGGTTTGTGATAGTTCTGGAGGTCATGACCATGTCAACAACCAGTATATGCAAGTTTCTACAAGAAATTATTCCTTCTTCACGGTATTGTTCTTCTCTAATGTTGCCTCCGATCTTTTGATTGCAGCTCACAGCCGTACATCTAGTAGATGCCCACTTATGCAGCGATCCTGGGAAATACGTGTCTGCTCTTCTGGTATCGCTGTCAACTATGCTCCACTTGGAGCTACCACACATCAATGTGTTGTCAAAGATTGATTTGATAGAGCAATACGGCAAACTTGGTAACTTTCCCGCTCAACTGTTGACTACATGATACCAACACAACTGATTCATTTGCTATCTTTGTACATGCTTTTTTAGAGTCGATGAATCTTTGGTAATCCTGTGAAATTTGGCAGTATGCACAATTTTCTTAATTGGAGTGACAGATTTCACGACTTAGTTACTACAGTCTGTGCGATGCAGATTTTTCAATTGTCAATGTGGTTTTGTTGTAATTCATGAGGTGGAACTGTATTTGGCAGATTTTAATCTGGACTTTTATACTGATGTTCAAGATCTCTCATATCTCCAAGAATATTTGGATAACGACCCTAGGTCTGCCAAGTATAGGTAACTCTTTGGTCTTTTGGTGGTGGGGGTGTGCTGGGTTTGCAATTACATGTCATCAACCTCTGTTACTGCGATGGATACAAAATTCTTAGTTGATCTTGTGGTTCAGGATGTTGATTGTAAGCAAGGCTTGAACATCGTCTGGTATTTTTTGAAGGTTATCATAAGTGCCATCATCTGTTGGCTCTTTTGCAGGAAGTTAACAAAGGAGTTGTGTGAGGTTGTAGAAGACTATGGTCTCGTAAGCTTTACAACTTTAAATATACAGGTCTGTAAACATTTGCCATGACCATCTTATGTACCATTCATTGTTAAAATCTAGATTGGGCTTCAATTGAAGCTGTCTTTCATCAATGTAAGCTACTTTTAAGTCGTTTTTGAATCTAATTAGTTGTGCTAATGTTGCAATGAGTGCAAGGTTAGGCCTCGGTGTTCAAATTTCTTCTTATAATGCTGTCATTGGTTCTGCATGTCAGGAGTCGATAGATGTCTTCTCTTCATATCGTTTTTGAAGTTATTTCGACGTGAAGCTTTCATCTGATGGTTCCTCGTGTTTGGTGTTCAGGATAAGGAGAGTGTGATGGAGCTTTTGAAGATAATTGACAAAAGCAACGGCTATGTGTTCAGAGGGATTGAGGGCAATATCAACGAGTTCAACAAACTTGCTGCAGCCCCCACCAACTGGGATTATGATAGATATCCTTTCCTTGTGTTTTTAGATACCAACACTTTCATTGTTAGCATACCATTTCTGAGTCAGACGTTTTGTGTAAGTGTGGTTTATGCAATTGCTAATGCTGAAAACAAAACGTTATCTGCCTTAACATTGGTTTGTCTTCCACAACGATGGCTATTCAAGAGAAGTACATTAAGGATGATGACGATGACGACGTCGACCCTTCATAGCCAGCAGGCTCGTACTGAAGATGGGAGTGACTCGGTTGTCAACCTGAACCAAAGAAATAGCTCCACGATAGGATGTGAACCAGTAGTAGATTCTCTCGGTTATAGGATGCAAGCATACTGGCTGTTCCATGAACTACTGTGTTGATATGGTAGTAGAATCGCTTGGTTGTACACTGCTTAAAAACATAAGTGAGCACCGCCTTTTCACCTTGATTTGAATCCATTATTCTGGCAGGAAGGTTTGTGTACAATGTCAAGGTTTGTTTGTTACTGGAATTGTTACTGGAACTTATGACGTTGACCTTCTAAGTTGACAGCAGATGGTTTGGTGCCGGTTCAAGTGTCAGCTGAGGTAGCATCGACAGAGTCTGAGGTGAAGAAGTACGTGCAGTGTGAAAAGAGTGGTCAGCAGGCACCGCTTTGCCATGCCACCTCTCCTTGAATTTCCATCTTCAACCCTAAAACCCTAGTTAGTGTATCCCATCAAGCCTTCTGGATTAATGAATTGTTATGACTGTACAGGACGTGTTGCTCAAATTGAGAACACTGGCGGTGAGATCTCATCAACTCATGATCATGGAAGTATCGCTTGCACCTACCTTGATCATATCATTGTGTCAGGTTTGTTAGCGTTGTGTGCTTGTGAACTCCTGACGCTCATTTTGATCCTCTTGCTCAGAATAGGGCACTCGAATCGCAGAATATTGTGCAGACTGAGGCTGAGGACGTCCAATATGGCCATCTGCATTACTGAACTTTGCAAAGGTGGCATTTTCTCATTTTACCTCGGTTTTCTGATTGCAATACACTATTTGAAGCTCTTGTTCTATACTACAAAGTTAACAATGTCAATTGTGTCAAATTGAAGTCGTTTTCACACAAACAGATGATCTGCAACAGGGGGTCCAATTTCCCTACACTACAGAAAATACACAGTGGACGTTTAGGGGTTAATATTCTCTACCTTATTTCAACAAGTTCCTATGCGGAGGTTTTCGCTCACCCATTTGCCACTTTACTCCAAGCCGTGTACGTTGCTCCCCACCAAGGTAATCAACCCTCTGTGGAAAGATGATGTGATGGACCCGGCGATCTGGAGCGAACTCCCAGATCACATCATCTTCAAGATTCTCACACTGTTGCCCCTCCGAGACTTCTTGCGTCTCCGATGGGTTTGTCGAAGATGGAGCCGCCTGATGGAATCACCCTTTGTTTTGGATGAGTTTTCTCAAGCCAAAGTTGAGAGACCCTGGTTTGCTATAGTTGCAGAGGCAACGAAGGTAATCGCAAATCCACCATTGGGAGCCTCATGTTTAGATTCCTGTTACTAATGTATGGAATGTAAGCTGTAGGTGAGTTTCTCTCTGCTCTTCGGCACTTCCTTAACTCAAAATAGCAAGTCCACTTTCGAAGCTTACAGTAGATTTCAACATTTCTATTGTTTATAAATGTAGGATTTGATCTCTTCTTTCTATTGGTACATTTTGTTTCCTTCTCGACGCTTCCTAAATGATTTGTTTCAACTCCTATGGTTATTGAAGCAGGCATTTGATTCATTAAAGTGACAACATTGCCCTTGAATTCGAAAATTGTTATAGGGAATGTTCAGCTGTAATTACTGTTGTTTTGGTTCTCTGCAGGAAGCTTAGAGTAGATTTTTCTATTGTTTAAAAATGTAGGATATGATCTCATCTTTCTATTGGTACATTTTGTTACCTTCTTTGAATGATTTGTTTCAACTCCTATAGTTATGGAAGCAGGCATTTGACCATTTAGGGTTAAAGTGACAATGGACTTGAAAATTGTTGTAGGGAATGTTCAGCTGTAATGACTGTTGATTTTCGGTTCTCTGCAGGTGTATGCGTATGAGCCTTACTCGGAGAAATGGTACACCATGCCGGAAACGTTTTTGCAACCGAGCTGTTTTTCTGGCAACAGCCAAAGGGCTGTTTCTTTCTCGACTCTCTCGGAGAGCCTCTGGTCAGCACGACCTGCTCATAGTGCGCAACCCTCTCACAGGATCCGAAAGGATCCTCCCTCATCAGACATTGTTTGGATGTGGCTACGCCATGGTGGTGGATGAAACCACAAAAGCATACTACACGGTTTATCACTTCGGCCAGCTGGAGCCCTTCTTGGATGGGGTGGCAGCCAATCGCCATGAAGATCAGCACACTTTTGAAGCCTTCAGCAGCACCACCGACACTTGGCAGGTTTTGATTCACACTCCTCACTAGTAAACAGGGAGAGCATTACTGATTAGCATTAAGGTGAGTGGGCCACAAACCGACTGTGACTATTTATAGTAATCTGAAGTGCAATGTGGTAGTTTGAATGAATTAGCAAACTGATTCTAAATCTACTCCAAGTTGAATCATAATTTTTGAAGCTATATCGAATAAGTTATGAATTTTCGAAGTTCAAGGTCTAGGTTGTCTATTTGTGGCAATAGACTTGGGCTGAAATTGACAGAGAATCTGTCTTGAAGGATCACAAAAAACCTTAGAATACACAAAGTTCCTACAAATGAGGTGAGTCTAGGTAGTCATTCAAAGTCAACAATCACTAAACTACATTGGTGATTGTTGGTTTTTGGCACAGTGAAGTGTCTTTCATGAAGTAATTATAGGATTCTGTTTATGGTCGCCATCGGTTTATGGCCCACTCACCTTAGTGACTCTCATTAAGTATAAAAAAAGTGACTGCGTCTCTTTGTCTTTTTTTCTTATGCTTATCTCGTGTGTACACGAAGCGTCCTGTCTATATTTCAGCAAGAATAATACCATGCCAGGTTTTCGTGTGTTCAATACTCCCTCTGTCCCATAATAAGCTTCTTGGTTTCCTTGTCAATTTGTGCAATAATAAGCTTCTTGTTTGCTCAAACTACTACTCCTACTGGCTCAAGGTCCACACCATTGGACTAGTTAAGTCTTCTATTTTCAGGGTACAGGAAGCTTATTATTATGGGGCAGAGGAGTATTCACTTGTGTCATATCTGTTCAATATTCAGTTTAATATAATCGACACTTGGCAGGTTTTGAGTCGTGCGAATCCAAATATTTTCTCGGCCCTTCCTTCTTATGCTTTTGACGACGCTAAGCTTCTGGTGTGGGATGATTATATCATCTGCCGTCTCCGAGGGTACTTCGGAGTGTTTGCCTACAGCTTGACGAGGAGAGATTGGTTGCAAATTCCTTGGGCTGTTCGCCCTGCCATCTGTGCATTCCAGCAACTTTTGAGCTTCCGAGATCGTCTTATCATGGTACTAATCTTTTTCATTGCTTTCGATTTTCATAATTACCAAAACATTGCTGGTTTCCAGATCTTATTAACCTTGCACCATCTCGCTATAATGATCAGTAAGGTAACTACACCTAATTGCATCCCTTACTACAAATTTTTGACTAAACTGTATTAGGTTTGAACATGAAAGTCTATGGTTGGTTTCAAGTACACCTGTAATCGGCACTTTATAAAATCATTGCTTACAAAAAAATACATGCTAAGAGGTTTTGGAATTGTCTTTCAAGGCTAAACATAAATTAATGCAACCTAATAATAGTAATTCAGCTCAGATAAGCTATCAGATGCTTATCTGGACGCTTTTGGGTGTGCATATGTGCATACCTTATACTTCAGTCATTAGGTTGGCTTATCTAACATAGGATCTAAAATAAATTAAACTTACTATCTACAATCTGGGTACATGATGGAAACCTTATCTATCATTGCAAGCGATCATCTAATTCAGTGTAAGCTTAGAAAAGGACCTCCTATCAGCTCATGAGAAATCATTGAATTTAGTATAAAATGTCAAGGAATTGGAAAAGGGCAACCGATTGGTTGCAACGAGCAGCTTTGTCAATCAGATATGATGTCACAAAGCATGTAATACCAACATGTTTGCAATTTCAGCCTTGCAATTAATTTTTTTGTTTGTTTCCAAATCTAGTCTTGTGCAATTCTAGCCTAGAATCTTGTCTCAAAGTACTAGTGCCTCCATTCTTGGAGCACAACAAGCCTTGAACTCTCTCACCTGTATTGAAACTTCATCCAGTGATAACTTTCGCATTAAGTGTCCGTTTTCAAAGTTTCTTACTAATTCGGAAATGGTAAAGAAATGTCTAGAGCGTGTTAATGTTAGTTTTTCAGTGAATTAATCAAGCAAAAAAATTGCTTATGCAGTGCAGGGATAAATAAGAAAATGCTGAATTTCACTTTAAAACACTAGTAAACTTCAAAACGTCATAACTGTCACATTTTGTCCGTTTTTTATGATTCTTAGCATTTCGGAGACCTCTAAGAAGGTACTTTAACCCCTAAAGGACCAAGAAGCCCAAATTGGGCCTCATGTTTGTTTTAGCACTTTTAAGTAGGTCTTATGTAGTCTTCTTTTGGTTCAAATTGATTTGTCGCTTGACCGACACATGCAATGTTCTTCACTGATTTCCGTGATATAAAATCTGGTCCTATCTGAATTATATTTTTCACAATACGATCGATTGAATTTGTCATTTTAAAACCATGAATTCTTGGTCCTTTAGGGGTTAATATAGTATTGAGTGTTGCTTTAGGAAACACAACTTAAACTGTCCATTGCTTGGAATGTGTATGTAGGAATTAAAATTCTGATGGTAGTTTTGCAACATTGTACTGAATGTGGGGACATGTGGCAGGTGGCAGGCATCAAAAAGGACATAGACGCTGACTCAGGGTGCCAGAGCATCCATCTTTACCAACTCCCTCGGGGCACGTTGGAATGGACGGAAGTCGCCGTGGTTCCTGAGCACATGAATGTGATGCGCTACAACTTTGACACCTATGGCCTCGGCGACTTCATCTTCATGTTATTTGCAACCAAGCTCCTCATTTTTGACGCCACGGCTGGGACTTGGAGCTTTGCCCCCCACTGTGACCGTATCTGTGAAAATCTCCAGGAGTTTTGCTTTGAGCCGAGGCTCAACATCACCGCGTAGCCGAGGATAAATAAATTGGTAGCCTTGCCCTTACTTCCATGTTCAAGACGGACATTCTCACTAGAAGAAACATGGGTTTTTGTGACTAAACCGTTATGACTAGAAAATGTCCGTTCTGACTAAAAAAGAATTCTTTTTGCCCATGTTTCTTCTCATGTCTTTAGCCCTTGTAAGTTGTACCTTTTACTTTGAGAATCAGAATCAGCATTGCATTCTGACATGACTAGGTCAAGATTGACTGGCTTTTTGAACATCCTTCTCTTCTCGTACAACTCTTTGCTATGTTTTTAATGGCAAGATAGCAAACTAACATGTAAGTCTTGTACAAATATTTGATAGAATCATAACGATAAATTCTATGACGTAGGAGTGGTCCGCAAAAGGACCAGATTTATCCCAATTAGTACATTTATCCCAATTAGAATTAGCATTGCATTCTGACATAACTAATTCAAGATTGACTGGCTTTATGAACATTCTTCTTTTCTCATATAACTCTTTGCTGACAAGATAACAAACGAAAATATAAATTTTGTGTTTGATGTGTTTGATGACAAGATAACAAACGAAAATATAAATTTTATACAAATATTTGATAGAATTGTAACAGGATGTAGGAGTGGGCCTCTAAAACCAGATTTATCCCAATTAGTACATTTGATGAGAAAACTGTAAGCCCATAATATATGCACTTACTCTTGTGCAAGTACATTTTTGTTCTTAGATATACTCCTGGTGGAATTAGGTCCAGTCTTGGAATTGCAGCAAGCTACATTATGTCAACTATGTGCTTATTTCATCATTGAATTATGTTATGTGTCATATAGTGATGGATTTCACTAATATAGCTCCAAATGGCCTCAGGGACGTACTCATGAGTAGAAAATGATTCCCTAGTAACATAGCCTTGTAGTAAAGCTTAATGTGACTTCAGCGGATGAAATTTTCTATTATTAGATTGACATAAACGTTTGTGAATCTTGTGCTCTTTTGAAGATGTAGTTGCATGTGTAGGTCAGGAACAAGGTGCGCGGATTCATGCATGTTGGAATCTTTGTACACAGTCCCAACTCCCAAGCCTAACATTCTCAAAGCTCCATGCCATAAGCTGTCTAAGGTGTTTAGGGTTTAGGGTTTAGAGAAACACTTGAGCAATGGAATTTTTCTTTCCGCTTGTTAACCCTTAAACGTCAAGGTAAGCCCGATGGGCTTATTTAAAAGAGAATAATCAAGAAAAAAGTAGATTTTCTCAACCAAATCAAGTGTGGATTGGTGCGTTGGAAAGCTACTGAAAAAGCGATCTAAATTCCAAATTTGTGCCTCATTTGGGAGATTGTAGAAACATTGGCAAGCAATCGAAGTTATCAAAATGAGCAGGAGTTGAGGTTGGGGCAGTTGAGGTCGTTTTCTGAAAAGTGCCGCAGTGCTACAGTGCCGCAATAATGCTGGCCAACAGAGCCGTTTTTCCAAAAAAAACCAATTTTTATTATTATTTTTATTATTATTATTATTATTATTATTTTCCTCCTCAAAAAATTTGGATTCCTTTCAAGCTGCCCTGCCCGGGCTCTCTTGACGTTTAAGGGTTAAAAAACCAACAAACACGCTCCATAAGTTGTACACCTGAGGTAAACTGCCCTATATGTGCCATGTGACTGTTTGTGCCACTTTGTGTTGACTATGTATCAATGTCTTACATTCATTAATTTGATAGGTATAGTATTGGTACATAGTGGCACAAATAGGGTGGCTTACCTTAATCAGAGTGAGAGTTGACTTGGGTGTCACATTAGTTACTATAAGGGTATGTACAACCTTTTGGAACCCAAACAACAATGGCTGCATCCATCAACGATTCTCACCCCACTGTGTTGCACCAAATTTTAGGGTAGATCTGGCCGAACACTAGCAAATATAGTACAAGAGAATGAGATGCAACTATGATTCTCTTTAATCCCTGAAGGACCGGAGTGTTTTTCCTCCAAAAACACTCCATTGCTGCCATTTTTACTTCCCATGCAAAAAATCCAAAAAAATGTTATGTTTTACCTTTTAACTATAAGATCTTGTCCTAAACTACTTGAAAAACATACACAACAAATTTTGTTGATTTTGACCACACGGATTGCAAGATAATTGAGTTTGATGGAAAAAAAAAACCCCAAAAAAACACACGCCCGAAAATTTCAAATGCGTTTGACCATGGCTACATCAAAAAAACCTCACTACCGGAACCTATCGCACTTCACTTTCACATTTTGTATGATGTTACTTAGTTGTGTACCAATTTTCATTGCGTTTCGAGATGTTTAGGATGTTGAAGAACACCTTGCACTTGTTGGGGGTTTAACCCTTAAACGACAATTCCTTTCCTGATACCACACCCAAAATCTCCTCTTAAATTCCATTTTAAGCATGATTATGTGTTTAATTTGCTTTAGCTTTATTCTAAAGAAGTATAGATCTCTCTAAGGTGCTTGGTTTGGAATTTTAAAAACCCCATTTGGTGCAATGGTGTAGAAGTTATGAGCAAGATTCTCCCAAACTAAAACCAAGCCCGTGGGGTTGGCATTGTCGTTTAAGGGTTAAAAGTTCAGAAAAGACTATGTTTTTGGAATTGCAATATTTTCGACTTTCTTTGTTCAAAATACGAATCCGAGCAGTGAAACACAAGTACATTCCACCCTCTATAGAATGGCAAAAAAAATTTTGAAAAAGAAATTAAAATTAAAATTTCTATATATATATATATATATATATATATATATATATTGAATGTGACAAGGAAGTCTTCCAAAAACATGTCTTTATAAAGTGTTCCAGACCAAAAGGGTAGGAAGGTTTATAAAGATTTTAGAAAATACTACTGTGAAGAGGAGTACGGTGGTCTCCCTCCTCGAATTTGTAGAATGCCAGAGTGAGTTGTGGTAGCTTTCAAGGGATGAGGCTAGTGTTAGGGCCTTGTTCTGGCATCTTTGACATTGTGAGGTGTTTGGTTGCACCTCATGACATCAGTTGGGAGGTCATCATAAACTTAGGAAGTCATTTTTTCAATATATTGCTGAGATGAACATGGGTGATTACGTTCAATATACAAAATAATATGTCTAATGTCAAAATGAAAACCACATATAAACACATGTTAATTTTTAATGGAATATAGAGTATTGCATCAATACAATATGCGCTTGTTTGTTCATCATGTGTTTTAGGTGAGGTTTTAGGTTTCAATTACACCATTCAATTACGTACAAAAACATGAAAAATGTGCATGTTTGTAATGCATCCTATGTATGTTAAATTCCTATTTATAATTTTAATAATTAAAAAATCCAAGAATAATCTTTTCAACGGAAAAGACGCAAGTAAATTGAGATCCTACTAATACACCACAGTATACTACATTGTAATAACGTACATTACAAAATGTTACTTATTAATCTCTTAAGGCTGAAGGTGTTGTATGGAGTTCTTCTACTCTCAATTTAGCATACTAAAATTAATATTTTTAAATTTCAAATATTTTTCAAATGTCTTTTTCAATTTGAATGACGGGATGAGCCTAAAATTAAATATAAAAAAGACAAAGACAAATAATTTTTTTTTTTTACATACTTTGATATAAAATTTAAAAAATAATAATAATAAAAAATAATAAAAAATAAAACATGATTGGACAGAACCTCATGGAATTATGCATGGTCAAAGTTTACTTGACTTCATGATATGTAGAGTTAAAAGACGTGAATACCTAACCTAATATTTACTATTTGAAGAAATAAAATTCCAATAGATGAGTTGGGAAATTGTAGAGAGAAATGTCTTCTAAATTTTCTGCTAAAAACATTATTTAGAAGCTCATTTTGGAACCCACCACCCTGAGAATTTCAATAATATTTCAATTTTTTATTACTGTATTACAAAATTTTCATACAATATTATAATATGGTATTACATTTTATTTTTCTAATATTGAATTATTCAATTAGTATATGATGTTATATCTTGAGTGTTAAATATATTATTTGATTAATTTTTAATTTCACAGAACTATTATATTATTCTTTGGTATTAAATCAAAAAAAAATTTATATATTCTTATGTTACTATATCACATTACTATAAAATGAATGGAAATTGTCTAACGATGTCAAAGCTTTTTATAACACTAACATAAGTACTAACATTTTGTAAGACATCATTTCTAGAAATTAATTTTAATACATTTACGGGATGAGGAACAGCTTATTTTCAAAAATCACATTTCAAACATATCCTCAAAGTGTTAAAGAAGACCTTGATAAAACATCACTTAAGTAATACTATTTTTACAAAAAATAAAAATAAACATACAATAAACACACGTATTTTTTTTGAAACATAAAAAGATGCAAAAGATGCATGCTTTGTTAATAAGATATTTGGCACATACACCATACAACATGCCTACCTACTTTAGCCCCTACACGTTGAGCCTATGACTATGGAATCTTGCTTAACCCATTACACTCAATTTTGGTATTATAAATAAGATAAGAATTCAACTTCATATTTTTAATAGACAAAGCCATGTGTCTACTACAAGTCATGAACTTTTCATAAAATTTGGTGAAATTTTGAAATTACTATGGTTTTTTGAAGTGATTGTGAAAGAAATTTGTATCCATTACAAAATTTACTCAAAACTTCGGAATTTCTTACCCAAGGTGTACATTACAATGAAGAACAATACAATAAATGAAAATCATTTGTGTATATTAATTTAGAATAATTCCCTTCACCATATTAATACCCACCGAACTTGTAACTTCAATAAAACACTCAATTTTTAGAGTTTTCCAAAATTTCAAAACAAAGTAGAAACTAGATTTGGTAAGCTTCATTTTTTTAGTTCAACTCAAATGCAATAAAACTCATTTTCATGGCCTAAATTTAGTTTAAGCAAGAAAAATAGAAAAATCCAAAATGTACTACATATTTAATTGTTTTTACTACTTTTCTATAGTTGGGACCCCTTGTAAAATCCAAAAATAGCTTAAATGACCTTAATTTAACTTGAAGAGGTAGCATGACCAATGAAGAGTCTATACAAAAAAGAATTGGATGAAAAATCCTTCATTTACTATGTGATGCTATGGTTACAATGATGTTTAAGGGTTAAACATACATATTATGCATTACATACGTATGAAGTTTTCACTCGAGTTTTCAACCACTAATTCATTACGTTCTACAAATGTTCTTCCGAGATGTTCTTGGTACGTTCTCTATTTAATTATTCGTATGTTCTCTAGATTTCTTTTGTAATTGTAGCAAGAACATGCAAAAGCAACTCATGTAACATTCGTACGAATTGTGTTAAAGAAAACATATATAAAAATTATGGGCGGTTTTGGTGCATTCCACATTAAACCTTTAGTGTTCATGGTACTGTAGTTAGGTTCACTGGATTTCACTGGGTTTTTCTACTATAGTTGTTACTACCAAAAATAAATTGAATTAAATTAAAAAGTAGCTGTACGATTGTCTTTTCAACTCGAGTGGAGACATTTTGTCAAAATTAGAGAATCATCCAATGGTGGGATTGGAAGATCATAGTATGTCTTTGAACTATATAATGCACACTCAAAAATGAGATATTGATGGGTGTGTGACTTCAAAGTTAAATATAATTTGGGTTAAATTTTCTGAAATGAAAGTGAAGAGGTTCAGCAATGACCTACGTCAACACCTCTCCGTTGCAGTCTTTCATATCAAGAGCGGACTCACCTATAATTATTGTGAATTTTACTAGTGAGAGTAACTTATCCATGTACGGTTTAGGAAAAAATTAATATGCAAAACATATCAAAGGAGTTGCACATTGATCAAGATCAGAATACATAAAGTACTAGAATACGAACAAGAGAAAACAATCCAAAAATATAACAAGATCACAAACTTCCAAACACAAGAAATACCGCATAGTAGATGTGTTGTATTTGTAGGTATTTACTGCATTTTCAAGTATTTGCAATATTTTCACATTTTGTTCATAGGTATTTTGATAGTTGCAAAACTCTAAATTGAAATTTTCTCTTTGTAGAAGATGTGTATTATAAATCTACAAATTTGAACTTCACAATTCATAATTCAATTCTCCACAGATTTTTTGTTATTTGCCATTCCATCACTGCACTGACCATAACCTAGTTTGCTGAGCACTAAAGGGTTAACCGTTAACTGCATAAGCGTTCATTTTCTAGACGATGTACAAATTTCATCCATATTTTCTCATCCATCGTGCACTTTTTGCAATGTGGATTTTTACTATAGATTTTATAAGAAGTTAGCTTCATACATGTGATACCCAATTAGAAAGGGGATGATTTATGAAATTTTTGTGCTTCTATTCATGTTGCAGTGATTCACTAAAAAATTCTAAGATCTTAGTTCAAAATGAATAAAAAGTAACACGCAATTCGCTAGTTATGCATTTGGCAAAGTGCGCTCATTTTATAAGCAAATTTGGCTTAAAAGATTTGTCTAAAAAGTTCTCTTAAAAACAACGATTTTGTCTTTCTACAATCATTTACATTGTAAACAAGCATTTCTTTTTAAAAAAATATCCTTATCCTTATCATTTCTTTTGTTATATATTTGATCTTTTATTTTTATTCTTTTCTATTATGTTGTTTTCTTTCTTGTCTTCTTTATTGTCTTCGTCTTCTTTTTTGTCTTTTTTATTTTTTATTTTTCTGTTCATTCTTTAATTTCTATTTTTGGCTCTTATTGTGTAGCCGCGGATCCCACACTCGCACCAAGTTCTTTTTCTTTTTCTTCTTTTTCTTCTTCCTCTTTCCTCTTTTTTATACTTCAATTTGCCATTTGTAGCACTGAACCCTACAAAAAAAAAAAAAAAAAAAAAAAAAAAAAAGATAAATTAACCTCCTCTTCTTTTAGCATATTAATGTAGGTTCTATATAGAATTACTTTTGTTCAAATTTATTTTTTCTCCAACCAACACATACAGTGTTCTTCATTGATTCTAGTGATATAAAATTTGGTCCTATTCAAAATGTATTTTTGACAATATGATCGATTGCATTTGTCATTTTAAATCAATGTACCCGGCTCTTGGTCCTTTAACCTAGGTGTTGTAGCCCTTGAGCGGAGCAAACGTGTTGAGTGTTTGGGCCTTCTGTTCCTTTTGACTTGTAAGGTTCTCTCTTGAAAATCAATTAAAAATCATGAATTAACGGAATTTTTTTTAAAAATATTGTAATGAAATTGGAATAACATGCACTACGAGATGGTGTGGTTTCCATTATTTGATTCTACTTATTTTGGAAAATCATCTTAAGGTCTCACCTTTTGAACTAAGAATGAAATTTGACATAAACCACTTGTGTTGTTTTCCAAAAATCATAATAACCTATTTTGAAGATCCAAACCGTACAAAGGATAGTCAACTTGCACAAGAATCTTGAGAAATTTTAATTCTCCAATTCGGATGGAATTCAAATAGTTTGAATCTCAGCGTCTACTATGTGGACGCATGCGATTCAAAGGGTTAAGGTTTAGCGCTACAAAAGGCAAGCTGAACCCTAACAAAGAGGAAGGAAAAGTTAAAACTAAAATTAAAATATTAACCTTAGTGCAAGTGTAGGATGCACGGCTCTCCAAGAAGAGCCGAAAATAGAAGAAAAAGAAGAAAACAAGAAGGAAGACAAGAGGAAGACACAAAAGATGACAAGAAAGAAAACAAGATAAAATAAAAGATAAAAGAAAAAATAAAGATAAGGATAAAAATTCAATAAAAAAATTGTTTGTTTAAAATGCAAGGGATTGTAGAAAAACAAAAAAAATGTTGTTTTTAGAGAATGTTTTAGACAAATTTTTTAATGCACCTGGGGGCCAAATGCATGATTATATGGGCAAGTGCGTGAATAGTGAATCGCGTGTTAATGATGCATTTTATTACTGTATTATAACTCTCCATGTGATGTTGTCAAATTGCTTAATTTAACAGTGGGGGCATTGCTCTTAGTTGGAAATGATTAGGAACATAGGATTTAGTCCAAATATTGCAGGAAGATAATCCAAAAAAATCACGTATGGGGGAGCGCTGAAAACGTGCTCTCTTTGTTCCCAATGTGATGTTTATAATCTGTTGTTGTACAGTACATTGGAAATCAAATGCATCCATTTGTTTCCGAAAAAAAAAGATTGCTTAACCCTTTAACGTCCCGATTCATCACTGATTTCAAAGATCCGTTATAAAATGTTTGATGAATACCAAAAATGGAGTTGATGTACAAAGCAAAGTTGTAAATGTCAATGTTTAGATCACATCTGTATGGTTGGATTTATCATATTTTTTAGTAATTTTTTTAAATTAATTTTTCAAGGTTTTCTTTTGAAATTCAATTAAAAATCCCAAAGTAACACAAAAAAATTAAAAATTGTTGTAATGAATTCGAAAAAACATGCACTACGAGATGGTATGCTTTCCATTATTTGATTCTACTTATTTTGGAAAATCATGCTGAAGGTCTCACTTTTTGAACTAAGAATGAAACTTGACATCAACCACTATTGTTATTTTTCAAAAAATCACAATATCTTATTTTGAAGATCCATACCGTACAAATGGTAGTCAACTAGCACAAGAACCAAGGAAAATTTGGATGGATGAAAAACTGTACAAGATGTAGTAAAGAGAAGGATTTCAATCTGTTCGTCGTCCATTATATGGACGCATGCGCATTAAAGGGTTAATTTATCCTCAGTTCATATATTTCCTTTGTTTGTATCATTTGATTATTGTATTTGAACTCTCCATGTGATGTTGTCAAATCACTTAATTTATCCTTAATTCATATACTTCCTTCGATTGTATCGTAGAGCACCTCCACCAACACTATGACTAGCTCTCTCGCTTTGGAAAAATGGATGTGCTTGGATTGGTAAACGATTTACCGAAGGTAGACACCAAATAGTGTAATCCAGTTCTGGGCCCTGAAAGCGATTCAAGCAAGTGTATCTTCTCTTCTTAATTGCACATCATAATTGCACAATTCATGTGTCATGACTTGTGAGTGATTTACTTACTATTTTCATAGTATAATTGAGTGATGTTAGTAGGGAACTACATGGTGTGCCTTGTAAGTTTTGGATGACCTTCATAACGCAATTCACAGTTGCTAGTGGAGATGATTTTAGCATATTACGATGAACTAGGGTCATGCACCGATTGCTAAGTTTGTTGGCAACATCATGGGAGTAGCTATAACAACATTACGGTTTCTGAATGTTGTTTAACTCCTAAAAACCATAAGGCCTGCACGGGGCTTGTGGAACTAGAAAGTAATTCATGCCAGGAGTCCAATTCATGCCGAGAGTCCAAAGTCTTGAGCTTAACCCCTAAAGGACCGAGGGGGTGTTGAACTTAGCTCTTGTTTTCTTGACTGGCTCTTGTAGCAAGCTCAATTCCTCATTGGTGTGGGGTAATTTTGACGATCCGCACCGTTAAAATTAAAGAAGACTTACGTAGCCTTTTTATGAAAAAAAGATCGACAAAATCGCACAATTTTTGAGAAACTGCCATTGTTGAGAAGATTGATGGAACTTGTTTGGGGCATTTTGTACACATGTTGAAATTGGATTGTTCAAAAGTGCTCCAAAAATTCTGAAATTTTTACTGTGAGTAGAAATCATCGTTTAAACGTGTGAAAAAAATTTCGAGTAATTTGGAGGTGTGAGGAGGAAGATATGAGGGTCTGAATTGACGCCTAAATACCCTCTGTGCAACTCAAAAAAATCACCAAAAATCGCTCGCTTGATGAATTTCCGATCAAGAAGTACCTACAGATTTGGCTTTCATAAAGAGCCATGGTCTCTTTGTTTCTCATCCTACAATTCAAAGCCCAAGAACCCGAATTTCCTCACTTTCTAGTTCCAAAAGTCGCGTGGGGGCCTTACGGTCCATTAGGGGTTAATATAAATATATATTCGATAGTCTTTCAAGGGAGAATTGAATTTCCATTTGCAGCCAACCCAATTCTCCCTTAGGAGGCCATCACATTAATGCCAAAACTCACAAAAGCGATGCTATGTAGGCACTTTGGAGGACGACAACCTTTCGACTTTGGCCTATAGAGTGAAGCCCGAGTGACCAATTTCTAACCTTCTTGCAATCTAATTTGTGAAATTCAACGAACTCTCGACCTTCGCCCACAATGTTAGCCGCCGCTCATATTGATAGAATTCTATGATGGAACAAAAAAGAGTAAAATAATAATTGGACACATTCTGTACAGTCACAACAGGTCTGAATGGGCACCAGGTGCCATCATCTCATTGGTGACACGTCAGAAAGTGCTGATACATAGGCAAGTTATGTATAATGATGGATTTGGATGTGAATGGGGACTACCGTATGATACGTTATGTGGGTCCCGCCACTAGTACCAGTATTATTCTATAAATCTATCCGTTTCTCATTATTTTTTCAACTTATTATTAGGTCACAATGAAATTGTGCCCTCACTGTTCAGAAAATTGCCCTCACTGTTCAGAAGACACGTGTCACTTGCTGGTGAAGTGAGTACAGCTTGCACATGATTCCGGAATATTTTACATATAACATATTCCTGTAAATTATGACAGCAATTGTTATTTTCAAAAGCTTTCAGTTGGCATCCAACAATTGGGGCTCACACAAATTCACGATGTTTAATATGTTTTTTTATACTTTTGGTCCTGTCTCTTGGCTTCGTCCCTAATATAAAAAAGTTCATATTTTTTGCTCCAATGTGTATGCATAGACCATTTTTCATTTCCATTGAATCTAGTCCATCACTAGTAGAATAGGTGGCGCTCCCCAGGGAGATGTCCAGGTAAAATCACTATGCATGCATGGAATTAGTTTGAGCAATAAACATTATTTTCTGTACATAACTATACGGGCTCCTAGGACACTTCGGTACAACACAACCGTTGTGGTGATCATTAGAGCGTGCTTTCACCACTCTTCATTATCTAATAGTTAATCCAAAAACTGGATGTTGGAGCGCTTAGGGTATAATTTGAAACCCCACATCATTGTGTGCTAAACACAAACTGTGAATTATATCGATGATTACACAATTGCAAATCAACTTTCACAAAGTATCTCAAAAGTCTTGGGTTGAAAATATGTAGTAATTTTTTATTTTTTTTAATAAAAATCAACGGGCTCTCTAAAGAGAGTTGGGTTTCAATTCTCAGCCGACACAATTCGAGAGAGAGAGAGAGAGGCCGTCGCATTAATGCCAAAACTCACATGAAGTGTTACCATGTAGACACTTTAGAGGGCGATGAACTTTGAACTTTGGTAGACCTGTAGTGTGAAGCCGGAGAGGCCTATTTCCGACTTTCCTGCAATTCGACGGACTCTCGACCTTCGGCCATAGTGTGAACCGCCCCTTAGATTTTGTATGTTGTTACACTGTACTACATCAATGTAGTGCACTCCAAATTCATGCCAGTTGGAATCATTCAACTGGGAGTTTACCTTCTTCACATGAATATGGTGAGGTTCTGTCAACCCAGCACTGCATCCCAGCATTGATATTGTCCCGGCAGCAAGTTTAATCTAAAATTTTCTTTACTATGCAGTGTGTAGTAGTACACCTGCACAATTACTAAATTATGTGAGACTGACCAAAATCATGGTCATTCTGTGGTCATTCAGCCTCCCACCTGTTCTGACCAAATAGTCGGCCTACTCCTCGTAAATCACAGGCTGTTGTCACAGAGAGAAATAATGAAATTCCCACATGGGATTTCATATAGGAAGTGGGACCAAATTCCCACAATTGTACCTTTCTTGGGATGATTCTAGTGTATTTTTGAACTGGGAAAGTTACAATTGTGGGAGGTTTGTCCGCATTTCCCGTATGGGAATCTTGTATTTATCACCTTGTGTGTAACTCGTCGATGATCGCTCATTCGGGGTCGACACATACCATGAAACTGCAAGTCTATAACAGACACTAAAAGCAAACTAGTCGCTTTTCGCTGATTGAAATTGAGAAAACCCTTGTCCTAATAGTATGTGACCAAAAGCATTCACCAACTCTAGAATGATTCAAAGTAGCAGTGAGAAGCGACCAGTTTCCTTGTAGTGAGATGAAGTAAAATGCATATATGTAAACAAGGGGACAAGAAAATGGATTCAATAACGTTGCATGTGGGGTTTGGTTAACCTTCAACTAAGGTGAGTGGGTCATAGACCAACACTTTAAGCACTTATATATAGTAATATGAGGTGAAATGTGAAAGTTTGAATGGATTAGCAAATTGATTCTAAATCTACCCAAAGTTGAATCATAATTTTTGGAGTTATATTGAATAAGTTATGAATTTTCATAGTTCAAGGTTTAGGTTGTCTACTTGTGACAGTAAACATGGGCTGAAATTGACAGTGAATACGTTTTAAAGGATCATAAAAAAACTAAGAATAAACATAGTTCCCACAAATGAGGCGAGTTCAAATAGTGCTTCAAAGTCAACAATTATTAAAGTATTTAAGTGATTGTTGGTTTTTGGCACAATAGAGTGTCATTGATGAAGTAATTATAAGAGTCTCTTTATGGTAGGCGTCAGTTACTTGCCCACTTACCTTAAGTAGGTGGTGGTTTTTGCAACACAAGAAGTATGATCATAAATTACATCATAGATGCTCCAATTCCACCCACTTGTAAAAGCTTGCTAATTGGATGACAACCGATGGGTTTTAGGTTCTTTGGAGATTACAAATGGTCGGGTTTAGATTCTTTGGGTAACGGTAGTTGGGGGCACCTATAGGACCGGAATAGGAGGTGGGCAATTCAAAGTGCTTCCATCATGACCATAATTTTTTATTACTCAGAGGACAAAGTTTGTAAACATTGCAATTTGTCAACATCAAGAAACTCTAATTGAAAATGGAACAAAAGCTTAACTAAATTAATCCAACATCATCATTCTTAAACAAAACAAGTAAAATTTGTCACTTGGTTTTTACTGGCTTATGGTGGTGAGAACAGTTTCGTGGCATGTGGAGTAACTAACTTTTGATTCCGGACATTTTTTTCATTTTTCATGAGGTGCCAACGTGATAATATAAAATGTAATAGCGGTACTCCATATTTAAGTATTCATCCACATATTGGATAGAAAATATCACATATCCTTAATTTTGTTTTCATCCACAATTTGGCGATTTCATCCACGATAATTTTTTGATTTGAAATTTTATGACGAAAAACTTCATGGTTATTGGCCATTTTTTAGCCAATTAATTTTTTCAGGTGCAATCTGACACTATTTCGCCCCAAAAAAAATGGCTGGTCTGATTCAATAAGTTTTTAAAATTTTTTTTTTCAACATGGTGATTACTGCACACCCTCAGAAACAGCAGATATTTTACATAGATGATGTCATGTTTTAAGCTTCCGTCCTACCCGCGCCACCTTCTACTTCATCTTCTGAGTCCCCGTACCATAGTGCTGCATGTAAGTTAACATAAAGAAAAGTAAAGAAAGAACAACTGTGACAAAAAACCCAAAAGCATACCGTGACAGTACAAAAGAGAATGTCACAGCCTAGGCACCCAAAATGCACATGATTAAGGTAGACATACCTTAAACCACCACGACACCTAAAACCACCAACTTTTACACCTCTCTTTCATTTCAGGAAGGAAATGTAGGCTTCCATTACATGACTTATGCATCAATTGCTCAAAAGTTAAGTCATGTACAGACAACTTACATTTCCTCACTAAAATGAAGAAAGGGTGTAGAAGTTGGTTAAAATTAGACATTCTATTATAAAATAAAATAAACAAAAATCTCAAATGAGAGAACATCGTTACTTTCCCAAAATAGAAAGTTTTATAACACTAGGACAATGTTGAGGTGTTTGCCTTTGAAAAAATCCTTAGTGAACCTCACTATTGCAAATGAAATGCATCAAACAACACTAGAACATGATCTCTACCCCTAATTTTGACAAAAAATCAAAACTCGAAAAATGTCATTTCCTGACCATGGGCAGTCATTGTTGTTTGGGTTGCGACTAAAAAATGCTCAATTGGTCACTTAAGGGTTAAGGGCCATGAACTGGGTTACACTATTTAGTGTCTCCCTCCAAATAAATTGTTGACCAACCCATGCACATCCTTTGTTTTCCAGAGCCAGAGAGCTGTCCAAAGTACTAGTGGAGATGTCCTTACACTATTCAATGTCACACTCCATCAATCAACCCATGAACATCCATTGTTTTTTAAGAACCAAAGAGCTATCCAAAGTGTTGTGGAGTTGCTATGAGGATGTTTATAAGAGCATCTGCACCAATGACTCTTAATTTGTCCACGAAGGTCATACAAAAATTACAGGGCATACCATGTAGGTCTCCACGATTATCACTAAATTATACTTTGAAAATAGTAAGTAAGCCACTAGCCTCACCACGCATGGATTTAAGAAAAAAAGATGCACTACACGAAATGGGCTGTTTAGTGTCCAGTGAGAATTGATGTCTTTTACCACAATTCGTTTAAGGGTGAAGAGAAAGATTGTCCCTACAATACATAGGATTTTGCCACTTGTCATTTCTACTTTCATTGAGAGTGACATATTCCTTCTAGGTAACGAGAGTGACATGAGGTGACATGCCATGTTTATTTTAAAGTTACCATTTGTCATGCGAACACTACATCCATTTATTTATTTATTTTTCTTACAAAGACACTATACGGTATCTTCCTAAAATTAAATACTCTCCGGGTTGATAAGCAATGTCCCAGTCATTAAATAGCCCATTTAGTGTTAGCTTCAGTGGTTTTGTGGGCCCTAGTCCAAGT
Organism: Pohlia nutans; assembly: GCA_022496805.1. Classification (NCBI taxonomy): domain Eukaryota; kingdom Viridiplantae; phylum Streptophyta; class Bryopsida; order Bryales; family Mniaceae; genus Pohlia; species Pohlia nutans. Next base: position 4,233,505 of record CM040105.1, read on the forward strand.
TACATTATCCAATGTCACACTTGTTCACCAACCCATGCACATCCATTGTTCATAACATTCAGTAGCCTTCATGCCCACTGCCTTTCCTTCATGCACTCTGCTCATCACCTCGAGCCTCCACCAATCCACTTAGCTACTGATGAAGCACAGTTGGGTGTAGAATATTCTACACCATCTACTGTAGAGCAAAGGTAGGGACAAAACATGCTACTGAATGTTATGTTTCCTAAAGTCAAAGGGCTATTCAAAGTGCTAGTGGAGATGCTCTTGGCACCATTGAACGGGGAGTTTTCCAAGGGAACTGACTAAAATCCAATATTTACAAAAGCAACCGGTTCTAGACAAGAACCCATTCGGTTATTACCTATGTGTTACCTAGGTAGCACCCGAGTATCACACAATTTATCCGGATTTTAGCCTAAAACTATGAGTTTCAACTGGTAATTTGGCAATTTCAGTCGGTTGATTTTACACTAACTGCCGAATCTCCCCGTACATTGCTTGGCACTATTCAAGTTTCACACTCCATTTACCAACCCATGATTGTTTTCCAGAGCCAAAGAGCTATCCAGAGCGTTGGTGGAAATCCTCTCATAGTGAGCAACCTCAGACCATTCAGAGTAACGTAATCTTCGCAAAGGAATCCAGAATAGAAAACGTAAACCCAAGAAAGCAAACGTAAAGGAAGAAAAAAGGAAGCAAACAGCCTTCTTCACTCCTGCAGCTACCGTAGTGACCGACCATGAAGTGTCCGTCCGTGCCGTCCGTCCGTCGTGGATCAAAGCTACAGAGCTTTCATTCATCGTCGTCGGTGGCCGGAGATTGATATTCGCAGCCATTGAAGGTACTCAGGGACCGTCAATGCTCTCCCGTTTCGCCAGCAGGCAGGCATCCAAACAAACCAACACATCCGGGTTTCCTGCATCCTTGATCACCTATCCACACTATACTAACTTAACTTACTGACTCTTTTGCTTTCCTTTCAAAGTATCTTGCACGTCAGTCCTTTCTTTTCCTTTTTCCTTCCGACATGCCTGGCACTGACTCCATCATCCGAGTGAGCTCATTAACTCTCATCCTCTATTGATCCTGTTCCATCACCTCAGCCCACTTGCAGCAAATCTCTATCGCAATCTCTCCATTGCTAGCACCTCTTGTTGCGCACTTGAACCTGTCCACTTGCTCTCTGTTGTGCATGTGCTCTCTCTCTTGTTGTTCGTATTCTCTTGTTGCAAGGGCGTGAAGAAGGAGGCGTGATGATTGTTGGTGAGCCAGGTCAAACCATGCTTTGTTTTTTTTATTGTGGAGGTTTGGCGGATCCTCCTCCATCTTTTGGGGTTACGCTTTGGCAGGTTTTCAGCGAATTTCTTCAGTTTTTGGGATGGGTGTGTGTTTTCTTGTGCAAGCATTTGAGGTTTGGAACACCATAGCCAGGTAGAATTATGAAAGATGCTCAATTGCGGGATCCACAAGATTACTAGGTCAAGAAGAGACGGTGAAGAAGTAGTATTAGGTGGTTCTTTTTTGTTATTTTGGATGGGATTCTGGCATTATTTTGGGTTTGAGATCATCGGTTTGCCATTTTGCGTGCAAATTTTCAAGCTGGTACTGCTTGGATTTTTGCAAGCAATTGGAGGTTTGGAAGACCATAGCCAGGTGGAATTTTAAGAATCGGTGAAAGATGCTCTATTGTGGGATCCACGAGATCACTAGGTCAAGAAGGGACGGTGAAGAATTAGTATTAATTAGGTGGGTTTTTTTAGTTTTTTTGCATGGAAGATGGGATTGTGGGTTATAGATCATCTTTGGTTTCGGTTTGCCAATTTTTTCAAGCTGGTACTTACCCGGGATCCATGAGATTACTAGAGACGGCGAAGTAGCCAAGGCATTATGTTTGTGAGAAGAGTATGTTTGACATTGTAATTATTCTAACCTTAGAGGGTTTGCCATTGCTAGGGTCCCGCAGGTCAGCTCAATTGGATTGACATTCGTCACCGACAAATAGGTGGTTTTCTGTTTTTTTAATGTGAAAATGCTCGTCAGGCAAGGTCATCCTCCAACTAGCTCCAGGACCAAGACCTGAGAATATGTTGCAAGGACGGCGCAAGCTGGCTCATACTTTCAATCTGTAAACACTTGCGCGCTTCTACTAACTCTTGATTAAATGAAATTCTTTCTGTTTTTCATCTTGTACTCATTTTCTTCGTTCTATAAAAAAATGGAGTAATATATATATTTTTATGTGAAGCATATCCATGTTGATTTTTGTAACATTAAAAAGAAAATCTAGTACAACTTTCCACCTAAGGACATACTCGGCTCATGGAACACCGAAGGACTTAAATATCTTAAAGTAAGTGAATACGTAATGTAGCGTAAAGTAGGCCCCAAATGGAGCATCATATTTTTATATATTTAAAGCAGTTTTGTGTAGGTCATATGGGGACTTTCTTTTGTCCAATTTTAACCAATGTTGTTCTCTGGTTTTGGTGAGATATGAAATTGAACCCATCTGAATTCTATTATTCCACAACATGATTAATGAAATTGGTTATTGTCAAACCAGGGTAACTTGATAGGAAGCGGTTGGGTTAAGTTTTGAACGCATTGTCTATTTCTTGGACAGGATATTGGACTCTTCGACGGTCACTGAAGATTTAGACACGACACTCACCACACTGGATGGTGCAATTGGAGGTGCGCTCTTGAACTGGGAACTTATAGAAATACAGTTTCTAAACAGTGCTGCATAATATGACATTTTTTTTCATATTGACCTTAGCTTGAATTGATATTTTCGAAAGAGATTCAACCATTCAGTGTCACAAGAGGTAGCCAATAACATCAGCTTCTCACAATTAGTGGCAATCAGAATCCTGTTGTTGTGTGGGTGGTTTTAGGGCTTTAAACTCTGTTTCTCCCAGATGGTATTATTATGGACTAGATAATGCTCTCAGGCTCGAGCATTAGCAGATATAAAAAAATGTAAATCACCCTATTTGTGCCGCAATACCCCGTTTGTGCCACTATGTACTAGTAGTGTACATATCAAATTTTAAATGTAAGACACTGATACATGATCACAAATAGTCACATGGCACAAATAGGGTGGTTTCCCTTAATGGTTGATCTCTTAATGGTTGATCTCAGAGGCTCAGAATGAGAAGGTTTACAATCCTTTCTGATTAGTCAATGAGACAGTGATACAGACACCATACTGGGCAGACTTGGCATTATGTTATCCCTTAACCCTTAAAGGACATGGCTTTCCTGATTTCCACACCCAAAATATTTTTTAAACTCCATTTTAAGCATGATTCTCTTTTCAAGTTACTTTGGTTCTATTCTAGAGAAGTGTAGATGCCTTAAATATGTTTGTTTCGGCATTTAAAAAACCCCATTTGGTTCAATGGAGTAGAAGTTATGAGCAAGATTCTCCCAAAACAAAAGTAAGCCCGTGGGGCTTAGTATGTCCTTTAAAGGTTAAAGGACCAAGGATTCATAGTTTCGAAATGATAAATCCAGTCAATCATATTGTGAAAAATATAATTCAGATAGGACCAGATTTTATATCACAATAATCAATGAAGAACATTGCATGTGTTGATCAAAAGACAAATAAGTTTGAATTTAAGGAAGTCTATACAGGACCTATTCTGAAAACACATGAGGCCCAATTTGGACTTCTTGGTCCTTTAGGGATTTACGTCAAATTGTGTTGCTTTTTGAAAAAATGCTATGGAAGGAAGGACAGTATGAGAGATGAGCTTTAGCTTGTTGTGTGAAACTCTGGCAGTGATGAAGAGCAAATACGGGCAGCTGCAGCAGCAAGCTTCTTCATAACACAAATAAAAAAAAGGGCAGCTGAATCATCTCCTTTCAACCTGATCGATGCTCATCACAACATTATTACACAACATTATTCACAAGAAGAAGACAGGTTCACTGGATGGCAGTTGTGTGCCCGGATTCCTTGATCACCCCGGTTTCCCTGTTCTGCAGCGTCCAGCACACCATGGCCAAAGGCGAGATTACCGAGGTGGAGCCCCCGGCCAGCGTCTTCAGCTACGTCTGCAAGCTGGGCGAACGCGCTACCAGTGACGTGATTGTCAGGTGATTTTCAAATTTTCAAATTTTTCAAAATTCTCAATCATATAAAAGTTATGTAGTGTTTTTTTAATATGCCTCTGCAAGATTTTAGATCACATTCTATAGCAGTTCTAAGGTCTGTGCGTCACTGCTAGCAAACTGAGCATATTTACTATTCTCAGACAAGTTTTTTCTTATTGGGAAGTGAAAGAGGATTCCAACACACTTTTGGCAAGCATCGTTTGGATACTGTTATGAATTTTCAAAGTATTGTTTATAGGTGTACCCAAAATGGACTCATGTTCTGATTTCGTACATCGTGTGCAATCAATACCTAGATTTTTGTGTCGCTTTTTTGGGTTCAAATGTAGAGGTTGCTTTTGAGACAAGTTGGTTTGTTACGGGTGTACATACCGAGGAAATCTCTTATCATCCATAAGCTCATACATGAAAATTGTCTATAAACCTTTCTTCTTGCATGCAACATAAAAAAGAATAAAAGGACTCTTCTAAGAATGAAAAGACTCTTCTAAAAATGAAAGGTCTCTGGTCATTGTAGAATGTGGATGATGTACAAGGCTCGCATAGAAAGCTGTGTATGTGATGGACAAATTTTTTTATCAGCAGATTTATTCAATGCAGGAATTCGACCAAGAATTTCTGTATTTAGAGTAGGATCTGGAGCTCAAACCAAAGCTATGAAACAAGTAGCTGGAAAGTTAAAACTAGAGCGAGCTCAATTTGCATTAAAAAGAAACAGGAACTGCTTTTTTGGATGTTTTTGGTCTTCAAATTACTGGTGGTTTTTTGACAGGTTACGGACAGTGCACGGGCGTGACGACTGGTTCTACGCGCATTCGGGGATTCTGTGTGCAAAGAGCAAGTATTTTGCGCTGCGGTTGTCAGATGAGTGGCCCACGTACAATCTGCTGGACTCGCGGAACTGCGTGGAGGTGATCTGCATAGAGAGTGACATCGATCATCACGTCAACTTGCTGCGCATGCTGTACTCGAATCTGGAGGAGCCCGTGGGGGAGATGTGGCACAGCGTGAAGAATGCACTGGGGATGCTGAAAGTGGCCACGAAGCTCGGCTGCGACGCCATCGCCACGCAGTGTGCGCGGTACCTGGAGGCTGTGCCGTGGGAGGAGAGCGAGGAGGAGGAGATTCTCAAGGCGTTGCCTGCCATCGTGAGCTCCACTCACAAGCTCGTTGCGGGACTGGGAGCTCAAGTGCAGCCCGTGCTTGCTCGTCTCCAGCCTGTCGACGCTGCGTCCATTCGCAACGTGTTCCTGTCCGCCGTGCACATGGCTACTTCCACTGAAAGCCGCGATAACAAGCTTGACAAGTTCCCCAGTGATCTCAAAGTGGCTGCTCAGGAACAGGTGCCACTCTTTCTTATGCCATGATCTAAGCCATACATGAGTTTTCAACAATATTTACAAAAACTAAAGTAGTGAGCTAGAACCTTTAATAAGTATGCAAGGGACTGAGCTTCTTGTTAAGTAGTTGGTTGTTTTCTTTGGCTAGAAGGGGAGAAAGCTAATCACATCAATACAAGCTACATCTCCAGTGAAGTACTTATGTGTAGTAGTGTCTGTTGCTACTCAAAATTGAGCCCTACATCTACAATGCAGCTACACTATGAATGATTTAACCTGCACATCCTATCTCTCGTAGCTAGTTTAAGGGATAGAGCCTCTCATAAAGTAATTGTGTGATGGTTCTTATCAGCATTGCGACTTGAAACCTGAGACCTAGTCCCTAACATAAAATAATAAACTACATCCACTACAGTACAACTACTCCATGAAATAAGTTACAAAAACTGTCATAACGAGCGTTGAGACAGAGCTTCATGTAAAGTAGGTGCTTGCTCTGAACTGAAGGGGAGAGGCCAATTGCATCAACACAAGCGAAGTGAGAAAGTTTGAGGAGGTTCTTATGATCAGTGTCTGTTTGCTCCCTGTAACTTGAGCCTCGTACAGCTTGCTAAAGCAACTGCTGGTTTGTTTGTTTGTTTGTTTGTTTGTTTTTCCTCGTTTGATATTCTAGTGATGATGGTTTTTCTCAAGCTTTAGAGACCATAGGGTCCTCTTGTTGGTTGGATGGTTCCATTTAGTGCTCGAGACCGTTCTATTTCAAGTCGTCCTTTCTATGAGGTAACCTAGTGGCAAACCCTTTAGTGACAGTAGCCTTTTGTCGTCACTGGTCATGTGGAGAGTAGCGCAACACTAATTTGATTTGGGGTTGTGTTCTGGCAGGTTGAGTATATGCTAGAGGAGGACGACGACGCGCCATTGTTGATAGCCGACAACGACCTGAAACGCGAGCTGAAGAAGCACTTCCTGAAGGTTTTCGAGGGGTTCAAAGCGGAGCTGAGCAGTGTGGTGGCGGAGGAAGCCGAAACATCCGTGTCGGAGAAGAGCATCCTGGAGAAAGTGTCGGATCTCGTGTGGGCGTCTCGTGTGCTCCCCCACGTCGGCCTCAACCCTGACTTCGTGCAGTTTTGGGTGGATGCTTCCCCCGACGTCACACAGGTCAGTCACCACCCCACTGATTGCCAACATAGGTTCGCGCTTCAATGACATGAAAGCAACACAATATGATCACTGATTCACTGCTATAACAATAACGACTGTAGCATTTTTGGTAGAAAAATATTCTACATTCTTCGATCAGTTTGTAAAACATCTTACTGCGGAATTTGATACACATAATTTTCACCTTTTTTGGTAAGAAAATATATTCTGATTGCCCCGACTAACTCATGTAAAGAAATTAGCCAACAATCTTCTGTTGTAGCCACATGATGATGTTATGTTTTTCTGAATGAAATGGAGCATGAATTTGGTGTGGAATGGAATTTGGTGCGACTACTTGTAGGCATTGAGGAGCGAGAAGGTGCGGGAGGGATTCTGGGACACGAAGCTGCGCGTGGTGGAGATCACGGCCATGGTGCTCAAGGCCGTGGGCTACGGGAGCGTCATTCTCACGGCCACGGAACGCACCAACCTCGTCAAGCTGTGGTTGCCGTTCATTCGCCAGACCAAGCCCGTGCTGGACCAGCTGTTTGCGCTCGAGAAGATGACCCTGGAAATGGACCTGGACTTGTGCCAGAGCATTGAAAACGCGCTCGTCTCGCTCGTGCTGTCGCTGCCGTCCGGTGATCAAGCCGAAATTCTCGCCGACTGGCTTCGCTGGGATCACGCCAGGTACTACGAATCACAACCCCAAACCCTAATCCCGAAACCCTAAACCTAAAAATTCGAATCCATCATTCTATTCCAACAAGTTTGTAAATCCATTGTTCCGATCCCACAAGTTTGTATGTTGGCTTGTTGTCTTTCCATTCGTAACATTGCAAAGAGCCAACAAGAGGAGTGAAAGAATACTTTATAAAGTTCAAGTTTCAAAATCTGGCCAATCTTGACCCCTCAAGGACCACGGATTCATGGTTTTAAAATGACAAATTTAATCAATCATATTGGAGTTATCCTAAAAGTCGTGTTTGAGTAAGATACCATGTGTTTTGATTTAATGTCTTATTTGTTCACTCTAAATAGTTATGAAGTTTGAAAGAGCTTGGTGGTCTATTAGGTGTGTAAGAGCTTGGTGGTCTTCAAACTCATGGTAAACTAGTTTAGCTGTCTTTTTTGACGGCTAAACTAGTTGTGCATGAGTTTGAAAATCACCAAGCTCTTACACACCTAATAATGAGAGGCCACTAAGCTCTTCTACATCTTTGAACTATTTAGGGTGAACAAATAAGAGTATATTAAAGCAAAACACATGGTATCTTGTTCAAACACAACTTCTCTTTTAGGATAACTCTATTGTATAAAATAGAATTGAGATGAGACCCAATTTTGTATCACTAGAATTCATGAAAAGTATTGTGTATTGGTCAATAAACAAACAAATTTGAACAAAAAGGAAATCCGCATAGGACCTACACAAAACTGCTCAAAAAACATGAGGCCCAATTTGGGCTTCTTGGTCCTTTAGGGGTTAAGGGTTAAGGTAGTCTTGCTTTTAAGGTTGAGGATTGTTTTTGTTGCTAGATTGGTCAAAATTTTACATATTCTTGTTAGCAAATGAAATAGGGTTCCGACGCACCAAAGAATGCATTATTTGGATACCATATATAAAAGTTATGATGGTTCAATTTTTTATTGGCAGATGATCAAAAACCAACTCTTAATAATAGTAACGCCGTTGGTAATAAGGAGACCATTGTGAATGTAGTCTGTTGGGGGTAGTTCGTCTATCTATGCCTATGGGTAGCGAGGTCCTACCCTGGGTTCCTCTTTTCAGAGGTGACCAACACTTAAAAACAGATGTCTCTACTTTCACATTCTTTAGAAGCCTTTTGTTCAAATTAGGTCTAGTTAACCTTTACTTTACAGTACAGTAGCACTATCCTTCAAGTCCAAAGATTTGAACTTTAGATGCAATTGAAGTCTTCATATTTTTGTGTCGGTATCATATTGAAGGTAAAATGTTGAAGTTGCATTGGTATCATATTGAAGTCAAAATGCTGAAGGTATCATATTGAAGTTGAAATATTGAAGTCATGTTGGTGTCATACTGAAGTTAAAATGTTGAAGTTGCATTGGTATCATATTGAAGTTGTATAGGTATCATATTGAAGTTAAAATGTTACAGAAAATTTTGGAGTTAAGAAGGATAATTTTAATGTGTGCTTTGTTTAAAAAGACTGCAAAACTAGTCTATGGTGAGTTGGAGAATAATCTAAAGCAAGGCCCTGCACCACTATGGGTTGTGGAACTCGTGACCTCCCCAATGCTAGAGGAGAGTTCCCACAAGTTCCTTCAAGCCCCCTCAAGCCAAGAGACCCAACCATGGGAACTATTCATGACCAATGCTTGTTAGAAATTGTAATTATAGGAAAAGAACTCCACTTGAACTCCGCTCATGGACCAGTTTTGTTTTCAGATAACTCTAGTATTTTGGGGTTTATGATAAAAGTGGATTTATTTATTTATTTGTTTTTCTTGCAGGTTTCCAGATTTAAGTGAGGCTTTTGAAGTTTGGTGCTTTCGAACCAAAGCTGCAAAGCGGCGACTGAGCATCGAAACTCCCAAAGTGGCAAATGCTATCAGCAGCGGAGGGGCATTGTGATGGATGGATGAACTGACTGATGGATGGATGGATTCATCCAACTTCCGTTGACAACAACACGGCTTCTTCAAGTCTTGCTCTTCTACGACCAAATGCTTTTTCTTTTCCCTTTTTTTTTTTTCCTCTTTTTTTCTCTCTTTTGCACAAAGCAGTGGGCTTGAATGACGCTTACCTTGATTGACTACCGTATTTGCTTTGGCTTGTATCATTAGATTCTTTTCGCGAGCATGCGACAGATTTTTTGTCATGCCTTTCTACTTGGAATGCAATTTTTAAATTATTTTTTTCTGGTTCTTTTGTATTAATGCTCATTCTCATGTGATACAGTATTAAGTCTGAGTTTATTACATGTTTTTATTGTCTCTGCCCCACCAGGGGAGAGATTATGAAAACACTTTGTTTTCAAGTATTTATGTGGTTGAATAGTATAAACAAGCTGTAAAAGTAGGGTAAATATTGAGGCAAAGACTATGCAACTAGTCGCTTGTTTTTAATTCCTTTCCTTTGAAGTAGATATTCATATGAATGTCCTACTATCTATGCATAGTCATTTAGATTTGTTACAATGAGAAGGAATCCAATTTTTGCTAAGATTTTATTAGATAATTAGATTCAAGTGAAGAGTTATTCGTAAAGGTGAGGGGTAGCCCCTCTGCAACACGGAGTTTTCAAGCTTCAATTAGAAATCATAGACGTTGTTAGTCACAAGGAGCCAAGTGCTTGCTTTGGGCAAGCATGTGGGTTGGTGTAGGCGCATGTGTAGATTCTGTGCTGGGAACTTGAGTGTGCATTGGGGGAGCTTCTCTAACTTTGGGAAGGTGCCATGTTTGAATCTCCCTGAGAATGCAATGCATTTTGATTGGTCGAAAATAAAGGAGCCAAAATTTGTTTTTGCCACCTTTCAAACTAAAATACCAATTTTGCCTTGTCTTTCTTGTGGATTTTTTTTTGCTCAACTTTACCGATAACTCTGATGCATCAAATCTTATATATGGTTGGAATCTACATATAGTGTATCAATTATTCAAAATGGCATACATTCTCAAAATAGGTCTTAACAACTTTGTGATTCTTGGAAATAGTCCTAGTCCCTAAAGGCCTATGCATATTTGTAGTAAGTGTTGATTATAGATGCATATACTTTATACTATTGTATGATTACAAATATCAAAATTTGATATACTAAAGTAAAACACTCCATTTTAAAACATTTGGCAATCATATTTGCAAAGACGTGATTCTAATATAGAAAAAGGACATTTGCTAATATCTTACGGTTGGAGTTTTAGGGAATTTAGTATTATTTCAAAATTCCAGTTTTTGGAATCTGAGTGTAAAAATCGATGTTTTGATTTATATAATAGGTTTATACATGCAATTGAACTAAAGATTTTTTTTAACTAGGAAAATTTCTATTCCTTACACAAACTTAAAATAGGCTTCCGTGCAACCATTTTAACTCCTAATGGACCAAACATCCATAGTCTTGATGGTTTTTGGTCAAAGGTCCAAAAAATCAAGTGTTTTAGCTTTGTTGAAGTTGGAGTTTATGTTAGATGTTTAAATTAAGTTCTAATACATCTTTTGACCGTTGGGATTGAGAATAGACTTCATTTGAAGATTTTACACCGTCGAAAAATTTGAAATTCAAGTGTTCAAAATACAAAGGGCTTTCTAAAAATGCTCCAATCATGTGCCTCTTTTAATATCTTTACTTTCATTTTTTAACTACTTGTAAACATAACTTTTATCTACGTTAAATATAAACTTATATATTAAATTTGACAAAAATATGTTTATTTTTATTTTTAATTTGTTTTACATGATAAAATTTGTAAATATTTAATATATCTTTCAATCATGTTGAAATTTTAGTCATACCTCCATAATTTGATGACTTTATGAAAAATTATAAATCATACAATGTGATATTTCAAGTACACAAATTGTATTGCTTTGACTTTTACAAAACATGTGAAGACCTTTAGGGGTTGAACATCACAAAATAGTTGTATTGGAGAACAAAAATGGTGTTCTAAAGGCGGTTCACACTATGGCTATTCAAATTGAGAAGTGCATGGCCAATTCATGTTGAGAGTCCAAAAGCTTGGACTACAAACATATAATAAAATATAAAAATTGGAGCCTTCAACCATCCATAGTATGAAGCTTCATTTTGGAAGTCCAAAGTTCAAGCCTATAGCCAAAATAGTGTGAAGCCTCAAAGGCCAAGCCTTTGAACAACCATAGTGTGAAGCCAAATACAAAGTCCAAGCCTTTGATGGCCAAACCTTCGATAAAATAAAAAAATCCCATTAGTTTATCAATAAATTTGATGGCCTATTGACCATGAATTGGGATTCCATTCTTGTTCAATTGAATTCTCCCTGAAGAGTCATGACATTTGGATAGATTAACTACATAGCATTTGGAGATTGTATTGTTAGTTCAATTTTTTTGATTCACTCTCAAAGTCCAATCTACAGGTACTTGGATTTGAAATCCATTTACCCACTTTCTGACCAATCAATTTCTTACCCTATGTGGCTAAGCCTCCAATTGTATACATTCAAAACAGATATTGGCTATGACAAATTATCTTAGGCAATCATAGAACTATAACAAAGAATGCATGTTTGAAAAAAATTGCCATTTTTCATTGGCCAAAATTCTTAGCATGGCAACTATATTAGAACATGACAAGCTTCATGATATATCAAATGTTATTTAGCATCAATCCATTCTATATGATATCTTGCAGCAATCCCTTCTAAATGTTAGCTTTCAACAATCCCTTCTATGGGTCAATTTGCAACAATCCCTTCTAAATGCTATCTTTCAACAATCCCTTCTATGGGTCAATTCACAGCAATCCTAGTTAGATGTTATCTTGGTACTTGGGCATTTTAATTGAGTATGGCCCATTTTTTGAAATGTCAATTAAAGGTGTTCAAGCTAGTTGGGAGATAGAGAGTCGGCAAGATACTAGTCATAAAACGAAAAAAAAACCGTTCAGCAAGGAGCCGGTAAATGCTTTAGAATGCACACTTGAGCAATTGGATGTACATGCAGTACTCTGGCTTTCAATAAGCCAAAACTCCTTGAGAATAATTTGAGATTCCTGGGCAGAATGACCTTACAATCATGGGGGTTAGAGCAGATTTACATGGACGGAGGGAGGGATGTTGAGCACCCGCCTTAAAAATTGCTACCTGGGGAGGACAACCTGTACTAGAATCATCTTGCACATATAACAAACGGGTGTGCGAATTCTAATGACGGTAAGAACTCTCACACTCACTCAGTCGCCAGCTAGTTTCATAATGAATTATAACTGGCGAGTGAGGTTTGCAATTCATGCATAAACCGCGTGACATCATCAGCAGGTAAATGAATCCATGACGACTCAAACGCATCATGACTGAAATTGGATCCTATCTTCTCAGCAATGGCTCTGAACACCAAACCAAACCTGTTGCCATTGGCAGCTCCAAGCCGTGGGCGGTGCGAGACGCCTACAACCAGGGCCTCATTCTCTGGCCCTGGAATTGTTCCGTAGCATATCATGGGCTTCACTGCCCGCCCTTGCTCCTTCAACGAATCCATGACGAAGTAACAGAGCTTGGTAAGAGACAGCGGGTGTGCCAGCATCTCAGCATCTAAACACTTGGGAAGCTCAAAATACCTGCAACCAATATTGCACATTCAAATCGGTTAGAAGCCGAAATGGTTATTAATATATAATACCGGTATATTCTAATATAAGTAAACTATACATTATTGCATACTTATTAAATACCGGTATATCATTATATCGTAATATATAACCATTATCACATCTAATTTACTATCAGAACATACATAATACGTCATATATGACTCATTATGCTAATAATACCATGTGAGTTTTATATTGAGATGCTACTCATCTCCCAAGTGCCCATATGGCCGCTTCCATATGTCTAGGAGCTGGAGTGAATCATTTGGGAAGCTTCCAAGGAAGGGAACAATATGTACCAAGAGAAAAACGAAATGTGTTTTGAAAGATACTATGACCGTCATTTAGCTTCCAAAGTGAAGCTTCAAGTTTTAAAGTGGGCACTTAAACGTAATGTGAAGTGATTCTAAGTAAAAAACCTGAAGAGAAAAACGATGGAAGGGGTGGATATTTGAAGAGGGAGGCTATATGCTACAGAAGGATGACAAAGATGAGCCCACCTGAAAGCTTTGCACATCTTGATTTCGCCTTTCTTTACAATTGCAGCACTTCCAATACTGATACACGATCGCTGGACCTTAATTGCAAGCTGCATGCCAGCTCGGAGATGATCCCACTTGTCCGGAGAGAGAGCTTCAAGGGCAGTACAGAAGTTGTCTGTCCAATCTTTCTTCACATCCGTAGTTGAGGCTTCCAACAGAGCTGTGACACCATAGACAACATCTGCCGCTGACACTTGGTCATTGTACCCATGAAACCTGTAGAGGTTCCTGAAGTAAAGATCACCTAGGCCAGCCTCCTTGCCCACATTCTCTAGCATTTGTTTCAACCCTTTCCTCGTGTCATTCTTCATGTACTGGTACTGCTGCTGACACTCTGCAAGGGAGATTCCCATCTTGGCAATCAGAAGCTTCATTGTTTTCAAGCCACTGTCACCCCAGGTCTTGAGCTTCGGTGCCACGTAGAACGAGCACATCATGGCTTCATATAAACTCCATTCTCGGAGCAGCATCAAGCGAGGCTCTTCATCAAAAATTATCCTGGAAACGTCTGGTGCACGCACTCGCGTCCCATCTTTCAGTGTCACGCTGGTGTTGCCCTCCAAATTGCCAGCCAACGCTACAAACCCTTCAAGCTCGGATTGAGTCGAGTCGTATCGCTCTTTGCTCAACCGCTCATGTACAAACTGATCTGTTAAAGCCAAGCCTGCAAGCCACAGAAGCTCGTTTGTGTTCTTGTGCAGAGTGTGCGCAACATCAAACATGAGACAGCCTGACGGTCGGCCATGGAAGCAGCCCATTCTATAATACTCGGATTTCAGAAGCTCCTCTTCACCATCGTCTTTCTTCCGTCTCTTCCGTCTCCTTCCCTCATCATCAGAGTCCGAATCTGAGTCAGAGTCCGACTCTTCAAATAGATCAGGATTCGAATCATATGTGGAAGCAAAGCTCGACAACCTGTTCAACATAAAACCATACGGCATATCGGCTTGCGCCTCATCGTCCTGTGTGAACAGGACCGTCACCTGGGGATTCAAGTCACTCAAGTTGTGTAAATGAATCGGTCGGTGGCTGTCCACCACGAACACCTGCACTTTGGAGCCCAGTTGCAGCAGCTGGTGCAAATTGCGAGAGGCACCCCAGTTGATGAGCAGAATGACCACCGGGTCGTCCTCCGATCGCAGCGATCGACCAGCGAGGCTCTGGATGCTTTGGAACCCCGCCACGGGATACACCGAGTACCGTACAGAGTCTTGGACCAAGAGGTGCGTGATGATTTTCAAAGCGCACAGGGAATCCACGTCCGCGGCGGACGGAAATATCAGCAGCGGAGATCCCACCGACGTCGCCACGGCCTTCCGAAGTTTGTCATAGAAAGCTCCCGCATTTGTCTCTCTAACCATGGCTGTGGAACTACTAAAATATGGGTTACGAGCTTGCTACGACACACATCTCTCCCCTATCCTAATCACTCTACAGTTGAAACTCACTCGGAAGCTCACAAATTGCAAACCTCGTCGAGATAGAACCCATTCGAAACCCCAACAAATTGGCTCCAATCTCAACCCTGGTCAGCTATGGCGGTCTCTTGGAGCCAGAGATTTGGATTCCACGACAACATCACAGCGGCTGAGGATCACGAACCAACAGTAAGCGAATTCTAAACCCTCAACGGACAGTAAGAAAACGTGACAACCGAAGGAGCTTCTTCGCAAATCTGTGGCGGCAAATCACCAACAATTGATACAAGGAAGTGAAACTCAGAAGCTCAACCCTGGTCAGCTATGGCGATCTTTCGAAGCCAGAGATTGGATTCCACGACAACCTGAGGATCACGAAACAACAAATTCAAGCGCGTTTCCCCCTCATCGAGGTAGAGACGAAAACCTTCAACGGACAGTAAGAAACTGAGCGTGGCAACCGAAGTGAGGAGCTTGTTCGGAAAGCTGTGGCGGGAAAGCACCAACATCTGAGACAAGGAAGCGAAACGCAGAAGCGGAAACAGATGTCGCAGAGAAGAGAGAACATTCTCCCGCCACTGGGAGGTGTGTTCAAAAACAAGCGCAAAACTGAAAAGCTGTGTGTCAGAGACAGAGACAGTGAAGAACGGCACAGAATGGGAATGGGGCGAGTGAGGAACCAGGGCAGATGGATGGAGACGACGACGATGATAATCAAGCAGATGGGCGGGAGGGCCAATTGACCCCTGTTTTCAAAACAGTTTGAACTTGATGACTCACTCAAATCCCCCGCCACCTCGAAACTTGCTCCGGGGAAAAGTCATAAAATTCATTCAAACCCTAAAACCAGTATTTCAAGTCTGCTCCAGTAACTCTATCCACACCAGTGCTTTTTTTTTCTTAACCCTTTTCATGAGCAAAATCATACGTCATAATTTGAGCGGTCCACGTCACACTGAACTAATCACAAGATGACATGTGGCATTTGGGAAAACTTAACCCTTGAATGCCACAAACTAAAAATAGATTTGAGACTTAAAAAGTTTGTAGTTATTGCTAAAAAAATTCTAATTTTTTTTTGAGCTTCACACAATATTATAAATTGGTCTTTGAACTTATTTTACAAAGAAAATCATAGGCATAGATGAGAACAAGGCTTGTATTTATCTTCATTCAACAATCGGGACACTACAACGTTCAAGGGTTAAAGGACCCAGAAGCCCAAATTGAGCCTTATGTCAAAATTCAAATTGGAAAATACAAGACAATCTTAGACCAGTCATGTCAAAATGTTGTTTCTCAAAATAAATGGTGAAAGCTAAGAAGGGGCTAAATTGTTGAAATTTTTTCCATGTCCCTGAGATTTTCAATCAACCAATCTGTAAATTGATAATTGTAGTTTTACCCGAATAAAAATTTCGCGGGAACGGGCGGAGGGGAACGAAGACGAATACGAAAATGGGCCGGGGAACTCGGGGTTTCCCGCCACCGTCTCGATCCCAGTGCCATCGTGGCTCCCACCATTTCGTTTGAAGCCTGGCTGGCCTTCTTCCCGCCCGTCTTGTCTTCTTCTCCGGCCCTTTGAAGGCTTCTCATATAGTCGTTCCTTGTTGCGTTCCTGAGCTTTTCCCACTCCTTTCCCTCAATTCCTCATTACAATGCTTCACTCTTAATTCCAGCTTACCCCTTTCGTTTGTGCTCCTTCGCCTCGCATTTTAGAGAGGTTCTTCCCACCTTTTACAAGTCGAAATCTAGTGTACTGTACAGCCTCAACGGCACTTTTCTGGCTCTCTTGGGTTCTCAGTTTTGCTCTTGGAGCGTGTCGTTGTGATCGGAGTCTGTAGATACAATGTGGTGAATTCGGAGACTGGTGCTCTTGGGAGTTTGAATTGACCTCGTTTGGGACGCCGAGAGTGGCTCAGTTTTGGGTGTTTGATCTTGGTTCGTATTCATGCGCGTGTTGTGAGGATTGAAGAGAAGAGGTTGAGATGGATACAGAGCATTTGACTGCCGTTTGCACCGGTTTGGGCTCTCTGCGGGAAGATGCGAATGGCAGGGATATTTATGTTAAGCACGACGATTGTCTTGGTACGTGTTATTAAGATACGCTAACGAGGTCGAGTTGAATTGTGTAGGAATATGTCTTGTGGCCGTTGGGCTAAAACGATCTCATGATGCTCTGGTTCTATGGTTTTTCAGTGAACTTAAAGCATCTGCAACGCTTTCTGAGGAGGGATGATCCCGTGGAAAGGGAAATATTTATGCAGCTGGGCAAGTGGAACACGATCCGGCAAGATATACTTCCCATTATTATTCACTACCGAGATGACTATGATCTCGTCCTTAATGCTGGTAAGCATTTCCTTGGTTGACATTCTGACAGATCTGTGAAATTCAAAGGGTGTAGGCAGTAGCTGGATGAACTGGGACAGTTATGCCCAGGTTGCCGGAAAACTGAGTAAAACTGGTTTATTCCGTTCTCCAATTTAATCATTGAAATATTTTTGAATGTCTTCTTGTATCTTTAAAACAGAGTATTTACAAACAGAATAGAAGAAATTCCAGTTTAAGGCAATTATAAACGAAATCTGAGAATGGAATCAAACGAACTATTCCGTTTTCTGGTAACCCTGTTACCGGTAGACATTTAATGCTGGTTGTGAAACCCGCGTGTTTCTCTGCAGTGAAGGTCATGGTGTTTTTGACTATGCCAATTGACCCTTCGTCGACTGCTATACCTCAACAATTAGAGTATTTACGCCATTTCAAGGAAGCTGTTCTCGAAGATGATGCAATTGGGGTTATTGTTTCGCATTTACAAGACCCCCTCGAGCATATGGAAAGGTACATGCCGAATGAGCTCTGTTTGGTCAATTCATTCACTGTTTGTATACGGATGTTTGCTGGAGTACACCAAACTGACATCTGTTACAATGTGTTGGTGGTCCAGTGGGACACTCACAGACATGGATGGAAAAATGTTCCAATTGATGCTGACATTGATAAGGAATCTCTTGGCTGTGGATGATCCATCGTCCCCCTTGGTAAGAGGTTCCGTGGTTGACGGCCAGCAAGCATTGTATGTCAAGGATGCGCTCATCGAGCGTCTGTTCAACGAGAATGTGATGGACCTACTGCTGGCCCTCACGCAGCATGTGGGCGGGGAGCAACCTTTCTTGCGGCAAGACAATCTTCTCATCTTAGAAATTCTCAACTACCTATTGGCCGGCCAGACGCCTGATGTTATTGCCTCAGCTCGTGAAAAAACGCACAAGGTACTTGACTTCTTTTGCCTCCTCACTGAGCCACCTAAACTTTAATGCATGAATCATATTTCTCACATGATCACTAGAAGTATGATTCATGCATAAATGTGATTCACTAATGCAGTTGATGCACCAGTGAATCACATTAATGCATTAATCATATTGTGAGAAGTATGATTCATCTGAATCACATTGCCTGCGTTGGTCAAAAAATAAAGAAAATCGGGCGCATTAAAGTCTCCATATTATCAGCAGAATCGTGTACAGAGACGTTCTGTTGATGTAAATGAAGTGAGAACCGAGTCGTTGGTTTGACTGTTGAATTTTGGGGACATGGATTTTCAATGATAAAATTGATGAATGTGTGTTTCAGCAACCCAAAAGTCAACCATCTGGAGCAGTCCTCGAGGCACTGATGTACAAGGAGCGAGAGGAGAGACGACACCGCAGCTTTGGGGGTCCCCGTCACTCTAACTTCTGCGGCATGTTCGTCCGCGTTGGGAAGGTATAACAACTTTTTTATATATCACCTATCTAACAATGTCTATGACTATTGGAGTTGGAACTTATCTACTCTCATTTCGCACTCTTACCCTGTTTGGTGTTCTTTGCACTTTGAAAATTGACGTTGGTTTTTGGCAGGATGGATCCAAGACTATAATTACCAGGAATCCCTATCAGTCGCCTCTAGATAATTTATTTCAGAAACCTGAAATCAAAAGAGGGCTTGTGAAGAAAGTCGCGACCGATCTTCCGTTGCATGTTCGATCCAATTCCACTGTATGCAGCTTGCTGAGAGGATTCGCAGACCAGCTTCTGGAGGGCAATTACAATTGTGAGTTATTCTGGTTTTATTATGTGATCGTATTAAGTCCTTTTGCTTCGATCAAAGGATCACTCAGTCGTTTGAGGGATTTTGAACACATTAGTAGCTCTAGTCCATTGCTTTATAAGTGAATCTCATGTAGGGATACTAGGATCATGACCTGTGTGTCAGTCCCCAGCCTTAAAGGAAGAAGCATTGATTGTTAGATGATGTTTCCTGTTTGCAGTGCTTATGCAGACTATTAAGTCGGATGTTCGAAGTGAAAGGAACAATGTGCAGTCGCAGGACATCGTCATGTTTTTTGCCGTAGCCAACTTTTTTACGGCATATCAGCGGTGCCTTCTGATGAAGAAGAAGGTGCGTCTAAAACTCCCACATTGATGAGTGAAGTAATTGGAAGTCTTGAGCAAGTCGATAACCCACGATTGAGTTTGTTCAACATGTCTGATAGTTTCATAACTTGCCCTGTGCAGCCCAACGAAGGCGTACAGCAAAGTGGGGAGAGCCAAAACCCGTCTGAAGACAGTGGTGCTGTCTTTCAAGGACGATGTGGTAGAATTGCATCCACTATGGATGAAGACATGTTCATACTCGTCACCATGAAATGGCAGGCCTTTGTCGAATCCGCGAAGGAGAGCAACGAGTGGTTCCCAGCAACAACTTCGGGAGCACTTCTCAAAGAAATGGTAATTTCATCGGTTTCTTAACGCTTATCCGTGACTTAAACTTTGATGAAGTGAGGGCCTGAATGTTTAATAAGTACCTTTTTTATTTTATCTTTAAGGCACTGTTCAAATTGATCTACTTACTGGATCGAGTCTATTTTGTCTATGCATTTCCAATGAGCTCAAGTATAGAATTTTATATGATGCGGATTAACAGTATCCTGGTTTGGTGTGGGTGTTTTGGCAGATTCATATGCTAGACTATATACTCAAGGCATCGGATCAGAACACCAGTGAAGGAAAACAAGAGATTCGGGTAGCGCGAATTTTGCTGTATAAAGTCTTCTACGACCAAACAGAGAATGGAATCCTCCCATTTATCTTTCGTCTTATGAAGACTTTTGATATTCATAAACAACCGCGCAGGCACGTGAAGCAATACTTCCAACCATAGCAAGTGAATTACTTTTCTACATGTCGGATCTGTTTTCAGTCATTCAGCGGTTTTGAAAATAAGGAAGGTTGCTGTTTCCCATATTGACAGCAGTCTATCGCATTTTTGCGTGCAGTCAGTTGGCCGGATTGATAGAGACTACGCACATTGTGCTTCGGCTTCTAGACTCCATCACGAAGCAAGATGGAGCACTTAGAGTACGTCACTACATCCTTTCTTTTCCTTTATAGCATATTTTGACTCTTAACCTCTAAGCGTCCACGGTGACCAGAATTCTTACCATGTTTTTTTCAACAGTTTTCAGTAGGTCCTATTTGGACTTCCTCTTGTTCGAATTTATTTGTTTTTTTCCAACACCTGCAATGATATTCACTAGTTCTAGTGATATAAAATTTGGTCCCATCTGAATTATATTTTTCACAATATGATCAATTGAATTCGTCATTTTAAAACCTTGAATCCTTGGTCCTAAAGGGTTAAATAGATTCATTTTCCGTGTATCACCCACGACTGCTCCTTACTTTTCCTGGTCGGTATTCTTCTTCAGGTAAAGAAGAAAGCTCGAAGTACCAAGAAGAAGAACTCCAAGCTTCCGCAGAAGAATACCAACCAACCGCCTGAATCAGCAGGGGAAGCTACTGCCCACGATGAGGCTAATGCAGCTGCTTCGACTGAAGCCGAAGTTGGACCAAAAGACGCTAATGTAAATGTACCTGTCTTGAATGATGTGCATCCGGAGCATGCAGATACTAACCTTGGCCCTGTTGAAGCACCAGCCCACGAAGGACATGATGAGGTCGAGAATGACAAGGAGGAACGTGAAGGAGAGGAAAGCGAAGAGGATGAAAGTGAAGAGGAAGAAGAGGAGATGCGAACTAAGGAGGAGACACTGGACGTTCACAAGTGCGTTAGAATGTTCGCTGACAACACGATCGTGAACAACTACTGCTGGCTCCTGAAGAACTATCTACATAACACACCGGCCATAAACTATTACATTGTGCGGATGCTGCAGCGAATCTGCGAGGACCTCATGATGGAGCCCATGTTATATCAGGTAAACGTTAGATCATGAAGTTGCAGCTCTAAAATTCATCATCTCTTTCCCTATTACAATTCTGTCGTTTGCCATGGCTTGTCGAAGGTTAGGCTCCCTCTCATTGAGAAGTTTATGTGCTCTTTTGCAGCTCTCAATATTACAAACCTGCTATGAGATCCTTTCCAACCGAACCATCAGAAACTCCGACCAACATCAGTTTGTGATCGCGTTTTTGACGAAACTTGTTCGCCATCTCTTCGAAAAGCTCAAATCGTCACCCATGTTATTTGTGGACCTTCTTTTCTGGAAATCAAAACAAGACTGTCACTGTATAACAGCGAACTACCATATTCATGATCTGAAAACGTTTTCCAAGGGCGGTAATCATGTGAGCAAGGCTATAGTACCGGGTCAGGACCGCAGATCCTTGTTGGACAGTTTGGGAGACGATGACGATGACGACATGGGCAACAATAATGCGCACGTTCAGGACCGTAGAGCCTTGTTGAACAGTTTGGGAGATGATGACGATGACGACGATGCAAAAATGCCCAGTGTTGAGACTCTCTTTAGGTCTATGGACAGGTTTGTGACTCTTTTTTTTCTCTGTGCAAATTTCTTTACCAGACTTGAAAGTTTGTCGTGTTTAGTACAGTGTTGACCTGATAGACATGTAAGTATTGGTACAGTATTGACTTGATGCATATGTCATATGTTGGTACAGTATTGACCTAATTACCTTATTTCAGAATCACTGCGAGAAATGTGATTTGTACTGTGTCTTCATTGCGTTGGGTCCCCAAGAACGGGATCGAGTTTCAAAATAATTAATTTGATATAAGTTACGGGATGGTGTTCATATCTTCGTTGGATCCATGTTCGCCTGGGTTAAGGATTATGACACGCCTTTTTGGTTGCAGCAATAAGGAGAAGGGCGAAGTAAATAGGCAGAGGGCTGTGAAAAAGAAAGGGCCTTTCACCGACTTTCAGGAAGATCTAATTAAGGACCTGTTTGAGAGGTCTGCGTCCTCTTTCATTCACATTCAAGAGCTATTTGTGTCAATTCTCACCTGTGACCTGGATCTTAAACTAATAGCATTACCCTTGGCAGCAAGAGCAATACCCTCTCTATCAAAGCCTAACTATGGTCATGGATTGTAATGCATTGTAGGTTTAAAGAGAAACGTAGCTGCTCAAAGCTGATTGCAGAAGGACTTGAGGAAGCTGGGGCTGTTCAAGAGTCTGGCGAGCCCTTCACACCTGCGCAAGTTGGCCGAGCTTTAAAACGGTTGGGCCTTGCCAGAGTTGTCGGGAAGAAGACCACCCAGAACGAATTACTCCAGAACATCAGAAGTCAAAGTGACAGTGAGAATGAGAGTGTTTCGGATGGGCAACAGACTGATGCAGAGGAAAATAATGTCCCCGGTAGTAGATCCGATGAAGAAATGAGTGACGACGAGGGTAACAGACAGGATGGTGTTCTTAAAAATGATGAGAATAAGGCCACTGACAAAAAAAGGAAATCTGCAGCTACGGACGTCCAAGGAGGAAATGATGTATTGAAACGAAGACGCAGAACTGGATTATTCAGTGAAGAGCAGGATCATAAACTTCAATCTCTATTTGAAAAGTAAGCTCTCATGATCAGATTGGACTACTTTTATTAGGCATGTGCTTTTGTTTGTTGACTCCTACTTTTATTGGGCATGTGCTTTTGTTTTGTTTGTTGACTTTGTGCTATTGTGTGATGGAGTCTTTACAACTGCACTAATCGGACGTAGACTGCAGCAATTGGGTTGCCATGTTTGTTGACTTTGTGCTATTGTGTGACTCCTACTTTTATTGAGGCATGTGCTTTTGTTTTGTTTGTTGACTTTGTTTGTGATGGGAAATTCATCAGGTACAAGGGAATGACAAGATTCAAGCACCTTATAGTGAATGACCTTGATGGAGTCTTTACAACCGCACAAATCGGACGTAGACTGCAGCAATTGGGTTGCGTTGAACCTCGAAAGCGGAAATCTAAATTAGCAAAAATGTCGGACGATGAAGATGAAGGTCAGCGAAACAGTGAAGAGCAGAAATCTGAACTGAGCCCAGATCAATCAGAGGAGGGTGAAGGTGCCGAACTACCTATTAGCAGCATCCTCAAGGCCTCTTGGGGTCCTTCTGCACGGAAAAATGCTCAAACAAAAAAAACTGCAGCAGTGGTACATCACGCAGATTCTAGCGATGACGATGTACCCATAGCCCTGCACCATTCTATGAGAAGTGTTTTCCAAAAGAAAAAGACACATCTAGATAATGAATCTCATCCCAAGGAACAGGAACTCCAATTGAGGATTGAAGGTGCTGGAGATGAAGGTAGGCAATCGATGTCGTGTGAAGAGGATAATCACGAATTGCAGATACACTCACAGCAGGAAGACCAGCCAAAGGTTACAAGCACTGAAAAATATGGCTCAATCGAGGACTCAGTGACCGAAGTCGTTCCAAAGACTTTACCACAGTCTGGGGATACATCCATCCTACCCATTGACAGTGAGATGGAGAAAGCTGGAGAAAGCGATAGCGGTGAGGATGAGGAGATTGTCGTTGCTGAGAAGACTTACGAGAGGAAAAGGCCTGCAGTGGAGCAGAAGATGATGAGCTCAACTTGGGGTGACTCTGAAACAGGTGCTAGTTTTGCCTACTTTACAGAATCTTCATTCAAAAATCCTATGTTATTTATCTTCTTTTCTGGGCTTATGTGACTGGAATGTTAGGAATGGGTGGAATATCAATGTCCATCGAGGAAGGGTTCCATTTGGTTCCATTCATTTGGAAGTCTTCATCCTATGCTTTCTGAAAGATAGGAAAGCACTTCTTATGCAAATGCACTTCTTATGCAATGCTCTTACGTATGTCTGTACGTGACCTCAGATGCATCAGACATTGAGGACACTCAAGATCTTGCAACGGCCTTGCAAGAAGTCCGCATCTACGAGAATCAACTTGCAACAAAATTGAAGAAGCGCAGGCTTGAAAGGAAACAGACGTTGAGCAATGGAGAGGTCAGTAGCATTTGTTTCTCTTTCGTTTTCTCAATGAAGACATCTAACCACTTTCCCTAAACTCCGCGTGTGAAGTCTGTTACCTCAGATAAGGTAGCTGCACCTTAAACGGACAGCAAACCCAATTCGGCTAGATTGTACCAAGGGTGCACATTCTTGGGCAAGAATGTATCTCTGCAGTACATGTGTTAATATCTTTTGGAAAAGAAGTTAACACCTGAATTGCAAAGGGATATTCTTGCTCTAGAATTCTGACATTGTCTGATTAACCCCTAAAGGACCAAAGAGCCCAAATTAGGCCTTTTTTTTTTTTTTTTCATGTTTATTTGTTGTTTGACCAACACATGCAATGTTCTTCACTGATTCCAATGATATAAAATTTGGTCTCATTTGAATTATATTTTTCACAATATGATCAATTGAATTTGTCATTTTAAACCATGAATCGTTGGTCCTTTAGGGGTTAAGGTACAGCTACCATGCTTTGTTGGATTCTTGTTCGAGTAATTGTGCTTCTCTGTATTGTTGAATGAAGTGTCCCGTTCGTTTCATCGAGCACTCTTCTGAAACCCAAGCTACTTCTGCAGGTCGATAGTGCTGAAGACGATGGCGCAGATGACCCCACTTTGGAGGCTCCTTCAGCGTCTCGGAGAAGTGCAAGGAAGGCCCTGATTGATGCCATGACATCAGATGAAGATGAGTGAACTTTTTTCTGGAGCTCTCGTTGTACCATAGATATAGTCATTTCCAACGATATACTGAACACTTGTAATATTATACTAGAATTATTCAGATACTCAGTGCTCTCTGAGTAATAGAACCATCTAATCTAACGCTCCTGCCCCTGCTATGAGTAGGGTTGAGAACTGACAGGGCACTGCCAATATCATTGAGCAATGTGGGATGAACCAGAGGATATGTACAGACTAAAACACTTGAGTAGATTGTCCCATTAATCCTTGGGTTGAATCCTTCAATGGATGTTTAAACTGCTGCAATGTTAACATCTTCCTTGTATTACAAGTGCAGAATCATAGCCATTTCCGTCACACGCCGGCTGTGATAGTTTTGTCGTTGTACAGATACTCAGGCCGTGATTTTAGTATGGATTTATAGTGCTTTTTTGTAGTTTTGTTGTAAGTGACAATTGTGTACGAGGTGAAGTGAATGAAGAGCCCAGTTATGGAAAACAGTACACTGTAAAACAATAGAACTTTCCAAGGTGGTTATTACCCTAAAACCACCTTATTTTCTCATACTTGTTGATCGTCATATCTATAGAAATGTGGCTCATGTAGATTATGTATAGAACAGTTTAATCAACTAAGTGTGAAGAAATTTGAAAGTCTTATTTAGTGTGAAGAATATTTCTACCATTGACTATTTTAATTATCCTCTAAAAATATATTGTTTTACTAAGAAAAATCTGCATATTATAGGTTAATTGAATGGTTGGCTTCACACAAATGAATTCAAAAAATGAAAGTTGAAAAGCATTTAAATTTATTTTTTCAAAATATGTTATTTTGATATAGTGAAAAAAGAGCTCTTGAGGAATATTCGTAATGTACTAAGCTACATTCCAAAATTTATTTTGGATTTCCAGTACTATGTTAAAATCCCAAATTTTAATGGTAGAATTATGATTTTAAAAAATTTAAATATCAAAAACAAAGATGAATTTTAAATCAATTGAACTGAGCTATTATTTAAAATATGAGGTTGGAATATGAAGTTTTAAAGATAGTTTACAATAAGACCATATAAAGGAGCCACTCTCATTCTTCAATCTTTGATTGATTAAGTAGAAGGCTATTTTCTAAGTTGGTTTTGTGAAGTCACTTTTTCTTTAAAAACCACATACATTGCAATTTTTGACTCTATATATTATATTGCTATCTATAAATTAAATAACAAGAAACATTTATAATCATGTTCTTCTACTTTCAAAGTTTATGTTTTGAATTATTGAGATTTTTATTGTATATAAAAATTTACTTTTAAGTATTTAAATTAAAATAATACACTATATAATTCAAAAAAACTTTCAATTTCCTATCTTATATTTGGAAAATATTGTTCTATAATTACAAATGAATCTTAAAATTGAAAATCTATTTATAATTTATGTTTCAAAGATTTGATGTCATGGTCATTTAAATTTATTCTATATAAATGTTTGATGTATAAAACAAATAATTTCAGTTCAAATTATTTTCAAATTTATTTGAATTGGGAAGTTTTTGTCATTTGAAAAAAAAATTAGAAAAAAAAATTGAGAAAATTTGGAGCAAACTTGAGGTTTATTTTTAAAAAGTATTTAGAACTCAAAATATATCTTAAATTCACCTATTTGCCATAGATACACTTAGTATATCCACCGAGAATTGGGTTTAGGTCAAGGCCCATGTCATTTTCTAAGAAAGAAAAATCAACTTGGAATCCTACCCAACCAAACTAGATAATGTTTTTGATGTTTCCAAAACCATTATTCTTCTCAACTTCTTTGAATTAAGTTCAATGAAGTTTGGGAGCCTATCATAGCTTAAATCTAACAATGATAAATTTTGTATGTTCAATAGATTGTATGACATACATTGTTGGATCTAAAAATAATTATGTATGAGCCCCCGCTATGGTCTCTCTTGATGTTAGGAATCCATTCCTATTGACGCTCTTACATAATAACTCAAGGTTTCTTATAATATATTCTTTATTAATATCCATAAGTAAACAAGATGACAAGTGAGAGGAAAAGCTTCCTCTCACTTGTTATAAGGAAGACACCATAACCATCCTAACCATCCTAACTACCTCTTTGCTAAGTACTAGTAAGTCCAAACGAGTGTCTACTCGTAACATTACTCCCCCCATAAGGTTGAAAGGTGCGGGCCCTCCTTCTACGCGAAGTTGATCCTACCGCATCCGGGTGCCAACGGTGAAAATCCCGAACTGCGTCAGCCGCATTCCGCAGATTCTCCACCGGTTCCCAGGAATTTTCCTCTGGCCCATATCCTTCCCAACTGATTAAATACTGTAACTTCCGCCACCGGCCGTGCAGCCGAGAGTCCAAGACAGCATGAACCTCCCACTGAACATCCCCGTCGGGTGTAATAATCGGTGGAGGAGGTTGTCGACGCCGCCCCTCGATGGTGTCCTCGTGGTACCGCTGTAGAAGGTTAACATGAAACACATCATGAATTCGAAGGGTCTTGGGAAGCTTAAGTTTGTAAACCAAGTTAGAAAGCCTGGCAATAATTGGAAATGGACCGAGGAATCGTGATGCGAAATTCTTGGAAGGAGCCGTCGTTGAAATATTCTCATGTCGTAGGAATACCTTCTCACCTACTTAGAATGTGGGTTGAACCTGCACTCCTTGATTGTAATAGCGTTGAGCTCGCACACTTGCGATGTCGATCATAGTCTTCACCTCGTTGTGTACTTCCTGAAGATGCCTTATACGGTCCTCTGCTGCCGGAACGGTGGTCGAGGTCGGAGTAGTGAAAGATAATACAGGATGATACCCATATGTTGCATAAAACGGGGAAAAGCCAGTCGACGAATGAGTGGAATTATTATATGCGAATTCAGCTAACGGAAGTAAGTCGGCCTAGTCATCCTGACGACGAGTAGTGAACATACGCAAATATTGTTCCAAAATCTGGTTTATTCTTTCTGTTTGGCCGTTGGATTGAGGATGGAACGCCGTTGTTGTAGAAGGATTAATACAGAGGAGTTGACATAAGCGGCGCATGAACTTTGATATAAACACAGTCCCTCGGTCAGAAATAATATCCTGGGGAGTACCATGAAGCTTCCATATGTGTTGTAAATATAATGACGTCGTGCCATTAGCACCAATGGTTTCTTTCGTAGGAATAAAGTGAGCCAATTGAGTATTTTTGTCGACCACCACTAAGATAGAATCATAACCACTGCTTATCGGAAGTTTAACAATAAAATCCACTGTTACTTTTTTCCAAGGAGCGTCGGCGGCGGGAATAGGTTGCAAAAGTCCGTAGCGAGCATGGTGGGTGGGCTTGGAACGCTGGCATGTATCACAGCCATCGACGTAGCGGTGAACATAACGGCACAGTGATGGCCAATAAAAATCCCGAGACACCAGCTCGAGGGTCTTGGCACGTCCTTGATGGCCTGCAGCAGGGGCGTTGTGACGCGAGCGTAAAATCTGTCGGCGAAGTTCCTCGTGGTCAAGAACAAAAACTGCTCCTTCGAAACGGAGAAGGCCGTCCTCTCAGGTGTATGCCTGGAACTGACGACAAATGTCTGCAGGTGCTGCCCCCGGGTTGTTTTCAAAGAACGCCAATATTGGCCTGAGCTTGGGGTCCTGTCTTAGGTTTTCCTTTATCTGAGTAAAGATGCGCGCGTCAGTCCACACCGGCTCGATTTGTTCCAAGTAAGCGAGGCGCAAGAAAGGCCGAGGGTTCTCATCTGTCCCATCCATAACATCCACCCGTCGAGATAATACATCGGCCCTTCCATTCAAAGAGCCTGGCCGGTGGTGGATGACCAAATCAAAGGCCGAAAGCATCTCTGACCAGCGAGCTTGACGTCTGTTGAGATGTTTTGTAGATAGAAATTGTTCTAAGTTTTTATGATCGGAAATGACACGAACCTGGTGAGGAGAACCCTCGAGGTAAACGCGCCAATCGCGGAATGCTAGTACAATGCTCAGAAGTTCTTTGTCGTAAATATCATAGTTCTTTTCAGCGGGGTTCATCTTAGAGCTCCGAAATGCACAGGGATGAAGATGTCCATCATCACCCCTTTGAGACAGGATGCCCCCGGTGGCTGTGTCAGAAGCGTCTGTCTCTACCACAAATGGCTTCTCGAAATTGGGATGGATTAATACCGGAGCCTTGAGAAACCGGGACCGAAGATCTGTGAATGCAGCATCGGCCGTAGGAGTCCACTGAAAACTGTGGCCTTTCTGTGTTAAATTTGTCAAAGGAACTGCAACGTGTGAGTAATCGACTATAAAGCGTCTGTAAAAATTTGTAAAACCAAGAAACGCTTGGAGTTCTTTTATCGTTGTTGGAGTCGGCCAGTCTTTAATAACTTGAACTTTGTCTTGACACATCTGAAAGCCGTTCGCAGATACTGTCATGCCCAGAAATTCGACTGAATCTTTATGAAATTCACACTTGGCGGCCTTTGCATAAAGACCATGCTTGCATAACCTCTGCAAAACCTCGCGAACCACGGCTTGATGATCCTCTAAATTGGTAGAAAAAATAAGGATATCATCCAAGTACACTACCACTGAGATGTCTAATAGATCGCTGAAAATGTTTTGCATGTGAGCTTGGAATTGTGCCAGGGCATTGGTTAACCCAAATGGCATGACCAAATACTCGTATAACCCGTAACGAGTTTTAAAAGCGGTCTTGAATTCATGCCCAGGAGCCATACGAATTCTATGATAAGCTTGGCGAACATCCAACTTCGTAAATATTTTTGCACCAGTGAGGCGGTCCGTGAGCTCTGGAATCAAGGGCAATGGATAACGGTTTCGCACCGTGACATTGTTGAGGTTGCGATAATCTACACAAAATCGAATAGAGCCATCTTTCTTCTTGGCGAAAACAATAGGGGCTGAAACGGGGGACTTGGACCTCCAGATCCACCCTTTGCCCAAGTTTTCCTCGAAGTAACGTCGAAGCTCCTCCAATTCAATCGGGGACATAGGACGCAATCCTGTATTACGAGGTTCCTGGCCTTCCTTAAATTCTATTTTCATGTCGGCGGAACCATGGTTTGGAAGTTCGTTAGCCGCTTCCTCACTGAACGCCTCGCTTAAGTCTGCATACACTGCCGGAATAGGTGTGGGCTCAACAGAGGTCACCTCAGAAATCTCCAGGCAATAGATTGCTGCTTCCCGTGTTAACTGATGAAAATCTGTCTGCGACACCCGGTTGGGCCCGGTCGTTCGTGGTTAGTGATTTGCTGGTTTCTCCCCGTGGCCTTCCTCCCAGGATAAACCACTGAAACACGTATGTCGGCAATAGAGAGAGTCGAACAACACCTTTTGCTGAGACCATCGGATGGTTGGGTCATGGCGAACAAGCCAAGGAATGCCAAGGATACAGTTATAACGCCCCGTGTTGGTGATGTCCGCAAGTAACTTCTCCTGATGATCTCCCACGGTCAAGTCTACGGTTGCTTCGTGAGTGATGAGTCCAGAGCTGATAACTCGGCCATCAATGACTCGAACCTCCCGTGGTGTAGCTTTCAACCTGATAGTAGCATTACAGTGCTTGGCAAAGTCAGGGTGCATGAACACTCCTGTTGCACCGGAGTCCACAAGTGCCACGGCCGACACTTTGTTCATATGCACATTCATAGTCAGATGTTTCTCCATATCTATGGTAGCATGGACACATAAAGCCAAAATATAATTTTCTTTATTTATATAAGAGCTATTACATGTAGCAGAGTCATTTGAGTTCGGACGTAGAGGCGTGTGACGTGCCTCCTTATTATTAGTACCCGGGTACTGCCTCCAAGTGTTCAGTCCCGGGCTGCTCATTTCCCGAGCCTTCATCGTCAGTAGCAGCCAACGTAAGGGGCTTGGAAGGATTAGTAGGACACCGTGAACGTATGTGACCCATCTTCCCACACCCCCAGCACCTTCCTTGACGTTGATACTCCAATCTGTCAGCCGCTGTCTTAGCAAGAGCTGTAGATGCGGTGTACGTGGCATCTAATTCCATGGGAGTGGGACCGGTTGACATCGAAGGTGGCCGGGATCGTGCAGCATATTCTCGTGGTGCCGAAGTGGACCCCGTAGGCCGCCGGTGTTGTTGTCGCGTCCAGAGTCTATCGTCAATTCTTGAAGCCATAGACATCCATTCTTGGAGAGTGCGAGGCTGAGTCTCAGCGGTTGCGGTGGAATCGAGAAGATCGTCTTTTAAACCAGCGCGAAACCGAGCCACGAGACTTGGCTCATTCCACTCTACTTGGGCCGCATGTTCGTTGAATGTTGAGATATAATTAGCCACAGCGCCAGTCTGTCGAATGTTTGCAAAGCGGTCCTCAGCATTGCCGCGTCGATCTATCTCACCGTAAACAGCCACAAGAGCCCTCCGGAAAGCTTCATAATTGTGCAGTAAATCATGAGACCTGCCTTCATCCAAGGCTTGAAGGATGGGCATAGCCCAGTTCTGAGCTGCCCCTGTTAAGTAGGAAAGAGCATACGCTACCTTATCCTCGTCAGAATTATAAGTGTCAGGGTTGCTTCGAAAAACGAGTCGAAGTTGAGCGAACCACTTGTATACTTCTCCTCCCTTTTTTCCAGTGAACTTATCCGGTTTCGCCACCTTGAGTGCCTTGCCGCGGTGGTGTTCCCCTTGATATAAGTTGGAATTTGACACCGCGGTTTCTCCATCATGCAACGGTGTAGGGAGAGGAGGAGTTGCTCGTTCAGAAATTTGTTGAACAATATGAGGAATCGCCGCTTGGAAAACATTCTGAACCTGTTGTTGTATAAACACAGCCCAGTCGGGCCCTGCTTCATTTGGCACAGGCGGAACACCTTCCGTGTTAAGTCTTTCTTGATCCATGGTTACTGGTCCTTATCTTCTGTAATATGTTGTATCAAGATTGCACCTCCATTATCCAATGTCACCATCGAGCAGCCTTGATGGCAAGACGGTCAAAATCACATACTGCAGATAATGGATTTTATTCCAATTTCACTTTTTCTTGAGCATCTCGCTGTTCGTGATTTTTTATTTTTATTTTTATTTATTTTTATTTTTTTTCTTCATTCGCTATTTGTGATTTTTAGAAACTCAGCGATTTATTTCGGCCTCTATAATTGATCATCTTTGATTTGATACACCACCTCGTATAGCTTCACAAATTTGTGAGCAAGTACAAAGGTCAAGTCTCCCATCATACTCGAACTCAATTACGCTTGTATCATTTTTGAATGCTACTTGTAGCAATTTAAGATGACAGCAAAATGACAGTCTTCAATGCAAAGTATTTAGGGTTGCAACGTCGAAAATAATTCAGGCGTCCAAGAATACTTAAAAGCTTCACTCGTTTCTCCAATACCTCATCCATTTGATTTTCTTGTATCAATTTAACTCCGAGAAGTCGAAATAGATAGGTCAGTGATTACTGCTTGGTTGAGAATGACATTCTGCAGTGGTGATCATTGTAAACAATATTTGATGCCAATGAGAGCCATGCAAGGAAGCTCGAATTTGATCTCATCCTCTTGCCTTCATATCCTGCATGTTTCCTAAGAGCGTGAACACTCGTGACTAGTCATAATGTTAGGAATCCATTCCTATTGACGCTCTTACATAATAACTCAAGGTTTCTTATAATATATTCTTTATTAATATCCATAAGTAAACAAGATGACAAGTGAGAGGAAAAGCTTCCTCTCACTTGTTATAAGGAAGACACCATAACCATCCTAACCATCCTAACTACCTCTTTGCTAAGTACTAGTAAGTCCAAACGAGTGTCTACTCGTAACACTTGAGTTTTCAATGAGATCATACAAAGTATTATTACATGTTTTATCTTGGGCCCTGGCTTCTTATGATCACATTCAACAAAGTAGGATACCATTGAATTTTATAGTTATTTTACTTGATTTAGTATAAACCACCTCTAAAGTAATACAATTGTAATAGGTATCTCAATTCCGGAACTTCATTGTGGAATTTAGTATATGCTAAGTTATGAATGTGACAAAGGATGTGTTTCTCTCACAATTAGGGTCTAAATTTGTTTTACTTTGCATGATTTCATTGTGGATGGTATGATCTTTGGTGATCCAATGATAGAGATCTCAATGATCTAATGTTGGAAAAAAAATTATATGGTATGATAATGAAGAAAGGAGATCTTGGATGATGTAATAATGAAATATATATATATATATATATATATATATATATATATATATATATATATATATAATGGTATGATTGTAATGGAAGGAGATCTTAGATGATCTGATGGTGAAGAACGAAGTACTTGAATGATCTAATTATGAAGAAATTAAATATGAGATGATTGGATGTTAAAAATTGAGATAGTGAAAAGTGAGAGTCACATTGAAAATGGTAAGAAGGAAGTGGTTACAAACTCATGGCTTATAACATAACTATTTCCTTTTCTTAAATGGGGCTTTTTTGTGACCTGTAAGTTTTGATGCACTACAACGATCTCATTTGGATTTTAAGAAACCACGCCACTTCTCAATGTGTCAAAGAAGGTGAGTTTAGAACGTCATATAAAACAAGCGTCTACACTTAACCAAACTCTCCACAATGTGAAACGACAGATTAGCTTGTAGTGAATGCCTTATTGATTAAGACGATGAAATGTTTTAAAGCTAACATCATGAATCAAATCCATGCATTCAAAATCCCACACCAAGATCCATACAACAATGAAGCATTTGATAAAGGAGACATTGTAATTTAGAATTTGTTCATTCATGATTCTACACCAAGATCCATACTACAATCAAGCATCTAATAAACAAGACAATAGAATAGGGAATCTATTCATTCAAAAGTCTTCACCAAGATCCATACCACAATAAAGCATTTAATAAACAAGGGAGAAGAAGAGGAAGTTTATGCAACCTCAAATGATTTTTTAGGTTTTTAGAAAAACATAAATGGTTAACCCTTAAACGGCCCAAAAGCCCTTTGCGGCCATATAGTATATTCTATATTTGGTGGTATTTGATCAAAATAACAATGATCAAACCTAGAGGGATGCACTCTTTTTATGTGTGTGTAGAATCACGAGAGTGCACAAGAGGGGGATTAATTTGAATACTACCATACTATGTATACATTCAAGAAGCATATTTAGGGCTGAAATAGAGTTGTATATTTACAATAGACATGTTTACTTGAACAAATATAAGAATATTTTAACGTATACAAAAGGTATTTTGGAGGGAGGCGTGAACGCACGTGATTCCAAGGTTTAATAAAGACTTTATAATTTGAAAATAAGAAAAAAAACAAAAAAAAACTTGTGTCTTTTACATCTAGGGAATAAATAATTATATGCATATGCATATATGAAAGAGATCTTATATGATCTAATGGTGAGTAAAAGAGATTATGAGTGAGATGATATTGAAGAAAGGGGATCTTGGATGATATGACGGTGAAAAATAAAATCTTAGATGATATGATTATAAAAGAAAGAAGAGCTTGGATGATTGATAGTGGAGAAAGGAATTTATAAATTAGAGAAGTATTGAGCCCTCCTGAGAGCCGTCAGTTCCTTCCGAAAAGCTTGTATGAGAACTAACGTTCTCCACTTTGTTCGCACTTGTGAACAAACGTTCTCCCTTTGTCCGACATGGTTGGGATACGACATGAGCACGGGTTCTTCCCATATTCCCGACGTGATTCTTGATATCAGGTTCATCTTCCTCGGCTTCTCCGCTTGTAGCTTCTTCTCTTTTTCAGAAGGTAGCAGAGGTTTAGGGTTTAGATTGGGTGTTACGGTTTGATTTGGTGTACATTTGCCAAAATGTAGAGCAGATGTTGAGTTATGCATTGATATTCATTTGGAAAAATGAAGCCATGCATTTCACTTGAATCTATATGGACTTCCAATATCAAAGATGAGGGTGGAAACTATATAGTTACAAAGATTAGCATTGGTTCTTGCACCAAAGGTAATGCCCTTGGAGTGGCCCTCCAGATGCCTTGTTTTGTCTCTAATTAATGAGTGAGTGAGTCTTGAATGATCTAATGGTGATGAAATAAAATCTCAGATGATCAGATGTTAGAAAACGAGATCATGAAAAAATGAGTGTCATAATGGAAACGGAAAGAAGGGAATGGTTATAGACTTATGGCTTATGACATACTTATTTCCTTTTCTAAATTGGAGTTGTTTACCATAAGTAAGTTCTAATGCCTCATTGATCAAGACAATGAAATGTTTTAAAGCTAGCATCATGAATCAAATATATTCATTCAAAATCTCACGCCAAGATCCATACAACAATCAAGCATTTGATAAAGGAGACATTGTGATCTAGAATTTGTTCATTCACGACTCTACACCAACTTGAAGATCCTTACAACAATCAAGCATTTAATAGAAAAACGATAAATGGAGTCTTCACCAATGTAGGAATTTTTTATTTTTTATTTTTTTTCGTTTAGCTTAAATGAAATGTTCATCTTATGGCTCATCTTCTAGCGTACAAACATGCCATGTAAATACAACAATGTTCAACTGCTAAACTGTATTATTGCATCATCAAACTTGTATTTTTTTAAAACTTCAATGTTGAACTCTACTACACTAAATGGTGTGTTTAGTGTATGGGGAGAATTGATGTTTTTTACCACAATTCGTTCAAAGGTGAAGATAAATAGTGTCACTCAAGTGACACTATATAGGAGTTTGCCACTTGTCATTCTCACTTTCATTGAGAGTGCCATGTTCTTTTCAAGTAATGAGAGTGACATGAGGTGGCATGCCATATTTATTATAAAGTTGCCATATGTTATTGGAACACTACATTCATTTTTTTTCTTATGAGGACACTATATCTCCTTAAAATTAAATAGTGTCCGGGTTTAGAAATAGTGTCCCCGGACCCTAAATACGCCATTTGGTGTTGTCTAAAATGCCCGGGGTGCACTGTTTATTAAACTTTGGCATCTCGTGCATTCATGACCCCCTTTGAAATACCACTATATACAATTTTTTACCAAGGCAAACAAAAGTATATAAAAAAAAACTTTAACCATAAAAAATGGGAAAATATATGTATACTTGAAAAAATTAAAAATTAAACCTACAACATAAATGTACAACAATTAACTAAATTGAAAGAAACCCCCTTCTGTTATGTACAATGTCAAATTCTTATATTTCATTTTAAAAGTCATTGAAGACTTTTTCATCCCCAAGATGTAATTCATATACGTGTTTGATTGAACATTATAAGTCATGTTCGTTAATGAAATGACCGTTTCTAAACTTACCATGACATGATCACTAAGATCATAAGACTACTTTGACCTACTAGACTTTTGATATCAACATCTTTTCGTTCATATTCATCCATCCTAGCTTAAATACAATTAAGTTTATAAAGCCTTACCATATAAATACATGTGTTCAACATCTTGAAAGGGCTATAAATATATTTGTTTCTTATCAAATTGTAATATGGCTATTGTATGCGTATCGTGTACATTGATGTTTTAATAATCCCCCTCTTGTGCACTCCCGTGATTCGTCACACACATAAAAGAATGCACCTCGGGCTAAAATATAATTGTTAGTTTTTTATTTTTTTTCATGTAATATAAATGATGATTTGAATAGACTATTTTATTTATTTGAAGGTGTCTCTAAATTCATATAAATTTATTATAAAGCATTAGATATAAAATTCATTTAAATTACATAGTAGTTTCAAAAATTATGAAATTATTATTGCACATAAGATATGTGCCATCATATTACCATTGATGAATTTATGGTAATAAAATTATTACTGTAAAAACATTATAAGAATCTTGAGTTACCAAATGTTTATCCATGTTGTTTTGTATAAAAAAGTTTATTACTTTAAAGAAAAATTAAAAAATCATATGTCCTTTAAGTTTTAATTAACAAAAAACAAAAATTACCAAGTTTAATTTCTATTATTTAAAAAAAATTTGAAAAATACTCAAGTTGTCTATACTTTAGTGAAAAATACTAAAGTTCTCTTACTAAATTACCAAATATAGATTAGACTCCAATGTACAATACATCAAGAATTTGTTCGTTCAGGGCCCCAATTCAAAGTCCTAGAATTATGCCATTTGGCACCCTACCCAAGCAGTGCACTTAAAGTTAAGAGTAGGAATCATGTGAGTTTGTTTTAATAGCATACCCCCTAAAGTACTTGGCCTTTTAATAGTTTTTAAATTAATTTTTTTTGGATGCTAAATCTATATATTTATTTATTTATTTATATTTATATATCATTATATATATATGTATATCATTTGGTGTAAATTTAAGGACCAAATGTTTTTAAAATCTTATAAAAATAATGATAGAAATTTGAACTAAAATGTGTTGATTTTCACTTCAAAAATTGGTTTAAAATTATTTACAAGTGATTATTTTTTGAAATTTCTACAACAAGAACTTCATATTGTACTTTAAAACTTCATGTTATTTTAAAAAAAATTAGGTGACAGTTTAGTACATACATAAGGGGTCAAAAGTATGCAATCACGTGATTCCTAGTCTTGACTTTAAGTGCACACCCCGGGGCACCTTAAAGTCATGTTTCTAAGACATTATTGACAACTAGGTTAGTCTATGACAAAACCAACAAGTAGCATTTTCATGTGGAATTGTCGTGGGGAGTGTGCATGCCTCTGTGTGCATGCACCAATGTTTGCATTCAAAAAACACTAAAATAGCCCATGCTTGAGTCTGGCATGACAATTTTGGTGAAAGAACCATTCTCGTGTGTGTGCATGCCTAATGTTCTGCATTATAAACTTGACTAGGCTGACATGTGTCAAATTTTGGTATGACAATTACAGCAACGAAACTGTCTTCAGGTGCGTATCGGTATGCGTACGTTATATAATAGATTAGGTTAGATCGTGTCGAAATGTGGCATAATAATTTATAAGGCAGAACGGTCCTTGCGTGTGTACACGGCTTGCGTTGTAAAGTAGTCTTACACAATACCACCCGTTGAACCAATTCCACTCAAACATAGAACACATTGATTCTAAAATGAGAATATAGGGAAGTAGTACATGCTTTTAACTTCCAAGTGGCCAAAACATAAGGCATGTATTGTAGCTTTCTATTCTACTCTAGAATCATTGGCAAGCCTACATTTTAACGGAATTAGGCTTGTGTGTGTTATTGGATCAAACTACCTTATAATAAAAAGTGGGAGCCATTACACCCTCCCTCAAGGTACTTCCTGGAACAAGTATGTTATCACAACCAAAAAAATTCTAGAAATTTTTTGTTAGAATGTCTTACTTGGTTTTGGGAGTGGCTACTTTTACACTAGAAACAGTGGTCAAAAAAATCTGGATAGAATCACGAAAGTCTTCTAAATTTTTTATAAATTAAACCGTCATTATTTGGACTATGAAGTTATTGCGATAGATAATTTTGTGGATGAACGCATATATATGGATGATTCTCTGTTCTTTTCCTACCTCACCACATTCAAGGCGCGTGTTGCTTTACCAACGGAAAATAAAATAAAATTGGTTGTGTTCTCATATGATAAATTTGTTGTAAGAGAAGAAATAAGGGTTGTTATGGCACTTTCAAAAAGTTGATTCTTTGAAGATTGAAAACATGGGGAGAGAATTTAGAAGGCAATCATTGCCATATATTCTCCACGAACCAGGTTGTGACACCCCTGAAACGCTTGTAAAGAATGATAACAATTACAGCAAATTAGGGGAATTTACCCTGCATCAATCAATATTGGTAAGAAAGATCATTTAACCCCTAACTGCCTAAGCGTCCATTTTTTGGACAATGTACAGATTTCATCCATAATTTCTCATCCGTTATGCGCTTTTTGTAGTGTGGAATTTTTACTGTAGATTCTATGGGAAGTTAGCTTCATGCATATGTGATCCGATTAGAAAGGGGATGATTTGCAAAAAAATTATGCCTCATTTCATGTTGTAGTGATTCATCCAAAATTTTGAAGATTTCAGTGTAAAAGTGCTCTAAAAAAAGTCAACTCATAAAATTAAGCAACCAAAAAATCTCCAAAAATCACTACACTTAGAGTATTACATTTCAACCAATCACAAAAAAAATCATCTTTAGATTGTCAATATCTTATTCTTAATTGAATTACAAAATAATTTTGAATTTCACGTTTCAAATTTTATACAAAATTATTGGTAATAGCAATCATAGATCTTACCGTATGGATAGAATCTAAAATTCATAATGTACAACTTTTATTCATATATCAAGTTCAAAATACCCCTCTAGGTTGCATTTTATAATGCATCTTTGCAAAACTGCCGAATTTGGAGAGGGCTTTAGGCAT
Organism: Pohlia nutans; assembly: GCA_022496805.1. Taxonomy (NCBI): domain Eukaryota; kingdom Viridiplantae; phylum Streptophyta; class Bryopsida; order Bryales; family Mniaceae; genus Pohlia; species Pohlia nutans. Next base: position 4,272,811 of record CM040105.1, read on the forward strand.
TTAGGGGTTAAGTTCACATTCAGAACTGGTCTAATGAGTTGGGATGAAAACTTCTCCACTGAGAATCAAAACTCACGTACATTCTTCATCTAAGGAGGAGAAGAATAAACCTTCTCAATTTTCAAAGAATGGGTCCTTTACAATTCAAGAAGAAAGTGCCACGTACCTATTTTCCGAAGACTGAGAATGGGAAGAAAGTGTTGTGACACCCATAATATTCTTAAGCAGTAGGATATTGCACCGCCTACTGTTTGGTTGGTTTTTTACTGATATAGTAACTTTCCTTGGAACATAGAGTGAAAGATGACACTTGTCATTGTATGAGAGAATTTAGGAGTCAAACAAGTAAGACAAACATAAGAGTGAAAACAAAGAGCATCCAAGAGCATCGGACAAAATCTTGGAAACTTTAGTAGGGGTACAAAGTTTAGGGCTTAACCTCTAAATGATAGAGGGGGTAAGGGCAAAACCTAGATGTGTCCTTAAATGTTACTTCTGCAACTTTGATGAAATTTGTTCCAAAGGAGAAAATGAAAAGCATGATGTTTAGTAATTATCCGTATGGTCAAACTTCCAAAAATAGTTTTAGATACTCATTTAATGAATTTAGAAGCACTTACCATTTAAAATTCACCAAAATTACAAATTTTATTTTTAGAATTTGAAATTTCGTATGATTGATTAAAACTAGACATTTTATTCTAAAATTTAAAAAGGAAAATTTTTCAAATGAGATAACATCATTAGTTTCCCCAAATTGTAAGTTTTATAACATTAGGACAATCCTGAGGTCTTTGTCTTTGAAAAATTCTTTAGTGAACCTCAATATTGCAAATGAAATGTATCAAACGGCACTAGAACATGATCTCTATCCCCAATTTCGACATAAAATCAAAACTTGAAAAATGTCATTTCCTGACCATGACAATCACTGCCACTGAACGGGGAGTTTTTCAAAGAAACCAGCTAAAATCCAATATTTTTCAAAAGCAACCGATTATAGATAAGAACCCATTTGGTTATTACCCATGTTTCACCTAGGTAGCACCCGAGTATCACAAATTTTATCCGGATTTTAGCCTAAAACTATGAGTTTCAACCGATAATTTGGCAATTCGATTCGGCTGATTTTACACTAATTGCCGAATCTCCCCGTACATTGATCACTGCTATTTGGGCTGCAACGATTAATGATCGATTGGTCACTTACAGCATGCCTAGCAGCATGTGTTTTGGAGGGACCAACGCCAAGATTTGGTGTAGTTATCTCCATTTGCTTCAAAGTTTGGCTCAACAACTACCCACTAACGCTAAAATATAGCTCTTGGAGTCAAAACTTGAGGTTTCCCCGCCATCTACAGAAGCTTTGGCGCAAGCAAATTTCTCACATCAAGCAAGCAAAGATGTTCAATCAACAATTAAATAACGAGCTTGAAGACTATTCACCGGACCGTGCTTCAAGGTCATCAAGTTATTAGAGAAATTCGTAAAGTCCTGAAATTTCAGGCTTCCGGTACTGTGTCGGTAAAAATTCAGGCTCGCAGGACATTAAAAGTAGGAGTGTCGGGCTCCAAAAAAAAAACCGGATGAGTTATATTTCTAGTAAATAAAGTAGGATGAGTGAGTTTGTTCCCGTGTCAAGGCGCGCCACCGAGTGTGCCGCCGGGGCCCGCCCATTAATGCACCACAAGGTCAAATAATAGTGACCGCCAAGGTTTGAACCTTGGACCTCGTGGCCCCCAAGAGCCTTGTGGACTCCCAATGTTAGCCCGACACACCCCCTTTGAGCTTGTGACCTTGACATTTCGGATAACTGAAATATACGAGATGCAGGATGTATAACTGGACCAGTGGACCTCAGAGTTTGCGAATTTATCTATTTTCATAAAATCTTCGTTTTATAAGTTGCCTTGGTGTTCGCTCCATGAATGTTGTTGGGGTACTTCTTGTATAACATTCCTCTAAGTTAAAAATGGCCCTCAAATTAATGCTTGGCGGACATATTTTCTTTGCAACTGTTGGGCTTGTTCTTAGGGGTTAACCCTTTAATGCCCAACAAACCACATTATGGTCACTACAACGTCCGAAATGCAAATAGCAGAGAATCCGTGAAGAATTGGAACTTCAGTTTTGAAGTTCAGATTTGCGCACTTACATTACGCACCTTCCAGAAAAAGAAATTTTCAATTTGGAATTGTACAACTATCAAAATACCTATCAACAGAACGCAAAAATACTGCAAATACTTGAAAATACAGTAAATACTTACAAATACAACATATGTATTGTGTAGTATTTCTTGTGTTTGGAAGTTTGTTATCTTGTTTTATTTTTTTGGATTGTGTTATCTTCTTCATCTTCCATTAGTGTGTGTAATCCGATCTTGACTAATGTACCCACTCTTGTCAATTTTCAACGTATAAAATTTTGTCCTAAACCGTACATGGACAAGTCACTTTCACTTATAAATCTCACAATAATTATGTGTGAGTCTATTTTTGATATGAAAGATTGCAACAGAGAGGTGTTGACATAGGGCATAGCTGAACTTCTTTGCTTTTATTTTTGAAAATTTACCTCAAATTCTATTTAACTTTGAAGTCACACACCCCCCAAAATCTCGTTTTTGAGCGTGCATTATACAGTTCAAATACATACTATAATCTTCCGATCCCACCATCGGATGATTCTCAAATTTTAATAAATTGTGTGCTCTCGAGTTGAGAATAGAATTGTACGGTTACTTTCTAATTTAACCCATTCTATTTTTGGTAGTCTCAACCACAGTGGAAAAACCCACTGAAATCCAGAGCTGTCTGCTACAGTACCCTGGGCACTAAAGGGTTAACAATGTATGTTATGCTAACGAAAAGGTGAAACAGTGCATTCCTAGAATAGCTTGAGATTGGGTTCAGTTATCCTTTCCTGGATTGACTTGGGTTAGTACAAGTCTACAACAACAAGAGCTGCCACTTGTCATTACAGCATCACACTTTTTGGATGGATTAATCCTCTTGGTTAGAATCAAATCGACAAACCATTGGAAATTAATAAATCTCTGATGTCCACGTGTCACTGCTCTACTGTGTTAAACTTGTATGGTTCACGCCTTCCTTCCCGGGTTTGAATTAATGCCATACTCTTTTGATCCGGGAATTAATTTCATAATCCACGTGGTTTGCTGTCATTGGAAGGTGTCACCTCGCTCACTCACTGATGAACACAAGTTTGAATGAAATTAAAATGAAGGAATTGACAGAATTTGTATCAAACTGATAAGAAGAAGAAGGAATTGACAGAATTCTTTAATGCAATTTAAGAAAAAATAATTTGTGCAGAATTATATATAAACGAGCGGCTGGTCACGTAGTCTCTGCCTTCGTATTTACCCTAGATTTACTTTTACACCTTGTTTGTATTGTTTAGCCATGTAACTCCTTGAAAACAAAGCGTTTCCGTAGTCTCTCCCCTGGTGGGGCAGAGACAATAAATAAATGAATAAAAATTGATGTGGATGCAGAAGCCATTGTTGTTGTATGTTGATCAACCTCAGCTCGACGTATATTATTGTACTGTACAATCAAAAAACTGAAATTTGTAGCAATTGAATGAGCTAAGGGCCGGTTTACACTATGGACAGAGAGCCGTAACCAAGAAAAATGAATTATTCTCAAGATCACACTTCTATGTTCACACTTCATAAAAATGTTCTCCAGCCTCTCACTAGCAAGGTTCTTCTTTTTCTTTTTTTCGTTTTAATTAATTACATATATAGTAATATATATAGTATTAAAACAACGTTTTTTGACATGGTCTCTTGGTTTCGTGTTGAGAGAGGCTTTTTTTTCTCAACCCACAAAAATCAGCTTGGACCTTGGAACATCATCCACTAGGCCACTTTATAAGGCCTTTCGGGGACCTAGATGCTCATGGTCATTCTCTTTTTTTTTGGTAGTATGAAGCCAAGTCGTCCCAAGTCGTCCCATGACGAGTTCATAGGCCAATCACTAATTTTAGAGGGGCATGGGACAACTTTTTGGTTCGTAGTATAAACTTTTTTCTAAACTTGTGTTTATTCAACGTAATTTTGGATGTGCTTCCAATGATAGTAATCTTGAATCCTAATATAATGAAAATCAAAAGTTATAGTTTTATTTGTCAAGTCAATTTTCTATGTGCATCAAAGATTATGGGCAATTTAAAGGCCTTCTTTTTAACCCCTAAAGGACCGGAGTGTTTTTCCTCCAAAAACACTCCAATGCTGCCATTTTTACTCCCCCATGCAAAAAATCCAAAAGAATGTTATTTTTTACCTTCCAACCGTAAGATCTTGTCCTAAATTATTTGAAAAACATACACAACAAATTTCGTTGATTTTGACCGCACGGATTGCAAGATAATTGAGTTTGATGGAAAAAAACACCCCAAAAAAACACATGCCCGAAAATTTCAGATGCGTTTGACCACAGCTACATCAAAAAAACCTCACTACCGAAACTTGTCGCACTTCACTTTCACATTCTATATGATGTTCCTTAGTTGTGTACCAATTTTCGTTGCGTTTGGAGATGTTTAGGATGTTGAATAACACCTTGCACTTGTTGGGGGTTTAAAAGTTCAGAAAAGACTATATGTTTTTGGAATTGCAATATTTTCGACTTTCTTTATTTAAAATACAAATCCGAGCGGTGAAACACAAGTACATTCCACCCTCTACAGAATGGCGAAAAAAAATTTGAAAAAAAAATAAATCTCCAAGTTTTAGAAGACATGTAGCACATTTTCTAAGAATTTTGGGGGTTAGGGGGGAAATAAAGGGTGGAGGAAGGGAATTGAAGTGCCAACCCATTCCAATGTTCATGACCCCACTAACTCTCAAGGTACACTGCCACGTGGCAGTCCGTCATTGGACGATTTTTATTTTTTATTTTTTATTTTTAAAAATGATTTTATTTTTCAAAATTTTAAATAATATTTCTAATTATGAAATTGAACTTTTAGTTTAAAATAATAATTTTCAGTTTAAAATAATAATTTTTATTTATAAAAAAAAAAATTTAATTTGAAAAAATAATAATAATAATAAAATTTATTAGTTAGGAAAACGGAGTGGTCTTTTGCCCCCCACAATCCACCCCATTTTCCACACACCGCCCATCTTGTTGCCCCCCCCTAAAATTCAACTATTTCTCTACTGCCCCGCTGCCCTTTCTCCTGAAAAAAACACATTTTTCCTTATAACTTTCACATACGGTGTCAGAATTCAAAAAAAAAAAAAATCCCCATTTTCGTGGCACATTGGGGAATCTACTATTAAATTTCCTTCAAAATTCGATTAAAAATGTGTTCACCGGAACCTACCTGATTCTCTAAATGTCCTAGTTAGGACACTTGGTCCTTTAAGGGTTAATGTATTCTGGAAATGCCCCGGGGAAGTCACTGTCAAGAATTTAGATAATTATGAGAGAACAAATATAGGGTGTCTTTTATTCATTTGAGATAAAAATTATAAATTTATAGAAGTAATATAGGGTGTTATAAAACCAATTTGGGAATATTTTAGGAATACTCCTAGAACATATATAGAATATACCCTAAATATATTATAAATAATAGAATATTCCAATTATTTCATAGCCTCCCATTAAATACCCTTTGTACGCTCATATGTACCCAAAATTTATACTAAGTGACTTCCCCGAGGAAAATGTTTGACTCTTGTTTAAGGGTTAAATGCCTAAACAAACGACCCTGACTGATGGTAGAACTTTCAACCCATTACTAGCTCAATCTATGTACCTAGTGTAAATATTTGCATTGATGGGCTATTAACTTAGAGCATCACCACCTCTGGTGTCAAAGGTGATACCAATAGGCTTTGACGCGCTCTTCGACAGTTTTGGTGCCCCACTGGAATGGCGTCAATAAAAAATAATTGGTGGTCATTCTATAAACAAGCCTGGGCACAAGAAGATACAAAGAGTGACGCGTCCCTTAAATAAGAATCTTAACTTCTTGAAACAATATGATTGATTGGTGAGTAAAAATACACAACACAATAGGACCTTGGTTACTAAAAACAACGAGGTCAAAGTCGTTGGTGAGTGAATAGAGCGGGTGTGGATGGGGAGCATCACTTGCTAGCGCCAAAATCAACCCTGGAAGGCAGAAGCGGACACTTAGTGTGCGATGAACAATCAATTGTCTTTATTTCTTGTTGCACATCGGATGTTTGTCATTCATTTTTTTAAAGACAACTTTATGAATGGTCAAACTACGTCATCATGTAAAATCTAAGTGATTTAAGTTGTTTTTGCATTTCATATGTGGTTTTAAGTCTGAAAAAACAATTGACCTTGTAGTGTGTATATGCATTTTTTATTTTTTCATGTTCAAACTTAATTTTGACCATCAAGATGATTTTTTTTGTTTATGAGCTTTCTAACAAAATAAAGCTTATCAGCTCTAGTTTCTACTGCTCTTTGGAATTCTTTTTAAAAAATCTTAAAACTCAATCTTTTATTGCAATTATAAGTTCAATACCTCTTACAACTATATGTTGAAAATTTCTAATTTTAGATACATGGATGATTTTCATCCATGTATCTATAATCATAGTCATTTTAATTCTTGCCTACGTTCAAAATTTTGGATTTTTCAAATATATTTTGTAATTGATATGAATTTTCTTTACACTTCTCTTCAAAAAATCACAATAATTTCAAATTATGACAAAAAATTATAAAACAATATATTATTCCATATAGTGAACAAAAGGATTCATCTAAGAAAAATATTTTAGAAACAAGATCATTCAATCACAATGAAGAATTTGAGCATACAAGCTGATGTTTCAAGTAGTTTGACTCCACGGTCATAGGCTCCGTCCTTTAGGGGTTAAACACGCCATCCTACTCATGGTGTCACCGTTGGCACCAATGTACATGGAGATATGGAAAATAGTGTAAAATCAACCAAATGGAATTCCCAAATTACCGGTTGAAATTCATAGTTTTAGGCTAAAAATCCGGAATATTTTTTTTGTGATACTCGAGTGCTACCTAGGTGACACATAGGTAATAACCGGATGGGTTTGTTTAAAACCGGTTGCTTTTGTAAAATATTGGATTTTAGTTAGTTCCCTTGAAAAACTCCCCATTCAGTGGTTGGCACCACCCAACATTCAGTAGCCTTCATGCGCACTATCTTTACATCCATCCAACGATATAGAAGTTCATTCAAAAAAGGGTTGGACAGAGCCGGTCGCTGGAGGTCGTTAGAGTGGAGTGAAAAAAATGAAAAAAAAAAAGGAGAAAATAAATAAACACCAAGGGTAGAGATGCTCGTAGAGTAGATGAGCGTGAAAAATGACGGCTCTCCAATGCATTGGCACCACCTCACAAGTGTTCCACATCAGACATCCCGCTCATTATCCACAGCCGGGCAAGTTGTTGTCCAAAGCTCATGCCGCGAGGGACCATGTGTCTTCGCCCCATTGTTACTGTTTTCATCAGATTTCTCCACAGGCCGGTGTGGATAACTGTTCAAAGAAAATGAGGTCTAGCTTAGTCCAGTCAGGACTATGATTCAAACACCTTTTACAAGCCTACAAACTTGGCTGTCAGTTAGTGCATACTATCACTAGGGTAAATGATGGAAATTTAGTACATTCAATTGTTTTCTCAGATTGTTCGACTAAGGTAGAATGTCCTCAAACGGATAATTTGAACGGCCCGAAAGCCATGTGCGGCTGTATTGTATATTTGGTAGTATTTGATTACAATAACAATGACCAAATACTTTTCAGTACAAAGCAAAATTGATAATCGTGATAATGTGTGTTTAACAATATATCACAATTCATATAGTAAACCACAAGTTAGCAATTATAAGGCTAAATATAGGTTGTAGAGAGGGACCCCAAGGGCCTTTCAAAAGTTAAGCTTTCTAGCCTACGGGCAATAGGAGTAGAAGGCAAATAGTATTTTTCCTTCATGAGAAAATAAATATTATGAAGAATGAATTATTTTTTTTGTAATTTTTAACTAAAAAATGAATTTTCTACAAATTTTCAAAGCGAAAAATTAGTTATCACCAAAACCGATAATTAGATTATCCCAAATACGTGAAGATGTGATTCCACAAACCAGTTAAAATTCTACAAATTTGATTGGTTGATAAATAAGTGACATTGAGTTTGGTTGTTAACCATTTTGGATTAGTCTACAATTTGGTTTTGGGTGTAGTAACCGTTTCAGGACATTCTACTTAAATGTTGACATTTGGTTCAACAATTTAAGGGAAAAAATGGATGGATGAAATTGAAAAAAGGGAAACAAGTTTCAAAATCTAGAATATTTTGATGCTAAGACAATCAATGGTTAAGAAAAGCTCAATTCTTTTTGAACAAAAATAAGTTTGTTTTCTATATTTAAAATTTTCACCTATGAAACATTTATTCTATTGAACAAAGAGAGAGTAACTCTGGCTCAACATGAATGAAGAGTCTGTTGGGGGGAAATGTTGTCAACTGGGCCACCATGACCTAGTTCACGCGTGCTACTCTTAATGCCCCCTTTCGAGGGTAGACTCTATGATTTTATTGAACATGCAAATACACACTTTCTAGGATTCCTTGTGGCACTAATTTTCATGTTCATGGGTATAGTCATGGCACAAATTTTTATGGCCATGGGCTGAGGGTGTTGCATGAAGTGTTGGTGAATGTTTGATTTACACATCATAAGGGGTTTCATGCAAACGAGATACGCCCATTATCCGCATGTTTCAGTTGTATTCAAATCATATTGCAACTGCCGTGCGTGCGCTACACCCAACAGTATATTCTTTTATATCACACCTTTCAGTTGGTAACCAATGTAACATGAGTTCAGAACATGGCATGTGGAAAGTGTCCAATCACATGAGTACACAATAACAAATGTTCTAGAATTAATGTGATGAAATTTGATTCGGAACATTGGAGAGTGTGATAATAATGATTTGGGATTCTGCTCCTATTAAGACATTTCCTATCCATAGGATTCGAATTAATGTAACTACATCTAATTGCGATTGGTTGTAAAATTGACCCTATAGAGGTTTTCCTCAAATGTACACTTTTTAAACATGAGATGGGACATAAGTTTAAGGTCAATTTTGGATACATTTGTAATCAATACTTTGAAAATTCATAGTTTTGTTTTGTACACTACAATACTTTTTGCTAATAGTACCACCTACACTAATTGATTTAAAAAGGTGATAACTTTTTACGCAACATGAATATTCATGTTGCGTAAAAAGGTTATAGCCTCAAGTAAATAGTTAGTGTGGGTGGCACTATGAGCAAAAAGTAGTGAAGTAGAAAAATGGTCTTGGTCACTTTTGGCACCACACTTTGATACTATTCTTTGGTGCCAAACAGACCACCCTTTCTAATAGTGATACGGCATCCAAAAAATTATATGCTAGAGGAATTTGGAATCCTTTTTTTATTGCCAACAAAAACTAAGACAATTTAATATTAAAAGGAAGCATACTCACATGCTTATTCAGGTGTGGTTTCCTTTTGGGTATAGAATAATTATATGGTTGTGCGTAATTTATTTGAATGACCAATTCAAGAGGGTGCTCAACATCACACAATTTGAGTGACTAATTCAAAAGGGTGCACAACATCACACAACGAGAATTTTGATAGACAAGTGCATTGATTGAATTTTATTTGGTAGCGTAAAGTTTTCACATCTGAAGGAACCTGAAACAATTGCATGGTCGGTCCCAGAACTGGGAGGTTCATAACTTCTACTGCATTCCTGTGAGCAATTATAGAGTCTTCACCATTGACTGGGCTATGGTCATAATTGAACAAGTCACATGATTCCTTGCAGCCTCGTGGAACACATAACACTCAGACTTCAGGTTTCTGTGATATACAAAAAGTGCCCCGTAGAAACTCATGCAGGAAATTCGCCTTGCAATGGTCCATTTTCTCAAAAAAAATTCATAAACATATAAAAATAAATAAAAATAAATAAATTTTAAAAACCCAAACGAGTCATGACCAACCAACTAGAATTTGACCATCTTGCCTAGAAAATTAGAGCTGGTTTTCATGAGCTCCTACAAATAAGCTGCCCGCAGCCGTGGTAGACTGGCAGGGCCCCTCCCCCTCCCCACCAGCTTCACATACGAGTTTTTTTTTTTTTTAAATTGCTACTCATCTGTTTGGGCAGACGATCGTGGAAACAGGCTCTAAGTCTTCCGTGGACTGTGAATTAAAAAACTGCATGTTATAAGCCAGATGTTTACCAGTCTCATATCAAATGCACATGTTTTATATATGAGTCAACAAACTGTCTGTACAATGTCATACTGTCAATTTTTTCTCCGCACTGCCCATTGTCAGAGCATAGGCAAGAGAGCCCTCAGAACCGCCCCCAGTCAAGTTCCAAAATGGAGGTACTCCCTCTGTTCCGAAATAAAAAGCACCTTTGAGAAATTGCGCGAGCTATGGCGTCGTCATCGGTTAATCCCTAAACATCCTCACTCCTCTCCAAATTTGGAAGTTTTGCAAAGATGCATTATAAACTGCAACTAAGAGGGATATTTTAAACTTGATGTATGAATAAAAGTTATACATTATAAATTTTATATCCTATTCATACGGTTAGATCTGCGATTGCTATCACCAATATTTTTGTATAAAGTTTGTGGATGAAATTTGTTGTGATGGGTTGAAATGTACGACTCTAAGTGTAGTGAATTTTGGAGATTTTTTGGTTGCTTAATTTTATGAGTTTATTTTTTCAAGAGCACATTTAGACTAAAATCTTCAAAATTTTGGTGAATCATTGCAACATGAAATGAAGCATAAAATTTTCACAACTCATCTCCTTTCTAATCGGATCACACTTGCATGAAGCTATCTTGCCATAGAATTTTGTAGTAATTTTTCTCCTTGCGAAAGTGCATGACGGATGAGAAAACGAGGATGTTATTTGTACATCGTGGACGGTTGGGTAGTTAGGGGTTAAGTAACGCGATGTATAGCGCACTCCATGATGTCATTGGGCAGAGTAGGCGAGCAAAATAAGCAACGGTTGTTTTATTACAAAATAATCGTTTTATATCGACATAAGGTCCTATCTTACCCTTGCGACAAGTGTTTGCACTGAGCTAGCAATCAAAACTGAGTAAATAGTGGTCTTCACCACTATCCCCCCTCCCACCTTTTTTTTTAATTTTTAATTTGTATATTCTTATTATGTTTGTATTGGTTGGTTGTTTTCTATTCGTCTTTTATGTAGAAGGATTGATCCCACATAGTGTATAGCAATAGTGTTTATTGCTTTGAATGTGTGTTTTATAGAGGTTTCACAAAGATTGAATTTTGTTTCAAGTTGTTTCATTGAGGGAGCATGTGTAATTCCTCTAACTCTAGTTGTGATAACTATGAGTGGGTCTACTTTCCATCCTTATTGAATGATACTATTAAATAGTGGTTGATATTTTAGTATTTGGTTGCCAATTGTTTCTGGTGAGAATCTATCGTTAGTGTAGGTGAATTCAATAAATTGTACTGTGAGATTGTCTTCAGGATTTAGCGGTAGGATACTTTGGATGGATGGCCTTTAAAATATAGAATGTATAGTTTAAATTTGGCATTATACTGACATCAATGTTGTCTTTGGGTTCTAAGGGCATGTATGTGGTGTTGGTTACATAGGAGGAGTATATGGAGCCACGTGTCTGCGTCTTGTGAGTTGCAAATGGGATGTGTTTTTGAAGGGAATCTTTGAATACCAAAGAATAATTGTTTCCTAGCATGTCCCATATATTGGACAATGCAGAATTTTAACAAACTTGTTTTTTGTGAATTTGTTATTGTTGGGTTAGTCCAAAAGTCGTTTTGGGCTGCAATCAAAAAATGATTGGTTGGCACTTAGGAGTTAAAGTGTATGTATCTATTGATGTGTGACATTTCCATGTTCAAATGTCACACTGCAGTAGACACACACGTTTTAAGGTAAATGCTCCCTTTTAGGTATAGTCACCTTAGTGCTTTTTATTTCGGAATAGAGGGAGTATAAGGTAAATGTCCTATAATTGCTTGAATCTAATCATAATCATAATTCCTCATTATTAATTTGTCCTATTGTTTGTTGGATCTTGCTTTAGATTGAAAAAACATTCCAAATTCTCTTAGAACATGTTATTTAAACAACAAATGAAATAACTATGAATGTTCAAAGTATTGATTATAAGTGTTTCCAAAATTGATTCTAGACAAGGATACAATCTTATGTTTAGATGGTGTACATTATAGGCAAGAAAATATAGTGCTTGGTTTTAGGTAAGGGTCACAATAAGGTTACTTACAAGCCCTCACGTGTACAATACAAGAATAAAAAATGATTGCACATTTTATTTAAAATAAAGTTTCACCTAAACTATGTAGTTTGAGGACGCTCTCTATACAAGGCAATTGTATAGTGCTAACTTTAAGGACTCACTGCACGAGACCAAATATGAAACTTTTCATTCAATTGGCCATGTTTCAAATCCATGTAGCAAGGCCAGAGGAATTTTCAAAGGAAGTTGTTTGTTGACTTTGTCTCCTTGGAGATAGAGGCATTATAGAGACTGTACGTTTTTTGGGGTATGAATTAACTCAATAATTATGTGTTTATAACCTTGAAATCAAGTTTTACACTTTTACATTCACACTCAATTTTTTACTTTTAAATAAGATAGAAATGCAATTTTGTATTTTTATTAAATGAAGGCATGTGTTACCTACAAGTCATAAAATTTTCACCAATCTTGGTGAAAACTTGAAACAATTCTAATTGTTTGAACTAACTGTTGAGAATTCTTATATATATTACAAACCATACTTAATCCCTAATCGTGCTGACGTTTTTGAATTATAGTGAACTTCAACGGCCTGCTCAAGGGCTTGCTTCTCTTTTCAAACATTGTTGGAAAAATTGCATCTTAACCTCTAAATGCCTAGGGGGGTAATGGAAAAACCTAGATGTACTATACATTGTTAATTCTACGACTTGAATGAAGTATGGTCCAAAAGAGAAAATGAGAAGCATGATGTTTAGTAATTATTCGTACGGTCAAGCTTTCAAAAAATAAATTAGACACTCATTTAATGAATTTAGAAGCATTTATCGTTGAATGTTCACCAAAATTTTAAAAAATATTTTTAGAATTTGAAATTTGGTATGATTGGTTAAAACTAGACATTCTATTCTGAATTTAAAAAGGTAAAATTTTCAAAAGAAATAACATCATCACTTTCCTGAAATAGTAAGTTTTATAACATTAGGACAATGTTGAGGTGTTTGTCTTTGAAGAATTTTCCTGGGTGGAGTTTAACTTGAATTGACATGTTTCAAATTGGGTTGGAAATTCGACTTGATTTCCTACTTGAAAATATGTTTTATTTTCTATAAAAATGTTATTTTCATCTTAGGCAGCCCGTAAAAACAGGGCAGTGACCATAAAATGGTCGTTTGGACACTCAAGGTTTATAGTCTAGTTTGTGTGTTAAAACTTGCACCTCAATCCAAGATGTTATGAATTAATTAGAAATATTTTAGTAGAAGGGGCTTTAGTCGAAGGTAATTTTTTCTTTGTAAGTTTTTTACTCTTTTTTACTTTTTGGCTACTTTTGACATTTCAAAGCCATTCTTCAAACACATTATGTCATTTTAATTATATTATATTTTACCAATGTGTTTATAAGGCAATTTTGAAGATCTTTTTAGTTGAATGATTTTTCATTTGAGTAGTTTTGGAGATAGAATTTTAACTCTAATGTGTTGCTAGGCAAATTTTAGCATTCTTTTTTAACCCCTAAAGGACCATAAGGCCCCCGCGTGGCTTCTAGAATTAGAAAGTGAGGAAATTCAAGTTGTTGGGCCGTGAATTGTAGAGTGAGCAACAAAAAGACCTTGGCTCTTTTTGAGAGTTGAATCCATAGGTACTTCCTGATTAGAAATTCATGAAGTGTGCAATTTTTGGTGATTCTTTTGAGCTGCAAAGAGGCTATATCGGCGTCACTTCGAACCCTCATATCTTCCTCCTCACACCTCCAAATTGCGTGACTTTTTTTTCACATGTTCAAAATGATGATCTTTGCGCATGGTAAAAAATTCAAAAAAAATTGGAGCACTTTTGAACAATCCGATTTCAGGATATGTACAAAATACCCCAAACAAGTTCCATCAATCTTCTCAACAGTGGCATTTTCTCAAATATTGTGTGATTTTGTCGATCCTTTTTTCATACGAAAGCTACGTAAGTCTTTTTTAATATCAACGGTGCTGATTGTCAAATTTACCCCATCCAAATGAGGAATTGAGCTTGTTACAAGAGCTAGTCAAGAAACCAAGAGCTAAGTTCAATACCCCAGTCCTTTAGAGGTTAACACTAAAATGTTATGATCTTGCAATCTATTTGGCCAAATGACTTCAAATTTGATTCAAATCATCTACAACACGTACTACAAGATTATTTGGTTGAGAGTTTTATACCTCACTAACATTTAGACCTATAACACTTCAAAAGCAATGATTTTATTTTATTTTATTTTATTTTAGATTATTTATTTACTTATTTTAACCCGAAAAAGCTAGAGACGCTTAGAGGTTAAAAATTCCATTTTTTTAAAGTGAAATTTTTACAAGTGAATATGGTATGAATGACCTGAAACCCTAAAAGTTGATGGACACACAATACTGACATCACTACACCCTAAATCTAAATATGGGACTTTGAATGTGAAATGAGGAAACATAATTCTCAAACCAATGTTAGAAGATCATTCCATTTGCAATGAAAATAAGAAAAGAATTAAAATTAAAATAATGCTGATAATGATGATGATAATAATAATAAGAATAAATTTATTAAAAAAAGTAATAAAAAATTAAAATTAAAATTAAAATTATATATACTAACTACAGAAGTACCCAGAGACAAAATAACTCATTTTTGTGATGTAAACCATAGCTGAACAACCATAGTGTGAAAGTTGAAGCCCATCACTTCAAAGTGTTGATCTTTGTCTAAGAATGAATCACATCAGAATCTGTTGAAGTGGAAGCTAACTGGGTGATTACACCCAGGTGCTAGTAGTGAACTAGTAGTTAACTTAGTACAATCTGAAGTCACCTAGCGAAACACATCCGCCCACCGAGACGGGGGAATTGTAATCTCCGCCCATCGAGGCGGGACTAAAACATATAAAAGGCAACTCTCTCCCAGAGTTGCACACAATTGTGAACAGTTTGTGATTGCATTCGTTTTTGTACTGTCCGTCTTATGCAAGAGTCTGTGGCACTATCGCAACACATTATCAGCACGATTCTCTGATCTCTCCCTCTTGCATCTTATTTTTCCATACAACATTGTTTTTTGCTTTTTTCTTTTTTCTTTTCGTAGTAACATACAACATTAATTTTGCGTTACTGTTGCTGTTGCTACATCGTTATTGCTAAAGTTGATGTTCAGTCTCGCATCCTCGCTGCTCCCCTTCTTGCATTGTATTGCTTTGTTTTACTCCTTGCGCTCCAATATGGCGGAACCTGCATCAAAGCGGCCCAAGGACGGAAATGCACGGATGCAACCCCTTTTGTTCGAAGCCTTGGAAGCAGATGGAAGCAATTACCTCGAATGAAGCATCGACGCCAAGTCGTATCTCTGCGCTGAAGAATTGGACGGCACCTTGGAGTCACCGACGCCAGGAGACCTCCCAGCACCATCAAAATGGAAGGCGCTTCTCATCCTGAAGAGGCATCTGGACGTTTCCCTTAGACAACAATATATCCAGGTTGACAATCCTCATAGCTTATGGGAACAGCTGGAAGCGAGGTTTCACCATGAGAAGACCATCTTCCTTCTCCAAGCTCGCAACGATTGGATTCATTTGAGGGTTTTGGATTTCCCTAACTTCTTGGCGTTTAACGCGGAACTCCATC
Source organism: Pohlia nutans (assembly GCA_022496805.1). NCBI lineage: Eukaryota > Viridiplantae > Streptophyta > Bryopsida > Bryales > Mniaceae > Pohlia > Pohlia nutans. The sequence goes on from CM040105.1 coordinate 4,288,812, forward strand.
GGATTACAGTCCAGCTGCGACTGTGCGGAGAGAAGATCACAGATAAGGAACTCATAGATAAGACTCTCTCTACCTTTCCTCCTACTTCTGCCCTTCTAGCACAACAGTACCGCAACATGAAGTTCAAAACGCATTCCCAATTAATGTCTTACCTTTTGCTTGCGGAGAAGCAGCAACTGCTCCTGTTGAAGAACGCAAAATCCAAATCCACGAAGGAAGCACACACTATGGAGATGGCGGCACGAAAACCAAGAGGCACGAGGCAGCAGCCAAGGCAGAACCAACCTCGACAGTCTTTGTCAAAACCAAAAGATAAGTCATTTGAGAAACCTAACTCTGGGGGTGCGAAGAATGATAAGTCCAAATCATCGCGTGAAACTCGTGATTGTCATAGCTGCAGTCGATCCGAACACTTAGCCAAAGACTGTAGAACTGTAAATACTTAGGCGACGCAACTAGCTGCTTGTTTTTAAGGAGTTACAAGGGTGAACAAGTATAAACAAGCTGTAAATGTATATCTATGATAAATACTAAGGCAGAGACTATGCAACTACCTGCTTGTTTTTTCCGACACACTCACCGTTCTTCATTAATTCAAGTGATATAAAATTTGGTCCCATCTGAATATATTCTTCACAGTACAATGGATTGAATTTGTCATATGATTAAGGCCATGAATCCTTGGTGGTTAAATTTAGTAGTGACTCGTGCTGCCTCCCCTCAAAACCCAAGAAAATAATAAAAAAAACATATTTGACTGGACTCTGTAGAGCTTGAACTGAAATGAAGGAAAGCTACACTATTCACATTGCATGCAAAGTCCAGCATGCGTGTGACCCACTCACTCAAATAGTCACATAGAATTCCTCTCATTTAAAATTAGTCTTCCTTTTTGTCCTGCCAAGTGTCACCTGCGCAGGTACCGAAGCTGGCATCCGATCCTCAACGTGGGACCCCAGATCACAAGGCTCCCATTCACCCATCACTTTTAAAAAAGGAATTAAAAACAGTTTTACTCTGGAAAGTTCTGACCCAACACACTCAAATTAAAAAAATAGTAAAATGAAATGAAGTCACCGTTTTCATTTGAACGTTGACACCACGAAAGAAGTTTCACCGCTCCCGACCGCGTGGGTCGCCACCGGATCGGTCGACCCGAGCCTCAGCTTCGGTAACCGTGCCTCAGCTTCGGAACCTCGTCTCTTACAAAACGCCCGTGTCCCGCTTCATGGTTTTCCGGAAGAGCGCAATTTCATTGCATGGCGGTGTCGCAGATTGGGATCTCTCGATTTGGAAGAACAAGACCAGCTGTTAGTGGAGGTTACTAGCGATTTGAAGAAGAACTGACGGATTTAGCTCAGTATTGAACTCAGGCTTGAGTTTCTTGCATTTCGTTTGGAGATCAACAGTTTCTTGGAGGTCTCGATTTGGAAGAAGAAGAAGAGGACCAGGCGTTAGCGGAGGTTACTAGCGTACGATTCGAAGAAGAACGGAGGGATTTAGCTCAGTATTGAGCTTAGAATTGAGTTTCTTGCATTTCGTTCGGAGATCAACAGTTTATTGGAGGTTTTCGGAGAGCCGAGCAGTAGTTTCGTTCATTTTTTAAACCTTGAGAAAAATTCTTGTTAAGGACTTTTCTTGAACAAGAGTGTATGAGAGAAATTAAAATTGATAGGGAGGTTAAGATCGAACGAGTGTGGGCGGAAGTGAGCTTAGGCTTGTTTTGTTGTTCCTAGATCAACAGTTTCGGGGACAGTTTCTTGGCGGTAGTCGTGCACGTAGTTTCATTCGTATTTGAGAAAGTTCTTGTGAGGACTTTTCTCTTGAACAAGAGCGTCAGGTGGAATTAGTTGTGATTCAAATTTGACGGGGAGGCTAAGATCGAGCGAGGGAGAATCTGTGTGAACTCGTGCAATATGTGTGAGGTTAGTTCCTTAGAAACAGCGTCCTTGTTCTTGCTCTTACTTCGGTGACCTGTGCGTGGAGGGAGGAAGGCGACTCGAAAGAATCATCGTCCAGTCTTGTTTTTCTTGGATTGGTGGCGAGTATTTTAGTCAGTCGCCGACGAACTTCGACATTTTGCATTGCCGGCTTGGTATACATGGGACGAGGTCAGTGCTCCTGAGACTCCTCTACAATGCCTGATTTCTCTTCGTTTTCCGAGTGTAGTAGATGCACGAATGTGCTGGCGCTGAATACACGAGGTGAGGTAGGTCAGGTGGCATGGAGTTCTGTGTTGATTCCCGTTCCTTTTTGTTCTAGGCAATTCCAGTGACTAAATGTTGACTTTGTCTCATTTCAAGTGAGAAATTCTGCTCCGTCAAGTTTCGGTCATCTTTTTGGAAAATTATTCTGTTGCAAGGGTTTGAGTTTTTTTATGCTTATTTAAAAAAAAATTGTGGTGTTTGCGTCTGGTGCGCAGGAGCTGCTGCGAAGATAGTACCTGAGAAAATCAGGATTGGCATCAATGGCTTCGGCCGGTTTGGGCGTCTGGTGGCACGAGTGGCACTGGAGAGAGACGACATCGAGCTCGTGGCTGTCAACGATCCTTTCATCAGCACCGACTACATGGTTAGTTAGTTATCGCATTTACAACATTCAACCCTCGTTTTGGATTCAACCCCTTGTTGTGCAATCTCAGATCTGACATAGTCATCACTTATGATACCGCAGGCATACATGTTCAAGTATGACACAGTGCACGGGCGGATGACGAAAATTGACATTTATGCTGAAGATGAGCAAACCCTCTGCTTCGATGAGAAAAAGGTCACCGTCTTCAGATTCAAGTGAGTTCCACCATGGCCAGATCTTTATTTCTTTCTGTCGTAAAGCTCAAGCGCGCGTTCAAGGAAATGGCGGGGTCTGACACGAGAGAGGCGTTGTGGAAATGTGCAGGGAGCTTTCTGAGATTCCATGGAGTGAGCACTGCGTTGATTACGTGGTGGAATGTACTGGGAATTACACCACGAAAGACCGAGCTGCCGAGCATCTCAAGGGCGGTGCAAAGAAGGTTATCATAACTGGGTTCAGCAAAGACACGCCCATGTTTGTGATGGGCGTCAACGAGCACGAATACCGACCTGAGTACAACGTCGTGGCCATGGCCAGCTGCACCACCAACTGCTTGACACCGCTGGTGAAGGTTCTTCACGACAGATTTGGAGTTGTGGAAGGGGCGATGACAACCGTGCACTCTCTAACAGGTAACTGAGTCCATTCTCAACTGCAGATGTCTGGATAATCGCAATCTATTACAAGATAATCGCCAGTTTTAGGATTGTTGTTAATGAAGTTGATTGCGTTTTGTCTATGCAGCAACACAAAAGTTTCTCGACGGTCAACACAAAAGTTTCTCGCTGACGGATTGGAGGGGTGGCTGCGCTAACATCATAGCGAGCTCTACCAGTGCTACGAAGGCGATTGGTCGATTGATCCCGTGCATGAACGGAAGAATTCGAGGCGTGGCCTTTAGAGTCCCTACAGCAGATGCGTCTCTCATCGACTTGGTGGTCAAACTCGACAAGCAAGTCTCTTACGAGCGTGTTTGTGAAGCGATCAAGTAAGTTTGACTCTACTCCCTTTTGTAGTTTCCCTTTGCAGTGAAAAAAATTAAAGATGGATGTCGAGGTATCTATTTTCAAGATCGATTTTTTACGTGAAAATCTTTCCTGTTGCAGAGAAGAGGCAGAGGGACAGTTGAAGGGAATTTTAGGCTACGCCGAGGAGGATGCTGCTTCAACTGGCTTTGTTGGTGACAGCAGGTATGTTGGAAACTTAGGGCTAGTACCTTCAGCTGTTGACATTGTTCACTGCACATTTGTTGTTCATTTCCAATTGATTTTAAATGTGAGATTTAAACCGGAATCTCCGTTTCTTGTGCATTCAGATCAAGCATATTCGATGCCAAAGCTGGGCTTTCGTTAGGCAATGGCTTCGTGAAGGTTGTGGCATGGTTTGACAACGAGTGGGGTTACAGGTATGATAACAAATCATTTAATCGTCATGGAAGATGTCTAGAGTGAAATTTCTTGTTTGGATTGTTGCAACAGCGAGATTTAACGCCGTAAATCTAGACTTGCACCTTTACTTTAGGTTTTTGCCGATGGTCTCACGCAAGTGACTTTTTGTTTTGTGCAGTCACAGGGTGGTGGATCTTATTGTACATATGGCATCCATGCAACATTCGCCATTCTTTTTCTAGCTTAGCAAAGGCTGATGAGCACATAATTCTGTAAATAATAGGACGGAGGGTGGTCAAAGGCAACCCACAAACCGGTAATTGTGAACAGAAAGCAAAAGTTGTAGAGGTTGTATGATTCAGACAAAAGGAACAGGGCAGGAGGCATCCAGCTTCACAAGGTCAAATTGACAAGACAATTTTTCTCTCAAGGAATTAGAATTGCAGATCTGTAAATTGAGAACAGGAAGTTATGTATAGCAATGATTGAGACATCATGATTTCTTTGGCTTGAAAGATTATGGCCATGGATTGCATGGATTGCATTGTACTGATAAGGGAAATGATATTACTGACAGTTTTGATATACATTCCATCAATCTAGTTATGAACTGTCGGCAGAGTACGTAATGTGCAGTGAAAACTTCAACAGCTGAAGGAAGGTCCACAGCTTCTACAGTATCATGTAACACATGTTGGTTATGGATTTCAATTTCATCTGTCTGACTTGAATGAAAACCAGCAACACTGGCAATCCATTCAACAACGTATGTCTTGCATAAAGATGTCTTAACATCTTTATGTTCATTCAGCTTTCTGAAATCATGTTTATGCAGAGGGTGGTTCTTCATAACACACCTTGATACCAGCCCCTTTTTTTCGGGCTTTAGAGTGCCAGTTTCCACTTAAAAATTAAAGCCTGGCAAACCCCTAGTGTAAACCAATGACAGAAGAACACGTGCATATCGCCACCTCAACTTCTGTAGAGGGGTTGGGGTAGCCAGATCAGGTGCCAAATTGGTTTGGGGTCCCGGGTATATCGCCAGGAGTGGCTGCGGGTATCGTCCCCATCAGGCAGGGTATCGCCAGGGTTGCTTAGGGTATGTGCTGGCAAACTCCTCCTTCAGCATCTTCGACAAACTTACATTCATACATTATCAACATCAAGAATTTAGGACCTCACTGATTTTTAACGATTTTTGTGCGATATCCGATATTTCATGGGTGTGTATTTTTCGCACGAATTCCGCTTGGATTTCGTGCTAAGTTTGCTCTAAATCTGCAGACATTCTACATTCACTCTTTTTGTTATTTAACAAAGTGCAGAATCCGTTCGGAATTAGCGCAAAATCCGTGCAGAATCTGTATGAAAAATGTACTAACCCATGAAACATTGGATGTCGAATGGAAATCGTTTAAAATCCGTGGGGTCCTAGATTCCTGATGAATGCTCGCCAGTACGAGTGATCATTCTGCAATCTTGGTCACCAGGATTTGCATTCGCAAGCGCAGCCTTTACGCCAGCTGGTTGAGGGCGCGCGCGTACTTGCATTAGCTTGGCATTTGTGAGCACTCCGCTTGTTCAATTCTGTCTTCATTTTGGTTGCTCAATTAAGCCGCAATGGTGGTTGGAGCATCCACGATGGTGCGCTTACCCGCCGCTTATACAATGTGGTCAGGGGCTTCTTCATCTCACCATTTATGTGTGAGTCTGTGAGTGTTATGCTCGAGCTGTGTGCATGTTTGATTTTTTTGGTGGTTGATTTTCTGGCACATGTTGGGTTTCGTTATTGTTTCTGATCAGTTCCTTGTGGCAATGGGTTCGGGCAATGAGGGATCGGGGGGATGTAGTTGAGATGGCGGCGCGGGCGGCTATTGATGCGCGGCTAGCGAAGAAAATGGCTCAAAAGTTGGCGTTGGAGGTGATGGCCATGAAGCACGTTGAGATGAAGCAGAGTCAATTGAATCGGGAGAAGCAACGGCACCTTGTAGCCCAGAAGATCATGATGCGGAGTCTCTTCCACTATAAGAAAACTTGGTAAAAGAAACCGCAACCGAAATTGGCTACGGTTCGTTTGACTACCTTCCGCTGCAGCCGCTAAACAACTGCAAAACTTTTTTTTTCGATTTGCGGCTTTGATTTTGAGAATTTTGGGGCGTGTAATATACCGTTGGGAAGGTATTTTTAAGACCTTTCCTATGGTATATTACACGCTCCGAAATTCTCAAAATCGCAGCCGCAAATTGAAAAAAAAAGTTTTGCAGTCATTTGGCGGCTGCAGCAAACACTATAAGAAAACTTGGTAAAAAAATCCGCAGCTGAATTCAACTGCGGTTCGTTTGACCTCATTTTGTTGCAGTCGCTAAACAACTGCAGGATTGTTTTTTCAATTTGCGGCCTCAGTTTTAAGAAGTTTGGGACGTTCATGTTCCATTAGTGTATGTATTCTTATCTTGAGGCTAAAAGTAAAAGAAAACTAAAAAAATAAAAGAAAACTAAAAAAGTAAAAGAATACAAATAAATAAGAGAATATAGCTTTATATATTTTATTCATTCATGAGTCTTAGAATATAGCTATATATATTTTTATTGATTTTTCTTGAGTCTTAGCAAATTTTATAATTAAAACAATATACATAATAGAGAAAATGCATCCAATTACACACGTGTGTCACCCTTGTAATAAAAAATTCAATTTTGAACAACAATGGAAAGCACACAAGGGCGGTAAAAAACACAAACATAATTGTAACAACGAAGATAATTATAATAACGATAATAGTATTGAAGAAGACATACAAAAGATACGAGCATTCGGAATATCTATTCCTAAAGTTGTCAACAAAGTAATAAAGTGCCAAAAACTAAAAGGTCAAGGTTGTAAGTTTGATACTTCTAAGATGACTGAATTATCATAGTCATGTGTGCTTATGGAAAGAGACAAAATACTAGGCATATACGTTGATAGTTTTTTTCCAAGTGAACAGCGTCAAAAATGTTATGATCTTTTAGATTTTATTTACGAGCATGGAAGATTTGTTATGGTGAAAAAGAGAAATTTGTATTGTGGATTGAAGTCTTGAGGGATGCTTCCCATAATGAACAATTTGCCTCAGGAAGCTACACCTCATTGCAACTCATCTTATCCAAAAGAAGACCAAACAATTTTTTGCTTAAATAGTTTAGATATTCTAAATATTGAGTTTGAGATCTACAATCTTCACTTTAGTCAACTACAATCAACACTTTAGAAATTCATAGTTCATTCATAAAATACATGCTAAGATGTATTAATTTTTTTTTTTTTCAATTATCAAAAAGATCTAACAAAAATAAAAGGTAGTCCAATCTTAACCCTTAAAGGACTAAGGATTTATGGTTTTGAAATGTCAAATTCAATTAATCATATTGTGAAAAATATACAGAGGGAAAAATTTAGATGAGACCAAATTTTATATCACTAGAATTAGTGAAGAACGTTGCATTTGTTCGTCAAAAAATATATGTTTTTGAACAAAATGAAGTCCACATAGGACCTAATCAAAATTGCCTAAAACAAACATGAGGCCCAATTTGGGCTTCCTGGTCCTTTAGGGGTTAAGAATCATGCTTATTTGCATGTTTGTGAGTATACATACATGAGTGAAACTTTTCATTGATGGTATGTGAGTGTAGCCGCTTTGACTCCTATTGTGATAACTAAAAGTGGGGCAACAATCCTTCCTTTGTTGAGTCTATTATTTATGAGTGGTTGGTATTTGTCATGTTTAGTTTGTATAGTTTTTGAAGAGAATCTATTGCTACAGTATGTGAATTCTATAAATTGAATGGTAAGGTTAGGATCTAGTTGTGCGGGTGGCTCATGTTGATACGGAAGACTTTTGACACATAAAATATTTGGTTTGAATCTTGCATTATAGTGGGTATCTTTGGTTTCTATATGTGTATGGTAGGAGCCTAGGGGGACGGTATTTTTCTAGAGGATTTTCATTGAATGTCCCTAAGTATATTTTCATAAGTATATGGCATTGGAGGGCCCGCTACTGCGTGGTGCAAAATTGGAGGTGCGGAGTGCGGGTGCAGAATATTCTGTCTTGTCAACACTGCCACGTGGTAGTTTAGGGTTAGGGTTTAGGATTTAGAATTTGAGATTTAGAGTTAAAGATTTTAAATTTAGAAAATATATTTGTTGACGTCAAAAATTATTCCAAAAATATTATGAGAATATACCGCACCTGCACTATTCTCCACCACGCAATAGTTGACCCTTAGCATTGGATTGTTTAGAAGAGATAATTAATTTTTTAACTTCCCAGACCCTGTACTACTTTCAATACCGTCACCTCAATACTATCACCTCAATACTTGTGTCCAAAGCACCTCATTGCTTAACCCCTAAGCGTCCCGGCGTCCATATTATGGACGTTTTTGGGGGTACAGTCACCTTCGAAGAGCTCTAACTTTTGCAAAACGTATCCGATTTTGCTGAAATTTTGAAAAAACTCCCCGCATGATGTATGGAATGTGTGGTAAAAATTTCAGATCAATCCGAGATGAATTGAATTTTTGGTGATCATTTGAAAGTAGGTATGTTTTTTTTTTGGACAGTTCTGTGAATTTTGATGGCAGTAACTTCGGGGGCTTGTATCTCCTTCATCCCAAGTCTGTTTTCAATAAAACTTGTTGGGTTGAATTCCCCTTGAAGTCTAGTTATCATGGTAAAATTTTCAGGTCAATCCATGTTCTTATGAATGTTTGGGAGTCATTTTAGTGCACGGGTCTAGTTTGGACACTTTTTGCTTTTTGGATCAAATGGGTCACTTTTCGGGCTACTTTTTGACATTGCAAGGCCATTTTAGGGCACATTAAATTTTTTTCATGAGGCTTTTTTGGTACTAATGTGTTTATATGATGATTTTGAACAACTTTTCAGTTCAACGTTTTTTCATTTGAGTAATTTTGAAAACGAATTTCACCTCTAACTGTGTTGCTAGGAAAATTTCAGCATCCTTTTTTAGCACTAAAACACTATGATCTTGCAATCTATATGGCCAAATGACCCCAAAATTGATCCACATGATCTACAACATGTATGTTACAAGATTGTACGGTTGAGATTTCTATACCTCACTTACATTTAGACCTATAACACATCAAAAGCGATGATGATTTTAAGCCCAAAAAAGCTAGGGACCTTTAGGGGTTAATCCTTTAGTGCTCAGGGCGGTTCGAGAGGAACCATTGTTTTTTGTGTTTTTCTTTTAAAAACTCTCTTTGTTGCAATTAGGGATACTATTAATAATATTCAACCGAATAAATGTAAGCATAGCTTAACCCGGCCTAAATGTTTGAGGGGTAAGGTCAAAACATAGATGTGTTATAAAACATTACTTCTACAACTTTGATGAAGTTTGGTCCAGAAGAAAAAAAATGAGAAACATGATGTTTCGTAATTATTGGTATGGTCAAACTTTCAAAAAATGTTTTAGATACTTATTTAATGAATTTAAAAGCATTTATAGTGGAATATTCACCAAAATTACAAATTTTATTTTTAGAATTTGAAATTTGATATGACTGGTTAAAACTAGACATTCTACTCTAAAATTTAAAAGCACATTTTTCAAACAAGAGAACATCATTATTTTCCCGAAATAGTAAGTTTTATAACACTAGGACAATGTTGAGGTCTTTGTCTTTGAAAAATTCTCCTCACTGGAGTTTAACTCGGATTGACATGATTCTAATTGGGTTGAAAAGTAGAATTGATTTCCTATTTGAATTAAAAAAATTATAATTTTATGAAAATAAAATTTTCATCCTGGGTAGCATGTAAAAAATGAGCAACGACCATAAAATGGTCGTATTCTTACTTAGGGGTTAATCATATAAGTGTTGGTTAAACCTTGGTAAGATCGGACTGTTGGATTGGAAGATTATAGAATGTCTTTGAATTGTATAATGCACTCTCAAAAATGAGAATTTGGAGAGTGTGTGCCTTCAAAGTTAAATAGAATTTGGGTTAAATTTTCTAAAATGAAAGTGAAGACGTCCATCAATGACCTATGTCAATACCTCTCCGTTGCAATCTTTCATGTCAAGAACAGATTCACACATAGTTATTGTGAATTTTATAAGTGAGAGTGACTTATCCATGTATGGTTTAGGACAAAAAAAATAGGTGTTAAAATATGAAAGGAGTTGGTATATTGATCAAGATCAAAATACATACACTAATGGAACATGAACAAGAGAACACAAAAAAAAACCAAAAAAACCAAAAAAAAAAGATAATAAACTTCCAAACACAATAAATATAGCATAGTGCATGTGTTGTATTTGTAAGTATTTACTGTACTTTCAAATATTTGCAGTATTTTCGTGATTTGTTCATAGGTATTTTGATAGTTGTACAACTCCAACTTGAAATTTTCTTTTTCTAGAAGATGTGTATTATAAATCTCTAAATCTGAAGTTCACAATTCAAAATCTAATTCTTCACGGATTTTTTGTTATTCGCATTTTTGACACATCAGACCACAAAGTGGTCACTTGAGTACTAAAGGGTTAAGCGGTATTAGAAGCTGTGTAACTCATGTTATAACCTTGTAAAGTAGAGATATGATATTGATCTAGATTCAACCAAAGAAAGCCACACGAAACTTGGAAGATTCAAGATCTTGTTTTTTTCCATTGATTCACTCAAATATCGATGCAAATCTAATTACTCAAAATGCACTCAAATCTCAATGGAAAGAATGCAAATCCTCTTAACCCCTAAAGGACCGGGGGTTGTTGAACTTAGTGCTTGTTTTCTTGACTAGCTCTTGTAGCAAGCTCAATTCCTCATTGGTGTGGGGTAATTTTGACGATCGGCACCGTTGAAATTAAAGAAGACTTACGTAGCTTTTCTATGAAAAAAAGATCGACAAAATCACACAATTTTTGAGAAAATGCCACTGTTGAGAAGATTGATGGAACTTGTTTGGGGTTTTTTGTACACATGCTGAAATCGGTTTATTCAAAAGTGCTCCAAAAATTCTGAAATTTTTACTGTGAGTAGAAATCATCATTTTAAACATGAAAAAGAAAATTCAAGTAATTTGGAGGTGTGAGGAGGAAGATATGAGGGTCTGAAGTGACGCCTAAATACCCTCTGTGCAACTCAAAAAAATCACCAAAAATCGCTCACTTGATGATATTCCAATAAAGAAGTACGTACAGATTCGGCTCTCAAAAAGAGCCAGGGTCTCCTTGTTGCTCATCCTACAATTCAAAGCCCAAGAACCCAAATTTCCTCACTTTCTAGTTCCAGAAGCCACGTGGGGGCCTTACGGTCCTTTAGGGGTTAAAAATCATATGCAAAAACGAATCATTGGAATTTTGAGGCTTTATCAACTAAGATATTAGAGTTATCCATAAACAAGTGGACGCTTTGACCCATGGTTCAACTGAAATAAAGAGAAACAAAAATTCACTAGAAAATTTTCCAGGGGAAATGAAAACCGGTGACTGCAATGGTTCAAAGGTTGTCGGGCAATTCTTGATGCCATCATCAACTTTGCAAAAGGACTTTACCAACAACTTTTGGGTTGCGTTCACCTGCATTTAGCTATAGTCTAGACTACCTTGACCGTCTTGACCAGGGCGCACAGGAAAACTTGGGTAAGAAGTTTTTGAACACTGTTTTCAAAGTTTGCATCTATAGTTTTTTTAGTTCCCAACACAAGTTCTTTTTTGGAGAACAAAGCTACTGTTCATTCAAAGTAAGGTCCACTCACTCACTTTCGAGTGACTTTACGGATAACTCAATTAACATTTGAAGTTATAATTCAAAGTTCTTCCATTTCCAAGTGAATTTTAAAATTTTATGAATTATTCATTTCAAAATTCTCAAGAAATTCAAATTTTGACACATAGCGTTGTTTTGGTTTATTGCATTGTTCTTTCTTTAGAATATTGAAACAGTTAAAAAGTGAAACTAGTTCAAATGATAACATTTGCAAAAAACTGACCATTCTATATAAGTTAGTAGCTGCGGTACAGATACACTTGAGATCAGACCATTCCGCAGAAAGTTAATGAACACCACAAAGCAAAGAAAGAATCACAAACTTTGAATCAAAGTGCCCACTTCCCAGAATTGAACAAATTTACTGAAACTGCATTTGTGAGCGTGCCTGCATCGAAGGTATGTAGCAGACATATATCCGATAAGCATGCTGCTCCGACACAACCAATCCCCTAGGGGGTGCACTCTACATTATGTTTGAGAATCACATGCGTTCATGACCCCTTCTAAAAACCCCCTTGTATACAAGAGGTTATATGTCTAAATACCTTTGTATACAGATATATTCCGGTTTAAATATATGTTTAATGTAAGTATACGTCAATATTTTCAGTTCTAAATGTGTTTATTGTATGTATGCGTAATACGGCAGTGTTCAAATTAATACCCCTTCTGTGCACTCACGTATACTCGTACATGTTTAGTACAGTGCAACCCCCGGGACCAATCCATCTCAAATCTAATAGCCATTACTTACATGCAGAGAAGAATTGTGACTTAGACCAAACAGGAGCAAGCTCAGTCTGAATGCTGGGGGAATTATAAACTAGTATAATTCTCCACCAGCATGCTCTTGAAGGCTGTTGCTCCCCACTTGAGCAAACCGAACCGCAGCTGAACTCGAACGGAGTGTGTTTGCAGAACTAGCGACGTCCACCTGCACTGCCTGAATTGTTGATCACCAGATCCACGGGTACCTGTTTGCGCCAACACCAGATCAAACACCCTGCTTGTTTCAGTCTATGGTTTGCGGAACACCACATTGCGGTTCACCTCATCAGGAATCAGGAAGTTAGGACCCCACGGATTTTAAACGATTTCCGTACGACATCCAATATTTCATGGGTTCGTATATTTTTCGCACGGATTCTGCACGGATTTCGCGCTAATTTTTCACTGATTCTGCACTTTGTTAGATAACAAAAAAGTGAATGTAGAAGTCGTGTGGATTCAATGCAGAATTAGCGCAGAATCCGTGCAAAAAATGTAGCAGCCACGTCCTGGTACCACAGTTGGTACTCCAGCCAAGTCCTGAAACAAGCCACAAACTCGTCCTCAGTTTCGCAGTCCTGCTTCATGTCCCACACTGCAGCCTCTCAAAGTTTCATGTGCTCTACTCCTTCTGTCCCATAATAAGCTTCCTGTTTTCCCTTTTCAATTTGTCCCATAATAAGCTTCATGTTTGCTCAAACTACTACTCCTACTGGCTCAGGGTCCACACCATTGGACTGCAACATCGGAGTTAATTCTTCAATTTCCCAGGTACATGAAGCTTATTATGGGACAGAGGAGTAACTGGTCTAACCCCCGCGTCACAACAACAAAGACGACGCATACGCCCGCTCACCTGCAGGATCACTCGTGCAGGCTAGGAGGGGAATTTCACTTGCTTAGGGACCGACCGTCTTCTCCCAGTCCAAAATTTGATCCACGTCTTCTTTCGACACTTGAAAGTTGTCACAATTAAGAATTGCAGACTCCAGCAGATACCTGATAAACGGCAACGAGTCTGCACATCCTGGTACATGGAAAAGAAAGAAAAAAAACACAGAAAACTGAGATTTGTTACGCACAGTGAAATTGGACAATAAAGTTCTACCCTGACTTGCTATGATTCCTACAGCGCTACACATTGTGATCAAAATGTCACACAACATACTCTTAAGTGCAACTCAGATTCCCTGCACTGAAATTAACCCCTGCACTGCGCAATTATTTCAACCAGGTACAAGCAGCACCCGAAACCCGAAGACTGTGCAGTTCAACTAGCCCCATCACTCGCCTCCGATGCATCACAGCGGATTCCATCATTTTGTTGGGTCCTGCCTTTTAGGCAGGGACTATCCATCATGTTAAAAAACGACACTTCTGCTAATATAACCCTTTTAACACTACCGTACCTTTAGGGCAGTTTCAACACTTCGGGATCAAAATAGTTTAATTTTAGAATTTAGACTGTACGAAATGCCATTTATTAATTTTTAATATATTGGCAGTTTTAATAATTATGGCGTTTTGGATTTCACAAAGAACTAAAGACATTCAAATATACTTTTCTTTGTTTTTTGGATATTGGTCTACAAGTTTATCGAGTTGGTCTACAAGTTTATCGAATTATTTACGAAACTCACTCGTACGTAGGGTATTAGGTTTTGGTTTGGGATATTTGGACTTAGGGTTTTAGTGTTCTACCTGGTTCAGCCGTCTTAGTCTCAAGGTTTTCGTTCTTCTCTCGCCACTCTCTTGTTTACAAACTCTTGATTTTTTGGAATAAATTTTTTGAGTTTGGAGAAAAGAAAATCGTGAGGAAAAAAGAAAAAAAATACTACCAGGGCTTTTGTATCTACGGATACCTTGTTTGGAAACTCACCGACTCCGGGGTGGTTCAATTTCACCAGTAATCGCCACAAGAGCACACACCATCTTTGAAGTAGTGAAAGCGATTAGCATCCCTTGCCACAATCTCCCGTCCTGTCACCTTTGAGATGAACTTGGTTGCGGTATGGCAATCTGAGCACACCCGCAGGTTCTTGAATACGCGAATTGGTTTTCCATGAGGCGTGCGCATCAATCCGTAAGCGATAGCCAGCTTCTCACTATGAGAGCAAAGAGCAAGCTCCTTATCCTCCTCACTAATATTCTGCAGAACTAGCCGAGTATCAGGGACGTAACCTTCAGCCTTGATTCTTTCAGTCAATCTGTTCAGCTCAGCATAAATCTCCGCGGCGTCTGGGTGAGATGTATCCCCTACACTAAAGTGATGGATCCTGTCATCAACTTCAATCCAGCTACGCCCTGGCTCCTTGTGTATACCTCTCTCCTGCATCATCCTCCGCACAAATGACACCTGGTCCCACTTGCCCGCCGTGGCGTACATGTTAGAGAGCATCACATATGTCCCGGCGTGATTCGGTTCCAACTTGAGAAGCTCTTGAGCAGCAAGTTCACCCATTTCCACAGTACCGTAATTTCTACAAGCACCAAGCAAAGCTCCCCAAGTTGCTACATCTGGTTCAACTGGCATGTTACCAATGAACAGCTTGGCTTCCTCCAAGTGCCCAGCCCGCCCGAGGACATCCACCATGCAGTTGCAATGCACCACAGTAGGTTGGATGCCATAATCTTGCGTCATAACTGAAAACAGTCGACGGCCTTCATCAACAAGCCCGGCGTGACTACAGGCAGACAAGGCTGCCACAAATGAAGTCCCGTCCGGCTTTACGCCGTCCCCACGCATTTTGCTGAAAACTTCCAGGGCTTCGTGCCCGTGTCCATGTTGTGCAAGTGCACCAATCATCGCAGTCCATGTGATCACATCACGTTCCTGCATTCTCTCAAAAACCAGACGTGCTTCATCCAAACTGCCACTCTTTGCATACATGTGAACAAGCGCACTGCCCACGCGTGCATCCGATGCGAATCCTGCGTCCTCGGCATGGCTGTGAACCTCCTTCACCCACTCCAAAGCTCCTGAACTCCCATTAGCACTCAGGATGCTCATATAAGTGACTGCATCTGGTTTGAATCCTTCCCGTCTCATTTGAAGAAAGAGCCGATACGCTTCCGCAACACAACCACTTTCTGCGTACGCTCCAATGACCACGTTCCATGTTACTACATCACGTTCGTCCATTGTGTTGAAAACTTCACGAGCATCACCAATACTGCCACACTTGGCATACATGTGAACAAGCGCATTGCCCACACGTAAATCGGACACCAATCCTGCTTGGAGAGCATGGCTGTGAACCTCCTTCACCCAGTCCAAAGCCCCTGCGCTTGCACTGTATGCATTCAGGATGCTCGCATAAGTAAACGCATCCGGTTTGAAGCCTTCCCGTTTCATTTGGAGAAATAGGCCATAAGCTTCCTCACCACAACCACTTCCTGCAGAAGCGCCAATCATCACAGTCCAGGAAATGACATCACGCTCCGTCAAATTAGCAAAAACATGCTTTGCCTCCTTCATGCACCCACAATTCGCGTACATCTTCACGAGCGCAGTCCCTACACGTACATCTGATGATTCAAGGCCACCATTACAGTGTCTGATGTGGGCGTGGACTTCTTTGCCCCATTTCAAGGCTGACGGACTCGCGCATGCCTTCAGGATGCTCGTATAAGTGATCCTATTTGGCTGCACGTGACCTTCTTGCAGCATCTGGTGGAAAACTCCCATCGCGTCTTCTGCATGACCATACAGAGCATAACCTCCAATCATGATGTTCCAACTAACAACAGTCTTCTTTACAAGCCCATCAAACACTCGGCGAGCATCCTGCAGTCTCCCACATCTGATATACACATTCACTAGGTTGTTCACCACACAAGTATCTTGTCCCATTCCACTCTTGATCATGCAGTCATGAACCTGCTTGGCCGCTATAAGGTCTTTCTCATTCAAGCACCGCTTCAGAACATCAACATACATGTACGAGTCTGTAGTGATGCCTTCTTGTACACGATTCTTCAGACTAACAATTGCTTCAATCGTCGTTCTAGCAGTTCTGCCCCCGCCACCTTCTTGTGCAATTTGCCTACTACGAGAAACGGTATTATTTTCTATTCCATTTTTGCCCTTGGGTAGCCTGACTCATCCAAAGATTCAGATTCTTTAGAACAACAACCTTTAGGAAAACAACAAGTACTAATCCACAAAGTGAAGGAAGGGTGCACGACCATTCATGCCCCAAGCACATTCACAGACACCCATTTTTAGACTTCATATCGCTGATATACATAGCAATTCTAAATAAGCCATCCCAATTTGAAAGCATCAAAAGAGTAGCGCATGTTTCCCTCAAACCGACTCAAATCACAAATTTTGGCTCCACCAATTTCTTGTCGTTCAGGAAGGGAGACCGCTCATGCCAATACCTTCTCCCTTGTGCAGTGTCTTGAGAATCTCTGCTGCCATAACCCACATGCCGTTGCAACTTGCCTACTTCAGTCACTGATAATTTAAGCCTTGCCTTCACCCATGCTGGAGTTGACCAACCATCTATCCAAAGCGCTTTCCTTGTCACCTTATGCTTCAAGTCAGGTAACCTGGGATGCACCTGCAGGCACCACAACCCACGATCAGATCTCGAAAACCTCTCAGCACCCTAAAACCCTAAACCCTAAATCAGACTGCACTCCAGAATACGCAAAAGCCAAATTGTATAACTCGGCGTGTTTCACTGACTGCCCATAACCTTGTACAAACAACAGAAATCCTCAAACTCGCTTGTTGATCAAAGTCATTCATACATCGACAGTTTCTATGATCAACTCACTGGTAACTAGTCCTGGTGATACCTTGTCAACTCTGTTGTCCCACCACTGGGAGGCGTCCGCAAAATACTCCTCCCAAAGTTGTTCAACTGTCTCCGTATTGCCTGAATTGAATGCAACATATTCCATCCATGTCAGTCTCGTTCTCTCCAGCCTGCATCAACCTCTTACTATCTTAAATGTGGCTTGCCACATAAAAACACTAGTTACCGCATTGTTTTCGTGTGTACGGAGGTCATGCCATATTCGCACATGTCACGTGCATTCTACGTACTAACATCAATGCAAAACAATACCTATCAATATGTACGATTTCTGTAACGTTATCAGTGTGGTTGTCATGCATTTTGGATCACATTTGTACGATTAAAGTACATAAACCATACGTTTTTAGTGAACATTGTAACGACAATGTTTTTGCATCAAACGTGTGGTAATACATGCGAATATAACACGAACCTATGAAATAGCATAAATTGTGTTGTATTCACAGACCTATGAATCTTGTAAATTAGAGATGGCAGACGGGCATTTGATACGAACCTGAAGCAGTGGCACTTTTGGAAGATCTCTTCCAAGCTGATGAATATGATGAACACCTCATGTGTCCGCTGCTTCTTCTTCCATGTGACCATGCGAGCACGGATAAAGAATATGGGAAGATAGGCCATGGAGACTTGAGGAATATGATTGCACCGACAGGATCCTGGTCACACAGCATTACAATAGTTTTATAAAAGTATACTGTAAAGAAGATTTCATATGTGGACACATAGAATACCAGCATGGTCACAGTAGCGCGTAATCACACAAGTCACAAGTCATTCCACCGCTTTTCTGTAACAGGTGCATGGTTAACCAGTGATTGTGTTTTTTCGTTTTTTCAAGGGAGTCCCATTGGCGATTTGAAAATTGAAACTTGAAAAATAGAAAGTATTTTTTGGTTATTTACAATATTTTTTTACTACAAATACATAGCTTTCTATAGAGTTCTTTGGAGCCCCTATACATAACAATGATAAGGGAAGATTATGGCGATCAATTCTCTATATTTTTACCCAATTTTTCGTATAGCAACATAGCAAGCCCATATTTCAAATAGCAAGTTGGCGATCAATATAGCCACAAAAAACCATTCGCTCACTCACCTGTGCACGAGCTCCACACACCAACCAAAAGCTCCTACTCCATTGCCCATACTGCAACAACTTCCCTCTGGAATATTGTAATGGAGTGGGCAATCCCAACACGGACTGCCTGCTGGAATCCACAGAGACAAAAAAATTGATCAATTACACTACTGTCCACGAGAGATACTCCGACAAAATTAGGGTTCTCTCATTGCAAACTCGGTCTGCAATTACGCAATGAAGTGGGCAATCCCATCACTGCCCGCCTGCATCTACGGGGACTAATTAATCAATTACATGACTGTCCACACAGATTGTTGGTTCTCCCCAGACGCTAAACCCTAAACCCTAAACCCTAACTCAAGTTATGGCGTCATAGGCACTAATCCCATCCTTTGTGTGTGGTCAGTTTCCGGAGCATGGGCACACCAGATTGAGACCAAGTGAGTCAAATCACAATCACTGCAAGCACACATAAAGACAGCCCCTGAAAATTTATTCTTAGTACCTACAAATGAACGACATTAGCTGAATTGATTCACAAGAACCGCCCGGGATTACAATGTTGTAGCACTTGTGCGAATATCCAACTGTTACACAATGATCGAGAGAGAGAGAGCCAAGGAGGTACTGATGACTGTGCAATTACAATTACCTGGCCAAGTGCTGCAAGTGCTGCATCGCAACAGAGCCCAAGTTGAAATGAAACCCCGCCAGGCACACCACATCACGAAACGAAAGTTCTTGTGGTGGCGTACTTGATAGAAACTGTATGGAAACCTTACCGCACTTTTGTTACGGCAGGCTTTGTCATTCTCGATTACATTCGTATACATTTCATTCAATGTAAAACAATTCTCGTATACATTCCATTCAATCGTATTGAACTTGTACAGTACTCATATCACTTTGTCAATAAGATTTTGTATAAATATAGTATCTATATTTAACTTTGTACTTCTGGTGTAATCGAGTTAACCAAAAACAAAAGAGGAGTTGAAGAGGAGTTTCCTCTCTATAATTGTATTTTCTGACAATCATTGTTTATGAATAATTTCCATGGTCGGGGCTCTTGGTTTGGGGCAGCGTGTGGGAACTAGAGGCGAGTTTTTGTATCATTAGTTTAACATTCTCTTACAGTGAAGTACCGTAGCTTCCTAGCAGCTTCCTAATAATTAATTAGAGTGCAAAAAACAGTTAGGCAACAAAAAAAGGAATATATTAAAATTAGGCAGTAGTATATTAAAAATTATTAAAATCGTTGGCCTTTTAATATTTTATATTTTTTTTGAACAAACCAGGTCAATAATTCCCAAAAAATTAGGCACCCTTTTAATTATTTATTTTCTGACCAAGCTGCTAGGAAGTTACGGTAAGTCAATAATCTTCTATCCTCTTTCATGAGATTTGTTTGTTGAATTTATTTTTGTTTGTTTCTTCTAGTTTATAGAGTATGATTTAGGGTTTAGGGTTTAGATATGCAAGTGAAACATATGTGCTTGAGGTTTAGGATTTGGATTTAGAAAAAACTTAGTGTAATGTTTTTTCAAGGGTGCCTACTTGACATTGTATGTAGGTAAGAGAATGGTGCTTTTAGTTGTAGTTTAGTTGAGGTTCAAGGATATAGGGATGCTAGTGAAACATATGTGCATGAAGTTTAGGGTATGGCAGACTTGCATGAGACAATGCTTCTTCAAGGTTGCCTACTTGACATTGTATGTATGTAAAATAATTGTGTTTTATACTCTTTAGTTGAGGGTTTGGCATTTAACAAATAAGCTAGAATCCTTGGAGCACTATAGAAAAAATTGAAGACCTATCTCTATTGAGAAGGGCAGCACTCTCCATCACTTCTCCAGTTTAGTAATTTAGTTTTAACAAAATATGGTTCAATTTTAACGAAATGTGCATTATAAATGGAGAGAAGACCATAGACAATATCATGGTATTCAGATCAATGAGGCATAGGTTGATGAGCACTATCAGGGTTTTGAGAGGGAGGAGGTATTTCTTGGCTTTGCTCAGAGGTATGTTGCATAACCCCCACTTGGACCACATCCTCTCTTATCATCTTTTCAAGTACGTGCCATGTTTTGGCCACGCCCTCACTTATCATCTTTTCATGTACGTGTGATGTTTTGGCAACACCCTCTCTTATCATATTTTGTAGCTTATTTTCCATTCCCGTTCCTGAAAAAGGTCAGTAATTAGTTAGAACATAATAAGGCCCACTTTATACACACGCTAGGGCTGGATGGAAGGCCGGCCCGATTCAATCCGGCCCAAGTTTGGAGTTCGGGCCAAGGAAAACCTTGTCCCAATTTCATCAAACCGGCCCAAAGATTTGGCGCCAAAATCATGCCACATAGGACGCCACATAGGAAAAATTGTTTGTTCCGGCCCGACCTTAGTATAAAGCCCTTGGGCCGAATTTGAAAGAATCGAGCGATCCTATTCATTGAAATTTGAAGAGTTTGGGCCGGCCCTCAATCCCGTCCCAAGTATAAAGTGGGCCTAAAAATAGGTCGAGGAAACTCAACCGTTGCACAAAAAATAATCAAGGGTTCCTGTAAATATCATGTAGCATTAAGAACCTCCTAAACATCAAGGTTTCTTATGAATTGTCATATATTGGTAAGATCATTCTAATTTAACCCTTAAAGGACCAAGGATTCATGGTTTTAAAATGACTAAATTCAATTGATCATATTGTGAAAAATATAATTCAGATGAGACCAAATTTTATATCACCGGGATCAATGAAGAATATTGTATGGGTTGGTCAAAATACAAATAAATTTGAATTAAAAAAAATCATATAAGACTTGCTCAAATATGCTAAAAAAAAACATGAGGTCCAATTTGGGCTTCTTGGTTAACCTTATGCTCAAAGTCTGTACAAGTGATGATGTCAAAAGCCTCGTTCCGACCCTGACAATATGATCACATTCAAGAATCAAATGCTAACTTTATACATGCTGCTTATCTCTTGCCCCTAAAAACTCATGCCCTTGTACAGATGATTTTTGTAGCATCATCTTTGGCTTGATACTTGCCACTCATCAACCAGCTTGGATAACTCATCTGGTGTCAAAAGTTCACCGAGGCCTTAATAGCGTCCAATATCTACCCAAACAAACAAACAAGTCAATAGCTGATATTTAGATGACGACAATGATAGATAGAAACTCCGGACCTCTTTCGAGGTTAGCTTGAATAAATTGTATGTTCGTAATGACAAAGTGTCATTGGTGCAAAACTACTCTCCTCTTACTAGAATAAATATTTTAGTGACCAGTAACCAAAATAGAAGTAATCGGAATGAAAATAATGACTCTCAGAGGTCATCATTCAAAACATTTTGTCCATGAGTTGCTCGTAACAAAGAAAGGGTTTCTGTGATTTCTTATTTAGACATTAGCCCATAACGTAAAATGTACTAGTGTGGCTATGTGCCATTGGCTTAGTGTTCTCCGTGATTTAGACATGTTTTTTTACTTTTTATTTTATTTATAGAATACTTATCCACAATTAAATTTTATTTATGGTGATGAAATTTGATAAAAATCCATAATAATGTATAGATTTGGGTGCATTTTTAGAATTCAATGTACATTTATGTTTAGGGATTTGAACTCAAGGAAACTCTAATATTTCTAAGGAAATAATTCTAAGGAAAGATGGAACTTTTACCTTGTTCTTAGTGGGCATGTAGAAAGGTTCAAATACCAAAGGAAATGGGGTGTCAAGGCCACAAACTCGTGATACAGGCGCCTCCAACTGAAACCCAAGTGCAAAGAAACATTTTATTAATTAAAGATGTTCTCGTAAAATGAAATGCTTTATAATATATACATCAGCTGTTAATTAATTAAGAAATTGCTAACGCAAGTCAGACGATTGGACTCAATAATAGATGCAAGAAACAATGAAGTAACAACATTTACCCCCCATCATCAGTCAAACCTCTCTGATTAATAATTATTGACCAAAAATTTATTTTTCTGATTTTCCATTCCAGGCATCAATCATAATATAAATAGCATTCCTAGAATATAATGTACAACTATTTTAGAGTTCAATTTCTTTTTTTTAAACTTCAATCAATCTAAGAAAAGATTTGGCGTTTAAGGGTTAAGAAAGAGCAAGAGCTCAAAAAGAGAGAAGAGTTTATACTCGCAAAAAGCAGCTTTCAGTGATAGAGGCTGCAATTTCAGCCCCAAATCCTCCGGTAAGTGGCGCCTCGTGACTCACCTGTCACCAATTGGAAGTGGTTTTAGGGTTTAGGGTTTAGGGTTTAGAGAAGAAAGAATTAAGCAAGACTACCACTACTCTTGGGGGACAATAGCATCACCATTCATCTATAGTATTGCAAGAGTATAAAGTTACCATTGTGCAACTTCCATCTTTTCACAAGGAAATACCACAATCTCCATCTTTCAACACTATTGATGAAAATCCACACTATTCAAAGAAAATCCAAAAAAGTAAATAAATAAAAACAATTGTTGTCACCATTAAATTGTTTGGCGTTGAAGTAAACAATAGTAGATCAACTTTATATCAATTTTTCAATGGGTGAGGTGTTAGTGAGGTCAATGATTTCAATGTTAATACCAAAATTCTCCGTCTTGATGAAAATCGACACTATATACAACATAAAAATTGACGGGCCCTAGATTCGGAATTAAAGATTCATTTCAATATAAATCAACATTATTTTGGGATAAGTCAACATTTTCTTCAAGGTAAATCTACACTTTCAAATCCAACTACCGTAGGTTGATAGCAGTTCCGGCACTTTTGAGAAATGACATCAACTTTTTGACCTACACGTCGACTCTTTCAGATGTCACAGCCAATCAAAAAGTGACACCTAGCAAATTCCTAAAATTTTGAATTACTTTGTGCCAGAACTGCTTTCAGTCTCCGGTATTCGAGCACCATTCCCCAGTGGTTAACATTGGCAAAGAGAATTCATAAAAAATAAAAATAAAATCGAAAATACATTTGGTGCCAACGCTATTAAGTTGAACAATAGTAGTGCTACTTGACATCAATTTTTGATTGGTGAGGAGTCAGTGGGGCCAAATTTTCTCAATGTTAACACCAGAGTTTGGTTACCATTGGGGTGGGGTGGAGATGGGGTTAGTTACTTAGAGCATGCTCACCCTTCTCCAGAATTTATTCCCAAAATTTTCATCCCGCTAATTTATCCCTCACCCACCCACAAAATTGTATCTCATCTTGTTGCACAATCCTAAACAAATATCAGATTGTCATGTGTTCCAACACAAGTCCCAAGCTATTATTCATTGTCAGACTTGCTAATCATAGTGGCAACTTGATTTAGAGGGGTTTATTGTGACATTAGTATATCTTGCAAATTTTCCGTCCTAGAGAACATATAGAGGTGTTGTCAGAAATTTTTCATCCATAACATTTTGGAAAGGGTGGATATAGGTGTGTAGGGTAGGCATGCTCTTACCAAGAGTCTGCCAGTTTTATTGACAGAAGCTTCAATGAGGTCCTTGTCCCAGGGGATAAGTGTCCTGAGGTCAATGAGCTCACAAGAAATGCCCTGCTTGCCAGCCTCCTCGCAGGCGTCTTCCATGATGGCCAATTGTGCTCCCCATCCCACCAGCGTGATGTCACTTCCCTTCCTAATCACCTGCATGTTCCTATTATTATTACTCTAAACCCTAATTTCAATTGAATTAAATCAGAGAGGATTTCAACGTACTTGTATATGCATTATTTGGACACCATATGAATAAGTAAAGAATTTTCAAACTGTTGAATATAGGTGCACCATAAATCGACACTAACTAGGTTTGGTGTACAGTCGGGTACAACATGCTTACGAATTTTTTCGGGCTTGAAATTTCAGCATAGTATGTAGGAACTTTGAGGAGCTGTAGGAGGTGCAAAAATGATTCAATTTTGAAACCAGTAGAGGACTAGAATAGGAATGTCCCTTTCAATTTGTAGGTCCATGGGTGCCATATCGAACACATTACAATTTAGGGAAGGGACATCAAGGGACTTTGTTTTCATGAGGGAGGAGTCAAAAAATTCGTAAGCAACTTGTACCCGACTGTACATGTTCATAGTGGATATTGTAATTTTGAAGCTAGATATTAGTTAGGATGTTGAGTAAATTCCTGGAGGTTTAGAATTCAACAAGTTTAATCAGAATTCAATGGTGTCAGAATGCAACAACTTGAGAATGCAAGGGTGTTTGTTTGTTACCTCAGCGCTGGAGAGAGGAAGAGTGTAGTCGTCCACAGGAACTTCCTCCACCGCCAACCGATACAGCCACTATCTTCCCCGACACAACACCATCCCAGAGCTCAGAAACCCTAAACCCTAAACCCTAAACCAACAACAGCAACAGATTCTTCATTTTCAGTCTCGTTGCAATAACCCTAAAGTAAGTTTGGGCAACTAACTGCACTGTACCTTGGGCTCGAAGAAGACGACGGGATTGGGGTCACGAATGGATGCCAGCAACAGCCCTTTCGCTTGCGCTGGACTCCTCGGTATCACCACCTGCTCAATTCAAAACCAACAAACACTTCATGAAGGAAGGATTCCAACAATCAAGCTCCCATAACATTCTATAATCCTACGTACGTTCTAGAATTAGTGCATGAACCAATCACAATCACTACACATGGGTAATCATTATTCACAAGGAACCCTGACCATATTACCAGGCCGTAATGAGTACAAGAATGATGGTGAATTCTTGGTAATCACTTGTTAAATTGAACAACCACTTGCAAAACTTGCTATAAACAACAATTTGGCATGAATGTTTACTTCCCAGTGAATTGAACAAGGTTCCTTGTGTATTGTCCATCAATCTAGGATACCAAGCCCTTCCTTGAATCAGCTATAGCGGGACTATCCTAACATGCAGCAACCTCTTGTTTCATCTACAACACCTCTTGCATCATCTGCCACCTGTCTCCATAGATACATATTGGCCATGAGGGTTATCTCATGTGGGATGAAATGATGTGGAATATTCCACATCGTTTCATCTTAGGCTCATCCACTACTAAATGTTATGATAGAGGCATCACTATATGTGGCTCATATTTTGTGGCTCTCTCACTTGCCCTGCAAAAACAACATTAAGTACAAGCCTGTTTCATCCAGTTTCTAGAGTAAGGGCTCATGCAGGCGTAAAGTGCGTATGCCCTTACATGCAAAGGATTGTTTTACATGACAAGCCTAGGCCAATTAAATCTAAAGCCAATTCACATGAAATATTAGCTCAGGCCAAGAAAGGAGGAAGCTCTGACACGGCCCGAGGGAAGTGAATTGGATTTCCATTCTGGTTCAACCCAATTTTCTTCTCTAGGACCATATCAGATTTTGTCTTTAGTGTATTAGAATATAATTTCAGGGAATGGCCTTGACTCCTTCATGTAAAGTCCTTGGGATTGATTTCGTGAATTCAACCAATCAACCACAAGGATTCAAGCATGTCAGAGCTCCAAATTGGCCTTGGCCCATCATATAAAGCGGGCCTTATATACATGTTGATTCTTTAGTCTCCTTTACGAGATGATTCCTATATCTCCCCTTACATGCCGTGTGACCAAAAAGGTATGATAGTAAGAGCCTCTCCCCATATAAGAGCACCCGGCCCTACTCTTGCAAAAAATAGACAAGCGGTCCACTATTCAATCTCCTATGATTCTCCTCTAACAAAAGTGAGAGCGGGTCTATGAAAGACAACGGCCTTGGTTAGAGGAAGTGCCAAGCCCGTCCTATCACTCTAGCACCCATTCTCTAATCCAAAGAATGGTGTAAAATTAGTGTATTCTCTCTCTGCAGAGCAAGCGCACGTCTCTCATGGAGAAGCTCCCAAAGCAACACAAATAATAGGATCAAAGAGGTTTTCCCTCATGGATCCGGATTGAATTTCTGGGAGACAAAAGGGAGGCCACTAGGTATGGAAGAGAATGTTATCACAAAGGCATACAAAAGCAAACCCGGGGAAGTCACTGTCAAAAATTTAGATAACCATGAAAGAACAAATATAGGGTGGTTTTTCATTCATTTGAGATAAAATTTATAAATTTTTAGAAGTAATATAGGGTGTTTTAAAACCAATTTGAGAAAATTTTATGAACATTCCTATAATATACTATGAATATACCCTAAATATATTATAAATAATATCATATTCCAATTATTTCATAGTCCCCCATTAAATACCCTATGTTCGCTCATGTATCCCAAAATTTACACTAAGTGACTTCCCCGAGATGCCAAGGACATGGCAGAAGAAACAACAGACCTTGATACCAGGGACATGGCAGAAGAAACAACAGACCTTGATACCAGGGACATGGCAGAAGAAACAACAGACCTTGATACCAGGGACATGGCAGAAGAAACAACAGACCTTGATACCAGGGACATGGCAGAAGAAACAACAGACCTTGATACCAGGGACATGGCAGAAGAAACAACAGACCTTGATACCAGGGACATGGCAGAAGAAACAACAGACCTTGATACCAGGGACATGGCAGAAGAAACAACAGACCTTGATACCAGGGACATGGCAGAAGAAAGCTTCGGGAGACTGAGAGTGGTAGTGTCCTCCATGTCCCACCGCTCCATAAGGCGCCCGCACAGTCAGCCCTGCCATTGGGATGTGTTTTTTCACCCATTTTGAGTAGGTCACATGGGGACTTTCTTTTCTCCGATTCTCTTTATTCTTCATCAACACACAATATTCTTCACTGATTCTACTGATATGAAACACTGGCTCCATCTCAAGTATAGTTTTCAAATTATGATCAATCAAATTGGTCATTTTAAACCATGAATGAATCCTATGTTCACGTTACAGAGACTTGTTGAGAGGGAGAGATCATTTACCTCCGCAATTGAAGAGATTCCCACTTCGGTATCGGTACTTTGCAGCCTCGTTTACAATCTAGATTTTTGCCACAAGAATGAAATTACATATCACAGCATTTGAAAATGTGACATGGTTCTTCACAGATTCTGGTGATCAATTAAACTTGGCCCTGTCTAAATTCTGGATAGTATTTGGAAATCATGAATTCGTCCTTTTAACCCCTAAAGGACCAAGAAGCCCAAATTGGGTTCCATGTTTTTCTTAATAGGTCCTATTTGGACTTCCTCTTGCTCAAATTTATCTGTTTTTTGATCAACACATGCAATGATCTTCACTAGTTTTGGCGATATAAAATGTGGTCCCATCTGAATTAAATCTTTTTCACAATATGATGGATTGAATTTGTCATTTTAAAACTTTGAATCCTTGGTCCCTAAACGTCCCATCGGGATAGTAGATGCACTGCAGTATAATTCTCATTTGCTACCAACAAGAAGCTCTAAATTGGGATCTCAATAGCTCACTAGAACCACATAGATCTAGATTCCAACTTCTCTTTTGAACTCAAACCCATTACAGGTGTGGATCCATTCCAAATAAAACCAAAATATATCATATTCTACTTGCCATAAAGGCATGTTCTGACGTACCTGGTCCAATGCAGGGAAGATGTAGTCAGCGAATTGGATTTCCGCTATGGCGGTATTGCCCATGGATGCCAATCCGATTCCAAACCCTAGAATCCCCTGCACACGGTGAATTCATGAGTTTTTTTGTTTGCTTCGGTGTTTCCGTCACGGCTATGGCGAATTAAGAACTGGAGCTTTGGCTATGGCGAAGAAAAACATACTTGTTCACAAAGCGGAGTGTTGAAGACACGGTGCTTTCCGAATCGGTCTCGTAATCCGGTTGTGCATCGAAACACGCCGCCGAATCCCACGTCTTCGCCAAACACATACGATCTACAGTAAGCAGCAAACACTGATGAGTATGTCAATGCATGATTCACGCCATGGCCAAAACAAACACTTGTGAAGACGAAAATATAAAAGAAAACAATCAGGATGCGTATGTATGCTTACTTGGGATCGGATTCCAACACTGTGAGGAGCGCTTGATTGACGGCGGAAAACAAGTTGAGCTTGTTGGTGGCTGGAATCGTCTTCTCCTCCTTCGGCAAATCTTTCGCCGTCATAAACGTCCGTTCGGTTTGCAAACGCCCCCGAAACGTCGATGAGGACGAAAGCCTCGAAACTAAAGACCGGCGCCCACCCATGATCGATCCAAATCGTGCGTGATTCGATCAGCAACGAAACATCTAAACAATTTGCTCCTTTGCGTTTAAATTGAACCCTCGATTGACGCTTCAATTGGCTATGGCGTCGAAATCGAAGGTAAATTAACAACCAAGCTTAGATTAAAACTCCCGGGCTAATTGTAATAGACTAGAAACACAAAAGAATGCAAATCGCTTCGTTCCAAACCGCGACAGAGATTCTACGCTGGGTATCCAAAACTGTGTTTCTTTTCACTGCTCAATTGTGTACTAGACGCTTGAATTCCTCCGGCGAAGAGAAAGGTGAATTCCGCGGCAATTCAAACGATGGAAAAAGAGACGCACGGGCTAATTGTGACAGGAAGAACTGAAAACCAAGATGTAATCGCGTATGATGAAGGTGAGGGAATTATTTTGTGGGCTTTCTTAGTTGTAGCTCCAAAAGTTTTGCAGCAGCATGCGAAGATGAAGGGCGTGGGCTAGCGTGTTGAGGGAGTGAATTGATGGTGAGGGATGAGGATTGATGGCGTGGAGTGAGTGAAGATCGTGTAGATCGATTGATTCGAGCGAAGCGGTAATAATTTCTGATTGCGGAGATTGAGAATCGGTAGCAAGTAGCAAGCAAGCGATGGAATGTTCATGTGAGAGATTGTCAGAGATTGCGACGGAAGAGCAGTCTGTGGGTCCTGCTGACGTTGGAGTCCACGAGGAAGCCATCCAGCTTGCCAGCTGAACCTCCCTACACCGAAATCACCATATACGTGAATAGCGTGGGTACATTCATCCATTTATACGAAGTTTCATCCAATTTGAACAATTTTCATCCAATTTGGAAGAGTTTACCGCATTATTTTGGAAAAATATATATTAGTGAAGCCTCTTGTATATGGTGATTTCGGTGTAGTCACTTACTAGTATATTACTAGTGTAATGCTGCTGATTGAGTCGCTCTTGATGGATCAGTCTTTGGTTGACACGTGTCATGGTTCACTTTTCCGTTCTTCAATTAGAACATTGTCACCAATAACTTTGAATTGCATTTTGAAAGTCATCCAAAAATTAGAGGGCATACCGATACCATGATGTTTCCCACCAACATCACATACATCAATTAGACTTTGAAAACACTGTCGGTAGTAATTGTCAGGTCACCACATATGAATTGTGCAATCATGATGTGCAATGAAGAAGAGAAAATACACTAGAGATATTCGTAAGCTCTACCAGTGAATCACTCTGAATTCTCTCCCCATCCTCACTTTTACAGACAAACAAAATGTATGGTGTTTTGAGATTTTGGGTGGTGCAAGATTCCGGCGCTATGAATAGCGTTGTAAGAGGGAATAGTTTGTAAGCTTCCAAAGCTTAAATAGTGGTGTCAGTGAGTGGCTAAAGACAGAGCAAGTAAGAAAAGCAAGCTCAATTCGACGCAATGAATATTGTTGTCAGTGGGTAGCTAAATTTGGAGCCAGGTCACGAGCTCCAACATTATTTCCGCAACGTGCATTCAAGCCCTCCACAAAAACTCAGTCATCATATTTCTCTTTCAACAGACAAAACTCATACTCTAATCATTTTGGCACCCGACACACTTTGATTTTCTTGGGATTTGACCAGGTATTTTGTTTGAAACAACACTACAATCCAGATTTTTGATTACTTTACTGATATCTATTTTATTATTGTATTTTGTGTCTCATTCATTGATATGTACACGTCCAAACATCCTGGTGTCGAAATTGAATCTCCACGTTAGATATTGAGGGATCCAAGTCACCCTAAACCAATCACAAGATGACACATGGCATTTTTAAATCATGATTAATTTATATCAAAACTAATTACAACGTAGGATGTTATTGTAGATGTCGGTTTGGGTCTTCCCATTGTTTACCAATTGCATGAATTAGTTGAGGACACCCAAAACTACATAGTTTTTATGATTAGTAGACATGTCAAATTTTTATGTTTTTTTGTTCACAAATGAAAAGAGATTTCAATGCACCAAAAATGCATCATTTGCATATTCTATACAAAAGTTATGAAGGGTTAAATGAAAATCACGTTAAGGCCTTGTTGAGGCCTTGTATAGAGCTATGATGCATTTGAAGCCTTCTATTGAACTATATGGCATCTAAACTAGTTAATTAGGAGTGAAAAGTAGAGCCCGTCAAGTGTCGTGTGACATCGGATCAAATTACTCATGCACGTGAACCAATACGGGTATACAATAGGGTTAAATCATTAGGTAGTATGCGTCCTTGGGACAAAGTCAAAAAATTGCTTGTCCCATGTCCAAAAGTTGTTTAGTTGAAAGGCAAAAGTTTTTGGTATTTCTTCATGGCAACGATCAACTAAACAAAACAACTCAAACCTTACTAGATTTTCTTACTCAAGCGAGTAACGAGTGGTCGCTTCTTACTTGTTTGAGTAAGAAAGTCCAGTAAAGTTTAAATTGTTTTGTTGTAGTAGATAATTGATAATCTTACTTGTTTGAGTAATAAAATCTAGTAAAGTTTGAGTTGTTTTGTTGAAGTGGATAATGGATAATACTTAGTATTCCACACTTTCAAAATCCATTTCTTACAAAACATCCTTTTCACATTGTCCACTTAAGAATGATTCAAAATATACCTTTTCACACAATGCTAATTAAATTAAGAAAATATTAATTTCACAAACAACGTACTATCCTAATACTCCCTATGTTCCAAAATAAAAGGCCCATGGGAACATTGCTTCCAATGTTCGAAGGTGCTCTTTTATTTCGGAACAAAAGGGAGTAGAACATAACCTCTTCCAGGCTTGTCACTATTGATGTGTCATGTTGTTTATCAAACATTCACAAGTTATTTTATATAACTGCAAACTTCCCAACAAACTCTTAGTTTCCCACATACAAGTGTTGTAGAACAAAACCTTTTACTATTCAAGTTTAAAAAAGTACAATTACCTAAAAGAGGTTATGTCATATAACTAGATCATGCCTAATGGTCCTCGCTAGTTATCTAGTCCATATATTATCTTATGCTCCTACTAGTATATTATCTATACATTTATTTTATTCCAGCAATATAATTTTAATTTTAAAACTTGTTCAAAATTTTACAATAAAAGAGATTGTGACATAGCTTTGCGATTATAGTGTCCTTGTTTGTATCAAATCACCCCTCGTCATAAGGTTCTTTAGCCCTTGCAGGGCTTCACCCTTTTGCTCTCATAGCATAAAAGTTAAAATATTCAAAATATGTGATTCTTGAGCCAGGGCTCCTCTGGACTTTCAACTCTCCACCATCATTCTTTAGGTATTACATGGCATTATTTAGAATTACATGGCATGTCCAATATTCCAAAATCCGCTACAATGATTCTCGAGCAACAATTCTTATTACTAGGTACAACTTACGAGGGCTAAAGAACTCCAACTCTAAATCCCCTACCTTGATGTTAATGCAAGACTATTTACCCATGGGCCCCATTTTCTGAAATTTTCATTTTAGACACCCTATGGTCTTTGTTTAGCAATTTTTTTTTGCAAAGTTGGGGTCTACAGCCCAACTCACTCTAGGAGGACCGCCTTGGGAATTTTAAACCCTTGGAAGAGGGGGTTACTTTTGAAAGTGGACCCTACATGCACAAAAATAGGGGGCAGTTTTTGTCCTCTTGCATTAACAGGATTTAGAGTCAGGGGGATAAAGAACCTTATGGTGAGATGCATTAATAATACTACAGTAAATGAACCCAGAAGGACAAATGCAATCAAGAATGTCACACTTCCACTTAAAACGTGGCGGCACAAACACTGTTCTTGATGACCTGACAAAAATCAGGACGCATGTCACTTCACAAATTATGACAATTGGTGTGACCCATGCGGAGCAATTAGTGTGGGGGGAAATTTAGGGTTTCATTAGTTTGTTGCAAGCACAAACGCCATGGTCGCCATGGCTGTGCAAATAATAATGGTGAGCTCCAAAGCTGTCCAAAAGTCTACCTAAGCTTATCCGTTTCCTAAACCTCACATCCTCACTCTCCAGTGGGAATCCAAAGCTGCAGCCTAAAACATTGCTAAATATTGTTGGTTTTGTCTTTCTTTTCAATAAGAGATACATTATTTTACAGAGATCGCACCAACCTTGAGGAGGATGATGAGGCTGGAGGCTTCACCAGCGCCCGCCCGTACGCAATGGGCAGCGTCGCAAGCTTCTTCCACTTGTTCACGTAGGCTCGCTTCGTGAAGTTGTCGTAGTCATTGGCCTCTACGGCGTCCAGAATTTGTTGGTACAACAGCAGAGCTGACCACACCTGCTTGACATCATTCAAATTAGATCACGGATTCGAATGATCATATTGTGTCATGTCATGTGAGAATGAATACGTTCTTGGTTTTTCACATGACATAAAATGTAGCCATGTATCCAAATTTATTGTTCTCACAGTATGATCATGTCATGTCATGTCCTGTGAGAATAATCACGGATTCATGGTCTGACATTTGGATATGGCTGCATCTCATGTCACTAGAATCAGTGAAAAACCGAGAATGTGTTTGTCAATAAATAAATAAAATCACACAAAAGGAAGACTCCATATGACGTATGGAAAAACAAACATGAGAGGTCCCAGTTTAAACCTCATTGAAATACACTACTCACTGTACCTCTTTAATATGATCTCTGAAACTACATTCTAAAAGATCTTCAACACCTTGTCAATGACTGATGCACAGTTCTCACACATTCAACTATGTTCTTGGCGCTATCATATTAACCCCTGAAGGATCAAAGATTCATGGATTTAAAGTGCCAAATTCAATCATTCATATTATGAAAAATACAATTCAGGTCGTACCAAATTTCATATCACCGGAATCAATGAAGAACATTGCATGTGGTGATCAAAAACACAAATGAATTTGAACAAAAGTTACTCCACATAGGACATACTAAAAAAATTCAAAAAGCTACTAAAGAGGTCAGGGTGTAGAGAAGATTGATCATGTGAGAGGTGAAGGACGACTTACTGGCCAGCGGCTGTCATTGTCTAATTCACGCACACTGTTCTCTGCTTGTTGAAAGAACACACGCGCTCTCTTGATTTGGTCTTTCATGAACGCCCTCCACTTGTCGGTGACTTTGCCAGCCATGATGTCTTCATCTGTCAAGCCAAAACGAGCCAGTTCGTCTTGTGGCAGGTAAATTCTTCCCCTCCGAGCACTGTCATGGAAAAGTCCACAGCATCGTCAGCATCTTTCATGTGACTAAAGGCACTCACCAACACTGGAATGGCTCGAAATAGAAGCGATCAGTTTCCTTGTAGTGATTCAAATAAACTTAGATCTTTCTAAAAAAACAAACAATTTAGTGCTGATCCATTTAGTGGTAGTGGACAGACTGTGCAGATTAAATGCATGTGGCATGGTGTGGAATGATGTACTCACTCTTCTCCAACGTCACGAAGGATATTGGTGAGCTGATTAGCAATCCCTAAAGCTAAGGCCCCGTTGTACACACTTTGCGTGGTGGCCTTAGACTGGGGATCAATGCCCATGACAGGGACGCTCATCAAACCCACCGTGCCT
The DNA here is from genome assembly GCA_022496805.1 of Pohlia nutans. Classification (NCBI taxonomy): domain Eukaryota; kingdom Viridiplantae; phylum Streptophyta; class Bryopsida; order Bryales; family Mniaceae; genus Pohlia; species Pohlia nutans. The sequence goes on from CM040105.1 coordinate 4,322,999, forward strand.
GCCACGTTGTAGCAGTACATGTAGAGCTCATCGAAATTCGCGTACCGGGATTTCACCAAGTCCATCCTCATCCCATCTATCATATCTCTGAACGGCTGCCAATGCATCATCAATCAATGAACACCCATTCAGTACCATTTCTACGACTTCAAACATGATTGATTGTGCTTGTACAAACACCAAATTCAATAAACACACAAACGACGTTTGAAAAGCTCACTATTCTCATCGAGCAGTTTCTTGCACAAGAATTATCATGAACGATATTAAGAAAGAGCGTGAACAATTTTCTGGCCGAACTACCTCAACCACAATTAATGTGATGTTAAAAGTTATATAGATAGAATGAGATACAATCCAAACCTCTAAAATGGCGTTTAAGAGACACCATTTTAGAAATAAGTGAGCATGTCGTTATGACTGAAATTCCACAGAAGGATGAGCATGTCGTTACGACTGATATTCCTAACTCTCACATGAAAAGAGGAGCAGAAATACTACACTCAGAACTCTTTTATATCACCCCTTTGGTGACCAACGTGTAAGAGTTCAGAACTTGCCATGTGGAAAGTGTCCAATTACATGTGTACACCATAGCAAATATTCTGTGCAGATACTGGAATGTAATATTGGAGAATGTGATAATAACGAGTTCAAAGTGTTGCATAATACCATTGACTTGTCAAGCATTCAAATCCTGGTGGTAAGATAAAAAGAGGGTTGTGTGTAAATGCAACAGTTTATAGTACCTGAATATCAACTGGAAATTTGGAGACGGTGTCGGCAAGAGCCGCGTCGAGCATGTCGTAAGGCTGTCCGTGGAAGATGTCCTCTAATCGGTCTTCCCACCTGTCGAGCGCGGTGGGCGTGATGCGAGACGCGTTTGGTCCATCAACGAGCTCATCCGTTCTTCGGCACCACACGTAGATAGCCCAGATCGCACGCTGCCTCTCAGGAGTCATCAGCTTGGTTCCTGTAGTACAGGGGGAAACGAAAAATACAATACAAAATTATAAGATGGACATTGTGTATGAACAGTGCAGCTCGCATTCCAATGCACAGATGCCAACAAACAACTGCACAGCGCCTCCCTACGTGGCGAGCAACACGAAATTATGTACAGAACCCCACAGGCAAGTACTGAAGTAAACAGTTATCTCATGTGCACAACATTCTCCACAAGAAGTCCTCTCCATCAGTTTAAAACGAATTCAGTTCGTAAACGCCACCAGAGTTTGGAATGGAGTACGAGTTTGGTTGTCAAAGACAAAGAAAACTGTCCAAAACCAGTGAGAGTTTCGGTTCTTGTTGGTGGCTAGCTCTATGGATGCATCCAAACAACTGCAGCGCCTCCCTACGTGGCGAGCAACACGACGCCATGACCGGGACCCCACAGGCAAGTACTGAAGTAATCTTGTAAACAAGAACCAGTTCTCCACAAAAAAACCTCTCCACCGATTTGAAAGGAATTCAGTTTGTAAACTCCACAATAGTTTGGAATGGAGTACGAGTTTGGTTGTCAAAAGCAAAGAAAACTGTACAAAATCAGTCAGAGTTTCGGCTATGGCGAGTTGGCTATGGCGTTGGCGAGTTGTGAGTCCTTACCGAGATAGAAGGTTTTGGCATACTCGGCGCAAACTTCGCCGCAGCGGACATACGCGTCGTCCAGCATCTCCACGGTGCTGACGGGCGTGAGGTCGGGGCGGACATCGTCCAAAGAGGAACCACCGCGTCGCGACTGCTCGTGTTCCACGATAGCCACCTGCTTGGCCACAGCCTCGTACACCTTCTGCTCGGCCGAGAGGAAGTCGCGTCCCAGAGGCTCCGAAAGCGTGCTGGACTGACCGCGCACGTCACGGCTCTTATCGCGTACACTCACTGCCCGGCACGTCACGCGGCGGACTGCATCGCTGCTGGAACTCGTCCCCGCGACGACACTGGCAGTACTGTCGCCCCAGCAGAAACACGCCGCGCCTCGTAATCCCACAGTCTGCATTGCAAACTCCCCTCTCTGCAAATCACTCTCCCAGGCTCACAAACAACAAATCACCACACCTAGCTTGTGATCTTCTTTAACTACTCCACCCACATTGACCAACACTGCCCGATTCTCCGCGAGTACCGCATTCATCAGCGTCGACAACAGATCTTCTGACACTAGAACGCTGCAATCGAGAAGATGAAGTTACTGGTTTGCAGTGTTGACTCATCAGCTGCGAGACTGGATTCTTCACTGGACTAACGATAGATTGAAAACATTGACTAGATTGATGAGGTACTAGACGAGCACTGGTGTTGGAAAAGCAAAAAAGATATCGATAGAGAGGCGGAATGGGAGAAGTGGGCCGTCTCAGCGAGTGATCATGTGGATGCAGATGCTTGAGCCACGTAGTGGGATATGAGTGGCTCACTATTGATCGCCCTCTATCCCCCTATCCAAGGTTGCCTCTCTGGGGCCCCCCATTCCTGGAGGTAACCCTTTTATACTTTTCTGTGAGCAGTGAAACTCAACCATGCATGTATGCATGCATGAATGGCCAACTCATTTGTACTCTTACCTTGTACAGTACTGTACATTCAAGCTCTGGTTGAGTTAGTTATGTTTGGACCATACGTGGTCACTTTGGACTCCCGTCGTAAGCTGCCTTGTATTTTCCTTGCAAATTCTCCTGTACCTATGGTGCCTCTATTCAACAATGGTGTCTTTGAACGAACTCGGTTTCACATGGATGTGGCGGCACTGAGTTCGTTTTAATATCATTGGCCAACATCAAAAGTAGCCGCTAAGACATGGTCTCCTTTGCTACAATATGACATGGACTATTGGTAGCGGTGAATAGCGTTTTGGGAAGTTTGAGTTCCAATTGCTTGGAAGCGAGGTCGACCTTCAACCTTCAATTTTAACCAATGAAATCTTATGTTTTTTGTGTATCTTTCTCAAATCTTTTGCTTTTATGTATCTTTCTCAAATCTTGTGTTTTTCGGTATCGTTTTGTTATGCTATAAAAGATGAAGAAGAAGCTTTGTTGTGGGTGCTTCTTGTAAGAGGTGACTAGTTCTAATGTAGTAGCATTTAGGGTTCTCAACGAAGTAGAGTCCTACCTATACCTACAAATTCTTCTCGGACCATAGCCTTGGCTACCCACGTCATGGGTATCATGGCCTATCATGTGAGTCATGGCCTATCGTGTGAAAGGACCCTAAATGCACATTGTCCCATAGAAATAGGATGTTGTTGGATGTACCCACATGGCATTCGTACGAGTTGTGACAAATGATTTAATTATTTGGGGTTACCTCATGTACGTGCACCCATAATCGTAACTAATGAAAAATGAGCATATTTAAAATGCAATTTTTCATTTGATATAATTGGCAAGTAAAACTATAAAAGAGGCTTCCAACACATTTTAGCATACAATATTTGGACATTGTATGAACAAGTAATGAATTCTCATAGTATTGCCTTTAAGTGTATTCAAAATCAACCCTAGGCTCTCATGGTTTGATTGTGCACATCTTGTGCAATCAATATTTAAGTTTCAGTGTTACTTATGGGTCTAATTGTAGGGGTCGCTTTTTTTAGATATGATCCATTTTGGATATACATGTATTAGACAAATTTGTGGTTTACATTTAATGTCCGTGTGACATGTGACGATAAATTTCAATTAGCTATGCGGGAATTTCAAACCCTTGGAAGAGGGGGTTATTTTTTAAGGTGGGCCCCAACATGCACAAAATAGGGGGCACGTTTTGTCTTCTTGCATTAACGTCGAGGAGGGGGATTTAGAGTCGGGGCCAATGTACAGGGAGATTCAGCAGTTAATGTAAAATCAACCAAATGAAAGTGTCAAATTACCGGTTGAAACTCAATTAGGCTAAATTTGTGATACTCGGGTGCTACCTAGGTAACACTTATGGCCTCCTTCCATGTAGAGTCGGGCCGGTTCTAAAATTTAGCTCTCTACCAATTAAAATAGCACAGACTACTTCCATGCACCCTCGGTAGAACAATCCAATAGATAAAATTAGAGATTCTCCATAAAGCAACCAATCACGTAGCCCACCAATGGCATGGTGAAGTGGGTGACTTTGCAAGCCGCTTTTAACGCTCACAGAGCATGTTTGGAAGTTGGGACCTCATTTTTTGTCCTTTAGCTGTATTCACCGAACCGATGCTCACATGGAAGCCTGCTAAGCATGATGGGTTCTTGTTTAAAACCGGTTGCTTTTGTAAAAAAATGGATTTTAGCTGGTTCCCTTGGAAAACTCTCCGTTCAGTGCCACCTACACCCCAGTCCTGCTTCAGATGCGCAATTCCCAAAGCATCATTCTCTTCATTTGAACCCGGCTCCTAACTTTTGTAGACGGCACTTTCCACCTGCAGTACACACAGCCAGTGAAGGCCGAGCAGTGTGCACTTCACTGGACGAGATCCAAAGCTCAGTCCTCGGTGGAAAGATCGAAATGCTGAGATGGCTGGAGCTCCTGCTTTTTAGGGTTGAAAACATACATGCTTGGCCCAAATAATTTTGTGCATCCTCTCATTGCCAGCCACAACTGCAGGCGCGAAAGGCAGGGCCATTGCATTGCCAGACGGTGGATTTCTACCACATGTGGCCATCCTCACTCGCTTTTCTATTTTGTCGCCAATCTCTCTCAGGCTTCCGCTCTTTTGCAAATTTTAGAACATAACTGATGAAATTCAATGAACTATGAATGTCGATGGACGAAACTGAATGAATGACAAAGGAATGCAGATGGGCGGATGACGGAATGGAATTGCGAGGGATTGCGAGGCGGGTATCCGACCCCAGCATCACGAGGCGAGGCGGGTATCCGACCCCAGCATCACGAGGCGAGGCGGGTATCCAACCCAAGCATCACGAGGCGAGGCGGGTATCAACCCCAACATTGGCGAGCGAGGCTGGCCCAACTCTTCGGTGCCGAGGTTTGCCTCTGGTCTCATCACTCCAAGATCCCTCGAGCAAATTCCCATGATCAATTTTTTGTTGCTACTTCAGATACATTTCTTGTAAACTCACTTTAAGGATACATCTTTCCATTGATATCGTTGATTTTTCCGTCTGGTATGATCTCTTAGTATTCATTCTCGCACCACTCTAAACCCTAAACCCTAAATCCGAACTCCAACTATTTGATGCTATTTCAGATACAGTTTTTGCAGTTGTTTTGTTACAGCTTTCCACCGACACCGCTGATTTTTCTATCTGGTACGATATCTCTTGTTATTCATTCTCGAACCACCCTAAACCCTAAATTCGAGGAGTGTGAAGTCGTTAATTTCTGAATCGTGTTCTGGCAGGGGTCACTGGGAATTGGAATAAATGGCGACCAAGAAGGCGGTAGGCAGGATCGTACACTTCGCCAATCTGCCGTTGAAGTTGCTCATCCCGAGCTCGCGGGAGAATATCACAGAAGTGGCGTTTAAAACCATCCCGAGTGCTTCTAAGGTTAGCGATTCCATCCCTCAACATGGTAGAGTTAAGTCGGTTCTCCTATTTCTACGTCAGTAATAACTCGAACGGTTCTTCTTAACATATTTCAACCTTTCTATGTGTACTTACTACAGTTTCTTAAAACAGAATTGAAAGAACCGAAATGTAAGGCATTCTAAAACGAAATATAGAAAGCGGGGGACTCCGTTTTGTCGGTATTGGAACCAGTGTTTTTTTTTCTGGTCAGGAGACAGTTTAGCAGTTTTGCTACATTTCCATGGCTTCAAGAGCAATCCAGGCTCCTTGGATGCTCTTTTCATATTAATATAGAGCTAATACACGTGTGCTACTTAGGCAATACCTGGGTGATACCTAGGTTTAACGAGGCTACACATCTTGACTCCATGTAGGAAACCTGGCTATTATTCCTTCTTTTTTTTCAAAAATTCTTTGTATCAATTAGCCAGCTCAAATTTTATGTAGCAATTTGGCTTAAATTATCAACAAAAGGAATCACTGATTGGAACCTGATCTTGAATGTTTGAGGATAGATAGTTTCGGGACTGGTTTTTAGGTGATTTCTTGTTCATGGCTGCATTGCTGAGTCATGGAAGTTGAAAATGCATTGTACAGATAGAGATCAAGAGAGTGCTGGAAAGCTTATATGGATTGCAAGTGGCGAAGGTGAATACGCTCAATATGGAGGGCAAGAAGAAACGCGCCAAGGGGAGTCTGGCGTTTTATCGGAGACCTGATTACAAGAAGGCGTATGTGACATTGAAGGAACCCGTCTCGTTGCCTGCTCATCTCTTTCCCTTGAATATGATGGAAGAAGAGAAAGTACCCGAGGGCAAGGAGGCAAACAGGCGATCCAAGCAATGAGACAGTTTGGTTTGCGTCTTATTCCTGATTAACTAGATATGTGACATGCATTCTGGGACCTCTACATGCTGCTGCTTTGAGGTTCATCTATTTTGGGATATTATTATAATACTGAATTTAGAGGAGTAATTGTCACATGTCCCTTGACAATCTACCGATTCTTTGGTGTTTCAGTGAGTAACGAATATTTCCTTCAAATCAAATCTTTCCTTCGTTGCAGCGTCCTTCAATTTTGTCATTTGTTGCACTGTCCTCAGTAGCCAATACTCCTATGACCTTATGCATAGTGCTCCATATTGCATGGGTCCGGAGTGGTGAAAAGCACCACGAGATGTTGCCTGGAGTGAACTTTTAGGGTTTTTAATTCCCAAATTTTGTAGTGAAGTTAACCCCTAAAGGACCATGAAGTCCAAATTGGGCCTCAGGTTTTTATTGTTCAAATTTATTTGTTGTTTGACCAACACATGCAATGTTCTTCACTGATTCTGGTGATAAAAAAATTTGGTCCTATCTCTGAATTATATTTTTCACAGTATGATCGATTGAATCTGTCATTTAATTGGATGTACTAAGACAATCTAGTTTGCTAATGCTGATGTGTCTTTCCTATTAGTCTTTTGCTGCAGTCGGAGTGAATGTTCCTTAGGCACTACTCCCTCTGTTCGGAAATAACTGTTCTAGTTTTTTAAATAATTCAACTCAACGCTATTTTTTTCCCCGGAAAAAGCCGACTCAGTAATTGAAAAATGGTCTATTTTTGCAATTTTTGTGTCACTCTCATTGTCCGCCCCATTTGAAGTGGACGGGGCTCACGCTTGAAGTATAAAACATAGGTCAAATACTACAAAGAAAGAAATGTCAAAAACTAGGACAATTATTTTTGGACAGAGGGAGTATAAATGTTTGGATGTAAAACCATGTTGAACTCAGAGGACTTTGTGGGCTTCTAGCTGGTCTTGAGTGGGACTTTTGACCCAGAATGTAGCTCTGCCTACTGTAAGTTGTTCATTGATGCACTACTACTGCAGTACCATAGTAGGGTCGCCACCCCACGAACGAATATTTAATATTTTTTGAAATATATGGTTCGTTCTTCAACAAATGAATTTCTTGATTTTTGTTTTTTAGTAGAAGAAATGATTAAAAATGGCCCAAAATGACCCAAAATGGCCCTAAATAGCTTAGCTTATCAACATACAGCTAAAAATAATTTATTCTATTTCCGTTTCTTGGTCCTCATAATATCTGATTTTTGAAGTTCTTTTTTTTTAATTATTTTTTGGCAACCCTACTATGATACTACGGTAGTGTGTTAACCCTTAGCCCTTAAATGTCAAAGTAAGCCCCATGGGCTTATTCATGAGAGAATAATGAAGAAAAAAGTGGATTTTCTCAACCAAATCAAGCGAGGATTGGTGCGTTGAAAAGCTATTGAAAAAGCAATTTAGATTCCAAATTTGCGCCTCATTTGGGAGATTGTGGAATCATTGACAAGCAATCAAAGTTATCAAAATGAACAGGAGTTGAGGTTGGGGCAACTGAGATCGTTTCTTGAAAAGTGCCGCAGTGCTACAGTGCTGGCTAGCAGACTTGATTTTTCATTTTTTTTTGTTTTTTTTAATTTTAATTATTTTTTCAGGAAAAATGTAAATAATTATGATGAACAACAAGGTGTAGGTGGCATGCTTATTGGGCTCACATTAAAAGAAATTCAATAGAAAAACTTTTTTTGTAGTGTATATTGGAATTTTAGGGTTTTAAGCTTTAAAGTGCTTTAAAGAATGCAATTTTAACAATTTTGAAAAATGGTAAATTGGGTTAGAAAGTAAACGATAACCCCCACACTTTCTTAGTTAGGACCATTTTCAAATGAAATTAAGAACTAGGTGAAAATTAATGTTTGACTAAAAAAACGACCAAACATGGTCCCACGGGGCTCCTTGCATGCTTAGGGGTTAATGTTGTCCAACTTGATGGCCCTCTGATGCAATTGTTACCACCTTACAGGCTCCACATTGACAAACCCTACTTGCTGCCAAATTGAAAAAATACGAAAGTACTGAAAAATACAAAATTTGTGTTTTCAGTGACCAAATGGAACATACAGATTGTAGTTTATTAGAGTTTGACTTGCATGGTTGTAGGCCCAGGCATTTCGAGGTTAACCCCTAAGTGCCCAAGGGTTTTCTTAACCCTTAAGCGTCCACACTACATTTATCGGAACAAACCTCATCAATTTCTAACATTTTGAAATGTACTATATTTTTTTGGTATTTTTTCTCATATAGTTTATAGTTAAACCAATTTACATTGATTTCTTTTCACAATTTTTTAAAAATAAATATGAATTTTATTAGATTTTTCAAATTTTTCTCTTGTAATAGTCATAGTAATTACTAAAATTACTTAAATAGTAAATAAATAATAATAAAACACAATAATAAAATAATAAAATCTATTTTATGATTTTTTTCGGCTAACCTTGCTCTTGGGGTATGGTACCAACTCAATGCATTAGCTATTGAATGAATAATCAAGTAGCTACAAATTAAAGTTTAACTTCAAATGTGAATGTATTCATATTCTAGAATTCAAGGGCCTTGGAACATAAAGTCACCATGTCATTGTAATATTCAGTTTATGATCTAAAATACATGACCTATAATTACCTGAATAAGCATTTGAACATGATTCCTATTACTCCATCTTCCCATAATAGATGATGGCTTTGAGGAAAAAAGAAATACTCCAAATTACTTGATACAAATCATTTATTCAATTTGAAGTTATTGTCTTACAAATTCTAACAAATAAAAACTACAAGACAGGTGCACTTTTCTGAAATTTTACCCCCTTCAAATTTCATATAATTATTCTCATTTTTTAAATAGCAACAACACGTTCATTCATATCAAATTTGCCATGTATTAAAAGAAAATTAAATATAATGTGCAATATTAATTTATTACAATCTGATAGAAAATCAAAACAAAACGTTTCATTTCATATAAAAAAGAAGGCACACACTACAAAATATATAATATTTTCACTATCCTACTACATCAAAGGGTTCTCCCTTGAGTACTTTCTCAATCTGTACTACTGTTCTACCTCTTGAGTTTCATGAATTAGTTGAGAAGACCGAGTTTCTACCTCCTCTCTTCTTTCACTCTCCAACTGTTGCTCCCCAAGCAGTGCTCTAATCTGTGAAGGGATCCCAAGATCATCATAATCCAACGCTCCCATGACCATGGTTTCCGCCACCGGAGAGTGAATGCTACCCGCGTCTAAGCCACCTTCTAAAATAGAGGCGACATGTTCATATGTGTAGTTATCATCTTCTCCTAAATGACGATACTTCACTCCCTCGAGGTCATGGTATAATTCGTCAACTCCAAGCGTCATATGAATAGAGGTTCAATGTCAAGGCCCATGCAAATAATAGCGTCGTAGACTCCGTACCAGTAGTCACTCCATGTGAAGGTAACACCACTAAGACTGAAACTTAAATATTGAGATACATACAATATTGACCCATAATTTATGTTCGAGACTAAAATTTAAATAATTCACATTGAATAGAGGTTCTTAGGAAAATAAAATAAAATATAGCAGCGCATACTTTAAATTCATGGCACCGAACATTAAATATACATGGCTTCAAGTTGTAGAGGCTCAAATTTGGGCTTGAGGTTTGTATTGAATAAATCTAAGTCAAATTTGGACTTTTTTAACTAAACAACTACATTTACCAAATCACTTTTATAATTTCAAAAAATCCAAGATGGAATTTCAAGGCCAATAATTCCTAGAGACCGTAATGTTATGTATTGCTTACAAATGTCGGAAATATCCAGTAAATTCGTGTGGGCATTGCAAAATATGCTAAAATTAGGTGATTTTAATTATAAAGCTTGGAACCCAACATGAAATTTGTGTGCCCTAACCTCTAGGGGGCCTAACGCGGTGTTTGTTTTTTGAATTGCGGAAATTAACATCAAATTTGAGCATGTATGGCAAAACATGCAAAATTTAGCATTTATTGATTATAAATCTCGGAACCCAACATGAAATTTAGGTGCCCCTAACCTCTAGGGGCCCTAACGTGAAGTTTGTTTTTCAAATTGCGGAAATCTACATCAAATTTCATCTTGTATGGTATATTATGCTATACTTAGTAGATTTAAATAGAAATTCTGTACACCAAACATGAAATTTGGGTGCCCCTAGCCTCTAGGGGTTCTGACATGGAGTTTGTGTTTTGAATTAACCCTTAAATGCGCAGATGTACGTTTGAAGGAAGTGAATACAAGGAGGTCTTTTTGGTAATGCCAATAAGTTAATGCCCCAAAAATGACTTTTTGAACCTGAAATTTTTTCGCCACACATGCGTATGGAACAATGAGATGTGGGAATTTTGGTAGAATTTTGTGAGATGATTTAGTTCACCAAAGAATTACTTATATGCGTGCATTCTAGAGGAATATCTACACTGGTATTTATACAAATACGTATAAACAACCATTCATCAGGCCACAAAATCTACAAAAATATTCCATTTATTTTTTTGAAAAGTCCACAATTCTCTACATTACAATGCACAGAACTTTGATGTTCAACATCCAGTTCAATTCAGCCATTAGCCACAAGTTTTTCACAATATGAGCTGAACCATGGACCACTATGGTCCACCTGCGCACTTAAGGGTTAAAGAAATTTATTAAAAATTTGAGTTCCTAAGACTAAATATAGTAAATTTATCAGATGGTGCCTATATGTTTGATCCAAATTTGATGTTCAAAATGCAATTGTACATTACTACGTGTAATTAAAAGTAAGATAAAATGATTTGAGGTAAAACAATTAATAAATGGGACGTTTTCGAAAATAAATGGATTTCCGAAAAGAATGTTTACCTCAACTTGTGATGCATCACGATGTTTGCTCCAATCAAGCACGCATACAAAATATTAAAGAAAACAACGTAAAAATCATCGTAGATATGCATTTTTAATTTTTTTGGAAAAAAGAATATCACCTATATATCCTAGAATGCCTATATATTGAGCTTTACAACCCTAACTAGTGTGATTTGCAAAACAAAATGTAGTAAGAGCATTATTTCTGAGAGGTAAAATGTGAAATGTGTGAACTATGAAGTGGGGTGAGCCTTAAATTCTTGAAAAACCGATAATGGGGTTTTAAAGAAACCGTTTTATACTTGAACGCGCCTTCCCAAAGGACGCACATGCCAACCTCTCTGAGGTCCGCGGGGTTGGCAAGGGTCAGCCAAGGCCATTGGCCTTGCCCAGCCGGCCCTACGGCCCGCTCTATCTCGCCTGAGCATCGGGTGGGCCGCTGCAGCTGTTGCAATTGCAATTTTATTTCTTTTAAATTTATTTGATTTTAAATGTTTTTAAATTGTTTTTTTGTTTTTGTGATTTTGTAATTTATTATTATCATTATCATTATTATTATTTTTTATTTGTTTTGCTTTGTAATTTTCTGTTTTTTTTCCTATTTATTTTCTTGGTATCTTTTGTTTTAAGTAATTTTTTTTCCCTAGGTCTATTTTGAAATTTCAATTTTTACCAAATAAATAATTTCAATTTCAATTTCTCTCTTCCAAATTTTCTTCTTCCTTTTCTTCGATCATTTATTCATTTTTAATTTATTTTGGCATTCTATGTTTTTAGTTTTTTGATTCATCAACAAGTAAATAAATGTAGTAGTAGAATGTACATAGCATAATACCGCAGTGTATAAGAGCATGCTTTTGAAAAGTGGACCAAACAATTATCTTCATTCGGATCCTTTTTTCCTAAGCAATGAGAGAATGCCATTTGTATTTCATGAATTTTGGGGTTACCGTGTCATTGCCACGTATACTAAGTTTATCATTATATGTGGGGAAGGTGCTAGAGTTTGGACAAGGCAAATGGGCTACAAAGATGAAGGTTGTATAGTGTTGATCGACGAGAGGACGGGAAATGCAAGACGAGCGGGGATTTAGTAAAGCAAAGTATACGAATTGCATGGAAGCATTGTGGGAGCCATTTGGTGAGGGACACGAATTAGTTGTAAAAAACGTGGCTATATTCTCATAGAAAAACGTGCCAGTAAGAACAAGGGATGGGCTTGTATAAGAGAACAATGTGCGAGTACATGGCGAGTTGACATAGGCAAAGATCAAAATTTCAACAAAGGCAAAACCACATTTGGTGGAGTATATTGCACTCAATTGGAAGAAATGAACAATGAACGTTTTCAAAATGACTTAAATGCATATTAATAGGTTTAGTACATCATATGAGCTGCATTATGTAGCAGCAATAGCCATATAGTATAGCGCAACGTGTATTACTCGGTTGATTGTGCATGGGTGCATTGAATGACTTGATGCTTTGGTAGAAAATGCAGATAACTTTGTATCCATTTTGGACTACTCCTTAATATATTGTTTTGTAGTAAATAAAGTACCAACATAACATTTAATGCATGTGTGACCAAATTTTACATGATTGGAGTAAGTTGAAACTCCCAAAATGCCTACTTTAACACTTCATCAATCTTCCTATATTTTTTTACAATAATGGTAAACATTTATATAGTGTGAAATGTCGACAAATTAGTATGGATCCCTTTAATACCCCTTATATAAATGATCACTTATATCCCTTTATATTAGAGGGGTTACAGCCACACAATGATTCACACAATGATTCACTTGTGGGCTGTATCGTAAAAAAAAAAAAAAAACACTACAACCAGGGAGGTTGCTAGTTCTTTCTTAGCATTGATTTGAAAAGTACATTTCATGTGTAAAGGTCAAGGACCTCGAATTGAAAACTCTTCAAATACAAAATTGTAATATTAGATTGAGCTCTGCAGTGCAATGCTAAGGTTGGATGTCCTAAAACCACCAACTTAAGAAATATGGTCTCATTTTAACAAGGTTATTTATGAGAATTTTTTTTCGGTCATTTGGAAGAAGATTTCTCACGGAATGCACAAATTTTTGCAATTTAACCCCTAAAGGACCAACTGTCCTAACTAGGACATTTAGAGAACCGGGTAGGTTCCGGTGAACACATTCTTAATCGAATTTGAAGGAAATTTAATAGTGGATTCCCCAATGTGCCACAAAAATGGGGATTCTTTTTTTTTTTGAATTCCGACACCGTATATGGAAGTTATGAGGAAAAATGTGTTTTTTTCGGGAGAAACGGCATTACGGGGCAGTAGAGAAATAGTTGAATTTTAGGGGAGGCAACAAGATGGGTGGCATGTGGAAAATGGGGTGGACTGTTGGGGGCAAAAGACCACCCCATTTTCCAAATTCATTGAAAAAAAATTAAAAAATAATATTTTTTATAAATTTAAAATTATTTTCTATAAATAAAAATTATTATTTAAGACTGAAAAGTATTATTTTAAATTTTAAATTTTATTTTAAACTAAAATTTCAACTTTTATAGTTAAAATTTTATTTAAAAAATTTTTAATTTTTAATTTTAAAAAATTAAAAAAATTAAAATTTAAGATCGTCCAATGAGGGAATCCCACGTGGCAGTACACCTCGAGAGTTAGTGGGGTCATAAACATTGGAATGGGTTGGCAGTTCAATTCCCTTCCTCCACCCTTTATTTCCCCCCAAACCCCCAAAATTCTTAGAAAATGTGCTACATGTCTTCTAATACTTGGAGATTTATTTTTATTTTCAAATTTTTTTCGCCATTCTATAGAGGGTGGAGTGTGCTTATGTTTCACCTCTCGGATTTGTATTTTGAATAAAGAAAGTCGAAAATATTGCAATTCTAAAAACAAAGAGTCTTCTATGAACTTTTAAACCCCCAACAAGTGCAGGGTGTTCTTCAACATCCTAAACATCTCCAAACGCAACAAAAATTAGTACACAACTTAGTAACATCATATCGAATGTGAAAGTGAAGTGTGACAGATTTCGGTAGTGTATAGAATGTGAAAGTGAAGTGCGACAGGTTTCGGTAGTGAGGTTTTTTTGATGTAGTCATGGTCAAACGCATTTGAAATTTTCTGGCATGTGTTTTTTTCCATCAAACGCAATTATCTTGCAATCCATACGGTCAAAATCAACAAAATTTGTTGTGTATGTTTTTTCAAGTAGTTTAGGACAAGATCTTACGGTTAGAAGGTAAAAAATAACATTTTTTTTGGATTTTTTGCATGGGGGAGTAAAAATGACAGCATTGGAGTGTTTTTGGAGGAAAAACACTTCGGTCTTTAGGGGTTAATTCCCAATATTCAAATTGATACACATTTTCGAAGTGAAAAGAACTTCGTGACCCAAATCAGACCTCTAGGTTTCTCCATGACCACACCATGTGGTACTAGTTTTCATTCATAATGATACCTAAAACCACCAACTGCTTCTTCGCAATGCTTGGCATGCCATTGGTTTACTTGAATAGTAAAATTGGCGGTTTTGAGTCTCAACTATGGTGGCCCCAAGAAAACTCTACATGTTATATTTGGGGGAGGTGGTGGTTTTAGGACATCCTACTTTATCACCATTTGATAGGAAATCATTTTCTCTCAAGATGATTCTTTTTATTTAAATTAATTTAATACAAAGACCTTGGACATTCACTGTATTGTGCAAAGATAATAATACAGGGGGGTTAGTCCCATCCCACAAGATGGCAGACAAACAAGCTACCAAACTAGGGGAGTGGTGTCACTTGGACACCTCCAAACTACTTTAACAAAAAACAAAATTCACGCACCAAATATCCTCAAACTCCTTAGCCATCATATTCTGTATTAATTCACTGCAAGAGTAAAAAAAATTGAGATGGAAATTCCTACGCGCCGTACCCGCAAAAATAATGTCACGCCACTCTAAGATAAAAATTTCATGCGAGTTCATGGGCTCTTGCTCTTAATCCTTAACCCCTAACTGCCTAAGCGTCCATTTTTTGGACGATGAACAGATTTCATCTATAATTTCTCATCCGTCATGCACTTTTTGCAGTGTGGAATTTTTAATGTAGATTCTATGGGAAGTTAGCTTCATGCACATGTGATCCGATTAAAGAGGGGATGATTTGTGAAAATTTTATGCCTCATTTCATGTTGTAGTGATTCACCCAAAATTTTGAAGATTTCAGTGTTAAAGTGCTCTAAAAAAAGTCAACTCATAGAATTAAGCAACCAAAAAATCTCCAAAAATCACTACACTTAGAGTATTGAGTTTCAACCAATCACAACAAATTTCATCTATAGATTGTCAATATCTTATTCGTAATTGAATTACAAAATAATTTTGAATTTCACGTTTCAAAATTTATACAAAATTATTGGTAATAGAAATCATAGATCTAACTGTATGAATAGAATCTTAAATTCATAATGTAAAACTTTTAATCATATATCAAGTTCAAAATATCCCTCTAGGTTGCATTTTATAATGCATCTTTGCAAAATTGCCGAATGTGGAGAGGGCTTTAGGCATTTAGGGGTTAAATGTCAAGAGGGCTTGGGCGAGGTAGCCTGGAAAATCTAAATTTTTGGAAAATTTAAAGAAAATAAAGAATGAAGAATAAAGAATAATAAAAAATAAAAACGGCTCTCCTGGCCAGCCATTGCTCCGGCACTTTTTTAGAAACAACCTCAGATGTCCAACCTCAACTCCTGTTCATATTAATTACTTTGATTGTTTGTGAATGATTCCACTATCTCCCAAATGAGACGCAAGTCGAGAAGCCAACTCACTTTTTAGTAGCTTTTCAACGCACCAATCCTCGATTGCTTTGGTTGAGAAAAACTACTTTTTTCTAAATTATTCTTTCATAAAAAGCTCATGGGGCTTGCTTTGACGTTTGAGGGTTAACCCTTTCAGACGCCTGCGTCCAGAATCTGACGCCGGATGAGTTTGAGTCGCTCTATTTCTGTAGGTATGGTGATGTTCTTCATCCATCCAGTTTTTTGTTTATTCTTGTACTGGTTGAATATCATTTGAACGGTATGGATCTTCAAAATAAGATAACGTGAATTTTTGAAAAATTACAAAAGTGATTTATATCAAGTTTCAATCTTAGTTCAAAAAGAGAGACCTTAAACATGATTTTCATAATAAGTAGAATCAAATAATGGAAACCACACCATCTAGTAGTGCATGTTATTCCAATTTCATTACAATATTTTTAAATTTTTTTGTGTTAATTTTGGATTTTAAATTGAATTTCACGAGAAAACCTTGCAAAATTACTTTAAAAATATCAATAATAAATATGATGAATCCAACCGTACAGATGCTATCTTCACATTGACATTTACAACTTTGTTTTGTACATCAACTCCATTTTCGTTTTTCATCAACCATTTTATAACAAGTCTTTGATAACAGTGTTGAATCGGGACGTTAAAGGGTTAAGGGGCGGTTTACACTATGGACCAAGAGCCATGACCAAGAAAATTAAATCATTTTCATGGTCATGGCTCTTGGCCAAGAGCCGTGACCATGAAAAATCAAAAATGCAATTTTAAATGACTTGGTCACTCTTTGTAGTGTAAAGTGGATTTAGACCGGGACAAGTTTAAGCTCATCATTCTCTCTTTTATCCTCCCATTTTTCCTCCTTTCTCTTTAAATAATTGAACACTAGCCAATCAATGATTTTTGAGCCCCATGGTCTCCTAGGTTATAGTTGAGTCAAGGCATTTGCTTCGACTCAACTATAATCAAGGAGACCATGAAAACATTATCCATTTGGGAAATTTTAGCATTTTTGGGGACCTCAAAGTTAGTGGTCATTCTCCTTTTTTCAAGGTAGTGTAAAGCCAAGTGGGACCAAGAGTTCTTTTTGGGCCAATCACAGATTTTAGAATTCCATGGTCATGGCTCTTGGTCCATAGTGTAAACCGCCCCTAAGATAACTTTCAGTTCTCAATTTCTCATTCCTCATTTTCCTCGCCACCCACGCCTGATTATAAAAGAGCCAACCACCGCAAACCTAATTCACCCCTATTCCGAAAAGCACATTAAATACTCACACTAATTTAAAACGATTGCCACTCCAATTAATAACTCCAAGTGCGCCATGCTTGTCAGAGCCTTTTGCACTCCACGTCACCAAATTCAAATCCAAGCCACATGTCGATCCGCCATACGCCAAGCCCATACAACACCCAGCCGACCAGACTAGTTCGAGACCGCACTAATTCAGTCCCGTTTCGTCGATTGCGCGACCCCCCTGCTTTCTCGCCTTTAAACATTTTCATCTCCCCGGCCGGATTGCTCCAGACCTCCAGTGATTTTTGGCCCCCTTGCGCATCATCAATCCAGCCAGCATGCGACGAAGAGTGTGCAATTGGGAAGCCTCGCAGGCTCATTTATGGAGCTCCATGAAGATGAGCTCGGCGAGTATGAAGGCGAGACATTGTTGCAGATGAGACAGGGCGGGTTTCAGAGCTTGCTGGAGCCGGAAGTGATTGTGTTTCGTGGCTGGGGAATCGGTTTGTTCGGAGAGCGCCGCTGCAGAATGTCGTCGTTCGCGCTCGAGGATTTCGTCGGCAATGGCGCCCTCCTGGACCAGATCGATAGCTTGACGCAAGATGGCTGGGCCGATGTGCCTACTCTCAAGGTCATGAGCAAAGACGACATGGACCTGCTCCGCCTCTCTCAGCAGCAACGGGTACGTAACTATGCACATCAATTCCTTTCTCCATCTCGATCTTTGCAGCTGTTTCTCGCGTCGATGTATGAATGCTCGGGATCTCTCTGGAAGTTCACAATTTGTTTCTCATCTGTACTAGTACCGTGTTGAATTCGTTGTTGACAGTTTCATCTTCCTTGAGCTAGCTAGTCCTCTATTGAAGGCTTTCAATTCAACGCTGAATGTGCGGCAGTCTAGTTGTGGACTCTGAACACTGAAGAGTTTGAACATTCCTAAACTTATAATTCCTATATTTAATGGTAATGTATTGAATTACTTGTTGTTGCAAGTTTCACTTTCTCTTCGCAGCTGTTGCTCTCTAGGTCAGTGATTTTCAGACTCCGTCGATGTATAAATTAATGCCAGCTGGGGATCTCTACTGGAAGTGCTCAACTCGTTTCTGATCTGTACTAGTACCGTGTTGAATTGATTGTGGATTGTAAATATTTTTCAACTCTGAATGTGGATATTCATATATAGTATTCTAGACATGAGCTCTGAACACTGAAGAGTCCTAAACTTATTTCATATCGTACTGTGTTGAATTAATTGTTGCAAATTTCACCTTGCGCTAGTGAGCATTAATTGGCTAGTTGTTTTGTTGATCACCTTATAACATGATAATCACTACTTAGAATATAATTCAAAGTTTTGAATGTTGTGATTCGTCAGTAGCAGATTCTCTTTTAGTCTCCGTAATTCGAGGATGTCTGCATGACAGTCTAGGTGTGGACATGTAAGTGTTAATGTTAAACCTGTTTCTCATCTCTCCACTTTAGTAATGACACCATACTGAATTCATTGTGGCTGGTTTTATCTTGCTTGTATTGCACAATTCATTCTGTGTAGTTTGGACCTCACTAATTAGATATCGTTACACTTTGAAATGACACATTGTCGTGAAGGGTCAGCAATTGTTGTGATCCTCCCAAATTTGTGCTCTTTCCAAATTTTGTCACGTACTCACATCGGTTCAATCAATTTAGAAACCACTTTTTAAAAGATCAAATACTAAAATAGAATGAAGTTAGTCATATTGTTAATTGTCGTATAACAGGATAATCGCTACTTGGTGTCGTCAAATCTTCTATGTTGAACGTTGTAATTGTTCCCTGGCAAGTTCACTTTCAGCGTCCATTCCTGAAGGTCTGAAATAGTGCTTTTGTTTTTTTAATATGGATAGTTGAGCTCCCAGCTCTTCATGGCTGAATTTCATCAGAAAATCAAAAACACTGGTCTGAATCGCACTGTTGGATCGAAGGATGTGAATGAACTAACTGCAAGTGAATTGTACCGTATTGTGGAAGTGCATCGGGCTGCATTACAGTACCGAGAATTGAAGCGAAGGATGCTTGCTTGAATTCATGTCAGAGAAGAGAGTCGTGTCTTTGCAAATCAGTGAAGGCTCTGAAGTGTACAATCTGAGGTTGTGTTTTCTGATAGAGTCTTGGGTCACATAATTTGTGTTGCAGAACGCGTTGGAGCTTCGAACATACCTGCACGACCGAAGCCTGATGAAATACGCGGACGCGCTGGAAGCGTCGGGGCAGACGCTGACGGAGCTGCTGAGCACCAGCCCGACGCAGCTCACCACGCAGTTCCGAATGCGCCGCGGCCACGTCGCGCGCTTCTTGGACATGGGCAGCACGTGCTCCATCAAGCTGCCCTCCGACCTCGTCCTCCCCGCGCGCCAGATCTCCGCCGCTCACCACGCCGGCCACGGCGACCTCACAGACGTCAACGACGAATCGTCGCCGCTCGCCCCCGAAGCCTCTCCCTTTCCGAGCATGAAGGCGGCCAACAGCTTCAACAGCTTCAACAGCAACGATGGTAAACTCTCACAAACCATTCACATTCCACTTCTAGCAAAGGCGTCGCTTCTCACTCAGAGTTCAGTGTACATAATTGTCCTACGTGACGAATCGCACTCACCAAGATTTGAGTATCAGGGCAGTGAGTGTGAAGTGGCGCCGTATGACTCACCTACCGAGTGAAAAGCGACGCTTCTCCTTGTAGTGTTCTTTTCGATCAGTCTGGGTGTTGCCCCGTTCTTCCCTGTAGTGCCACTACAAGGAGAAGGTGTCGCTTTTCACTCCCTCTGTGAGTCAGATGGCGCCACTTTGCACTCACCAATTTTTGGTTGGACTTGGTGAGTGTGATTCGTCAGGTAGGACAAACGTGTACAATAAAAAAAAGGCAATGAACAAGATCCTCTGGAGTGAGAAACGACGCCTCTCCTTGTAATGTGCTTAGCTATGGACTAAGCAACGTGAATACAGTGTGAGAATCGAGGAGAGTGGTAGTGTACGCGTAAACAAAGTGTCCACTTTTGGTTAACCCCTATAGGACCAATGTTTTATGGTTTAAAACTGACATATTCAATCGATTATATCATATGAAAAATATAAATTTTCAGATGGGAACAAATTTTATATCAGTTAAGAACAGTGCATGTGTTTGTTGATAAATAAATAAATTTAAACAAAAGAAGTCCACATACGACCTGCTTGAAATTGTTAAGAAAAACGTTTCAGGCTTCTTGGTCCTTTAGGGGTTACATTCAATCTTGCTTGTTCTAGAGACAAGGATGTTATAATGCAAAAAGACAAGATTATATTCAAAATATAACCATGGTTTTCATATTCAATACTTGGTTGTTACCTTTATAGAAATGGGTTCAATTAGGTATCCAAGATGCTATGATCCTTTGACGTCTCTTCTCTTTGACATACTTCTTGGGTTAAAAAAAGAAACCCCCGCATCGATCACGTCAATAGTTTCCCGACATCGATCAGGTCAATAGTTTCCTTAGAGATTGACACTTGTGAGGAATTGCAGAAGTAGCATACTGTTGTACACCATTCCACATGTGGCATATTGATTGAATTCACATATCCAGTCATGCAAAACATCAAGTCAAGCATGGACAAAGTTAACAAGTGTATTCGAATCTGAAGATGAAGTCACAAAAAGATAAATTACATACATTAAAGATGAAAGAAAGCGATAGTGTCGCAAAACATGTTCATGTATTTAGAGCACATCTTCAGCAATTACTTGCAGCAGAATGTGCAGTTCTAGATGATGAGGCTATACTCACTTTAATGAGGGGTTTGCCTCCTAGCTACAGAGCTTCTGTTGGCTCTTTAATTTGAAAGACATTAAATTAACAAATTGATATGAATTTTTTTACATGAACACTAAGATGGGTGTAGTCATAGAACAACTGATGAATGTTATGGTTGTGGCATACTTAGCGATTGGGTGGCTGGTGCAGAGCCGTATAAGGCGCCGGTGTTGGTGACGAGCGGGCAGAGCGCGGCAGTAGTGAGCCGAGGGATGTTCTCAGCGGCCGCTGCGGAGCCTCGGCTGTGTGGCTTTGTGAGGCCCAAAACGATGAACGACGAGGTCACTCCTGTGTCGGTGCTGGAGAAGATTATGATCCAGAAGCTGGCGCCGGAGCACCGCAAGGGCAACAATCCCTTCAAGAAAGGTGGTTCAAGTCCGGGGGTGCCCTTGCCTGCGCCCACCAAAGTCTCGGATCTCTGGGCTGAGAAGCCCACCCTCCTCTTGTGCCTCCGCCGCTCCGGGTATGCACCTCATTTCCACATCTGAAATTTCCTTATTTCCATGCTCCGGAAAGAATCCCTCATAACATTCTTGAGCAGGCACTACAAGGAGAAGGCGTCGCTTTTTCACTCCTTTTGTGAGTCAAATGGCGCCACTTCACACTCACCAATTTTTTTGGTTGGACTTGGTGAGTGCAATTCGTCACGTAGGACAAGCGTGTACAGTGAAAAACAACAATGAACAGGATCCTCCAGAGTGAGAAACGACGCCTTTGCTTCTAGTGAGGTTAGAGAGGGTATCCTTTTCTTTAGCGGGGTCACTCAAAATGAATCAGCCTTAATTCTGGCATCTTTGGATGGGAAAACAATAATTAAAAAAAAGTAGCTTCATCCTACGTGGCTTAAGCTCAATATGCTTTGATTCTAGGATCAAATTCTTTTGGGTAAGTGGGTCAAGAAAAGGGTGCGAGTCAAAGCTGCTGAAGAATGTTATGCTACAACACCAAATCAATTGGCTCTCAATGGGTATCGGACATGATGCTAAGTTATTGTATTCTTGAATCAAAAGTGTACTTTTTGGTTCATTAGAGGGCCTACATTGAAAATTACATTATAGGCTACATAACCTATTGTGCCCTTTTTTGAGTAAATGTCACAAGATGATAGGCTATTCACTCATGGGTTAGAACTCATAAGGTCCAAAACTATTCTTTTGGACCACTAGATCAATCATCCAGGAAATTGAAATCGAACGATCTTGATTAAATGAGTGCACAATAGGTAATGTCCCATAATCGGCCTTTGCTGGTTATGGGACATAGCCTACTGTAGAACTATAACCAAGGGTACTCTTTGAATTCTACACCCTTCATCAAAAAGTACATTCTAGATTGAACATAACAACTTGGCATTATATCTAATAATGCTCTCAAGCCTCCCGAGTTCTAGAGCATTATCTAGATAAGTCAACTAGTTGATTAAATTACAATTGTGTCAAGTTACATTCGATTGCGTAAGAGCACTACTTGAATTTTTGAACACTAGACTTGGCATTAGTTTTAGTTGGGAATGACTTGAATGTGTTTACAAATGCAGATGTGTGATGTGTCGTGCTGAAGCACACCAATTATACACCAGGAAGCCCATATTTGATGCTATGGGCATTCAGTTGGTTGTCTGCCTCAACGATCACATTGAGAGCGAGGTTTGTCTCAAATTCTTTCCTCCACGAGTTCTAGCAATCTCATTGGCTTAGAGGTTGTCCACTACACATCTTAATAGCTGATGAGTTCATGAAAAGTTGATTTCTAAGGGTGATGGCTTGACATGGGAACGCCCTCCAAAAATAGTGTGATTTTTGAGAACTATCTTTTTGGTAAAAAAATAATTGGAAAATTACAAAAATTGAAGGGTGTTGTAGGCATCATGGCTGCAACTGTATACATGGTGTTAAAGATTGAATTTCTAGCACACATAAAATGAGTTAAATATAAATCACACTATGTGAAACGTGTAAAAGTGGTACCCATATCAGGCTATTCCCCCTAAACACTAAATCTAGCATGGAAATATACGAGAGTGCAAAATTTCCTTTGAAAGTGGTTGATACCTTAGCAAAATGCTATAGCATGTCTTGATCACTACTTAATTGGTAATGTGTTGTGATATAGTTGTCCCTCTCTATTATGACATGTTTGAGAGCCTAATACATAAACTCTAAACCCTCAACAAGACCCCTACAATGTTACCAACAAAGCTAAATATTGAGTTCGGGAAGTGTAGACTTTTTGACAGATTTGGGCGTCATCTTATGGAGTGTCATATTATGGAGGGTGGATTGTACTGAGGTGTGATTTGAATGCAGTTGACGGCATTTTGGCCACGGTATTGGGGTGGCATGGTGGTACTGGACGAGAAGAAGGATTTCTTCAAAGCCCTGGGGCAAGGGAAAGTGCGCCGGGAGAATTACTTGACAGGCTTCTTCCTGAACCCTAATTCCCTGGCCAACTTCAAGCGTGCCACCTCCACCGGCATGGCCTGGAACGCCAACGGCCACGGCACCATCAAGGGTGGCCTGTACATCATCCGGGCCGGCAACGGCGGCGTTGCCTACCAGTTTGTGGAGCGCAATTTTGGTGATTGGGCTCCTTTGGATGAAGTTCTCCAAGCTTGCGCTGACATCACCCAGACGCAGGTACAAACAAATCCATTCTCCCTCTATAGGTTAACCCTTACATGTTAACCCTTACAGGTCCAGAGAGCCCTTTCCGACAAGTATTATACACTAATATTCCATTGTATTTGACATGGTTCCACACCTCCTATGGATTTAAGATCAAAAGTGAAGTTAAAATTCACATAATTGACATGATTTTAATGAGTTATTGGGGTCTCAATTTGGAACTTTCTATTTACAACAAATGTCAAATATATGGCAACGCATCTATTATCCCCATCAGCCCTTCAGTGTTTATGAACTCTCTTTGAAAATAATAAGTGTCCATTTAACAATGTAGTAGGACATTTACTAGACTTAACAATTCTCAATGTAGTACGAACTTAAAATTAACTTTGCATAGACTATTGAAACCATGTGAGTTCTTTCTTATGCCAACAAGAATATCATATGAAATTTTAGAAATCAATAGTAATGCTTTAGAACAAAACTGGTACTCAACATCGATGTGTTTGTATGCTCAAAAGACAAGGTTTGTAATTGATTCACCAACAGACATTGATTTAGAAAGTTTTTATCTTAGATGAACGGGTTACTCTAGTGCTGAACATAATAGCAGGATGGTTGATGTATTTAACAAAGCTAGGTTGGTCCATATTGGAGTCCGGCACAACCGTTCTAGTGACAAAATTGTGTGATAGCATGGGAATTAACCCTGAAGTGCCCAAATTTTATAAAAAAATCTAAGTTCATTTTGATAATTATTGGTTAATTATATGTTCCTACATGTTTTTGTTAAAACACGTAGAATATGCTTTCATCTTACTATTGGTACCTCCCTAAATGATCCATTGCAACTCATATAGATATTGAGGTGGTTACTTTTGACCATTTGGGCACTCAGGATCCAAGACATAGAGTTTTCTATAACGTGAAAGAACAGACAGTATGATACTAGCACATACATGTTGCACTGCAACATTGAATGTAGGAGAAAATGAACCGAATAGCCGGTCGAAGTCTTACAGAACAGGATAAAAATCATTCGGGATGAAAAAGTGATTGTTTTTGTGACAATGAGATCGCGTGACAATGTGCATTTAATATCATAGATGAGAGTCGCTTTGTGAATTGTGTTTGTCGGACCTAACACTGGCTTTTGATGGGATGCAGAAACCAGGGCCGAAACAGTGATGTGATTCAGGAAGGTTTTGTAGTATTCTTGTGGTCATGCACCTTCCTTACTGACCAAGATCAAAAGACTGTCCTAGAGTAATTAGGGTTATCTTAGAATTTGTACATTACATTCCTGCATAGAGTGTTCGATAGGCCCACTAAGTTGGGTATATTACATTGTAATGTAATGCCTGGTTGGTTATCCACACATTTGAGTATATTGTACGCTCCCAGTAAATTTTCGCTCTAAGGTAACTAGACCTAAAAGCGTCCCCCTTACCAACTGAGCCTATTTACCAACTGAGCCTATGCATAAAATAGCAAATGTTTTTTATGGGTATTATTAGCAAGTTCAAGAGAATTCCAACACACTTTTGCATGTATTATTTAGACACCGAATGAATAAGTTACGAATGTTCAATAAGGGCCGAAATAGTTAGTAATTTCTTATTCGTCACTCTGTTGTGCACAGCTACAATAGATTAGCACGTCAAACATTTGTAGTTTATTCATATGCATATATGATATCCAAAATTTGCATAGATTGCTGAATTGCATTCAAATATTCTTATTAGACAAGGCTGCCCTCTCTCTCCTGATATTTTCCTTCTCATAGGGGAGGTTCTTAATTGCAAGGTTAAGTCAGAAACGGCACTAGGGTACATCAAGGGTGTGAAGATGCCAGGATCAGAAGTCTTATCTCTCAATACGTAGATGATACATCTTTCACAGTAAAGGCCGAGCAAGGATCGGTGTTGAAGTTGGTAGAGATACTCAACAAATTTAAAGAAGTATCGGGCCTCACAATTAACTGGTCCAAGAGCCTCGCATACTAATATCACTCAGGACCCAAACCATATCAAGAATTTAGGACCCCACGGATTTTAAACGATTTCTGTGCGACATCCGATATTTCATGGGTTTGTACATTTTTCGTACGGATTCTGCACAGATTTCGCGCTAATTCTACTTGAATTCTGCACTGTGTAAAATAACCAAAAGAGTGAATGTAAAAGCCGTGTGGATTCAATGCAAAATTATCGCGAAATTCGTGCGAAAAATGTACGAACCCATGAAATATCGAATGTCACACGGAAATTGTCAAAAATCAGTGGGGTCCTAAATTCTTGATGCAGAATGGCTGGAAAGTCTCGGTTGGACTTGGGATGAAGAAGGTAGCCTCAATCTCCAAGTTTCTAGGTTCACCTTTTGGATTGGAGTTGTCTGAAGAGGCCGTAGATGAATTCTTCTCAACAAGATTACAAAGAAGCTTCACTATTGGACGTCGACACATTTATCTTTGTTTGGGAGATCAATTATAGTCAATCAAGTGCTTCTGTCCACTATTTGGTATTTTATTACAGTGTGGGCAAGCTCATTAAAATCATCCGGAAAATTCGAGGAGCTTTACGAAATTATATATGGTCTAGTAAAGAACCTAGAACTAGAACCCGTGTCAATTGGAGTAACTGTTGTGCGAAGCGGAAGTTAGGAGGTATTGGGATTGTTGATACAGATCGAAGAAGTATTAGCAGCTCTTCTATACAAATGGATTGTCTACTCCTTCCTCCCAGGCAAGACGAACCTTTAGCTCCTGAAGCACAAGATTGAACAAGCCCAACCTAGTAAGAAATGAAATTGGCCGGCTTATCCGCTCTGGGCATTCGTCTCCGGGCACCGATCGGTGACAAGTTCGAAGGTGTAGCGTCGTGATCAACAAGCTTGGTCGAAAATGTCCGAATCAATTCAAGAGTGTCCTCCGGATTGTGCTGTTAGTGCCGGCAATATCCAACTATGGTGGTCTATACATTTAAAGGGAGGGGACGTCAATTTCGCCCTATTATTTAAGACCTCTATTCTAACAAATCAAAAATTTATGAACATATCAACCTTTATAAAATCAAAGGTTTGTGAGTATATTAACATATGGAAGTCTCAATTCACCTTAAAAAATTCAATATCAAACACTAATTATCATCTAAATGTAAAGTCAAAGATCGATAATATGAGACTATAGATTGTCTCAGTTTAACGAATATGGCGTGAATCAATCTTCACCCGAGGGAATCAATCAGCTCACTGATTAGAAGTGGAAAGCCCAGAGATTAGAGCCGAATTGAGAACCTGGCGAGGTCCTTCAAAGAAAATCAAGGTTAGAGAGGTGAAGAGAAGCGAAAGGAAAGCCTCAGTCAAGGTTTTTTTCGTTCTTCCGGGTCACATAGGGCACTTCGATCCAGACTGTTGGGGATGGAAGGACAGAGCTCGGTTCTTTCACTACTCTGCGAAAAAAGGTAGAGAGCTTTTGGTTTCAAGAACTACGCTGAAGAAACTGGCTGAGGAGAAATGGCAACGCAAGTATCAGATGAACTTTAGACTGGATTGAAAAGATCCCTGGCTTCCAGGCTTTGATTTGTGAAGGGATCATCGATTACGGTAGGATGGCATGGAAGAAAACTTTTGAAGGTATTAAAAAGAACAATCTTGAAATCAACAAAAATTTGTTGAAAGCTTTTGATTCTAGGTAGTCAAGAAGAGAAGTGCTCTGTACTAGACTAGGATTGAATGTGCAGTGGAACTTAGCTCCTCTGCCAAATGTTCTCATTGATTGGAGGTAGGTTTCGATCCGGAGTCTTGTCTTGTCTTTATTCCTAGCTGGTAACGGCCGATGAGGTTCTGTTGATTTTTTTCTTGCAATGAGTTTTCTTCATTTGTGTCAAAAAATAAAATAAAAAACCTTCTTATAATCATTACATTCTTGAGCGGTAGTGCATGAAAACTTGATCACCCTTCTCTTAGAACTAGCTATACTAGAGATGGAAACCTAAAAAATACTCAGAAGCACGGCGCTTCTAGACACTTAGTGAGTGGCCTTTCTACTCTTTCTAATGTTAGTAAATGACGTTAAAAAAGAATCCAGGTATGCAAAATCAATAAGGCAAGGTGTTGAGCAACTGTAGTTGTACCCAAAATCAAACTTCGGTTAAAGTCACTAAGTGGCTGTATTTTTGTACTTCCTATAGCATGTTAATATAGAAATAGTGCTAAAGCATCATTGGCCGGAAAGTTGAAACAATTGGTCACATCTCCATGTTGAATCAACCTCCCAACATTGCAGTTTCAATGCGGGATTTGCACCAGTTTTTAGCATACTTAGAATCGTCAATAGCTGAAAATTTGAACTAATAGAACATGATAAACCTTTAAGATCGTACCGTTGCATCCACCATCATCGTTTATACATAACAAGAGTCAGTCACGGTGTAAAGCGATAGACGTCCTTCTCAAAAATTATTATTGTCATCAAATACACAGGCAGCCCGGGAGGCCATTAACCCCCGGGTAACCAACCTTGCAGAGCCACACAGTGAACTTACACCTTTGACTGAATGCTTGTTTAGAAAGTTTAGAGCCTGGTTATTCTAAGTACTCTTATAGACCTCTGCAGCCTGGTTACCTGGGGCTAATAGCCTCCAGAGCGCCCAGTAATATCTGTGTCAACGAGGTTGAACTCGCCTAGATCTCACACTAGCGGGCCACATAAAGCGCAGCCACAAACTATCAAATAATCCAAATCGTGGTACTAGCGATGAAGAAATTAATAATCCGGAGCCAGCCGGGGCCATGCTCCAATACATCCGAACTCGATCGAAGGAGTTCGATCACAAGTGGGCTACTGATTGAGCGCAGCCACCAAAAATTCTCTGACAATCAACTTACTACGTACATGCATAAACGATCACTAGAAGGAAACTGGTCGCTTCTCACTGCTGTTTTGAGCCATTCCTGAGTTGGTAAGTGCTTTCGGTCACATAAAACAGAGTTCGTGAGTGCTGTGGGTCACGTAAGACAACAGTTACGTCGATTTCAGTCAGTGAAAAGCGACGGGTTTCCTTTTAGTGTTGGAAGCTCTGATTTCAGCAGCGAGATCCTTTGCGACAAGAGAGAGGGCCGGCGCCTTTGACCATCCCGGGCACCATCGACACGGGCCGAGCAGTAGCACTCACAGTCTTGGCGTAACTTCGGCTGGTCCAGTGCATGGGCACGATGCTGAAGAAAGATCCCCCAAGGAACTGGTCGCCCTCGGACCTCCAGTTCCAGGTCTTGGGGCCTCCGTAAGTCGGGCCTCCGTCATCGATCCGCTGCGTGACTTGCTTCTTGCCCTTGTACGGGTTGAAGAGGTTCCCCTGCGACAGAATGGTGGGCGCTTCGCTGCCGCCGATGGCGTAGTTCGACCACCCGGATGTGTAGTCGTTGTTGCAAACGTGCACGTTCCCGAATCGCACACGCGGCATCCGCTGCACCAGCCCTGGCCCGAACACGTTGTACGCCACCGTCACGTCCATGTTCCTGTTTTCAGGACAATAGTTAGCCCTCTGTCAATGTCAACTACATTAAATGGGGTATTTAGTGTCTGGGACGCTATTTCTCAACCCGGAGAGTGTTTGACTTTTTCAAGATGTAGTGTCCTTGTAAGAAATAAATAGTTGTAGTGTTTCAATGACAAATGGCAACATTATAATCAACATGGCATGTCACCTCATGTCACTCTCATCACCTAAATGGAACATGGCACTCTGTACTCTCAATGAAAGTGGGAATGACAATTGACAAACACTTGTAAAGACACTTTTTTCTCACCTTTGATCGAACAAATTGTGGTTACATAGTAAGCTTGGGAATACCAAAGGTCATAAACTTTGAGATATTCTTAAGACACTTAAGACACTCTCTCCTCATCTTCCCTCATTACACCAAGTCACCAATGTATATCTTTATATATTTTGTGTGTACATTCATACCTGTCAACGTAGTCCGTGGGGTGCGCGCCCAGCAGCATCACCTTGTCGTGCTGCGTGAAGTAGTTATTCGTAATAGACACGGCCGTGGAACCTCGGATCACGTCCACCAGTCCGTCCGCAGCTCTTGCCAGGTAACAGTGATCGATCCAGAGGTTCTTGGATGTGAAAATCGAGATCGCATCTCCATCACACCGGCCGCGATCCCCGACGTGCGTGGTGGAAGTCATGATCCTTGCCGGCCCGGTGGGCTTGATGTCACTAACAGTAATCCCGTGCACAATCACGTTGCTCACGTACTGGAGCGTGAGGCCCGCGCCGCCCACGATGCGCACGGTCGCGCCGCGCCCGTCGATGGTCTTGAAGCTCGTGATCATGAGCTCGTTCTTCAGCTTGATGGTCATGCTGTACGCGAACGTGATCCAGAGGGGTCCTGGTCGCGTCACGGCGTACCGAAGTGTTCCTGGGGTGGGGGAAGCTGGGTTGTCGTCGCGAGCGGACGTGACCACGTAGATTCGCCCGTTCTTGCCGCCGATGGCGTTCCGGCCGAACCCCACCGCGCAGTTCGCCAGCGATTGTCGGTGAGACGCCCAGTTCGGGTCGCACCTCCAGCAATCGTCCACGGGGTTCCCCGTCGAGCACGTGGACCTCGACGCCAGCGACAAATCACCATCCTCTGAATCCCTGCAGCATTGAAGCATCAATTTTTAGTAAGAAAAATAAAACATAGCCTACTCTAGAAAATCAGGACCAGATGTGGTAGCTTCAGATTGGTTCTAACCCCTTACAACCCATAATGTATTTTCGTATGCACACAATCTTCGTAACTGTGTAGGAAAACTCTTCCTCGTTCTTTCTATTCTCAACTCTCCATAGTGTACTCCTCAAAATAAGACTCTACTAATGTGTGACATGTGTCTTAGGCTATGCTAGATAGAGTACTCCATGGGACTGCCAGGGCGTGTATTGGGTGCATACTACAACCTAGTTGCTTTGCAACTAGGAGATAGCATACACCCGCTAGATGGCATAGCAGAGCCGATGGAGTAATCTAGCATAATCATCAGCGGCACTGTCAGTTTCCACGAACTAAAAAAAAATCAGTACTCACTCTGTAAACGATTCGCCATCGACATCCTCGACCACATCAAACCCATCTGAATCGCCGACGGAAGTGGTATTAGCTCCATCGACTGTAGTATCCATGGTGAAAACAACATTCTCTTCAGGCTCAACAGAAGTTGTCGTTTCTTCATCTGCAAATGAGGGACCCTCATTCAAAGTTTCGTCGACTACAGGAGCAGGTTCAACAGAAGTTGTTGTTTCTTCATCTGCGAATGAGGGAGCCTCATTCAAAGTTTCGACTGCAGGAGCAGGGTCCGACCAGACAGTCTCGTCATTGGAAGGAGCCGCGGCGGTCACCTCGTCGGAGAATTCGAAGGTAACGGGATCAGTAGACCCAAAAGCAGGGTCCGTGCCAGATTCTGCAGCTACACAAACAAATAACAGCACTAGGACCAAAATTGACATAGACTTCGCCATCTCGCTCGGCAAATTACGCAAGAAATAAACACTTAGCACAATGCTCTAGAACAATCTCGCACTAGTCATGACCAATTGTGATCGATCCTGGAATTCGCAGATGCAGGTGTGGATATCGATACAATGCAAAGGTCTAGACGGGAAGCATTATATACAAGCTAGCGGAGAGGCTAACGTGCATGTTGATTGAACTATTGATAGTTAGCAATCCCAATAGCATGGGTACGCCGGGAGCAGAATCGATGCATCGGAGCTCGATCAGGTTGAGATCGATGAATGATCGGCTTGGAGCGGTAACGTCGTGATTGCAGCAGAGTTCTCCGCTGCTAAAGCGTGGACTTCCTGGCGTAGACTTCCCGGAATCAGCTCTTCGCCGCCACGGATGTCCAGCCCTCAAGTCAGCTCAGCCCCTTTGGAAGAATGTCAACTTACACTTTTATGCATAAATTAGCCTTCGAGGTTTCCGTCTTTGACGTGTACACTAGAATTTCTACTTTAAAAGGTAAAATAAATCTGAACTCATATTTAAGGATTTGAATAGGTTGAACATCGTACTTACAAGCTAGAAAAAGTGAGTTTTTAAAGTCAAAAGATATTGTAAACTTTTTAAAAAATTAGTGAAGAAGGTAAAAATGAATTCATATGAAAAACACATGTTTCAAGGAAAAAAATTACACTTTTTGTGTTCACTTTATTGTGCATATTCCTAGCATCAAACTATATTTTTAATGTTTGTTTTCATAATTTTAAAAATGTTTTATTAGATTGTGTGATTCGCATTCATTTTAAAGTTTTGAGGTTTTTTTTATCCCCTAAGCTCCTAAGAGACTAATTTTTTGGTTGTTGCCTTCTTTTAACAGCTGCCTAGAACAAAAAAATAATTTTTTGAAAAAATAAAAATATTTTAAAACACTACATCAATTCTACTTTCTAACGCAATTTGAATCACGTCAATCCGAGTTAAACTACACCGGGGAGAATATTTCAAAGTGGATCACCTTAACATTGTCTTAGTGTTATAAAATTTGTTATTTGGAGAAAGTAATCGGATGTTCCCT
Organism: Pohlia nutans; assembly: GCA_022496805.1. NCBI lineage: Eukaryota > Viridiplantae > Streptophyta > Bryopsida > Bryales > Mniaceae > Pohlia > Pohlia nutans. Next base: position 4,355,355 of record CM040105.1, read on the forward strand.
TTATTATTTCTTTTTCTTTTTTGAAGTTCACGATAGATAAACCAATTTAACTATTCATGTTAAAATTTAAGCTCTAAAAGTGAAAATTATAATTTATACAAATTTTCAAAGGTTGATTCTTTTAAATTCATTAAAAATATATTTAAAGTTTCTTTTCGGAAGTTTGACCGTATGGATAATTTGTAGAGATGATGCCCTATTTTTTTTTTATTGAACCATACTTCATCAAACAAATAGAAGGCACATATTATAACACATCTATGGTTTGTCCAATACCCCTCGGGCTTTTAGGGGTTAATATAAAATGAAAAAAATATATTTTGTATGTGAAATATCTTTTACAATGTTCAAATATTATACCATACTCGGCCATCAGGGTCGGCAAGTCAACCGAATAATTTTAAAATTTGCCCAAATGATTTCCAACAAATGCTAAATTCTATGGATATTATCTACAATAATCCAATTCTCTTGAAATCACTTTTAAAAAATAATTAATTAAATCCTCAAAATTTGAACTTGTTTTATAATTATCTTTTGTTGACCTTACAGGGATTTCTCTAAATCCCCCGGTGGTCTTCAATGAATGGGGACAAAAGTGCCCCCTATTTTTGTCCTTGTACGGGCCCACCTTAAAAAACAACCCCTTCCTCCAATGGTTTTTTATTCCCAAGTAGGTCCCCCTAGGGTAATTTGCGGCCGTAGGCCCCAAATTTGAAAAAAAATAATTGCCAAAAAAAGCACCGAAGGTGCCCAAAATGGAAATTTCAGAAAAGGGGGCCCATGAACAGTAGCCCCGCATTCAAGACCACCGGGGGATTTAGAGGCGGGGACCTTACAGGAGGGTAAGGTATTAATTATAAATTTTATCAAAAAAATAGTAAAAAATAGTTTTTGGGATAGATGTGCATATTCCAAGGCATACAATTTTTAAATTTAAATTTGGAGGTTTCATAAGTGCACATGCTATACTTGAGGTGTGAATGGATTCTGATCGGTGGAAATTGCAAAAAATAATAAAATGTTCAATATTTTAAATTTTCAAAAGTGGTATATGTATTAGATCTGATTACTAGTTGAACTTATTAGCAAAAAAAACTCATCTTTAAAGTTGAATTGTAGATAACAGTTAATTAATAAAACTAGTGCTCTATTAATGAAATGTATTCAAACCCTATGTAAATGGCACAATACAATATATATATAAGTATGTTACAAAAGCTTACATTGATACCATTTTACAAAATTGATGTTTTGCATATATATTTTGTAAAGTGATTAGAGACTCAATTTATTTGCCATGGGTTTGATGGGTACTGACTCATTGTCAATACGAACAAACACTTTATTCACGCCGGCCTCGAAAGAAGATTGTAATTTCTATCCATCTAAATATTTATCGATCTATTTGCCATGGACTTCATTAATCCCTAATTCCTTGAGCGTTCATTTTTTGGACGATGTACGGATTTCATCCACGTTTTCTCATCCGTCATGCACTTTTGTAGCGTGGTTTTTTTACTATAGATTTAATGGGAAATCAACTTCATGAATGTGTAAAGTGATTAAATAGGGGATGATTTGTGAAAATTTTATGCCTCATTTCTAAGATCTTAGCTCAAAACAGTTCAAAAGTGCTCAAGATTGAAAAAGTCAACTCATAAAATTAAGAGACCAAAAAATCTCCAAAAATCACTACACTTAGAGTATTACATTTAAACCCATCACAACAATTTTCATCCACAAATTTTCAATATCTTATTCATAATTGAATTACAAAATAATTTTGAATTTTAGGTTTTAAATTTTATACAAATATATTGGTGATTGCAATCATAGATCTAACCATATAGATAGAATCTAAAATTCATAATAAACAACATCTATTCATACATCAAGTTCAAAATATCCCTCTGAGTTACATTTTATAATGCATCTTGGCAATTCTCTAAATCTAAAGAGGACTGTAGGCATTTAGAGGTTAAGTTAAAAATTATTTCAATTTATTTCCGCAATGTTCATCATAATCAGACAACTACAATAGTTATTGTGATCATAGAGTCTATCCTCGAAAGAGGGCATCAAAGATAGCAGGCGTGAACTTGGTCCTGGTGGCTAAATTGATAGCACTTCCTCTAGCAAAGGATTAAAAATATCACATTATAAAAGTTGAAATTAACAAAAGTAAACAAATAAAATTGAAACTAATTCTAGAACATTATGGCTTTGGAAAATAATATTAAAAATTGGAGCAAGGAGCTTTGATGTGACATTTAACCTTTAATGTCCCAATTCAACATTATTTTCAACGATTCGTTATAAAATGTTTGATGAAAAACAAAAATGGAGTTGACGTACAAAACAAAGTTGTAAATGTCAATGTGAAGATCACATCTGTACAATTGGATTATCATATTTTTATTGATAATTTTAATTAATTTTGCAAGGTTTTCTCTCTAAATTCAATTAAAATTTCCAAATTAACCAAAATAAAAAATAAAAAATATTGTAATGAAATTAGATTAACATGCATTACAAGATGGTATGGTTTCCATTATTTGATTCTACTTATTTTGGAAAATCATGTTAAGGTCTCACTTTTTGAGCTAAAAATGAAACTTGACATAAACCAATTGTGTTGTTTTTCAAATAATTACAATGTCTTATTTTCCAAATCCATGCTATACAAATGATAGTCAAGTAGCACAAGAACTAAGATAAATTTGGATGGATGCAAAACTATATAGGATGTAGTCAAGAGAAAGGTTGCAATCTGTTCGTTGTCCATTATATGGACGCACGTGCATCAAAGTGTTAAAGTTCAATAAAAAGCTATCTTACAAGTAATGCATTAATTAGGATTAGTTTGCTATTCCTTCCATCCCACAAAAAGACCATGAAATTGACTTAATTTTTTTTCCAAAATAAAACCATGATTTCCAATTGTACTCATTCACCGCCGGTAATTAAGCTTCACGCACACTTGACAAGTGCTTTAGGGCATTGCAAACAATGTTCGCAATTTAATCCATGGATTTTAATCATGTTGATAATGGATTATTGTCATGGATTTTGATCATTTACACACTTTCTAGCAATCAAAATACTCCCTTCATACTCATTTAATTCATAGATTTGCATCACAATCAACACATTCCCTCTATAATCACGGGATTAAGCTTAATTCATGGACTTCAATGAAAACAATGTTAATCCATGGCTCAAGGAGTGCACTATCCAATAAAGCCAACAATCATGTGCGTGCATCCCCCTTATTAAAACACCTTTGTATACATTTTTTTTTTGGCTAAAATCAAGCAATATATGTACAAATCTCACAACCTCAAAATTCGTTTCTCTATATACACAAGGGCTAAAAATGAAAAATTTAACTCCAAGCCCCATGTATATTTATTTTCCGCTCGATTGAAATATGTCTCCCATACATACATTTTGTACATGCTTGTTCTAAATAATACCCTTGTTGTGCACGCACGTGTATAGTTACAGTACTTGAAGATCCATGGATCCATGGATTTCAGTGAAAACAAGGTCTTTTTGTGAGACGAAAGGAGCATAATCTAATTAAAACTATTAGTTTATTCCAAGCTTTATAAATTCCAATCCATCCTTTAAGTGTGTTTTGTTTTGACGACAATACTAAATACATGTTCTTTAGAATCTTTTTGGTTTTTGTTTTTATCTTCCAATGATTCATAGAGTTCTTTAAAAAATAAATTTTCCCATGACAAACTAATAATTTATACTTACTCCATGCTCACTATTAGAAAAGAGGAACTTTGGTCCGATGAACTAGCGTGAATGAAGAGTCTGTTAGAGGTAGTGCTACCAACTTGGCCACCAGGACCAAGATGGCCCATACTATTAGGATATATGGTAGGCCTTTTAGTACTAAATTCATACTATGCATTTTTGAATTGTGTCTCATTAGATGTAGTGTACATGCCTCTTTGCTCAATGAGCGGTGAGGTAATAAGAGCCTTATAGTAATAGAAACGAAATTTGATTGTCTTTTCATGTTTTTGCATACGACATCTTGGACGATGATGAAGGCAAGAATTTTGTTGTAATTTACAATACGGACATTGACACAAACATGGTAGTTGTCACCTTCTAGGTCTAACCCTCTTTTATGAGGCATCCACTTCTTGCAATGAATTTCTCTTCCACTTGCTATAAAAATAAAAGTATAAAAATAAAAAATAAAATGTCATCTCATCTTTGTTTTTATAATCACAGAAAACAACAATCAAAATTTCCAAAATACAAAGGACTTTTAAATAAATTCAACTGACATGAAAATTTAGAGTTTGCAATAGAAGTCATGTTTGGAGTCAAAGTCATAGTGTCACAGTGTGCAATTTTGGGCCATTCACATTTGAATTTCCTCATTCTAGTTTAATTTGGTGCTTCATGGACCGCCTTCTAGGGGTGCCACATGTCAAAAATAAAATTTGAGCCAAAATTGAAGAATGAGCCAAAATCATCCTCAGTGTCTAGTTGTATTTGTTGTGCCTTTAGAGAATCTTTCACAACTTGATATTGTAAACGCAAGTTGTGTAAGGGTTGTTTATTGCAGGAAAAACACTTCCAATCTTCACTTTCAGCAATCTGATCGATCACAGACTTCATCACCCAGATTTCGTTTGATACAACGACAACAAAACATTTTGTCACACGTTTCGCAGCACAAGACATCACCCCCTTGTCCACACCACCGACATTCATCTTTGTACCCATCATCGTACTGCAAATATCTCAAGAGCGCATTGAAGTTAGAGTTATGAGAAAACAATGCCACGCACATGTAGGGTCTCCACTTGGTGATTAGAGTAAAATTTAAAGCAAAATTAGGTTTCACTGCTTGCAAAAGCAACAAAACCAAACCTACTTGAAAATAGACACTAAAATAATTAGATAATTAACGTTGTTGAAGAATACACAGAAGAACCCTCACAGATACACACAAGTTCTGTGCACACACAACACAGAGATCATAGAACACACATTCGCCGCCCATATCTAAAAACTCTTGCCTTCTGATTCTCAAACCCTCGCCTTTTGTAGCAGATGTTCCGTATCAATACTTCAAGAAACAATGTAAAAAGTGCGTACAATCCTCTGTCTATAGCGAATGTTGCGTATCACTAACACAAGAAACAACGTAAAGGAACAACAATAACGCAAGAAGTAAGAACGTCCGCCTTCTCTAACCTTTCCTAAAGTCCTTTTCCTTCCAAGATCATCAGCATGCCACCGATCACTCTATCTCCAAGCCATATCTCAAATCTCTCAAAGCGTTCCGGCTCTTCACACAAGATCGCACAATGTAACACTAATTTACGATGTCTCTTAAGGCGGTGCGGGCACCATCAGAAGAGGTAGACTGAACGTCGGAGTTCGTCGCCTAATAAGAAAATAAACAGTGTTCCTTGTACAAGCTATGGCGGATGCAGGCGCAAAGACAAGAAGACGATAACTATCTCCTTTAGGGTTTCATCCCAATTCATCCATCACACGTGGATCCCCTCCCTCCAATTTCTTGGACTTCACACATGGATCCACTAAGAAATTTTCCTTTCTGTAATTTTTGGGCCGCATTTTCTAGCCATCCTTGATTGCCGTTTTTGGGGTCATAGAGGTGAACTTTGTTGAGAGCTTACCAATTCTTTCACATTCTTTTAGATAAGTAAGATAATAAATTGTGACTTGTAAATCAAATGTTGTCAAACATGAACTCTTGGCATGCGTTTAAGGTAGAAATACCATGAACAGTGAAAATAAGGAGTTTTGCATATTAGAAATGGGAGTTTGTTCAAAGAATTATTTTCCTAAATGGAAAAGAATAAATCATGAAGAGGCAAAGTAATTTCATATTTTTAACTCTTGTAGATATTTTTCTACAATTTTTCAAAGTGGAAAGTTTGTCAAATCCTCTAGTGGTTATATAGGCTCATCTTAAACGGTTACTAGGGCTAATCTTAAATCAATAATGGATTGAAACACCATTCTACCCAAAATAGAGCAAATGCAAGAAACCGATTGGTTGGTATGTTTTTCCCAAAAAACCGTTTAAAGTCACTCACTTCTTCATTTCAATGGCAGTCTACTACACCACTACATGGTAGGTAACCGTTTATGGTATTTCTATCTTAATAACATTTATAGACCTTGTTACCTATGCCGTTGAGGTATGGACGGACAAACTACTCCAAATAGACTCTTTATTTACAATGGTCTTAAGGCCTACGTTATGATAATAATTATGCTTATAATTGTGAATGTTAACCCCTAACTGCCCAAGCGTCCATTTACTGAATGATGTACAAAATCAAAATTTGTTTTCTCATTTGTCATGCATTTTTTGCAATGTGAATTTTTTACTAAAGATTTTATGGGAAGTTGGCTTCATGCATGTGTAAATCGGGATTAGAAAGGGATGATTTGTGAAAATTTTATGCCTCGGTCTTAGTTGCATTTTATAATGCATATCTGCAATTCTCCAAATCTAGAGAGGGCTGTGGGCATTTCGAGATTAAGATTTCAACCTTTTTTTTTCGATGTAAGAGTCTGCAAAATAATAACTACATTATGTCATACGATCCTCTTATACTTGACCAATAAAAAAAACACAAACCAAAAATTCTCTTCTATGTTGACGAGTATGTTGACTTGACTGTTGACAATTCATATATATACTGAGGGAGTATGTTGAAGAAGGTTTACTTTTGGTGTATGTATGTCTCTTTATTCATCAATCATGATGAGTGTAGGGGCTTTGCACCGTGTATGTATGTATGTATGTAAGCAAATTAAAAGTAAAAATAAAAATAAAAATAAAAATAAAAGTCAAATATAAAAGTACGAAGGTAAAACAAATTTAAAAGTATTGAGAATGTAGAATGTTGACTATAAAATTAAACTAAAAGAGAGTTTTAATATCACAAATTTTATGATTACAAAAAAAAAAAAAAAAAAAAAAAAAAAAAACTCTTATATATATCTTTTGATGAATCAAAAGTTGTTTTCTCCAGTCAAGAGGTTTTGGTATGTACATGATCACCAAGACGGTTCCACATAAAATTGGCATGTTTACTTTTAGTCTTTTCTTTTTATCTCAAAGAAGTATATATCAATGCAAAGGCACACCATTGGCTGACATGCAGAGCCTATTATTTTACTACATTGAACTTCTATTTTAAAATTACTTACTTACTTATCTTTCAATACTTAAACAATTTCACATCCAAATATTATTCCATTTTGCTTATAATTAAAATAAAATAAAACTATGAAATTCATCTAAGTGAATTGTGACATTTGTGTTTATTTCTCTTGTACTTTCTTTTTTCTTTGCCTTTTTTCTTTTTAAACTAAAATATGTTTTAAACGTGAAGAAACATAAGGTACTCTATGTAAAATCTCAAACAACTATGTATTAATGCAAACGCACGCTGATGGCCCACTACAAGGTTCACCTTATACAATGTGGATTCAAAATTAATGTGAATCAATCCACTCTAATTTACATCAAAATATGTGTGTTACTTTGAAGTAGTTGCCCATTTTCAAGCACTCGACTATGTGTCTCTGATAAATTAGATGTAATTTTTCAAGTAGTGTAGATCTTCATAATAGTTTGGTTCACATTATATAAAGTGATCGATGTAGTTGTTTATAAATAATGTAGGGCTTTTGTCAATAATGTACTCCAAATTGATGCAAATTCATTTAATTTTTTTAGCGATCATTTGTTTTGGTTGCATGTTATTTTATCATCTGTTGGTAAGCAACTACCATACTACATGGTCGGCTTTGGCACTAATTATATTAGTTTAATAAGAGCCAAAATTTCAAGGAAAAAAATCACTTTTTGTTTAGAATTTAAAGACGAAAATTTTCAAAAAGTACAAATGCCAAACCTATTTTAAGAAAATGAATTAACTATGGATGAATCTGTACGGGTAGGAAATCCTATTTCCGCGCAGGCGGGTACGCGAAATCTACAGCTGGGGAAGATTTTCAACATTACATTACTGTAGATTTCAGTCACCCTCATACAAGATAGCTTGGATGACAAGAGCACGAATTTTAGGGTTTACTGTTGTCAAGGTGATGACTCTTGCCTCGGTTGTTGTACTCTGCCTTCGCCAATTCGTCATTTCGCCATAGCTCAGGAGATTCCTACTCTATTGTTGACTAGTTAGAAGTTACTGTACTCGAATGCGTATTGCCATTCACGAGGCGCAATTTTTTTTTGTGCTCGTCGATTCATATTTTGTCGCCACCGACACTGGCCCTCCTGTTTTCTCAAGCTGCGAATGCTTAGGTAACGTCGCGTTTGTTTTGTAAATTTTTGTTGGCCCCCTTTGACTTGAGAGTTCAGTTACTTGATCGGTTTGTTTCGCTGTCTTTTTGATTGTCAGATTGATTAACGTTTTTAGTTTTCATGCAATTTTTAGGTCAGACTTTGAATGTTTTCAAGCTGCTGCTGCGGTAGCTCGACATTAACATTTTGTTTTGTCAATTCTTTTTATTCACTTTTGCCATTACATCTTTTTCTTCTTTTGCGCCGTCTTTTGGATTGTCAGATAAATGAGCATGGAGATTGGCGTTTTTAGTTTTCATACTATTTTTTACTTCAGGTTTTGAATGTGCTTGAAACCTGCTGGATGTGTGTGGATGGGAGGGGACTGATTTCGTATTCATTTGCCATCTACATCGTTCGGGTTGTCTTTGTTTTGCAGCACGGTGAATGGCTTGCCAGCCTACACCATAATTTTCGTTACGTGCTAGCCATTTACTTGGTCGAATTCCAAGGAGAAGGGATTGTATCTTAATAGGCGGAGGGTCTAGTAGAGTTTTGGACCATACCGGGTCGCTTATGGTTTCAGGGATTTTTGGTGTCTCTCCCTTTAAGTACGTATCGTTTTTTTGTTATAAGAACTTTCAAGCCAAAGGGGAATTGCAAAGAACTTTTTGTGCCTGCATTGTGTGTGTGGGAGGAAATCGATTCCTATAGATACAGTATTGAACCTCATATGCAGTTTTCAGTGAAATTGGCGTCGTTTCAGTCGCCCGTCTGAAACCTCAAAGTTATACGAATCCTAGTTTTTAGAGCTCTAATTTCTTGAACGTCTGACCTTTGGCATTCTGAAACACGCCTTATTAACAAACATCGTTCGAGTTGTCTTTGTTTCGCAGGGTCAGTGAGCAGCAAGGTGAATGGATTGCCGGTCTACAGCATAATTACGTGCTAACCATTCATGAAGCTCAATTGGAAGGAGAAGGGAGTGTAGCGTTGCAGGCGGAGAGTTTGTGAGGGTTTTGAAGCATACTGGGCAAGTAGTTTCAGAGATTGCTGGTGTTGAGCGTTATTACTATAGTTGGTCAATGAGGGTCTTTAGATACTTCCACAGGTGTGAAAATTGGCATGGAACTGAATCGACAGGAATTTCACGCCAACATGCGGAGCGATCCGTTTCCTTTACAGGGACCTTATGACCATCATCCTTCTCACGGCAACGGACCTAACTTTCAGAAATCTGCCGGTACTCCAAGAATGAGAGGTGCCTGCAGTGGGCCGGAGTCCCCTCCTACTCCTGAATATCGTCAAGTGAATCCAAGCTATCCACCAGGCTTTGACAAGAGTGCACCAGGCTTTGAGCACAGCCACAGAAGCCCACCAGGTTTTGACAACAGCCGCAGTTTTCATAGCGAGATGAATTTTCAGGAGTCTCTGGAGATCACTTCAGACAGGCCGTTTCTTCCGCGGAAAAGAGCATCCGATCAGAGAGTTCATAATCAGGGTACTAGGGGTGAATTGCGTGGCCCTACACAAAGCCTCCCCAGAAGTGTCAGAAGGGACTGCGATGCGCAAGAAGCATCTGAGGGAGGTCCGAGTGAATTATTGCCTAAGAAAATGAGAAAGAAAACAAAATTCAGCCAGGCTCCAACATCGAAGGATGCCCAACCAGCTCATGCAGGTCCCGTCTAAACCCTCTAATATTTGCTGTTAGCGATCTATTAACTTCAAATGATGGAGCACTAATGTGGAGTTTAAACAGTCATTACTTTATTCCTAATACTGTTTACAGAATTGGCAGATTTTTTTGTCTTGATCTCTAGGTTTAGTAGTAGCTGGGGCTACACGGTACATTCGATTTTTTTTCTCTTTTGAGCGGGGCGGTGCGATGCGTCAGGGATTTTCGGTCTACAAGAGATCAATGAGTGGCAGCGAGGTTCTCCGATGAGTATTGATTATTACAGACTTAGGCCCCGCCTGCACCAGCCAAGTATCGGCAATCAGATTACTGGGGTATTAAAGAGGAACTCTCAAGTATTCAACAGTATTTAATCACAGTATTTAAGGGAGAAAGCTCAGGTTCTCTACGAGAGCATCCAGCTTGACCCAAGCTCCGTGGAAAACTCTGCACGGATTGGGGTGGGGATGAGACCTTTAAGCTTGACTTCCAAGCTTGACACTGTTTTTTTTTCTCTTTTGAGGGGTGCACTTGTGAGGTAATTAATGGGGAGTCAAGCTTTCAAGGTAGCTAACTGGTGCTACTTGGTTGGTGCGGGCAGATTTAACACTTCAAATTATTGGCATAGGCACAGTTGGTTTGCTTGTCCAAAATTGGAGAGTTAAGTGGAAGGATGTAAGTTAATTGTAAGTTAACGGGAGTTAGCACCGATTTGCTAACCGACACAACTTGGATAGTAAGGGCATTTAGTAACCAATTCTAGTTAGCTAAAATTGCTGCTTGGTTGGAACAGGCGAGGCCTTCGTTTGTTCAATGCTTATCATTTGGCAGCAGTTTTTGCATCCCTTGTTAGCATGTTTACTAGTGCACACATTGCATTTTAAACTTTATAATTGGATGCAGATACTGTTGTGTCAGCGTCATCATTTGAGAATGCAAGGCCACCAAGCATACCAGGCGAACCTCCTGTTCCTCGGTGTGGTGGGGCTACCGTTCAGCGTTCAGCAACTAATAGTTTTGAACAAGCTACAAAAGTTTGCCAGAAATTGTGGGAAAACCTCAGTTCGGCAATTCAACAGCGTGAAAGGTACAGGAATTACACGATTTGTGTCTCTCTGACGATTACCCGTGTACTGAAGAGTTTGTTAATTGTTTTTGGTCTCGAGAATCATGAAGCTGTATAAACGCAGGGCCTTGAGGGAAAAAGAGCAGAGCTTTACGGAAAGCGCTATAAACAAAGAAGCTCTCGAGGAAGAAAAGAAGCAAGCTACTGCTATTCAGAATGAAATAATGGAAGAACGAAGGAAATTGCAAGAGGAGGTAAAACTCGGTGCACACGGAGCTTTCAATAATATATCAATTCCTTCTTTTACTTTCGCTACATGTGCAGGATACATTCAAGATCTTTCTTGTTTAATTGGTTGTATAATTGGTTCTAGCTCAATTCTGTGTTCACAGATATGAGGTGGTACACCTTTATAATTCTAAGCTAAGTGTCCTTATATCCATGTAATAGTTTGATTAAGGCCCGTTTTAGACTGGTCAAGCTCAATGTAAAACTTGGGCCAGAAATGAAGATTGTAGACTTGGGAATGGGTTCAACTTCAAAATGGAATCTTGATCTGGCCTAAGAAATGTTCACTTTTTTTTATGTGTTTTTCTTGGGCTTGGCTCAAGAGTTTCCCTCTCCTTACGACCTCGTATAGGATCTCAAATCTCTTGAGCTTGAGACCTTGTTTAAAGAAAAGTCGGGCCAAAATTTACTTTAGACCAATTGGAATACTTTAGAACCGATTTCAGACATTCCTGTAGATGGATTATAGCATATGTTCAACTATGACTGTCATATGGTTGTCCCACAGAAGCAAAAAGTGAACCAATTAAATTAGGGAAAATCAAAAGATTGACAACAAAAAGAAAGAAACCAAAACCTCTTAATAAACCTGCAGATGAACTAATAAAATATCCAGATCACTTCTATAAAGTGAAGGAAGGGGATATGGAAGTGGATAAAACTCCAACTTTTATTAGTCATAGTTTTAAAGCATTATGCAGGGCATGTTGACAGTCAGTGAAGTTTGATTTCAGTGGATATCTCCATTTATTGTAGATATAGTTGTAGATGTACAGCTGAAGGCTCAATTGAAGTACATTTTTCAGTAGAATCGGTCATTACATAACATTCTTCAGCCCCCCTACTGTTCACCTCCGAATCTCAAGCATCTGTCAGGGGATCGGAGGAATTGCCGAGAATTTTCTCTAACTTCAGCTGGGCCAAGCAAAGAGGGTTGGAGAGTTGAATTATTTTATTAGTAGTTTCTCTACAGTGCTGCTCCAGTGTAAAGGTTGTGGTCCAGCAAGGTATGAAAAACGTTATGTATGTGCCAATAGCACTGGGCAATAGCACTGGTCAAGCAAGCACCTCAAAACAAATTTCTATGTTAGCAATCGCAGAGCATGGTTGAAAAGATTGGTTACAGATGCTTCCACAGTAGGGCGCTAATCATATGATAATTTTCTTCAAAGATCTATCCAACTGATTGTTACTCGTATTTCTTTTTTAGGTCGCTTAAAGGCCTTGCTTACGGTGTTATTTTTGGAAGTGAGCAGGCACAAAGAATAAGAGAGGAGAAGGACGCCATGGAACGCACAAGCACTGAGATTGCTCTGCAGGTTTCTGTCATGATATTGAATGCACCATAGGAGCAATGGAGTGTGCTTGTTTTCCTTTCCATGTCCTCTTATCTCCCATGCCTGTCCTGGAATGTGACTATTATTCCTTGTCGTTTCCACCCCATTCATGGATGGCAAGCATATTTGCGTAGATTTACAGCGTTTCCTTCAAAACCATGTAGATGATTTTTCTTATCTTTTGAAATATGAGTTTCACTGGAGCTCATATTGCAAGGCGGTGTGGGTTGCAGATGGTTGAGCTTAAGCAAATACAGAAGCAGCTTGAAAAAGAGAAGGTGCTTTTCTGAATTTTGGCTCTTTTGGCTGAGGATTCAATAGTTATTGATGAGTCAAGCATTCAGTTGTATCGATGATAAAAATACACCAAACTGTGAGCCGCGAATGACTTAAATGTGTGCATGAGAGGGTACTATGGCATCTTTCTGATATTTTAGGATTTTTTTTCTCTTAAGTGGACGAGTCATTATTGCTGCATTTGAGATCACTAACTTTCTCTTCCCGTGTACTACAGGCAGCTCTTCTAGCACTGAAAGCAGATATGTCTGCCAAGGAGAGTAATTTGCCGGAGCAGGATTGTGTTGAAGCTGCCGTAACTACCGTAACAGTCAAGGTAGAAATAGAGGAGCCAGTAATAAATCCGTGTAGAGAATGCGGTAAGAGTTGTACCTTTGAATCAGATGCAAGACCAAGCAATATTCGAAACCAAGAACCAAAGATGGCCAGGGATGTTCCCTCCATTTCAAAATTCTCGCCTGTGGCTAGTAAGAGGAACTTTGAATCTGTGAAAGTCGAGCATGTGACTTCAGGAAGTGATGCTGCTCACCGAGATAAAAGCAGGCTTGATGACAATTCCAGTAAGTGCATATTTTCTGACAATGCAGAGTTTGAAGGTTTTTTTCTTGTGATCGGATAAGTGTGGTTCGGACTACAGTGATGATGATAGTATCGAAGAGCTCTGGTAAGGGCATGGCATAATTTGCAATATATAGCTGGTTGAGTATTTTTGCAGGCGCATGGAATTTAAATGACATGCTGGGAATAGAATGAGCCCTCGAACCAGAATCTCATGAAATACGATTGAAATTGTACGATTCTGAATTAATTCTCGGTTTATTTTTCAGGTGAGGATGACATGGATGACCTCCCATTGGCCCATAGACTGAAATCACAGCGGGTGGAGAAAAGGAAAGAAAAGAAGGGAGTGGGGGAGAAAACAATGCAGCAGGAGGATTCCAACGTGGATTCATCAGGAAGACGCAAGTCACTGCCTCACGACATTCATATGAAGAGAAACAAAGTGTAAGTGTGACTGAGTGATACTTCCTTTGGAGTATTTTTGGGTACTGATATTCTCAATGGGCGGCTCATTTGTTACTAAGGTAGAGGATACTATTTGCGTCATTTTAAGCGTTTAACATATGTAGGAGTGTGATTTTTAGGAGCTGTATAAAGGTGTGGAGAGAGCTTTGGGTACAAGAGCCAAGTCTGTTGAAATCAAATTTGTATCACTATGTACGAATTGCATATGCAATTTCAAAGTGGGAGTTGTAGACCACTATAAGTGACAGTAGACAACCCCATTTCCATTCAAAGATGAGTAGTCATAGACGTTTAGCAAAGTCATTCTTGTACCACTTGCTAATAAGTCAACTGAGTGTATGAATAGATGAGTTGTTAGTTGGTAACAAGGGTCAGTGTAGGAGACGGGATCAGACCCCTAACTGTTTAGTATCCTCTGCCTTACCGATGACAGATTCTGAGAGTGATTCAATAGTAGTGTCTCTTCAAGTAAATAAGAACTTTGATCACACCTGAGACCCAGTGGTTATTTCGATTTTCTGGCCATGCAGGCCGATTGAAGTTGCCCTTCAGGAAGATGCACCCGGCCTTCTGGAGGTAAGTTTCTTCTGTTTCCTTGTTTCGCAAGATTTTGTTGCAAGGTTAGGCGGTAGGATTCAGGCCTCAGGAACATTTGAGCTGCCAGTTCTAGTCCTGTAGAGGAGTTAAGGTGAAACCCCTCATGACTTCAGAGTCGTGTCACGAATAACACCACCGTCAGCGTTTTGATAAACTCTTTGTTGACGCTCTGCTTGGTCAGTGTAGGCCTTCTAATGTCTAAAGGAAATACTAGTTTGCCAACAGTGCGAGTGTGACCTATCCTCTTTGCCCTTGGTGTCTTCTGGTATTTGTATTACTTGCGTGGACACCTCTTTTCAAGTCACACTTCCTAAGCTGAAGTTGCCGCTTTTTTTAATTATAGGAACCTTATGGTAAGTACCTAAACGTAGAAGCATAAAATCTGACTAATTTACTTGGATTTGCAGCAATTGGAAGAGAAAGGGCTGCTTGAAGATATAAGTGTCTATCAGGACATGGGCCCTGATGATTCATTAACTAGTGAGAGCCCTGCAAGCGAGTTTGGACAACTTGAAGGTGTTATTGGCAAGGTACGGTGCAAGCTTAAATCACTGGTGCACTGTGGAAAGTACCAGCTCAAAGTCTTCTATCTAGTATTTAACTTGGCTAATTTGGTGCATGTGTGTAGCTTTGGGGATCAAGTGCAGGACTTGCAAAGGATCTTATACCTATAAAAGGACAAGGACAAGGGTCAGGCAACATGCCGCGTTACTGCCTTGCCTGTTTATTGTCATTGATTGAGCAGGCACTTTTCTGACCTATGTTAGGCCTGGTCATGTATTTAGCAAAGTATTCAATATTGAGTGTGATGCTCTATTTATTTTGGACAGTATGCTTTGTTAAAAATTTCAATTTCTAATAATGTTTGCAATCATAGTTGGATGAAGTTTTGCAGGATAACCTTATAGAGTGGGTTTCAAAGGATTATAATTTCTGAAGTTTTTCTGTTGAAATGGCAGACGAAACTATTGCGTAAGCGAAATTGGCCAGTGGAATGGGGCTGGTGTAGACGTCTGCGTGCATTTCTTTTTGTTTTTGAAAAACACAATAGGTAATTTCTCAGTGAGCCCTTCAAAACTGACCGACTTGTAGCGATTTTATCTCATTATTATTGTATATTTTTTGTATCTAATGGATTTGTGAGTCATGTCTCTGGATCATCTTCTTAGTTCGTATTTAGGATTGTTTAGTTTTGTTATCCTCTCTTTTCAATCGGTATTACCATTTGTAGGATTGTACTGGAGCGCCCTGAGTATGGATATGCCACCTATTTTTTCGAGTTGGTTCAGCGAGTACCTGTAAAATGGCAAGTGCAGCGATTGATCACTGTCATGAGTGTCGCATCAACCGGTCGTGCAGCTCTTTTGGAAAACCGTCAGCTAGTGGTAAACCAATCCTTTCAACATTGGATGATCCATATTGGGCAATCTGAGCAAGTGCAGTTATGTGAAGCATTATGATTAGCGATGACTAACAACGCTCACTATGCTATGTCGTAACACCTAAGCACCCAAGATAAAAATTGAAAGTCCAATTTTGGAAGCTCTTAGTCCATTAGAGTAACTTCCAAATAATATTTTTAACGTTCAAAAAGGGAGGGCATGATTTCTCCTTTCTATAGATACATTTTATTACCTTTCTTGAAGCTTCCTAAATGATTCATTTCAACTCCTCTGGATATGGAAGCGGCCACTTTTTGACCATTTGGGCACTTTAGGGATTGAGGTACCATACTTTCTTTCAATTAAAAAGCTTACTTGTTTTTATGAACGTGAGGAGCTGTTGTGCTAAGAAAGTGTTGCTTTGAAACAGGTGGGTACCGATCTCACAGACGAGGAAGCAGCTATTTTGGAAGACTATGGATGGAACCGCAGCAGTGGATTGGGTTCTCTTCTCAATTTCTACGATCGTGTGGTACACGACTACAATAAGGGACAAGATCCAGCTGAGCTTGGAAACGATTGGAAGCAAAAAATAGGGAAGCTTCTCAAGGATGGATACGATCAAGGCAGCATCTTGGCAACTTCCATACCAAGAAAGTTGGTAAGGGGACTTAGAAACACTTCGAGTGATATTGAACCTTGCTCAGGGTTGAAAATGAAGGCTGAGCCATTTTGACACCCAAACCTTGTACAATGAGTATCCATGTCATCATATGTAGGATCTCACAACCAGCTCAGGTTCAAATTACTACCTGAAGCACGAAATTTTGTACAGACCACTGGGAATCCAGTCATCACAGAAGCATGTGAAGAGAACCATTCCGGCAGGTAATATCTTTCAAGAAGTGCTTTTCAATCGTAGCTTTTCTGCAGGTTTAGCAAAGCTTAACTGCTGTAGTCTATTGGACAGAATGCTTATAGACGAAAAGGATTTTCCGCATCGTTCAAACATCTTGTTCTCACGAGAAGTGTACGTATGACAAACCAACTGCAGGAGACCTTTCGTTTTACAAGACAGAGTCCTGCATCATTGAAAGGAAATCTTTGCTTTGGTTGTGTCATGTAGTCTGGCCCTGTACTATTTCAGATGAATGTTCAATTTGTAAAACATGGGGCAAGGGTATAATTTGACATCCTGGAACTGGAGGCACTTGCTAGATCCTTGTGTATACTTTGTCGCTTTACCTAATTTTGTTGCACATGTTCATTCCATGTGTATTAGTATTGTTCTGTATCATGTAATTTCTGTGTTAATCATGACCACAAGAAAAACATTATTTTTAAGACAATTTATCAAATGCTTGAAATTTTATAAGATGAAATACTTGGGTTCCAATCAATGCAAGAAATTCCAAGTAACTCAAAAGATGATTTACTTGGCACTTGTGGCCGATGTATGGCGTGGGTTTGTGTTGTGGAGCATCAATCCAAATGACACGTCCATGTCTTGAACTCTATATCGGACTTGTCAATTTTGGGGGTTTATGGCTATTCCTGCTATACGGTAGAGAATGCTCTTTCCTCCACTTTTCAGCATTCTAACCGATGAGGTAAGCCACCCTATTTGTGCCACCATGTACATTTCAAAATTTTAAATGTAAGATATATATGTATACTCATACATAGTGACCACAAATAATCACATGGCACAAATAGCACTAGAAGATTTGGACTTAGTTGGGGCTAACGCTTCATGCGTTAACCTCCCTTTTAACCCCTAAAGGACCAAGTGTCCTAACTAGGACATTTAGAGAATCGGGTAGGTTCCGGTGAACACATTTTTAATCGAAATTTGAAGGAAATTTAATAGTAGATTCCCCAATGTGCCACGAAAATGGGGATTCTTTTTTTTTTGAATTCCGACACCGTATGTGAAAGTTATGAGGGGAAATGTGTTTTTTTCGGGAGAAAGGGCAACGGGGCAGTAGAAAAATAGTTGAATTTTAGTAGGGGCAACAAGATGGGAGGCGTGTGGAAAATGGGGTGAACTGTGGTGGGCAGAAGACCACCCCATTTTTCAAACTCATTAAAAAATATATATATATATTATTTTTTAATTTTTTAATTTTTTTTATAAATAAAAATTATTATTTTAAACTGAAAATTATTATTTTAATTTTTTAAAAATAATATTTTAAACTAAAAGTTCAATTTTTATAATTAAAAAGTATTATTCAAAATTTTGAAAATTAAAATCATTTTAAAAAATAAAAAATAATAAATAAAAATCGTCCAATGAGGGACTGCCACGTGGCAGTACACTTTGAGAGTTAGTGGGGTCATGAACATTGGAATGGGCTGGCACTTCAATTCCCTTCCTCCACCCTTTATTTCCCCCCTAACCCCCAAAATTCTTAGAAAATGTGCTACATGTCTTCTAAAACTTGGAGATTTATTTTTTTTTCAAATTTTTTTTCGCCATTCTATAAAGGGTGGAATGTACTTGTGTTTCACCGCTCGGATTTGTATTTTAAATACATAAAGTCAAAAATATTGCAATTCCAAAAACATATAGTCTTTTTTGAAGTTTTAAACCCCTAACAAGTGCAAGGTGTTCTTCAACATCCTAAACATCTCCAAACGCAACGAAAATTGGTACACAACTAAGTAACATCATATAGAATGTGAAAGTGAAGTGCGACAAGTTTCGGTAGTGAGGTTTTTTTGATGTAGCCATGGTCAAACGCATCTGAAATTTTCGGGCATGTGTTTTTTTGGGGTGTTTTTTTCCATCAAACGCAATTATCTTGCAATCCGTGCGGTCAAAATCAACGAAATTTGTTGTGTATGTTTTTCAAGTAGTTTAGGACAAGATCTTACGGTTAGAAGGTAAAAAATAACATTTTTTTGGATTTTTTGCATAGGGGAGTGAAAATGACAGCATTGGAGTGTTTTTGGAGGAAAAACACTCTGGTCCTTTAGGGGTTAAGCCTCTGTAGCATTGGGTTTTTTAAATCAAGAATCTTTTTTTATAAAGACATTAGCCTCCCTTTTAATCCTTTGTAGCATTGGGTTTTTTAAATCAAGAATCTTTTTTTATAAAGACATTAGCCCCAAAAATGGTCTGCTTGCCCTGACTAAAGTTTGAGGGATTAGCTCCCATTATTGGGGAATTAGCCCCCATAGGCCCATTAGCCCCGGGAGCTAACACTCCAAAATCTTCCTGTGTAGGGTGGTTTATCTTATAATATAGGAGAGTGTTCTCCATCCCTTGTTATATCAAAATGTTTAATGTAAGACACTCATACATAGTGACCACAAATAGGATGGTTATCCTTATATAGGAGTGTGTTCCCTCTCCCTAGTAGTGTGCAAATCCAAACTTTCTAAACAAACATGTCGAAGGAGAGGGTAATTATACACAACCTTGGGCTTATGTCAGAAAAAAAATGCCAAAAACTGGGACAATTATTTCCGGACAGAGGGAGTATAAAAGGAACAATAGACAACCCGAGTTCCATTCAAAGATGCTTACACCATAAATGCCATAGCCGAGTCATGCATACACCACTTGCTGATCGAAGTTGAGAGTTTGTAGACCACTTCCCCATTTCCATGCAAAGATGCTTACAGCACTTGCTAATCGAACAGTTCTACCTGTTCCAGTATCGATCTTGTACGTTATATATATATACAACAAAATGTGACAGTGGAAATTAAACAGATGAGAATTGGTCAGGCTCTACTTGTGACGATGGCGACCGAAGAACAAGTCGTCAGTGATCAAGGTACGACGACTCCTACTCCTCACATGTAATTATGTATATGTATGGCTTGCCAACCATATATCGCATCATATATATCAATCATTGTCTCGATCAGGTACTACTGCTCAAATTCACCGCTCTGGTTAAACGGATCAGATCACGTCGACGTCGTAGTCGTACGCGCGCATTGAGAGTGCATCATGTGATCGATGCACAATCAGAAGGGACATCGATCATCGAAAATATCTCTGATCCCTGCACGTACATGATCATCGATCGATCGATATACCAGATCGATCAGGTACATGCACTGCTGCTCATCGAATCGATCGATCGATACCAGATCGATCATGATTCTCGATCTCTTGGTGATCGAACTCCGTTGAATCATTCTTCGCTTGCTGATCGATTGGTCGATCGATCTCCAACCGTGTTGATGTTGTTGTTGTTGTTCAGTTTCACAGATGATACCTGAAAACAATTTAAGACACTTGCTAGTAAGTCGATCTGCCATTGACTTGGTCGTCCACGGAAGAATCTAACTGGAGACTTGCACCGTGAGTCGATCTCTCTGCTGAGAATTAATGTCTTGGAGAGCTTCCAGTACTGTTCGTTCTTTGGGTCTCTGAAGAACTCTCAAATATTATAGCTATCCATCACAAGTGCAAAGTTAACCGCATGTTGAAAAACATTCAATTGATATCAGGATGTTTTATCCTCCTGATTGGTTGAAACAACATTTTCGATGGAGTGTGCATGCATTTGTGTTAATTAACCCCTAAAGGACCATAAGGCCCCCAAGGGGCCTCGTGTTTTTTTTCAGCAATTTTGAGTAGGTCTTATGTCGACTTCCTTTTTTTCAAATTTGTTTGTTTTTTGACCAACACATACAATGTTCTTCACTGATTCCAGAGATATAAAATTTGGTCACATCTGAATCATATGTTTCACAATATGGTAATTTAAAGTTGTCATTTTAAAACCATGAATCCTTGGTCCTTTAGGGGTTAAATGTTACGGTATGGGAGTGTATTTTGGATATATATGACATTTAAGGGTTAGGACTCTTAAACTCAGACTGCATCTCTTCAAGTAAAGTAACTCAGTTGCATGTCATTCTTGGCAAAAGATGACAAGTATGATTCTTGTAAACCTATAATTTGGTGATACAATTGAGTTTTTGATGTTGTTTCAGATTTGTGATTGAGCTACTGAAAAATGGGTCCCCAGTATTTATTAGGTTTAGGGTTTAGGGTATGTAGTGATGGGTGGGTATTAGTCAAAGGATCTTTGATCTTTGTATCAGTAGCCTACTGCTAGATTTGAGATATCCACAAGTAAAAGTCATGTAAAACCTTAAATTCAACAACAAACTACATTCCAAAAATCTATGTTCAATATTTGGTCAGTACCACCATTTTGAATGAACTAATGCACTCAAAATTGTTTTGTATCACACCAACGTACATGAGTTCACGATTTGACATATGGAAAGTGTCCAATCACATATCTACATAATAACAAAGATTCTTTGCAGATATTAGAATGTGATATGGAGAGAGTGATAATAAAGAGTTCACAGTATACACTTGGGGAGGTCACTCTTTGTATCTTCTAAGTATCAGGTATGAAAAGGGTATTTAAAGTACCCTAAAAAATAAAAGTAATTATCACTATAATTAGTAATATTTCAAGATTTTATTTTTTTTGTTGTTGTAATCAATTTTGAAGATCCAATATTATCGTAGTATACGATTGGATTCAATAGTAGGGTGCTGAATATTTAATTAAATTTTTTTAAATAGATTTGGCACTTGTACTTTTTGAAAATTCAAATTTGAAAAAAAGTGAAAAAAAAATTCCTAAAGTTTTGACCCTTATTAAAATAATATAATTAATGCCGAAGCCGATCATGTATTACGGTAATGCAATTCATTTATAAAATTTACCTTCGAAGATTTATATGGACCCTATCTTTTTATTGCATGTTGTTATGTAATATTTAAAAGTGACCTCCAAAAGAGTGAACATTCCAAATAAATACCAGACATGTCATTAAAAAAAACAGGAAGATACTGTACCTGGCCGTCAGGGTCAACCAAAAATAATTATAAGAAGAAAAGCCGAAATTTCTAGGAGATTCAATTTTTTTTAAACATCTATTCTCTATGGTGCAAAAAGAGAATCTTAGAGAATATTTTATAGAATCTTTAAAAATATTCACAACATTAACCCCTAAAGGACCAAGGATTCATGGTTTTAAAATGATAAATTCAATCGATCATATTGTGAAAAATACAATTAAGATGAGATTGAATTTTATATCATTAGAATCAATGAAGAACAACGCATGTGTCGGTAAGAAAAAAATAAACTAATTTAAACTAAAAGATGTCCACATAAAACCTACTCAAAACTACTAAAAAAATATATGAGGCCTAATTTGGGCTTCTTGGTCCTTTAAGGGTTAAGTCACAAAAAAACCGCTGCCGACCCGGACTGCCGGGTACAATATACATTTTGGTGTTCTAGGCAGAAACATTCTTTAGGTTGTCACGGAGGCCAACATGACCTGCATGAATTGTTGAAGGACACTAAGTTACTGCTTCACAATTTGTGTGTTGTCCTGTACTTGTATTGATTTCATGTTGGCTGTCATTTTTATAATAATTACTACACTACTGTTTGCTAATAGCGAGGGTGTAATAAGTGAAGGTGACACTAAAATGTAAAATCAGTGCAAAATGAAGATTTCAGCCACTAAGTAAAAGTTTCAGCCTTTGCCAATGGGGAATGGCCTTATATGGGTACCACTTTTACGAGTCTCACATAGTGTGACTTATGTCCAACTTATTTTATATGTGTTAGAAATTCCGTCTTTGACACTATGTATATAGTTGCAGCCATGGTGCCTATAACACCCTCTAATTTTTGTAATTTTCCAAAAAAAAAATTCTTACCAACAAGATAATTCTCGAAAATCATACTATTTTTGCAGGGGATACCCATATCAGGCCATCACCCCAATTTTATGATTTTGCAAAATAGAGTGTGTCTTTGGAATTAGTACCACACGCACTATTAGCAAAACGTAGTGTAAGAGCTTTAGTGACAAGATGAATGAATATAAAAAATAAAAAACGACCTTGTTGGTTTGATATTATATTGTAACCATTAGGATGGTTACAATAATGTTGTTGATGGGTTGATGTGATGACGAAGTTCACGCAATCCACGTTCAATCATGTTTATATTTAAAGTCCGAAAAAAAAAACTAATTCAACTACCCGTAAGTAAGAGGGCCACACAAGAAGTGTAGCTATGGTTTTGGAACGAGTAGCAACGAAAAAGCCTAATGTTGTGTTTGCATGTCCACGTTTTGGGCTTCAATTGGAACACGACAACATGCACTTTCTTCTCAACAGTCAAGGGGCTCGCATGATTTTATGTCACCATTCCCCAAACAGATCTAGTAGCAAATGGGTTTGGTATTGCTGCTGCAAAACTAATCTTGTTATTCTTGCATGACGGAGTTGCCGTTACAATGCCACGTAACTTATTGCAATTTCACTTTTTTCAAGCCACTGTACAATCCTCGACTCCTGCTTTTTTTTTTTTACCTACCGTAGCTTCTTAGCAGCTTGGTCAGAAATAAATAATTAAAAGGGTGCCTAAATTTATGGGAAATTATTGACCTATTTTGTCCAAAAAAAACTTGAAACGTTAAAAGGCCATTGGTTTATATATATTATATATGTTACTGCCCAGTTTGATTATGTTATTTTTGTGTTGCCTAACTGTTTTTTGCACTTTAATTAATTATTAGGCAGAAAGTTGCCCAAGCTGCTAGGAAGCTACGGTATGTAAGGAAAAAGCACCTTAACCCTTAAAGGGCTTATGGGGATAGTAAATACATTGGTGTATATTTGAAATTTGCTGTAAATAGAAAGTTTCAAATTGAGACCCTTATAGCTCATTAAAATCATGTCAATGTCAATTTTAACTTCACTTTTGATCTTAAACCCATAGGAGGTGAAACCATGCCAAATACATTGGAATATTGCTGTATAATACTGGTCGGAAAGGGGCTCTCTAGACCTTTAAGGGTTAAACAGAGAATACACCTAAAACCAATGTGTAGACTGACCCATAATGGTTGAGGTGGAAGCACCTAAAAGCAACATTGTACGTAATTGCGACAAAATCTGGACCATGCAATCGTTTTAGAATGCAAATCTAGGCACACCATGTAGCACAAATTCAATTGATCATATTGTGAAAAATATAATTAAGATGAGACCAAACTTGATATCACCAGAATTAGTGAAGAACATTGCATGCGTTGGTCAAACAACAAATCAATTGAAACAAAAAGAAGTCCGCATAGGACTTACTCAAAAGGGCTAAAAAAAAACATGAGGCCCAATTTGGGCTTCTTGGTCCTTTAGGGGTTAACATCCAAACTCAATGCCACTTGTGTAGAAATTTCTGTCAACGAATCAACTTCTTGCACTATTATCTATATTAGACAATTTCAAGAAGCAATTTGGGTTTGTTTGTGGAATCAAATGATCACATGATTTGGAATAGTCTTGTTATTGGTTTTCGGTAATGACTAACTTTTCACTTTGGAAATTTGTAGAATTTTCTTTTTTTAGAATAAAATTATAGAAAAAATTGCATTCTTCATGCTTTCTATTTTCCTATGAAGGAAAAATACTATTTGCCTTCTACTCCTACTAGAAAGCTAAAGTTATTGGTTATGAATGTTTCTAAACCTCATAATCGTCTCTTATTTTTCATAGTACAAATCTATCAGTCTTTCTCAATACACACGAGCCCGGGGACAGTTATTATTCACAGTGTCTATTCTTCATGGTCAGTTTCAACATTAATTTTAATTTTTTTTTAATAAATTTTCCACGTGTCAACTTGCAATTGGATAGACCTCTCAAAATCTGACCTGGAAATTCAATATTGACACCCGGGCTGTCGAAGCTGACCCTCATGTACTGGGGTACCAAAGTGGAAGTTTGAAAAAGCCATTTGGAGTTGATTGTTGTCACTTTTTGAGATTCAAAATTGAAAAGTTCATTTTGGGGAAAGTGACATGATGTTCAAACGATGACGAGATGAACAAAAACTACTCACTTGGTGAGTGAGGTGTATCACGTTGTGCAATCCTTGCCACAAAAACTATCACGTGGGAGCCGCTATGGCCATGCGACGACAACGAGGGCGGTGTCGAAACCGGCTTGAGTGATAATGCGGCATTATCTTCCCTTTTCTTTTCCGCATTCCATTTCACAGACGCTTTGAGTCTCCATCCAGGGATGGCTTTGTCTTCTCGTGCACAATGATTGGACTCACCATTGAACAATCAAGGACCCGTCTCGCTTGGATCCATTCGAAAAAGCTAATACTTCACAGTTCACACCCTCTCCATTTTGTTTCACAAGAAATATTTTAAAACAATATATTATAATATATATCATATTAATTAATTAATTAAAAATTAAAGAAAAAAGAGTACCCATTGCCTTCGTAAAAAAATTTAAATTGAAAATAAAATAAAATTCAATGTACATTTTTAATTTGAATTCTGTAAAAACTCAAATTTTACTTAAATTTACATTGTCTTTAGCAATGTTTTTGTAAAATGGTTTTCTCAAAAACCAAAAACCATATGCATCAAAATCCGGATGAAAACCATCCATTTCCTACTACAGTACACCAAAGTCACCATACACTGTGGACCATAGTATTTACGAGAGGTGTTAGCAATTTATATTTTTCATAAATAATATGGTGTGAAATTTTTAATAGTAACACTATTTATGTCTCTTGGCATTCTTCAAACCCACTATAATTTTGAATTGGTTGTAAATATTGTAGCAATGTAGACACTTTAGACAAATCATATGAAGGAAGAGGTGTTAGTAGTACTATATTTGCTTTTTTTGTTAGATTTAGGGAAAATGGCCTTTAATCCCATAGTAATTTTCACCACAAGACATAATTATTGTGGGCTGCAATAATAATAATAATAATACACCCACAACATTCAATATATGGTGATTTTGGTGAAGTAGGAAATGTACAAGTCAAGTGCTATCATTAAAAGGGCAGTTTGGGTCCCTGGTGTCCTTTCTAACTTAAAATGTACAAGAAGAAATTCCCTCGTCAATCAATCAACTCTACAAAGAAGAAAAATCAACCATTTTCTACTCAATTACTCAAACCTTTTTAATCTGACCACCTTGGGTCCCAACTTTTTCACTATTACATAGTTTGAATGTTGACAAGTGTGTTACACTCAATGATACTAGTGTCACAAGTTTGCAGGGTATTCTAGAATGTCATTGTAGACAGGGTCATTGTAGAGTGGTTTGAGTGGACCAATCAAAAGTCTCCCTGTACGTGTGGACTTAGCGGTGAAAAAATGTTGCAGAAAATGTGAAGCTTCTAATTTGCGTCGGTGGTGCACTAAAAAATCCAAGTCTGTTTAGAAACTCGAGGCCACTTGACAATCTCCATCAAGCCGAGCACGCTCCTTGACAGTTGATAACATGACATACAAATGATCTTGAAAATTGTACCTCGCTCTATTGCTCTGAAACTGTCGTTCTGCCTTGCCATGCCTGTTACACATCACAACATTCAGTTAGTAGCATGCATTGTCCCTGCCTTGGCTCTACAGTAGATGGTGTGGAATATTTCACACCCAACAGTACTTCATCAGTAGCTAAGTGGACAGGTGGAGGCTCAAGGTGATGAGCAGGAAAGGCAGTGGGCAGGAAGGCTACTGAGGGCCGCTTCACACTATGGCTGTCAAGTCGAGAGGCCGTGGGAATTGAGAGTCCAAACTTTGTTGAGAGTCCAAAGAAATCTTCTGAAAATAGCCAATAAAATATAGTTTCATTTTTTATGAAAAGAAATCGACGGCCTCTCGACCATAATGACGGGTCTTGTAAAATGTAGGACCCAAACTTCCTCTCGAGAGGCCGTCACCTTGGTCAAAAAGTGTTGCCATGTAAGCATTTTGAAGGTCCACGGCCTTTGGACTTTGGCCTCTAGTGTGAAGGGTCGAGAGGCCGAAACCATGGTTTCTTGCAATTTGATTGGTGGAAACCGACGGCCTCTCGACCTTTGGCCATAGTGTGAAGCGGCCCTGAATGTTATGATGTTTACCGTACCCCAAGAGCAGGGTCGACTCAAAAAAAAATCCGGAAATAGAAATAGAAACTTTTTGGAAACTTTTTTTTCAATATAGTGAAAAAATAAATATTTACAAATGGCATCTATCAAAATAGAATCTTTTGAAATTTTGAAATATTTGATGGGATGTGTTGAATTTGCTATGTGGGTATGGTATTGCTACTATTCCATTTATTGGTTTTGTCTTAGGGATAGAGACTACCCAACAATTTTCACTCTTTCAAAGTCCACTTCCTATTGAGCACCTTTTTCACACTGCCTTTTGGGGAAGTCATTGTAAAATATTAGATAATCATGAGAGAACAAAGATAGGGTGTCATTTATTCATGGTTGATGAATTTATTTTATTTTTATTTTTTTGATATACTATAGCCTTGAAGAAATGTGAGACAAGATGCGAGATAACACATTACATATAATATAGGGTCACTTGTAATACCCAAAATTATGTTTATATTATTTTTAAAATAGCATTATAGTAATTGGTAGGAAAAAATTATTATTCTAGGGTGAGTATTTCTTAGGGTGTAGTGTGAGAAAAATTTATGAATTGAATGAAAAATATGTTAACCCCTAAATGCCTAGAGCCCTCTCCAAATTCGGTAGTTTTGCAAAGATGCATTATAAAATGCAACTAAGAGGGATATTTGAACTTAATGTATGAATAAAAGTTGTACATAATGAATTTTTGATTCTATCCATACAGTTAGATCTATGATCGCTATCACCAATATTTTTGTATAAAATTGAAACTCAAAATTCAAAATTCTTTTGTAATTCGATTACAAATAGGATATTGACAATTTGTAGATGAAATTTGTTGTGATTGGTTGAAATGTAATACTCTAAGTGTAGTGATTTTTGGAGATTTTTTGATTGCTTAATTTTATGAGTTGACTTTTTCAAAAGCACTTTTACACTAAAATCTTTGAAATTTTGGATGAATCGCTACAATATGAAATGAGGCATAAAATTTTCACAAATCATCCCCTTTCTAATCGGATCATACATTCATGAAGCTAACTTCCCATAGAATCTAGAGTAAAAATTTCACGGTACAAAAAGTGCAGGACGGATGAGAAAACACATATGAAATTTGTACATCGTCCAAAAAATGGACGCTCAGGCAGTTAGGGGTTAATTAACACATTATGGATGTTGTAGTGATGTTGGCGTGTTTTGGGATTTGCGGACTTCTTTCAAGTTTTTGGTGCAACAATTAACTCTTTACCATGCAGCCCTATTATGCAAAAACCTCATATTTTCAACCATGAAAAAATGACACCCTATCTTTGTTCTCTCATGGTTATCTAAACAAATATTGGTTAAACCTCGGTAAGATCAAATTGTTGGATTGAAGATCATAGTATGTCTTCGAACCGTATAATGCACACTCAAAATTGAGATTTTGGAGGGTGTGTGATTTCAAAGTTAAATAAAATTTGGATTAAATTTTCAAAAATGAAAGTGAAATGGTTCATCAATGACCTATATCAACACCTCTCCGTTGCAATCTTTCATGTTAAGAACGGACTTACACATAATTATCGTGAATTTTTATAAGAGTTTATGCCTATCCATATACAGTTTAGGACAAAATTTATACGTATAAATATGAAAGGAGTTGGTACATTGATCAAGATCGGAATACATACACTAACAACACCCAATTCGCTAATTTTGCACTTGGCCATATAATCATGCACTTGGCTCCCAAGCGCATTAAAAAAATAGTTTGAAAAAATCTCTTAAAAACAGAGATTTTTGTCTTTCTACAATCCCCTACACTATAAAGAAACAATTGTTTAATTTATTTCTCATCCTTATCTTTATCTTTTCTTTTTCTTTTATCTTGTATTTTTTTCTTGTCTTCTTTCTTGTCTTCCTCTTGTCTTCCTTCTTCTTTTTCTTCTAGTCTTCCACTTGTCTTCCTTTTTTTTCCTTCACCATGCCATTTTGGAGTTTAAACAATATTTTTTTTTAAAAATAAAAATCAGGGAGCAGGCTGAATCCAATACAGGCCCTGAAATGAAAAAAAAAAAAAAAAAAAAAAAAAAAAAAGTTTTATTTTTATTTTTATTTTTTTCCGGATTTTCCGGGCAGGGAGGGTCTGCGCGCGCGGACCCTACTCTTATTTTGACCCTCCCTCCCTCACTCCCCCCTCTCCCCTATATAAACCTTCTCTCACTCTCCCTCCCTCACACTCTCCTTCCACCCCTTTTCCTCTCTTGTTCTTCTCCCTCTCTTCCTTCTCCCTTCTCCTCAATATAAATGAAGAAGAGAGAGGAGGAAGGAAGTGTGAGGGAGGAAGAATGTGGGAGGGTTTATATAAGAGAGAGGGGAGAAAAAGGAAAGGAGAGGAGGGAAGGAAGGAGAGTGGGTCAAAATAAGAGTAGGGTCCGCGCGCGCGGACCCTCCCTGCCCGGAAAATCCGGAAAAACAAAAAAAAACTTTTTTTTTTTCATTTTTTTTTTTTTTGCATTTTTCATTTCAGGGCCTGTATTGGATTCAGCCTGCTCCCTGATTTTTATTTTAAAAACAAATTATTGTTTAAACTCCAAAATGGCAAGGTGAAGGAAAAAAAAGGAAGACAAGTGGAAGACTAGAAGAAAAAGAAGAAGGAAGACAAGAGGAAGACAAGAAAGAAGACAAGAAAAAAATACAAGATAAAATAAAATAAAAAGATAAAGATAAAGATATAAGATAAAGATAAGGATAAAAAAATAAACTAAATAATTGTTTCTTTACAATGAAGAGATTGTAGAAAGACAAAAATCCCTGTTTTTTACAAAAAAATTCAAACAACTTTTTTTAAAGCCAAGTTTGCTCATGAAATGAGTGCACTTGGCCAAGTGCAAAATTAGGGAATTGGGTGTTAAACAAAACATGAACAAGAGAACACAACCCAAAAACTAAAACAAGATAACAAACCTCCAAACACAAGAAATATTGCATAGTACCTGTATTGTATATGTAAGTATTTGCTATATTTTGAGGTATTTGCAGTATTTTGGTGTTTTGTGCATATATATTTTGATAGCTCCACAACTCCAAATCAAATTCTTCTTTTTGTAGTGTGTGCGTGAGATGAAGCCCCATATTTGAACTTCAAACATTGATGCTTGGTTCAGAGTAGATGTTTTGGTAGTTTGCAAAAACAAGCCTATGTGACCACAATGTGGTTGCGTGGGCTGTAAAGGGTTAAGTGGGCAAGTACTAATGGGCTCAGACATGTAACCAATTCTGTAAATATCATGCAACTTTTGGTATTCACAGCGTCAATCTTGTTGTGTAATGTATTCGGTTCTTTACATTGTAATGCAATGCTAAGGCAGTTCAAGAAAAATTCAAAAAATTACAAATAATGTAGGGTTTGAATTACTAAGGAGATTATAGTTTATAATTACACATAGAATGGCAAGAAATTGAAGAAAGTAGAATTATTAAAAATATAGGGTCCACTAAAATGCAAAAAATGATGTAAATAGGCCCCCAACAAATATGTGTTGTACACTCATGTATCCCAAAGAATACATTAAGTGACTCCCCGAACACTGCCTACTTAAGAATGATTCAAAATATACCTTTTTCAAACAACATTAACTAAGTTAAGGAAAAAATAATTTTGCAAACAATGTACTACCATAGTACATGATTGGCTTCGGCACTAATTGTATTATTTTAATAAGGGCCAAGATTTTAGGAATTTTTTTTCGCTTTTTGCATATTTAAAGAAGAAAATTTTCAAAAAGTTACAAGTGCCGAATCCTTTTCAGAAAACTAATTAAACATTTGACAACCACTCTTGAATCCAATCGTGTACTACGGTATCCTAATAGAACATATATTATTTTATATATCTACGCATTTATATTACTCCAACCACACAAATTTTCATTCTAAATAAAAATAAAAATAAAAATAAAGATTGGGACAGGGCCTTTCAGTATTTCAGCATTCAGACACTCACTTCAGTGAATGGATACTGAAGCATTTGCCGGAAACAAAATGAGAATAATAATAATAATAATAATAATAATAATAATAATAATAATAATAATAATAATAATGTTATTATTATTATTCTTATTCTTATTCTTATTATTATTCTTATTATTATTGATAATAATGATGATAATTATCATTATTATTAAAAATATAAAAAATAGAAACAATGGATACATTGGCTCCAAAATGAAAGTGACTCTAAGATACACCAAACTTCAGTTTCATTGCAACCGAATAGGAACTTCCAAGCTTTGTAGAGATGTGCTCAAAAGGATCCGTTTCCAATAAAATGCATTGTCTATTAAGCAGTTTCACTTCAAATTTGATATAATTTACACTTTTAGAATGCTAACGATGGGGATTTAAGCTACATTATTTTTACTAAAAGAAATGCTTCCAACTTGTAAATATTCACATTTGAAAATAATAAGCAGCTCAAATTTTTCCCATTTTTTGGTCATTTTTAACACTCCTTTGCACATTTTGTCCATTTTCATTCACTCTAATTAATATTTTTTTTCTTCAATCGAGGAAGAGAATTCCTAATCTTAGTATCATTCAATCCAACCTTTCATTTGAAAATAATTTATTCATTTATAAATTTTAATTCAAAAATTGTAAAATTGGTTTTAAAATTATAAAATGTGGATATTTTCTCAGTAAAAGCTTATTTTTTCTTCAAACAATGAAAAGATTCAAGCATATAAAAAGATTATAGAATTTGGAACAAAATGAGCATAATATGATTCAATTCTTTTGGGAATGGATCTTTTTGAGTGGAACTATATATTGTTTTTCTCAAGTACAAATCATATTTTTCTCCACAATCTGAGGCAATTTTCCATTATAATATCCAAGGACAAAACATCACTCTTTTTTCTTCCTTTTCTTTTTTTCTTTTTTCTTTTTAAACAATTAAATTTCTTGTGAAGCCGTAAGGTCCTACTATGATTTGGAGATGGTCCTACACCTTTCAAGAATATTCAAACCATCTTTTGAAGAACTTTTCACACTGCTTTATTTCAATTTTTAACCATAGCCATTTCGACCACTTTTGATCATTTGGACACTTAGGGGTTAAAGCACGGGTAGAAAAGGTGGCGCTCCCCAAGGAGATGCCCAAGCAAATCCACTGTGCATACGTGGAATTGGGCACCACATGCCTCGACAATGCCACCTATTCTACTAGTGAAATAATCTTTCTAAAACTATGAATCTTGAATGATGAAATTGTTCCCTAATTCCTTTTTTGTGGGCGCAGGTACATGTAACTGATGTAAGGGAAAAAAAAATTAATTAATTTTAAAAAATTTAAATTAAATTGTTTCCTTACAGACAACCAGAAAATTGAGACTTTTGAGTTTTTTTTGAGTTGGTAGTGTTCATAAAAGTCAAGGAAACTAACCACAGCAAGTGGTCAACTTGTTACCACTCTTTGACTTTAAGATCTTATCTGGTGATGTACATTAAAACATAATTAAAAAATGAAAACAAAAACATATGGTATCAGAATGTTGTACAAAATAATATTTATTTAAGAAAATTTGTCTTGTCATGTGATGCTACCCTCCAATCAAATGCACTGATTGACCCGTCACCAACCTGTCCATGCACATATACTGTATCATGAGAGTCAATTGTATTGCATAGAATATTATATTATACTATATTTTATTATTTATTTATATATTGGGTCAAACCAAGACCAAGCAAGTTCGTTATCAGAACCAAATTCCTGGAAGCTATTACAGGTAAGTACCCAATTCAGCATATCCCATTCAATGCCGACCCGCCAGCTGGTCGACACGTGGCTGCTTGATGGAAAATATTAACAAGGTATCGGTAGATACAAAGGGCCCTCGTACCATATACTGTGGCCCACGGTATTCTTGAACGGCCACACTAATTATTACTTTTCCAAAATACTGTGGTAGAATTCATCCTAATCTGATGAAATTTTGTTCTAATAGATGAGAATTTGTCAAAATGGATGAATGTACCCATGCCATTCATCCACCCATGGTGTATGGGTAAACAAGCAGCTAGTCGCATAGTCTCTGCCTTAGTATTTATCCCAGATTTACTTTTGTGGCTTGTTTATATTATTCAGCCAAGTAACGATGTGTTTCCGTAGTCTCTCCCCTAATAGGGCAGAGACAATAAACCTTGACACTTAAACGGCTGAACCAATAAAACACTAAAGCCCTAAGTCCAAATATTCCAAACACCGGTAGTGTAAAAAGGGTTGAGTTAGCAAAAGTGTCGTGTTTTGAACACGATGGATAGCCCCTGCCTGAAATGCAGGGACCAATAAAATGGAAGGATCATTTATCTACAGTACCTAGTTCTCAGTGGTTGGAGGATTTTGCTCACATGTTTTTGAAGTTGGTAGCATATCCTAAAAATAGATCTCAAAGCTTTTTGAGGAGAAATTTGTGAAGAAAAATATGAAACACTTTTTTCTTGAATGCTCTTTTTAAAATTACTGGAAAAATAATTATCTGCACTTTGAACTCATTATTACAGTTGGGCACTGGGCAGAAATTACAGTTGTCCCTTTCTACCGTAAGTCTACCCCAGGTTGGGCAAAAAAAATGCCTAATGATTATTATAACGTATTCAAAAAATTTGGCAGATATATAGGAAAATTTTGAAAATCGTAGGCATTTTTTAGGAGTAATTTTGAAAATTTTTGGCATTGCTACAAAATAATAACCGTTGCAAATCATTCATTTAGTGCAATTTTCAACGATTTAGGACAAATCTTGAATTTTACTAAACACCTTACTTTGTCACATTCATAATGTAATTTATGAAATTTTAAGCACTGTAGTTCTTAAATTTCTGAAAATTTAGGCACAAACCTCATGTAATATCTAATTTTGATAAAATATGAGTAAAATAATTATTTTTTTGCCTAACCTGGGGTAGACTACGGTATTATGACATGTTTGGGAAGCCCGACCTTTATAAGATGGCAGACGTGAATTACCGATAGTCATAGAAATGACTTGTCACATGTGTATTGCTTGAAACAATAATATTGTTATATTATGGACTGTTATCGTATGGAGGGTAGACTATAGAAAAATACGTGAGCTAAAAGGAAAGTGTCTATTTTATTCTTTGAAGATCATTAGTATACAATACCTCAAGTTGAAGTAATGAAGCATTGAGTAAATCATAAAATTTCAATCCTCTTTTGTAACTGTATAATTTGACGACACTCCGTTGTTCATGGCTTTGATATTTATTTGAGTATTGTTTTGCTAGTCTCTCTCAAAGCTAAATATTACAAGTACTTGTTTTCTTCAACATCTTCGTTTGGCCTCAATTTCTATATTTGGTTTCACTACCGGTAATACTAATTGATGATCTTGAAATTCTTTGCCTTGTTTTAAGTTTAGTTTTGCACTTGATTGACTCTAGGGAACAGTAATGAAAGAGGTAGAAAAAGCCATCTATAGGGATGACCCACCCACCTGGGTTGCCTAAACTCTTAGGTACCATCCATTTGGAAGTGGTGAGCTTCTAGCTTTTCATACATCTCTCTTTTTCTATTTAGTAACTTCTTTCTTTCAATAAGTGATTCCTCTTCTCCTATGTCATCATACTAAGTTGTATACCATAGTCTACCTTCAGGTTAGACACAAAATAATTGTTTTACCCCAAATTCTATCAAAATCAGAAATTTCATGGGTTTGTGCCTAAAATCTCATAAATTCAGGTACTACATTGCTTAAAATCACATAAATTACACCAAGATGAATGTGACAATAAAGTAAAATTCAAGATTTGTCTTGAATCGTTGTAAGTTGTACCGGATGAATGCTTTGCAATGGTTTTCCTAAAGCAATGCCTAAAATGTTCAAAATTACTCATGAAGAATGCCAATGTTTTGCAAAATTTGCTACAGATCTGCCTAAAATTCTGGACATGTTAAAATAATTATTAGGCACATTTTTTTTTTAACATGGGGATAGACTATGATATTAACCGTTAAACGTCAACAGGGCCTAGGCAGGGCAGTCCAGAAGGCATCTAAATTTTCGGAGGAAAAAAAAAAAAAAACGGCTCCGTTGGCCATCACTGTAGCATTGCAGCACTTTTCAAGAAACGACCTCAGCTGTCCTAACCTCAACTCTTGTTCATTTTGATAAATTTAATTGCTTGCCATTGATTCCACAATCTCCCAAATGAGGTGAAAATTTGGAATCTATATCGCTTTTTCAGTAGCTTTCCAACGCACTAATCCTCGCTTGATTTGGTTGAGAAAATCCACTTTTTTCTTCATTATTCTCTCATAAATAAACCCATGGGGCTGACTTTGACGTTTAAGGGTTAAACGTACTAACTAGCAAAAGTAGTACAAACTTGATGGGTTCTAAGGACGGCTTTCTATGTAGAGCCTAAACCCACATGTTGATGTCATGTAGAGCATTTTTGCCCAAAATTCGAGGTCCTTCATTAATACTTCTACCATGTGGCATTACATGTTTGGTGTAGCAGGCCCTTCTGGATAGAGTTTCAGTTATTACCGGTCTTGTACAATACACCAGAAATGCAAGACTAGAATACCTGCATGTCATCCTGAATGACTATTAATGTATCAACCTTCTTGTTGATATGACGTCACACATGTAGGTTCAGGCTCTACATGGAAAGCCGTCCTAATACCGGTACCGTAGAATTGTTCAGAGGAATGAAGCTAAGATGGCAATTTGGCATGAGGAATTGAAGGCATTGGGTTATGGTGAAGAGCCAAATCCGTGGTGTGCATGAGTTATTGCAAGCACTGGTCGACAGGACGAGATCAACAAGAGAAGCATGTCACCGAATTTCGGAACGTGCTTTGTCCCGGGCTACTTCCATTGCCACTGCAACGTGTGAGCGCATGCACCCCAGCGGGCGTCATTGTGTGGTGCAGAAGGTTCTTTAGCCCTTGCCATGGTTCACCTTTTTGCTCTCACTGCATGAAAGATAAAAAATTCAAAACTTGTGATTCTTGAGGCGGGGCTACCGTAGTACATGATTGGATCCAACAATAGGGTGCCGAATATTTAATTAATTTCTTAAAACAGATTCGACATTTGTATATTTTGAAATTCTATTTCTTTAAATCTGAAATTTAAAATAAATTTTTTTAATTTAAAAATTTAAAAAAAAAAAAAAAAAAAAAAGTAGTGAAAGAAAAATTCTTAAAATTTTGGCCCTTATTAAAATAATATAATTAGTGTCGAAGCCAATCATGTACTACGGTATTGTGAACTTCCAACTCTTCACCATCATTCTTTAACTAAAGAATTACGTGGCATGTTCAATATTCTAGAATCGGCTACAACGATTCTCGTGCAACAATTCTTATTCCTAGGTATAGCTTACAAGGGCTTAAGAACCTTATGTGGGATCATAATATATATATATTGCATTCATAATTAACCACTTGGATACAGTAAGAGCATCCTCAATGGGGCCTCTAAACAATGGGGCTTCAAAAAAAAAGATCTTTTGATGTAGATGGAATTAGAGAGTTAAATTGATATTATTACAATCGCAATTAAAAACTAAATATAATAGAGCCAATATAATCTTGATTTGGACATTAGATGATCAAGACACACCTCATTAAAAAATTAGTTGACTTTCAAAAAAGATCAAAGGGCTCTTCAAATCTAGTGTAACTTTTTTGGTAGAGGGTTAAGGGCACGGCAAATGTGGCGTGTTTTGGGCTTAGAGGGCTCTCTTTAATCTTTCCTTGGAGGCCCCTCGATCTAAACTAGCACCCATTTGATGGGATGTGTATGAATCACACAATGCCCAAATCCAATTTTTCTTGTATTGTACATTCACTTTGCATCTTTGAATGCGCTTCTATAGTATAAATAAATAAATTATGGTCTAATTCCTTGTATGTTAAAAGATATTTTCAAATATACAGAGCCCTTTTACAGGCCGCATTGAGGATGCTCTAAGTTATTTCTTGATGAAACATACTTACCCCAATTTAACCCCTAAATGCCCGATTTAACCCCTAAATGCCTCAATTTGATAAGATGTTCAATTCATTAACATTTTTTCAGAGATCTTGTAATGGGTGGGGGTATGAAGGGAAGCAAGAGATTTTCGCTAAAATAGATTATCCCTTCAATTCTCCTCCAACTAAATGAACCCACAACTCATGGCATGCAACCCATGTGGGCTGAAGTCAAATCCTTTTGAGGTGCCCAATGGATCTCATTGGCTTAAATGTTTTGGCAACCTCACCTAAAGTGTTGAAATTGCCTTTCAACATTGAGGTGTTTCACTTTGAAAAATTCCCCTAAATAGAGTTTTGATCGGGTGGACATAATTCCAATTGCATTGGAAAGAAGACTTGTTTACTTATGACATCGTTTTTTTAGTTTGATTTTTTTTTAATGTTTTGGAGCTTGGACAGCCCAGGAAAATTGGCAGCGGCTAAAAAATGGTCTCTTAGGAGCTTAAGGGTTAATGACTACATTGGAAGCCTTTTTCATCTGGATGTTAGGAGCTGGTCGTATCCAACACTATCTTATATTTTGATCCTTCATTCAAGGGCATGGATGACCATTGCCTCCCTTGAAATGGCGACCATCACGAGGCCCGACTACTTTTGGTGAACGTCCCGGAGTTCAGAACTCAAGGTGGAACGCTTGAATGTTGAGCTGAAAATCTGAAATCCAGGGAATTAAAAAGAGGAAAAAACAACACAGCAATGCAAGTGTCACCGGAAGGCCCTCACGTTTGAGACGCACAAAGCGGCACCAAGAAGCCAAAGCAACCAATGTCCCTAAGACTAAGAAGGGAAAATAAAAGAATGACCAAGAAATGAAAGACGGATCAAAGTTGAGTCCCAAGAGGGATAAAAAGAGTCCACCAACAAGCACATGAGCTAGTAAAAAGAAACCTAAAGCTAAACTAAAACCCTAATCAAGTTCTAAAAGAAACGCTTGAATGCTAAAACGTGCTAGCTTTACCCTTGTCCTGCAAGCATCTTAGAGCATGCACATACGGTCATCCAAAGGCATGATAGCAGAAGTTCGTGGTTAGGTCATCAAAATATGTCCCCAACAACAGATCGAGTTATACCAAGATACTATTTAAGAGGCTGTCACTTGTGTCATGCACAAGAGAATTAGTGCGTCTAGATTTTTCACACTAAGCTTGATTATTGATTGGTTAACTATTGAATTATGGACTAAGAGATGTGGTGTTGGATTGGGAGAGGATGGCTTAGTGATCAAACCAAGGTGTTGTTAGGTTTGTTCTTGGCTGCAGCTCCTCTATATTGAATGGACTCCCCCAAATGCTCTAAGTTGTTGGGCATGCTCTTAGGGACAGAATCATGCTACATTAGCACCAACAAGAAGCCAAAGCTTGTCTCAAGTGGCCTTCAAGAATGAAAGTGGACCGGTTGGCACACTCCCAAGAACGTTGTAACACCAAAACATCACTTCTGGTTTGTGTTGTGGATAACACTAATGACATGATTTTCACATTTTCTTTGTTAATAATGTATGGAGTTTTGTTGCAATTAATTTGCTATGTGAAATATTAATTATGTTAATTAACCCGTTAATATGCTATGTCAAATGTCATACACGAATGTAACTGGTTAATTTGCTATGTCAAATGTTAATTAACTAGTTAATTTCAGACATGTCACAATTAATGTGCTATGTCAAATGCCATAAACAACATTTTCATGTACCCAAAGCATACAATTAAAGGTCTTACATGATGGCTGTTCACTTATAACTTAGCGGAGAAGTCTAATTTATCCTTTGTACTAAAGTACACGTGGACGCAGGGGCCATCTTGGTTTTACCGCCAATCCAGTAACACCGCCGCGCAGTAAAACTATAACCGCCCCACGTCCAGCTCTACTTCACTACAAAAGATTTAGCCTACTTCTAACTTGGCCACCTTGGAAGGCAAGAGATTGTTTTTATTGCATTGCCGCTTTGTCAAAGTCTTTGTGGAGGGACTTGTTTGGCTTATCGCAACAATTTGCCAAGGGCAAGCGCTTCTCCATTGTACCATTCAAAATACCGCATGGGATACTCTTCACGTCGTGTTGCATTGGATTTCTTCCTTGTTCCCTCTAAAGCACCGTTAAGGTTCAAATATCCTTTACCACCTAGCAATCAATTCTACCGTCATGTACCAATTTTGTACGTCTATATTCTAAAATGTACACTACCGATACGTCTACCTAATTGCCCTCTTTTTTACTCTACATTGAGGATGCTCTAGAAGCATGTCTACCAACACTTTGGATAGTTCTATGGCTCTGGAAAAATGGATGTTTATGGGTTGGTCAACAATTTATTAAGAGGGAGACATTGAATAGTGCAAACTAGTTCAGGATCCTCAAAACAATTCAAGCTAGTGTATCTTATCTTCTTAACCCCTAAACGTTCTCACCCTTTTCAGATTTGGTAGTTTTTCAAAGATGCATTATAAAATGCAACTAAGAGGGATATTTTCAACTTGATGAATGAATAAAAGTTGTACATTATGAATTTTAGATTCTATCCATACAGTTAGATTTGCAATTGCTATCACCAATATTTGTGTATAAATTTTCAAACTTAAAATTTAGAGCTCTTTTGTAATATGATTACGAATAAGATATTGACAATCTAATAATGAATTTTTTTGGGATGGGTTGAAATGTAATACTCTAAGTGTAGTGATTTTTGGAGATTTTTTGGTTGCTTAATTTTAGTAGTTGACTTTTTCAAGAGCACTTTTAGACTAAAATCTTTGAAATTTTGGGTGGAACACTACAACATGAAATGAGGCATAAAAATATCACAAATCATCCCCTTTCTAATCGGATCACACATGCACGAAGCTAACTTCCCATAAAAGTTTCAGTAAAAAATCCATTGCAAAAAGTGCATGATAGATGAGAAATTGGAGTTCAAATCCGTACATCATGCAAAATATGCATAGTTGGGCGGTTAGGGATTAACCTCTAATCATCCCATGGCGATAGTATATACGTTGCTATATAATTGGCATTTTCTACCAACAAGAAGTTCTAATTTGGAATCTCAATAGCTCACAGTTAGAACCACATTGATCTAAATTCCAACTTCTCTTTTGAACTCAAACTCGTTAAAGGTGTGGATCCATTCCAAATACAACCAGAATACACCATATTCTATTTGCCACAAAGACATGTCATTAGTAGAAAAGGTGGCATTGCCAAGGGAGTTGCCGAGGCATGTGGTGCCCAATTCCACATATGCACATTGGATTTGCATGGGCATCTCCCTAGGGAGCGCCACCCGTTTTCTACTAGTGTGCTACGACATCTATTATATTAAATGCATAGTGTCACGACCCAATGGCACAACCCAAAATCGGTCACGTTTTCATCCCGGAACAAAATCATCCCAAGTTTCTCATCCAATGAAAACCTAAGTTCACAAGAGCCAAACTCACGAGTCTCCCGCAAACCTGTTTCCGGTGTGTTTTCTGTCAACAGGCTCCGTTCTAGTTTAGGCGTTAATTGCACATCATGATTGCACAATCCATGCGTGGTGACTCGTGAGTGACTTACTACTTTCACAGTCTACCTGAGTGATGTTGGTGGGGAACTACACGATAAGTCCTGTAATTTTTGGATGACTTTCATAGTGCATTTCAGAGTTGCTGGTGGAGATGCTCTAACCAGGAACCAAAAGAACCGACGTATAGTATGGTCATACAATACGTACTGCAGGCTTCTACAGCACAGTACCCGTCTTGCATGGCTGAGTCTGACCAGGATTGACTCTTGCGAACTGTTGAGGTACCGTTTACGGTATCTGCACTCAAAATTCTAAAGCATGATATTTGTGCATGCCAAGTCTTTGACCACCTGAATTGGATGACTTCATAATGCTAACACACCCTCAAAGCCTACTGAATATTGTGGGTATCTTTGAAAAAAAGCTACAGAATACCATCGGGAAGTACGCCTTTTAGTCAGTTTTTCATGACCAGGCTTGCATTCTCAAGTCTTAATAATGGAAACTTTGTTGACAACATTGGGCTCACTTGTGACTCTTTGTGCACAAGTAAACCAAGTGGGATTCACAAGTACACTCCACATAATGGATTCCCAAATTGTGTATCTTAGCTTCTTATTTTTTACTAATTATTCTGGATTAGTTCATTACATCCAGGAATGGATTCTTTGTAGGATTTATGTGTCATTACATGCTTGTTGATTCTATACAATTACCATACAACAACCACACTACATTTTGTTAATAGTGCGTGTGGGTTTTTAGTGTGTGCTCCTCTGATGTGTTGGATCTTGTATTGTGTATCACTGTGCAAGGGGTTCTTGTTCCTAGTGTAAACAAATGATTCGGTGTAAATTTTGACCATTGGAATTAGTACCACACGCATTGTTAGCAAAAAGTAGTGTACTATAGGTGGAAGGCAGGGTGAACACATTTGTGCAGAACATTTTATTTTATTTATTTCAACAAAATTAACATTTAGAAATATTTTTCCAAATTGTCTTCTTTTTGTTTCACCATTTACATAAAATATTTTTGAAAAAAATAATAATATCCCAAAAACATTGGCATTTATTTTTTACAAATTTTTCTACCGACCATGACGGTATTGAAACATTTGTGGGGGAATGGGTAGCCAGCACTTGACACAATCCCAAGACGGAGAAGTCTGCCCTTGGTCTCACCGGTTCCTACCAAGGTGGAACATTCTACATAGTTGGATAATATTTGCACCGACCTAGCAGACATGACCAAGTAATGTCGGTTTTTGGTTTTATAGTTTTTTGGCGGCTGAGCTGACTGAGGACTAACAGTTCGAGCCTACACTGGATTGCGTGAGGAATTGCTTCGGAGTTTGGACAACTTAGAAAAGTTATCAAAAAAATACCCATAACCAAGTCTCATCGCAAATTATAGCTATCCACTTGAATATTGCAATTCAGAAAAATAATCCATGGGTACTTATTATGCTTTACTTTCATATTGATGCACAACTAATTCTGATGAATACCCAGCATGCATATATGTATCAAGTAGTTATTTAATTGTCTCTGCCCCACTGGGGGAGAGACTACGGAAACGCTTTGTTTTTGAGGAGTTACGCGCATGTACAATAAAAAGAAACCGTAAAAGTAAATATGGGGTAAATACTAAGGCAGAGACTCTGCGACTAGCCGCTTGTTCACTTCTACATATAATTATATTTCCATTGCGGCGCATCATTTCCACCATCATCATATACCATAGGTGATCGGCGTATTGGTATTGAGTACTCTATTCTTTTCGAAAAAAATAAGGTATGACATATGAAATAATTTAGAATATTCTTCAATCTTTTTTTCACCTTTTAAAAAAACTTTTCTTGAAAAAAATAATTTTGACAGAAAGATTTTCCTCCACCTCAAGTATACTAACTTGTTCCTTTCTATATTTTCAATAGAGCAGTCAATTATTTGCGACTCCAACCTTCCCTGCTTATGCCCCGTAACATGCTACAACAGAGTGATTGAATTATAGTGAAGGAGCGAGGCACACATAAGGTAACAATACTTAAAAGCGTCAATGTTTGTAGAAGCAACCCTATTTATAATAGTCTGACAATTTAGTTCTAAAATGGCCAACTGTTGTAGACAGGGTCGCTTTTATATATATATATATATATTATTATTATTATTATTATTATTATTATTATATTTTATTATTTTTATTATATATTTTTTTGAATTTGTACTAATGGATGATACATTGATTTGTGATTCTATGAAACAATAGGAACACCACAAAATAGCGTACTACTTCACGGATATATTTTATTACCTTTGGATCTCGTGTTGACCAATTGTTAACTAGCTACTTGTTGTTTGAGCCGGGAGTTATTTACAAGGCATAAGAGTACATGAACCACTTCAAATTTGCAATATAGAACTACATCCCCAACAACATATGAAACACAAGAAAAGAGGTAGAGATCTTGAAAAGAAATTTAATGAAATTTATATAAAAACAAAAATAAATCAAACAACGTTTAACAAATGTTTCATGTGTTGTTTGACTATACATAACCTCCCTACTGATCAAAGAATGCCGTTTATAAACATTTGGTATGTAAACACCAATTTGCGTCACATCCCTTTCACAAGGATGAACATTCAAACACCATGGGGTTATTGCTTGAAGCCCCTCTACTATTTTGGCATCACTTGTTGAACGTACCATGACAAGTCTTGTATCATAACTTTTGAAGTAATGAGCAAATGGAGCCAAAATTTATGTCACCCTTCTAATTGGAGTTTAGATATTTGAATTTTTGAATGTTTTGGAAAATTAGTTACTTTTTTAAATGAATTTTTTCTAGTTTGTCACGTTGTCACTTTTCATGGTTTTTAGGAATTTTGAGTACCAAAAATTAATAATCTAGAAATTGCCTTTTCAAGGTATATTTTCCATGTAGTCACATACTGATGGTGTAAGGGACAACTAAAACAAATAAACATCTTATTTTTTCAACGAGAGTGCAAATAAGGCTCTTTTTGCACACCTAGCCATGAACATTGAAAATCGGCTAAAAGTGCAAGAAAGTTTGCAAGAAATAAGCTAAAAGTGCATTAAACTATTTTATTATTTATTTTCTTCTATATGGAGCCCTCAACATCATCATGAACTTCAAGAATATTTAAAAAAAATCAAATTGAAAATACTTAACGTCATCAAATTTGCGTTTGAAACCAGATTTAGACATTTTTTTCAAACACTACTTTTAGTAAACTTTTTTGAAGATATTCTTTTGAAACTTTGGATTTAAGTATATAGAACATCAATAAAGGGCTCCATGAAAAAACAAAAAAAACCAAAATAAAAGATAATTTGGTATACTTTTATAGCCTTTGGCAAAAAAATCGGATTTCAGCATAGCGGCGCAACTTTTTGGTACAAAATACCATGCTTTCACCCGCTTGGTCTTTCTACTTTATAACTTTTTTAGGGATCTAAACATCGGTCTCATTTATTTTATTTTTAAAATTACTTTTCTGATATTAGATTACTCCAAAAAATCATCGGTACTAGACCAAAATACAACAAATGGTATAAGTGTTTCATAAAATTATACAGTAAGCAAGGGAGACCCCGGAGGTGACATCTTGGGCCTGCAAGAGACAAGGAGGAGTACTAAGAGGTGTCCCAAACAAACATCACACTATAGCATTTTGTATGAGTCCAAGATGGAGCATGCCATACATGATTGGAATCTTTGTCAAAGCACGCTTCCATGAATTTAAAGAACATGTGAAAGAGAGTTGCACATCAAACATTATGCCTCTTCAAAGTTAGCAGTGTTTAGAACACATAAATTGGAAAATAGAGTAGGACCCAAAGTTCCTCATGACACCCTCAATAAAGTGGGGCATATTATATGTCGTTGAAAAGATAAAGAGAAGATATCTTTAGATTCATCTAAGGCTCATAAAGAGTAATGAAAGAGCTTAGAAGTTATGGCCCAACAAAGGAGGTAAGAACCGAAAGCGCTAGGTCCTCCTTGAGACCTTGAATCTTTAGGAGACCACGACTTCCTTAATACTCATTGAAATAGAGAAAAGTGAAGAAATATTTGTGATTGGCTTGAAGAGTAGTTTACAAAAATGAGCTCCTACTTGAGGTTTGTATAATTAAGTTAGAAGTTACGTTGGTTGGAAGTTTGGAGGT
Organism: Pohlia nutans; assembly: GCA_022496805.1. Taxonomy (NCBI): domain Eukaryota; kingdom Viridiplantae; phylum Streptophyta; class Bryopsida; order Bryales; family Mniaceae; genus Pohlia; species Pohlia nutans. Next base: position 4,400,087 of record CM040105.1, read on the forward strand.
CTTTGGAGAGGCAGTTTCTAAACTATGACAATGAAGTGGGTGGTCTTCCAAAACCAAAGTGTATCTAGGAAGTGTCCTAGACGAAGAGGATAGGAGGGTTAACCAAAGACCGCAGAGAGTACCGTGAGGATGAGTGGTCTCTCTCCTCACTCTTGTATGATGTCAAGGTAAGTCACCGTGGTTCTCGAAGGGTGTGGCTAGTGTTGGGACCTTACTACCGCATCTTTAGCACTGTAAAGTGTTTGTCGTACCTTTTGACACTAATTAGAAGAGGTCGCGCTCTACACTAGGCTACTACCATAGTGTCCCGAGTAGTGAGCTCCACATCTTGAGTCCTACATTGTAAGTCCCACAATAAGCTTACTAAGGACATAGTCAGGAGTTGGACATCAACTAACGGGAGTTAGTGCCGGTGGTGAGTAGTGCCGTCACCAAGCATTAGGACATTTGTGGAAGTTCCGTTTGATGTCATCAAATGACATGCTCGGTTATTTGTAAGAGCTAAGTATGATAGTCATGGAGTATTAGGACCTCAAATATGTATGAGAGCTAATATTGTGGATGCGTGGCAAATCATGTTCGTTGCCACTGAAGAAGTAATGCGCCATTTGTATACACAAGTAAGCTTCACTATGACAAATGGAGAGTAGCAAGGACATGACACAAAGACTTGTCAATTTGAAATGAAACAAAGTATGAGTGTAATAATTCAATAAAAATCTACTTTAATAAAATCACTTAAAAGTCGTATATTCTATTTTACAAACTATATCATGTTGTTGAAATTCATATTTTTCATATGTGGTCCGCCCTACGATAGAGATCAATTGATGTTCTCTTGAAGTTAGAGTATTTCTTGATAAGCTTAGAAGAAAGTTTTTGTTAGTCTTCACTCGTGTAATATTTTAACTCTTAAGCCTTAAAGAATTGCACTAGAAGGAGACAAGCAATAAGTAGCACTTTTGTCTTGTGCTCATAATGGAGCAGAGTTTATAATATAGATTTGATAAGTGAATTTTCATGTTCAAATGAGTTTAGTAATTGGATTTCCAACCTTCACATACAATCCCATTTTCATTTTTGAAGATGGATATGGTGCTATGAATATTTATTTATTTTTAGAATTTGACTTGATGTATGGATTCTAAAAAGGGTCAATTAGTTGAAAGTCTAATAATGCAAAGAGGTTTGGTGTGAAATTTCAAAATTATTAGAATTCAATTTTTTTTTTGCTAGATATTGAAATTTTGAGTCAACAAAACGTTTTTCTTCATAACTTTGGCTTGGGATATCTATTATCCTTGAGAATCTTAGTGTACACTCTCAACTTCGCTTCCTTCATATCCAATAGTCAGATTTTATTTTATTTTTTAAATCAAATAACTGTCAAAGAAGTTCAAAAGTTAAAGCAATATTCAAGAACCTCCTATTTTCATGTGGTCTTTTAAAGATTGATGAACTAAAGGCTAAGAAAAAAAAAATCCAAAGCAACCCTATTGGGCATGTAATTAATAAACGGCTCCCATTGAATGTTAGAAAGTAATAAAGATTTTAATAGGTCATTGTTTTCAAAAAAGACTGCTAAACTAGTTTTTCATGAGTTAAAAGACCACCAAGCTCTTACATACCTAATAATGAGAGATCACTAAGCTCTTCTACATCTTATTATTATTTAGAGTGACCAAATAAGAGTATATTAAAGTAAAACACATAATATCTTATTCAAACATAACTTTTGTTTTTAGATAACTCTAATAGAAAACAACAAAAAAGATGTTTCTACTAAAAAAGCGGCTTTGCTGCCAGCCACTGCTGCAGCACTGTTGCATTGCGGCACTTTTTTAAAAACGACCTCAGTTGCCCAACCTCAACTACTCTTCAAATCGATTACTTTGATTGCTTGTGAATGATTCCATAATCTCCCAAATGAGATGCAAGTCGAGAATCTAACTCGCTTTTTTAATAGCTTTCCAATGCACCAATCCTCACTTGTTTTGGTTGAGGAAAACTACTTTTTTTTCTAAATTATTCTTTCATAAAAAGCCCATGGGACTTGCTTTGACGTTTGAGGGTTAAATTAATACATATTTGATGTCATTGGAAATACAACAATTTTTCCTACAAGCTAGAAAAAAGGAATTCTAAAATGGTAGCTGCGGCCATAATATCCATCATAACTGCCATGTCATGTGACCCTCCCAAACTTATCACCTTCATGCCATACTTCTGTGAAGCTAATTTGTAGGAGCAGACTGATGGTGAGTCAATTTATCAATTCATAGATCATGAGTCACCTAATGCATTTAGAGTACAAGATGCCGTGCATGATGGATCACAAGATTGTATAATTTTTTAATATATTTGTAAATATTTTTAAAAATATTTTTTTGGCATAGATAAACTTGGGCCTTTTTAGAAAACCATCCACATGTCATGCATTTTTCAGGGCACTCCAAGCTTACATAATAAGGTTCTTAGCAGTTATTGGAGTCCACCCTTTTTATGACCCCTACATGACAGATGGGTAAGGGTAAAACCTAGAAGTGTTATAAAATTTTACTTCTGCAACTTCGATGAAATTTGGTCCAAAGGAGAAGATGAGAAGCATGATGTTTAGTAATTATTTGTACAGTCAAACTTCCGAAAACAGTTTTAGATACTCATTAAATGAATTTAGTAGCATTTACCTTTTAATATTCACCAAAATTACAATTTTATTTTTAGAATTGAAATCTCGTATGATTAGTCAAAACTAGACATTCTATTTTAGATTTTTTAAAGGAAAAAAATTCAAAGGAGAGAACATCATCACTTTCCTGACATAGAAAGTTTTATAAGAATAGGACAATATTGAGGTCTTTGTCTTTCAAAAATTCCTTAGTGAACCTCAATATTGCAAATGAAATGCATCAAACAAAGAACATGATCTCTACCCCCAATTTCAACAAAAAATCAAAACTCAAAAGATGTCATTTCGTGACCATGGACACATCAGTAAAAACAAGGGGCATCATTCTGATGTGAAAATGGTATGAAATTCGCAAGGACCTTGACATTGAATCACACAAGATCTAGCATGGACCTTGACATTGAAATCACACGAGATCTATGGTTGCCGAATTTTACAATGGAATGATGGCATGATTTGTGTGTTAAAATGACACAAATCATCCAAATTATTATTGATTAGCTCCTTTGTGTCAAAAAAGGAAGAAAGTAATTAGTCCTCGCTAGTGCAACATGAACCTCATGTTACAAAGTGCATGAGCTTTGCATGAGATCCATGTCAGAATGATGCTGCATGATTTTCAGATGAAAACCACACTACATTTATCTGCCCCAAGTTTACTCATGCAGTCACTATTGTTTGGGTTGTGACCAGAAAATGGTCGATCGGTCACTTAGGGGTTAACCATGTTAAGTGTCTACACTACAATTAACCAGTCAAGCTTCATCAATTCTTTACATTTTATATTATTTATTTACTTATTGGTACTTTTCTCATAAAAGGTATTGTTAAACTGATTTACCCTAATTTATTCATAACTATTTAAATAAAAATAAAATTTATAATACTTTTCAAAGTTATTTCTAGTAAAAATCATAGTAAGTACAAAAATGCTTAGAATATTATGATTTTTTTCAGGGAAAATGTAAATAATAGTAATGAACAACGAAGTGTAGGTGGCATGCTTATTATACTTAGATAAAAATAAACTCGATAGATAACTTTTTCTCTAATCTATATTGGAATTTTAGGGTTTTGAGCTTTAAAGTGCTGTAAAAAGCACAATTTTAACAATTTTCAAGAATTGTAAATTGGACTAGAAAGTAGAAGATACCCTCTCCACACATTCTTAGTTGGGACTGTTTTCATTTGAAATTAGGAACTAGGTGAAAATCAATGTTTGACTGAAAAATGACCAAACATGGTCTCGCGGGGCTCCTTGCATGCTTGGGGGTTAACCCTTAAACGTCAAAGTAAGCCCCACATGCTTGTTTTGAGAGAATAATGAAGAAAAAAGTGGATTTTCTCAACCAAAATTGAAATGGATTGGTGCTCTAGAAAGGTGATGAAAAAGAGAGGCTTAATTTAGTAAATACGCCTAAATTAGACAATCGTGGAACAATCCCCAATCAAATGAAGGAATTGGGGGAATGAAGGAGCTTTGAATTGGCAGTAACTATGGAGGGAGAAAAAGCATTTTATTTTATTTTAAAAGAGCAAAAACACTAGCAGCAATGCTGACGACAAGCTGGCAGGTTGGTTTTTTTTTTTTTTTTTGTTTTGTTGACGGCACCTTCTGTAGACTTTTGGAGATGCTCTTTGGGTTGCCTCCAAGGACCTTCTTGACGTTTAACCCCTAAATGCTCAAATGACCATTTTCTAGTCGTTTCCCAAATCTAACGGACTGCCCGGAACATTTTTTTATTTTTTTGAGATAGCAAAATATATTTTAAAATACTACATCAAGTATACTTTCCACCGCAATTTGATTTATGTCAATCCGAGTTAATCTCCACCGGGGAGAGTTTTTCAAAATGGATCACCTCAACATTGTTTTAGTGTTATAAAGTTTGCTATTTGGGGAAAGTAATGATGTTCCTGCATCATTTCTTTTGCTTTGTTGAAGTTTACTATAGATAAACCAACTTTAACCAATCATGCTAAATTTTAAACTCTAAAAGTGAAAATTATTATTTATACAAATTTTCTAATGTTAATGTTTTTAAATTCAGTAATGAAAGATCTAAAGTTATTTTTGGAAGTGTGACGGTATAGATAATTTGTAGAGATGATGCCCTACATTTTGTCTATTGAACTAAACTTCATCAAACAATCGGAAGGCACATATTTTAACACATCTATGATTTATCCAATACCCCTCGGGCTTTTAGGGGTTAGGAGTTGACATTAGATACAATGTCTTACCACCCAATCTTTAGCTAAAAATGATGTGGACTTGCCCATGATTCAATTTGCTACGGTGATTTGGGAATAGTAGCCAAGATTAAGAGGTCAACAGTAGAAGGGCTAAAGAACATTATGTAGGGATGGTTCTCTCATGGCCGAAGGTTGAGAGGGTGTTGAATTTCACTAATCAGATTTTCAAAAAGTCAGAAATTGGCCTCTTAGGCTTTGCACTAAAAACGAAAGTACGTTAAAAAATCTTTGCTCTCCAAAATGCCTACATGACAACACTCTTGTGAGTTTTTTGACACCAGACATTCCATAACCAAACCAACTTGTGTATAAGGCAAGATTCCAAATTGTGTAATTTCATTCATGAGAGAGAATACGATAGGTAGAGGGCTTGGCGCATGTACCTACCGAAGTGTGGTAGCACGAGGTAGTAGGTACTTGCGCCAAGCCCTCTACCCATTGCATTTTCTTGAGTGAATGAAATTACATGACGTGGAAAACTACCCCGGCCCGTCAAGCGTCGCCACGTGGATTCATATGCTTTGATATGAGTCGCAATGGTTTAGATTCATGACGACAATTGAATTACGGTGAGTAACTCAGTGCCTCTAAGCGAATCACAGCGTGAGACGGGCCGAGACAGTCTTTTACTATATGTTTTCAAGCCCAAGACTTTGGACTCTCAACATGAATTGGATTTGGACTACGACTGCCTCTCGCCATAGTGTGAACCCGCCCTAACTCTTGGGTTGAATATGTTGTATACCAAGTGGAAACGAGAAAATAATTCTAGCAAATGTCAGCCGCTGAACCAAATTATAAGATTCAACTGGGCTGTATTGCCCTTGATTCACTGTGATGTTTCTTCTCTCAACGGAACAAAGTGTCCTGTTCTTTCAAAAAAATAAAAAATAAAAAATTATAAGATTCGATTTAAAATGACATATGAAATTTGAATGTGGGTGAGAGGTAATAACAAAAAATACTACTTGTGTTGTAAAATATTCTGAAATTCAAAAATTCAAAAATTCAAAAATATCAATAGGTTCATTTGATTCAAAAATATAAACAAAATAAAAAAATAAAAGCACTTTATGATAATTTAAAAATAGTACAAAGTGATTTTTTTTTCCACGGCAACTGAAAAACATGGATGCCATGCACTTTTCCAAATCTGTCACATAGAAAACAACTCTATAACTGTCAACTAATAAAAGGAGTAGATCCTTTTAGGGTTTGGGGAAAAATCTATTATCTGAACAGTATACTATATTCTGATTAAATATAATTTTGTGCTCCATATCCATTCAGTTTAGTTGGTTCTGGAGATCCCTGCTGTACTGTACATCACTGCAGATGTCACTTTTTCAATTAATAAATAAATAAATGTCTTAAACTTTAACTCAAGTTAAATAAAAGACAATTGGTTTTATTTTACCTTACCTTCATAGCAGCTTAGTCTTCCCTCGGACGAGTAACTAATTATTTCTAAAATAGATTTCCCTAATGTTCATTGAAATCCATTTTTTCCCTAACCAATAATTTCCCGAAATTTTTGTTTTCTATTTATAAAAGTGTTTAGAAGTGAAGCTGCTATGAAAGTACGGTAATGTTAAAAACTTAATCTCTAAATGGGTAGGTATGTGATAAGTATTTTAGACCATACTAAATAACGATTTTGGTGTAGTGCAAAGACGATAGTGGATGTAGACCTTGATAAATATTGTAAAAATTTCAATAATCCATGATTTAATATTTAGATTTACAACATAAAATTCTCACCCAGAATCCCTCATTGAGTTGTATAAATTCAAAAAAACGGAAGAGGCAAATTATACTTAAAAAGTAGTATGGCAATAACATTGTGTTCACAATGTGGTTATTCAAAACTTTAACTTAGAAGCCTTGGATTGTTAGTATTGTATTTTCAAAAAAATAACTTCCTTCTAGTGTTTCAAAGGATCATAACGTTTTTCAGCCCTTGCGGAACCGCACTTTCTTTCTACAGTGATGCTACATTGTAAAGTACTAATAAAATAATTCAACTCTCCAACCCTCATTTCTTGGCCCAGCTAAAGTTAGAGATTTTGTTTTGCAATTCCTCCAATTCCTTGACAAATGCTTGAGATTCAGAGGTGCAACAGTGGGCCTCTAAAGAACTTTGAAATTACATACCGAATTGCAGGTAATGGTTTGAGTTCAAATTTGAACTGCTGATGGTTTAAAGAGCTGTTAGGACACAAGCTTTTGAAAAGAAGCTGTTGAAAAAGCTACAGTTCAAACTAGAGCCAATCCAGCAAACCCAGTAACCTCATCATGCCGTGAAGCAGCCAGTTTTGGAATAAAATTGGAATCCGATTTTCTTAAATTTAGGTATTTTCAAATATAATATGATTATGGCTGAAATTGTACAGTACAGTTACTACGGTAGTAGAACAAGTGACATCCTAGAAGACACACAAGTCAAAAGAAAAATGGATAAAATTGTGTTTTCATTAACCCTTTACAGCCCACACAACCACATTGTGGTCATAGAGGTAGGGTTTTTGCAAACTACCGTAAGATCTATTCCGAACCAAGCATCAATGTTTGAAGTTCAAATGTGTGTGCGACTTCATCTCACGCACACACCTCAGAAAGGAATTTTTGATTTGGAGTTGTGAAGCTATCAAAATACCTATGTGCAAAACACCAAAATACTGCAAATACCTCAAAATATTGCAAACACTTACAAATACAACACATGTACTATGTGGTATTTCTTGTGTTTGGAAGTTTGTTATCTTGTTTTATTTTTTGGATTGTATTCTCTTATTCATGTTCTATTAGTGTATGTATTCCGATCATAATCAATGTACCAACTCCTTTCATATTTATATATGGTAATTTTTGTCCTAAACGTACACGGATGAATTTTTTATATAGAGTATGTAGATCCTTTGTATACATACAAACTACAAACATATTTATGTATACTCCACATGTATACATACTCCACATGGACAAATTCATCGAGTGTGGAGTTTGTATACATGAATACTCCATGTAAAGAGTATGTAGGTCATGAAAATTCAATACGAACACAATTGACCATCTTAGACCTATGAAAATAGTCTAGTCTTAAATAATCAACTTCATTTGTATACATTTATATTATTTTTTGTGATAATGAAAAAAATAAAAAATAAAAAAACTCAACAAAATGTTGTATTGTTGATTTTGAAGACGGTAGAACTGCTTAACTCCGACAAAACTCACAATTCTTTGTAATACAAGAGATGCTTAAAATTTGAGCCACAACTTTCGTATTGGCTTCAATATATTGTGGTCAAATTCTCTCCCTTTAGTCAACAAGACTCTAGCCTCCAAAGATGTCATTGACATCATCAAAGGCTAGAGCCTTGCTAATTATCTAATTTGAATTAAAGTTGACTATTTTAAAGCTTGTAATTGCAAGACATGAGTGTTGCATTAGTAAAACTGTCAAGTCAAGTTTATGAGTTGTATCACTCGGTCAATCACATCAACATATTGTTTGAGCCTCGATAATCAATAGTGAAATGGAAGCAAAAACTATGATTCATGGTAGTTGTACCGATTAAAAGTCTTTCAAGAATCATTGATCAAATATCTGGGGTTGTTGAGACCATGTCTTCTCATTTATTCCATACTAAACTATTTGTTTCCATGTATTGTTTTGTACTTGATTTCTATGAATATTTGCATTCCCATCAATGGGAGATATTTCAACAACTTAGAGGTTAGTGTTTAGCATTGGCCATGCTATGCAACCATATTATAGTTCAATTGAAATTTATTTTTTTAATCATGAATTTATATGCTAGATAAGATAACTTTATTAAAATGGCAACAAAAGCATACTAAAAAAATAGAAGATTTAAACTACTAGTACTTCAATGTATTTTTGTTTTTATTTTTGGTTAATTTCGTATATAGTATTAGGCATGTGAGAACTTTCAATGACTCATATGCAAAGTGTCGTAACATGCCAATTTAGTGGATTACATTGGAGATTCTCTTACAACATTTCATACCTCAACAAGAAAGTTGTGGACCGTGTAGAATTGTAATAAGGTCAATGCACCTATAATCACTACTGCCTTGAATTGCATCCCTAGCTAAAATCTAGCTACATCTTCTTAAACAAGAAAACATTCAATATGAATACGTACACCGTACAAGCATCAAGCATCTACATTCAACATTCTGAAGATTCATTGTCAACTTGTTCATGTCATGCCCAATTAATGCACACTAAGAGTCCATTTCCATTACGGACCTGGAACCATAGTCCATTCCGAACGTCCAGGCTCCAACTTTGCAAAACTCCAACTACATACATGGACGACCTTGAACCAGAATTGGAGGCTATCTTCGAAATTGTATCTGCCACAAGGATTTGAGATTTATTTTGACTTGTTGCCCGGTGGTCAACCTAGAAGGCCATCCAGTTCCAGTTTCCTATGGAAAATGGCTCTAAAGTGTGTCGAAACCATTTTCAGTTGCCAACATGCCACTATCTTATGAATTTTGATGTGGAATCTTGAACAAAGACTAAGACTAGTTTCGAAAAAGAGATTCAAATTCTTCTCATTGTCAGTACGTTCACATAAGGTTTTGTAGCCCTTGTGAGCTCCACCTTGGAACAAGAATCGTTGCACAAGAATCGTTGTAGCAGATTCTAGAATATTGGACATGCCACGTCATTATTCACCTCAAGAGTGATGATGGACTTCCAAAGTAGCCCCGCCTCAAGAATCACATGTTCTGAATTTTTTTATCTTTCATGCAGTGAGCAAAAGAATGAACCCTGGCAAGGGCTAAAAAACCTTATGCGGCTTAGCTACGACAGCAATAGTGGAGCTACTGTACGTCTGTACCTTCAACAAACTCTTCATTCACACTGGTAACTTATTTGGGCATCAGTTATTCTTTTTAATAAACTGTACCCATCAATATTCCATTTTCACATTTTGCTTTTTAGGCCTATATACTCGATTCTGTACCAACCAGACGATAACGAAATGAGAGTTAATCTGTACATGCCCAGGTAAATAATGTGGCACATTATTCTTGTGAGCCAGTGGCTCTGATTGAATTCCTTTTCATGGGAATCTGAAATAGTGTAAGTAAGCTTCCACTTATTTTCTGGGATGATGAGAGTTGGTCCACTCATGAATCATTCACAACGAGAATCTAATCTTGTAAACGGTCCCTGGCCCCGCTTGACTTCGCATTCGATCGGTTGGTTTTTGCAAGTAATAATCCTGAGGTCAGTGACGTACCTGTTCCATGAGATGTGATTGGTACAAAATGATTGCAACGGGGTTTTATGATCTTTACAACGGCATAATAAGTGTGTGAGGACCCCGAGGAAGGACATGTGGTTTGACAAGAAAGCCCAGATTGAGCCTCATGTTTTGAGTAGGTTCTATGTGAAGTTTCTTTTGTTCAAATTTGATCAACACATGCAATGTTCTTCACTGATTCTACTAATATCAGATTCTGGGTCCCATCTAAATTATATTTTGAGTGGGTTTTATGTTTTGAGTAGGTTCTATGTGGAGTTTCTTTTGTTCAAATTTGATGAACACATGCAATGTTCTTCACTGATTCTACTGATATAAGATTCTGAGTCCCATCTAAATTATATTTTTCATAATATGATTGATTGAATTTGTCATTTTTAAACCATGAATTCTTAATTAACCCTTAAACGTCAAGAGGGCCTGGGCGGGGCAGCTCGGAAGGTATCTAAATATTTTTGGAGGAAAATAATAATAAAATAAATAAATAATAAAATACATAATAAAATTGAAAAAAAACAGAAAAAATGGCTCTGCTGGCCAGCCACTGCTGCGGCACTTTTTCAAAAACGACCTGTACTGCCCAACTTCAACTCCTGTTCACTCCGACTACTTTGATTGCTTGTGAATGATTCCACAAGCTCCCAAATGAGGCGCAAATCAAGAATCTAAATCGCTTTTTCAGTAGCTTTCCAATGCACCAACTCTCTTGATTTGGTTGAGAAAAAACTACTTTTTTCCTCAATTATTCCTTTATAACAAGCCCGTGGGGCTTGCTTTGACGTTTAAGGGTTAAGTTACCTGGAGGAAGTTGTTGATCTCGATCCTAGTCAGCTTATGTGACACGCTAAGAAATTTGTGTGTTTGACCTGGACATGATGTGGGTGCTCTTTCCACCATATTGGATGCTGAGATGTTTCTTGACATGTGATTCAGTTGGAAGCCCTGGACAGTCTCATTTTCCTTGACTTTTTGATTTGTTTTCAATCTTGATTCATAGAATTTTCAAAGACATCAAATCGAATTTTTGTATAGTACGTGACTTCCAAGATTATTAAAAATTATAGTTGCAAAACAAGGCGACCATGTTCAGTTTCAATTTTTTGTGGTTTTTAAATTTCCTTAACTTTCGGTTTGTTTTGCAATCTTGAATAGAATTTTCAACGATATCAAATCAAATTTATGAAGGACTCCCAAGATTATTAAAAAAATTAGTTGTAAACAAGGTGACTATGTTCATTTTTGTGGTTTTTAAATTCTGCATATTTCCTTAACTTTCGGGTTGTTTTTCAATCTTGAATAGAATTTTCAATGACATAGAATCAAATTTATACAAAGACTTCCAAGATTATTAATAATTATAGCTGCAAACAAAGTGACCACCTTCATGTTCATCTTTTGTGGTTTTTAAATTCTCCATATTTGTTTAACTTTTGGTTTGTTTTCAATCTTGAATAGAATTTTCTACGACATCGAATCAAATTTATACATGACTCCCAACATTATTAAAAATTATAGTTGCAAACAAATTGACCACGTTTATGTTCATCTTTTGTGGTTTTTAAATTCTCCATATCTCCTTAACTTTCGATTTGTTTTCAATCTTGAATAGAATTTTCAATGACATCAAATCCAATTTGTAAAGGACTCCCTAGATTACTAAAAATGATAGTTATGCACAAGGTGACCATGCTTATTTTTTGTGGTTTTAAATTTTTCCATATCTTTGAGGGTTTTAAACTATGTTATATCATTGTGACATGTTATGTCCGCGTATCATATTTAATGTTTGACTCCTAGAGGACAAATTGCATGTTCAAAGAACAAATCAATTGTCCGATCAAAGAAAAAAAAATTATTCAATTGACAAATAACAAATTAGCTGTTCAATGGAAACTTGGAAATTTGGGTAGGTAAATTATAAAATGAATTATTTTGAATTTTCTTGTACTGAAGATGTAAATTTATAAAGGACTGCATTTTAGAAGAATTTCTTCAGAGAATTTTGGGATTCTCAAATCAAATTTTAATATGAAGTCATCAAATCGTTTAGTGATTCTAATTTCTAAATTGATTTAAAAGAATAATGCTTTGTATTCATAGTTGGAGTTATGATTCTTTCAAAATTTGAGCCCTTAAATTATTATTTTTGTAAATCTTGCAAGTGTAGTTGCCATTCAATGCAAGATGATTTTGGGTACGTTAACCCTTAAAGAGAAAACCATTTTTAATTTTTTACTAATTGCACTATAATTTTTGTGAAACATAATTTCTATCCTTTGTATATCAAAATTATCATGACCCACAATGATTTTGCACCCATAAAATTCACCCACCTAGAACAACAAAAATGATTTCAAAAATATGAAATATTATTTTTAAAATTAAAAAACACTCCATGTGAAGTACAAAATATTTAATGTATAACAAAACGAGCGTTATATGTTAAACGGCTATTATTATATTAGTTCTTAGAATTAAAATGTCAAAAATTACATAGATTACAATTATTTATAATTTTGCACCAAATTATATAGTAGTTCTTTTATTTTGGATAAAATTCAAGTTCTATAAAAATTGTGTTCTAGTGGACTTTAACATGAGACTATTCAAATAAATTTTAGAACACAAAGTATACACTATATATTTTGTTTTATATAATTAAAATTAATAAATAATAACTATTATTTTATACAAGAGTTTTATTTACCTTTACTTTAGGTCCTAAAAGATAATTATTTGTTGAACAAACAAACAAAATTTTGGATAGGATATTACAAAGTTAATTTGAACTAAATGTCTTTAAAAGTTTTACAAAAGATGCAAGTATAGAATAACTTTGCAGGAATATATATACTTTGTCATACTCTTTATGGATGCAAAAGTTATAGAATTTGTTTTAAAACAAGTAGTATGGAAGCGAGTATGGAAGTTAGTAGGCCAAATGGCCGATGGGTTGGTTGAAATGAAAAGAACTTATTCCTATCTTGAAAGAAGCTGGTTCCACAAATAAAGAAGTGGATAAACAGTTTAGGTTGGATGAACATGCTAGAATCTTCAAAATGCTTGGCTGAGTCGAAAGGACTTGTCTCAATTAAAGAGGCTTGCTACTACGTGTTTGACCATTAGAGTGGATAGGAATGGTTTGTCCCAATCAAATAGGCTAGCTACTATGTGTTTGACTGTTAGAGTGGATAGGACTTGTCCAATCAAAGAGGTTGGCTACTACAAGCTTGACCACTACGTGTTCACTGTTGGAGTGAATAGGACTTGTCCAATCAAAGAGGTTGGCTATTACAAGCTTGACCACTACGTGCTCAACTGTTCGAGTAGATAGGACTTGTCAAATCGAAGAGGTTGGCTACTACAAGTTTGACCACTACGTGCTCGACTGTTAGAGCGAATAAGGCTTGTCCAATCAAAGATACTGGCTACTACATGTTTGACCGTTGGAATCAAAGAGGTTGGCAGCCGGCTACTACAAGCTTGACCACTACGTGCTCAACTGTTAGAGCGAATAAGGCTTGTCCAATTAATGATGCTGGCTACTACATGTTTGACCGTTGGAATCACAGAGGTTGGCAGCCGGCTACTACAAGCTTGACCACTATGTGCTCGACTGTTAGAGCGAATAAGGCTTGTCCAATTAAAGATGCTGGCTACTACATGTTTGACCGTTGGAATCACAGAGGTTGGCAGCCGGCTACTACGTGCTTGACCGTTGGAGTGGATGGGACTTGTTCTAAACAAAAAGTTGGTTTCACAAATAATAAAAAGTGAACAAAAAATTTAAGGCAAGATGAGAGAGGCAAACTATAATCTTGTATATATTCCTAAGATATTCTATATGTTGGACTACTCTAGGTGAACTAATGTGAGCCGCTAAGACTTCATCAACATAAATGCAAAAGGGATTTTTTTTAGTTTTGACAAGAATCTTAATCCCTATGCGTCCCGACGGCCATATTCTAGCTTTTTTTGGGCCACTTTCAACTTTGAAGTGCTGTAATTTTTACATCCAATGTTCAAATTCAATAAAATTTCTTGGAAAATTTGCGTCCTCTCTTTTAGTTAGTGTCGTAAACTTTTCAGATCAATACAAGATGTATTGAATTTTTGGGAGCCATTTTAGTACATAGGGTTCACAATGTCCATTTTCAATAAACATTATTGGGTTAAATTCCCCTACAAGTCTAATTATTATGGTGAAATTTCCACGTCAATCCAAGTTGTTGTGAATGTTTGGGAATCATTTGAAGTTCAAAATCTGGACGTTTTTGGATGACAATGAACTTTGGCGGCCTATTTCTCCGTATACGGTGTCTGTTTCAAATAAAAATCATGCGTGTACTAGTCTAGTTTGTCTGGTTAACCCCTAAACGTCCTCACCCCTGTCCAAATTGGGTAGTTTTGCAAAGATGCATTATAAAATGCAACCAGGAGGGATATTTTGAACTTGATGTATGAATAAAAGTTGTAAATTATGAATTTTGAATTCTATTCATACGATTTGCAATTGCTATCACCAATATTTTTTTATAAAATTTGAAACTTAAAATTCAAAATTATTTTGTAATTTGATTAAGAATGAGATATTGAAAAATTGTGAATGAAAATTGTTATGATGGGTTGAAATGCAATATTCTAAGTGTAGTGATTTTTGGAGATTTTTTGGTTGCTTAATTTTATGAGTTGAATTTTTCAAGAGCACTTTTAGACTAAAATCTTTGAATTTTTTGGTGAAACACTACAACATGAAATGCGGCATAAAATTTTCACAAATCATCAACTTTCTAATCGGATCACACATACATAGACCTAACTTCCTATAAAAAAATTAATAAAAAAAATCTCACTACAAAAAGTGCAGAATGGATGAGAAAACGAAATTTGCTTCTGTTCATCATGCAAAATATGCATGGTTGGGCAATTAGGGCTTAAAATTTCATTTCAGTCCAAGATGTTATGAATTTTTGGGAAGCATTTCAATAAAAGGAGGTTCATCCCAAGATGTCTTTTTGCAACTTTTTTGTTACTTTTTAACATTTCAAAGCCATTTTGTAAACACATTAAGTCATTTTAATAATATTTTCTTTAACCAATGTGTTTGGATGATGATTTTGAACCACTTTATAGTTTAAAGGTTTTTCATTTGAGAAGGTTTAGAAATCACATTTCACCTCTAATGTGTTGCAATGAAAATTCCAATATCCATTTTCAACATTAAAACATTATGATCTTGCAATTTATGTGGCCAAATAACTCCAAATTTGATTCACCTCATCTACCACACGTACACTACAAGATTGTGTAGTTGAGATTTCTATACATCACTTACATTTAGACCTATAAAGTTTTCAAGGCAATGATGTTCTTAAACCCAAAAAGCTAGGAACATGCAGTTTATAAATTTAGTTTGCATAAATTACAATTGCATGTTTATAAAAAGGTCAAACTCAAAATCAAAGTTTGTGCCTCAAACAGTGAAACCTCACCATTCAAAATGCCTACTACCCTAATCAAACATATGTAAAGAAAAAACCATGTCCATTCACACATCATGGCAAAAAAATTGGACAACAACCGTGAAGCAAAAATCAATATTTGAGATGACAATTAGATGATAGTAATTGTGTTGTATTACACAAATTCAAGCTCTAGATTACAATTTATTTTGTTCACTTAAACCTAATTGCTAAAATCACCCACAACTATCTACAAACTAACCTCCACTACTTCAATCATACTAACTTGTGTGGTTAATGCATTTAAATATACTTAAAATTGTCCACCTAACTAGTTGACTCTCACACCCATCCAAATGTTGCATTCAATCCTTTCCAACTCCAACAAATTTTGTCTTCTAGCATGCTATTATGTCCACTGAGCGAAAAGAAAAAGAAAATTTTCATTGTATTTAAGGGTTTGGAAGAGGATTACCCCTTAAAGAACAAATGATTCATAGTTTTAAAATGAGAAATTCAATTGATCATATCATGAAAAATATGATTAAAATGGGACCAAAATTTATATCAATAAAATCAACTAAGAACATAGCACTGAACTAAAAGCAAATAAATTTGAACAAAAGAAACTCCAAATAGAACCTACTTCAAAATGTTAAAAAGACACGAGGTCTAATTCAAGCTTCTCAGTCCGTTAGGGATTAACTCTTTAATCATCAACCCCACCTCCTCAGACTTAGTTTTCTTAGATTTCAAACCACACTAACCATGAATTGCTAATAATGGAAAAATATTTTGATTTTTTTTTAGGCATCGTCCATGACAAAAATAATACGTATCCACATTTTTAGAATGTAAGTTATTGCTATATTTTGAGGTTAAAACTAAAAAATATTGCTTTTTCTAAATTAAAAAATATCTTATAACCCTTAAAAGACATTTGGGCTTACCTTTCCAGTTTTCAAATCACATTAACCATGAATTGCTAATAATAGAGAAATATTTGTATGAATTGTTTTTATAGCATCACTTGTGACAAGAATAATATGTACCTACATTTTTATAACATAAATTACTTCTATATTTTGAGGTTAAACCTTAAATATACTCTTTTTGTTTCTAAATTTGGAAATGTTCTTTAACCCTTAATAGACATACCAAGCCCCTCATGGTTACTTTTCTCAATTTTCAAATCACTTTAAATATGAATTGCTAATAATAAAGAAATGTTTTTATGCATTTTTTTTCAGGCACCATTTGTGACAAGAATAGTATGTATCTTCATTTTTAGAATGTAAATTATTTCTATAAATTGAGTTTAAAACTAAAAAATATTCCTTTATTTCTATATTAGGAAATGTCCTTCAAGGGTTAACCCTTTGACGCGCATACCTCTATATAATGGACGATGAACACATTGCAACCTTTCTCTTGACTACATCATGTACAGGTTTTCATCCATCCACATTTCTCTTGGTTCTTGTACTAGTTGACTATCATTTGTATGGTATAGATCTTCAAAATAAGATATTGTGACTTTTTGAAAAACAACACAATTGGTTTATGTCAAGTTTCATTCTTAGTTCAAAAAGTGAGGCTTTAAACATGATTTTCCAAAATAAGTAGAATCAAAAAATGGAAACCATACAATCTTGTAGTGCATGTTATTCCAATTTCATTACAATATTTTAAAAATATTTTTGTGTTAATTTGAGATTTTAATTGATTTTCAAGAGAGAACCTTGCAAAATTAATTAAAAGCATTAATTAAAAAACATGATGAATCCAATGGTACAGATGTGATCTTCACATTGACATTTACAGCTTAGGGCCTCTTTACACTAGAGGTGAGAAGCCGTGAGGAGAGAAATTTCAGCCAATGAGAAATTAGTCTTCTCGTTTCTAGGCCTCCCATTGGCTGAAATTTCTCTCCTCATGGCTTCTCGCCTCTAGTAGAAATACCGAAAAGAAGAGAGAATACATGTTAGATGAGGCGAGTTTGACCCGTATCTAAGGCAACCAAACAAACTGGCATGGTTTCCAAAGAATCCAAAATAGAAAGAAGGGTGAACTAGTTTTGCCGTCACAAAGGTGGCAAAACTGAGACTAAGATGAGTTCACAGAGAGCCAAGGCTTGGAGGCGATGGTCCACATTCAATTTGAGATAATGACAAGGCATGTAGCAAACTTGAGATATAATCAGGTGATTGGTTTGATTAGGTGGCTTTGACAACTTGGACTAATTTGCAAAGCTCATGTCTAAAATTGAAGTTGGAGGGTGTTGGGTTCACTATTTGATTTGATTTTGGTTACACTCAAAGAGGTCAGAGACTCTGGTTTCCTGATATTTTGGAGGTCAGATCACATGTTATGGTTTCGGTTAACTCAAGTGTAAAGAGACGAGAAGCTGTGAGGAGAGAAATTTTAGCCAATGGGAGGCTTAGAAATCGAGAAGACCAAGGGATGTCACTTTACACCCGAAATTTTCAGTCCAAGGGACGAAAAGAGGAGAAAATGACATGGACAACACTTTTGTCCTTCATGGCAACAAAAGTGCACATTTTCCAAGCCCTTCGGATTTTGCGTCAAGCCCACCTCAAGAGGTGGGTCTAACGCAAAATCCGGGGGCCGTTTGGCCAAAATTCTCACAACCAATCATTTTTTATTTTTTAAGAATATGTAAGAACTTTATTTTAAAAAATCAGCACTTTATTTTGCGGCCCCTTCTCACTTTACACTATATCCAAAGGCCGTCAAGTTCAAAGGTTGGCTTCTCAAGGATGAGCCATGGCCCTTGTGAGGTTTTCTCCATGGCTTCTCGCCTCTAGTGTAAAGAGGGCCTTTGTAGCTTTGTACATGAACTCCATTTCATCACACGTTTTATAACGAATATTTGAAAACAGTGTTGAATCGGGACGTTAAAAGGTTAAACGGATAAATCTAGAAGAATTTGAAAATATCCATGTGCTAATCTTCAGTAAAAATATCCACGTGCTAATCTGCAGTAAAAATATCCATGTGCTAATCTGCGTTCATACAGTCCGCCGGCTCTCTCTAAAAAGGTCACAAAGCCGAGCAGACAAACACCGACCCAGAGGAGGAAAAAATAGCCAAAAGATATCCATAGCGGTTCAGTGCAACAGCCCCCACCTGTCCCTTGGCTTCCATCACTAATTTAGCCCATTCCTCGCTAATTTAGCCATGTCCTTGAAAATCCCACTAACTAATTTAGACCATTTCCGCCTACGGCCAAGTGGAAGTTCCCGCAGCCCTCCACGCTGGACCCGGGCTCCGTCTGACCTGGATAACTGAATCTCATCCTGGCTCCTCGAACGAATGGATGAAATATGATGGATGAATGAGTGGATGAAATGGGGCACTCATGGTGGAGTTAGGGTTTGGAAGATCGTTCGCTTCGCCTTCGTGTTCCTAGTGCCGGTGATGGCGTGGCTGCTATGTGTCCTCGGCTATGGCGGACCTCCCCCATTCGCAGACTAATGGCCGTGATAGTCTTTCCCCACCCGGTCTTCGGTAGGTGGCGAGCTTTTTTTCCTCTCACATGGCCGAGCAGTGTTGTAGGTGAGCAGAGCACGTAATTCTCCGATTGCTAGTCGTTGACACAATCTTTGACACAATTTTCGCCAGACCTTTGGTTGTAGTCTTGGAGTTTCCGAAATCTTTTGCCGGAGTCGCCTCTGGCCATTTCGTCGGAGAGTTTCGTTCGTTGCAATTCCTTGATACCGGAACGGATTATTGTCGGTTGATTGAATCGTTGATTGAAATTGTCGTGGATGGTCGCGTTATGCACGGGAGGAAGGCGGTTACGTTTTTTTGATAGGGGATTAAGAGGGAGTTTTGTGAGACAATTTAATTTCGCGTCTGGTTCTTTTTTGCTGGAGGTGAGAAGAAGTGGTAGTGTTGGATTAATACTGGTTTGGTTCTTTGTTTCGGAGCTTATGTGATTAATTGGTACACAGGAGAGGTTGAGGAGAGGTTGAGGAGGTTGTTGCATGAGAAATTAATTTGACGCTTGAGTTCTTGAATTTGATTTGGATATAGCAGGAATTATCGATGAGGTGCCGTGTGATGAGATGAGATGGTTTTGTTCAGCGAGTGAAGGAAATTAGCGCAATTAGAGGACGCCTTTCAGTACTTTTGGCAAAAGCAATCATGCGTGAGGTTTGACGTGAACATGGGAGAGACGTCAGGTTTGAAGTAGTAGGCCATTTGGACAATATTGAAAGTAGTATTTGAATTCTCGTGGAGCTTCATTTCCACGTTTTGAAAGTGCGTGGGTCCCACGCCTTGTTGTTTAGCTTGTGTTGGTTCTCTTGTGAGTGTCTGCACCACCTTCCTGGAAAAGCATTATCGGTGCTTTGAATTCATAATTCTCTTCGTATGTTGTCGTGTCTCCGGTGTGGCAAGATGCCGCGTGACTTACTCTTCTGGAAGCACTGTTTCCTCTTTCAGTTGTGGTTCTCCTCCGTTCCTGTTCTCCTACAATCTGTAGTCGTGTTTTCTTGATCACAGGGAGGCTTACTTTTTGACCTTTCAATTTTGATGCTGGTGGCTTTGTAGGGTCAGTTCTGTACAGCATGAGGCACGAAAGAAGGAATTTGAAGGAACAGCGGCAAGAACTTCTTCCGAGGAATTAGCGTGCCTCTTGTTGTTTCTGTCATTTGGTCAAGGCTGGCGTCTGTTGAGTCGTTCGCTCGTGTGCTCTTTCAGAAGATAGTGGGTTCCATATCCATGCTGCTACTCGGTGATGAATTTTTTTTGACACCAACGACTAGGGCTCACAGCTTAGGAGCTGTTATTGAGCGCAGTTGCCGCACCAATTATTCCTTGCAGCGTTTTCGCCTTGAGAGGTCGATGGGAGCGTGACCTGGGAGCTTGTGACATGGTGTTGCATGTACACGAGTTTCTTGAGGTTATCAAATGGAATTAGAACATAGTTCACTGGTGTCATAAAGAACAGGTGGGGAAACATTTTGGCCGCTGAGTTTTTTCTTGGGCGCCGTCCACATGGGGCCGTTTGGGAGAGCGGCAGTTGGTTCGATTGTCAGTAAGGATGTTGGAAAGAAGAAAGATACCGTTGGCAAGGAAGGTAATAAGAATAAGAAAGGAGCCGAGGAAAATAAGGTGTACAAGTGGACAGAGGATGACGCTCATGTGAAAGGTGTCAAGAAGGATACGGTCGAGAGACGGAGCTCGACCAGGCTGTTTAGCTGGAGTAAGGATGACTCTTCTAGCAGGGGAAGCGGTGAAAAGGTTGAAAAGGGTAGGCGAATATCTGCCCCAGGGAAGGTCCAGACCACCACAACAGATTCAATGGTGGAGTCCTCCTCCTTCCTCAGCAGTGAATTTGGCTTCGCTTTGGGCCTGAATCGCATCAAGACGCGGTCAGGACCTTTGTACAGCACCAGCACACGATCTGGCCCGGTCTTTGCAGGTACTCTTCAGAGCAGATTCAACATTGGAAACGAAAAAAGAGAGGAAGTGTCTGTACAGAGTAGCTCAAACGGGGGATACTCATCTCGTTCGCCAGGTGTTCGAAAAGCTGCGAAAGCTGCAAAAGTTCATGCAAGAGACTCTGTCTCGCCCAAGGACTCGCTCACAGAAGATGGTAGCAATTGTAGAGGACGAAGATGCATTCAGGCAGAGTCCAAAGAAATTCCTTCGAGCGGCAGTACGGAAGGGAGTTGTGGGTCTCCATTTGTTGCAGTTTCGAAATTGGTCTTGGGCAGTGATAAAATTGCAGAGAGAAGTTTGTCGGAAGCAAGCCAATTATCTGAAGATGCCATATCGCCTAGTGGAAGCGCGAGGAAAGAAGCTTCAATTGGTCAGGTCTCACAGCCAGAGTCAGCTAGTAGTTGGGTAGATATCGATAGCAATTTCGACACTGGCTCAATTGGAGGGAATTCCATGAGGGGAAGCCCTGTTGGGTTTCAGCATGCGCGAAGCGTCCCTGCGGGTAGCGTGTCTCTACTTCAAGGTTAGCTTGCATGCCTTTTTTTTCCTTTGGGTGTAGCGATGGTAGTAAAGTGCGAATTACACTTAACGTGGTTCCGAACGGTATACCATCATGAAAGTGAAGTAATTTTTTAAGGCTCGATATGCTATTGATGGGAGGTACGATCCACTATGTTTGGTCATAGATTCGTTGAATTTGGAGGTTTATTGGGTGAAATATAGGTATTTTTGAACGAAAATGTTGAATAACTTTTGTCTCTTACAATTTTTTTTGGTGTTGTTGAAATAGATCCCTTTCTTGACAAATCAAGATCTCATTGGCGCCCTGAAGTTGGAGTGGGGAGTAGAAGCTCTGATATAGCCATGCAAGAGAGCGAGGTATGTTAAATCTGCTCCGTTTTTTGTAATAACTTTAATTTCATGAGTTTCATGCTTCAATATTGTGTTGCTATATTGGGAAGTTTGATAAAAGTAGGATCCTAGGAGGAAGATTGAAAAAGAGATCGTCAATGTGAAGGTGGGGGAGTTTAGCTCGCCCACATGGTAGTGGGAATTGTTTCACATAAATCTGAGTGTCAATTCTTTCGTATCGGATCAAAGCAGAATTCTATTTGTCAGTCCGATCTACCGAAGGAGATCGAGTCACCCAGATTCCAAGCACTTCTGCGCATGACTGGCGGCCCACGAAAAGGAAAGGCAACTGACATCAAGAGCTTCTCGCATGAACTTGATCCTCGGGGTGTGAGGTCTTATGAGTTAATACGGCCTAATAGTCTTCATGAATTGGAGGTATGTCCTTACTTTCTTTGGTATTTTATGTGCGTTGGGAGTGCGGTAGCGCGATCAGAGAAGAAGCATTAGTAATATCAGTTGAGAAACACTATTCCTTTTTGTTCAGATAGAAATAACGTTGCTTTATGTCCTGAATTGCAGGAAGTCGTGGCCGCTCTTGGGGCACGCTTTCATACAGCAAAGGAAGAAGTTAACGCGGAGTTGGCAGTTTTTGCCGGTGATCTTGTGGAAGTACTTGAAACTAGTTCTGACATAGATCCTTATCAGCAAGAGAGGATAGAAGACTTGCTAATATTGGCTCGTGAATGCGCTTTCATGGATCCTCAAGAGTTTCGGAGGCAATGTGAAGCTATTGTCCAGGAGCTGGATGATAAGCGGCAAGAACTTCCAATGGGCGTTCTGAAAAGGCTACACACTCGGATGCTATTCGTACTCACTCGTTGTACACGTCTCCTACAATTTGAAAAAGAAAATGGTTTAGACGAGTATGAACTTCATAGGCTCCAGGAGGAGGCAAAAGTTGGCTCTTCCATGGAAAGGTGGTCATCTTTGGCACGTTGGAAAGAGAAGGGAAAAGCTCTTCTAAACCACGTTAAACTCAAAAAGCCCAGCCCATCTTCGAAATCTCCCATTCAGGAAGGGGCTTCCAAAACTCGAGTGAAAATAGCCAGTGATGAAGCTACGACTTCAGGAACTTCTAGTTTTTCTGATGTAACTGAACAGGACCAAAATTTGGTGAAGGAGCCTACCTTGCCAATTCCAGCTGGTTCTGTCAGTCCAGTTCATTCCCTCGTGGCTGACCGGCTAGCAAGCTGGAAAGATTTCTCAGTTACTCCACTTAACGAACTTGAATCGCTTGAAGTAGGAAACGAGCGGACCGAATCTGGTTTGAGTGTAAATAAAAATTTAGGAAGCTCGCAGATAAACGTTGATGGAGAACGTGAAACAGGCAGATTGCCAAAAGAGACGCAGCGCATGCCTTCTTCGAAAAGGCACCAGCGAGTTTCCTGGGGTCATTGGAGGGATCAACCAGAGGTTTTAGACGACAACCTGGATGTTATTTGCAGGATATGTGAAGACGAAGTTGCAACGTCACGTTTGGAGGACCATTCTAGAGTCTGTGCCTTGGCTGACAGGTTGAGTCCTTGCATTCCCTGTTGCTTCACTGCTTCTGTTCGTTGACAGTCTGAATAATTACTTTGTAAGGCACTCAAGTTCTTTCTGAGGATTAGGCACTTACGGAATATTGCAACAGAGATTGAGCTCAGACTGTATAAAGTTGTGCGTAATTTCTCTCTTTGCTTACAGATGTGATCAGCAAGGGCTTGGTGTTGATGACCGTCTTCGAAGAGTAGCAGAAACGCTAGAAAGAATGGTGGAATCTTTCACGCCCAGAAGCTATGGCATGGCAGCTGGTGGTAGTCCAGAGACTGCTAAAACGTCTAGCTCTAACAATGGAGGCAGTACCTCGGATGGAGGCTTGTCAGAAAGAGGCAGCTCTCACTCTGCATTTACTGATAAAGTTGGGGGTGAGCTACTAAGACGAGGGTCTGAAGAAATGTTGGAAGATCTGCATGAGATTGATGCTGCCAGCATAGGTGACGAAACCAGAAATTTCAATGCAATCATGTGTAAGACACGATTTGGTCCGAAGCTCGAACAATCATTCCTCCCAACTTCATCTACAGGAAGTGCGCTAGCTGCAGCCTCATCGGCTGGAAGTCTGACTCCCCGCTCTCCACTTGCCACACCAAGGATAAGCCAGATTGACGTATTACTTTCAGATCGAAATAGCTTCAACGAAGTTGACGATCCCGTGCAGGTCTGCAATCTATGTACATTGTATCATGTATTCTCAAATTCCGATATGTCTCAATTATTTTGTGTCTTATTTACGACTACCTTTCTGATAGTAACTGTTCACTTTGCTGGATTGACTGCATGTTTGCAGATAAATGAGCTTGCAGACATAGCTAGATGTATAGCTGGTGCGCAGGTGATTGAAGACGGGGCTGAGTATTTGATGTCATGCTTGCAAGACTTGCAAGATGTCCTACGTTGTAACAAGGTGGAGGCACTTACTGTCGCTACTTTCGGAAAGCGAATAGAGAAGCTTTGCATGTAAGTTTTTTGCTTACTTGGTCGTCTAGTTCCAACGAAGGCCATAGGCAATGCATCAGAGATGGAACTTCTGGAAGTTTATACTGTTAGTCGCTGTGTGATCTGATTGTCTCTTACTATTTACCGTCATAACGTGTCGTACAGTTCACCTGTCCTCTCCTTACATAGAGCCCATCTATTTGGCCATTCAAGTCTTTGTTTTATCACTTCTTATAATTTGAGTAGACCTTGAATTTTTGACGGATGACAATTTTTCTGCAGGGAGAAATACCACCAGTTCCTTGAGATTCTGGATCCGAATGGTGTGGAGGCTGCAAGCAGTGCAGCAGAGGATGAAATTCTCGAAGATGATATGTTTCATAGTACAAAGTCAACCCCTGTGCACCCGTTGCATAAGGATCGCACGACAATAGATGATTTTGAGATTATAAAACCTATAAGCAGAGGTGCATTTGGACGGGTGTGTTTATCAAGGAAACGCACAACTGGGGATCTTTTTGCTATTAAGGTATCGATCTTACAACACCAAATTTGCCTAGACATCCCATTTACAATTTCGGAAATGTGTGGTTCGCAGTATTCCTTTGGCTAGATGCACTGTGCATAGAAGTACTTTTAACATTGCACGTCCACCTTGGCAGTATTGGATTCTTCATTCCCCATTGGTTGCCTGTATCCAAACGCATTGGATCTCTTCTGAAAAAGTTTACCTTATTTCTGACAGGTACTCAGGAAGGCCGATATGATCCGTAAAAATGCTGTTGAAAGTGTACAAGCAGAACGTAACATCCTGATTTCTGCGCGCAATCCCTTTGTGGTAAGGGCCTATACCCATTGCCTGCTCAAAAGTTGTGCGTTTCTATTGGATTTCTTCTCAGCATACTTTGCAGAGAATCTAACGGTTGGTGTTGTTGATTTCCAGGTTCGATTCTTTTACTCGTTCACATGTCGGGATAACCTTTATCTGGTGATGGAATACCTGAATGGCGGTGATATGTACTCTATGTTGCGAAATCTTGGGTGTCTAGAGGAAAGCATGGCACGTGTGTACGTAGCTGAGCTGGTAATATGTCCTCTCCTTGATTGCTATTCTATCATTGCAAAAGTCGTGTTGAGCTCGCAAGTATGATTAACTCGGTATACAACATGTCAATAATACATTTCTGAACTTTGTCACCTACATCACGTTCTTGACGGTCACTAAGGATTGTCACAAATTATATGTTGAAGATCTGTTGTACCTAGTGAAGTCTCGATTTAACCCTCATCTTACCATCTAGAACAAATTTGTCATGATAAAAAACAGAAGCCATAGTAGTTTTGCGTACCTAACGAAGGTATGTTCATGCAGTCAATCTGATTGAACTAACTTCTTGCTTGCTGCTACTTTTGACTCTATCGTGTGTCTTGTTTCAGGTTCTCGCATTGGAATATCTGCATTCCTTGGGAGTTGTACACCGAGATCTTAAACCAGACAACATTTTGATCGCTCACGACGGCCACATCAAGGTACCCTACTAATATTCATAGTACTATAATCAGCTGTACACATTCGCTTTATATTCTGCAACACAGTCAAGTTAATGAACTCTTAATTCTAGCTAAGCACACCTATTTTAGTCTCTGCATGTCTGTCAAAGTTTGGGTTGCTACCTCTTGCTAGAGTAGGGAAAAAATGTAGCTACAGCCTACAGAAGCATGATTCGTATTGATGAAACACTTACTTCATTTATGTATTTGTCATTGGTTCAATGATTATCTTGTGCATGTTCTCACAATGAAGTCACTGCAAATATTGTGCAGCTTACAGATTTTGGTCTTTCAAGAGTAGGCCTTATCAACAGTACAGACGATCTATCAGGCCCTGCTGCAACTGCAACTATGCTTATGGAGGAGTCTGAGAAAAACGACTCCCTTTCTCCTCAGCACGTCCATCAGAGGAAGATACGGCAACAGCGTTCGGCTGTGGGAACTCCTGACTACCTAGCTCCAGAAATTCTACTTGGGACTTCCCACGGTAAGTCATTTCTACTATGTGCGGAAGCCTTAATGTATGCTCTGCCTTGCAGTGATCATTTCATGAAACTTTGAATTTAGTATTTATTTTGGGCTTCCAGGATTCAACACTAACATTAATCATCAAGTAACCCTGACAACTGCTCAAATTACTTACGTTACAACCCAACATGCAGGTCCTGCCGCTGATTGGTGGTCCACGGGGGTTATTCTTTTTGAATTTCTAACAGGCATTCCTCCATTCAATGCGGAACATCCTCAGGTATTTCGTTTTAGATATTGAGGATATACTCATGCAAGCTGTATTATTTGGGTGGAAATCCCTTAGTATAAATGCTCCCCTTATACAAGAGTAGTTCAATGAGGCACTATCGTACAGTCAGCCATTTCAATCTATTATTTTACAGAATTGTGTATATGTGGGGTGATTGATAGTGGTTCATTCTGTCGTGCAGATCATCTTTGACAATATTTTGAACAGACATATTCCCTGGCCTGCCGGCACTGAATACATGTCCGATGAAGCCCGAGATTTGATCGGCAGGTGAGTATATATCAGCACCAGTAACGTGTTGTCCTTAAAGCCAGTCAGTAAGATGCAAATTGTCAACATTGTTGAATGATTGGGATACACGTGATATCATATCCAAGAACAAGTTTTAATTTTATTTTTTCTGTATTCAGGCTCTTGACTGAGGACCCCAATGAACGCCTTGGTGCCAAGGGTGCTGCAGAGGTACCTTTGTTTCCCATCCTTAATTTGATAATATAGAGATTGCTCGCTACCTTATATGAAATTCGCTGCTCAAATCTAGTGTTAAGTTTTTTGTTAAATTGTGCCGTGATGTCTTATGCAAGTTTGCTTGGTAGGTAGATTTTACTTTGAAGGTCGAGAAAGTTGAGTCACCTTTTATTGTGTGGCCGGCCTGTGGTTCTATAGCATAATTTGATATTAATAGTACTATGAACTTCAGTTGTATGTTCCAATTGATAATTGTATGCATTCATGATCTTAAATGTATTTCCAACTATCTCACAGGTTAAAGCTCATCCATTCTTCAAAGACATCAACTGGGACACACTTGCCAGACAAAAGGTGAGTCTAATATTTATCAATTTTCTGCAATTGCCGTAATATCTCCAGGGTTTCTACACTAGTTATTTATTCAAACTTGTTGCAAGATGTATAATTTGAGATTGCCGCACAAGTTAATATCTTGGAGTCGCTTAATTTACAGGCTGCATTTATTCCAAGCCCGGACAGTGCTCATGACACCAGCTACTTTGCATCTCGTTATGCTTGGAATTCTAATGAGGGCCGTCACGAAATCGATCCTCACTTTGTTGATGAAAGTGACGATGAGAGCACTAGCAGTGGAAGCACGAGTGATTCTGATGCTAGACCTGAGGAAGCGGTAATGCTCGATTCTTTTTCTCAGCACTTGCGGTCAGATAGGATTTAAGTACATTAAGTAAGAATTTATTTATGTTACAAATCTTGCGCTCTGCTTAATCATGCGTTCTTATCGAAGTCAAAAAAACACTCAAGTGATGCAGTTCAAATAACATAATCGAAATTATGTATTGATAATGAATAAATGAATCTAGGTTAAGCGCAAGCCAGTGAAAGTGCCAGATAATGCTGCGATCCCCCGAAACAATAAATTGGAGGTGAGCATATTGATTAATTTCTAGAAAATATGACAATCCAAGGGGCCAAATTCCTGCTGAAGAATCTAACAGAAATGCTCATGATATTTTGGGTGATGCAAATTCAAATCTGGTTGTGTCTTAACTAGGTATGTACTTGGTAACTGAAGCAATAATTCTAATCACTGTGTTGACATTAGTCTGGTTACTCATTGTTCTACAGAGGGACGAGTGTGGAGACATGGCTGAGTTTGAAAATTCCTCTTCTTGTAATTACACCTTCAGCAACTTCTCTTTCAAGGTAATAAAAGTTGTATATTAATTGCAGAATAGCTTTTACTGAATGATTTATACAGGGGCCTTGCTAGCTGTTTTATGCAGTTATTTGTTAGTATTGAGATTCTAGCATCGTCTATTGATTTTATCTCGATTCATTTATTCCCTTTTGCATCGTCTAATAGTTGATAGGGTGTCCTAAACTTCATTAAATGTGTGCATTCTCTAAGTCTTGATTTTTAGTGCATGATATGCTCTGCGTCAATATCTGATATATTTCAAGGAACTGGGTCTTCAGTCACTCATGATGTTTGAAATTGATTTGGGTGGTGGAACAGAACTTATCTCAACTTGCATCTATCAACTATGATCTTCTCCAACAATCTGAAAGAAGGGACTCTCCGAAAGGTCCCAGATAATGTAAAAGAAAAAGAAAAAAATATCGCCACATCTTACAATCTTCAAGGTTCCTCTTTATGCGCGGGGGGATTCACAGAAGATCTACCATATGGTTCCTGAGAGCCATGACAGTCAGAGGCAGGTTTCTCTGTGTTGTATATTTGCGGCTCCGGTTCCTTCAATGTACCATGTCATGTATCATATTTGTACTATGTAGTGTCACCTTGAATTTGCTGCTGCAAGTTCACCAATTTTGCTCTCTAGTAGCACCCCGTCAAATTCTGCAACAAGTCGCTTCTTGGAACAGTTTTGGTTAGGCTGAGATTAATGTACATCTCGAAAAAGGATGATGATGATGCTGTCGCTATGTATGAGTCGATTGACATGATACATACCGCAGACAATCAATAACTGTAAATATGAAGTACTGCAGGCAGTAGTTCCGTTCTCTCGTCTGAAATGCGTGTGATGTTCGTGCTCAACACTACTAGTCGATTGAGGATATTGTAAGATAATGTTTCTCAATAAGAGAATGTTTCTCAATTCGGCTCGTAAATTGTAAAACAAGTTCAACCTTCGTTTTGGAAGTCTGAATTAAGGTCACTCCTGTGGTGGGTGTGGCGGGTTTGGTGAGCAGAAACCTGTAGTGTCCACCTATTTTGAGGTTGGAGGGACATGTAGCAAAATCTAGTTTTGTTTTTGTTAAGTTAATTTTGCTTTTGTTGGTGGAAGTTAAGAATCACAGATGAATGTGAATGGGTAGGTTTGGTTTTCACAATTTCACATTTAAAGCTTAAACATGGCATGGCGATATGCTTAAACATGTGGTTAGCTTATCCATGCTATAAACAAAGGAGGTGTTCAGTAATGAAAGTGAAGGTGTATGGTCCAAAGCTTTCCGCATGCTTCCAGGTCACGTACATTATGTACACTACTCACGTCTCACCTCGACGCATTCTCATCTTCTTGTGACAATAGAGTTAACCGAAAAGAAGGCCATGGAACCTCCCTTTTCAACCTCCTTCTAACCTCTCTTTTCAGCTATAGTTGGGTTGAATAGTGTCGTGTCATAACTTGTCCCCTTGTGGGCCATGGGCTTGGAGCTTTGGTAGGAGGTGTGGGAGTCATTACGAGGTGTGGAGAATAATGGTAGTGGCTTGCTTTAGATTGTCTCCCAACTCATCGTGAACTAGTTTTTGGTCTATTTATATTTCCATATGAGTTCAAGAGGAGTTCAAGAGGAGTTTGCTAAAACTTTCCTCTTTGAGCTGACTTTTCGGTTAACTCTATTACAATTCAGAGAAAAAAAGCTTGCATTAATATTTATAATCGACCATTTCAAGTCCTTGGTGCATTTTGTTGCCCCAAGGTTGGGTTAAATCTCAATGTCAAAGTGTGTTAGGTTTTTTTTTTTTTCTTTGAACACAGAACTTAGAAGTAGTTTCACCGAAATGGGTGAACCCAAGAGTTTGTTTCAAGTCTTGTAGACACGGGTGGACCATTGGTAGACCATCACTGATTCTTGAGACTTGAATTTTTGTCTTTTAGTGGCTTTCACCGATTTGATCTTCACATGGAAGCTTGCCCTCATGTGAGACTTTCATGTGAGGTTTAGGTAGGTGAAAGTCACTAGAAGACAAGAACTGAGGTCTCAAGAAGCACTGACCATTTTGGTAAGAATGAAAATCATACTCATGGGTTCATTCATTTCAATGGTGAATCAGTAGCTCTCACCTTTACAAGATCCCACTAATGCATGGAGCTAATGGAAGCTTGACTTTAGGATAGGTTTCCATATGATCATCGGGCGGGTGAAAGCTATTGGAAGACAAGAATTGAGGTCTCAAGAACCACCAATGATCTAGCCATTTTGGTAATAATGGAAATCATACTCTTGGGTTCACCCATTTCGGTAGTGAATCAATACACTAATTATCCCATTTAGAGAGGGAGGGTTTACAGTGCGTGTGGGAAATTAGTGAAGGTGATACTAAATGTCATTATGATGTTAAATTAGCATGATATAAAGATTTTAGGCACTCAGTAAAAATCAGCCCTCACTAATTTTGGGATTTGGCAAAATAGTGCGTGCCTTGGGAATTAGTATCACACAGACTAAATGGGATAATCAGTGTAACTTCCACATTTACAGGACCCCCATCGATACATGGAACTGATGGAAGCCTGGCCTCAGAAGGAACAGCGTTCTCCTTCTGTTCCACGGTTACCCAAGACCGTGTCCTTGCGGAAGAAAGGATGGCAGGATTAGGGTTTATGGTTTTAGGGGAGCCAGAATCGTGAGCAGAGGTAATCGCGAGAGAGGTGTTCGTTTTTCTCGTCAATTCAAGCGACGCATTATCTTGACCATGATCAGCCGAGTAATCGATAGCTCGTCGCTCCCCTAAAACCCTAAACCCTGCCTGCTTCACCATAGCCATCGAGTGAAGTCGGTGTCCCGTTCGCAACTTCAATGTGGAGGTAAATTGCGGTGCTCGTTTTCCTCTCCAGTCATGTGCGAGTTTTCAATGCGGGGAGGAGTTGCAATCCGTGGTTTAGGTGGTCATCTTTTTATCAACTTTTCGATGGCATTCGTAGCGTGATCGTCATCATCATGGTGCGGCTGATGCCGTGGTATATCTGGCATCGTTCCTTTCGGTCGTCGAATTCTCCTGCTCGAATCACTCAAGCCCTGAATCGGGTGAGCAGTTGTTCTGTTTTCCTCGGGGGTTAAGCCATGTGTTCTTGTTGAGGATTCCAATGCAGCAAAGAATGCGTTATTTGGATACAGGATACTAAAGTCATCAAGTGTCAAAAATGTTCTAAACATTGCTTACGTGCATATTGATGAAGGGATGTGTACCAGCTGAACATCTGATGCTTTTGGATGCCTTGTACGTTGAGAGATTGGAGAGGTATTAGCAGCATTGAATTAGGGTTTATGGACAACCATCCAGCACAATGTCTCTCATGAGCTTTTTGTCCCTGGATTGTAGCCAAAGAGGTCTATTGAGCTGACTGAAACGTTTTTTGTTTGTAGGCGTTTGGTGTTAATGAACAGGAATTGAGCTCATCTTCATACAAGGGGCATCTGCGGGCAGATTCAACTTCAGGAATTAAGGTTACTTATAAGTTCCTCACATTATTGTTGATTCTATTTACACTGCACTATTTATCTCATTTAGTGAGGGAGGGTTTATAGTGCGTGTGGGAAATTAGTGAAGGTGATACTAAATATCATTATGATGTAAAATTAGCATGATATTAAGATTTTAGCCACTCAGTAAAAATTTCAGCCCTCACTAATTTTGGGATTTGGCAAAATAGTGCGTGCCTTGGGAATTAGTATCACACGCACTAAATGGGATAATCAGTGTAGTTTATTATGCAGATGGTTTACATGTTCATTTCGTTATTTGATTGAATCGTGATTTTCGAGAGTGTATAGAGGACCGACGGCGTTCTATAAGCGATGAAGGAACCTAGTGTCTTCATAAAAACCAAGGCTTAATGAGATAAACAATTTTCGTAATTTTTTGCTTACTGTATCCACATAGCAGATTTGTACATTCATGATTTAATGTTTTTTGTACTAACACTTTCTTTATGGGTTACCTATGTGAAACGTTGCAAAATAAATTTCAGCTAACTAAAAATGGTTATTTTTATATGAACTTGCCATGTGGGTACAGTAGACCCTAAGCACAGCTGTCCCAAACTGATCACTAATTCTATTTGCTCCGCTCTCTAGGATTTGTGATTTACGAGAGGATCTCATTTGGACAGGGATCTTCAAAGAAAACCTATGGTCATATTAGTTAGATTGGCATGTTTCAGAGCACCAAAATTGTGACATTCAAGTATACAAAGCTTAAAAATACTAGAAAAGTGGCAGCCTCTTGAAATTTCGCTATTTTATTTAATATGATGATTCATATAGTTTGGGTTTCCTCCTCCGGGTTCTACATAGTACAAACAAGCCTCATCCCTTGTTTGCTTTGTCATGCAGAAGTTGTTGCAGTTGCAGTTTTCGAATGGCTGTGCAGCTCCCCACTCTCGACGTTGTTATCATGCACTCCAAGGGCTAGAAATTTCACAGAAAGAGAACGAGATTGCGTACGCGAATGTGTATGATGTGAATCACCTCAGGGCTGCGTATGAGAGGCTGCATCGAACAGTGGCACCGGGGATAGACGGCCGAGCGCAAACTGAGTTGACAGAGCGAGGCTTCGAGAGGCTGTCAGAGGAGCTGCGGAGGCACAGGTATGCTCCCAAGCCGGCGCAGCGCATCATTCTTCCCACACCTGACGGGGGGCGGCCTCTGTCCATCGCCTCAACAATTGACAAAGTGGTCCAAACAGCTGTAGTGATGGTGTTAGAGCCTGCTTTTGAGCCCACGTTTCGCGACTCGAGCCACGGGTTTCGCATTGGACGCTCATGCCACAGCTGCCTGAAGGTGCTGCGGTCCACATGGCTCGGCATGACGTGGCTCGTCCCAATTGACCTGCAGAAGCTCTTCACCAAAGCACATCACGAAATTCTGCTGGAGCTCATGGCCCCGGTTCTTCACTCCAAGTCCCTGGAGGATTTGATCCGGAAGCTTCTCAAGGCTGGCTATGTTGATGTTTACAACCTCACGGACCGCACGCAGTACAACACGGAGCTCGTCGGGGGCTCCGTCATCTCCCCCTTGTGTAACAACATTCTTCTCCATGAACTGGATTGCTATGTGGAGGATGAGCTCATTCCCATGTTCGGGGCTGGCGCCCTGAGTCCTGGCTCTGAATCAAAGAGGAGCCTCAAGTACCTGCGGTACGCTGACAACATTCTTCTCGGTTTCAAGGGCAGCAAGCAAGATGGGATCGCCATTCGCCAAGCTGTGCAAACCTTTTTGCAGCACAAGTTGAAGTTTGATATTAATGAGCAAACAAGCCCAGTTGTAAACGCGAGCTCTGAAATGACCAAGTTCTTGGGGGCCTTGATACAGTATCCTTGACAGGCCAAATCTCACCACAGAATTTAAGATCAGGTACGAAAGTGAGCACTTTCTGACCAGTTAAGATTAGAATTATTATTCTTGTTTGGGGATCAGAGACATAACTCCTGATGCCTACTGCTCTTTTTGGATTAGTTTTGGCATTTTTATAGGGAGTCGACCTGGTACCTTATTCATTCATGTGGTGCATACAAGAGGCAAATTGAACACACTCGTGCTGGTCTACTGGAACGTGGAGATTAGCTAATCGTCTGAAGAATTCTTTTTAAATCATCTGCCCTCCTGGGGTTTGTATACTTGATGAATCTTTCAACTGCAAGAGTATTTGTTGTTGTCGGCTACACCTGGAACTCTTATGTCACACCTTCGACAACCAACGTGATTTAGTTCAAAACATGAGATGTGGAAATTCTCTAATCACATGCATACACATCAATATTTCATGCGTATATCAGAATGTGATACTATAGAGTGTAATAAATAGGTGTAACTTACTTCCTTCATAGAAACTCAAATCCTTTGCTGTCACACAACTCTTCCACACCAATTGTCAAAATAACACACAAGCCCACCAACGATTACAAGTAACGTACCATGAATGAGCATTGTCTCACGTGTTTGGATGACACTATTGTAAAAAAAAGGAGTACCTACCTGAAAGTGTATTTTGAAACCCACTTTGTATAGTCAACTTTGTGTCTCGGTTATCTTATGGTTATGGGTGCATTTTGGGGTACAAGGAAGTTAGGGCATGTGAAACATTGTCACAGCGAGACGAGAGAGCGTTGAGGTGAGACATGAAACTAAAAGCATGCTTTGGACCATACACCTTCATTACCAAAAACCCCCTTGTTTATAGCATAGATAAGTTAACCCTTTACCGCCCAGGGTGGTTCTGGAGAAACCACCTTTTTCTGGGTGATGTTTCTTTAAATCTATCTCTGTTGAAATTAGGGGTACTATTAATAGTATCCAACCGTACGAATGTAAGCATAGCTTAATGAAACAAGTCTCAGTTAAATCTTGGTAAGATCGGACTGTTGGATTGGAAGATTATAGTATATCTTTGAACCGTATAATGCACACTCAAAAATGAGATTTTGAGGGGTGTGTGACTTCAAGGTTAAATAGAATTTGGGTTAAATTTTCAAAAATAAAAGTGAAGATGTTCAGCAATGACTTGTATCAACACCTCTTCATTGCAATCTTTCATGTCAAGAATAGACTCATACATAATTATTGTGAATTTTATAAGTGAAAGTGACTTATCCATGTACGGTTTAGAACAAAATTTATACGTTCAAATAAGAAAGGAGTTAGTATAGTGATCAAGATCAGACTACATACACTAATGGAACATGAACAAGAGAACACAATCCAAAAAGAAAAACGAGGTAACAAACTTCCAATCTCTAGAGATACAACATAGTACATATGCTGTATTTGTAAGTATTTGCTGTATTTTGAGGTATTTGCAATATTTTGGTGTTTTGTACATAGGTATTTGGATATCTAGGAAAGTCGGATTCCAAATTTTCTTTTTGCATCATCTCCAGAATCAAAAGTTACACATCTGAACTTTAGACACTGTACTGAGATGGTTCACAGATTTTCCAGAATTTCATTTTCCAGTGATCTAGTGACCACTTAGTGGTTACCTGGGCACTAAAGGGTTAACCACATAACCATAACACTTGTTACACCAAGGTGAGGAAACAAGTTGTAAATGTGAAATTATGAAAACTGAACCTACCCATTCACAAGAGTGATTCTCAACTCCCATTCACAAAAGCAAGAAATTAGCAAAAACTAGATTTTGCTACATGTCCCTTCAATCTTTAAAATAGGCAGAGACTACAAAACTTGACTTTTGTTCACCGTTCCAAAATGAAGTTTAACCCTTAAAGGTCCAGATTGCCCATTCCGGCCAGTATTATACGTCTGTATTTCATTGTATTTGGAATGGTTCTACACCTCCTATGAGTTTCATATCAAAAGTGAAGTTAAAATTCATGTCTACATGGTCTTAAAAGCTATTGGGATCTCAATTTGGAACTTTCTACTTACAACAAATGTCAAATATACAGCAACGTATCTACTATCCCCAAGGACCTTTAAGAGTTAAACTTGGTTTACAATTTTTAGAAACCGAACAAGTACAAGCAATGTGGAAAAACATTACTTTATGGAGAAACCATCTCAAATTTGTTGTTCCGCTAATTGCTAGCATAAGTTTGTGTTGTTTCAGTTGATCATAAGTTCGTGTCTCAATGACACGAAAACAACACAATATGTTCACTAATTCAGTGCTATAATAACAATGATTGAATCAGTGGCTACTATTGTAGTACTGAATTTAGTGGTCACTGATTTAGTTGTTGTTGTTATAGCACTGAATCAATGATCATATTGTGTTGTTTTCGTGTCATTGAGACACGAACTTATAACCAACTGAAACAATACGAACTTGTGTTGGCAATCAGTGGGATGGCAAATTCAAGATGACGTTTGTTATGTTATCTTATGGAAGTCCTCTGAGTCCAAAATGTGGCGAAGAGCTAGGGTTGTCGGATCTAGATCGACCATCCAGAGCCCCGAGTTGCTCTTCAAGCTCAAGGTTGGCTCGAGACAAGGCTCGGCTATATTTTAGGGTGCATGTCACTTAAGAGTTGGTCCTTTTTGTTATGACATGTTCGAGAAGCTCTAAGTTCAAGGTAGCATGTATGGATTAATCACAAAAATGACTTGTTATATGTGTATTACTTGAAACAATAATATCGTCAGACAATTGTCCCTTTCTATTATGACATGTTTGGAAAGTCCTAATTTCAAGTTGGTAGGCATGGATTAGTCACAAAAATGACTTGTCACATGCATATTGTTTGAAACAATAATATTGTCATATTCTGGAAGGTAGACTGTATTGTGGAGTATCATATTATAGAGGGTAGATTGTAGTAACGAGAAAAATATAAATAAACTAGTAGCTACGCTACGAAGAGCTTTGACCGAAATAGCATGGATGAAGGACGAGAATGCATTTCAGTGGAATCATGAACAGAATATATTTGCTACAATTGTTTTTAGCCCAAGAAAATGGGTGTCCCCACAATACCTCTTCCCTACAGTCAGAGCCAATAAATAAATATAATATAATATAATTGGCTGGCTCTGACGACTATAATTCTCCTCGGATTCCCCTAGACTGCCCGGGTTGTCCTACGATCGACACCTGGACCACATTGATACGTGTAAATTCCATTATCTAACTCACATAAAGAATAGAAACCCCATCAGCTCTTTCATTTTGTTGCGGTGGCAGCCTCCCTCTCCCTGCCCTGCCCCACAGCTGTCAACCTCTCACTGGCCCAGCTCCCAAATCCTAAATCCCTCTACTGTTCTGTACCTACTGGTACAGCCAGTCACCCAATTGCTGACTTCATCAAAATTACAAAAGGAATATTTTATAATATATCTTTGTCTTGATAAAAATCTCATTGAAAGTTGTATCAAGGCAAAATCTTCACTTAGATCCACTTTTCTAAGTACTAAAGGAATGTCATTTGTATTCTATAAATTTTGGACTACTGTGTCATTGCCAGTCATAAACTTAGTTTCTAATGTATGCTATGTATCTGCCTGTGGTCCCATTGCAAAAGGGTGTTGGCTCTCATTGCTCTATTGTGCTATGCTTTTGGGCTTTCAGGGGTAAACGAATAAGATAGTGCTCCACAAGCAAGCATTCCATTTCTTCAAAAGAAAATATAAAAAATTATTCCTACACACAGGATAAGGAATTAACCCCTAGGGAACCAAAAATTCATGGTCAATACAATCGATCATATTGTGGAAATTGTGAAAAATATAATTCAAATCAAATCAAATTTTCTGTCACCGCAGCCAATGATGAACATTCCATGTGTTGGTCCAGTAGCAATCAAATTTAAACAAAAGAAATTCCACTCAAGAAGGCCCAATTTGGGCTTCTTGGTCCTTTAGGGGATAAGAAACATAATTCCACTGGACACAGCCATGAAAAGAATCAAAATGGGATTTCATTGCTTGTTGATAATCCACCCAGAGGCGTTAAAAATTCAAGTACAAAGCCATTCGCTTGAAAACAGCTACAAATTCAGAAACCAAAAATCAATCAAAAGGTGTGTCCTTATTCCCAACGCATTTTGCACTAAAAAAGACAAGGACCTATACAACTACCAGTGAGCCTGGTCATTTGAACTCAAGTGTGGCCGGTCACCTTGAGCTTGGCCTTCGTCAACAACCCAGCTGGACCGGACGTATGAGTACCGGTGGCGTGCGTTCCGTGGGCATGGGTGCCGTGCGTACCGTGCCCGGTAACCGCATTCTCCACCTTCCCCACGATACCGGTGTGACCGGTGGTTCCAAGACCGGTGGTGCCGGCAGTGTTATTATGGACTCCAGTGCCAAGGCCAGTCCCAGCACCGAGGCCGGTTCCGGGGCCAGCACCAAGGCCAGTTCCGGGGCCAGCACCAACGCCGGTTCCGGGGCCTGTACCAAGGCCGGTTCCAGTTCCATGGGTGCCGTGCCCGGTAACTGCATTCTCTACCTGTTGCACAACTCCTCCATTGTGGGTACCTGCATGGTGGCCTAGAAACGTCAGAGTGATGCCAAACCAACAGACCTTTCAACTCTGCATTCGGAAGAAAAAGATATAAACTGGGTACACAACACTCACGGGAGAAAAATGGGACGTCAAGGGTACCGGTATTAAGCATTCTAAACTCTGTTAGGCATTAAAGGTTAGAACAGTACTTCTAGAAACTCTGAGTGAAGATTGCTCTCATGTGTGTAAAACATTTGCGTAAATCAGAAATTAGAAGTATAAATCAACTCCAATTGTGTTGTTCTACAGAAGCACATCAAGACATGGTAACTACATTAGCCGGCATTATAACTAGAAACAAACTGAGAAACGATCGATGTGAATGTACCTGCTGTACCGGTAGCGTGGCTGTGTCCATGTCCAACGCCCAACACATTCTTCACCTTATCAGTCACACTTTGCTTCTGCATCTTGAATGAATAGGTCTCTACAAGAACCCTGAAAACTGCAACAAAGAGATCAGCTGATTGAAAACTCGGTACGTGGGGCTAGAAAAACAAGATCAGTGACGACTGTAAGCTGAGTGTCTTGGTAAGAGAGGAGGTGGGATTTATATAGTGGAGAGGAGAGGGGGTGGTGTAACTTAAACGTCAAAAGGATTGGCTGGCTCAGACGACTATGATTCTCCTCGGATTCCCCCAGACACCGACGACGCCGGGAACCCTACGAACGACACCTGGACCGCATTGACACGTGTAAATTCCATTATGTAACTCACGTACAGAATAGAAACTCATCAGCTCACTCATTTCGTTGCGGTGGCAGCCTGAGAGAGAAACCCTCTCCCTCACACTTCTGCCTGCACCAAAGCTGTCACCCTCTCATTGGCCCAGCTCCCAAATTCTAAATCCCTCATGTACTCAGTGGTACAGTCACCCAATTGCTGACTCCTCTAAGTTACACCTCCCCATCATTCTCCACTACATAAATCCCACCTCCTCTCTTACCAAAAACTTACACTCTCCACACTGATCTTTTTCTAGTCCCACGCACAGATCTAGTTTTCAATCAGTTGTCTGATCTCTTTGTTGCAGTTTTCAGGGTTTTCGTAGAGATCTATCCATACAAGATGCAAAACCAAAGTATGACTGACAAGGTGAAGAATGTGTTGGGCGTTGGACATGGACACAGCGCAGGTACATTCATTTCTCAGTTTCTAGTTATATAAGATTGGTGATTGATGTAGTTACCACACTTTTCATGTCTTGCTATGCTTTTGTAGAACAACACTAATGGAATGGATCCTCCCTTTCTGATTTATGCAAATGTTGTACTTACATACGAGCAATCTTCAGATCAGAGTTTCTAGAAGTACTGTACTAACCTTTAATGCCTTTCAGAGTTTAGAATGCTTAATACCGGTACCGATTTTTCTCCCGTGAGTGTTGTGTACCCAGTTGATATCTTTTCTTCCGAATGCAGAGTTGAAAAGTCTGTTGGTTTGGCATTACTCTGACGTTTCTAGGCCACCATGCAGGAACCCAAAATGAAGGAGTTGTGCAACAGGTAGAGAATGCAGTTGCCGGGCACGGCACCCAGGGAGCAGGAACCGGCCTTGGTGCCGGCCCCGGAACCGGCCTCGGTGCTGGGACTGGCCTTGGCCAAAATAACGCTACCGGCACCACCGGTCTTGGAACCACCGGTCACACCGGTATTGTGGGGCAGGTGGAGAATGCGGTTACCGGGCACGGTACGCAGGGCACCCAGGCCCCTGGAACGCACGGCACCGGTACTCAGGCGTCCGGCCCAGCTGGGTTGCTTGCGAAGGCCAAGCTCAAGGTGACCGGCCACACTTGAGTTCAAATGACCAGGCTCACTGGTAGTTGTATAGGTCCTGTTTTTATTAGTGCGAAATGCGCTGGAAATAAGGACACACCTTTTGATTGATTTTTGGTTTCTGAGTTTGTAGCTTTTCAAGCAAATGGCTTTGTACTTGAGTTTTTAACGCCTCTGGGTGGATTATCAACAAGCAATGAAATCACATCTTGATTCTTTTCATGGCTGTGTCCAGTGGATATTGTTCTGCTTAACCCCCTAAAGGACCAAGAAGCCCAAATTGGGCCTTTTTGAGTGGAATTTATTTTGTTTAAATTTGATTGCTTCTGGACCAACACATGGTATGTTCATCACTAGTGACATAAAATTTGATTTCATTTTAATTGTACTTTTCACAATATGATTGATTCAAATTATCATTTTAAACCACGGATAAATTTTTGTAGATACGAGTCAAATTTTGTACTATGGCTTGAAAGTCAAACTTCAACAATTTACTTCTCCAATGTAGACTACCTTACAAGATATCTTCATATGACCAAATTGTGACAACATTTGTTTACGATTCCCTTCATGATATAGTTTGACTCTTCAAATTTTAAAAGCACCAACGAGAGTTGCAATGGCAAAAAATCCAATAGAATTCATCAACTTTGAAAAGTATGGATAAAATGGTGTCCTAAGAAAGGCCGCCTCATTTAGGAATATTTACGATTGATTTATCTCATTATTTCTATTTCTAGTTATAAACAAAGACAAAAGCCAAAGTAACATGCGAAAAACCGGCTGAATGCGGACAATATAGGAGAATTACCGCCATCCCTCAAAACGCTGGGTCCATCAACTTCTAGATAATTTTAGCCAAAATTTCAATGAGAAATGATAAGGTCAACAAATCTGGACTAAAATCACAGATTTGGATACTAAGTAAAGTAGATGAGATCTGATCAAAGCAAAGTCTTCTTTCCATTTAGTACCAAACTTTGCTTGGACCAGATTTGATGGATGATGGGAGTACAGTACAGTCGTTCATTCTCGGTGCAGTTACCTACAGTGTGCGCAATCGACTA
Source organism: Pohlia nutans (assembly GCA_022496805.1). NCBI lineage: Eukaryota > Viridiplantae > Streptophyta > Bryopsida > Bryales > Mniaceae > Pohlia > Pohlia nutans. The sequence goes on from CM040105.1 coordinate 4,441,511, forward strand.
TACACCCACAAAGCAATTCTTGCGATGCACGTTCATGAATGACTGATTGAGACAACACAAAAACAAAACTCAAAGATCACTGATAGATTGTATAACAGAAAGCTTATCAGCCGATACTTGAAATTTACATTTGAAGCTTTTGAACAGACTGCGTACTGACGCATGTTTTCGAGACTCTGGAAAAGAACTGGTTTTCAATGTACAGATGGCGATCCTTCAACATACAATACAACTAATTGAGTGGAAAGATTAGCGTGGCACTTCTGAACCTCTTTTATCCAGTAATACATTTTCCTGAAATAACTTACTTGGGCCACAATTCCACATAGGCTCAGATATCCTAGAACCGTAAGCTCCAGTCATAACATTATATACCAGGGCCATGTCCTCCATTCCTGAAGACATGACATGCTTGGTAGTAGAGCAGGGTAGTCAGAAGTCCAAGCAAAGAGAAAAAAAAAGGGACCCCTCCAACACTGGTATATATCAGAAGTCATAGTGAAGAGGAAAAGGGGGCCTTCCAACACTGGTATATAATGTTATGGTGCTGGTTACCAAAAAAGTTTGCGAATGCTTTTGATGTTACCTCCGAGTGATGCGTTGCGCATACTTAGAAAAGAGCTGTGCAAAAAGCTCATCTCGCTTCTCAGCACGAGCTTCCTCCCTTTCTCGCCCCTCGTCTTCGCGCTCACGCCAAGCATGTTCCATGGCAATCCGGTCGTGCTCCAGATCCTCCATCTTCTTCTGCCATTCCTGCTCTTTGAACCTGCGCTCAAGCTCCCGCCGGTCAAGCACCTCGCGCCAGATTGCCTCCGCTTTGAGCTGCTGCTGGAAAAAATCCTCCAGAACCTCCTGCATGCTGTTGGCCCGGTACTTGTCCGCGGTCACCCGCTGCCGCTCTTTGTCCGACTTCCTCTTCTTCCTGCGCTGCAGACGCTCATCTTCGTTATCCTCCTTTGTCTCGTCTTCTTCCTCCGTGTCCACATCCGACAGCTTCAGCTCGCCCCGCTTCACCTTCTTCTTCGGCCGCAGTCCCGGCTCCGATTCCAAGTACAGCCGATCCATGTTCTTCGCTCGCTCGATGAATATCGTGTGTAGTTCGTCGAAGAACGGACACTGTCTCCCGTTGTCAGGCTCCGAGGTCTCCTTCCCCTGCACATCAATCAACACCTCAACACCCCTAAGAGCATGCACACCCTTCTCCCTTCAATTCACCCCACTTCAATTCATCTCACTGCAGTATAATCACATCCAAGACTTCCTGTCAAAAGCTATCCTCTCCACACCCTTGAACCACTATAATCACCCTCTATAGTGCGCAAACCGATCACAATCACTATACATGGGTACTCATTATTGTCCATCAATCTAGGATACCAAGTCCTTCGTTGAATTAGCTATAGAGGGACTATAGAAGCATCACTATATCTTGCTCATATTGTAATCACTCTCACCGGCCCTGAATTTTCAGCATTAAATGCATATTTCATCAAGAGTCAAGGGCTCATGCAGGCGTAGGGCGGTAGGGTGCGCATGCTTTAAAGCAGCAAAGAACATTCCCTGTGTTGGTCAAGACATGAATGAAATTGGACCAAAAAAAGCCCCGTAAGACACTGTAAAAACAAACACTGGTCCTTTAGGGTTTAATCCATAAGGCAACAAGAATTCATGGTTTGAAAATGATCAAGTTGTGAAAATAATAGAATTCAGACAGGCTATTTTATTGATCACCAGAATCAGTGAAGAACATGGCACGTATTCGTGAAAAAGTAAATAAAGAAAGTCCTGAGAAGAGTCTCAATTTGGGATTAACAACAGGAGAGCTACCTCATACAATGACAGAAACCACATTAGAACTTCAGCGAAAAAACAGGTTCATCATCTCTACATAATTAAAGATTGGTGTTAACCCCTAAGCGTCTAAAACGCCCAATATGGCCATCTGCATCACTGAACTTTACAACGGTGGCATTTTCTCATTTTACCTCGGCTTTCTGATTGCACTACATCATTTTAAAGTTCTTGTTCTATACTACAAGATCAACATATCAAACTGAAGTCATTTCCACACAACCAGATGCTTTCCAGCAGGGGGTCCAATTTTCCTACACTACTGAAAATACACAGTGGACGCTTAGGGGCAAAAAAAAAGTACGGGATGCACAAACCTTGTATCGATTGACGAGGTTCTTCCATTTACACTTGCACTGGTCGGCACTGCGGCGATACGAGCGCTCCTTCATCTTCCCCGAAATGAGTTCCCACAGCGTCTTGTTCCGCTTGGTTTGCGTGAAATCTTTCTCCAGCTCCGCACGGATGGCAATAAATTCCTTGGTCTCATGGTAACCCCACTGCGGAATGCGATCCTCCTTCTTGTTGATGTTGTTGTTGTTGCCTCTGCCGCGTAGTCCATCCGGCGTCACCGCCATCTCGGGGGCCAATTCCGAGGCGCCTTGCATGGACGCCGTCATAATTGTCAAGTGATCCCCCATCAGCCCCGTCTGCGGCGGCCGCATCGCATACGCCATGGCTAATCCTCTCCTTGCGAAAACCAAAAAAAAATAAAAAAAATACTACTATTTCTCCATTCAATAGAAATGCAAACCCTAACTGGAGATTAGCTCAAGGAACCGCCGTTGTGCGAAATGTAAACATCGTATTGTTGTCTTCACGGCTAGTCCTGTTTGGAGCTGTCGGTCCATGGGACTTGAATTCTAAATGAGCAATGGCGGATTGACGAAGAGCAATTTTGCGACAAAACCCTAAAACGTCCCGAAAATGACAGTGGGAACTGGAAGTGGACCATCATGTACGTATCTCGTACAGGCTGACTGTTGGTATACGTGAGTCAAAGAGAGAGAGAGAGATAGGTCCGCTTGTGTTTTTTTAAATGGAAATAAAGGATTTTTATTTTATTTTATTCTTTACTAGACTGTGTAAAATTTTCCTTTCTAAAAATAAAATAATTCAATTATTTTTTACCAAAAAAATTGTTTCGGAGGTTAAGGGGTCGCTTCACACTATGGCCGAAAGTCGAGAGTCCATCGAATTCCATCAATCATATTGCAAGAAAGCCGTCGGTTTGTAATATGATTGGTGAAATTCAACGGACACTCAATTTTCAGCCATAGTGTGAAGTGGCCCTTAACCCCTAAAATTCCTTGACCGTATTCTCACAAAAAACCATGAAAACGCAGCATTTGGAAGTTGCAGAAGAAATCATATGTTTTTTAGTTTTTTCATCATTTAACCGTAAGATCTAATACCCAACTTGAATTTTCATGTGAGCACAAAATTTGAGAGCAAAGTGACCATTAGATTCTTAGATTATAAGGATCAAAGTTGCAAAAGAAGATTTTTTGGAGTTCAATCCGGTGACAAATTTGAACTTTAGAAATTAATATCTTTTTTTTGAATGGGTTAGAAATTCAATGAATGGCAAGGCCATGTTAACAATTGAGTTAAGTCTTCAAATATAAAATATTGTAAGAAAAAAGCTCATATTAATTTTTTCATAAAACAATTACTAGAAGTGGGTACAAAGTGAAAGGAAAAAGAAAATCATTAATAAGTTTGACATGGAATTGTAAAATGTCAATCTTAACGGTGAGAATGTTGTACTTGGAAATCTTCACCTAGTGCCTTTTATTTCATTAAAAAATATTGAAAATTGAGTTTAGAAATGAGCTTCAAAGTTTTTTTTGTCCAAACTGCCCAAAAAACAGACCTCCTCATAACCTTTATCCCATTGCTCAAAATGGGTAGATTTAAAGCTTCATTTGTAGATAAAGATCAACCAATCATGAATCAAAAAAGAAATTTTGAAAAAGAGTAAAAAATAAAAAAATTCTTGCTGCCCGATCTCGCTTCAAAAACTTCAAATGCTTATAACTTTTGCAATACTTATCGGAATGACATGAAACGAAGTGCGACATGTAGAGTGTAGTTTTTGGAAGCTACACTGAAATTTTCATTGAAATTTTTAAAAATATGAGGTCCCTGGAGGCTGCCCAAAAAGTGGAACGACCAGAATATGGTCGCTCAGAATTTTAGGGGTTAACCTCTAAAGAACCAAAAAGCATGAATTGAGCTTCATGTTTTTTTAGCAGTTTTGAAAAGGTTCTATGTAGACTTCTTTTTGTTCAAATTTGTTTGTTTTGGATCAATGTATGCAATGTTCTTCACTGATTCAATGATGTAAAATTGAGTCTCATCGCAATTATACTTCACACAATATGATCAATTGGATTTGTCATTTTAAAGCCATGTATCCTTGGTCCTTTTATTAGGGTTAAACACTATTGACTAGGTCCTATATAAACGTCCTTTTATTCAAAATTTTGTGGTTTTTGACCAACATATGTAATGTTCTTCACTGATTCCAGTGATATAAAATTTAGTTCCATATGCATTATATTTTTCATAACATGATTAATTGAATTTGTCATTTTATAACCATGAATCCTTGGTCCTTTAGGGGTTGAGAAATATAGTATAAAATATTGAAAGAATATAAATTTTTAGCTATTTTTTTAATCTTACACCTTTTTTAATAGCTTAAAATAGCTCTCTTTAAGGTGTACATATATTTTCATTTTTTTGTTTTTCAAGGTTTTCTTTTTGTTTTTGTTTTTCTTTTTGAAACAAGAGGATGAAACCCCATTGAATTAAATGAAGGTTGCTCACACCGAAAACCAGAGGAGACAAGCCTCCCCGGTGAAGATTTTTAGATGTTTTTCAAGTTCTCTATTTGTCACAATGTAAACCAATTTTTATCTTTTCATACTTTTTTATTAGTGATCTACAATTTCTATATTTCAATTTATTGTCTTCTATTTGATCTACCCAATTTTTCATTTTTCAAGTTGTGAATTTTCTTAACATGCCGATTTGTCAACTTTATAATTTGGCGATTTTGTAGTATTTATGACGCTACTGGCTCTGTCTGCACTCTTGGAGAAAAACCTAGTGTGAAGCAAGTTCTGTAACTTAAGGTAACTGTACCTTAAAGCGTCCCCCTTACCAACTGAGCCTATTTACACACATAAAACAAAAAATGTTTTTGGTAGGTCTTAATAGCAAGTTCAAGAGGATTCCAACGCACTTTAGCATGCATTATTTGGACATCGTATGAATAAGATATGGATTTCCAAAGTGTTGACTATAGATTGACCATAAAGCGACCCTAAACTCTGATGTTTAGATTGTGCACATTCTCATCAATAGTAGGGTGTCAAAATTCACTTATTATGGAAGATTGAGCTAGGGAAGATTTAAGAAAAAGATCGCTTATAGATATAGTTACCTTAGTACTCATGTTCAAGGACGACTGACAAAGCTCACCTACACACGAGTGTCGCCGGGGAACCCTAAAATTTAGTAACTTAGAGCATCTCCACTAGCACTCTGCATATGGCTCTGGCTATGGAAAAATGAATGAGACTGGGTTGGTGAATAATTTATTTGGCCCGTGATACTAGATAATCCACTAAAAATCAGGGCCCTCAAGATCACTCTTGCTAGTGTATCTTCTCTTCTTAATTGCACATGATAATTGCACAATTCATACGTGGTGACTTGTGAGTGGCTCACTTACTATTTTCAAGAGTCTAATCGAGTGATGTTGGTAGGGGAACTACATGGTTAGGTCTGACTTTTTGAATGACCTTCAAAGTGCAATCCAGAGTGCTAATAGAGATGCTCTTCGAACATCTGCACTAGCACTCTAGATAGCTCTATGGCTGTGGAAAAATGGATGAGAATGGGTTGGTGAACAATTTATTTGGACTGTGACACTGGAAAATGTAATGGAATCCAGAGCCTTCAAAGTCACTCAAACAAGTGTATCTTCTGTTCTTAATTGCACACCATGATTGCATAATCTATGCATGGTGACTTGTGAGTGGCTCACTTACTATTTTCAACAGTCTAATTCAATGATGTTGGTGGGGAACTACATGGTGAGGTCTGACTTTTTGAATGACCTTTCGAGTGCAATCTCGAGGGCTAGTGGAGATGCTCTTACGCATTGTATGGCGACGTAGATTTGTGTTATAGGAGGCTTGGTACGAGGTGCATTATATTCACACCGGTGATACTTGGTAGCAGCGACCCCTCTAGGGGGTCTCATGCCCTCACGTGCCCCGGTGGTCTAGTGGTAGAATTGTACCTTGCCATGGTACAGGCCCAGATTCGATTCCCAGCCAGTGCAACCTCAATTCCATGTTCGAATAGCTCAGTTGGTTAAAGAGAGCAATCTTCATGGAACGATTTCGCTTTATCTCTCGGCATCAGTGACGTCTTTTTTCTCGACGAATTCAGGAAAACCAACTCCAAACGATATACTTGGATTCGTCAGGGCCCCATTCCTAAATGGTCCAGGTTGGATCGGTTTTACGTGAATTCAACTCTCCAGGATTACGGCGGCAAGCAGGGAATTTGGCAACAGATGGCCCATCTGTCGGATCACTCGGCAATCTTCTTGCAGATTAATCTCTCTGCTCCAAGATTTAAACCGAGACCACCCTACTTCGACTCCTCTCTTCTAAAGCAAGAGGTTTTCAAAGAGGCTCTTTTGAGGGCCTAGGAGAATGAGATTTCAGAGCACACAACGGACTCGAAATCTATTCAGGTTGCGAAGGCTCTCTAGGGGTTGATGTCGGAAAACATCCACCTCACTCGTCAGGGAAAAAAGACTGGAAGGGCGGTTTACCAAGCACAATTCTCTGAGGTTTGAGCGGCGGAGGAATGTCTAGCGAGGGACTGGACAAATTTATTAGCTTGGGAAAAATTAAATTTAGCTCAAGAGAAGCTGGAGGAAGTCAAGATGGACAAGATAGAGCGGAAGAAGAACCAGGCAGGGGCTCTATGGACGAAATTCGGGGATAAATGTACCAAAGAATTTTTTGAGTTCTATAAAGCAGCCCGTCCCAAGACTTCCATCAGAGAGCTCCTAGACGGCCATAGGTCGCTCAAGACGTAGGAAGAAATTTCTAGCTACGTATATTCTTTTTATAAAGAATTATACAGATTCGACGCTTTGACTGAGATTAACCAGCGGGCGAGGGAGGCATGTTTGAAAAACATTCCGAGACTCGTTTCTGCAGAGCAAAACGAGGAGCTGTTAAGGCCTTACTCATCAGAGGAATTCGAAGAAGCACTCAGACAGCTTCCCTTAGGGAAGGCCGCTGGGTTAGATGGGATTCCAACGGAGGCACTTAAACAGCTTTGGCCTGAGATAGGTCACCACATTCAGCTTCAATACGAGGAGGTTCTCGCTACGAAGAAGATTCACCCTCTGTTCAATACAGGCCTTCAATTCTTAATCCCTAAAGGTGGATGCAAGTCATAGTTAGGGAACTTCAGGCCCATATCCATACTACCAGCAATTTACAAGCTTATGGCCAAGGTAGTTGCGAATCGTATGCAATCGAACCTTCCCATATGGATTAGACCTTCGCAAACCGGATTCATCAAGAATAGAAATATTATTGACAACGTTTTCCTGGCTTATAAAGCCATGGAATGGGCGCGGGAGTCGAACCAAAATCTAGTTCTTCTCATGATTGACTTCGAAAAGGCTTACGATCGCGTCAATTGGACCTTTCTCAAAGAAGCTATGCGCAAACTTGGCTTCAGCGAGGAATGGATAGCTCAAACTGCAACCTTTTACGAAAGTGCAAAATCTTTTGTATTGGTGAATGGAGCACAGACTCAGAAATACGAGCTGGAAAGAGGAGTCAGACAGGGCTGCCCAATGGCGCCCTATCTTTTCCTCTTCGTCCAAGACGTATTAGGATACATGTTGAGCGACCCGGAGTATGCAATCGAGGGGTTAACGCTGCCAGATTCCTCGATTCTGAGAGAATCTTTCTTCGCAGATGATTCAACGATCTATCTCCAGGGTTCGAAGGCCAACATGGAAAGGGTGTTCAAAGTTTTGGATTTGTTCTGTGCCGGCAGCGGGGTAAGAATGAACCTCAGAAAGAACACTGCCATTTGGTGTTCTGCGGAAGCTCGGGATTGGTCCTTTGGAGAGAGCAGAGGACTCAAATGGCTCGCTCCAGGAGCAACAACGTTAAATCTTGGATTCCCGATAGGATTTCAAATGTTGCAACATGAAAAGAATGCGAAAGTGCTAACGCAAATCCGCAATAAGTTAGCACATTGGAGTTCGCAGAAACTGTCTATGGCCGCACGAATCTTGGTTTCCAACCAGGTTATTTTGGCATCCATATGGTATATCGCCAGCAGTGCTGACCTTGCGAAAAGCGTGTTGCAGAAAGCCCGAACTTTGGTTAGAAACTTCATTTGGGGGGACGCTAAGAAACATTCTTGGGCAAGGGTTCGTTGGGACTCAGCAGTTTTACCCATGGTTCACGGTGGAATAAAAATCTTCGATCCTTACGCGCAGGCCTCAACGCTTCTAGCCAAAATGATAACGCGTGGCATGGAACCGGGACCAGAACCATGGAAGGTTCTTCTTCAGTATCGGGTCAGACAGATACAGAACAAGAACCAAGGCGATTGGAGCTCAGACGTAGAATGGCTGCTCACAGGGAGGCGAATATGTGATCAGGGCAGCCCTCTTTGGAGGGGAATTTGGTCATCATGGCTTGAAGTGAGACCAGGAGTTAGGAGGTCAGTTCCCTGCAATACTGAGGAGACCCATCGACAATCAATCTTTCTCAACCCTTTTCTCTCGAGCACGGATATCATCATGTGGGGCGCTGACGAGGATCCTAAGGCCGGCACTTTCAGGCGGTGGTCAGAGAAAGGCATTCGGAAACTCAAGCATCTCTAGGACCCAGCGAGGAACTCATGGATTGACTCGCAGGACCTCTACGGGCTTACCAGGTCAAGAAATATCTCAACCTTAAGGCAGGATCTGATTAACTCAGTTCCTTGGAGTATGACTCAGGAATACCCTCCTCAAGTCGGAGATTGGTATATGCTCAACGAGCCAAAAAGACAATTGCCAGAGGAATTTTATCAGATCATCGCGGTGTCGGAACACAGCCGCTTAGCAGTCCACGTTTATCGCCGCAGACAAGGAACTGAGAGAATGGACAATGTCTCAGGCAAAGTCCCAGTCACCTTGCCTACCTAGAAACTTACGAGAGCACGGACAGTCCTCCGCTCACCGTCGGAAGGATTTTCGACTTTTAATCCTAAAGAAGTTCCAGACGGGGATAGCGAAATTTTCGTGATCCAACATGGGCGGATTATCAACCTGGACTTGGACTTGAAAGAGTGGCATTGGCCAAAGATTGGCCATATAAAAGCCGGCAACTTTTTTAGTTACACGACTAAACGAGGATACAAGATTATCATGGCAAGTCAAGGGAAAACGCCTCCCTTTACTACCATCATGTTAAACAAGGGTTACACCTATGCGCAGTGTAGAAAGTTCTACAGAGAACTTTGGCACCTTTGGTTTTCCAGAAAGATTTCTACGATGTTGTGGTTGACTTGCCAGGGAGGATTACCTTTAGCGGCATGGCGAACAAGAATGAACCATTCGGGTGTGTGCAACTTGTGCACCTCGGAAGAGCAGGAGACTCCGGAGCATACATTCTTCTCTTGTTCTTCGGTTTCAAGGATTTGGGATAGAGTGAAGAGGATGCGTGAGCTGGCCAAGCTTCCCACTCGAATCTTGGGATGGTGGGAGGCGCTCACAGGCATACATGACCCCCCCAGAAAACTTGGACAATCGGCGTTGTTCAAGGATTCCAGCGCGACAATTATTCCGGGGGCCAGGGCTCCTCCAGCAGTTCTCGACGAAACTCCATGGGAAGTTTTACGGGGATGCCTAATATGGTTCTTATGGTGTCAGAAGGTTTCATATGACTTACGGGATGGAGAGTTCCATATTGGAATAGCTCTTTTTCGCGCTTGGCAGACTACTGTCCAAACGGGAATGGGAGCCTGGCTGGAAATGACGAAATACAACTCGAATTATAAATCGGAGAATCAGCAGCAGAAAGAAGCGACTTTCCTGGACACTTGGACAAGGGGTAATCTCTTCTGTTCCAAGTCCAATGGAATTCATTGGCACCTTGTCCCTCACCCGGAATTCCTTCCTAAAGACCTGGCAAACAGATATAAAGGATTCCGTTCGGGACTCACACAACCGAGATTCCCCTCACAGGATACTGCAAACTCGGACTCATTAGTGGGATCCCCTCACAGTACGGCTCGAGATCTCTCCTTATCTGCGGACAGGAACACACAATCTCCTACCAGCTCTAAGGCTGCAGAGATTGAGAGGAATGCGGAAGATATTCTTGCGCGGATTTTACAGGAGTTGGAGGACGAAATCGATCAGGAGCATACTCAAGACCAGCTTCAGCAAGAGGACAGGGAAACAATTTCCCAACCCTCTCCTCATCTGCATCAACAAACAGAGCAACAAGTTCAAGAATTATTTGAGGACTTGCAAGATGCTGAGGAGTTGCGCAGACAAGCGGAGTTTTGGACGTGCCTAGCTCCAGGGAGAGGAGCTCCCACCCCACCACTGAACGACGAAGTCACTGTTCCACGAGCAGTCAAGGATTCTCCTACAAGGGCTGACCACCACACTAGGACAGTTTACAGGCAAAACTTCTCAAATTCTCCATGGCCGTCGCAAGAACGGGCGTACTCTCCGGGGGACTCTCAGACGATGGCTCTTCCCCCACTTCCAGATGACGCGAGTTTACGGAGGCCCAACACTCGGACCTTCTTCCCCAAGTTGCCGAAGGTCGTTCCTTCTCAGCTCCTCGGTAGCCCGGTTGTCAGGCAAGCTCGCTGTCCAGATGGTCTTATGACGCTCGAGTCTTCAGCTCGCAGCGTCGTTCAGGGCGAGCAACTTGTTCACCACGAGTTAGACCCCAGTGGTCCACCCCTTGCCCAAGGCCAACTGTCCCATGCGCAAGCTCTTGATTGGAATCTTCCTGGGTTCTCTCCTTCTAGCACTCATCTGCACTTAGGCCACTGTAATAGTAGCTTAGATAGGATCTTTCCTAGGGAGCCTGATTAGGGTTTTTCCTTTTACAGTTTCTTAGGCTTGCTCAGTTGCTTGTTTCTAGGAACTGTTTCTCCCTCATGGGTGCTCGGTTTTGATCTTTCTTTTCCGTGTTTTCTCGCCCCCTCTGTGTCTTAGTGACATTGTTTGTTTTGGTTTTTGGGTTGCTTATGGCTCCCTTGCCGCGAGGCCTTGTAATGTTTGCGATTTTTCGCCTCTTTTTAACCCCGGATTTCGAGTTTTCAGCTCAGTTGGTTAGAGCGTGTGGCTGTTAACCACAAGGTCGGAGGTTCAACCCCTCCTTCTAGCATCCGTTTTTCTATTTGTTTTATTGTATTATGCTAGAAATTAAGTTTTTAAAATGAGTTAGTTCATAGCAAATGATTCATATAGTTAAAAATGAATTAATTGATGAATTTTGTCCAATTCATACTAATCTAACTATCGATACACTACTTTTTGCTAATAGTGCGTGTGGTACTAATTCCAGAGGCCAAAATTTACACCCAATCATTTGCTTACACTAGAAACAACAACCCACTGCATAGTGATATACTCAATACAAGGTTCAACAACACAAGGACACATCAAAGGAGCACACACTGAAACCCATCTTGACTACAACCTCTTATTGATTCATACAAGTGCATACATTAGTGATTACCGGTAGTCGATACATCCATGGGATCTAACATTCATACATCTTACATTTATGCAGGTACATACATCCATAAACTTTAGCATTAACCTTTAATGTCCCGATTCAATGCTGATTTCGAAGATGCGTTATATTAAAATGTTTGATGAATAACAAAAATGGAGTTGATGTACAAAGCTAAGTTGTCAATGTGAAGATCACATCTCTATGGTTGAATTTATCATTTTTTATTAATAAATCGTAATTAACTTTTCAATATTTTATTTTGAAATTCAATTAAAATCCCAATTTAACCATATATATATATTTATATTTATATTTATATTTAATGAATTTGGAATAACATGCACTACGAGATGGTATGATTTCCATTATTTGATTCTACTTATTTTGGAGAATCATATTTAAGGTCTCACTTTTTGACTAAGAATGAAACTTGACATAGACCAATTCTGTTATTTTTAAGAAAATCACTCTATGTTATTTTGTGGATCCATATTTTACAATTGACAGTCAATTAGCACAAGAACCAAGAAAATTTTGGATGAATGAAATTATCCATGTACGTAGTCAAGAGAATCTATTCATTGTCTACTATGTGAACGCAGGCGCATCTAAGGGTTAATATACCCACATAGTGATACATGTACGTGGACCTGTGAAGTCATGGAATATGTAGTAGTTTACTTGAAGTTTTAATAAAAGTAATGAGCAACAAATATCGGTGGGATAATAAATGTAGTGAAGTATTTAGTTATGGAACAACTTATTTGTAGAATATTTATGAGAGATTGGTATTTTGGTGAAAAAGTGAATCATTAGTATCATTTTGTTTATAGCAATTTACTGTTTTGGAATTTTCTTGAAAAAAATGTTAAGTATTTGAATATTTCATTCAATATTTTTAGCATTTGAATTTTTTTTTGAATTTTAGTTTGGTATATGATATATTTTAACCTACATTTGAATTTCTCATATCAAAATTCTTTATTTTTTTTCTGAATATTTAATTTCTAATTTTTTCATATTTTAGAATTCTTTGTTTTCAAATTTTTATAATTTTTGTACATTTTAATTTTTGAAATTTAATAACTCACGTGGTTTTTGTACCTTATTTCTTATATTGCCTATCTATTCACTTGTTCATTTGCCTTTTCAAGATGAGATAATCCCAATGCATTTTATATAATAATCACCATTTATTTGGTGTCTTTTTATGCAAGAGAGAGTTTGTGCTCTCTTTGACTTCTTTGGCACATTCCAAATGACAAAAGAATGTGGCAAAAGGCCCAAAATGTAGAAATGCCATAGAGAAGAGGCTCTATTTTAATCACAATAATCAAAATTTCACCAAGGTGCTAAATAATTTTGTCGTCTTATGCTAATTTTGTCATTGCACGGTTTCACAAACAAAATGTACATCAAGCTATAATATTAAATCCTTTAAACCAACTCTCATTTAATAGTTATCATTAGAATTTCAAATACAACTGTGATTCATTTATTTGAAACATCTATAAACAAGAAATTTGAATAGGATCCTAATATATATTCAACTCTTGAAGGTCATGTAATTGTATTTGAAGTGAATTTTATTTATGACCCTGATATAATGTGAGTGCACAAAAGGGATATTCATTAGAATGTTAATATAAGCATTTTAAATACATTAAGTTTATTAAATTTTATAGAAAAGCATATCATACATGTATTAGGCATATAACATTTCCAAATAAAAATTGTACATAAGGCTATTTTTAAGGAATGAATGAACACACATGATGTAGAATATATTCACTACCAAGGAAATTGTGACTAGTGATGCAAAGTACCTAAGTATGACACGGAAATAAGAACTTGATTGGTGCTTAATTAGTAAACGCATGTAGATTTAGAGCCTTGAGGGATTTGAATAAGGTCCCTCTATCTTAACCTTTAATGAATATTTCCTAATTTAGAAAGAAAGGAGTATTTTGAGTTTTAACCTCGAAATATAGAAGTAATTTACATTTTAAAAATACTATTATTGACTTCTTGTCATGAACGATGTCTGAAAAAAAAACCACAAAACCATTTCTCAACTATTATCAATTCATGATCAAAGTGATTTGAAAAGTGAAAAAACTAAAACCAAAGGGCTTGCTATGTCCTTTAACCCTTTGAGGCGCCTGGGTCCACTATGTGGACAATGAACAAATTCAAACTATTCTTTTAACTACATACATGGACAGTTTTCATCCATCCAAATTTCTCTTGGTTGTTCTGCTAGTTGACTATCATTTGTATAGTAAGGATCTTCAAAATAAGATATTATGATTTTTGAAAAACAACAAAATTTGTTTATGTCAAGTTTCATTCTTAGTTCAAAAAGTGAGATCTTAAACATGATTTTCCAAAATAAGTAGAATCAAATAATAGAAACTATACCATCTGGTAGTGCATGTTATTCCAATTTCATTATAGTTTTTTTTTTAATTGTGTTAATTTGGGATTTTTAATTGACTTTAAAGAGAATAAATTGCAAAATTAATTTAAAAATATTAATAAAAAATATGATGAATCCAACTGTGCAGATGTGATCTTCACATTGACATTTACAACTTTGTTGTGAACATCAACTCCATTTTATTTTTCATCAAACATTTTATATCGAATGTTTAAAAACAATGTTGAATTGAGACATTAACCCCTAAAGGACCGTAAGGCCCCCCATGCAGCTTCTGGAACTAGAAAGTGAGGAAATTCGGGTTCTTGGGCTTTGAATTGTAGGATGAGCAACAAAGAGACCCTGGCTCTTTTTGAGAGCCGAATCTGTAGGTACTTCTTGATCGGAAATTCATCAAGTGAGCGATTTTTGGTGATTTTTTTGAGTTGCTTTGTGGATATCTAGGTGTCACTTCAGACCCTCATATCTTCCTCCTCACACCTCCAAATTACTTGAAATTTTTTGCACATGTTTCAAATGATGATCTCTACTTACAGTAAAAATTTCAGAATTTTTGGAGCACTTTTGAACAATCCGATTTCAGCATGTGTACAGAATACCCCAAACAAGTTTCATCAATCTTCTCAACGGTGGCATTTTCTCAAAAATTGTGCGATTTTGTTGATATTTTTTTCATAAAAAAGCTATGTAAGTCTTCTTTAGTTTCAACGGTGCTGATTGTCAAAATTACCCCACACCAATGAGGAATTGAGCTTGCTACAAGAGCTAGTCAAGAAAACAAGAGCTAAGTTCAACACCCCCCGGTCCTTTAGGGGTTAAAGAGTTAAAGGTTAGCGTGCTATAATTAGGATAAATTGGCAAAAATTAAGTTTTAACCTCTAAAGGTGACTTTGCCCTGGAGTGAACATTTTAGAATTTTGGACATGCTACTATAATTTTATTAAGAAAGTCTTACAAATCAGAATTTGATGCATGGCCAAATTTCAAGGAACTCTATCTTGCATTGGAAAGACTCTAAATTCCCCCCCCCCCCCCCCCCCCTTTCCCCCGGGACGTTAATGCAAGAGGACAAAATCTGCCCCCTATTTTGTGCATGTAGGGGCCCATCTTAAAAAATAACCCCCTCTTCCAAGGGTTTAAAATTCCCGAGGGGGTCCCCAAAAACCAAATTGGGGCCATATGCCCCAAATTTGCAAACAAAATTTCCAAAAAAAAGACCCTAGGATGGCCAAAATGGAAATTTCAGAAAATGGGGCTCATGGATGGACAAGGCTTGCATTAACGTCGGGGGGGGGGGAGGATTTAGAGTCGGGGCTTGCATGCAAGCTAAAACATAATAAGGTTTTTTTTTAACTGAAAAAACTCATCTTGTGGTAGCTAAAAAAACATATATTTTCTTAAATGGATTAAAAATCATGGTTGGCTAAATCCATTTCTACATAAAAAGCTTTTTTTATTCCAATTTCATCAATGAGGGGAAGTTATGATGATTTTAGTTTATGGGCAATTAGAGCATCTTTTTGGAGAAAAAACATGAGTTGTTTATATTTTAACTTTGTATTTTATTGAATGAATAATTGGATGAATGGCTAAACAAATGGATGGATGTATGGACAAATAGCTAAATGGATGGATGGATGGCTATTTAAAAGGATGAAGGGATGAATAGATTAATGGGGAGATATAAGAATGGATGAGCAAATTAATCAATTTAAAAAAATTCTATGTACGTATTTATATCCGCATAGCAAATTTGTTCAAAAATAATTACTTTTTGGTTTGACAATTTCTTTTTGCCACTTATCACATAAGCATTGGTTGTAATCTACAAAATAGTCTAAGGGGAGAAGCAGATAGATAGAAACACCAACCCTAAATAAGGGCCGGCGTGAATAAAGTGTCCGTTCGTAATGTCAATGACCCGATGCCCATCGGACAAAGGGACATTGGAACAAATGGGGAGAAGCACAATAAAGTGAACACAAAAAGCACAATTTTTGGCCCTTATAAGTGTTTTTTAAGTGAGTTCATTTTGACCTTTTGGCTAATTCCATTTTGCTTTATAGTGACTTTTGACTTTTAATATTCACTTCTTTAGCTTGTAAGAAGATGTTTAACCTACACAATTCCTTAAAAATGAATTCAAAATTATTTTACCTTTTAAAGTAGAAATCCTAGTATAAAGGTCAAAATTCAAACTATCAAAATTCTTAATTTATCTGCGTGGCTTGCTCTAGAATCTAAGTTCATGAAGACTTCAAACCTTTTAACCCGTTTTTTTTTTTTTTTTTTTTTTTTGAAATTATGTAGCAAAAGCTTGAAGGTAGTCATCACATAGTACTACCTCTCATCATTACAGAGAACAATGAACACTAATTAGACCATTATCAAATGAATTCGCTCTCGTGTTAGTGGTTAAACATAAAATCTATAGTTTACTATGATTCATTTTGATGCCATTAAAACTTTAAAGGTTGTATAGTTCTTGGGCTAAAAACACATTGCTACAATGCATATGGATGTTAAGAACATAAATATATGAAAAAAAATAAAAAATAAAATAATCAAAGATCACTTCATTTTTTGGTATTTTTGAAAATCATTTCCAATTTGAGCATCCTACTTTTGTGGTACACTTTATTGTGCTTGCCTCCCTACATAGCACAAAAATAATTAAATTATTGTCCACAACTTGTACAAACTTGCTATGTGGATACGGTACTTGAAGCCACTTATAGTACATCATACCATATTTTTTCTTTGTACTATATTATTTACATTCTATTCACCATGTCAAAATAGCAAGTTCATATAAAAATAATCATTTTTAAAATTTTGCCAAGATTTAGTTTGTTATGTGTGATACAAGTATTGGTTGTAAACCATATAACAAGTTTAGATGATACCAAATTAGATTAACTATTTGCCATTGTGCATAAAAACATATTATGCATGTGCGGTATTTGGTATTCAAAGGTTAAACATTTAAGCCTTTTTCCATTTTCTACTTCATCCTATCTTGTTGCTCAAGATATAAAGCTAAAGTTGAAACTTCTCATATTACCGTAACCGGCCATTAAAAATCATTATAAAAAGAAAAGCCCAAAAATCCAAAATCTTTAGGAAATTTATTTTCTTCAAAAAAAATCTATTTCCTCTAGTAAAAAAGAGAATCTTAGAAAATATCCACAAAATTTGGCGTTTGTTTACAAGCATTTGGGAAAAAATAATTAATAATTTGGCATGACTTGCTAACCCTAACGTCCACCCTAACAGTCAGGTATGGTATTTTATTAATTGAGAATGGCATAATACAAACATTCATCAAGTAACGAAATAACATAAGCAGTCATTCCAATTGCAAACATGGACAAAAGGTGCATAATAAATTATTGTTTGGGTTTTGAAAGGAGTTTTTTTTATCAAAAGCGTATGCATTATATTTTGTACTATAAAAATTCATTTACAAAGAATGTGGGTTTCCAAAGTTGGTAGTCTAAAATATAATCCTTGATTGCCACATCTTGTAATTTCAAAGTCTAACAGTTTAGTTTTGACAAATAAATTAGACTCTACTTCCAATCATCTATTTTTCTAAGATTTTTTCTTCATTGAAACCTTTTCTTCATGTTTGTTCTTTGGGTACCATTGCACAATTCCAGAATAAGAAATAGGCTTCGTATATTTTGATTTAGAGCCCCAAAGTTTGCAAGAAAAGCGGCTCTCTTTATCTACAATTCCATGCTTTTCCAAGTGATGGAGCACGAGCAAGGCTTTGAGGAATAGGTGTTCAAATTTCAACTCTTGAAGTACGACAAGTAGTAAGCTTAGACCGTTTGTCTCTAACTTGGCCAAGAATACTTTTCTAAGCGTGGATTTGTTGTTGGTTTTTAGAATGGCTTGTAAGAGAAGTGAGAGGGCAAGATTGTTTTCAGACTTCAGTCCACTATCAAAGAGATTGATGAACGTTTGTGCCGTGCTTCTCTCATTGCTGAGTCCTCCTCTTTTTGTCAATAATACATTAAGATCCATGGCTTAAGAAATGAAAGACAATCCTTTCGTCGAAAGAAAGAATGTGAAGAAAATGTTGATAGAAAGAACAATTTAGAAATGTTGATAGAGAGAATGTTGTGAAAATATGAAGTAGAAGTGAATAAGATGTTTATGTAAATGATACTAATGATGAATCATTTATAGAAATGAAAAAAAAAAAAAAGTAAAAGCTCAAAATGTAAAGGTGAAATTATAATTATATTCTTTACAAAAATGACAAAAATGTAAAAGAAAGATAACGTAAAAGAAATATAATGAAAAATTAGATAATACAAAAGAAAATAATGCAAAAGATTAAAATATGAAATAATATTTATCAAATGAATAATTGGACAAAATGGCTAAATATATGGATGAATGGATGAATAGCTAAATGGATGGATGGGTGAATAGATAAATGAGTAGATAAAAGAATGGATGGATAAATTAATGAATTAAAGATTTCTATGTGTTTATGTTTATATTCTATGAAAAAATAATACTAATTAAGAAATTGGATTTTTTTCATTTTTTTTATGCGGACTGTCTAGAGCATCTTAAATTTTGTTGCCAATGGGAAAATATTATATCATTGCAAAGCTTATACATTACTTAGTAATTTGTAGATATAAAATAAAATAAAATAATGATATATATACAAATTGACATTGGAGGAACCTATCCAAACTCTCATTTTTTCATTCAATGAATAATCATACATTAAAAGTTAAGTTAAAAAGGTCAAGGAAAAGGTTGCATTGTTAATAACATCAATAAACTCTTATGTTAAAAGTCACCATAAATAAAGTATTTACACAAAATTATCTCATTCAACACAAAATCCGTATTCCACTAGGATAAAAAACTTTTCAATAGGGACAATTTTATAGAAATTAGAGATTTTGTCATTTTAGAAGCAAACAACAATCTTTTGTATTCACAATTCAAATTACATCAAAGTCACAAGTGATTTGGTATTATTTTGCACCTCCTCTCATTGCAGGATGACTTAGAATATGCTACACTCTTTTGTTTACTCTTGAAATTAGTACGCATGCACCAGTAAATTGGTCTTCATTGTAAATGATTCTTTTCCTCAAAATACATAGTGCAAAAATTTCATGCTAAAAGGCATCAAAGTCAACCAATGTTGTCAAGCAAGGTGATTTTTATTTTTATTTTCTAAACTTCAAATGTTGATAACTCACAATCTATAAGGTCAAATAGTTTGAATTTTTTCTACACATTCTATAAGAACTTCAACATAAAATCCTATAGCTTAATTTGAGAAAATTATTATTATTTTAATCGTTTTTTTCAATGCATCCAAAAAGGTAATTTTGAAATGTTTTTGAGCAAATGGAACAAAGAACTTTAAAGCTTAACCCTGAATTGTCCAACTAGGCAGAAAACGTCTGATGTACAGAATCACTTCTTGTTTTCTCATCCGTGGTGATCCTTTTGTAGTGTGGAATTTTCATGGTAGATTTTATGGGAAGTTAGCTTTATGCATGTGATCCAATTAGAAAGGGGATGATTTGTGAATTTTTTATGCCTTATTTCATGTTGTAGTGATTCACAAAAAAATTCAAAGATTTTAGTCTACATGTGCTATTGAAAAAATAAACTCATAAAATTTAAGCAATCAAAAATCTCCAAAAATCACTACACTTAGAGTATTACATTTCAACCCATCACAAGAAATTTCATTCACAAAATAATTTTGAATTTCAAGATTCAAATTTTATACAAAATATTGGTGTTAGCAATCACAAATCTAACCATATGAATAGAATCTAAAATTCATAATGTACAATTTTTATTCATACATCAAGTTCAAAATATCCCTTTTAGTTGCATTTTTTTAATGCATCTTCGCTTTACTACCGAATTTGGAGAGGAGTGAGGACGTTTAAGGGTTAAAATAAATGCCAAAAAACTAACTATTTTTAACAAAATGAAAGTTTTTGTAGATTTTTTTTAAAGAAACATTCATAAATTTGGTATATGTTGAAAATGGATTTTCCAAATATTAAATGCACCATTTGTTCCAAATTGGATTAATTATTTGGCACAAAAATGCTAACTTGGCTTGCGGGTCTATATGTAAGAATCATTTATAAAGAAAAATGACAGACACCTACAGAAATTTATTAAAAGGATTCCCTTGATCAATGGCCTTCACAATAATATCCTGTAGTTATCAATCACTTAATTTTTAATGAAAAGGCAAATTGGAGAATGAACATCTAACCAACTGTTTTTCCCTAGTTAAATGAATAAATTAGCTCTTATTGCCTAAATTCCACAAACACCTCATTCTTTAATATTATTATGCAAATTTATCGAATGAGACTTTATAATTGCACATTCCATATATATGCTCTAAATTTGAAAAAATTGTCAAATAACCACAAATTATAAAAGTAGTTTCAAAGCCTCTACAATTAATTTTTTTTTATCAAGATACATACCTTGAACCCAAGATCACTCATTTCACTTCAATCTCTCACAATGAGAGAAAAACTCACTATTTTAACCTTCAATGTATTATTCAATTGTATGTCAAATTGAGTAAAGAAACACTCAATCTCGTATGAAATCATCTTGACTTCCATAAAAGCACAAGCTTGTTCTCTAATTCCCAACAGTTTGTAAGTCATGAATGTTTAAAAAATTGTTGTTGTACCCATACTATGGTTTGTTTTTGGACATTTTCTTGCACCAATTGACACGATTTATTTAGAGTTGGGTATTAAATCAAAGAATTTTTTGAGGTGAATCCAATGAAACTAAACCTAACTTTTAATTCTCTAAATTGTGAGAATGTCATGAGATTTTAAATATTTGTTTAAGTAATGTGATGTTAAGGTAATCATTTTCACCCAATGTTTCACCCCACGTTGAAAAGATCAAGATCTTCCATGTCCCATTGATTATGTTGCTTGGAGGAAAGAATGTAAACTCATTCTATTTTGTATTAACTACACCATCAAAATAGATGATATTATTAAATATAAAATATAAGCACAAATATATGTATAGCACCCGTTATTTTTTGGAATTTTGTTGGTCTAAGAAAGGTTTAGAAATCAAGTAATCTTTCACCTACAACAAATTTTATGTCATTTCAAATTCATTCCAACAAATTTTACTCAAAAAACATTAATATTTTGTTTGTAATCGAATTTAGAAGGAATCTCAAAAAGGTGCAGCATGAAGTGGGGGTCAACCTAATTCCCCGTTTTCTATAAAAGATAAGCAAGACTATCATCTGCTTTGATTGAGGACTTGCTACCAAGACTCAGAAGAGCACAAATCCTAAATATTTACTCCCAGGCTTTAGTCCAAAACTAATCCAGACAAAAGAAATGCATGTACAATTATGGGCACCATGTGCACTTAGCCCAACATCAAGAAATGGCTGGCCAAGGGTGCAATCAATCGAGTCTCAATAAATAACTAAAAAAAGAAAGTCATTTCAGCTGCTGATGATAAGGAGACCAACTTCACTGCACAAATTCCACACTCGAGCAGGCCAGTAGCCGTTTTTAAGCACCTGCAGGAACAGAGAAGGGGTAACTTCACTATCTTGTGCAATCAATGACATGATACAATTACGGTTTTCTATACGAAGAGGATAGACTGACTAGCCACATGTTAAAGAAGTGTAAATGATCCCAATAGCTGACAGCGTCCTGCTTACATCATGTATTGTCAAGCCTCTCATGATGCAGACATTGATATTGCAGGAAAGGAAGGCATCTGCATCACCTGCATCAGCCAGCCAACCATGTTTCTGCTGTCATGTCAATGTGATTTCCTTCTTGTGCTTTTTCTAAAATAAATATCCTGATTCTGGTCTAACTACACCTGAGTAATATCATGTGATATTAAAAATAAATATAAATAAAATAAAAGCTAACTATACCATGTAGTAGCGGTCTCTTCTTAGGAAGATGACTGACCCAGATGCACGTGAGCTAGTGAATCAGAGTGCCGTTGTTATTGCCTATCATTCGTGGTTGAAGCACATGACGAGGACGATGATACAATAGACTTCAATTTGGGAATAAGCATCTCCAACTCTTCCTGTTTTGTAGTGACTTCATTAGCAGTGTCGCTTTCCTGTCAAGATAACAATAAAATCAACAAAAATTAGGAGAGAAGCAATAAAATCGTGGGGACAGTCTTAAGGTAACCACAGCTATTTAGAAACAGCATAAACCACTACATACAAGTACCTTAGAGTTCGCAGCGGCCTGCAAGGACAGCAACTGTACAGTGCACTTATGGTAATCCATTAAGATCTCAAACACGTCGTCAGCAATCGATCCCTGTGCTCAGAAGCCATCAGGAGCACACACATAAGTTACTGCACTGAGTATGCAATTGCTTGAAAGAACCACATTGTAAGGATTTTGTTCAGATTCACATGTTACACGCAGATTCATTGACACAGGAATAACCTTTCTCGACATAAAGCGAAAACATGGACCCGCTGAGAAGTCAACCGTGATGATTCTTAGCAAAGGAAATGATGCACAAAATTGTCCACAGGAGGTGCAGCGTACCAACCTTCAACCGCAAAATAGCTGCTGACACGGCCCTGCCCGGTGCCTGGAGAGCACGACTATGGACCTGTAACATTTCAAGAAAATTACAACCAGTCAAAGGCGCGTGGACCAATAAACATGCATCACGTGCAGCATTGCAACCAACTATAAATGATGGCAATAAACCTGAGATGAACGAGTGACCATAAACAAGCATGTAGAGGAGATATGGACCTGAACAAAGAGGAGGCCCACAATTTTTGGCAACAGTGCAACAGAATCAGTCTCATTCTCAACTTGCAATGCCAAATCCTGTCCCACCACCAGCCACAGCGAGTTAAGATCATAACGCCACAACAATTAAAGCTCGTTGTATCATCACCAGTCACCAACTTTGCACTAATGCATGAAGTCTCAAAAAATCAAGACAGCACTTCAGGGTTAAACGACGAAATTGACATCATGACCCCTCCGTTAAGACCTGTAGAGAAAAGTCGACAGTTTCATATTCTTCCCAGAAGTGCTACCAAGTAATGCCAAACTCTTCAGATACAAAACTTTGAAGATTTACTAGTCATAGAAGAAGCACAGCTAACCCAATTAATTTTGGAAATCACCTTGCGATAGGAAAACATTAAGGCCCTTTCAGATTTTTTATCAAGTTTCTTCAGACGCAAGCCGCTGAAACACAAAAAATATCAGTAAGTTCGTGTATTTCATACTTTCCAAAGTAAGAAATTGCTTGTCTGTCACTTTGGATATCCAAACATCCAAAAATAATAATATATACTCAAGCAGGCTCAACTTTCAATCCTTCAAATGTCTCAGGCTGCTAATTCTGATCTGATCATCAGATGTTTGCAAAAAAACAAATGAATTACCTCTCAGTCACAACTGCTTCAAACGCTCTTTTAAAAGCATCCACGTTCTGCATAAATGCGTCCGTTAATAAAGTGCACCAACATGCAATCCAACTATGCATGGTTACAAAACATGAAAGTGTCACATAACCCAGGCATCATGATTATTTTCCTGTGAATTGCTTCCCTATTTAGACCCATATATAGCCAGAAAAATAATAAATATTGTATCATGGATACCTTTCCTTCCAAACTTTCAATCAGCTCCAAAGCCTTCACGGAAAGTGTGTGCCCTGCTAACGACTTAGCCTGCATCATTGTCAACTAACAAGTCTAAGAACTGTCAACAATCTGTACCAACAAACCACAGAACCAATATCGAGCAACCAGACCTTTACACGGATTACTTGTTTCTATGTATACAATGAACTTACCATACAGCAGTAAATTTTTCCATATTCTTGCTTGCAATAGACCAACTTATATCTTTTTCTTTGGTTTTTATATACTAAAAATGCAGAGGTGATATAAAAGTAATTAATAAGGCGTAAGATTGCCTCAGGATCTTGATGGAGAAATGTACTCTATCAAATACAGGTTCATTAGTTTGCTTGTGCACCAGCTTGGTTGCCAGAAACATTAGTCCCAACCACTCACCTTATTTTAGTACTTCATCAACACAAACATCTTAAACCATTCAACATTGTAATCGACCCAATTTTCTAATCTACAAGTGATAATGTAAGCATTACCAAGGACATCCTCTGCAAGGAACTCAATGTCTCTGTTCCTTTGATGTCAGTTCTGGCCACTTCATCAACCACGTCATCCTCTCCCTGCATCCATACATGCAAAACACAATCATGAGATGCTAAAAAACCTTTTCAAGTCAGCTGTAACCAAATTAACTATTTGAATGAATAGAACGTAATAAAAATAAGCATAAAAAACCTACCTGGCTGATTAGAAATGAATCTACTAATTCCGCTCCAGTGGTCCGCAAGAGATGCCGATGCAATACGACCTGAGCAAGACCAGTACAGGCGATGTTAAGGATATTTCAAAAACCTGAAAATAAAATACTAAGATGTTTCCAAATATAACAGAACTAACACACTTACCTATCACATTAGCAATGGGATGCACAAAGAAACGCACTGAATCATGCCATGGAGCATAGAGAGAACTATGTTTTTAAATGAGAACAAAACCATGCCTTCCGAACTTCCATTACACCATGACCCCTCATACGGCTCTCAAATGTGCTGTGTCCACTTAGAAGTTGAAAAAAGTGCTCACCCCAGTTTTTTCATTGTCTTCAAAAAGTTCCAGGGCCTTTGAATACAGCTGGAAATTGGAATAGATCTGCAAGAGTAAATCAATCATTATCAGGTGCTGAATGCACACAGTTTCCAGCATGTGACAACAAAACGATGCAACTAAAACACGTTTGTTAGCCTGTTCCGTGCCGTGCAAACAAACAGTATGACTACCTCATCTATCTTATGCTGCAAGGCATCCATGCGGCGACGCCGTTCTTCCGCCTGAGCTGAAAAGAGAGCACGCTTTGCTTGTATTTCAGCAGCCACTACTCTAGGCCTGAGCAACTCTGCCAAGGCTCTTACAAGAACACCATCCTCTTCTTCCTCTGCAGAACACAATCGTGAGTGTTAGGTAATTCTGCCACCAATATCTCTCAGTTCAGAATATAAGGTAATCTCTCAGTAAATGGCATGATATTGAACCTTACAAAGACTGTGACCTCACACCAGACAGCTGCCTTGCCCAAGTGAATTATCCTAAGCAAATGTAAATACCAAAACTGAATAAGACCCAGTGAGAAGATGGTCAGATTCAAAAGGTCATTACCGACTCCTGCACTTTCCAAGTCTGGGAACCACTCGAGAATTTTAGAAGCCAGAAAATCCAAAGTAAATGTGTCGTCCTCCTCATGCGCACTGTTAGCTCCTATTCCTACTGCACCGCCCTTGGATCCCTTGGACACACTAGTAACTGTTTCTCCAGATTGTTTCTCTCCCTTAGATTTACTACCCCGTCTCTTTCCCTTTCCCTCTTTTGTGACAACCGTCTCAACCTCTGCCGCTGGTCGGGTTATTCCACTGCTGTGATTGCCTTTCTTTCGCCTTCCTCCTTTGACCTGGGCAGACACACCATCTTCTATACCAGCTTCTGTTCCAGAAATCAAATTCCCTGAAACTGTTTCCTCAGACACAGATTGAGGAGCAACTTTATTGGGCTTCTTGTTGACCTCCTTTTTCTTGGCCAGGTCACGGGCCAAATTCTCAGATTTTTCAAAAAGATCCTGTCCAAAGGATGACACTGTCATTTCCTGGTTTTCCAGATAGAAAATCAAAACATCTGAACACATGATAGCAGCACCTGTCAAAAGAACAGTGTAATTGAATATGATAGGTGTATGCTCACTCCAAAGTGGAAGAATCAAGCGTTATGTACATTTAAGAATTTCAGAATTCAAGAGTAGACTAATGCAGCAACTCCGGTGGAGAAACGCAGCACATATAACGTCGTCACAGAATGTAAAAAACAGAATGAAAGCTAAAAGATGAGTAAGACATTCCATACCTTGACAAACGCAGTACTTATCACACAGGTGTCGGCCAGTATAATAGCCGCATCATCCTACAACCACATACACATGTTGAGCGTTGCACTTCTTGTGACAATCATTCTATTAAGGACTCACTCACAAGACCATTTTTTTCAAGTAAAGGAGAATCGTAGGTGCTAGTAGTCAGCAGCTCCATGCACTTAAAACTACAGGTGACACACGATCGCAAGTAATCCTTCAAATTTTCCTAGTATTGAAAACAGACTAGGAGATAACCAAAAAGGTCACTTCTAAGTGCTCTCTTGTTTTCAGTCATACTAATCCCCAAGAAATTTACATATTGCTGACCACTAAACCTTGTTGAAAGCTGATAGCTGATCTTAGTTCTTACCTTGAGGGCCCTTTGCACAGTTGGACAGAGTGTCACCAGTTTTGCTGCATCTGCAGCCTCAATGGATGGAGGCACCAGTGGCAAAGCATCAAACCTGCAAACACAAATCCTATGCTTTAGTTCCAAATTCTAATATGCACAACAAGAACATAAAGCTGACTTAACAATATGTCACAAGAACAAAGAAGAATGATCATTAGTGGCTTAAATTCATTGGACCATCCTATTCCACAAGCATAGAATTGCCTTCAATTTTTGTGATTCCAAGACCTCCATTACTCTGCTGCAAAGTATTTCATTAAAAAAAATTCCTGCTATAATGACTTCTTGGAAACAAATTGAGCTAAGCATATCATATCTACTTTTCATACAAAAGATAAAGTGACATATTTACCATGTATTTCCTGCAATGGCCTCCTCTGCCGCTGCATCCAACTGGCTGATGGTGGAAGGGTGAACGAAGACAGAGTCTAAAGCAATACCATCCTTGTACATTTCCTGCAGGTCAACAAAGAAGGATTGGAACTGTTCAGATTAAGAATATTACAAGATATCCAGAAACTAACAGTTTCCTGTAAGTAGATTGAGTAAGATAATAAAGTTAGATGTTAAGAGAGTAAAGCAAGAAACCTCAGATGTACAACATACACAGATGAGGAACCTAATAACAAGCCCATACGGTAAAGTGAAGACCTGAAGATACTGCTTTGGTTGAGGTACATTCAGCTTCCGCAGTGTATCATAAGTGATGTGGCCGTTCTGCTTGAAACATCGAGTTCATCAGTAGCACGTCCAGACATCATTATGCAAACAAAAGACTTCCTAGCAAGAAGCCTTCTAATAAGAATCAAGTATCACTACTGGAAAGAAAAATTCACCTGCGAATAGAATGCCTCCACACTCCCTCGTTGTGCTCCTGCAAACACCTGAGTGACAAACCAACCTTACTCGTTAATATCTGACTAGCATCTACTCGCTACTGTGATCTAGTGTCAACAGCTCAGAGCAAGGTGTTTCTAAATTTAGGTTGACAAATCCACATCCATTTTACCAGATGCCTGAACGTTGCAACAAAGCTAAGCTTATTTGAACATGGGTACTTAAGCAGATTAATTTTCACATACTTGCAGAAATATATGCGTATGACCAGAAAATGTTGAAAAATGATTACGGATGCAGGTTCGGTCACAAAAAAGCCAACAGTCAGAAGCCTGTACTTTCTAACATCAAAAGAACAAACGCTACCACTTTATGTCTTATGGTTGTGCCTCTCTCTATATCTCAGATGAAGCAAGCAACACCTTTCTTGTTTCTGGAATGATAAAAGAAACTTAACGTATGGGAAAATGTATTTGGACAGTCTAAAGCAAGAAGCAATACCGCAGGTGTATAGACAGCGTTTCCACCACGAAGAGACCCTTTCACTTCCCCATCTGCTATCAGCTGATGAAGAACTGACTGAAAAAGCCCTCCATCTCCAGTCACTTTAGCTGTTGGTCCTTCATCTCCCTCTCGCATCTGCTGTTGAAGAAAGTTCCAGAGAGTAGTCACTGGAGTGGGAACCATTAAAGCTCGCACGGCCCCACGGACAGTCGCCCGAATTCGTGCAACAAATGCTGGAGTGTAGAGCTGACCCCCTTCCAGCTTTCCCTGAATCTGTCACATACAACGATAACTCTCAGCTATCGTACGATCTGTGCAGCCTTACGTAAGCATGTTATGTGGCACACATATAGGGTCCATGATATCATTCGTAGGCAGTAGACTATGGAAAGACTAAGTAAAATCTGTGCAAGATCTTGAGTGAGTGAAATGGCAATTATATAAGTTGAATAATTAGATTGTGTTAGATACATAGTCAATAATTAAAGATAAATTTTCAAGTACTCCACGACATATCAAATCCAAGAATATAATGTTGAATATGATTGGAATGATAGAATATGAAAGGACAAATAATTGAGATTCCTATATATCTAATTGAAACTCTTACACAAGGCGTGATATCACTCACCGATGTCCCTAAACGAGCAGATAAGACATTGGTTATCAGCTCTGCTCCAACGGAAAATCGACGAGCGAGCTCTCCAACTGATATCTGGCCAGCAACTTCCAACGACTCATTGATTTCTTCAGCAATGGAATCCCAATAACTGGAAGAAAGAATTTCTCCTTGCAACAACGATAACGATGCATCGTTCTGAACAATCTGTTGAGCTTGTCTTTCACAATGTATGAGTTCTACACCAAGAGTGCCAGACAGGTCCACTAGTGCAACTCTCCCCAGCCGCTGAATTTCCAATTCAATCTCACGTTTTAATTCGTCCTGCATACACAACAGCATACATCAATGCTACTGCCGCACCCAATCAATCTCTCAGACATTCAGCACAGAGCAACTACAACTACAAGGTTGCAGAATTATGTAGGGTACGGCCTTTAGCGTGTAAAACGCCCAATATGGCCATCTGCATCACTGAACTTTGCAACAGTGGCATTTTCTCATTTTACCTCGGTTTTCTGATTGCAATACATCATTTTAAAGCTCTTGTTCTATACTACAAGATCAACAGTGTCGATCGTGTCAAACTGAAGTCATATTCACACAAACAGATGATTTGCAGCAGGGGGTCCAATTTTCCTCAACTACAGAAAATACACAGTGGACGCTTAGGGGTTAATTCGTGGGATGTCCAATTGTCTTGCTATACCGTACCAGCAGTCGTTGAGAAAGCTTTTGCCTCACCTGAGTAATGTATTCTTTCCCAGAGACTGTGTGAAGCAGATCGTTATCCAGGAGCTGAAGCTCCTGCAGCTTGGACACTAGCTCCACCACATTACGCTCCGAGAGGCGGACCTTGGCTTTTGCATTCTGAGCTTGCTCGAAAAGCTTCTGAAGCTCTTCCAGGTCCAAATCCATTACAGCTGCCTACCAGCAACAGGAAAGAAGAAAAATTCCTCTCGAACCTCTCGACTCCACAAGCCTCTTCGTCTTATTAATCACGAGCCGGGAGAATCACTCCTGCTACTGAATTTCTCCTCGCATTAAGGCTGCAGCACCTAATTATATATGTCAACTAAATTTCGCATGTCGAGGCCCGAAACCCTAACCCTAAAAACAGAGCAAATTTCCAAAGCACGGACCTCGAATCACCACGCATTCAAATTGTATGTGAAATCTCAGCTTCTGACGCCGAAAACGTCAATCGAAAGCATAGGAACGCGTGCAATTGAAAAAGAAGATCGGCACCTTGAAGCACATAACAAGCACTCAATTCAATACAGGAAGATACTCGAGGCGGATCATTCGCGAGAAATTTTGCAGTGATTATCTATCGGAAAAAACGCGCTTGCCATATAAATTCTTGCATAAATTCGATGAACAATCACAGCTCCGACTTGCGATTGTTTGTAGTTCTGTACTGGAAGAGTAAACCGACAGGAGAGAAGGTCTTGTCACCGCAGGTTAGGGCTCCGCTGACCGTGGTCTAGCTGATTTGTGAATGAGGTGGTAACTTAGAGCATCTCCAACCATGCGCGCTAAAACTGGCACGCTGAAATTACCCATCCAAGGTATATCACGGTATATTTGAAGAGCCCTTCAACTTAAAGTTCCACACCCTTCAAACATCAAAAGTGTACATCAAATATTCAATGGACCAATCATAAGTAGAATGTGGGATATAGTCAATTAAAATTAGATTTGAAGTGTCATTGTTTAATACTCTATGATTGAGGGTTAAGAGGTTTCTTGGAAGGGCCTGCGGCATTTTTCATCCACTTTTTGAGTGTGCTAGACTCTTCGCGTGCCCTGTTGGAGATGCTCTTAGGCAACTAAAGTAGAAACGCCTAGAACCGTCATTCTAAGCAATTTAGTATAATTGGAGGCATTGTTTTTCAAATAGAATATTTTATAGGATTAGTGATTGAAAATAATGCCTTAAAAATAATATAATATATTATATTATGATAAATTCTCCTAATTCTTATTCATTTTTAAAGTGGAAGTTGCTTAGACCATTGAAACCGTTCAATAGACTTGTTATGAAACCATTACCCATAAAATCCAAACTGAATTTAATGAAAATAAAGTATAGGGGCGGTTCCAATGCACTTTATTGGAGTATTTAGAAAACAATCCTACATGCCATGAATGGATGTAAAGATGGTTTTAGGTGTTTCTACGGTAGTCCGTTCATTTTTATTATCATCCACCATTTAATATATTGATTGTGCTTGAAGAAGTGATTTCAAGTGTGATTTTGTAATAATTTCTTTTTTAGTAGGAAGAACATCAGGTAATTTTATTTTTTGAAATTCAATATTTTGACTCAATGAATTAGGTCTTTGATATGAGTGAGTTCCTTCATACATATTGAACAAAAGTATTTGTCAACAATTTTTACAAAATTTGAGATTTTTATTTTTTTGGTCTTTTTAAAAATCTTGATAATTCCAAAAATACTTTATTTATATTTGAATTTGACTTTCAAGTAGTATACACCCTACTACCAAAATAAAATAACATAGGATAAATAAATTCTTTTGTTAAATTGTATATCTTGTGTACACCATCAAGAAGTCTTATATTGAATAGTCGCCTCAAAGAACAAGTGGGCAACACTGGATCCAAAACTTAGGAAATGGTGTTCATCAATAAATTCATTTATCTATAGTATTTCCAGTGTTTTACAAGACTACAAAATAGTGTATCATACGTTGAATATAATAAACAATGCATATCACTTATTTCTATTGTTATACGATATTACATTAATTTGAGCTAGTTTTGAAATTATGTAACTTTGTGAGTTGCAATAATGATAAAAATGAAAAATATTTAAAACGGCTTGGAACTAGCAAAATGTTTCTTAAGAAATTATTTTGGAATAAATACAATTTATTCCGAGAATTTATTATTAAAAATGTGGGTAAAATAATAGTTAAAACTTAGGAATAAATAATTTTGATAATAGATCAAAGAAATTGTGAATACAAAATATTGATATGTAATTAAAATATAATCTTTAAAACATAATAAACTCTATATTTTAGAGTAATTAGAGTTTCAAACTAAAATTTGGAGTAATGATATACTGTGTTGTTTAAACTCTTGTAACTATCGAATAAATGATATTGAGTATACTATAGTTCCTAAACGCCTAAAGTAGTAAAGAGCTCATTTTGGGTTTTTAGTAATTGGAAGCAAACAATTGCTATGCCATTTTTTAATCTTATAGTTGAAATTTTCATGTAAATATGAAAATGCATGCTTCAAATGCAAATCACATTTTATAGAATTTGGATAAGTAATTAAAATTTTATGTCTATTTTTTATTTATTCTTTCGCAATGTGACCAAGTAAGGCAACTAGAAAAATAAAATACATTTTTGAGTTGTACAACATGCTTTAAACATGCAATTGACTTCTCTATACGTTAAGGGTAAAGATAACATGCTATAAAATGAAAAAGTGTTATAATTTAAAAAAAATTATAAATGTTGTTAATTGAGGTAATAAATATCAACTATCTATACATACATTAATTTATATTGTAGAAAAAGTTAAAGTATATACAATAGGTTGTCATTTATTACTTGCAATGAATACATATTGAAATCTATTTGAATTAAAGCACGAATTCATATTAGAGACTCCTATAATAATAATAAAATAAAACAAAACATTGGCCTAAAGACCATCTTGAATGAAGAGGGGTATTTTGTCTATCTATGTCTCAAGTACATGGATAGCAAGTTTTATCCTTGGCTATGAAAATCAATGACGTGGTATGAAAATAATAATTAATGTTTGGCAAACAAAATCTCAAACAAAATATGGTACATATACTAAAATACTAAAAAACTTGAGACATTTTGCCTTAATTTATCTTTATATTTTTTCTATTTGAATAACTTTTAACTTTTTGCTATTGATAATCTGTAAATTTTAATATAAAATTGAAAATTGAAAATATATAATGCTCTTCATATAAACCTCATTTTAGTAGAAAAAGATTGTTGGAATTCTCAGTTTTATTCTTTTTAATGAATGTGCTCATAAACTCTTGAATGTGACCTTATCTAAAATGATATCGTGGAAAATCTTGTATACTTGTCACACTATTATTAAGTATAGCACACTTATCACATATTCAAAATATATTATAGTCATTTTTTGAAAACTTTGGCAATCGGATCAAAGTTATTAGAATAGGTTTTGATATCAAAATAGTTGAATTTTTGTCACCAATTGTCATCAGTGTTCAAAATATTGAATGCAAATGCCTAAGACGTATGAAAGTGTATTACAGATACAAATGAAAAGTTTTGTACATAATTTTGATACGGAATCACAAATTAATAACTACTCAAGAATTGAATTATCACCCTTCAATACTTTTGACAAGTTTCTTTAGAAAAAATTGCTTACACCAAACAATTTTGTCTCTGGAAAAATAAATATGCGTTGAAGAATCATATAATGCAAGGATAAGATATATATCATTCAATTCATTGAATTTTCTATTATTCAAAGGCCTTGATGTTCCGTAAAATTATACACATATGAACAAATATTATAATTTGTATATCAAAGATTGATTTTACATAATTGAACATACCATTGTTATTGTTGGTATTTATAAAAACAATTTTCTAGTTCAAAGTTCAAATTCTTTATAATTTGGTTTGAAAT
Source organism: Pohlia nutans (assembly GCA_022496805.1). NCBI lineage: Eukaryota > Viridiplantae > Streptophyta > Bryopsida > Bryales > Mniaceae > Pohlia > Pohlia nutans. Next base: position 4,474,746 of record CM040105.1, read on the forward strand.
AATGGTGATTGTCTTATTTTAATATTTTTCACTCAATTTTTTTAAAATCTTGACATCACAATTTTTAATTACTATTTTCAAATCCAAAAATAGAATAAATTTTATTTATATACTTTCACTTTTATAATTGATGTTTCCACAAAGCAAGATTGATGCTTCTCTACCAAATATTTTTATTTTTGGAAGACTTTTCTTCTAACATATTCCAAATTTTCAAATTTCCCCCAATATGTGTTTCACCATTTAAAATTTCTAAATTTTAAATTTTAAAAATTGTCATTCAACTGAAGAATCATTTTCTACCAACCATATGTTGTAAATGCAATATTTTAAAATATTTCATGTTTACAACGTTTACATCACAATTTATGACATTTGTTTCTAATTGCGTGCTCAAAATTTATTTTCGTTCATTAAAATTGACCTTACAAGTGTATGCATTGCCATGTGCAAAATGTCTTTGTACTTAATACTTGATATTTTAATATCATAAAATTCAAAAATTCTTATGTAGCATAGACTCATAGTTTAAAATGACTTTTTTCAATAATTTTGTAAATTTAATAGGTATTTTGATTAAGTAAGCAATGAATTGTTTTGCATACAAAGTTTTAAGATTGTACTATATAAGATTGTTACATTTTTGTATGATCAAATAAATAGTAGCATTCATTTGTTTCAGTTTACAACAAATGTTTCAACCAAAATTTCAATGATAATCAAAAGCTTAGATAAATATTCTACTCTCGATGCATTGGTTAAAATTGATTTAATTTGAGAAAATTAGACAATCAAATTTTTATTGTTTATATGAGCTCAATTTTTATTTATTTATAAATATATTTAGGAATATTATGCGAAATATCTAGACTATATTTTTGTTTCACTTTTTTTAGAAGTACAAGAACCTGCCATATGCGGGGCCATATGCAACTAATTCAGAAGCAATTGTAGATAATTTTTTTGCTAATTATAAGCTTCGATATTATATTTTAAAATAATAAATAAATTTTTCTATAATCATCTTTATATATGTGCCTTTTGCACTAGATTATTTTCGTTCTATGGCACCAACAATTTCATCCTTAACCCTTAAACGTCAAGGTACTGCTGGGCGGGCAGCCAAGAAGGAATATTGTGTAATTTCGAGGACCGGGTAGTGGTTTTTCGCTCAAGGGCTACATGCTCATGGGCAGCAGAGGGTGAAAATATGAAGGGATGAACTTGTAGAGGAGGCGACGCATGGCACGAGTTTGGAAGGGAACGGGTTGGTTCAAGTTGATCCCGATCTGCCATCTTCAAAGGTCCTAACTGACTCTGTCATGTGAAAAGGATAGTCTTCATTAACCCTGGCCCACTCGATTGCATGTACTGGCCCACTCGGCTTCATGTGCTGGCTCATTTTTGAATGGTAGATTCAATTTGCTTACAGCTCCTCCCTCGCTGGGATCTGCATGTGTGTGTGTTTGCCACTGTGGGTTGAGAGCTGATCCACATAAATTACATTCTGGTTGCTAGAATGTAGGACGGTGGGTTTTTTCTTTTATAATTTTATTTATTTTTGTTTATGTTTTATTTTCTCTAATCACTTTCCTGTAAACGTACCAGTGTGTCCCTAGAATTGACAATTTGAGAAAAATCATCATAAAGTACTATTTTGAAGAATATTTTGGAATTGATATGCAAATGAAAGTTCTAGATTTTGAATTTTAGATTCCATCCGTACGGTTCGATTCACCAATAGTTAATTATCAATTTTGTAATTAAAAATTAAAAATTCCTTCAAAATTCGATCACAAACAAAGTTTCAATATTTTTGGAGTAAAATTTGTTGAAATGAGTCTGAAATGAGATTCCGTTTGTCAATTTTCAATAAGTAGAACGACTGAACAATATAAATAAGTCGTAAAAGTAAATTTAGGGTACATACTACAATAGAGATTATGCGACTAGCCACTTGTTTATTTTGACTACTCAAGCAAAGTCAATATATTTTGGACATATGGGAAGGGAAAAATATTTTATTGTAGTAAAAAGGGCCTATCGCATTTAAAAACACGAAAAACACTCCAACTAGTACAATTGGTGAATTCACTGAAATCTGCTAGGACGTTTGCGTGGCCTTCTGCGTGATGACGCTGGAAGGTCGCGTGTAAGCTTGGCCTCGATGATAGGTGGTGCCGAAGTATGATACCGCACGTAGCACTCCCCCATGCAAAGTGTTACGTCGCATGTTGGACAATAATGTTGTTGGACCTTCGTACACACAGCACACTGACGCCGCTTCCGACTCTCATGCCCACTCCACGCCATGGTATAATGGAGTACATCTGGATTTGGTACCTGCGCATTAGGTGTACATGTTTGCTTCGAAGGAGTTTCCACTTTTGTTAGAGCAAAAGCAATAGAAGCATTGAACTTCAAATGACTAATGGGTTTTTTTCCTCTTGCCTCCATTGCCACTTTGTACAAAATGTACGTATTGACAAAGGATTGATCAACGATGTGCCACAAGATTTTGTGCCACCACTTGTGGTCGCGTCGCTGTACAGAATAATAATTGCGTAATTGATCTTGAACATCAACTCCACGCATATGTCTTTGATAGTGAACCAAAACCGGAGATGTCGGAATTTGAATACTACCATTAAAGTGCCACATGTTCACAAGGAGAGATTTTGACACATCGATGGGACTGCATGCAGTTGATAATAAATTTACAGGTTAATTATCATACCATGTAACCGCGGTCATACGGTTGCTGGCATGCATTCTGTACCACAATTGTCCACGCTCGCCAATACTATGATTTATGGTCAAAACATCTGGCCATCCCTTGCGGTTGGTCCGGATGGTGCCCGTGGCATAGATATCGTCTTTTAATAACTCCCAAAACAAAGATGGAGAAGTGAAAAAGTTATCGCAAGTTAGTATGTGATCCTTGTCACCGAACCCACTCATCAAATCTAGCACAATTCTAGTGCCAATGGTCCCCGTTTTTTCTGCGGCATCGCTAGCTCCCAAATAAATTTCAAGCTTCTGCACGTACTTGGACATTGAGTTAGCCAAACACCAAATTTTGATCCCATATTGAGTAGGTTTGGCCTTCATGTACTGTCGAATCGGTGAATATTTCCCAGTATATTTTATCATCATCTCATCTACACATGGATTTTGCTCTGGGTTCCAGTATTTTTCACATAAATTGTTTAGAGCTTCCACGAGCCATTTTGTTTTTTGGATTTTGCTAAACTCCGAGGATTTCTTGTCAACAATAATATTAGCATTGTCAACAAGATGGATGCATCTAATGATGCTTTCAAAGTGACCCCGGCTCATAATATTAGCTATAGAATCCGTACGAAATAGATCACCAGCCCGAGCCCAATGCAATCGAGTATTTGGCAGTTTTTTCAAAGTCATTAGCATTAGAATTCCAAAAAAGCATAAAAGCTCAGATTGGGTGATACTGAACCAAGAAACTCCCCCCTTTGTGCCACCGTTCTCTTGATGGTTGGTGGCATAAAGATTAGTTATTTTGACTATGCGTTGCAGTATATTCACTGGCCAATAAAGCATAAAAAAATCTATTGGCTCGTGGCAATGGTCAAGGGGGACTTTCAATCCTGGCGTAGAGCCTCGCCAAGAGATGCTTGGAAGTGATGTGGCCGGTGAATTCCACATGTCTGCTGCGAAACGTATCTCTGGTGATAATGCACTAAAGTCCTCGAAACTCATATTACTTTGAATGCCTAGTTCACTAGTTAGGTTATCGTTATTTATAAACTATTTCCTACTATTTGGTGTGAGGTCCATGGACTCAAGCTTCTCTAAGTCCCCGGACGAGCGTGGTGAATAAGAATCCCCTAGTAAATATTCTGAATCATCATCACTACCCGACGTTGAAGCCAATTGGATGGACGGTAAATTGCGGCCCCATATCTGCAACGGAGGGCATTTGCGAATATCACCGATTTCGATAAATTCAACAACGGCCTCTGCAACGTCATAACACCCCCATGGACCATACAGTAACACTGATATCATATCTATGGCCTCTCGTGGATCATAAAACTCGGCCACTACAGTTCCCCAAATTTTTTGTAGAGTTGCAACATCGGAAGACTCATCGAGTACTAGTGTCGGCATCTTACTAATTGACATCAGACATACTCTTCCTTTCAAACCCAGATCATATAATGACACATGTAGATATTTATATGTATCTGAACGCAACGTTACACCACGTTGATTTACCATTGATGAATTTCCAAGTCCTTCAAATTGAAACTCACCAGGACCGGACAATTCTGTTTTATCCACATTCGCGAGCATCTCTAGAAGTTCATCTACCGGGTTGGAATATGCTACTATTTCTTGCTTATGTGTACCATCATAACTCTGAGTTGATGGACATATAGATATGGTTTGAGATATGTGGATGCTAGGAGAATAAATAGGGGCATCTGTATGAATAGGGGGCGTCAATGAGGATTGACTGTCATTGCGTGGATGTGTCCCCAGTCGACCTCGACCTTGACACCGACCCCGGCCCCGCCGTGGCGCAATATCATCTCCAATTGATACACTTTTTAAAATAGAATTAATACCTTCAGAGTCCGCTCCAAAATAAATGCGTTGTCGGATGTTCCTACTTCTCGACGCCATGGTATTTGTTCCCAAATAAATGCCAATAGATTGTTCAGATGTCACACCTCCCTCATCACCGTGGTATAATATATCAAATGTATATGTTTAGGTCCTGATGATTAGATTGGCAAAATCAAATGTGTTCAACCAAAGTGTCAATGGTTGTAAAATGTAAAAGTCGCCAAAACATATAACATTCCTACATTAGAGATGTAGTAGAATTCCACTAAATGTGCCCAAAGGTTGTCATAACATGTGAATAATTTTGAAACGAAAGTGTGTTACAAGAATTAGAGTAAAAGTAATATAATATTATCTTCACTAAATAAGTAGTGAGAAATTTTAGTGGAAATTCATGAAAGAAATAGTAAATATAAATCTAAACATGCACAATTTACTAAACATCAAATTTTTAGTAAGGAATAATTTAATTTAGAGAAGTAAAAAAAACTAAATAAACATCTGCGGTAAATATAAACATTGTTTTCCAATACATAAATGATTTTACTGACTACATTTCCTTTGAGTAAATAATTATAGTAAGCATGCAATAAAGAAGTAGTAAATAAATAATATTTTATTTTATTATAAATATATATAAATACCGCCAACTAATGAAGACTAAATGATGACCGTAAAAGTGTGGAAAACCTCATCCAATTTTGTAGTAAATTTTTCTGTAAGCAAAACTATAATTGTCAGGAAAATATGATTGATGATTTTAACTAAATTTGTAGTAAATAAGTAGTCAATAGAGTTATCTGTAAAGTCACCTTGACTTTGATGAATCTACAAAGAATTTTGTTTTATTATACTCTTATTTGTTCACTCCAAATAGTTAAAAGGTGTGGAAGATCTTGGTGGTCTATCATTATTAGGTGTGTAAGAGGTGTGTAAGAGCTTGGTGGTCTTCAAAAGTTTTTTAGCACCAAGAAATTTTTAGCACCAAGAAAGGAGCTAAAAAACCTTTGAAGATCACCAAGCTCTTACACACCTCTTACACACCTAATAATGATAGACCACCAAGATCTTCCACACCTTTTAACTATTTGAAGTGAAAAAATAAGATATAATAAAGCAAAATTCATGGTATCTTCTTCAAAATTTGATGGACTTTAAGGATAACTCTAATATGTAGTAAATTTTTCAGTAACTAAACATGTAATTTGTCATAATTCATAAATTAGAGTAAACTTTGCAGTAAATAAGCATGAAAATGCATCCAAATTGCAATAAATTTATATTACAGTTTTCAATAAATAGGAATATAAATCAACCCCTAAGCGTCCAAAGAGCCCAATATGGCCAAACTTGGCCGTTTTTAGTCAAACGTTGATTTTCACCTATTTCCTAATTTCAAATGAAAATGGTCCCAACTAAGAAAGTGTGGAGGATATTTTCTACATTCATGTCCAATTTACAATTCTTAAAAATTATTAAAATTTCACTTTTTACAACACTTTAAAGGTCAGACCCAAGTAATTCCAATATACATTGCAAAAAATGTTTTTCTATCGGATTTCTTTTTATGTAAGCTCAAAAAGCATGCCCCTAAAGCTTGTTGTTCATCACCATTATTTACATTTTTTCCAAAAATTTCATACTATTTTAAGATTTTGTAATTACTATGATATTTACAATAAAAAAATCTTTGGAGAATCTTATCAAACTTGTTTATATTTATTTAATTAGGAAAAAATCAGGGTGTTTTTTTATTTTAACAATAACCTATCTAAAAAAAATACCAGAAATTTATAAAACATTTTAAAATGTGAGAAATTGATGAGATTTGACCGGGTAAATGTAGTGTGGATGCTTAGAGGTTACTTGGACATGTAAAAACTTGCACGCTAAAATAAGATCATGAAACATCACAAAATCAATTTCAGCTGAAGATACCAAAACAAGGAGAAGTGACAGTTTTGCATGGGGTATCAAAAACGCTTCATCTTAGATTTCAATTTTCCATCGAATAGTTCGTATTGACAAAGAATATGATGAACCAGTGTTTACAACAGTGAAATATGATACCGCAGCTTCACCCACTACGAGTTCATGGGCAAGTACTGCATTTTTCAAAGAAAAAGAAAGTCCGCCCTTGATCAAAAACTCCTCACTCCACCTTGTCCTGCATGCTCCCCGATCACGAGGAGCCTGCTCAGAAAACCCTCGCCTCCGAGTACATTCGGCCTGAGATTACAAACTACAATCCCGAACTCACCAACGGACAAGTTTGGATCTGCCGACCTCAACGTTCCAGAGTCCGCATAGAACCCGACAACATCAGCTTATTCTCCACCTAAACTGCACCGATCAATGAGGGCATCAAAACACCAAACTTACCGATCGACGTGGATCTTTTTGGATTTTGCGTTTGTCTGCGGTGGTGTCTCGTCCGGCCACCAAGTTGCACGCAGACCGTGGTTGACGCTGTTGCTGAACCCAATCTCCGTCCCCTCCTCTCGCCGTTCTGCCCAACCAAGCACAACCGCGCACTAACGATGGAACAAAAATCTGTAATTCGCAGCACGATGATCCTTGGACCAACGGACTCCCTTGGGCAGCGGACGGGATACTAAATAGTCTTCCGCCAACAATGCAAATATTTCATGAACTTGAGAATCAGTAGCTTTCTGGTCGTCAAGAAGCCACTTTTTCAACTCGCCTTTGAACGCCTCTCCCACCTCCCCACGATTATTATGCGCAGCCATTGAATGAAGTCTAGCTTTCAAAATTCAAGAGATTCACTCCAACAACAACAAAAGACCATTGAAACTCTAGATTTCAAAGAGTGGCGGCCTTGGACGGTCGTTCTCATGTTGGTCTTCAAAAGGTTTTTTAGCTCATTAGACGCTGCGTCTTCATTTACCAACGACCTCGTCTCCAACAGCCTTGACACCTTGGATGACTGTTGTCACGCTAGTTCAGCCCGAGTCCAACGACCGCATCATCTTGACTTCATCTCCTATTTTCGTATGCATCTTGACTTCCTCACCTGTTGAACCGAGTCAATCGCGGCTGACCCCGAATCCCACGGCAAAGCTGAAAAATTCAGCTCCAAGCTGTCCAAACCGCCTTCTATATTCACCAACTGTCCATCGCGAGCCAATTGCAGCCACAATGATTCTTCGAACCCGCAGCTTGTTACGAATCCAAGGTCGCAAACGACACCCCGCCCTACTGTTTTTTTTTGGGCGCAAATGGTTGATCACAGCTCGAGTTTGACCCAAGATTTTGTTTCAGGAATGCCTGACGGGCCTGCTTTGACGTTTAAGGATTAAGGTTGAAAAGGGTTTCAAAACAACTCGTGAATTCATAATCACCAAACAAATGAAAATACTCATAGTCGTGTTGCAAATGAAGACTTGTCAACTGCAAGCAAAATTTTCATAGAGCCAATAGATCTTATACATATTTTACAAAAGATATACCACCATTTGTTACATCAACATTAAATAGGAGTATTTAGGGACCTCTACTTTCCAATCTGATTTGAATCATATGAATCCGAGTTAAACTCCACCAGAGAGAATTTTCCAAAGACAAAACACCTCAACATTGTCCTGGTGTTATGAAACTTATTATTTCGGAATAGTAATGATGTTCTCTCATTTGAAATGTGTGCTTTTTAAAAATTTAGAATAGAATATCTAGTTTTAATCAATTACACCAAACCTCAAATTCTAAAAATAAAATTTGTAATTTTGGTGAATATTCAAGGATAAATGCTTCTAAATTCATTAAATGAGTATCTAAAACATTTTTGGAAAGTTTGATCGTATGGATAATCACTAAACATCATGCTTCTCATTTTCTCTTTTAAACCAAACTTCATCAAAGTTGCAAAAGTAACATTTTATAACACATCTAACTTTTGCCTCACCCCTTTGGACATTTAGGGGTTAATACCTCTATTCAATAAAGGTACTTGAATTTTCAATTGTGTTTTACTTTCTTTTTACATTGTTAAGATATTTGATATTAAATTATTGGATTATCATTTTAAAATAAAACAAATAAATCAATATATATTTTCAAAATAGGAAGTAGTTTGTTTCACTTAAAAAAGCCTTGACTCTCAATATTACAAATAAACAATCAAGTTAAAAATCTAAAAATAACAACATAGTCTTATTTATCAATTAGTATGTACAATTCCAAAATTCCAAAAATTTCCATTACATCTTTATTCTTTAATTCATCAGTTATATTGGTATTAAGAAATTGTTTATATATATATATATATATATATATATATATATATATATATATATATATATAAATGCATTTAAATATATTTAAATGCATCGACCAATTAATTTTGAAGAATTCATATCATATCCTTTGATATATTTGTTTAAATATTTGAACCATCTAATGACCAAAAAATTATGAATTTTTAACAACCCAATACTACAATCTTTGTTTTGAATAACTTACATGTTTTTTTAATTTTTAAGATTTGAATAATGTATAAAATATTTGAATTAAACATTAAAATAAAAATTACCTAAGTTTTTGAAATGAAATTATGTTCATTTTCCAAATAAAATATGATATAAAATATTGTTGGTATCTAATAAAAATTCTTAATTCAAACATAAATATATGTATTGTTGGATTTTTCCTTAAACTATGATTGTATGATTATTTGGATGTCCTTATAATTCCATTTATATATATACAAAGTTGATTCTTGATTTCCAAAAAGAATGATGGTTAAATATGCATTTAAGAGATGATGTGAAAGTTTCAAGTGATATTTTTACTATAAACTTTCTTCAAAAACATAGATTAAAACTATTGTTTTATATTTTATATTTTAAGAGTAAAATAATGTTGTCATTTTAAAATGCATTTATATAATATAAAATTTGTGTTTAAATTTAATATATGCTTTTTATGACATTTGAATCTCTCGTAAATAACATATTCAGTATTTACAAACTTTTTAATATATATATTTCACATTCAATTTACATGTGAGTCTTCTTTAAGCCCTAGTGTATTACTAGCTAGTAGTGACATTAAATGTTGAATATTCCACTAATAAATTGATTTAAGAAAATTTCAACTTTAGCATGCATAAATACTAGTTTGTCAATACGTTGCGTATTGTGTATATAACTCAAAGTGTTTTTTACATACCGGTAGGTTGAATCTTTTTGTATTTTGAAATATCAATTTTGGTTTTTTAAAAGATTTATCATGGTATTCTATATCAAAATATATATTTAAGAAGATAAATACCAATAATAGAAAATATAATATAAAACACTACACAATGAAGTTAACTTAATTCAATCTAAAGTTCAATTTTTCGATGGTTTTTAGAATCTTGTTTGTAAGTCATAATGGATAAATCTGAATCTATACAAGAAGTTTTGAATCATTCTATCCTAATCATTGAGATGAAAGTTATGAGGAGTTTTGTTTTGCAGGCACTTTGAACAAAACAAATTGTGAAATTCATTTTGAATTCAATTTTCAATATTTAAAAAATAATAATTTTAAATGTAGAATTTTTGTCTTAACATTTCACCAATGGGATTGGTGTTCTCTAATTCCATGTCAAATTTACAAATGATTTTCTTTTTTGTTTTCACTATGAGCCTCCATTTAAAAAATGTTTGTATAAAGTAATAGACATGAGCTTTTTTTTGAAAAGATTTTGAAATTTAGATACCTAATTCATTTGTATACATGGTCTTGCCTTTCATACAATTTCAAACCCATTCTATAAAAAGATGTCAATTTTCAAAATCAAATTTTAAAACCAATACTAATGCCTGATTTTTTTTTGAAATACCTTTGAACTTTATAATCTTATGATACGGTGATGGTTTTGCTCTAAAATTTTCAAACACTTGTAAGAACAAGTAGCATTCAAATCATATAGTAAGATCATTAAAAATTTATTAAAAAAATATAATTTCTATATCATTTATTGAAAGTTATATTTTCAATGGAATATTATGACAATGTAGTCAAAAAAATTTAGAGGTTAAAAAACAAGGTTGTAAACTACACACAAGTATAAATGAAAATGTAAAAAACCATTGTTAGAATTATAATTATTATGCATATATTTGGATTGTAGTGACTAGATAAAGGTTTATCGATTTCTTATTTTTAGTAAAGCTTAATACTGCATGAATTTCTTATATTTTGCATTACATCATTAAAACATTCAATATAATATATAATTAGAAAATCTTCAAAGTTTCAACTCCATGTACAAATAAATAAATTTATCTCAGTTTCAATCACTTGAACATATGTAATTTTTTATATTAGAGTAAAATAATGAATCTTAGTTTTGAATTGTTATAGCAAAAATATTTTTTAACATTCACATTTGTGATCATGTGCCTATAGTCAACATCACGTATAAATATGTGTATTGAATAGAAAAGAGCCAAATAATCCATACAGATGAATACACCAAAAATATCACAAGAGACCGTAAATCAACGTAAAATTTCAAGATAAAGAGTAATAAAAATAAAGTGTGTAATTGTGTTTGAATGTATTGATCATTTATAGAGTAAAATACAAAGTGTTGAAACAACAATAATTTAGGCAACACGTGTTTAATAGCTTAATCACTTGAATACCCTTCAAATAAACAACATCTAATTTTTTCATTCTTCTATTAAACTCAAAAATATTGTAAAACTATCTAAATTTATTTTGAATATCTTTTTGGAAATTTAAACATTTTAAATAATTTCATACACAATATTATTATATATTGTAAAGTAATTCATTGCCTTATTTGCATGAAAGCCTTTCATGTTCTATTTTGTTTTTTGACATTTTAATCAATTTCACCATTAATGGTCACAATTATATTATATTCAGTTTTAAAATTTTCAAGTTCATACAACCAAATTGCCTGTTCAAAGTGTCAAAAAAGATTTAGTCCAAAATTATATCAACATTAACTTCCATATCAAAGTTTTAAAATATGTGTATAAGCTTTGTCATGTTATACTAATACAATTTATTTGAAATATAATGCAATTTTATAATTTGGTGAAAGTTAAAGAGTGATATATGATTGAAATGTGATTATATATAAAATTAAAATTTGAGGTGAAAATAGCTTGATAATTAAAGCTTTAAAATAAAAATTAATTGATGAATCCATCATTAGGTTATTTTTTTATCAAAGATTATGTTTTAATATTTTAAAACAATCCATCATCAAAACACCAATGTATACATTTTCACAAGTATATTAAAATATAAAGAAAATCTTATGTCAAAATTATAATGATAAGTGAAACAATTTAAAATAATTAGCTTAAATTTTGGATGTGTATGTGATTAAATAAAATTTTATTTTTTTAAATAGTAAATTTTAATTTTAAAATGAAATATAATTGTCATCAATACAACATGGACACAAAGTTGTAGGACTTTTTCAAAATTATCATAACCAATTGTAAAATTTGAACCATTTGTTGGCAATTGAACACGTCGTAGTATAAAAGACATACTATTCCTTAATCTAGTTCTCATTTCTAAAAATTATATTTAAACCTATTTTTTATTGAAAAAAATATCTAAATTATAAGTCAATTTGTAACACAAATTCAAACTTGACAACATTATTTAGTATAGAAAATACAAATTCTTTTAGAAATCATATGCTAAAAAATCATAGTTATTTGAATGTTATCTAATAAATGCGTTTTTATTGAAAACTGACCATACATTAAAATAAAAAAATATATTACTTAAAAATATATATTTTTTGGGAGAAAATATTTAAATTCGTGTAAAATAGACATATGTTGCTTTTTTTCAAATATCTTTCAAATTTTAGAGTACAATGTTAAACACATTCAAAATCACATTTTAGTCAATAAGATTTTGTTTGATAAAATTTTAAAATCTCTAGAATTTATAGAATATGAATTTGGAAATCATTATTATTCTTCTTTTTAAAGATTCTTGTTGATTTTGAATTTATGTGAAAAAATTGATGTTATAATCTACTAAATTATTTTAGTTATATATTTGTCTAAATAAAAATAATAATATCAAAACTCAAATCATGTATAATGTATTTTGTGTTTTACAACATGATTATCAAGACCACAAACTTGTTAAGTCACGTTTTAACAATGTTTTTGTATCTTAAACATGCATGTGAAAAATGTGCAAAAAATGTGCCAAAAAACACAAAAAGAACACAAAAAAGAAGAAAAACGTACAAAAAAACATGTGAAAAACATTTCCATATGTTTGTCGTAAGTTGAATGTAATGCATTCCTAATATCTCCTTGATTTATATGGGAGATTACACTCAATTTATGAAAGAATTACAAAATGTACGAAGGATATTTTTTGCATGTTTTTGTATGTTTTTTGTACATTTTTTGCTTATATATTGAAGCATATGGAAAATGTTGTAAAAACAAGATTTGGCAAGTTTGTAATGAATTTTTGATTTGTTGTGACAAATTTTAAGGTCTCTCACAAATTTTTGTAGTGACAATGGACAATGTTTTGAATGAAAAACCATTTGGTTTCATGAAATATTATTGTAAACAATTTGGTTATAAGAAAAAAAAATTAAAAAAAATTAAATATTATAATTGAAAAAAAGTGTAAAAATATTTACTTGTTGTGGTCCAAGGTTGAATGTTCCATTTGTAATAGGTATTCTGCATCATATATAAGATATTTATATTATTAAAAGAATTAATTTTTCTATACTCATAATTAAAATTATTTTTAATAATATAAATATTTGGAAAAAGAGAGTATTGAAGAATATTCTTGGATATTCTATATGTTGAACCTTATTTTTGGAAAACTATCAAATATTCGACATGCCCGTGCCAAACTTACTCTCTATCTACAGAATTCTTGAAATTGAGTTGTTATTCCATGAGTTTGTAATTTTTAATTTAAAAAATGATTATACTTGAAACATAAAACGAATGACAAACCAATATTACAAACAACCCAAATACATAAAATGGTGATCAATAGAGAAAGATAATGATGTTCTAGTTGTTTTGTTGTAATTGTTGCAAATTGATTTTTTTTGAAAAATAAACAAAATTTTGAAATAATATTATGAATGAGTTACACTTTAAGTCATCTAATCAATCTTTTTATAATAACTATGATAATTTATACATTGAACAACAATAAAATTGTTGTTTGCCTTCAAAAACTTAAATAAATGGTAAATAAAATGAATTTTACATTTAATATTAAAATATTAAAATAGACATTAAATAAATAAATTTTATTAACATAATGAATACTTTATTTTACAACTACATTTAATATTACATTGGAATTGTAGTGATTTTACTACAATCACTACAACATAATGAAATGAAAGTCCAAAATTTATTAGTAAAAATTGAATAAACCTCTAAATTTTTTAAATTTTTATTATATCTAGTAAATCTTATACAAATAGATAAATAATAAATTATGATGTAAGGAGTATATACGTGAGTGAACATCCAGAAGTTGTTGATTTGATATATTTCCTTATAGCATTTGTATCTTGGATTTAAATAAAAACGAGGTTGATGTCATTGGTGTAATACAAATTTTTAATCATTTAATAGTAATTATTTTGACATATAAAGACGTACATAGTATCAAAATCTAAAGTAAGTTTTTTAATGTATTTAGATGATAACAATTGTAGTGATTTTACTAACAATGTCATAAAATATTATTTCAAAATTTATTACATTTATTTACAACAAAAAAATGGAAATTTTTTAGACTCATGTATAATTTATTTAGTATAAAATCACTCGTTTCTTTAAAAAATCTTTATATGAAATTATCAATTTGATTTATCCACAAAAATATTGAAAAGTATTTACATTTTTAAATTCTTAAAAAATTAATTGATTTATATGCAAGATGATGATTTACCTCCATGACTTTGAGATTTTCTTATTTGTAATTCCTGTTAAAATCAAACCATTACATGTTAGAATATGTGTGATGGCATTTGAATGTGTTATTAATATATATTCAAATTTAAGCTTAATGTATTCAAAATAATCAGAATTGGTTGCTTCTATTGTATAGATTTTTGTCACATCATTACAATGCAAAGTTTTAACACAATGACATTATAATAGTTTTTATTACAAATAAAATTTTAAAATTTGATAGATTATTGAATTATTATTTATAAACCATTTGAATTAAATATGCATACTTGTTGAATAGATGTATCAAAAGGTTTTTCATAATCATTCGAGGCATTATACGTAGAATTGTCACTATGCTTTTCATGTATCTCTAGCGATGCATTTGTATGTTGTACTGTCTATCCCAATACCAAAAATGGAATCATAACCTTTAGCACGATTACAATTACACAATTTCAATTTATAAACTGAAATCATCATTCAAAAATACAATACGCATTTTACAACTTTGAAATAAAATAACATATTAAATAGCCATTATTAATCCATGATTTAGTTTTTAAAATCATAGTTTTAAAAATAAAAGTAGCATTTCATTTTTGGGCATCATCCACAATGACCTAGGATGAATTATTTGAAGTTTCGAAATATGCATAAGCACATGCTTGCAAGAAATGAAAAACATTAGTCCCTTAATGATTGAAAGATATAGTAACAAATTTAGAAGAGCAATAAAATCTAACATTCTCAATTTTTTTGAAGCATGCATAAAAATGTATGTTAAACGAGATGGTTAGAAATTATCCACTTAGTTAAATTTTCAAAATTTTAAATAAATATTTCATATATTAATTTTTTTTTAAAACTAATTTGGTAAGATTAAAACTTATTATTTATTAAAAATTTGAAGTTTTTTTCCTTTCTAACAATAAATTATTTAATTTTAGAAGCACATCAAAAAATCAGTATTCTTTTTAAATGAAAAAAGATTGGACATTAAAATTTTAATTTAAATACAACCAGTACAACATTCACAATTTTGAACTTCACTAAAATATTTAAATTAGATAGCGATTATGCAATGATCTCTTTGCACCAAAAATTTATTAAATAAAGAACATCAATGTATTTTTCATCTAATATATTACTATATTAGAATAAAAGAATTTAAAAATAATGTTTCATTCTAGGTTCTATAAAATTATAAATTATGAAGAATTATTGCTTACAAAATATTTGAGCAATGCCACATTTAAAGTGCACCAATTCCTTTTGAAGATGCCATAAAAGCTGCAAAAATTAAATTATTACATGTTGATTCTTTTCAAAATACTAATTTATGTGACATATAAAAAATGCACTAAATGCATGGAGTTTCAAGAGTTTCTAGATACCATTAATTTTTTTAGACTTTATGAAATGAAATAAAATCATATATCATTATTCAATGTTGAGACATTTCTTAGAAATCAGCTATAAGATTTAATGACATGATGTGTAAAAATAAATAAAAATCCATCACTAATAACAAAAATTTATATGTTGTTTTAAAATTTCGTATACTCCACTTAATTTATTTTTTGTTCATACTTGGATTTTTAACTGTATAAATAGTTTAGACATATTACATTATTATCAAAAATAATATTAGCAATATGTTTAAATTTAATGTCAATGATCATTACTATAGATGTGATGTCATGACAACCTCCGTGTTTTGACGGAATTATAATTAGTTTTTGAATCCATCTCAAACTTGATAGAACAACACTATATTTGTTTTTATGTGAGCTACTACTTCCAAGATATTTGTTTGTTGATTTATTGGAGAGATTAAAGTTTTTAGAATCATCATTTTGAAAATTGTATGGAGTATCTATATCTTGCAAATATTGTTGAGTATTATCAACCCCTTGCTTAAGAAAAAACGGTTTTTCAAATTTGTTTAGAGGATCTTTGATGGAAGCAACATTCATGTTAATCATTGGATTGTCAATAATTGGATATTGACCTTGAAATTGTATTGGATTTTGTGGCATAGTTTGTAAAGAAGTTGAACTTCTTTGTTGATTTGTTTCATCAAGATTTGACAAGCTTAGAGGAGATTTACCTTTGTTTTCTTGGAATTGAAGGGCACTATGGCCTCTTGGTTCATTTGTCATTTTCAAGTTGTTCAAGTTTCCAATTCCCATTTGTTGATCAAATTGTAGACGATTTGAGGTATGATTCATGCCATCGTTGGAAGCTTCATTTTGAAAATCTTCTTTTGATTGCAAATTAAGATTTTGTGGTGATACTTGAAAAGAAGTTGAAGCATTTGTTGGGTGTATAATTTGATTACGATTTGAGCTTTCTAGAAAGTATGGATTTTGAGTATGTAATGGAGCATTAATATTATTATTTGCATTGATATTGTAATTTGGAGTTTGTTGTCTTGGAATGATATTCTGTTGTGGTACCAATACTCCAAGGCTTTGTTGTTGAAAAGATTCATTAGGTTTTCCAGAATAATCCAAATTGTATCTCAAAGTTTCATCTTGTGGCACTTGTTGCCAAGAACTTATGCTTTTATTTTCTATATCATTGGAAGAAAATGATACTTTATTTGATCTTGGTTGTAAACTTTCTTCAACATAATTTTGATTTTGTAAATTTTGTTGTAGTAGTTGTTGTTGTCTTGCAATGACATCTTGTTGTGGTATTCCAAGACTTTGTTGTTGGAAAAATTCATTTGATTTTTCAGGATAAACCAAATTGTATCTCAAAGTTTCATCTTGTGGCGCTTGATGCCAAGTGTTTAGACTTTTATTTTCCATATCATTTGGTGGAAATGATACGGAGTTTGATCCTAATTGTAGAATTTCTTCAACATAGTTTTGATTTTGTAGATTTTGTTGTTGTTCAGGGTTTGTCATTGTGCAAAATTCTATATATCTATAATAATAATTCAAAAAAGTTCTATTATTCTTATAACAATGTGTCAAAATAAATATTTTATTTAAATTGTTGATTTATTAATAACTAAAATTTTATTTTTAAAAAATATTTAAAAAGATTGAACCTGAAGATTACAATACATTGCAAATAAACAAAATATAAAGGCTTTAAATTTTATGATCACGTCTTCATGACCTTTCCAAACAACTATGTTTCATTTATTTTTAAATTGTATGATCAAAATGATAATTGTATCAACAAATAGGTAAAAAAACGAAAAAAACACATCATGATGATAAGTTTATTCTTCCAAATAACATGCATCAATAAATAGTTTTAAAATCCATAATTTAGTCTTCCAACTTCAATGTGGATGAATTTAAAGTATTTCATAAACCAAAATTTTCATATAAAAGATTTGGCATAATTATATTTCCTTGTTAAAAAATTGAGTTAGATTTGTTGAACACTTGAATTTGATGAATATATGTTAAAACTTGAATTAAGTGCATGTTCAACATAAATTCTAGCTTTAAGTTGGATTTGTTGAATTTGATGGAATGTATATAATTTAATTATCTATGTAGCCATGATGTAAATTTTTAAACTCTTCTAGAACCTACATATTTCTAAAAATTTAGAGGAAACAAATATTGAAAAACATAAAATTTTCCAATAAAGTACACTATTAGTACATGTAAATGAAATAACAGTAAAGGCCAAGCTAGTAAAAATACATTCTTTTATTGATTTTTTTCTTTATTTATAAATAAATTAATATAAAAAAGATATCCTAAGTCAATTATTTTGTAGATTGATTAATTAAAACACATATATAATAAAGAATTTTTTTAATTTCAAAATTAAGGTTAAAGAATATTTTTAAAATCCAATTAATTTTAAGTTTTTATATTACCAGTAGATACAATTTATAGTGATAAAAAATTAAACATTGTCAAATATCTAATTTACCCTTGACCATGACCTTGAAGTCAAAATTTACGTTAAACACTATTGAATATGATATGTAAAGGTTGCCATTGCAATAAATCATTTAATTTTTAATTTCATAAAGAACACAAAATAAACATCACAAATCTTCATTCAAAATTTGAATCAATACATTTAGAACCATTAATATGAGAAAGTTATGGAAAGTGGAATTTTAATTTAAGGTATTGGCATTTTGAAGGTCAACACCATTAGGGGTTTAAAACTTCATATATCACATTTGAAATATGAAAAATGAACGATCCTAACGAGGATCCTAACAACTACCACAAACTATTATACAAACTTTGGAAAGAGGACTTGAACTAATTGATGCTTACTCACATTGGCCCTAATGAGAGGAAAAGTTCTTAAAAACCAAATGAAAGAAACATTATTCCTAATAATTATCTTGGTTTTTGGCATTTTTTCCTAGTTTTTGTCCTATGTTTTATACTTCAAATGGGGTGGACAACGAGAGTGACACAGAAACTACACATTCCTATTAAAAATAGATCAATTTTTGATTACTGAAACAAATTTTTTTGACAAAAAAAACATTGAGTTGGAAAATGTCAAAAACTAGGACTATTATTTATGAGTAAAGGGAGTAAAGCATACCAAAAAAAATTCAAACTTTGCACATGTCAATAATATGATACACATATCTATGGACTAAGTAGCACTAAGGATACGAGTAGCCAAGTTAACAATTCATCATAAATTACACACGACCAATTTACAATTTTACATATAAGTTAACCTCTAAATGCCTATAGCACTCTCCAAATTGGCAATTTTGCAAAGATGCATTATAAAATGCAATTAAAAGGGGTATTTTGAACTTGATGTATGAATAGAAGTTGTACATTATGAATTTTAGATTCTATCCATACAGTTAAATCTATGATTGCAATCACCAATTTCTTGTTTAAAATTTGAAATTTGAAATTATTTTGTAATTCAATTACAAATAAGATATTGACAATTTGTGGATGAAATTTGTTGGGATTGGTTGAAATGTAATACTCTAAGTGTAGTGATTTTTGGAGATTTTTTGGTTACTTAATTTTATGAGTTGACTTCTTCAAGAGTAGGTCAAAATTTGAAAAATGTTATCAAGAACTTTACACTTGTCTAGACAACTATAGTATGACATTCTTCCTGCATAATTTAAAGTGTAGCTAAAGTAAAAATTAATAATAATATTTTTAATCAAAAGTAAATGGAAGGTGGCTATTTATATAAAAAGAAAAATATATATACAAGATTTAAAAAAAATAGAGAACTACCTCCAATTCCATTTGTAACTATGACCCCAAAAACAAAAAAACAGTGGTGGCCGAAAAATGCAGGCCGGAAAATGCGGGCCGGAAAATACGGAGTTGAAATTTTTTGAGTGGGTCCACGTGGAAATAAAGGAAATAAAAGAGGGGGTCCACGTAGTCAAATCAAGGTACCACATCAAATTCACCAAGAGAGCGAGACTCATCAAGAGGGTAGACTTTTATACCGCAAATTGAATAAAAAATTAGCGACATAAAAATGAATTATTTTTCTCTTCAAATTTGAAAGTGTTAAAAATTATAAAATTAAAATTAAATTTAAAATGTTTTGAACCTAGTTTTGACTTCAAGATTTCAACCATCAAAGTTTCAATAGTTTGAACCAAAATGTCTCCAAACTATGCAATGTGATAGTTCTGTTGATGCCAATTTATTGCACTCACTTTGCAATCACGAGGTTGGCGGTTTAATTTCTCAGGGGATGTACCTTTTGTTAAAAGCCTATACTACATGCGTGCATTACTTTAAAATTTAGCATCCTTTTATGTTTTCTTTAAGAGGAAAAAATAAAACTATGCACACATGTATAGGTAGAAAATGGCAAGAGGTATATATACCAGTCTAAAAGAAAACAAATGAGTAATACCATATATTATGTATACAAGTGAAAAAAAGGCATTAAAAGCGGTTTTCAATATTTGAAGCCCAAAATACTTTGCTACTCCTCAAGAAAAAGCAATAGAATGGATGAAATATGTAGGAGAGTAGATAAAACATGGATACAAAATTCTCCTTACAATTCTTAAAGTTTCTGCAAGTTGCGGTCTACTAATTAGGGAGGGGGGGGGGGGGGGGGGGAAGGAATGTAGTAGTGTGCACCAAAACCCATGCAACTCATGATATTGGTGTAGTAGTGTGCACCTCACGAACTCAAATTAGATTAAAAAAATTCATTGTAGCTAAACAATCCAAAATAGGTATTTTGCTAACTCATCCTCTTCAACAACTATCAGGTTTATTTTGAGACTCTAAGCTTTGCTCAACAACAAAAAAATTTCACACATTAGGGGCAATTAGAGCCTTTATAAATAACTTCAATAGCTAGGTTTCATGAAAAATGTATTTCATATCCCACTTCTGAAATTGAACAATTACTTCGCTTCTAAAAAAACATTCCAAAAAACTGTTTTAATTGCACAAAAAATTTGAAGAACTAAAATTTCGTGAAACAATTAATTAAAGAATAATTAAGGGTAATACCCAAAATTAAAATATATAGTAGCTCTGTACGCATTTGCCATATGTTGCTAAAAATTTATGAAGTTAAAATTTGACCCCCTTCCTGCACTTCCCATATTTTAGGTGCACTTTTGACAAACAACACACACCATTTCCAAGCATAAATGGTTAATCTGAATAGAAATATTGAAATTTCGCAAACTTTATTGTGGTAGCCATCTTAATGTTGGAATTCTAGAAACAATGCAATTTGTTTCGTCACAAAATTCCATCTTAATAATTTTTGGTGATTTTTAAAATATTATAATAGTGTAGCAATTAGTAGCATGCGACAAAAAACGTGGGTGTAATGAAGCTTGCAATTTTCCCTTATTATTTTCTAGTATGTATATGCTTTTATTACTCGTGTCCCGTAATGAATAATGCATAGTATATCTACATTTTAAAAGAAACATTATCCTGGTGGGCGTTCTCATGGTACGGGTGAGTGAATGGCCTCAAAATCAAGTACTACTTTTTGAAGTAGTGAATGTAGTGAATATAGTTGTAAAATGTCTTTAATTAGAAAATATTTTCAATTAGAGCTTACTTTTTTTTTAATCTAATTAGGATGTGCATCCCCGGGGAGTGCACTTAAAGTTAGGATTAGGAATACACGTGAGTGCGTTTTAATAGCACACCCCCTACAATACTTGACCTTAAAATAGTTTTTAAATTAAGATTTTTTAGGTGCTAAATCATTACGTATATATCTATCATTTGGTGTAAATTTCAGGACCAAAAGTTTTTAAAATCTTATTAAAAAAATTATAGAAGTTTGAACTAAAATGTGTTGTTTTTCGCTTCAAAAATAAATTTAAAAATATTTACGAGTGATTATTTTTTGAATTTTATACAACAAGAACTTTAGATTGTGTTTAACAACTTCATATTTTTTTAACAAATTTTAAATGATTTTTTAGTACATACATAGGGGGGTCGAAAGTACGCACTCATGTGATTCCTAGTCTTAGCTTTAAGTGCATTCCCCGAGTGTGCATCAAATTTATTTTTCAGAATATCCATCCTTGACGCATTAAATTTGATTTGTAAAAAAATGTAAAAAGCTTGTTTGTCGCAAAAATGATATTTTAATGGGTTTTACCCTTTCCACAGTATTTTTGGTATATAAATTTCATGTTTCACTAAATCACCATATGTACATGTGTTTTAAGAAACAAACCCTTCGTATGAGTTTCATGATTTGCAGATTTTCCATTTTTAAGTTTTCGAGGCTTATTAAATATCATGGAATGGAAAGATTCTATTTAAAAAGTATAACTTCGTTATTATTCAACATCTAATCACATGAAACCATGTAAAAATTTGACTAATGAAATTCTAATTATCTATGATCCTTTTTAGATAGATAGATATGAACTCCGGTCCTCTTTCGAGGCCGGCGTGAATAAAGTGTCTGTTCGTCTTGACAATGAGCCAGTGTCCACCGGACAAAGGGCCATTGGTGCAAAACTACTCCTCTTTCGAGAATAGACACTTTAGTGACCAGAGATAAGTACTAGTAATACTAGTAACATTAGAGTTAACCGAAAAGTCAGCTTAAAGAGGAAAGTTTTAGCAAAATCCTCTTGAACTCCTCTGGAAATATAAATAGACCAAAAACTAGTTCACGATGAGTTGGGAGACAATCTAAAGTAAGCCACTACCATTATTCTCCACACCTCGTAATGACTCCCACACCTCCTACCAAAGCTCCAAGCCCATGGTCCACAAGGGGACAAGTTATGACACGATACTATTCAACCCAACTATAGCTGAAAAGAGAGGTTAGAAGGAGGTTGAAAAGAGAGGTTCCATGGCCTTCTTTTCGGTTAACTCTCTTGATTAGTTAGAATTTGTGTGGGTATAAGTTGGTGTTTGTTTTGTTGGTGGTCGCCAAGTCATGGTTCCAAGGTTGGTTGGAGAGGGACGTTATTGTTACAATTGTACGGTTCGGGTTTGATTCCCGTTGAGTCCGTCTGAGCGTTTATTGTGATATACATGATTTGGTGCTGCTAGTGAATTTATCATAGGCAGGAAAGTTTGTACCAACCGTCCCATCTACCTGAGACAAGTGTTTATTTTGAGCTAGACATAAAATACAAAAAGAAATAAGTAGTGGTCTTCACCATTACCCTCCTTTTCTTTGTTAGTTTTATTTTGTTTAGTAATCTATTGGTAATGGTTGGTTATTTTCTATTTTTCTTTTATGTAAAATAGTTGATCTGGCATGTTGTATAGTAATGGTATTTGTTTCTTAGAAGGTGTGTTTAATGGTGGTTTCTGGTAGTTTAAATTTTGTTTCGAGGAGTTTCATTGAGGGAGTATGCGTTGTACCTCTTGCTCCTGCCGTGATGACTATGAGTGGATCAACTTTCCATCCTAAATTGATGATGTGGTTAATAAGTGGTTGGTATTTCTGGTTTTTGTTTTCAATTGTTTCTTGTGGGAATCTGTCATTACAGTATGTAAATTCAATAAATTGAATTGTGAAGTTGTCTGATGGGTTTGATGGTGGGTCATTTTTGTATGGGAGTCCTTTTACGCAAAGAATTTCTGGTTTAAATCTAGCGTTGCAGTGACATCTTTGTTGTTCACATGTGCATGGTAGTAGCCATGGGGGTACTGTGTTTTCTTGGGGGTTGTTGTTAAATGTTCCTGCGTTCATGAGGGTGTAGTATTTAGACTTTTGTGTTGAAAGAATTAATTTTCTTAGTTCCCATATTGCTTTGTTATGTCTTTTGACTCTAATGGCGTGTATATGATGATGGTTGCATTTTAGAAGTACGTGTAGCCATGTGTCTGCATCTGCAAAGTTACAGATAGAGCGTGTGATTGAGGGGAATCTTTCTCTACCAAAGAATAGTTGTTTTCTTGCATTACCCATGTATTGACCGGTACGGAGTTTTAATATATGTGTTTTCTGTGAGTCTGTGATTGTAGGATTGGACCAGAATGCATTGGATAGTTCATTATCGATATTTGGGTTCATAGTCCATTTGCTGATGTTGGGAAATTGGATTGCCATTATTTCAAGGTTGTTTTCTTGGTCGTATTTGGTTAGATATGTTTGGAGACATCTGACAGGACTTTTGTCTGGCCGTTTTGTAGGTCCTGGCCATATATCTTTTTGGAAGTAGAATGGTGTGGTATGTGCAAATTCATATGATTTTGTGGCTACAGAGTAGTTTTTTCTGGCTCCCATTTTTGCAAGTTTATCTGCTTGTTTGTTGCCTTCAATGTTGATATGTGGTTTGACTTTGTAGAATGTGGTGGGTTGAGTACGGGTTTTTAGCATTTCTACCATGTCTGTTAGTATGGTTTTGTCCGCGTGGTTGTTATGCATGGATGGGTGTTTAATATGTGTGTTTAGATTGTATAGGCAATTGAGGCAATCTGTAAATATATGTGCGGGTTTGTTTGGGTATCTAGTAGTGATTAATGTGAGTGTTTTATGGATAGCCATTAGTTCTGCTCGAAAACTTGTTTGTAGGCCTGGCACTCTTTTTGATATTTGCATGTCTGATCCTTTTACACTACATTTAGTTGAAACACTACATCGTATTTTCTACTAATGTGATTGTAGCGGGGCACTGACCCAAAATAGACCGAGCCAAAATATCATTGTGTGGATATCCCTCACACCCCTAAACCTCTAAAATCTCATACATTTATCATTTACGAGAAATTAACTAGAATTTTCTAAAGTCCATTTTCTTCAAAAATCCATCACTTTGGACTACTTTTTTCACTCACCCCTATCATAAGACGCCTTGGTTGTAAGTATACTAGTATATTGTAATTCCAAGTGTCAATAAATACATGTATTGTGAACCCACGTGGTATAGTATGTTCACAAAAGGTGCACCCCAGGTTTAATTCTTACTGGTATATGTAATTAAGGTTTATATAACTACTTGAGATGGCAAAACTCTACTCCTCTATTGGCAGCTTGGGGAAGTTATTGTCAAAAAATTAGAAAACTATGTGAGCTAAAATATAGGATCCATTTTATTCATTTGGAGGTAAGGAATAATTCCAAAATCTACCTAGAACATACATAGAATATTCTAAAATATACCTCAAATATTCCAATTATGTAATAGCCCCTCGAATAGTTCCCATTTAATTACCATGTTAATGTAAATGTCTACATTAATTTCAAAAGAGTGACCTCCCCAGGATTGGCAGGAGGTTGCCTTTGGTGAAATTCTCGGGGAGTGCACTTAAAGTTAAGACTAGGAATCACGTGAGTGCGTACTTTTGACCCCCCTCTGTATGTATTAAAAAATCATCTAAAAATTGTAAAAAAAATATGAAGTTGTTCAACACAATCTAAAGTTCTTGTTGTATGAATTCCAAAAAATAATCACTTATAAATATTTTTAAATTGATTTTTGAAGCGAAAAACAACACATTTTAGTTCAAACTTCTATCATTTTTTTTACAAGATTTAAAAAACTTTTGGTCCTAAAATTTATACCAAATGATTGATATATACGTAATGATTTAGCATCTAAAAAATCTTAATTTAAAAACTATTTTAAGGCCAAATATTGTAGGGGGTATGCTATTAAAACGCACTCACATGTATTCCTAATCTTAACTTTAAGTGCACTCCCCGGGGTGAAATTGTGAGGGCATGTTACTCTTAGCAACGAGTTCAAGCTTCAAGTTTATAATTTGTTAAAACACTAGTGGGACCCGTGCCGTTGAGCACATTGAGCACATTGATTTTCCATATAAAGTCAAGATGTGTAAGCCTCTTTAAACCTAGGTACCACCCAGGTATTGCCTAAGTAGCACCTAGGTAGCACATACCTATTACCCTGATATTAGCTATGTATTAACATGTTCTGGAATAATTCAAACCATACAGTTTTGAGATAACTGGCTGCCACTTTCATCTTTCTGGTTGGCGCTTTCTAACTTGAAACCCTAAAACTCGAAGCATTTCTTTCTTTTTGGCCATCTACAATTTCTTTTACTAAAAACACTCAGATAGCTTTCTACAGAGATATCGCTACCATATAAACAATGATCTCAGAACCACTTTATGACATTTAGAAAATTATGCGACCTCCCACATAAATGGTATCTACTTTTGCTATCTAGTGCATACTATACTCATGATATCCGGCAATACCCTCGATATATTAAGGTGATACAATGATGATATCCGCAGATATCACCTCATGTAGTTGCTACATATTTATATCATAATGAGCATTCTTGCTACATTTCAGAAAAAAATCATTTTCTTTCTTTGTATGTTTAGCAGTCCTATTTTTCTGGTAGAAATCCACCTAATTTTAGCCAGTTTTGAGATCACTGCATAGAAGTTACTCCCTCTGTCTCATAACAAGGTTTTCTTTTCTTTTTTCAGGTCACAAATGAAAGGAACCAGTACAACAAGTCAGGCAAAAAAACCTTCTCACCAGAAATATAGAAACCCTACAATACAGAAAGAGAATCCGGACCACAGCCTCAAAATCAAGGAAACCTAATTGGGGCCGTTGAATGTGAACATTCTGGCGATCAATATTTACTCTAGAGTTGGAGCAAAACATGAAAGTTCAGAAGTTGATAACTACACGTACCTTCTTATGAAAAACGGGCTTAATTTGACCTCCGTAACCCAACTGCTTCATATCATAACGTCTCTGTCCTGCCAAATTCACAATTTCATTACTTTATTACATTGCCAGAAACACTTGATCTACAGGTCAGAAAGTGAGAAACCTAAATCTTAATCACTTGATGTATATTATAAGTCTCAAAATCTTAATCTCACAATCCAAAATCCAATTCTTCACGAATTTTCCGTTATTTGCGTTTTTGACACATGAGAGACCACAATGAGATCACTTGAGCACTAAAGGGTTAAGTGCGGAAGGAGTAGAAAGCGAATAGTATCTTAGTTGACAAGTAATGAACTAGAGTTTTTTTTTTTTTTTTTTTGGCACAAATTGAAAGAAAACAATTGCAAGGAGTAAAATACAGAGCCAATGAATTAGAGTTCAATTGAAGATGGAAACAGCCCTCTCTAGATGAAAGTGGGCATCATTATAATCCAATTAATTTCATAGTTCCAATTTTTTATGAATCCCTTATGAGAAAACTAGCAGTCTCAATATTCTTCCCGTCCGTTCGTCATGTGCTGTAATGAAAAGGATGAAATAGATGCCATTTCTACCTTAACCCCTAAAGGACCAAGAAGCCCAAATTGGGCCTCATGTTTTTTGTAGCAGTTTTGAATAGGTCCTATGTAGACTTCCATTTATTCAAATTTATTTGTCTTTTGATCAACACATGCAGTGATCTTCACTGATTCCAGTAATGTAAAATCTGGTCCTATCTGAATTATGTTTTTTTCACTATAAGATCAATTGAATTTGTCATTTTAAAACCATGAATCCTTGGTCCTTTAGGGGTTAATTGATCAAATGGTGTGTGACCATATCATTCCCATCCCCAAAAACCAGAGTTAAACAGAAAGACATCTATCATAAATAATCAATACAGACCACAGCAACTGAAGGAGAGAAATACAGACACCAAAGAATCAGATACACACACACACTTGTACAGCTGAACTTTGCTGAACTCCTCAGGCTCAAAAGAACGATAGAAAATCCTTCTTCTTGAACCCTCACTGCCTTGTTCAAAACAAAGACCAATTAACCTCAACTGCTGGCCACTAACTCTCAAGAATTACAAAAAATAAAATAAAAATAAAATAATAACAAAAATCCTACCTACCTACCTGGAGCCCCATACACACGCTCTGGAAAAAGACTCCTGGAGAAAAAAGTTGTGAGCGAAATTCTCACGTCAGGCAAAACAAAAGCCCTAAAAAAAAGGGAGTTGGGAAGAGATTGAAGCGGAGATATGTACACGTGTGTGTTTCCAAACAGACAGACTGTGTTATCCACCAGGCAGGGAGATGTTGATATCCGTCCGCCGTGCATCACTGTGTGGAGGATTTGGCCAAGCTCCCATTGCATGACGACAGGTCGGTTTGTCTCCTCGCCGGATTCCAGCGCGGAACGGTCGAGTGAGACAAACCGTCCTGCATTGTATAATAGATATAAAATAAAATTTAATGGTTTTGAAGATGAATTAGTAAGAAAGTAGATTTCATGCATAGAATTCAAAACTTTTTGATTTAAAAGAAAAACTCTAGTGTACCCAAAATAACAAAGACGGTATAACCATGAAGCTTTGTTCCAATCTTTTTTATATTTTTTTGTAAATATTTATTTATTTTTAAAAATAAATATATTATTATTGGAATATCATAAATATGTAGACATGTTGTACTAAACCATCCAGTAGTCCGTCTATTAATCCCTAAGTAACCAAACGACCATTTTATGGTCGCTGCCCTTTTTCACGGGCTGCCTAGGATGAATATTTTTTTTAATAAAAAATACAAAATATTTTCAAATAAAAAAATTAAGTCTACTTTCCAACCCAATTTGAATCATGTCAATTCAAGTTAAACTCCACCGAGGAGAATTTTTCAAAGACAAACACTTCAACATTGTCTTAGTGTTATAAACTTTACTACTTTGGGAAAGGAATGATGTTCTCTCCTTTGGAACTTTTTCCATCGACCATTTTAGAATAAAATATCTAGTTTTAACCAATATCATGCCAGATTTCAAATTCCAAAAATCAAATTTGTAATTTTGGTGAATATTCAACAATAAATGCTTCTAAATTCATTAAATGAGTATCTAAAACATTTTTGGAAAGTTTGATTGTATGAATAATTACAAAACATCATGCTTCTCATTTTCTCTTTTGGACCAAACTTCATCAAAGTTGGAAAAATAACATTTTATAACATATTTAGGTTTTGCCCTTACCCTTGCTCTCATTTAGGAGTTAAAAAGACAAAGTCAACAAAAATATCATCCGGCCCCTTGAGTAGGGTTAATTTTTGCACCTGTCAATGCTTGTCACATGTTACATCTAAAAAAAATGATTTTTAACCCATGAAAAAAAGACACAGAAAATGTCCAACCCATGAAACAAGACAAGACTAAAAAAAATGCCCGTGAAATGACATGTGATAAAAATGTCTACCTGTCAAATTCAATATACTGCAAAATAGGAAAACATTTAAAACCCCCAAAAAGTAAAATAAAATAAAATAAATACCATAAACGATTTTAGAATGACATGTTCACTCAAAAATGTAAAATTATTCCATATGTATTGAAATTTGTGAAGAATTTAGGCATGAGTAAGCTGAAAAATTGATGCATGAAGCATGTTCATTTTATAAGAATTTCGTAACAATCGCAAGAAAATTTTAACATTTGATTGAGTAAACCTTTTACATTGTTCAAATGTATTTCCATTCTTGCATCTTAAAATATTGTAATTTCAAGCTATATACTCATTGAAATGTGTACATACATACATACATACATACACACACAGACATACATGCATACATACATACATGCATGCATACATACATACATACATGCATGCATGCATGCATACATACATACATACATACACACATACACACACACATACATACATACATACATATATATATATATATATATATATATATATATATATATATATATATATATATATATATATATATATATATATATATATCCCTATGTGATCGATTTTTAGAGGAAGATTTCATCAATGTTTTTTAGGTTCTCTTAAATTTTAAAGAGAAATGTAGGAGTATTTTATTTCAATAGAAAATAACATTTTAAATTATGTGATCAAAATTGAATTAGTTTGTACTCAAAATTGAAGATTTATTCAGTTTTTTTTGTTGTGGAATATTTAGCATTGCACATTGTAGCTAGCTATATAACAAAGTTTGATTTTTGGGACTTCAACATATGAATTCCATAGTTGTAAATATAATGATGTACCTTCAAGGTTTTTCTAGGTATGTCAAAATTCTCTTTCCAACTTATGCTTACTCACGAATCCATCTAATGAAAATTGTGTTTTGACCAAAATATCTATCCTAAATATTGTAATGAGGATTGTTATTTTTTGAAATAGATATAGATTAGAGAAAGTTTAGGAACTTCTTAAATTACAATTTTTTTTGCAAGCGAGGCAAAAAGTGAAGTTGATTTTTTTGAATAAAGAATGTTCACACATAGTTGCCCTTGCACAAAACCTATCTAGTCTAGATTCCTTTCTAGAATATTTATTCAATTTTTATTGTTGTTGAAGATTTAAATAGCATTTATATAATTGTTTCATATTTTTTTAATCAAAAAATGATTCGAAAATGATTCTAACTTCAAACCCATCATTTTCAAATATTGAATGTCAAATGAAAAGCAAAAAAAATAAAATTGCACTTGTCATAAAAACCGATAGCCCAAAACAAAACATCTCAAATGAAACTCAAGAGACTTGTCAAAAATTAACACTTGCCTTTGAGAATCCAAGAGGAGGACAAAGAGATTTGAAAAGCCTATGAATGACCCAAAACCTGAAAGGGCTTTCCGGCCTATTCACAGAAAGGCGAGCAACCCAACCAGAAGTCGCATCCCCGATAGAGCCTCCTTATCAGAACTCATCACCCTAAATTGGATCCAAAGTGATTCACAACCCAACAATTGCGTAAGAGAATACTATTCTTTGCTGTACGATTGTAGTCTCATATCTAGAATTGCCTCTATTTGTGGGATAGGAGTAGCAAACTCTAACACCCTCTATTGAAGGAGGTGATCGAGGAGGCGCTGGAGCCGTTGCAGAAGAAACGACGTGTGGCAGAGGCAAAGGAGAGTTCGTGTAGCAACAACAATTGCAAGGTGCTCGCAAGTGCAGTGACCATGTCGTCGGGTGTGACGGGCATGGAAAGCATGTCCGTGGCGCCGCGCCTCAGCCGCGCCGTACAAAAGCTAGAGCGCTGGGCTTTGCACCAACAAAGGTTTATCCTTGTCCACCCATTTCTACTTCCATGCCGAATTTGATTGATTCACATTACTCTTTGGTGGCAGAGCTGCATCAGTGTTGATTGATGTCGTGACGAATGCATCGTTGCTGCATTTAGGGTTTAGAGTTTGGCCGTGACGCGGGTTTTTGCAAATTGGCAATAAGAGCGAGGATCCCGTAGCGTACAAACTTCAATCGGTTGCTGCATCTAATGGGCGTTGGATAAATGGATAATGGCTCTTTAGAATTGCATTGTTTGTAGCTTTTCAACAAGTTTTTACTTGCATGATTTGACCCTGAAACAAGCAAAGAAATTTCAAAAAATCAAAACTTAGATAATGGCTTGTTAGAGCTGCATTGTTTAAAGCCATTTAATAAGATATCATGTGCATGATTTGAATCAAAATTGAGCAAATCATCTTAAAAAAATCAAAAACATAGAGAACCGTTTTGTCAAAACTGCAGCGTTCATAGCTTTTCAATGAGCTATGACTTGATTGATTTGACCCAGAAATGAGCAAGAATTATCAAACAATCAAACTGCTCGTTGGCTCTTTGTATACCAGTATTCATATTTGCAATTGCTTCCTGTGATCTTCATACTTTTGATGTTAGAAGGCATGCTATAGCTCATTAGAAGTGCATTTTCAGCATCTCTCTAATAAGATTTCACTTAAAACGTTTGTTAGAAGGCATGCTATAGCTCATTAGAAGTGCATTTTCAGCATCTCTCTAATAAGATTTCACTTAAAACGTTTGGTGGAAATTTGAATGCAAAATCTCAATTTTGCTTTTGAGTGTAATCATTGATTATGCCAAATTAATGTGGTGATGAATGCATTAATTAAAAGGACTTGCACTAGTACAAAATTATACCAACTTACATTTTTTGGGATGGTTTTTTCAATGCTTTTTAACAAGAATCAACGTAATTTTTTTTGGCTTAAATCCTATTATAAAGAGCATTGAAAATGTCATCTGCGAAAACATAAACTGGGGTGATTTTGTACTAGTGTTGGGTGCATTTTTGAACGACATGCATTTAGGGTTCAGAGGTTTAGGGTTTGATGACAAGGGTTTTGGTGGATTGGCAGTAAGAGCGAGGAGCCGATAGCATGGGATAAGATCAACCCACGCACTGACCTCAAAGTGCTGCCCTACGACAACCTTCCTCGCATCCTTGATGGTAAAACCGATATAATTCCTGCCATAGCAAATTCTTAAAGGAAAGTGAGTCTCGTAGATTTGAAGGGCACAAACCCTAATTTCATGTCATGTGGTATTCAGACCATGAGAAGTGCAAGGTGTTGTTGGACAAGCTGATTGTGGTCAAGTTGTGCGGCACTCTTGGTCGATCCTTGGGGACAACCCAACCCAAGTAATTCATAATAAACCCATCTCTCTCACTAGTAGAAAAGGTGGCAATGCCGAGGGAGATGTCCAGGCAAGTGGTGCCCAATTCTACATATGTACAGTGATTTTGCCTGGGCATTTCCCTGGGGAATGCCACCTTTTCTACTAGTGTCTATGCTCACTTCAAATAGAAGACATAATCCATCATCTAATCTAAGGTTTGTGTGAATGCACTATGGCAGAATGAGGTTTTTTTCACTTTTATTTTGAGTGCAACTGGTTATATATGGGACAAGGGTGAATGCAATTGGTTTACAAAGGATAAGGGTTTCCTTGATTTCAATCAATGAAAAAAACTGCTCATTTTGCCGTAGTGATGTCAAGAATTTGAACAACTCCATGTATTCTTAGAGTATGCCCACTCTCCCACTGGATACTCTCATGAATTTGAAAAGTGGATGAAAAGTGCTTGAATTTGATGCTGCATATTTAGGGAGGGTGAGAGAGCCACTGAATATGGACTAGGTAATTCAAAAGTAGGCAAAACTATGGGTATAACCTACCAAGCCACGACAATGGCAAGGCAGATACTGGCGTGGGATTGTCTCCATAGTCTTGACTGCTTTTGAATTACTGAACGTAATCTCAATGCAAGCTACTTTGAGCCATTGGATCTCAAGATTGATGTGGTAGTTGAACAAAAAAACAAAGAAAAAGTGAAGTTGAGCATGTATGTAGAGTCCAAACAGTGAGTCAAGCTTGCTTCTTGGTGGAGAGTTAATGTTACCTACTAAAAAGTTAATGCTTTTTAGCATTATCAATTCTAATTCCTCTCCTCTAATTCAATGGTATCTTGACATAATGGCAAGAAGAGGTTGCATTGAGATTATGAGACAAGATATAGTGATACCTCAATACGTCCTTCTATAGCTAATTTAAGGACTTTATCCTTGATTGATGAATAATAATGATTACCCATGTATAATGATTGTGATTGATTCACGGACTATATAG
Organism: Pohlia nutans; assembly: GCA_022496805.1. NCBI lineage: Eukaryota > Viridiplantae > Streptophyta > Bryopsida > Bryales > Mniaceae > Pohlia > Pohlia nutans. The sequence goes on from CM040105.1 coordinate 4,508,128, forward strand.
AGAGATACGCAACAATTCAAAGGTGTGGATACTATAACTTGTGACACCAAATTTTGGATGTGATGATAGTAGTCAAAGGCTGAATTGAGGGAGAAAGGTGTGGATGTTCTTAGTAGCTAACTAATAATCTTCTGCTACTCAATAGAGCAAAACAACATCAAGGCACGGAGGGCTTTGGATGAAATATGATTTTTTAATTTGTTTTATTGCAAATATGTTTAAAGTATTTTTTGCAAGTTTATTTAATATTTCTTCTAACGGAGAAAAGTAGTTGAATTTCTATTAGAGGCTCTAAATATTGAGTCTTGTCAAAGTTGTTCCTCTTTTACCAAGCTACATAAGGTATGTACATTATACTACTTTATTTTGTGATCGTAGAGTTTATTCTTGAAAGAGGGCATCAAGGGTAGCATGCTCCATCTTAGTCCTGGTGGTCAAGTTGGTAGCACTTCCCCGAACAAACTCTCCATTCACATTGCCCTTCGGGCCAAAGTTTCTCTCTCATGTACATCTAAAAATGGGCCCTGTTTCAAAAAACCATCCCTACAATTGGATTCAAAGGCGACACTACAACATGAATATTGATTGCACAAGATGTACATAATCAAAACACGAGCCTATGAGAGCCTAGGGTCGACACCTAGAGAGAATACTTTGAAAATTCATAACTTATTCATGCAATGTCCAAACAATGCATGCAAAACTGTGTTGGAATCCTCTGTCACTTGCCAATAAGACCCAGTAAAACAATTTATGTTTAATATGCTCAATTGCTATTATGGGTGCACATACCATAAAGAGTTTGATTTCCAATGTTTTTTTTGTGTTCAAAGCTTAAATAATGTTTTAATAAGGTGCAACAATATCAACACAACCAATGTATTCAACAGTGCATTTCAACACTGTATGCAGGTCGCTTGTTGAAATCTGCAGTGAGCAGAGTTTTGTGGATCTGGCTGTGCAACAAATAGAGGCAAGAACTCTTGGATTAACCCTAAAGGATCAAGGATTCATGGTTTTAAAATGACAAATTTAAATGAAAAATTTAAATGATCATACTGTGAAAAGCATAATTTAAACAAGACCAAATTTTCTATCACTAGAATTAGTGAAGAATATTACATATGTTGAATAGAAAATCAATAAATTTGAACAAAAGAAAATCTACATAAAACCTACTCAAAACTTCTAAGACTTTAAACATGGGGCTCCATATATGGGGGCATTATGATCCTTTAGGGGGTTAATCAGAAAGTACACTCACCATCATCTTTAACCCTTTAATGTCCCGATTCAACATTGTTTTCAAAGAAGCGCTATAAAATGCTTGATGAAAACCAAAAATGGGGTTCATAGTCAAAGCAAAGTTGTAAATGTCAATGTGAAGATCACATTTGTACGGTTGGATTTATTATAATTTTGTTTAATATTTTTAAATTAATTTTGCAAGGTTTTCTCTTGAAATTCAATTAAAAATCCAAAATTAGCACAATTTTTTAAAAAAATATGGTAATGAAATTGAAATAACATGCACTACGAGATGGTATGATTTCCATTATTTGATTCTACTTATTTTGAAAAATCATATTTAAGGTCCCACTTTTTGAACTAAGAATGAAACTTGACATAAACCAATTCTGTTGTTTTTCTAAAAATCATAATAACCTTTTTTGAAGATCCAAACTGTACAAAGGATAGTCAACTTGCTCAAGAACTAAGAGAAATTTTGGTGGATGAAAACTGTCCGATTTGGATGAGAATCAAGCAGTTTCAATCTGTGCATCGTCCACTATGTGGACGCTGGCGCGTTAACCCCTAAACGTACCAGGGTGTCCCTGGAATTGACAATTTGAGAAAAATCATTATAAACTACTATTTAAAAGAATATTTTGGAATAGATATACAAATGAAAGTTCTAGATTTTGAATTTTAGATTCCATCCGTACAGTTCAATTTACTAATACTATCACCAACATTTAATTATAAAATTTGAAAGTTAAAATTAAATATTCCTTCTAAATTCGATTACAAACAAAATTTTAATATTTTTTGAGTAAAATTTGTTGGAATGAATTTGAAATGAGATACTCTTAAACATGGTGATTCTTTGAAAAATTTGTGTTTCTTAAATCTATGACCTCATTTTTGCAAGGCCACTTTTGAACTACGGTCAATGCAGTTTTGGCTTGGTCAACGACTTGACATACTTCTACATTTGTAATTTTAGAAAAATATGTACTCAAGTATGACTAAATCCAACCATTAGATAGGACGACAACTTGGTGAAGTATCTCCAAAAATTTAGATGACTTTCATCCAAACATTGATGAGAACTTAAGGAAGGTTTGAATCTGTTAGTCATCCAGTTTCTGGACGCTGTGACGTTTAGGGGTTAAAGGGTTAATTTCTTCACTTATGTTTGAAGGTGCTGATGTGATGCAGGTGCTGAACGCCAAATACAATGCGAAGGTGTTGTTGGTTCTTGCAACCTCTGACAACACTGACAGAGCTGTGAAACAGGTATTACAAACTGGCAGGGACTTTGTTACTTGAGAGAGTGCACTATAAGAAAAATTGGTAAATAAAAATTGCACCAAAGTTTGTCATGTGCAATTTTTAACCCCTAAACATCCTCACCCCTCTCCAAATTCAGCAGTTTTGCAAAGATGCATCATAAAATGCAACGCATAGGGATATTTTGAACTTGATGTATAAATAAAAGTTGTACATTATCATTTTAGATTCTATCCATATGGTTAGATCTGCAATTGCTATCACCAATACTCTTGTATAAGATTTGAAACTTGAAATTGAAAATTCTTTTGTAATTTGATTACAAATAAGATATTAACAATTTCTACATGAAATTTGTTATGATTGGTTGAAATGTAATAGTCTAAGTGTAGTGATTTTTGGAGATTTTTTGGTTGCTTAATTTTACGAGTTGACTTTTTAAAAAGCACTTTTACACTGAAATCTTCGAAATTTTGGGTGAATCACTACAACATGAAATGAGGCTTAGAAACTTCACAAATCATCCTCTTTCTAATCGGATCACACATGCATGAAGCTAACTTTCCATAAAATATATAGTAAAAAAATCCACATTGTAAAAAGTCAATGACAAATGAGAAATTTGTGTTTGATTCTGTCCATCGTTCACATTCTGGACGGTTGAACGTTTAGGGGTTAATACCACCATGTATTTTGAATATAAAACATGTGCAAAATTAGGAGGCTAGTAATATACTGTTGGAAGCGCTTAACCCCAAAACGATTGAACATACCTTTGCGGCAAATAGAATATGGTATAGTATTTTGGTTGTATTTGGAATGGATCCACACCTTTAATGGGTTTGAGTTCAAAAAAGAAGTTGAAATTTAAATCAATGTGGTTTTAGTGGCTCTTCTTGTTGGTAGTAAATGTCAATTATACGGCATCGTATATACTATCCCCATGGGACATTTAGGGGATAAAATACACTTCCAATGGTGTATTACAAGCCTCCTAATTCTAAAAATTGCATTTGCAGTGAGCAAATGAAGATTTTGCACATATTTAACATTTGCAGTCCATGATGATCTAAAAGGTTGCACATGACAAACTTGCGCAATTCTTTTTACTAAGTTTTCTTATAGTGGTGGTTTCCACAAGCTGGATGATGGTGAGGCCTTCCATTCATTAACATGATGAGTGTTCCTCTTGGCAGGCGGTGAAGAAGTACGGTACTTCCGCTGTTGACATTGTCGTTTTCAATCAGGTAATTTATGATTTGAAGCCGTTGATATGCAGGTAAACAAACAAACAAAACATTTGAGTTTTTTTTTTTTTTTTTTTTTTTTTTTCTTCATTCTTGTGTATTGCCCTTCACTATTAGAGACCTTGCCATTTAAGGCAATTTCTAATGTAAATCAAACGTACCGATCTTTTGAACACAAGTAGATGCTAGCCTCAAAAATAGATATTAGTATGGCTCAAATGTACATGAGGTATACATGAGAGGACCATTGCAAACATAAAATCTACTCAACAAATTTGACATACTTGCATTTGGAGGCCTCTTCAATATTATCAACATCTCCCCTTCACAAGAGATTTACTTTAATTGGTAGAAAACTTAATAAGCTTGAAAAGATGAATTGGATGAAAGTCATCCGTGATTGTATGAGAAAGTTACAAGGCTTTGAATCTGTTCCTGATCCAGTTTTTGAAAGCTGGGACGTTTAGGGGTTAATTGTAACGCGAATAAATTTTCTAAAAAAGCTTTTGGTTGGATTTTCTACTAGTGCTGCTTGAATGGGTTTTGTGTTGGATTTGAACAAAGGATTCTTGATCTTGGTTTGTTGTGCAATTTTCGTATGTAATGTGTACTTATGTAATTCTCCAATTTGATTGATTGTGGATTACAGACTGAATATCCGCGGGAGGTTTGGCCAGTGACTCCAAAAGTTGGTGAAGATGGCGGGTGAGAGAAACTAAACCTCAAGTGGATGCAAGGCAAGAGTAACTACAATAGAATCTTAGATTTTAATACTCCCTCTGTTCTGAAATAGAAAGCGCCTTTTTAGAAATACAAGTACATGAAGAAATCAAAAGTGCTTTTTTCTTTTTGTTTCGGAACAGAGGGAATAAGGGCCACTTCACACTATGGCCGTTCAAGTCAAGAGGATGTGGGCTTGAGTGGCCAAACTTTGTTGAGAGTCCAAAGAAATGGGCTGAAAATATGCAATAAAATATAGCTTTTGATTTTTTAGGAAAAAAATGGATGGTCTCTCAACCATAGTTTGGGTTTTCAATCTTGTCCGACCCAAACTTCCTTTGAGAGTCTGTCGCCTTGGTCAAAAAGTGCTACCATGTAGGCATTTTGGAGGGCGACGGCCTTTGGACTCTAGTGCAAAGGGTCGAGAGCCCGAATTCTTGATTTCTTGCAATCCGAATTGGTGGAAATTGACGACCTCTCGACCTTCGGCCATAGTGTGAAGCACCCTAAGACACTAGATGCAAGTAAGACACTAGATGCAAGGGAGCACGGAATTTGTTAAAAGTGCACTCGACTTCTGAAAAATGCATATTAAACATAAGTTTCTATCAAGCGATTTTTGCACAAAAATGATTATCAAAGATATTGGAAAAGGACTACTGTCTATTCACTAATAGAAAAAGTGGCATTGCCAAAAGAGTTGCCCAGGCATGTGATGCCCAATTCCACGCATGCATAGTGATTTTGCCTAGGCATCTCCCTAGGGAGTGCCACCTTTTCTACTTTGCCACCTTTTCTACCTTTGCCACCTTTCAATTACCATGTTAAAAGAATAATGCATGTAATATTGAAAGTTATACACAGGTGGAATGGGATAAGGAGGATACAAGCATTATTCCTTCAAAGATTCTTCAAGAATATGACTAATTAGCTACTATGCTGCACTAGTATTGTAGGTATCTGACAAACAATGGAGACTTGTTTGCTGCATTTTCTTTCAGTGGAAAGCTTGACGAACTTCTTGCACAGGTATGGAAAATTTAATGACCTAATGAAATCCATACGTTGTCAAGAGAAATCTGCATCGAGGTTTGCATTATGGATTTCAGGATCCTTTTGAATGTATGAAGTTGATGTGGATACGTTTTGAGAACATTAACCCCTAAAGGACCAATGATTCATGGTTTTAAAATGACACATTCAATCAATAATATTGTGAAATATATAATTCAGATGAGACTAAATTTTGTATCACTGGAATCAGTAAAGAATTATGCATGTGATGGTCAAGAAAAAAACAAATTTGAACAAAAGGAAGTCCACATAGAACCTACTCAAAACTGCTAAAAAAAAATACGAGACCCAATTTGAACTTCTTGGTCTTTTAGAAGTTAAATCCAATATTGATTTTTTGGGGGTGTGTAGGACAAAGAATATTTATTTATCGCAAATGGTGACAACTTGGGAGCTACTGTGGACCTCAGTATCCTCTACCACTTACCTCGGTTCTTCAAGATTACAATTGACCCTCTATATTTGTTAAATGTTACTAACATTTTTAGATGTTAACACTTATAAAGTAGGACATTTTAGGTCAGATCATCTTCACTTGGACAACATTCTAGGTGCACCTAGGCTTTCTTCATTGGGCATGTGAGTAAAGAATATAACATTTAAAGATTTTTGTTATTTTTTTTGGAGGTAATACTTATAGAGGGCCGATTGTATCTTTTTTCCACAATGCAAAATTGATTTTCTTGAAAAACCAAATTTCCAAAATATGTAGCATTTATTTTTAGAAATATTTTATGCCAACCCTACCCTCCCACCTATGGTATGTACACTCATAATGAACCCTCTGTCAAAATGCAACCCCTACATATATTTGGATCCAAATATCACACTAAAACCTCGATATTGATTACACAAGATGTACACAATCAAAACATGAGAACATGTAGGGTCGATCTTGGGTACACCTATAAGCAAGACTTTGAAAATTCATAACTTATTCATACGGTGTCTAAATAATGTATGCTAAAGTGCATTGGAATCCTCTTTCACTTGCCAATAAGAATAACATATATATTTAATATTCATAACTATGCTCAGTTGCTCAATGCACACGTCACTCAAAGTAGTTTATCTTTGATGAACTCCATCAGATATGCTAAATTATCTCTCTGAAAACCAATGTGACTACTGTATGGAGGTAAATCTGCCCATCTTTCAATAGCTAACAAACATATAAGAAAGCATCATTCTGCAGGGATGGTGTGAATGAGTGTGATAAACTTCCAGTTTCATTTTCATTATAATGCAATAATTATGGCAATATTCGTTTAGTTGGGACTTTTTCACCATATTAAGACTTTTTGAAATCTACAAGTGGCATAGATCCAGTGGGCAATTCAATCAATCAACAAGGATCATATTCTTAAAACAGGCACTGGAAACGTCCTGTTGTAATAACACAGACTTGGGGTCACAAGGATTTGAGTCTTGAGAAAACACACGGCCCCCAATCCTTGATTTGTGTGAATGTGAGAATATAAATTTTCCATCATGAGCATGATATTGCAGGTGACTCGCAAGAACGGCACTGATGTTGAAAATGGTGCTTACGTCTCATCTGAAGCCAACATTGAGGTGAATGTACTTCGACTGCTAACAGTTAGTTCCAGGAGTATATAATTAACTTCTAAGTGCTCAAACCAAATATCCATGTCATTGATTCGTATAGAGCATTTTTTCTTCTTTCCATTGATATGTTACACGACCTTCCATGAAGCTTCCTTTTTGCATATCGATTAGATGAAGTGAATTTTTGTGAATATTCATGTTCATCTAGTGGATGCTTGAGCATTTACGGGTTAACCCTTAGACGCGCCTGCGTCCAGAATCTGGACGATGGATGATTCTGGACGCGTCCCTTCACCACGCAGGGGATGTTTTTCATCCATTCAATTTTTATTTAAATTCTTGTGCTAGTCAGTTACCATTTGTACGGTACGGATCTTCAAGATAAGATATTGAGAGTTTTTGAAAAATGGCAAAAGTGGTTTATGTCAAGTTTCATTCTTAGTTCAAAAAGTGAGACCTTAAACATGATTTTCCATAATAAGAAGAATCAAATAGTGAAAACCATACCATCTTGTAGTACATGTTATTCCAATTTCATTACAATATTTTAAAAAAATTTAATGTTAATTATGGATTTTTAATTGAATTTCAAGAGAAAACCTTGCAAAATTAATTAATAAATATTAATAATAAATATGATGAATCCGACTGTATAGATGTTATCTTCACATTGACATTTATAACTTTGCTTTGTACATCAACTCCATTTTAATTTTTTATCAAACATTTTATAACGAATCTTTGAAAACAGTGTTGAATCGGGACCTTAAAGGGTTAAGGTATCTTACACTGCAACTATGTTGGAGGAATTTAAAATCACTCATTTCTTTCAAGAACTGTAATTTTTTTTCTGTTGACTCTATGTAATATTCATGTGTGTGCAGCTCTTGGAGTTTGAGGAGGTCTCACAGAGTCAAGTAAGTAACGCTAGAAAAAGCTTCGGGGGAATGGTTTGATATGAGTACCATTTTTATGTGTCTCACATAGTGTAACTCATTTTATGTGTGTTAGAAATTATTCCGTTTTTAACACCATGTATATAGTTGCAGCCATGGTGCCTATAACACCCTCTAATTTTTGTAATTTTCCAATGTTTTTTTCTTACCAAAATCAGGCCATCACCCTTTGTAGATTTGGTCCCAGAGTTCCAAAATAGTTGACCATCCATGTGTCAAAGTCTTATCAGGATTAAATGTCTATTCACACAAAGTTTATGTTTTTTTTGGTTACATATTTCATCTGTCATCATGCAAAATTATAGTTCTTGTTAGAAAGGAGAATTCTTGTCATAGATTATTTGATGAATTGTACATTTGGTTTTGAAATATGGTAATATTACAGGATGAGAAGTCTCGTTCTGGCGATGTCAAGGTTGTCAACACAAATAGCATGTGAGTTCACAAATTTCCGCATAAAGCTCCTGCAGACCATGTTTTCCAAAGTGCAATGGATTTTGCTCATGTTAATGTTTTCTTAAATTGCTTTGAATGCTGGCAGCTGGGTAAATTTGAAGGCTGTCAAGAGGCTAGTAGAGATTGAAGCCCTTGATATTTACTGCTCTTCAAAGGTGAGTATGGAATGAAATATATATTTTCATTTTCTTTATATATTTTTAATGTTCAAGGTTTTTAATAAAATTAGAGATTCAGAACTTCAGAGAGTATTATCATAAAGAGAATCTTTTCTCATAATTCATGGAGAAGTCTCCCTCTGGTCACATTGAGACCTCCTATGTACTAGTAGAAATGCTTGCCACGTAGACTAGAGAAGTGTGCTCAAATTGACCCACAGTTGGGTGATGGCCTGATATGGGTACCCCTTCCAAAAATAATGTGATTTTCAAGAAATACACTCTTGATAAGTAAAAACATTGGAAAATTACAAAAATTAGATGGTGTTATAAGCGTCATGGTTGCAACTATATACATCATGGTGTTAAAGACGGAATTTTTAGCACACATAAAATGAGTTCGATATAAGTCACACATAGTGAGACGCGTCTCACCGGTACCCATATCAAGCCATTGCCTAGTTGGCCTAGTTCGTTATGTGGGATCTTTTCTTTGGTCTATGTAGTCATGATTTCTACTAGTGATGTATCATCCCATGAGACCTTTGTATGATCATTAGACTATAAGGGAAACCTCTCCATAGATCATGAGGAAGATCCTCGTTATGATGTTTTTAACAATCGCTCATGAAACAATCTGTTTTAACTAAAAAGAAAAAAAGTTCATCAATATAATTATGATTCTTTGCCACAAGGTGATCCCATCCAACTTCGTTTTCTTGTTAAGTCTGAATGACTTGCTTCAGGGTGCTGGAGAGGGCGATAATATCACCTTTCAGCTGCAAACTGCAAGTGGGGCTCCACTCTACTCGGTTGATTCCTTGACCATCCTATGTCATACATGTTTGACACTATTTTCCAACTCGATGCCATGTTAGACATCCAATGTTGGTTGTCTAATTTCACGAGTGTCGAATATGTTAAACATGGATGAAGTATCCTCAAATATCCTCAAATATTTTAGAATGTTTTTAGAATATTCCAACTATATTCTAAAAATATGTTTATTTGACAAACGGGGAGGTCCACTAAATGTCTTCAACGTTGTGTTCGACGTTTATCTAGTAGTTGAGTAAGACAATCTTGGTTTTAGTGAAAAAAATAGAATAAAACATCACTTCACTAGTAGATACACCGCCTGCATAGACTAAAGATGCATGCCTAAAAAGACCCACAACTAGTTTATGCAGTTCTCATGGGTCTTTTCACTAGTCTATGCAGGTGGTGTTTCTATGATAGTGCTTCTCGCTGATAGAAGTTTATAATAGACAAGCAAAGCACTAGGTCACTGTACGTAATTTAGAATTCAAACTTATGGTACTGATAACAAACCCACCACAAGTAAACCTGTCGCTTTTTACTGACTGCAATCGAGAAAACCCTTGTCTTATGCGACCAAAAGCACTCACCAACTCTGCAATGGCTCAAAATAGCAATGAGAAGCGACCAGTTTCCTTGTAGTGACCCTTCATCACATTAAGAGTCTGTTTGTTGAAGATCCCACTACAGGTATCAAAGCCCACATGAAGTATATTAATTCCTAATATGATGTGTGCAGCTTCAGGTGAATGGAGAGATATTTGAGAATTTGCCGATTGAAGGCAATTCGGATCTGCTTCTCGTTCAGGTAAAAACTACTAACATGAGTACCTTGATGGTCATCTCAAGATGATCTACCTTCATTGATGTTCATGATAGATGGAAAGAGAATTCTATGGCTCGAAAGGGTTCCCAATAAAATTACAATCTTTTAGAAGACAATGTCATAAAGTGAATCTTCTCCATGATTCATGAGGAGATCTCATTATGGTCATAGTGATTATATAAACTTCTATGTATCATGGAAAGGCCTTTGTATGCTCATTGTGAGCATATGGAGACTTGATCTTCATGAATCGTGGAGAGGATTCTCTTTAAGATGATGTCAAAAAGTTCTTGAAACAATCAAATTTTGATAAACCTTGTGTAATAGAGATGCATGTCAAACATGCATGATTTACACTATCAATGGCAAGAGGTCGTCGCAATCCAAACCCAATTTATGTTGAGAGTCCAAAAGTCTTGGGATGGAAATACATATTAAAGTATACAAATAGTAAAAAATTAATGGCCTCTCAAGGAAAAATTGGGTTTTCATTCTTGGTCGACTCAATTCTCCTTCAAGATTTTGTCAAAAAGTGTTGCCATGTTGGCATTCAGGAGGGCGGTGACCTTTGAACTTTGGCCTCTAATGTGTAGCCGAAGAGGCCAATTTTGAGCTTTCTTGCAATGTGATTGGTGGAATTCGACGGACTCTTGACCTTCGGCCAGCCCTGTTAATGATTGAAATTGGTGTAAAAAGAGTGTGTGACTTTAGGAGAGTTTGAGAAATTACAGAGAATCTTTAATTGTTCGTTGCAGTTCTTTGATGGGAGTGTGGCTGTTGAGGTTCCACGGACAAGGTTTCAACCTATTCGAGCAACATCAGACTTACTTCTTTTCCGAGTAAGTTTTGATACACTGTATTTAGACAGACACAGGAAGGGAGTATTATTATAATAGTTCCATTTGGATTGAAATTTGGTGCAGATAAATTCAATGGTCATGATTTCTGTATTGATATCCATTGTCAATTGAGTTAGCCAAAATCAAAACAGGTGATCTGACCTCCAAAATATAAGGAAACTAGAGTCTATGTTGTCTTTGAGTGTAATCGAAATCAAATCAAATAGTGAACCCAACACCCTCCACCTTCAATTTTAAACATGAGCTTTGCAAGCAAGTAAAAGTTGTCAGAGCCACCTAATCAAACCAGCCACCTAATTATATCTCAAGCCTGCCACATGCCTTACCATTATCTCAAATTGGATATGGGCCAACACCTCCAAGCCTTGGCTCTCTGTGAACTCACCTTCAACTGAGATTGGCCACCTTTGTGACAACAAAACTAGTTTACCCTCCTTTCTATTTTAGACTCTTTGGAAACCATGCCAGTTTGCTTGGTTGCCTTAGATACCGGTCAAACTCACCGTACCTAACATGTATTCTCTCTTCTTTTCGGTTAACTCTAATGTACTTCCTATTGTGTGCAGTCAGACCTGTATACAGTGAAGGAGGGCATTGTTTGCCCAAACCCATTGAGACAATCGGATGCCAATCCCAGCATTGAGTTGGAAGGAATGAAGCTTCGAAAGGTGACCCCCTTCTCATGACACATAATTAGTCAATCATAATGAAACTCAGTTTTCTTTCATGTTTTTAATCCTTTGCTTGATGATCATATGAAGAAAAACTTTTCTCTGGAGTCTGAATATATATCTAAGGCTTGATTGCAGATGCAGTACTTTACAGAGCGCCTGAAGCATATTCCCAGTCTTTTGGGGTTGACCAGCTTACGAGTGATTGGCGATGTCTGGTTTGGGAAAAACGTTGTCTTGCAGGTGGATTTTTATTTTTTATTTAAAAAATAAAATAAAATAGTTCATTAATTGGTTCCATTTGTTGGTGAAATCAAGTTGCATGGGCTAACTAAGGGCTCATTTTTCTCATTCTTTTTACGTTCAGGGGAATGTTGTTATCTGGTCCAAGAAAGATGAGAAGATTGAGATCCCAGATGGTGAAATAATCAAAGACCAGGTGGACATTTTGATCTCTTCTTTTGTCAGATTATGTACATTCACCAGAGAGTGACAATGTCCTGATGTAGCTATTGTTGTGCAATTATACTTCTTGAATTGGAGTATATACCACTTTAAAAGTATATCTACATTATTAATTCGGATTTTTGTGTCAAGCAGCTTGTGACAGCTGGTTTGGAGTACACAGACCTGTGAGCCCCTCCTCTATCCCTTACTTGGTCTATTGACCATCAAAATGTACACATGATGTTTGGTCTTTACAGTTAAATTCTATTTTCGTATATTGCCCAAATTCTGAAGCAACTGAGGAGTCCAGAATTTTGACATGAGTGCTTCCATTAAAAGTGCATATGCTTCCATTAAAAGTGCATATGAAAAGTGCAAGTAGCACAGATTATGATTATGAATTTGGGGTGCGAATTTCATGGCGTTGGCCATTCCCAACCCTCTTATCATGCAGTTTTTGAAGTTCGTGCTGTGAAATGAAGGGGATTAGTGATCATCAACCTCCTCTATTATCATGCAATTTGCAATTTTTATGTAAAAGTGCAAAATTGGTGTGCACTTTCAACCCCTAAGCGTCCAAAAACGCCCAATATGACCATCTGCACTTTGCAACGGTGGCATTTTCTCATTTACCTCGGTTTTCTGATTGCAATACATCGTTTTAAAGCTCTTGTTCTATGCTACAAGATCAATAGTGTTGATTGTGTCAAACTGAAGTCATTTTCACACAAACAGATGATCCGCAGTAGGGGGTCCAATTTTCCTACACTACAGAAAATACACAGTGGACGCTTAGGGGTTAAATTACTTGTACAGTTCGGTCTGTATGGATTCTAGTTTCGTTTGTTGCCCGAATTCTGAAAAGCAAATGAAGAGTCCAGAATTTTGGCATGTTGTGTGAGCACAGGGACACAGTGGACATAGAAACAGAGAGCGTGCAGTGGTGCCAGGAAAGAGAGAACGACCCAGACACATTTGAAGAGGAAGATTTCCCCCCACGCCCACCGGAGTGGTCAGACCTTGACATGGAGACCTACACAAAGCGCAAACAGGAGGTGATGGGCAAGCCCATTTGGGTGCAAGACGTGGCAGACGAGGATCTCAAGGAGCTTGGCTATGATTCCTGGAAAGCATACGTTGTTGACTCCTGCATATCAAATTGGTGACTTTGTTTGCAAGCAGGAAAAAAATAAAAAAATAAAAATACTCTCATAACAAAGTAGACAGTAAATAATTCATGGTTGTTTTAAAGACAAAAGATCAGCATTGACACAAATTGCTAAAGATCATAGGGAATATAAAACATTTGGATCTTTCTAAAGAATCCCTGATATTACATGGATCATAACAAAAATGGAGTTATATGGCCATCTAGCAACTCTAAAAAGCATTACTGTAATATGTGCACAACGGACATGACTTATTGAAATCAAATGTACGTATCCTGATTCCAGTAATAGCCAAAATGTATTAGAGCACCTCCACTGCTAGAGGGCCCGCAGGCCCTGGGAACCATGTCAGAGCGGGCCCAAAATAAGAACAAGGGCCCTGGCAAAAAGCTTTGCCCCACCGGCTGCAGAATACCCGACCCTCTCAAACTGACATTGGTCAAACTGCAAGCCTGATTTGCATGATTCGCCTGCGTGGCACTTTGACTTTGGCACAATGCAAAACTCTTTACTCCAGAATTGATGGTGAGAGGGCCCTGGCAAAAATGAAAGGAAACGCTGTCGTGAAGAGCCCTGAAGCAAGAAGCCAGTGGCCGTGAGCTACGGGCTCCAAGAAACGTTGCCCGTGGGTCGGCCACCCTGGCCAGGGCCCTTCACAAGTGCTTACGGGCCCTGAAAAGCCACTGCGGTGGAGGTGCTCTTACAAAACGTAAACGAGTTTCGTCTACCCTGCCATACTAACAATTAATGTTCTCCTCAGAAAAAGGTTACTTTAAAAAGGAAGCAACTAAGTAGCTACTACAGAAACAGTACAACACAGCAAACCGTTGGTTGTGCAGTGTTGAAAAAATTTGAGTTACCACATTAATCTACTTGGCCTTCAAAAAAACACCATTCATGATGATATTAGCCAAGGGTGGTCAAGCTCTCATATGATCTCTACGAGTACAACAGTCCAACCGATCTATCTATATACACAGCTGATTAGTTCTCTGCAACACCCAGTCACTCGAAAATCTTCGAGTTCATGTAAGAATTGAAAAACCATGTCTTCAAATCTCGTCTGGCTCATGAGTGTACAAATCTTCAAATCATGCTTCCAACTTCATGTGAAAATCTGAGGGCTTTTTGGTCTGCGAGTGCCATGACCATTATTTTCTCAGATGGCCAAACTGTTGGTGGTGAAACAAGGATTTATCAATCCTTGTAAAAACCAAGAGAAACTTACTAATATAAGACCCTAGAAAGGGGTAAAAGAAAGGAGGAAAGCCAAAAACTCCAACTGTTGGAATGGTTACAGACCCAAAAAAACGCTGTCCCAAATTCCGTCATGGCGGCTTGTCCTCCAAATTCTGTCACTGGAATCGTCACGTTGCTGTTGCTACAAGGATTGAAAAATCCTTTCTCTTTGTGTAAAACAAAGAGCAACTTACAAGCAAAGTGTATCCATCGCGAGTGGTGGATACCAACAAGGCTGTTTCGGCGTTGAATCCCTTCGGGTCTGAGGTGGTGAGGGATCGATTCTCGGGATGGGATGATCGATCCGATCAGCCGGTGGCAAGCTGGGTGATGCGAGAGATGGAGGACCGCAAGGAGTTTCGAGCGGACGAGTCCATGGCGAAGACGGCGAGGGAGGGTCGCCGCGACGCGCCATCAGCGGCGAGGCTGAACAAGTCGTCGCTCTCGTAGCCCTCATCGTCCACAATCAGCTGGTCGAGGCGGCGATGGTCTGCGAGATCCGGCTCCGGTTCGAGCAGCATCTCCACGCGGCGCGTCAGGAAGTCGTGGTCGATACAGAAGAGCTCGTCTTCGTCGATCGTCGGGTTCGAATTCTGCCGCCTGCTGGCGGTCCGCGTCACGGCCGCGGGACTCGAGTTGGCGTTCTTCTCTTCCACGAGCCTCACGAGCCGAGAGACGCTGGAATTGAACGAATTCCGCGGTGGCCGCTGCGGCAATGGGAGTACCGATGTCGGCGACGACGGAGGAATGGTAGTCCGCAGCATGATGTCCACGCCGCCGCCGCGGCGCATGCGCGTCACGTCGCACGCCAGGCGCTCCAGGTAGTGGCGGCGTCGCTTGTTGCCCAGGCTCTTGTCCAGGACGACATGCACGGCGCCGCGCGTCGTCGCTTCGTGCACGATGACGACCTCGGGATGCGGCGCGGCTCTCACGTCCACCACGAGGCTCACCCCCGCGTCCTCGCAGCGCTTCCGGAATTGCCCCGACCAGGCCAAACTCTTTGCCTTCATCTCCTCGTCCAGAAACTTCTTGTTCGCACCCAGCCACGTCTGGTCGTTCACCTAAGGAAATTAATTTCCATTCAGTTTTCTACTGTACTCCAACCAAACTTAAGGAGTGACCACCCAAAGCACAACTCCCTCATAACACAAAAACCACCAGAGAAACTTACTACAACCTTGACCCTAAAAAAATCTTACTCCAGACACTTGTTACTTGTTTGTAATATAGAGTCTACCCTCGAAAGACGAGATCAAGAGTAGCACTCGCAAACTTTGCAAAGGTGGCATTTTCTCATTTTGCCTAGATTTTCTGATTGCAATACATCATTTGGAAGCTCTTGTTCTATACCACAAGATCAGCAGTGTCGATCATGTCAAACTGAAGTCATTTTCACACAAACAAACAGATGATGATTTGCAGCAGAGGGTCCAATTTTCAGAAAATACACAGTGGACGCTTACAGGTCAAACATCTCCTCGTTATCAAAAAGTAAACCGCTTGTGCAAGAAAAAACGTCCATTTATGTTGCTTCCGACCGGACTTTTCGAATCGACATCTCATGTTTGGCAAAAATTGTCTTACCTGGACTTTGTAGCCCAAAGGGCCTCGCACTGTATCCACCACGCCAACCAAGACGAGCACATCCCCTCTGTGCATGGCCACGTTACGAAACGCCCACAAAACAGTCGCGCCCACGCCGCTCTCTTTCGCATTGGCATCGAACGCCACCACCACGACGCGACTAGCGCCGCTCGCACTAGAATCACGAACGACGACAGTATCAGACGCGGCGCTGGCGTCAGACGGCCAGGAATTCGACGACTGCGACGACGAGAACGAAGAATCCCCCGACGAGCTCATCATCGAGGAAGAGCAATTCTTCCACTCCTTCCGCACCGCTTGCAAATCCACGCTCTGGTCGTGCAGCGAGTCATCCACGCTGCGGCGCCGCACGGCTGCTAGTGGGTCTACTCGCGCAGGAACCGTGACGCGACTGTCCACGCTCCGGCGCCGGTGGAACGACTCTCGCACCGGGGAATAGAATTGCATTGGGAAACATTGGGGACTAGTGCTAGTGGCCGTGTTTTCCACACCGGGTTTCTCGAAGCTGCGACGAGCTCCAAAGCCCTTAAACCTCTTCATCGCTCAAAACTTTGAATGTAATGTCATGCAGCAACTGGGAGTGCGATCGACCACGAAAAATTCATGCAGCAACTGGAGTGACCACGACACGAACTGTGAGTGGCGCCTCGGCATACTCCAATCCGTTGAGATACTACTTTCGGTTCTGGTCAAACGCGGGCTAGCTCATGATTGATTGAGGAACTGGGGCTCCGAGATTTCATGGCTAGAGTGCCGTCATGGTCCCCAGGCTGGACAGATGGGCTTGCACTAACTTAACTTACGTCGAAATAAAAGCTAGCGCGGACCGTCGATGATCTAGCTCCACGTCGCGATGGTCTAGTTCCACGTCGCGGCGAGTGAGATTAGAAACACGCGGAAGAGGCCAAAGTGTAGAATGTGAGTGATGGATTCAAAGGGGGGCTAAGTTTGGAGGTGTTGTGTGGGATTTGGCGATGGTCGGCGTTATGAGGGGCTCTTGGTTTGGGCGCTGCAATCATTTTATCCTTCGCTGGCTGCGCTCCGGATCCCAGGGAGGAAAGTGTTTGTCATGACTCTTTGCTTCTGGACCTGGTCTGACGCTCTGTCTTCTTTAATGTCACAGCTAGTTAGTAACGTGATTTTTATAAGTAGCTCAAGCTGCTAAAAACCATAACATGTTCCCATTATTAGTGACAAATATAGCCTGTGCACAACTGCAGAGCATTTCCACGAGTCACACTACAGGGAAGGCAATTCATAGAGCCAGTGGAGGAGCTGGTTGTCTCCTATTAGAGTTAACCGAAAAGAGTGTCTCAAAGTGGAAAGAAACCTTAACCCCTAAACGTCCTCACCCTTGTCCAGTTTGGGCAGTTTTGAAAAGATGAATCATAAAATGCAACTAAGATGGATATTTTGAACTTGATGTATGAATATAAGTTGTACACTATGAATTTTAGGTTCTATCCATATGGTTAGATCTGCGATTGCTTTCACCAATATTTTTCTATAAATTTTGGAATATAAAATTCAATATTATTTTGAAATTTGATTACAAATAAGATATTGACAATTTGTGGATGAAATTTGTTGTGATGGGTTAAAATGTAATACTCTAAGTGTAGTGATTTTTGGAGATTTTTTGGTTGCTTAATTTATGAGCTTTTTTTTTCAAGAGCACTTTTAGACTAAAATCTTCAAAAAATTTGGTGAAACAATACAACATAAAATGAGGCATAAAGTTTCACAAATCATTCCCTTTCTAATTGGATCACACATGCACGAAGCTAATTTCCCATTAAAAAATTCACTAAAATTTTTTTTCTGCAAAAGTGCATGATGGATGAGAAATCGGAGTTCGATTCTGTACATCATGCAAAATATGCATGGTTGGGCAGTTAAGGGTTAAATTCACCTCACTCATTTTGAGTTCAAAAAGACTGCAAAACTAGTCTATGGTGAGTTGGAGAATAATCTAAAGCAAGGCCCTGCGCCACCACATGGTGTAGAACTTGTGACCTCCCCAATGCTAAAGGAGAGTTCCCACATGCTCCCCCAAGCCAAGAGCCCCAACCATGGAAACTATTCATGAATAATGATTGTCAAAAAATATAATTATAGAGAGGAAACTCGTCTTCAACTCTTCTTCTATTTTCGGTTACCTCAATTGTTGCGGTCCTGTGGCTAGAGGCACACCGGACTATCGCCTCTCCCATATGAACCAATTTCCATTGGAAATTAGATTTGGAGGAGCCCTCTAGGTTGACCACGGGCAACACATCAAAATATTTCTCAAATCAGTCCATTAGGTACATCTTCGAAAATAGCTTTTTGTTCACCTTCCAAGTTTTGTAGTTCAAATTTTGCACTACTAGAGCCTGGAAGTTCAGACGTGCACCCCTTCAGGTCCCTGATGGAAACTGGCACTCTTTCCACTGCCAAATGTACAAAAGACAAGGCACAGTTTCTAAATGTGGTTTTTCTGTAGAAATCCGGAGGGCTCCATATATCTATCGATTTGGCCGTGGCCTGGCCAAAATTGCGTATGATGAGAGAACAGCTAGAGGATGTGATATTAGAGAACGTGATAATGAAGAAGTATTGGGGTAGAGTAAAGATTGACATTGTACACAGTAATTGCCATGAACCTTCCGTGTTCAATGAAAAAAAGTAGCTGATTTCTTTTCTTTTCATTCTGTTATTTTATTAGGTTAAGTTATTTATGAATTTTATTTGTCATTTTCTAACGTATTAAGCCCACAGTCTGTTAGTGGCAAGGTACAGTACTACTATTTTTGAGCCTACAGTATTTGTGCTTTTGGGTGTTTTTTGATCATTTGATATTAATGCAAGCCATAATTTCAGTGCTTCGAGCTACAGGTTTTAATCAATTCAGTGGTAAATTTAAAAACCTCCAACTGACTGAACGGTCCAAAGGTGTCAGTATATTGGTAATCCCTGATGATATTTCTACGGTTCATTTTCTTTGGTTCAGTACAAGAAAATTACATGCTGACGACTCCATGTACAAGAATGGAATCCATTGTAAGGTACTAAGTTTGGGAGGAGTCCTCCTAGTGATGTGATGTATTCGTTGTTGGAGCTCCGTAGCCCGAAACAACACTTACTGTACCCGGTCGGTCAGGGTTGGCACATTATGCCAAATAACTTATTATTTTTTCCAAACGATGCAGAGATTCTCTTAGATTCTAAATATATATTCTCTAAGATTCTCTTCTTCACCATAGGTTTTTGGGAAAATAATTTCCTAAAGATTTGGGCCCCTCTTTTTATAATCATTTTCTGCGGACCCTGACGGCCTGGCACCGTAATTAGGAGACTAGTTCACCATCAAGGCTCACATGGAATCAACCCCAGCAAACCCCTTCCAGCATCTTATCTGTTGTACTGTACAGTACAGTACACTGCTACACTGCTATACTAGTGTCACCAACAATGCGTGTAAAGATGGTCATGTCTGTTTGTGTAAAAATAAAGTTTGGACAGCAGATGCAGCCAAAAACATTTCTGGCAAATTTTCGTCAGAATAATACAGAAATTCGCAAAGTCCCTGGAGTGCCTTGGGGATTAACCCCTTTAGGATGTTCTCAGAATGGCATACGAGAGTTATTCCTGGGTATTCTGAAGATAATTGATGTACAGTCACCATTTAGTAACCCACAGCCACATCTTTTTGAGGTAGATGTTTTTACATAGTGAACACTTGCAAGTGTGCTACACAATTTCACAATCGAAAGTGGATTTGAAAGATCTATGCTCTGGTAAGAAATTTGTGAATGCCGATGGATGATGGGCCCCAAGTATACTAAGTTTGTATTGTATAAAGCTGGAGAAGAAGTAAAACAAGCGGGCTCGTAATCCTTGTATGATGTTGTAATACGTATAATGTGCCACTTGCGTAGGCACAGAATCTTCAATATGACTAAAAAAAAATCTCCAAAAATCTTAAAATATTACCGGAGTCCATGCCCAAAAAATTGTAGAAACCATAATCCTTGAATACTTTCACCATCAGGCACTAAATCCTCAAATACAGAAAACGTAAACCAATTCTGGCTGCAACATCCTAAAGGGGTTAATCCTCATGTGAAATGAAATGAAAATGAAAAAAAAAAAAACGAAGTCCTCGATCACTCACCCACAATTGCACTCTTCATTCTATATTTTATAGATATTTGCAAAGTCTTTGTCACAAGTTCAAGAGAGCAAGGTGCAAACCTTGACGGTGGTAGTATTCCGATCGTGTGGTTTAATTTCGAACGGGTGTCAGTGCCTTCTCTAGTGGTGCACTTTGACATAGCACCAAACCCAGTCACCCGAGTTTGCCTTTCGGAAATAAAACTCATCTGGTTTTTTATTTTGGAACCCGACACTCCCTACTTTTCTTGTCTTGAAGGCCAAAATCTCGACTGACACAATACCGGAACCCACACATTTCATGACTTTACAAATTTCTCTAATGTCACCTGATTTTTGGAGTGGTTATTTTTAATGGACTAAAAAGGGATGGAATTGCCAAATTCCTCTCAAAAAATTTCTAAAATCACCAATATTTGAATGAAAGTGCCTTGTAAAAACACCACCTTTGTAAATTAGAGAAGCATGCCCAAGAAGACCCACAACTAGCCTAGTTCATCATGTTACTCGTGTGGGGTCTTTTGGTGAGTCTTTTGGCTAGTGTACACGGGCGGTGTCTCTACTAGTGTTTTATGAACAAATATATATCTGTATGATTCTATCCATTTTTTCCCTTCCTGGGTACATTCCAAGGTGTGTGTCTCACTCTACTAATGGAAAATCAAAAAAATTGGTTGAGCAGATCCTTAAAAAAATTCTCAGAATGCAAGGGTGCCAATATTTTTTGCTCAGTCTCAAAGGATAAGGTAGGATGTCCATAAACCAATAATGCCCATTACCGAGATCTAGATTGTGTGTAAAACGGTGAAGGGCTAACTTGGAAGCCAAAATTCCAACTCAAAATAGTGAGTAATGCCTTGTCACATAATTAGTGGAAGTTTTGTTGGAATCTTTCACGGTTTAAGGCAGAATAAATCCTTGGTTTTCTGCATTCTATTACTTGGTATTACAGACACATGTGTTTGGTTTCCAAGAAGTTGTAGCACGACTAGGGGGGTTGCACACTCTTTCTACTTTGGAAATTTTGTAATAAATTTTTTATTAGGTATTTTCACACAAAGACACTGCCATTATTCGACTTCCCTTCCCCTCTGTCTCGGAAAATTCATTCCTCACTCACACAAGATTTCTGAAATGCAAAAAACCTGACATATCATCTAGGTTTATAGACTGTACTCCTAATGACAGTAACTCGTAATGATCCTCAACTGCAAGCAAGCACTAGTAGAAAAGGTGGCACTGCCGAGGGAAGTGTCCAGGCAAGTAGTGCCTAATTCCACGCATGCATAGTGATTTTACCTGGACATTTCTCTGGGAGCGCCACCTTTTCTACTAATGAAGGCATTTTGGTGTGCAGATTCCCCTGGTTTGCCAAGATGATTGAGATATCAATGGCTTCGCACTGCGATGGGGAGTTAGTGGACCCTATGGATTGTGAGGAACCATGTGATCTTCAATGGTATCCAGTGACCTAGCTATGGCCAAGCGACACCGGAAGATTTGGTTAGTTTAGTTAACTATGGTAGAGTTGCGTCACTACTAGAAATCCTGACCGTAAAGAGCAAAGAAAAGACCCACAAGAAAACCCCACATGACGAACTAGACTAGTTGTGGGTTTTTACTAGTGTGTGGAATATGAATAAGAACAATCCGAAGCTTAGCAACTCATTTCAAAAAGCTTGGTGTAAGAACATGGTGATTGTGATTAATCGTGAATGACTGTAATATAATAATGCAAACATGAAAGTTTAGATAACTTGACTTGTGTGTGTTTAGATTCATAATTTTTCACTTGGCAAAGAATGTCAAGTCAAGAGACCAGCCCCATCTAAATACCCCAAACCCTCGTTGAACTTATCAAGGAGGCAACTCCAAAATATGCAAAGTATAAGGAGATGTTAGCACAAGGCGATCAACGAGAAAATCGAAAATTGGACACTCATGACATAAGGTTCTTTAGCCCATGCACTGCTCACCTTCGAATTAGGTCATATTTTGTTAAGAAATAGCATTCAATATTTGGGAATAAGGGATTTTGTCGGAGAACTTGACCTTAACATTGGGTGAGCAAGGAGTTTGGGTGAGTATAGTTATTCCATTTTTACAATATTATAAGGTCGGCCATGCACAATACCAAATGAGGAGAAGGGTGTGATCCCCAACTAGCTAAAGAACCTTATGGATAAAACAAAGAAGGGGGCACAATAGGTTATGTCCCTCACCAATTATGTTCCAAAGTAGCAAGTTCGCCAAAAAATAATTCAAAAAATAAAAAACATAAAAACTGGAAATTATGAGGACAAAAGAACAAAAATAAAATAAATTATTTTGAGATATTTTCTATTTTAAAGCTATTTTGGGCCATGTTAGACCATTTTTAATCATTTTTTTCTCAGAAACGAAAATCAAGAATTTCATTTTTTGAGGAACTAATCTTATTTTTCAAAAAATATTAACTATTCGTTTGCGGGGTGGCGACCCTGCTATGGTACTACGGTACTCCATAATTTGCATTGAAGTTGAGATGAAAAGTCTGAGGGATGAAGTATCAGATTTTCTTTGATCCTGAAATGCTGCTTCTGCATCCATATTCTGGTGGAACTACAATAAGTTTTGTACATTCTTTTTGCATGTTACATGTAGACTCTTACTTTGAGATCAACCACTTATTGCATGCAGATATGAAAAAACAGAACTCTGGAGCCAAATTGCGAGGCCCTTTTCTAAACAGTGATGTCCACTTACAAATCATGTTGTTCAGATTTAATATTTCATGGATGATGGTCCGGATTTGCTCCCACACATTTTGATTTTTAAATTTTTTCGGTACAAATGGAACACTTTTTATTCCAATGCAAAAGCTCCCACATTCTTGTGTATCATACTTGTTATTCTTCTCAAAAGTG
This sequence comes from Pohlia nutans, assembly GCA_022496805.1. Taxonomy (NCBI): domain Eukaryota; kingdom Viridiplantae; phylum Streptophyta; class Bryopsida; order Bryales; family Mniaceae; genus Pohlia; species Pohlia nutans. Next base: position 4,531,519 of record CM040105.1, read on the forward strand.
CTTCCAAGTGGACTACTAAATTTATGTGCACTAGGGAACTGAATTCCAAGCAAAAGCATTCATGCAGAAAAGGCCACAAATATTGTAGCCTGTTTCTAAAGTCAACAGTGGTTGAACATATAGAATATGATTCCTAAGAGTATCAAGTCACTAATTTTAGTCACTACCAAGAACCATGATGTTGGATGGAAGTCATAGGAATGGCTCACTCATGGCTACAGAGACTGCAATTTTATTTTTTTTAAATTGCAAATTACCTGATTTCGATAGTGGCTATTTTTATACTAAGGAAAAAGGGCTAAAAAGTGGATGAAATTGTCAAAGTCTTCTTAACCCCTAACTGCCTAAGCGTCCATTTTTTGGACGATGTACAGATTTCATCCATAATTTCTCATCCGTCATGCATTTTTTGCAGTGTGGAATTTTTACTGTAGATTCTATGGGAAGTTAACTTCATGCATATGTGATCAAATTAGAAAGGAGATGATTTGTGAAATTTTTATGCCTCATTTCATGTTGTAGTGATTCACCCAAAATTTTGAAGATTTCAGTGTAAAAGTGCTCTAAAAAAAGTCAACTCATAAAATTAAGCAACCAAAAAATCTCCAAAAATCACTACACTTAGAGTATTACATTTCAACCAATCACAAAGAATTTCATCTATAGATTGTCAATATCTTATTCGTAATTGAATTACAAAATAATTTTTAATTTCACGTTTCAAATTTTATACAAAATTATTGGTAATAGCAATCATAGATCTAACCGTATGGATAGAATCTAAAATTCATAACGTACAACCTTTATTCATATATCAAGTTCAAAATATCCCTCTAGGTTGCATTTTATAATCCATCTTTGCAAAACTGCCGAATTTGAAGAGGGCTTTAGGCATTTAGGGGTTAAAAAAGTAATACTAAATTTTCATTATTTGGATGAAAGTTCTTTATAATAGATATTTTATTGATGATCATATCTATATGGATGATTCTATCCATTCTTTCCTCATCAGGTTACATTCAAGGGTGTGTGTCGCCCTACCAATGGCAAAACAAAAAATTGGTTGTTTTAACGTCTCAGTTAGTGGTTGGATTGACCATAATATGGTTTCAGTTCTCAATTTTGGATGGAGCCTTTGTGATTTAAAAAATAAGAATTATTCATTTAAAAATTATATAAAGTTTCATTACTTTTTCAATGACATCAAATTCAAGCCCGTTATGAGCTTAGATGCATTCACTAACGAAGAAAATGTTATGAAAATATAAAGTTTTGTAGTCCCTTGCCTTATAGGAAGTGGGTGGGTTGATTTTAAGAAATCTTTAATCCAAATCCAACAAATGAATCAATGGTGAACAACAAGATCACCTAAACAACAAATGAATCTATGACTACAATTCCCAAATTGTGTATGAGTACTTCTAATCTTGTTTATTCACAAAAACTTGTTCTCATAGAAATATTATGTGTGTTCAGCAATAAGTGTCTTCTTTCATGTTTATGACCACATTAACACGTCATTCAGCCTAATTGAGGATAGAAAGTAACTTATAGTATCAATTTCAAAATAAAAATCTTTTTAAATTAATGTCACTTGGTGAATTAATTGAGAAGCTTGTTTCAAGGACAGATGCATTGGTGTATATGAGGATAAAATTGTTGAGTAATAGTTTGGTTATTCAGTGTTAGCATTATATATATTTTCATGTTGTTATTATTGGGATTTGAAAAGGATTCCAATGCACTAAAGAATGGGCATTGTTTGGATTCCATATGCAAAGGTTACTAAATTGCTCAAAATCTGAACTACTATAATACATGTAATGGATAGATGTACTACATTGTGATATGGTCGACATTAGACACTTTTTTGGAGATGCAATACTTATACCATTGTAGGCCTTTATTGCTAGAAGAACAATGTACTTTGAATTTTTTATTTTTTTATTTTTTCATTGTATATCATACAAGTTCTACTTAATAATGATGCTTTCACCCTTGCATTTCCGACTCAGGGAGTGCACTATTCAATAAAGTCAAAAATCACGTGCGTGCATCCCCCTTATTAAAACACCCCAGTATACATTTTATTTTTGGCTAAAATCAAGCAATATATGTACAAATCTCAAAGCCTCAAAATACATTTCCATATGTACACAAGGGCTAAAAATGAGGAATTTAACTCCAAGCCCCATGTATATCTACTTTCCGCTCGATTGAAATGTCCTCCATACGTACATTTTGTACATGCTTGTTTCAAATAATACCCTTGTTGTGCACGCACGTGTATAATTACAGTACTTGAAGAGTGCACTCCCTGGGATTTCCGATGTGAGGTATTGAATAAAAAACCTCAAATGACCCACATAAAAACTTCATAACGCCTACCATTTTAGCAACTTTAATTCCTATATATAATAGTATAATTTAATGATCAACAATATGGAATGATTTAGAGATTTTGAGTATGAATCCACATTTACCATACATCAAGATATTTTGATTACTTCTAGGCAAACAATGTTCCCCTTATTTGTGCTCATCATTTTTTTTAAATCACATTTAGAAAGCCAAAAGGACAAAAATTTTGAGGCGTGGAAGGCTTAGAACCCCTCCCCATGAGGCACTCGGCCCTGTCCTCACTAAAATAAACGACAAGTTGAATGTTCAATCTCTTCTAATAAAAGTGAGAGCAGGTCCAGTGAAAGACATTGGCTATGGTTTGAAGAAGCTACAAACCCGTTCAACCCATCAAACGCCCACTCCTCTAATCTAAAAATAAGAACCAAACCAAGATTGTTCTTTATGAAGCCCAGCTTGTGAGAGCGAGCACATGGTCTTCATGCGGATCCGCCCATGATGCATTAGGGATTAACATATAATGTTGGAATTATCAATATTCAAGACATCCCTTTCAGTAATTTAAAATTTTCCAAAACCATACGAGGTGTAAAGCAAAGTTTGACAAATATATGTTGAATATTTTATTGGTTCTGTCCTTTGGACAGAGACTATGGCATCGACTAGCGCAGTCCCACATCGATTTTGATTTATGAACTGGAGTTTCTAATTTCTATCTACAACCGCATTCACACTACACACAAATTGGAGGGTATTGGGGTATGGGTATCAGGCATTAGGTCCGGGTATGGAATAACTTCTTGGCCATCGCATTGCTTCGTTGTTATGTCAGTGCTTCTTTGTCATCCCAATCTTTATATCTATCATTTTGGTTCGTTTCGTTTCTACGCATGATTATCACCATTGCTATGATCACGAGGCAATTTGAGGGTGCATTTTAGGTTTCGAGAGGATTCAATTTCATGACGTATTTTAGGTTTCCGGCGGTAGGGGGGGTCCGACCGGTCGAAGGGGGGTGGGTGGGTGGGTGTGTCCGACTAGTCTGCCTGTCCAAAAAACCTTAATCGGTTTACACCGTAGAGGAGCAGCCGTATTGGGATTCCGTGAAGGGTATCAAGTAACGCCTACTTGACGGACACCAGGGATACTTACATGACAGTGGAAGGTCTGTTTCTTAATCTAGGACTCCAACTAATAGAAGATTTTAAACTATTGCTAATGTATGTTGTGGTATAGAACTCAAAGTTCAAGTCATGCTTATATACATTGTGGGTTTTCCAGTTTTGTAATTGCTGAAAATTAATTCACATCCTTGACCAACTTTTATAAATCTACGTAACAATCATGTTCAAAATTCCGTTTTAGAACTTGGTTGAAAATGTCCAAAGGTATTGAAAGAGGTTTTCAAGCTTTGCTTCATAAATAGGTTGTCGCCTAGAGTGCAGGTTATAATATAAGTATCCTTGTCTTTTTGTGTGACCATTTGAAGTAGATGAAACTATTTACATAGGATTGTGATTCTTAGAAGATTGTGCCTACAAACGTGGACTTAGTGGATATTGCCAGTAGTCAAAGGTGCAAATCAAGAAGAGGTAAACAATCCACACAATTGAAAATGTTCTCATGATTGTTTGATTGTATTTGGCTAACCCTGATATCACCTCATACTTGATGACGATAGTATAGAAACCGTGAATTTTCATTTGGACACAGTTCAATTTGGGAAGCATTTCGTTGCTTAGTGGATCATATGTACATTTTTTAGGTCTTAGTTGACTTATTTTGTTCAAGATACTTTTTTCATCCTATTTTCTCAAACTAAGTCTTTCATGTTGGACATTTGCAGGTATATTTGTATATTTGAATATATATATATATATATATATATATATATATATTTGTACAATTCGTGGAAAAAATTGTATTTTGAAGATCGATGAATTGGATATCTATCAAAACCGATTTACCAACCTCCCTTATAGCTTAAATATTACACAAAAAGATGATCAAATGAATAGTTTATAACCTTAAATTCTTAACCCCTTACGTTCAGATCCACCACCGATTTTAAAGATGTGTTATGAAATGTTTGATGAATCACAAAAATGTAGATATACAAAGAAAGTTGTAAATCTCAATTTGTAGATCACATTTGTACAGTTGGATTTATAAAAATAAAAAAATTCATAGTTTTTAATTATTTTGCAAGGTTATTTTTTGAAATTCATTACAAAAGTCCCAAATTAACAAATTTTTATTAAAAATGTTTATGACGAATTTGGATTAATGTGCATTATGAGATGGTATAACTTTCATTATTTGATTCTACTTATTTTGGAAAATCACTATTAAGGTCTTACTTTTTAACCCCTAAACGCCCTCACCCCTCTCCAGATTTGGATAACTTCAAAGATGTCTCATAAAATGTAACTAAGAAGGATATTTTGAACATGATGTAGGAATAAAAGTTGTACATTATGGATTTTTGATTCTATCCATACAATTAGATCTATGATTGTTGTCACCAATATTTTGTATAAAATTTGGAACTTCAAATTCAAAATTATTTTGTAATTTGATTACGAATAAGATATTGACAATTTGTACATGAAATTTTTGTGATTGGTTGAAATGTAACACTAAAAGTGTTGTGATTTTTCAAGATGTTTTGGTTGCTTAATTTTATGAGTTGACTTTTTTAATAGCACTTTTACACTGAAATCTTCCAAATTTTGGGTGAATCATTACAACATGAAATGAGGTATAAAAATTTCACCAATTGTCTCCTTTCAAATCGGATCACACATGCATGAAGTTAACTTCCCATAAAATATATATTTAAAAATCCACACTGCAAAAAGTCAACGACAGATGAGAAATTTATATTTGATTGTGTACATCTTTCACTTTCTAGATGGTTGGACGTTTAGGGATTAAACTAAGAATGAAACTTGACATAAACCATTTTTTTTATTTAAAAAAAAATCACAATATATTATTTTAAAAATCCAAACCGTACAAATGGTAGTCAACTAACACAAGAACGAAGGAAAATTTGAATGGATGAAAAATTGTATGGGATGAAGTCAAGAGAAGGCTTACAATCTGTTCATCGTCCATTATATGGACATTGGCGCGTCAAAGGGTTAAATGTGCAAAAATAGGTTCAACTATCCTATATATATATATCATGGATAATTTAGAGGACAAACTTTAACGTATGAAACATGGTATAAAACTATTTATTATAAATATAAATTTATTTAAATTAAATTCTTTTCAAATTTTTATTCTATTACAGGTATATAAACTGTATGAGTTTGTTAATGTTATGAATGGGACAGAGCCTCATGGTTGCACCTTTTTTGTTTTGTTTTAAAAAATGATGTTCAACAACTGAAACATTTATGAATAACCTCCAAGATTCTCTTTTTCACTACACAAAACAAATTGGAAAATGAATTTCCCAAAAAATTTGATATTTATTTTTGAAAATATTTTCTGCTGACCCTGCCCTCCACCTACAGTAGAAAGTATACCGGTAGTGTGGATTTTGTATCAACCTCACAAATTACAATTATGATGGGTATTATTGCTCATCATCTGAGACCATAATAAGAAACTCATGTATCATGCTGCAGTGCTGTGGTTGGATGAATACCCCGATTGTTCTGCTGTTGAAATCTCCAACAAAAACAAATTACAAAAACAAAAACAAATACAGAAAAAAAAGAAGAAGAAGCAAGACTACAAATACTGTTGTTGACACTAGCCCTTTAGCGCGCCAGAGTCCATATATTGAACGACGAACAGATTAAAGCTGTTTGATTTCCATCCAAAGTGGACAGTTTTCATCCACAATTTTTTGGGGGGTTCTTGTGTAAGTTGACTATCCTTTGTATGGTGTGGATCTTCAAAATAGGTTATCATGATTTTTGGAAAAATAACACAATTGGTTTATGTCAAGTTTCATTCTTAGTTCAAAAAGTGAGACATTAGACATGATTTTCCAAAATAAGTAGGATCAAATAATGAAAACCATACCATCGCGTAGTGCATGTTATTCCAATTTCATTCCAATATTTTTCAATTTTTTTGTGTCAATTCGAGATTTTAATTGAATTTCAAGAGAAAACCTTGCAAAATTATTTTAAAATTATTAATAAAAAATATGATACATCTAACCCTACATATGTGATCTTCACATTGGCATTTACAAATTTTCTTTGTACATCAACTCCATTTTTGGTTTCCATCAAACATTTTATAACACTTCTTTGAAAACAATGTTGAATTGGGACGTTAAAGGGCTAGACACCAATTGGACTTCATCAGACTTTCCTTTCGGACATACTTATTTATTGAAAAAAAACCCAACAACCTGAAGTTGCCACAATTGACCACTGATTATAGGTATTAGTGTGTGGGCAATTAGTACAGTTAACCTAAAAGCGTGTCTCAAAGTGGAAACTCACCTTAGACTCATTTTGAGTTCAAAAAGATTGCAAAATTAGTTTATGGTGATAATCCTTCGCGAGGCCATGCGCCATTTTTGGACACGGAACTCATGACCTCTCCCATACTAGAGGAGAGTTCCTACAAGGAGTTAAGAGATTATTCAAGCCCCTGTCTAGGGGACTATTTGTGAACAATGCTTGTCAGAAATTGTAATTATAGAGAGCAAACTCCACTTGAACTCCACTCATGCACCAATTTTGTTTTTGGATAACTCTAGTGTCACAAGAAATTAGTGTGTGTGGTAGGGCATTTTTTTTGGGCGAAATTTCGCTAGATTGCGGTAGAAAAAAATAATCTAGCTAAAAAATGGCCAATTAACATGAAGTTTTTAGCTGGAAAACTTCAAATTCAGAAAATATTTTGGATGAAATCGCCAAATTGTGGATGAAAATAATACAAATTTATATGTGATATCTTCTAATGTGATATTTTCTATTTAATATGTGGATGAAATGTTGAAATATGGAGCATTACTATAACATTTTATATCGCCACTTTGGCACTTCATGAAAAATGAAAAAAAATGATGTGGTGTGTGACACTATTTGTAAACTTTGAAATTGGTTGACTTGTTTTAATTATTTGTTCTAATAATTAGAAAATAGAGTTTTAGAGATGAATTTGAAATTTAGCACTTAAAGAATATGTTGGTTTTTAAAAAGAGTTCTCACATACATGCTTGCATACCAATTTTAGACTTCATATTTTGTAGACTTGGATGAAAAATTCTTTTTATGTATGATTTCAAATACAAAAATATATTTCTTTAATTTTTTTTTTGAAATCCTTTCATATTCATATATAACAAACACACACTAATTTTGATACAAAGAGGGGTTAAAGACATGAATTAATGGCAATTAGCGTTACATACTAAAAATTTCAATCCTTGTAAATTCCAAATGATTGAAATTAGTGTGTGTCCTTGCAATTAGTATCACACACACTAATAGGCATAATCCAGGTAGATTATTGAATTTTATAATTTTGTTAATTTTTTTTTCGTCAATTTAGAATTAAAATGATAAGATAAATCTAAATTTAAATTAGCTTGGATTACATATATAAAACAATCCATTTAATACACTTAGAACACAAAATCATTGTAATTTAAACAAAACTTATAGATTTATGAATGGTTAAATTTTTGTTGTCTTTTATTAAAATCAAGTTTGTCACGTGATGTTGCATCGACACATTGGATGGATGTATTTTTATAGACTACATTAGTTAATGTAGTCTATGTTGAGTCTAAGGAGTTTTCATTCATTTATTAATAATGCTTCATCCAATTAGGGTTTAGGAGAATTACGTGGATAAACTCCCTTGGCTTGACATTCTTTGTTTGTATATTTAACCCTATTTTAAAAAAAATCAAAATTAGATTTTTGATGTTTTGGATAGGTTATGAGAATTTTTTTATTTTTATTTTTATTTCTTCATATTATTTTGAGTCGTCATTCCCATCACCTTTCCGGTAACACTAAAGTTGTTGAATCCCAAGTTTGAACAGGGTTGAGTTTTGAAATCAAGACCCCCTCTTTTCACTAATAAAATGTTTTGTAGTTTGCTTATACTCACACATCTATGGGTGAAAATTGAGTCATGTATATTCGACTTGATTTAAAAGAAATTTCCAAATTCTTTTTTAAAAAATAACCTAAGTTTGGTGTGATTTTGAGTCAAAACTTCACCCTAAAACAAGCCTTCAAGAAAAACAACTCTAGTATTTGAACTTTATAATCTCTTAAATCCTATGGAATTAAGGTTTAGATTTATTGAGGTTAAGCCTTAAAAGACATAATTCACACCCAAAATCTCTTTTGAACTCCGTTTTAAGCATGATTCTCTGTTTAATTTACTTTGTTTCTATTCTAAAAAGTATAGATCCCTTAAAGATGCTCAATTTGGCATTTAAAAAACCCCATTTAGTGCAATGGAGTAGAAGTTATGAGCAAGATTCTCCCAAAATACTATCAAGCCCATGGAGCTTGCATTATCTTTTAACTCCTTAAGGACTAGGAAAACACATCGTGTCCAAGAATAATTTCATTGCTTTAGTAACTTATTTGGATTTCATAATTTTGATTCAATGTGAACTAGAGAATTTTAAATGTCCGTTATGAGAACACAAAAATCCTTCAAGATGTGCAATTTCGATGATGGATGTGCTGGGAAAAAAATAAACCGTCAACGCATGAAAATTTGGGACATGGTAGTTAGGGAGATTGATGACTTGGAGGACATTTTGACACTAGGGCGTCAGATTTGACAATAAAAAAAACGTGTACAATATGTAAAACATTTGCCATTATTGCATCATTAACACCTTGATTAATCCTGCGATTAACACTACATAATAATCACAAAAATGTTTAGATGTATTTAAAATGGAATCTTTTGAAAATCTTTAAAATATTTTCTACATAATTTATAGTATTTAGAATGTTTTGAAAATTTCCAAAACTCTTTTTGAAATCTTTACACATTTTATGCAATATAACAATTAATTATAATCACAAACATTGGCTTAGCGAGTCACCAACAAGTCACTTCACATAAGCATAAATTCACATCTTTTGTATGCTTCTGAAATTTCAAATGTTAACCCCTAAAATCCCGAGGGGTATTGGACAAAGAATATAGATGTGTTATAATATGTGCCTTCTATATGTTTGATGAAGTTTGGTTCAACATACAAAATGTAGGGCATCATCTCTACAAATTATCCATATAGCCAAACTACCAAAAAAAACTTCAGATATTTTTTTAATGAATTTAAAAGCATTAACCTTTGGAAAATTGTATAAATTATAATTTTTAGTTTTAGACTTTAAAATTTAGCATGATCAGTTAAAATTGGTTTCTCTGCTGTAAACTTCAGAAAAGCAAAAAAAATGATGGAGGGAACATCATTACTTTCTACAAATAGCAAATTTTCTAACATTAAGACAATTGATGTGATTCACTTTGAAAAATTCTCCCCAATGGAGTTTAATTCAGATTGACATAATTCAATTTGCATTGGAAAGTAAGCTTGATGTAGTATTTTAGTTCTATTTTTTTTTTGCAAAACTTAATTTTTTAGTTTCGAGCAGACTGTTAAAAATAGGTAGCGACCAAAAAATGGTCTTTTGGAAGCTTAGGGGTTAATCATGGTTCTAGAATTTATAAGAATGTTTGCAGTGAATGACTTGCTGATTTTGTTCAAAAATTTCAGAAAAAAATTCATGATCAAACCTTATAATTATGTAATTTATACATTAGATTGTCGTAAAAATTGGTATACAATTTCACTACTAGGTCTTCTTTGAGCTTCAACAATGAATTTTTCTACATAAACACCAATTGAGAAGTACACTGTGTTATTCAAAGCATCACAAGAAGTGACAAAATTTTAGGGGTGAGCATGGTTCTTTAAGGGTTAACAGTTAACAATAAAGAATGTAAAATCAAGATCCTATGGTTAATCTCCTATCTTTAACCCCTAAACGTCCTAACTCCTCTCTAGATTAGGTAGTTTTACAAAGATGCATTATAAAATGCAACTAAGAGGGATATTTTGAACTTAATGTATGAATAAAATTTGTACATTATGAATTTTAGATTCTACCAAACGGTTAGATCTGCAATTGCTATTAATCACCAATATTTTTCTATAAAATTTGAAACTTAAAATTCAAAATTCTTTTGTAATTTGATTACAAATAAGATATTGAAAAGCGGTAAATGAAATTTGTTTTGATGGGTTGAAATGTAATACTCTAAGTGTAGTGATTTTTGGAGATTTTTTGGTTGCTTAGTTTTATGAATTGACTTTTTCAAAAGCTCATTTAGACTAAAATCTTCAAATTTTTTGGTGAATCATTACAACATAAAATGAGGTATAAATATTTCATAAATCATCCCCTTTCTAATTGAATCACACATGCATGAAGCTAACTTTCCACAAAATCTTTAGTAAAAAATTCACTCTGCCAAAAGTCAATGACGAATGAGAAAAAAAAATTTGTTTCTATACATTGTCCACTTTTTGGATTGTTGGATGTTTAGAGGTCAAGGAATTGTTTTTGTGAAAGTTGAATTTCTCTCACTATAGTTTTGCTCTAAAAACCAAAGGTATTTTAGAGGTTAAATTATGTAAAATAATAATTAAAATTCTAGTCTTAGATTATCTCCATGAGTACCTTCAAATTTTAAATATTAGCCATGATATTATTATATCAAAATGATTGAAATAAGAAAATAGAGAAAGCAAAAAATTTGGTTTAAACATCAGTGTGGCCATCAAACAACCTATAGTAGACCTCGTAGTAGACATGCCAATGACTGCACATTTCACCACACAATTCCAATAGAAATGTAAGGTATCGCCAATCATCACAGGCCGTGTGGTGAGGGGCTCCAAGTAAATTTTCATTAAAAATCATACCTAATGTGTTTGACGTGCAATAAAAGTTGTTGTACAAAACATTTTTGATTGTGTTTTTTCAAGGTGAATCCCAACTTGACATACCACAATCTTTCAAAATTTGACATGGTGTAAGTTTCTACATTGTCATGGAGAAGGATTTGAATATTGCCTATGCGGTCATTGGCATGTCTACCTTTTATAATTGTGCACAACAAAACATGCCATGTACTGGTTGATTAGAAGAGTGCATGTGGAAGATCAAAGCATTATTTAACCCCTAAACGTCCAACTGTCCAGAAAGTAAACGATGTACAAAATTAAACACAATTTTTTCATCCATCATTGACTTTTGCAGTGTGGATTTTTTACTATATATTTTATGGAAAGTTAGCTTCATGCATGTATGATCCAATTAGAAAGGGGATGATTTGTGAAAATTTTATGCCTCATTTCATGCTGTATGATTCACCCACAATTTTGAAGATTCAAGTGTCAAAGTGCTTTTAAAAAATTCAACTCATAAAATTAAGCAACAAAAAACTCTCCAAAAAACACTACACTCAGAGTATTACATTTCAACCAATCACAACAAATTTCATGTACAAATTGTGAATATCTTATTTGTAATCAAATTACAAAAGAATTTTCAATTTCAAGTTTCAAATTTTATACAAAATATTGGTGATAGCAACCGCAGATCTAACCATATGAATAGAATCTAAAATTGATAATGTACAACTTTTATTCATACATCAAGTTCAAAATATCCCTTTGGTTTGCATTTTTTGATGCATTTTTTAAAAACTACCAAATTTGAAGAGGAGTGAAGACGATTAGTTGTAATATAATTAGTATTACCATGCACTTTGAATCAAACCTTTCAAAAAAATATAAAAAATAATGTATGTTAGTACTTTTCAATTATGAAATAAATTCTATATATTATTAAAAATAAAAACATTGCAATTTTAGAGACTACAATGAGTGTATTCAAAACTCATAAATTCTACTATATGTAAGGCACAAATTTTGTGTAAAGATTAAAACTTTGAAATGATTTTTATATAGTTTGGATTAAAGTTATTCACCAAATTTAACTGGTTAAGAATTCTAGTTTATAAGGTTTCATGTTGCAAGTCAATTCCTTGAGTGTCTTCAGCTATATAATGGTAGGATTGGTTATACAATTGCAATCATCTCCACATTGGTATGGTGAATTAACCTCATAATTTAAATATATGTACATGATATCAAATATCATCCATCTCTATGGTCATTTCTACAGTTCCGAAAATAATGAAAATTGCAATAAAATTTAAGTGTAATTGATATATATAGGAGGAGATGAGTTAAAATACATGTTTGTATAATTATTATTTTTAGCATCTTTTAGTTATCAATGAATATCATTTGAAGCTATACAAGATTCTATATTAATTAATCATTTTTGGTTACTAATGAACATTATTACAGGTTGAAGGGGGTATGGGATACTATAACATCACTTTGGTATTTGGATTAGTTGTTGGTTTTTAGAAGGCTGGAGATAGAAGAAATACGCATGCCCCCTCAATGAAACAACTCGAAACAAATTTAAGCTATTTGAAACCTCCATTAACCCCTAACCGTCCCGACGTTCATATTTTGGACGTTTTTGGGGGACATTCACCTTCGAAGAGCTGTAACTTTTGCAAAACGTGTTCAATTTTAATGAAATTTTGGGAAAGCAAACTAGATGATGTATGGAATGTGTGGTAAAAATTTCAGATCAATCCGAGATGAATTAAATTTTCGGTGATCATTTGAAAGTAGGTATCTTTTTTTTGGACAGTTTCTGTGAATTTTGATGGCAGCAACTTCGGGGGCTTGTATCTCCTTCATCCCAAGTCCGTTTTCAATAATAAAAAAAAATGTTGGGTTGAATTCCCCTTGAAGTCTAGTTATCATGGTAAAATTTTCATGTCAATCCACGTTGTTATGAATGTTTGGAAGTCATTTTAGTGCACGGGTCTAGTTTGGACACTTTTTGCTTTTTGGTTCAAATGGGTCACTTTTTGGTCTACTTTTTGACATTGCAAGGCCATTTTAGGGGGATTTCTCTAGAACCCCCGGTGGTCTTGAATGAATGGGGACAAAAGTGCCCCCTATTTTTGTCCGGTTAAGGCCCCACCTAAAAAAACAACCCCCTCTATGAGCACTTTGACCGGTTGCCTGGTCAAAATGACATATAGCCGGCCGAGGGGTGAGTGCTAGATACTCCAAGCAATGGACTCTTTTTACCTGGGCAAACATGTGGCACATTACTAGGCTCGAGAATGGCAAAAAACAATGTAATTGGGTCAAAACGGGTGTGTACTTGAAAATTACAGCACACACAAAGGGTTGAAATGAACAATCAACAACCACTAAACCACACACAAACACCTCACTAATCCCCCTAGGCACCACGTGCCCTAATTGGGTTCAATTTAGTGAATAAAACCCTCTATTTAGGGGTTTGACACTTAAGTATAAAAATTACAGCACATACACATGACCTAAAAATGACCCAAGAATGGTGGGAAGTGCTCCAATTTACCCCAATTTCCCTTAAGTACCTTGGCACTCAAGAAACAGGGTTAAATTGGACAATTGGTGCACTTAAGTACCCCAAATCCATACTAACCCTAAAATTACAGCACCCTAACATAGACTCACAAGGGCATCAAGATTGCATAATTGGGCATATCATTGAGCCCTAAACCCTACAAAAACCACTCCTTGCAATTAACAATACAATCATAGACTAATTAAGAGTTTTGGGAAAATTGGGCAGCGCTTCCGTGTCGTGCCTAAAACCCTAATTTTACTCCTAATTTTCTAAACTTTAATTGTGAATTGGCCCGGTGAAAATTGGGCAGCGCTTCCGCGCTATGACCCTCACCGGACCAAAATTCACCAACAACCACATCAAAAGCAACAACAAGGTTCAAAACACCAACAAATGGCAATAATCACACAAAAAATAATAAAATACACACCAATGTTGTGGGCAACTAAAATCACCAATTTGACCTATTACTATTATTCCTCAACCAATCCAATCATTAACTAGCCTAAATGGGCCAAAAAAATGCACAAGAACGGATAAATAAGGGTAGGGAGGTGATCCCTCCCTAATATCCCGATATCCCTCCCCAATATCACCATGAAGGTGAGACAAGGGAGGTGCGATGGTGGACGCTCGGCGTTGTCTTGATCTCCTTCGCCGCCAAGAACTGCAGGTCGCTCAGCTTCGAGAGTAAGAACCTCACGGCCTTCTGGGTATCCTCCTTGAACGTGCCTTCGCGCTCCCCGGTGCTGCTGCAATTTCCGTCGATGCCGTCGCTCTTGGTTCTCAGCGTCTCCGCCGTCGGTGCTGATCGGGCCGCCGTAGATGCCGTCGCCTTGACCCCTTGCCTTGAGCTCGTGTCCCCGATGCCGCACCTCTCCGCTGCCACAGCTCGTGTTCCCCGCGTGCTTGGCCGTTGTTGCTGGCGATGCTGAACTTGATGTTGCCGGCCAATGCCGCCGTATTCTTCTCGTTCTCCTTCGCTAGCTCCTCCTCGTCACCAGATTAGTCGATCGACTTCTGAACATGCTGTACCCAAGCCCAACGGAACCAGCAAAACTCTTACTACGAGATTTCCCCTCCCTGGTCCAAATTCTACAATTTTATTCTAGTAGCTAGTCAAAAATAATTGCTAAACACCTTCTCCTCAATCCAACAGGGCTCTGCCCCCTCAAGAATCCCTAACAGTCTCAAATCACACAGAATGCAAGAACCTAGATCTAGATCTGTTAAGGCTCCGTCTCCTTCCACACACAAACTAACGGCACAGAAGATAACTAACTAACTGGGGGCCTCAAGCGACAGGGATGGGATTCAAAATCCCACCCCAAGCTACATCCAATACACACAATTCATCCAACGAATTATTATCCACAAATAACCCTAGTCCAATCACTAACTAAACTCTCACTTCATCCATAGAACACTGAGGGTCCTATTCACTCACACCTAATCTACAATAGAAGTTTAAACTATCAACCACATAACAACCAAAATAAACTAATAGATTGAACTAATATACTAAACTAATAAACTAAAGTAATAGCCTAAAAGAATAAATTAAAAGGATAGAATAAATAATAAGCTAAAAGGATAGAATAAATAATAGGCTAAAAGAATAGAATAAATAATAGGCTAGAAAGATAGAATAAATAATAGGCAAAAAGGATAGAGTAAATAATAGGCTAAAAGAATAGAATAAATAATAGGCTAGAAAGATAGAATAAATAATAGGCTAAAAGGATAGAGTAAATGGATAGGATAAAATAATAGAATAAAGTAATAGACCAAAAGAATAGATAAACGAATAGGCTAAAAAGATAAACTAGAATAATAGACTAAATTAGTGAACTCAAATAGTAGACTAAATAATAGACTAAAATAATAGGCAATTACTAAACTAAAATAATAAACCAACAGAGTAGACTAAAATAAACTAATAGAATGGACTAATAGAATAGACTAAAAGAATGGGCTACAAGAATGGACTAAAAGAATAGGCCAAAAGAATAGATAAAAGTAAAAGACCACCATAATAGGCCGGAATAATAGACCAAAGTAATAGACTAAAATAATAGACCAAATGGTACAAACACCAAAAATCCCACGGTTAATTGGTTAAAAATCGACAAACAGCTAAAATTACTCAGACAAAGAAGCATCATAGAAAATGCCAACCAAAACCAAAACCGATTAGCACACCACACGGAAAATTGTCTAATCAGCTAAAACGTTGCGTTTAGACAAATAAATAATGCAAAAGAAATAAAAAACCTTGCGGTAAAGGTTTACCGCTAAAGTGGACTGTCTCGACGGTTCACACCCTCCTCCAATGGCTTTTTATTCCCAAGTAGGTCCCCCTAGGGTAATTTGGGCCCTACGGCTCCAAATTACTAAAAGAAATTGCCAAAAAAAGCACCGAAGGTGCCCAAAATGGAAATTCCAGAAAAGGAGGGGTGGATGAATAGTGCCCGCATTCAAGACCACCGGGGGATTTAGAGACAGGGATTTTAGGGCACGTTAAATTTTTTTCATAAGGCTTTTTTGGTACCGATGTGTTTATATGATGATTTTGAACTACTTTTTAGTTGAAAGTTTTTTCATTTGAGTAATTTTAAAAACGAATTTCACCTCTAACTGTGTTACTAGGAAAATTTCAGCATCCTTTTTTTCCACTACAACACTATGATCTTGCAATCTATATGGCCAAATGACCCCAAAATTGATCCACATGATCTACAACATGTATGTTACAAGATTGTACAGTTGAGATTTCTATACCTCACTTACATTTAGACCTATAACACATCAAAAGCGATGATGATTTTAAGCCCAAAAAAGCTAGGGACGCTTAGGGGTTAAACACACTTTCAAAGCAATAAACACTATTGCTATACAATATGCCGGATGAATCCTCCTACATAAAAGACGAATAGAAAACAACCAATTAATATCAATAGAATAAAAAGAGGGGGTAGTGGTGAAGACCACTATTTATTTTAAACAATTAGTACGATGTCACCACTTGTTTCAGGAAGGTGGGTAGGGGCCAGTTGATTGGTACAACTTTCTTGCCTATGAATAACTCACTAGCAGCATTAAGTCATGTATATCACACTATGACCACATAGTATGATACATAGCCCTTCACCAACCAATTGCAGAACTCATGACTTGGCGATCTTATAGCATACCAAAAACCAACTTATACTCAAACAATTATTCAACCAACAACTTATGATTACTTTTATTAGTTACTAGTTACTAAAGTGTCTATTCTCGGCAGAGGAGAGTAGTTTTGTTCCAATGGCCCTTTGTCCGATGGGCACTGGGTCATTAACATTACAAACATATACTTTATTCACGCCGGCCTTGAAAGAGGCCGGAGTTTCTATCTATCTATCTTGGTTTTTAGAATATTGTTAAACTAAGGAATACACTCAACTCTCTTTAATATTATAAATTCTCAATATATTATAAACACACTTATTAGATTATAAACACCTTTGATTGAACAAATTCCACATGTCAGCACATATGACAAGAGCCCATTTTTGTTGAGGCAAACCAATTTGAGAGGGTTGAGAATATAGTTGATTCTTGGTAACATAAGCCATTTTTTCTATCTCATAAAGTACAACCATACTCAATATTTAAGCATGTGTCAAGTATAAAGTCTTCTTTTTAATTTACATTTTCTTAAAATTTTGAAACTAACCAAAATTCAAACTGAAGATTTGTATAAAAGCGTCTGCAATAGTCGTAAGAGAAGCCGCAAGACCTGTTGGTTTTGGCGGGACGTGGATGATGCTGTTGACAATAGCCTCCACCAATGCCCGGAAACGGGCTTCAACAGACATTTCCCGCCATGGCATTGCATTCAGGGCCCTTGACTACACACGGGGTTAGAACATTGATTGTGATCGAATCTGCAAGGGAATCTACAAATTAGAGTGTTGCCTTCTCACTGCCTGGTCATCCGCCCATAGGACACGCAAAGGGGCCGTTGGTGCAGGTCCTAGCAACCGCTCCTAACCTGGGACTCGTCCCCAAACGACCTACTAGAGAGCACCCGATGCCAGGTTGTGTTTAGATTATTGTTGGTAATGCTCTCACGCCAGTATTTTCACAAGACCTAGCTAGAGCACTTCAAGTATTTCCTATGAATAGTTTGTTGCCAACTCCCACCAATGCATCTAAAGAGAAAATTCTTTTAGGTTCAATCTCAATAGAAATAACAACAAACAATGCATGCAATAAATAAATAAATGCACACTCTATCAATCTCTAAAGGACCAAGAAGCCCAAATTGACCTCTTTTTTCTTTTCTTTTTTTTTTTCCTTTTTATTTATTTATTTTTTTTCTTGTTCAATTTTGTATTCTTTTTTTTACCAACACATGCAATCTTCTTCACTAATTTTGGTGGTATAAAATTTGATCCCATTGGGATAATAATAATAATTTTTGTCACAATATAATCAATTGAACTGATCATTTCAAAACCATGAATCCTTGGTCCTTTAGAAGTTGAGCATTAACTTCATTGAAATACTCGATCAACAAACCAATTGATAGCATGAGAAATACCACAAACAGTTTCAAGCATCACCCATGGAGGCTTACATATTCAATGTGTTTGTAATGCACTAAAGGTTGCACAAAGCATTCCAAAGCTTGTGTTTAGGTTGACTATTAATACTCTCTCCGTTTCATCATAAGAGTCCACTTTTTTGGCGTGTTTTAACTGAACGCTTTTATTGTAAAAAAAAACCATCTCAATATTAAAAAAATGGACTATCTTCAATAATAGTATGTACTTTTTGTGTCACTCTCATTTTTCGCCCCATTTGAAGTGGATAGTGCTCATGTTTGAAGTATAAAACATAGGACAAAAACTAAGAAAAAAATAATGTCAAAAAAGTGGATTCTTATTATGAAACAAAGGGAGTACAAAACAAGGTTCCTGACTACAAGGATGGTTCCACTAGCTCACACATAATTATATGGTCAATTGTGTGTCATGCATGCATGTCAATTATACTTGGAAATATGCTTGAAACATACTAGAGAAAGGGTCGGAAAAGGATGATTCTGCCCAGTAAGCAATTGTAGGGTGAGCATGACCACGCACAGGGCAGAATCAGCCCTTTCCAACACTTTTACTGGCGTTCAAAGTAGTAAAGACATATTCGTGGCTGCCGAATTCTGTGGCAGAATCAGCAGGAAGACCACATTCTATATTTATGGCTGATTCTGCACAGCTTTGCCGATTCTGCACACCAATCCCGCTGACAAGGGCCCAAATATGTCCTTACTACTTTTAACGCATGGTAAACTCGTGCTTTATGTGCTTTCATGTGGTTTTTTTTTAGTAAAACTACCCTAACAAACTCTTCATTCATGCTGATCTTAGGACTCAAGTTATTCTTCTCCTCCTTCCTCAGTTTGCACTATCCCAGCCAAGAGCAGAAGAATTCCTACATCCAGAAACGCAGCATGTCTTCAAATTCTTTAACGCCATGTCATCAAAAAATCAACCATCCCAAGCCAAGACAAAACAGAGCATGAATGATTTTCCCACACAGCAAGACATAATAGGACAACGGAATGCAAAGCAACTCAATGCACCATTGAACTACCTTGTGCAGAATGACAATAAACTTGCAGTAATAGGACTTGTCACAGCATCCAAGAAAATTAGGGTTTTTATAAGCATCACTCTAGGATTGTCACAGCACCCAACAAGTCTCCCAATCCAAACAGCCTCCAGCCTGCCTGGTATCAAAATATTTGAGCGTATTTGAGAACATATTTTCAGAATTATATAGTTAAGCCTGTTCAAAAAATACATAAGATTCTTTAGCAGTTAGTGTCCAGAGTCCTCCCTTTTCAACAGTAGCACTGTAGACGCTTCAACAGTGTCTCACCATCCAACCTCTAGCTAAAAATGAGGTGGACTTGCCCGTGATTCCGAATCCGCTTCAGTGATTTGGGAATTGTGCCTCAGATTCTGAGGTCAACAATAGAAGGGCTAAAGAACCTTAATGCATGTATTCCTATCAAAACACTAATATGTTCAACCCCAACAACAGGCAAAAGGCCAGTCTTGTCTACCTGTTAGCGCACATCCGATGATCCAAACCCGCCCAATATGACGACCTTGCATCACTCATGTTACATTGATTTTCTTCTGAAATAATTATGTTAGGGCAATATCAGAGTATCAGACTGCACTCTAAACAACAAAAGTTTTGCCAAATGTAGACACTAGTAGAAAAGGTGGCTCTCCCTAAGGAGATGCCCAAGCAAAATCACTATGCATTCGTGGAATTGGGCACTACTTGCCTGAACATCTCCCTCAGCAGTGCCACCTTTTCTACTAGTGAGACTGCACAAAATTATTCAAGAAAAAATCTTCACTGTTGGAAGCTGATTTGTAGCAATTGATCCTCGGGCTTTCGAGTGATTAGATGACTAGTATGACAATTACAAGTGACAGGGTGATGGAAACCAAAGCAACAAACACAAGGATTGTTAGTATTGAAGTTTGAGGTGGCCTATACACAAGTTCGGAAATCGTGGAGACGCAATTTCCTCATCACCAGAAACAGCAGAAATCTGATGCTTACCACCAATTTGGAAACAAACACTACAGTAGAATGAGTCTTTTTGCAGTGACCACTGTTCGCTTGGTGAGTGCAACTCGTCACATAAGACAAAGTTGATTTTTGTCTTTTGTGACCAGTTACGCTCACCAAGTGAGAAGTGACCACTGAGAAAAGACTCATTCTGCCGTAGTAAAAAGCCAAGCCTTCTTCTTCAATCAACTGACTACCATCCACAAGTCATGCATGAGACTTTAAAGGACTCATAAAACTTGTTTAACCCCTAAAGGACCACGAGGCCACCACGCGGCTTTTAGAACTAGAAAGTGAGGAAATTCGAGTTGTTGGGTCGTGAATTGTAAGGTGAGCAAAAAAGAGACCCTAGTTCTTTTTGAGAGCTGAATCCGTGGGTACTTCTTGATCAAAATTTCATGACGTGTGCGATTTTGGTGATTTTTTTGAGCTACAAGGAGGCTATTTGGGCGTCACTTGAGACCCTCATATCTTCCTCCTCACACCTCCAAATTATGTGAAATTTTTCGCACATGTTCAAAATGATGATCATTATGCATGGTAAAAATTTCAGAATTTTTGGAGCACTTTTGATCAATCCGATTTTAGCATATGTACAAAATACCCCGAACAAGTTCCATCAATCTTCTCAACGGTGGCATTTTCTCAAAAATTGTGCGATTTTGTTGATAATTTTTTCATACAAAAGCTATGTAAGTCTTCTTTAATTTCAACAGTGCCGATTGTCAAAATTAACCCACACCAATGAGGAATTGAGCTTGTTATAAGAGCTAGTCAAGAAAACAAGAGCTAAGCTAAAAAACCCCCCTGGTCCTTTAGGGGTTAACTCCCTAAGCCATTAGGTAGTCTTATCTAACATATGTTTACATGATTAGAACATGATTCTCCATATCTACATGGTGAGGTTGCCTTATCTAACACTCTGCTATTGGTCCAAGTGTTCCCATGATTTAGTTTTTATTTTTTCATGATATTTTTAGAATTGACAAAACCCCAAAATCTGAATTTATGGTGACAAAAATGACTTGTAGATTCACAACTTCCATATCGTAGGTCCAAAAGTAATGAAAACGAGTGGTTTTTGGTGCATCCCTTCTCGTTGAGTGGAGACAATTCTATGTTAGCCACATAGAGGCAATTCTTGTAGGAAGCTGCAATATGATCACCATATATACTTTTGGAAAAAGACACATGTGCATGAATATCACATGGTCCTTGGTAGTCATGAATAGAAGGAAGACAATTCTCGGTGTTTGATGAATGAATGCAACATTTGCAAATTTGCACAGAAAAAGCAAGGATTTTAAAGCTCACATCTTCCTTATCCACCACCAAATTCACCCTCTGAAAATTAAAAGGAGAATTTGATTCCAAACAATCACTTCATATTTGGAAAAGAAGCAATATATAGCCGGGTGAAAGCACGGTAAACTGAACCATTAAAATCATCCTTAGTGCTGAAATTACAATTTTCTTGGTCAAAGGCCATAAATTACAACTGAAAATTCATTTATTTAAGTTCTAATTTGGTAGAGCCCTCCATAGTTCTACTAAGTACTTCAATCCAAAGTTTCAAATTAAAATATTAAAAAAAGGTTACTAAAAGTAAAGCTTGAAAATAGATGTTTAAAACAAATTTCGGGAGCAAATTTGATGAATTGAATCATGTTCAATATGAATATAAATTATATATTCCATAAGTTCATCGTGCATTCAAGGCCTCCAAAGAAAAAATTCTTGAAAAAATAAATATTCAATGCAATTTCAACATGTTTTATATCTACTTTTCAATTCGGTCAAAACTACTTTTCCAATTTTAACCGCTTTAACATTACTATAACACACTTAAATACTTATTGAACATGATTTTTTCAATTTTTTTGGTTAGACTTTTTAAAAATTGTATTTTTTATTTTATCCACAAAAAATAAAATCACAAAAAATAAAAAATTTATAGATTTTTGGACCCTGCATTGTTGCTTCTTCACAAGGATCACAAGTGGTTCAGTTTACCATGCTTTCACCCAGCCTAAACAAGAGAATGCCCTTCAGAGATGGACTCTACATGGTAGTTGTACTAGTTGGAATATTCTTGTTGGAGGGATGGAGCTTGTTGCTTTCAAGGTGTTGTAATTTAAAGCCATGGTCTTGCATTGGTGGGACACCGTATTTGTGCTTCAAATCAAGAATCCAAATGAAGAACAAATATTCATTCCATGGTTGTGCAATTTCATAAAAGGTGCGAAACCAGAAAAGTCCCTCCATGTTGTGTTTACTTGTCTCATTGTAGATGCAATTGTTAGAATTGGAAGGTGGCCAAAACACCTCTCTACAAGGTCTTGTAGAAGATGCTCCCAAATGGTGTGATTCATCTCATTAGAACCCTTAAAGTGTGGCTTTACTAGATCGAATGGAGAAATGATGATTCTAAGTAGTATCATGAAAACATCGTGAATCTTTATCATAATATGATCTATGTTGCAACAATTCTTCAAGCCCTTCTAAAGAAAATGCTCAAGTAAACAAAAGTAGGTGTTACTAAAAAAAATGAAAAAAAAAGATGAAGTCTTTGAGATTGTATAGCCTACTTATATAGCATCAAATGAGGTGCCTTGATAGGAATCCCTAAATTAAAAATAATTACAAAATGAAACCAAATGTCTTAGTAGTAGCTTTGTTTTTCTAACATTTGTATATAAGAGAAAAGATCATGTAAAAGTTACCTAACTGCTAAATTAGCATCAAGTTAACCATCAGTTTGTTACTAAATTAAGAGAATACAAGAATTTCTATTACTATAGTACATGATCGGCTTTGGCACTAATTATATTATTATAATAAGGGCCGAAATTTTAGGAATTTTTTTCACTTTTTTTCTAAGTTTAGAAAAGAAAATTTTCAAAAAGTACAAGTGTTGAATCTATTTTTAGAAAATTAATTAAATATTCAGCACCGTACTGTTGAATCCAATCGCGTAGTACGGTAGCAACTCAAAAAATCACCTTTTGAGTCATCATGCTATTCTAACCTCACCACAAAATCACCGACTAGTATTGCATTTTAAATTCTTCTGCTACCTAAACAATGCCAACTTATATGTGCCAATAATAAAACTATAATAGTTTTTGGTAGTATGGACGATTATGTACTAATTTAGAAGAAAAACATATGAACACTAAATCTATGCATTTTCTAAGTTTTCCTACAAATGAGGTATTTGTGACTAGAAGTAAGAAGGAAAATTATGATATTTAATTTAATAATAATAAATTTTTTGTGTCAGGATCTATAACTATCCAGATATTCATGGTAGCTAACTTAGGTAATCTTATTGTAGATTGTAATATAGCCTTGTAGAGAGAAGGACGTGGCCAACTTCAAAATATCATAGAACTTGTGGTTTTTTGCACATTGTACGTTTTTGGAACGCATTTTGGTTTTTTGACCTTTATACGGTTGCGTTGTTTTGTCCATATCTTTTGTAAAAATAATTATTTTAAACAAAACTTGTTGGAGGTGGAAGAAGGCTTGATTTCTCAACTTTTGTTGGTTAAACGCAATCCTATTAAACTTCATCTTCTATGTTCAAGGGTGTTCAATTGAACTCCAAAAATCTATGTAAAACACATTTCAAAAGCTTTGCCTAGTCTTGCTACTTCTTAACCCGTACTCTTTGTGGATTAATGTAAATGAACTTGATTACAAATGCAACACCTTCTCTCCACTTGAATTCAAGCATGCCTCCCAACTAAGTAAAAATCTAGTGGAAAGTAACAATTTCTCACTTTTCGGCAATTTTGAATTATAATTTTTATGATATAGTCGGCAAAAGATGTCAATAATTTCCCAAAATTTCATGTATCTATTTTTAGAATTATTTTCTGCCAAACCTCCTAATAAACTACAGTATACACTTTTTTTTGGAAAATGTCTTTTGATGTGAGATGAATTGAAGATTAAAATCAAAATCATTGTCAACCAATTACAAAGGTCCTTATCTAAATGTGAATGTTAAATACATCACTTTTCGATGATGATACATACAAAGATCTTATTTTAGAATTTAGCCCATACAAAGTTCAACTACAATTTCAATAGATGTTCATGGAAATAACTAGTTTAAACGACTTTGAGGTGGCCAAATTTGTAACGAGTTTGAAAAACAAGACCACATTCTAAAACCAAAATGGGATGGACTAGGGAACATGGTGAGAGACGCAAAGCCACCAAGCCAATGCTAAGTGAAATCAAGGTGGGGCAAATCTACATTACCAAGAACTACAAGCATTTGGTAAATAGACGTTGGTATGCATTCTAAATTGGTTATCAAAATACTCTCTTCTCAATTTGTTAATTTGATTTCTAGTTCATTATTAATTTGAAAATTTTTGATCATTTTTCAATCTCTGTATTTGCATTTACAGCCTAAGAAAACAAATTACTCCTATTTGAAAAAAAATCAACTTCATGTTTTTGCCAAAAGAAAAGCTGTCTCAGTACTCAAAAAGTGTATAGGATGTTATAACAGTACCTCTCGAAGGAGTGGCTTTTTTATAAAAAAAAATCATGATAAAATCCAATTTGAATTCAGCAAAGCCATGAACACTGAATTGCACTCATAAGATTTTTTTTGAAACAAAGGACATTTATTCCAAGGCAAAGTACATAACATAATAGAACAGTTCATGAAGTCCCCCTTTTCCATAATTGACAGGTACATGCATCTAGGGTCATTGTCTTCATGAGCATGGCTATGAGCATGGGCAATGTCAATTTCCAACAAGTAAATTACCATGGGGACCTACAAAAAATGGAAGAACTGAAGTTCTAGGCATGGCTCTTGAAGGGAGAACCACCTTTTGCCAATGGTATGACCTGTTGTAGAAGGTGAAAACTGGATCACATTAAAAAAATACTCATTTGATCTACTTCCAAAAAGGGGGGAAATCTTGAACTACTCTATTATGTTATGTAAAGGTACAAACTCATAAGATTTGAATTCTGAGAATTCTAAGAATTCATGATAAAACACAATTGAAAAGTCCCGTTTGAAGTGGACAAGCCTCACGTTTGAAGTATAAAGTATAGGACAATTATTTCGAAATAAAAAATGCCAAAAACTAGGATACAGTAATTCAGCATTTTTGTATTTTTGTTTCACTTTATTTCACATGTCTGGGCAATAATTATCAAAAAAATTAGGCAAGCTTTTTATTAATTAATTTGTGCCGAACCTGCTAGGAAACTACGGTATTTATTTCCTAACAGAGGGAGTATGTTTTTGTCGATACTGCAGCAAATCATCAGTGTGTGATGATACTGTGCCCATTGACATTGCTCTCACCATGGCCAAGAGTATGCGAGGTAGCAAGCAAGTGATGACGATTTTTCACTTCCTTCAACAAGGGAGGCCAATATGAGTTCTAAAACCTCTATTTCAAATACTATATGTGTGATGGCTGTATCATAGCAGAGCACTCACATCATCAAATCCTCTTGAAGACCAAAGAAACCATCTAAGCAGCAAAGTTCATCTCCATCAACAGTGATGAAGTTACAGCAATTGACCATGCATCATGGATCTCTATACAAGCCTACATTGGGTGAGGTTAATTCTGCTATGCAAGTTTGACCACAAGTTTGAACATCAAAAACAGGAACAACGTGCACATAATTCCAGTGAAAGAATCCCTTTATTGAGTTTATACAAAATGGAAGCAAGTTGACCACCATTTTCTGTGCCATGTCGTACCCCAAGGGCCTCCAAAGGCACAGTTTATTGAACAAGCCGAAACTGCAGCATCAGAAGACTACTTTGCAACTATTTATTTACCAAACCTCCAAAAAAAAAGAGTAGCAGCAAAATGTGTATCTACATGAGCAACAAATCTAGTCTTGGCAATCTGTCGTCAAATACAATCCATGCGACCTTGATGAGATCGAGGAGCTGTCTACCACCTACGTGAGTGTGGACCAAACTAAAGGATTTCAAAAAATAATAAGCCTTGAAAGGGTGTCAGTGGTTGTTTTCGTGTTTTTTTTCCTTTTTCCTGATTTGGATCATCTATGAACAGGTGAGATATCTAAATGTTTTACAAGCTCCTGGTGGCTAACCAGTTGGGACTCCCTCCAGTTGGTGTTATTCTTGGTGTTAAAAATTGTACAAATAAATCCTGGGCATTCGTGACAAGATTGTACTTACCCGCGTGTTATTGTTTAGTCACAAGGGACAAACCGAAACCCCATCATTTACACTCGACCTGCATGCACCTTTTTTCACCCTTGAGCTGCACTTCGTTTCATTGGCACGAACACAATTGGCTTCTCCAAGGGCCTCTTCTTGCTGGTTGGAGTAGAAGCGCAACCTTGAGCTGACAAGAGTGCATTCACAACCTGCAAGAGAGTAAGTGCCATTGCAGACTTAGAAACGTCACACAATAATACGTACATTGGCAAATCAACATGCTCACTTCATGAAGAGCTTTCGGTTGTTCCCTTCTTAGGGCCTCTTTACACTAGAGGCGAGAAGCCGTGAGGAGAGAAATTTCAGCCAATGGGAGGCATAGAAACCAAGACGACCAATTTCTCATTGGCTGAAATTTCTCTCCTCACAGCTTCTCACCTCTAGTGTAAAGAGGCCCTTATTGTTGTAAATACAGTAGATGAGTTTATTTATGGAGCTTTTACTTATTACTCATGGTTAGAAAGTCCATATTTAGACATGCTATATTTTCTACTATAGGCTTGTGAGGCTTGTGTATTAACCCCTAAACGTCCCAGCGTCCAGTTTCTGGACGTTTGTTGGTCAAACCCAATTTTGATCTTGAAGATGACTTTTGTTGCTAATACACCCAACTAAGAAAATGAAGTTTATTAAGTCTAGTTTGTACTCCACTTTTCAAATCTTAAAAATTCCAATTATTGAGTATTTTATTGCTTGTGCAAGCTTTGTAGCTCAAGGTTTGAATTACACTACATAGGATGTTCACCTTTCAAATTTCAAAATTTAAATAAAAAATTTCTATGGAAAACATATCATGTGATTCTCCATTGTAATTTGTACCTGCTCCCAAAAAAATATTAATTTTTTAAAGCTTTTTTGTAATAAAAATTATTTTTTGAAGTATTTGACTTAAAAATTTGTTAAAAAAGCCGTATTAAATCAAAAAAATCTGAAAATTTCAAGACTGATAGGAAACATTCAATTCCATGCATGAAAAATATTACAAAATATATTTTGATAAATCTTGAAGGCTAAATTGTGTAGTTTGACTTTCCTACAAAGGAGTGGTACGTTTAAGGGTTAAAGGGCTCAGGGGAGAACCACAAAGGCACTTCCACAGAGTCTGATTTCATAACACTTATTACAGTTGTCCCTCTCTATTATGAGATGTTTGGGAAGCCCTAACTTCAAGGTGGCAGGCATGGATTAGACACAGAAATGACTTGTCACATGTGTATTGCTTGAAACAATAATACCGTCGTCATATTATGGAGTGTCATATTATGGAATGTCATATTATGGAGGGTAGACTGTACCTTCGCTGCATTGGTGGTAAGAACTTCAACAGATGATGTGGAAGCAGTCCGCGGGAAGTGTGATGCTTGCATGAGATCACGCGGGAAGTGTGCTTTGCCGAAGTCCGAGCCCTTTAACAAACCTACAAACTGTAGTAGATGCTGCTGATTGGCTGGATGCCCCATTTCGAGCCTGAACACACACCATATATCAGACACTACTAAAATGAGAACAGATTTCAGCAGGTGCGAAATGGCAACATCTCTAGAAATAGACATACTTTCTGCAAAGATCCACAACGAAAGATTAGTGTATGTTATAATCATGCATGTTAACCCCAAAGTGGGTTGAAAGAATCGTTTAGGAAGCATTTCAGGGAGGTGGGGGATGCACTCTTTATTAAACCTTGGCATCACGTTCATTCATGGTCCTCTTTAAAATACTCCTATATACAAAATATTTACGAATGCAAACAAAAGTATACACAATCATAAAAAATGGGGAAATATATGTATACGTGAAAAAAAAACTAAAATTAAACCTATAGCATAAATATACAACAATTAAAAGAATTGATAGAAAACCCCTAATAAATTGTACCAATAGAATGAAGACATCATACCCTACATTCTTTAACAATAGAAATATGTTTTGAAAGTTACTATTATTGACTATTAGCTTCCAAAGTGAACTATCTATTTTTAGTATGGGTTAACGAGATGGTTCATAAACAGGGTAAAATATGAATGAAGCCCATACCAGAGCCCCCAAGTAGAAATTGTGGCTGTAACTTGCGGGCCTCCCAGCAAGGCCTCAAGCGACGCCTCTTGTTTTACTATCATGCATCCCTTCACGGTTCCCTCTGCTACACCAGCAAGGCGACAAAACTCGTCTGGGGTCCTGTGCAATCCCCATACAAATCTCATCAAAAA
The DNA here is from genome assembly GCA_022496805.1 of Pohlia nutans. Taxonomy (NCBI): domain Eukaryota; kingdom Viridiplantae; phylum Streptophyta; class Bryopsida; order Bryales; family Mniaceae; genus Pohlia; species Pohlia nutans. Next base: position 4,560,492 of record CM040105.1, read on the forward strand.
CTCATCTACCAAAAAAAGGCAAATGTTGATATGAGAATTAGCTAGCAAGAAGTTACTTCAGAAACGTTCTTGTACCTTTTGCTGCTACAGAAGCTGTTGTTGGCGACATGGACACAAGTGAGGGCAAGCACTTGTAGCTGTACAGAATCCAAAAGCTTGCCTTTCCCACGGTGGTGGTTCCAATACAAATCCAGCAGTTGAACAGCCAGGTATAATCCTGTAGGCCCTAATTTTATATTCAGTGCGACCTGAACAAGACGAGGATATTAATAAGTATCATACACAGGCAATTAATTTTTACTACAACATCAAACGTAGTGTATCAAAAAACTCAAAGTCTATCTAGATACTCTATCTAGGGGCGTTGATTTTGAAAGTCAGCAAGGATGTGAACGAATATGAGTACCAGTGATTTTTTTTGTTGCTAATTGAGCCAAATTGCTACATCAAATTTGGGCTGGCTAATTGATACAAAGGATTTTTGAAGGAATAATAGCCAGATTTCCTACATGGAGTCAAGATGTGTAGCCTCTTTAAACCTAGGTATCACCCAGGTATTGCCTAAGTAGCACCTAGGTAGCACATGTATATTACCTATATATTAATATGAAAAGAGCATCCAAGGAGCCTGGATTGCTCTTCAAACCTTGGAAAAGTAGCAAAAATGCTAAACCAAAAAAAAATCACTGGTGAGTACCTCAGCCATGCGATGGATCAAGATGGTGCGATTTTCAGATGCATGTGCATTCTCGAGCTCAGCAAAAGAGTCGATCGCCCCATTGGCATTGTAGGAGCTCTCAGCATCCGAGTCTTCATCAAATGATCTCTTCTCCACTGTGCTGGATGACTGGGTGGCTCCGTTGTCTGAGTCCGAGGAATCCGTTGTTGAAGAACTGGGAAAACTCTCGTCAGGGAGATGAACCTCAAGTGAGAGCGGGTGTTGTTTGATCCGGAGGATGATTGAGGATGGTTTAGAATACAATGGCGATGATGGGGTGGGTTCCATCTTCTCCGAGTAGTTTGTACATTTAGATCGAGTTACTGTACAGGTTGGTAATTTACCATGTCGCTTGCTTGCTCCATTATTCGCGTCACACTTGGATGCACCCACGGAAAGGCTAGTGGCACCGGTGTCCGCCATTATGAAAAATACAGTACAAATTAAAGTCGTTGATTCCTTATCTATGAAACCGTTGGTGGACGCTCAAAAGCTAGCTATTCAACCCCAAAATGAATACACTGCTGAGCTCTGCACAAGACAAACAAAAAGCCATTATTTATACTGTGATTCCAAGCAAATTCATCATAACAGATGCAAGATGAAACTTCAACATTAATACCTCATTATATTCCTATCTATGGCGTGATTTCATTCAAGGAATTGCTGAATCAGCATATGAATCACAGGAAAGGTAGAATTAAAACCGATCATTTCAATATGTTCCACTCGAATGTGACTAGATCTTTGTCACATGTCTATCACTGAAAAGTACGTAACAAGTTGAGACGTTTTTAAAAAAATCTTAAAGGTGAAAATGACTTCAACGATGCATACCTCGTCTATCCCGCGCACCCTAAATTGTAAGTGCAAATATTAATTCAAAAATGAGAATATTGAAGTTGCTCAACCCTAAAACCAGCGAATGACTGACTGAGTCTCTCGGGATAAGGTGAGTACCATCCACATATGATTCGCTGTCCAGAACAGAAACACATTGAAAAATTAAAGGGAATCTAAAGAGGTTCCATACCTGAGTTGCTAAGGATTTCCTCGTAATTCGTCCTGCGTAAGAAAAGCTTCAGCTCCATACTCTCACTCTTTCGCGAGCTAACCGAATTTGTGCACTCCGATTCTCAAACTGCAGCCAACAGATCAACAAACCAACGACAAAAGGGGGCATGAAAATTTGGAAAGAGTTTTTCTATAATTCACCCTGTACTACTACTAACTTCCAAGTGAGTGGACGGTATTATGCAAGCATTGTGTATGCACCTACACGAGAACAATCCATGTGGTAAGTAAGGTTGACGAAACACCCTGAAGATTATTATTACATAAGAAGTAGTCATATTCATAAAACAACAGAGAATCCCGAACGATAATTGAGGCTCCTAAAGTCAGTGCGCCTTTATTACTACGCCCGCAGATCTGACGAGAAACCGAAAGTGATTATGCGACAAAAGCAAAACTAAAATCCACTGAGACTAACACCTGTGTTCTTCTAGGTAGTCCTTTCTCTGAAAATATTTTCAAATCTTGTATGTAAATTCGACAATATCCCACAAAAAGTAAGTAGTGACCTCTCTATGAATAACATCAATAAGACGCTGTGTTTTTTCTCTTTCAATCCAGTGCAATAACACGTGTTTTAAAAAAAAAAACAGCGAACCAACACGCTTCACGATCACTGAGCACATTCATGGCATTGATTCCCAAATTTAGAATTGAGCACACTAAAGGCACTTTTTATGACTAGATTGTACTCCACTTGTAATAAAGACCACTCGCTGTGAAATAGCTAAAAACCGTGATCGGAAGGAGAAAAAAAAAAACAGCGAAAATCTCTTTCACTAAGAGAAGAAGAACCCCAAACATCAACATCAAACACCGCCTCGGTTGGGGCTCCCTCATTTTATTTTTCCCCCTTGGAGCCCCAACCGAGGCTGCTACAATGTATGCTACCACGATGGCGAACTCGCTATTTTCATCGCAAAACTCCGGGATTATGGACACTACCAGCGTGAATTTTCAGCCCTAAATACATCCTACACTGAATCGCTTTTCTAAGAAGTCAGTGGTTCCTTCAAAATCTCGCAATCAAACTCTGGCATTCCAAAACCGCACACAATCCAGCCAAACGAAAGGATCGTACTTGCAATTTTTTTCGTTCCCTCCAATGCAGCAGTGCCTGCGAAATCGAACCACGAAAGCTCCGTGTGAGGAATTCGGCCCCTGGCTCCCAACACACACGCGCACTTACACACACAATTCCTACGAATTCTGCGACCCTCCCCGGAAACATGTTGACAAGGTGCGAGACGAAGTTCCCCTGTCGCGTTCCCCATTCCTTGCGTTCCCAAACGAGTTCCCCGTGTTCCCCTCGGTGACCTAAGTCCCTGAGTGGGTCCGTCAGCGAGACGGATGTTCACCAGAATCTTACTTAGAATATTCTCTTTACTCTTTAACTCGTGTTACTATGGAAAGCAGGGCCCAAGATTATTTTTTTAAATGAAATGACATATTCCATGGTCTTGGTGTAAATCCAAGAGAGATTATAATGAGAGTCCGTATGTATTTATTTTCAAATTCAGCAATATGAATCCCACGGTCGATTATTTTTGTTTTATTTGTTTTAAAATATGGTGGTAAGATTTTAAGTGTCATGGTTCTCTATAGAATTTTGTTACGCCTACTTCAAAGAGATAATCCATTTTTTTAAATGATCTTCTTTGTCCATTGTTCATGATGAATTTTTAAAGTTTACACTTGAAATTTGACATATTAAAATATATTCTTCATTATACATGCGTACCATGAGTTTCTTGCATAATAATGTTATAGTATTTGCAAATAAAGAATAGTATCAACATCACCAAGAATTGAAATTTTTTAATTAATCTCAATTGTGAGTTATTTTTATTTGAACTCTTACCTTAGAGTATCAACTCCAATAGTACATACATATATGCCACTAACTTGAATGCTAGCTGTAATTTGTGGAACATAAGGGAATAAGTTATTGGAAGAGCACTCTCTTGGTATGGGGAGGTCTCTCTTTGGAATTCGCAATGTTGACGATTGAGGTGTTTTTAATAATACAATGAGAGTGCATTAGTTGCTACTAAGGTAGGCTGGAAATTTATTGTAAATTTGTCAAATGTTCATTCTTTAGCGTATAAGTTTTCAAGGTTTACCGAGTTGGAGTTCATCACGACAATTCCAGTAGCAAAACCATCCAAGCGAGTGAGCTTGCTCAATTTTTATTATATTAGGTTAGCAAAACATATATAATATGGAACATATGGAATTGTCGTGATGAATTATATATTCTGTATATATAATTTGACACAATGGTTTTAGTGGTGGAAGTGTCTTCGTATGCATGCGCGCATGCACGAGCCGACACTATGTTATAGATTAGGTTGGTCCGTGTAGAGTCCAGCACGACCGTTCCGATGAGAGAACCGTTGTGGAGAGCATGCCTACTATCGTTATACAATAGATTCTCCTCATTTTTTAATCCATTGACACAAGGTCAAGACGTTGGAACATCAGTTTTGGCTAACTTTATGAATTATTCTATTTTGTTACAAATTTCATAATTTTCAACGAACGACGAAATTCACCAAATGTCTACCAAAAACAAAAAACAAAAGATAAAAATATATGGATGAATTGATTCAATTTTGATACAGTGAATGAAAGTACATAAATGAATGATTCTACCCAAAGTTTCTGGAGATAACTTATGGGTTCTGTGTACACTGCAACTTCCCCCAAAATAAAGCATAAAAAATTGTTGCCCTGGATTACTTGAGCCTAGAATAAGCATTTCTAAATGGCTTTGGAAAGGAGCAATATTCTTAATTAAGGTGTTTTTGTGCCCCTTGCAGTGCAATAACCATATCAACTAAATTAACAAAATTGCATGGTTATGGAATCCAAAGCAGTTGGTTGTGATACTGTTGAAAGGCATATGATGATCATTGCAAGCCTCCAAATAATATCAACACAAACTGAAAAGATCTTGATGGTTGACCCATTGGGAATTTTTTTTAGTTTAAAGTTTGTTGAATCCTTTCTTTTCTTTCCTATGCCAATGCAAATGTTAAAATGTTAAAATCATGCTTGTATCACCAAGAGGATGCACCATGGATAGACCTTGCTATTCATGTCGATGTTATCCCAATAAACAAATTATCCCCAACGAACATTTTATTCACGATGTTTTTTGGATTCACTCTATGATTATTATTAACGCATCTGCATTTTTCTTTTGGAATTCACCTCTTGATCACTATCATCACATTCAAAAATTGGTGTAACAAGCTATCGTCTCTACACCCTTGAACCACTATGTGTCTCTTCAAACGGTGAATCAATCACAAATTTCTATACATAAGTAATCATTATTGTTCATCAATTTAGGATACCAAACCTTTTTTTAAATTAGTTATAGATGGATGTATCGAGGTATCACTATATCGTGCTCATATTTTGTAGCTCTTTCACCTGCTTTGAAAAAACACATTAAATACAAGCACTTGTCAAGCACTTGTCATGCACTTTTCAAGTGCAAATTCAGTGATAGGGTGCAGATGCTCTTAGAACCATACACCACTACATCTCCTACGACTGTACTAGAGAGCGGGCATGGAGCATCGCGTTCTGCCATGCAAGCCGTTACATGTCGAGTCCGGGAAGGCGAGGCTTGTAGCTACACATGTGGCAGAACGCATTGCTCCATGCCCACTCTCAAGCGTTAAAAGCATGCCAATATTATTCTGACCAATTCCGATGATAGAATCGATACCCTTTACCAGTTCTTCGAGGATTGAAGATTTTGCGACATGAGAAAGGCAGAATAAGACTGACCTGTCTTTCTTTTAACTTTTATAGAAATGTCCCATCAGTTTTGCATCTTGGTAACACTCATCGTATGAAAGGAAAAACTGAAAGGTCACATTCTGCACTTATCTGAGTACGGTGGGTACACAAATAGAGAAATTAGAGTGGCCCACACTACAGTACATGGCAAATGCATGGATGGGTAAACAGAATTCCGGCACCTGCTTTATTCCTTGTCAAAGATGAGCATCATTGATTCCTTTCAATGGGAGTGAGTGAATCAATGAACAATATTCCTTTCAAACTTCTATGTAGTACATGAATTATGGTCCTGGGCTCCATATGATGAGACCCAGATTTTGGTCATTGCAACCTCTAAAATGCAAATAATTCAAAATCTGTCCCAAATTAGAGATACTTATAAAGTCAAACGCATGCATATGACTTGTTCCCCCTCTTATTTTTACTGAAATTACACTACTTTTTGCTAATAATGAGGGTGAGTTTATAGTAACGGAAGGTAATTAGTGCAGGTGACACTAAATGTAAAATCAGTCACTCAGTAAAAATTTCAGCCACTGAGTAAAAATTTCATGAATTTACAAAGTAGAGCATGTCTTTGGAATTAACATCACACCCACTATTAGCAACAGTAATGTAGATCATTTCAACATCATATATATAAATACCTCCAGCTTAACGCAAACCAGCGCAAATTAAGTGCTTGTTCGTCCGATGTTAGGCCGCAGATTGCCCCCAGTAGTACATATCAACATCGCAGTAAGCTGTGCCCACAATTTAGCATTTTCCACCAAAAATAAAATAAAATAAATAAATAACAAAAAACAAAAACAAAAAAAAACACATTGCTTGTTAGGTGTACCAGTATTCATCCAAGATGGACATTAACAATATTGTCAGACACGCAAGCCATGTGCATCCTCGATCAGCATGTAAGATGAGTGAGAAAATGAATTAACCTCAGTCACCATGCCATGCTGTAGTTCGAAAATGAAATAATTTCGGAACAGCTTAGTGAATGGACAGACTTGACTGACAACGTGGCAGAGGCCCCACTCACCGCAGTGTGATGGAGTTGATGCTGGTGACCTGGAAGATAATGTTGTAAATAGATCGGTACTGTAACAGTGATTCCAACACACTCACTCTACCCTGCCCTCTACCCCGGCCAATCAGGTAACGCCACTATCTAAGGCCCTATCCACTGACCTGTTCATTATTTTTTAATTCCTAAGCCCACACTAAATATACAAAATATACAAGGTGAGTGTCCTGCAATGCCTCTTCCCTATGGTCAGAGCCAAGAAACTCAAAAAATAAGAAGTTTTGCATATTAGAAATATGTCAAGAACTAATTTTTCACAGAGAGAAGGAAAAATCATGAAGAGGCGATGTGGTTCCATATTTTTATTCCCAGTAAATAATTATATTTAAATTGTCAAAGTGAAAATTTTGTCATATCCTGAAACAATTTCCTAGACTCTTCAATAACCAAGTATTATGATAGACAATTTTGTACAAGGAATCACCCAACATCAATCGGCTATGAATTGATTCTCTACTAATTTTTTTGATTAGCTCAGTTTCAAAAAAAACATCACACCTTGCATTTAGAATCGTCACAATTGTCAGAAAATCTCGGAAATTCACTCAAAAATTGAGTGATTTAGTATAAGACGTTTCAATCAGTAATTTTATAGTTAATAAACCTCCAAAAATCATGATTTTTTTTGCATATGATTCTATAAAGGATTTGCGTTCTTTCCATTAAGAGTTTTATACCTTGTAAGTAAAAAAAATTGTATTTATTGTCGTTTGATTTTAGGGTTAAAAATGGATTTTTTAACTTAAAGTGGAAATGGGTAATAAATTTTATTTTTATCAAATCTCAACAGTATGTGTTGTGAATCTTGTGTTCTGCAACATATTCAAATTTGGCTCAAAAATTCTAATTTTATCATCTTCTAATGGCAAACCTTTTTAAATCCAAGGTGACAGATACTTAGTGTAGGGTACTATACATTGTAAGCATAAGTGATTTTACACAAGTTATTTGCCCACCACACATAAAAAATTCTCACATGGAGGGTGAATAAATAAATTTGAATCCATCAGAAAACTGGCAACTAAAAACTGATAATTCAACAAAACCATTTTTAATTTTTAATTTTAATTTTTTGAAATAACACATTCCGCTCTTGCAGGGGCATGAGTTGAGCCGGTACTTGTGAGAAATCACCACAATGTAAATTAACTAAGAGAGTTTTGTGACTGTTACTCACCTCCAGACTGTATTTGGCTGGGATTTGTTATAATTCTTCTCTTTCCACAACATTGTTAACTCGTGAGTGTCCATAGTTTTTGTGGGCTTAAAAACATCATTTCTAAAAAACATGATTTTAAAGTGTTATAGGTCTAAATGTAAGTGAGGTATAGGAATCTCAATCTTGTAGTATACATCTTGTAAATGACGTGGATCAAATTTGAAGTCATTTGGCCTCATAAATTGCAAGATCATAATGTTTTAGTGTTGAAAAAAAAAATGCTGAAATTTTCATAGCAATACATTAGAGGTGAAATTTGATTTCTAAACCTACTCAAATGAAAAAACTTTAAACTATAAAGTGATTCAAAATCATAATATAAACACATCGGTACAATTTTGTTTTAAAAAAATATCTTTGATGTGTTCAAAAATGGCTTTTGAAATGTCAAAAAGTAGCCCAAAAAGTGACCCATTTGACACAAAAAGCAAAAATGTGTCCAAAATAGACCCATGTACTAAAATGATTCTCAAACATCCATAACAACTTAGATTGACATGAAAATTTTACCATGACAACTAGACGTCAAGGGGAATCTAAGCCAACATTTTTATTTATTTATTTATTGAAAACAGACATTGGATGAAGGAGAAACAAGCCCCTGAAGTGCACTAAAATGATTCCAAAAAATGCATTACATGTCGGAATGCTCTGAAATATTAACTACACAAACTAGACATTAAGACAAAGGCTTTTGAAATTTTATTGAAATTAGACACTGTATGCAAAAGTTACAGCGCTTCGAAGGCGAAAGCAACCCCAAAAACGTTCAAAAAAAGTCAAGGCGGTTAAGGGATAAGTCCTAGACTTTGTACCCCTATTAAGGTTTTCAAGATTCTCTTGGATGCTCTTTATTTTCACATCTTAAGTTTGTCTGACTTGCTTGACTCCTACCAAATTCAATTCCTTCATATAATGGCAAGTGTCATCTTTCACTCTAGTTTCAAGGAAAGTTATTGTATCAGTAAAAGATCAACCAAGCAATAGGCGGTGCAGTACCCTACTGTTGAAGAATGTTATACAATGACTTTCTTTCATTTGTGTAAATTAAAAAAGAGTTTAAATTTAAATTTACAAAACGGAACACTAGTAGATTGCCGAGGCAGTTGCCCAGGCATGTGGTGCCCTATTCCACACATGCATAGTGCCTGGGCATCTCCCTGGGGAGCGCCACCTTTTCTAGTACACTAAATAGTATATTTAGTGTGAGGTGATGAATAATGTGCTTACCCCTACTCCTTGTCTAACACTAATTGTCAATTTGTGGGTAATTAGTGTTGGATAATAATCATACTTATCATCCAATTTCAGTTATCATCCAATTTGATTCATTCCATTTCTAAAATTTCAGTTTTTCCATCTAAACTTTCATCTCAAGTTTCATTCCTTACTCACACTAAATATCCATATCTCAAAAGATCACAATGTCAAAATGTTACTATTCTTCATAAATAGTGTGAGAATTCACAATTAGTGTTTTTACAAAAGTAGGTTTTTTGATATTTAGAGTGATGTTCGCAATTAATGTGCCTCACACTAAATATACTATTTAGTGTAGTGGAAGTTAAGGAAACTGAACCGGTTCAAAAGAGAGCAGCAACCTTGCTTATTTTGTGTTCTCCTAGCTAATAATAACTTGCTTATGGTTCCAGACTTCCAGCATGAGGGCATGATGAGTATGGTACCCATAATTGAGCATGATTGTCCCTAAGTTAGTTTAATTGCTAATCCAAATCCCAGTTCATAAGTTCATCAAATGTGCTGGGTATTGAAGAGTTACAGCAGCAATCATGTTGACATTCCCAGTAGGAGCTACTGTCAGCTAGTGCCAGTGACCACATCATGTTGTCACATACTGGTCCCAATGAACTCATATTCTAATAAAACAAACTGCATGCTGCAATAAAAATCAAAACAAAATAAAATAATAATAATAATATCATCTCTGCACAGTGCACACATTCCACAAGTTAAAACTTGTGCTAATTATAGATCATTGGGGTCAACTACTGTGTGGTGCGGGGGCAGGTGGGTGCGTTGTGCGGGTATGGGTGCAACATATTCCTTAAATATTCTCCGATAACAAAAGTATTCTCTAAATCTTAAATTCTAAATTTTAAATCCCAAATCTTACACTTAAATCTCAAATTCTAAACTTTAAACTCCAAATTCTAAAACCTTAAACCCCAAATGTTAAACCCTAAACCCTAAAGTGCCACGTGGGAGTGCTGACGGGGTAAAATATTCCAGAAATATTTCGCACCTTCACCCCACGTACCTCAATCCCACATCACATAATAGCCGGCCTCTAGATCATTGACCCCCAAAAAGCATATCCTTTATCAGTAAGCGGGCTTTGGGAATAATTCAATAATTTTCAATTTTTTCAAAACATTAGAGTTATTACATATATCCGCAAAACTTTCTTAGTGAGTCACCTTTAACTCTATCTCCCACCCAAAGTTTGCAAAAAAAAAAACGAAAAGTGCATTGCGGAAATTGAGGAAATGAGATGCGGGGTGAAGCCGCATTGCCTCACTTAGAATAGCATTCAGCATAAAGGCTATAGATGCTATAGATACCCATGTTGGTCGACTTTGGGTGTCGTTGTGTTAGCTCGCCCATGCGACACCAACTCCATCCGAGCAATGCATCTCAAATGTGGTAAAAACCCCACTCACCTATCTTTTTTCCGTAAATACATCTCATGCTCAATTTTTTTTAGTACCAAACAGACCTTCATGTTTTGGGATTCGCTTGGTCCTTTTTGCTCACATAACTTGAGGAACCTCTAATTTGCATATATTTATAATCTTTTACTCCTATTTTTTCTAAAGAGTTATGAACTTCAAACTGTTCATGGAGCTTTAAGTTCTGAAAATAAAAATTAGAATTAAAAATAAAAACATTTTAGCAAATTTCATTCAAATAATTTATGAATTTTAGAAAATCTAATTCTTGTTGTCAAATTGTACAAACCCTAAAAATTAAATTTTTTGACGTTTAAATATAGATTTGCTTTCTCCATATGGTAATTTATTTATTTATTTTCCTACCTAGATATTATACATAGTATGATGTATATTACCAATACATCAATGACTACCGATAAGTTGCCCTATACTACACTCTAAAATGTACAATACCAAGGGTAACCTATTGGCACTAATTAGTGTACACTTTTTCAATGTAATAATGTAGGGAGATAAATTAGTGATGTCGAATCATAAGGTGGGTTGAAACATCTCCACAAGTTGAAGATACCTTTACATCATAAAAGATTTGGAGGTTGGCCTACAATAATTGCGCTAGAAAGTGAGGTTGATGAAAAATTAATCCTTTAGAAATTACTTTACCCACCACCAATAGTTTGCTACCATTGCAACTAAACGAATCTAAAATTTAAATCACTTTTAGATGCCCTAGGATTTCTAAAATCTTGGAAGAGTCTAAACACTACTCCCTTGTCCCATATTAGGCTTCTTGTATGCTGAAAATAGAAGACTTAACTCTTTCAATGGTGTGGACCTTGAGTTAGTAGGAGTAGTAGTTTGAGCAAAAATGAAGTTTATTATAGGGTAAATTGACAAAGGAATCAAGAAGCTTATTTTAGGATTGAAGAAGTACAATAGTAGATAGCAACAAATAATTTTGTTTTTCTGTTGGTGGAATGAGTGGCACCCTACATTGAATAGGGGTAGTAAAACGACCCATACTAATTTATCGACATTTCACACTATGTAAATATTTACCGATATTGTACAAAAACACAATAATTATTTTATTTTATTTTTGAACACAAACAATCTTATAGACACAATTTTTTGCATTTTTTCATGCCACACAATAAAAAAAAATTATCACAGATTCACATGGTGATTTTTTAGGGCGAGTCCCTTATATTTTCGGTCCCTATAATACCCCTATTCAGTGTAGAAGACAGACAAGTCAAAATAAAATAGATAGTATTGTGTTTACATTAACCATTTTGCACACTCATCCACTACAAATAGAAAAGTTCATCCAAAATTTGGCAACTCTTATAGTATTTTTTCAGAGATGGTTCTGACAATTTCATTCATTTTATTTCTCAAAATTTAAGGTGCTAAATTCCATAACATACTATAGAGCAGTTCATGAAGTCCCCTTTTCTATAATTGGCAGGTTACCTGCATCCAGGGTTATTGTCTTCATGAGCATGGGCAGGGTTAACTTCCAACAAGTGAATTACCATAGGGACCTACAAAGATGGAAGAAATGAAGTTCTAAGCATGGCTCTTAAAAGGAGAACCCACCTTTTGCCAGTCGTACGACGTGTTGTAGAAGATGAAAACTAGATCTCATTAAAAGATGCTCATTTGATCCAGTTCCAAAAGGGAGACATCTTGAACTGCTCTATTACGTTATGTCAACTGGACCCAAAACAAGTAATAACACTAGTAGAAAAGGTGGCGCTTCCCAGGGACATGCCCAAGCAAAATCATTGTGCATGCAAAGAATTGGGCACTACTTGTTTGGGCATCTCCCTTGGTAGTGCCACCTTTTCTACTAAGGTTGGATGTCCTAAAACCACCAACTTAAGAAACATGGCCTCATTTTAACGAGGTTATTTATGAGGAATATTTTTCGGTCATTTGGAAGAAGATTTCTCACAGAATGCACAAATTTTCACAATTTAATTTCCAATATTCAAATTGTTACAAATTTTTGAAGTGAAAAGAACTTTGTGACCCAAATCAGACCTCTAGGTTTCCCCATGTCCACACCATGTGGTACTAATTTTCACTCACAATGATACCCAAAACCACCAACTACTTCTTCGCAATGCTTGGCATGCCATTGTTTTAATTGAATAGTGAAATTGGTGATTGAGTCTCAATTGTGGTGGCCTCAATAAAACTCTACATGTCATAAGGTAGGAGGCTCTAAACCCGCCACTTTAAGGGCTGTGAATTTATGAGGACACATGGAGAACTGAGCATGATTTTTCACTTGAAGACAAATCCAAACAAAGACCAACATACTTTGAATCAAAAAAATTGGATTTTCCTAAAATTAGTTATGAATTTCTGAAGTTGAAATGACATGGGTTCTAAAGTGGTGCTCTTCACCATGGGTACATCCAAAATTTCAAAATATTCGTCCTTGGTAGAGTGCGGATTTAGAACTGTGGCGGGTTTAGAGCCCTCTACCTTAGTTGGGGGAGGTGGTGGTTTTAGAACATCCAACCTTACTGTAAGACTTTTGGCAAAAATTCATGGTTAGAAAGGCGGTCATTGTGCTCATATGCATGGCTCACCACTTGCCATGGCCGCACGGCAATCCGCATTGAGCCAATGGAGCAATTGCGATGAGTCAACAGGGCCATCATCATATGCCACCCTAGCCACGTGAGAGCAACCCAATTGAATTGCAACCAAGAATTGAGGACAGGTTTTTGTGGGCCCGGCCCCAGCCTGCAGCCCATGGTAATAACGTATTGGCACAGAATCAATCAGTTTGTTCCCAGAGGAATGCAGGAATGCAGGTATTTGGGGCCTAGCCCCTCGGCTATGTTAATGTAGACTACTAGTGGGAATCTAGAGCTGAAATTGTCTCATCAACAAGCCAATTGCAGAGCCTACTGTCTCTGTATGGAGTTGTATCATAGTAGCCTTATCCAATGATAATATTATTATTATTATTATTAAGAGACTCGATGCAATTGCTCCCACTATTTCATCATAAGAGTCCACTTTTTTGGCATTGTTTTTTTCCTAGTTTTTGTCCTATGTTTTTATACTTCAAATGTGAGCGTTGTCTACTTCAAACGAGACGGACAATAAGAGTGACACAAAAACTGTATACTACTATTGAAGATAGATCATTTTTTGAATATTGAAACGGTTTTTTTTGGCGATAAAAGCTTCTAGAATCTTTTGATTATTGGCATCCACACCGCAAAAGATTTCAAAGGTAAAATGAAAACGTGAACCCTTTTCACACCAAAACATCAATTTGCTTTTTAAAATCAAGCTTTTTGGTTCACAATTGGTGAATTACAAATAATTTTTAAAAAGAAGGAAAGAAAATGCTCTTTAAATTCGACATAACATTATCTACTTTGGCCACGTAGGGGGATTCCTTGGGAACTTTCCATTCAAAGGTGATGATATGGGCCTTGACCTTTAGTTAGTGTTAACCAAACTGAGTCATGAGCCTCTTTTCAACCAATCAAAGAAAGAAGAATTAGAATAGATAACTTGAGTGGTCTTACTAAAACCTTTATTCCAACTTGCAACAACTTAATTATGTTTACAAGTTAAAAGATCAACAACTGGACAAATCCAACTAGGCACGTAATTGAGTATTTGTATGAACATCCACCTGCGCCGATTCCTTTTCTAAAGGCATTGTGAATTAGTACCATCATAACTACCTCTATCTTGCATACGAACTGGTCTTCCGTGTACAACTATGAATATTGTACATGATTAAAAACATATTTGATTTTGATTCAAATATGCTACATATGGTGGGCTTCTTTTGACCTTTTAAGATGCATCCACACCATGTTCCAAGTTGTATATACTCCCAATGATGTTGAGGGACAGTTGTAGTTGCTATCAATGTTCATTCATCTGGCCAAAAAGAAATACTTGATTATATTAGGATATTACATAAACATATAATAAATGAGGTAATTATGTAACGGTACCTAAAAAAGACTTCTATAAAAATATAATAGAGCTACAACAAAAGGTTTTTGCCCCATGTTTACATGTATTGTTTGCATTAACCAAGCTTCAAGCCAAAATTTTCACTGTGGGAGGACGGCCATGTGTCGAGCGGCTTCTATATTCGACGACCATATACATCACATTGGATATAACAAATAAAGCCACGGTGATTGTAGTGAAGCAAATATAGAACAAATCATAGCGATTCATAATCTCCAATGGTAAAGCGAACAAGGCCAATGACATCCAAACATTTTTATTGACGTTGTAGCATATAACTCCAACTTGGTGAGTATGTTTCAAGTTGTACTTTCGAGGCAACTCCACAGCCACATAGAGGCAATTCTTGTAAGAGGCTATATTAATATGATTACCATATATGGGTGTTTGTGCAATACGTTCTACCAACTCATGTTTAATGTCTTGGTGCAGATTTGTGCACTTTGTAAATTTTGTCTTAAAAGCAATTTAAATCTTATGTAGCAATAATTCAATGAAAAATGAAGTGAACCAGCTTCTAGATTTATGTACACATTAACCAAAAATAAAAGTTTAGAATGCTAAAAATAAATTTATCTTGAAGATTTTGAGTATCAAGACTCCCATTCTAATAACAGTTTTACCAATTTATGATCAAACTTTGAATGCAAATATAGTCCATGTTTGATTCTATTTTTAAAATTCTTAAAATAAGTCCATCTGCAAAATTTCATTCTCAAGTACATTTAATCCCTCCCAAAATTTCTTAAAATGATTGCACTCCCACTAAACCAAAACAAGTCTTAAAACTTTACAACCCTTCGCTGTCTTAATGTCACGAATTTTCAAAAGTCTCCAAATCCTAAAAAGAGTGTGACAAGAAAGTTAGTGGATCGTACCATACAATTGCCCACATGTTTTTGGGAAAAGACACATGTGCATGAATATCAAAGGATCCTTTGTAGTCATGAATAGAAGGAAGCCTTTAATCAGTGATTGAAGAATAAATGTAACATTTGCGAAATAGTAGAGAAAAAGCAAGGATTTTAAAGCTTGCATCTTCCCTGTCCAATACCAAATTCACGCTCCAAAATTCTTTGGCATGTAAAGTATTGTCTTTCTACAACTTGAAGGGATCATTGGATTCCAAACAATCAATCTCTTCATACTTGGAAAAGAAGCATCATATAGCATGAGCAAAAGAATTCCTTTAGAGATGGACTCTACATAATAGCTACATTTGGAATATTCCTCATAATATTTTTGTTGGAGAGATGGAGCTTGTTGCCATTTCAACATGTTGTGATCTAAAACCATGGTCTCGCATTGACGAGATATTGTATTTGTGCCTCAGATCAAGAATCCAAAGCCATAAAAGGTGTAGAACTAGGAAAGTCCCTCTATGTTGTGTTTACTTGCCTCGTAGATGCAATTGTTAAAATTAGAAGGTGGCCAAAACACCTCTCCACAAAGGTCTTGTGGACGATGCTCCCAAATGGTGTCACCCATCTCATTAGAACCCGTAAAGTTTGGCTTTACTTGTTCCTTCTAAAAAACAAAAACAAAATTATAAGATGACATTTTGAAAATTTAAAAATAAATAGAAAGTTTACTTTCAATGCTTACTTTTCTTGATTCAACTATTAAATGTAAAATGTGATAATACTAGTTTATTAAATGTTTGATTTGTTGTCCTTTGCAAGTAAACATACATTAACCCCTAAGCATCCCTAGCTTTTTTGGGCTTAAAACCATCATTGCTTTTGATGTGTTATAGGTCTAAATGTAAGTGATGTATAGAAACCTCAACTGTACAATCTTGTAATATACATGTTGTAAATGATGTGAATCAAATTTGGAGTCATTTGGCCATATAGATTGCAAGATCGTAGTGTTTTAGTGTTAAAAATGGATGGTGAAATTTTCCTAGCAAAATAGTTAGAGGTGAAATTTGTTTTCAAAATTACTCAAATGAAAAAACTTTGAACTATAAAGTAGTTCAAAATCATCATACAAACACATTGGTACCAAAAAAACTCATGAAAAAAATTTAATGTGCCCTAAAATAGCCTTGCTATGTCAAAAAGTAACCCAAAAAGTGACCCATTTGACCCAAAAAGCAAAAAGTGTCCAAAATAGACCCGTGAGCTAAAATGACTCCCAAAAATTCAGAGCAACATGGATTGACATGAAAATTTAACCATGATAACTAGACTTCAAGGGAAATCTAACCCAACAATTTTATTTTATTTTTATTGAAAACGAACATCGGATGAAGGAGATACAAGCCCCCGACCCCTATTTTCAAATGATCACCAAACATTCAATACCTCTCGGATTGATCTGAAATTTCTACCACTCAACTATACATCATGCGGTTTGTTTTTCCAAATTTTATTGAAATTGGAAACTTTTTGCAAAAGTTACAACTCTTCAAAGGTGAAAGTACCTCAAAGAACGTCCAAAATATGGACGCCAGGACGGTTAGGGGTTAAACCAAAAAACAAGTTATTATGATATAAAGAGTCACCAATGATTTGGCTAATTTTAAAAAATGCAGTAGCTTGAATCCTATTTTGTTTAAAAAAAATTCATACATGAATTTTTTGCATGCTAACAATTGGAAAGGAACTCAACGTAGAGATGTAAAAAGTAAGTTTACCTTTACAATAGAGCAATATTGTCATATGAAGGCACGAGTTGTTTGCTCAAGTTGCATGATCCTATTTCTTAAGTATACGAATGAAGAAATGATGATTCTAAGTACTGTCAAGAGGACATCGCGAGTTTTTATCATGATATGAGCCATGTTGCAACAATTCTTCAAGCCCTTCTAAAGAAAATGCTCGAGCAAATAAAAGCAAAAGGTGTTGCTAAAAAGATGAAATAAAGATGAAGTCTTTGAGATTGTCAATAGCCGACTTTCATAGCACCAAATAAGATGCCTTGATAGGAATTCTATGCTATTTAACAAATTTTTAAATGAATTACAAAGAAAAATCAAATGTCTTGGTAGTAAACTAGTAAGTTCTTTTTTCCAACATTTGAATACAAAATAAGAGACCATAAAAGTTAACTATCTTACTTCACCACTAAATTAGCACCAATAACACTTATTTTGTTAAAAGTGCACATAGCCATGTGCACTATTTTTTAGTGCTATGTGCACTGCATTTTTTTTTATTAAAAAGGAGAGGGGGGGTGGGAACATACCCACCCCCCTCTAAAATTTGCTCTACATTTCTTTTAATTTTAAAGGAAGGGGGGTGGGAACATACCCACCTCCCTCTCAAATTCGCACTACATTTTTTAATGTAATGTACATTCAATTTTTGCACTTTATAGGTAAATTATGACTATACTTTCTTCAAATGTACAAAATTTCAGCATGTGCACTTTCTATATGGCACGTGCACTTTTAACGAAACAAGTGTTCAATCTAAACATCAATTTGCTAAGAAATTAAGTAAATGCAAGAATACCTATTAGAAACTTACGAAAATTACCTTTTGAGGTATTATGCTTTTCTAACCTCACCACCAAATGACTGATTGATGTTGCATTTTAGATTCTTTTGCTATCTAAACAATACCAACTTTTATGTGCCAATAATAAAACTACAAAATCCTTTGGTAGTATAGATGATTATGTGTTCTTTTGGCATTCTATCTTTGGTTCTATCTAGAACAATTTATTAAGTAGAAGTTCTAATTGCATTTAAAAATAGTTTGAATCTTTGTGCCCGTGGCTTTTCTAGATCAAACTATCTATCTCTATCTCAAAGATCATCGTTTGAAATTGTCTAACTCTAGTGTATTGAATTGTTTAGCTGCATTGCATTTTGAGGTGAAGGCAAGGTATTTTTTACCAAAAAGTTGCTTCGCTATGCTGAAAATCCGAATGTTTTAGTCAAAGGCTACAAAATCATACTACAATGTCTTTTATTTTGATTTTATCTTCATGGATATGAGTACTTTGACTGGCACGCGGTCAACGCATCACGAAATGGGCCGGAATGGATGGTGGATGCCTAAGTGCCTTCCAAGCATAGACTCCTATACAATCTATTCAATTTGCCCTAGTTGTTTCCCTAACCCCGGTCAAGTCAATCCATGCAAAAAGAATACTGTGAACCGTCGAGACGGTCCACTTTAGTGGTAAACCGTTACCGCTATGATTTTGATGTGTTTTGTATTTTATATTGTTCTAACCGGGACATTTTAGCCGATTAGACTAATTCCCGGTTTTGTGTGTATTTGATTTGGTTTTGATTGCCCAATTTTAGGATTCCCTTTTGTCTAGGTAATTTTGGGTATTTATTTATTCCTAACTATTTAACCGTGGGATTTTGGGCGTTTGAGCCATTTGCCCTATTATCTTATTCTATTGTTTGGATCTATTATTGTGGCCTATTATTCTAATCCATTTCTTTAGTCTAATTTATTAGTCCATTAGTTTATTTCGCTCTATTCTTTTGGATTATTATTTTAGTCTTTTATTTGCCTATTGTTTTAGTCTACGGTTTTAGCCTATTGTTTCGGTCTATTACTTATTCTATTATTTAGTCTACTATTTTAGTTCACTAATTTAGTCCATTGTGGTAGTTTATTCTTTTAGCCTTTTACTTTGATCTATTCCTTGGTCTATTGCTTTATTCTATTATTCTATCCTATCCTTTTATTCTATCTTTTTAGTCGATTATTTATTCTATCCTTTTAGCCTACGATTTAGTCTATCTTTTTATCCTATTATTTATTCTATTAATTTAGCCTATTATTTATTCTATGTTTTTTAGCTTATTTATTTAGTCTATTATTTGATTCATTATTTTAGTCTTTCATTTAGCCTTTTACATTTATTATCCTTTTAGCTTATTATTTACCCTACCTTTTAGTCTATTCTTTTATTCGATTATTTCGTTGATTAGTTAGTCTATTATTTTATCTATTAGTCTAATTTGATTTATCACCCCCTTAGGCTTTCATATTGAGGAACTCCCGGTTCTCTAGGAGTTTAGAGGGAGTTTAGTGGGTGGATTAGCTAGGGTTCCATGGATGGCAATTAGTGGATGAATTTTGCTTGTTGGATGAATGTAACTTTTGGGTGGGATTTTGAATCCCACCCCTGTCGATGTTTTGGTGCCCAGTTAGTTGTGTACGCCGGTTAGAGTTTTGGGAGAGACGCTCCAGTGTTTCGGATCTAGATCTAGTGTTTGAATTTGGATTTGTTTGGAAGAAGGTTTTGGGAAAATCATAAAGAAAATGAGTGTAGGAGTTTTGGTTGAGCTGTGAATCTAGGAAAGAAGGTTGGTTTGGAGAATATAGCTGGATAGGGGAAAAGGGATTAGTGAAGGGTCGTTAGGATAGAGAGGAGATTGGGCTGTGAGCCCAATACTCGAGGCAGTGCATTGGTTGCAGGGCGAATTGACGGGCAATTCGACGGGGGAGCTCACGGAGCAACAGCAAGACCAGACGAGTTGGGTACAGGCAGAATCTAGCCAGCGTCGAAGGCGGAGCAAGGGTCGAGGCAGCAAGACAAGACGAGTTGGGTACAGGCGGGATCCAGCCAGCGTCGAAGGCAGCTTCGGCAATTGAAGCAGCGGCGCCCATTACAGCGGCGTCGGAGGAGGCCAGGAACGACGACAACGAGGAATTGAAGGTCGACAGCGACCAAGGCAAGAGCACGGAGGTGACTGCAGCAACAACACGGAGTCCGGCTGTGGTCCCGGAGTGAGGACGACGACAGTCTTGGAGACCAACACAAGGCGACCACGACCTGCAACCAGCACGAGTCGATTGAGTACCAGCGACGGGGAGCTTCACGAAGCTAGGCGGCCGGAATTCACGGCGAGCTCCATCGAAGGAGCTGCTGCGGCAGCGACTGAGAGGGACAACATCGACAGGGCGTGGAGTCATCGAATTCGGCGACGGCGAGCATCCAGGGAGGACGCAGCTGCAGACGAACCCAGCGACGGCGACGAGATCAATACGAAGGTCGGGAATTCAAGGGCTACGGGTACTGCACGGCGGAAAGGCGACTGTGCAGCATCGAACGAAGGGACGGCATCAACCAGGCGACAGGAGGATTCGGCGACAACAACTGCAGCAACAACGAGGAGTGAAAGCAGCAGCCGGCGATTCAGGAGCTTCAACGATGGCGATCAAGATCGCAGGGACGCAGTGGCCAAGTTGAAGGCCGAGCGTAGTATCACCCCCGTCTTCACAGGGTGATATTACGGAGGACAGAGTGATATTATGGAGGGAAGCCTCCTTCACTCTTCAATTCCTCAATTTTGACTTAAACCTAGACTTGTAGTGATTGTTTGAGATTATAGGACAAGTAGGAAAGGCTTGTGTGACCTTAATTGGTAATTGTAATTGCCATCTCTCTTGGTGTGTAGTTCTTGGTTTTTGTTCAAGTTTTGGTCAATTGTGTTTTTTGGGACTTTGGTGTTGTATTGTGGTGATTTTTGTGTAAAATTGGTCCGGTGAGGGTTCTAGCACGGAAGCGCTGCCCGATTTTCACCGGACCAATTGGATTTTTGTGTGTAATTTAGGGTTTAAGTTTAGGATTTTTGGGCACGATGCGGAAGCGCTGCCCAATTTTTTCCCAAAAACCCTAATTTGGTTGGAATTGTATGGTTTTAAGTGCAAAGATGCTTTGCAATGTTTAGGGTGTTTTTGTGTGGCTTAGGGATCAAAGAAACTCCCTATCGTGAGATTTTGATGCCCGTGAGGCTCTTTGCAATTGTGCTGTAATTTTTGTGGTGAAGTCCCAAAACCCTAATTAGAGGTTCTAATTCACCAAAAGTAACCCATTTTAAGTACACTAAGTGCCTAGGGTGATTGGTGAGGGTTTGTGAATGCGTTAAGTGTGTGTTTGTTGATCATTTCAACCTCTTGGATGTGCTGTCATTTTAGTGGTTAAGTCCCAAAACCCTAATTAGAAGGTTTTAACCCCTAATTTAAGCCCATTTTAAGACACTAAGTGCCTAGGGTAATTGGTGGGGCTTTTGTGGGGTGTTAGGGTGTTTGTTGATTGACATTTGTGATCTTTGGGTGTGCTGTAATTTCCATACACACCCCCCGTTTTGACCAATTTGTCTAGTTTTTTGCCATTTGAGCTTAGAATTTTCTCACATAATTGCCTAGATAAAAAGAAGTCTATTTCTTGGAATATTTGTACACACCCACCCTCGGCCGGACATATGACGTTTTGACCGGCAACGGTCAAAGTGCTCATAAATACTCGTGAGAGGTAAATGGCAACTATGCAAGTGAAGGGCAACATGAAACCTAAATGCCAATTGATCACCAATGGCCACAAATTTGGGCCATGCATTCAATTTAATACCTAAGCCCTAGGGTACATCCAATTTGCATCAATTTAGCCCAAATAAATCACCGATGGGTGAGTTTTGCAGACTAGATGGGAAATTACAGCACATAGCTCAATCTTTCAATGAGCACCAACACTATAAAATCAACCCCATGCATTCAACCCACTTGACCTAGGTACCAAATACCTTGAAATTGAGTCAAATTAGTCAATAAAACAACACACGGGTGAATTTTGCACGGTTGTTGGAAAATTACAACGTCCGACCCAACACTCAAATGGATACCAAAAACCCCAATTTAACCTCATGCATTCCAACCAATTGACTTAAGTATCAAGGACCTTGAATATTGAGTCAAATTAGTCAATAAAACACCACAAGGGTGAGTTTTGCAAGCTTAAATCGCAATGGCAGCACAAAGACCTAACTAAACTTTGGCCTAAAAAGTGCCATAAATGTCTCAAATCTACACCAAATTCCCATGGACACTATGTAGTCCAAAATGGGTTCAATTTTGGTGACAAAAATGAGTAGGTAGAGGGAAATTGCACCTCTACTTAAAATGACAGCATAAACATCTAACTAAGTTTGGCCTCAAAAGCCCCACAATTGTTTCAAATTCACACCAAACTCCCATGGGCACTAAGTACTCTAAAATGGGTTCAATTTTGGTGTCAAGAATGAGTAGGTAGAGGGAAATTGCACCTCTATCTCAAATGACAGCACAAATTGTGGCTAAAGGCTGTCCTAAGAATCCATACAATGGCATCAATTCTTTCCCAAAGAATAAAATTTAGCCCGGGTAAATTTGGGCAGCGCTTCCCCACTCTACCACACACCAGGCTAAAAATTCAACCATGCTACTCAATACTCCACAATCAAAAACCAAACTTACACCCAATCAGCTATAAGCACTTAGAGAAGTCCGTGAGAGCCACACACACCAAATAGGCAATGAAAATTAGCAATTGATACAACAAGTTCTTTTTAATCATTCTAATCCTAGGTAAGTCAATTAGTCTCTAAAACGCAAAGAATGGAGAATGGGGGGGGGGGGGGTAGGGAGTCTCTCCCTCCCTATTGTCACGATGACTGCCCTCCATAATATCACGCGGAGGGCGACAGGGTGCTGGCCGCGCCGTGGGTCCTCGTAACGATCTTCCTCGTGGCCGAACCTTCGGCGGCGTGCGCTCAATCAGCGTCGCGATCCAAACACAACTCGATCGCCCTCGTGATCGTTGTCGGCGCTGCCTTGTGCCATACGCTCCCCCTTCACTACAAACAGATCGGCAAACTCGGCCCCTACTTCGACACCACATAGCTTGGACGTCAACATGGAGGAAACCAACAGGAAGATTGAGGCAAACGGGTTACATGCCGACGTTCAGGCACGCGATACCCTCAACTCGCAATGGTCGTCTTCATTACGGTGCTTCCGGTCGTCCTGTGATGAGCTCCGCCACCACGCCTAGCTCGCCTTGATTCGTCGCGGCGCGCTCCCTGTGGCGAGCTCCGCCCGCGCCTAGCTCGCCTTGATTCGTCGCGGCGCGCTCCCTGTGGCGAGCTCCGCCCGCGCCTAGCTCGCCTAATCCACCTCGTCGTCCTTGTTACGGTCGCGTCGCCGTTGCGGCAACTCGCCCGATCCATCTCGCCGTCTTTGTCACAGTTGCGGCGCGCTGCGACAATTCGCATGATCCACCTCGCCGTCCTCGTCACGGTCGCGGCGCGCGTCCTATGACGAGCTCCGCCCTAGTTGTTCTATGTGAATGTGAACCGTCGAACCAATCCACAAGTTACGGTAAACTCTTACCATGAAGGTTGGTGCCTTTTTCTCTCATTTTGAGGTTTATTTGCAGCATTTTAGCTAATTAGATTTATTGGTGTTTTGGGAGTACTTTTCATGTGGTGTTGTTTGCCTTTTCCCTTTGTTCCTAATTTTTTGGGTAAATTTAGCTAAGTAGCAATTTTAGGCCTTTTAATTGTGGGTTTTGGAACAATTTTTGCTAGTTTGTCTTTAGTTTAGAAGGTGTATTTTAGCTTTATGATAGTAGAACTTTGACTTGCGTTCTTAGATATGATCATGATCTAATTCTATAGTCTCTAATTACCTCTGGTTGACTAGGAGTTTAGGGTAGTTTAAGTAGGGGGTGATTGCAAGCTACGGTCTACCAAATGGAAAGTGCAGCTTGTGTAGCTAAAGGCCGTGCAGCTCATGCACTAGCGTTGTAATGCGCACCTCTCAACTTTCAATTAGATCAAAATTTTCACCATCCCAAATAGGGTTTATGCTAATACTTTCACTTTAGCAATTGTTAAGTTAATTTCAAGACTTTGTGCTTTATTCCACAACCTTTTTTGTTTTTTACCGAGTAGGGGTAATTAGAGCCTTTTTTACATAACATTTATAGCTAGGTTTTATGAAAAATGCATTTTATATCCCACCTGTGAAATTGGATCATTATTTCATTTTCAAAAAAAAAATTCAAAAAAAGAAGTTTTAACTGCCCAAAAATCTTTAAAAACAAAAACATTATGAAACAATTAATTAAAAAATAAGTAAGCGTGATACCAAAAATAATAAAATATGGTAGCTTTGTACATACTTGTGTTATGTTCCTATAAATTTGTGAAGTTCAAATTTGACCCCCTTCTAGCATTTCCCATAAAATAGGTGCACTTTTGACAAGCGACACGTTACCAAATCCAAGTAGAAATGCTTAATTTGGATAGAGAGATTGAAATTTTGCAAACTTTTTTGTGGTAGACATCCAAACTTTGGAATTCTAGAAACAATGCAATTTGTTTCGTCACAAAATTCCATCCCAATATTTATTGATGATTTTCCAAAGATTGAAAAAGTGCAGCAATGCTTACACTACGACAAAAAATGTGGGTGACCGTAGCTTGCAATCACCCTAGGAGGTAGTGAGTTTAGGGTAGTTTAAGTAGGAGTTAGTGAGTTTTGAGTTTGGATGAGTGTGTCAAACTCATCTCTCTGTCTAGAAGGTGTGATTTTCCTCTCATCCCCGTGGGCAGTTTTTTTGAATCGAGAGGGCAAAGTCCTGCCGGTTGATAGTTAGCGGAATTGCGTAGTGTGGATCTAGGAGAGAAACAAGCGTGTGTGGCAAGTGAAGATTGGACCAAGGTAATACGGAGATCAGTAGATGTAATGTGAGTAGCAAAAGGGTGGTGTTTTTTTTTATTTGGCGAGGAGATCACGACCATGCTTCGGCGGGGCGATCACGACCAGGCTTCGGCGAGGAGATCATGACTAGGCTTTGGTAGGACGATCGCGACCAGACTTTGGAGCAGGAGATCACAACTAGGGATTCAGCGATGACGAGGAGTACGAAGGCAGCGAATACGACGGCGAGCTTGCGGTAACGAGGGCTGCGAGTGCAACGTGAGTGGAAGATCTGAGGCGGTCACGACGAGGAGACGACCCAGGCGATCACGGTAGAATAGGCCGACGATACGAGCAAAATGAGAACGTGAGTGACGACGAACTGAGTACGGGGATCGTAGCGCAAGACCGGACGAGGCAAGGCAGGCGGCGCGACGGTTGCGATTTTGGCGTGACACCCTAGGGGAGTTCCAAATTGTCTTACGGGCCTAGTAAAATGCTCTAAGACTAACGAGGAAGAAATGGGTAAAAAGGGTACTTGCATAGGATCGGGAACGCGGGGCAGATTACTAAAAATATCTGCTAGCCCAAAACCACTTCTAAACGATCACGAGGACCAATTTTAAATGAGAAACCCTAAACTGCAAGGTGGAATCATCCACTAGGATGGGGGTTTAGGTTTGGCAAGTCAACTCCAACAAATCAAGATCACAATCAAACCTCGTGACTCCTGGCGATTCTCCTCACAAAGTACCCATATGAGAAGGGGGGAATCGGTAGCCTTGTACCCATACACAGCCAATGACCGATGGTCTCCTTAAATCACCACGGGCTCACTGCCGAAGCGTGGGACGGCCGTAGCCTTTCACCCGCGGTGCCCGCTCATCCGGTAAGCACGAAGAGATGAGGTGATAATTGGCACCGGGGAGTGCACCCCAATATCGGGTCGGGGTGGACCCACACACCCCCACCCCCACTAGCGATGAAATGTCAAGTCTTTAGAATATCATGCTACCTCAACCGTCGTGTCAATTTTAAGACCCCCTTATCCGGTTTAACCTCACACAAGCCCCCTAGATTCATTCAATCCCCTAAAATTAGACGCTGTAGTTATGAATCGATTGACCCTAGGGATGGTAAAAGGCAATTTTTTACTCTTTTTTATGTGTTTTTGGGATCTAAAACCCCTATAAAGGATAAAGAAAAAACGGGACAGCACAAGCGAAGGACACGAAAATGTCACTTTCCTTCTCGGTTGGTACAATTAAACCCCAATAATATACTATTAAGTGCAAACAATTAGCGACACCTCTGCTCTCACTTTAGGTGGCGCACGGCTTAGGGTTGAATCCCTTTAGAAACCCCGTGCCAGTCCTTAAAAGGTGGTTTCACCCGCTCAACCCTAATTAACCACTTGCATGTGGTGCCTACAAGGGATACAAGAATTTTTTAATTTTTACCGTTTAAATTATTTACATGAATGATCACAAAAGTCTCGATGGACGGGTTTAAGGACAACCTGTGGGTTCAACTTGCGGCCACAAACTCTCGGGATCGTTGGGGCATTACTGCCAACTTTTCCGATTTCAAACAACAAAGACGGTCCCGCTGGTCATCAACCGGGCCTCACCGCTATACAACAACCACGGCTAATAAACAAAGCAACTAAAACAACACTCAAAGGGCCCAACCCAACAATAGTTGAACACCCTTTGCCGTTCACCGACGCAATGTCGGTGAACTACACACAAGAAGAACAACACCTCAAAACACCCACCCATATTGTACTAAAAATAGAACACAAACACAAGCCCACACACTCTTTCGCTCCAAGTGCTCCAAAATGTTCCAAATCTGCAAATATAAGGAAAAAACACTTGACAACGAAATTAGAACCAAAAAGATTCCACCTCCCGATAGACGCACCAATTATATGAGTACTTTGACCAGTGGCCTAGTCAACGCATCATATAGTTGGCCGAGGGGTGGGGTAATCAATGCCAAGCAATGGCCTCCTCTAGCTAGGGATAAATGAGGTGAATTAATCAAACGTCATAGTGAAAAAATAATGTATAAATGGACAAAATGGGTGCGTGCAAAAAATGGCAGCACGCAAAGGGACGCCAAATCGGGGTCTTAAAAGTACCATACACCATAAAACGATACTAAAGATCTCATACAATCATAGTACTACTAATGGGAGCCTAATAGAGCAGAAATGAGTGCAAATGGGTGAAAACGTACTACCAAATTGCAATGGCAGCACAAAAGTCCAAGTCAAAATGACACCAAAATGACCTCAAATCCACACCACTTGCTCATAGATACCACATACTCAAAAGTGAGATTAATTTTAGTGGTAAAAATTAGTAGATAAAGGGAAATTGCACCTCTATCCAAAATGGCAGCACAAACATGAGCTTAGAAATCACTCTAAAAAGACCAAAATTGCCTTCATTCTCATTAATTCCCCATGGATATTAAATACACCAAATGGGGTTAGTTTTGAGAGTAGAATTAGACAAGGGGAGGGAAATTGCTCCTCCTCCTAAAATGGCAGCACACTAAACGATTTAAAAATTGGCCTAAAGTCATGAAAATTGCTCCGTTTCACCCCAATTCTCTCTAAGTACTTTAGTACTCAAAAATGGGGTTGATTTGGACAATTACCACCTCTAAATGCCAAAAAACCACACTAATCCAAAAATCACAGCACACTAACATGACCCAAATAAGCATCAAAATTTACAAAATTCGAACTTATCAAGAACAAACAATCCTAAACACCACAATTCACCATTGTAGCATAATATCCTAGAATGCAAAGAAAGCTTGAGGATTTTTGGGCAGATCTTCCGCATCGTGCTCCACAAACCCGAAATTGCAACCCTATTTCGCAATCTAATCCACAATTGTACTCATTGAAACCAAGAATTTGTGTGAAATCGGGCAGCGCTTCCGCGTCATGCCTTACCACCGTGTCCAAATTCCACAATAACATCTACTATTCTCGAATGGACCACAACCAAACACTCGCTAAACCCACTCAATCGAAATAGTCCTTGATGTAATCACAACCCGGGAATTTCAAGACAAACAATTAGAATTGCTATTTTCATGCTATAAACTTCCACTGTCTATCATACGCCTAGGGGAATCAAGGTCGCATTAAATCACAAAAAATTAGAAGGAATGGAGGTAGTAAGCTCCCCCCCTCTGTATTATCACTCTGCCAATTCCGTATTGGCACTCTGTGAATGCAGGGGCGATCCAACTGCGGCTGCCCCGCTCCCACCACGCACGCTCCAGAGCCTGAAATTGCCTGGCTCGTCGTCATCCTCCTCGAACCCGTGATCCTTCCGCAGTAGGTGCTCGCCCTAGATTCTTGGCCGCGTCGCCTTCGTGGCCTTGGGAATTCCTGCCCCTGGGCCAGCGCCGTGTACTGCTGATCTCCTAGCTGTCTCGAACTGGATCTTCGTCGTCTTGCTCGCCGCTATGGTTACCTTGCCGCCCTGGTCGTCTCCGTTACGTCTTGGTCGTCTCGTATTGTTGTTGGGCGCTCGTCGCGATCGCCGTGTAATGCTCATCGCCCTGTTCCGCGCGCACAAATGGGGGCTCTCACGCTGGCCCTCGCGCCGCCGTCACCCAATCTCGCCACGCCACGCTAGCCTCGGTCGTCGCCTTCACTGCAGTTGTCTGGCATCGCTGGACTCGTCTGCTGTAGCCGTGGAGCGCCCCGGTACTTTCAATCGCCTCCACCACCGGTACGCGAATTGGCGCCCTGACTGCTCGTAGACTCGCCTCGGCCTGATCGCGATCCTACCGCAATCCTTCTGCTCCTTGTCTCCGTTGCACGCTCCTCGTTCCGCCTGGTTTCCCACTCGCCGGCTCTGATCCAGTACTGCCTTGACCACTGCTCCCTTCGTGTGACGCCCTCACCACTCGTGCTGCGCCTTTGGAATTCCCGGGATTTCCAACCAATAATAGATCACCTATCCTAATTCCTCCCCTGATCTTCCGAGTCAATCCATCTAGCTTTCAGGTCCTTCTCCTAATCGCCAAAAAACTCTCTCCCGTCGCATTCCACAACCACACGCACCAAGAGCTTCTACCTAATCTCACGCTGATCCAAAATTCTAGGATCCTTTCCTAGCAGGGCTCTGCCCTCTTTTTCCAACTTTAAACAGCACAAAAAAACTAGAGAGATCTTCCACGACAGGGGTGGGTTTGAAACTCCCACCCCAAAGCTTCATTCATCCAATGTGACCTTCATCCAAAAACTATCCAACCATCCATCCTTCCCTAACTTCACTAAACTCCTATTTTACTCCTAGTTCACCAGGGGTTTTTTCCCCCCACAAATAGGACTTGGGCTTTACACAAAGAGTAGAGCCCAAATTCCACAAAGATATTCTAAAAAGTACTCTTCCTAAAATAATAGGCAAAATAGCACAAACACTCAAAAACCCACAAATAAATGGTCAAAAAATGCTACGCAGCTAAAATTACACAGAAAATTAGGAACCACAAAAAAGGCAAACAGAACCAAATGGAAAGTACTTGCAAGACACCAAAAAGTCTAATCAGCTAAAATGCTTCAGTTAGACAAGAAAATAGGAGAAAAGGTATCAAACCTCACGGTAAAGGTTTATCGCGAGTGTGGACTGTCTCGACGGTTCATACCAGTCAAAGTGCTCATAGTGAACTCGGCCACACCCTGGTTTCGATCACGCCACGCGCGCCAGTAGCATTTGCTCTTGGAACTCCACGAAATCCCCACCCAAAAACCACAACTTACTATATGTTTTGTCCTACGTTATGTTCTAATCACAACCCTGATCTACATGCCAATCGCCCTTAGCTACGTGACAACCCAACTTCCAATGGCCAATTTTCCCTACTCTCACCATACTAACAGGGCTCCGCCTTTGTCGACAGAAAACTACTATCCTCTCCCACGAGACAGGGGATTTGAATTCCAACTAACAAGGTTCATCAATCCAAAAAAATCATCCGTCTAAATTCCTACTCTACTCTAATCACTCCTACTAGACTCCTACTCTATCTCTAGTTAACCGGGGGTAATTTGAGACTATAAAATTAGATCATGACCATATCTAAGAGTGCAAGCCAAAATTCTACTAGTGTAAAGCTAAAATACAACTTCTAAACTAAAGGCAAACTAGTATAAATTGTTCCAAAAACCCACAATTAAAAGGCCTAAAATCGCTACTTTGCTAAATTTACCCAGAAAATTAGGAACAAGGGAAAAAGGCAAATAACACCACAAGGATAGTGTTCCCAAAACGTCAATAATTCTAACCAGCTAAAATGCTGCAAATAAACATCAAAATGAGAGAAAAAGGCACCAACCCTCACGGTAAAGGTTTACCGTGATTTGTGGACCGGTTCGACGGTTCACAATGGAGCCCTGTATTGTTGTTATAGGTACTTAAATCCAAAGTTTTAGAAGAAGATCTACAAAAAGTTCACTAAAAGTAGCATTTGAAAAGAATGCCTAAATTTGGTTTCAAATGTAAATTTGATAACCTTAAGTATTTTCAACTTGAATCTTTTTTTTAATATCCTTGAAGTTCATGATGATGTTGAGGGCTCCATATAAAAAATGCAAAAAAAAATAATTTAATTCACATTTAGCCTATTTCTTACAAACGTTCATGATTATCCATTGACTTCTTTTCTAAGTTCAGCCATTTTTTCAAATTGTTTAAATATATATAAATTCATGAAAGATATTTTTCAACTTTAGCTCTTTGTTTGACTTTGTAAAACAACCCAATTATCTACGACTTCCATGTAAAAAAATTCAAAAAATTCAAATTTAATATGCATTTTTGAATCTTGCATTGTTGAACCTTCAAGTGAACACCGATGGTTAAATTTACCTTGTTTTCACCCCTTGGAGTTATTTAACTTCACTGCATATGTCCTTATCTTATCTTGGAGTTGTTTAAATCCAATGATTCTTTGCTTATACACTAATCAAACACTTAGCATACATCATGTATAAAATTACTATCAAGGCCTGGGCATGATATTCTAAATGTATGACTTTGACATAATGTTGGTTTTAGTTTGCTATTGGTTTAGGATATGCGTACTTTAACCTTTTAAAGAACAATGAACATTGTTTTCATATATATTGTACATCTTCCCATAAAATCCATGTTTTGTACTGAAATATAAAACTATATTCACATTGTACAATGTGTACTAAAATACAATGATGTAGTCAAATATGACATCATGAGAATGGATAAGGGCAAAAATACGTAGATACAAACATAACATTCTTGAACCACTTTGGCATCACTTGAACCACTTTGAACCTTTTTCTAACCAATCCTTTCATTATGAGAAAAATCTTGAATTAAAAGTTTAGAATGCTACTATGAAAGTGTCATTTTTACTATTGAAGAACAACACTTCATTAAAAAAAATTGGAGCTTTCAAAAGGCCTCATCATTGTGATCTAATGTGATTAAAAAAAAAATTATTAAAAAATAAAATAAATCCAATCTGACATGGATGATCGCTTCCACATCAAATTGGATTTTTAAAATGTTTTTAAATAAAAAATTAATATATTAATATATTTATAAAATTTTAAATTTTTTCCCATCAAATTTCCATCAACAAATCTCAAAGGGAAGGGACCTTCTGAAGGCTCCAATTCTCTCCTAATAGTACAATAGCACTATACAAAACAAAAGGGACTAAGCCAAGGCAACTCGAAAATGTTAGTAAAAGCTCCAATTCTCTTCAAGGATTAACCCTTACATAATTTACCAAGCCCACATGCTTTTTTTATATTTTGGGAGAATCTTACTCATAACTTCTACTTTATTGCACCAAATGGGTTTTATTAAAGCCAACCGAGCACCTTTGAGGGATCTATATTTCTTTAGAATAGAGCCAAAGTAAATTGAAAATAGAGTGGTGCTTAAAATGGAGTCCTAGTTTCAAAGAGACTT
Organism: Pohlia nutans; assembly: GCA_022496805.1. Lineage (NCBI taxonomy): Eukaryota > Viridiplantae > Streptophyta > Bryopsida > Bryales > Mniaceae > Pohlia > Pohlia nutans. The sequence continues at coordinate 4,592,562 of CM040105.1, forward strand.
TGGATGTGGAATGAGGAAAGCATATGTCCTTTAATCCCTAAAGGTTGGACTTATGAGCATGGAATCATGTTTTATCTGTCACACTCAATTTTGCTACTAAAAATAATACAAGAATTCAAATTTATATTTTTAGTAGATGAAGTCACATGTCTACTACAAATCATGATTTTTTCATGAATTTTGGTGAAAATTTGAAATTACTATGGTTTTATGAAGTGATTGTAAAGAAAATCTATATCAATTACAAAATGTACTAGAAAATTCCGATTTTTTTACCTAAGGTGTAAATTACAATGAAGAAAAGTTTAGTTGATGAAAACCATCCGTGTATCTAAATTTAGAAATTTTGCTACACCTTGGTGATACCTACCGAACTTGTAACTACAATAAAACACTCAATTTTCAAAATTTTCCAAAAATTCAAAGTGGAGTAGAAACTAGACTTGGCAAACTTTATTTTATTAGTTAAGCTCAAATCCAATGGAACTCATTTTCATAGCCTAAATTTAGTTTAAGTTGAACAAGCAAAAAAATTCAAAATACACTACACGGTGAACCGTTTTTACGACTCTTTGTAGTTGGGATCCCATGTAAAATATAAAAATAGCATGAATGATTTGAATTTAACTTAAAGGGGTGGCATCACCAAGCAAAAGCCCTTCACATAAAGAATTGGATGGAAATCATCCACGCAGCAGTTGGAATTGAACAGTCGAATTCAGTCATCGACCATTTTTTGTCTCTTCGGCATTTAGGGGTTAAGGGTTAAGTAAATTACATGAGGTCACCTGAGTTGAGTTCTTCAAGAGCTGGCATCTATCCAAGTGTCATGGATGTGAGTTATGTGTACATGCAAATGGCCAGTAACCATACTGACACGTAGAAACAGTCAAACATACGTTGTTTGTGTGGAATGCCAAGAACCTTTCGTGGAACTGTTTGAATATGCCTTGATTACTATGTGGATTGAATATTCTCTCAAGTTTATGCTCCATCTCACTGAGTAAGCTTTTTTTGAGCTTGAACCTGGAGATGCAGGGACGGACCCAGTATATTCTTACCAGTTTATGCTTGGCTTTTGACCCTCAACCTGGCTGGAGACGCCACAGCAATCACTTTAGTAGAGCTAGCCAAACATAATTATGTCCTTGGTAAGTTCAAGTTTGGCTGTCAATTACAGGATCCATAACATTCTTAAGTCCTAGACTTTGTATCCCTACTAAAGTTTCCAAGATTTTCTCCGATGCTTTTGGATGGACTTTGTTTTCACACATAACATTCAGTAGTCTTCAAGAAGGCTGCCTGTTAGTTTCATCCACCTTTATATATGGAGTGACCAGTGATTTGTAATTGAATGGGCTATTTGTAATCAAATAAACAATTATAGGACACTATTGAGTTGTGACTGAGTGAGTGCTTTCAATTACTGTTCACCATGGTTAGTTGCTCTTGCTTAATGCCACTTGTCCCTATAGCTACTGATGTGATGTCGGATATCCCACATTATTTCATTGGGGGAACGAAATGATGTGGGATATTCCACATCATTTCATTGGGGGATGAAATGATGTAGGATATTCCACATCATTCTGTTGGTGGAAGGCAATAGTCACAGAGGCTACTGAATGTTATGCATCTTACTTGCTTGACTCCTACTAAATTCCTTCATATAATGGCAAGTGTCATCTTTCACTCCATGTTCCAAAGAAAGTTACTGTATCAAGCACAAACACTTCAGGAAATGATATGCACTTTAGTAGAGCCAAACATATGTGCTTGAGAAGTTCAAATTTAGCTATGAAAGGACCAACTTCATTTGAAGCACTAAAATGAATTAAAAAAAATAAAAATAAAAATAAAAATAAAATAAAAGCGTTTTTTGACACACACGACCTGCATTTTGCAACTCGCGGCCAGTTTTCCAATCAAGTAGTGAGACGGTTTCACAACCGGAATCAAACCGCCAACCTCTCCATTCGGTTTGGGTACCTCACCACCATCACCTTGGTAATTTAGGGTCATCTCGGACTTGCTAAGTTTCTTATTAGATAAAACTAGTGTGGCCTTGATTTAGTCATGCTTTTACTCTTCTTTTTTTCATTTTAAGAATTTAATCTAATTTGATTAAAAATCCATAAATTATTTCACACCGTAGGTTCAAAAGCCACAAAACTACTTTGGTACATTATTTCTCATCAAGAGCTTTCCGACGATACCAAAAAGGTGACCGACTGCCCCACGATCCCAGAGATTTCAATGTAACATACAAACAAAACAAAAAAAACAAATTAATTGCTTCCTTTTGCTTCACTCATAATTGCTTGAAGGTAACAAACTAACAAACATATTGCTTCATGTTGAAAATGTGAATCACTTCTTCTACATCATGTATTTTTGTGACGGTGTAGGATATAGGATTAAGGTACCTAGAAATATCCATTACCACCCAACACTCAATTATACCCTCATGTACTAGTTGTATACATTTTTTTCATTTTAAAACCATGAAACCATGATCTTTTAAGGATTAGTATGTTCAATTTAGCAACGTCACCACTGCAAATCAATATTGTTATAATACCACATCACAAGTGATGATGAACAATATATCCTTATGATAAATACTTTAGACGCATACTAAATAACCATTTTGGTGTCCTGCATCGGCCTACCTTTTATAGACAACAACACACTCCGATTTAAAACATGATATAAGGTAGGATGTCCTAAAACCACCAACTTAAGAAATATGGCCTCATTTTAATAAGGTTATTTATGAGATATTTTTCGGTCATTTGGAAGAAGATTTCTCACGGAATGCACAAATTTTTGCAATTTAATTCCCAATATTCAAATTGATACAAATTTTCGAAGTGAAAAGAACTTCGTTATCCAAATCAGACCTCTAGGTTTCCCCATGTCCACACCATGTGGTACTAATTTTCACTCATAATGATACCCAAAACCACCCAACTATTTCTTCGCAAAGCTTGGCATGCCATTGGTCTACTTGAATAGTGAAATTGGCAGTTTTGAGTCTCAACTGTAGTGGCCCCAAGAAAGGTCTACATGTCATAATGGGGGTGGTGGTGGCTTTAGGACATCCTACCTTAACCCTTAAACATCAAAGTAAGCCCCATGGGCTTAGTTATGAGAGAATAATGAAGAAAAAAGTAGATTTTCTCAACCAAATCAAGCGTGGATTGGTGCGTTGGAAAGCTACAAGATTTGAGGTCGGGGCAGCTGAGATGCCGCAGTGCTACAGTGTTGGCCAACAGTGCCCAAGAAAGCCGTTTTTCCATTCTTTTCGATTTTTTATTTTTATTTTTATTTTTCCCTCCGGAAATTTAGATGCCTTCCGGGCTGCCCCGCCCAGGTCCTCTTGACGTTTAAGGGTTAATGTCAGCTAGGACAGATGATTTGTAACTCAGAAAGCACATTTATTTATTATTTATTTAGCTCCAGCAGAGAACTTTTTTTTATAAAAACCAAAAAAACATAGGTCCACAAATCAATGTAAGTATTGCACACTGGAGGCTCACAGGGAAACCTCTCAGAGGTTACTTACCCTACACTTAAAAACCTCCAATCAAAACAGAGGTTGGAGAATCACAATTGGTTTGAAATTTATTGAATTTCAATGTAATTTTTAAAAGCTGTTTTGCAACAAAGTGAAACCTATCTCACTCAATTCATGCATAATTTCCACCTTGCAAATCCTTTTCCTTTTGAACCTCTTACATCCACTAAAAACCTTCTTCAATGAGTTTTATGACCTAAAATATCAATACCGAACGAAAGAAGAATGAATCAAACAAAACATGAAACTCAAACTGACCTTTTGTTTTTAGGGTTTTGGAATTCCTGCTCTATTTGATTCGTTGTACCTTCTGTTGGCCGTGCACAATCCACCAACTTGTTCATCACATGATGGTTGTGAGTGAAATCATCCCTGAACAAGTGGAAGTTATGCACACATCCTATTGATTCGGGTTATCCTATATCTTTCCTTCAAACATTAATTTAAACTCTCTGACATTGCAAATCTAGACGTCCACCATTTCACGGATTTTATGGTTCTCGTCCCACAAGTTTTGACCCAAAAGCATCTACATCTTGCGGAGTTCCTCAAATGGCATGTGAGATTAAATAGCTACCATATGCATACTCATTTCCAAACTGCAGGCACAAATACCCAAGTCTCTCCAATGTGAGAAAATACACAAGGAGATTCTGTGGGTGTCCCGTATGGGAAAAACCTTGGTTTTCCCTTTGATTTCCCTCTTCCAATTACTCTTCCAATTACACTTGTGAGGGAATGTGGCCATCTGAGAAAAATAGACAATTCCATCATAGTGTATGAGGGACTTTTGATGCGTAGGGGATTTACTAAGGGAATTGAGAACAAATGAATGATATGGGAATGCTCAAGGTACGTAGAATCAGGGAAATTCAATCCCCTATGAACAATTTAGTGGGAAAATTTGAGATCCATTTCAAACTCCAGCCCTACATGGAAATTTGCTTGAATTTCCCCTCTTCATGTAGGGGAATCCCAAAGGATCTCCTTGTAATATAGCCTTAGTAGAAATCTTGTTTAATGTGACATGTCTTTAATGGCTAAATGTTTGTAACAACATGACTCAAAGTGGTCTTTAAGTCACTATGGACATGTTACGGTCATTTAGTCATTAAGACATGTCACATTAGACAAGATTCACTAGAGATACCAGAGATTCATGAGCTAGATCAATGGTCAACAAGATTGAGCTGTACGTGATAATGGTCATCAGTAAGCTGGCACAAGGAACCCTGACCATATCACCACGCAGAAATGGGTACAAGAATGATGGTAAATTCTTGGTAATCACTTGCTAAATTGAACAACCACTTGCAAAACTTGCTATAAACAGCAGTTTGACAGTAATGTTTACTTCCCAGTGAATTGGACAAGGTTCCCTGTGTGGGTGTTCACGAATCCAAGGACAATCCTTATTGTCACAACTGATGTTTTTGTTGTTAGATAACAGACAGTACAATTTGAAGGTCTGCTGCTTAATTAGAAGCAGAATGTGTCTGTACGTAAACCACATCAATTGTTCTTACATGAATTCATACTTTGAACACATCTAATCTAGTAATAACGTTGGGCTCCGAGGCTTGGCCATCAGGAACAACGGCTTCTTCCTGGAACAAACGAAAGTATAAACTCCCGACATATCGAATGAGTCAGCACGTTCACCGGGGGGCAGAGACCAATCAAAGTGGCGAAGCAGGTTTGCCAACAGCAAGAGCACCAGCAAGTTGCCGAGCTTGTTCCCGGGACACATGCGAAGACCCGCTCCAAATGGAATCAGCTGAAAGGAATCCACACCGGAAAGATGATTCACCTCCGGCTGCTCCATGAACCTTTCGGGATCGAAATCGTTGGGACTTCTGTACACGCTTGGGTCACGATGGATGCTGTATTGATTCAGAAGCACCATGGCGTTAGCAGGAATAGTGTACCCGAGCACTTCACAAGCCCGAGTGGATTCTCGCGGAGCAGACAGAGGCAACGGAGGACGGAAACGGAAGATCTCCTTGACGAACGCATTGAGATAATGCAGGTGTGGAAGATCTGATTCTCGCAAGAGCCGGTCCTTGCCCACCACGGTGTCCAACTCGTCTTGCGCTCGCTTCATGAGCTCCGGTCTTAACACGAACTCCGCCAATGCCCATTCTGCCGCCGTTGCACTCGTGCCCCGTCCACCCAAAAACAGATCCTAAAATCCATGCATTCCACACCCACGTCATGTAGAATCTCAATGGGAAACGAAAATTTTGATCATAACATTACTCACCAGCATAGAAAGCTCCCATCGCCACATTCGTTTAATTGGCCATACCGGAACTCTTTGAAGTCTACAACTGGCATAGATTCAGTGGGAAATTCTATACAAGTTGTAGATTTCAAAGAGTCCCAGTATGACGGAAATTCCCAATTAAACGAATATGGTGATTCCCCTATTGTATGACCAGAGACACAGGGATACCCAAGGGTATTAATACTAGAAAGATGTCAGATGAAAGACTGACACTTACTACTTCCTGTTGCATGTGTACATAAACGTGCATGAGACACGATTGTTTGTAAGTTGATGGCATTTACAGGAACAAAATCTATATGTGGTAGGATATATAAAGACGCCTGCTTCTAGATATTGAGTTGCGTTCCTACGATTCATGAGCGTTGGTTTGAATATGCATACCAGCAACAATATCGAGATGTCGTCGTCAGAAAGAGGTTTTCCATCATCCAGCGGTGCCCCCATCAAAAGATCCACAAAGTCCGGCACATAATCTGAATCACTATCTCCACTGAGTTCCTTTTCTTTGGCTCGCTGTTTGTGTTTTTCTACCTCAAATATCCTGGGTAGGAGTGTGGATGTGAGTTCGTTACGGATATCCTTAAATTTGGAAGTCCAGCCTTGCAACTCGGTAACAAAATGCAAGTATGGGATGTAATCACTGATGAGGAAGGCAGAAGCTTCGTCGTAAATACGATAGATGAGCCTTTCAAAGTCTTTCTTTTGTTCTTGATTGATATCTGGACCTTTCCCAAAGAACCTGCATACATTGAGAAAGCAAGAAATCATATAGTAGTGACGATTGATGATTGAGTCTTAAACTTTCATTCTAACAAAAATATCAGTTCACAAATCATGTGTATCTTGACATTTAGTGAAAAACGTCCCAAATTTGATTAAAAACAGGTGCTTCCCGCTTCACTGGACATGATCTATTGAACACAATTAATTTCACTTGTAAATATAGAGAGAGAGAAAAAGTTGGCCATAAAAGAACCATTCTACAATCAATAATAATGTTCACGAATGTAGTTGACGATCTGAAGGGAACTAACTTTCTTACATCATAAATAAAAACACTTTTGCAGTCCACAGGGAACCCTGACAATTTGACCCCGGGGTTAAACTTGGGGTGGGGGGTAAAAATGAGGGACTTTTACACCGGGGCAGTTTTTTTTGCCCCCATGCAGGTCAAAAGCACCACTATTTTACCCCGGTAAAGGTTCCGAAAAGGGAGTCAAAAATTGACCCCCAACTCCCAATCTTCACTTTTGAACACGGGGTAAAGGTTCCAAAAATGGGGTAAAAAATGGGGCCAAACCATCCACTTTTTACCCCGGCAAAAATGTTTGGGACCCCTGTGGTCATTAATTCTGCGCAGTTGATCTGTGGTTAGTGTGCCTGCAGCTAGTGAGTGGAGAGGGGGGGAGTGTGTCTACCCTACATGATTCGAGAAGTATTCTGATCATTTTCAAAATTTTGACCTTAAAGCTGAACGATAATTTGGAGGAATTGCACAATGCTAGGTAAAACAAAGTGCAATGCTTAAAATTGGCAAGCAATCAAAATGATGATTATGCTAGCCCGACAATTGAAAGATATTCTGCATGCATGCCTGGGCTCCACAGACACCCACATTGCAGTACTTAATATGTTATGACAAGGCATATCAAAGTTAAGATTAAGGTACCTTTTGTTGATGAGCATCCGTGTCATGATGTTGGAAGTGACACCAGTGAGCCAGCCTCTAACATCCACGGCGTCGCCCTTCTTGGAGTCGATCAAGAGTTCCTTCAACATGGTGTGAATCTCGTCTGTTCTGGCACCCTCATACGAAGCGTGACGGCTGGGAGAGAAGAGCTCGTGAGTGCAGAACTTTCGCAACTGGCGCCAATACGGTCCAGGAGGAGCCAGAGACATGCTCTTGAAGTCACTGGTTCCTGCAATTACGGTAGGGCCATACCACTTGGGCCGTGCTCCGAAACTCGCGCCCTTGACCTGTAAAACTTCCTTCGCCACCTCACTTGAGGATATCACAACGCATGGCACGGAACCTGCACCCACAAAGCGATCAGTATAAGTCCCAGTGTAACCCATGGCTTTTTTGTTTTCGGAGGCAACTTCAATGTGATGTTTGATTTAAATTGTTATTAGAAAAGAAAGTGATATGTCAATGTTTGCAACATGTAAATAAAACAGTTAGTACAAGATGAAAGCAATATTGTAAAAATTTGGGTATTAAAAGCACTAAAATAGCTCTGTCATCAGTGGTTAAATATGATTTCTACTAAGGAATTCCTTAGTAGAAATTTTGGTAGAAATCTTGGGATAATCAAATGAGAATGGTGGTTATGTGAATGAAAATTAAAATCAATAAATTAAAAAAGTGTTCTTTGAATGAAAATTATGACTTTTTTTGTCTCTAACGGCTCTCCAAAGGACTCTCCAAAGCACTCAAAAGGAGGCACCCTTGACTCGTATGGACCCTGCCTTGTATTGCCACTCCTGAAGGCAGATAGATTCCTCTTTCTGCCAAGGGAGCCAGATCAGGCAGAGGCATTCTGCGCTCATGTACGTGAGCCTGCTGACATTTGGTACTTAGACAAATGGACTGACTCCACAGAATTGAACATGACGTAATGAAGAAATGAGTTGGGAGTAGAGATCGACACTGTACATACCCAGACGGAGATACATGAGGCCACCAAACTGAGCCGAAAGTTTATGCAGGGTTAAATGTAGCATCTGACCACCCATGAGCGCAGGAAAGTTTCCCAGCACGGGCCAAGCTAGCCGAGGTCCTGGGGGAAGTCTGCCGTCCTTACGACCTTGCAACAGCAACAGCAACATCGAGACTATCATAAGAACGGCCAGTGCCACGACTCCAGTCATAGTTCCAGACTCAAACTGCAAAAGCTTCTCCATAGCGATCTGCGTCGCTAGCTATTTGATCGAACTGAGAAGGACCAAGCTCATCGATCGGTAAGCAAGTCTTCGATCTGCCGTTCAAACCAGCACGCAGGTTCCAGTCGGAGCATGCAATTTCGACCTTGCTCTCAACGTGTTGGCATCGAAGCTTATGTATACTGTTGGAGTGTTGGATATATAGATACCCGGGTCAGCACCTGCATGTGATATATACTTGAACCAGCTAGTGCCTCGACAGCTGGGTAGCAGAGGAATCATCAGACAGCGAGTAGGACAACCGGGAGAACAACATATGCAGTACGAGCAAGCAATGATGATTTTGATGATTTATGTGAAAGTCCCTCCTTCGACGAGTACTCTTGTGCAGCTCAGAGGATTAGACATCAGAATCGGCTCTGGGATCTCTCATCAGTGTGTGAGAGTGTATGTCCTAATTGCAGACTAACGTACTAGAGAACGGGCTGAGTAGGGCGGTCATGGGGCAAGCCCGTAGGGCGATCCCCATGACCGCTTACAAGGCAGAATCGGCCCTACTCAGCCCGTTCACTAGTGTTAACCCCTAATCGCTCAAACGACCATTTTCTGGTCGCTGCCCGAATTTAACGGGCTGCCCGGAATAAAATAAAAAATTGAAAAAATTGATTTTTAAAAAAAATACTACATCAAGTCTACTTTCCAACCCAATTTGAATTATGGCAATCCGAGTTAAACTCCACCCGGGAGAATTTTTCAAAGTAGATCATCTCAACATTGTCTTAGTGTTATAAAATTTTCTATTTGGGGAAAGTAATGATGATCCCTTCATCATTTCTTTTGCTTTTTTGAAGTTTACAATAGATAGCCCAACTTTAACCAATCATACTAAATTTTGAACTCTAAAATTGAAAATTATAATTTATACAAATTTTCAAAGGTTAATGCTTTTAAATTCATTAAAAAATGATCTAAAGTTATTTTTGGAAGTTTGACCGTACGGATAATTTGTAGAGATGATACTCTACATTTTGTCTATTGAACCAAACTTCATCAAATATATGGCAGACACATATTATAACACATCTATGTTTTGTCCAATACCCCTCGGGCTTTTAGGGAGTTAACGGTACAGAGCAGAGTGCAGAATCGGCACTCATTGCTGATTGTGCTTTAGAATATTGCTAAGGAAAGGGCTGAATACTCCGCCTGTACTGTTAACGCAAAGCGAGTGTGTTGTCTTTGCTAGGATATGGTTTACCCTGTAGCCAATATAGCCGTTGTGCTAAGGGTGTGTACAATGTGTATGTCGAATATACTAATGTAAGGGGTTATGCTCCCCTATGAGGACGCTATGCTCTGTTACCAGTTCGAGGGCGGTAGCCCGAGAGCGGGTAACAGAGCAAAGTATCCGAGTTGAGGTGAGTGTAACCTCGCGTAAAGCACTGTCTGCCTCCCAATCGAAAGTGTGCACAAAAGCGTTAGCCTGTTAACATTGCACTGCACACTTAAACTCGAGTAAGCCTGATAACACGTTACTTGTTACGTGCACACTTTATAACGGACTTGAAAGCAACTAGTGCTTTACGGTATGATATATCCAATTACTTGCAAAGTTGAGTGTCTTTGGGTATTGCCTTTGTTTAGTTGTGTCAAAGTATTGGGGTTTAATGTAACATTGCTGGTCATTCAATATATACAAATAAAGCCTACTCTAGAAAATCAAGACCAACTGTGGCAGCTTCAAATTGATTCTAAGCAGCAATACATTTACAACCCATAATGTATTTTCCTATGCACACAATCTTTGTAGTGTCTTTGAATAAAACTCTTCCTCATCTCTTTCTATTCTCAACTTTCCATAGTGTACTCCTCAAAATAAGACTTTACTAATGTGTGACATGTGTCGTAGGCTATGCTAGATAGAGTACTCCATGGGCTCAACACGTCATGTAGTACTGTAGTGGGTGCAGGCTACCACCTCATCACTTCGCGACTCGGAAGGAGAAGCTCATGTCAGTATTAATGCAGCAAGGACAAGCTCCAGAGCGTGCAGCAGCATATTCAGAGAGAACTTTGGTCTGTGCACACTGACGTGACTAAAGTCCAGTCGCCAACATTCAGTCTGTCTCTGATACGGCCATCACCTTTGAGTGTCTCTTGGCGTACTGTACTTATTATTCGGTACACTGAAACCTCTAATTGCCCAACGGTCCATTTTTTGGACGATGTCCAGATTTCATACACGTTTTCTCATTCGTTATGCACTTCTCGTAAGGAAAAAAAATGCTACAAAATTCTATGGTTAGATAGCTTCATGCATGTGTGATCCGATTAGAAAGGGAATAATTTGTGAAAAAATTATGCCTCATTTCATGTTGCAGTGTGCTCTTGAAAAAACTAACACATAAAATTAAGCAACCAAAAAATCTCCAAAAATCACTACGCTTAGAGTATTACATTTCAACCCATCACAACAAATTTCATTATTAGATTGTCAATATCTTATTCGTAATCATATTACAAATGAGTGTTAAATTTTAAGTTTGAAATTTTATACACAAATATTGGTGATAGCAATCACAGATCTAACCGTATGAATAGAATCTAAAATTAATAATGTACAGCTTTTATTCATAAACCAAGTTCAAAATATCCCTCTTAATTGCATTTTATAATGCATCTTTGTAAAACTACCCAATTTGGAGAGGAGTGAGGATGTTTAGGGGTTAATATTATGCCACTCTCTAAGCTAACAAGCACTTGTCGACACAATTGAGTACTCGAGTTAGAGCATCTTCAACAGGGCACTTCAAGCATGGATGACTCTCCAAATAAGAATGAAAACGACGGTTTGCCCTTTCAAAAATGAGGTCAATAGTCTCAAAATTTCTTATATAGCGAGTTCCCTCTAAATTATATTTAGGTGTATTTTTTTTAATGGACAAGACTTTTGTTCAACCACTTTCCATGTGGTGGCTTGTGATTGGTTCTATAATAATTATGGCCAAGCTTAAAGAGCCTTGGGTGGGAGACTTCTATTTTGGGCTCTCTATATTTTGGAATATTTTGAAAGATCATTCAAATTTGACAAGTAACCATTGGGGTGAAAGCACGGTATTGTGTACCAAAAAGTTGATCTCTCATGCTGAAATTACAATGTTTTTGGTCAAAGGCTACAAAAGAGTATCAAATTGTCTTTTCTATTGGTTCTAATTTCATGGCGCCTTCTTTTGTTCCTTTAACCTCTAACCACCCAACCATGCATATTTTGCATGATGTACGGATTTGAACTCCAATTTCTCATCCATCATGCACTTTTTGCAGTGTGGATTTTTTATTGAAACTTTTATAGGAAGTTAGCTTTGTGCATGTATGATCCGATTAGAAAGGGGATGATATGTGAAATTTTTATGCCTCTTTTCATGTTGTAGTGTTCCACCCAAAATTTTGAAGATTTTAGTCTAAAAGTAAAAAGTGCTCTTGAAAAAGTCAACTACTAAAATTAAACAACCAAAAAATCTCCAAGAATCACTACACTTAGAGTATTACATTTCAACCCATCCCAAAAAATTTCATTATTAGATTGTCAATATCTTATTCATAATCATATTACAAAAGAGCTCTAAATTTTAAGTTTGAAAATTTATACACAAATATTGGTGATAGCAATCGCAAATCTAACTGTATGGATAGAATATAAAAATCATAATGTATTACTTTTATTGATTCATCAAGTTGAAAATATCCCTCTTAGTTGCATTTTATAATGCATCTTTGAAAAACTACCAAATCTGAAAAGGGTGAGAACGTATAGGGGTTAAGTACTCAAAACCAAAGTTTCAAAGTATGAATCATTAAAGAAATTATTAAAATTAGAACTCAAAAATAGATGTCTAAATCCAATTTTGGAAGCAACTTTGATGAACTAAATCATATTTAACCCCTAACTGCCTAAGCGTCCATTTTTTGGACGATGTACAAATTTCATCCCAAATTTCTCATCCGTCAAGCACTTATAGTAGTGTGGAATTTTTACTGTAGATTCTATGGGAAGTTAGCTTCATGTATATGTGATCCGATTAGAAAGGGGATGATTTGTGAAATTTTTATGCCTCATTTCATGCTGTAGTGATTCACCCAAAATTATGAAGATTTCAGTGTAAAAGTGCTCTAAAAAAAGTCAACTCATAAAATTAAGCAACCAGAAAATCTCCAAAAATCACTACACTTAGAGTATAACATTTCAACCAATCACAATGAATTTCATCTGTAGATTGTCAATATCTTATTCGTAATTGAATTACAAAATAATTTTAAATTTCACGTTTCACATTTCATACAAAATTATTGGTAATAGCAATCATAGATCTAAGCGTATGGATAGAATCTAAAATTCATAATGTACAACTTTTATTCATATATCAAGTTCAAAATATCCCTCTAGGTTGCATTTTATAATGCATCTTTGCAAAACTGCCGAATTTGGAGAGGGCTCTAGGCATTTAGGGGTTAACCCTTAAACGACAATCCCAGCCCGAGGGGCTAGGTTTTTCTCTTTATTTCCCTCGTACAGTGCGAAGGGTCAACCACTTTTGACCGGGAGCGTGTCATTCGGCGCAGGATGCGGTGCGGTTTCCAATGTGCCGAAAATCAGGTCATGACTCGTCGAGATGTGCATGTTTGAGCGATGGCAGGTGTTTCGGAGAGGCAGTGTCGTCGTTTCTTATTTTTCCCGTTGCACAGCCCGTTGCGAAGCCCCGATTCTGTGTGGTTTAGCGCGGAGTTCACAACTCCATTTTGCTGTCAGATTGTGTAGCTAAATCAGCGGCTGCATTGTTTTTTTTTGGAACGTCTGCAGAGCCGTTGAGGAGCCGGGGACTTCTTGTCCGCATGAGCTGAAGCGAGGTGGTTAGGCAGCACGAAACCGACATTGAGAGAGGAACGTTGCAAGCAGGCTGTAGTGCGATTGAAATACTGGACCTTAGCGAGATGGCTGACCAGCATTTGCAGTGAGTGAGAGAGGTTCATGGTCCTCAATTCAAGCGTGAATTGTGTGAATGGTTGCAGCAGGATCAGGGTCAAGGAGAGTTGATGGTGGCGGAAGTGCTTCGATGCCTTGAGGAAGCTTACTTGCTGTCATTGCCGTTTCCCAGAGGAGTGCAGTGGCCTACGAATCCTGGCCCTCGCAATTTCAGATTTCTCTTCCGCCGTCAAGTTGCTCGGCTACTGGGTTGGACGGAGAGGCGTGTAGAAGGTGAGGCCAATTCCTTTTCTGAAGTTGTAAATCGTGGCTTACGTGTTTGTTGGTGGCCAGATGAGGAGCCAATGATTGAATGCCGCAGTCGGAGCCCTCCTCTTCAACGGCAAGCACAACCCCTTTCAGTGCAGCAAATCGTGAGAATGACCGAATCCCAGCAGGTGCGCAAATCATCCCTATTTGCTTCTCTTGTTGTATTGTGATTGTTTGGGGTAACATATGTTATGAAAGGGGAAACTATCTGTTGTTGTAGAATCTTGATTCCTATTTGTCCCTGTGATGGAGGAGAAGTCGATTTTTGGTATGACTGGTTTCAATGTTATCTCACTTCGGAGAAATAATCTGTGGACGGTAATCTCTCTTCTTGATGATCAGTGATCCTCTCGTATCGTGACCAAAGCGATCGAAACAGGCATTAGAATACCGGTACTAGGTTTGTATTCTAATTTTTTTTCGTTCACGGATGTAGTTTTGGATGCGAATGTGTAGATCGATTTCTTCTGAAAATTGGCTCAGTAAGGGTTCAATTTTGACTCTGTTCCTGCCAATCCCGTAAAAAGTATTGGGGTAATTGATGCAACGTAGTATTGCTAGAAGCCAAAGACGTACGGGTGCTAAATAATGGTGTGTGGGAGGAGGGGTTAGGCATGGGCTGATCTCTAGAGTGTCCTTGTGATGAGTTATCCCATATGGTTTGTCCATGGTGACCTCCTAGTGTACACTACTTAAGGTGGAAGGCCTTTGAGTAAAGATCATCTCTTTCTACGCATTCCTTGTGTTTGTGTGTGTGCCTTGTGCAATCTTCTCTACCTTCAATAGGTTATGGGCCCACTCATGTGTGTTTCATGAGTATTAGATTGCATTTGTGCAAGTATTTTGAGGTCGGTGCGCAACGGGCGGTTTTGGAGCATTGTTGGAGGTTTTGGAGCTTGTTGAAGCGTTGGTGTTTCTTGGAGGTGTGCATGGGCTGAAGTTACATGTTGGAGCACTCTCTTTGGTCAATTTCTTTCCTTGATCTCCTTCTTTTCTTTCTTCTATCTCTTCGTTGCGAGTGGAACTTCGTTTGGTTCAATTGTGAGCATTTGAGTAAATGCAAGTGATTTGTGAGGTGTGAAGACTCTCGTGGAGGGTCTACCATCTGATCCTAGTGATTAGGCACTTGCTTTGAGGTGTTGCATGTGTTTCATGCTCTTGGGGTGCTCAAATTTTCATTTGGAGCTAGTTTGTGCACAAAGGTGCGGTTTTGAGCAATTTCAATGCGATTGGGGTTTTGAGGGACTTGTGTGAGTTCATGTGCATTGAGTGAGTGCTCTTGAAGGACACAAAGGTGTCATTGACGTGCATTGAGTGTTTGGGGACACTAAGGCGTCGTATTGAAGCATTTGGAGTTGTTTTGAGCTCCATTGAGTGATTTGAGGGGTTTTGGTGAGCCTCTTTGCATTTTTGGGTGAGGGTTCTCACATTTGAGTGTTGGGAGGCGTGTGTGGAGCACAAAAGTGCTGATCTAGTGTTTGGGGTTGTTTTAACCCATTGGGTGCACAAAGGTGCAATATCAAAGCAAAAAATCACAAAAACAAAGTTGTGTGTTTGAGTTTGAGGTTTCATTTGTGTGGGGAGGCATACGTAAGTGAGGATCATGGCATCTTTTGAGGGTGAGGGTCCCAAGGTCGTGGACAAGTTCGATGGGGTGAATTTCCACTTGTGGAAGTTCAAAATGGAGATGGTGATGGCCGAGAAGGAGTTGTGGGAGATTGTCGAGGGTAGTGAGGAACCTCCTTTCTCTTCTACGGATCCTAGGATCATGCAAGCGTACACAAGGAGGGAGAAGAAGGCATTTGCCATTTTGGCACTCAACCTCGCGGATTCGCAACTTGCGCACATTCGTTCGTGCAAGACACCCGCGGAAGCATGGTCCAAGCTTTGCAACATTCACGAAGCGAAAACATTGGCCAACATTTTGTTTTTGAGGCGCAAGTTCTTCACCATCAAGATGGGCGAAGAAGATGACATGTTGGCGCACATCAACAAGGTCAAAGCTCTCGCGGATCAACTCAACGGTTGCGACGTGTCGGTTACGGATGGTGACATCGTGATGACACTTTTGGAGAGCCTTCCATCATCATACGAGTACCTCATCGTGGCGATGGAGTCAAGACCCATTACGGAGCTCACATTGGACTATGTGACCTCACGGTTGTTGCACGAGCTTTCGCGGCGAAAGGAGAACGAGTCTCGAGAAGATGGAGCGGCACTCGTGGCGAAGCAATCCAAGAATGGAGACGGTGGGAGCTCAAGCGACAAGGTGTGCTTCTATTGTGGTAAGAAGGGCCACATTGCCAAATTTTGCTTCAAACGCAAGAGGGATGAGAAAGGTGAGAGTGCAAACAACACTAAAACTCGTGACGATGATGAGTACGCATTTACGGCTAGATATGAGGCAAGCATGAGCGATGGCATCGAGGGTGATGCAAGCATGAGTGATGGTATCGAGGGTGATGCAAGCATGAGTGATTGGATTGAGGTTGGTGATGAGTATGCAAACATGGCAAGCAATGTATCGTGCAATGGTAGTACGAGTGATTGGATTGTTGATTCGGGGGCTACAAGCCACATGTCACCACATAAAACTTGTTTTCATTCGTATGCTCTCATTAATCCAAGGAGAGTGATTTTGGGAGATGATACGGTGCTTGAGGCCGTTGGCAAGGGCCAAATTGTTGTAGACACCGAGGTGAGGGGTCGTGTGAAGACAATCACTATCCAAGATGTCCTCTACGTTCCCAAACTAACGGCAAATTTACTATCGGTGAGGCAACTAGTGGCAAAGCACTTGAGAGTAGAGTTTAGTGATAAGGGGTGTTATGTGTTGTCACCGAGTCGAGATGAGGTGGCCATCATTGAAGAACACGAGGGCTTGTACCACATCAAGTTCTCCAAGGTGCATTCGAAGGAATCGGCGGCGTTGGCGCATTCAAACTTGAAGGACGACAAGTTGGCGTTGTGGCATCGTCGACTTGGCCATTTGAACATCAAGAGTGTGAAGACACTACGCGGCATGGTAAGCGGTATGGACCTTCATCAATTGAAAGTGGATGCTTCTACATTCACGTGTGAAGGTTGCATTGAAGGCAAGCAACAACGGTTGCCATTTGCGGGTGAAGGGGCGACACGGGCCACAAAATTTTTGGAGATCGTGCATTCGGATGTGTGTGGCCCCATGAAGACCACATCGATGGGAGGTTGCAAGTACTTTGTGACCTTCATCGATGATTTTTCAAGGAAGATATGGCTCTACCCTATCAAAGCCAAGAGTGAGTGCTTTGAGAAGTTCAAGGAGTTCAAGACATTGGTGGAGAACCAATCCGAGTTGAAGATCAAGGTGTTTCGGTCGGACAATGGCGGCGAGTACATGTCCAAGAAATTTGACGAGCTTTTGAAGAATGAAGGCATCGCACGCCAAACTTCGGCCCCGTACACGCCTCAACAAAATGGAGTTGCGGAGCGCGCAAATCGCACCATTGTAGAGATGGCGAGGAGCATGTTGCACGCTCAAAACTTGAAGTTGGACCTTTGGGCGGAAGCGGTGGTGAATGCGGTATACACACGCAATCGGTGTCCAACAAGCGCGGTTGAAGGCATGACGCCGGAGCAAGCGTGGAGTGGGAGGCAACCATGTGTTGCACACATGCGCATCTTCGGATGCATTGCATATGCGAAGGTTCCCGACGAACGGAGGACGAAACTCGAGGCTAAGGCCTTGAAATGTGTGTTTCTTGGGTATTGTGAAGGTACCAAGGCGTATAGACTCATGTCGGTGGACACGAGGAAGATCATTCGGTCACGTGATGTGACATTTTGTGAGGAGTCTACGATGGAGGCTCCTTTGGAGGTTGGTCCAAGTGGGAGTAGTGGAGACGTTTTGGTGGACACACCCTCCAAGTCTCCTAGTGTTGTTGATGTAGGTGATGATGACGGTGATGACGAAGCTGGCGACACGGAGGTTGTTGAAGCGCCATCGAGCTCAAAGGCCAAGAATGGCGCAAAGGGCACGCAAGAGGAGCAAGTTTCTTCAAGCGAGCGGCGGTACCCCGAGAGATTGCGCAAGCCACCTGGAGAATGGTGGAAGAACCACATCTTCCCTCAAGTGGAGGACGAGCATGCGAATGTGGCATTATCGGATGGTCCATTGACCATTCGAGAAGCCATGCAAGGTGAGGATGCGGTCAAGTGGGAGCGCGCCATGCAAGAGGAGTACGACTCTCTAATTGCTAACGGTACGTGGCAATTAACTCCCATTCCAAAGGATCGCAACCCCATTGGTTGCAAATGGGTGTTTCGGACAAAGAGGGATGTTTCGGGTATTGTTGTGCGTCACAAGGCAAGATTAGTAGCCAAGGGGTTCGCGCAAGTGCATGGGGTGGACTTTCACGAGACATTTGCTCCCGTGGCCAAGTTCACTACCATTCGATGCATTCTTGCCATTGGAGCGGCCTTGGACTTGGAGATGCATCAAATGGATGTGAAGACCGCATTTTTGAATGGCGATTTGGAGGAGGACATCTACATGGTGCAACCTGAGGGGTTTGTGCAACAAGGTAATGAGCACCTTGTTTGTAAGTTGCAAAAATCATTGTATGGGTTGAAACAATCTCCAAGAGCGTGGTACCAAAAGATTGACACGTTCTTGGTTGCACACGGGTTTATTAGGAGCATTGCGGATCATAGTCTCTACTTCATGCAAGAGGGGCAACATGTGGTGATTGTGATCATATATGTTGATGATTTGATCATTCTTGCAAGCCTCATGAGTTTAATGAATGCATTAAAAGGCATGCTTGAGAGAGAGTACGAGATGAGTGATCTTGGAGAATTGCACTTTTGTCTTGGTGTTGAGTTTGTGCGAGACAGGGCTACACGCACTATCACCATGAGTCAAGGCAAGTATGTGATGGACGTGCTCAAGAGATTCGGGATGGAGGATTGTAAGCCCGTGGCAACACCATTGGATGCAAACTCCAAGCTCGTCAAGCTTTCGGAGGAGGAGTATGCGATGGAGGCTAAATCGATGGCGGAGGTGCCATACAAGCAAGCGGTGGGGTCATTGATGTATGCGATGATTGCGACACGGCCCGACCTTGCGTATCCAATTAGCGTGGTGAGTCAACACATGGCGAGACCGGGCTCGATGCATTGGATGACGGTCAAGAGGATCATGCGTTATTTGAGGGGCACAAGCGATGTGAAGTTGTGTCTTGGAGGCAAAGACATTGTGTTGAGCGGCTATTGTGACGCGGACTACGCGGGAGACACGAGCGATCGAAGATCGACAACGGGCTACATGTTCAAGGTCGGATCGGGAGCGGTGTCGTGGAATAGCAAGCGGCAACAAACCACGGCGACATCAACGGTGGAGGCCGAGTACATGGCTACGAGCCATGCCACGAAGGAGGCCATTTGGTTGAGGCAACTAATGGTGGATGTGGGTTGCACACAAGGTGAGGCTACAACGATTATGTGTGACAACCAAGGGTGCATTTCACTTGCAAAGAACCCTACACATCATTCACGCACGAAGCACATTGATGTGCAATACCACTTCATTCGGGAGAAGTTGGAATTGGGAGTTATACATTTGGAGTATTGCCCAACGGAGCACATGGTGGCGGATGTGCTCACAAAGGGTCTTTGTAGAGACCGACACCAACGATTAGTAATAGCATTTGGACTTAGAGGCTTTGGCTCTACGCAAAGTGGGAGTATTGGGGTAATTGATGCAAAGTAGTATTGCTAGAAGCCAAAGAGGTACGGGTGCTAAATAATAGTGTGTGGGAGGAGGGGTTAGGCATGGGCTGATCTCTAGAGTGTCCTTGTGATGAGTTATCCCATATGGTTTGTCCATGGTGACCTCCTAGTGTACACTACTTAAGGTGGAAGGCCTTTGAGTAAAGATCATCTCTTTCTACTCATTCCTTGTGTTTGTGTGTGTGCCTTGTGCAATCTTCTCTACCTTCAATAAAAAGGTCCGGCAATGGATGCGTTGTTATGATGGCTTTTGAAGAGTCTTCGGATACCTTGGGAAGCTCATTCTCTTTATGGTGTCTGCTTTGTTTTTTCATGCTGTAGAATTCTTGTTTTTCTCAAGCATGTCTTTTATCGTGTTTTCTTTGCTGGTAGTATTTATCTGTATTAGGGCCGCTTCACACTATGGCTGTTCAAGTTGAGAGGTCGTCTGATTGAGAGTCCAAATTTTGTTGAGAGTCTAAAGAAATCTACTGAAAATAGGCAATAAAATGTAGTTTTCATTTTTATGAAAAGAAATTGACGGCCTCTTGACCATAGTTTGGGTCTTGTAAAATGTAGGACCCAAACTTCCTCTCGACCTTCCGGAGAGCAGCCTTTGCTACTCGGCAGTAACTAGTAAATGTCTGAATGCATGTATAAAGCTACTGCAATTTCGCTACAGACGGTATACTGAATGCAAGGGTGTGGAATCCCAGTAGGTGCAGGAAGTCACACAGATGGTGGATTTTGGGCAAGGCTTGGCCAACACTATCACTCAGAGCGTGCTACGTGAACCTGAATCCAGTGTAGTCCGGGCGCGGAAGAGGGGCCGGCCTCCCAAGAGTGCGGTGCGTGAGAATCAGGAGGTGCAGGGCCGAGGGCGAAAGCGTAAGTCATCGACCACTGCGGAAGGCTCAGGTAAGACTACCTCATCTCAAAACCATTGTTATCGTTTAGTTGTGCAAGAGATCTCAATTCCAGACCAACCTCACGAACATGTCGGTGAACATGCACAGGCACCTGAAATGCCGTCACGTACCGAGCTAGATGAATTGTTATGTGCACTCAACTGCTCAAATGTTTGCGAATTGTCAGATGATGGAGAAGCCCAGTTTGAGAGAATCTGGAATTCTGGAAATCTCAACTCTAGAAATGTAACCTTGAGATCTGATGAAAGGAAAAGATTGCACGTACCTTTGTATGATTTGGGAATGCGTGGGAGAGTTTGCATTGTACCGCGTGTTGAATTGCAAAGTTTGATAATTGATGCGTCAAGTGCAGCGATGTCTTTAGAGTCATTCTGGGGCATTGTTGTTGCGGAATTTTATGACC
The DNA here is from genome assembly GCA_022496805.1 of Pohlia nutans. Classification (NCBI taxonomy): domain Eukaryota; kingdom Viridiplantae; phylum Streptophyta; class Bryopsida; order Bryales; family Mniaceae; genus Pohlia; species Pohlia nutans. The sequence goes on from CM040105.1 coordinate 4,613,685, forward strand.
CCCACGAAGCCATAGACATGTTGTCCATATTGTTGTATGGGCCGTGGGGTTGCTTTGATGTGCCAGAGGCGGTTGTAGAATTTGTTGACGATGGAGATACGAGGACAGTGAGCGAGCTGCAATTGTGGGGCTAGGAATTGCCATCACCTGCATTGAGTGACCGCACAGCTAGTGCAGATGACCCCGACTATTTACCAAGGCTGTCCGGTTCACCAGCATGCAGCGGTGACAAGCTGGAGAGCTTGGAACTGACTCCCAAAAGCAGGAAATGGTTTGTAGCTCTTGAAATGGCAACTCATGAACTCGGCTTGGATTGTGAGATGTCTTTCCAGGAATTTAGCGAGCTTCCTCCCGAGAGAAGATTTGCGGCCGAGATGTGGAATTCTCCATCGAGTCAACTACCTCAAGTACAATGGACATGTGAGCAATCAGGTCTGAAGGATCCCCTGACTCAATGTACAAACCCGGTCAATTTCTTCATGCTCTTTTGGCCCTCAAGTGTATTGGTTCAGATTGTTAGGATGACGAACTTGTATGCTGCATCCTCTAATGCAGAAGGGGGAACCAAAGGTGGACAGAAATGGAGGCCTCTTGTCATTTCAGAGTTGTTGACTTTCTTTGGGGTCTTGATGCTAATGTCTCTAAAACGAGTACCACATCAGAGATTGCATTGGTCAAAGGGTTTAGACTTATTTCGAACCCCTGCAATCTCAGATGCAATGTCACGAATACGATTTGAAAGTATAATTCGTTGTATACATCTCGTTGATAACAAAGATGTGGTAATCGATAAAAAGGCCTTATTCGTTAAAATGAGACAAGTTGTAGTCTCATTTTAATCCCTTCTATATTTAGATCATAAAAAGTGTTCATTAAATTGAGAAATTTCAATAAATTGAGACTTTTGAATGCCAAAATACATTTGAAATTACTATTTTGCGACTTTAGATCATAAAAAAGGGTTCATTAAATTGAGACATTTCAATAAATTGAGACTTGTAAATGCCAAGACACATTTTGAAATTACTATTTTTAGATTTAGGGAGTAGGATGATCCAACAATGAATCTTTGAAATATTCCATTTCATTCGAAATCTAGATAGACTATAGTAATCCGCAATGTCAATAATTCCAACATATATTAAAAAACTGAGAGTCGCATGCGACAATAAATGAAACATCCATAAAACACACATCCAAAGCAATAAATACCATTGCCATACAGTATGCCGGATCTATACTTTTACATAAAAGACGTATATAGAATAATCAAACAATACCAACAGACGTAGTACACTAAAAGAGGGAGGGTAGTGGTGAACTAGCTCAACTAAAAGAGGGAGGGTACTAGCTCAACTTGTCTCAGGGGATAGGAAGGGTTGGTTGGTTGGTACAACTTTCCTGCCATGATAACTCACTAGCAGCACCAAGCCATGTGTACGACACCACTGCTCAACGAGCCCAATTGGTTTCGAACTCGGACCACATAAATGTGATACAACGCCCTTCACCAACCAACCAAAGAACTCATGACTTGGCGATAAAACTTAACACTAAACATACCTTTATACAAACTAGCACTCAACCATCATTACTTCGCATTTTTCCTTTGTTACTGTTACTGTTACTTTGCTTTGGTTACTGTAGTGTCCATCCTCGAAAGAGGAGAGTAGTATTGTTCCAATGTCCCTTTGTCCGGTGGGCATCGGGTCATTGACATTACGAACGGACACTTTATTCACGCCGGCCCTTTCTTTAGGGTCGGTGTTTCTATCTATCTATCTATCAACTATCCATCCATCTCAAAACTATTCATCCATTTCAAAAGTCTTATCTTCGCCACACCCTACAACGAAGAGAAGTCCTATACTTATGAATTACTCAACCCTCCGCAATAGATGCGTCATCCCCAGAGTCAACCGTAAAAGCTTCCACTGATGCCTTGATGATGTCAATTTGTGGCTTTGGAATTGCCACCCTCGGATCAGAAGTTCCTTCTCGCATTCGTGGCTTCCAAGCAGTCATGATACAGTCCGTGCTAGACCACGTTGGGTTTAGGGCTCGATCTTCGCGCCACACGTTGCCTCTTTTTGTGTCCCATCCATCATAATTATGTTTCCATATTGATGTGTCGTTCTGAAGCAGGCGTCCAATATTGAATTTGGATCATATGCAAATGACCCGGATCCGGACTCGGGTTTGTTATTGCTCTAGCAAGCCAGAATGGCCTTGCGTCACGGTCAGCAGGACGGACTGCAACAAAATAACCTGCAAATATATCGCGATTGACACGGAATGAAGCACGTGGACGATCACGTTTACGTCCAACAAATGGTGCATCCTCTGCATCCTCTTCTTGCAGTGTGCCATCCCTCCGCATCCGATCAGACTCGTCATGAATGATCCTTGAAGCCGGCCAAAATCCCTGCAGTAATCCTTCACGTGGCTCCAGTGCAGCATCGAGAGCAGTTCTAACACCTTTCCAATATTCTTTTAAAGGATCATTCTTCCGCCTGAATTCTCCTGAAAGATCATCGTCCGCCATTCCGTTCCAGTGTGCAATAAAACCGTTCAAACCTCTCTTAATCTCATCAAGTGAACGCATCTTTTGTGGAAGTAGAGGAAGGGGATCACCGCTGGGAACTCTTGGTCGCCCGTCTTCAGTTCCAGACCACAAGCGAATCCCGTTGCCGTGCTCTGGCAACCAGATTTTGTCTGTACACAAATTCTTGTACTCCATCAAAGGCCACCCACTAGAATCCATATAGAACTTGAATTGCTGGGACTTAGAATGACCCGATAAGATATCGCCGCCTGAGCCCAAATAACCATCAACAAAACGCTTGAAATCAGGAACCTCCTCAATGAAATGTGGAATCACAGGGTGTGCTTCACACTCTATGAAGGATTTCATGAGTCTTGGAACTGTCGGATAGTTATTTGTCTTCAACTTCCCACTCCATCGACCGAACATGGCATCAATGTCTTCGTGCGTGTGTCCAACTATGAGGAAGTTGATGTACACTTCGCGGAAAATGCCTTTGTATACAAGGAGTGAACAAAAGGCAAAGACCCATCTATTCTTATTGTCACCTGAAGCATTATCCAGCTGCAAGACCAATATAGGGGGCAAAGATTGAGCTGGGACCAATACCTCTGGTAGAGGAAGAAGGGAGTCCAAGCAAGATTCCGAACCCTGCAGAACCGCCTTGGTTAATACAGATTGCGTATCCTCCTCCGAAAAGAGCTTACGAGAGGAATTCCTTGGTGGTTCTTCAAGATCACGCAAAAGCTTTGCAATTGACCCGATGGTATGGTTGGAATTGGTTGGGAAGATGTCAAGGCCATAGTGCGCATATCGAACATCTCCATGACCGTGAGCAATCATTCCTGTAACTGCAACGGGCATCCTCATGAAAGAGTCTGTAGCTTTGGACTTGTGAGAGAAGTGTGGAGACGCGGTCTTGGAGTGATCCATTTTATCATGGATGATGGTTAGCATCTTGTGAGGCTCATCTTCGGAAATGGTACGATTAAAATAGTAAAGTTCCCTATGTGCCCTTTGGGCTATGAGGTGGTTATTCAAAGCCAGGTTCCACTTCTCTTGTGCATATGATAGAGGAGTGCAAGCGCTCCGCAATTGCTTGTATTTATCACACACGCCACATCGAGAGAAACTATCTCCACAAGCCTTTGGAACGTATTCTGGGAAAGAGGCACGTCGAATGTTGCTCAAGCCACTTGAAGAAATTGGCTGCAAATCGAATGCTGCATTTGCCTCATTGATGTGTTTCAATTGGTCACTCCAACGAAAAGCAGACGGCAAAACCATTGCAGGGACCTTTTCGCCTGATTCGAGCGTTCTCGATTTGTGACGCATTTTGTCAGCATCAGAAACTATTAGCGTTCGAAGTGTGGCAGTAGCTTGGATTGTGTGTAGCCGCGGTTTTTTCAACCCCACATTCCCATGCACCTCAGCTTGTTTCCCGCATTTTGCCATATCTCTGTACCTATAGAAGGTAGCTTTTGATATCCCGTGAATGGTCCACCAGGCAGTGGGACAAACTTCCCTACCTTTCAAGGTTATCCACTCCTTGCCAGCGAGATCCTTGTGGATCTGCCTATGCACCTCAAGAAGACATTTCTTCCGAGCATATACTCCATCGTTCACATGTAGTTGAGTGCGAATGACTTGAATCTGCCTGCGCGGAAAGGGCTGCAAGCAATTCCTCTCACAACATGTTTGAGTGGAGACTGCAGTGATTGCTTCAGGAGCAAGGAGAGCCTCCTTCTTGGGGGGGACGTCAGTCTCCGCTCTTCCACGGAAGGTATCGTATGAACGTATGCTTTTGCGACCTCTACGATTAAGAGCTTTCATGGCCACATTATACCCATGCGTCTGGTCATGGTCATAGAGACTAACGCCATCTAGGAAGACTTGTTTTATATCCCAGAAGTGAATTGACCACATCCATCCGGATGGAACTTCTTCCTCGCATAAAGACTCCGCAATTTGGACGGCAACTCGATCATCGCCAAGAGGCTTGTCGTCATTGTTAACCACGACAGTCGGATCAACATTCTGGCACAATGCTTTGGCGACGTCCAAACCCTCACTGTTGCGTAGAGTGACTGCCTTGAAATACCATTTAGAGCGAGGAATCCCGTCGCAAATAGCGACGTCTGGAGGCAATATAGGTACATGCTTAGCAAACTCGGGAGGATCATGTGCATCCATTCTGCAAGAAAGACGACCCCGTCAGTACAGGTGATCGAAAATCAATAGTGCGGAAATGAAACGGGTACATATTATTTCGAATTCCAGCCGACGTGATTGTCATATCACTGACGACATTCAAACAACTATCATCGAGTCGACGATACTGGATAGCTATATAATGGATTAACGATTGACAAGCCTCGCCTTCAGATATGGTCATTGAATAATTATGACATGATCATGGGTAGGCCACCCTAGCATCTAAGGGTATCGTCGACCCGACGATAACTACGTGTGATTCATAAATTCTCTTATGCGCCAATAGTGATCGTAAACCTGAAAATATCTCGCAGGATGACGACTACTTCAATTTTCAATAGATGATATTGTCTGGACTATTATAACTTTGAAATTATTATAAGACAGAAGTCAAGCACAAGGTTATCGTCGACCCGACGATAAGTATGCTCGTTTAAACGATAAATTTCAATGATTGTATGTAATTATCGTCAGAGGCTGAAGATAAAACATAGGCAGTGGACAATTTTGTAATAATGAACAAGTTATCGTGGGGTCGACGATAACTTTGAATTTCTAGCCATCATGCTTACATGCACAGTTATCGTCGACCCGATGATAACTCGGAGGCAGAAGATAATTTTATGGTATTGAACAAGTTATCGTGGGGTCGACGATAACTTTGAATCATTTTGATACCGTGCATACAAGTTTAGTTATCGTCGACCCGACGATAACTCAGAGGCAAAGGACAATATCAAAATACTTAACAATGTTATCGTGGGGTCGACGATAGCATTGATTTTTCAGCTATCATGCTTACATGCACAATTATCGTCGACCCGACGATAACTCGGAGGCAGAAGATAATTTCATCATACTGAACAAGTTATCGTGGGGTCGACGATAACTTCGAATTATTTTGATATTGTGCTTAAAAGTTTAGTTATCGTCGACCCGACGAAAACTCATAGGCAGAGGACAATATCAAAATACTTAACAATGTTATCGTCGGGTCGACGATAACTTTGAATTTGTTTGATATCATGCTTTCAAGCACAGTTATCGTCGACCCGACGATAACATCTTGCACATCTTATAATTTTGTTCATATTCTAAGTTATCACTCGAGCGACTATAATATTGACCAACGTATTCAATGTGAGAGTTTTCGCAATGTTATCGTCGGGTCGACGATAAGTCCCTGATCTCAATCAACAGGAGATTCAACTCATTGTTGTCGACCACACTACGATATTTTGAGGTTTTGTCATAGCCTGCGTCAGCTCTCAGTTATCGTCGACCCGACGATATCCTGGATTGAAGTTTATTATTCACTACGGCATGTCCGTTATCGTCGACCTGACGATATCCTGGATTGAAGTTTATTATTCACTGCGGCATGTCCGTTATCGTCGACCCGACGATATCCTGAATTGAAGTTTATTATTCACTGCGGCATGTCCGTTATCGTCGACCCGACGATATCCTAGAGAAGATCATCATATTCACTGAAACGTGCCCTTTATCGTCGGGTCGACGATAGCCTTGAGTAAATATGTAGAATATGTTCCGCCATTTCCGGCATAAATATCGGAAGTCGGATAATTGGTTCTGTGCTTGTCCGCAAACGGATACTCTGACTGAGTAGAAGAACAATTGACTTCGATGACTCGCTGAGTTGTATCTGCAATCTCGAAAATCAAACGATTTGAATATGGTAACTGCAAAAACGGCACTAGCAATTGCAGAGAGGAGTACCAGAAGGACTCCAAATCTTACTAGGAATATCGATGAACTAATCCGCTCCATGCGAAGATACCAGTGCTGTGTAGAAGTAGGACCAAAAACCTTGGCGGAAAATAAAGCAAGCTCACACCGTGCGGGTCTGCGACGAGTAGTAGAGAAACAAGAAGGAACAAGCAACGCGGATGTGCACGAAGAGAAGTGTTACGAGTAGACACTCGTCTGGACTTACTAGTACTTAGCAAAGAGGTAGTTAGGATGGTTAGGATGGTTATGGTGTCTTCCTTATAACAAGTGAGAGGAAGCTTTTCTTCTCACTTGTCATCTTGTTTACTTATAGATATTAATAAAGAATATATTATAAGAAACCTTGAGTTATTATGTAAGAGCGTCAATAGGAATGGATTCCTAACAAGAAGAATGTCGACGTCGAGACCAAGCACATCCTTCACCAACGATTGGGTGGCAAAAAAGATCGGGCGGGAATCTCAAATTCTTTAGTATCTTTGGCGCATATGAACATTGGATGCTCACATCCGTTGCTAGTGCTGGATGCCGATTTCTATGTGTCTTTTTGACAGATTCTTCGTCGGAAGATGCCGATGTAATAATGCACACCGAAAAGTTCTCGTCCGGATTTAGTTAAATTTGACAACGGTATTATTCTCAGCTTTTCGTCGCGGGAATTATGCTTGTGCATGACTTCTGCATGGAATTCTGTTTATTATCTTCACTATTAAAAGCCTAAATTTCACAAATTCGTTGTCATTCTCGATGTCCATTCGTTGGAGTCTAGGACAGAGGGCTTGAAGATAGGTTTTAGGGGTCAGAATAGGGTTTAACTTCTAAAGGACCACAGTTTTTATGTTTTTGAGCATCATTTTCACCTCTTTCTATTCATTTTCTTGTGAATATTTTTTTTCCTCTTGATAGAAAATACCAAATCAAACATTTAAATAAAATTTAAGAATTTTTTTGACGAATATTAAAAAAAATTCCCATGTCTTCAAAGACGGTCAAAAAATATCCAAAAAGACTACAATTTCATCTTTTCACTTCAAACGCTATAATCTTGCAATCTGTACGGTCAAATTCTATGAAAATTTTACCATGCACTCTTATGGTAATCTATAACAAGATCCTACGGTTAAAGTTGATAAATAAAAAAAAATTGAAGTTTATTTTGAGTCGTGCCCGCACTGCCCATTCTCCCAAAAAAAACCCCTTTTGCTTCATAACTTCTACTTAAAAAGTCGGAATTAAAAAAAAATAGATCTCCATTTCTGTATTGATACACCAAATTCACATAATTTATTTCAAAATATAAAAATAAAAATTGACACCGTGGGAACCCACCCGAACATTGAAATGTCCTAGTTAGAACACTTGGTCCTTTAGGGGTTAAGATGAAATCGGACATTACTATTTTGGAGATATGTGAGGAGTCAATTATTGGGTTTTAAAGTTTAGAGTCTTCACTTTAGGGTTTAGGGACTCTGATTGAACATATACGTATATTATATGATATAACTCGAATATTTGTATTAAAGTGATACATTATCTCGATACACTAAATAGGTAGATTAGTGATAGATACACTAATTTACATAAACATGTTGTAAGTTTTTACTGTTGACCAATTTTTTTACCCTCTATATTGGTGAAGATGACGATCATTTAGTACTATATCCTATATTTAATTTATCACACACGCCATAATTATTGTGACATTTCAGTAGTGACAGTAGTCACATTACAGTAGTGATATTAGTAACATTAGACATTAGGAAAAATTGACATTATTTAGACTTTAGACATTAAACATTAGACATTATTTAGACATTAGACATTAGGGTTTAGACATTAAACATTAGACAATAGACATTACACATTACACTTTTTTTATACATTTGACATTTGACATTTGACAATTGACATTTGACATTAAACATTAGGCATTAGGCATTAGACATTAGTAAAATTTGACATTGCAGATTCATAGACAGTTTGTGAGTCATGGCGATGTGCAGATGATTCATTAGTGACATTAGTACCATTAGTGACATTACAATAGAAACTTTACAAGAGTGACATTAGTGACATTAGAAATTATTTAAAAAAATATGACAGTCATTATGTAGACATTAGACATTAGACATTAGACATTATTTAGACATTAGACATGAGACATTATTTAGACATTTGACATTAAACATTAGACATTAGACATTAGTAAAATTTGACATTGCAGATTTATAGACAGTTTGTGAGTCATGACGTATATTATATGATATAACTCGAATATTTGTATTAAAGTGATACATTATCTCGGTACACTAAATAGGTAGATTAGTGATAGATACACTAATTTACATAAACATGTTGTAAGTTTTTACTGTTGACCAATTTTTTTACCCTCTATATTGGTGAAGATGACGATCATTTAGTACTATATCCTATATTTAATTCACTTTATGAACATGCAAATGCTTCACTAAATATTAATTTAATTTTGTGGACATTAAACATTATTAATTTAAATTTAATTCTGTTTAAATAAAACATGCACATTAAGACATTTAGCTCTAAAGAAGTAAAATGACTGTAGTTAACTTTTTGTATATTGTGTTTTCAACATGAGTTCCGGTCTTCCGAGAGGATTTGTTCTCAATCTCCTGCATCAGAGTCTTGAGATCACTCGCAGCCGCTTTAAACGGCACATACAGATCAAACTGAAGTCGATCTCTTCACCTTCAGTAATAGCAATTAATTTTGCCACTTCCATCGAGAGTAGAATTCTCTCTCGCGGCGGCTCCCTGCACCTGTAACGACCCAATCCTCAATACATTTAGCACATGCGACTGCAATTGCTTGAATTTCACAAGGTAGACGCTGGAATCGGCATACTGCGGATTATTCTTCACATAGGATTGCAAATTTATGATTACAACACAAGGCAGGACCAAAATGATATATCGTTCTAAGCCAATGTTACATTGACGATTCTAAAGCCGGCCAACTGATGACACTCACATTGTCCTGAAACTCCTCAAGCCACACTCAAAATACCTAATTAAAGTCATTTGGACATCTGATTACCAATAACAACAATTCTACTGATTCTTCGCTCACAGGTCTCAACTTGAGCGTATGTAAACATCCTTATTAGAAGACATCCACATAGTTAAATGTAAATGCCTGAATATTTTTAAATGCCTAGATATTCTTCAAATGAATTTACAAGAAAAAACTTTAATTGAAAATTCACTAAAATTACAGTTTTAATACTCTCATCTTCTAATTCCTTAGGAATGGTTGAAATCATTATGCTTTAATACCTTGTGTGAGGGTCAAATTTGGACAGTACTGTGTCAAATTCTAATTTCCATATCATATTTTGAGAGGTCCACGTCACCATAAACCTACTACAAGATGACATGTGGCACTTTTGGACAAAAAGACATTAATTAATGTCGAAACTGACCACGACGTAGGGTAGTGGTGAAGTTGTTCACATAAGTTTTATTATTGTTCAATTATTTTGATAGAGGTGACTTGAGATCTCTTTGTAAGCAATAAAAGGATAATTTTATAGCTTGAAGTATTGCACATTATGCAAAAGAGGATTCAATGTTGTACATTATGCACCTTTGACAAATCATTCTATAATTCATAAGATAGTTCAAATAAAAAGTAAATATTAAAGGTGTGTGTTTTGACGGTGCTTTGAGGTTTGCCTGAAAACAACGTCAAAGTAGTCTTAGTAGTTTTAACCCCTAAACGTTCTCACCCTCTTCACATTTGGCAATTTTCCAAAGATGCATTATAAAATGCAATTAAGAAGGATATTTTCAACTTGATGACTGAATAAAAGTTGTACATTATGAATTTTTTATTCTATCCATACAATTAGATCTATGATTTCTATCGCCAATATTTTTGTATAAAATATGAAACTTGATATTGAAAATTCTTTTGTAATTTGATTACGAATAGGATATTGACAATTTGTAGAATCAAGACAGTGACGGTGCAAAACATACCCCTTTGAACAATGTTTCTGCTAATTCTAATATCTAACTTTCATAATGATCATATCTAGAAAATAAATTCTAACTTTAATTTCCAAACTTTAATCCAAAATTAAAGATAATATTGAAATTAAAGATATTATTTAAATTAAAGATATTATTTAGAACTCTGCTCGGTATATCAATTCCAAGAAAATCTTCTATGAAGAAACTTATGATTATATTCCAAAACTCGTCAATTTTCTAGTTGGGGTCAATTTTCTAGTGCATTTTCTAGTTAGTTTAGGGTTACGTGAACAAGAGACACCAAGTTCAATAAAGTCACCATGTTAGGATTATATTCATTAATTCATCGCAACATACTTTGAATTTACTAAAAAACTATTATAAATTTGTTTGTACTCAAATTTATAATGTATATCTTATTTTTACTTCAAAAGGAACTACATAATAAAACATTCGTGATAGTATCGGCGAATCAAATCATACAGATTTATTCTATAATGCAATATCTATATCTTTTTCCGTATCCCAACTCTATAAGAGTCTTCTAAAAATTACATTATGATGGTTTCCTAATATTGGGATTTTATGGAATGTTCAGGAATTTATTTGAGAAACCTTCAAAAAGTCACCAGATTTAACAGAATCTCATTTCAATAACAGCTGCCATTAGTTTGGTGTACATTCGATCCTTGTCAACCCAATCGAACACTTTATACACAGCGGTTTAGGGTAAAACAAACTAGAGATTGTATCTATCGTACCAGGAATGCAGGGTTGGCACTTTCCTGTCGAATATAATAAAAGTTCAAAAAGAGGAGATCGAAACTTTCAAAAATAATTAGTAAATATTTGAGCTATTAATAACTAATATTGAAATTTTCTTTTTTATTTTGTCTACGGTTTTTGACGATTCATTTTTGTTGATATCAACAAAATACTTGAAAATGTTATTTATTTTTCCAGCATTTATTCGACAAAACTGGATCATCAACGAATTTCAAACTATGTAATTGTTTCGTACAATCTACGATAACTTTCATCCAATGCACCTTTGCAAAACTATTAATTTTTCTACTTATTACAGTAACCCTTTTGTCATGAAGAAATGTTGATAATATTGGAGAGGCCTTCAAATGCAAGTGAGCCAAAATTGTTAACCCCTTAGTGCCCAACAAACCACATTATGGTCACTACAACGTCCGAAATGCAAATAGCAGAGAATCTGTGAAGAATTGGAACTTCAGTTTTGAAGTTCAGATTTGCGCACATACATTACGCACCTTCCAGAAAAAGAAATTTTCAATTTGGAATTGTACAACTATCAAAATACCTATCAACAGAACGCAAAAATACTGCAAATACTTGAAAATACAGTAAATACTTACAAATACAACATATGTATTGTGTAGTATTTCTTGTGTTTGGAAGTTTGTTATCTTGTTTTATTTTTTTGGATTGTATTCTCTTCTTCATCTTCCATTAGTGTGTGTAATCCAATCTTGACTAATGTACCCACTCCAGTCAATTTTCAACGTATAAAATTTTGTCCTAAACCGTACATAGACAAGTCACTTTTACTTATAAATCTCACAATAATTATGTGTGAGTCTATTTTTGATATGAAAGATTGCAACGGAGAGGTGTTGACATACGGCATAGCTGAATTTCTTTGCTTTTATTTTTTTAAATTTACCTCAAATTCTATTTAACGTTGAAGTCACACACCCCCAAAATCTCGTTTTTGAGAGTGCATTATACAGTTCAAATACATACTATAATCTTCCGATCCCACCATCGGATGATTCTCAAATTTGAATAAAATGTGTGCTCTCGAGTTGAAAATAGAATTGTACGGTTACTTTCTAATTTAACCCATTCTATTTTTGGTAGTCTCAACCACAGTGGAAAAAACCCACTGAAATCCAGAGCTGTCTGCTACAGTACGCTTGGCACTAAAGGGTTAAGTACATTACATCCCTGCAATGGTCCTCTCATGTACACCTCATGTACAGCTGAATCATGTTAATATTTATCTTTGAGGCTAGCATCTACTTTTGTTCAAAATTTATGTACGATTAGGGGTAAACGAATATTTTTAGGCTCGGTCCATCCAAGCCTGGGAGCCGAGCTTCGGAGGCGTGCTTCGGAGCCGAGCCTAGGAGCCGAGGTTCGGAGGCGTGCTTCGGAGCCGAGCCGAGTACCAAAACTGAGCCTAGGAGCCGAGCCAATTACCGGAGCTGAGCGTCCAGGTTCGACAGAGGGTCGGGTGGTCGTCTCCCTCGCCATTCCCCCGGATTTCTAGGGTTTTTTTTTCATTTCTCTTTCTATGTATGTTGTTGCGCGTGTTTCTTTCTGTGCATGTTGTATACTTGCTGCGCGTGATTCTTGTTGCTCGCGTGTGTGATTCTTGTTGCGCTTTCTCTGATTCTTGTTGCGCTTTCTCTGATTCTTGCTGCGCTTTCTCTATTTCTTGCTGCGCGATTCGCTTCTAGCTTGCGGATAGTTCTGCTGCACGAGGAGAGGTCTCTTGGGGATAGTTCTGCACGCCATAATAGTTCTGTACCTCGCTCATCTGTGTACATAAGGGCGAGGTTTAGGGTTTAGGGGTGTGGAGCGCCTATTGAGGTGGAGCAGGAGGGGTTTTTAGGGTTTTCAAGCTGGAGAGCCTGTCTTTGTTGCCAGGTAATTCTAACCCTCCCATTTCTTCTTGTTGGCATTGCATATTTGCTTTGTTATCATTGTTTTGTAGGGTTTTGTTTGGGTTACAGAATTCTCTGTTTTTGCTTGAATTGCATGTATTGCACTCACCCTAAACAAGAGAGACTCTAGATTTCTTTACATTGAGCTGCTGAAATGTCCATATTTCGTTGGAAGTGGCGAGCACTGGTAGGGTTTGTCTTGTTTTGTAGGGTTTTGTGTGGTTTGGAGGGTCTAGTCTAAACAATTTTCCATTTTCATACAGAACTTTAGGCTGGTTTTAGGGTTTAGTCTACAAGAGACTAGGAGTGCAGCATTAAAACCCTTGTTATTGGATTCTCCATGTTTTACATTGCCTGGCTAGGGTTCTGCAGCTTGCTTCATAGGATCCTCTCTTGTTTGCTAGTTATCAACGTGCTTGTCTGCTAGGGGTTTAGGGTTTAGGGTTTAGGGTTTAGCGTATATCATGCATATAAATTTGGTTCTTTGTCATTTTTGGTAAGCACTGACCGTGCATTCTACTCATGGCAGCTGTGTATTGGACGTAATTCCTATATCTGTCATAGTGAAGCGCAACAACACAAAGCCCAGCTTCTAATACAAGGTAAAAATTTCAATCTCTATGGTATGAATTAGGGTTTAAGAGTTCTGGTTTAAGAATTAGGGCATATGTATATTCCTAGTCCATGTATCGTCGACTCGACGATACAACAGTAGATATCCAGATTTAAGTCAACTCCCCAATGGCAGTAGATATCCAGATAGAAGTCACTTCACAAACAACACAGTACTGAATGTGTAAAGTGAACCTTATCATAGGGTCGACGATAACGGAACCTTAGTTGTAAAGTAAACCTTATCGTCGGGTCGACGATACGACCAAAGCACTGTGCCATATCGTGACCAAATATAAGATGAACAACGAAACAACACATCAACAACCAAAAATCATCAAAACCCAAATACCAAAAACAGACGATGAAAAACAGAGGAAATATGCAGTAAAACCTGCAGATTATATTCACAACACTAATCACACAATGGAATAACAGTGACCCTTATCGTCGAGTCGACGATACCCCATATCCAGTGCATTACCGATGTCCCAAAGAGACAACATACAATCCGAATACAGTAATACCAATTTCAATATAAACATGTACAAATCCATATTATCGACAGGATAATCAGCAGACGAGTCCTATAACAAACCCTCTAACAAAGAACGGATCCGTGATTACTGAATCGTCGAGTCGACGATACCATGACCCTATTAAAGGAACACGACTTATCGTCGGGTCGACGATTCCTAGTGTACAATTCCGAAGAAGGAAACAGATGCTCATCGCAACCTCAGAAGAAAGACAAACCAGTTAACCGCAAGAATTGAAGTAACATATTCAATGAACAAAGGGTAAACAATCAATGGACAAAAGGTAAACATATAATCAAATGTAGGACCTCTCTATAATGTCATGTGATGAAGCATTATACTGCCGCTAAAGTAATTCCAGATCGGAGGTATGTGATCACAGTATGTAAAACCAATGCTTTACGCAATAGTAGGTGCTATCGTCGAGTCAACGATAACTTTGATAACATAACATTCTCAACATGAAAACGTTGATGACCTCTAACGCTTGATCCTTGAACCTTGCCACAGATTGTAAGGGATGGAATGCGAAGACACTTACGATTACTCCGCCAGCGCACCTCACCTGACCCCGTTCGAGTATCCCGTCACGGATGAGCCGTTCATCACAGAAATGCCAGAGAACTACGGGAAACTCTGGGAGTTCAAAGATCACATCCACACCTGGAGTTTTGGTGTGAACCGATTCAAGAACTACGTGTTCCTCCGCTACAAAGCTGTAGGGAGGACGAACTACCTCCAGTGGAATGTACACGAGAAAGTCTCCATCATTGAGAGTCAAAGGGATGACTACGTCGTCATCGTTCTGCGCGCTGTCAATGACGAGGAAAAGGTCTTGGATCACTGTCACTCAATCGTCATCGATGTAAATAAGAGCCACGGGAAGTTCGATCTCGACAACCTCATCGCATTCCTGGAGGGGTCTGATATGGCCAGTCTCAACGACGACTTTGAGAAACTTGGCTACGTTCCATGGCTAAACGGAACAGCGAAGTCTAACGCTGATAGACTGATGCAAATCTACCAGACACTCGACCACTACGCGATGGAACACGTAGAGAGGAGACCCGCTGTAGGGAAAGGCGCAACTCGATCCCAAAAAAATACATCAACTCCTCGGGCTGAAAAGAAGAACACAGGTGGAGGATCGGGAGGCAGAAAAGCGAAGCCGAGTGAGCCGAGGACATCGACCAGGAAGAGAGACGCCACCGAAGCAGAGGGTGAAGGGTCCAGCCGTAAGCGAAAACGAAGCCTCACAGGTGTGTCTGGTGCTGTAGCTGCTGGTGGAAGTTCTGGTTCAGCACTGACTACAGTCTCGACCCCAACAGAATCACTAGAGAAGATTCCCGAGTTTGAGAAAATTGCCAAGATACAGCAAGCGTTTTGGGCAGAGCATGAATCGTTATTTCTGCACGACATGGCAGTAAAAACGGTGCACATCGATCAGTGTATTCTGGCAAAGGACGAATACGTCATTCGAACTCTGCAGAAGGACATTCTCGAAGACGTGAAGGCGAGTCTCATCCGGATTATCGACGTGAAGCAGAGACAGAACGTCTGCTTGACGCCCGTTGACGCAAATAACAAGCTGTTGCAAAAGAGACCTGAGACCTGGGAAGAGATCATAGGAGGAAAATTCATGATCATCAACGGGCAGCACAGCATTTTTGCATCCAAGAAGCTACAAAAGGGAGGATGCGGTGCGACACGTCGAGATGAACTTCGAACGTGGGGCGCGTACATTGTGTGGACCCGGAATGCAAATCAACTGAGGAACATCTCTAGGTACTACAACTGCACCAACCATCTGGACCATGCCCAGCCGACGTGGGGTAACTAGATAATCAGCTGTAGAAACATCTGGACCACATACAAGCGCCCCACAAGCGACAAGGATGAAGCGACGGCAAGAAAGAATAACGCTTTCTTCAGTTTGGTCCGCTACAAGGTAACCTCTTCTCCCTTCCTATTATCGTCGGGTCGACGATACATCCCCCCGCTCTTAATAATACCAACGGATTCTAATATTACCTTTTGATACTGTGCAGGCCTTTACGGAAGCCGTGGTGCAGAGATTTCAGAGTATAAATCCGGACAAGGATGGAGCATCCGTAAAGAGCGTGACGGACCTTAAAAACGAAATCCAAATAATCACCCTTCCGGACAATGTGTGGGCGCATTGGCAGAAATTTCTTATTATGCATGCCGAGGGCGACTTGATAGATCCGGTAACCTTAGAGCCCTACAACCACGGAAAGAAATGGAAGCCAAGATCTTCTTCTCTGAAGAAGGAGTTTTTCAAACGATTTGGGTGGTTCACGGATAAGGATTTCGGTGTGGTCGCCCAGCATCTCAATGGAGATACTCCTCGACGAAATGCACCATATCCGAAAGTCTCGGTCTCCAAGACTAAGATTCTCGTGGCCGACAACATGTCAGCCGGGGATTGGGTTGAGCGGCGGAAGCGCAAGAAAATTGTGCTCCAGGATATCATGTCCATAAAGCCCACCCTGAAGTTCCTCGACAGTGGCGGCGACGTCATTCCTGAGAAGTGGAGGCCGTGGAAGAGGAGGCACCAGTGGACGTCCGCAACGTGGGATTTCCTGCTCTCGCATCCGAGTAAGGATTACTTCCAGAAGCGGCTCCGCAACGAAGGATGGCATAAGCGTCCGAGGGACCTGGCGCAGGTGTTTCCAGAGGTGCTTCACCTGTACACGAGGTTCATGACGCTCAAGTACCGTCTTCCGAAGCCTGCCGGAGGAGTACAAATGAGAGGAGTGGACTTGAGTGTCAAAGCTCTGGTCACAAGCTCCCATTACTCCTACACTTCACGTCCAGTAAATCTGGCGGTGCTCGATGCCCGCGTGATTCCCAGATCGGCGCCGACCGATAGACAAAGTGCGATCGATCCCTTTTTGGACTTCCTCGCTGATCACCTGGAGCCTGATATTGAAGAGCCAAACATTTGGCTTATCTTTCTGTCCGGGAAAGAGGACCTCAAGGCTGCAAGGACCTTTGCAAATGACGAGCTCGATGAGTACGAAGCAGAGGTCTCCACGTACGTCCCTAGCAAAGGAGAGATGCTCAACAATGTGACCAGCAGAAATACTGCCCCGGACGTCACACTTCTCTTTCTTTTCAAGAAAGGGAACGAATTCGCCGCAGCTGCGCGGAAGCTGGTGAGGAAGAAATACACAACGCCCATTCTATGCCAGTACTACGCGGACGCCTCAAAGAACACGGAGGCGAAATGGAGAATTCACACTACTGAACTCCGCATGGAGTTCTACTTCGAGCTCTTGCACGCGTGCGCTGTTCCCAATGAGAACGTTCTCGGGATTTATGCGGGGGCGAAATTCCTGTTGGCGTCGAAGGTACACACCCGCACTGATATCGTCGGGTCGACGATATAAGTTGTCCTTGTGAATACCAATCGAGATAGCCAGCTTCTAAGTCTTATCGTCGGGTCGACGATAATGGTCCTACCCAGAGAAAAGAGTCAGATCAGTCCTTTATACATTGCTGTGTGGTCGGACTCTGTAGTTCTCAGTGAGAATGTAGTCACGCTCAGCCTTATCGTCGGGTCGACGATAATACTCGTTTGGTTGTTGTAGAATGGCTGAATACGTTGAATTCTAACTCTATATGTTTTCTGTGTAGATGTTCGGCTTCGTGGATCGGGCGGACGTGAAAGCAAATATGAAAATCGTGAGACTTGCAAGCAATTTGGATCGGAACGACTTCATGTTCTCGAATTCTCCGTATGCCCTTGAGTACGAGATTCTAGCCAGCCGCAGCCCCGTGGTCGTACACTCCGACTCTCTGCCGTCACCACCGATGACACTAGTGTCTCCAGCAGACCCCGCTCCCGTGGTAGACCGGCGGACAGAATCTCTGGGTGCACATGTGTCCACCAATCCAAGCGTTGAGGGAATCAACCAATTCGGGACGAACACCTTCCAGATCCGTGAGTGGCTCAAGACTGATCGTGTCGAAGCCAACCCTCAGCGGGCGATGGAGGATCACGTCGACGTAATCGAGTTGGACGATCGCCAGGAGGGGATGATTGAGGAGCATCCCGCCGAGGCTCAACGTGAGGAGCCATCTCAACAGGCTGATGAGGACACTGAGACGGACACTGAGTTCGACAATCGAGATGTCGAGCCATTAGAGATACCGGCATATCAAGACACGGAGAATCCACAGCTCCATCGATCCCCTGAAGCTCCAGAAGATGTTCAGCTCGAACATGAGCTCCAGCTGGTCATGGAGAAGGTCGTCGAGCAGGCTGTCGAGGAGGTCCTGAACGAATCTGTGGAGCAGCAGGCGGAGGAGCCAACGAATCCAGCGGATGGCGACCAGCAGGTCATGGAGCAGGCTGTGGAGCAGGTCCTGCCGAAAACTGGAGAACAGCAGCCGGAAGTGCAAACGAATCCGACGGCTGCCGACGACGACGATTTGGTCATAACCAAGGAGGTTACAAAGCCTCCACCCAATCCGGCGGACGTGATCACCTTCGACAGTGATGGCGAAGACGATCGTCGTCGCGAGAGCGATAACGACGACATGGAGCCAGGCGAAGACAAGAAACTCACCACCGATGAGAAAACGGGGTTGAAGGTCAAGGTGGACAAGGACTGGTTCACTATCTACAAGGAAATGCTGGCTAGAAGGGAGGCGCGGGCAAAAGAGAAGGCGGATAGAGCCAGGGAACTGAAAGAGGCAAGGGAAGCGACTGCTGCTGCTGCCAATGAGAGAGCGGCCACTATTCAGGCGTAGTCATCCGAGCAAATGAGCGTGCTGCAGAATCAACTGCAATTTCTAGCGGCAAGAATAAACGTCCCGCTGGATTCTATTCCGGTTATTGCTGCGTCGCCCTGTATCGCCACACCCCAACCTCCTCTGCCCTCCACTACCGCTCCCGTGTCTCCAGTCGTGGAGCATCAGTCAGAGGACACTCCCGATCGTCGACTCGACGATAACGATGATGCATTTCCCAGTGACGCCGTCCCTCCCCCTCCTCTGCCCGCCGCTAGCGCTCCCGTTGCTCCGGTTGTTGAACATGAGCCGGTCGAGACTCCTGATCGTCGACTCGACGATACGGACGTTTCCGTCTCCTTGGCCCATCAAGATCGGGTCCCGTCCACTCCAGCGTCCCAGATCGCTAAGATCCCCTCTCCCGAGGGATTGGCCTTCGAAGTCCGGGTTCCCCAGTCTACAGAGGAGGGGTCACCGCATGAGCATGATCGTCGAGTCGACGATAATTCCATGGAGGTCGCAGAACCGCTGACTGTAACCGGGTCTCCTGAGGCGTTGGTGTGCACTACATCTCGTGAGGACCCATCGGAGTTGCAGTTTCCTCCCCCCATGGAGGAGGAAAGGGTCGACTACGAGATGGCAGCAGAAGACCTTCTCGATTTCAACGACGCCGATCTTCCGCCCGCGCCAGAAGTGCCCCCTCAGGATTCAGCCGAACCAGATCAGATACAGCCCTCTGACCCTTATGATTTTGATTGATTCCAAGTCGCCTGAAGTCATTCATGACTGTGTTCGGTGGGAACGGCTAGAAACTCCTTACTAGTAATCGTATCTCATCTGTATTCATGCTTCTTGACAGGATGTCAACACCGGTCCTTGATTACTTGGCGCTGACGGCGATCCCGTCTGTGACTGCCATCGTTGTACTCTAGTGTACCATAGTGTTCGGAGTAGTTTTGAGTCCACTGCAGACTTATGTAAATTATACGAATGTAATATTTTGACTTTGTAAATAAAGAGTGCGGAAGTTTCAAATATTTGAGCACCTCTCTAATTGTCTTTGCCTCTCAATGTGCCTGTTGCTCAGCTCCCAAACAATATTTGCGTGCACCGTCCGCTAGCAATGGAAGCAGTCTCTAATGGGAGACCGCAGTCGCTTAGGACAGCAGATTGCTCCTACACAGTATCTGGCTCTCCCATTTCTGCATTCAAATAGGTAACTCCATCTCTTTTGTTGTGATGTCTTGATCAGGTAGAATGCGAGGGTGGTAGAGAGATCGTGCTGAGGACCGTGCCTCCCGAACTACCTCCACCGCGTAGGAAGTGGCTGAACATTGTCTTCGACTTGAATGGCATTCTCTGTCACACGGCACTGAAGTCCTACGGAGACAAATTCAGTCCGTATGAAGTACAAGACAATGTTCTCAGCCACAAAAATCCCACCGTCATCGGTCCCAAGGCGGTCTTCGCTAGGCAGAACGTAGGTGAATTCCTCCACGAGGTTTCCTCCCTCGCGGACAGGGTGTTAGTTTGGACCTCCATGGCCAAGCGAAACGCGGAGCCCATCGCGGGGCACCTCTTTAGGGGTTGTAGGGGGCCTTACGATATCTTGAGTCAGGATCAGTGTACGAAGATAGAGCTCTCTCCGGGGAAGTTCTTTCATCTCGGTCTGAAGGTGCTGTATATGAAAGTCCTTTCCAAGCACTTGTTCACCAATCTTAGCGGCCACACGTCCTTTTCCCCGGACAATACCCTTCTCATTGACGACTCTCCGCCCAAGAGCATCTGCAATGAGAATGGGAGCGCCATATTCCTCCACACTTGGAGTCACCACGAACGGCAGGACAACGTCCTCATGGGGGAACTTTTGCCGTGGCTGCGCAGTCTTGACTCCAACTGCCAGACGGGTCAAATGCGCAGATACGTGGAGGAGAATAGAATCGGCCTGAACCCTTTGCGAGTCGGTGACTTCCGTGTGAAGGACATCATTGACGGCATGAGAGAGTCCTCCAGGAACATGAGGTCCCGATACAGGCTTCCTGGGATAGGCGTAGTCATAGAGGGTGGGCGCGTTATAGAGTAGACCCCGCGGACATCGGCTACTCCATGACGATATTAACGTATTGTAGTTCCCTATTGTGTATGCTCTGTTCATTTGTAAATAATATATTACATGTTTGACCGCGTTTCCACTGAATTTTGCGTGACTATTTGTAATACCGTCGACGGTCCATGCATGTTCCCCCTTGTCCATTGCAAGTTGTTTTGCTTCTTGTT
This sequence comes from Pohlia nutans, assembly GCA_022496805.1. Classification (NCBI taxonomy): domain Eukaryota; kingdom Viridiplantae; phylum Streptophyta; class Bryopsida; order Bryales; family Mniaceae; genus Pohlia; species Pohlia nutans. The sequence goes on from CM040105.1 coordinate 4,635,091, forward strand.
CTTCGTCCGGTAACGTGGGCTTGTGGTATATCTACTTACTCCAGAATGGATGCGTTCGCGTTGTTGGACCGCGGAATTGGCTTACTAATAGTCTCCTCTCCGGATCCGAGTCCGAAGGGGGGAGTTGCGACACGGCTCCGTATTCAACACCTTACCTCTTGCGGTCTGCTAAAACCACTACGTCCGCGGCCATAGACTATTCCAAGGGTGACGTTGAAGACGGCGTGGTGAACAGCCCCCCGGATCACGGGCCCGTCAGGACTCCGGCCATGTCCCTGTCTCCGTTGAAGCGGGCATCGCCGAGTCGACGGTCTTGCTTCTCACCTGAGCGGCGGACGGACTCCCCGACGAGTCGCAAACTGAACCTCCCCTTCGACGAGGCGCCGGGGCACCCTCGCCTCGAGGACGCGATTCCGACTCCGTGTGCGGTTCCTGTTGTTGTCATCGATGGATTGAAGGCCACTGTGGCCTCGGAGAATCAGACAAGGAGTCTGAGGTCGAAGGCTGCTACTTGCGTTACGGTACTTCCGCTCAGGGGTGGGCAACCTCGTCCCTCACAATCTGCGGGCACCAGGCGATCCCCTTCCACAGAAGGTCTCCTCAAGCAACGTATCCCCATAGAACCCTCTCGTTCTCTGCTGCCCAAAGCCATTGCGACCCCACTTCCGCACACAAAGAACCTCCCTGCGACGACGACAAAGCCGCCCCTTCGAGGGTCTAGATCGCATTCCGCGTCTCAGGACCCGGAATCCACTCAAAGGTCAAAACGAAAAGCCACCGTAGCTCAGAGCCTAAGCATATTCGATGCCTGGGCGGCTATTCCTAATCCCAACTACACTGAACAACAAAGGGTTATCTTGAGAGGACTGGCCAAGCTCAAAGCGGAAGAAGCTGCGAAAGTCGTTTCCACCAAGTCCGACAAGTAGTGTCAACGCTAGCCTTGCAATGAAGTCATGTTCGTGATGTCTTTGGCATAAGGGTGTTTTTACTATAAATAGATATCGTAAATAGTCGTACATATATTCTTTCGGAATCTCACTGCTTCCTGTTGAAGAGAATGCAGCCTAAATTCCACTATTTCTTTTACCTTCACATTAAATTCACTGCACGGGATTCTACCACAGTATATAGTATTCAAAAACACAGTTAAATAAAAGACTTCCTCTCTTTGGACCACGTACTCTTGTATTTCGTGTGCTATTTGCGATTCTCTTTCTCACATCTTTTCATGTATGGATGCTACTGGAGTGCCATGTTTGACGTCCATTGAATCAAATTCTACACAATTTTTGATTGGTGTTTAATGTCCGAGCTCAACATATCGTTGAGTTCAACAACTATTTAGTCACTAGAATTTTGTTTCCGTTTTTGAAAGTCTCAAAATGAGCATTTAGTCTCAATTTAACGAATAAGGCCTTTAAAGATAATCCGGAATATAGTAAGATAGCAAAAACGGAATGGCTTGTGAATGCATTGAATGATTTATGTGCACAATTTTGGAACGCTCAACAGAACATGTGCGTAGATGAGATGATGATCAAGTATACCGGAAAATACTCACCCATTTGTCAGTACATGAAAGCAAAACCCATTCAATATGGAATTAAAATTTTTTGTCTTGCTAACAGCATCTCCAAGTATGTGCAGAAAATTCAGATTTATTGTGGTGCAAGTGACACCCAGGAAAAATCAGGAACAGTGGGCACGAGAACGGTATTGTCGCTCTTGGAAGGTTACGAAGGTAAGGGTCACATTGTGACTTGCGACAACTTCTTTACCAGCCCCTCATTATTCTGGGAGTTGATGAAGAATAACATCTTAGCTACGGGAACGGTACGCACAAATCGTAAGGGCTGGCCCGATGCTTTGAATATGGCGGCGGCCGGTGGTGAAAGAGGCCAATTGTGGTACCGCGTGCACGCTTCAAATCGGATGTGTGCGGTGACCTGGTATGACAAAAAACCTGTCTCTTTGCTCTCTACTGCATGTAGCCCTATTGATTGCTCTAAGTCGTTATTTGTTGACCGTTGGCATGTTACTAGTACAATTCAAATTCCTTCGTCACCTGTTCTAGTACATTACCAAAAACATATGCGCAGAGTTGATGTGCAAGATCAACTCCGCAGCTATTACTCAGTGCAAAGGAGAGACCACAAGTGGTGGCACAAAATCCTTTGGCACGTGGTTGATCAAACGTTTCTCAATTCTTTCACTCTCTATGTTACCGCAATGAAGGAACGAGGTCTAAAACCACTATCGCACCTTGCTTTCAATCTTAGTGTTGCCTATGCTCTAACAAAAATGCGAATGGTCAAGCGCACATGTATGCCAAAAGCTAAGGTCCGCAATCCAAGTGGTTTGCATTATAGTGCGCAATGGTCTGGGCATGGAAATAGGAAGCGGCGGGCTCGCGAAGTGTGTACAAAGGTGCAACAATTTTACTGCCCAACATGCCAAGAAGCAATGTGCCTTGGCAAGTGCTACGTGAAGCATCATAGCAATCTCCCTGAGCACCAAAACATCGAAGTACCGGACCTGTCCAAGTCTTGTGGAGGAAGGCCAATAAAGCCCCCACAAAGGAGCTGAATTTTCTATTCATTTTTTGTAATGAGATTGTGAATGGTCTGTTCAGATTTTGGAGAATGTTCAGATTTTGGTGAATGGTGCTTGTGACCAGAGCTTGTGAATACAAGCTAAATTACTGCAATGAGATTGGTATGGTCTGATCTGAGTATGGTCTGATTTGAGTTTGCAATGAGCTTGGTATGGGGGTATGGTCTGTATGCATGTGATGAGGGGAGGGGGGGGGAAGGGGGGGGTGCCAGTCCACAATGGGTGGTTTACCGGGTTCAAATCCCAGGCTGGCAGATGACAGTTACTGCACAGGGACCCACCGGGAGCACTGTAGCTCGAACCAGGAGCACGATTCCTGAACCAGGAGCCTGACCCACCCCGACAGCTCGTCCTGCCCACACCGCAGCCCGTTTCCCAAATTCCTCATGCAGATTCTCCGGGCTGCCCACCCAGGACCCTAATTGTCGTTTAAGGGTTAATATCGTAGATTACTAGCAGGTTCGGCACGCAATTGCCTAATATTTAATTATTTCTAAAACTGAATTTAGGAAAAAATGAATATTCTCTTAAATTTGTTTTTCCCTAACATTTTTTTGAAAAACAATTTCCCGAAATTTCAGGCATTTATTTTTATAATTATTTTTTGTTAAATTTACTAGTAAACTATGGTATGAATATAAGTTTTATATTCTTTAAGTCCATTGTGCATTTGAGGGCTCCAAAGAAGCAACTCGTGAAAGAATCAAATATTGAATGCATTTTCAGCTTGTTTTATATCAACTATTCAATTTGGTCGAAACTACTTTTTCAATTTTGACTACTTCAATGTCACTACAACATACTTAAATAGTTATTGAAGATGAATTTTTCAATTCCCTTTGTGAGACTTTGTTGAACATCATGTCTTTTATTTTATTAGCAAAATTTTTTTTACAAAATTAGAATTTTAATGTATTTTTTGACCTTACATTGTTGCTTCTTCATTGGGATCAATGTTGGTCCACATTACCATGCTTTCACTCCTTGCAGATGCTCTTATGTCATACTACAAAGACTGGGACCTCGTACAATGGGGTACAACAATAATTCAAATTTTTTCTCTCAACTCAAAAACCTTGAACTTTGAGAAATTCATGTAGGCTCAAAAATACATCAAATCACAGATGTAAAGTACATTGGAAAGATTATAAAATCTAGATTTAAGTTTTAATAATTTCGAAATGATGTTTGAAATTATTCAATAGAATTTTAAGATATGAAAAAATTGCTTGGAAAATAATTAATTTGAAACTTTTTTCAGTCATGGTTTACTCAAAAAGGTCCCAAAATCACAATTCCTTTTGTATTTGATTCTAAGAGAGTTTACAAACTCTTTGTTAATTTCTCAATACATCATGTTTAATAATATTTTTATTTAGATTAAGGATTCAAATTGAGATTTTTTTTCATTTAATTTAAAATAGATCACAAATAATTATTATTTTTTTCAGTTAAAACTCATATGTATGTGTAATGCATCTTGTATACTACAACATGACCCAATTTGACTCAAAAATCTTTGAATCTTTGAATCTGTTGTGGCAGTACAAATGATGAAAAAATTTGAATTATTGATGTACCCCAATGTGCAGTGGGGTGACACCGAAATTGTCACCTTGTGCAATTTCAGGGATAGTGCCCACACTGCTGCCAACTTTGACATCCTTCCGAGCGCTCGAAAATTGTTATTTATACATGAAATTTTAGACAAAAAATCATTGTTATGTTGACAACATGTGTACCAAATTTCAAAGCTATAAGATTGATAAAAAGAAAGATATTCAAGATTTACTAACAAGGGGTAGCTGTAAGAAATGTTTCACAGCTGCCAACTTTGACACCCTCCCAAGGATTGAAGAATTTTTTTTCTTCACATGGAATTTTTGGAGTAGGAACATCTTTATGTTTTTTACACATATGAAAAAATTCAAGTCCAAAAGACCCACAAAAAAAATGATATTCCAAATCTACCAACAGGTGTAGTTGTGAGAAACAAAGAGGAAAATTGTCTCACAGCTTTGACTGCCTCTCTAGGGTTGGGAATTTGTTATTTTAAAATCAAACTTTGAAATTTGGAACATGTTGTCAACATAACAATGATTTTGTGTCTAAAAGTTCATGTATAAATAACACTTTTCCAGCGCTCGGGAGGGTGTCAAAGTTGGCAGCAGTGTGGGCACTATCCCTGAAATTGCACAAGGTGACAATTTCGGTGTCACCCCACTGTACATTATGAATTTTAGATTCTATCCATACAGTTAGATTTGTGATTGCTATCACCAATATTTTTGTATAAATTTTGAAACTCTTTGGAATTTGATTACGAATAAGATATTGACAATCTAAGAAAGAAATTTGTTGTGATGGGTTGAAATGTAATACTCTAAGTGTAGTGATATTCGGAGATTTTTTGGTTGCTTAATTTTAGTAGTTGACTGTTTTAAGAGCAGTTTTAGACTAAAATCTTCAAAATTTTGGATGGAACACTACAACATGAAATTAGGCATAAAAATTTCACAAATCATCCCCTTTCTAATCGGACCACACATACATGAAGCTAACTTCCCATAAAAGTTTGAGTAATAAATCCACATTGCAAAAAGTGCATGATGGATGAAAAAACGGATTTCAAATCCGTGCATCATGCAAAATATGCATGGTTGGCCAGTTAGGGGTTAAGTGCCTTGGCGACCATATTTGATCGCCCTAACATTTCAGGATTTAAAATAGTTGTCCAAACTCAATGTTTTGAATTTTGATTTCTTTTTTCTTTGGCAAAAAAAAAAATCCACTTCATAATCTCTTATTTCAATTCATTGAATAAAAAAAAGTTCATTTCAAAACACATTTTGAGTGTCTATACCCCTCAATGTCTATTTTGGACAATTGTGAAATTTTACTATAAACAATATACAAAATTCATTTTCAAAGTTTTCATACAAAAAAAAGTTGTAGACGATGAAACTTGAATGGCATCCATACATTTTAATCGAGTATTTCTCTTTAAATGTGTTTTAAGTTCTATTTTTGAAGAATGAAGATATTCTTTATAATTATGTTAAAAACACAAAATAGCTCATTATTTTATAAATTTTGGATTGATCGGCCAAAAGAGTATAATCAACAATATTGAATCAAAATCATAAGATTATTACCTACTAACATGTCTTTTAACCCCTAAGTGACCAAACAACCATTTTGTCGTTGATGCCCTTTTTATGGGCTGCCCAGGACAAACAAATATTATACAAAATAAATAAACTTTCAAATAGGAAGTTAAGTCTACTTTCAAACCCAATTTGAATCATGTCAATCCAAGTTAAACTCCACTATGGAGAATTTTTCAAAGACAAAGACCTCAATATTGTCCTACTGTTATAAAATTTATAATTCGGGGGATGGTAATGATGTTTTCTCCTTTGAAAAAAATCTTTTTTGATTTTAGAGTAAAATGTTTAGTTTTAACCAATTGTACCAAATCTCAAATTCTAAAAATATTTTTTAAATTTTTGATGAATATTCAACGATAATTGCTTATAAATTCAATAAAGGAGTGTTTAAAACATTTTTTGAAAGTTTGACCATACGCATAATAACTAAACATCATGCTTTTCATTTTCTCTTCGGACCAAAATTCATTAAAGTTGCAGAAGTAACATTTTATAACACATCTAAGTTTTCCCTTTGTCCCCTTAGGCATTTAGGAGTTAATCACTTATGGAAAGATCTCAAGACACATCTACAAAAATATAAAATTATTCTTGAGAACAATATCATCACTTTTGGAATATCATGATTTTAGCCAATCATATGAATTTCAAGTTTAAATTATCAATAACATAATTTTGGTGAATTTGCAATGTCAAAACTTGTAAATTCATTTGAAAAAAATTCAAATCAACTTTTTAAACTTCACCATGTAAATGTCCCCTAATCAAGATGCCTTACAATTGATCTTTGAAGTTGAAACTTTAAAATTAAAGACTTTCAAAAGCCACATCTTATAGTACATCTAAATTATGTTCAAAAGCATGGGTACTTAGGCGTTAACAAGTGACAAAGTACCAAGGCGGAAGATCGTTTGGCAAAACACATTGGTTGTAATTGAGGCCCACTTTGGATTAGGGCTTGGTTGTTGATCCTACCCAAACTTCACAAATTTCAACCATAGAATTGCTCAAATTTGACAAATGACACCGGAGGGCTTTACACTAGGGTTTGACCCAAATTTCTTCTTAACCTATGTGGTGATCTATGTGGCACAAATTTGGCGTCAAAACTTTGAGTTAGTCCAAGGAAATTGACTCGAGGTGTTTCTTAACCTCAAGTTCACAATTTGGATCACAACACCTCAAACGTATCCTCACACATCTCTACCATCCATACAATCATTGATCCAATTACTTTTCAATTGGGTTTAAGCCTTTGTTAATTTTAACCCGTGAATGCCTACTGCCCTCTCTAATTTTGAGAAATTGCAAAGATGCATTATTGAATGAAACTAAGAGGGATATTTTGAATTTGATGTATGAATTAAAGTTGTACATTGTGTATTTAAGATTCTATCCATACGGTTAGATCTACGATTCCTATCACATATGTTTTTGTATAAAATTTGAAAGTTAAAATTCAAAATTCTAATGTAATTTGATTACGAATAAGATATTGACAATATGTGGATGAGTTTGTTGTGATGAGTTGAAATGTAATACTCTAAGTGTAGTGATTTTTAGAGATATTTTGGTTGCTTAATTTTATGAGTTGATTTTTTCTAGAGCACTTTTGAACTATTTTGAACTAAGATCTTAGGATTTTTGATGAATCACTGCAATATGATATGAGGCATGAAAATTTCACAAAACATCTCTTTTCTAAGCAATTCACAAGTGCATAAAGCTAGCTTCCCATAAAATCTATAGTGAAAAATCCACACTGTAGAAAGTGCATGACGGATGAGAAAATGTGGATGAAATATGTACATTGTCCAAAAAAATGGACTCCTGGGCACTTCAAGGTTAACTCCATCACAAAGAGTTGGGTGGCTGGGAAACCATACAAGCACCTAGAAGGCTGTCACGTTGCAAACATTTTCTCTGGACCTCATATCAACTCGTGTAGATGATTTTACATTTGAGAGCAGCTCCACCGCAGCCCTCCCAGAGTCTCTCACACTCCAAAACTAGATGAAAAGTGCCAAGGACCCTTCGAAATTGCCTCTTGACTCTCAATCCTAGGGTGTTAAGAAATGGCCCTTTAAATCACTATTTAGTTGACTATATCCCTACATTCTACTTGTGATTGGTCCATTGACTATTTGATGTGCACTTTTGATGTATGAGGGGCGTAAAAGGGTGGGGGAGTGTAAGTGCAAGGGCTCTTCAAATGTAAATGAATAATTTTAGCGAGTCATCTCTAGCGTGTAGGAGTGGGGATGCTCTGAGTCCATATACCAGTTCTCATCTATCGTCTTCATTTACTTTCATCTACTTTACTGTCAAACCTTCATCCACTTTACTGTCAACTCTTCATTTGCTTTTACGTATATTTTTTCCATTTTGCAATCACAATTTTCATCCATCACTTTTCCATCATATATGTTTTCTGTAGCCCCGAAAGGACCAAAGCGATTTTCCTCCAAAAACACTCCAATGCTATCATTTCTACTTCTCCATGCTAATTTTTCAAAAAAATAGATTTCTTTTTTTACCTTCTAACTGTAAGATCTTGTCCTAAACTACTTGACAAACATCCACAACAAATTTCGTCGATTTTTACCGCACGGATCGCAAGATGATTGCGCTTAATGAAAAATTACACCACAAAAAAACACACGCCCAAAAATTTCAGATGCCTTTGACCGTGGCTACATCAAAAAAACTTCACTACCAAAACCTGTCGCACTTCACTTTCACATTCTATATGATGTTCCTTAGTTGTGTACCAATTTTCATTGTGTTTGGAGATGTTTATGATGTTGAATAACACCCTGCACTTGTTGGGGGTTTAAAAGTTTAGAAAAAGACTCTTTGTTTTTGGAATTGCAATAATTTTGATTTTCATTATTTAGAATACAAATCCAAGGGGCGAAACATAAGTACATCCCCCCTCTATGGAATGGCAAAAAAATAATTTGAAAAGCAATTAAATCTCCAAGTTTTAGATGACATGTAGCATATTTTCTAAGAATTTTGGGGGTTAGGGGGAAATAAAGGGTGGAGGAAGGGAACCAAAGTGCCACCTCATCCAACCCATTCCAATGTTCATGACCCCACTAACTCTTAAAGTGGAATGCCATGTGCTCGGGGGGAACACTGGCAAAAATCGTAGAAACAACGTGCGATAAAAAATAGGGTCTGATATATTCATTGTAGATAAATTTTGCAAAAAACGTACATATAATATAGGGGGTTTTTAAATAGTGAAACATGTTTACATGTAAAATGCCATCACATATAATGGCCTCTTTAATCTAGCCAGTACATGTAAAATAGCGTGGAAACAATTACTAGGGGTAGCGGGTCTAGGGTAGGATCTGTGCTAGTGGATGAAAAGAGGTAATTTTATGTTGAAAAGGTTTGGATGGATGACTTCACAGGCTGGTTGGATTGAACGTTACTGAACCAACGTATCCAATGTAGAGTTAATGTTCTTTACCTATGAGCCGGGAGGGAAAATTTCAACGTGTTGTTTGAATTGCAATCTTCTTTCCAATTTTCTTTGGCGTGCGCTTGAAGATTGTTTGGGTAGTGGACGTTAGGGTTTTTGGTTTCATTGTGGCTTGCCGGAGGAGGTTAGGGTTCAAGCAATTATCGTTCAATGGCGTCTTCTTTCTGCACCAGAACTTAGGGTTTAGAGTTTTGTATTCTTAGTCTTCTGGCATTGTTGTCGATGGTCTCTAGGTTGCGATTTGCAAGGAGCGTTGGCCTATGGGAGTATTGCTTGTTTTGAATATCATTTCATAGTCTAAGACAATGCTTCAGTTGCATGTCTTTGCCTTAGGTTTATTGTTTTGATTTAGTACATATGAGTTTAGCATCATGGCTGAACTTCACAATTCATGGTTGTAAAAAGAAAAATGTCCTTCATGAAAAAAAAATCGCTTACAAAACCAAAAAAAAAAGGTGTGTAAGAAACAAAATGCGGAGTAAGAAAAAAATAGACAACAGTTGGGCTCCAAGTAGAAAAAAATGGGGTATAGTCAAAAAAATGGTTACTTGGGGTATAAGGGAAAAAAATGCAGTATAAGTAAAATAGGGTATTTTTAAACGATTCCTCCAAAATATTATAATTACTGATAGGGTGTATTAAAATACAAGCATTTACCTTTATTTTGAAAAATACCATACCTTATAATCTTTTCTGCAAGGTAAATAGCCCCTCGATAAATAGGTCATGAGCGCACGTGTATGCAAAATATAAGAGGAAGTGCACCCCCTGAGGCCATGTGGCAGTCCTTCATTGGACCTCGGGGAGTTCACTCAATGCATTTTATGTGTATCACATGCGAACAAATCTTTGACCCCCTATATTACATTGTAAATAATCAATCAAACAACTTGAAAAAATTATAGGATGTTTCTTTATGTTGAAAGTTTATATTGTGAATTTTTGGAAATTTTCTTTATTCAAATTAATTTCTTACAAATTTTTGAAGTAAATAAATACAATTTACAACTAATTTTTGTATTTTAGAGCTAGTTTCAATTGTGTTTTTAGAATTGGTTTTGAATTCAATTTGAATAAGAGTTTTCTAAAATAAAAGATACAATGATTATATGACCACACTCAAAAATTTGGAGCATAATCAAACTTTATAAAAAAGTATATAGGGGTTGAAAATCACTTGTTCGCACGTTTTTACGTAATATTTGGAAGTGACCTCCCCGAGCATTGGACGATGTGTTTAATTTTTATTTTTTATTTTTTTAATGGGAGCAGTCAGCCCCCCCCCCCTCCCCCCCTTTCATAACTTCCACATACGGTGCCGGAATTTCAAAAAAAAATCTCCATTTTGTGGCACATTGGAGAATCCACTACAAAATTTCCTCCAAAATTCAATTAGAAATGTGTTCACCGGAACCTACCCGATTCTCTAAATGTCCTAGTTAGGACTCTTAGTGCTTTAGGGACTAAAGATGACGTGGACTTGCCATGATTTGGGTATCTGCTACAGTGATTCGGGAACAATGGTAGGGTGTTCTAGAGAGGGGCTGAAAAACCTTATGAGTATGACTGAATGAATTTGTCATTTTAAAACCACGAATCATTGGTTCTTTAGGATTTAAGCATCGTTTCTTACAATTGGATTTTATGCGGTTGTAGAAAGCTAGACAGATTTTGAAGACATGTGATGTGTCTTTAGCAGTAGAGCTTGAAGCACGTGGCTACAATAGAGTTATCTTAAAAGAGAAGTTGTGTTTGAATAAGATACTATGTGTTTTGCTTTAATATACTCTTATTTTTTCACTCTAAATAGTTATAAGATATGGAAGAGCTTAATGGCCTCTCATTATTAGATGTGTAAGAGCATGGTGGTCTTCAAACTCATGCACAATTAGTTTAGCCGTCTTTTTTAGGACATTATAAAGAAATAAAGAAATTGACAAGAAATAATTAGTGATAGAAAGTAGATTGAGTAGCTATAAATATTATCTATGTATGCTACATAGTTAGCTGATTTGGCTCTTGGAATTACTGATCACTATTTCACTAAAAACAAGCGGCTAAATGCAAGTGTCTCTATTCCAAGAGAAATGTATAATTTTCCTACATTTGTAATGAGACACCAGAGTTAACCGAAAAGTCAGCCCAAAGAGGAAAGTTTTAGCAAACTTGTGTTGAATTCCTCTTGAACTCATATTGAAATATAAATAGACCAAAAACTAGTCTATGATGAGTTAGGAGACAATCTAAAGCAAGCCACTGTAATTATTCTCCACACCTTGCAATAACTTCCACACCTTCCACCAAAGTTCCAAGCCTATGGCCCACAAGGGGACAATTTATGACACGACACTATTCAACCCAAGTATAGTTCAAGAAAGAGGTTAGAAGTAGGGCAAAAAGGGAGGTTAGATGGGCTTCTTTTCGGTTAACTCAATCGTGTAATTGCAAATTTCATGTGTATCCTTAGGATGTATCATGTATAGGGAAGGCCCTTGAGGAGAGGCACTTCCTGCATTTAAGGGCACCAGACCGAGGGCGTTAGCCCGAGGTTGTGCCCAAAACAGTGAAGGGCCCCTTGACCCAAGAGGATTTCCCCTACATAAAGTTTGGGAAAGATTTCTTCCACAAAAAAATTCTATCGGTGCATTCCACTGGTGTGGAATCTACATATTTTGATTCATCCGTACATTCCAATTGTTAATCCCTAAATGCCCATAGCCCTCTTCATGATGCGTTATAAAATGCAACTAGGAGGGATATTTTGAACTTCATATATGAATAAAATATTCACATTATGAATTTTAGATTCTATCATTATAGTTAGATCTATAATTGCTATCTCCAATAGATTTTTATAAAATTTGAAACCCAAAACTCAAAATTATTTTGTAATTCGATTACGAATAAGATATTGACATTCTGTGAATGAAATTTCTTGTGACTGGTTGAAATGTAATACTCTAAATGTAGTGATTTTTGGAGATTTTTTGGTTGCTTAATTTTATGAGTTGACTTTTTCAAAAACACTTTTGAACTACTTTGAACTAAGATCTTAGAAAATTTTGGTGAATCATTGCAACCTGAAATGTGGCATTAAAGATTCACAAATCATCCCCTTTTTAATTGGTTCACACATGTATGAAGCTAACTTCCCATAAAATCTATTATCAAAAATTCACAGTGCCAAAAGTGCATGATGGATGAGTAAACATGGATGAAATCTATGCATTGTCCAAAAAATGGATGCCTGGGCACTTAAGGGTTAATGCACACAACTTGGAATTTAGTAACTAATTCCAGGTTGCTAATTGTTATCAATTAGCGGTTTGTTGGTGCCAATGATTTTTGTTTTTGGCAATTTTTTGTCAAATTGCTACAAAAATTTGAGTTGACTAATTGAATCAAAGGATCTTTGAAAAAAAGAAGGATTAATAGCTAGATTTCCTACATGGAGTCAAGAAGTGTAGCTTCTTTATAATGTCACTAAGAGTATTTAAACGTATTCTAAAATATATAATTAATATCATTATAATTAGTAATATTCTTATTTTCATTCTTATAATTAATTTTCACCCGTAAGCGTCCCTAGCTTTTTTGGGCTTAAAATCATCATTGCTTTTGATGTGTTATAGGACTAAATGTAAGTGAGGTATAGAAATCTCAACTGTACAATCTTGTAATATACATGTTGTAGATGATGTGAATCAAATTTGGAGTCATTTGGCTATACAGATTGCAAGATCATAGTGTTTTAGTGATGAAAAAGGATGCTGAAATTTTCCTAGCAACACAGTTAGAGGTGAAATTTGTTTTCAAAAATTACTCAAATGAAAAAACCTTCAACTATAAAAAAGTTCAAAATCATCATATAAACTCATTGGTACCAAAAAAACTCATAAACAAATTTAATGTGCCATTTAATTCACTTTAGTAGAGCTAGCCAAACATTTTATTTTATTTTAAAGTTACTTTTTATTTTTTATTTTTAAAAATTAATTAATTAATTGATCAATTTATTTTTTGACACAAATAAAGGGAACCCTTTACTGCACACAAAGAAAGAGAAACATACAAATCCTTCCCGCTATGACTGGTTAGTGAAAATCACTTTAGTAGAGTATCGGAGAAAATCTTGGAAACTTTAGTAGGGGTACAAAGTTTAGGACTTAAGAATGTTATGGATCCTGTAACAACCAAATATAATTATGTGCTTGGTGAGTTCAAGTTTGGCTGTTACAAGATCCATAACATTCTTAAGTCCTAGACTTTGTACCCCTCGGGGAAGTCACTTAGTGTAAATTTTGGGTACATATGAGCGAACAAAGGGTATTTAATGGGGGGCTATGAAATAAATGGAATATTCTACTATTTATAGTGTATTTAGGATATATTCCATAAATATTATAGGAATATTCCTATAATATTCCCAAATTGGTTTTAAAACACCCTATATTACTTCTATAAATTTATAATTTTTATCTCAAATGAATAAAAGACATCCTATATTTGTTCTCTCATAGTTATCTAAATTCTTAACAGTGACTTCCCCGGGTTGTACCCCTACTAAGGTTTCTAAGATTTTCTCTGATATTCTTGGATGCACTTTGTTTTCACATCTTACTTGCTTGGCTCCTACTAAATTCCCTCATATACCGTATGTGAGGGTTAGATTCGGACAATATTGTGTCGAAATCTAATTTCCACAACATATTTTGAGAGGTCCACGTCACCATAAACCAATCACAAGATGACATGTGGCACTTTGGACAAAAAATAATTAATTAATGTCGAAACTGACCACGATGTAGGGTAATGGCAAGTGTCATTTTTCACTCCATGTTCCAAGGAAAGTTACTGTGTCAGTAAACATCCAACCAATCAATAGGCGGTGCAATACCCTATTGCTGAAGAATGTTATGCACTTTAGTAGAGCCAAACATTGTGCTCGAGAAGTTAAAATTTAGCCATGAAAGGACCATCTTCATCTGAAGCACTACAGTGAATTAAAAACAAAAGTAAATAAATAAATAAAAATATATATATATTTTTTTTTTGACACTCATGACTTGCATTTCGCAACCCGCGACAAGTTTTCCAATCAAGTAGTGAGATGGTTTCACTATCAGAATCAAACCGCCAATCTCTCCATTCGGTTTGGATACCTCACCACCATCACCTTGGTAGTTTAAGGTCATCTTGAACTTACTGAATTTCTTATTGGATAAAACTAGTGTGGCCTTGATTTAGTCATGCTTTTACTCTCTCTTTTTTCCATTTTAAGAATTTAATTTAATTTGATTAAAAATCCATAAATTATTCCACACCGTAGGTCCAAAAGCCGCAAAACTACTTTGGTGCACTATTTCTCATCAAGAGCTTTCCGACGATACCAAAAAGGTGACCGACTGCCCCATGGTCCTAGAGATTTCAACGTAACATACAAACAAAACAAAAAAAAAACAAACTAATTGCTTCATGTTGCTTCACTCATAATTGCTTGAACGTAACAAACTAACAAACATATTGCTTCATGTTGAAAAGGTGAATCACTTCTTCTACATCATGTATTTTTGGGAGGATGTAGGATAAGGGATTACCATAGACATATCCATTACCACCCAACACTCAATTATACCCTCATGTACTAGTTAGTTGTATACATTTTTTCCATTTAAAAAATATGAAACCATGGTCTTTTAAGGGTTAGTATGTTCAATTTAGCAACATCACCACTACACATCAAGAATGTTATAACACCACCATCACAAGTCATGTTGAACAATATGTCCTTATGATAAATACTTTAGACGCATACTAAATAACCATTTTGGTGTCCGGCATCGGCCTACCTTTTGTAGACAACAGCACACTCCGATTTAAGACCGGATATAATGTCAGCTAGGACAGATGATTTGTAACTCAGAAAGCATTTATTTATTTATTATTTAGCTCCAGCAGAGAACTTTTAAAAAAGGAAAAAGAAAAAAGAACATAGGTCCACAAATCAATGAAAGTATTGCACACGGGAGGCTCACAGGGAAACCTCTCAGAGGTTACTTACCCTACAGATAGATAGATATGAACTCCGGACCTCTTTCGAGGCCGGCGTGAATAAAGTGTCTGTTCGTCTTGACAATGAGCCAGTGCCCACCGGACAAAGGGCCATTGGTACAAGACTACTCACCTCTTTCGAGAATAGACACTTTAGTGACCAGGGATAAATACTAGTAACACTCGTAAAATTCATTAGTTAGAACTAGTGCGGGTATAAATTAGTGTTTGTTTTGCTGGTGGTCGCCAAGCCATGGTTCCAAGGTTGGTTGGAGAAGGACGTTTGTGTTACAATTGTACGGTCCGGGTTCGATTCCCGTTGGGTCCGTCTGAGCGTTTATTGTGATATACGTGGCTTGGTGCTGCTAGTGAATTAATCATAGGCAGGAAAGTTTGTACCAACCAACCGGCCCCGTCCCATCTACCTGAGACAAGTATGTATTTTGAGCTAAATAGAAAATACAAAAGAAATAAGTAGTGGTCTTCACCATTACTCTCCTTTTCTTTGATAGTTTTGTTTTATTTAGTAATCTATTGGTATGGTTGGTTATTTTCTATTTTTCTTTTATGTAGGATAATTGATCCGGCATGATGTATAGCAATGGTATTTATTTCTTTGAATGTGTGTTTAATGGCGGTTTCTGGTAGTTTAAATTTTGTTTCAAGGAGTTTCATCGAGGGAATATGTGTTGTGCCTCTAGCTCCTGCCGTGATGACTATGAGTGGGTCAACTTTCCATCCTAAATTAATAATGTTGTTGATAAGTGGTTGGTATTTCTGATTTTTGATTTCTATTGTTTCTTGTGGGAATCTGTCATTACAATATGTAAATTTAATAAATTGAATTGTGAGGTTGTCTGATGGATGTGATGGTGGGTCATTTTTGTATGGGAGTCCTTTTATGCAAAGGATGTCTGGTTTGAATCTGGCATTGCAATGACATCTTTGTTGTACACATGAACATGGTAGTAGCCATGGGGGTACTGTGTTTTGTTGGGGGTTGTTGTTGAATGTTCCTGCGTTCATGAGGGTGTAGCATCTGGATTTTTGTGATGATAGGATTAATTTCCTTAGTTCCCATACTGCTTTATTATGTCTTTTGACTCTAATGGCGTGTATATGGTGATGGTTGCATTTTAGAAGTACGTGTAGCCATGTGTCTGCATCTGCAGAGTTACAGATGGAACATGTGATTGAGGGGAATCTTTCTCTACCAAAGAATAGTTGTTTTCTAGCATTACCCATGTATTGACCAGTACGAAGTTTTAAAATAATTGTTTTTTGTGAGTCTGTGATTGTAGGATTGGACCAAAATGTATTGGATAATTCATTATCGATGTTTGGGTTCATAGTCCATTTGCTAATGTTGGGAAATTGGGTTGCCATTATTTCAAGGTTATTTTCTTGGTCGTATTTGGTTAGATATGTTTGGATACATCTGACAGGGCCTTTGTCTGGTCATTTTATAGGTCCTGGCCATAGATCCTTTTGAAAATAGAATGGTGTTGTATGTGCAAATTCATATGATCTTGTGGCTCTGAAGTATTCTTTTCTGGCTCCCATTTTTGCAAGTTTATCCGCTTGTTCGTTGCCTAAAATGTTAATATGTGCTTTGACTTTGTAGAATGTGGTGGGTTGAGTACGAGTTTTTAGCATTTCTACCATGTCTGTTAGTATTGTTTTATCCGCGTGATTGTTGTGCATGGTTGGGTGTTTAATATGTGTGTTTAGGTTGTATAGGCAGTTGAGGCAATCTGTAAATATATGTGCTGGTTCGTCTGGGTATTTAGTAGTGATTAAACTAAGTGTTTTATGGATAGCCATTAGTTTTGCTCGAAAACTTGTTTGTAGGCCTGGTAGTCTTTCTGATATTTGCATGTCAGCCTTTGTAGAGTTGTATATTCCGTACCCGGCTTTTTCTTTTTTCCAGTGTCCGTTGGGGGCTTGTTCAGGAGGTATGAAGGATTCATCGGTATAGTAGCTGTGTTGCGGTAGGAATTTAGGTGTAATGTTTGTCACAAAGTTTGGAAAAGGTGGTGTGTTTAAAGTGGTCGGGTTGATGGAGGGCGGGTATGTGAGTTTGTTCCATTTTTTATTTTTATTGACTGGTGTGTTGTGGGGGGTGCATGGGGCATTTTGTATGTGGTATTGTGGAATTTGTAGGTTTTCAATTGCTGCTTTAATTGTATTTATTTGGTATGGTGTACCAATGTTGTGATCTTGGTGATGAATGCATAGGACGCGGATTGCAAGTGGTTCTGTCTTCGGTTTATGGAGTTCTTGTGGGATTGTTGGTTCTTCATATGTGATGGAACTTGCGGCGAAGTGGGCAATTATATGGGTGTCTGGGAATGGCCCCATGTGTGGGGAGAAGTTTTGGTACCAATTTTTATCTGGTATTACTAGTATAGTGATGTTATTTGGGTCGGTTTTGGCTGCCAATCGTGCCCAGTGAATTGCTTGTTGGGTTGTTTCTTCATTATGTGGGTGGGCGTAGCCTATGCCTTTCCATTTGTATTGGAAGGTGGTACCGAGTGATCCAAAGACTTTATCTCTTGCAAAGGGAGAGTAAAATTCTGAAATTTGTGTGGAACATGTTATTGGTGAAGAGAAGTATGAGTGGGAGATGTTAAAGGTGGTTGTAATGGAGTCAAGAATACTTGTTGGAAGGGTATGTTGTGCTGCTCTTAGTGGGTCTTTTCTGGGGATTTTATGGTTGTATCTTTGATAGAGCCATATTACTTCTTTTTCAAATGATTGTGTTTGCGGTACTAGGCCGTGTGAGCTATAAATTGCTTTATTATATTGTTGCCATAGCCATTTTAGTCTAGTGGTTGGTATAGTGATAAGGTGTCTACCGGTATCTTCATATAGGTGGGTTTGTTCATTATTTATTTGTATGGTATCGTAATTGGAAATAATGTCTTTTTCCGGGTTACATTCTTGTATGTGTATGTGTGTAAGTGGGGTAGATGTGGGTGGGGGGATGAATCTTGCATCTCTGCTTTGTTCAGGGGTGAAGTGTGTGTTAATAATTTTTTTATAGTGTATGTGTTGTAGTTTTGTGTAGTATTCTGTTAGTAGTTTAATGTTATGTGCAATGACTGTTGAGTGGTTGAAGGGGAAGAGTTCTCTTTGTGGCATCCATTTGTTGTATGTATCGTTGTTTTGGAGAGTCCATTGACATAAGTATGTATTATATTTTTTTGTTATTTTATATTTATCTTTTGAAGTATTTGTTTTGTGGTCTAATATTATGTCGATGGGAAATCTTAGAGGGTTGTTTTTGATGTTAGGGGGTGAGTTTGGGTGGAGGTGTTGTTGTGGGGCTGGGGGTTGAGGTGGGTTATCTTGTGCTCTTGGTAATAGGTTTTGGTTATCTAAGATGTATCTCGCTTTAAGTGTTTGGGCGGGTGGATGTCTTGCACATGGGTTTGGGCAATTTGGTGTACAGCTTGGGTAGCAAAACAATTGTTCAGCTATTTGAAGTGCGCTTTTTTCTAGTTTGGTTGGCGTTTTGTAGTATGTTTTGAAGTTTTCTGGTGTCATAAGGGTTGTTCCGTTGGGAAGGGTGATGTGTTTTATTTTGTATATGTTATGGATTAATAATTTGTGTAAAAGTTTGAGTGATAGTTCGGGGTTGAGATGTGGAAGTTCGTTTGCAGATTGTGTTCGCCATTCTCGTTCCAATTCTGTCATATGTAGTTGGAAACTTTCATTTGTACTTTTGAGGTGAATTCCTCCAGCTTTTTTTAAGAGAAATAATGTACGTATGGTTGGTGATCTAATGCAATCATGTTGTGTTATTCTTGGGATTTCTTCCGCGCCTCCATATTTAGCTAATATGTGGTGTATGAGTCCTTTATATATTATACCTAGTCTCCCCTGGTCGTTAAGTGCGTTTCGGAGTTGTTCACCAATGCATCGTAAGTATGCATTTTTTAGTGAAAATGCTTCAAGACCAAAGTGTTCGTGGGGTAATTGGGTTATTATGTTTGCAGTGCATTTTGGTAGTCCACATATTGTTTTTTGGATTCCTATAATTTTTTTATCTAGTTTTTTGATGGTCGGTAGTGAATATGGGACTGCATAAAAACTGTATGCAATGCCTGCTCTAATGACGGTGTCAACCATGCTAATTTTTTGTTTGGTTGTGGCAGGGCATTTGGTTAGTTGTTTGCATTGGTCTATTATTTTGTTTGTGGTGATGTGCGTTTGGAGTTTCCATTTTAATGAGGGTACTAGTTGAATGCCTAAGTATACATAAGGTTCGTTTTGGTGCAGAACGGGTATTGGTTGATTTCTGTAAGATATGTTATGGTTCTGAATTTGGGTTTTAAATTTTTCAGGTTTTAGTTTGGATTTGTTGGGGCATCCAGTGATGGCACATTTTTGTACACCTAAGTCCATTCCAGCCCATTCACAGTATTTATCCAGTTTGTTTAATTGCGTTTGTAGTGATTGGAGATTATTTGTTATAGCTGCTAGGTCATCTGCGTATGCTGCAGAGCTAATGGTTAATTTTGATGTACCAAATGTGTACCCGTTTTTGCCTCTTTGTAACCATCTGAGTAGTGGTTCAAGGAATATCAGAAATAAATATGGGCTTAGTGTATCTCCTTGGATGGTGCCTCTTTGAATGGGTATTGGTTTTGTTTTGCCGAAGTGTTCACCAGTAAGTATGGTGGTAGAGTGTGAGTAAATATTGCCAATTAGTGTTACTGCATCTGATGGGTATCCAAGGTCTTTCATTATAGCTAATAGTCTAGCGTGGTCAAGGGAGCCAAATGCATTTTTAAAATCTATGTATAGTAGGTAAATGTTTTGGTTTGTAAGTCTAGCGTCTTCCAGGGCTGCTATGAGTAGTTGTAGTTGTCTGGATGTACTTCTTTCTGCTCTAAATCCTTCTTGACTGTCATGTAGTATTTGGTATTTTTCACCATATGATGATAGTATTAGTGTTAGTGTGCTAGTAAATAATTTATAAATTGTATTTGCAAGTGCTATAGGTCTGTGGTTTGGTAATAGTGATGGGTCCCCTTTTTTGTACAGAAGTATGGTTAAACTTATTTTCCATGATGCTGGAATTTTTTTTTGTTTGTAGCAATGGGTGAAAAAGAGGAATAGTAGTTTTTGAAAACTATCGGGCATATTTTTTAAGATTGAGTTTGGGATTTTATCTGGACCAGGTGTTTTATTATTGGATAGGTGTTTTAAACATAAGTCGTATGTTTCTTGGTCGAAGTATTTATGCAGTGGTGTTTGAGGGTCTCCTCTTTTATCTATTATAAATCCATCTAGATCATGCCATGGGTATTGTTTAACTCCACATGTGCAATTAGTTGGGTGTTCTGGTTGGTAGTAACATGTTGGGACTGTAGGTCTATTACTAATTGATTGTTGGATATAAATTTCATTTGCTATGTCTTCTGGGCTAGTTAGTATGTTGTTGTTTCTATCCTTAATGCAATCTAACGGTGGTGTTTCTTGGTTCTTGAAAACTTTTTTATTTATTTTCTTGGGTCTTTTTCCATATAGTTGTCTGTATTTTGTGATGGCTTTTTTGACACATTCTTGGGTGTATTTAGTGGTAATTTTGCGTGCTTGTTTGTTTGCGGTTTTAGCTAGTTCTGCTAAAGTTTTAATCCATTCTTGTGGATTTAATTCTGGGTTAGGGGGTGGTGGGATGGTAATATGGTTATGGTTTTTTAATTCTTCTATTATTGGGTGGTTTTGCCAATCTGGTATGGTTTTTGTTATGTATATTGCTTTTCTGATTAGGTGGTAGGTAGATAGGTGTTTTTTCCATTGTTTTTGGAGTTTTCTTGGCAAAAATCCTCCTTGTTGAGCTGTGCGGCGTGTTAGTGAAGGTAGAGGTGGAGCACTACAAGTTTCTTGAATTTTTTCTGATATTTGTTGTATTAAGTGGTCTAATTTTGTACAAGATGTTTGCCATTGGTTGCTTGTTAATTGTTCATTCATCAATATTGTAGTGAGTTCATTAATTTGGAGTGAATTTTCTTCAAAAAATAGTGTTTTGAATTTTTCCATGTTATCTTGTGGGATGGGGTTTAGAATTCTTGGTGGTTTATTTGTTTTTGGTTGTGTGGGGCGGGCTAGTAGTGCGTTTGGTGGTATTTGTAGGGTGACTGGTGAATGGTCTGAGTTTAGGTTGTAGTCGTGGTTTGTGATTGAAGTATATAATGTATTATTGGAAGTTTTGATGTAGTATCCATCGATTAAACTTGTTTGAGTGTAGTTTTTTCCACCTTGTCTGGTAAATGTGCTATTTGTTGGAATGTAAGTTAAATGTAGAGTGTATATGAATGCACGCCATTCTATGTCTTCTGTTTGTGGGGGTGTTATGTTGAGTTCGTTTTGTCGCCCTATAAGGGCTATGTCTCTGTTAAAATCACCACATAGTATGTATGTGTGGTTTGGATGTGCTATGATTTGTTGTGTTATTTGTTGTTGTATTACTGTGATATATTGAATATCTTCTAAGTGGGAAGGCATGTACATATGTAGAATTAGCCAAGGTTGTAATGGTGCGTTTTTTATATGTATTATTTGTAAATACGGTGAGATTTCGGCTGGAGTAGGGATTTTGGAGATATTTCCTGGGTATGCATATTTGTTATTTATTAGTGTGAGGAGTCCTCCTCTAGCAGGGGTATATGGAAATCTTTGTTGCATACATCTTGTTAAGGCGTGTGTATTGTTAAAAATTAGTTTGTATTTTGGGAATATGTTTTGTATATATTTTGTTGATTTTGTTGCGGTTAGTTTAGTTTCTTGTATTGTGATAATTGCTGGATTGGTTGGGGTGTTTGAGGTTAAATTTTGTAGGCTTGGTAGAGCTGTATTTAAAGATGAGGCATTCCATGTAATGATGTGTGTGTTGTGGTTTGATGTTTGAATTACTTGGGTTTGTGGTAATGGTATGTTGGGTAATGGGGGTGGGTGTGAGTATTCATGTATAGGTTCTTTACATTTAAGAGATTCTATTAGTAAGTTTTCGGGTAGGAATGGGAATTTTTTTATTAGTATTTGAAGGTCTAATGAGTTATCATTTTGTTTTATAAAATCATATAGTTGTTTGTGAATGGTATTAGGGGGGTTAATTAAATTTTGGTTTGTGCTTTTAAATTGGGTGTATGGGTGTGGGTTTGAGATGTGTCGTTCAGGGGTATTTTGAAGGAGTGCCATTTTTTCAAGGAGTATAGTTGTCCAGTTTGGGTCGGGTATTTGTATTAATTGGTGGTCACATGTTTCTAGTAGTGGGCTTATCGTGGTAATGAGTGCGTATAGCATTCGGGGAGGTGGGTGGTGTTGATTTTCATATATGTACTTTGAGAGGTGTGGGTAATCTGTAGTTGTTTCAGGATGTTTTGGGTGTGTTATTTTTAAAACTGGTGCAAATGTTTTTGTTAAATGTTTGTATTCTGGGTGTAGTTTTATTGTGCATGGTATAAAATATATTTTACTTCTATTTTTATGTGATGGTGGGTGTGTTTTAAGTATGTTTGGCATCGGCCCAGGGTTGGTTTCGATGTCACCGCAAAGGAGTAGAAGTTTTGGGATATGGTTATTTTTATTATAGTTAGTTGTGGTGGTATTTTTGTTTTTGTTTGGCATTGGTCCTAGATTAGTTTCGATGTCTCCAGATAGTAGTAGTAGGTATAGTAGGACTGGGATTTTTATAATCATTTTACAATTATGTGAACGGTGGTATTTATATATAGTTTTTAATTGTTTTGGTTTATTGTTTTGTTTGGTAAAGGTATTTTTATATGAAGGGTACAAAATAGGAGATTTTTTGTTTTTAAGGGTGGTCATGTGATTAGATTGATTGTTTTTATATATTTTTTGTTGTTTTATTTTGTTTTTAATGTTTTGTTTATATGTATTATTTTTTTGTTCTTTTATAGAGTTTTTTGTTTTTGGGGTGTGTTTTGTTATTGATGTGTTATTGGGTTTGTTTGGTGGATTGTAGGGTAGTTGTGGTATCGTATGGTGTGTTTTTATTTTTTTATAATTATTCTTTATTTTTGGCGAGGCCGGTAGGCCGAGGCCATTTTTGTTTAGAGGGATTTTTGGTTTTATTTATTTTTTGATATTGTGTGTCTTTTGTTTTTGTTTATTAGTTTTTTTAATTCTATTATTATTATTATCATTTTTTTGTTTTTTTTGTGGTGTTTTTTGGTGTTTTTTTGATTTTGTGAGTTTTTGTGTTTTTTGTTTTTTATTTTGGGTTTTGTAGTATATATTTTAGCATCTATAGATACTATATATATGTTTTTGTTTTTCAAATTTTTCTTCTTTTTTTCCTTTTTTACTACTTTTTTTTTAGTATGTAAATATACTAGTATGTTTGGATTTACTGCTGCATTGTTTGTCCAAATTAGTTTGACGTGTCCATGTTCCCATCTTCAATGGCTAAAGTACTAGCACTTCTCTGGTCAAGGGCTTGCATGGTGGTAGCAAGTTGCCTTCTAAGGATTGCCATTTGCGCGGAGAGGCTTGATGACGATCTTTCGGCGGCTTTTTCGGCAATTTGGAGTTGTTCACTTCGGAGTTCTTTCTTCATAGTAGAGATTTCCTCTCTAATTCCGACTATCTCTTTCATGATATCCTTCTGAGGTGCCTCTTTTGAAGGAATGTTTCCTAATGCTTCTATGGTATTGGCAAGGGCAGTGTTCACATCACTAAACCCTAGTCTAGTAAGTTCAGCAGCATTAGGTGCATTTGCACCATCAAGACTCCTTGGGTGAGGAGTGAACTCTACATACTTGCCAAGAAGTTTTGCACTTTTCTTGACAAAGGTCTTGTACACCGTTGCGTTTAGGCATTGGATGTTGCAAGAGCCTAGATGATTGCCATTCTTCTTGTCTCTTTTGAAGAAGAAATTCACCGCGTTCTTTGGTCCCATGTGGCCTTCAATGCTTGCTTCTATGTCTTCAACACTCTTCGTTTTGTTGAGATTCTTGGCGATGAGGATGAGTGCATTCTTCCTTGCGATGTCGTCCTTTGCATGTGCTCGATCCGCTAGTTTGCCCTCCAAAATCTCGTGGTTGTAGGTGATTTGATGCTCCTTCATCCTTTGGGCTTGTTCCGGTGAGGATGCTACTACCCAAGCGAAGGTATTTTCTTTCTTCTTTTGAATATTTGTGATCTCATATTCTGTCCCTCTCTTAAAACTTTCTCCTACCATTTTTCCAAATAGTTCATACCACTCTTTGTGTTCTAATTCCTCACTAGTGACTTTGACAGAAAGGAGGTTGTTCAAAGCAAGGGAATCGTAAGTTTTGCATATTTTACCTCTCTTAAATTTGTCATCATCAAGCTTGAGGATGAATGGGCGTAGCCCTTGGAGAAGTCCCACCCCATCAATTTCCGGGTTTTTCAAGTGTAACTTGATAACCCCACTCCACTTTGTGGATTTGTGGTAGCACATGAGTGCTATGGGTTCTCCTATGACATCCCCAAGGTCAATGTTCATTTCTTTGAGTCTCTCTTCTACCAAGGTCATGATGGTTTCTTTTTCCCATTCCTTTTCCCCCATCTCAAAGAGGATTGCGATTTGGTAATCAAAGGAGAAGCCAAACTTGTCAACCTCAACATCAGATGGGATCTGTGTGAGGTTGAAGTGTTGACCGTCCTTGCCATCCTCTCTAGAGTTAGGCCATTCCTCTTGGATGACAAAGGGAAAAGAAATTAATGCAGATTGACATTCTTTAGCTTCTTTCTCTCTCATCCCGTTTTTCACTAGAGTAGTAATTGGTTCATTACTATCCATGGGGAGACCTTTACCTCTATTAGTCCAATTCATAGCTTGGTACCCAAGTCAAAAGGGAGGGCGTTTCAAACCGGAGTTTGGTTTGCCCTTAGCCTTCTTTTGGTTTGAGGTAGCTTGAGAAGAAGAAGAGGAGCGTTTTTGGGCCACAAAC
Source organism: Pohlia nutans (assembly GCA_022496805.1). Taxonomy (NCBI): domain Eukaryota; kingdom Viridiplantae; phylum Streptophyta; class Bryopsida; order Bryales; family Mniaceae; genus Pohlia; species Pohlia nutans. The sequence goes on from CM040105.1 coordinate 4,660,371, forward strand.
ATGTCAACATCAGGATCATTTTCTAAGGCTAGGAGTTTCTCTTTGTATCTTTGAGAAGAGGTGGAGCTTGTGGGTCGCTGAGACATTCTGAAATTGCAAAAAATTTGTGTTAAAATTCTAAAGATTTTTTGGAGCTTAGAGTTTCTCCTTATTATCTCATGATTTCCTCCTCTCCACAACTTAATTTGTGGGGCCGAGCGGAGTATGATCATTGAGAAGGAGGTGTAATTTTTGTGAGCATAAATATAAATGGTATTAATTTTATACAAACAATTGTGCATACAATAGCATTTGCTATAAGACATGATTTGGATATTATAGACACGATCATTGAGATTATGGGCTATACTTATCCATACATACATGCTAAGAAAATGCATACAAGTGATGTTTTTATTACCTATGTCACAAGTGTGGCAAAAGGTGTGTTTTTGCACGGTTCTACTACTAAAGCCAAGGAGGAGCATACATTTCATAGCATCTATATTGTGTCTAAAAGAGTGCAAACAATTTTGGGCATAACCCCCATTCAAAATTTTGTGTTTGAACAACAAAGAGGTATGCTTGCAAAATAAGCATCCAAGTGTTTTGTGAAGGGGTGTAAGAGGAGTTTCTAGAGCTATTACTAAGAGAGAAATTATTAACAAGATAGGAGGTGGTACTAGAGCAAGGGAAAGTGGGAAGGGAACCTGAAGTGGTGGTGCCAGTGAAGTTGTCGACCAGTTGGCGTTTGGTGGGGCTCCTCTTTGTCTCCTTCTTGGCTGTGGTTGTGCTCCTCGCCTTCGAGCTCGCCTGCTTGCTCTGCCGTTGCTTTGCCGTCCCTTGCAGAAGCTCACTTCCTTTCCTCGCTGTTGCTTTGTCCTCCCTTGTAGTAGCAGGCTGCTCGGTGACGCGCTCCACCCTTGCTTTTGCTCTACGATCAACCTCCTGTCGACTACCGAGTTCGCACAACTTGCCTGCCTGCATACGTTGCTACTAGCTACAAAGGTTCGGAAAGAAGACTGGAGAGACGCTAGGAGGAATTCTGGAGAAGCTCTCAGAGTGCGAAAATGTGGTAAGAGAGAGGGGGAGCCTTGAGCTGCGATGTTGTGGTTGAGAGTAAGCAATTTCACCACAGTTTTATGCTGATGGATTGTTGTCGAAATTAGTTGATGTTTTCTGTCGAGGGAGCGTTTGTCTCTGTTAGGGTTTCGGTGGTGGCGGCTCTTCTCTTCCGTTTGTCTTCTCGTGCTAGACGCTGCCCTGATCTTGGACTTATAAATTGATAGGTGTAATCCAGCAGACTTACTTGATATGTTGTCTCCGGAGCTTCTCCATTGATTTACGGCAGTTGTTTTTGCTGTCGATGCCCTCCTTGCGATAGCCGCCTGTCGATGTCCTCCTTTTGATGCCTTTCCTCCCTTGCCCGCCTGTCGATGCCCTCCCGATGATGCCCTCTTGTCGATGTTCTGCAGTGTCGACTCTGCGTTGTTGGGAGTTTTGACCTGCTTCATCGGCCCTCCTACATTATTCTCCCTTGTTCGCGTTGTGCTTTGTCCTTTTGCTGTTGATGATCCCAGCTCGTGTTGATCGCTGCATCTGTGCTCCCATTCGCGCATTGCGTTACTCCCCTTTGTTGTTGGCGACCTCTGTACACGTTGTTTGCCGCTCCATTGATTCTTGGTACGTTCTGCTCTCCGCACCCTAATTGCTGGTGTTCTGCTATTGCTTATGCTGGCGCCGTTCCTTGTTCCGATGCCACTCTTTGTTGTTTCTGCACTTTCTGGTTCCTTTTGCTGTTGTCTCTGCGCCCTAGCCGCGTACTCCGCAGATGATGTCGCCTTGCCACCGAACCTTTGCCTTTTCGCCAGTGCAGTCCTCGTGTGTTCTTCTATTTGGAAACGGGAGGACAGAGCGAAGCTCGTGTAATCTACGTAGACATGTTTGTAAAGCGCCAGCTGATCGTGTTGCACTATCTTCAGGGGGAGCATCTTGAAGTACGATGTTTTTGCTTGCCAGAATTTCTCCTTGGCGTCTGCGTACTCAGCTTCTTCGTCATTTTTCTGGTGCCGGCAGTGAATCTGCATTGTCTCAGTCCGCAGGCGTTGCCCCAGTGCTGGCATTGACTCTCCGCAGTCATTGTCCCAGTCGTGTGGTGAGTAGTCCACCGTTTGTTGAGAGCTCTGGTCCTTCGGTCCTTTATAAGCTTTGATGTTCTTGTTCGCCTTAATTATGCTGGTCCTGTTATCTGTTCTCTTCAACTGCCCCTGGAATGAATAATCAAGCAGATTAGGGTTAGTGTAGTCTATATTATCAAGAGTGTAATTGTTGACAGACGGGAAGAGTCGATGCTTGTGACGCAGGTGGATAGACTTCATTGGGGATGTCGAAGCGTGCTCCGTTGTTGCTCTTCCTGTTGAATCGTCAGCTTTGTCAACCCTGCTTGGTGAGTCTTTCACCGTTTTCCTGCTAAATTTTTTGTTGATTGGTGCCCTGTCTTGAATGATGTCCTTGCTCGTGAACATAGCTGCTTGTCTGGGGTTGATATTGTCATCCTCTGTGTTTGCAAGTTGCCCCTTCCGTGTTGTCATCACATGACTGTTCTTCAGATTATCGTCTTTTGTTGCCGCTTCTGTTGTCGTTACCATTGTCGTAGTTGAACCTGCTGTTTGCATTGTCAACCTTGAAGTTGCTGTGATTTTATCCATGTTGGTGCTGTCCATGCTTTTTCTGTTGGCAGTTGGCTTTGAAGCTGTCACCTTTGCAGCTGCAGTCTCTATGTCTGTCCCGATTGCGATTGCCAACAATGTTGTCGTTGAGACTTTCTCATGTTGTAAGTTCGCTTTTGCTCCAGGTGTACATTGGACGCAGTGCTGGCTGGTGTTGGGCGCATTACTGGTTGCCTCTTGCGTGTGGTTCAGGAGCATTGTGCTACTGGTTTTGTCACTAGTGTAAGCTATTGTAAATTCTAATCTAGTTCTACTACTATGATAGCCTATCTTGGATCTTAAAAAGCTGATGCTTAGGCTATCTCTTCTATTGCTGCGAGTATCTACATAGCAATTGGTATTATGCCCATTGCTCGAGGTATAACTGTGTACATAAATCACAATTCTATAGAGTGCTGTGTTAACATTTGTTGTTCTAGATCTAGATCTGTATTCAGATCTGACGTAAACCTTCACGATGGGAGTAAGATTGAAATGTAAGCAAAGGAATGGCAGTAGATTCCTAACATGCATAAACAAAGATTTTGCAATGAAAGGAGTTTGGGTAGGAGGTAGCCTCAGTGTGTGCTGTGTGTACTGGACAACTTGCGCCTTTCTTCTTCTGTCCATGGTCTGCTGCTTGCTGGAGGTGGTTCAGACTACTACGGCTCCTTGGTGTTGCACACAATGTTGGGTCAGAGTTGGGGATCTAAGCTCTAAGTCTACAAATGCGTATGTACTTGCCAGATCTAGTAAGTAGATGCTTCTAGAATTGCTACCACGTTCATATTCTAAAGCTTGAATTCTACCTGCGAGATCTGATCAGTTCTCTTGCGAGCAATATAAGAATCACTATCACGCTCCCACTCTCACATTGCTCTTTACTCCGAGCGCTTGAGAATCACTATCACGCTCCCGCTCTCGCAATGCTCATCACAGTCTACACATTTGTTGGAGCTCGAGCCAGATCTAACAACCCATCGCCACTACGAGTGCAAAAAACCAAGGGCCAGAGCGCCCTCACCACCAAACGCGGAGCTACTAGTTCTCCATCCCTCCCTTGTGCCGTCAAAATTTCATATTACTTACCCTACACTTAAAACCTTCAATCAAAACAGAGGTTGGAGAATCACAATTGGTTTGAAATTTATTGAATTTCAATGTAATTTTTAAAAGCTGTTTTGCAACAGAGTGAAACCTATCTCACTCAATTCATGCATAATTTCCACCTGACAAATCCTTTTCCTTTTGAACCTCTTACATCCATTAAAAACCTTCTTCAATGAGTTTTATGACCTAAAATATCAATACCAAAACGAAAGAAGAATGAATAAAATAGAACATGAAACCCAAAACGAAAGAAGAATGAATCAAATAGAACATGAAACTCAAATTGACCTTTCATTTGAGGGTTTTGGAATTCCTGCTCTATTTCATAGGGAACCCTCACAGTTTGACCCCAGGGCCAAACTTGGGGTGGGGGGTAAAAATAAGGAATTTTTTACCCTGGGGCAGTTTTTTTTTTTTGCCCCTATGTCGGTCAAAAGCACCATGGTTTTACCCTGGTAAATCATATTTTACCCCGGTAAAGGTTCCAGAAAGGGAGTCAAAGTTTGACCCCCAACTCCCAATCTACACTTTTGGACATAGTGCTAAGTGGGGTAAAAAATGAGGCCAAACCATCCACTTTTTACCCCGGCAAAAATGTTTGGAACCCTTGTGTTTGATTCGTTCTAGGTACCTTCTGTTGGCCAAGTTGCAGAATCCACCAACTTGTTCATCAAATGATGGTTGCGAGTGAAATCATCCCTGAACAACGAAGTTATGCACACATCCTATTGATTTGGGTTATCCTATATCTTTCCCCTTCAAACAGTAATTTAAACTCTTTGACATTCTAAATCTAGATGTCCATCATTTCACTGAGGGCCGAGAGGCCGTCGATTTCCACCAATTGGATTGCAAGAAATTAAGAATTTGGCCTTTAAGGCCTTATTCATTAAATTGAGACAAAATGGTCATTTTGAGACTTCAACCCTAAAACAATTATAGTCATTTATCGTCGAGTCGACGATAAGATGAGACTGTAACCTTTGGGCAATCAAAGGTTTTCATATATATTAATATATTAACTCCTAACTGCCTAAGCGTCCATTTTTTGGACGATGTACAGATTTCATCCATAATTTCTCATCTGTCATGTACTTTTAGCAGTGTGGAATTTTTACTATAGATTCTATGGGAAGTTAGCTTCATGCATATGTGATCTGATTAGAAAGGGGATGATTTGTGAAATTTTTATGCCTCATTTCATGTTGTAGTGATTCACCCAAAATAATGAAGATTTCAGTGTAAAAGTGCTCTTGAAAAAGTAAACTCATAAAACTAAGCAACCAAAAAATCTCCAAAAATCACGACACTTAGAGTATTACATTTCAACCAATCACAAAAAATTTCATCCGTAGATTGTCAATATCTTATTCGTAATTGAATTACAAAATAATTTTGAATTTCACGTTTCAAATTTTATACAAAATTATTGGTAATAGCAATCATAGGTCTAACCGTATGGATAGAATCTAAAATTCATAATGTACAACTTTTATTCATATATCAAGTTCAAAATATCCCTCTAAGTTGCATTTTATAATGCATCTTTGCAAAACTGCCGAATTTGGAGAGGGCTCTAGGCATTTAGGGGGTTAAAGTCTCAAATTACCGAATAGTCGCAAACCTGAACAGTTATAATGGTTTATCCTCGAGTCGACGATAAAATTGAGACTACACTTTGTCTCAATTTAACGAATAAGGCCTTGACCCTTTACACTATAGGCCAAAGTCCAAAGGCCGTCACCCTTCAAAATGCTTACATGGCAACACTTTTTGATCAAAGTTGATGGACTCTCGAAGGAAGTTTGGGTCGAACAAGAATAAAAACCCAAACTATGGTCGAGAGGTTGTCGATTTTTTTCATAAAAAACCAAAACTATATTTTATTGCCTAATTTCAGCCCATTTCAACAAAGTTTGGGCACTCAATCCCACAACCTCTCGACTTGGACGGCCATAGTGTGAAGCGGCCCTCATTATATGGCTCTCGTCCCACAAGTTTTGACCCAAAAACATCTACATCTTGCACAGTTCCTCAAAAGGCATGTGAGATTAAATAGCTACCATATGCATACTCATTTCCAAATTGCAGGCACAAATACCCAAGTCTCTCTAACATGAGAACATACAGCCTTACTTTCCACATTCACTAGTAGAAATCTTGTTTAATGTGACATGTCTTTAATGTCTAAATGTTTGTAACAACATGTCCATAGTGATCTTTAAGTCACAATGAACATCTTACGGACATTTAGTCATTAATGACATGTCACATTAGACAAGATCTCTACTAGAAATTCACGAGCTAGATCAATGGTCAACAAGAATGAGCTGTACGTGAAAATGGTCATCAGTACGCTGGGCATTCATGCATCCGTATTGTCACAACTGATATTATTGTTGATACCGTAGTGTACTAGCAGGTTCGGCACCTAGCTGCCTAATAATTAATTAAAGTTCAAAAAGTAGGTTCGGCACCTAAAAATAGTATATTAATAATTTCGGCAGTTTTTTCCTTTAATTTTTTCAAATTTCGGCTTGTAGTCAATTACATCTCTTTTACATTGGTTGACATGTGAGATTTGAATCAAAGAAGGCAAGAATGCTTTGTGCTTTATACAGGTGGAGTGGAGTTGCATCCAACAATGCATATGGGATATGTGAACTTTGAAGTGAACCACCTAGTTAGTCTTTATTTTTATAACACGCATAACTTTTGCATAAAGTCTTCAAATGACATAAAATTTGTTGGAGGTGAAAGATTACTTGATTTCTAAACTTTTCTTAGACCAAAACAATTCCAAAAAAGTTGATCTTCTATGCACAAATGAGCTTCGAAAAACTGTTAGGAACGCATTTTGATACATTGACGTTTACAATGTTGTGCTGTTTTGCCCATATCTTTTGCATAAAAACTTATTTTGACACAAAACTTGTTGGAGGTGGAAGAAGACTTGATTTCTCAACTTTTGTTAGTTATACTCAATTCTATAAAACTTCATCTTCTATGCTCAATTGGACTCCAAAAATCTGTGTACAACACATTTTCAAAAGCCTCACCTAGTGTCTTGCTACTTAACCCATATTCTTTGTGGACTAATGTAAGTGGGCTTGATTACAAAATGAGCACCTTTCCCCCCATTAAAATTCACACAAGCCTCCCAACTAAGTAAAAACTTAGTGGAAAGTAAAAAATTCTCACTATTCGGCAATTTTGAAATATAAATTATATAATATTCGGCAAAAGATGCCAATAATTTCCCAAAATTTTAGGCATCTATTTTTAGAATTATTTTCCGCCGAATCTGCTAGTAAACTACGGTAGATAACAGACAGTACAATTTGAAGGTCTGCTGCTTAATTAGAAGCAGAATGTGTCTGTACGTAAACCACATCAATTGTTCAATCTTAGATGAATTCATACTTTGAACACGTCTAATGTAATAATAACGTTGGGCTGCGAGGCTTGGCCACCAGGAACAACGGCTTCTTCCTGGAGCAAACGAAAGTAAAAACTCCCGACATATCGAATGAGTCAGCACGTTCACCCGGGGGCAGAGACCAATCGAAGTGGTGAAGCAGGTTTGCCAACATCAAGAGCACCAGCAAGTTGCCGAGCTTGTTCCCTGGACACGTGCGAAGACCCGCTCCAAATGGAATCAGCTGAAAGGAATCCACACCGGAAAGATGATTCACCTCCGGCTGCTCCATGAACCTCTCCGGATCGAAGTCATTGGGATTTCTGTACACGCTTGGGTCACGATGGATGCTGTACTGATTCAGAAGCACCATGGCGTGAGCAGGAATAGTGTACCCGAGCACTTCACAAGCCCGAGTGGATTCTCGAGGTATCGCCAGAGGCGCCGGAGGACGGAACCGGAAGATCTCCTTGACAAACGCATTGAGATAATGCAGGTGTGGAAGATCTGATTCTCGCAAGAGACGGTCCTTGCCCACCACGGTGTCCAACTCGTCTTGCGCTCGCTTCATGAGCTCCGGTCTTAACACGAACTCCGCCAATGCCCATTCTGCCGTCGTTGCACTCGTGCCCCGTCCACCCAAAAACAGATCCTGAAATCCATGCATTCCACACCCATCACTATCACGTCATGTAGAATCATTCTCAATGAGAAACCAAAATTTGATCATAACATTACTAACCAGCATAGAAAGCTCCCATCGCCACATTCGTTTGATTGGCCATACCGGGACTCTTTGAAATCTACAACTGGCATAGATTCAGTGGGAAATTCTATACCGATTGTAGATTTCAAAGATTCCCAGTATGACGGAAATTCCCAATTAAACGAATATGGTGATTCCCCTATTATATGACCAGAGACACATAGCGCCTCAGACAGGGATACCCAAGGGTATTAATACTAGAAAGATTTCAGATGAAAGACTGACACTTACCACTTCCTGTCACAGGGAACCCTCACAGTTTGGACATAATACTAAATGGGGTAAAAAATGAGACCATACCATCCACTTTTTACCCCGGCAAAAAGGTTTGGGACGCCTGTGTGTTGCATGTGTACATAAACGTGAATGAGACACAATTGTTTGTAAGTTGAATAGCATTTAGAGGAACAAAATCTAAATGTGGTAGGATATATAAAGACGCCTGCTTCTAGATAATTATTGAGTTGTGTTCCTACGATTCATGAGCGTTGGTTTGAACATGCATACCAGCAACAACATCGAGATGTCATTGTTAGAAAGAGGTTTTCCATCATCCAGCGGTGCCCCCATCAAAAGATCCACAAAGTCCGGCACATAATCTGAATCACTGTCTCCACTGAGTTCCTTTTCTTTGGCTCGCTGTTTGTGTTTTTCTACCTCAAATATCCTGGGTAGGAGTGTGGATGTGAGTTCGTTACGGATATCCTTAAATTTGGAAGTCCAGCCTTGCAACTCGGTAACAAAATGCAGGTATGGGATGTAATCACTGATGAGGAAGGCAGAAGCTTCGTCGTAAATACGATAGATGAGCCTTTCAAAGTCTTTCTTTTGTTCTTGATTGATATCTGGACCTTTCCCAAAGAACCTGCATACATTGAGAAAGCATGAAATCATATAGTAGTGACTATTGATGATTGAGTCTTAAACTTTCATTCTAACAAAATATTAGTTCACAAATCATGTGTATCTTGTCATTTATGATGCACTTAGTGAAAAACGTCCAAAATTTGATTAAAAACAGGTGCTTCCCGCTTCACTGGACATGATCTATTGCACACAATTAATTTCACTTGTATATATATAGAGAGAGAAAAAGTTGGCCATAAAAGAACCATTCTACAATCAATAATTATGTTCACGAATGTAGTTGACGATCTGAAGGGAACTAACTTTCTTACATCATAAATAAAACACTTCTGCAGTCATTAATTCTGCGCAGTTGATCTGTGGTTAGTGTGCAGTTAGTGAGTGGAGAAGGGGGGAGTGTGTCTACCCTAAATGGTTCGAGAACAAGTATTCTGATCATTTTCAAAATTTTAACCTTAAAGCTGAACGATAATTTGGACAATGCTAGGTAAAACAAAGTGCAATGCTTAAAATTGGCAAGCAATCCAAATGATGATTATGCTAGCCTGATGGACAATCGAAAGATATTATGCATGCATGCCTGGGCTCCAAAGACACCCACATTGCAGTACTTAATATGTTACTGTATGACAAGGCATATCAAAGATGTAAATACGGTTAAGATTAAAGTACCTTTTGTTGATGAGCATCCGTGTGATGTTGTTGGAAGTGACACCAGTGAGCCAGCCTCTAACATCCACGGCGTCGCCCTTCTTGGAGTCGATCAAGAGTTCCTTCAACATGGTGTGAATCTCGTCTGTTCTGGCACCCTCATACGAAGCGTGACGGCTGGGAGAGAAAAGCTCGTGAGTGCAGAGCTTTCGCAACTGGCGCCAATACGGTCCGGGAGGAGCCAGAGATATGTTCTTGAAGTCACTGGTTCCTGCGATTACGGTAGGGCCATACCTCTTGGGCCGTGCCCCGAAACTGGCGCCCTTGACCTGTAAAACTTCCTTCGCCACCTCACTTGAGGATATCACAACGCATGGCACGGAACCTGCACCCACAAAGCGATCAGTATACGTTCCATTGTAACCCATTGTATGAGCCTTTTGTCAACCATTTTTTGTTTTGGCTAAGGGTCAGGCGGGGAAGCTCTGGACAAGTTGAGAGGAGTCACGTGAGCAGGTAGGCAACTTAAGATATGAGTAGACATCCTTTGTACTGCTGGGTCCATTCAAGCTAATACAAACCGGCTAGGTTGTTTGCGGTGCTTTTTCAGTCCTTTATTGGAGGCATTTTCAATGTGATGTTTGATTTAAATTGTTATTAGAAAAGAAAGTGATATGTCAATGTTTGCAACATGTATATAAAACACATAGTACAAGATGAAAGCAATATTGTAAAAATTTGGGTATTAAAAGCACTAAAATAGCTCTGTTATCAATGGTTTAAATGACTCACTAAGGGATTTTCTAAATGATTAATAACACTTTCTTTGGTAGAAATCTTGGGGTAATCAAATGAGAATGATGATTATGTGAATGAAAATTGGAATCAATACATTAAGAAATTGTTCTTTGAATGAAAATTGTGACTTTTTTGTCTCTAACGACTCTCCAAAGGACTCTCCAAAGCACTGAAAACGAGGCACCCTTGACTTGTATGGACCCTGCCTTGTATTGCCACTCCTGAAGGCAGATTCCCCTTTCTGCCACCAGGGTCTCATATGTGATTCCCTGTGTGATTTTCCTGCGAGTCTCACTTTTCCCACTGAGTCTTAAAGCTGCTTATTCACCAGTTTAATGTTGACTCACCTGCTTGTAAAAGGAAAGTTTAACAAGTGTCAACTCTTGAGGCTCACTGGGAAAAGTGAGACTAAAAGGGAAACGCACACAGGGAAACCATTATGAGCTTCCTGTGTGCTAAGGGAGCCAGAGCAGGCAGAGGCATTCTGCGCTCATGTACGCGAGCCTTCTAACATTGGTAGTTTGGACCTAGTACTTAGACAAATGGACTGACTCCACATAATTGAACAATCATGACGTAATGAAGAAATGAGTTGGGAGTAGAGATCGACACTGTACATACCCAGACGGAGATACATGAGGCCACCAAACTGAGCCGAAAGTTTATGCAGGGTTAAATGTGGCATCTGACCACCCATGAGCGCCGGAAAGTTTCCCAGTACGGGCCAAGCTAGCCGAGGTCCTGGGGGAAGTCTGCCGTTCTTACGACCTTGCAACAGCAAGAGCAACACCGAGACTATCATAAGAACGGCCAAAGCCACGACTCCAGTCATGGTTCCAGACTCAAACTGCAAAAGCTTCTCCATATCGATCTGCGTCGCTAGCTATTTGATCGAACTGAGAAGGACCAAGCTCATCGATCGATAAGCAAGTCTTCGATCTGCCGTTCAAACCAGCACGCATGCAATTTCGACCTTGCTCTCAACGTGTTGGCATCGAAGCTTATGTATACTATTGGAGTGTTGGATATATAGATACCCGGGTCAGCACCTGTGAACCAGCTAGTGCCTCGATCTACAGCCGGGTAGCAGAGGAATCATCAGGAGAACAACATATATAGTACGAGCAAGCAATGATGAATGTGATGATGAATGTGAGGATCCCTCCTGGGACGAGTACGTACTCTTGTGCAGCTCCGAGATCAGAATCAGCTCAGACAGGATTAGCTCAGACATCAGAATCAGCTCAGAGATCCTCATCCGTGTGTGAGAGTGTATGTCCTAATTCCACAGGGAGAAATAATGAAATTCCCACATGGGATTTCATATGGGAAGTGGGACAAAATTCTCACAATTGTAACTTTCTTGGGATGATTCTAGTGTATTTTTGATTTGGGAAAGTTACAATTGTGAGAAATTTGTCCGCGTTTCCCGTATGGGAATCTTGTATTTATCTCCTTGTGTAATTGCAGACTAACGCAAAGCGAGTGCGTTGTCCTTGCTAAGGGTATGGTTTGCCTTGTAGCCAGTATAGCCGTTGTACTAAAGGTGTGTACAATACAGGGGTCTCATATGGTTTCCCTATGTTGATTCCCCTGTGTGAGTGCCACTTTCCCCTTTGACCTTCAGAACTCGACACATGTTAAAAACTTTCCTTCTACAAGCAAGTGACTAAGCTTAAGCAGGTGATTTTGTATACATGTCAAAACTCGAAATCACAGAGAAAAGTGACACTCACGGGGGAATCAACACAATGGAACCATATGAGCTCCCTGTGCAATGTGTCTGCTGAATGTCTTAATGTAAGGGGTTATGTGAAGGGTAACGACTGAGTGGCAGGGCGTTCTGCGAATGAGGGACTCACCGAGGCCGGCAGGCCGAGGGTGGGCCCTCATTGGCGGAACGCCTTGCCACGAGGTCGTGGCCCGGCGTAAAGACCCATCACCGGCGCTACGGGATGTACTGCTTTTTAAGGCGCCATCCGCTCCTTCATGAAAACCGGTGCCGGGTCTTTACGTTCACCTACGAGGGCGCTATGCTTTGTTACCAGTTTGAGGGGCGATAGCTCGAGAGCGGGTAACAGAGCAGAGTGCCCGAGTTGTGGTGAATGTAATCCGAAGTAAAGCATTGTCTGCCTCCCAATCGAAAGTGTGCACAAAAGCGTTAGCATGTTAATGTTGTACTGCACACTTGAACTCGAGTAACCCCGATAACGCGTTGTTACGTGCACACATTATAACGGACTTAAAAGCAACTAGTGCTTTACGGTATAATATATTCAGTAGCTTGCAAAGTTGAGTGTCTTTGTGTATTGCCTTTGTTTAGCTGTGTCAAAGTATTGGGGTTTATTGTAACATTGTTGGTCGTTCATACATGGGTGATGGCCTGATATGGGTAGTACCCCTCCAAAAATAGTGTGATTTTCAAGAAATATCTTTTTGGTAAGAAAAAAACATTGGAAAGTTACAAAATTTAGAAGGTGTTATAGGCACCATGGGTGTAACTATATACATGGTGTAAACGACGGAATTTCTAGCACACATTAAATGAATTAGACATAAGTCACATTAAGTGAGACGCATAAACGTGGTACCCATATTAGGTCATTCTCCACATAGCCTACTCTAGAAAATCAAGACCAACTGTGGCAGCTTCAAATTGATTCTAAGCAGCAATACAGTTACAACCCATGATGTATTTTCCTATGCACACAATCTTTGTAGTGTATTTGAATAAAACTCTTCCTCATCTCTTTCTATTCTCAACTTTCCATAGTGTACTCCTCAAAATAAGACTCTACTAATGTGTGACATGTGTCGTAGGCTATGCTACATAGAGTACTCCATGGGCTCAACACGTCATGTAGTACTGTAGTGGGTACAGGCTATCACCTAATCGCTTCACAACTCAGAAGGAGAAGCTCATGTCAGTATTAATGCAGCAAGGAGAAGCTCCAGAGCATGCAGCAGCATATTTAGAGAACTTTGGTCTGTGCACACTGACGTGACTAAAGTCCAGTCGCCAACATCCAGTCTGTCTCTGATATGGCCATCACCTTCGAGTGTAACTTGGCGTACTGTACTAATCTTTCGGTACACTGAAACCACTAATTGCCCAACCGTCCATTTTTTGGACGATGTACGGATTTCATCCACGTTTTCTCGTCCGTCATGCGCTTTTCGCTAGGAAAAAAATGCTACAAAATTCTATAGCAAGGTAGCTTCATGCATGTGTGATCCGATTAGAAAAGGGATAATTTGTGAAAAATTTATGCCTCATTTCACGTTGCAGTGTGCTCTTGAAAAAATTAACTCATAAAATTAAACAACCAAAAAATCTCCAAAGATCACTACACTTAGAGTATTACATTTCAACCCATCACAACAAATTTCACCCTCAAATTGTCAATATCTTATTCGTAATTGAATTACAAAATATTTTTGAATTTCGAGTTTCAAATTTTATACAAAAATATTGGTGATAGCAATCGCAGATCTTACCGTATGAATAGAATCTAAAATTTATAATGAACAACTTTTATTCATACATCAAGTTCAAAATATCCCTCTTAGTTGCATTTTATAATGCATCTTTGTAGAATTGCCCAATTTGGAGAGGGCTGAGGATGTTTAGAGGTTAGTATTATGCCCCTCTCTAAGTTGACAAGCACTTGTCGACACAGTCGAGTACTCGAGTTAGAGCATCTCCAATAGGGCACTTCAAGTATAAATGACTCTCCAAATACGGATGAAAACGAAAGACGACCCTTTCAAGAATGAGGTCAATACTCTCAAAGTTTCTTATATAGCGAGTTCCTCCTAAATTATATTTGGGTGTATTTATTGTTATGAACAAGACTTTTGTTCGACCACTGTGCATGTCGTGGCTTGTGATTGGTTTTGTAATAATTATGGCCAAGCTTAAAGTGCCTTGGGTGGAAGACTTCTATTTTAGGCTCTCTATATTTTGAAATATTTTGAAAGGTCATCCAAGTTTTACGAGTCACCATTGGAATGAAAGCATGGTATTGTGTACCAAAAGTTGATATGCCCTGCTGAAATTACAATGTTTTTGGTCAAAGGCTATAAAAGAGTATCAAATTGTCTTTTCTATTGGTTCTAATTTCATGGCGCCTCCTTTTGTTCTTTTAACCCTTATAGGACATGGGCTCAAATGGCGGGTAGTCCGAAGGAATCAAATCAATATTTTCACCCTTTGGCATCTTTATCAAGGTTGCCCCGATGCTATGATAAGGCATAAAAAAAAAAAATTTAAAAAAAGGTCTAATGATCGAATTGTGACGGAGGGAGGGTAAGTCGAGTCGGCGGGCTCGGTGGAGGCAGGCCGGGTTGGTGAGGTTGGGCTGGGTCAGTGGGATCGGCGGGATTGGGCCAGGTTGGTCAAGGCCAGCCATGTTTATTTCTACACATTTGTATATTTATTTGAATGGAAGAATGCAAAGTCTGAGAGACGTCTATTTTAAAATATATATATATTAGTTACGTTTACACCAAAAAAAAAAAACATCAAATAAACATTATGAACAAGGAGATGATTTTACACAAAGGTTTTGGTCATTATACATCAATAAGCGTCAATCAAAGAGTTTTATTTTGAAAAATTAAATATCATATGCGACTAACATCACTAACCTCTTATTTTGGGGTTAGTGACGTTAGTGACAGATGATATCTACTTTAAAGTGAAGTACCTAGATATTTTTTAAATATTTTTTATTTTTAGAATTACGCAAGCACTTTACTTTTAGAATATGTAGGCATTTTAGTTTAAAGTAAATATCATGTGTCACTAACGTCACTAACTCCAAAAATAGAGGTTAGTGACGTTAGTGACACATGATATTTAATTTTTCAAAATAAAACTCCTCGATTGAGGTTTATTGATGTGTAATGACCAAAAACTTTGTGTAAAATCATCTAGGATTTTAATATACTTTTTTGGGATTGAAATAGACATTTTGGGACTTTGCGTTTTTAAATTCGAATAAATATACAAATGTGTAGAAATTAAATTAATGAAGTATGATGTGCATTTTATGAGAAATTCAAGAACATTATCCGCCAACCCGACCAACCCAATCTCCGCCAGCCCGGCTCGACACCCTCGACCCGGCCCGACCCCACCAAGCCCCGCTCCCAGCCTCATGCTAAAACAAACCCACGCACATGCGGCGCTCACGCCGGCTGGCTCAAAATTAGCTGCCCAAAAATATCCCTCACTTTCCCGATGCACTCTTTCAATCACCATGAGCTCTATAGTCCATCAAATTAAGCGCAAGTTGGGAATCTACTCTTGCATTTTCAATACCTTTCCGAAGCACCAATCCTTTTATTTTTTGGTTGAGAAAAAGTAAAATTTTCTCCTATATTCCCTCAAAATTAAGCCCAACGGGCTTAGTATGTCCTTTAAGAGTTAAGTTCTCAAAACCAAAGTTTCAAAGTATGAATTGTTAAAAAATTTATTAAAAGTAGAACTCAAAAATAGATGTCTAAATCCAATTTTGAGAGCAACCTTGATGAACTAATTATATTTAATACCGTAGATTACTAGCAGGTTTGGCACGCAATTGCCTAATATTTAATTATTTCTAAAAATGAATTTAGGCAAAAATGAATATTCTCTTAAATCCGTTTTTTCCTAACATTTTTTTGAAAAACAATTTCCCGAAATTTTACACATCTATTTTTAGATATTTGATTGCAGAGCTTGCTAGTAAACTACAGTATGAATATAAGTTTTATATTCTTTAAGTCCATTGTGCATTTGAGGGCTCCAAAGAAACAAATCGTGAAAAAAATAAGATATTGAATGCACATTCAGCTTGTTTTATGTCAATTATTCAATTTGGTTCAAAACTACTTTTTCAATTTTGACTACTTCAACGTCACTACAACATACTTAAATAGTTATTGAAGATGAATTTTCAATTCCCTTTGTGAGACTTTATTGAACATCATGTCATTTATTTTATTAGCAAAAACAAGTTTACAAAATTAGAATTTTAATGTATTTTTTGACCTTACATTGTTGCTTCTTCATTAGGGTCAATGTTGGTTCACATTACCATGCTTTCACCCATTGGAGATGCTCTTATGTCATACTCCAAAAAATTGGGACCCTGTACAATGGGTTACAACAATAATTCAAATTTTTTCTCTCAACTCAAAAACCTTGAACTTTGAGAAATTCATGTAGGCTCAAAAATACATCAAATCACAAGATGTAAAGTACATTGGAAAGATTATAAAATCTAGATTTAAGTTTTAATAATTTTGAAATGATGTTTGAAATTATTCAATAGAATTTTAAGATATGAAGAAATTGCTTGGAAAATAATTAATTTGAAACTTTTATCAGTCATGGTTTACTCAAAAAGGTCCCAAAAACACAATTCCTTTTGTATTTGATTCTAAGAGAGTTTACAAACTCTTTATTAATTTCTCAATACATCATATTTAATAATAATTTTATTTAGATTAAGGATTCAAAATGAGATTTTTTTCATTTAATTTAAATAGATCACAAGTAAATATTATTTTTTTCAGTGAAAACTCATATGTATGTGTAATACATCTTGTATACTACAACATGACCCAATTTGACTCACAAATCTTTGAATCTTTGAATCTTTTGTAGCAGTACAAATGATGAAAAAAATCGAATTATTGCTGTACCCTACTGTACATGGGCAATTTCCAAACAGAATTAAAACCTACTATGGAGTTTGTCCATTATTACCCGTACTGACTTTGTTTTCGTTGACCAGTGACGGAAGCCAAAAAAGCTGGGAAGATGGTTAATTCCATTGGCTGCTTCTCCTGCTTTCTGTACATCACGAAGGTAAAGTGAGCAGTTTCAGTACTCAGTCACATAACATTCAGTAAGTTAGTATTCAGTCCAAGGCTTTTTTTTTCTGGCTTCTTGGAGCCAGACTCCCATGTCATGGCACAGTCACAGTGGTCTAAATCTGGAGGGACCATCTTCCATTGCATGCATGGAGCACTTCTACAGTGCAAAAAAAAAGCCCTGATATTTCAGTCACTATGTCTTTTCATCCATCATGTGATTTATAGTGCATCACCATAACATTCAGTACAGTAGCCTTCAAGAAGGCTACTTGTTAGTTTCATCCACCTTTATATATGAATTGATTAGTGATCAGTAAATGAATGGGCTATTGAATCAAATAAACAATTATAAGACATTATTGAATTGTGATTGAGTGAGTACTTTCAATTATTGTTCACCATGGTTAGCTACTCTTGCTTAATGCCACCTACCCCACAAGTACTAATGTGATGTGGATTATCCCTTATCATTTCATTGGGGGGATGAAATGATAAGGGATATTTTACATCAATATGTTGGGAGAACGCAGCAGTCACAGAGGCTACTGAATGTTATGCATGTGAATTCCATCCACGTAGTGCATTAAATGCATCCCTTTATTTTTAATTTTTCAGAGAGTGGGGAGGGTGGAAAAGGAAGTAGGAAGGTCATAAACCATTGTCAATGGAGGGACAAAAGAAGTGGCGCAAAGTTCAAGGATTTTTTTTATTCAGGTTGCCCATTTTCTACTGGTTAGCCATGCACCATAACATTCTTGGGTTTATAGTATTATTACTTATAATGTTGCTCTCTTTAAAGTGAGGGATATGTGGGGATGTGCTAGCAAAGACCATGCATGGTTACCTTCCCTTTCTAGTTTTCCAAAACCTCCATCTTTGGAAAAACATGGGTAGCTACTGATTGTTTTTGGATGATAATGCAGAATATGTTGTTCATTCTTCTCAAGAGCAAGGCAAAGCCACTGAAGGCTACTGAATGTTATGTTGGGTGCTTCTTCTGGCTTGCTTTTTGTACATCAAAAAGGTAAAGCGAGCAGTTTTGAGTACTGAATTAGCACAAAATCATTTATTATGGCAACTTTGATTGAAACTATACCGTAATTGTACAAGTGTCATACAAAGATCTTATGGATTACAAGCAAATGAATCAATACAATATAATTAGACATGTCTAATAGTTACCCTTGTAAAGGTTGAAGTATGAATAATGGTTATGTTTTGAAGATTTAACAAAAGTCGCGACAAAGGTAAAAGGTTAATATGTTAATAGTTACATTTGAACTACTCCCAAATGTTGAATTCGTGTTAAATGTGCATAGTTTAAGTATAATTGTTTTGCCTATGCTAATTGTTTTGTTCACTAATGATAATGTTCATGAGTAATCTAAGTCCACCAATGTCAATTTACCATGATGTATGTACTAACACCAATGCGGATAATTTGGGATGGAACTCAACCCTCACATGTTGTTGAAGAAGGTGATGAAGATGATACTCATATATAGATATTGTATTTATACAAAATTTAATTTTGCTAAAACTCCTAGAAGTATTGAATTCAACATAGATATTGTATTTACACAAAACTTAGTATATGTATTGTATTGACAAGGTGATACACATATTGTACAAGTTCAAAACGATCTCTTGTTTCTATATTGAATCTATATGAGAATGAAAAAGCCTACCATTGCAAAAGTGGTTATTATATGTTTCTATACTGAAACCACTCACAAGAACTTTCCTAATGTAGTTCAACTTCAGTTCATTTCCAATGAAGAGGTTGTAAATGAAGAGGTTGTGAATGAAGAGGTTGTGAGGTGCCTATTGAAGCTTCCTAGCAGTTTGGTTAGAAAAGAAATAATCAAAAGAGTACCTAAATTTCTGGTAATTTACTGATCTAGTTTTCCCAAAAAAAAACTTCATTGAATGGTCAAAAGTTTCAGTGTTATTTTTTTATATCTTACTGCCCAATTTTAATATATTATTTTTCGTATTGATTAAAAAAAATTTGCACTTTAAATAATTATTAGGAAAAAAGTTGCCCAAGTTGCTAGGAAGCTTCGGTACGTCCAATGTAAAAAGGGAATATTTTAAAATAAGAAAACATCAAACAAAGGAAAAGAAAAGTTTGTGAGGTGCATATAAGGTAGAGGAACCTTGAACCACCACGTCACCTAAAACCACCAACTTCTATACCCCTCTTTTATTTCAAGAAGGATATGTAGCCGTTTATTAAATGACTTATGCATTAATTTCTCAAAAGTTACACCATGTACCGACAACCTACATTTCCTCCCTAAAATGATGGAAGATTGTAGATGTTGGTGGTTTCATGTTAGTGGTGGGTTAAGGTACTTCCACTTTAATCGAAATGAATTACTAATTCCGGGGCAACACCTTGTTTGGCTTGGCTAGGGTCTTTTGTTTTGTTTCTGGCATAGCTTTGTACTTGGTTGACCTTGCAATGAAACTCTTCATTATGAAAGATAGGGGCACTCTAAAAGGCCCCCACTTCGGATAAGTTGAATTTGGCTAGCTAGATTAAAATTATATATATATATATATATATATATATATATATATATATATATATATATATATACATATATATACATATATATAATTAATTAAAAAATTAAAAAAATTATGTTTTATTATTATAATTATTATAATTATTTTTATTTAATTATTTAGTTATTTAATTATCTATATTTTTTTGATTGATTGTTATTGGTTTACTGCTGATCAAAACTTTAGTAAAGGAAAGAGGCCTTTTGAAGGCCCGAATTCTTTCCTGATGTGTTTTTTTGTACCAAAAATAAATAAATAAATAAAATTTGGAGCAACATTACTAATTCACATAAAGCTAGGATTAGCTAGGCTTGAGCCTAAGCTCCTCAAAAGGGGAGGGCGAATCAACCCCCACACTTGTACTGGAAGTAAAAATAAAAACAAAATCTTGCCCCTATTTTTGGACACGGTGGACGAGACCGTGGGTCATCCAAGACTAATATGGGGTCGTAGATCCCAAACACAGAATTAAAATTTCCAAAAAAAACACAAAGGAACTCCAAAAATGAGAAAACCAGAAAAATGGTTGGTACGAGGGTAGGGGTTGGTTCGTCCTCCCTCTTAAAAACATGGTGGTATGTTTTGTCTTCTTGCCTGGTTGTTGTTGAGTGTGAAAGACGTGACAATGAATGTCTCATGGTAGAAATATCTGCAAAATAGAGAAAAGAGGAGTTCCTTTAGGTGTATTCAAGAAAAGTATCTGGTTTGTCCAATAAAAACAAATGTGCCTTTGGACCTAAAAAAGATTGCGGCATGGAATGTATTTTTGGAAAAAAAGATGGGTGAGTGGATTTGGTCATGTGTCAAGGCACGCCACCGGGATTTGAAGCTTATACGTTGTGATTCCAAGTCGAGGTGAATGCACGGTAGGCTCAACCCATGTTTTTTTGTCCCGATGCACAAGAAGTGACAATTTTCAAATTTTCAAAAAATCATAGACAAATATAAAGAATTAATCTTAGTACAAAATTAATTTTAGGAGGTTTAGGAATGTTAATTTTGTGTTATCAATACCAAATTTTTCATAAATCGGTGATTATATTCTTGTAGATACACTAGATTCCTTAAAAACACTGCACGTCTCAGTGCACAAATGCACCTCGATTTCATTCAGTTTCATGAAAAAGATGGCATTTCATTTAATCTTGATCTATAAATCTTTCCTATAATCAAACTTGTAAAAATAAAAACCAGATTTTTTCAAGGATTTTATTCAATTTCAAAGTATTTTATTTTTTGATTCTTTGTTTTTTTATCCAATTTGTTCATTTTTTAAACGATTTTTGACGTTTTTCTTTTTGGATGTTCTTTAAAACAATAATTTTCATGTGGGAGTTTTAATGAATTTTCAAATTTTGAATTAAACGTGGACAATTTTAAATATCAAAGTTTGGATAGAAACCCAAATAAAAGTTGGTTAAATAGTATGAAAACGTTAGTTTTGAAATTAAATTTTCTTAAGATATATCAATATTGACGAAATAAAATTTCATTATATGGTTGATATATAGTTGATGTGTACTCATAGTGCATTTTCTTTTTCATTATGCCAGTGCAATACATTTCAAAATTGGTTTAAAAACTAATCTTTTTAATATAATGCACAATGTGTACAAAATGATCTGAGGTGGACTAAAGTGCACCACATCTTAGTGGAATCTTTGTTTATGAATGGGTGGACCGTTCCGTACATTTGCATGTCGAGCCTCATCCACTTCTATTTCAAGGCCGATCAACCTCGCTTCTTCCCTTGTACGCTTGTTGCATTGACTTTACATTTCTCTTACTAGTACATGATGGGCCATGGAAGTTTGGGTCATGCATTGTCTTACTATGAGGATATCTTTGTTGGCTACACAATTAAATAATGAATTTGAAACAACCAGCAACATCCTTTAACCCCTAAATGTTCTCACCCTCTTGTGATTTGGCAGCTTTCCAAAGATGCATTATAAAACGCAACTAAGAGGGATATTTTTCAACTTGATGAATGAACAAAAGTTGTACATTATCAATTTTAGATTCTATCCATACGGTTAGATTTGGGATTGCTATCACTAATATTTTTGTATAAAACTTTTAACTTAAATTTTTTAACTCTTTGGAATTTGATTACGAATAAGATATTGACAATCTAAGAATGAACTTTGTTGTGATGGGTTGAAATGTAATACTCTAAGTGTAGTGATATTTGGAGATTTTTTGGTTGCTTAATTGTAGTAGTTGACTTTTTTAAGAGGAGTTTTAGACTAAAATCTTTGAAATTTTGGATGGAACACTACAACATGAAATTAGGCATAAAAATTTCACAAATCATCCCCTTTCTAATTGGATCACCCACACATGAAGCTAACTTCCCATAAAAGTTTGAGTAAAAAATCCACGCTGCAAAAAGTGCATGATGGATGAGAAAACGGATTTCAAATCCGTACATCATGCAAAATATGCATGGTTGGGCAGTGAGGGGTTAAGTGCCTTGGCGACCATATTTGATCACCCTAACATTTCAGGATTTAAAATAGTTGTCCAAACTCAATGTTTTGAATTTTGATTTCTTTTTTCTTTGGCAAAAGAAAAAGTCCACTTCATAATCTCTTTTTTCAATTCATTGAATGAAAAAAAAATCATTTTAAAACACATTTTGTGTGTCTTTACCCTTCAATGTCTATTTTTGACAATTGTGAAATTTTACTATAAAAAATATACAAAATTCATTTTCAAAGTTTCCATACAAAAAAAAGTTGTAGATGATGAAACTTGGATGACATCCATACATTTTGATCGAGTATTTTTGTTAAAATGTGTTTAAGTTCTATTTTTGAAGATATTCTTTATAATTATGTTAAAAATACAAAATAGCTCATTATTTTATGAATTTTGGATTGATTGGCCAAAAGAGTATAATCAACAATATTGAATCAAAATTATAAGATTATTACCTACTAACATGTCTTTTAACCCCTAAGTGACCAAACAACCATTTTGTCGTTGATGCCCTTTTTATGGGCTGCCCAGGACAAACAAATATTATACAAAATAAATAAACTTTCAAATAGGAAGTTAAGTCTACTTTCAAACCCAATTTGAATCATGTCAATCCAAGTTAAACTCCACTATGGAGAATTTTTCAAAGACAAAGACCTCAATATTGTCCTACTGTTATAAAATTTATAATTCGGGGGAAGGTAATGATGTTCTCTCCTTTGAAAAAAATCTTTTTTGATTTTAGATAAAAAAGTTTGGTTTTAACCAATTGTACCAAATCTCAAATTCTAAAAATATTTTTTAAAATTTTGATGAATATTCAACGATAAATGCTTATAAAGTCAATAAAGGAGTGTTTAAAACATTTTTTGAAAGTTTGACCATACGGATAATAACTAAACATCATGCTTTTCATTTTCTTTTCGGACCAAAATTCATTAAAGTTGCAGAAGTAACATTTTATAACACATCTAAGTTTTCCCTTTGTCCCCTTAGGCATTTAGGAGTTAATCACTTATGGAAAGATCTCAAGACACATCTACAAAATGTAAAATTATTCCTGAGAACAATATCATCACTTTTGGAACATCATGATTTTAGCCAATCATATGAATTTCAAGTTTAAATTATCAATAACATGATTTTGGTGAATTTTCAATGTTAAAACTTGTAAATTCATTTGAAAAAAATTCAAATCAACTTTTTAAACTTCACCATGTAAATGTCCCCTAATCAAGATGCCTTACAATTGATCTTTGAAGTTGAAACTTTAAAATTAAAGACTTTCAAAAGCCACATCTTATAGTACATCTAAATTATGTTCAAAAACATGGGTACTTAGGGGTTAACAAGTGACAAAGTACCAAGGCGGAAGATCGTTTGGCAAAACACATTGGTTGTAATTGAGGCCCACTTTGGATTAGGGCATGGTTGTTGATCCTACCCAAACTTCACAAATTTCAACCATAGAATTGCTCAAATTTGACAAATGACACCGGAGGGATTTACACTGGGGTTTGACCTAAATTTCTTCTTAACCTATGTGGTGATCTATGTGGTGATCTATGTGGCACAAATTTGGCGCCAAAACTTTGAGTTAGCCCAAGGAAATTGACTCGAGGTGTTTCTCAACCCCTAAGCGTCTCTAGCTTTTTTGGGCTTAAAATCATCATTACTTTTTATGTGTTATAAGTCTAAATGTAACTGAGGTATAGAAATCTCAATCGTACAATCTTGTAATATACATGTTGTAGATCATAGTGTTTTAGTGGAAAAATAGAATGCTGAAATTTTCCTAGCAACACAGTTAGAGGTGAAATTTGTTTTCATAATTACTCAAATCAAAATACTTTCAACTATAAAGTAGTTCAAAATCTTCATATAAACACATTGGTACCAAGAGAAACTCTTGAAGAAATTTAATGTGCCCTAAAATGGTGGGTTTCAAAAATTTCATTAAATTCGGACACGTTTTGCAAAAGTTACAGCTCTTTGAAGGTGAATGTACGTTGGGACGGTTAGGTGTTAACCTCAAGTTCACAACTTGGATCACAACACCTCAAACGTATCCTCACACATCTCTACCATACATATAATCATTGATCCAATTACTTTTCAATTGGGTTTAAGCCTTCGTTAATTTTAACCCCTGAATGCCTATTGTCCTCTTCAGATTTGAAGAATTGCAAAGATGCATTATTGAATGAAACTAAGAGGGATATTTTGAACTTGATGTATGAATAAAAGTTGTACATTGTCAATTTTAGATTCTAACCACACGGTTAAATCTACGATTCCTATCACCTATATTTTTGTATAAAATTTGAAAGTTAAAATTCAAAATTCTACTGTAATTTGATTACGGATAAAATATTGACAATATGTGGATGAAGTTTTCTGTGATGATTTGAAATGTAATACTCTAAGTGTAGTGATTTTTAGATATTTTTTGGTTGCTTAATTTTATGAGTTGACTTTTTCAAGAACACCTTTGAACTATTTTGAACTAAGATCTTAGGATTTTTGGTGAATCACTCCAATATGAAATGAGGCATAAAAATTTCACAAATCATCCCCTTTATAATCAATTCAGAAGTGCATGAAGCTAGCTTCCCATAAAATCTACAGTTAACCCCTAAAGGACCGGGACCGTATTCTCACAAAAAACCATGAAAAATGCAGCATTTGGAAGTTGCAAAAGAAATCATATGTTTTTTAGTTTTTTCATCATTTAACCGTAAGATCTAATACCCAACTTGAATTTTCATGTGAGCACAAAATTTGAGAGCAAAATAACCATTAGATTCTTAGATTATAAGGATCAAAGTTGCAAAAGAAGATTTTTTGGGGTTCAATCCGGTGACAAATTCGAACTTTAGAAATTAATATCTTTTTTTTGAATGGGTTAGAAATTCAATGAATGGCAAGGCCATGTTAACAATTGAGTTAAGTCTTCAAATATAAAATCTTGTAAGAAAAAAGCTCATATTAATTTATTCATAAAACAATTACTAGAAGTGGGTACAAAGTGAAAGGAAAAAGAAAATCATTAATAAGTTTGACATGGAATTGTAAAATGTCAATCTTAAGGGTGAGAATGTTGTACTTGGAAATCTTCACCTAGTGCCTTTTATTTCATTAAAAAATATTGAAAATTGAGTTTAGAAATGAGCTTCAAAGTTTTTTTTGTCCAAACTGCCCAAAAAACAGATCTCATAACTTTTATCCCATAGATTTAAAGCTTCATTTGTAGATAAAGATCAACCAATCATGAATCAAAAAAGAAATTTTGAAAAAGAGTAAAACATAAAAAAAATCTTGCTGCCCGATCTCGCTTCTAAAACTTCAAATGCTTATAACTTTTGCAATACTTATCGGAATGACATGAAACGAAGTGCGACATGTAGAGTGTAGTTTTTGGAAGCTACACTGAAATTTTCATTGAAATGTTTAAAAATATGAGGTCCCTGGAGGCTGCCCAAAAAGTGGATCGACCAGAATATGGTCGCTCAAAAATTTAGGGGTTAAAACGCAAAAATTGCATGACGGATGAGAAAAGGTGGATGAGATATGTACATCGTCCAAAAAAAAATGGACTCCTGGGCTCTTCAGGGTTAACTCCATCACAAAGAATTGGGTGGCACCCAGAAGGCTGTCACATTGCAAACATTTCATCTGGACCTCATATCAACTCGTGTAGATGAGTTTACATCTGAGTCCATATACCAGTGGCAGTTCTCATCTATCGTCTTCATTCACTTTCATCTACTTTACTGTCAAATCTTCATCTACTTTACTGTCAAATCTTCATCCACTTTACTCTCAACTCTTCATCTGCATTTACGTATATTTTTCCATCCAATTTATCACATACGGTTTTACAATCACAATTTTGATCCATCGCTTTCCCATCATATATGTTTTATGTAGCCTCTAAAGGACCGGAGCGTTTTTCCTCCAAAAGCACTCCAATGTTGTCATTTCTACTCCTCCATGCTAATTTTTCAAAAAAAAAAAAACGATTTCTTTTTTTTACCTTCTGATCGTAAGAACTTGTCCTAAACTACTTGACAAACATCCACAACAAATTTCGTCGATTTTGACCACGTGGATTGCAAGATAATTGCATTTAATGAAAAATACACTACTAAAAACACCGGCCCAAAAATTTCAAATGTGTTTGACCATGGCTACATCAAAAAAACCTCACTACCAAAACCTGTCGCACTTCACTTTCACATTCTATATGATGTTACTTAGTTGTGTACCAATTTTCATTGCGTTTGGAGATATTTAGGATGTTGACGAACACCCTGCACTTGTTGGGGGTTTAAAAGTTCAAAAAAGACTCTTTGTTTTTGGAATTGCAATATTTTTTACTTTCTTTATTTAAAATACGAATCCAAGCGATGAAACATAAGTACATTCTACCCTCTATAGAATGGCGAAAAAAAAATTGAAAAAAAATAAACCTCCAAGTTTTAGTAGACATGTAGCATATTTTCTAAGAATTTTGGGGGTTAGGGGGAAATAAAGGGTGGAGGAAGGGAATCAAACTGCCACCTCACCCAACCCAATCCAATGTTCATGAACCCACTAACTCTCAAAGTGGAATGCCACGTGGCAGTCCTTCATTGGACGATGTGCTTACTTTTTTATTTTTTTATTTTTTAATGGGAGCAGTCTGCTGCCCCCCCCCCCCTTTCCAAAAAAAATAAAAATTCAACCATTTCTCTATTGCCCCGCTGCACTTTCTCTAGAAAAAAACACATTTCCCCTCATAACTTCCACATACGGTGTCGGAATTCAAAAAAAAAAATCCCCATTTTTGTGGCACATTGGAGAATCCACTACAAAATTTCCTCCAAAATTCAATTAGAAATGTGTTCACCGGAACCTACCCGATTCTCTAAATGTCCTAGTTAGGACACTTAGTGCTTTAGGGACTAAAGATGATGTGAACTTGCGATGATTTGAATATCCGCTACAATGATTCGGGAATAATGGTAGGATGTTCTAGAGAGGGCTGAAAAACCTTATCAGTATGATTGAATGAATTTGTCATTTTAAAACCACGAATCGTTGGTCCTTTAGGATTTAAGCATCGTTTCTTACAGTTGATTTTTATGCGGTTGCAAGAGGCTAGACAGATTGTGAAGACAGGTGATGTGTTTTTAGCAGCAGAGCTTGATGCACGTGGCTACAATAGAGTTATCTTAAAAGAGAAGTTGTGTTTGAATAAGATACCATGTGTTTTGCTTTAATATACTCTTATTTTTTCACTCTAAATAGTTATAAGATATGGAAGAGCTTAATGGCCTCTCATTATTAGATGTGTAAGAGCATGGTGGTCTTCAAACTCATGCACAATTAGTTTAGCCGTTTTTTTTTAGGAAATTAGAAAGAAATAGAGAAACTGACAGGAAATAATTAGTGATAGAAAGTAGATTGAGTAGCTATAAATATTATCTATGTATGCAACATAGTTAGCTGATTTGGCTCTTGTAATTAATGATTACTATTTCACTAAAAACAAGCGGCTAAATGCAAGCCCAGGGAGTGCACTTAAAGTTAGGATTAGGAATACACGTGAGTGCGTTTTAATAGCATACCCCCTACAATACTTGACCTTAAAATAGTCTATAAATTAAAAAAAATTAGGTGCTAAATCATTACGTATATATCTATCATTTGGTGTAAATTTCAAGAACAAAAGTTTTTAAAATCTTATTAAAAAAATTATAGAAGTTTGAACTAAAATGTGTTGTTTTTCGCTTCAAAAATAAATTTAAAAATATTTACAAGTGATTCTTTTTTGAATTTTATACAACAAGAACTTTAGATTGTGTTTAACAACTTCATAATTTTTTAACAAATTTTAAATGACTTTTTAGTACATACATAGGGGGGTCGAAAGTACGCATTCACGTGATTCCTAGTCTTAGCTTTAAGTGCACTCCCCGAGAATGCAAGTGTCCCTATCCCAACAGAAATGTATAATTTTCCTACGTTTGTAATGAGACACCGTGTAACTGCACATTTCATGTGTATCCTTAGGATGTGTCATGTATAGGGAAGGCCCTTGAGGAGAGGTGCTTCCTGCATTTAAGGGCACTAGGCCGAGGGCGTTAGCCTGAGGTTGTATCCAAAAATGAGAGGATTTCCCTTACATAAAGTTTGGGAAAGATTTCTTCCACGAAAGAATTCTATCGGTGCATTCTACCGGTGTGGAATCTACATATTTTGATTTATCGGTACATTTCAATTGTTCATCCCTAAATGCCCATAGCGCTCTTCAGATTTGGAGAATTGCAAAGATGCGTTATAAAATGCAACTAGGAGGGATATTTTGAACTTGATGTATGAATAAAAGTTGTACACTATGAATTTTAGATTCTATCAATACGGTTAGGTCTATAATTGCTATCTCCAATAGATTTTTATAAAATTTGAAACCCAAAACTCAAAATTCTTTTGCAATTCAATTATGAATAAGATATTGACAGTTTGTGAATGAATTTTTTTGTGACTGGATGAAATGTAATACTCTAAATGTAGTGATTTTGGAGATTTTTTGGTTGCTTAATTTTATGAGTTGACTTTTTCAAAAACACTTTTGAACTACTTTGAACTAAGCTCTTAGAAAATTTTGGTGAATCACTGCAACCTGAAATGTGGCATAAAAAATTCACAAATCATCCCCTTTCTAATTGGTTCACACATGTATGAAGCTAACTTCCCATAAAATCTATTATCAAAAATTCACAGTGCCAAAAGTGCATGATGGATGAGTAAACATGGATGAAATCTATGCATTGTCCAAAAAATGGATGCCTGGGCACTTAAGGGTTAATGCACACAACTTGGAATTTAGTAACTAATTCCAGGTTGCTAATTGTTATCAATTAGCGGTTTGGTTGGTGCCAATGATTTTTCTTTTTGGCAATTTTTTGTCAAATTGCTACACAAAATTTGAGTTGACTAATTGATTCAAAGGATCTTTGAAAAAAAGAAGGATTAATAGCCAAATTTCCTACATGGAGTCAAGAAGTGTAGCCTCTTTATGATGTCACTGAGAGTATTTAAACGTACCCTAAAATATAAAATTAATATCATTATAATTAGTAGTGTTCTTATTTTCATTCTTGTAATTATTTTTAAGCATCCTATATTAATTCAAACCATTATAAAAATTACCTTCAAAATTTTATTAGGACCCTGTTATTTGTTCACACGTCATTATGGAATATTTGGAAGTGACCCCTAACGTGACAGTTAATGTATGGAGAGGTCAAATTTTAGCTGACATTGATATTACTTGCAATGTTTGCGATACAGGGAATGACGAAAGCATGGTGCACCGTTTCTGGGAGTGCCCTCAAGTGAAGGAAGCCTGGAAATTCGTGGCTGAAATTCTGTTGCAGCTTCTCGACATTCAGGTTCCAAGGGATTGCTCTTCATGCCATGGAAAAGTAGCAAAAAAATTTCAAAAAATAACTCCCGCTGGGGCTTAGTGACTTAAGTTCAATATATGTTTTCCTTTATCAATGGAATTGTCCATTTGTTCCAAATAAATAAATAAATAAATAACAAAAATTATAAACTGTCTCTTGACATAAAAAGAATTGGTTGGTGCTACTTATACAGTGTAGCCTTGGCCTCTTACAGTCATTAGAGCATCTCCATTAGCACTCTGGATTGCACTATAAAGATCATCCAAAAAGTTAGACTTCACCATGCAGATCCTCCACCAACATCACTGAATTAGACTCTTGAAAATAGTAAGTGAGCCATTCACAAGTCGCCACGCATGGATTGTGCAATTATGGTGTGCAATTAATAAGAGGAGAAACACTAGCAAAAGTGATTTAGAGGGCCCTGATTTTTAGTAGATTATCCAGTGTCACGGGCTAAATAAATTGTTCACCAACCTAGTCTCATCTATTTTTCGATAGCCTTAGTCGTATTCAGAGTGCTAGTGGAGATGCTCTTAGTGATGCACTTAAGGTAATTTCCTTCTTAACCTCTAAGTGCCTAAAGTCCTCTCCAAATTCGGCAGTTTTGTAAAGATGCATTATAAAATGCAACCTAGAGGGATATTTTGAACTTGATGTATGAATAGAAGTTGTACATTATGAATTTTTGATTCTATCCATACGGTTAGATCGATGATTGCTATCACTTATATTTTTGTATAAAATTTGAAACTCAAAATTCAAAATTCTTTTGTAATTCAATTACGAATAAGATATTGACAATCTTTGGATAAAATTTGTTGTGATTGGTTGAAATGTAATACTTTAGGTGTAGTGTTTTTTGGAGATTTTTTGGTTGCTTAATTTTATGAGTTGAATTTTTTAGGAGCACTTTTACACTAAAATCTTTGAAATTTTGGGTGAATCACTGCAACATGAAATGAGGCATAAAAACTTCACAAATTATCCCCTTTCTAATCAGATCACACATGCACGAAGCTGACTTTCCATAAAATCTATAGTAAAAAATTCACACTGCAAAAAGTGCATGATGGATGAGAAAACATGGATGAAATTTGTACATTGTCCAAAAAATGGACTCTCATGCAATTAAGGGTTAATCTATTGGATTATCTGATTCGAGAGGTAAACTTTAGACTATGATTGGAATGCACAAGTCAACTTTTGAGGTGCGAGAAATTAAGACAAGAATATATAATATTGCAACAAGCAAGATACAAGCAATGATCCAAAACTTGCTAAAATTAGCTGGATTTCTACCAAACAAAATTCTTGTGCTACTAGGACATTGTAAGTAAAAATTGTCATTAGCAAAAAAATTGACAATATTTATAAGTCAGTAGACAATTTGCTACATTATTCACTTTGGAGGTAGCATCAATAACAACCAATTAAGGCTTCATAAGTACTTGGCAATCAATAAGAATTGTCTAAATATATTTTGCAAGAATAATTTTATCTTTCCATTTCTACTTAAATCTACATACTTGAGTAGCAAAAGTAGCTGACCTTCTGCATGGGTGGTAGCATTTGCACTAAATACCACAGACTAGACAACAAGATGATGAGGCCAGAGACTGGCCATCATTAACTGATACTAAATTATCAGAGAAACGTACAAGGTAAAACTGAAGATTGATAATCTGACATGACCCTAAAACCGTTCAAGATGCAGAGTAAAACATCATCACCTACCTGAGCCAATTCAGGTGTCCATCATAGTGAGCAGAGAGAGCATTTAAGAAGATCTCGTGGCACCCAATCCTCGCCAACTATGGAGTCCTCCATGGCTCCTGACATAAGACTGAAGATTGTAAGCAACGTAATCAGAAGCATAGCTAAACCTTTGGGAGCAGCTGAACCCTTAAATTGAGTGACCACTTCCATATGTTACGAGTTCGAAAAAATCATTGAGGAACGGTTAAAAAAAATGTACCAATAGAGTTAACTGAAAAGAAACCTGAAACTCACCTTAGACTCGTTTTGAGTTCAAAAAGATTGCAAAACTAATCTATGGTGAGTTGGAGAATAATCTAAAGCAAGGCCCTGCACCACCATGAGGTGTGGAAGTCATGACCTCCCCAATGCCAGAGGAGAGTTTCCACACGTTCCCCCAAGTCCAGAGCCCCAACTATGAAAACTATTCATGAAAAATGCTTGTCAAAAATTATAATTATAAGAAGAGAACTCCACTTGAACTCAGCTTGAAAACCAATTATGTTTTTGGATAACTCTAATAGAAAGAAGAAATCATACCCTGAATTTTTTGAGGTCAAAGTGGCTCAGGAGTAATCGTAGCTGCAAGGAGTTCGGAATCCACGTTTCACAAAAACATCAAAAGAAAAGGGCTCTTACCTGTTCTAAAGAGCGAGTTTTAATCCGGTATCGATGTTATGGACGTTTGGAACAAAAACACCAGGAGCATCCAAAACAGATACTCTTGGCTTTTCTCAAATCTGTTCCGCATCCCATAAAATCCTGATCAGAACAAGGTTTTTCTAACCCCTCAAAGATCTAGGCTTAAAATGACAAATTCAATTGATCATATTGTGAAAAATATAATTTATCTGTGACTAAATTTTATATCATTAGAATCGGCCAGTGAAGAATATTGCATGTGTTGGTCAAAAAACAAATAAACTTCAATAAGAGAAAGTTCTCATAGAACCTACTCAAAACTTCTAAAAAGAATAAAGGAAGCATAAGACCCGATTTGGGCTTCTTGGTCCTTTAGGGATTAAAGTGTATAGATATGGACAATGCAATCACATGGAGGAGATCAGTGTGTACCTTAATCCTTTCTAGCCCACGCAACCACATTGTGGTTGCAGAGACATGTTTTGCAACCTACTGTAAGATCTACTCCAAACCAAGCATCAATGTTTGAAGTTTAAAATGTGGGGCTTTGTCTCACGCATACACTTCAAAAATAAAATTCTGATTTGGAGTTGTGAAGTTATCAAAACACCTATCTACAAAGCACCAAAATATTGCAAATACTTCAAAATACAGTAAATACATACAAATACAACATATGTAATATACAGTACTTCTTGTGTTTGGAAGTTTGTTTTCTTCTTTTATTTTTTGGATCGTGATCTCTTGTTCATGTTCCATTAGTGTATGTATTCCGATCTTGATCAATGTACCAACTCCTTTCATATTTATACATATAAATTTTGTCCTAAACCGTATATGGATAAGTCAATCTCTTTGTAAAATTCACAGTAAATATGTGTGAATTAGTTCTTGATATAAAAGATTGCAATGGACGTTAGAATACATATGGAATTCTACGACTACAAGTATACGACTCAAATAGTGCAAAAACTAGTCCATTATGATAATGACTATCATTAGCTCGGGAGGTCACTTCCAGATATTACGTAACAACGAGCAAACAAAGATAGGGTCTAAATAAATCTTTGATAGTAAATTTTGTAAGTGATTTACATTAATATAGGATGCTCAAAATTGATTACAAGAATAAAAATGAGAATATTCTCAAAATATTATTAATTATAGTAAAAATTAATTTTAATTTTTAGGGTACTTTTAAATACCCTTTGTTCACACATGATACTCAAAAGATACAAAGAATTACCTCCCCGAGATCATTAGTCATTATGGACTAGTTTGAGCCCTCACTTGAAATCCCCCCCTCGACATAAATGCAAATACTATTCATCCATGGGCCCATTTTTTGAAATTTCCATTTAGGGCACTATAGGGTCTTTTTTGGCAACTTTGTTTTGCAAAATTGAAGCCATGGATCCAAATTAGACTAGGAGGATCATGTTGCAAACCGTCGAACCGGTCCACAAATCACGGTAAATTTTTACCGTGAAGGGTGGTGGCTTTTTCTCCCATTTTGATGTTTAATTGCAACATTTTAGCTCATTAGATTTATTGGTGTTTTGGAAGCACTTTCCATAAGGTGTTCATTGCCTTTTACTATTGTTCCTAATATTCTGAGTAAATTTAGCTGAGTAGGTTTTTTGGACCTTTTAATCATGG
Source organism: Pohlia nutans (assembly GCA_022496805.1). Classification (NCBI taxonomy): domain Eukaryota; kingdom Viridiplantae; phylum Streptophyta; class Bryopsida; order Bryales; family Mniaceae; genus Pohlia; species Pohlia nutans. Next base: position 4,694,106 of record CM040105.1, read on the forward strand.
GTTTTGAGTGTTTGTATTATTTTGCCTATTATTTTAGAAAGAGTATTTTTAAGGCACCTTTGCAGAATTTGGACTCTCCGCTATGAGAAAAGCCCAAGTTCTATTTTTTGGAGAGAAATAGCTCCCGGTTAACTAGGAGTTTAGGGTAGTCTAAGTGAATGTGAGTATTTTGGATGAATGAGGTCGTAGCGAATGAAGTTGGATGTAGGTGTCAAATTCACCTCTCTGTCTAGAAGATAGTCTCTCATCTCTCTTCCCGTTCGCAGTTGTGTTTGAATCTCTAGGCGAAGCTTTGCGTGTATGGTTGGAGAACAAAAAACTAGATCAGGGTAGGGAGAATTAGGGGAAGATTTTGGAGCTCATTGCAAGGGTGATTGGCAATTAGGCCAAGAAAGTGAGTAGTGGGAAGATCATGGTGAGCTAGGGGCGTCGGTGGCGTGCGGGAGGATTACAGTGAAACGAGGAGCAAGACGAAGCGCTGAGAGTATGATCGCTTGGAGAAGGATCCGTGGAATCTCAAAGGCGCTGCGTGAAGGGAAGCGTGTCAGACCAACAAGATCAGCGTGACGAAGTAGCAAGGATATGGCGATCGGAATGGTGAGCAACGTGTGAGGACGTTGAGGCGCACGCAAGGCAAGATACTAGAACGACGAAATCAGCCGGGGCTGTGTGGGCGCCGTAGCGCGTTGAGGCGCACGTGAGGAGGTACTATAGCAAGCGACAACTAGAACGCGGCGAGGCCATGGAGACGCCGGTGGCATAGGAAATAGCGATCTGGTGTTGAAGGCTGAAGCAGGCGGCGGTGTCAGAGCCGTTCACGGCGATGTTCTGGAGGAAGTCGTTTTTGCACCGGTACACAAGTCGGGGATTCCAAGACGGCCACGGCGACGAGGTCTGGGGTCTAGGCGTGGCGGAGCTCTGTAAATCCAAAACGACGCAGCAACGTCGGTGATCCCACGGCAACCGCGACAAGAGAAAGGGCCACAACGATCAAGAACACGGACAGTGTGTGGCGAGAGCACGGCGAAGACGAAGACGAAGACGAGCCCAATCTCTCAAGACTGCGGCGAGGCGAAGGCTGCGTGGCGCTGAGTACGCATCGCGCTGCGGTAAGGAGATCGAGGGCCCACAACGGAGGCTTCGGTCAGAAGCGACGGAGCCAGGTGTGCGGATCGCGTGGCCGCGACGGCGAGGCAAGGAGCGGAGAGATCACGAAATCACGACGGAGACGGCACGGCGCAAGCAATCGACAGCAGCGACAAATCCAAACTCAAGTACGGCAGTCTCCTCCCTTGCCTCTCCGGTGATATTATGGAGTTTCCAGGGGTGACATTAAGGAGGGAGGATTTGAACACCTCCCTCTCCTTATATTGGGTACAATCCGAAGTATCACCCAACCCACATAGTATAATTAGGCAAGTAGGGACCCGTGGTGGTCAAGAGTGCGATTTTTGTTGCTCTTACCATCTTATTTCTTATCTTGTTTGTTTCATTTATGTTCCAAATTGTGGGTTTTGCTACTATATGACGTCGTTTTGCTTGCTATCCTATTGATTGCTCTATAGTATGGTTGTTTCTTCTTTCATCCTTGTGATTGTGACCTAAAAGTCTTGGTGCTTGGCATCGCGTGGAAGCACTACCAAAATTGCACAGGGCTTGGTTCCACAAAATTGGAAGATGAAGTGAGTTTATAGTCGATTGGAATTATATTCTTCGTGGTTAGATGAATTGATGTCAATTCAACTCCATTAGGGTACTTGTAAGTACTTAGAATGATTGTAGAAAATTGTTTGACAATTTTGGGCAATTTTTATGTTCATTTTAAGAGTAGACGTAGTGCTGTCATTTTAGGTGAGGATGCAAATTCGCCTGACCTATCCATTTTTTACCTCAAATTAAACCCAATTTGAAGTACTTTAATACCTATGGGAAATTGAGGTGAATTGGGACAATTTTACCTCAATTTCAGGTCATTTTTTAAGTAAAATTATGTGCTGCCATCTAAGTGTGGGTGCAATTTCCCTTCACTTATTCAATTCTATTGCCAAAATTGAACCCATTTTGAAGTACATAGTAGAGTTATCCGTAAAGAAAGCTTGTGTTTTTCACATTTTTGAGTGCACTATTCACACAAACTTGGAGAAACACAAAGTAAGCCTCTGTAATTCCGGGGCATAAAACACAAGGCTGCAGAGGTGGTCTGTGTTTTTTTGGATGATGGATTCTGCGATCATCTATTGTTGGCCGCGGTGAGGATGCAAAAACTGCTGGAATTAGGAGCTCGGATACAATGGATTCCGCGTGGGGTCGGTTTAGGGTGTCGTGTACTGCCTTGAAATCAAGCGGCGAGTTGAGCATGAGTCAAGTTGAGCGTGATCTTCGGCGAATGTACGGTGATTACGGGAAAGGAGTTGCTGCCGCCACGCGTTAACTTTGGGCCATCGAATGAGCTAGGCTGTGTAAGTCAAAGGGCCCGGACTTCGTGCTGAAGGAGCCAGGCTGTTGGAGCCCATGAGCCCAGGCCATCGAATGAGCTAGGCTGTACAATCCCGGATGCTTTGACTGGTCCAAGTCAAGAGGATCTAGCCCATGAGAATCGTCGCCCTGCTCTTCTTATGCACAGTCGAAGTCCATCCCAACGCCATAACCACAGTACAAAACGCAACAGAAGTGTTCAAAGGCCAGGGAGTGTGCACGGTTTGTAAAAGTGGTTGTATTTAGGGTAGGGCAGCTTTATGTCTTCATGTTCAGTCATTGGATTAAGTACCGGGAGTGGGAGGAGCATAGAGCTTGCCTAGACCGTGGCGCTAGTTATTTTTTGTATTGTGCAGGATTTACGGATTTGGTACCATGGACGACTCTTCCGATAGTGACATGGAGTTGTTTATGTCTTCTTCAAGTAGTAGTATCGATGACAATTTGATGGAAGAGATGGAAGAGGAGGCTTTGATGATGTTCCATTGTGCATTGGCGGCGTCAAATTCGTTCAATTTGTTCCATGGAAATGAATGGGAGGAAGGGGGGTTTCAATCAGTAAATCCCCACGAAGGTGTGAGACACGTGCTCGCGACCATGCATTCTACACCATCACTCTTCAAGGGTAACACGAATTTCACACTCCAAGAATTTGACGAACTTTGTTTGCTCGTTGTGCCCGTTATTGTTGCTAATGCACGTAGTACTGGTCAAAATCGCATGGGAAATTGGAATAAGATTGGAGACAATTTAGCACTTTTTATTTCCATTTCTAGATAATTGTTTGTGCTGCCATTTAAAGTGAGGGTGCAATTTCCCTTCACTTGCGTAATTTTATTCTCAAATTTAACCCAATTTGGAATACTTAGTGCCCATGGAAAATTAATGAAAATTGAGGCAATTGTGGCCCCTTTTAGATCAATTTCTAGACAAGTGTTTGTGCTGTTATTTTGGATAGAGGTGCAATTATCCTCTATTTACTCATTTGACCACCAAAATTGACCCCATCTTCTAGTATTTGGTACCCACAAGCAATTGGTGTGAATTTTAGACTATTGTGGTGTTTTTTGGGCAATTTTTGCTTGGGTTTTTGTGCTGCCATTGTCATTTAGGGGTGCATTTCTACTCCATTTGTCCCAGTGGTGCTTCATTAGACTCTAATTAGTAGTATTGTAATTATATAAGGTTTTTTAGTAGAATTCTACGGTGTATAATACTTTTGGAACCCAATTTGGCGCCACATTGTATGCTGCGATTTTTTGCACATATCTACATTGTTCATTTTTGCATGACTTATATCACTATGATGTTTTGTTGACTCTTCTCATCCATGCCTAGTTAGAGAAGTCCATTGCTTGGTGTTGTGCTACCCCACCCTTTGGTTCAACTACATGGTGCGTTGATCGAGCAACCGATGAAAGTACTCATATAATTGGTGCGTCTGCCGAGAGGTGACGTTTTTTGTTTTTAAATTCGTAGTCAAGTGTTTTATTGTTTTTGCAGATGTAGAGCACTTTGCAGCACTTGGAACGGAAAAATGTGTGTGTATGCATGTGTTTGTCTTCTATTTTTAGCACGCTATGGGTTGGGTGTTTTGGGGTGTAGTACTATTTATGTGTAGTTCATCGACATAACGTTCGGTGAATGGCAGGAGTGTCCATCCATTGTTGGGTTGAATCTCTTTAGTGTTGTTTTAGTCATTTTATTTATTAGTTGTGGTTTCCGTATGGCGGTAAGGCTAGATTGATGACCGACAGGACCGTCTTTGTCGTTTGAAATTAGGAAAATTGGCAGTGATGCCCCAACGATCCTGAGAGTTTGTGGTTGCAGGTTGAACTCGCAGGTTGCATTTAAACCTATTCATTGCGACTTTTGTGGTCATCATGTGTTTAAGTTAAACGATAAAAATTAAATTCTTGTATACCTTGTAAATCTTACCGTGATCTATCGTTATTTAGAACGACGTATAGTAGATATCGGTCTTTAGACCCCGTGATTGAAACTGAAACGTTAAAGGATGTCTCTCTAAGTTTTATGAGATGGCCATTGAGGACTCCTCAAATAATATTGAGAGGTACATTGAGGCCTTTGTGACCAATGTCATACCCGAGGAAACCTATAGGTTGGTGTGGTTTTCAACCACGTTACAGGGGGCGACGTATGATTGCTATCAGTCGCATGCCCCTAAGACGTTTGCGAATTAGACTACGTTGCAAACGACGTTTTTGAAGCAATTTAGGTCCGAGATCGAGCAACAAAACACATTGGTGGCACTAACCTGGCTAGTTAGCCTGGCTCCAGCGCCGGCACGACTGGCCAGCAAGGGCGGTTCTGGTCTTAGGATCTAGGTCGTTGTTTTGCGTTACTCGGCTCGCTGTTTTGTTCGCCATGGTCACTCGCCCACTTGCCCACTCGTCTATTGATTATTGTGCTTATGTATGCACAGTTAGAGGTACTAGCGGGAAGGATTGACCGACTGTCCTCATAGTCTGTAACAGCGACTAAAGTTTGTGGTCCTCACAGTGGTTGTAGCGGCGACTAGGGTTTGCGGTTCCTTTAGTATCTCGACACAATGACAAACATTCTATCCGGATTGGGGGGGGGGGTGTAGAAAGAGATGGCATCTGCTGATGGCCTCGCGGGGGGAGAAATTTGAGCGAAGAGTACCCAAAAAGCAACAGAGGTACAAAATGATTCATCTTTATTTTCTTTCCAATCTCTGTGACGAGTGCAAGTGAGTGAATAAGCGGGCACCGAGAGGGTACGCTGCAGCGTGGAAAAAATCTTGCGCCGCGCATAGTTCACGCACGCGGCGCGAGCTGTGTGCGGCAAGGGATTTTACATGCGCTGCGTAGCACCCTCTTGGCGCCGAGAGGAGGTGCCGCGACACAGGTGAAATCCCACGCCGCGCGCACGCGCTGTGCGTGGTGCAAGATTTAAACCGCGTCGGGAGGCACCCTCTTGGCGCCGAGAGGGTATAGCTGCATTCTTTGAAGTTGTTGTACGTGCGGATTATTTTGGATTCTTTAAGCAAGTTCATCCATTCAAAAGCTTGAAAATCAATAGTTTAGCGTATAATTGACAAGACCAGCTAGCTAGAGTATGCATATATTTGACAGAATCAAGCTACAGGAGGAGTAGAAGATACAATCGTTCTCGAAGTAAAAGGAGCAGAAGATACGATTTTCCTCAACAAGTGAAATTGTTTTCAATTAGTTTTCAGTTTTATAATTTCATTTTGAATCTATATATAATAATAAAGATATAGATGAAAGAGTAGTGGCAGCTCTTCTTCCGAATTTGGGTTTTGTTTCTCATATGGTAATACCCAATTCACTGACGATGACGGTTACAACGAACGAGTTGAAGATATTGCGGCCATTGATTTTGGCAACGAGACCATGCAAGAGACAGAAGAGGTCTTTTGTGTTAAGAATAAACTGGACCTCATCTCGTAAATCAAGTGCCTCTGCTTCCTAGAGTATGAGGAGGCCACCTTGCACATTCCTTTATGTCGATGCGTGCCATGCCTTTAGTTTGTCCGGTTTTAAGGACAGACATACAATGGTTATGGTTATCGATCTGAAGATAATTTTTTTTATATGTCAACCACTGATGATAATAGAGAGTCAGAACTTGTGAATGACATAGTCATGTCTAGTTGAAATTCGCATTGGCTTGCAAAGCATAATGACTTGAGGAGTTCTTGAAGAGCGATCCCATTTTTGCTCCTCTTTCTAGAAAGATGTTTTTGTTTGGGATAAAAACCATAGACAAATTGCGTGGCGAAGGCCATTGTAACGTTACATCCTTATAAGCCCCAATGGCATCACTGCGTGAAGGCTATTCTGTTGATGACGGTTGGTCAAACGGGCATGCTCATGAACAACATCAATGCCATGAACAACATCAATAGATATGATATACATACCCTCTCTTTTCTTCCAAATATTTCTTTTCAACACATTTCAATTTACAATATTCATCTCTGCACGTGTTCTATAGGTCCACTGAGCATCACCATGTCAAAACAACCCTCCTTCTCACGCTGCACAGAATCAACAAGTTTCAGACCATAAAGTTAGAGGATTTCAAGGGTCTTATCTCGAATGAGGAATATGCTAAATGTGTCAATAGTGTCAACAAGCGGAAATCTTGTTGGTTTCCACTTGTGAAGAACATATTTGTGAACTTCCTGTTTACAGTATTGTTTTAGCACCTTGTGTTCCTCTTTATTTGGTTGCTTACAACTTTTCCATGCCTCCTTCACTGATTTTGTAGTTCATTGTGATCAATTCAAAGTGTATTGATTTTGAGATGTCTTTTATATATTACTATTATTGTACAACATTCTAGTATGTCCGCAGATGAAAGCTTCACCTCTCTACCAATTATAGCCTTCTTTACACTTGCCATTACTTTTGCTTTATGATATAGAGCCTTCAATATTACATCCTCCTTTTCTTTGCGGCAGACTTGAAAGAACTACCACCACCAAATTTCTGAAAGCTTATACATAGTTGCAAATAGGAAAATGTTTTTGTCAAAAACGAGGCTTTCTCAATTTCTTTCGCAAAGAAACTCAAAACAAGTTATGACTTAGGTTCATTGAATTTCACAAACACAATAAAGATTGGTAAGGGCTTCAGATTGGGTTTAGATTGGAAGCCATGACCAGTATCTTTCGAGCACTAGTACCTATACTAGTACCTACACTAGTACCTAGTATAAAGTGTATTATTGATGTGTTTTCCTACTCAGTGAAGAAGCTTCAATTACCTTCACAAATCTTTCGTGCTGCTCTTTTCTCATACTTTTATATTCGCGGACATGGTTCTCGTCAAGTTTTTGAACCTGCCGAACAACTTCACAATGTAGAACGCTCTCCTTTTGCAAGACTTCCAGGGTTTGAAATTCCGGTACTAAGGCACTTGTCATGGCCAATGCCAATGTATTGCTGCAATACCGAAGGTAAAGTGGTGTGGATTGCACCAGTCAACAACGATGAAGAAAATTGTAAGCATATAAACGAAGGCTTCAACAACACATGTGAACTTCTTAGCTGCAACATTAGAGTCTGAAATCCAGTGGATTAACTCTACACCCTAATTGATGATATTCAGGATGCTTATTGAGGCCATGAGTCAATTGCCCCGCCAGAAACAGACATTCAAAGCATTCACTTGCAATGTCCTGGCGAGCACATGGAATAATCGCGAAGATATTGGCCAGATTGGAAGAAGTAAGCAAGTGCAGATTAGACTCTCTCTCTTTCCAGCTTTTAGCTACCTGACCCTACACAGACATGGGCAAGGTCAGGAGAAAACAAGGAAGTCTAAAACTTGCCTGTCAGCGATCTTCAGAAAGTTGAAGGCTTCAAAATGCAACTCAAACTAAAATTTGTGAACAGCATCTCTGGAAGGAATTCTCCACCTTAGAATCACCGATGGCATAAAGAAAAAACTTACGTAGAATTTCGTGCGGTTGACAGCACCACCGTTATCATCCAAGATACAAGGTATTGTGTCTGCTATATTACAGTCCTACAGTAATTTTGATTGCTCCTCGCTTGTTGGAAATGCTTTCTTAAGGGACTCAATTTCCTGCAGATTGTAATCACGATTAAGATTCATTCTGAAATGAAGAAGAAAACGCCAGACAATCTCCCTATCCACAGCAATTTTGCTTCATCCAACCATTGGGTCCACAACTAGGAGGATTGCAACAACTAAGCGTTCCATCAAACATGAAATTAATCCTTACAGAATCTGACGTGTAATGTTCAACAACACTACTAAGGCAGTCCACCACTCCATTCTCAGAAATGCTGGCTATATGCTGTCATAACAAATTCATAAACCTGCACATACATATGTGGGCAACGCAACATCGTACCAACAGATGATTCCATAAGATTTGTCAATTAACAACTCAGCAGTCGTAGCAAGCAGATGAATCACTTATTAGAACGTAAAAGAAACAAAGCCAATTGAAGATTTTTTGTCTTTCAAGTTGCATACCGTTTTTCCCATTTTTTGTCCTTATCATAGACAAAGAGCTTGCTCAAGACATGAAATACGCGACTATCGATTGCTGATTCAACATGTTCAGAAGTGGGAACTCCTTCAGACTAATATTTCCTTGCAGACAATGTGGATCCACAGCATAATATTTCCATAGCATACAACCAATGTGGATCCAGAGCAACCACGATGAGATCCAACATGCATATATAAGAACATGACCTACTGATTCAAAAGGGTCTTCACCAACAAAATCATTGAATTTCACATAGCAACACACTGAGAGGCTTGTATGCTTTTATGAATAGACCTACAAATAGTCAAAGAAGTCATTACCTTACGACCTTCCAATCAGATGAAAGCAAAATCAAATAAATCAGATGTGTATGCACTCAAATCCAAGTACTCCAGCATGGCTGCAGCGATCTGAATAGTGGTTGAGAAGACAGAAGAGCAGGTTACATTGCTCGTCAATCATGTGAATGCAACAATACACATTACATAATTTGTAAAATTACTCAATAAGAAATTTACAGTGACAGAACACGCATTACCAGGTCATCTGCATCTGTACTCGAAATGGCGAGATGAGAATTGCTGGAGCAAGTGCTTAGATTCTTCAGAACTGCTATAAAGTCCTTCTGCTCTAGCATTACAAATCCCTTCTTCTTGGCACAGATCTTCACAAAGTGAATCACTTGTTCAAGCCATCACAGTCTTTCCATGAGTTTCAAGAGAACAAGGTTCAAAAGAATATGCAACTTAAACATTAGAACAAGTCCTTGTACATGGAACGTTTCTGAGAGATGTTTACAAAGTAAAAAAGCCGGCAAAAACAGCTTCAGAACAAGCTCAGTCAATGAGAAATGAGGCTATATCAGAAACTGAACATCAAAAGGTGACAGACTTGCCTTTGGGACATTCTTCATTTCGTATCCAACACTCAAAAACTTCAAGACTACATTTTTCTCATTCAACCACTCTAGAGACAACATCGGAGTCCTGCATTGCCAGAGAACGGCAATAGTAAGAATCTCCAAATCGCTAATTCTTCCACTTCTCTCTTGAATATTGTAGCGAAAATGATTCAGAGGTCCATACGTTCATATTTGGAAGAAGGAACAAGCGAGGCTTCTACAGCTGCCCCAATGCTGGTGCACGCCATTGAAAACCACTCTGCATCCAACATTCGTTCCCACATCTTCTCTTGCAGTTTCAAACCCGCGGCTCTCACACACTCAAAGTCTTTACTATCATTATAGTACGTCTCATTTCAAGATGCAATCGAGTGCACTTGACGGGAACGTCTGAGAAAATCCATTGATCTACATTCTCTGTGTCAAAGTTGGGGCAAGGATTAAAGTCCTCTGCACGGACTAACTCATCCAAGTAACGAAACAAGTCGGAGCACACATGGATACATATATTTCTGAACTCGATTTTCACCCTCTTATTAAAAAAGGCTTCCGAGTATTCCACAAGCCTCTACCAGTTCTTGCTTCCAACGTCGTACTCTAGCAAGTGAACGAGAGGGCGCAAGAGAAGATCAACGGTAAGTAGGGACTAGAATCAAGCCACACTCAGCATCCTCAAGATTTGATCAAATCCACATGCATGCGCAAAAAGCCAAGTGAGATTGACAAGCATAGCATCCGCTTCCGGAGCAGGTCTACAACAATCGCAGCCTTCTCCAACAGACTGCATCCTTTTTCTAACGCAATAATAGTGGATCTGGCCACTGGTGTCACCAAAAAAATTCACGAAGAACCCATGCACACGCAAGATTGAATCCCGTTTCTGCGAGAAGAATGTAATCTCTCTCCTGTTGTTCTCGCCTGTTGTCTCTCTCCTATTGTTATCCATATGGGATAACTCTTCACACTTCATCTACTAGTAGCGTAGATTCAACCTATTTACTTATCATGTACATATCTCATATCTACATTAGATTGACAACAAATCATCTACCAATACATTCTTTACATCTACCTTTGACACTGAGCAACATCAATCTCCTACATCTTCAACACTCCCACTTCGTGAAGTGTCAAAGGACACTATCCCCATGCTTCTCCTCAGTATATGATGTCTATTCTTTAGAAATGCTTTTGTAAGCACATCTGCCACCATGTCTTGTGTTGGACAATACTTTAACTCAATCAACTTCGTGTCCACATTCTCTCGAATAAAATGGTGTTGCACATCAATATGCTTTGTTCTTGAGTGGTGTTTGGGATTCTTCGCAAGTGCAATACTACCTTGATTGTCACTCATAATGGTTGTTGCCTTTGCCTACATACATCCAATATCACTCATAAGTTGTCTTAGCCAAATGGCTTCTTTGGCTGCTTGGGTAGTTGCCATGTATTCAACCTCAGTTGTTGATAACGCCACCGTTGGTTGTCTCTTGCTGTTCCATGAAATGACTCCTTCTCCAATAAAGAACATATACACCGTAGTAGACCTTCTTGTATCAAGATCTCCACCACAATCAATATCAAAATACCCTATCAAAGTAATGTCATTATTTCTAAGACACAACTTCAAGTCCATTGTGTCCTTCAAGTATCTCATGATTTGCTTGACTGCTGCCCAATACAAAGTGTATTGATTTTGAGATGTCTTTTATATATTTTTATTATTGTACAACATGAAATTGCAGGGACTTCTAATGAAGCCGCTTGTCTTTACTATGAAAAGACACTTCCAGACGAGCAGAATTATGAAAGGCTGCACGCTGCCATGTCTGCCGTGAAAGAAGAAAAATTTGGTAAATTGAAGTCATAAATTGACAAACAAGTCAATGTTGCAGATCCGTTCATGGGACTAAAATTTCTTGAAGATATGGACAGATGAAGTTTCGTTAAAACGGTTTATTTATTCAAAAGAAGGTGTTTGAGAGTGGTGCGTGTACGTATCATCTTTGAATGAGTTTGCTACATCAATTGAAGTATGTTAGGTCCCCTTCACGTCACTTTTACACCCATATGCTCAAATTGAATATCTCACACGATACATTACCTTTGTGTATTAATTCAATGTTTTTTTTTCACACAAATACATACATACACACACCTACGAACACATAAACATGTTGTTCCTCACACTTCATTCTATACTCTTTACAATATCTCACAAACCATAGATTAGTACATAAAAGAGAAGTAGATGAGAACACAGATTAGTTGAACAACAAAAGAACACAAAAATACATCAACAACAACAACGTTTACAATTGCACCACATGCAAGGAGAATGAGGTGTCAATAAGAAATTTTTCTTCATTGGAGTGTTATACAAAAACTCACGAATGAAGGAATTTTTCACTAATTGCATACCAATCCTCCTCAAGGGTTCCGCAACAACAAAAATTGTGTCTCAACGCTTCGAGATTAACAAATCTGCCAGTTGTTATGCAGATGATCTCGAAGCAGGAGTCTTGTCAAAATGCCACAAGTCTTGTTAAAATGATGTATTGAAAGAGAAGAGAAGAGAAGGATCATAACACCATCAAACCACCAATTCAAGTGACAAAATTGATGATTTTAGAGAGAAAATGAGCCTCCTTAAATACTAAAAAATACGGTCCAAAAACTCGGCCCGCAACCAAAAATTCTACTAATCACCCGAGAATTGGATAACTTCCGGAAGCTCTTAGTTGACGATCCTATTTTTATTAAGTTAATTGAGGTAAAACCCAATTAACCCCTAACTCTAATTTCAACTGGATATAAAATGCAACTTTCTAAATATAGCTTGGATTTATAAACGGATTTCACTGTTGAATTCAGAATGCCAAAATTAGCCTAGAGAGACTATTCTCGGGTTTTAAATAGAAATTTTCACCGATTTTACCTTATATTAACCTTTTATCGTTCGCACGATTACCATCAGTTGATAAATGTAACTTTTGCTCCAATTGATTTCACCGTTGATCTTCAAAGGCTTCTTTTAATAGGAAACTTCCAATCGGAGTCTCGGTTAATCTTGTACGATTTCGGCTGACTTTTTGACATTTCCGCAGAATATACAGCAAAATCTTAGCTTTTAAAAAAACATAGGTCCTTAACTCCGATGATTACCAAATTTGGCCATCTCAATCAAGATACTTAAAGGTTTTTGTTATAATTTTTAGGCCAATTTAGCACACTTCCTTTATTTTCTATGAATTTTTAAAACCCATTTATAACTTATAGTATTTACGTTTAACTCCTTGTAATCACGCAAAAACTCTACAACTTTATTGAGAGTTCTCAAAATCTATTCTCAACCTTTTAGCAGGGCTTTTATTATCTCCTTGTTTTTCTACCCTTCATTAAATTAATTATCAGCTACTCAAAATGGTAATTAATCATAACTTCTTCTAACCTCTTATTATTTGTTACATTTTTACCCTAGAAGACATTCCCCCGATATAGGAATCAAAAGATGTTTAAATAGTCACGACTTAGAGAAATTTTGTCACCGTCGCTGATTAAACTATTAATTTTCGCAACATTGCCTTTTTTACGTTAAAAACTATTAATATAACTACTTTTTTTACTATATTTCCAAAAAAAATTCCCACATTTGTTAACTATTTTTTTCATTTGTTTACGTAAACACACTAATATTTACAAAAAATCAAAAAAATTGTGACTTTGAGTACCAAGTGCCGACTTGGTAGCTCACATATGCACTATAACCAATAACTGATATTTTAAGGCACTACTGAAACCATTGCAAGAGCTCCCAAAAGTGTCGTCTTTGATTAATGGTCCATCATGAACTGAGGGAAACAGCGCCTCAGATAATTAGGATTTGATCGTCGTTCTTCTATAGCTTTATAGTCTTGATTCTATACGTTAATTAGATAAAAAGAATTAAATTTTTCATTTTGCTCTTATGAACCGTCGAGAGGGTCCACTTTTGTGGTAAAGTGTTACCGCTATGATTTTGATGTATTTTGTATTTTATATTGTTCTAACCGGGACATTTTAGCCGATTAGATTAATTCCCGGCTTTGTGTGCATTTGATTTGGTTTTTACTGCCCAATTTTAGGATTCCCTTTTGTCTAGGTAATTTTGGGTATTTATTTATTCCTAACTATTTAACCGTTGAATTTCGGGCGTTTGAGCCATTTGCCCTATTATTTTATTCTATTGTCTGGATCTATTATTGTGGCCTATTATTCTAATCCATTCCTTTAGTCTAATTTATTAGTCCATTAGTTTCTTTTGCTCTATTCTTTTGGATTATTAATTTAGTCTTTTATTTTGCCTATTATTTTAGTCTATTGTTTTAGCTTATTACTTCGGTCTACTTCTGTCGTATATGATTTAGCGTACTATTTAGTTCGCTACTTTAGTCTATTATTTGAGTTATCCTTTTAGCCTATTCGTTTATCTATTCCTTAGTCTATTGTTTTATTCTATTATTCTATCCTATCCTTTTATTCTATCTTTTTAGCCTATTATTTATTCTATCTTTTTTAGCCTATTTATTTAGTCTATTCTTTGATTCATTATTTTAGTCTATCATTTAGCCTTTTACTTATATTATCTTTTTAGCTTATTGTTTACCCTATCTTTTTAGTCTATTATTTCATTCCATTATTTTAGTTGAGTATTTTAGTGTATTATTTGAACCTATTGGGCTAATTGGCTTAGTATTTCCCTTGTGAGCTAATGGGGAAATTAAGACTCCCGGTTAAGTGGGAGTTTAGGGGGAGTGTAGTGGGTCATTGAACTAGGGTTTTTTGAATGACAATTCGCGAATGACACTTGTTGGATGGATGTAGCTTTGGTGTGGGATTTTGAATCCCACCCCTGTCAATGTTTTGGTGGCCAGTTAGTTAGTTGTGTGTGCGCTTGGAGTTTTGAGAGAGACGTTAGTCTTTAGATCTAGATCTAGTTTTTGAAAGCTTGGGATTTTTGGGAGAATAGTGTTAAAAATTCATAAAATATTAGTGTCAAGGGCTTGGGATTTATTTGGTAGGGATTAGCTTACTTGTGTTTGGAACTTGGAAGGAGGTTCTGTTGGTGTGGATTGGGCTCATGGTGCACGTCCGGATTCGGCAGTAGAGAGGCGATTGCAAGCCTGAAGCCTACAGCAGGGGAAACGGAACCAGGGACCGGCGTTGGTGAATCCGAGTGGTTTAAAGGGAATTACGACAAGGCAGTTCGGCAAGGCGGCTGCGGCGCTGGAAGGTGGCAGACGGAACCAAGGAGGCGGAGACGACCGAATTCACAGCGGCTTCAAGCGGAGCTGCAGCAGTGGGAATCACGGCAGTTCAAGGGCGATAGACGGCGACTGAACGAACACGGCAAGGCAGCAGACAGGCGGCATCGAGCCAGAGGACTTGAATCCACGCCCACGACAGCATCGACCCCAGCCACCCCGACGACAAGGCGATCAAGATCGACAGCGACGAAGAGCAGGGAGCACTGCAAGACCGACAGAGACGGTTGAGGAGCTTCAACGACGAGGAGTGCGGCAACAGCGAACGGCGGGATTGGCGGAGGAGGCCGACATCTGCATCGAGTACCGGCGGTCTTCAGCTGCGACGGAGATATCAGGAGCTGAGCGACGAGATTCACACCGAGGTGGCGGTTTCGACGACGGCGCTTGATTGCAGGGAGTTCGGGGGCGAGTGCTACTCCGGGCGCCAGCGCAACATCGACACAGAGCAAGCGGAAGAGTCAAGACGACGGAGGCCATCGCCAGGGAAGATCAAGACCAAGTTGCTGCGACTCCAAGGTGGAGGCGGAAACGACAGTGAACCAAGGGACGGCATCGACAAGAGTCGAGGGACAGCAGAGGAAGAGAACCAAGGCGAGCAAGACGGCGACCACACCTGCAGCGTCGCCATCGCCAGCTTCCCCTGTCCCAAGACAGGGTGATATTATAGAAGCGGCAGAGTGATATTACGGAGGGAGAGCCCTCCTCCCCCTTTTAGTCCAAATTTTAAGCTTTTTTTATCAATCTTGTTAGACTTGCTAGTCATTGGTAGGTTAGAGAAGAACTCACTAATCCAATTTGGTAATTTTAATTGCCTAAAAAATATTGTGTGCACTTCTTATTTGCTCAAGTGTTGTCAATTGTGTTGTTTGGACTTTGATTGTTGTATTGTGGTGATTTTTGTGTAAAATTGGTCCGTGAGGGTTCTAGCGCGGAAGCGCTGCCCGATTTTCACCGGATCAATTGGATTTTTGTGTGTGATTTTAGGGTTTAAATTTAGGGTTATTGGGCACGACACGGAAGCGCTGCCCAATTTTTCCCAAGAAACCCTAATGGTTTAGAAGTTGGTTGTCTAAAGAACAAAGGTGTTTATAGGGTTTAGGGTGTTTCTTGCAAGGCTTAGGGATCAAGAAACCTCCCAAACATGGGATTTTGATGCCTTTGAGACTCCTTGTAATTGTGCTGTAATTTCTACTCATGAGTGCCAAAACCCTAATTTAAGGGTTTTAAATCATTAAATTGACTCATTTTAATGGCACGTGATGCATAAGGGGGATTAGTGGAGCATTTGGGAACAATTTGGTATTTATTGTTGTTCATTAGAAGCACTTGTGAATGTGCTGTAATTTTTGTGGTTAAGTCCTAAAACCCTAATTAGAGGTTCTAATTCACCAAAAGTAACTCGTTTTAGT
This sequence comes from Pohlia nutans, assembly GCA_022496805.1. Classification (NCBI taxonomy): domain Eukaryota; kingdom Viridiplantae; phylum Streptophyta; class Bryopsida; order Bryales; family Mniaceae; genus Pohlia; species Pohlia nutans. The sequence goes on from CM040105.1 coordinate 4,710,236, forward strand.
GCACTAAGTGCTTAGGGTAATTGGTGTGGGTTCGTGGATTGATTGAGTGTGTGTTGGTTGATCATTTCAATCTCTTGGGTGTGCTGTGATTTTTGTGTTTAAGTCCCAAAACCCTAATTAGAGGGTTTTAATCCCCAATTTAAGCCCATTTTAGGACACTAAGTGCTTAGGGTAATTGGTGGAGGTTTGTGGGTTGTTAGGGTGTTTGTTGATTGCCATTTGTAATCTTTGGGTGTGCTGTAATTTTCATACACACCCTCGTTTTGACCAATTTGTCTAGTTTTTTGCCATTTGAGTTTAGAATTTTCTCACATAATTGCCTAGATAAAAAGGAGTCCATTGCTTGGAATATTTGTACACACCCACCCTCGGCCGGACATATGACATTTTGACCGGCAACGGTCAAAGTGCTCATAGCTCTCTTCATTGTTTTTTTCCAATTTTCTAACTAAAACTGTTTTTTTGTAGAGTTCAACATCGGAGACACAAGAGTGGCCCTTCTTTGTAAGCCAGATTTTTTTTCAAGTCCAGAGAAGTCCTACATTTTGCATCCTTATGCTCAGGAGGTTGGAACACCGTATGCTTCAGCTACTGCTTCGTCGCCGTCCTATCCATCAGTTACTCATAAGAAATCATGTTTGATTTATATTGATGACATGACTTCCGAATCTAGCGAAGATTCGTAGTTTCAGCCTATGTTATTCTACTAGTGTGAATTGGAAGGTCCTAACCTCCATATTATATTATTGACTTATTGGGTTAAGCGTGCAATTGATTTTGTTGATGGAAGTAGTAACTTGCAGTCATATTTCAACATTATCAATTAATAAATTGAGTGTGGATTGGGAAGGTATAACTTCAATATTATTTTATGTAATGCTTAATTTTCAATAGATTAATAAGGCAGTCGGATGCGGAATTTTTTTAATCCATTACACTATTTCCAGTACGCTATTGTTGTATTAATGATATCTGTGTGGATTGAGTAACACTTATTTCTTTCTGAAATTCTTTTCATTACTTGTGTGATTGCAAGTTACTTGTTCACATTCGTTACTTGTCGCTTTAATTCCACAGGTACAGGATCTTCATTCCACGGTAATAGGTGAAATCCTCATAAAATTCACGTTTCAAGATAATCCCTCATCGCTCACCGTTCATCGCTCATCGCTCACCGCTCATCGCTCTACGTTCACAAAATAGCACTCCTGAATACACTGATAGTAGATTCAATTCACATCAAATTACAATTTACTAGAATATAGCACAATCTCAATGGTGCTGAGTGCAGAAAAAGAAAAGTAAATCCACCCGTTGTCACAAGATCTAGTCTTGTGATATTACAAATATTGTCTTGTGAATTTAATAAATAAATTTAAATAAAATTCATTCTCAAAATATAATAAAAATTTCAAGTTTAAATTTAATGGGGATGTATATTTAAAAAACTGTAAAAAATCATTTTTAAAATTATTTTACAAAGTTTTGAATAAACAATATCACAATATGACGATTTGATAAATTTTGCAACAACAACTAAGTCTTGACAAAAATCTTATGTAGTAAAAATTAATATACTTTGATCAACCTAGAATTCATGTATATTTATTTTTAACTATGAATCTAAATATAATAGAGATCTCCGTTAAATCTAAAAATCTTTAGATTTCCATATTGAGTAAGTCAGAAGTCCAGTACGACTTCCAAGAAAAGTAGGGAATGTCTGGTGTCAAAAATAAAATGAGTAGAATTATATTTCATGATAGCAAATTTTGCTGATTAAATTTGGTACTGAAAAGATTATGTGCTACGCAGATGCCGTTGAAATAGGAAAAGTTGAGAGCATAAGAATAAAAATCAAATATCAAAATTGGAAGTATGAGGCATAAAGCAACTAGAGACATCTAAATTGAGAGCCTTGAGTTCAATGAAGGAGGATTGGACTTGAATGAAATGAGTTCTTGTAGTCTACAAAGGGCCAGCTAGGTATCCACTAATTTATTTTTATTTTTTATGACTCTTGATTTTTGGTTTTGTTCAATCTATTTTTGAACCAACACTCCTAATCCATCTCGAATCTCAACATTTCCAGAACTTTGTGTTTCACTCAAATTGACTCAATTTGACTGGATGGGAGATCAAATTCAAGAGTAGTCAACGGAAGAATTTGCAAATTACTGTAACAATGAGGTTATTATCAAGAATAATATTTAGGTAATAAGAAACTTAGATAATAACTTATGTATATTTATATATTTTAGCCTTTTGTGAATAGAATTTCTCGAAAGACATAACATATAGTAGTCAGTAGAGCTCTTGCATTTCCATCCAAATGAAATGATGTGAAATATTTGACATCTCTATTAGTAACTATGGAACAACGTGGCGTTCAAACAAATACTTGTTGAACTTCAAGAATATTTTAATGTAGCAGGTCTAATAGCATGTTCAATAGTACTGCAGAGCGATAGCAAAATGTTCAACAATACTGCGTAATATTTTAATTTAAAAACTTTGTTCAAAAATCCAAATTCCAGAATGAATTGTCATCACTTTACTTCGTGTGAAACACGGATTTTGTGTGCGAACTACAGTCTCAGCCGCATGCCATTATATAGTATTGTAGTAAATCCAAGAGAAAAAAGGAAAAATAAATGATGAACAAAATAAGAAATTAAAAAAAAAATAAGTATATTTTTATGGATCCTGTACTTTTTATGGACTAGAGTCAGACTAGACTCGCTACTACAACTACCCTGGCCCTTACTACCTTAGCTCCTACCAGCCTCACACCTTCTACACTTGAATGCTTTAGATGAACTAAGTAGACGAAGACATAAGAGATCTAAAGGTAGGCCCCATGAAGGCTATAAAATGTTATGGAGGCAAATGTGAAATCTTTTATAACCCAAATGAACTTGCAAATATGATTGTCAATTCTCAAACAAGAAGGTATCTAATTTTATAAAAACACTGTTCATGAACAAGTATTGTAAGTGGATTGAGAATGGAAGAAAACTTATTGTGAAAAAACATGTGGATTGTCATTGTAATCAAATCGTTCAACTTCCAAAAGTATTTTGAATTCCTTTTGGATCCTATTTGATGCTTCTCTTTTCCATTCTATTTGTAAATTATTTTTTTTTTAAAATTTAAAAAAATGTTATCCTCACATATTTTGTTTTTTAATTGTGTAATTTTTAGTGCAATGAGAAGAAGAAGAAGTAGTGGATTATTGATTTATGGGGCTCAAGAGGGATTTGTAGCAAATGAAAAATTTCACATGGATGAACTACATTGAAGCCTCGGGGGGTTTACTCTTAGTATATTTTGCGTATCATGTGAGAAAAAAGGGTATTTAAAAGTACCCTTAAAAATAAAAGTATTTTTTACTATAATTAGTAATATTTCAAGAATATTCACATAATTATTCTTGTAATCAATTTTTAGCATCCTATAATAATGTAATTCATTTATAAAAATTACCTTCCTAGATTTATTTGGACCCTATATTTTTTTGCACGCCATTTGTAATTTTTTGGAAGTAAACCCCCCAAGATTGAAGCGTCGTGCAATTCTTATTGTATGGCATATGAAGAGGCTTTGTGTGAACTTTCTACAAGTGATAAGATTCGAAGTTAGGGCACGAATAATTGATACTAGAGTTAGTCAGGATATAAAAACTATGTTATAGGGAGCAATGGTGAACAAACAAACAATTCTTTTATATTGTACAAACAATTCCTTACATTGTAAACAAACAATTCTTTTATTTGTTTTTAATCCTTATCTTTATCTTATCTTTTATCTTGTTTTCTTTTTTGTCTTTCTTTCTGTCTTTTATTTTTTCTTCTATTTTTTCTTCATTATTTTCTTTCCATTTTTGGCACTTCTTGTACGGCTGCGGATCCTACATTCGTACCAAGGGGTCTTCTTCTTCTTCTTCTTCCTCTAATTAAGAGGTTACAGTATACTACCTATAATTACCTATAGATAGTACAAAATACCCTTTTCAAAAAAAGACTCTATGGATTTAGATGTTTTTTTTGCCACCAAGGAGTCCAAAGTATGGACCTATACCTTGATGAATTATGTCCTACAATAGGGCATAAGTAATTGATGAGCTTTAAAGTCATGGAGCCCAATATATATATGTATATATTTTAAAACCTTGCATATAGGGTATGGGCTTGATTTAAAACTCCAAGAAAATATTTTTTGTTTAAAACCTTGTTAGTGAGTAACAGTGAGTGTTACTACACCCTTGATTTTTCTGAATGAAATCAGAAAAAATCTACCCAAACATCAAGGTGGATGGTTAATTACTTCCAAATTAGTGGATTAGTGATTTCTTTAACCACCCTCCCACCCACTAAGTAGAGGCAGCTCACCATAATTTGGTGACCAAAGCAATCCTATTAAGCCTGGGATTCTATATTGATTGAACTACAGTACGTCTTGAACTATGGGCCTTAAACTCTGACTACGGAGTAGCCAAGTGGCGTAGAAAAATTAAAAATGGGTGATTAAGTTAACTACCTACGTTAATGTGCTGAAGCACAAAGCTGTCATGAACGCCTGACCCACCTTGCATGGATGCTGGCTTAACTGGTCTCCTTATATTTAGCTTTGAGACAGCAGGTAGAGACAGCAGTTAACGAAGTGGGTGCACAAGCTTTGTCTTTGGACAGGAACTCTACTGTTTTGGAAAAGCTTATTTTGCTCGAATGAGAGTGTTCACTGTTTTGGGAAAAAGGGACGTGCAATTGGAGTTACTAAGCGCTGAGCTTACAAACATGACTCAACAGGTTCTTTTTGGCTTTAGGAAAGGATGTTGCATTTTGTCTGCTCTGATGTGAGGGTTAGATTTGAGATGTTTCGAAATTTTGCTTTTTGTTTTGTTTAACTGGTGACAACGATGACAAGTGGTCGATGCTGAAGACACCTTGCACACGACAATTCTCTAACTAAGGTTATGTTTTTTGTCATGGGTGCAGGTGAGGCTAGACCCTCCAGTTAACCTCCTTTGGGTGGATTTCGAAATTCTCACAAAACTTTTCTATCTCTTAGCTTGTTTCATTTGAGATACATCAAATCTAGTTACATCAAATCTAGTTGTGTGATATGTTTCTTGCACAATTACCAGGTTAGTCACATCTGAAGTACAGTAATTTTGTTTGGGGCAAAGCTTTACTATTTGCACAAAGCTTAGTAAGTTTGGTCTGAGTTCTGAAAGAGAGGAGTTTACTTCCGTAACGTTGGTTGCTTGCAACCCAGTTTTTGCACTGGGGTAATTTTGAGGAGGGTACGCTGGGTATTGTAGAGACACAAGGATTGTGTGGTCTACAATAAATCAAATACTTAGGCTTCTGATTAGACATAGGAAGTTGAACATGCCTTTACTGGAGGATGTGGATTATTTTAGTGACTCTGACGTGACCAGTTTGCAAAAGCTAGAAATTTAGAAAGACTGTAATGTGAAGATTGGATTGACGTTTACTAAAATACTTCTATTAAAGTTGACCTGACGTATATTATGCTAAATGGAAGAGGATCTGTGAAGTTAGGCTCTGAAATATACAGAGATGTATCCAAAAAAGTCCTCCTTCTTCTTCTTCTTCTTCTTCTTCTTCTTCTTCTTCTTCTTCTTCTTCTTCTTCTTCTTCTTCTC